>VCKV01000282.1:10000000-14800000 GCA_005876975.1 Drosophila orena | reverse complement strand
CTGTGCCAAATGAATTATGATCAGCAGGAGTGGGTTTGTATGTTTTTATCTTACCTCTCCGAAGATCTGTGATATTTCCGGCGAGGTTATAAAGTCGCCCTCTCGACCAAACACATCTCGGTTCATGTAGTAGCCAGCTTGAGGATTGGTCAGCACTTCGCGCATGTACTCGGCCACAGGAATAGGTCCAGTGGCCAGAATCTTGGCCCGCAGCTGTTTGGCCAGGCTGCCATGTCCGTTCTCCGCTTTGGAGGCCGCCTCTGGCTGCTCCTTCGGCGGCTCCATCTTTGGAGCACTAGTGGCACCCAGATTCGGACGACGAACGGACTTGTAGCTATACCAGCGCCTGCTGCCGATTCCAAGAGCCTCGCGTAACATTTTAGGCCGGCGAAAAAGTTGCTACAAAAATAAATGAAATGTGCGTTGATTGGGTGGTGCCATAGGATACCCTGCATTTGGCTTTAAGCGATTATACAAGAAGCAAAGTGGTTAAGCAAAAGCGTGTGCTATAACAATATTACTTAAAATATTTAAAAGATAAATAAACCCCAAAACTGTTTTATTATCCTGGGAGTTATGCACCGAAGAACAGGTATACCTTATTCACAGCTACAGGGTATAGCGATTTTCGTAAGGGGGCTGCCCACTTGCTGGCCGAGCAGCTGTTTGGATAGCACAAATCCGTTACGTACATGCAAACATATTTCAAATTTATTCTTTCAGCACACTTAAAATAAAAAGTTATAGATTAATCAAGTTCCGTCAAGTTCTGTCAGTGATCGAATTCCATTTCATGCCTAAAACACCTTGGCGTTCTCAACGACCTTCTCGTTGTCGTAGATCTCCTTGGCGTAGCACAGATTGGGATAGTCATAGGCGGCTCCATATCGGTTCTTGCACCCGGTGGTGGACTTCTCTCCCGGAGTGTAGACAGGCTGACCCACAATGTTCGAGGTGGCGAAGTTGCAGGTGAGTACGAAGTGGTTGTAAAAGTCCCGGGAGAAGCGCACGGCGGCACATCCCACATGGGTGTTCTTCTCGGCCACCGCGATTGTAAACTTGCTCACAGCCTGGTTGGGAAGCTCCCCAGGGAAGCTGGCGAGGATCTCGGGAGAGGCATTCGAGCGCTCAGCAAACCAGTTCTCGATCTGCTCCTTTATTATTTCCGCATCGGTGTACTCCGTCTCGGCTCCACTGTACTGGAAAATGGCGTTGTTCTGGCCGGCGTAGGCGAATCTCTCGGTGCTGCGACACTTATCTGGCAGCGATTCACAAGTCTTCACGTTGAGCAGGGCCAGGTGGGAGAGCTCCTCGCACCAGGACATCTTGGCCATGCGAATCGCCTTGGGCAAGCCTTCTATTTTGCCTCCAGCCACGTTGTTGCGCAGCTCGTTGAAGAGATTGAGGATGAGTTTGTGGTGCGGCTCGATCTTCACCTCCCGCACGTCCTTCGGGCAGTTTTCACTGAAGTTCTGGGCGGAGAAGGGTGAGCACCAACAGGATTTGGGTACCTATCACTACTTACTCCCTTATTATTGCAGGCAATGTGCTTGTCCAGGCAAGTGGGCAGGGCACAGTAGTCCGCTGCGAGGCTCAATCCCAGCAGGGAACTCAGCACAATCAGAGACTTCATGGTCATTTTCAGCGCTGGTTGTGGACTGAGGCTTGGACACCCCGGAGTCGCTATATATAGAGACACCTATGAGTAGGCTTTTCCGAGTAATTCCGGAGCGGAATTGCAACCAGGTGTTTTTACAGCTGCATTCCCGGGAATGTCTGGTGAGGAACGATTAGTTCACCCATGCTCAAGTGTCATATAAAAGCGGGGCCACAGATTTCGGACACTCAGTTGCCAAGAGCCATAGACTATACTATGTAGGCCAGCTATTCCAGTGGACAACCAAATATTCTAGCAAATCACAAATGGCGAATTCTAATCTCATTTGTTAAGCAGATAAACTGCTAAAAATGTTCATAAACTAAAGTTCGTGGGTAATTTTTTTATTGTGAATAAACTATTTACGAGTGTCCTAACATTACTTTACTTGTAGCACTACGGTTCTATAATAAATAACAATTAAGCCTATATGTACATATTTTAAATTAGTGAACCATCGACTAATCAGCATTATTGGGTTTGTAAAATCAATCGTCAATGAATAGCTGTTGCATGTTTGGCGCAGTCTTTCCCCATTAGATTCAAAAGATTAATTCAATTCAAAAGATTAATGAGTGAGCTTAGCCAAAATCTTTTTATTGATTTCTGGCCTACCGCAGAAGTCGGTAGAATCGAGCAGACATTTAAACGACACGATATTTTAAGCGGTGGTGGTGGTGGCAGCGGCAGCAGCTGCGGCGGCAGCGGCGGCCTCTTCCTTGAGACGATCCTTCTTGAGCGGACCCATGAAGGCCAGCTTGTCGGCAGGGGTCTGGAAGCGACCGTGACCCATCTTGGACGAGGTGTCGATGAACTTGAGGTTGATCTTCTCCAGGGCAGAGCGCTTGGTGTGCTTCAGCAAGGACTTGCGCAGAGTGATGATGCGCTTCTTGGAGCCGATGCAGCAGCCCTTGATCATGACGAAGTCGTTGTTGACCTCACCGTAGTGGGGGAAGCCTCCCATGGGGGTGATGCTCTTGTCGGTCAGATCGTACTCGGTGGAGGCGTTGTTCTTGATGACCTGCAAGCGATACATTTTGGATCAGATTACTGTAGTCTTGGGTAAGGGGATTCAAGATTCAATCTTATGTAGCTGAGATCTGTTATCAGTCCTATCATTATAAATATCATGGTTTTTCAAGTTTTTTTTGTTTCGATGTCGATATTATTTTTAAGGTTTTTATCATCAGAGCAACAGATTTCTACAGCCAGATAGGATAAGCCCAAATGGAATGGATTGGTACTCCTGCTTACCTTGCCGTCCTTGGTGTGGATGCCAGCACCGATGCGGTAGATCTTCTTGTTGATCTCGGTACGGTGATGGTAACCCTTCTGACCAGCACGTGCCACGGTGGTGGACACACGGGACGGATGCCAGGCACCAATACAGGCCACCTTTCGCAGACCCTTGTGCGTCTTGCGGGGCAGTTTCTTGGTGTGCCAACGCGAGGTGACACCCTTGAAACCCTTACCCTTGGTCACGCCGACGCAGTCGATCATCTCGTCCTGGCCGAACACGTTGCTGACCTGGATAGGCTTCTCCAAGTGCTCGCGAGCCCACTTGACCTTGTCCTCGATGGAGCCGCCGTTCAGCTGGATCTCCATGACATGGGCCTTCTTTTGGCGCTGCTTGATCAAGCGGATCTAAAAGCGAAAGAGAAGAGTACACTCCAGTTAGTTTAATCCAACTTGAGGCTTTGGTAATTGAGACTGTACGTGATATGGTTTAACCGCGCTATCATCGCCTAAACGGCTCCGCACCGTTACTGGAATATATCAAGCCCCGCCACCCGAGGGGCAGTTTACTCTGCGACGTTGCATCCCTAAACCGTGCATTGAAAATCACAGCGCGAATGCTTTTTAGGCCAGGCGCTCCAAAGGCACCGAGCCCGAGGACCCAGCACCAGTGGAGCAACAAGGCCAAGGACGTCGGGAAATATGGAATACAAATGGAATTGATATTTACCTGCGAGTGGGCAATCACACGGATCACCTTGCAGTAGCGCAGCATCTTGCGGAAGTCATTCTCGATGCTCTTCTTGCCGAGATCATCGGTCCACTTCTTGCTGGCCTTGGTGAAGGCCTTCTTCTTGCTCTTGTACCTGATGGACGATGGTCAAGTTGGAGACGCAGTGGTCAGAAACGAGCGTAATGTAGCAATCCATTGGGATGTCGCAACAACTCCAACTTCTTAGCCGCGCTGTTTATGTGGGGCGAGATAGAAGAGGAAGTGCACCTCATCGCAAACTAATGGCGAGCGGAGATGCGGTCTTCCTTGTCGTGCTCACTCGTCAGGCAATTTCAATTAACCAGGGGCTACTTGGGCCCCATGATCAAGAACCTGACAGCTCACACAACGTTCAGCGATTTGAAAAGCTCTCTCAGCAAGCTGATCGAAGAACTTTATGATTTTGTTTTATATTTAATAGCGAGTCTTTTACATGAGTGAAGCAGTTTTTAACGGAAGTTCACACACACAAAGCAGCGCACTGGTTGGTTGCACTTCCAAAAAAAACAATAGATAATATTGTAGTGCAGCAAACCAATCAATTGTTTTCTAAGAGGCCGATCAGAAGGAAGGCAGCAGATGGTAGAAGGCTTCTCAACAATAATTTGCTCATTCAGATACCATCGTTTCATCATCCAGACTCAAGTAGAAAACACGTGCCCTCCATTTTGTGTGTGTGTACACCCGGTGCAAACAAAATGGCGACAAGAGTAGTAAGACCACGTGGTACACGATACATACCAGTTCTTGTAGAAGCGACGACGGCACTCCTCGGACAGATGCTGGGCCCAAACGTTGACCAGGGCACGCAGACCGAAGGGAGTCTCGATGTAGCCCACAGCACCGACCACAATCATGGGCGGGGTCTCCAGAACGGTGACGGCCTCGACCACCTCCTTCTTGTTGATCTCTGCAAGAGAAAGAAGCCATTAATAACGTGTAATGGTATTCCCTAAAGAAAATCTAATGAGTGGGCTAAGTCAGTCCGCCCTAGTTGAGATAATCACGGTTAATCAGTTGTGTTCTAACCATAAATCTTCTAGTATACTCATCATGGAAAGTAATGCTTAAAGATGGTTAATGGGCAAGTGCCGGTACTTACTGGAGCCAGGACGATCGGCCTCGCGCACAATGTGCGTCATGCCGGCCTTGTAGCCGATGAAGCAGGTCAGATGGACTGGCTTGCTGGCGTCATCCTTGGGGAAGGCCTTAACCTTGCCGCGATGGCGCGCCGAGCGCTTCTTGGGGTAGAAGGCCATGGAACCATGGCGGGGCGCCGAGAACTTACGATGAGACTAAAATAAATGGAGAAAATCCATCAGCACACTGCGTTTCTTCACTTTGAGGTTAGGTGAACACGTGGATGCTGCAAGTGCATATCAAGCACACAAATTGCTTGTTGTTTGGATTCGTTGCATTAACTGCGATAGAAATATTAATATTTCTCAACTTATCAATTGTTTTACTTTAATTATACATCTTCACTGTTCACTTGTAATCACTTGCAATTTTAATAATTTAATTCACTGAAAATTCTTACCATGTCTGTTCTCTTCAGACGATGCAAACGGAAAAGAAAAGATTCCGACTTCCGTCTCGTTATATAGACTACAATGTGCCCAGTTATAACTTTGCCGAGAAATACCTCTTCGGTATATTTTTGTGGTGGTATATTTTTAAGGTCAGTTTTGGCAGCACGGTCACACTGCACACCACCTTTTTTTATTTTACGTTGGTTTTCTCTAACCATTTATGTTTTGTAGAAACATACGCTTATTCGCAACGTCAGAGAAACTGATATTTCAAATTACAAAATAATAACGCAACAATAAATGAAAGCAGCGCATTAGAGCGAATCCACTGATAAAGGTTCTTAGCCACGGTAAATTTTAGTGAGGACACCAACCGCTCAGGGTTATGCAGCCCTGAAATTTAAAATGTTCTATATTTTTATTTTCAAATTGCACTGTTTTTAGTGTTACTCATCACACATTCTTTGAGATAATCTTAAAAATTACCTATGACACAGGCTATGAGATACTCTCAGAAATTATCAGTGAACACAACACAACACAACACAAAAAATAAGCGAAAGTCAGGAAATTCATAATTTCATAGAAAACCATTTTATCAAATTCTATATTAAGTACAAGTAAATAATAACAAAATTGCAGCACAGTAAATCAAAATTAAAGGCATAAGACACATATAAACACCGCAAAGTCCCACGCCATTGAACATCGGAATCTTTGGTTGGTCACGTACGGTCCCACTGGCGCGGCGTTTTGGCGCATTTTGTGGTGTGGTAGTGTTTGTGCGAAAAATAAAAATACAAAATAGGAAATAAGAAACACAAAATCCGCTATGTCGACACTGGAGCTGTGCGAAAAGTACTTTGGGACGCGGGATGTGTACAAGCTGATGGACCTTGTAAAGGGCGCCGGCGAGAAGGAGGTGAAGAAGGCTTACCACAAGCTCTCGCTGCTCGTTCATCCCGATCGAGTGCCGGATGAGCAGAAGGCGGAGTCCACCGAGAAATTCAAGGTGCTATCGAAGCTCTACCAGGTGCTCACCGACACGCAGAAGCGGGCGCTGTACGACGAGCAGGGTCTGATCGACGACGACGATGAGAGCGAGTCCAAGCTGTCGTCATGGCTGGAGTTGTGGAGCAAAATCTTCAAGCCCATCACCGAGGAGGATATCAACAACTATGAGAAGGAGTATGTGGAATCGGAGCTGGAGCGCACCGACGTGAAGAAGGCGTATCTGGGCGGTAAAGGTTGCATCAACCATCTGATGAACCATGTCCCATTCATGAAGGTGGAGGACGAGCCGCGCATTCAGAAGATCGTGCAGCAGATGATTGCCAGCGGTGAGGTGCCCGAGTACAAGATCTTCACCGAGGAGCCGGCCGCCAAGCGCAAGAAGCGCCACCAGAAGTATGCGCGCGAATTTAAGGAAGCCAAGGTCATTAAGGAGCGCCTAAAGCGCCGCCAGAAGGAGAAAGATGACCAGGATCTGGCCGACAACGGTGGCGATCTGCAGCAAATGATCCTGGCGCGACGCAATCAACGCGAGTCCAACTTTGGCTCCCTGATGGACCGGCTGATGGATAAGTACGGCAACGAGGACGATTCCGATACTGTTGACTTCAGCGCCTTCGAGAAGAAGAAAAAGAAGTCCAAGAAGCCCGCCGCCAAGCAGGAGCCCAAACAGAAGCTCAATGGAGTCAAGACTGGCCGGGTAGAGAAGGGCAAGAACTAGTGCCACTCCTCCTCCACTCATCGTACTTGTCTTTAATCTATATATCATGAAGCTTAGACTTAGTTACTCATATGTATTTATCCATGTACGTATACTTATATTTTTCGTTAGATTCTTACTAAATGGGAATAGAAATGCGTAGTTGTAAGCCGGCACTATTATGTTACTCCAGTACCCAAAAGTTTCTACATGATAAACACGAGTTTTTCATTCCCTTGGTTCGCAAGAAAATCAAATCAAATATAGTGTTTCTAATTAAAAGCATGATATTTTAACTATTAGAATAAATTAATAATAAATTGCTTTGTGTTTGGTTCAAATAAATAGTGAATGCTATAAGAATATATAAAAACGTCTGAATTCTTCTGCATTTTGTGATTTCAAATAATTGCCTAATTTTGTGACGTCACCCAGCAACCACCTCGACTTGTTGGCACCGTGGCAACGCAACACCTGGTCACACTATCGGATTATTTAATATAAACATTGCGCACTTTATTCTAAAAATATGCGATGTGCTGTGCCCAGTTGCCAAAACTCCAAAAGGAATGCGGCTCAGCAGCAAAGTTTGGGCTTCTTCCGCTTTCCCAAGTGCCCAGATACATCCAAGGTTTGGCTCGCATTCTGCGGCCATACGGAGGAGTCCTTGAAGTTGAAGAATCCCTGCATTTGCATCGAACATTTCAAGGATGAGGACATCGAGGGATCCCTAAAATTCGAAATGGGTGAGTTCCATGCGTGTCCACCCAATACTAACTAACTATATCCCTGTCCTTCGTTCAGGATTGGCCAAAAAGCGCACTTTGCGACCAGGTGCAGTGCCCTGCGTAAACAAAAGTCAGGAAAGTAGATCTGCAAGAGCCCGTAAGAAGAGGACACAGCGACGCAGGAACCAGGAACTAGTGGCTGAGCTACTGGCGGAGCAGGAGGCTAAGTTAATGTCCCCGGTGGCTGCTTCATTTGAGCACGATGATGTATATATATCGGAAACTGTTGCAATGGAATTGGATCCCCTTTCTGGCGAGGTAAAGCTGGAAGAGCTGCAAAAGTGTCGCACATGCTACAAGGACTTCGCCACGGACTCCAGGGCCAAGGATCTCTTTGACCCGGCCAACAGTGTCCTGCTCTTCCACATAGAAGTCATAAGCGGTGTCTGGGTTGGTTATTAGTACATATTATAGAGCAAAACAACATATATTATTCTACTTATTCTGTAGATCAGTCACAAACCAGACGAGCCGCGGCTCATGTGCCCTTCTTGTAAATTATCCCTGGATCAGGCCATCGATTTCCGGGAGATGTGCATTAGCACCGAGCTCAAGATCAACCAAGCCAAGCCCTTAACAGATGAAGTGCAGCTAGAGGCTCAAAATGAGGATTCAATATCGTCAGAAAACGAGCTTGTATCTGAATCGGAATACACCAATGTAGAAGAGATTGAAGATGCAGGTGGAGAGCATGTTGAAGATGATGTCGTATCAGATGACCAATCAAGTCAAGAGGCAGCCGTCGAATCCGCTGAACCCGCCGCTCATGATCCACTTAGTGTGGCTCTGGGAGCCAAGATCTTCAAGGAGCTGATAGATCAATATACCGGCCATGAAAGAGCAAAGCTTAAAAAGGCAGCACCAATTGCCAGGAAACCCAGAATTAGGGAAAAGGCAGCTTGTGAGCAGAAACCAAAGCGCAGTGCCAACCAAAAGACCAAAGAAGAGAGGAACCTCATACGCCGTGCCCAGCTGCGAGCTAAGCCGCCGAACTTTGTGTGCGATCAGTGCGGCCAGGCCTTCCGCATGTCCCACAATCTGCGAATCCACATGCTTCGCCACAGTCGCACCAAGAACTACCAGTGCAGCGAGTGTCCAAAGACATTCTACGATGCCTACATGCGCAACATGCACATCCGCATCCGCCACCGTGGGGAAACTCCCTTCGGCTGCGGTTACTGCAGCGAAACATTCGCCTATGCCGGAGCTCGCCAAAAACACGAAAGGTGAGTGGTAAATATACAAATAACATGCATACACTTTCCCTTATATACATGGTTATTCACTTCAGTGAGGTCCACAATGCGGCGCCTCGTCTCATTGTGAAACGAATCAATCCCAAGCCCATGTCCAAGCCTCGAGAAGATGTACGCTATCAATGCAAGCTGTGTCACAAGCAATACGCCTCGAAGTACGCACTGGGCTGGCATATCAAATCGCACACCGATGCGAACGCCTTCAAGTGCCAGCGGTGCAGCAAGAGTTACTCGGATCCCAACAAGCTCAAGCGCCACGAGATGACCCACGAGAAAAGGCCGCTGCAGTGCGACGTTTGCTTGAAGGGATTCTATCAGCGCACGCGGCTACGGGAGCACGAGCTTATACACACCGGCGAACGTCCTTATTGGTTGGTTATGGAGCTATTCATGAACCGGTTTAGTAATCATTTCATTTCTTGTTCATCCTTGCAGGTGTGAGGTGTGCAATGTGCACTTTCGCTACAAGTACAACATGAAAAGCCATGCCAACAGCAAAATGCATCAGGATAATGCTCGCAAAATGGGCGTAGGACAAATTGTTGAAACCGAATGAAACGAGTGCCTCTTTTTCAATCTTCACCTAGTTAATTTATGTATTTATGGCGGATGGATGCACTGAATTTGATTTTCGTTTCTTTCTGCGTTCATTTTCGATGTGCCTGGATGAGTTGATGTGCTGCGTAAAGTTGCCAGCTCGCAGGAACCAGAGATCGCACACCTCGCAGCTATAAAAAATAGGGAAATTAGATAGATAAATACGCAATAACCACGAAAAACTTACTGGAAAGTACGCTCGCCCTTTTTAATGATCTCCCATTTGGATTGCGGCGCTCGTCCCTTCTTGCAGGCCTCCCTGTAAACCGGAAACACTTAAAATTCGTGCCTCAGACAGCTGTGGATGACCCACCTTTCATGTCTCACGCGAGAGCTGTTCGTGCTGTACTCCAGGCCGCAGAAGGTGCAGGCGTATGGTCCCTCCGTGTGCTTCAGCTGGTGGCGCCGCAGCAGATGGAGGGTGTAGCACTTCTGGTGGCACTGGTCGCACTCAAAGGGCTTGGTGCCCGTGTGCCGTAGCAGATGGACATGGAGATTGCTGGTGTCTTTGAATTGCCTGCCGCAGTGTTCGCAGATGCAGGGCTTGGCACTGGGTCCATTTCGGTCCACAATACGCTTTGGTTGCTTATCATCGATGACTTTCACATGGATTAGCTTTCGACCCATGCGCATTGTGTGCTTCTTGGATTTGATTTTGGCCGAGTTCTTTATTCGTCGCTGTGCTGGCTCGTTGGTGGTGGTGGTGCTGGCCGCCACTTCAGTCTGTGCCTCTCCATAGTCCTCGGGAAGAGGTAGAAAGTCTTCACCCGGTGCATTCTCATAGCTGAGACTTTGTTCAAGCTGATTTTCGGGATACGACGGCTGTGGGTCCACTTGCAACTGCGTGGGTTCTATTTTGATTTCACTGGCCTCCATCAGCTCGTCAAAGCCAAGTGGGTCCGGAGCAGCTGCCTGCTGGACGGGAAGTTGATCCATGGCTGCGGGAGCCTCACCGAGATTCATTCTCCTCCGCCGCTTGGCGAAGTACTTCTCGATCTTTGCACATCGCCGTTGGAACTTTTGCACCTGTTTGAGCAGCACCTGGCAATCGGTGCATATGTGATTGGGCAAATCCCGGACATTCTGCAGCTGCAAGATGGTAAACAAATTCTTGTTGGATACGGAAACTAAGTGGAATCTTTCACTTACCCAGCAGTTTGTTATGGAGCGGACGCACTGCAGCAGCTTTCTGCCCTCGGGCGAGAAGATCTGAAGGCACTGTTCGGCCACGACGGTCTGGCCGCAGGTGCGGCAGAACTCTTTCATTTTATGCATTGATTTGCCAATTATTTAAATTTATTTGTTTGACATGCATTCGAGTGTGACCGTTTGTCAGAATGACAAATTTCACATGGATACCCAACGGTCACACTTTATTTACAAATGTTTCGATAGTCAAAACAATTGTTTAATTTCACGGGTCACGACATAAAGAAGACTCATTTTAAAAAGAAAATAATAAAAACGAGGTATGAATGCTAGAATGAGGATTACCCATAATCATTATCTACGAAATAAATTACAAAAACTGTTTAGTATTTTTATACACCACATCAGGAACCATCGATAGGCAGGCGAGCAACCCTATACGATGGATGGTAACTCTGGCCGTTTCCGCCCTCCATCTTTCTGCATTGACTTTTCACGATGGTGAGTTCGCTGCTACCAAATTCTGCGAAAATAATAGTTTTCTACTGTGAAAGTGGCCCGCTAATGGAGGCAAAACATGACTGAAGTGGCGCCCCAGAGTTGGGCCATAAAAACACCACCCACGGAAAGGGGGAAAATGTGAAAATCCGGGCGAAAAACAAAAGCATGCCTTTAACCTCGAAAGCGGCCAACTCCAGGTGCTGCTCCGGTGGTCAATGGAGTTTACATATTTATATTGAATACAAGTGCCAGCTTTTAACAGAAGCCTTCTCTTTTTTAGCCGCCTAAGAAGGACGCAAAGTCTTCGGCCAAGCAGCCGCAAAAGACACAGAAGAAGAAGGAGGGATCCGGTGGAGGCAAGGCCAAGAAGAAGAAGTGGTCCAAGGGAAAAGTCAGGGACAAGCTGAACAACCAGGTGCTGTTCGACAAGGCCACCTACGAGAAGCTGTACAAGGAAGTGCCCGCCTACAAGCTGATCACCCCATCGGTGGTCTCCGAGCGTCTGAAGATCCGCGGCTCCCTGGCCAAGCGTGCTCTCATCGAGCTGCGCGAGAAGGGTATGTTTGCTGGCTGCACTTCATCACTTAACAAATCCTAATTCGCAACTTCTCCGCTTTCAGGTCTGATCAAGCAGGTCGTGCAGCATCATTCCCAGGTCATCTACACACGTGCCACCAAGGGTGATGAGGCGTAAATGTTTTACCTTTTGCCCATCTCGCATCGCCGTAGTCGCGGTCGCCTTACAATAGAACTCTGTATCGATAGCACTACGATGACCGCTGTGTGTGAAACGTTGAATAAACTTGCTTTCTTATTGATGTAAGGGACATTTGCTTGATGTTTAATTGCTATAAAGATAACCCTTCACTGAGCTGTGGTCTCAAGGAGTAGACGAAGTTATCTGGCTGGGAGCATAATATTATTAACCGTCGTATTATTGCAGTGAAAACCAGTCTATTGTTCTTGCGAATAGAATACAATCGTATATTAGCGATTGTTACGATCAGCAATATGCGGTTAATTTCCAGAATTACTTGTATGAATATAAAATTTTCTTTAATGTTCAGCTAGAATCTATTCAATGGGTAATAATTTTCAAAACAGCTGTGTTTATTAGCTGATCTAGTATATTAAATGGTTATCATATATTAATGCATATAATAATAGCATATATAATTTTCTTTAACCCACTTTCAGCAGCAAGCATTCATTTTCTACTAATTTAATGTGTTTATCAAAAAATAACGAATTCCCAATAAGTATTAATACTCGTCTTCTTCTTTCTCGTAAAGCCATTCACCCCATCAGTTTTCACGTGACAGTGAGCACTCCTGAGTAACTTTTTAATTTAATGTTCTGTTGCCAGTCTGCTATTCGAATAGAAAAACAATTTTAGGATATCTAAGTCGCCTAGGAATAGGAAACAGGCTATAGTAATTTATATACAAGATACATCAAAAATTAATACACGAAAGAACGCACTAAATAAATAATATATAATTTAAACATTTTCAAACAAAATACCAAATACAAATATGTAACTAAGAACCGACCGGCATATTGAATACCCAGCAAACATCCAGGAGGGAGCTTACTGTGCCCGCTTGCCATTCACAACGAAGCGGTGCGTGCGCTCGGTGTAAATGTTTACGTGGTTACCCTTATGTTGATGACAACACGGCAGATTGGTTTGGTGCTGGCAAAGACGGGAGTTCGGTTCTAGTAGCTGGTAGCCAGTAAAAATGAATTAAGCTGTAGCTAAATAGCAGATCGACGAGCCCACGCCGCACAACTGTGCACACAACACGACGACGACGACGTCGAGCAGGAAGCGTTTGGGTTGTGAGGTAATTTCGGAATCAAAAAAAAAAAAGACCCGCCGCCGCTGATAAAGATTCTCGCGAACCCGGGCAGAAGCGGAGTGAGAATCACGGAATCAGCTGGAGCACGGCTATAGCCACCCGATAATACCACGTATGCAAACAATGTGTGTTATCTTAGGTGCTTAGATGTCATGCTGTAGATCTTGTGTTCCTTTGCAGATCCATAAACCGGCAAGATGATACCGCTTTCGCACAAGGACCGGAGCAGCTTGGGCTACCGGATCCGGGAGAAGCTCAACAGCTGGAAGCGACTCATCTTCTCCGACCGCAACTCCCGGAATCTATTCCTCTTTCTGCTGCTCAACCTGAGCTTCGCCTTTGTGGAGCTCTTCTACGGCATTGTTACGAACAGTTTGGGTGCGTGCTTAGCCACTAATGGCTTTTTATCTTATCCCTGTAGTTTATAACCTACTTGATCGTTAATCCGCAGGTCTGATCTCCGACTCATTCCACATGTTCTTCGACTGCACTGGCCTCTTGGCGGGATTGGCCGCCTCGGTTATCACCAAGTGGAAGGCTAACGACAAGTTCTCCTACGGCTATGTGCGCGCCGAGGTGCTGGCCGGCTTTGTAAATAGCCTGTTTCTGCTGTTCATTGCCTTCTTCATTCTGTCGGAGGGCGTGGAGCGACTTATCGAGCCGCCGGAGGTCAAGCACGAGCGGCTGTTTGTGGTGTCCGTGCTGGGACTGCTGGTGAACCTGGTGGGCATCTATGCCTTCAATCATGGGGGACATGGACATTCGCATGGTGGACATGGACACTCCCACGGTGGAGGCCATGGGCACGGGCACTCGCACAGCCACAATGACGCCGACAATCACAATCACCAAGCCATCACCTTGGACAATGGTAACTGCAGCAGGAGATTACAAATTATTATATTGATCAGCCAAATTCCGGATAACAATAATCCAATAAACACTTCCAAATTCGCTTATTTCTAGGTCATGGACACTCACACGATCACGACAGCCATGGACACTCGCATGGGGACATGTCGGGCAGCAATTCGCAGATCATGCGCGGCGTTTTCCTGCACATCCTGGCCGATACTTTGGGATCGGTGGGCGTAATTATCTCGGCGGTGCTGATGCATATGTTCGGCTGGATGATTGCGGACCCCATCTGCTCCATCTTCATCGCCCTGCTAATAGCGCTCAGTGTGCTGAGTCTGATCAAGGAGTCGATCATGATCCTGATGCAGCGACAGCCCGCCGACTTGGACCGCTCTCTGCCTCAGTGCTACCAGAAGGTCACCGGCTTGGCTGGCGTCTATGCGGTGCAGGAGCCGCACTTCTGGACCCTCTGCTCCGATGTATATGTGGGTGCCCTCAAGTTGGAGGTGTCCAAGAACGTCGATCCCAAGTACGTAGTGACGCACACGCGGATGATCTTCGAGGCGGTGGGCGTTAAGCAGATCTACATACAGCTGGATTATGTTTGATCCCGTTGGGATCGACCCACCAGTGTCCTTGTACAATGATCTGTATAGTTATCAGCGCGTGTTGTATGTTGGTGTGCAGTCCTCAAACATTTTAAAATTTTAGCATACTGCGGCACAACAATACCCCATCACTTCCGAAAGTCACCTCCATGAGCTAAGTAAAACAAAATGTTTGATTTTCAGTTGTACTAGTAGTTTTCCGAATTTTGTTAACTTATTAACGTTTTGTATTTGTTGAAATGCGTTCGGCATTCCATTCCAATTCTATACATACTGAAGGATGGCATAACATACATATGCGATAGTCCATATCGAGGAGCATTAGTGTAATAGTAAGCTAAGCGAAAGAAATTGTGCAAAAGTAAATATAAATATTTAAAGATTTTTTTAAAATTCAAAATGAACAAAACAAGAAAATAGCATCTAATTCCGACTGACATTTCCAAGGACATTCCGCCGTGCGGTGGAAGTGTATTAAATGAATCGTTTTTGCCACAGTTTGAAGCATCAAAATTATGAACGAAATAAAATTTAATTTGTTATTAGCATTTTTATACGTAAACCGAAATGAAAGGAGTTTTAATTCCAGTTGGGTCGGTATTTGTTAGGTTTAAACGAATAACCACTTTCTACTCAATCAAAGGTACTTAATTTGATATATAGGTTAATTTTAATTATTTACAAAGGCTTCCCAATTAAAATAATCTGATATTGTACACTTCCCAGTTTATTCTTTTTGTTTTTATAAACCTTTATTCTTTAAAAGACCTAAAAAAAAACAGAATATTTATAGCTCATTGTTCTATTCATTGTTAAAAACTTTTCTTGAAACAATACTCCATAAGATGCCTGAAACGAATGGGAAGGTTGGTTCATATTCGTACACATAGCGAAAACATTTAAAATGATCAATTAATGAAAAAAATGAATGAAAAAACGATGAAAAAAACTTCTTGCTGTTTGACCTGAAAATAATTCATATTTTATATATATTAAGTTTGTAAGATTATAATACAAAATAATTTATATTTGTAAGAAAAAATATTTTGTTTTTCAAAAAAAACTAATCCGGACATCACATGTTCGTCCTAGCGAGTGCCCACTGTGCGCATCTCTCACGCGACGAACGGCAACAGGTCGACACGTTTCGCTGGAATGGAAATAGCACCTGTGGTGCAGCGCCCCGCCCCGAAAGCAGATAAAGACGTACGTATTGCCCGGCCTGGAATTAGATTATAGAATCCCAATTTCTAGCGAGAGCGGCGCATTTCGACAACGTTGTTGAGGTTAGGGCGAAGCCAACGTGAGAAACTGGGACAAGTCGAACTGCAACGTGCAGAAAATCGTGTGCCAGTGCGCATGACCTCCAAAATGTCTGTGGGTGCGTTGGTATTGGTGCGGGCCATATGTACATCACTGTCAAAGGTCAATAACTCCGTGATTGCCCCAAAAAGCAACAACAGCAAAAAACTAACTGAAGTCTGTGACTCAGACGGCGGTCGCGCCCTCTCGCTTCCACTCACGCCACCATATGGCGGCGTCTACCTACGCATAACTGTAAATTTGGAAAGAAGTACAGACATGCGGATTTACAGTTGTTTTGTATAGGTGTTCCGTTTAATTTCAGTACTGGTGTTCCCATTTTCGGTCATAGTTGTTTTTCGATTTCTTAGCGAAAATGCATACTAATTTGTAAGTGTTGCTATCAAAATATTATTTTAATTACAATAGTTGGCGCAATTCAATTGTTTAGCTCGCTGTGATTAAACAATAAACATACATAAAGTCGAATTTATGGGTGCTCCGGCCGAAAGAAATCAGAAATAAAATCGCACAGATCGAGGGACAGGCATTTTTGTCAGCATTTTAACATAAATTTAAGACTTTCAAAATTGTAACTAAGCATCTGATAAATATATGTGTAGAAGGTATGCATGAGTATAGGTTCCGTTTGGGGGAGGATGCTTTAGCATTTCTCTTCGTCGAGACCGTGCTTGAAGAACATCAGCACGGGCACGCTGTCGCCGTTGATTTCGCGGTATTCCACCAGAGCCACCATGCCGTCGCAGTCCATTGATTCGCCGGTGAAGAACTGCAGCTCCTTGAAGCGGCCGAGGATGTCCTTCATGGCCTTGTTCATGTTGGTCTTGAAGATGTCGACCTGGTCGGGCGACTTCTCCTCCAGCTTGGCCAGCACCTTCTTCATGTAGTCCTTCAGGTAAAGGGTGTACGACTTCTTGTCGCCAAAGGCGAAGCACTCCTGCAGTCGGTGGTTCAGCACAACATCCACGCCCGACTCCGAGGTGATGTCGGTACCCTCATCGGCCTCCTCGGCGGAAGCATTGGCGCCCTCCAGCTTGATATCGTCACCAGCGCGGGTGATCAGCTTGCCGTACACCTCGTAGATCACATCGTCCACCAGCTTCATCTTGTAGGTGTCGGCGAACATCTCGTCGCCGGTGATGATATCCTTGTAGATCTTCATGGTGATTGGGTTGTCGGGTGTCGGAAGATGGCGTCTAAATCGCTGGCGAAAATGCAACTACAACTGCACCGGACCGGGAACACTGCGAAACGACCTGCCACGCGCTCACTCGAACAGCAAAAAGAATGAGCGAGAAAAAATGGCGAATGAGCTGCCAACTCGCTCGCTGCTGGCAACGGTCTGGCAACGCTTACTACAGGTTGGCAGCGCCTACTGCACGTATCGATAATATCGATGATTTTTTGCTTATTCAAAAAAGTAAAAAAAAAATACGTTTAAATTGTTAAGACATCAATATGGATGCAGGTAAGATATTATTATGTGTGTATTACAATAATTATGACATTGCTTTTTATATTATTCTTTTTTAAGAGAATTAAAAATGATTGAACGGAAACAGTATATTGCACATATATTATAAAGAACAATATCATAATTACTACAACAATTGTTAAAAGGTGCGCACTGCCTAACAATTATAATAAAATTGATACTATCGAAACTTGTTTTTACCGACGTAGTGGCATCACAGCTTGCGGTAATATTGCGGTAATATTGCGCAGTCGGTGTACGGTCCCATCAATACAAGTTCGAGTGAAAAACAGGGAAATGTACGTAATTTCTGCGATGGCACTGCAAAAACCCTGATTTGTGACTGCTTTTTGCAGGTATGCACTCTCCAGCTCGTTGATCCGCTCGCCGGCGCTGCGCCAGGGCCTCCAGATGGCCGCTGCCAGCCGCCCGGTGTCGATGAAGGTGGTATCTGTGGCCGAAACCCAGAAGGACGAGTCGTTCTTTGAGAAGAACGAGCGTTTGGGCAGGAAGCTTTCGCCCCATCTGACCATCTACCAGCCGCAGCTGACCTCCATGCTCTCGATCTGCCATCGCGGCACAGGATTGGCTTTGGGAGTGGGTGTCTGGGGTCTCGGATTGGGCGCCCTGATCTCGTCCCACGACATCAGCCACTATGTGACTATGGTGGAGGGCCTCCAGCTGAGTGGCGCCACTCTGACCGCCCTCAAGTTCATCATCGCCTATCCGGCAGGCTATCACACCGCCAATGGCATTAGGCATCTCCTCTGGGACACCGGACGGTTCCTGAAGATCAAGGAGGTCTACTCCACCGGTTACGCAATGGTCGCCACCTCTTTCGTGCTATCCGCTATCTTGGCCCTGCTCTAAGCCAACGTCCCCGGCTAGACCAATTACATTTTAGTGCGAACACTGTGAAAATTGTTATATACTAAATACATGTAGTGTGTATATTTATAAAGGTGTTTGTTGTGTTACGCAATTCATTTTGTTGCTTTGGGTGTGCTGTGCGTTTGTTTTTCGATGCAATTTGCAGGGTGTGCGTGTTTTGAACGATTTTGGAGATTGATATAACGATCTCGGTTGGCTGGACGGATTAGTAGACAACTTTCGGTTCATTTACAGCGAAATCAAGTATACGCCCCGAACGAGCGATTTCCGATAACAAAATATCACATACACGCGCCTAAAAGTAGGGAACACTTTTTAAAGGTCTACACTTGTCCACAAAAAATCTTAGAGATAAGCAACATTGCTTAGAAAATGTATTTATTTTTCGGTATCTCTTTGGCTTTCTTACTTAATTATAAAAACGCCTTTCTATAGATCCTAGAAAATTACCTATAGAACGAACAATCTTTTTACTATCAAAAGGATTCAGTTCATACATATATGTAGATTCGATTTGAAAATATGTATTTCCTTATTAAATTATGGAATACGAAAATGATTTTATTGTTCATTAAGTAAACATCTTCGTGTTATCGTAGAAAAAGAAGTTCAGTTAACTTTCTTCCATACTTTGTAATTTATTAATTGTGAATTTTGGGTTATCATTTGTAAAAGCTGCAAGCTGTAGTGCAACGGTTGTGTATGAGGCTAATATGTATCTAACAACTAATATCACAATCGATGTAATGTTATTGAAACTTCTTCTTCGGCGAATTATGAAAGTGGAGTTTTCTATTGAATGGATCCATGCTTGCTGCCCTCCACTTCCGTTTCATTTTCACCATCGCTGCCACTTCCGCTTCCGCTTTCCTTTCCGTTTTCTGTCGGAGGCAGCAGCTCAAAGTCGCACACCAGGGAAAAGTGATCCGATGGATACTGGAAGCTGGGTGTGCGGTTCTTGCCGATTTGCTCTCCGGCCGGGAAGTCTAGACAGTTTTTGATCTGAAATCGACATAATAATTTTTAAAGAATTTATTACCGCTTGAAACTATCTCAATGATCCTACCTTGAGGCGATCGGGTGTATAAAAAACGTAGTCGATGGTGTGGCATTCCTCGCCTTCTTCGCGAATCTTCCAGGTTGTGTAGGGTGGCTCTCGTTTCATCGATTTCGAGACGAATTCACCGACATCCCCGCTGGGATGCAATACCTCCTCGCGGTCTAGCTTCACGTCGGCATAGGCACTGCCCAAGCGGAGCAGATCACATCCCAAGATCGTGGCATAGATGGGCTCCACCGGTTCGGCATTGAAATCGCCGCAGAGCAGCAGCGGCGTATCGCCGGCAAACTGCTTCACGAACCTAATGAGATCGCGACCCTGTTCGTTGCGCAATTTGGCCAAAAGGGCGCCATGGCGGGCCTTCAAGTGGGTGGTGGCCACACAGAATTCCCGACCACTGGAACGCATTCGCAGCCGGGCCGCAATGGCCACCTGGTTGCTTTGCACACGCCACACTTCCAGGATCCTCGTATCGTAACTCTGCAGCTGTAGTTTGTCCCTCTTATAGAAGATGGCACAGCCATCGGGTCCATTGTTCTGTTCGATGTACAGGCACGGCGAATCCGGTTTCGGGAAGAAGATGCCTGCGTAATTCTGGCAACCCAACACCTTCTGCAGGAACTTGAAGTGGTCTACTTCCTATTGGAATATATCACATTAAAGCGCGACTGCCTTAAGGAACGGGGTGATGGTGTGATATACCTGCAGACAAATCACATCGGGCTGGTTCTGCAGTATCTCCTGGACAATCAGGTACTTGCGGTGCTCCCAGGTGAGAGCCTCCTCGGGACAGCGCACAAATCCATCGTTGTGCTGGCCGAGAGCTGGGTTTCCGATGAAGAAACCGAGTCGAATGGGAAAACATTAAAATATATTAAAAAGTTGTATCCACATTCAAGTTAAGCTTCATGAAAATTAAAGAAAATATACATTTTGAACAAATCAAATATAAATATATAATGAAAATTCGGTAAACTTAACTTAAATAATTTGAAATACGTACTTTGTGATAGGATGTTCCACTGCAGCAACCGAATGTCATCGCCCTCAACTGGCGCACTGCAAACTGATTAGAAAATAGATTAGAATATAGCCCTTGGATAAGACAAGGATGCAATCCTACCCCTCGATACGGAGTTCAGCTGCAGGCATCGCAGTCCGTCGGCAACATCCTCGTCCCTCAGAAGCGGTTTGAGGAATCCGCGGGTGAGCAGCGCTGGCTGCTCGATGCCACCGCCCCGCAATTGCTGGACGTGCTGAAGGAGTGCCGAGTTGCTCAGTCCGGCGGGCAGTACCAAGCCATCGTCCTGGGAGTCCACATTGTTGATCTTTGGAGCAGAGTTAAATGAGCCCATTCTGGAAAGCGATTGGGTGACTCAATTAGTGTAAAATCTTTGCGCCATCAACTGTATACAAGCTCAAAACACAAAGATGAACCCAATTGTAAAAGTCTATCGGGGCCAACTCTTTGAATGTGTTTTCTTTTAGCATTTCAATCGAGAACAAATTGATAAAAACTTCTAGCAACAAGCAAACAACTTTCAGCGAATAACAGCAAATTAACAACATCAATTAAAAACATATTTTTACACATTTTCTGGTACTCACAAAGCATCGGGTTTTCTATATAGAATTTTTCTCAGTATGATGCTGAAAATGAATAGACTATGACTATGACGCTGACTCGTATAAAATTTTCCCATTTTCACTTTGCTGCAAGGAGTTATTTGAATGGCGTTAAAGTTTTGTGTGTAGAGAAGAAAAATATTAAGAATTGTTAGGTATTTCAAAGAAATTTCATAAATTTAAAATTTACAAAAAACAGAAAAGTGTATAATTTAGAAGATGGGGGATTGAAACAAGGAGTTATTGATAAAGTGCTAAATAATCCAAGTTTGAAGAATAACCTAATAAGTTTAAAACCATTTTAAAAACTCTTTCTCAACTGAAGATTAATTTTCTTTTTTTTTATTTTAAACATTGTTGCTATGTAGCTTAAGGATAGTTTTTGGCAATGTTGTCACTTTAATTCCAAATCTGAGTATAGAAAGGACTTTTTAAGGAGTCTTCAATTATAATACATTATTTACGGCTTAGAAAGCAAAGCTGATTTGCACTCATCGTTGGATCGTTTATCAAATAAATCTGACTTCCTGATACTGAATTCGATCACACTAATCTGCATAGCCTACAGCTAAAACTGAGTTCTCATATTGATGGATAGAACGTTTCTGGTTTTCGTGGGTCTCAGTTCTCGGCAATTAGCACGTATGCTCTGATTCTAAGAAGATTACCGGCCACTAGGAGAGGGGCATTAGATAGGAGTGGGGTTAGGGGTCGGAGAATCTGGAACGCCCACGCGACGATAATCCGGCGAAACAAAAACAAAGGCGAAAATGTCGCTCGGTCAATAGCTTCGCAGCTGTTCGTCTGGTTTCCAACGATCCGCGAGAGAATCGAAACCAGTTCCCCGCCCGGGGATTGAATGGCGAATGGCGACTGGATTTGGGGCGTACGGGTTTCGGCATGTCACCGCAATCAATCACCCGCCGCCGGTGGATCCAGTAGTTGCCCCTCATCTCGCATCTCACCTGGTCAGCATCACTTTTTGCAGGTAGGCCTTGCGATCGTTTTTGCAGGGCGCCTTGTTGGCTCGCTTAATGGGTACTGTTGGCTCCATGTCTGCGGCAGGATCAAAAGGATTCGGATGTGTTCGGGATGCTTTGGATTGCGAATGGGTATCGCTTTTGTGGGGGGATGTGGTGATGCGGTGACTTTGCGATCTTGGGGGCGCCGGAACGAGGTGCGCTTGCAAGCGACTTTGGCGAAACTGAATGCCAACTGAAGTGCGGGGTTTTATTAGAGAGATCATTCGCGCTGGAGGCAGCGAAAAGATCGCGAGGAGAGCACGCACGAACGGGTATTTCGCATACGAGATGTATCTGCAAGATACTAAGCAGATGCCGATACAGATACCCCCAGAACGAGATCAATACGTTCGGCTCACGTGTGGAGAGCTACCGCGCCGAAATGCTAAACAAAAGAACGATTCTATAAGTACGACGGACCGACTGGCTGACTGGGCTGGCTGGCTGGCTTGTTAAATATTAATGACTATCAGTTAATGAAAACAAAAGTGCTGTATGTATGCATGCATGAATGCAAAAAGGTGGAGAAAATAGCAGGCAGCATCCAGGCCAGCATCCTTAGATAAACAATGGCGGTGGTGTATGCCTAAGCAGGGTCCCAAGTGTTCTCAAATGCAAATTGGGCAGACAAAAGATACAATTGTATCTGCACAATTTATACAGCAACGCAGTTACATGCCTAATGAACTGTCCGCCCAAGCTATATGGTAGCTATATCTGTATCTGTAGCCGATTCGGCATACGGGGCATTTTCATTTTGATTTTGATATCTATTTCGATTTCGTTACCTGGGAATCGGAACGGCCACACGTCTTGCGAACGTCTTCGATGTGACGATCAAACGCGACGTTTTCATTAGAAACTCCATTTTGAACTGTTTTCTGCAAACTTTACGCTTGTCCCCAAGTTAAATATCAAATATCACTTTCAGTTTGTTATCTTTGGGTTGCTGACTTTTGAACTGGGATTCTTGGTTTCTTGGTTAGATATTAGGATAACTTGAAATGTTTTATATTTAGTGTCAGTATGGCAATGTCAAAGAGACGCGGCCCCATCTGTGTTTCCTAGAAAGGTAAAATGATAACGTGGTTAATGTTTAGTAAATAATGATTTGGCTTCTCTTCGCTGAACGTCACTTGCAAAATGCCCACTAATCGTGGTGCGGAATTTCGAACATGAGTTAATCAAATTAGGCACGTGCCGAAACACTTTCGTGACCCAAACGCAGTTAATGCGTTCATTGATAAAATCTTTTTAGTTCATTTACACTGATAAGACGGCCAATTAGTTGTCACTTATGAGTTATCACTTAATGGAAAGCCATTAAGTTTTCAGCTTTCCAATCGATTAGCCAACATCATTGATGCTAAAGCCCATTAAAACTGACTTTGATTGGGAGAATTCTAACCATGAGCCTTATTAAAATAGCAATTGTTTGAAATTCGCTATTCAATAAACTATAATATTCTGCACTTTGTATTTGTATTAATTCGGTCGTTTTTCCGCCTCTCCTGGGACACAGCTATATACTTGACTACCTATATGCACGTATACTGTCAGTTTTGTCATGATCACTTTCGCGCAAATTGTGCAAGGTTAGTTTTTGTTGCCCTCGGGGATCGGTTGTTGCTGTTGCTTTTGTTGTTGTCATTTTGTTGATTGCCGCTAAGTGGCTTTGAGGCCTGGCCAATGGCTAAGAACACTTGACACGCTGCCAGCCATGAACTTGATTTATAAGCACGACAGCCGCGCTATGGCATACTACCGTATGCTATATGGTGCCTGTAAGAAACGAGTCTCTCACCTCACCAGATACAAGAGCAAATCGCGAGGTGGCTCGAACTCCAACTCTCCCATTCCAGTTGGAGCGGCGGCACTACTCTGGCCGAGATTGATATCGATACGGGGGGAGCTGGCCACGCCCAGCTCTTCGTCCATTTCCTTTTCGAATTCCAGTTTTCGCGCCGCCAGGCGCTGTTTCATCTGAACGGTGGAGGTCATGGCCGAGGTCTTGGCCACAGCTTCCGCGATCTCGTACTGCCTGAGGAAATCCTGACGCACACCGTCCAGCGTGAGACCTTGGGGACGTCTGCATTCGGGACCACACAGGCGCTGGCACATCTCATTGATGGCCGACTGGCGATCGGTCAGATGACCGGGTGCCGTTCGCAGGCAATTCGAACAGGGTACATCCCTGTGCCTAACACCAGCCAGCTCGCGATCGTCCTCATGGCGATTGGGTGGCTTGAAATCCTCTTCGTTGGGCGAGGGCGGCTCATCCGTTACGCTAAACAATTGCGGTGGCTTGTCATCCTCTTGCAGCATCTCTGAACCATTGTCATTTCTTCGGTAGTCCAAAGGATTTGCCTCCAAATTCAGCAAAAGAGCCGTCACTGGCATGGCCTTGCCCAAGGCGGGCTGACGGCGATGGCCATAGTTTTCCCGTAGTCCGGTGCTCTTTTGATCCATTGCCACTGGTCAGTGCTAGTTTTAGGAGCCAGTTGTAGTCACAGTTATAGTCAGCATTGGCCACGCTGCGTATGCGTAATATTCGATGCACTTCTGGCCGTTTAGAACAGCCAACAATTAATACGCGCGTGCGTTGCCTTTCCTTATTTATATCTTCTGGCCGACTCTAGTCGAGATCGAGGCAATCAAGTGCCAACTGCCAGTTGCTCAGTTCCCTGATCGCGGATCTCTCTCTGTAGTTTTTCATTAAAAGAGCAGACAGATTGCCGCTGTTCAGTTATTCAGTCATTCAGTCATTCAGTCATAGGTTTAATAAACGGCATGAAATTGATGTGGCCGCTCTCATTCGGTTTCGTTTAAAGGTAAACCACATTTTGTTTGATTACTTTCCAAAATGTCAAATTGGTTACTTGCAAACTAGAGATTTGATTTCGATTGCCCAAAAGTCAGCAGCTCAATGCCCAATAATATTATACTTTCATCTTGACGTGACTTTAAACTTGACCCGATGATTCAGAATCGGAACGACAAGCGTTGTTATTATTTCGAAATCACAACAAACAAGATTCAACTTGAACTTATAAGGTTACACCGGGTGTAAAATAATTGCAGTATATTTCAAAAATTGTGTTTACACAACATGATCATTTAAGGAAGTTCTTTGTATTGCTCTCATTTGTTTCTTAGTTATCAAGTGCTGCTGTGGTAAAAATGCCACACAGGAATTCCGTATTATGCAGCCTCAAACAATTACAGATAAATAAAGAACAATTTTCAATCAGCTGCGATTGATTAATTACGCTCTATGTCAGCTGCCTGTCACTCGACTTCCACACAAACATAATTAATTTTACGCCTCAGCTTGTTCCTCATCCCGAATTGCAACCGAAACCGAAAGAGAGGAAAGGCAAGAGCCTCCAATGCTAATTTGTAGCTAATAAATTATTATGCACTTTCATGATTTGCATTAATTCAAGAGCAATTTGATTGCAATTCATTTGGCTAATAAACTAAAAGCAAATTGAATGAACACAACGACTTCCATTCATTTCCGCAATACGACAAGTTATAAGTTATGGCATCTATTTTCTCTTGAATCTTTTGCAGTCATTTGCTAGAACTTCTAAATATTATAAATAGCTGAATTACTTCAAAGTTATGGCGGCTTTTGGCAATCGAATTGAGTACCATATAACAAGTATTTCATTTAATATTCTCAAATATTTTGAAATGTTCTTGAAAATCAGCCTAAGAGTAGGCAATAATTTTAATTTTACATCGATTTTACATTATGAAAAGTTTCTTAGACAAGAGAATCGGTTTATATATAAGTTTTGTGAACTTGAAAGCCTCACAAGTCAATAGGTTAGTTAACATAAATTCTATGGCATGTTAAGCTATTAACAAACTAATATTAAGAGGTAAGTCTTTTGGTTTTGCCTATTTAAATATTAATCAGTTTATATGTATATTTCTAGGCAACAAGAGTTTCCCTATGTCTTTGTTTGCTCAGCTGGTTTTGAACTTGATCTACTTCAATGTTTATGTGCTATATTTTTAGCTGTACATACATACCTACACATATATAGCTTCAGTCAATTTTCGATGTAGCACTAATTAAATATAATATTGTCTTCCCCTTCCGAAGGTGTGACTGCTCTACAAACGTTTAAACGGATCTCAATTTTTTTGGCAATGCACCGCGGAAAGTCGAGCGAAATCAACAAGAGCAGCGGCCGACATTGAGTTTTATTTATATGGCTATATGTACATACATATGTACATATGAACCTGGGGATTGGGGATTCGGCCAAATGCCACATGAACTTAACTCAATTTATGACAGGCCTTTTCCTCGTGGAAGTGATAAGAGGTTTTTGCTAATTCAGCTGACTATATTGTAGCAAGACACCTGCTGCCGCTGGCTGATCGGCTCATCGATTATTCATTTCATATAGACTAATCTGAAGCAAACCAAAAACGAATAAAAAGGGAAAAGCGTCAGGGATGTGATAACCTTATCAGGGTGTGATACACACGACCCACTGCGATGCTCGACTATCAGATGACCTGTACTGGCCCCAGATGTAACAAAATGTAACGATTGTAAATACGCAAGCTGTGCTATCTCTCAGTGCTTACACAACTGATTTATACATCAAGGCTCCTTATCACATCTCTCGGGAACCCTTATCTAAGCATTGGGATTTTTGTGCCGACATCAGCACATTCCTTTTGTATCTGCTCTTTTACAGGGTATAAACGAAAAGAGTACGCGATTATTTTTGTTATACAACAGCATAGCGGCAGATTGGGACACATGCACGTACTACATGTGCTGAGTATCGCAACGGCACTGGCTTGGAAAAAACTGGTTCTACTCCGGCAAAAGCTGATTCCATCTGGAGGCAAACAAAAACTTGGACCGCTTCTCCGGTCATTTTGCAAGTGGTTCGTTCAGTGGAGTAAGCTGACTAAGTCCTTCATTCCATCAACTCACCATTTTGCAGCCTGCACTACAGAGCACTACCACACATGGTTAGTTGCCGATCGAGAAGTATCCAAAGTGTCCGCCGGAGTTTTACGCGAACCGAGTGGGCGTCTAATGCGGACTGACAGGCGGTTCAGATGCCCTGGCGAGCTGAAAAGAACTAAACTCGATGGTACGTGCCTTGCGACATTTATACCAGCGCTCTCAACGTCTGGCAGCTGATAAGGATAACGCTCGCTCTGTTTGTCTGGCCAACTGAGGCAGCACACCATCAATACACCATTAGTACACCATCAGTACACCATCAGTACACCATCAGTACACCATCAGTACTACGTCAATACACCATCATTACACCATCGGTGCACCAACACCATTGCACAATCGGCCGGCGAGTGGACTCCTCTCTCTCTGAGATCTATGCTCTCCGCCTCATTATCGTAATAAGTTCAATGGCTCACGCTCTCAGCGTTTGTAACACTAGTGAGAATTCGGTTTCCATTCTAATGGGCACACCCCGCGTATGAGTGATGTACAATATTGAATTTCTGGGTTCTTGATCATATACAATTTTCTCATTATTACATTCCCATATATAATGGTATTTTTAAGTATTTAAGTAAAGAATATAGTATAGTTTTTCATTTTTTGTTATTTTTGTGTATTTTTAATTTTCTGTTTAATTCCTATTTGCTTCAATGGGATCCTTACAGGTCTGTATTCTCTAGCATATTTAAAAGGCAATTCCCAATTGTTTTCCCCCTCAAAAACAAAGATCCAAAGATCCATTCAGTAAATGACTCATTTACTTTGTTGGACCTGAGTGGGTCAATTCCGATCAATTTGTAATTTCGCGCTGATAACAATGCCATTGACATGAAGATTGTGTCTGGTCTAGTGTCTGGTTTTGTGTCCATATCTTATCGGTTACTTTTATAAGGTAGGGAACCACTTGAAAACGTTTTGCCCAGCATAATTCGTTCGTGCGGGTCAGTTATAAAACTTTCAAATGGAATTGGATTTACAACTTATCGATTAGAACGGGGAATGCAACCAAAGTGACGTGGCCCGGATCTTGTTGGTTTTAATTAGTTTGGAGCGGTTGGTTTTGCGTAGTTCTCGCAAATCCTATACTCCCAGTTGGCCTGTCAAGGTCGCTGGTGAGTGTGGGTCCGTTCGCTGATTAGGTGGTGAATACAACTATTTCGTTCCACCATATAACTGAGTGTATTAAGTACTTTATTAAGCGCAGCCAGTGGTCTAGCTGCCGAGATTAGATAAGGATTTCGAGTGGACCAGCCGCGGCCTTCGGTATAAAGTTCACTTTTTAGTTTATCTTCTATACTATATGGTTCTAATTAAGGAGGTCTGTTGTCATGTATGTACATGCCAGTCATACTGGTCATACTCGCACCTTATCAATCGGTCTTTCGAATTGACAAACGCGTGCCGTTCGCCTAATAATACATACTTTGTATATACATACGTATTTACTAATGCAAATCATAAATACTTCAGTAAATATTTTGGAATTTGAACTTTTTTCTACAATTTAAAGTAAATATTCTTATTTCATGCTTTTAACGGATTTAAGGCACATCAGTAATTTTAAAATCTTATAAAAGGTTTTTGTTTAGTTACTTATAGTTACTCCTTAAAATCCTATTGTTCGTGTTAATATTACATATACATACATACCTATGTATATGTTAGTGATGGTTAAGAATAAGAATAATGACAAGTGCTGCCCAATAAGCTTATCTTATTTCATATACATACATATATTCAACGAAAAGATTAATTGGTAGATAATAGCTATTGTTTGCACATTATTACTGATTGGTTAATAAATGAGTGTATTGATCGATTGAATTGACACATAGGACACAGCTATGTTGACTTACAAAGAATCTCAGGCAAATCGATATATAATTGTTACTAATAACAACTGAAAAGGACATTTAATATGCTTTCACAAAATTACCCTCAGTAACGAATGCGCTCAACAAGTGGAATGCCTCGTAGATGGGAAATTGCGGTCAATTGTAATGAAATTACGGTTTCCTCCAACAAGGGATATCCACTTTAATCAGAAAAGATCTTATGTGCTCGTTGTAAATTATGTGTACAACGCCCTTTTCAGTTGAAGAGCTCTCCAAAAAAACACCCACACACAAAAGGACAGTTATAGTAATTAAAAACCCATTTCTTTGCCAACTAAAGTCACACACAGGCACTTGGGTAAATTACAATCTCCACATGGAACAAAGCACATCCAATTTCCTAGCGACCTCAAACCCAAACAAAAACGTGGCGCTACATTGGGTGAGCTGCCATCTCTTTCGCGCTCGCACTAGTCAGCAGATTGGAGCAAAATTTGTATTTTTGTGTAATAAACTGCAGGTCCGCAAACAAACCATATAAACAATAAAGAAGAAACTAAAGGGAAAACAGCAAACAAAGAGCGAGGCGCAAAAGCTTCACAAAGAAAACTTAATTTATGAAAAGCAGCAACAAACCACAAAATGTTTTCCCCCCATTTGTTTTATCAATAAGCTTCAAGATTTTTGCAATTTTGAGGGAGGAAAAAGGGCGGAAAAAGGACAAAGCCCGGCACACCCAAAAATCAAAAGTCTGTAAGTAATATTAGGTAATTGGGGCCACTTACAAGAGCTTCTTGGCGAATTTGTAGAATGCCACCAGTAGGTAAACAACTGTTGAAATCAGCTTCATCGTGCACTCAGCCCTTTGTTTATGTTAATTGAACTTGTATAATTGGTGAAAACTAATTTTGAAGTGCTTTAAACTGAAGTTCACTTTCATCAAAGCGAATTTTGTCGAATCGAATTTCCTCAATAGTTTGTTTGTTTGTCGAAAATTTGGAAAAAATCAAGATCCCGAAAATTTGGTTAAAATTTCACTATCAATGTCATTTCCGCGTCGAACACGTTTTCCACACTAAGCGCGCACCACGAAAAAAAGTTGGAAGATAACGCTTTCTGTGACGATTTAGTATTGGTGCAAGGCGGCAGAAAGTAAAAGCCAAGCCGCAAAATTGCACCGACAACCGAATGCGCTTTTCTCATTCTAAACGAAATTATATATAAGGTAGACTCAGAGAGATAACTATGTTAGTTGTTAAAATATTTATTGATTTTTAATTTTAATATTAAGCAAATTCTTAGGGCAAAAAGTTTATTGTGTAGTGCCTAACAATCCAAATAATCTAAATTAGTAATTACTTTTTTTTCACAAAGTTAATATACTCTGACGTGCACAGTCACGTCAATAAACTTTTGTTGAGAGCTAAGAGTAACAAAGAGCTTTCGATTCTCTGCAAAGCTCCACGATTTCATCAGCTGTTGCAGAGCTTACGACATTCGTGTAAGGTAGGGTAAAAAATGCAACTTTCAATAACAGTTTACAGCGGCTACTTAACAGTGACATTACATCTTAAGCTGAGTCAGAAGTTAGCAGAGCTAAAAATTCGAAGAACTATGTATATCCTTGTGTAATTTGCCCGATCGGTCAGAAATTCGATGGTCTATATTCGTAGGCAGGTCCTATGCGAATGGATATGTTGGCGGGCTCGTTCAAACGCTCTGTCATCAGCCTGCAAAGGGATTAATTTTAGCAACTTTGTTTTTATCTGGCTCAGCACATATAGTATCTCAAAGTATCTAAAGTATCTAAATTGAGGCACTTAAAGTCTCTTTTATCTTTTTGTAGGCTCATGCTGATTCGTTAAAACTTTAAGCTCTAATGTATGCCCACTTAAAACTAAAATCAAAATGTTTAATTAATAAAAACGTTCTATATGCTTGAGTTTAGTTACTTGTTTGTGTGAATTTTAAAGAGAAATCGACTTTTCCAGTGAAAACACTTAAATTTAAAATGTTTCAGCTTAGAGAGGCCTAATCTAGCAGGTGCCTTGGGGTAAACAATAACAATCTAGCTTATCTAGGCCACTCGATTATACTATATGTATGTTTATAATGCGTACCGCTTTTCTGCCTCGCTCTCGCAACTCCGATAGCCTTTCCGGCGAGCCGATTTGTTAAGACGTAACGATCGCCGGACTTCTTTGGGCAGCGGCTTATTCGTTTCGCGGCGGAGGAAACTACCGAACTTGTGGCACTTCTCGGCGAGATTGTGCCACACCAGCAGGATCAGACGCGTGTGCCGCGAGGATGCGGATGGGGTCTTGGAGCCCTTGGCCCCGCAATCGCACAGCTCGGTGGTGGAGACAACCCACGACGACATTTTGACACTGACTGACTTTGTCAGACTCTTCGACTCTCTGACAAATGCCAATAGCCACTTGGCCGGCCAATTGATAAGATTCGTAGTCGGCAGTCGAGGCGTTTCAATAATAGGCCTTCGTCTCTAACCATGTGCCAGATATGGCAGACAATAAGACTAAAAGTGAAGCAGTGCCGATTGCAGCTGAATTAGCACCGCATTCAGTATTACCAAAAATTTCGCAAAACCGGCATAATTCCCTTTGCCATGAAAGCAGACGAAGCCTAGTTTCCTGCCCGAGGGACAGGACTCTATGGCAGTTGTGATTTCAAAATGAAAACCCAAATGCAATGCACTGAAAAGTAAGCGCATGTTGGTAAAAGTATACCCTTCAATGTATTTTGTATTGTATTCGTTTTCCCTTGCGTTTATTTTTGAAAATTTTCATTTTTTGCTTTTATTTTACTTATAAATTTATTGCATTTTAATTTGTACGAAACTGGAAGTAAAGATATTGTAAAAGGATGTGCGCATTTTTCTCCGTGTACCCTCTGCAGTTATGAATTTTGGCCATTGAACATTTTCAATAAAAGTCTCTGTCTGATGTCCAATAGCCCAAATAGCCTGCCTCTTTGGGCGAGCAAGGATATGCCCACTGAGTGCATGTCCTGTAACAAAATACAAATAGATGCGTTCGTCCGGCTCCCATGTGGCCAACACCTAGGGCGATTTTTGGACCGGCCGCCACTCCCCATTATGAGTCGCCCCCATTTTAAGCCCCATCCCCCCTGCTACGTCCGTCACATCCATGGGCTCCATGGCCAGACCATGGGTATCTGTATGCCACCAAAATTGCATGCGGTCGAACGGTGTTTGTGTGGAATGGGGCTATTTTTGAAAACAAACCGGCGTAGGGCAACTGTATTGTTATAGCCGAAATTCGTTTATTGCCATATTGTTGCGATTTTGATTTGGTCTTCGAACCGACTATGAAAACAATAAGCAACAACCAAGCAGATTTTCCTGTTCTGTAATTCTTTTCTGTTTGTCTGCGATGACTACTATCTCTATCGCTCGGTTACAAAAATTATACTACAAATAAATAAGAACTGTAACATATTTAATTGTTTCTTCTTTGTTTGCAAAGGAACATACATTTTCCGCCTAAAAGTTATTGAAATCTGCCAGACTGGTATTTGATTTCAATATCAATGAATTCAGGCATAACCATATCCATTAGCAGTTGAAAAGCATTTGCAGCTATTTTCCTTCCAGCCGCACTTATTGATCGGAAAAGTGCGAAGAAATCGGACGACAGAAGGCAGTTAGAAGGCAAATCTTGGCTTTTGCCCCACCTGCGGCCGGATTTGTGTCAGGATACCTGGACGACTACTTGACAACCATTCCGGGGAGAAATACTTTCTAAATTCCATTTAAATGCTGAAAATGCCGAGCAGCTGGCGTGAGCGGAAAATCCTTTATGGAATACACGTACGACTGACTATTGGCTGCTGATTCCCGAGCCTGATGCTTTGATAGTAAATTGAATTGCAATAAAGGCAAATAGCATATTTATTTGGATATTTCTTGTTTCATGTAGTCGCCGCATTCATTGGCATTTTCCCCATTTTATCTACCGCTGCCCGCACTGTCCGCTCGTTTGTTGGCTGCACTTTATTAAATTTTCAATAAACTACAAAGCGAGTTTACATTTGTTTGGCTTCTGCATTTGGGGGCCATCCCCTTGGCCTTCCTTGACATCGGGCTGCTCCACGATTTATATGCTCGGCCAAGGGATATTTTGGCAATTTAAATATTTTGCATATTTTTGCAGTAATTCAGTTCTGTTTACCGTTGTGCAATAAAATTGTGCAAAATATGCAAATAAACTGTTGAACTTACTCGAATCAATCAATTCGACTTTCCACTCGGCTAAGGAGGAATCAATGCGAATTCAGTTCTGACCCGGTAAATATTTGATCGAAATGTTAGCTCGGCAATATTCCTGTACCACACAATGAAATACACATCGAAGTACATATTTTAAATACAAGCAGCCAATTATTATTTTACTTAGAAATGGAAATATATTTGTTTTTATAGTTTTTTAACCAGCTTAAATGCGATTTCGATCTGCCGTTTATGTTAGTTGCATTCTAAGATACATATACTAAATATACGCTATTCCTGTGCATTTATTTATCTAAATATTATGCATAAAAAATATCCGGGCATAGCTTTAAATATTCTCTTGCAGTTCCCTCTTTATCTGGCAACCACCAGCCTTCAAATGGGATCTTCTTTTCTCGCGTGCCATCACATTAAGGGGCCAACAACTGACGGCCGGCACTGTAGACAGTGGGCGAGATAAATGTATGCCCAACGCTGATGTGCATGCAAATCTACATTTTTGGACGATTGTCAGGGCGGGAAAAGTGGGTAGTTTGGGGACTGTGGGCCCGGTAGACAGATGTCAAGACATCAGACTCGTTTCTATGTATTCGGGGGCTTAGCATGCGGCACCCAAGCCAAATATGATGGGAAGGGGCGTGAAGAGGGCCAACTACATGAGCGCATTACAAGCACTAGCAACAACGGCTAAAGCAGCATAAATGTAGCAAAAGAAAAAAAAAACAAAACAAAAAAAATATAAAAACAGCAAGAAAACGAAAGAAAACAAATGAAAGTTTATGTTATAAAATGCCAAAGTGTGGTGGCACAATCTATTGGCGAAAGAGGCGAGAAACAACAACAGCCACATGAGATGGGAATGGTGGAATGGTTGGCATGGTGTGGTGCAGGCATAAAATAGCGTATAAGATAAAGGATATGGCCCAAGCCCCAACCCCCAACCCCCAACTTCCAACCCCCAACTCGCAGCCCAGTGGCCCAGTTTTTGTGGGTTAGCTAGAAAATTGTAGCAAAAGTCAACATATGGCGTTAAAGATGCGAACGTGCAGCGAATCCTTGAAGTTTTCTCTATATTGCCGCAGCTCTGCAGTCTACTCTCTCTCTCTCTCTCTCTCTCTCTCCATCTATTTATTGCGCCAAGTGTATAGTGCTATCTCGGTCGCGCACTAAAAATTTTAGGTGTTCTGTGCTAATGCTCGTTCTAAAATTTCACACCTAACTCTTCTTAAATGGGTGGTATATTTCTGACTATATACGTTTCCAACTTTTACAGTTCCGTAAAGTCAAAAACTCCTTCTTAAACTATTGACATCGCTTTCTGCATCTACTTTAATGTAGTTTTCCTAGTCCAAAATTTTTCCCCCCCTTGGATGCTGCATAGCAAGCTGTTGTCCCCACTTGAAAGAGGGGATACCCATTTCCATTATAGCTTGTCTCGCATATCGAAACCTCAACTTTCGGTTACCATACTCTATCCCCGCGGCCTGTCAAGTCTTCCGACACCAATTCCCATCAACTTGCGGAGGCCTAAGAGTGTGCGGATAATTCAGAAGATTTTTTTCGCCACACTTCCGGCCCGTACGTATCGACCGACCATTTGGCTTAAATATTTTATGCAAATTTTCAATGTAATAAAAATTGTTTCTCCTCCGGCCAACACAGACACACACATGGCCGTGCAGGCAAATAAAAATTGATGCCAATGCCGTTTGTCTTTCAATACATTGTTCCAGCATCCTTCGTTTTTTTTTTTTGTTTTTCGTTTTTTTTTTGGCATATCTACCCGCCTGAGTGTACGAGTGTGTGTGCAATGATTTTCAATATGTCGCAACTCTCGGGCCGAACTTGCGCTATCTGTCCACCCGCCAATACCCAATACCCAATGCCCAATGCCCGACACCCGGCTACCCAATACGACATACCCCTTAACCCATACCCCGCACCCCCTTAACCCATACCCCTTGGCCCATGTCGCCCATCTCGGACTTGCCTCAGAGCAGCTTGAAACAAATGCCGAGTTAATGCTTTGGCATATACGTCGCCAACGCCGATGTCGACAATGAATGCCGCATGGACATGACCTCAATTGCGTTGGATACAGCCGCACACATACGGGCACATATGTATGCACATATATCGGTTTGATCGACACCAATACGCAAGGGCCGTAATATGTGTTAACCCGCCAGGACCTCGTGTCCTTTCGCTCGCCAGCCCGCCAGGCAGCCATCTCGCTCCCGCAACCGCACCGTGGCAGGAATAACACATCGCCATCACTGTCATCTTTTAGGCTGACAAGTGCGAGTGCGGCATTACGAGACTTTGACGTCGATATCGACAAGTGCAGTAGTGGCAGTAGCAGTGGCACTACACTGCAAAAATCTTTGTGATATGCGGCGAAATTGCAAAAAAACTAGCACCTAGTTGCGATGCGATTTCATGGGCTTTTTACGTGTGCCCAAAAGAATGCTACGAAGAATATGCAGTTGCATTCTTTTGGACACCTTTGAATATACTTACAATTGAGTAGCAGGCACTTGTATTTCACAGTGCACTACTCCTGCGACTTTCCGAACTTTTTCTTTGGTGCATCTTAATCCAAGTCAATGCCACCACGTCACTCCATGCCACCATTTCGGTTTAACATATTGTCAGTTGGCTTACGTTCGGTTGCCATTCTTCTTGCTGGTCTGGGCTCGGATTTTTCCTCCATCAGTGCTCTTATTTGGGTGTGATGAAAATTGAGGCGTCGACACTTTGTGCCCAGGTAGATTCCCAAGCCAGCTCGATGGCTGTCTCAGTCGACTGTCTGATGGGTTCATTGTTTGCGTTTATGATGCACTTAAATTTAATATTTAATTTTAATGTATTTCGCCAGCAGGCTTATCCTTGGTTGGAGCATGTGTTTGGATGGCACACACAGCAAGTGTGGCCAGCGCAGTGGCAGGGAATAGGTGAACGAACTACCTTTTGAGAGCAAACATGGTCACGCAATTTAATTATTGGTTGCTGAAAACTAAAACATTGAAACATGTAAAATTACGATATTTTTTGAACATATTAAAATCCGTTTGGAATCCATGTGAAATTAATTACTTCGCAAAATTCAAGTCTTTAATGTGGGTAGTGCAAAAGTTGCTGCTTAATGGATTGTAATTTGTGAGAGTCTATCCAGAATTCAACTTCTTTGTTCTTTGCCTTTGCTGACTCGCCATTTGTTGCATACTTTCTGGCGTTTTGATGGTCGTTCATTATGTATTGCCATCTCGTCCTGATCGTCCTTTGTGCTCGATGGCGTGTGGGCATAATTCCAATCAACAGCTTGCATCGATAAGTACATAACACTTAGCCAACGGGCCATCGAGTCCTATCTATATGTGTATTTATAGAACCAGTCTAATGAGGGTCCTGGCTCTAAGCTACCTGCCACATTGGCGAAAGGCGGGCGAAGCGCAAAGAGAGAGAGAGAGAGGGAACACACAACTTTGAGTGTCTCGTAAAAATTTCAATTATCCTAAATGATTAACTTTGTTTATTACAGCCGTTGAAAAACTGGGTGAACTGGTGTAGCGGTGGCAACCTCGTCCTGCCGCCGTTGCTGGCACATCATTTATCAGTTTATGACTTGATTCTATTATTTATTGGCACTCGAATGAAAGTCGTCGCTGCTCACGGCATCGTCGCAATTTCAATTATAATTATGTGCAAATCGTAAAAAAAATGAAACAAAGAAAAACACAGTGTGGGTGGTTGGCCCGTCTAAGATAAAAATCACTTAGTGGAGGGCACCCACACACACACACACGCACGCACACTCACACACGTACGCATGAAAAGTTTATAGCTTACAAAAATCGTTAATAAATTAAGCGGAAATATATTTTCCCGTCGCGGCTCGAGGGTGATTCTACCCCCGCACTGAGTTTTTTTCCTTTTTGCAAATAATGCTTTTTGGCTCTTGGTAATGGTTTTTTAATTTTAGTGTCGTTGAAATTATGGTCTAAGCAATAATTTAATAAGTTTGGGTCTTATGCTGCTGGCAAACGAACTCCGTGGGCAGCGTAAATAATTTTCATTTTCCCACTTTTAGACTCCCATTTTCCACCTTACCCCCCCCAACACCCGCGCACTGCTCATATTCAGTGGCAACATTGTTATTTATATGCCCTCGTTGTTCCTGTTGTTGTTTTCGTTGTTTCGGCCAGCAGGTGGGAAAGTTGTTTCAGTGGGTGGTGGTGCTCTTCCTAGCCAGAGGGTTGAAATAGTCGTTTGTACGCGAGAGGTCTGTTACACCAAATTGTTTTCCAAACCCCCCTCCCACTACACCTACCACACCCACCACCACAAAAAGCAGGACACGCAGACATAGCCAGAGGTTATTAGCTATTGAGCATACAATTGACTTTCGCACAAAAGCTGTACCTGTTGGATTTTAATAAATGCATTTTTTTTTTGGATTTGCCATCTCCAAAAACTCGAATTGCTGCAGCTCATCAGACTGTGCAGTTAAGAAATAGGACCTGCGTAGCAAAATACAAATAATTGCGTTGTTCAAAATGAGACCGCATCACAAGGATTCAAATTTCTTATATTAAAGCAAACTTCTTCAGCGCAGCTAGCTAACTCATATATCATACTGGCATTCGCTCCATAATCGAGCTAATCAAATGCAATTTGTTCTAGTTACTTTTTAAGGAGCGACTGGCAGCCTGTCTTCATCCAGGCATTTTCCTTTCGCCGAGAAATCCCCAAGAATACGAGCCCAGCAGTATCAAAGAGTGGAGCTTACGGAGTAGCAAACAACTTTATGGCTTGATTTTTTATTATATGTAATTTCATATTTTATGTTAGGCTATGCTGGCCTGGCCAGAAGGCTAGCAAGTTATTCTTTTGCATACATTTTCCAGCATTATGCTTTATGGTTTTTTACGATTTTGTTTTTATCCGCTTTGGGGTGAGCCGGGAAAATGTTGAAATGGATAGAGAGCCAACCGAATGCCAACGAAACGATGACAAGCCCCACATGCCATGTATCCTGTCTGAGTATCCTGACATTTTGGGTTGTTAGAAAACACAACAACAACAAAAAAAACGAAATATATATATAAATAAATAAATAAAACCAACTTCAAGGCAGAACAAAAACAACACACACACTCACATGCAGAAACATAACCAATTTGTGTCATCATAATTGTAATTCGTCGTTGTCTGCCCCGCCCCCCTTCCGCCACCGCCCCCCACATGTAGCTGTCTCGCTCTCAGCAGGAGATGGCTGTCAACTCTTTCGCCTGCCAGCAATGTGGCAACATATTCAGCATATTTCGCCCAGCTCCAGAAACATACTCGTATGTATCCGAAACATATGCACACGGCAAGATTTTAAAGAAATGGTTATGGTTAAGGGCGTTTGGCTGATGGCAGGTGAGCTGAGGTAGACAGAGGAGCCAACCATTAATTTGGGAAATTAATTTGGTTAAATGAAACTTGGCCTTAATCCTTGTGAAGAATGATTGGCATTTGGCTTTAGGCACAAGTTCAAATGGAAAAAGGTTAAAAAGAAAGTGCGCCACAAAAAGGTAAAGGTATCGAATGGGCCTTTGCGAGCAATCAGCCGGAAAAGTCGTCATTATACCCTAACTTAGCATGCGGCACTTTAAAATGTACAACAGTGTGAGTTTTAAACTGTAAAAATATATATCTCGCAGAATAAATCGTAAAGCTAAAATCTAAAAGCATCTCATTTTGTAAACAGCATCAACTTGCTGCTAAAGGATAAATCTTATATTTTAAAACCTGCACTAATTAAATGCTCTACATATTTTTGTTTACAAATTTAAAATAGGAGAGATATAAGAGCATTTATATGCTCTTATGCTCTTTATTTTATAATAAGAGATATATTTTTTCTTATTCTTATTTTCAACACTCCAACTCCAGTGATTATGATTGCCTGAAAAGTATTTCCCCTCTGGCATCGTGCAAATAATCACCAATGCGCCCGCAAAGAATTTACAAAGTAATAAAAACATCAAAACAATGTTTGATAAAGAGTTTCGTTGCTTCAGCTCGCAGTCAGAATGAAAATAAATAATGAAAAGGACAACTATGTGGCATTTAAACCCGAAAAAAAGGGAATCAAAATCAAGCACAAAAGGAACGAAAATAGAAGCAGAGATAAAAGTACAACCAATAGCCAATAATGATGGCAAAGTCAAGCTGGCTGAAACAATCAGTGAGGCGGGAGCAATGTGGTAGTTGGGGCTAATGGGCAAGACCGAGTGAATGGAACTCATAGCCAAGCAATCAGCGCATAAGCACGCCCTGTAATCAAGCGTGGCGCCCGAACAGGGACCGGGACCTCCAAGGACCCTCCTCTCTTCCCTGCAAAGTTTTGCAATTAAAATTGGAAGACGGCGGGATGCAGCAGAAGGAATGAAGAATGTTTTCGGTGTATGGTGTGCTTTTTGGAAAACTACTCGATAACTACTCGATTTTTGCAAGTTCCATCTCATAAATGTTTAATTATTTTAATAAAGCCTTCAGTATTTGTTGTTCTGTCCAAGGAAAATGATTTTAATTAAGTCTGTTGTGTTGAGGTTAAGGGCAAAATGAAATGACTCGGAAATAGTCGAGCGCATCGATTGCAGAAAAGCATGGAAAACCGCACCTGAAAACCATACAATAACTAACACAAAATTGATTTTCAGCACGTTGATTGAGAGAATTTGAAGTGTGGCACTTAAGCATATCAATCATACGCAGTGTGGGCGGGTGATAAATTTCGATATTAGCTCACAATTAACATTAATTTGCGTGATAAATGCACAAAATCAATTACTGGCCAAAACCTAATATCTCCACTGACAGATGACACATTTTAGCAGTTATGCGCAATTCATTAAATATGCATTTGTTTCAATTACGCCCCACGTACCACGTACCACGTACCATGTACCATGTACCACGTATGTACACTTGCAGGATTCTGCGGTGAAAACTCTTTAATGTTGTGCCCATAGGTGTTTCAGAAAGTTATTTTCATGCTAATTACGAAACCGAGCCACCGACAACCGACAACTGCAATCACTGACGAGCCAGCGAACAAGATATATGTATAGTGACACAAGTAGAGACTTACATGCTTATATGGCCACTTATAAGACTGTTGAAGTTGCATCACTTAGGGCATTTAAATTTTCAAGTTTTAATGCAAACCCAGGCTGGCTGACACACATGCAAATGCAGGCATGCATATATGAGACGCAAATTAACTTATGGCAACATCGTCTTCGTTTTCCTCGTCATCATCATCGTCATCGTCATCATCATCATCGTCACTATCACCATCAGCATTGTTGTCGTTGGTTGCCGTTGACAACGCTGGATAATACCTAAGGTATACAAGTGCCGAAGCTATGGGCGTTGGGCTGCAGTGGGCTGCAGTGGGCTGCAGTGGGCGTGGTCGGCAGTTGGGTGGCTGAGTGGCTGAAACTGTAAGGTGAATGGCTGAAGTGACACAGTTGTTATATCCAAATGTCTTGACGAGGCAGCCAAAGCGGGAAAATTGCACAATCTTGCACATTTTTCAGGTAGACCAATGAATGCCCTTTCGGGAATATGATTTCTCAGAGCTGAATATCCATATAAAATCATAAAATTCAATGTAAATTCAATGCTTCATAGAACCTATATCAATTTGGTCTGCTTAGCTGAAAATTGCAATATGTTTGTATATGTAAAACTGAACATATAAAACTGAAATAAGATAAGCATAAAATTCAACAGATAAACTTGTTTCATAGAAAGGAATACACATGTTTTTTTGTTACAATATTAATTTGAAATAATAACTTTTGGATTTAACCGAGTGCAGATGCCCGGCCATCAATGTTAGTGTGCATATGCTTTTGCATGCTCACGGGCGTCTCAGTGAAATTGTGGCAATTCCAGCGAAAGTACGCGCATGCAACTTACTTTTTGCCTTGTTTTCATTCTTAATTAATAATTAAGGAATAAGCTCAAGAAGCGAAACGGAAAGCAGAAAAGGAGGCAATGCCAGCAATTTCATTCTTCTTGGCTATATTGTTGTTCTCGAGTGTGGCATAACTTAAGGCGCACAATTCGCGTGGTTTAATTAGCCAGTTTTGAGGGCTTAAAGCGCAGCCACGGCAACGGCGACTGCAACCTGCAATTTAATGGCAATGCCAATGGCTAACTAATTGCCTGGCTAAGTCTTCATGCATGCTTAGCACTGATTCATTTGCGGCTTGCCGTTTCATTTCCCGATCCGCCTTCCATTCAAGTCAATAAAATGCAAAATAACCAATCAACTCCATGGGGAGAGAGCGGGAAAATTAAATGGAATGCGAGTGCAGGGGAAAACCTCATAAAAATGTAAAAATTCCCAGCTTGGCGCAGCACTTAAAAATCAAGCCGCAGAGTGTGAGACCGGGATGCCAATACACAACCGAGCGAGATGGCAGTCGACGCACTTCCGGTTTAATTAAACGGAAACTGATTTAATTGCATATTTGATGAGCTACGAAGCGGGCGACTCGAATTGTGGAATGTGCGCGAAGCCGTAGCCGTTGCCCCCAAACTACTAGTGGCTATATGCCATAATCCGCCCAATGCCACCACCCACCCACCCACGCGCCTCGTGACGCGCTTAGTTATGCAACAGAGTGGCAAGATACAGGTCCACTTTCTCCACCCACAGCACACCGCCCACCGCCCACCGCCCAACGCCCCGCGCCCACCACCCACATCCAACCACGCCCCCCCCCTTTCGCTGGCAAGGAATGCGAAAAAGATTCAGGCGCCTTGTCATAGGCAACTTGATGCTTTGAGAGCTTAGCATAAATTGTGATGAATACTAAAAAGGCATTTTATTTATGCCTCACTTAATTACACACACAAAGCGCCGGAGCAAGCAGATTGAGGGGCAGCAGATGAGGAGATGGGAGATGGGAGATGGGCGGATGGAGCATCTGAGGAGCAAGGAGCTGGCAAAATCCTCTCCAATGTCCTTGTCACCTAAGCGTAATAAATAAATAAAATGTTCGTGCTATTTTCACAGGCCACCAAAGGACATCTTTGTCCTGGCTAACAAGTGTTCCCAATCCTGCAGGTTTATACGTCGCCATTTCGATTGAATTCAGCTATATAAATCTTTGTTGCTTGCCAATTTTTTATTTTTTATTTCACTTATAAAAATAAATGGAATAATTTAAGTGCAAAGTGGCCTGACTTCCTTGAGTAGTTTTTCGGTAAATTTGTTAAAAATTTATACTAGCAAATAAAAAGTTTATGCACGCATACTAAATTGCGGCTTAAACAAGCGAATTATATTTTAAATGGCGCAATAATTTTTTTTATTGTAAAAGGCGTTTTCCTTATTAATAGTTGAGCTTCCATTACGTAGTATTTGACTACATAACGTTTAATTTGTTCGCATATTTTCACATTGATGGCCTTTATGCGAATTTTAATAATTCGATCCCATAAACGTAGTTCGCCAGTCCTGGAAATCTGCTTTTATATCTTTTCTCTCCGCCTGCTGGTTAATTTTTATTATTTCCTCTTGACACCACAGCCACTGGAATTGGTATTGGTTTGGACGGCGACTCTTACTCCGACCACGACTTCCTTGGTATCCTGCTCCTACGATCTGCTCCTCCATTCCCGCTCTTAATTTAATGTGCGCATTTTTATGAACATGTTAATTTGATATTCAATAAAGTTGGTTTGATTTTCGGCTTTTAATGGATTCCCGCATTTAATGACATAGCGGTTGGGTGCCTCGCAGTTTTCTCCTTCCCCATCTCACTCGGTTTTAATGCTTGTCACTTTCGCAACGCTTCGCTGGCGATGGCCAAGGATTCCAGATTCCAGAACCCAGAAACCAGAGACCTCAATTCGGAGTCCTGGGGTATGAGTAGCTGCACAGCTTGTTGGATTTCAGATTTGTCTGCGAATTGGTTTTTCGAATTGAGCTCTTAATTTCATATTTTCAAATCGTTGTACCCGAAAGTATGCAATACTAGATTGCTTTTGAAGGCTAAGTGAATTCAGCAATTAGCTGCGAATACAAACGTGAACACCGAAACACCAGAATCCATTGAAAACTATTTTACAAAACTTTTCGCACTTCACTGGGCCAAATTTCATGGCCATCATAAAGCGTGCCAGGTGGCCGTGGCTTATAGCTCCTCTTTGGCGTTAACAGCCTGTTTCGGCGGTTGGAGGGGCATTTGCGATTTTACGATTTGAATGCACATTATCGAGTAATTATGCGGCATCAAAGGGTGAGTGCCCGAGTGTCCATGAATAGCTGAAGAGACTGAAGAGATGCCGCGACTCAAAAACTCCACTCAGTATGCACTCGGCCATTTTATGAACACTCAAAAGCGCTAACACACAACGCTAACAGACTCATTAACTGCCGTACAAAGCAAATATAATTTGTAGACCAATAAACTCCTGTCCACCCTGTCCACCCTATCCACCATTGGGTGGTCAAAACAAGTGGGTTGGAGATGAGCCTTTGGGGCAGGCGAACAGCGACCACCAAGCAACAAGGAAATGGGTAGAAAAACCACCCACTAGACGAGGATACGAATGAATGAATGAACGGCGAGCGAATGAATGGTTGCAAATGGAAAGAATCCTTTTATTACTTTGGCGCGGCAACAGATTTCGGAGGCACAAAAATGAATTTAGCATAAATGAAACATTTTTACGAGCTGCCATTACGGCCAAAGCAACATGACAACAATAAAAACGCTCACGAAAAATAAAACAAACACAAGGAGAAATGGATGGAATATAGCAAGTCGAACCACTGAATACTGTGGAAAACACTATATACATATAATAAATAATAATATAATAATATAAATAATATTTAATACCTGCTTGTAAATTTTATTTATTTCAAGTTTAAAAACTAAATAGTTCATGATATTGATGTAGCTTTATTTGACAATAAAATTATAAGGTTCATTTCTGGATGACATGGAATAAAACAAACCCTATAAGGCAGAAATTGCTTAAGGGAAAACAAATATTTGACTAGACCAAAAAAAAAAATGGAGTTACGCAAGGCAGGCAGAAGTTTGTGTTGATTGTAATGAACGAAATATGCCTTACAACATGAGGATACATCATTGCATGCATACTCGTATATACGTGTACGCTTGTAGTCACATATATGGATGTATATAGTATATATATATTCGCCTGCTCTATAACAATGTCAGCAGCCATGGAGACACACAGTTGAGTCAGATAGGTCTGGGCAATAAAAAACATCATCGAAGCCATTTGTCAAAAGACAACACAGCGAAGCGAAGCGAAGCGAACTGTTGATGAACAAGTGCGTGGAGTGAGATGTACGAGGACGAAAACGAGAACGGAGACGTTCGGCATTTCGTATTCATTGCCAAAAATCACAATAACAGTCCCTCCGTCGGCATTTTATAGCACTCCAAGTGCTCACACCTCTCGGTAACCACCCGCATCCTGCCACCACCATTTACCATCCGCCATCCACCATCCACCCCCCCACTTTGTAACAACGCCGCGAAGTAGGCAATGGAAGGACTCCCTAACTTGTGTCCAAACACGCGCGTCTACAAAATGCGTTTGGCCTCGAACGGACCGCGAACTCCCGATTCCCGACTCCCGACTCCCGACTCCGGACACCCTATTCCCGACTCCGCGCTACGGAATATGGAATACGGAATGCGGACGGAGTATGGACTGAGGAGCAAGGACGACGGGCCACAGACCCGGACCCGAACCCGGACCCGGACCCGGACACGGACATGGACATGGACCCGGGACCATTTTAAAGCGTGCTTGGGACTGGACGAGAAAAACGCATAAATAATCTTGTTGCTCACGGCTGTTGAAATGGCGTGAAATAATAAAAGAGACGTGAAAGCAATAGCAGACCCTGGCAACGGACTCGCATTTCAGTGCTGGCAGCTACTCTGGCCAAATCGAGCGCAATAAGTTCCCGAAAGCGGGCAAAATCTATAGCTAAAGGATGGTCTGTATGGAGATGGAGGATTGAGAGCTGGATTTATGTTAGTTTCATTGTTTCAAGAACTTTCATAACAAACATGTGCATTCCTTCCTATATCCTATACCGCTACATGGAATAGTTTGCAAGGTACTAGGTACTTAACAAAAAATCCCAATGCTTTCTACCTTTTCAGCAGCTTAATCTTAGTTTCAGCTTATAGCCAAGTGCCCAACACCGTTGGTAGCGAGTGGAAATCGCAATCGCAATAGCAGTGGCAATAGCAACAGCAATAGCAACAGCAAAAGTGGAGGGCAGGACGTGGCCCAAAGCTTTTTGAGTTTTGCTGGTGCTGTAGTTGTTGCTGTTGTTGTTGCTGTTGTTGTTGCCGTTGTTGTTGCCGTAACAGTTACCGTTAGTGTCGCGCCGCTGGCTATTGTCGAGAACCGGGCTCAAATCGCGATTTTAGTGGGCTACAATCGAAGCGCCAGCGATTTTACCCCACTGAATTAAGTGAGAGCGTAGATTGCGTATACGCATCGTGTGTCCGGATCGCCATAAATACACACTAGGTATAGGTATAGCATCGAATGACGTTGATGTTGAATGGGAGCAGCGGTCCACCTGAATCAATCGTATCTTCATCGAGCTTAACAAGACATTAGCCATATTGAAATCTATGTTATGAGCTACAAACATACGTGTACATGCGATACATTTCTTAAAATATCGAATTGTTGAAATAGCAATAAAAGTCTTTCAAGGAATGAATATACCGTTTCTGCTTTAGTTATAAGCTCTTTACTTAGTCCAAAGTCAATCAGTAGATGGTCAGTTGGATGGAACTTTGCGGCTCGCAAAGCTGGCCAGATTTAATGCAAGAAAGCGGCTAGTTCATCCGCGACAATCGGGGGGAAAAAAACCCAGAAAAGTAGCCCGAGCTACCTTACATTACGAACGGTATAAGCTCTGTCAGCAGGAGCGATCCATTTGATTTATGTATTCATTGTTTCGTGGCTACAAATCCCATATAGATAAACGTGGTCTGGGTGTATTCAAGCAATTTATGAATTCCCATCCCGGGGCAAAGTGCAGACCCGCTCGGCTGGCAGCCACAAGCCATTCAATGTCCAACGGGATTAGAGACAAATTAAAATTGTAATATTTTATTTATGCGCGTTGTTGTTGGGACGGGTGGTGTAACCACAGCCAAGCCGAATTGGAATTGCGGCACGTTGTCCTTTTGGTCCTTGGCTTGGCCTTGGGTATTACGGGTTAATTTGTGTGTTTATTGCAGTTGGCCAAGTTCGGCTCCGGGCTCGGACCATCTTTGGGGAGTGCAGAGCACCGACACTTAAACGTATTTACCCGCGATGTGCCCCAAACAACAAGTGGAAGTGGAGCCGCAACAATGAAGGCAACCGAAACAGAGATGGCAAGTGGCAAATGCCGAACGGCAAAGCGAAATATTGTAGACTATTTAAAAAATTTATGTCCGGATGTTTTGCCGTCGGGATATTTCCGGTTTATGATGATTATGTTTTGTGTGCGCTTCCTTCAGCTCCCCCTGCTCCCCCTCATTCCTTTCGTTTATTTTTAACAAGCGGATTACTTGGCGCAACCTCGAAGCTCTCGCTTTTCTTCTTTTCCTTTTTCCAACACCCCGCACTTTTCTTGTGGCTCTTTGTTTGCCTCCACTGCCATGCCATTCATCGTGCATAATAATAAACATAATTTGGTTTATTCTTTATTTTTATTCACTTTTTTATGTACACATTTGCCTAGCCAGAAAATTGTTGCGTGCGCATTTTAATTATTGTTTTGCAACTGTATTTCTTATTTTCATTGGTTTTTCTTTGACTTGCTCAATAAAAGTATTTTATTCCTTGGCATTTTTCTTTTTCCCTAGGAATATGGTAATGAAAATAACCAATTACACTTTAAAGGATGATTCTTACAGCTAAATATTATAGGCTTTTGAACATATATGTTTGTACTTTTCAACATTTAAAGGAAATGAATGCCTATAGAACAATTTGTCCAGCATTTAGGAACCCCGTTTTTAAAGTCCGACAACGACAAATAATATGTCGCGCCACCAAAAACAAAGAGGGAAAATAATAAAGCAAGTGGAAATTAATTTGCCTGGAAAAACCACCGAAAAAGGGGAAAGAAGAAGCCGGAGAGTAGCAAAGCGAGATACCAATAACAAGGGCTGGTACACAAAACCAACAAAGAAGTGAGGAGTCGTCCTTTCTTTTTTTGTTTTTGGGTAGAGCTGGGTATTATTTTTATTCCTTTATACAAAAGGCGACATCGTCTGGCTTTTATTACTCTTGGCCATTCGCTTCTGCTGCTGGTGGTGCTGTATGTGGCTGCGGTGGTGGTGGTGCTGCTGCTGCTGGTGGTGGTGGTGGGGCTTGGTCAATGGCCAGCAGCCACAAAAAGTAATCTCTGAGCATAAACGCATATCCTGGACTGCAATTATGCCAAATGTTGAGCATAATGCCACCGCAATTTTCATTACCGCACACGACATGGCCAACGGACATGTGTGAGCGACCCTCTCGCACACCCGTCCGCCAAAAATAAATGCTAAATTTTGATACACATTCCGTTGGCGCGGTGTTAAGCTCTGAAACGCTTATTAGGCCAGGCCAACAAGGCGGCAAAAACAGCACAAGGGAGTTCGGCGGTAGAAAGAAAAAAAACCAAAACCAAAACGAAAACGGGCGAAAAAAAAAAAAACAATAACTGAGCCTTAACCCAACAATGCCCGAGCTGCATGTACGCCTCATAAAAGTCTAATTAATTAAAATCGTGCCCGACCAGCCAGCGGCAATCCCAAAGCCAATGTGCTAGCCTCAGCGGCAACCTCGGCGTCAACGCTGCGTATGCGTAATGCGCTCTGGGACTTTGGCTGACTGGTTGGCAGGCGCTAATTAAAAGCCTGCCGCATAACTTTTCTAACCAAAAACAAAAAAAAAAAAAAAAAAAAAAAAACAGATAATAAAATAATAATACGAGTATAAGACTCATAGGAAAATGAAAATTACCAGCTTTATCGATGTGACGCATCGGATATGCTCTCTAATTGGATTCTGTGGTGACAAATGAGCTAATTTGGATACTGAAAAATACAAAATATGGTTTTTGAAAATGTAGAATTGAGAGCAATACCTTGACTTGCTAAATTGGTTTTAAAGTTCAAGATTATGTATATATGTATTATACACTTTTATCTACATATGTAAATACTTCTTCGGCACTTTGTCTAATATGCTCCTTGAACAGGGCACTTTCCTAAGACTTCGCTAATCCCTGAGCTCTAGAGAAGTAGTGTGGCCTGCTAAGTCCACGCATGTGTTGTAAAGTCAATCGTCCCGGAAAATGTTAGTTCCTGCCCCTACTTCCTGAGTTCCTATTTCCCTCGCACCAGCATAAGCCCACAGAGTCTTGGACGCAGTGATGAAAATCACTTTTCATAAACTTCTTTCCCACTATTGATGATTTTTATTGCGCGAGGTTTTCTCGAGCTCAGTTCGGGATGTTAATTAGATTTTATTATGCCTGTGTCTTTGGGTGTGTGTGGGTGTGTGTGGGTGTGTGTGCCTGTGTGTGGGTGTGTGTGCCTGTGTGTGTGTGCTCGTGTGTGTGTGCGCGCTTGTGTGTCTGTGCTTGTCCTTTGTGCGCCTAATGCCAGCGGGGATTATGGCTTATTAAAAGGCTTATGAAAGTCAAAAGAAAAGTTTACTTAATTTCAGTTAGTTAAGCGCCAATGAAAGCCGCCCACTTGATTATTGGCCAAGAGCAGCGGGCAAACAGCAACGCCAACAATGAGGGACAAAGTTTGCCACGGCGCCTTTGCCAAATGGCCAATAAAAATGGGCTGACTTGGGTCAACTCCTCATCCTCATCCGCATCCGCATCCGCATCCGCATCGCCCTAGTGGCTCGCGAGGCTTTTTTGGCAATTTTACAAGAATTTTCGGATTAGAGCCGCCGGCAGTTTATGGCCGGCACATAAATTCAAATGTTGCAAACATAAAATCAAATAAAAATCTGCAATAAACATCAAATTGACAACACGTTGAGTGCAATTTTGGGCTTGGTCCTTTCCGTCTAACTTATTAACATGCCAACGTTTGGCACACATTTTATATTTCCTTTTAGGTATCATTTCGTTATAGATAAATAGAAAATTCTTGTGGGTGCAAACCGCTTTTTATAGATTTTTGTTTTCAATTACTAGCATCGGCATTCCAATAAATTTGATGAGCTGGAAAATACGGTGACCATTCACTAATTACACTTTTAAAAATAATTAAATTAATTACACCTTAATGAAAATAGTGCGCAATAATTATTGTTAATCGAACATCGCTACTATTTTGAGTGAGCGGCGGGAAATCGAGTTAACTTTTTACCCGCAACTTTCAAAAGCTCGCTTATCAAAGGGAACCAACTAAAAATTGATATGTACAAACAGCTATCAAGCTATCTAATCAGTTAACGAAACAAACAAATGCAGAAAGCAGTATCAAAATGCTTGCACATATTTATCCATTTTACTGATGGATCACCGTACCAGACTGGGTCTGTTTTTATGCGCGGTGCGTTTCGTTACCTTGGTTACCGAAGGACGGCCACAGACATTACGCCTCAATGGTTATGATGGGGGAAGTTATACACTTTCGGGTTCACCTTCAGCTTCTGTGGACTATTCGACATCGACTTCATTTGGTTCATGTTTCTGGAGGAAACCCCATCAATTGGGGGAGCAATTGTGCGCAATTTTCCCACCAGCCTGTCCTGTGCATTTTAATGTCCCTTTTTTCCAGTGCTTCCTTTTTTTTAGTCCCTTTTTCATTTTATTTTATTTTTTTATTTGTGAAAAAGAGTTGAAAACATGCTGGGCACGTGCTGATTGATGTAAAATGCGTAATGAGCGCGGTTATGTTTATGGGCAAAAAAAAAATTAAGGGCCAAGGAAAAAGGTTTGGATAGATAACGACTGAAGGAGGAAAAGTTTTCTAATTACATGGCAGTTGGCTGAGGAGCAAATTCTTGTTTTCCTTGCCATTAGATATGTAATTTAATCCTAATAAATAATCACGAAAATTATTTAATAATTTCTAGCTATAATTTAATCTTTTAAGTGTAAATTCAAGCTTAACGATTTTCCTTGGCGCCTATACGGGTATTTAACAGACTGATTAGATAACTCGTTATCAATGCAAAAAAGCATTTACAATAAATACACCTATTTTCAGTTACTACCGATTAAAATACACCCATATCATCATACCATACCATTAAATATTGTAGATTGAGCTATTGTAAAGTTATAAGTTATAAGTATAAAGTTATGATGCTGATAGGTGAATCATTAAATAAAGTTTGGTCGAAAACTCGCAATGCTGTAGAACCTCAAGATATTTCGTTAAGACCAGAGCGTATCAACTTTAAACCTGCTTTTTATTTAAAACTATTTTGTTATATATAGTGCATATATATATTACTACAATGACACATAACACTTTCTAAAACAAAAGTTGGCCGATTGACTTTGTCATGGATTTTGCTGTTGCCAGGAATAATTTACAGTTATCTCACCATGGGCACATTAAAGCGAAAACCAAGGTTTCTGGTTGCTAATGAGACTAGTTTCCAGCCGAGAAAGATAACAATAATAGCACTTAATCCGATTCTACCGAAGAGCACAGAAACAACATCAACGTTATAGTATTGCATAAAGGACATTTCCTGCTCGGCGATTCTCATGTGATCGGCTCCTTTGTGCCGCAGGATATACTCAGTCCACCAAATCGCGGTATTCATGGCCGACATGGGTTGGTCATGAAATCGTTGCGATAAATCCCTGACATTTTCCTTATAACTAGCATTGTGCACGAGATCCTCAATGGCCAAGACAATTTCGTCCCGGGAAAGGTTTTCATGGTCCAATGTTCTGGCCACGCCCAACTTCTCCATTCGCTTGGTGTTTTGAAACTGATCGTAAAACAAAGGTATACATAGCACGGGAACCGCATAGTGAACTGCCTCGATAAGGCTCAAGAGACCAGCATGGGTTATGAAGAGTTTCACATTAGGATGATTAAGGATCTCCCGTTGTGGAAGCCATGCTCTAGAAAATACATTCCTCGATTGGTCGACCATCGCTGGATGGTCACTCTTCCAAATCACTTGTAGTTTCAACTGCGCAAAGACATCCGACATAGTAGCTCGCATTCCGGGGGGCAACCAGTTATCCACCACTTGCAGGCCCATTGAAAAATATATAACACCGTGTTCGGCTTCATCCAAAATCTTTTGAAGCTCAGCATCCAAGGGATGTGATGTTTCGTCCAGATGCATACCTGCCACCTCCACAATATTGGGCACATTACTGCGCACTCGGCCCATGCTGAAATGCTGATTGATCAGGATCAGTGAGAATCTGCGGCGCAGGTCATGAATACTGGCTGTCACCCCAGGGAAGTGTTGCTTATACAGATCTATTTGGCGCGGCAGGTAGATGAAGCGCTCCACCAAACGCTCCTCGGTGATGAAGATCAGGTTGTGCCACTTCTCCATCAGACTATGGCCAGGTGAGTAGCCCAAAGCGGACATCGGCTCGTAGACACTTGGCGCCGAGTTCCCCACCAGAAAGTCTATGTTCCACGACGATCCGTAGGCGGCAATCCCCACCAGCGGTGCATCAAAGTGCTGCGAGAATCCGAAGAGTGCATCGTTGTGTGCCGCCTCCAAAATAATCATCGAATACTGAGCACTGGCGTTGTGGAGCAGCTGCTGCACCCCAGGATCCTCGAGGACGAACTTTGAACAATTGTAAAAGTACTCGGACACGAATTGAGCCTCCGTCCATTTGGTTGAATGAGCGTCATATTCGTATTCCAGGAGTGCTGAAATCACAAAATAATTGTTTTCTAGTTGAATTCCTTTATTCGTTTATTGATTTATTTTTACTATGTATGCCAAAATTTAAAAACTAAGCTCATAAATTAGCTATAAGTAAGTTGAACTAGGCTAACACATTTTACATTTGGTAATGGCAAGCAACAAGTGTAAAATGATTAGACTGATAATGTGAACCAATGCGATAACAATACGTTGTTGCTGTTTTGATAAGCCAAGATTATTTTCAACAATTAAGTAAAGCGCTTTTTCTGTTCAGCATTTCTACGTGTATGTAGCTATAGAACTGTATACTTATGTTGAGGATCATTACCTTCCATCAGCATATCCAATTTGGGCACTCGGATGTGATGGACACCCTCTATGTGGGGCATAATCGTAGCGGCCGATATCAAAGTTACCTGGTGACCCCGTTGGACCAGATTCCTTAGATACGGAGTAACCAGCAAGTAGGACGAGCCAAAGGTGTATGAGAACACGGCCAAAATGTTTTCTGCATTGGCCAGCTTTGGACACAAAAGGCCCAAGAGCGGAATCGCGAGCAGTAGACCAGCAATACCCGGGCCGCTCAACATCTCACGTAATTCGACCGCACATGCCGATGGACGAAATGATACTACTTCGGCTTGGTCAAAATAAAATATGCTCTTCGGTGTAATCTAATCAGTGAACAAATACATTGAGCGAAAATGCACAAGAGTTCGGCGGGAAATCTCTTCAGTCAGTCAGTTTACAGGCGGTCGCTCAATCGATATGTTTCCTTCGGGGCGATGGCTTCTCCCCATTTTCTGGCTGATTTCAAACTCGATCTGTTGGATACGTTGTTCCCGAATCCTCATCGTCGCCCCCTTTGAATCCCACTCGCAATGCATGCTGGTGACACCCTATATACAGGCTCTAAAGGATCGGGGTCACCACCTGACGGTGATACATGCATACAAGCATTGCATGCCACAAATCGAAAACGCGACCTTCATTCGAATATGGAATAATAATAACACTTATGCAGGTGAACTAAATCTAAATTGCCCTCTAAATCGTTATCTTAGATTATTTAATTCGTACTTATACTATACTCAGATGCAAGATAATTAGAAAGTGGAAATATCAAATTGCAGTCTTAACTACAAAGATAAAGCGCAGTTGGGAGATCTTATAAATTCAAGTTGGAAACAGAAATGTATGATATATATGATTTGATTTCCAATATTTATTGCAGAGTTTGAGGAATCCATGGTGACCGCATCAGCTACCAGTAAGTGGGAGGAAATAGGTGCTATTTCGAGATTCATGGTTAATGTCGCACTCAATGTACTCAATAACGTGGAAGTTCGAGCACTGATGCGATCGGGAATCACATTTGACGTTGTGGTCCTGGAAGCAGGATATAGTGACGCGCTTTACGGCATGGCCGCCCATTTCAATGCCCAACTGATTGGAATTTCCACCTGCGCCGCAGACTGGAATATAAATAATCTGGTGGGTTACACAACATCCACTTTAACAGAGCCTATAGTGCCATTTGGTGTCAGATCTGTGAAAAACGCTTGGGATCGCATCTACAACTGGTTCTACACTTCCGAGGAGTGGCTGCTGATTAACTTGGTATTTCTGCCGAAACAGCGACTTGTCCACGATCACTTCTTTGGCCATCTGGAGAAGAGCTTCCTGGAGGTCCGGCAAGACTTCGCATTAATGCTGCTAAATCAACACTTTAGCATATTTCGGGCCAGGCCAAGTGTGCCGGGAATGGTTGAAGTGGCTGGTCTTCACATCCCCAAAGAGGATCCACAGCTGCCCAGCGATCTGCAAGTGTTCATCGATGAGGCAGAGCATGGCGTAGTCTTCTTCTCGCTTGGTCTGGAACAGGATATCAGGGATTTGCCAATGAAAACTCAGGAGACACTGGTGGAAACCTTTAAATCGATACCACAGCGTGTGATTTGGAAGTTCGATGGTGAGTCTACGCTGAGTCTTGGCAGTACCATCTACCACTCCAGGCTTTTGCCACAGCAAGCGATTTTGGCCCATCCAAACGTTAAGCTCTTTATAAGCCATTGCGGAATGATGAGCGTTATTGAGGCCGCCTACTATGCGAAGCCCGTTCTGGGCCTGCCATCGTTCTACGATCAATTCAGGAACTTGGAAATCATGAGGGAGGAGCAAGCAGCGCTGCAGTTGAACATCAATAGTTTGACAGTACAGGAGCTGAAGGACACTGTGGAGAGCATGATCAATCAGCCGAAATACCGAGAGAGTGCCTTGGCTATTTCCCAAAGGTTTAGGGACCAGCCCACGCATCCCCTGGATTCGGCCATTTATTGGACGGAGTACATTATACGCTACAAGGGTGCCAGTCACATGAAAGTATCTCAGTCGCAGTTGAAGTTGTTCGAATACTATTTCCTGGACAATTTCATAATGGTCGGATTGCGGCTATCCTCGGTTGTGGCCATAGTTTTTGTGGCTCTTTCTAAAAGCAGAAGATGGCTAAATCATTTGTCTACAAAGAGTTTTTTAGATGATGGTGGTACTCAAAATAATAAGAAGGCAATATCTTAGGAATTTTTGTACACAATCACATAATTAGGAGTTAATTTTAGATATGTTTTAGAAATTTTAAATAGAAACGTAGTGTATACCTCAAAAAATATTAATGTAAATTTAATAATATTTAAAGAGATAGTTACGTTGTAGTAAATATGAATAAGCAAAATAATCGTCTCAGCTGCGCAGTGGTAATAAATATTTTGAACTGCTTGTAATTATTTTATTTCTGCTTTTTTGGTTGATTACAGCAGGGACAATGAATGATAAGCGATATGGTAGCTTTATCTAATCTTAATATCCCATTTATATTCGAGTATTTCTAGTGTTTTTTAGACCCATTTTATGGACTCATTTACGGCATTTTTCGTCTGTGCCTTTCTGAATAATTAGACAGAAATATATACATATATTTTATGGATTAAAATTCTTCACTACTATATTATTTCTATGGATAAAAAATTATATTTTTGTAAAGAGATTTATATGCAATTTTACAGCTAAAACCGGAAACTGAATTTATAAAAATATTCTATTAAGTATGGGTTGTGTATATTTCTACACATATAAGAATGGTTTTCAGGCTCTCAGAGAACACAAAAACTGTTTAATAACAAGTTTGAGAACTCAAAACGATTGGAGAGTTTGAGAGCCAAAAGTCGATAAGGCGAGAACTTAAGAGAACCAGATTGAAAGAAAGAGTGTTATTTGTTTCTCCTGTCACATACGTAACATCTGAATATTGTGAGTAAACAATCAACAAAGTTATTTGAGTCAAGCCGGTGACGCTAAATATACATACATATATACGAGTATATACATATAACTACAAAAAGAGCGAACTGCGATTTGTTTTGGTAGAAAATAATAGGCCACTGCCTCGCTTCGTTGAACTTGCTTTGTGTAGAATGAGCGCAATTTGGGCGATTCTTCTAATCGGCATTCCCCTATAATTATATATAGAAAAGTTCTTATGCTAGATTAGTTGTCGTTCGTCTGCGAATCGCTGTAGTTGCCTTGCAAATGGGTGGAACATGTTCGGGAACTGCTCTTGGCCTTCTGCTAATTGGCCTACTCTTGCTGTTCAGCGCAAGTGCCGATGAGGAAGTTCAAAGTTCACGTATATTGGCCGTGTTTCCCTTTCCCGGCCGATCGCAGTACATTTTTGCCGAGCAGTTTATGAAGGAACTGGCCCATCGGGGTCACAATGTCACCGTGATCAATACCTTCGGCAGCGATGACATCGAGCCCAACTTTCGGGTGATTGGTGCCAAAAAAATTCACGAAATTATGGCGGGTAAGGAAAGTATTAATTAAATTAATTTATTCAAAAAACAACTCCCATACATATTACAGCATTTGGAAATCCCGATTACAATCAGACGGCGAGTCAATGGAAAATGTTGACCATGACAACGGAGTTTCTCAATCTTCTGACCACAAGTATCCTTGACGATCCGGCTGTAAAGGATTTGCTGCAGAGCGGCGAGAAATTCGATCTGGTTGTTATGGAAACGGTGCAAACCGAAGCACTCTTTGGTATTGGCCAGCATTTTGGAGCAGAGATGATAGGTATCTCGTCGTACGGCACAGATACGCACATCGATCAATTAATGGGCAATATATCGCCATTGTCCTACAATCCATTGCTGCTGTCATCGCAAACGGAGCGAATGGATTTCAAGGATCGTCTGAGAAATGTGCTTGGAGCCTCTGAGATGTGGCTGCACAAGAATATTGTCCATATGCCGACTCAACAGAAACTGTATGCGAAATACTTTCCGACGGCCACGAAGTCATTGGATGAAGTTTTGGACAGCTTTTCGCTAATGTTGCTGGGCCAGCACTTTTCCCTGAGCCATCCACGCCCCTATTTGCCCAATATGATCGAGGTGGGCGGACTGCATTTGCAGCAGCGGCGCAAGGTGCAGCCTTTAGATAAGGAATTGTCTGAATTTGTAGAGCAATCAGAAAAGGGTGTTATCTACTTCTCCATGGGCTCCAACATCAAAAGCAAGGACATTCCGCTAGCCACGCGAAAGGTTCTAATGGAAACCTTTGCCAGTCTGCCGCAAAGAGTTCTGTGGAAGTTCGAGGATGATCAGTTGCCCGAAAAACCGACTAATGTGTTCATCAGCAAGTGGTTTCCCCAACCCGATATTCTGGCTCATCCCAATGTTAGGCTATTCATCACACACGGAGGTCTGCTGAGCACCATCGAGAGCATTTACTTTGGCAAACCCGTACTGGGATTGCCCATTTTCTACGATCAACACTTGAACGTTCAGAGGGCCGAGCAGGCGGGCTATGGTCTCAGTGCGCATATATGGACTGTTAATGCCACAGTGCTCACGTCTCTGATCCAGGAACTCCTAGATAACACCAGTTATGCGGCAGCAGCTCGGACTAAATCCAAGTTATTCCGAGATCAGAAGGAAACCGCATTGGAGCGGGCCATTTGGTGGACCGAGTACGTGTTGCGGCACAAGGGCGCCAAACACTTGAGATGTGCCTCGAGGGATCTGGGCTTCATTCAGTTGCACGGACTGGACACCTGGGGCCTGATCATCGCAGTCACTTTTGCGTTCATATATTTTGCGCATAATTGCCTACAACGGGGTCTTGAGTATATAATCCAAAAACGTCGTGGGGAGCCTAGTAAACCATTTAAAGTCGATTAACTATTTGAGTTTATGCCGCCACCGAGTTTATGTTAAACCTGAGGTATTTGTTTTGTTACAAGCACCTGTGAACGTAATACTAATACTAATACTAATAGTTGTATTTCTAAATTAAATGTCTTGAAAATAAGTGCAAATACTAAACTGTTTGGGTTGCTTATTCCGTATCTAAAAGTAATTCGTTTAAAAGAAACTGCTGTCAAAACGTCAATTGCTATCATTATAATCATATTGTGCACGCATGAACCTTGGCCTCTACTTAACCGTAGTTTAAAGCTCTATTATAAACTGCACACTCGAAGAGGTATGTAATGCAGAGTAAATAAAAAATGAGCATTTTATTTGACATGCTAAATATTAATAACCTTAAAGAAGGTTATCAAGACGAACCTTAAAACAAAAGTAAAGACACTTTTTTTAAGTACATGTTTTACGTCTAAAGTTTTTAGCTTAAAACGTAAACTGACACCCCTTTTTCTTTGACTGTACGCAATTGTTTATTCAGCAGAGCGATGTGCTTGTTTACGGGATTACATGGTATAGGATAGAGAAAAAGTAGTGATAGGGTGCGACGGTGAGATGTGGATCGCCTACAAAATTTTCGTAATCTAATTCGTCGGGAATTGCTATTGCATGCTAGTGGCTCAGAGTGTTATCTAATAGCCTAGAACTATGTTGTGATGTGTTTGCCTATTCAGTTTACGAAGTAAGACTGCGAAGAGCAGATGCAATCTTTGAGATGCTCGCATTACGGATAAGTTTTCTGATACTTACTCTGTCAGCCTATCTGCAGGCTGCCAGGATACTGGCCATATTTCCGTTTCCGGGGCCATCGCAGTATATTAATGTGGTACCCTATTTAAAGAAACTGGCTGGTCGGGGTCACCACGTGACCTCGGTTAATGCATTTCCGCAAAAGAAATCAGTGGCTAACTTTAGAGATGTTTTTATTTCGGAAGTATTCCACAATTATAACGGTGAGATGATAAAAACATATATATTACACATTTTAAGTTAAGTAATTCTTTAACAACCTTTCAGAATTGATAAACGAGCTGAACGAGCCCATGAATTTATGGCAGGAGAACAACTTCGTTAACAAGTTTTTTGTGGACGTTACCCGCTGTGTTCTTACCAACAAAGAGGTTGCAGAAACCCTTTTGCCACCCGGAAGGGATCAATTCGATCTTATCATTGTGGAGGCTTTACGCTCGGATGCCTACTATGGATTTGCGGCCCACTTCAATGCCCCTATAATTGGCATCTCCACCTTTGGCACTGATTGGAATATTGACGAGCTAGTGGGCAATGTATCGCCTCTCTCGTATACTCCGATGGTAACGACGGGTCTTACGGATCGAATGACTTTCGTGGAGCGTGTTACCAACTTTGTGGATACTATGGTTGCTTGGCTTAACTACAGGTTGGTTCATATGCCAGAGCAGGAAAAAATGTATGCGAAATTCTTTCCCGAGGCCTCGAGAAGGGTTCAACTCACCGATTTGAATAGAAACTTCTCCCTGGTATTGCTGAATCAGCACTTTTCGTTGAGCTTCCCGCGTCCGTACGTTCCGAACATGATTGAGGTTGGAGGTTTGCACATATCCCACAAGCCAGCTCCCTTGCCCAAGGATTTGGACGAGTTCATTCAGGGTTCCGGAGAGCAGGGGGTGATCTACTTTTCGCTGGGCTCTAATGTTCTGAGTAAGGATCTACCGGTGGACAGGAGAGAACTTATCCTAAAAACCTTCGCCAGTTTACCACAGCGTGTGCTCTGGAAATTCGAGGACGACAAGTTGCCTGGCAAGCCGGCCAATGTTTTCATCAGCAAATGGTTTCCTCAGCCGGATATCCTGGCCCATCCGAAGGTCAAGCTCTTTATCACCCACGGCGGATTGCTGAGCACAATCGAGAGCATTCATCATGGCAAACCCGTCTTGGGTCTGCCCTTCTTCTATGACCAATTCCTGAATGTAAGGCGGGCCACACAGGCAGGCTTTGGATTGGGACTAGATCACAAGACAATGTCACAGCAGGAACTTAAGCAGACCATTGAGCGATTGCTCAAGGAGCCGCGATTTGCCCAGATTGCCAGGCAGATGTCGGAACGATATCGGGATCAGCCAATGAGTCCACTGGACACTGCCATTTGGTGGACGGAATACGTTCTGCGGCACAAAGGAGCCCATCACATGAGAGTGGCTGGCCAGGACTTGGGCTTCTTCGCCTACCACAGCTTGGATGTCCTTGGAGTCCTTTTGGGGGGAGCTCTTTTGATTGTGGGAGTCCTTTGGAAAGCAGCTAAGTTTTTGCATATTGGAAATTCCAAGAAAAAGCAAAAAACCAAGTAAACCAAGAGTTTTTTAAGGAAAGGATTTCGTGATACTTGTAAATGGAAATTTAAAATTATACCTAAATAAAGGAAATAAAAGAACTTAAGTAAGAGAATTCAAAGTCTAGCTAATCTGTGCCATTTTTTTATGGAACAGCTATATATGATTAAATTGATGAATTATTTCCATTACTTAACTTATCTTCATAGGATTTTGAAGTGGCATACCTCTAAATGTTTCTGGGGCAATTTTCTAAAAATCTGCATTTAAATTTATAAATCCATTTTTTTTAAATTTTTTTGTCCTTTTTGGATGTTATGATGAGAAATTCAAAAAAGTTAAGAAATGTCCGAAGGCTGCAGTTCTAAACTCCATAACTCAACTTATCTTAATCGGATTTTGAAGTGGCATACCTCTAAATGTTTCTAGAGCAATTCTCTAAAAATATGCATTCAAATTTAGAAATGTATTTTTTTTTAATTTTATTGTAATTTTTTGATGTTATGATGTTGAACAAATTCCAAAATGTCCCAAGGCTGAAGTTCTAAAGTCCATAACTCAACTTATCTTAATCGGAATTTGAAGTGGGATACCTCTAAATGTTTCTGGAGCAATTCTCTAAAAATCTGCATTCAAATTTAGAAATGTATTTTTTTTTTAATTTTATTGTAATTTTTTGATGTTATGATGTTGAACAAATTCCAAAATGTCCCAAGGCTGAAGCTCTAAAGTCCATAACTCAACTTATCTTAATCGGAATTTGAAGTGGCATACCTCTAAATGTTTGTAGAGCAATTCTCTAAAAATCTGCATTCAAATTTAAAAATAAATTTTTTTTTTAGTTTTTTTGTAATTTTTTTGATGTTATGATGTTGTAGAAATTCAAATATCTCCCAAGACTGAAGTTCTAAAGTCCATAACTCAATTTATCTTAAGCGGAATTTGAAGTGGGATACCTCTAAATGTTTCTGGAGCAATTCTCTAAAAATCTGCATTCAAATATAAAAATGAATTTTTTTTTAGTTTTTTTGTAATTTTTTTGATGTTATGATGTTGTAGAAATTCAAATATCTCCCAAGACTGAAGTTCTAAAGTCCATAACTCAACTTATCTTAATCGGAATTTGAAGTGGGATACCTCTAAATGTTTCTGGAGCAATTCTCTAAAAATCTGCATTCAAATTTAGAAATCGATTTTTTTTTAGTTTTTTTGTAATTTTTTTGATGTTATGATGTTGTGGAAATTCAAATATCTCCCAAGACTGAAGTTCTAAAGTCCATAACTCAATTTATCTTAATCGGAATTTGAAGTGGGATACCTCTAAATGTTTCTGGAGCAATTCTCTAAAAATCTGCATTCAAATATAAAAATGAATTTTTTTTTAGTTTTTTTGTAATTTTTTTGATGTTTGATGTTGTAGAAATTCAAATATCTCCCAAGACTGAAGTTCTAAAGTCCATAACTCAACTTATCTTAATCGGAATTTGAAGTGGGATACCTCTAAATGTTTCTAGAGCAATTCTCTTAAAATATGCATTCAAATTTAGAAATGTATTTTTTTTTAATTTTTATTGTAATTTTTTGATGTTATGATGTTGAACAAATTCCAAAATGTCCCAAGGCAGAAGTTCTAAAGTCCATAACTCACCTTATCTTAATCGGAATTTGAAGTGGGATACCTCTAAATGTTTCTAGAGCAATTCTCTAAAAATATGCATTCAAATTTAGAAATGTATTTTTTTTTTAGTTTTTTTGTAATTTTTTTGATGTTATGATGTTGAACAAATTCCAAAATGTCCCAAGGCTGAAGTTCTAAAGTCCATAACTCAACTTATCTTAATCGGAATTTGAAGTGGGATACCTCTAAATGTTTCTGGAGCAATTCTCTAAAAATCTGCATTCAAATTTAGAAATGTATTTTTTTTTTAATTTTATTGTAATTTTTTGATGTTATGATGTTGAACAAATTCCAAAATGTCCCAAGGCTGAAGCTCTAAAGTCCATAACTCAACTTATCTTAATCGGAATTTGAAGTGGCATACCTCTAAATGTTTGTAGAGCAATTCTCTAAAAATCTGCATTCAAATTTAAAAATAAATTTTTTTTTTAGTTTTTTTGTAATTTTTTTGATGTTATGATGTTGTAGAAATTCAAATATCTCCCAAGACTGAAGTTCTAAAGTCCATAACTCAATTTATCTTAATCGGAATTTGAAGTGGGATACCTCTAATGTTTCTGGAGCAATTCTCTAAAAATCTGCATTCAAATATAAAAATGAATTTTTTTTTAGTTTTTTTGTAATTTTTTTGATGTTATGATGTTGTAGAAATTCAAATATCTCCCAAGACTGAAGTTCTAAAGTCCATAACTCAACTTATCTTAATCGGAATTTGAAGTGGGATACCTCTAAATGTTTCTGGAGCAATTCTCTAAAAATCTGCATTCAAATTTAGAAATCCATTTTTTTTTAGTTTTTTTGTAATTTTTTTGATGTTATGATGTTGTGGAAATTCAAATATCTCCCAAGACTGAAGTTCTAAAGTCCATAACTCAATTTATCTTAATCGGAATTTGAAGTGGGATACCTCTAAATGTTTCTGGAGCAATTCTCTAAAAATCTGCATTCAAATATAAAAATGAATTTTTTTTTAGTTTTTTTGTAATTTTTTTGATGTTTGATGTTGTAGAAATTCAAATATCTCCCAAGACTGAAGTTCTAAAGTCCATAACTCAACTTATCTTAATCGGAATTTGAAGTGGGATACCTCTAAATGTTTCTAGAGCAATTCTCTTAAAATATGCATTCAAATTTAGAAATGTATTTTTTTTTAATTTTTATTGTAATTTTTTGATGTTATGATGTTGAACAAATTCCAAAATGTCCCAAGGCAGAAGTTCTAAAGTCCATAACTCACCTTATCTTAATCGGAATTTGAAGTGGGATACCTCTAAATGTTTCTAGAGCAATTCTCTAAAAATATGCATTCAAATTTAGAAATGTATTTTTTTTTTAGTTTTTTTGTAATTTTTTTGATGTTATGATGTTGAACAAATTCCAAAATGTCCCAAGGCTGAAGTTCTAAAGTCCATAACTCAACTTATCTTAATCGGAATTTGAAGTGGGATACCTCTAAATGTTTCTGGAGCAATTCTCTAAAAATCTGCATTCAAATTTAGAAATGTATTTTTTTTTTAATTTTATTGTAATTTTTTGATGTTATGATGTTGAACAAATTCCAAAATGTCCCAAGGCTGAAGCTCTAAAGTCCATAACTCAACTTATCTTAATCGGAATTTGAAGTGGCATACCTCTAAATGTTTGTAGAGCAATTCTCTAAAAATCTGCATTCAAATTTAAAAATAAATTTTTTTTTTAGTTTTTTTGTAATTTTTTTGATGTTATGATGTTGTAGAAATTCAAATATCTCCCAAGACTGAAGTTCTAAAGTCCATAACTCAATTTATCTTAATCGGAATTTGAAGTGGGATACCTCTAAATGTTTCTGGAGCAATTCTCTAAAAATCTGCATTCAAATATAAAAATGAATTTTTTTTTAGTTTTTTTGTAATTTTTTTGATGTTATGATGTTGTAGAAATTCAAATATCTCCCAAGACTGAAGTTCTAAAGTCCATAACTCAACTTATCTTAATCGGAATTTGAAGTGGGATACCTCTAAATGTTTCTGGAGCAATTCTCTAAAAATCTGCATTCAAATTTAGAAATCCATTTTTTTTTAGTTTTTTTGTAATTTTTTTGATGTTATGATGTTGTGGAAATTCAAATATCTCCCAAGACTGAAGTTCTAAAGTCCATAACTCAATTTATCTTAATCGGAATTTGAAGTGGGATACCTCTAAATGTTTCTGGAGCAATTCTCTAAAAATCTGCATTCAAATATAAAAATGAATTTTTTTTTAGTTTTTTTGTAATTTTTTTGATGTTTGATGTTGTAGAAATTCAAATATCTCCCAAGACTGAAGTTCTAAAGTCCATAACTCAACTTATCTTAATCGGAATTTGAAGTGGGATACCTCTAAATGTTTCTAGAGCAATTCTCTTAAAATATGCATTCAAATTTAGAAATGTATTTTTTTTTAATTTTTATTGTAATTTTTTGATGTTATGATGTTGAACAAATTCCAAAATGTCCCAAGGCAGAAGTTCTAAAGTCCATAACTCACCTTATCTTAATCGGAATTTGAAGTGGGATACCTCTAAATGTTTCTAGAGCAATTCTCTGAAAATATGCATTCAAATTTAAAAATGAATTTTTTTTTTAGTTTTTTTGTAATTTTTTTGATGTTATGATGTTGTAGAAATTCAAATATCTCCCAAGACTGAAGTTCTAAAGTCCATAACTCAACTTATCTTAATCGGAATTTGAAGTGGGATACCTCTAAATGTTTCTGGAGCAATTCTCTAAAAATCTGCATTCAAATTTAGAAATGTATTTTTTTTTTAATTTTATTGTAATTTTTTGATGTTATGATGTTGAACAAATTCCAAAATTTCCCAAGGCTGAAGCTCTAAAGTCCATAACTCAACTTATCTTAATCGGAATTTGAAGTGGCATACCTCTTAATGTTTCTAGAGCAATTCTCTAAAAATCTGCATTCAAATTTAAAAATAAATTTTTTTTTTAGTTTTTTTGTAATTTTTTTGATGTTATGATGTTGTAGAAATTCAAATATCTCCCAAGACTGAAGTTCTAAAGTCCATAACTCACCTTATCTTAATCGGAATTTGAAGTGGGATACCTCTAAATGTTTCTAGAGCAATTCTCTTAAAATATGCATTCAAATTTAGAAATGTATTTTTTTTTAAATTTTATTGTAATTTTTTGATGTTATGATGTTGAACAAATTCCAAAATGTCCCAAGGCTGAAGTTCTAAAGTCCATAACTCAACTTATCTTAATCGGAATTTGAAGTGGGATACCTCTAAATGTTTCTGGAGCAATTCTCTAAAAAGCTGCATTCAAATTTAAAAATGAATTTTTTTTTTAGTTTTTTTGAAATTTTTTTGATGTTTGATGTTGTAGAAATTCAAATATCTCCCAAGACTGAAGTTCTAAAGTCCATAACTCAACTTATCTTAATCGGAATTTGAAGTGGGATACCTCTTAATGTTTCTAGAGCAATTATCTTAAAATATGCATTCAAATTTAGAAATGTATTTTTTTTTAAATTTTATTGCAATTTTTTGATGTTATGATGTTGAACAAATTCCAAAATGTCCCAAGGCTGAAGTTCTAAAGTCCATAACTCAATTTATCTTAATCGGAATTTGAAGTGGGATACCTCTAAATGTTTCTGGAGCAATTCTCTAAAAATCTGCATTCAAATATAAAAATGAATTTTTTTTTTAGTTTTTTTGTAATTTTTTTGATGTTATGATGTTGTAGAAATTCAAATATCTCCCAAGACTGAAGTTCTAAAGTCCATAACTCAACTTATCTTAATCGGAATTTGAAGTGGGATACCTCTAAATGTTTCTGGAGCAATTCTCTAAAAAGCTGCATTCAAATTTAAAAATGAATTTTTTTTTTAGTTTTTTTGTAATTTTTTTGATGTTTGATGTTGTAGAAATTCAAATATCTCCCAAGACTGAAGTTCTAAAGTCCATAACTCAACTTATCTTAATCGGAATTTGAAGTGGGATACCTCTAAATGTTTCTGGAGCAATTCTCTAAAAATCTGCATTCAAATTTAGAAATCCATTTTTTTTTAGTTTTTTTGTAATTTTTTTGATGTTTGATGTTGTAGAAATTCAAATATCTCCCAAGACTGAAGTTCTAAAGTCCATAACTCAACTTATCTTAATCGGAATTTGAAGTGGGATACCTCTAAATGTTTCTAGAGCAATTCTCTGAAAATATGCATTCAAATTTAGAAATGTATTTTTTTTTTAATTTTATTGTAATTTTTTGATGTTATGATGTTGAACAAATTCCAAAATGTCCCAAGGCTGAAGTTCTAAAGTCCATAACTCAACTTATCTTAATCGGAATTTGAAGTGGGATACCTCTAAATGTTTCTGGAGCAATTCTCTAAAAAGCTGCATTCAAATTTAAAAATGAATTTTTTTTTTAGTTTTTTTGTAATTTTTTTGATGTTTGATGTTGTAGAAATTCAAATATCTCCCAAGACTGAAGTTCTAAAGTCCATAACTCAACTTATCTTAATCGGAATTTGAAGTGGGATACCTCTAAATGTTTCTAGAGCAATTCTCTGAAAATATGCATTCAAATTTAGAAATGTATTTTTTTTTTAGTTTTTTTGTAATTTTTTTGATGTTATGATGTTGTAGAAATTCAAATATCTCCCAAGACTGAAGTTCTAAAGTCCATAACTCAACTTATCTTAATCGGAATTTGAAGTGGGATACCTCTAAATGTTTCTGGAGCAATTCTCTAAAAAGCTGCATTCAAATTTAAAAATGAATTTTTTTTTTAGTTTTTTTGTAATTTTTTTGATGTTTGATGTTGTAGAAATTCAAATATCTCCCAAGACTGAAGTTCTAAAGTCCATAACTCAACTTATCTTAATCGGAATTTGAAGTGGGATACCTCTAAATGTTTCTGGAGCAATTCTCTAAAAATCTGCATTCAAATTTAGAAATCCATTTTTTTTAGTTTTTTTGTAATTTTTTTGATGTTTGATGTTGTAGAAATTCAAATATCTCCCAAGACTGAAGTTCTAAAGTCCATAACTCAACTTATCTTAATCGGAATTTGAAGTGGGATACCTCTAAATGTTTCTGGAGCAATTCTCTAAAAATCTGCATTCAAATTTAGAAATGTATTTTTTTTTTAATTTTATTGTAATTTTTTGATGTTATGATGTTGAACAAATTCCAAAATTTCCCAAGGCTGAAGCTCTAAAGTCCATAACTCAACTTATCTTAATCGGAATTTGAAGTGGCATACCTCTTAATGTTTCTAGAGCAATTCTCTAAAAATCTGCATTCAAATTTAAAAATAAATTTTTTTTTTAGTTTTTTTGTAATTTTTTTGATGTTATGATGTTGTAGAAATTCAAATATCTCCCAAGACTGAAGTTCTAAAGTCCATAACTCACCTTATCTTAATCGGAATTTGAAGTGGGATACCTCTAAATGTTTCTAGAGCAATTCTCTTAAAATATGCATTCAAATTTAGAAATGTATTTTTTTTTAAATTTTATTGTAATTTTTTGATGTTATGATGTTGAACAAATTCCAAAATGTCCCAAGGCTGAAGTTCTAAAGTCCATAACTCAACTTATCTTAATCGGAATTTGAAGTGGGATACCTCTAAATGTTTCTGGAGCAATTCTCTAAAAAGCTGCATTCAAATTTAAAAATGAATTTTTTTTTTAGTTTTTTTGAAATTTTTTTGATGTTTGATGTTGTAGAAATTCAAATATCTCCCAAGACTGAAGTTCTAAAGTCCATAACTCAACTTATCTTAATCGGAATTTGAAGTGGGATACCTCTTAATGTTTCTAGAGCAATTATCTTAAAATATGCATTCAAATTTAGAAATGTATTTTTTTTTAAATTTTATTGCAATTTTTTGATGTTATGATGTTGAACAAATTCCAAAATGTCCCAAGGCTGAAGTTCTAAAGTCCATAACTCAATTTATCTTAATCGGAATTTGAAGTGGGATACCTCTAAATGTTTCTGGAGCAATTCTCTAAAAATCTGCATTCAAATATAAAAATGAATTTTTTTTTTAGTTTTTTTGTAATTTTTTTGATGTTATGATGTTGTAGAAATTCAAATATCTCCCAAGACTGAAGTTCTAAAGTCCATAACTCAACTTATCTTAATCGGAATTTGAAGTGGGATACCTCTAAATGTTTCTGGAGCAATTCTCTAAAAAGCTGCATTCAAATTTAAAAATGAATTTTTTTTTTAGTTTTTTTGTAATTTTTTTGATGTTTGATGTTGTAGAAATTCAAATATCTCCCAAGACTGAAGTTCTAAAGTCCATAACTCAACTTATCTTAATCGGAATTTGAAGTGGGATACCTCTAAATGTTTCTGGAGCAATTCTCTAAAAATCTGCATTCAAATTTAGAAATCCATTTTTTTTTAGTTTTTTTGTAATTTTTTTGATGTTTGATGTTGTAGAAATTCAAATATCTCCCAAGACTGAAGTTCTAAAGTCCATAACTCAACTTATCTTAATCGGAATTTGAAGTGGGATACCTCTAAATGTTTCTAGAGCAATTCTCTGAAAATATGCATTCAAATTTAGAAATGTATTTTTTTTTTAATTTTATTGTAATTTTTTGATGTTATGATGTTGAACAAATTCCAAAATGTCCCAAGGCTGAAGTTCTAAAGTCCATAACTCAACTTATCTTAATCGGAATTTGAAGTGGGATACCTCTAAATGTTTCTGGAGCAATTCTCTAAAAAGCTGCATTCAAATTTAAAAATGAATTTTTTTTTTAGTTTTTTTGTAATTTTTTTGATGTTTGATGTTGTAGAAATTCAAATATCTCCCAAGACTGAAGTTCTAAAGTCCATAACTCAACTTATCTTAATCGGAATTTGAAGTGGGATACCTCTAAATGTTTCTAGAGCAATTCTCTGAAAATATGCATTCAAATTTAGAAATGTATTTTTTTTTTAGTTTTTTTGTAATTTTTTTGATGTTATGATGTTGTAGAAATTCAAATATCTCCCAAGACTGAAGTTCTAAAGTCCATAACTCAACTTATCTTAATCGGAATTTGAAGTGGGATACCTCTAAATGTTTCTGGAGCAATTCTCTAAAAAGCTGCATTCAAATTTAAAAATGAATTTTTTTTTTAGTTTTTTTGTAATTTTTTTGATGTTTGATGTTGTAGAAATTCAAATATCTCCCAAGACTGAAGTTCTAAAGTCCATAACTCAACTTATCTTAATCGGAATTTGAAGTGGGATACCTCTAAATGTTTCTGGAGCAATTCTCTAAAAATCTGCATTCAAATTTAGAAATCCATTTTTTTTAGTTTTTTTGTAATTTTTTTGATGTTTGATGTTGTAGAAATTCAAATATCTCCCAAGACTGAAGTTCTAAAGTCCATAACTCAACTTATCTTAATCGGAATTTGAAGTGGGATACCTCTAAATGTTTCTAGAGCAATTCTCTGAAAATATGCATTCAAATTTAGAAATGTATTTTTTTTTAAATTTTATTGTAATTTTTTGATGTTATGATGTTGAACAAATTCCAAAATGTCCCAAGGCTGAAGTTCTACAGTCCATAACTCAACTTATCTTAATCGGAATTTGAAGTGGCATACCTCTAAATGTTTCTGGAGCAATTCTCTAAAAATCTGCATTCAAATTTAAAAATGAATTTTTTTTTTAGTTTTTTTGTAATTTTTTTGATGTTATGATGTTGTAGAAATTCAAATATCTCCCAAGACTGAAGTTCTAAAGTCCATAACTCAACTTATCTTAATCGGAATTTGAAGTGGGATACCTCTAAATGTTTCTGGAGCAATTCTCTAAAAATCTGCATTCAAATTTAGAAATGTATTTTTTTTTTAATTTTATTGTAATATTCTGATGTTATGATGTTGAACAAATTCCAAAATGTCCCAAGGCTGAAGCTCTAAAGTCCATAACTCAACTTATCATAATCGGAATTTGAAGTGGCATACCTCTAAATGTTTCTAGAGCAATTCTCTAAAAATCTGCATTCAAATTTAAAAATAAATTTTTTTTTTAGTTTTTTTGTAATTTTTTTGATGTTATGATGTTGTAGAAATTCAAATATCTCCCAAGACTGAAGTTCTAAAGTCCATAACTCACCTTATCTTAATCGGAATTTGAAGTGGGATACCTCTAAATGTTTCTAGAGCAATTCTCTTAAAATATGCATTCAAATTTAGAAATGTATTTTTTTTTTAATTTTATTGTAATTTTTTGATGTTATGATGTTGAACAAATTCCAAAATGTCCCAAGGCTGAAGTTCTAAAGTCCATAACTCAACTTATCTTAATCGGAATTTGAAGTGGGATACCTCTAAATGTTTCTGGAGCAATTCTCTAAAAAGCTGCATTCAAATTTAAAAATGAATTTTTTTTTTAGTTTTTTTGAAATTTTTTTGATGTTTGATGTTGTAGAAATTCAAATATCTCCCAAGACTGAAGTTCTAAAGTCCATAACTCAACTTATCTTAATCGGAATTTGAAGTGGGATACCTCTAAATGTTTCTAGAGCAATTATCTTAAAATATGCATTCAAATTTAGAAATGTATTTTTTTTTAAATTTTATTGTAATTTTTTGATGTTATGATGTTGAACAAATTCCAAAATGTCCCAAGGCTGAAGTTCTAAAGTCCATAACTCAATTTATCTTAATCGGAATTTGAAGTGGGATACCTCTAAATGTTTCTGGAGCAATTCTCTAAAAATCTGCATTCAAATATAAAAATGAATTTTTTTTTTAGTTTTTTTGTAATTTTTTTGATGTTATGATGTTGTAGAAATTCAAATATCTCCCAAGACTGAAGTTCTAAAGTCCATAACTCAACTTATCTTAATCGGAATTTGAAGTGGGATACCTCTAAATGTTTCTGGAGCAATTCTCTAAAAAGCTGCATTCAAATTTAAAAATGAATTTTTTTTTTAGTTTTTTTGTAATTTTTTTGATGTTTGATGTTGTAGAAATTCAAATATCTCCCAAGACTGAAGTTCTAAAGTCCATAACTCAACTTATCTTAATCGGAATTTGAAGTGGGATACCTCTAAATGTTTCTAGAGCAATTATCTTAAAATATGCATTCAAATTTAGAAATGTATTTTTTTTTAAATTTTATTGTAATTTTTTGATGTTATGATGTTGAACAAATTCCAAAATGTCCCAAGGCTGAAGTTCTAAAGTCCATAACTCAATTTATCTTAATCGGAATTTGAAGTGGGATACCTCTAAATGTTTCTGGAGCAATTCTCTAAAAATCTGCATTCAAATATAAAAATGAATTTTTTTTTTAGTTTTTTTGTAATTTTTTTGATGTTATGATGTTGTAGAAATTCAAATATCTCCCAAGACTGAAGTTCTAAAGTCCATAACTCAACTTATCTTAATCGGAATTTGAAGTGGGATACCTCTAAATGTTTCTGGAGCAATTCTCTAAAAATCTGCATTCAAATTTAGAAATCCATTTTTTTTTAGTTTTTTTGTAATTTTTTTGATGTTTGATGTTTGTAGAAATTCAAATATCTCCCAAGACTGAAGTTCTAAAGTCCATAACTCAACTTATCTTATTCGGAATTTGAAGTGGGATACCTCTAAATGTTTCTAGAGCAATTCTCTTAAAATATGCATTCAAATTTAGAAATGTATTTTTTTTTAAATTTTATTGTAATTTTTTGATGTTATGATGTTGAACAAATTCCAAAATGTCCCAAGGCTGAAGTTCTAAAGTCCACAACTCAACTTATCTTAATCGGAATTTGAAGTGGGATACCTCTAAATGTTTCTGGAGCAATTCCCTAAAAATCTGCATTCAAATTTAGAAATGTATTTTTTTTTTAATTTTATTGTAATTTTTTGATGTTATGATGTTGAACAAATTCCAAAATGTCCCAAGGCTGAAGTTCTAAAGTCCATAACTCACCTTATCTTAATCGGAATTTGAAGTGGGATACCTCTAAATGTTTCTGGAGCAATTCTCTAAAAATCTGCATTCAAATTTAGAAATGTATTTTTTTTTTTAATTTTATTGTAATTTTTTGATCTTATGACGTTGAACAAATTCCAAAATGTCCCAAGGCTGAAGTTCTAAAGTCCATAGCTCAACTTATCTGAATCGGAATTTGAAGTGGCATACCTCTAAATGTTTCTAGAGCAATTCTCTTAAAATCTGCATTCAAATTTAGAAATCCATTTTTTTTTAGTTTTTTTGTAATTTTTTTTATGTTTGATGTTGTAGAAATTCAAATATCTCCCATGACTGAAGTTCTAAAGTCCATAGCTCAACTTATCTGAATCGGAATTTGAAGTGGCATACCTCTAAATGTTTCTGCTGTCCTTCTGACAATCATAGTTCTTGTTATCCTTGTTATTATCGTTTTTAGTGTCCTTAAGACTTAAGACTTAAAAAAAAACGAAAGCAGAAAGTTCGTTAGCTGCTACTGGGTTATACCTACAATAAATGCTTGCATAATAAATATATCAGATCTTTAGTGCATGGTTCTTATTGCTAAGCAGTCCTTTTTCGAATGGGTATGAGTTCTGCTTATCTTATCTATATTTATAGGTACTACCGCCCCCGATAATGGCGGTACATACAGTTATGACCACCTATGACCAAATGAAACTCAGTGAGACCCCGCGATTCCCAGTTTGTTTTCACCACAGATAGAGCACCATAATGATGGGGTATTATGTATGATGCGCGTATTTATATTATAACGATGCTTTTCTGGTCGCACGCAAAAGCTGCTCGATTGGCGTCCAGTGAATTATGGAATACGCATTCAAATATTTGCATGTGTGGGCTGGGCGTGAGCGCCGGTTTGAGCGCATTTATTAACCGCTGCCAATCAGTTGCATACGCTGCGTATGCGTAATATTAAATTGCACGGAGTCACTTCCGTTGGATTGGTTTGGTTCATTTGGGCACGGCTGGTGCTTTTGACCGTATTTGGCCGCATTGCCAAATGCGTAATCAAAAATTCATGAGCTATATAAATGTGGTGTGGCTGGAATTGCCATTAGCTCTGTGTGTTTTGTGTTGGCATGCAAATGTGGATAATTTCATGCGATTTAGGGCTGCAATCGCCGACCCCCATTGCTCCGGCTCTTAACCCTTTAAATGTCCCCAGTGGTGGTCGGTCAGCGGAGACGGGGCTGTTTAATGATGTCCTGTTTTGTGGTTCGACGCGTTTTTAATGACATGTTGATTATCGTCAACGGAAGCAGCTGAATTGATTATTTGACTAAACCTAGCCGAAAATCTGACGTTTAATTGCAGCTCGAAAAAAAAAACAATACTCCCCATCTGGTTTTTCAATTCAGGCTGAGCGATTATTTACGCAATGTCAGCAATTCCAATTTGCAGTCTCGGAAATGTTTCCAAATATCAGCTCACTCCTTGACTGCATCTAATCGGTAACTTGTCCAAGCAAATCGGTCGGTTCACTGGGTTTTCTCCTCGCAGTTCGCTTTTTCTCTCTTGTTTTTACAACAATTTGTGCTGGCGACAAGTCGAGAAAATCCGAACTGTTGCTGCAAATTGCTGAAAATATACTCAATGCTCGTTCACCTGGCGATAGTTATGCGTTCAACAATTTTGGCATTTTTGTCATTTTTGTTTGTTAATTTGTGTGAACTGTGACCCGAAGAGATGAGCATGTCACCTGCATTTCGTTTTGATTTAGCTCCCAGAGGTGAAAATTGCAGTGTCAGCTTTAATCAGAAGCAACTTGGAACATTGAGGAAGTGGCTTAAGGTTTTATTACATATTTTTTGTTAGCATATCAGGTTCGTAAATTAGTTGCTTAGTGAAAGCTCGAAAGTGGAAATAATTCCTCCCAAATTTGATACCGATCCAAAAAGAAACCGCCAGTTTTGGCTGTGAGGTTATTGCCAATTTCTAGATAACCCTTATCTTGCGAATTGTACAGAGGCCAGTTCAGATCTTTCAGATATTCATCGTTTTTGTTGTGAGGATCACTACGGATAAAAGATTATACTAAGAACCTCAAAAAACCAAGTAGAAGTATTAAACTTACCCTTTTTGAGCAAACTCAATCCACATACGCGTCAATAGCTCAATCATTGCATTCTCGGGATCATCTCGCTTCAACAAAGGACTCAAAACACCCACATGGAATAAATATATTAGCTCGTCATGGTGAACGGGGCCTTTCAAAATTATAATAACAATAAATTAGTGTGTCTAAGTCTAAATTGAGTTCTAACTGCGTACCTATGGCTTGCTGGTCATCGGGATTTTTCAAGAAGGAATATCTACCCTTGTAACGAAACAGATAGGTGTAAATTGGTGTGTGGGGGGACATCAACTGAAAAAATCTATGGAAAGACACTCCAATCAAGGCATCACTTAGGAGCTCACCCATACCCTTCAGGGATTTCGGGTACTCCAGCTTGTCCAAGCTTTCCGGCAGGTATTTCTCTCTCAAAACCCGACTGGCTGCCCGCGATTGGGTTGAGTTTGGTTCCAAGAGCAAAGCAATTGAAGCATAGTGTTCCCAATCCTTATTATAGAGGCCAACAATGCTCTCATTTCGCAGATCAACTATAGGGAATAAATAGAATGGTTTCTTCCACTTTCCAAGAGCCTCTTTCATGTGTGATTCACTTACAGAAAGCTCCCGAAAGGAACTCGAATTCCGTGATGCCGGTGATGAGGGGTACCTTGTAAAAGTCACCACGTCGGGCTGTCTTGAAGGGACTCTCGATAAGGTAGCGCTCCTGCCCGAAATCCTCCTCCACAACGATTCTCCAGTTGAGCACGGGATTCCAGCCGAACTCAAACATGCCATTGTAGGTGCTCACATAATCCAAGTAGGGCTTTCGCCTCATGCACTCCACCATTTCCGCGATAGATTCCTGCGGGCACTTCAAAAGCCCAGCCTGACGCTTGGCCAATCGAAGATCATTGTCCTTGAACGCAACTGGTCCATATGGAGCGGCACTCATGCAGATGCCTCGATGGAAGAGACCCCGTGACATGGGCGATAGCATGTGCAGAGCTACGCTGATACTTCCCGCACTGTAACCCAAAAGGGTTACACTACCGGGGTCACCGCCGAAACGATGGATGTGCCGCTGGATCCAGCGCAAAGCCAGGACCTGATCCTTGAGACCAGCATTGCCAGGTGCTTCTTTAGTTCCGGTGGCCAGGAATCCCAAGCTACCCAGCCGGTAATTTAGCGATACCAACACGCAATCGCGATCCATAAAATGCTCGGGTCCGGCAAAATACTTACTCTGCCCGGAGAAGACATAGAAGCCTCCGGGATGCAGGAACACGATCACAGGACGGCGACCTTTCAAATCCTTTGTATACACATTAAGTCTCAGACAGTCCTCGGATACATCGGTCATATTATCCCACGGCTGCGGGCACATCGGTCCATCTTCACTGGCATCGAAGGTTGTCGGGGACCAGGGTTTCACTGGCTGCGGATTCACGAATCGCAAATCTCCCAGCGGTGGCTCTGCATACCGAATGCCTCGGAAGGCGTGAAAGGTTACACCCAATCTGGAGGTCAGATTGGCTCCTCGCACCCGTCCCAGTTCGGTGTCCACTTCCACGGAGAGAACCGATGGACTGGCCAGCAGAACCAGCAGTTCCACTGCGAATAACTTCAGCATCTTGCCGTCTACTCTCAACTGAGTTGTAAAAGTTTACGTTGTCGTTTTTATACTAAATCTTGTGGCTAAATTGTTTTTGGGGCTTTACCCAGATGCGATTGCCAGCTGATGTGATGTGCGTTCAGATTCATACCCACGAGTATACGAGACGATGGTGTGCAGCTGAATAGGGGCTTCAGATAAGAACAAAGGAAGCAGCTGTATAAAGGTTTGCTTGTTTTACATTTTAAGAAGTTTAAGCTTAAAAGCTCTGTGAAAATAAAAATTGTAGAATTATTTTAAGTGCAGAATATTGCATATGAGTAATAAATATTTGTGAACTTTAAATGTCTTATATAAAAGATCGAAGCAAACCAACTGTGGTATCTTGCAATTCAAATTATTGTTTTCTAATGGCTTACACATACGTGCCCTAGAGTGCGCTGAACAAAATTCGTTGTTGATCTGAGAAAAATTCCCCGATGAGTCTATAAAACCATATATATCAGTCTATAATATATCACCAGTCTAGTTTGCTACATAACAAAATTATTTAAATTATTCATTCTGAGCGAAATACCTTCTAATATAAATGCATTTATAAAAAACTATTACCTGGCTTCGGATTACTTTGCATAGGGCTGAAATTGTTCTTAAGACGCTTTGTGGGTTTTATTATGGCCAACAATTTTCGCAGAGAAACAATAGCTCCTTGGATGCACTTCTAACTCGGATCGGCATTAAAGCCGCCAACACATTTCCGCGGAAAACGGTGATTTTCCAGCAGCATGGCCATGGCCCAAAACAGTTTCAATAAGTTGGGCTACAACTTTTACACGCCTTTTGCTTGGCAAAAGGATGAGAAGAGGAAGATGCACGGCAAGGAAAATAAAAGCATTTAGCCGGAGGCGTTGGGTGGGTGTGGCAGGGCGGGCCAATGGGCTTGGGCGTGGCACTCAGTTCGCTGCTGTTAAAAATTTGAACGCGCTGATGGGCATTTTTACAACTGAAGCGTTAACTATGTGCAACTTGCAGCAGGAGGGGAAAAATGGGGTCCATGAAAATGGGAACCAACAAAGAAAAGTTTTCACCACTGAACCGAAAATATAAATACCCTTGGCTAAAACAATAATGAGATGATCTACTCAAGTTTAGTGCCTCATAATTAATTTCTCTATATATGTACATTAGTACATTAGTTCCAAAAGGCTGAGAACATGCTAAAGCATTCAAGCATTCACAGTTCTAAAAGCGAAAGTTTTCAGAAGAGTTTGCGGATTAAGATGTATTTCCAATATGCATACAACTTCAAGGACTTTCAGATAAATTTAAAATTCTATTATGGTTGTAATTCGTGAGGGTATACTATACTATAAATGAAATGGAAGCAGCTGAAAATAAAATAGGAGACCGGGCAAAATAGGAAAGCAACGTGGCATTTTTTCGATAGAAACTCACAATATTTTCCATTTTAGTTTACAAGCTTCGAGCCGCAGGCTGAAACCAACCGCACAGCCCCACCCACCCCTGTAAAATCAAATGAAAATTTCACGAGCTTTTCCAACAACGCTGAATCGTAGCAAATTCGAAGACAGTTTATGGAAAAATCCGTACATACCAAATATATTTTTGTCGATTTCATTACAGACAATTACAATACGAAATATACGAATATACGAAAAGAAAATTGCACTGTTTTAACTTTGAAGTTGAATTGAAAATAGGAAGGAGTTTCCATGAGTTTCATTCACTACACTAAATAGTTATTTCTCTATTATTGCCAGTTAAAAGCTAATTTGTTTGTAAGCACCAAAATTTAAACTGTGCATGGATACTAAACTTATTTATCACTTGAGCTTAATTTTGTTTGGCTTTCTGCTTTGACTTGGGACTCTCCTTCTTCACGAACAATTCCTGCAGGAATCGCCACACCAAACGGATCAGCAGGAAAATGCAATAGAGCACGAATATAATGCCGCCATATAGTATCAGCATGGCGTCCAGATTGTGGTATTGAATAAAGTTCAGGTCCTGGGAGGCGCTCCTCAAGTACTTGGCACCCTTGTGCCGGGACACGTGCTCCACCCAGTAGACGGCTCGCTCCAATGGAGTCTGCGGCTGATCGCGATATCTGTCGGACATGTCGCGCACCTTCTGGGTGGCTTGAGGATCGTTGACTATTTTCTGAATCGCTGCCAACAGCTTGGCAGCACTCAATTCCGCGTAATGAACAGTCACTCCATAACCATTCTGCTCGGCACGGGCCATGTTGAGGAACTGATCGCCAAATATGGGAATGCCCACGAAGGGTTTGCGATGGTAAATGGACTCCGTGGTGCTCAGCAGACCGCCGTGCGTAATAAAGGCCAGCACATTGTCATGGGCAAGGATGTCGTCCTGGGGGAACCAGTCCGAGATGAACACATTGGCGGGCTTTCCGGGCAGCTTAGTGTCCTCGAACTTCCACAGCACCCGCTGCTTCAGCTGGGCAAAGGTGTCGATCAGCGCCTGGCGTTTGTCCAACGGCAGTGTTTTGCTCTTCAGATTGGAGCCCATCGAGAAGTAGATCACTCCATGCTCGGCACCCTCAATGAACTCCAGAATGTCCTTCGGCAGCGGCTGGCGCTTTCGATTGATGTGCATGCCGCCCACCTCGATCATGTTGGGTGAGTAGGGTCGCGGAAAGCTGAGCGATACATGTTGATTGAGCAGAACCAGGGCCGTGTTCCTGCGCATATCGTAAAAGTCCTGCTTGTTGTTGGGGAAGTACTTGCGGTACAGGACCTCCTGGCGCGGCAGGTAGAAGTAGTTGAGGAAGATGTACTCGTAGGTGAGGAAGGCCTGATTGCCCACTCGCTCTGCGAGGGACATACGGTCACTGAACTTAAGCAGTGCACTGGGAACATATGAGGGCGGCGAAGGAGATCCCACCTAAAATACAAGGTAATCTACATTATGGAAAGCATCCCAACCTCTCCATCAAATAGTAACCCACCAGATCTGTGTTCCAGCTAATAGCTCCAAAGGTGCCCAGTCCTATAAGCGCAGCCTTGAAGTGCTCGGCGAATCCAAAGTGGGCTTCGTTCAGGAACACCTCGGATATCACGGCGTCAAAGGTCTGGTTGGACTGCATCAGTTTCTTCACAGATGGTTCATTCAACAGCAGTTCGGTCATATTAATACCCATCTCGTGAAAGTCAACGATCTGCTTGACTATGGGCTGCTTCGAGGATTCCAAAAGATTACCAATTCGGCCTAAAATATTGAATAGCTTATTAAAATGAGTATGTGAGTTCCTATCACATACAAACCGTTTCTTGTTATAAAAATCGTTATACAAAAATATGAGTTATTTTAAAACCCTTAAGTGCTTAGAAACCATGGACGTTATCAGAAGCAATTGTTAACAAAGCTTATCGATTAAGATGCCTTAGGAACTTTTAAGGAAAAATTATAATGACTTTGAAAATTGTAAAGCTAATAGGCTGAATTCACTTTGTTATGTAATACATATAAACTTTGTCGGTCAACAAAAGGCTTGTGTGTTATTCAAAAATAAATAATAGAACTTAAATGTATGTCAACCGGTTTACACCATAGGCCATATTTTACAAGTTCGCATTTTAGAAGTCTGTTAAATGTTCCCACTATTACAAAACAACAAAAATAATAAATGGGACTTTCATCATATTAATAATACGATATGACTGAGCTCTTGAATTCATAATGGAAGTACATTGTTCAAACTTTAGATTCCATTCGACACTCATTCATTTCAGAATTACAGGCGCAGAATTAGATTGTGTAATGATGTTATTAATTTCGTTGGCTAAACTCACCCTGCATGAAAGGCAGAATGCTCTTGGCCTGCACTTCTTCGATGTTTTTGATGGGTTTCTTCAGCTCGAAGGGTGAGATAACGGTCACCTGATGTCCCGCAGCGGCTAATCCCTTGGCCAGGGCAGATCCCACATGGTAATGGGATCGGGCGGCGGTATGGAGCACCACCAGGTATTTGTAGGCAGAAACGCAGCTCAGCAGGCCGAGCAGCAGCAGGGCCAGAAAACTCGTTTGGCCAGCTGTTGGTTGCATCGTTAGTTTCAGAAACTACAAATTCAAAACAATTAATTCGGCTTAATTGTGGCCAGTTGGGAAATGCGTTCTTAACGACCAACGATCGTGGAACCGATACTGTTACATTGGTACGAACGCCTCGGCGCCTCGCAATAAACTGAGTTAACATGAGACTGCGATGAGGTAATTATAAGTGGTTGGGTTAGGTCCCAATCGCACTTGGAGAGTCTGCTCCCGGTCTCCATGTCTGTGATGACCAGCACTTTTACTCTTACGCCCTCTCTTCGTCATCGTTACGCTGCCAAAATTTCAATATTTAGTAGGCTATCCACGATCGGATCGAATGGCAATATCTCTACAAAGTGGAGAGGTTCTCTCCCGTTCTGAACACCATTTATTATCAGTTTTGGATAAGTTTTGTTCTCAATTCTCCTTTTGTTTGTTTTCGTACCGGCTTTTTTGGTATTGTGCATAATTTTGTTTTGTTTTTTACTTCTTTTCTCTTTTAATATTTCTTGGTGATTAAAAAAAGTAAGCGGCGTGTCTTTGAAAACATTTTCAACCAAATTTGTAACGAAAATCTCGATTTCAATATTTCTCCGAATTTTTCCCTTTTTTCTCCAAAAATTTAAAAATATTCTTATATCAGTAAATAAATGTATGTAACTTGTTGTCACCGAATTAATACATAATACTTGAAAAAAGATAACATTCCATTATAGCTAAGTTGTTTTTTGCAATAATATATTTAATTATAAACTAGTTAACTTTCAGCTTTAAGCTCTTGGATTTTCTTATAAAAATAAACGAAAACCGAACCATTAGAATGACGAAAGTAACAGCCAATCCAATAATCGAAACGAACGCCGCCAGAACATCCAGATTGTGGTACTGAATAAAGTTCAGATCCTGACTGGCACTCCTCAGATACTTGGCTCCTTTCTGCCGAGTCACATGCTCCACCCAGTAAACAGCGCGCTCCAGTGGCGTCTCCTTTTGATCGCGATATTGATTGGACATCGCCCGCACCCTTTCCGTGTAGCCAGGATCCCCAGTAATCCTGTCGATGGCAGATCGCAGCTGCGAGGCCGTTAGTTGGGCATACTTCACGGTGATGCCATAGCCCATTTGCTCGGCTCTGGCCATATTCATGAACTGATCGCCAAAGAAGGGAATACCCACGACGGGCTTTCCATGGTAAATCGTTTCCATAGTGCTCAATAGCCCTCCGTGGGTTATAAAGGCAATCACTTTTTCGTGCGCCAGGATATCGTCCTGCGGCAACCACTTAGAAATGAATACATTCTCCGGCTTGTCAGCAAAGGTTTCCGCCTCGTACTTTCAAATAACTCGGTACTTAAGACTCCTCAGCGTCTCCACAATGGCCTTTCGCTTCTTCCTCGGTAAGTCTTTGCTGTTCAGATTGGAGCCCAGTGAGAAATAGATGACCCCATGCTCGGCCTCTTCGATGAATTTGCGAATATTCTGGGGCAGTGGCCTTGGGGCCTTTCGATTCACATGCATTCCGCCCACTTCGATCATGTTCGGAGAATAGGGCCGTGGATTGCTGATCGATACATGATTGTTCAGTAGCACCAACGAGGTATCCTTGCGCATTTCATAAAAGTCCTTTTTGTTATTGGGGAAGTACCTTCTGTACAGCGCTTCGTGTCTTGGCAGATTGATCGAATTCTCGTAGATGAATTCGTATATCTGGAAACCCAAGTTCTGAGCACGTTCCCAGAAATTCATGCGATCACCGAACCGCAGTAAGCAGTGCGGCACATAGGATGGTGGTGATGGCGTGCCCACCAGGTCAGAGGTCCAACCAGTGACGCCCAAGCTGCTCAGGGCGATCAATGGAGCTCCGAAATGCTCTGCAAATCCGTAGTGGGCGTCGTTCATGAAGGTCTCGCAGATAACTCCATCGAAGGTTCGGTTTTGTTTTAATAACTTCTGCACACTCGGCTCCTTCAAAAGGGCTTCTGTTAAATCCAAGCCCATTAAACTTATTATCGGATATCGCAGTATAACCGTCTTCTTGGCATTCTGCAGAATTCGCGCTTTGTGAACTATGGGAGAAAAGAACGATATTATTTAGCAGGCAAAATAACCAGTTCCTAAAAACCAAAGTAGCTGCTGAAACTATCTTGTGTTCTAATGATAGATTTATAGACCCAGAAATAAGAAATAGTAGCTACAACACATTTTATGTTGACCCTCTGGGATTTAGGCAACTTTCCGGTGTACCTCATCAGATAAGATAACGTTTATTTCAGACGCCAAATCATTGTAGTTTTTGATTAGCAATGATACGATAGTACTCACCACCCATCACGTTGATAATGTTCGGCGTGTCCACATCGATGATGTTCTTAATGGGCTTCTTTTGGGGAAATGGTGATATCAAAGTGACTTCATGGCCGGCGGCAGCTAATCCCTTGGCCAATGCAAAGGCGACGGCGTAGTGCGATTTCGATGCAGTGTGGCTGATCATCAGGTAGGAATAGCCCCATGATTGGCCCAAAAGGGCCGAAAGTAGCAACAGCCAAGAATTTAGAAGCCAACGCATTGCGGCAGCGTCTTTGAGTGTTAAAAGCAGACTGAAGCGGGTTTGCTACTTTTCTTGTAGTTATAGTATTTGATAAGAAAAGGTTCTAGTAGATAAGTGATACGTTTGAAGTGGCTGCCCAGACAAAATATTCCAATGGTATATGGACAAGTTCATAGATTCTCAAAAGATCGAAAATATTATATTACCTTCTGGTTTTTCAAAATCATTGGACTTAATTTACCTAAAAGGTGTTGTTTATATAGTGCTATAAGTTAAACAAGGTGAAAACAAAGGTGTTGTTTATATAGTGTTTAATTGAGTTAAAGTTTCTCTTTTAAGATTCGGTTTTTCTCTTTGTATATATTCTCTCTTTGATTCTAAGCTTTTATTGAGTCAAACATTCTTTTTTCTTGCGTGCGTTCTCTTGAGAACTTAGGAAAACTTGAGAACTTAATACTGACTGATCATCACATTTTAAACCCTTTACACTACTTTAAACACTACTTTGACACTACTTAAAATTTATTATTATAAATAAAGTAAAACAAGTGCTTAAACTACACATGTTCAAAATATAAGTTATTCTGTATCCATTATTTATAGCTGTAGGGCATTCAGCAGTCGACTTGACGAACACGATTTTCCGCAATCGAAATTGTGTGTTTACCATTTGGCTCCTGCCAATTCCATGCTGGGCCTCACGCAAAAGTTGATTTCACAATGATTGTATGTATATATACATATATGCTCAGATATCTATATAAATCCATGTTGAGCACGGTATTTATTCTCAGTGTGTTGTAGCAACGCGTTCAGTTCGGTTCACTTTGTTTTTTGGCTCGCCGGTTTATTTTCATCACCATGCGTATATTCACCTTGATCTTGGCGCTACTTTGTAGCGTGGAATACTCAAGTGGCTACAACTATCTGATGGTTCTAAATTCCGCCGGTCGTTCCCACTTTAATGTGGGTCATGCCCTGGCCAAGGGATTGGTCAAAGCTGGACATACCATATCCGTGGTATCCGTCTATCCCCTGAAGAAACCCATTCCTGGCTATACTGATATAAATGTGCCAAATGTGATCAATGTCATGGGGGGTAAGTACAATTATTACTATATTTTATTTATACTATTTAAAAGCCCTGCATTTATTAGGAGACATTGCGGCCCTGTGGGCTTCGATCCAAAAGCCAGTGACTCAGAAACTTATTGATCACTATCAGATGGGTTTCCGCATCACAAGAGGTCTTTTCGAGGACCCCAATTTCCAGGATTTTCTGAAGAGCAACCAAAGCTTCGATGCCATTATATGTGAGACATTTTATAATGATGCCCACTATGGTTTGGCTGAGCATTTTAATGCGCCACTCATTGGATTGAGCACTGGTGGAGGTCTGACATTTATCACAGATATGGTAAGTAAAGGATTGCAAGTTAGTTCTGACAAATACAAACCCAACTCCTAAGTTATATGAGCGATTTCTTGAAGAAGTACATTCTGTTAGCCATTCATATTTTATAACATATTTGTCCTTTGCAGGTTGGTTCTCCCGCCCCAGCTTCGTTTGTGCCGCACATAATGCTACCCTTCAACGATCACATGTCGCTGTACGAACGCCTTTTGAACGTGGCTTTTCTTGGCTATGAGCGGCTGCTACTGGACTATTATTACTTACCGAATCAGGAGAAGTTATACAAGGAGTTCTTTCCGGGAAACAAGCGGTGCTTCTATGAGATGCGCCGAAATGCCTCCTTGGTGCTCATCAATCAACATGTCTCACTAAGTTTTCCACGACCGTACTCACCCAACATGATTGAAGTGGGTGGCATGCACATCGACGGAAAGTTGAGTCCACTGCCCGAGAAGATCGAGAGATTCATTAATGAGTCTGAGCATGGAGCAATCTACTTTTCCATGGGATCGAATCTCAAGAGCAAGGACTTACCTCCAGCAAAGGTGCAAGAGATTCTGAGTGCATTAAGTGGACTAAAACAGCGGGTTCTGTGGAAATTCGAGCTGGATAACCTGCCCAACAAGCCGGATAATGTCTACATCTCCGACTGGTTTCCACAGACGGACATACTGGCACATCCCAAGGTGCTGGCATTCGTGACCCACGGAGGCATGCTGAGCACCACGGAGTCCATTTATCATGGCAAGCCCGTGATCGGATTGCCGATCTTCAGCGATCAGTTCTTTAACATGGCTCATGCCGAGCAAACCGGCTACGGCATCATGCTGGATTTCAAGACGCTGAATGCCGGCGATTTCCGGAAAGCCATCGACAGGATTACCACTGAGCCCTCCTACACGAAAGTGGTGCAGGCCATGTCCTTCCGATATCGGGATCAACAGCACACGCCACTGGAAAATGCGGTGTACTGGGTGGAACACGTGACCCGCCATCAAGGAGCTGCCTACTTGCAGAGTGCGGCCCAAAGACTGAACTGGTGGCAGTATCACAATGTGGATGTGCTTCTGATCCTTTTTGGGGCAGCATTCCTGTTGCTAATTGTACTACCTTTTACCATCTTCAGGCTACTCAACAAAAACTTATCTAGAGTAGAGAGAACTCAAAGCACTAAGGTTAAACGCCACTAGAAGTGTGCTATGTACTTTTGTGTAAGAAAAAGTTAAAGCATGATAGTTAATTTTAGAAAATATATTATAGATAGGTATGTTATGCTATGCTATTATTTTCATAACCAGCAAATGATAGGGCCTTGTTTGCCCATTCAGATCATTGCGAAAACCGTAATGTGAATTTATCTCGAACAAACAGTTGTAATTGCCAAACATTTGAATTTCCAGCCACCCGTTTCCATTTCCATTGTGGCACAACCATTTCCTGATGCCACAAGCAAATTACTGCCTAAAAGTATGCTGCACAAAATTGTTTTCATCTTTTCCACCCAGCGCACAAACAATCGCTAACTCGCAACGCAAAGTTGAGATGTATTTTCATGGGCTGCCAAAAATACATTTCGCTTTCCTATTATTGGCCACGTTATCAATGCACACACGTGCCGGCCGCTGATTGATTTCGCTAGCATTCGAAACGAAACGAAACGAAACGAGAGGAAAATATAAACCAAACGTAAATGACAAAACAAAATTGGAAATGCAGACGATGAGGGGCAAAATTTAAATAGGCACTCGAGCATTAAATTAAGCAGCATCAACTTACGTAGGTCGCGGAAAATCAGTCAGAACGAGTGAGTCGGTATAGAAAAACTCAAGGAGCGCCACTGTGCCAGCCGCCCATTGCCACTGCCACGCCCCCCTCCAACCCCCCTGGCAACCAAAAAAAAAAGAAGAAAAATATAAAATAAAGTAGAGGAAACCGCTCCGAGGTGCAAAACGGCTGAAATGAAGGAAATGAAATGCCAAAAAGACAGAGTTTCCCCTCTCGCAACACACACGACAGCTTTTCCGAGTGTGTTTGTGCACTGGGCGAAAAGCGTGGCACGTTGACTACAGATAAATGCAAATCTAAAATGGTTATATATGTATACTATTATTTCCTTCTATTTTTATACACATATTATTTCGGTTTGATTTTATAAACTTATAAACTTATAAACTTAGTGCATGAATTAATCACTTTTAGTGTTTTCCTTGCTTAAAATATTATTTAAACTACTGCCAGGTAATTTTCTTTAAACGATGCTTAGCCTTTATATTTAAAAAAAAAATTAACTATTTTTTCAGTGTAAGAGCGTGTGCAATGACATTGAAAAGACACGTTGAGCGAGAGGCAAAAGGAAGTGAAGCAGGCAAAAATATGGAAAATATACGTAATGTGAGCCAAAAAGTTAGCTATGCACAAAAACTTTTTGATGGCGCGCTGAAAGTGAAAAGTAAATTTACGCTAAAGTCGCCGAAATGCACAGTAAAGGGAAAATAAAAATTGAGAGTTGAGTGGGGTTTTTTGTTTTGTTTTGTTTTTTATTTATTTATTTTTTTTTGTGCCAAATTGATGGGTTGAGGGGGAGCGGGTGGCGGCGGGATAAGTTGCAAAAGAATATGAAATGGCAAGAAAAAGCGAAATGAAACGGAAGTTCAAGTTGATTTGTTTGCAGGCAAAGTGGAATTTCCCCTCCCCACCCTCCCGCAGGCGAAGCACCTCACCCACACATTGACAGCCATTTTGCGGAAACGGAAGCTGCGTTTCAATCGTACTTCTGATGAAGTTAACAACAACAGCAACAACAGCAACAACAGATGGCTGTGGGGGCAAATAAATTTAGCATAACAATGGCAAATTTACCAGTGTGTGCGCCGGTACAACGCTGCGTATGCGTATTATGAGTTTGATTCGCGTATAATGCTTATAATTTCGAAAATTGTAATGCTGATTTTTGGGTCTTCTTTTTGCAGCACTATATGCAACAAAAAAACAAAATGTATTAGCTAGCACTAGGCTTTGTTTATTTTTTTTTTTGCAGTGCCATTTTTCCATGCACATCGAACCAAAAGGCACATGCGGGTTAAAAGCGTTTTCCTTTCGTTTTTTTTTAGCACCTTGGGGCTATGATTCATGCATGTAATGTCTGCGGTCCTTAATGTCGCAGTATCGTAATTAAAAAGTGCACTGCGGCGCCATAGGCGTTTAATTTTTTTTTATTTTCTTTTTTGGTTTTCCTGATATATCACACATTTTCCAGCCGACCCCCCGTTGCCTTGCCCTTCAGCCACATGCAGAGATTGCGCTTGGAATGACAGTTGCACTTGCACCATGACAATGCGCCCGAAATGGAAAATGGGGTGGGAAAATCGTAGTGGGGGGCTATGCATTGGGGCAAATTGATTGCGATTGTTGAGTTGATTGGCAGGCGACACACACACACACTCGCACACACACACACACACACACACATATGCATACACATATAGACAAATACATACGTGTATATAGATTGACTGCATGCGACACTGGCAAACAAAAGCGCCGCTTTGTGGTTTTCATTGTTGATGCCTTTTTTGCTTGCTTTTTGCTTTCTTGCTCCTTGTTAAAGGACCTTTTTTTGCACCGATTCATTTCTGGCTGTCGTTGAAATTAAGTTCGTTTTGTCTCTTGGATTTTGGCTTTGGCATTTTTAACACGCGCAATTTAGAAGATGACAGATAGTTTACTGCACCATTTGGACAAAAGAACATTTCAGTGCTCGACGTATTTCTTTGAGTATTTTTTCAGTTGTATTTAAATTGGTTTTGATTAGAAGGGTTTTTAAGGCAAATCAAAGCTACCAGTTACGTAAATTCTTAACTTTACATGTATGTATATACCTAAAATATTTGCATAAAAATCAATGTAATATTTATAATTCATAGCAAATCGTGCTAAAACCAAGGCAAAGAATTTCTTCCTATAGACACAAAAACTAAAGCTTTCCATGTTCAAACGCTTTAAGTTGATTGTTATTAATAAATTACCCCATTTTAATTTCGTTAAACAATCAAATGTTAGTTCAAGACTTCGGGCCCAGCCCGAAGCAAAATGTTTTCAGTTGATGAAACTGAGAATTTCAAGCGCATTTAGTAAAATGCAATGTTTTTTTAGAGCATAAAATAAATTGATTAAATTTGCTCCGCCTTTGGCTGTCGTTTAAAAGTTAATTGTTGTCGCTGGCGGCTAAGGAGAGGTGTATGAAATGGTGAGTAAATGCCTAAATGATATAGTCAAAAACTAAGCTGGAATGCAGTCATTCCCAATCGGCTGACAACAAAGTTATCAAATTAGTGTGTTTGCCTATGAGCCAACCATATTAAAGTTACCTTATTCCATTTTCCGCTTAATATAAATGTGGCGCATTCTTTTTAAAGTGTTTTTGTTTGCTTTGGCTCGCCGGAGCTCTTTGAAATATTAAAATTAATAATAAATGTTGACGGCATTCATTTGTTGCTGCTCCTACACAAATATGAAGACTTCATTATGGCCGACTCATTTCTCGTTGTCTATTTTCTTGAACTCATCATCGTCTACCACTTCTGCCGGTAACAGTTAAGATCTAAATGTCTGAAATCAATTTTATTCTTATTTTTAAGGTTTTTATAATTTAATTTTCATTGATTTTATTGTGAATATTACTGTGCTATTATGACCATAAAAGTTAATAACCTTTAAAATTAATTAATTGAATTTTGAGCATTTTATTTTAAGCCTGAGCTAAACCTGAACTATTAATGTGGCCACAACTGTTAGCTGCTCTCTTTTCATCTTGTTGTGATTTTTATTTCTTTTGGCAATTTGTGCAGTTGCTGTTTCTTTTTCGTGTTCCCCCCATTTAAACTTCCATTTGCTTCGTTTTTCTGCTAAATTAAATTTTATTTAACTGTTATGCATGAAATTGGTTACAATTTTTATTTTCATGATGTTTTGTCTGCACACACACACCCCCACACACACACACACATAGAGGCTCACACACAAAATGGACGCTAATTTCTTTTTAAATTATTAAACAATTTTCGACTGCCATTCGCCGGTTGTTTTCGAGCTAGCAGAACAATCTAATTAGTCGGCCGGAAGAGAGGGAATGATAATAACGATGATGACGCCGATTTGTTTTATGCCAATTTACTTGGCAACATTTGTCGTTAATGCGACTGCCAAGAAATTTGGCACTGTCTCAAAACTCCGCAAATCCCGTCTACTGGCCCAAAAACAGACATAATTGGGCGAAAATACATAAATCTGTGCGAATAGATTGGCCAGAGACAATGACATTTTGTTATTGCCACTGAAAAGCTATGCTAGTAATGGTTTTAATTAGTTTAAAAGACAAATACAAGTCAATAAACTTAAGCAAATCAAATTTCGCGGCATGCACGGTGTTTTGCAACACTAATGCTTAGAATTGTCAATTACTTCATTCAACTCTGTGTTTGTTTACATGTGACATTCGAAATGAACGTGGTAAATCGCGGTGGTAAATTAAATGTAAAAACAACGTTTAAATCGAGTGCGCAGTGGTGTATAAAGTGATCGAATCGGTGCATGAGTGAAGCGGTGGACCACGTTTAATCAAATTACTGCAGTCGAGCTGCTTTAAGTGCCAGTTTTCTGATTGGATCGGGTGCAAGAACCCTGCATCGCCTCAATTGCCAATTAAGGCGCATCAACGTTAATGTCCGGCCGTCGTGGCGATAATAATAATAATAATAATGATGATGATGATAACGAGACGACGGGCACGTATTTCCCTTTGGCAAAAAGTGGCAGAGAGCGGGAGAAAAGATGGAAAACTGGACACACACAGGGCTTTCTCGCAGGGCGCTGACATGTGGTCATTGTTGTTGCACTTGCCCCCCGTCGTGACGTCAGATGCCAAATTAAAAAGCGTGCGGAAGATGAAAATTCTTCTTCTTTCCTGTGGCAGCAGCAGCTACAACAACAACAACAACAACAACAACAACAACAACAACAACAAGAATGCAATTTATGCACGACTTGCATATTAAACGTGTGTTAATTTTAGAGCAGTGCAGCAAGGGCCGGGTCTTAAGCTATCTGTCCTCCTCTCGCCAAAGACGAAATGACAGGCTGCGGTCAACGGCATTTGTTTTGGTTTTCGCGCGGGAGCGAGAACGAGATAAGCGGTGTACACTACGTTTATCACTCTGTCTCTGTTCCGCTGGCACAGCCATGCAATTTTCCAGTTGAAAGGCTTAAAACTAAATTAAACTTTATGACTTGGCAAAGAGCAACAGGATTTGCGTCAACTACAAAAAGGATTACACGATGCCGCCCTCTCGGGAAAATCTGCTATCCGGCTTTCCCTGGCCAACGCATATGAAGAATAATGTCTCGGCTTTCCTTAAGGGGATCAATATACTCTAGAGTATTCCGCAACAAAAAGTTACGCGGATAACTTTGCATTCAATAAATGCGCGTGGTAAGTGAGAACTAACATAATTAATTTACATATAGCTTGAAATCCTTTTTGCTTATATCTTATTAAAAAAAGTTTGAAATTTTAAAACGCAATACACTGTAAAATAATGATTTTATTGTTAGGAGCTATTATATACTATTATATTATATATACTTTTCTTGCTAACAAAAGCACCATTGAATTATACATTTTTTATATGTTCATTAAATTATATATTTAAGAATATATATATTACAGAAATATTTTGTTGTAGAGTTAACTAAAGTTAAGTTAACTAGAGTTAACGTAAATATACTAAAGAGCATTGCCGTATTCACGTGGACTAGCATTAGGATAGTAGCAAAGAAGTTGAGCTCAATGAAGCTGGGCTCAGTAAAATCGAATTTTTGAAATTTGAAAGCTAAAAAAAATAGTTTGCCCATGCTTGCCCACCAATTAGTTTATTTTGCCCACGTCCAGTTTTAGAGATATAAAATTTCGAAAATTTTAGAAAATCAAAAAGTTAACTTTTTTGAACCGATGCCCAACCCTTTGCCAACCCTTTAGAATTTTGAAAAAACTTTTAGCTTAGAAAATATAAGCCCTTCAGGAATTATGAATTTGCCACCTATTAAAACCAAATATTTTCAAACAAAATCGTTTGTCAACCCTTTAAAAATGGTTTTATTCGTTTGCCCACCATTAAAATAAAATATTTATCTTAAAAATATCTTAAAACTAAATAATTTCAAACAAAATCGTTTGCCCACCCTTTAAAAATGGTTTTATTCGTTTGCCCATCCTTAAAAAAAAAAATAATAATAAAAAATAACAAAAGTTTTTTCAAAATTCTAAAGGGTAGGCAAACGAAGTTATTGCGATTTAAAAAAAAAATGTGTAAAAAGTCAACTTTTTGATTTTCGAAAATTTTTGAGCTGAGAAGTTGCTAAGCACAAACAAAGCAACAACCGTACAAATAAATGTAATGAGACTAAGTGGCAGAGACAAAAATTGTCTGACATTTTATTGAGCAAATATTAAAAATATTACGAATCGTTGACCATTAGGAGCAGCCGTTGCTCCCCATCTGGACGTCCAAGCAAAAGCAGAAAGCAGAAAGCACAAGCAGAAAGCAGAAAGCACAAGCACAAATACCACTTATGTGGATATCGGGGAGTTTGTGTGGCTGTGCAGCAGCGAATCTCCACAGATAGCCAACTTAATGTAATGACCGAAAAGAAATCCAAGCTCACAAACATTTGCACAGATCCATGGCTTTTGTCCTCGTCCGCTGGCTGGACATGTGTTTCCAATGGTTTTCCTAGCTTTTCCTCGTCGTTTTTGTTTGGGCCCGCACAGCTTGGGCCATTTAAAAACGCACAAAACTTGGCGCAAGGCGAAATACAAACTTTTTCCCGACCAGAGAAAACTCAGCTGGGGGCAAGATTTCCCTTTAGTGGCTGCCGATGCAGTTGCAGCGTTTATTTGATTTTTACACACCGATTTTGAGCTATTCTTTTATTAGATTTTTCGTGTTGCCTTTTCTCCACTACTCTACTCTCTGCTTCTCGGCTTCTGCTGGGTTTTCGCACTTATTTTTCTCGGATTTTTGCTTTTTTGTTTGTCAGTTGTGAATTTGTAAGATTTGATTTTGAAAGTGGCCAGATAAAAAAGCACCCGAACGGGGTAAAACGAATTGAAAATAGCCAAATGGCTAAAAAGATTAGAAGCTGCAAGGGGCGAATATGTTTGGCAAATACTATGGAAGCAATTCCATTTTGCAGATGGAGTGTGACAGATAAGTTGCTAACATTGATGCCAAAGGGTTAAAGGCATGGCATTCTGTACTTTTCGATAATTTTTCTGTTAAACTTTGTTGAATTTGCTTGTGTACTTTTTGGAATCCGAATGAAAACATTATATACGCTCTATTTATAATTAATGCCATGCTTATTTCGTGGTTAGTTAATGTGTTTTATAATCTCTAGTTAAATAAATGTATTAAAATTTGTTAGATTAAAGTACGTTACAGAGGATTAAGTAAACCGTTTTCAGTAAATATGAAAACTACAACTGGCTGCTCCGATGTTGAAATATACAATGTTTGTTTTACTTGCAGTGATACCCAAGTCATTCGTAATTATACAAGGAATATGCATTTTTTTAATTAGAAACTAATAAATTTGTACTTTAGTTCCAGAGAACAATGTCGTATGAGGCGTTTTTTGTATCAGTGCTCAGTTCAGAGAACGCAATACCAGTTGATTCTTCAAATCTTCGGGTGATTGGTCGTGAGCGTATTTTGAATGGGACTTTTGAAATTCTCGAGGATATTGACAAGAACATTATGAATTTTTTATGGAAGTATACACCAATGTGGCTCGCAATGGCAACTATAAGCAAATGCCTTTGGGATTTTTACTTAAAAGAGTCTGTACAGTTTACAAAAAATTCCTTTTTCTATTTGAGGGACTGCGTCAAATATGGCATTAACACCAATTTATATATAATCACAACTTCTTGTGTAATTCCCAAAGGAAAGCACTATTTAAAGAATGTTCCCATTATCGTTACAAATTGGCCAGTAATAGTGAATCGCGGCCGAGACGGTTTCGTTTTCTATAGTGAATTTGAAACTGTTGGCATATAATTTTACCACCTCCATTGAAGACCGTTCTGAAAATTTATTCAAAAAATTAACCTGTTGTACTATTTGTCCCTACGTACATATATGAAAAGTAGAAAGTTCATGCTGAACAAGCGCAAATATACATATTCACATTTTTCGGGGGTAAATAAAAAGTTAATATGCACGTAATAATGTTTTCTATAGAAGAAAAAGAATCTAAAACTTACATAATATAAGCTATAAATGCTAATTTCTATAATATATTTGTAAATATGAGACATAAATAATTTTCATAAGCTGCTATCAGCTATAAGCTTTCTCAAAACCGCGTAAAATTTGTATTGGGTCCACACTCAATCATTTTCCACTCATTGCAACGTATAAAAAAATTCCATCTATACGTAATATTTAAATAGCCATACCCGATTTACGAAGCACAAGCATAAATCTCGAAGAGAAAAGCATCCTTGATTTGAGCATCTGCGCTGGCAAATTTAAACCCATTACACTAATAAATAATCTGCCACACATTTAGCACATTCCCATCGATTTAATACAGCTTCAGCTTCATCTGCAGCAGCAATGGAGCCATGGAGCCATGGAGCCATGGAGCCATGGAGCCATGGATCCATGGAGCCGCATAGCTTTCCGCCAAAGACACGCCCACAGACAAATCCGAATCCAAATCGCATAACCCCCACCTCACACATGCTCCAAGTACATGAATGCGATGGGATGAGCAGGGTTGCCAGGACTAAAGGAGGTTTATTTCGATTCCGCGTGCTAAAGGGAGCCAGGAAAAAAAAATTCATATGTCTGCTGCTGTGGCTGCTTTCAATTGCTTTCGAATTTTTTTTTTCTGTTTTTTTTTTTTTTTTGGCTATGGAAAGGGTGGGCTAAGCGAGCGGGGCAGCGTTTGGCCAACATCATCGATGGCTGCTTTCAATATCTAATAATATTGCGCATACGCCACGTTGCCAGATTCCTGTTCGCAGATTTCACAGTCGAAGCTTCACTTTCGACGAGTGCGTGTTGGCGCAATAATCAACAGTTTTATTATGAATGCACAAACACTGGGAAAACAGTGGCAGTCATTCAAATAAGCTGCATTTTTACTTTCCAAAAATAAGAAAAAATAAGAAATCTTTTGGGGTGGCATATCAAATCAATTAAAAAAAAAAATTTTCAATAAAAGTGTATAAAAACTTGATTTACGTATTGCTACTTTAACATTACAAAAAACATTTTTTTATAGCATTCTTTACAAAATATTATACAAATGCTACAAACCTTATGTGTGCTGACAACCAAATAATAATATATTGAATTATTTTGAAAACTTCCAAACCTAGACCACAGTTATTGGTCATAGTGCGCACTTTAACCCCTTTGAAAAGGGGAGAAACACAAAGATATGATACTCCATCTAAGTGGTACGATAAATTCCGGATTTTCTTGGCATTATGTGCAGATTTAGCTGATTTTCCCTCGCCACACCCTCGGTGTGTGTGTGTGTGTGTGTGTATGTGCCCTTGTACAATTTCTACTCCCCGCCAGATGAAAACTTTTTTAATAATAAATAAAAGTGCTTAACTTAATTCGTGCTCTTTTCTTTTGCCACCGGTTTATGTGCACTGTGGATTTTCCCTTGTTTTTCCTCATTTTATTTGTTTCTTTGATTTGACACGCCCCCGCCGCCTCCACCACCACTCAGCCAGCCAGCACACAATGTGTGGAAATAATTTTTCGATTATTGTCAAGTTTTGCTTTATTTTCCCGCCCGCTCTATCGCTGTGGTTTTTCTTCTATTTTCATGTGGCATTTGTGGCTGTTTACCTCGCCAGCGGCCAAAATGCAATTTATGTGTTGAGAGCGAGTTTCATTTTATTTTCGTTCGATTTTTGCTTGTTTGTGTTCCTGCTTTCAAATTTATCTTATTTTTTTGCGGTTTTCTTTTGTTTTGGATACTTGTGCGAGGTTATTGGCAGTTGTCATTTGTGTGTGATTTACGTTTATCGGTTCGAGTCAAGCGTGTAATTTTCTCATTGCAGCTCGGCAAATGGCGACCTAATCTGCGAAAGGAGGTGTTATTTCGATCATTTTATAGGAGTTTGACATAAGAGGGCGAAGAGTATGTAGCTCAAATGAAACCCTATTTAAACTTAACCCCATTTTATAGGCCCCCAAACAATTAGAGTCAATATAAGTTTGCTGAAGTAGTATAAATACAAGTGCAATTTCAAATATAAAATCGGGTTAATCAACGAATGTATTTCACATACATTTTTGCATTGAACTATCTGTCGGAAACAATAAAGCAAAATACAAAATTCCAAATAACAATTTTCATAACTATGAAATAAATTGCAATTGATGCGTAGAACAATCAATCAAAGAGAATATTTTTATGAATATAAATTTGCCGGCTTCCGCCAAAGCTCTGGAAATATTGTAACCTTCAACATTTTTCTTCAATATAGACATTTTCCCATTATTCTTACGTTTTAACAGACAAGCAAAACTGACAAACTTGCTAAAAATGCCGGCTCAATTGAAAATCCGTTCTTACCCAGCCAAGTAAAAAGGAAAATGGTAAAATACATGCTTGTGTATCATGAAAATATCCAGAAGGTTTCCGTTTTCGTCGCTGTATATCAATGAACTCGTTGTTGCTGCGTCTACGCATTGACAAAACATTTTCCAAAAAGCAATTAAAATTTTAATAAAATAAACTAAGCAAGGAACCGGAATAACAAGAGTGGGCAAGAAAATATGGTATGGCATGGGAATGGGACCTTGCTTGATACAATAGATGACATTAAAAATCCATACAAAAGATAAACACATTTTTCAGCTAGCTTCGGGCAGCAAAAATATCGAAGAGAAAGATTAAATTCACTTAAGTGCAAAGTATGCAAATGACAAACAGATCGGGGGAGTGAGCGACAGAGATAGTGCGAATGCGGCAGAGAGAGACGGCAGAATGCAGAATGCAGAAGGCAGACGGCATCAGACCAAGACATATATGAAGTGCCTGGCTGGCTGGCTGGCTGGCTGGCAAGCTGAACACACCCAACCACATGCCTGCATTTGAAGCTAGAAATATTGTAAATTCAAATTGAAATGCATGTGTGACATTTGCCATGCACTTGGCCACAGAAAGAGACGGGTGGCGATTGGAGCGAAAGAGATGGAGAGAGAGAGGCGGAAGGAGATCCGGCCGATACAGAGATACAAATACAAATGCTTGTGGCAGCCAGGATACAAAGGAGTCCTGCCCGAGCTCTGGCCAAATTGAATGCAATTTGACAAAAATCATAGTCTATATATAGACTTCTTACCAACTGGACTCCCTGAGCCATACACATCCTACATTACGGGTTAATAATTGAACATTTTCGGTTTTAGGCCGGGCTAAATTGCTATCATTTTTTTTGTTGGCTTTTTTGATTGGGGTTGTGGCTGCTTTTGGGGCGAACGGTGCAGTTCTAAAAAGTAATTTCCATTGAAAAAATAATAGGTGAGCTAAATGGTTTATTAAACACCAGTTGTGTTAATGTGATTGCTAACCTTTTCAGCTACTGATAAATAATTAATAATTGCCTATTAATATTTATTGTTTGCTGCATGCCATTTTTCATCATGAAGCAGTAGCGCAAATTATTTGGATATTTTGTTCATTGTTAGATTATCAGTCGGTAATCAAAGGTTGCTTAACTAACTATTTACTGCTATAGCAGTTTTTATTAAAACACGCAATTGACACATTAGTGGGTGATATTTATCCAATTGATGGAACTGTTTAAATAAATATGTATTATCTGATTAATTACGTATTATATCATAAATAATTCAACAACGATTTGTTCTTTTAACTTGGCTTTAAATAGATAACGATTTATGAATGCTGTAAACTGCAAAATAGATGGTGGCGTGATAAACCTCGCCTTGTTTGCCGATTTCCTGATGCCATATTGCGACGAAACGCACTGTATTGCCACACACACCACATTCACGAACCGCTCATTCAGTCGGAGGCTGTGCAAATATTGCCGCAAAAAGCAGTGGCAGCTCGCAGAGCGAGAAGCATACAGATATATATAGACATTTTTGTACTTGCTCGGTGAACTTGTGCTCTGTGGCTCCTCTGGTATCCTCTGCCTGTCTCTTTCGCCTTCCCCATATCGGTCCCTTTCGCTCTGCAGGCGCACTACCTCCTCTTATGGCTCTTTCACTGGGTGCCTTGTATGCCACCCTTCCTCCCTGGATTTTGTGAATGACTTTTTGGCACTAATTAAAAGTAGCAAATAATTTTCTATGCCAACTCACATACGTCCAAACACATACACACACACACACGCGCACACACACACACACACACACTTACGCACAAGCAGGACGTGTGTCGGAGCGAGAAGGAAAATGCAAATATGGCACGGCCTCTGCTCGGAAAACCCCCATTTGAGCCCCTTGAGCCCCTTGAAGCACCCGCCCCTGTGACAATGACAATGCATGTGACAGTTTCGGTTGGCACCGTTGATAAGCGTCGCTTATTGTCCCTCTGCCCCCGCACTGCACCACTCTGCCCCCAATCTGCCCCCCATCTGCACCACTCTGCACCACCCATTCACCCACTGATCCACCCAGGCAACCATTCAGTTGACAAAAAAGTTGGGCAGCTTAAGTCGGAAAATTTATTATTATTTTTCTGCATTGCAGGCTGGGTGCAATTTTAAATGGATTTTAATTAGTTTTGAATTATTTTGGCTTTCGGTTTAGTTTATTCGGCATTTCATGTGCCATTTTGGCATTAAAGTTTGGACCATTATAGTGTCCTGCGGTTTATGTAAAGTTGATTTATTTTCGGAATAATTGTACAAGGGTATATTTATCTTCCGGTTGCCAACTTAAACTATTAAGTACTAGTTATGCTCTTTATCAGATAAAAAACATAATAATTTAGTAAAATGAATATTGATGAAAACTATTTCTTATCGCCACCCTTGGCGGACAGCTCCTTCATTAGATTCAAGGCACTTCCGGCCTGGAACCACTGGATTTGCAGCTCGTTAAGGGTGTGGTTCAGCTGGATTTTGTCCGAGCTACCATTGTTCTTGATCTCAGCGTCCACGGGCTTGCCGGGTGCCAAGTCCTTGAGATTGAGCAGCGAAATCTTGCTCGATGGCTGGACTTTGTCGTAGTCACCGGGATTGGCGAATGTCAGGGCGAGCATGCCCTGTTTCTTCAGATTCGTCTCGTGGATGCGGGCAAACGACTTGACGATAATGGCCACACCGCCCAAGTGACGAGGTTCCAGGGCAGCGTGCTCCCTGGAAGATCCCTCGCCGTAGTTCTCCTCACCCACAGCGCACCACCGGATCTTGTTGGCCTTGTAATCCCGAGCCACCGCTGGTACGGCGTCGAAACTACCTGACTTCTGGTTTTTGACCTTGTTCATTTCATTGTTTTCCGCATTTGTGGCCCCAATGAACATGTTATTGGATATGTTATCCAAATGGCCGCGATACTTAAGCCAGGGTCCGGCGGCACTAATGTGATCAGTGGTGCACTTGCCTTTGATTTTAATTAGCACCATCAAATCAATGTAGTCCTTGCCGTCCCATTTCTCGAACGGCTCCAGGAGTTGCAGGCGATCCGACTTGGGATCGACATTGACCTTGATATCATCACCTTTTGCGGGAGGAGCCTGATAGGTATCCTCTCCGGGATCAAAGCCCTTGGCAGGCAGCTCCTCGCCGTGCGGTTCCTTTAGCTTGAACGTTTTGCCATCCTTACTCGTAAGCTCATCCGTCATCGGATTGAAATCCAAACGCCCGGCGATTGCCAATGCAGTGGCCATTTCAGGGCTGGTAACAAAACAATGTGTTGCCGGATTGGCATCATTTCGACCGGTGAAGTTGCGATTATACGACGTGACAATGGTGTTCTTTTCGCCCATCTTCACATCCTTGCGATCCCACTGTCCAATGCAGGGACCACAGGCATTCGCCAGCACAGTACCACCGAACTTCTCAAGGACATCTATAATGCCATCCCGCGCAATTGTAGCCCGAACTTGCTCCGATCCCGGGGTAACATTAAATGGAATGCAGGATTTTAGGCCATGACTCAGTGCGTCATTAGCAATGCTGGCACACCGTCCCATGTCCTCGTAGGAGGAGTTCGTGCAGGAACCAATCAGACTCACTTTGATTTCCATCGGATAGCCATTCTTCTCGGAGTTCGCACCCAGTTTACTAATGGGATGGGCCAAATCGGGAGTGAATGGGCCATTCACCAGCGGTTCCAAGGTGTCCAAATTGATCTCGATAACCTTATCGTATTTGCAGCCCTCATCCGGAACCAAAAGATCTTTATTCTTTGTTGCCTCCTCAGCGACGGCAGCTCTACCGGTGGCACGCAAATAGGTGGCCATGCGCTCGTTGAATGGAAATATCGAAGTTGTGGCACCGATTTCCGCTCCCATGTTGGTAATGGTAGCCATGCCCGTGCAGGAAATGGAGTCAACACCAGGTCCATGGTACTCCACAATGGCACCGGTGCCACCCTTAACGGTCAGAATCTCCGCCACTTTTAGGATGACATCCTTGGGCGAAGTCCACCCGCTGATCTTGCCAGTGAGATGGCATCCAATCACAGTTGGGCACTTGAGTTCCCACGGTATATTTGCCATCACATCGACGGCATCTGCACCACCAACTCCAACGCACAGGCAACCCAATCCGCCGCCATTCGGAGTATGGGAATCAGTTCCGATCATCAGGAGGCCGGGAAATGCGTAGTTCTCCAAAATGATCTGATGAATAATGCCGCTGCCAGGCTTCCAGAAACCCAAGTTATATTTTGCGCACGCCGAGGACAGGAAATCGTACACCTCCTTGTTCAGATCCTTAGCTCTGGCCAAGTCCTTGTCGCCACTGATTTGGGCCTCGATCAAGTGGTCGCAGTGCACGGTGGATGGAACTGCTACCTTCTTCAGACCCGACGAAATGAACTGCAATAGTGTCATCTGGGCAGTCGCATCCTGCAGGGCAACGCGATCTGGTCGTAATCGCAAATAGGACTTGCCTCGTTCGATTTCCTGTGCATCCGGCTGATCCAAATGGGAATATAAGACCTTCTCCGACAAGGTCAGCGGTCCACTCAGTCGGCCCTTGATGCAATCTAGATTTTCCCTCAACTTCTTATAGGGCAGGGGAATTCCAGTATCGAAATTTGACATTGGTACTTTATCACATCGTGGAAATCGCGCCGTGTGAAAGTTTCGCACCATGGAACCCGCCAAACATATATATCTATGTGTTCGTTGAGACATTTGAATGGTTTATTGTATTTGAACAAATTTTGTTGGTTTATTGGATAACAGTTAGTGTCGTTGAGGTCGGAGTGAGTTACTAGCGAGTATTAAAAATGGATTGCTTGGATCCGAAATCTTACTTTATACAACATATTTTATTTAGCAAGCAATCAGAGATTGTCTCGTTTTTTCGTCCATCCTATTTTCGTAAAACTGAAATATAAACTTTAAATATAATCTCAGTAAAATGCCACTGAAGTAACTGCTTTACCGTGGCTATTAATTAACCAGTCTGCACACCTGCGGCAAAGTTATACTCACATTTATTGGGTTAGCTCATTGTTCCGTGCGTATTTGATGCGCACCAACAGTTGCAGATGCAAAGTGGCATCCAAAGGTTGAGCTGAGTGGGCATTTCAACGGATTTGATGTTGCAAGTGAATCAGTGGGCGTGCGACTGCGGAGGATGATGCAAGGAGGACACATCGATGGCATGGGCCAAGTGACAGTCAACTACAGACGAAACGAAGAGTGCCAGCAAACTGGACGGATGACAAACAGAAGGACACGGGATGCATGGATGCCAGGATGACAGGATGCAAGGATGTAGGGATGCTGCCGGGATGCCGGGTTGCGAGCCGGCTACCAAAGTGTCAACTGCAAGTGAGTGTGACGGTGGGCACTGCATCCTCCTGTGATTGTGTTTGGTTTGCTGGCATCGTGTCATAATGGGCGATGTGGGATGACGATGTGGATGCGGATGTGGAACAGCGGACAGCGGACAGGAGACGGGCGCCAGGAGACAGGAGACATTGGTAGTTGGCCGCACCACATTCAATTGAAATCGACGTGCCTGTTGGCCACAATGCCATTGACGAGCCCGCTGCTGCTCAGGGTGGTTTCTCGCTACCAAAGGCTCCTGGTCATACTGTACGGCAATGGTATTGTCGTCCTGCCACTCCCTCCGCCCATTTCACCCACATAAGTAGGCAGCGTAACGATGCCAAAAATTGATTGGCAACTACTTGGCACACACTCTTGACCGCAAAACTTTTTCTACTATGCCGCTTGCCCTCTACACTTAAAAACATAAAATTCCATACAATTCCATAAAGCCAAATATGTTTTAAAAAAATTTTCAAATAATGAGCATTCATCTGGTATAATTTGATCATTTTTAAAGCATTAAATTTAATAACAATTGCTTATGCAATGAGTAGTTCTCCATGTATATAATAATCCTTTAATTTTTGGTATTATTACAAAGATTCAAGATTGTAGTTAGCAAAATATGGAAGCTATATTGTAGTTCTGACAAAGTATGAAAATCGTGAAAAACTATTGAAATTTTTGCTAGCATCGCGAGCTCCTCCAATAGAACAAACGCTGATTATTAATCTGTTTAATTGATCGATTGGTGCTTGTTCCGTTGTCAGCAACATCGAATTGCAAATTTGAAACCAGCCATCCGACCAGCTCATCGTTCTCTGTCCAATTTGAAAATGTCAAGGTTGTGCAAATTTCATCGCAAAACACATGGTCGCTTAGTTTGGAGCGCTGTCATTTGCCATCGCATATTAGATTCGCAATCTGGTGCCTCCGCTGCCCGCTGGTCATCATCATGTGCTCCTGTTCCAGTTCCAGAAAGGAAAATGCAATTAGCTTAAATATATTTGCGTTTGTCCATTGGCCTTGGCCGAAAAAGTGTCCTACTCAAAGTGTTTGCCTCGACAATTCACATTCGCTTTGGCATAAGTTATTCCATTTAAAGTATTAAACTTGGGCTATAAATAAGAGAAACGTACAGGTGTAAGGGCTTCCTGGCGCTTGATTGGATTTATCTACTCTTCATATAGGTATTTCTTATTTTTAAAAATGCTGAAAATTATATAATATTCATTTCTGTAACTTAGATCCAATAGAGATTTAACTTTGTCATTCATTATTATATATAAATAGTTTTTTAATCTAAATAAATTACTTTTCTTCTTTTTTGACAAAATTTTATCATCGAAATCGGCTTTATCATTGAAACACACACGTAGAATTCTGTTTTATATTTTAAGCGCATAATAATAGTTTAGTACTCTGAAAAATATCTCACATAACCGGAACGATTCCAAGTTTTAGCTGCCTGTGCTCTTTTTTATACTTTAGTGACTTGATGTCTGATTGGGCGAATGCCCGAAAATTGCCGGCAAAATTTATGTACTAGTGCCCGGGGATAGAAAGAAAATGTGGGCGAACGAACTATGGCCATATGTACGACTGATCTGGGGAATCGGTGGAGGGGGCGGTGGCGTGGGGCGGGGGCGTGGTCGCAGGAGGAGGAGGTGTATGTAGGTGTGGCCGCTGTGGTGTCGGTGGCCAAAGTTGCAACAAAACTGAAACTTTGGACTGGCAAAAATTTTTAATCCTCGCTTTCTTCTTCTCCTTTTATTATTCCCCACTTTTTCCAGATTTTTTATTCGAATCTTTTTGCCGCGCGTGGGTGGGTGTGAGTGTGGGTGGGTGTGGGTGGGTGTAGGTGGCTGGGTGGGTTTATACCATCCATTGGCGAACAATACGTTGGTTGTTTTTGCAGTGAGCTCCGCTCCGCACCGCTCCGGCACAGCTTGCGGTAAAACTTTTCAATAATATTCCCCAAAGTCCAGTCCAGACGCCGATGAGCAGGAAGGCGAGAGACACCGGAGTGCCAGTGGCAGTGGCAGTGGCGGCGGAAGTGCCGCCGTAGTTTGCCATCTAGCCCGGAATAGCACAGTTTTCGGCGCACTGGCAGCAATATTGCAATAATACCCGGAAAAAACGCCGCACATTTGCCAGCCTGTTCCCAGAACTGGCTCTCCATGCCGAACTCTTTGGCAACAAATACTTCATATTAACTAAGACATTATCTACTCTTAAGACAATCAACACAAATACAACTGGGTTTACACGGTGACTTAAAATCGAAATACATCTAGCTTAATCTTCTGTAATCTTCAAAATTTTTTATCAGTTCGTAAATTATGTTATTAACACAAACTAAGGTTAAGCAATCGCCAAAACGTTCATCCTTTGTCATTTGATTGGACTAAAACTCGTGGACATATCGCATGGATTCTCTGTCTATCCAATCGAATGCGTTTCCGGGAATTGCCGGTCATTCGAGTGGGGCTTTGTTTTAGCGCGCCAAGCAGACAAATTCGGCATTTCCTGCACACGTGGCTTTGGCGATTTCCTTTTGGGCAAACATATTTTACCGCAATTGCGGCACCGAGTTTCAGGGCTCCATTGAAGCATAAGTAACCGGGTCCCAGTCCCCAATCCCCAGACCCCAGACCCCAGACCCCAGACCCCAAATCCCCAGTTCTCGAACCCGATCCGGTCTGGTTCGCTTGTCGCCAGCACCTAGTGCCCAGGACCCACTTTACAGGAGGAGTGCAGCAGTGCCCTGACCACTTCAATGTCCCTGTCCACGTTCCATTCATATATATAAATATGGATTTTTGCCATGCGTCTAAGCCATAAGTTGACCGCTTTTCCGCTCGCCTCGTTCCCTTTGGTAAACCCTCTTGGCAATCCATTCATGAGCTCAATTCAGGCGCAAGCGGAGCTCAGGCACTTTTTCTCCTCTTTGCACTGCGGAATAGGGAGATTTGAACGTAAGTTAACATTATTAGTTACCATACATTTTAACTCGAATGCTTTTCCACTAGTTAAGAATTTGTATGTGTTTATTTTTCCATTTAAAAATGCTTTATAGCTTATTATTTACAGCTTTTTATTTGTATAGCTTATTATTTACAGCTAATTATTTTTATAGCTTATTGTTTCTAGCTTATTCTTTTTATAGCTTATTATTAATTAAGTTAGGGTTTCATCCTTATTTAAAAACTTACAGCTAGAACTGCTAGAGCAACATACTCTTGAAAGAACTTTGACTTAATATTTCCAGGGATTGGATAACTTTTCTGTTTGCAGTGTAGCTTAGCTCTTTTGTTTATTTACCTTTCCGCCCGCGCCACCGCCGCCTTGTCACTCAACTCAGCCAATTCCATTGGGAAGCAGCTTGGTGCACCTGTTTCACCTGGTTTACCTCCAGGTGCAGTGGCTCCCGTTCCCGATTCCCGACTCCCAACTCCCGCCTCGCGTTTCATGATCCCGGCTCAGTTGCTGCGTCGCTTTTGTCTGCATTGTTTCAGTCAATAGACGCATTTGTGCGGGTCAGTTTGGCAAAAAGAAAGCCCTGTCCGAACCCAAACAAAAACCCCTTTTACTCAATCCCCGTGCTCCCCCCTTTCTTTTTGCCCCTTTTCCTGCTGCTGGCCGCACATAATTAGATTTAATTTGCAGCACGGTACGATGCAAGTTTAGAGTCAACTTCTCCGTTGCATGCAATTTTAATGCATAAATTATGCTCGACAACGAAGCAATTTAGTGGCATAAACCTGGTAGCTTAATCCGCTGCTGAGTGTGCGTGTGTGCATAAAGTTGGACCTTTAAAACCGGTTAATGAGTTGCAGTTCCTAATGGATTACATCCAGCCTTGCGTTCGGATAATGGATTAGAGGGCTTAAGGATTTATTTTGTTGCTAGTGTGTGAGTGAGTGTTCTCTACAAGTCATACATTTACTTCCTATGATACTTCGAAATATTCAACTCTTTAGACTTTAAAGCAATACTCTTATCTTTCATGATGACGCATAAATCAGTAAAAATCAACCCGATTACTTAAGCCCCACTTGATCATAACAAAATCCATAAAGAAGCCCCATTCGTACACCTCTTTGGGCCTCACTAAAACAACCTTTTAGCGCAATTTTAAAACCAAGGGCAAGAATTTATAGACCATCCATTTTCCATTTACTTACGAGGGGCATCATAATGCCGTCCATCGCGGCTAAACGATAAACCCTCTTGGCTTTCCCCCGGTTTCTATATTAATATGTACACAATAATTATTCCCCGGATGGATTACAATGTGAACTTGGCCAGAAGCAGCAGCAGCAGTTGGAAACGCAAAGCAAACGGAACGCGAAGAAAAAATTGTTCAACTGTGTGTGGCGTAATGTTGTTGAACTCCCTGAGAGGTGGAAAATGGGAGGTTGGAGGTTGGAGTTCGGAAGTTGGAGGTCGGAGGTCGTCGAGCAGCGAAGTCAAGCGCAGCGAAATGGACACGAAACAATGCCTGGCCACTGACCATCTGACCATCTGACCCACTGGTCGGCGGCAAAACCACCGCAAATACCACGGCGGTGGTTTTCCGGGCTACTTAGACTCCGGTTCTTTACCTTGAGACCGGTGTATTCATGCATTCGTTGTTTACTTGTGGGAGCCTGGTACCCTGGTACCCGGGTTCCCTGGTTCCCTGGCTACCCGGACACACGCACTTAATTAAGGGAAAGCCGTTTCTTTTTTCTTATTTCCTGAACTTTCCGTTCACGCCCCGCACTTTTTCAATTTCCTGTCAGTGGCTTCAAAAATAGTGCAGCACACTTTTAGATGTCCTTGCCACAGACAGATACAAAATTATTTCGGGTGTGTAGATGAAAGTAAAAAGATTGCTTAAAAAATATGTCTTCAATAATAGGGGGTCTTCAATATTTTGAAAATATATCTAGAAAATACTTAGTGTATACTATACTTGCAAATACCTATAGTTTTCTATAAAATATCTTAGAAATATTGTATCTTTTTAACCTGCAGCTTAAATTATCAAAGATAAATATCTTTTTGTCTTTTGTGCCTCGTTTTCTCAAAATCTTGTTACAAGTGTAATTTACATAGTGCAAGCAAACTTCAAATCCCGACCCCATAACATCTCCATTTGCTTTTCTGCTGCAGATATTTTCTTAGTGCTAACCGGAAATTGTGCTTATGCAATTGCACAAGTTCCCTTCGAAATCCGGCAGAGGTCAGTACGTCGAAAAGGACGAAAAGAAAAAAAGGAGAAATGTCAGAAAAGCTGTCGAATGGGGAAATCCCCAAAGAAAACGGTGACTTCAACTTCACTCTGGAGTTGAGCTCTAGACAATGCAGTGTAATTTGCTGAAATGTTAAACAAAACGTAATAACTGGAAGTTGACAAAGTTGTTGGCACATTGAGAGAAATTATTTATATATTTCTAATATGTAAACATCATTTATTTTCTATGTAGTGTGTATTTACTGTGTTTAGTGTTTGCATAATGGGTATTGGTTTTGAATTTCAGTTTTTGTATTTGAAAAGCACGAATAAGAAAATGTATAATGAAGTTGTAAATTTGAAAATATATTTTTCTTCAAATTTTCCCTCAGTGCATCCATGCGTTTCTTTGGCGCTTCGTTCCGGTTTTTTCCAATCTCTTGTTTTTCTTATTTTTTTCCCTTTCTACCAGCCCTTTTCAACAGCAATAAAAGTCGATTGTCAACGTTGACTGGCATTCTCGGAGCAAGTGAATATGTAGCGAGTATTCAGACTAGTATCCTGGAAGGATTCAACTTGCTCCCGGTCGAGTGATTTTCAGGTATTCAGCAGCTAGGTCCGAGGTCCTTTTGCCAAGCTGCACTTTTGCCCATCACTTAACATTCTCTAATGTCGGCAGTCTAAGGCAGAATAGATATGGGATTGCAGAGAATGGTGTGAGCAAGTCGGATGCTATGCAGAAATCAAAATGCTTCATAAAACGGAAATGAAAACAAATGAAAAATGATTTTTACTTATGGGCAAATTGTGCCTCGGCACTTCCAATCTCAATTCCTGGCCAGCCATTGTTGCATAGTTCGTGCGGCAAGTGCTTGTTGCAAATAAATTGCATTTGCACTTAAAGCATCGTCAATGTGGCAGCTGTTGCCACTCGTTGTTCGGCCCTCCGGATAATTTCTTTCATCCATGGTAGTCAGACATGTGTGGGTTGTTTGTAGGTGGGGAAAAATACACGACAAGGTAAGCCTGATTAATGTTGTTCAGGCTCTTCTACTGACGAGACCAGTCGAATAAAGGCCAAGAGCGTTTAGTGCACAAAAGAGATAGAGCCGAGTTTTTCCTTTTCAGGCAGTATCCCAGCAGTTAAGATTTCACTCTGTTAGTGTGGCAGCTTAAGTACTAATTTATCGCTTTGTTAGATGGGCAAACTGCATTTGTCGAGAGCAAATTTACGATTACTAACTAACGATTACTAACATAATTGAGTTTAGTTCAAGAAACTAATTTATTGAGAGAAAAATGTTGAACAAAAAGAGTTGATGATTTGAATAATCCTACGAAACCTACATAAACCTCTTGCAAAGATACTGTTAAACTCATCCTCTTTCTATATGCACACTTACACTTCACAATTACGAAGGACCTCTTCTCGGGAATATCCGTTGAAAAGTGAGCATCCTGCTGTTGACCTTTTCTTAACCCCGGATCAGTTGTTGACTTGCCACGAACTTGAACCAACCCCATCCACGCCAAGATGCTGATGAACCAATACAATAGGGCGCCAGAAACCACAAGATGGCCCACTTGTAGAGTTCTCGCCTTACACATGCCCTTTATTAAAAAATTAAAATTGCTAACCGAAGAATGGGAGAAGAAGAGGTTGTTATTTCGCCAGCCTTTTGGCCCTTTTTAGGTATCATTTTTTTTTTAGCTAAAATAATCAGGCAACTTAATTGAATCAAGTTGCAAGGCGATCCGCGGCCCAGCAGAGGAAAAGCCTCATAATAAACGGCAAAGGAAATGGCCACAGAAAACAGGGGCTAAAGAGCTCAGAGGGTTGGAGACCCCCGAAAAAATAAAGAAAAAAAGAAACAAAAAAGGTGAAGTTAAAGTGGGGGAAAAGATGGTATTGGGTTGGATGAAAGGAGTAAACAAGGACTAAGGAGTGAAAATGTGCGCAAGAAAGCAAATAAATTGAAGTGAAAACAAATAGCCGGGGATGTGGCGGTGGTGGTGGTTGTCCTGGTCCTGGTCCTGGTCCTGGTTGGTTACAAAGGAGTTCCACTGTGGGGTTTCGTGGGTTCGGAAGGGTCCAACTGGCGGACATTCCGTCAGAGGCCCACAATAAGAACTCCACCTTATTTATAAATTAACAGTAACAATTTTTCCCGCCGGACATACACTTAAAAATTTTCGAGCATAAAAGTTTAATATTTCAGGCCCACTCACTTTACATCTTATCCTCATTTTTGTTTCCTTCTTCCTGTTTTTACTCTACTTATTTTCATTCCTGTTGTTCTTTGTCTGGCTGTGTGTGTGTGTGTGTGTGTGTGCGTGTGTATGGGTGGGTGTGCGCTTTGTTCCGGGAAAAAGGAAGCTCCGGACAAGGTCCTTTGCCGTCGCTTAAGCAAATAATTTCTTTTCTTAGGCAGCGCTTTGGCCTTTATGCTCCGCCGAGCTCCCCCACCTCCAGCGGCGTAAATTCCCAACTGGCCAGCTGCATTGGTACTCGTTCTGAGCCCTTTTCTCGTCTTTCGGCGCTGCTCCCTGTTGTGCGTTTTGTTTTTAGTTGCCTGCTCCGCTTGTTTGGCCTGCACTTCTCACGCACATTCTTCGGGGAATTTGCCCAGCACTCAGTCCAGCGGATTCGGATTCCGCTCCACGGGAAGATCTTTAAAAGCCCGCCGGGAGTTTGCCAACTTTAAGTAGTTTGCACAAATTGAGGAATTAGTATCGAAAAAAGGAAACCAAGCTGTTTTTATGCTGTATATATTATGTGTATGTATGTGATGTGATAGACTAAAACGGGTATCAGAATCATAAACATAAACATAATCTTACCGGTTCATAAATACCCAAAAATATATCATAAAGCATCGTAAAGCTTAACATCGTTTAAGTTTAAGTTTTGGCGATGATGCTTCCTACACCTTGTTTGCAAGTTGTTTAAAAGTCTTTGGCAATCTTTAAACAAAATGTGAAATAGTTTGCTAGACGCGCTATAAAGTGCTGTTTGATAAGCAAGCCTACTGAATCAATAAAGATAATAATGGTTGGAGCATGGAATACCCTAACCGAGGGTTCCCTCTTGAAAGTCGACTGTCTCTCTTTATTAAGTAACAGCGATGAAAATGCAAATGATAAATGCCCCTAATCATCGTGAATGCGCGGTATTTGCCGCTCGAGAAAGCTCTCTCTTATTTACTATCAACAAAAGCTAAGCGCATATATATGTGTATATATACGCGTATATAGGAAAGCTTGACCGATCTGTTCAATTAGTCGCTGCAAGAGACTCGTTCGGTAACAATGAGATTATTGGCTGTGGTCGCGATCGTGTTTTGCGCTTTGAGCGCCAAGCCGCTCGAAACGGAAAGTGCGAAGATTTTGGTTACACTTCCGTTTCCGGGTCGGTCGCAGTACATTTTTGTGGAGACCTACTTGAAGGCCTTGGCAGCTCGGGGTCACCAGGTGACTGTTATTAATACCTTTAAGAACAAGGAGACGCCAAACATGCGCTTCATCGAGGCCCTCAAAGCGCACGACTACGCAGAAGGTATGCATTGATATACACTAGTAACATTACTTTGTATTTATAAATCTGTTTACCCAAAGAGATGATGAGTTTGCTGAATGTGCCACTATTGTGGCAGCAGCTCAATGCCATGGATTACATATTGGACAAATTCATCGAGACTACACTGGAAGACGAGGGTGTGAGGAAGCTAATAAGCTCTGGGGAAACTTTTGATCTGGTGCTGGCGGAGATGGTCCAAATGGAACCGCTGTACGCTTTGGCTCAGCACTTCAATGCCACTTTAGTGGGATTCTCGAGTTATGGAACTGATAGGAGAATTGATGAGGCTGCTGGCAATATATCACCCATATCATATAACCCCTTAGTGACCTCTCCGCGAACCGATCGTATGACCTTTCTGGAGCGCTTGGAAAACCACTATGATGTCATTGTGGAGGACATTCATCGGCACGTAGTGCACCTGCCACATATGAGGAAGGTTTACAAAAAGTATTTCCCGAATGCAAAGAAAACCATGGAGGAAGTTATGGACAGTTTTACGTTGATTCTGCTGGGTCAGCACTTTTCCTTGAGCTATCCGCGACCCTATTTGCCCAACATGATTGAGGTTGGAGGAATGCAAATCTCGCACAAACCGAAACCGCTGCCAGAAGACATTAAACAGTTCATTGAGGGTTCGCCACATGGTGTTATATACTTCTCCATGGGCTCCAATGTGAAGAGCAAGGATCTGCCACAGGAAACTCGAGATACGCTGCTGAAAACCTTTGCCAAATTGAAGCAGCGAGTGCTGTGGAAATTCGAAGATGACGAGATGCCCGGAAAGCCAGCGAATGTGCTGATCAAGAAATGGTATCCCCAGCCGGACATTCTGGCCCATCCCAATGTGAAGTTGTTCATCAGTCACGGTGGTCTGCTGAGCAGCACCGAAAGCGTTTACTTTGGCAAGCCCATACTGGGATTGCCGTGCTTCTATGATCAGCACATGAATGTGCAGCGTGCCCAGCGAATGGGCTTCGGCTTGGGCTTGGATCTGAACAACCTGGAGCAAGAGGATCTGGAAAAGGCCATCCAAACACTGCTCACTGATCCAAGTTATGCCAAAGCATCCTCAGCCATTTCCGAGCGGTATCGCGATCAACCGCAATCAGCTGTCGATCGAGCTGTCTGGTGGACGGAATATGTAATCAGGCACAATGGTGCTCCACACCTGCGAGCAACTTCCCGGGATCTCAACATCATGCAGCTCCACAGCTTGGACACTTTGGCTGTGATTGTGGCAGTGCCCCTACTAGTCGCCCTGATAATCCTAAAGTTATCTTGCAAGTTACTGGGGGGCAAGAAACAAAAGCGCCCACTTGCTGATAAGCCCAAGAAGCATTAGAGGCTACTTGTATGTGTTTGTTGTTTATAACTTGGTTTTCTTATCACTCTTATCTAGTAATACTATCACTGAAATTATATTTTTGTTGCCAAATGCTGTTTGTTATTAAAAGGAACTGACGTCTAAAACGAGTTACAAGGGAACACCTCTGCCGGCCGGCATTTTTTTTATTGCTATCAATTGCTATCAGTTGACCAGCTGTGCGAATGTTTTTGTTTGAGTTTGCTGTTGATAACGCTCGCTTAAAAAACAGGTTTTAGTGTACGCAGTGGAAATAATTAACTTATCAATTGAAATGACGGCTAAATAGTTGCACTTATACTACTTCCTATAATTACTAGCTTTGTCCCAGCAAAAATACCAAGCAATCTTATTTTGCTGTACTTTTCATTCAAAACACAAACGTAGTATTTGTTTACATTCTAGGCATTATTATTGTTTCGCATATAAATTACATAATCTTCATTGCCATGAGATTGCACCAGAGCGTGGGCTTGAGCAATTTCATATTAATAAAGTCAGCTTGCACATCGACCCACACGGCGTATGAGTGATATTTATTAATTGGTTTTATTCCATTCCCCTCGCGTCTCTTTCAGTTTATTAACACTTTTCTTTGGTTGATTAAATGAAAGGCATTTAAGAGTATTTGCTTTTTTGCAACGTCGTTACCGCCCCCGGTGCCACAGCTTGAGCCACGCCCACTCCTAAAAACTTTGGCCAAAGTACACAAAAATTACGGAGTTAAAAGTATCGCTGGAAAAAAAAGAACGTTATCTTAATTGCGGGTTACTTTTTTCCACTGGTCTGCCAGCTACCTGGTCGGAATAAAAGAGTCGTGGAGAGGGACGCCGGCGGAAAAGTGAACCCAAATTTGTGTCCGTTGCTAGCACCAGGACACGCCCTAAATCACTGGCTTTTTATCAACTTCAACTTGAAACGAAATTCAAATGTTTCGCTCGTTTTTCTCGGCCTGCAAATGCGATTCGGCTCCGGCTGTTGCCCCTAACAACTGGGAAAATGAGGGGTTGGGTGGAAAAGTGGGGTAGTGAAAAAAATGCTATTCACATACGCACTCAGGGAAATAAATTATTATCACAAAGCCCATGAAATCGTTTCCAACTTTAAAGCAAATTGTATTAAATCTTTATATTTCTGTGTATATGTGTGGGGGGCTTATTATATAGAGCATAGAAAAGTGATTATTGTTTTTATCTAGCATGAAAAATGGCTTCGGGATAAATGTAAAAAATTTATGTTGTTTTTCTCGGGTATTTTTCTAAGTGCAGCTACACATACGCAAAAAGGAAACCTGTCCCTAGCCACTTTGCACTAAGTACTCACACAAAATTCCGTTTGAAGTTTTTGGGTGCCGGTGCTGGTGCTGGAGCCTGGTCTCCCGGTTTTCGGTGCTCGGTGCTCGGTGCTCGGTGCTCGGTGCTCGGCCATGAAAGAAGCACCTGTACAGTGGGCACCCAGCCCTCGACAACCACCTCTTCTTCTACAGGTACACTGCTATACTGCTACACGTGCACAGTCAGCGGGCCATCGCTGCTCGGCTTGTAAATTGTATCCGTTTCGGGCACATAAATTGTTGTCAACTTCCGTTGGCTGCGACAACGTCGCCGCCACTGACCACTTCTGTGTCCAGCGATTCACCTGCTCCACTCCGGCGGGGCTGCCCTGACCCTCAGGAACCCCAGGAACCCCTTTCCTCCAACTGGTTACACCAGCGTATGGCCAGCTTTGACTTGAGAGCATACGCCAGAGCCATGGCGTTTGTCTTTCTCCCATTTTTAGAGTCCTCGATTGGGGCATTGCGATTTTATCTCGGCATCTGTTAAGCTATACAGGTTCTTTTGGATGGCTTGCGAATGATATCTTCATTTATTTATATTTCCCAAAAATAATATTTATGCAGAAAAGTTTTTAAAAACACAAAACGTATCAATGATCTTTACTATTTACTGCAATAAATAAATTAAATGTTTGGTTTCCATATCTGTGCAACTGCGTAAAAACCATAAATTCCAGCTAATTTATAACATGTTTTAATAGCATTATATCATCGTTATTGTAAAACAAATATGTGGTGATAATGATGACTCCAACAATTATATATATTTACATGACGTAGAGTGTTTAAAACTTCGGCATTCGAGGCATACGATTTCCACCATGATTGGTTTTTTTTTTGCGCCCGTTAGTTCAGCTTGGGCCAACTTTTGCTGTCCATGTTTTTTTTTAGCTTGCTTTTGGCCTCGTTGGGCGTTTTTTGCGCTCTTTGCTGCTACTCGATGCAGCTTCCAACTCCAACGTAATTGAATTTTTAATCTCGTTTATAGTCAAGTGATCTCTGGCATACACTCCCGGTGTACAACTGCGCATATTTTACGTGCCCGGTGCTTTGGTAGCTTCTTTCTGCTAACTGCCGCCTTGTCCTGTTCCTGCTGCTGCTCCTCGTTTGGCTGCTCCGAATAGCAGGGGTCAAATACACTGGGCAAATAAAGTTGGTAGCGGTGGGGGACGGTGGATTGCCTCATAATGAGTGCCCGTCGTTATGCTAAATAGTTGGACCAAAAAATGGCAACTTTTTCACCCAAACCGACCCGTTCCGCCCACAACTTGCAGGTTAATATGCACACCGAATTGCATATTCAACTTTTCGGATATATACATATACGTATATACGTAATAAAGTATATCTCAAACAATGCCCTGTCTGCGGGCGAGGCGACACAAAAGGACCTCAAACAAGTGCTTGCCATTGGGCATTATACAATGCCCTCGAAAAGTCCGCAATGCAAATGTTTTAATGGAGTTAGGCGAAAATCCAACTACCTACCACTACCTATCACTACATACCGGAATGGCAAACTAAATTCGGTCTTGAGTGGGCTAAAAAATCCGGTAAGTGCGGCAAGCTGTTTGCGGCGGAATCATGACGTGTCAAAGGCGAGTAACGTGTGCATCATTAACTGGCTTACGTGCCGACTGCTGCGTTCAATTAAGCCTTAATTATAACCACTCCCCGCCGAGAACCTGGTGGCCCACCTTCGGGTGCGACACAGTTTTCTCCTCTTAATTATCGAGTCGCAGATTCACGATTCGATTACGCATGATGGCAGATTAGGGGCAAGGATTAGGGAAATCCAGCAGGTATTCCTTGTGGAAAGTTCATGTGACTTGGATTTAGTTTTCGAATACTGTTACTAATATTAAATATAGATTTTTCTCTTGAGTGTTCCACTTTAAATAGTTTTTACGTACAGTTTTTGACCCTCCAGGAGTCAGTGAATATATAACAGAGTTCATCAGCTGGAATGGTGTAGGTCGCCAGGATCTAACATTTCGACCAGACCGAAACACTGGCAAATAATTATGCAAGTCGTCATGGCAATATATGCTGCAGTGCCCAGCCATTAGTAAACACGGTCTAAGCATTAATTAAATATTAACCAAAGCAGACATGGGGGCTTCGGTTGGCCATGTTGTTGGGTGAATCGGTCCTTGTTATGTCACTGTTATTGTTGCATTCGGCCAATGTTTGATTTTCATTAAAACCACTCAACCGAGTTGCTTATCTTAATTATGAGATTTTGCCATAATATTTGCATTAGATGGGAGCCAATGCAACTGCTAAACAGCAACTGCAACTGCATAATGCGGCAATGCATCTCAGCTGCTACAGTAAAACCACTCATTCCTCATCTAAACACTGCAAAAAAAGTTCTCTGAAATATGCCTTACAAGTTCTCAGTTATAAATCATAAAATCAAATACATAAGCTGGGAATATTTTTAGTTTTTCTTATGCAAATACGACTTTATACTTCACAATTGGAAATTTATTATTTAATCATCAATTGACCTTTAGTTATATTAGGTGATCAGTGTACAAACTCCTCTGATTGACCGTCTGGGCCAGGGCAATGCAAATGTTTGTGGCTTTTGCTCGAACTTTGCTGGGCAAACGTTGCGTATACGTAATTTAGCATATTCAAGTGTAACAATGACCTGGCCGAAAGTGGAGTTTCTGCTACGGTCAAGGATTGCCAACACCCAGTTCTCCTGACGCCCATTGCCCATCGCCCATCGCCCATTGCCCAACGCCTGGCGTTGTGCTAAATTTTTTAACTGCAATAATTATACGGCAATTAGCCAAATGTTCAATAATGCAGCACCAGCTTCTGCTTCAGCATCGGTTCCATTTTCCATTTCCCAGTTTTCAGCTGCGCAGCCGTTACAAAATTTTTGACTGCACTCGGGTAAACTTCTAATTGCCATTAGCGCACTTTACTTTTTCCTGCATTTGCTGCTTCGATGGGCGTGGCTGGTGGGCTAGAATATGTGAGTGTGTGTGTGTGGGTGTGTGTGTGTGTGTGTGTGTGGGAGTGGATGAAAGTGGGCAGTGAAAGTGGGCGCAAAAAAGCGGGGGAGCTGCAGGTGAGCGCGTAATTAGACCGCGCCGTTAGCTGCCGCTTGGTTGGCTGGCTGTCTGTAATTTAGTACTAATGGCGCACTTAAAGTGCAGGCAATTATTGTAGACCTATGCGGACAAGGTGTGCACTTGCTCACAGAGCCCCATTCCCATTCTCATTCCCATTCCCATTCCCATTCTCATTGCAATCCCCTTGGCATTTCGCCCTCTGATCCGCTCCTTCAATATATATCCCTGTATCCCACTACAGATCCTGCCGCTTTTAGCACTCACAGTTCGCGCTCGAGTGGTTTCAATAACAGCGCCTAGTCGAGGAATTTCTATGTATTCGCTTGGCTCGCCTCTCAGTGTCTAGTCCTTTCTGTATTGCGTGTCCTGTGCGTTTCTGTGTGCGTGCGTGTGTGCGTCTGCGTGTGTGTGTGTGTGTGGTTTACTGAAGAGCTGGCGGCTGAATGGACGGTTTTGCTGCGTTTTGGAGTGGCTCGTGATGCAGTTAATATGCCACCGGGCAAAATAACATCTCAACGGCGTAAGCCAGCAATGAAAATGGCGCGTTCTCACTCAAGTATCTGCGTATCTCTTCAGTATCTGTAGTGGATTATATCTCTACAGATTATTACGATACGCTTGTTCCCGCTTGTTTACCGACTCTCTACAGATTTGCTGGCTGGGCTTTTGACAAGGAAGTCTAGTAAATGGAGGTATACATTCTGTATTTTCTTGCGCCGCACTTGAAAAACTAACTTGTTTCCTTTAATTGGTTGGCATTTTTTAGAACTGTTAAATCACAGTAACTTGTTTTAAATTTCTAGCCCAACTACGCAGATAGAAATGTTAGTCATAAATTCAGCATTTCAGATGGCTCTTTTTGCAGCGAACCAACTAGGATTTCAAACGTCGCCCAGTTAAGCTGTGAACAAAAAAAAAAAAAAAAAAATACACAGCTCATGTGAGGGGGCCAAACGAAAAAAGCAAAAAAGCGCAAAGAATCGAAAATCAAAACTTGTTTTTTGCCGCACTATGCAGGGTTGCGTTTCGTTTGCCACCCCGGACTGTCAGTCATATAAATCTTATTGAACAAAAGTTTGAAATACTAACACTTGCTGCCTGCAATAGACAGGATCGCGCCGTCGGGGGAAGATGGCTGGCAATTTACACGTACGTCGGATAGCAGACCCGACAATCAGTCCATGGCTGTGCTTTTATGTGCCAGTTCACTGGAGACTAATGCCATCGCTATCAGGAATATGCAAAAATCAACTCGGGCAAGTGTTGCCCCAATGCCGCCAGAGTCTGCAGCCTCAAACCGAGCGCCCTGCTCCCATCACGGTTCCTGCTCGTGAATCCTGCTTTTTGGGGCTCCCAAACAACGGAAAACAATATGCAAGGGCCCACATTTTTTTTTCGTTTGGTTTGCTTTCGCTACTCTTGAATCGGATGCACACCTACTTTTGAACGAATAAACTTCGAGTATCATAAATATGGAATTGTAGTGTATTTAAGTGGGCATAAAATGTTGAGTTGCTCCAAGTACCTATATTAATTCGTTATTATCCCCCTATCAAAAGCGAGAAAAGCACCATGGTTTGAGAATGAGTTATTTGAAATTCTATATGCTATGAAGAGCATTCGCTGGTTTGCTTTGTCCACCGGAATTCCCAGTTCATTTTTTACAGCAGATTCTTAACAAAAACGGGAAACCAAGTTTTGACAAGCTCCTGCATTCGTCGTTGGGTGGGGTGGGTGGAAAAACCAAAAAACAAAAAAAAAAATGTGTCTGGGTGGTCAGGAAAAAGGGGGCGGCTGGTAGAACAAAGTGATGTGTGCGGCATGTCTTGATTTGCATAAGCTTCGGCATTGCATACTCATTCCCTCTTTATGCATACGAGTATATCTGCGCTTTTGGCCCCTCACTTTTTATGACAGCGACAATCGATAGTTAGAGGGTGCAGCCCTGCTGTTTGGGGACTCATCAATCAAATTTTCATATGGCCAATGGTCCGTCCGTCCCTGCGTCCCGAGTCCTTCGCCCAAATGGAGGAGTATCTGAAAGCAAACCGGAGTGTGGTGGGCAAAGCAGTTGCGGGCAGCTCTTAATTAAAATTCATGCGCCTCGTATTTATAAATAACATTTTGCCGCTGCCAGTGGGGATTAATAAAAATCGATAGGCACTAGTTCCAGACACCGAATATCCCACGAATATGATGTAAATACAATTTTGACCTGGCAGCGTAATAGCCTGAAAAATCGCTCTTATAGCCAAGATATGAGAACGTAAAATAACTGAGCCACTTTCGCAGAATTTATTTTACATGCATTGCGTTCCAGTTGGTTCATTTAACTGATAATTAAACATTAAACGTAAACTTAAACGTGTATTGGAATGGCCACGTACCGCATAATTTATATTTACATTTGTATACTGTCTCTCTATCTTTTTTATTAAGGGCTGCGCTTTATATTCGTTTGCGTAAATTAAAATTACTTGGCTTACTTAAGCTTACTTACTTACTGCATTTTAAAGAGTCTTCCAAGTCGCCCTAAAACTATCATTCATTAATCGAAAGTTATGGGGTTTTTTGTGTTTTATTAACTTGCCCGTTTGAACTTATACAAAAGTTTCGCCTTCAATATATTCAGCTGTCGATTCTTTGCCGGTTTGGTTGGTTCTTTACATTTTTTGTGTGTGCGCCGTTGACGATGGTGGCACCCAAAGCGCTCATAAATCAAAAAAAGCTGTTGTTTGCTCACAGGCAGCAAACCAGCCGGCATCCACTTTTGTTGTGTGTTTGTGTGATGTGTGTATAAATCACAAAGCATGTCCTTTGCCAATACAAACACAATTGAGCATGCATATGCAACAGCAGCAGCAGCAGCCGGAGAAAGGGAAGGACGACGGAGACTGAGCAAAAAGTAGTCAAAGAAATTGCGTTAAAAAATTTGATTAAAAAGTTTGTCGCCGATGGGCGTTGGTCTTGTGTGTGTCTGTGTGTGTAACTGTCACAGACACACACTCACACACACACGCACACACACAGCCGGCCATTGTGCTTATCGATACGCGGCCATTGCCATTCGAGCGCCCACTTTTGCTCACCCCTCTTGGCCACGTTATAAATCTCTCAAAAGCCAAACAAACCGGGCAAGAATTCAATTTTACAAACTGACAACTAAGACAAGGCACAGACCGCAATGGAAACTTGCCAACCAAGGTGCCGAATGCATTGAGGATTTAAGGCAGGATTTATAGAGCACTATTATTAAGTTACATTTAATAAAAAATAATAGATTGTGTGATTAGTCTTGCAGTCTTGTTTTAAAAAAAACATTTTTTATTTAAGTTTTTCTGTATGCTTTAAAATTATATTTAATTAGCAACAATTTATTTATTAACCATACGAGATAGTACTTGTATCAGAAAGGGCATTCATTTTTAGAATAGATTGTTCATAATTAGTAGGGGACGTTTTGTCAAAAAGCTTGTCAGTTACAAATGTTTTTATGTGTTTTCGGTGGCCCACTAATTGGGATGGAAACGTTGGAAAAACTTTTACCAAAACTCACCCAGGGAAACCCAGGCAAACCCGCACACCCGCACACCCTCTCACAACTTGAGCTGCGTTGGCTGTGTCACACCTGTCGTATGCGCAATTAAAAGTTTGCTTTCACTTCGATGTTCCTTGGTTTCCTTTTTATTTTGCCCTGCTGTCGAAATTGTAATTGTCATTTTATAGGAAACGTTGAACGTTGCCCACGATCTGTCCTTGCGCTCATTTACGTGCCAGTGTGTATATGTACGTGTATGTGTGTGCTTTTCAGTTGCTCTAATGAAATTAGCATTGTTAGAAGGGGCATGTAAGGGAGGCTAAGGAAAACTAACAGTTTTTCTCGTATCCATTGCAACAAGTTCAAGGTTCTGCACACCAACACACACACAAACATACGGAATTGTGGCAAATGCAGCGCTAACAAGCATTTTCCTACTCATATCCACAAAGGAAATAGGTTTTCCGTTGCATTTGTTACAAAAAAGAGCACACAACGAGCCAGAAAAAGTGGCGAGAGAAAGGAAAAGCCAAACTGAAGGCGTGCAAAAAATGGCTTTGTGTGGCAGAAGTTCCAAAAAACAAAGTTTAGGCTGCCAAATGTGGAAAGAAAATCACGTCGCTGCCCTGCAACAGCAACCAAGTGCCACATACAGAAAAAAGAAAATGCGTAACAATGCCACCGACTTTAAATGTCAGCCAGAGAGTATGCAGGCCTAAATGCCTAAAGCCTAAAGCCACCTTATTGGGCAAAACGAAATCATGCGGCTAAAACAGACAGGTGCTTAGTTTTGCGGCTGGCTCCTACTCTCAGCCTTCGGCTTAGCTCAGTCAAGGTGCACGGCAAACTTTTAAGCCCGACTATGTGTGAATCCCATGGCCAATGAGGCCAAAAAAGCCAGAGGAAGTTATGAATGCAAGAATACATGAAATGTTTCGGAGAGTGAAAGGATGCCGTACACTTTTCGGGGTAGAATAATACTAGGTCACATTTAAGTACCTAAAGCTCAAATGAAGGGATCATTTTGCAATGTGTGAAAAGGGTGTTAAGAAAATGTAGTTATTCGTCTTTCCAAACTAAAAATGAAAAAAAGAAAAACTATCCAAAATATCAAATCCAAAACAAGATTCCATATTTTTGGACCTTCTGCATGTGATTTGAAAAGAAAGTCCAGTAGCTTGGGTAAAACTACTCCCATTTTGAGTCCTTGACTTGGATTGAATGAAATGTAAATATACATATATGCGAATCCGTCAACGAGTCCCAACTTTCTGCATACAATCACATCCGTCGGCGCATAGGTGAAAGCATTTCCTTCGCATGTGCGTGTATGAAGTCGAGAGTGTTGTAATTGAAATCGCATCGAGACGTGAAATGAAACGTGAAGTCATCGAATCAATTGAAATGAAAATTAAATTAAATGCATGCGCTCATACATTTATTCATATGCCTCAGACGCAGACGCACGCACACAGCGCCAAAAGCACTCACACACTGACACGAGCTCGAATCTTAATTAAACACGGATACGCATATTGAGTTCCTTGAAAGGCAAAAGCAATCGCCTGACTTCTCTGTCTGTGTGAGTGTGTGAGTGCGAAAAATGGTTGGGAGCGGAGCAGTAGGAACTCGGAGAAAGAGCCGAGGTCTGAGTATGCTTTGCTTTTACGATTTTGCTTTTCAGCTGAAAACATTTTCCATTCATATATGTCGAAAGTATTGCCAACTTATTCGCAACATGTGAAAATATGCCAGGCGACAAGGATTCTTACCTTGATGATGGCCCATATTTAATTTTAACAATAAAGTGATACAAATTACTACTTACTTATATATTCGAAATCTGTGATTTCATTTTGAAATTTCTTTAGGTTGCTCTCTGCACTTCCAATTATTATTCAGAAAACCTTTAGTCGCCTGTGCCGTATCGTTACATTGATTATACGTATATGGGCTTAATGACTCCTTGGCATGCTTTTTCCACGCTCTTGTTCATACAAACTTTTCCATATACATATGTACTTGAAGCGGCGGGGAAATTTTCGCGGGCCCTGGCCAAGGCCAACATGGCTCGGCTTCTTTTAAGCCTTAATTCATTTTAAAATTCTACTGATTCGATTAATTTTAATTTTATTAACCTGCACATTGACCGCGTGTTTTTGTTAGCTTTGTCGATAAACATTCGTTCGCGTTTGTGTATGCGTTTGATTTATGAAATGTTTTCACAGCAAATGATTGATTGATTGATTGATCGATCGCTCAAAGAGTGACTGAGTGCATGTCTTTGATGTGTGGCAAGGAATAAATATCGGATTGGGACCAAAAGCAACGATAAGAGATGCTAATTGAGCGTGAAGTTTTCCGAGCTTTCCCGGCCCACAAGCTCATGCAAGCAAAAGCGGAAACGAACATGAAATCTGTCAAGCCAGCAAAGGAAAACCGCAGCCACGCAGAACTCAAATGAATTTTATTAAATTAAAATGATTTTCAGAGTGTCTGCGTATAGATGTTGCTGGGTTTCTTTGTTGTGTGCGGCGTATTTATTTAGGCAAATGATTGCAAAGAGCTGCAAATGAAATTTCAGCGGTTGACGGCACGCTTTCAAAGCCGAAAGCCCCAACTTCAATTGGCTGTGAGTGAAGCTGGGCAAAAGGAAAGTAACGAGTGTTAGATTATCATCACGGGGAAAGGTAAATCCAAAGAAATCGAATAAACCCGCCTGGCCATCGCCAAATCGAATTTAAGCTCATCCAATCGTCGCATAAATTTATGGCATATGCACAGGATGTTGATGTGGTCCTCAAGTCCTTCGGCACGTAATACAATTACAGCTCCAATCGAATTTCCATCAGTCCACGCAATAATAAGGGAATTGATCAAAAAAAATATATATACATATCTATACATATATGCACTCTTGTAATCAAAGCGTATTATTTGTATCAAACAGAATGGCAGAGCGTGAAGCTATATAAACAATATTAACCAATGAAGTGATTTAAAATATTTTCTCAAGAATATATGTGTTTTCATATCTAACATCTTTCGATTTGTAATACAACAAACTAGCTTTTCCTTATAAGTATTTGTTATACACTTCTGAAACTTAGTGGACTAAAATCACATTTTTTAAAATGTACTCTTGGTGCGTAAGTGATTGTTATCAGCGAACAGCGTAACTTACTTACTCCTTTTTAGTCGCTCACTGACTCGAAGTCTGAATGGTTGCACTCCGCACTTAAGGCAATTGCTAACCCAAAAACCATGGATCTCGGCTCGTCTTTTCGCTACCAAGGCACCGAAGGATCAAAAGGCGAGTGGACCCACGACAATTGGACCTAGTGGCGATATCCTGGTGCCACCTGTGACTCTGAAAGTGATACCCTTTCGCATGCCCCCCGATTTGCCCTATGACGATCGAAATATGCTGCTTGGAAGGGAGCTATCGCCACATTTGTCCATCTACAAGATTCAATTGACTTCCACCTTGTCCGCATTCCTACGCATCAGTGGGTTTGTCCTCTCGGTCTTCGTTTGGATCGTGGGAATCGGCGGTCTTTGCATGCAGGGCGATATGGAGGGATTTATAAAAAAAGTCGAACAATGCGACTGCCACGGCCTGGTGACGATGGCCAAGCTGATGGTGGTTATGCCATTTGCCTACCATACAGTCGCCGGCACTCGCCATTTGATCTGGTACTTGAACAAGTTCCTCACGATACCAGAGATCTATGCCACTGGCTATGTGGCTGTGGCTCTGAGCATTGCTCTGGCCGTCTTTTTGATGGCCGTAAATGTGGGCGAAAAGGTTAAGGAGGAGGTGGTGGATCTGACAAAGCCCAAAAAGGGCCAGAAGGCTAAGAAAGAAGCTCCGAAGGATGCGAAGAAAGATGCAAAGAAAGATGCGAAGAAAGATGCAAAGAAAGATGCGAAGAAAGATGCTCCTAAGGATACCAAAAAAGAGCACAAAAAGGATGCAAAGGACAAAAAGAAAGATGAGGAGGGCAAGTCTGCTAAGTGATCATGAACTATTGTTTTGCGTTTTACTAAATGACTATACTCCGAATGATTTATTGGATATATAACGATCTTGCAATGTGCTTTTTAAATTTAGATGTATTAAATCTATAAAGTATGATTTAATTTTATGATATAATTATATTTTTATATTTATTTTATTTTTTATTCCACCATTAAAAGCTTTTGCTAAATATATCCTCATAATTCTACAAATGTTAACTTGTAAGCTATTTCTTTATGACTTTTGGGCACTACAACGCCACAAAATCATTCTGCACTCAAATTGAAACCTCAAGTAGGCAACAGCAATCAAAGGCTGTATTAAGAAATTAACCCAGGCAGAAAGTTGTTTTGGCCACGCCAACTTCAAGTCAAAGATGGTAATTAGAGTCCAGGGAAAACTTGGCTGGGCCTCTGAGAAAATATGAATATGTGCTGAGGTGTATGTGTATGCATATGCATATGCAATCAAACAAAATGTTACACTGTAATATACTTGGATTGTTAAATATCTTTATTAAGTTTCAAAATTTAAAGTTTCCTTTCTTCAAGAAGTTTAAGTACATATTCGCCCGGTCTGTTTAGTTTTATGAATAAATACTACAAAATTATGACTTATTTCTGGCTTTATGAATTTCCAAAACTTTTCTTACAAATTTTCCTACTGCATTTGGCCTTCCAGTGGGGACACGCCCATCGGCATTTTTCCACTCCACTTGACTGTGGTCTGTGGACTGTGGACTGTGTGCGTGCAACAATTGTGCGGCCAGGGCAACTTGGCCAAGTTTCGGGCCAAACTGCACGCAATGCAGCCACAGCCAGTTGAATGAGTTCAAGGCTTTTTTGAGGTTTTCCCCTTTAATTATGAACCACTCAACGCCAGTCAAGTGTGGTTGTTGCCATTATTTTTACTCTAGATCCACGTTTTCTCCGTCTCCATCATTCCCACCCCCCCCCCCCCCCCCCAATTTTAGCTCCAAGTTCAAATGGGTGAAAGTTTTAGTTGTGTTTCGGTATTTGCTGCTATTTTTCCTCTCCTTTCTTTGCTGCCTGCCCCTCTTGAACTCGCATTGCTTCACGGTTTTTGTTTCATTTGGGGCGAGGGACAGTGGGGATTTTCCAAATGCGCCACACGATAGTAACGGTTGCTTTGGTCCGACTGGGAAATCTATGCTAGACAGGCCTCATTATGCTGCTAATGGCTTGGCTCAAACTTTTACAGGTAATTATCGACACTTTGCAGGGCATTTGCTGCTTGATCGTTGTTCTTGTTGCCACCGAGGCTTCCATTTGTTGCTGCAGTTGAAAAGTTAAGCACCGCATTTTTCGGGGGCCAGGGCACTTACCATTTTGGGGTAGATGGGGTCACAAGAGCTTCAGCTTTTTCTAACTTGGGCCTTCGGGTAATTAAGTGTGTGGCTAAAATATGCTTTAAACGTTGATAACATGGCGTATGCTTGATGTTGTGTCCACGGGGAGGTGGCCACTTGAACTTGCTCAACTGTAAAATGAGTTATGAAAAGTTTAGTTCGGCTTCCAGTTTTTCCCTAAGGTCATGATTGTTGCCGGTTTTTCTATGTGTCGCTGTGAGCATTGTTTTAAACTTAAAGTTTAAAAAAAAAGATTCAGGTATACAGCTAAATATATCTAAATTCAAAATAGCATTACAGGCTTATCCCTATCTCTTGGCCACAAAGTTAATTAGTAGACTCTTGAAAGGTTTTCATAATTTTCCCTATTACCTCTGTTAAGTGCTTGAATGAACCACCATTTCTACCTTGCGCTGCGTTAATGAAATCCTGCGAAACCACCTTTCTTATCGGTATATCGAAATTGCTTCGACTATGAGTTCACTAAATTTTTACGCGTGTTGCCAAAGTGCTGAGCAAATAGCCAGGCAGCGATTTTAATTGAAAAATATTTACCCACACTAAGCTCTTCAGCGTGCTTGACATTTTGACGCGGAATTTAATGGCCCCTCCACCGTCTATTAGGTATTTCAATGACAATTCACTGAGAAAATTAAGAATGGCGTTTGAATGCGCTAGAGATGCAACAAAAAATATTATATTATAGAAATATAGTGTGTAATCTACAGTGGTTCATAAATATTAGTTTATGTGGGAAATAATTATAATTTCGCTTTACAAACGAAACTTCGTTTCCTGCTGTGTACAGTTCAATTAATAAACGAATGAAATCCGCTTAAACAAAAGGCAAAGGCAAAAGCGAAATCGGGAGGAAAACGATGACAATCAAGGACCCCTCCCATTCCATTTCGTGAACCCGAGTGATTTGCGACATTTTGTCATTTTCGCTGATGCAAAACCAACACTCGAACTGGGCGGCTGGGGAGCGAAGAACGTTCAAGTACACTAATTAAGATCAAACGTTTCGGGGGGTCCAAATGAGATGCCATCGAAGGGCCAAGAAACTACCCGCCGTTTGGGGCCATTGTTGTATGTATATTCATATTAAAATCACATAATGAAGTGTCAGCGAAAACGACGCCGTCGCCCCCTTCAATCAAAGATTAACGTCAAAAGTTGGGATGCGAGTGTTCAATCAAAACGCTGGAGTGCCAGTCACCAGCCTCCCACTCCCCCTTGCGCCGTGCCATTGTAGTAGCTGTTTGTAATTTATTTGGCCGCTGGCGGCCATCAAAAGGTAAGAAGTGTCCTTAAGTGGTTGCCTTGGCTCGACTCATTTTGGCTCATCTCATGGCTTAGACGGAATGGACTGCCATCCCAAACTGCGTGGCAGGTCGCACTGGTAATTAATGAAAAGTAGGCACCGGGACTGTTGGGGGTAACTAATTAAAGATGCTTAATAAAGTTAATGGATTCCACAAAGACAGCGGCCACGGGTCCAATGAGCTGTGAGCTCTCTTACCTATTTATAGCCGCACTTATTTTTCTACTTTCTCGCTAATGTATCTGTCCTTTTTTCGTTTTCCTTTTTTTTATACATTTTCCTCATAATTTTGCATTTGTATCAAATGATGTGTATGCCTTAATAGCCACAGGGATTACCAAAGATTCTTCTGCAAAAAACAATAGGAAATTTCTCTAACGCCTGCTACGTATTTCCTTCTTTGTAAATGTTTTTATTTCATATTAAGTTGCAATATTTATTTAGTTTTAGAGGAATTGCTTTTAAATCCCTTGTTTTCTGTGAAGGGGTTTTCATTTTTGTTGCGAAGACAACTTTTGGCGCAATATCAAATATTAATGGGCAAAACGTTGTTAGCCTTCTAAAAAATGCATGTGCCACAAAGGCAGCGGTGGAAACAAGAACCGAAATGTTGACTATTTGCAACGCAACGAGTTTTGGCGTCATTTTCGTTTATGGTAAAGAATTCCCAATGCTTTACATACTGTGTCTACGATATATGAAAAATAATATTAGGTTTGACTTTGCTGTGGCATTTTCAGTCAGGAGCGAACGGGAAAATATTTAAAGTGACTAGTACAGTGGGAGATCGAAAGAGGAAACTCTGTATCATAAAAAATATCTTGGCTTTCTCTCAAATATACACGTATAATGTAAACAAATTGTAATATGTTAATATTTACTTACGGCTCTTTTTAATATATTGAGCGCTCTAATTTCACACACACACATTTGTTTAAGTAAGATATTTCAGTTTTTTATATCCGTGGCAAAGAATGTTTGTTCCTAAAAGCTTCGTATGTGTGTGATTTCTGGGGCAAACGGGGGATTGAGCTGAACATTTTAACGTACATAAATATATGAAAAGTTAATTTGAAAAAATCTCTTTTGACAGCGAACAGCTAGAGCCAAGGATGCGAGGTGTTGTTACAGCTCCTCGGTTCTATTTGCTGCCCCTGCTGCTTTGGCTGCTTTGGCTGCTCCCGAGTCGCAAGTCAGTCACTTGCAGGATGCTTTCGTCCTGCAGCTACACACCCATACAAGCTCATGCTCGCACTCACACTAGCGCCGCTTAAACGATGAAAAATGGGGAAAACGGAGAAATATACGCGATATTCGCTGGTCTCTTGGGGGAAATGGAAAAAGGAAAAGGGAGCTGGTTGGTCCTGTTGGTCCTGCTGTTCCTGCTGTTCCTGTTACTGTTACTGCTCCTGCTGTTTATATAGCCTGGTCTACGTGTATAAATAACGGTAACATTTTAAATCAGTCGAGTGACTGCAGGAAAATGCCAAAACGAAAAGCTCAAACTGGTGCCAACATCTGACAAGCGGCCCTAGAAGCCAGCCAGCCACAACCCAATCTTGGCATCCCCAGGAACCGGGAACCAGGAACCATTTCCTATTCAGCTCTTTCGCTGACATTGATGTGCATGTTTTGGCGATTGTGTGCATGTGTGCGTGTGTGCGTGTGCCCATGTGTGTGCTTGTGTGTGCGTAACCGCAAAAAATTTCATCGCTCATACATATCCGAGTATGTGTGAGCTGGACTTGTCCTTCTCCTCCCATTCCCATTCCCCTTCCCCTTACCGTTCCCCTTTCACGTTCCCCTTTCACGTTCACGACCATGTCCATTTCGTGTCTCCTTGTCGCTGTCCTGCGTCTCTCTCCCTATCTCTCTCTCGCCCTGTCTCCCTTACTCCCACTTGGATCCTTCAGCTCTGACACTCTACTCATTCTTTTTTTTACGCTGCTTCATATTTTCTGCAAAATTTATGTAATTTTAACCCATTTTTTCACACCCTGGCATGATGCTGCTACTGCTGCTGTTATTAAATCTTGTCGCAGTTGTAATTGGTTTTTTAAATTTTAATTAAAAGCCAGAATAAACGATAATTTTGGAGTGGCTGAGCGGGTTTTGTTCTTATACACATGTGTGATTTATGACGTTCAGGGCTTAAGTGATGTCTGTATTTTGAAATAAATAGTCCAGCAGCGAGAGATTTTCGTTGCTAGCGTTAAGTCACCATAAGGTGCCAAGGAAATGTTATATTTAACTTATGTCATATATTTTTAAATGTACATGTTATTAAATTTATTAACATTCTTTAAGAACCATACAACTGCATCATTAGTTAGTAGAACTGAAAGCGGAGAAGTGTTTAATTAAATCCCTGGATGGCAATGAATTTGAGAGAGGGGCATTTTGCTGAATGTGTTCTCGGGCAATTTCATTGATTTTGGCTGCAATGATTGCCAACTTTGTCATTGCCAATTGAACTGCTGCAGACATAAATCAGACAGGCCACAGGCTTCTGCAGTAGTTGCAGCTGCCGCCGGGGAAACCACAAAATGTCAGCCTTAAAAATGATCCGCTGCAGCTGCGACTTCCGTTGGCCATTAAGGTGAACGTCGTGTCCGGACCGTATAATTGTATTAAAGGTAGAAAAATTGCAGGTAGTTAAGCCAGGACACGATTGCCTTCTGCTCCTGCTCCTGCTCCTGCTCCTCCTTCTGCTCCTGCTCCTGCTGCTCATCGCCGTTCTTGCCGCCCTCCTGTCTAATTGAATTTTTCTGCGCAACGCTCATTTATTAATCCGATTTCTATCGGCACAGAAATCCCCAAAACACCCAGCCCTGTTGGGACACTGCAGTTGCCCCACCGAATTAATGGCATTCATTAGCCGCATTTAGATAGCCATCGGAAAGAAATGGAAACGAAACTGAACTGAAACCGAAAGCTTAGCTTAGAAATACAAAATGAGACTGCAGTTGCATGGCATTCTTGCAGCTTGTCTTGGATTGCACTTTATGAGGTATCTTATCACTTGCATCGAATTTCATCATTAAATGTGATTCTATTTTATATTTTAAAGTGATTGGAATGTGTATTTTCCCTCAGCGCTTACCCGCATGAATGAATAGGAGCTAAGTCTTTACATATGTACATATGTACGTATGTGTGTACGAGTATGTACATATATCCAATTAAATTGGGTCAAACTGTTGGGCCACATATCCCCGACTATCATTCTAGAGCTCCGCTTCTCTTTCTTTGCCTATTTGGACGCCTTTTAATTAGCATGTTTATTTGACTTTGCTGGCAAGCGGAAAGTTTTCTAGGGGACTAAAGGCTGAGCCTTCGTTCCGGGCACACGTGGCGTATGTGTAATGCGAGTCTGTGTGTTGTGTGGATGGAGGAGCAGCTGCTTGTGCGTCGAGTGTTGATTAAACAAATTGCAAATGAGTTTCGGTTTTTTTTTTCGGGCGTAGATGTTGTAGTTTCTGTTTTGTTCTGGGTAAATGTAAATAAACAAAGAATTGGGTAAGACATGCACTTGAATAAACTCTTATAAAACTAAGCAAATAGAACGGCAAGAGAGGCAAACTGTAGTTAAATGCACAAATAAGCGGCACATGTACTTCTCTGTGTCTGTGTCTCTGTGTGTGTGTGTGTGTGTGTGCGAGCTGTGCAAATGACAGTGAGTTATTTAAGAAATGCAATTTCAATTAAATATGCAAAATACTCAAAAGTCTAATTTAGACAATTCCCAATGCCGTCCGGGAAAGAGAAGAACGGCAGGCAACAATGCGCAGATACTTAAATATTTATATAACCAAAGGGACCAAGAGGCGTGGCAAAGAGAAAGCGCGGCGGAGTGTGGGCGGAGGCGGGGCTGCTGCAGCAACAAAAGTTTGTAATCAACAATTTGCATATTTGCTTTGGCAATGGCAAAAACTCGCTCTCTTCCAAGCCGCTCTCCTGCACCTTGCGCGCATTTCTCATTGTTCCTCCTGCTGGCGACTCCCACTCGCAATACCCTGTAATCGCATATCTCGGGGGCATGTGGTGCTATTTGCAAATAATAAGATATTTAAAATCTACTCCGATCAAAGAAATATACGCATAAGCATGCATGAGAACAGCTACTTCTAGGCCCAAAAAAGTATGCTACGTTTTTGTGCAGTGCGTTGCCGGGTATCCTGCAGTCTGCATGCTGTGCAACAATAGTTGCTCAGTTTTTTTTGTTTTTATTTCTGCGTTGTTAACAGTAGTTAGTTGTAGTTGTAGTTGTTGCTACTGTACTTTACACAGTTGTTTGGCTGCTTTTTGCACGCTCTTAAGCATCGCGCGGGCATGAAACTTACTTCATTTGCGTTTATGTGATTTTATGCTCTAATAACTTTAAGTAGAGTGAACGGCTTACCCAACAATAAAAAACTACATTACAATCATAATAATAATAATGAAAAAAAACAAGGGTTAAACTCTCTGTCGACAATCCGTATAAAGCCGCCAACCCAAAAACCACTTCATTCCTCTTCCGTGTAAACATTTTCCGTTTGCCCTGTTTGCAGCTTTAATATTAATGTTAATTAATGGTGGCTAAGTAGCTGAAATGGCTTCTTAGTGTGGTTGTGTTTGTGCAAGGTCCAAAGTCAAGTGCCAATTTAACTTGCAATCCTAAAATTCTAGGTTTCATTCTTTAAATTTGTATTTTCAATAGGTCCTTCCATTTGTCTTGACCTTCAATCAGTATTGCAATAGTTATATAATGCATAAATAAGAAAATAATAACTGATTTAGAAAGCTACAAAGCAACTGATATTTATTACTTTATTATAATGCATACATCAACAAAATAGTTATTTAGTAATAGTTAGTTAGTAGGTCAACTTATCTTAATATATCATAAATGATAGCTTGGCCCTTATTGACTCAGCTGTGGGCTTAAATTCGGCACTAGTAGCGAGGTCCTGCCACTAAGTAGTTGCTGCCACTGGGCGCCACTAACTTACTCACTCGCCAAAGGGGGTCAAGGGGGGGTCAAAAGCAGCCGCCCGTTCCTCCATTCATTCGCTTGGCCATTCAGCGTTTGTTGGCTGGATAATTATGTTGTGCGTGCTAGATTTATGCGCAGACCCCCCCTGAGGGCCTCGAAAAACTGCGAGTTCGGGGCCAAAAACGTAAACCCGTCCAGGATTAGAAGGTGCAAAGACGCCATTTTCGGTTGGTTGCCGCCGTTGCCGCTGACGCTGCCATTGCCATGGCCATTGCCGCTACAACTACTGCTGCTGCTGCTGCTGCTGCTGCAGCATGTGTTGCAAATAAATTGACTGTCTGTGGCGATGAGCAAACAAAGCGGGCCATGCCCAAAACCAACGACCCACTTCCAGGTCCTGTCCATCGGCCATGGCCACTAAATAAGCAGGATCGTGTAGGTGCAAATGGATGTGCGAGGGTATTTGGTATGCGTGCCAGGGGCGCAGCTTGCAGGGGGCAGCTCTCTGGCAGGCTCTACATTGATTTCGCATTCATTGGCTGATGAAGAGCTTATCGCTGTTTGGCTTTTGTGTCGTTTGTCGAGTGTGGTCAGCTGAGGTTTGCTCCAGGCCATTTACCTTTAAAGTGGTTTCATTTCGAAATGATTAGTGTTAACAGGGATTTGCTATCAATTCATTAAAGCGTACTCTGTTTGATTTCACTACTAACGCTTTGCCCAAAACAAAAAGAAAATAATATGTCTTTTCAATATTCTATTTAGCATTTTAATGAATTATATCGACCAACTGAAGACTTCATTAAAGAGCAGCCCCCTTTCGCCATTCCATTCAACTGCGACCCTGTCCCTTGAGTGAGTATCCGTGAAAGTCGCTTCAATATTCAATATTGCAGGCTCGTCCTGTGCGTGCGTGCCTTGAAATTAAATGTCGTTATAAGTAGGCATTTATATACAGTGTAAGACGGTCGCTATATGGAGCGAAACACTCTCACGTATGTAAAGCCATATCTTTGTGCCTTGTCTGTGTGCGTGTGCGTTTGCGTTTGCGTGTGTGTGTGTGTGTGTGAGTGTGGGAGGAGTTTGTCTTTCAACACACAAAACAAATATTGAATGAGAAATAAACGCAAGCTAAATAATACAGAATGCCCCCTCTTCTTAGACAACGCATTTGGCAGTCGGGCAAAGTTGATTGTAAAGAAAGCTGACGCCGTCATTAACTTCGATAGACTTTTCTCTTTCGGCCCAGCAATTGTGTTCTCTATAGTACAGATATATAAAGATGCCATGCTAAATATATAAAAGAACCCAAGGTTCCTCACAGAAGAGAAAACAACAGCGAAAGGCGAATTCTTCCATAAAAACGGGTAAAAACTATGAGTATTTCATTGAATTTGCGATGTGTACTGCACCAATTTACTGGAGTTTGAACTGTTATAAGCAGAACTCCCGAAACCCGTGACACTCATCTAATTATTCTCTCAATTATAAACCGAAACTCGAGCACCACCACCCGTTTTGCCTTTGTGTGGCTGGCCGTCGCATTGAAAATTAGTGACATGGCGCATGCATTAGTAAGAGCTCGATGGCAGTCGATGGCAATGCAAATCATTGTCATTGCAGGGCGCAACCACATGCCAGCGCCCGCTGCACTGCCCCCTTCCCCCAGGAGACTCCGGGAAATGCAATGGAAGCCCCAGACCGAGAAAACCCCAACCCCCGAAAACACAGAAACCGACGCTTTCCATGCAATTTCCGCACAAGTTTGTGGCTGCCGCGGACCCCAAGTCGTGTGCTGCAAGTGTAATGAGCTTTAATCATAATTGATTTAGTGTGTGAGCCCGGCTCGCTGCCTTCCTGCCTGCCAGCCTGCCAGGCTGCCTGTCATCAATGCCAACCGATTTATGCGCTGCAATAAACTTGGCCGACAAATTATGACGACAGTCAGCAAGACCGCCCAGATGCGCTGACTGTTGAGTTCATTTTTCAAGCGGCCAAAAGTTGCGCCGCTTTGCAGCTCAACACTCCTCGCTTATTGACTTATAGCCAAGCTGGGGTGTGGGGTGTGGGCGAAAAAAAAAAGAAGTAGTTTTAGCCAGCCACAAAAGCCAAAAGTTTTCGGCATCTACGCTTCGCCTTCTACGTTCCTTTTCGGCGAGAGTGTATGCAAATATTTCAGAGCCGGGAAAACTTTTACAATGGAAATGCGGGGCTTTTCACTTCGTCTTTCAGCGTTGTGTGCTTTTAACAACTGCTTAAATCAATCGCAATATTGATATGGCCTCGGATGGCGTCGGATTTCGTGATAGATTTATTTTGCCGCAGGATATGTAATGTTGCCTATAATAAAAACGCGACTTAGCTAATGCTATGGAGATTATAAGAATATTGTATTCTAAGGGCACAGTATTCAGTTGCTTAGGTGGTGATAGAAGTTTTGTGCATTTAGTTGTTGAGTGCACTTATTAAATGTATAATTAACAGAAATGGCGTATTTGCAGCTTTCTTGTAGAAATTCAGTTTGCTCCCGAAGAAATTGCAGAACAATTAAGTGAGCAATAGCTTGGGGGGCAATCCAAACAACGAACTAATTCCTACTGAATGCCGGAGTTAAATTTCTCGAAGCAGGACCAAAAATGGCCAAAAAGTAAAAACCAAGGGACACGGTGGGGAGCAGCCAAGACAATCATTTGTCAGCTGCAGCCCCACTGATTGGCCATTTAGTTATGCGCCGTCATAAAGATAAGCAAGCTGGTCCAAGTCACATTCGGATAAGTCTGGGGAAAATGACACCAGCTTACCAGGACCACAAAAGAAGCACACTTCAAAAATAATTACATAAATTCAAGATGAATCTTAGATTCGAGAGGGCATGATTCATACTTGCATAGTTTGCATTGCCCTTTTAAAACTTTGTAGAATTAATTAGATGCAGTGATTAAAGATTTTGCTTGTTTTTGGTGTTTAATGAATCATTTTTCCGAGTGCACACGAAGCAACTGAGTCTTGGCATTCATTAGCAGTGGTCGAGCTGCCAGCTGTCGCCCATGGTCCACGCTCCATGCTCCTGTCCTTAGGTTAGTTAGTGCGAAATGCAAATTTCCATGGCTGCACTTCACTAGCTTGAAGGCTCGAGATCCACTGGCCCGCTCGCTTCCATCCACATCTTCGTCCGAAAGTTCTTGACTTTGGCATTTTTGTTTGTTTAATAAATTTGCCTCGGCAAAGACAATTTTAAATTCTTCTAGCAGCAGCTACAGCTCCACAGCTCCACAGCTACACAGTCATAGCCACAGCCACAGCCACAGCCACAGCCCAAGGGCAGCCAGAGATGCCAGAGATGCCGTGCCGGGGATGATGGGGGTAGCATGAGTGTTGGAGGACAGGATTTGGGTCCAAAGCGGATGCAACCCCATTACCGAGGGCCGAGGACAAAGGAAACCAATTAACAGACGCCATTGTTTCACTTGGTAATTCAACTAAATTGCATGGCATTGCAGCTGTAAGCAAATCTACCGGTGCTCCAGCTTCCTCCCACATCTCCACATCTCCACCACTCTGTCCCTCCCCATCGCCATTCAGGACTTCTCATTCAGGATTCGGGCTGGCTTATTGGTACAACATTGCCAGCTATGTGTGCCACTGCCGGACGTGTAGGTGGTGCCAGTAGTCAGTGGATGTTGAGTACTGAAAGATAACTGGCAGCGGTAGCGAGTGGAAACAAATGAGTTGGAAGGGAATTAGAATGGGGCATTGTGAAGAAAGGGTAGTGTTACTTTTGTGGTCTCGGCTTCCATTTGATTTTCGGTCGAAGCCGGCAGCCGCAGGATATTGCGCAGAATGCCACAAAGGCTCAGCACTCTGCCTCAGCTGATTAAAACCTTTTTGGGGAATTGTTTTGCTTTCTTGGCCAGTTGGAACAAAACCCAATGGAAATTACGATTTTCGACCACTTTCGGAAATTTTTGCCGAGCATTTTTCGATATCTCCAATTGAAAAGTTGGATTAAATATCATGACTTTTTCTAAAGGCACACAAAAGGTATCGTGTTGCATGTTGCATGTTGCATGTTTCATTCAGTGGCAAACTGGAAGCATCAGTGTTTATGATTCGATATGACTTAAGCGGTGAGATAGTAATAAGATTTTATTTTATTTTATTGCTTTGCTTTATAATTTATCAATACTTCAGACGTTATTTTTTATATTTTTTTAAACCAGTAAGAAATGTTCCTGTTAATGAAATCTAGAAAATTTTATTTTCTGTTATCGACGTGGCTCTTTTTATAATAGAACATTATTTGTTTGTTTGGCTGTCATTACGCTTGGCCTTAAATAAGTAGTGAGTTACAATTTCAAAGCGGAAGCTTAACGTTTTTCCTCCGTTGGTAAGCGAAAATAAAGCCGAAAAAACTAATGCCGAATCCCTAACCGCATCCACAGACAGCAACTGGTAACGAGCAACTTTTCATTAGCATTTGGTATAACAAATTCTGGTAATTTTACCCCCCTCCCCAGCCGCCGAAAGTGCCACGTCCACACGCACATGCCGCCACCCTAAGCGGAAGTCCTGGCGTCCTGAAAGCCAAGTGCATTGTGAGCGGGGCAAACATTTTCATTGGTTTTCCTTTTGGGGGAGGAGGGCGTAGAAGTGGGAGTGGGTCGGTTGGCGGCGCATTTGAAGCGCGTCGAAAATGCATTTGCCCAGCGAGCGATCGAAAGCGGTTGCCTGCCTGGATGATTATCCTGTGCAAGTGTTTCTGCCTCTGTGTGGGTGTGGCTATTTGTGTGTATGCCTGTGTGTGTGCGTCTCTGTGCCTGTTTGCCAGGATAAACGACGTAATCCACACGAAATGGAACTTTTCACATTTAACTGCTGCCGCTTCTCTGCTTTTCCATGCTGCACACTGGCTACGAAAGGTGGGGAAAAATGTGAAATCCGCAAGGGCAAGGGAAAAGTTTGGGAGGTAGTCGGTCCGGCAACTGGAAAACTTGGCCGGTGAAGAGTGAGAAGTGCCCGGCTTGATAATGAAAACTTGAATCATTGTAGGCAAACTGCAGTGCCTGGACGGTCAGCGAAATCCGGACAACTAGGCGAATGCGCAATGTTCTTGCAAACAATTTATGAATTGAAGTTCAAGGCTTTTCCACTTGAATCAAATGTTGGATACTAGGATTTTGTTTAGCATTTTCATTTTAGAAATAAATTGAATAAATTTCAAAAGTGAGAAACTTGTGTGCCTCTTGTCAAACTATCGGGTAATGCAGGCGAGTCATCTGGCCAAGAGGACAAAACGATCGGTTACTGGACTTCGTCCTTAGCCTGTAGCCCTGTTTCTTTCCAGGCTGTCGCTCTCTCGCTCCCGCTGCCTGGGTGTAAAGTGTTTTCGTTTCGTTTTCGTGGTCCGTTGCGTGCCAAATCTATGAGAGCGTGCAATGGCCGCAAAAAGTTGCCGGACAGAATGAGGATGCCTGGCTGAAGATGAACACGCACTGCGGAAAAAAACCCAACAAATTTGTGTGATATCTAACATAAAAAATTGTATATTGCCAGTTCATTTTGTATGTTAATTATATCAGTGATTTGGTAATAAACATCGTGCAATTGTCTGAGATTATCAAAATCAAGACCCGAATACGGCGAAGCGTTGCCGGAAAAATTGTGCCGGAGCGTCAAGCGCCTCTCCCCTTTGAGACACGGGCTCCAGGGTCCCATAGGAAATATTAAACAATAGTTTTGTCAAATTTCGCTGACTTTTTCTCAGTGTGCAGCTGGGCAGGGAATGGCGTTGATGCTGATGCGATGGAGGCTGAGGCATGGAGGACGTTGGGGACACTCACTGGCCATTGCCTGCGTCAACCTTTAGTAGCCTTTTGATGACTTTTTGCCGGCGTTGCTGCTGTTGCTGCCGTCGTCGTTATTTTTGTTGTTGTTGTTGTTGCTGCTGATGATGCTACTGCTACTGGAGATGCGGTTGTTGTTGGAACCGCAATTTTCTTGTTGTAGTAACACGCCCCATTGTTCTTGTTGCTGCTGTTGCCGCTGTCGTTGATGGCGTTCAAATGAAAACTTTTCCAATTATTGCGGTGAGCCAAGAGCCGAGGAGCCGGAGACAACAGGCGGGCGTAAAAAGAGCAAAAAAAAAAAAAGAAGGGAATCCCGGCTGAAAGAAAAATCATGGGGCAGACAAACAAGTAAATGAGCATCAAATCGAACTCGTGCGGCGCATAATGAGTGTTCAGTTCACTTCGAATTGGTTTGGCTTTGGTCGCTTTTTGTGTTTTCCCCCGTTCGCAGGCGGGTGCCACATTGGAGTGCCGCCCCGGTCATTAATCTAATTTGATGTTTCAAGCCGCCTACGGGCTGGTAAAATTTAAAATGATGATTCCTCAATCGACCTTTCGGGTTCCAAGGTGTATATCGATCAAAGCGTTCGTTTCGTTTGAAGCCCATCCGTTAATGATGATGACGCCCAGACAATGATGGTGGTACAACAACAATGACACCCACTAAGCTGCGGCACGCCTCATGACAATGCAATGTAGCCCCTAATTCCAACCAATACGCGACCGGAAGTGGCGCCATATTGTTTTCAGTGCTTTCACCGCTCGTCATACTCTTTAGTTTTGGGATCACATCAAAGGCTTTCCAATTATCAGATCCAAACAGAATATATATATTAATGAAATTATATCTTATTATTATATTCTTAATAATGTATTAACGTAATAGTTTGATGGAGTTTTCTCCAGTTGTTTCAGAACGTACATTTTAAGGGTATAGAGGGCTTCCATACGAAAAATTCGAGATATTAGTAATATTTTTGCTTTTGTCATTTACCGCCTGGTGTTCCCCCATGATGACAATGTGTTTTCTTCCTCTCGCTTTTCCTGTGGGCGGAGTTGGTGGTTTTGTGGTGGGGAATCGATGGGCTTAACAAAAGGAAAAGCGGAAATAATTTTGTTTGCACGCGGAAGCTTTTTGTTGTTTAGCCGCCACTGCTCTTGGTTAAATCCTTTTTGCTTAACTAAGTCGCCAAATTGATTAATAATTGTCGTCATCGTCATGGTGTCCGTGACTCTTTGTTTATATCAAAGTTTAATTAAAGTTTAAGCGTTTGTTGCATTGGCATTACCCTGCCAGCTTTTCGAGCCTTTCTTTTACTTATTTCGACGGTATGCTGGGAGTTTTCTTCTTTTATTTTTTTGCGGCTGGTGTATGTGTCGATTAATTACGCGTCTCGTCGGCGCCAATGTTGCAAAGTTTAATTAGTTTCGCTTTTAATTGACAGCTAAAAAAGTTCAGGCAGCCTGCCGCTTGTCAAATCGATGGAAGCGGGACGCTGATAGTTCTGGGGAAATCGAGGGCACCATGGTATTAGTTTCCGCTGGCGAAATTCACTTCAAATTGACAGGGAAAGAGTGCGAAAATTACTGGGTCCTTCTTGGCTGGAGTTCAATGAAACTAGCTTCAGTTTCAGATGTATTAAACGGAGCTCTTGCAAAATGGTTCTTAGAAAATACAAAATAATATATTCTGAAGTCACTGCTCAAGTTTTTCTATTTACCACTGAATTAATCCCACACACAGCCAAGTTAACGCATTTGCATTTAAAAAGTCGAAGTTGCAGTTGGTCTTAATTGTTTCGGCCAACAGGCTTTCCGTCTTGCAAGAACCACGACCACTCCTGTCGTTAGCCAGGGACTTAAATGGCAAGGGCTTCCGTTCCAGCTGCTGGTGTATTTTCACTTTTGTGGCTCCTACTGTTTCAGCTTTGGCAGTTGGCCGTAACTGTTTCTTGTTGCGTAAGTCAACAGTCGCAATGTTGTGTTAATGTTGGCTATACGTTTGCCCCCCTTCCCTCGGTCGAGTGTATTTGTGTGTGAGTGAATGTCCTGTCATTTGTTGACCAAATAACTACATGGCAAGCAATTTGTATTTGTTTTACTTTTGCCGACTGCTGAGTCCTGTCCGGTTTTGCCCCAGCTCTCCAGCATTTGCTGCACGCACCGAAGACAAAAAGCAAAGGACTCAACTAATTTCATATTAAAACATCGTTTTGCATGCAGGAACACAAGCAGCAGCATCAGCATCAGCAGTCCAAGAGTGCCATGGCACTCCACAAGCGTTTCTAATGAATTTGATGTCCTGGCCGAAAAATTCCATGCCCTTTTTGGCCAGCATGTGACTGTGTGACGGCCGAGATGGGGGTCACATAATTGTCGTCCTCATTCCAGCCAGCTGTCAGGAGACAATAGGGCCAGCAATGCAATTAACATTTATGGCATTTTTTAGACATCTCCACCACCTCAAGCCATCTGAGCTCACGGAGGCCTTCCAAAATCAAAGTCGATTCGATAATCCAATGAGTTGGCATTTCATTTCGCTTCTCCTGCTGCTCGCCACTCAAACGATCCATAATAAATTGCAAATAAATAGACAGTGAAAGTGAATTACAAATGAGCCGTGTCCAGCGAAGCGCATCGAAAAAAAGGGACACCAGAGCGAGCGGTCGACAAACCCCGAATTATCGAAAATTTTTACTCATTATTGGGCCCAAAAGGGCGTACCATAAATTTATGTTCTGTCCCTTTTCGCTCTGACCAGGAAATTGCCCAGGCCAACAAGCTAAAGTCAAGGATGATGCACTGTCAAAAATAAAATCATTGAAATGGTAAGCTACTTTTTCAATTGCTTTACTTTAATTTACTTAGAAGTTACTATCAAGTTTTTCTGGAATATTTTCTCTAATGGATATTTCCCAATTATCAAACTAAACCAGAAATGTCGCAAATGATAAAGAACCAAAATATTTATAAAGTTCAAGTAGGTGGAATATATTTTTTTAAGTGCAATGACTTCGTCCACTGAGCCATTGAAGCGGTCCTAATCAATGGGAGAATGGCAGATACTCAAGCACATACATAGAGGAGAGAAGGCCAAGTCCGATTCTGGCCTAGGTCATCTAGCAGTATTTGCGTTTGGCTATTTTCAAATGTTCCTCGTCCTCGATGGGCAATGTAATAAGGCTTTGGCCGCATCATCTGTCCATGGCATTCCGCCCACAGGAACCTCCAGTCCTTTGCCATTCGAATCGGATGCGAAAACAGGCCATAGAGATGATTGAAGCAGTGAATAAATCACGAGCTCGGTGGCATTAGATTTGCCAAAGAACGTGGAGTGTTGAAGGCGTTTGCCCGATGAAACTTTCATATGACATTGGTTTTGACATTAATTACTAATAAGTAGGCATGTGAAATTAAACAAGAAATTAATGTAATAGTGCTTGGGTGCAACCAATGGGCATATATTTAAAGTAGGGGTATTTGAAAAGATTTCATTTAATCTTTGGCTGGATCAGTGAATAATTTTCCATAACCTTATTAGTGATTAAGCGTGATCATTCATTTATTCCATGCCGCCTGCCTGCGTTTTCCTGGAGAGCATGCATTTTCAATCGGATTTCCGTTGCCTGTGTCGCTCGCCTTGATTTCCCATTTATCGACTTTCCACTTTATTTGAGCGGTTCCGAAGCCGTTGGATTGACCAGACAGTTGGCATCGTGTTTCATAAGTGCCACGCCCGCCGGGCCGCCAGAGCCGCCCACACTTTGCGGTCGAGAGTGAGGCATCATTATTATGCCATGCACAGTTATGTGCCTGACCCGAACGGAAAAATATGTAAAAAGGCCGCGCAAAAATCCTTTTCCATTTTTTTCATACTTGCCTTGTATGCTAGCCCAAAATTTGACATATAAAATTCAACTTTTGGGCGGAATTTTTGAGTCCATCTGGGTTGCAGAATGTGGGCGGTGGTTGGTGGGTGGCGAAGGTCGCAGGGAGTGAGTATGTGTGTGTGTCAGCGTGTGTGAGTGTGTGAGTGCCTAATGTCAACTTTTGGGCACCGTCCTGGCAGCAGCTCAATTTCGCTTTATGTTAATTTAAACATGTGCCGCTATGCGCATAAAATATGAACTCAACCTCTCGTTTAGCTTACTCTTGGATTTGCCCCGTTTTTGTTGTTATTTTTTATTCAAACCATCCCCCCTCCCCCCCCTTCCCTTCCACCATCCCGCATAAAGGATATCCAGAGTGTCCGAGTTCCTTTTTAGTCCTGGCCTTGCTATTTGTTCATTGTAGTTTCGGGTCAAGTTAGTTTTATTTTCAGTGCGAAAGAGTGTGTGTGTGTGTGTGTGTGTGTGTGTGTGTGTGTGTGTCCAAAGATTTTGCTTTTCTCTTCTACTTTCACCAGGGGCGACACACGGTGGCGGGGGCGTGGCACGTCTGGCATGTGTGGCCAAGTGATTTGTATCTGTGTGCTGGTCATATGTTTGCCTGTGTATGTGTATACATCTCTCTCTCTGATTTCTTCTTGTTGATTTTTATGTTAGCATACTTCTTTCTTCTTTTTTTTTCGCCTGTTCAGTGTGTGTCTGAAAAGGAAGGCTCCCATATTTTTGTTGTTAGTCCTGCTGAGGTGCTGTAATGGGTCTTATTTCATAAATTTTATATACACGATGTGTGCAAGCTGAAACAATTCAATTTGTTCGGGCTTATTGGAAACGTAGGAGGTGAGGTTTTGGCTACCATTTTGAATTTAATGGCGTACTATTAAACCTTTAAAAGTATTATAGTTTGCACTAAATTATCTAAATTTTTTCGGAATTATTTTATAGATGGTCTGCTATTGCAGGACATTTAAGAGTCGTCCATGTCCCTCAGTTTTGATCAACTTCTAGACAATTTCTTTTTCATTTGTGGGATAAACATGAGTTTGTTCTTCTGCACATCCTGCCCACAAACCCTTGACCTTGAAGCAAAATTATGTTTGCCTTCACGATTTTCGGTTGCCTTTTATTTACCTTTTCTAATTTTTGCCATTACACATGAGCTAGAAATTTTCATTTCATTTCGGTTTGCTTGTTTGGGATCACTTTTGTGGATGTGCAGATGTATGTATGTATGTATGTGCCATTTAGATAAATTGAAATGCGAAGTGCAGGCATTTTTTTTGTTTGTATACGGTTGTGGGTTGCGCCCAAAGGACCTGCCCGCTTTCTATTTCATCTTCTAATTATGAGAGTTTTAATTAAATGCCTAGGTTAAAGGCATTTTTGCATGGCCGGCAAAAGGTTGCGTTTTAATTAAAATTTGTTCCAAGAAATCAAAGGCTGTGGGCTAATCCATCTCGTAAAATGTTTAAAATGGCATGGGAAAATTGTCGTGTCCTCGGCACATTTGTCAATTTATATTGCCTTCCCCTAGCTCGCCTCGTTCCACCAAACATTTTTCGCTGCTCGTGGGCATTTATCAAAGCAATTGCCATAAATTTGCAAGTGCCCCAGCAGATTAACAGTCGAAATAGGCTATCTCCACTGCTCCACGGCCGTTGCTGCCCCACTGTCGAAACAACAATTTGTGGCAAACAAAATGCAAAATTAACTGCATTTCGCAGAGCCCATCCACCCATCCACCCATCCACCCATCCACAAGCGACTGCGTCGAGTGTGTCGAGGATATTTGACCCTATCTGCCAAATGCGTGCAACGTGCACCACTTAAAACTTTCCCACCACTTAACTGGCCCCCTCAAATCGCCCACCCCCTTGTGGCCGACACAAACACTAACACACTCGCACTCGCACTCACACTCACAGTCACACTCACACTCACACTAAGCACGCACACAATGACCGACTTTGAGCAGGGCTAATTGTATTGGTAATGCGCATGAAAGCTTTTGATTATGGCCGCCATCGTGAGTCGCCAATCTCTTCCGCCGCCTCTCGAAACTCCCATTCCATCTCTGATTAGCTTTTACAAATTGCAACAGTGTCATTTGTTACACACACAAACACACACACACACACACACACACACACAGCAGGCCATGCTGCACAGTGCATTTAATTTATTTGCAGTTCAACGGGACAGAACACAGGCTGAAGTACAATCGCAACACCACGGCAACAACAATGACTCATTGTCGTGTGCGTATTATTGGCTTAGTGCCAAAAAAGTGTCAATGCATAAAATATTTATGGCCTGACCAGGACAAACATAAACGAACGAATGCAATAACCGCCCGGCGAAACGACCACCCACAATTTTCACTGCCCCACCACCCCTCCCCGTCCAACGATTTTCACTTAGATCTGACTGCCAATTGACATTGAAATTGGGGGGAGATGAAATGAAATTAGGCGTGCTGCATTGAAATTTAATAGAAATATCAATAAAAGCTTAAATAATATATTCACTAAGCATGTTGCTACATTATTGAAGATCTCAAGCTATTAAATCTGTCCGAGGCAGCTTAATAATCGAGGTAAGGCAAACTGTAATCATGAAGAGAATTGCCTTGTCACAGCTCAATGGCAATTAAACAACTTCTGCTTCGGCACTATGCATTGGAGCTTCCAATTTTGCTAAATAAACAAACTTTGCACAAGACAAACAAAGTGACAGAGGGACGAAAAATGGCAAACTGTTTGCCGCTCCTGCTGCACTTCTTCTGCAGTTGCTCCGGTGGAAGAACAACATTTAAAATGCTCGACTCCTTCTCGACTCCTTCTCGACTCCTTCTCGACTCCTTCTCGACTCTTCGCTTCTGAGAAAGGACTGCTAATCAACGACCAGGGACCCAAACGGCTGCCATTTATCTCAGCCTTTTTTTTCGGGGCGCTGCAATGCCAAAGTTTTGTTCTCGTTTCTGTCGAAACCTTCTCCACTCCTGTTCTCTTCATTTTTTTCCATTTTTTTCTTTTTTGTATCTCAAATTAATCGATTTAATTGAAGACTGCAGCGGGATGTAAGGAAAAGTTGTGCTCCAGTCTGCCATGTTATTTCAGTTTATTTACAATTGAAATTTTCCCAAAGGAAGCGGAAATGTGCACAGCAGAAAATTTAAGCTATCACTCTCGAACTTTCTAATCAGTTTTTTTGTTATTAAAGTTGTCTAATTATCAACTGCATCTATGTATTTATAATAAAATAGTTAACCATCTATGTTTTTTGATTCAGTAATATATATTAAATGTTATTTGATTTTATTTAATAATATTTTCGAACTTATATCGTCATTATTTCATTATGAACAAGATGTGGGTGTTAGCTTGTATTTCAATAATCCGTCGTGTTGAAGTATTTTCTCTCCATGATATAAGAAACCCGGCAAGAAACAATCAGCTGCCGGTTATTTTGGAAGCGATTGATGCCGTCCGTTGGGAAAAGCAGGAGCATTCGGCGGCTGATGGAGCATCCTCTCATCCTGGCAGCGTTGAAAGGTGCACGAAATGGCGCACTTTCCCAGATAAAACTGAAGGTGTACAAGGTGTGGGTGGTGTCCTAGGGTACTGGGGTTCTGGGATTGGGGGGTACTGGGGTTCTGGGATTCTGGTGCTGCTCCTCCGCCAAATGTAAATAACTAAGCCGCCGGCAAGGTTGTGTTCGACCCACTGAAGTCGTGCAGCAGTCGTAAATAGTTTTTGCCTGCAAGTGAAGAGTAAACACATTTAGTTTGAGTGCAAATCGAGTTTGAATTTGCTTAAAGGTGCACAGTGCCAGTGCCCAGTACCCAGTTCCCAGTACCCAGTACCCAGTACCCAGTTCCCAGTATACCTAGACATTTAGCCCCCTGGACCCGTGATTCCTGCTTGGTTGAGCTGCAGAGTTCCGCTGTGGAAATGGCGCAAGAATTGCACTTGCCGGCAGCAACTAACTAGATTTGCCAAATGCAGTAAGCGTGAGCAAAAACAGCAAAAATATATTTAACTCTGGCCAAAAGCGCACAAGGTGGTTCTTTTCAAGGAGCATATGAGGATGTTAAAACAGCGGAATTTCAAATGTAATTGGATTCTAGGAAGGACAAGATAAAAGCATTTCGCTTGAATTATTCCCCTAATTAATCGAGTTGCTGCATATGGAATATGAGTATTTTATATGCAGTCTGCATAGTTTTCAAAATTAATCAACTCACCTTTTTATCCAACATTTTTTTCTGTTCACTGCCTTGTGTAGTAAACTACTATTAAATGGTATAATGTCATCTGTCTGCCGTGTACTACTGCATCTATGTGTTTTTTTCAGCTGCCATTTTCAAAGCTGAACAATTCAATTAAATGCTCTGCGAAATTATATTTCCATTGCACGCCGCGAGAAGTTTTGTTGAATATTGCCAGTGACAGTGGCAGTTGCCAACTAAAATAGAACTAATTCCATATGCCTTGTAGCCAATTGCCAAAGAGACAGAGTGGAGTGGAGCAGAGAAGAGGATTGCGGGAGCAGTGCAGCAGTGGAGCTGTGGAGTTGTGGAGTTCTGGAGGTCCTGGCAAACAGCTGCCCAACTTATGACATGAAAATAATGTGGGCGAAACAATGAATTATGCACTTGGAAATAAGTTTGGAGCTCGGCAGCGGCTAAATTGGGACGCGCGACGATGCGGTGTGGCCAACAAAACCAGTTGGCAAATCACTCATAAATGGCCCAAAAGCGGGGGCTCATGGCTGGTCATGGTTGCAGCTTGCAGCCTGCTGCTTGCTGCTTGCAACTTGCGACTTGCAACCATGGGCTGCACCAAAAACTGGCAAAAACTTTTCGGGGCTCGCTGGCAAATGTGTGGCAGACAAGGGCAGCAACAAAATTCGGTTCCATAAAATGTTGCCAAATGCAAAATGCGTGCATGGGGCTCATAATAATTCATAAGCAACATTTTGCGATGGCATAGGAGCATTTCCGCTCACCCCCCATTCTCTTTACTTGCCACTACGTGAATTTGCTTGTGTATGAGTGTGTGTGTGTGTGTAACGCGTTATATTGCACAATAAACGCGTTAAGTTGAAAGTAATGCATCAACGTTTTGTGCGCGCCCCAAAAATGCAGCCGGAAATAACACTGGCCTACATTCTAAACGTTCCACAAAGCAAACAACATTTTTTAGATATTTTTTTACTTTTGATTTGTAGAAAGTTACGGAAAAGTAGTACTTAATATTTAAGTGCCTTCATAACTAGTTGGCTAAATTTAAAACAAAGCATTCAGTCACTTTCCCAGTTCTGCAGACTAGTGTCGTGGCAGGAGCACCAGCCACACGCGCAGCGGCAACAATGCGGAGTATGTGCCTCCATATGTTGCCATCAGACAGACTGACAAGGATGGAGTGAACATAGGCAACTGGATGAGGGCACCGAAGCTTTTGAAAGATGAAGGAGCAAATGAGGTTGCAACGGCGGACGTGGAAACTGAAGCCGAATGCAACCAGGGAAAATGAAGTGAAGTGCGAGGCGAGGCAAGGCAATGCAGACATGAATATGTTTGCGAGGCAGCGACTTTAAGGAGTTGCCACCGATCTGCGGATTAAGTAGTGAAAGGTGCTTCAGAATTGAGAAAGTCGCGCTGCAGGCGATTGGATAGACATATATGAAATGTTTAATGGGATTTTAAGTGGGGCAAGTGCGAAAATGAATGTAGTAAAGAGCTTGTGTTGTACATTTTATTAAGGTACTATATTTCACATTTGCTACTTGTTAAACATGTTTTAATCTGACACGACATTGACATCTTGCATTTTGGTTGATAACCAATTAAGAATATTTCCCCAATTAAAATAATTCATTCATTTATTGTTTCCCTTTGCGATTGCGTTCAGCAAAGGGCGTTTGTGTATTTATATTTACATAATTTATTTTCGTATTCAGTTCATGGCTTATTATTCGTTGAAGGACTCTGAAAAGTTACATTATGGTTTTAAAGATATTAAAGATAGAATTGTACCTTGTTCTTTTCAGAAGAATTGCACACTTGCTACTTTGGTAATTTTCAAATGTCATCTATGAGAACAACATGACTTCTTGTTGCTTCAAACACTAGCAATAATAATTTGGGCGGCAACAAGAAAGTAAAATTATAATTAATAAATCCATCATTGAGCTCCCGCTGACGCTGCACTGCAACTTTCCCGCTGGCTTTTCCCCATCCCTTTATTTTCCTCACTGGCAGTCCACTGATGTCGCGAACAGGCAGTGCCACGCCCCCTGCAGTGTTAATAAAATTCGTGAAATTTCCATAGCCAGCTTGGGGGCGTTTATGCATCAGATGTGTTATGAATTTCAATGCAGCGGAGTCAGGAAAAAATATAGACCGAGTTCGAACTGAAAAATTGCACTGCAAAAAAAGGAAATACCAAGTGACTGAGGCTTACTGGCACTGAGTGCGTTTCTGGTTTTTTTTTGCCTTTTTTCTTTTGTTGCGGAGTGAAAGTCTTTCTCTCCTTTTCGGGGGCAAGCAAAGTCCTTTACGCTGTCGCTGACATTTCACATTACGTAAACGTATTTATGCAAATGTGCTGAGAGTCCTGTTTGCTACGTGTTTGAGTCCTGCCACTCCTTTATCCTCACTCCTCACTCCTCACTCCCCACTCCTTTAACGCCTTCCTTCGCTGAGCCTCGGGTTGAGATGGCTTGCTCGGTTTTTTTGTCGATGCGCCATATTTGCATGCATTTTAAATGACTCGGATATCAATTTTGACATATCACTTGACAGCTTAAAAAGGTTTATGTATTTATACAAACGAACTCGCCAACCTGACAGCCCCATATTGCTCTCCCGCTCTTGCACATGAGTGCGGCAATTTTTCCATAATAAAAACGGCGGATTTTAAATTTATTGCTTCATTAAAACTTAATACCCAACGGCATGAGTGTGCGTATTCGTTTTATTCATGTACCAGGTGAAATATTCAGCAACTGACTCACTTTTTTGCCCGATTTTCGTTACTTTCTCGTCGGTTAAGCAGTGTTTTGCGTTCCGTGTTTTGAGGCGCCTTTAAAACATTTGAAAGTCATCCAGCATTAGTGGCGATATTTTATTGTTAACGCCAGCGATTTGGCCATTTGTTTAGGTGCTGCAAAATTAATACATACACGTGTGTTATTTAATTTTTTTGTTCGCCATGCAAATATTGAATAAAATTGCCCGAAAATGTGCATGTAAAATGCATTTTAGGTATTCATGTTATTAAAATGTAAACAATATTAACCCAAAAAATGTGCATGCCAGCCTGAATTCGTTGATTTGGCCTGCATTATTAATGCTTTAATAGAGCAACTTTAAAGTGGCATAGCATTCAGGTTGAGGGCTAAGGGCAAAGCTAATCATAATGCTAGACTGACGGCGGGGATGGAGCGGTCAATCCATTAGTTTCGCCCACAAACTCAAGACGAGAAGTCAGAGTAAATAATTAAATTTGCTGCGTAAATAAAGCTTGGCAGGGCCGCCGAAATGGCCAAAAATGTACGAGCCAGAAGTTCGAGGAACGAGCCACTTAAACAGCTTGTCTACAATGTCAAAGGCAGGCCATCGACTTTCTCCACTCCACTCCACTCTCCGCCTGCTTTCACTCCCTTTTGGCTGTCAGTTACTCCGATTGTGGAGCTGTTTTCATTTGGCATTCAGTGAAATTGCTTTTATTAGCGTATAAATCAACAGTGCAAAAATTGTAGCATACTATCCGGCATGGCGGCGTTTAAATTAAATTTATGCGCCATTTCGACTTGTTTACAAGTTGTTTGGCCAGCAGAGTACGGACGAAGACAAAAGCTGGCTAGAAAATGGAGTAAGAAGCGGCAATCGTCGTGTGCCGATTCACACTTGAAAAGTGCATGAAAGGACGAGCTTAACGACTTCGCCAACGACTGAGGGCAGCGATACTCGCGCCGTTTGCCCATTATTATGCCCCGAACATAATAATAAAACTATAAATTAAATTAACTCATAAAAATTCCGTGTGCATAAGATGGCAAAGACCCTGCCACCAACGTCCAACGTCCAACGTCCGAAAGCCGAATAATAACATCGTTTTTGTTGCAGTCCGCCCAAGAAACCAAAGTGGGTGGCCAATGGGGGCGGCCATCTATCTATCTGTCTATCCGGGGCGATGTCAGTCTCAGGCTGCTGCGTTGTCCAAAAACTGCCCGCCAGAGACTGTTCGCCACTCTGTTCGCTCAGCCCGCCCTCTGACCTCTTGGATTCTCAGGCACTGAAAGAAACAATGCATGTCAAGTGTCAGGAAAGTATATTTCCAATTCCTAGCCATAAGTTCCATGAGTTTCTGTGAAAGGGTTCTTTGGGTTTCTTATCCGCTTAAGATTGGGAAACTTATTTTGACTTAATTCCAATTCTTTAAATAAAAGGTAAATATAATTTAGTGTTTATTTGCTATTCTAAAAATGGAATAATTAGGCCAGAACCAAGAATCATAGTCTGATACTTAAGTTCTGGAGTAATCATTCTATTCTTAGTAATGTTCCCAAATTTCAGAACATTATTTTGGTCAGTGATGTCTAACTTTTTCCCACTTGCCCATTCTGCACTCGGTCTTGCTCGCATTTTATGGGGCATACATATAGGCGCTTTGGCTTGTAAGTAGCATGTAAGTCGGATGATTTAAATTCTTGTGAGCACACCAAAAAGCGAACGATGCTGGTAGATGCCTTTTCGGTGCGATATATAAAGCGTCAGCGCGCATATTTGATTTGATTTCATTGCCAGAACTGAGACTGAGACTGAGACTGGAACTGCCCAGTAGGCCATTCCATTGAAGAGGACGCGACGTGCCTGTAAATATTTATTAATGCTGTGCAAGTTGGCATTCGGCTCCGATCCCCAGCATTCAATGCGATGATGATTCTTCAGTGGCTTTGATTTTTATTGAGCTCAGTTTGAAAATGATTTTGTGGTCGCCGGCCAACGGGAGTTTAGTTCAAATTTTAATCATCTCAATGGGCTAGCAGACAAAGGAAATTGATTTCACTTCTATCTATCTATTGTTTATGTTCGCTTTTGATTTGAAAATTTACGAATTTCATGTGAAACAGTTTTGGAAATCAAATTGGCAGTATCCATTCTTATCTGGTAATTTCTTAATAATAAAATTACGATAATTTTCATCCAGAATTTCGGTTGATGTTACTTTGCGGTTTTCTGAATCCCTCGCTTAGTTTGAATATCTGCCAATCTCTGCTCCAGATTTTCGATAATTAAATGCTTGATACGATTTCTCAAATGAAGTTGTATCAATTCGATTTGCCTTTGCTTGAAGACTTTCTTCGACTTGGCAATGCGTTTCTTGATCTTAATGATTTTCACATGTTTCTTTGGCCTCTGCTTGCTGACAAAGCCGATTTCGCGCCATGGATTGTTCATTGCCTAATAGGCTTAAAACTTGAAATTTGTAACAATGCCAGAACTAAATTCAATATTGATTGCTAAATCAAAACCGAATGTAATAAACTTCAGTTGTGGGGGCCAAACAAAGCGCCGGGTCCAACAATAACAACAATACCAGCAATGAATGCATTCAGCTGCGGAGCAAGAGGCTGTGATGATGACGTTTAAAGCAATTACAAGGGAAACCAAGCCAGAGTCCACGCCCACTGCCGCGCCCGGCGAACAACAATGTGCATACAAATGCAAATTGCGCCCTGGCATACGTTGCGTATACGTAACGCCAAATGCCAGCGGCAAGAGAGCGCCAACAACAATGCATTTTCGCATTGCGTGAACAAAATAGTTTTGTGTTGCGGTTGTTTTTAGTGGCTCCGCGGGTGCAGGCGGGCTTTCTGTGGGCAAGCCGGCTGGTGGGGTGTGACAGGCGTTGGACAAGGACTACAAGGACTACAAGGACCACATCTACAACAAGTGCAATGGCAATTACTGGGCGTGTAGCACCAGCAGTTGTAAGGCAGGAGCTCAAAGCCAGAGACCGAGGGGAAAAAGCCAGCTAGAGTTGCAATTTCTTTTCGCGAGCTTAACAAATGCATAACCAACTAAGAACTACAAGCAGGTAACTGGGGAACACTTAGAAAGCAACGAATATGGCTGTTCCCTAACTGCTAGGTGATATATAATTACAAACTAAATGAACTTAAGTGTGTAGTATATCAGTAATGTCCACAATCTAACTTATTTGACCGCATGTTTAGTAATATTTAATAAGCTGCATTTTTAGTTGTGTTAGAATATCTGCCTAGTTTGTTTCTTACGGAACCACTGCGGAAACTTTCCTATCCTTCCATTCGAAGAACCTCATAAAGGATGTATAATAGCGCAGAGAACGCATAACCCATGCATTAATACCCTATCCTAAGCTAAGCCCGCGGCATTGTTGAGTTTTGTTTGGTTGATTGCTGGCTGCTCGGATGGTGGGTGGTGTTCTGTGTTCTGTGTGCACAGAGTTCAGAGTGCAGAGTGCAGAGTGCAGAGCCGTTTCGCGTGCTGAGCATTTAGTGACACATTTTAGTGGTTGCCGCTGGCAAATTGCAGGTGCAAATCGAAAGATGTTGTCGCCAGGCCAACGGGTAGCGCATAAATGCCGCATAATGGCCCACAGCCAAAATCTCAACCACCAACTGGGTTTGCGTACACCCACTCACAGCCACGCATCAAATCATGGCAAGGCAAACCAAAATTGACTTCAGCCAAATGGGGGATAAAAAAAGAGCACTGCTAGAAATGTTGCAACATTATTACATAAAAATAACATAAAAGGCTGTAGTACTCAGCTAGCGGTAGAAATTAGAAATTAATTTCTTTGAATTTCAATAACATTCTAACAAAAATATCACAAAAAAATTACAAAAAAATGAATTTCTAAATTTAAATGCAGATTTTTAGAGAATTGCGTCAGAAACATTTAGAGGTATGCCACTTAAAAATCTGATAAAAATATGTTGAGTTATGGAGTTTAGAACTATAGTTCTGGGACATTTCTTAATTTTCTTGAATTTCTACAACATCATAACATCAAAAAAATTCCAAAAAAAAAATGAAAAAAAATACATTTTTAAATTTAAATGCAGATTTTTAGAGAATTGCTTGAGAAACATTTAGAGGTATGCCACTTCAATATCCGATTAAGATTAGTTGAGTTATGGACTTTAAAACTTCAGCCTAGGGACATTTTTGAATTTCTACAATATCATAACATCAAAAAAATTACAAAAAAATTGAAAAAAAAATACATTTCTAAATTTGAATGCAGATTTTTAGAGAATTGCTTCAGAAACATCTAGAGGTATGCCACTTCAATATCCGATTAAGATTAGTTGAGTTATAGACATTAGAACTTCAGCCTAGGGACTTTTTTGAATTTCTACAATATCATAACATCAAAAAAATTACAAAAAAATTAAAAAAAAATACATTTCTAAATTTGAATGCAGATTTTTAGAGAATTGCGCCAGAAACATTTAGAGGTATGCCACTTCAAAATCCGATTAAGATAAGTTGAGTTATGGAGTTTAAAACTTCAGCCTGGGGACATTTCTTAATTTTTTTAAACTTCTACAACACCATAACATCAAAAAAATTACAAAAAAAATGAAAAAAAATACATTTTTAAATTTAAATGCAGATTTTTAGAGAATTGCTTGAGAAACATTTAGAGGTATGCCACTTCAATATCCGATTAAGATTAGTTGAGTTATGGACTTTAAAACTTCAGCCTAGGGACATTTTTGAATTTCTACAATATCATAACATCAAAAAAATTACAAAAAAATTGAAAAAAAAATACATTTCTAAATTTGAATGCAGATTTTTAGAGAATTGCGCAAGAAACATTTAAAGGTATGCCCCTTTAAAATCCGATTAAGATAAGTTGAGTTATGGAGCTTAAACCTTCAGCCTGGGGACATTTCTTAATTTTTTTATACTTCTACAACACCATAACATCAAAAAAATTACAAAAAAAATGAAAAAAAAATACATTTTTAAATTTAAATGCAGATGTTTAGAGAATTGCTTGAGAAATATTTAGAGGTATGCCACTTCAATATCCGATTAAGATTAGTTGAGTTATGGACTTTAGAACTTCAGCCTAGGGACATTTTTGAATTTCTACAATATCATAACATCAAAAAAATTACAAAAAAATTAAAAAAAAATACATTTCTAAATTTGAATGCAGATTTTTAGAGAATTGCGCCAGAAACATTTAGAGGTATGCCACTTCAAAATCCGATTAAGATAAGTTGAGTTATGGAGTTTAAAACTTCAGCCTGGGGACATTTCTTAATTTTTTTAAACTTCTACAACACCATAACATCAAAAAAATTACAAAAAAAATGAAAAAAAATACATTTTTAAATTTAAATGCAGATTTTTAGAGAATTGCTTGAGAAACATTTAGAGGTATGCCACTTCAATATCCGATTAAGATTAGTTGAGTTATGGACTTTAAAACTTCAGCCTAGGGACATTTTTGAATTTCTACAATATCATAACATCAAAAAAATTACAAAAAAATTGAAAAAAAATACATTTCTAAATTTGAATGCAGATTTTTAGAGAATTGCTTCAGAAACATCTGGAGGTATGCCACTTCAATATCCGATTAAGATTAATTGAGTTATAGACATTAGAACTTCAGCCTAGGGACTTTTTTGAATTTCTACAATATCATAACATCAAAAAAATTACAAAAAAATTAAAAAAAAATACATTTCTAAATTTGAATGCAGATTTTTAGAGAATTGCGCCAGAAACATTTAGAGGTATGCCACTTAAAAATCTGATAAAAATATGTTGAGTTATGGAGCTTAGAACTATAGTTCTGGGACATTTCTTAATTTTCTTGAATTTCTACAATAGCATAACATCAAAAAAATTACAAAAAAAAATGAAAAAAAATACATTTTTAAATTTAAATGCAGATTTTTAGAGAATTGCTTCAGCAACATTTAGAGGTATGCCACTTCAATATCCGATTAAGATTAGTTGAGTTATGGACTTTAGAACTTAAGCCTTGGGTCATCTTTTAATTTGTTTGAATTTCCACAACATCACACCAAAAAATCACAAATAAAATTGAAAAAAAATACATTTCTACATTTGAATGCAGATTTTTAGAGAATTGCTTCAGAAACATTTAGAGGTATGCCACTTCAAATTCCGTTTAAGATAAGCTGAGTTATGGACTTTAGAACTTAAGTTTTGGGAGATATTTGAATTTCTACAATATCATAACATCAGAAAAATGACAACAAATACAAACAAATGCCCCGAAATATAAATGAATAATTTGCCACCATCTTGATAATGGTTATATAAAAAAAAGCAGATATTCTAGGCTTTTCCCGCAGTGAACTTTTTGGGGCCCATCCCCATCCTCAGTCGTGTATAAATAAAGCTCACAAAATAATAGAAACTGGCTTGGGTGAACCGTAAAGAAGGGCGAGGGCTGTGGCCGAGGTCAAGTTCGGAATCCATTTGTGTGCATTTCAGTTTCGGTTTAAATCAAGAGCGGGACTCGGCACTCCGGACAATCATTCAGGCTGACAGGATGTGCGCTTCACTGCGCTGATTGTGAGTCGAAAAAGGCTAACGAAATGCGAATGCCCATGCACAGAAGCTAATATATTGTGCAGGATCAGGAGATCCAGGCATCTTAAAGCCATTTTATCCCTGCCTCCACCGCCACCAAACGTTGCCACTCGAGGCCACTTTGCTAATTGAATTTATGCCGACGCCACTTGACAACTTCCTGCAAGAAGCGAATGCGAAAGAGGACACCTTGCCACACGTCTGGCAACAGTTGGCAACGTGTTAATTTAACAAAAATTACAATTGCAAGGCAGCCAGGCAGCCAGGCATCCTGTGCAGGTTTTCAGCCTGCCCGCCTCCATTTTTATCCTTCATCTTGCCATTTTGCTCATTAAGCATATGGCAACAAGGTGTAAATATGTTTGCCACCGCTCCGTCAGGCTGTTATAATTTTTTTCCCCCATTTCGCACAAAAAGCACAGCCAAGCGAGGAGACACAACCACCCAACCGCCCACTCTGCCACCCACTCTGCCACCCACTTTTAGACCAGCTACAAGCCTTTCTGCGTGTCCTTGTAGTCGGCTGTCGTCTAGGCTGCTTGCCATGACAATTTAAATGCCTGTTGTCTGCGCACATCCTGTGCAAAAAAAGTCTGGGATGGCAGGTGGGGTTGGTAAGTAATAGCCGCTTCTAGCTGCGGTTCCTTTAGAATCATTTTCACTCCCCTCAAGGGTAGCAAATTGGTAGTATACGACCATCTTGATGCCAGGAAAATATAAGCATTGTGTCTTTAATAAGATCCAAAATGGTTGGAAAACCATTTATGTTTCTTTCATATCTGTGCTAAGTCCTCTTCTTTAAAAAAAATCGTTAATATATCCTTTAGAAATGCATTTTAAGAAAATATACATTTGTATAATTGATTTTCAAAACACTAATTTGCGGTTTACATTAAAACATGGTAACGAGTCAACATTTAGTCGAGTCTCTTTCCTCACTTGTAATTGTTAATAAACAAGTTTTTTTTATGTTGTATTTACACTTTAATGAATTGCATGTAATTACAAATATATGCGTTGTTGCCATCACGGCTTTTGTAGTCTTCGTTGGAGTGTTTCCTTCTTAAATTTATGGGGAAGTGGAATAGGTCGAGTGGCGCAACAAAAGTGAAAGCAGCGAAGGGAAAATTATCATTGTGGTTGTGGGATTCGAAAAAGAGGGAAAATGAAATGTCTTCGTCAAAGTGAAGGGAGAACTTTTAAAAGCCCATTAAATATTATCAGTCTCTTTAAGGGTGTATTAAGTCTGATGAGTCAGGTCTAATCTGTGAAAGCTATATTCTTTCTTTCTTCCAAGGCACAAAACTAACTTGTTTTGAATGGAACACTTAAAATAGTATTCCCTAACCACTATTTCGCTTTAAACATCGAAAAAGGTCGACGTGTAGGCCTTGGGAAATAATTTGCGGAAGGCAAATTTAGCACCCATTTTGGCATTTGAAGCTGCTCCATTTCGGGAAACCAATTTAGTCATATCTTTTGCATGAAATGTAAGCCACTAATTAAAACTAAGTGGCGGGGGCGGAACATCGTTGAAAATATCGCGCCCATGCCGTAACCCCGATTAACCCGAGCGACGCCCAATTACACTTTCTTTTTTGGCCCGTACTTTTTTTTTGGCCCCCCCCCCATTTAACGCGTTCTCATCGTGGAGCGTGTGCGAAGAAAAGTGGGTGAAGGTGCGGAAAATGCGAAATGGGAAATGGGAAACAGCGTTGACTACCCTCGAAAATTTTTGACATTTTGACAGGGCTACAAGTTTACAAGCACCGCAGGCAACAAGAGGCAACATCATCGGCGGCAGGAAGAACACTACTATACATGGTAACGCATTACGCATACGCCACGTGGCCGGGGCAACACGGTATGTGTGAAAGTTTGAGTGCGAGTGTGTGGTTGCCAGACCCAATTCTAATTTGTTATGTAACTGTGTGTGCACGCGCTTTGGGTTAGATAGCGAATCGCATAGCTGCTGATGTAATAGCGTGCGGAGTTTTCGGGACCTCAAGCATTTCGACCCAGCTCATTATGCCACATGCGTCTAAGGGGGTGGGCTTCGGATGGGTTTCTAGTCTAGAGGCATATAAGAAAGTTGATTACTAGTGCAGTGCTTGTTTACATTGCTGGCTTGCTCTTACCAATCAGCACACTCTTGCACAGGCTAATACCAAAGACACAGAATGTGTTATTCCCTGAGGGAATAAACAAAAAAGGTGCCCTTTGGCTTTACCTGAAAATTATACTTTTAAAGGTTGTAAACTATAAAATTAATGAATAAAATTGAATTTAAAAGTTAAGGAAATATAGTATCACTAATGGACTTGAGTTACATGTGCACATGTAAATGTTATAAGCTATTTTAACCTAAATTTGTATCTGATTTTGGTCTGTTATAAGCTATTCTAACTTAAATTTTGGTCTTTCCAATTTATTTCATTTAATATTGAATACGTAGGGTATTCAAAGCTGGCTAGTTTTGCCGTGGGCTGTGGGCGCTGTATGTAGTTTTGAAGGGCCCTCGAGCTGTGTCACCTTGTGCCCGCCTGTCAGCCTGACAAATGGCGCACGTTTTACATATGTAGTTACCTCGAGCCCTCCTAATTTTCCGCCTGCCCCGCCCACTTACCTACCCCTCCCCCCCTCCTCCTCCCACACCGCCACTCTTCGACGGACTGCGTAAATGTTATACAAAATGCCGCAAACGTGTGCGTGGCAAATTTGTAAAGTGCAAAATTTATGCGTAATGTGAGGGCGGCGTTGCGAAGGCGACCCCCTTTCCCTGCGGCTTACAAGTTTCAAGAGGTCTCGGTGTCCCTATCCCTATCTCTCACTCACTCTCTCTCTTTCTAACACCGCCTATAGCCGTCCTTTTCACACACGGATGTGGGGTGTGAAGTTTTTGGCATATTCAAGTGCGAAAAGTTGCAATTTGAGGCTGCTAACCAAAAAATATAACTGTCTAGTCTGAAAGCGGGTGCGAGCATCCTTGTGTGAATGTGTGCGCGTTTAATTTTCTCACCAAACTAAAATGTTTTCGGTGGCAGAGTAGCAGAGTAGCAGAGTAGCAGCATCCTCGGGCTTTTTCCTCGCGCACTCATGCAAATATTTGGGTTGACTCTGGTGCTTCTATGACAACCGACAAAATGACGGCAAAAGGTTAGCAAAATAAGTTCATATGGCGCCCACCGACGCATATTTGGATTTGGTGAAATTCATTAAAGTTTATGTTTGCCTAGATGTGTGGGACAACAATAATGTCGATAGCGCTGACTTTTAGGGCCTGCCTTTCTGCGCTTAATGTGTTAAAACTAATTTAAATTTATTTCAAGATGCCGCTACGTTTTTTGGCCCCCCCTCACACACACGCACACACACACGCACATACACACACACACACACTCGCACCGTTCAAGGGTTAATAAATAAATTACGTATACGTGCACATAAATCCAAGGAGTCAGGGGCCAAAGTTCAAAGCACAAGGCATAATTAAGTGTAAGAGTGTGAGTGTGCCGAAGAACTCGGTGATTGGCATCTATTTTGCGTGCCGAATGTACCATTAAATTAGCCAAATTACAAATGAGATGGGTATGGGTTTTTGAATGTGTTTGCTTTCTTATGGGGCTTAAACATTTCTTTTGAAAGTATTTTTCATTTATACGCTACAAAAATGTGGTTAGGTGGATCAAAGGATACCCTTCCTGCTGCAGCTCAAAAATGGAAACAAAGTTGTAAGTATCTTATCTTATTAATCTTAAGTAAAGGGATTACTGGAACTATGATCAAAAATTTTAGCTTCAAAATTTAAATGTATAATCGAAGTGTTTTTTGTAAGAGGCCAATCATTACTGAATCGATGATAAATAGATGATAAGTAGCTGAGAAGTCAATAGTAATTTGACAATGTTCCCTGGCATGTTACGTGGCATGCCACAAAATGTGCACTGACATGCTTAACAATGCAAATAAAGCATTGAACTTTCTGTTGCGTTGGAAATTTAATTAAATATGAGGCAACGCCGTTGTTGTTGTTGCGTTCCTGCTGCTGTTTTGTTGCTACCATGAACGAGGACATGCACAAAAATTGCATGCGACGCACTTGCCGGGCGGCGGCGGGGTCAGAGGTCAGGGGGCGTCAGACAAACAGACAAACTAGTTAAAGCGTGTTGCCTGTTGGTTCCGCCGCTTGTATTGTTGTTGCTCTGCCTGTTTCTGTTTGGCAGACAGGCCAAAGGGCACAGCTAAAGACAAAGGCGAAAGGCAAAAGGCGAAAGGCAAAAGTGGGTTGTGCTGGAATGCTGGTCGAAAAAATGGGTAATGGGGGCGTGACCCCAAAGTAAAAGCGCTGCGCGTTGACACGCAACAAGCACTAAAGTTGAGCCGCCCGCCTCCTTCAATGTTTCAGTACATAATTTCATTTGGCAACTCGTGCGTTCTGCAACCACACTCACAAGCTGGCAGTTTTATTTTTGTTGATAAATCGAATTGTACAAATTGCAAATTGTAAACATGCTATAAATTAAGCAAGTTGCAAATTAAATTAAATTTCATTTCATACTCCGCATATGGGCGGCCGACTGTTGCTGCCATTCCGGCCAAATTTCTGCCTGCCAGCTGTGCTAATGAAATTTTCCTAAATAATTGCTCGCCTATATAGGCCGTCGCCTAAAAAGGGGGCGTGGCATTGGTGGATGGTGGTGGTTGGTGGGTGGTGGGTGCTCGGTGGGTGGTGCAACTCAGCAGCGGTTTGCTGCCCTCCAACAGGCGACGCATTAAAACTAATGCTGATGCGGCGCCCGAGCTGCGAGTGGGAGCGAGAGAGTGCCAGTCAGACAGTCTTAGATGCGAGCTTATGGACAAGTCCATAAGGCCGAACGTTAACACCTTGTAGCAGCAGCCACGTCCAAGTTGCCTAATGCCAAAGCTCAGAGCCATTGCCACAAACTGTGTCAGCAAAGCAATTTTTAATACCCTCGACGCTTGTGAAGGAAGTGGGGCGTTTTGGGCTTAGGCGTTAGTCTGTTCGCATTGAATCTACACTACTATATAGTCTAGTCTATAGGTGTAAATCCATTTAAAACATAATACATTTAATTTGTAAAGGTATTAGTTTTGTAAAACTGTAAAATAGATATATTTACAATTTTGTTTGCCTTTTAGTTATTTATGCATTTTAAATTAATAACTTTCCTTGTTCGTATTTTTATCTAAGTACTTTACTATGCTTACTTCCATACTTCGAATGCAGGGTATTTGTTCGTACTCACCTAACGCCCTAGAAAATGTATTTCTGGTGTGTGAGTGTGACCCCGAGCAAGATGTTTCCACCCACCCCAAAACCCGAGGCACACACACACACACTCATATCGAAAGGGATGGCTAAGACATTTCGAGGGGGCGGGCATCCCAAAGGGAGGTAGAGGGTTAGGAAGGGAAGAAAACCTCCGTGTGTGTGTGTGTGCGTGTGAGTGTGTGTGTGTACGAGTGTGGCTTTTGGTATATTTGTGCTATGTAAACGTGTTTTTTGACAGTAATAGTTTGTAATATAAATTCACACCAGCATGCCAACGCCAAAACGCACAAAAGGCAGCATTCCCTTCCCTCTGCAGACCTCCAACAGCCCCAAACCACTTCACATCCGTCCCCCTTTGGCCTTTTCCCATGGACAGACAACAAAGTATTTTGCTACGTGTAACAAAAAAGCCATTTAAGCATTTTGAGGTCGGCGGCGAACCTGGCAGCTTGGATGTGGAAAAGTGGGGGAGAAAGATCGGTGGGGGGAATCTAACCATTTAATGGCTCCACACTCCAGGGAAGAAGTTCTCAGATGTGTGAGCTTGGCGGGCTGATCCCTTTTTAATGCAGGTTACACGCGGTAAATATAAAAATGCGCCAAATTCTCATTACTTCAAAACAAATTTACCATAAATTGGCGATGGTTTCAGCGAAAGATAACAGCATTTGGTCGCGTTTCCTCTCCCAGATGTCTGGCCACTCGAGTTTATCGGACTTTTGTGCGGAAATCGGGAAATCGGGAAATGGAAAACTGGGAAACTGGGAAACTGAAAACTGAAAACTGTCACACGGCCAGTGGGCATGTCCTTGTGCATCCTTCGCTGCCAGTCAGTCATCCATTCGCATTGTTGATGATGCACATTTCATGTTAATGCAATTAAGTTTTAATTGTTGAATTGTTGATCTTAACGCATGATTTCATATTTATGCGCATTAATGTGAATCGGTTCGGTTTGGCCGACCGGCTCATCCTTTATATCCTTCTCGAATCGCTTCCGTGTCCCTCGGCCGGCATCGTTGTCATTGTAATTGCGCGTCCGATAAGCAAGGCATTTAAATGTCGCATTTATTGTAATTACACAGTTCCACCGCACCTCCAACCACTTCCCTGATCACTTTTTCCACGTAACCTTTTGTAATCATTTTTGATATGCGTAAAAACTCATTTGACTTTGTATATGGATTTATTTATGCCCCGACAAATGGGCTTGTTGATTTATACGGCGCTACAGCATTTTTTTTTTGCTAACTATTTTATTTATTTTAAAATAAATAGGTACACGTAAATATTAAAATTGCAATAAAATTAAATATGATAAACTGTAACAAATTATTAGGGGGGTGGAGGTAGAGAATTTCTAGATAGAAATTGGTAAGAAAATAATCAAAAAAATTTTAAAAAAATTTAAAAATTTAAAGTTGTGAGCGCGACAGCTTTTGTGGTTTGTTAGTTAGAAGGGTAGTGACTACTTTCTGAAAAAAAGCAGCACTAGAATCTGCATACTTAGTCTCAACTTTCTAGCTTCTATAGTTCCCGAGATCTAGATGTTTATACGGACGGACATGTCTAGATCTAATCAGCTAGTGATCCTGATCAATAATTGATCTATATAAGTATGTTACATATGTTTACACGAATCTAGTATACCCTTTTGCTCTACGAGTGACGAGTAAACATTTATATACGAGTATATAATTCGAGTACATCCCATTGCTTCCTTGTCAATTAATTAATTTGTTTGCTCTTAATTCCTTCGAACTAAAGTCGCTGACATGTGTTGGGATCGGCTTTTGTTTATGTGTTTTATATTGTAATGAATTGATTCATCTTTTCCGCAGTGGGGATTTACGAGCCAGCGACAACCAAATCTGACAAATTGTGGGGAACACCGATTAAATGCCAGTTTCATCTAGGATAAATAGCTGGCTGGGAATGCGATTAAAAAAGTCAAGGGCTATAATGAAATATTTGCAAGCCAAGCACATAAATGCAGTTTAAACGCTCTCCGTTTGTTTTTTCCCCACTAATTGCTTTACTTTTTTATTGCACTTTCCTAAAGCAATGCCAGAGTTTTGGAATATCTTTAAAATATTCCTCTTATTACACTTGGCAGCAGGTGCCACTAGTGCACTTCACGTTGGCTCCCAATACTCAAAACTTTGCGCTTTGTGTGTGAAAAGCAACTAACCTGGAATTTGTCATAAGACAAGGGAGCAAACGAGCGGGTTTTTATTAAAATCTTGCCAACTTGGCAACCTCTCAGCTTTCCGCTTTATTCCCCCCTTACTATTAGTTTTTAGACGGGGTATGCTAAGGGTATGCTGGACTTTAAACGAGTTTAAAGTTGTATTAAAACAAAAATGATAAGGTATGATAAATACCTATACTTAATGCTACAAATATATTTGATTTCGGAGCAAGCTAGTCAGTTATCTTTTAAAATCTGTAAGAGTAAACTTATTTACTTAACAGCTTGTGCTAGAATTATGAAATGAAAATAAGTTACTTAAAGCCTTATTTATGAGATTAAGGATATCTAATCTTCGGTCAAAGGGAACCTGAAAATGTAAGATTTTTGTTTTTGCAGCTGCCTGTCACCAGGCATCCACATATTATGTTTTACCCCCATCGCTTCTCTTTCCTCGATTTTTTGTGCGCCCGGGCGCCTTTGTTCAGCTCAACCACATGCAACAAAGTCAAAGTTTTCAATCACATGTCAAACGCCGACTTGGCTTGGGTGCTATATGCTATATGGGTGCTATATGGGTGCTACATGGGTGCTACATGGGTGCTACATGGGTGATGGGCGATGCGATGCGGGGAGATGGGTTTTGGGGCACGTCTTGAGCCCTGGCATTTTCAACAGTTGCCACATATTGCTCATAAATGTTGAATACTCGGCATCAGTGCCCTTTGCCCCGCCCTCCTGGCCCCTTTCACTTTTGGTTAACCGCAGCCGCATGCTGCAAAACTTTCGCCTGTCACAATTTATGTGCCAGCCACATAAACCCAGAGCCAGAGTCTTTGGCAAAGTGTCACAATCAACTGGTTGAAGGTATTGAGGTATTTGCGAGATCCCTGCTAGCCCTGCTACTATGCCAACTCAAAGAGCTGATGCCAAAAGATTTGCTTAGCAAGTTATTAATTGGCAGCGTGATAAAAGGAGGGGGGGGAGGTTTGGGTTGTGCTGACAAAACAGCTGCATAAATAATTAAAATTTTCCACTTAAAAATCACACAGGAAATCGGTTTGTTTTATGCCCTTTTTGCCACACTCTGGTTCGAGGATAATCAACACAACGCACCGCAAAAAGGGTTAAGGGTTCTATTTTTCGGCTGCTGAGGGCGGCCAATCATCATTAAAATTTTGGCCCAAATTAGAGTTGAAATAAAACAATTTTTGGCCTATTTGCTTTACGTCCTGTCGATATTTAGTTTTGGTTTTCATTTCTTTTCTCTTTTGCAAATGTCGTTATCCAGTGCTTGTTTTCATTTTGCCTATTCTGTTCTGTTTTGTTCAGTTTTGTTTTGTTTTTTGGGTCATTTTACGGTTGAGCGCAATCAAAATAAATGTCAAGGGGTTCAAAAAGGGGGTTTTTCTAATGCTCGTTTGGTTGTTGTTTTTGATATTATTGAAATGAATGTTGCCCTGTTATTGTTACCATTACGACGAGCGTTGTTGTGCTTTAATAAAATTACCTTTCCTCAATGCAAATGGGGGCGTCGTTGTCAAAATGTTCGTAGTAACAAATTGCGTTGAAAGCCGCAAATGCAAAATGTTGTTTACTTCCAGTTCACATATATACGCAGCCACACACACACACGCACACCGCACACACACATACACACACAGAGGCGCACATTTACGCATACCAGCACAGGCAATTGATTAGCATATTCAATTTTAATTATTGTTAAAATCAATTCCAACAGAGAATTCCCCTGCATATCCTTTCCATGGGCGAGAAACCGTAAATAATGTTTACATTTTGATTGATCAATTTTATGTTGTGGGTCCGAAAATTGTGTTTCCCTTTGGCTGTGTGCAGATTTGGTTATTGGCATTGTTAAAGTACAAATTTGGGGTTTCGCAAATGTTGTGATTGAGTAAAGACCAAGAGGCCCTGAATAAATAACCAGTTTAGTGAGACAAAAAGGTATTTTGAATTGCATTACTTTTCAAATCAATAATGCACTGCTGATGGGCCAAATATACGTTTATAACCGATTCAAAAATAAGTGTACTTACACAGACATTCGAGAATGTGGTAGAAGAACATTGAAAAGCACTTAAGGAGCGCACAAAACCGTTAACGAGTATAGGCCACATAATTGCGTCCTTTTATTTTCAGCTTACTCTTTTCTTATTATTCTGGTATACGAAAACCATTTGCCCAGCTATTGTTAAAGGCATTTTCTTACATTTTAATTATTTATTCAACTAAAATTTAAAGCAAACTTGTGAAAATAATTTTTGGATGAGCCATTTTATCTCAGGTAAATAAGGTAAATGTGTAATAATTCGTATTTTTCAATAGTTGCTCTAGTGGGTATTAAATGGTCGAGGCAAAGTCCTTCGTACTGTTCGCTATATCTTGGGCGCCCACTTTTTAAATCTGTGCATAAAATATTGCTACAAGTAATATTTCAACCATTTAGTGGCAGAGGCAGAATTCCAATATCGAGAACAGGCATTTGCATACCCTCCCATGCTCGGCGTCTCTTTCTGCTCCTTTGGCTGCCTCTCTCTCGCACACACACATGGCCAAAGCCATAAATCTCGGTGACTGGCGGGCAACTGGAAAGTCAAACAGCTTCACTTCTGCATTTGATTCATGAATAACTCCCCGTCTCCTACGAACTTCCGTGCTCTTTCGCTCGCCAATTTTGATAGATTTCCGCATATACACGTACTCGTACTATAATATTTGAATGGAGTGTTTATATTAAATTGGGGTCTCTTGTCATCCTCTGGCAGCCTGCATTTGTCATGATCCTCATAACTGGACTCATTTCATTTGGAGGGGCCATTTCAGTCCAATCCAGTTCGGTGCATTCGTGTCCAGCAGCTTAACGTACGTGTATGCAATTTAAGGCATGGCAAATAATAATCCAGTGCAGTGGCCGGAGTCCCTGAGGTTGGACAAACATTGGGCTGGGGACATCAAAATTGTTGCAAGCAGTTTGACAGTGCCCAGGAGCAGTTGCAACAATAATTGCAATAATAATAATAACTGACCAAACAAACACTGAGCAGCAGGCATCCTTGGGCTGGTGTGCCTTCATGCTTGCCTAAGTAAGTTAATATGCCATTTGAATGTTGTGATTTTGAGCTGGCCCAGACAGACTGCAATGAATTTTAATTAATTAAAGATTGTTTGTGTCCAACTCTCACGTAATGTGCATTAACCACAATGTCGGACTTCTTGGCCCTGCCAACCCTTTCAGCCCTTTCCGCCCTTGCAGCCCTTTCAGCCCAACCTTGATTGCCCTTGTGGTCTGCAGATGGTCAAGGATCAAGGATCCCCGAGCAGGCCAGCACAAATATTTGTCCAACAGCGGTGGGACATATTTTGGAATTGCAACATTTTGGATTATTGGTTTCTGCCACGTCGCATGAAATATCTTCATCGTGCGGCAAGAAATTCAGCAGCATGTTTGTGCCAGGATGGCAAATATGTCGGCCACAGATTCCTCTAAACTTGTAGTATTCCTTTCCGTATCTCATGCTTTGCAATTAAAATTGTGGTTTTTGTTGTAATTAAAATGGGATTCTCCTCACAACTCTATTAATGTTTGTCACACATAAATTGAATTGCCCAGCAGTTAATATTGCATTTCCAAAAATAATATAACTACACGTAAGTGTTGTGTATGAGGACGAAACTAATTTCATTGGATTTTTTCTTTGATCAGAGCGGTGAAACTTGACTTGCCACATATACTAAGTTTTTCCATTTGAGGTGGTGTTTGAATAACTATGAAAAGTTACTTACCCATAACCTTTCGTAATTTTTTAGACGGGTGTGGAGGGTAACATATGTAACATATGGACTAACATATGTTTCCCGAGAAGAAAGCAGAAATGCTTAAAGTTTTGTGCTCGCCAACATTGTTGCACCCATAATCTAAAATTCAGGAAGGACGACGAGTGGATCCTGCCCAGGGTATCATCATAAACGTTTATTACGCCCATAAATAGGTGAGAAATTACGGTGTTTGTTTTCCAGCTTCAGTAGAGGTAGCAACTTTCCTTCATCTTTGGCTGCAATTTTGTTGCCTTGCTCCATTTTCTTTAATATTTCTTGCTGTTCCCTTTGAGATACTTAAAACTGGCCGCAAATGATTAAATAGTTTGCCACACCCTTAACTGAAAAATCGTGGTCTTACTTTGTGGCTTCTTCGTTAGGTGATCGACAAAGTTTTTAAACAAAAAAAGTATCAAGTGTTTGGAAGTTTTAACATTAAAAATAACGTATCGAAACCAAACAAATTATCTAAATGCGTCGTAGTTTCTTTTTAATTAAATGTAATTAATAGAGGCTGTCCAAGCTTTTCGTTTTTTCTTTAATTTATTAAAATCTTTAAAGGTGGAAATGAGTGAAAATTAGGTGCGGAATAATTTTTTCCTCTCCAGATTTACTGGTCACATTTCGCGGAACATTGGGTGCCGAGCATAGATTTTTCACACTACCATATCGGGGGTATTTCAGGAGTGTGGGACCCCAAAGAGAAGCCAGTTCGTTGGATGGGGCGTGGCAAGTTGACAAATGAGTGGTAATTTGTTGCGACGTAAATTTGAATGGAAGTGCCTTGATTGCCACTTGAGACATTTGTGTGGCAACATCTGCCAGCGAAAGGGATTCCTCTCGGTCTCGGTCTCGGTCTCGGCCTCAGTCCTATTCTCATTCTCATTCCCACTCCCGGTTCCACTTTCGTTCAGAGTTCGGTTCCAGTCTGTTCTCATCCTCCGCCAGGATACTCAATTTTCCAACAGCGCCGGATATGCAAATTATAATGATATATTGGCTGTGAAAAATTTGCGCGACAGCAGCTACCCGCTCAACAAAAAAAAAAAAAAAATACAAGAAAAAATGAGAATGGTTTTTAGGGGAAACTTTTCGGGCAGAACTTATCGCTTAGCTGGAAACGTAAAAGATGGATATCTCAGGCATATTGGTTAAAGTTACAGATTGTTGATTCTTCGTGATAAATGTGCTTCATTTGAAGGCGATCTGTACCATTTGAGAATTGCTTTGCAAATAAAAAGAAAAAACAGTAATTAAATGTGGTTTAGATAAGTAAAAATTACATTGCACAAAATAGAATACTAGCTAAAAGTCTGAATTCGAAATGATAAAAAGCGCCGTATGCCTTGAAGGACATATTTAAGGGGTATCAAGCAGACCTTCGCCTTTCCCCAAAAGAACCTTTTGTTGCCGTCTGCCTTTTGTCTTCCGATGCCGCCGACGTGGCTTAGGATTACCGCTAACGGTAATAAATAGACCTGCCACGCGTGTGTAATTTAGACGGGCCAGGAGACACAGGGCCAAATTGCAGGAGGAGCAGTCGAAAAGGAGTGGAGCCCCCCATGGCGGCCATGCCGCGGTCGTTGACAGTAATGAAATTATGACATTGCTAATAACGGAGCCTCCCGACGTGGCCAAGTATTACTCACTTTTGTTGCTGCCGCTACTCTGTGTCTTGGCCAAAAGCCTTGAAATATGATTAGCCGCCATCCGCCACCTGCCATGGCAGAAACCCTTTCTCGGAGCGTCCGAAACATTTTTTCATCCTCTCCTCGCCCGTCAGCTGATGTAATTTATATTAATTAAAATTTACGCTGATAAAATGCTGTTGATTAGACTTGAAAGAAGCTTTCAGTCTGCGAAAAGGGCACCATAAACAAAAACACTCCATTTCTGTTCCAAGTCCAATACAGTCTGAAGCATAATCTTGTATTTCTTAGTCACACTTATATTTTTTGTGTTAGCTTTCGATAAATATTAACTGGGTTTTCGAATATTTCTAAGAAGTTAACCAATTTGGGACTTGGAATCATGGCTGAGGCGAATCTGAAATAAGTTCTTTGCTTCTGTGGAAGCCATAAAATACCATCTGAAATGGCCATAAAGTTGTAGTTTTCGTGTTTTACTCTTATTACCCAAATCTGCTGACTGCGCAAATGGCGAACGAAACTTTTCCATATGTCATACGCATAGCAAGCGGAGTCTTAAAAATGTCCCTCGGCTGCAAAATATGGTGTAATTTGTGGCAATGTTAAAAAAAAATGTGCGAGAAAGCGGAAACTCCAAAACTTCACAGAATTCCCAGATTTCCCAGAGGCAAGGATACATTTGCTGTTCGGACAATTGCAAATTGTTGAAATTGTAGCTCAAGTAGCTATTACCTACTCAGTTTTAGTAATTTGACACACATCTTCATTAAAGTTTCATTCTATTAGCTGTATCGAAGATATTCAATTTCAACTCAAATGCTTTAAAAGTATAACAACTATGACTATGGCCAGAAAAACGTCCTGATGTAGGCAATTGACTTTACTCAGCAAGGAATTGAGATTCCCATCGCAACGAACATGCATGGCAGCAATTACCCCTGATGAGGTGGGCACTTGCTCCTCCCAGCTGGTGATGATCGGGTTACAAGCTCGCGCATTTGTTCGGGGTGTCAGATGCTCCGGCTGCCTTCGCCAGTTGGTGGCTGAGTGCTACTATAAATCACTGCGGGGCATTTCTTTAGCTGCTGCTGCTGCTGCTGCTGCTGCAGCTCCTGCTGCACTGCCTCATGTTTCTCGCTATTATTTCGCTTGACATTGCGCTTGTCTTGCATGTCCCAGTACCCAGCACCCAGTTTTAGCCAGAGTCCCAGTGCATTTGTGTCAGCGCGCACATAAGGCAGCTGCTGGCTGCTCGTGCTTTTGCTTTTGCCTTTTTGTCTGCTTCTAAACCGACATTGAGTTACATGCAACAAACGTATTTTGACAAGTGAACATGCACAGGGCCAAGAGACAGAGTTTGAGCCAGGGGCCAGATCCAGCACCAGCGCCAGCGCCAGCTCGAGCTCCAGCTCCAGCTCCAGCTCCAGATTCAGATTCAGATCCGCAGCCAGAACAGAGCCAGCCATTCATGCAATATGCGGGTGGGCGAGCTGTTTCCACCAACATGTCCGACATGACACACATGGAGCGGGCAGCGGGAAGGAGCAGGAGAGTTATGGAGCCATTTGCTTGTCTGTGGGCTGGGATAACTTGAGACATTTGCTGCTGCTGCTTAAATTACTCAAAATTTATGCATGTGCCCGACCCGAAACACGCCCCCCAAATGAATACACTTCTGAAAGTCAATTTCATGTCATGTGGTCGTTGTGGAGTTGGAGTTGGAGGGAGGGTGGTACAGAGACTCATTTTCTTCCTGCTCACACAAATCAATATTGCTTTGCATAATCAAAAGCAACAGTTAACCGGAAGTCGTATCAAAAGGATTTCAGTCTCTGTCAGATCCACAGGCAAAAGTATCACAAATTGAGTTTCAGTTCCAGGAAAGTTGCCTCTTATTTTCCCACTCATGTGGACTTATTGCTAGTTTTTGGTTACCATTCGGGGGAATAGTTGTCCTACGAATTATAGGACAACTTTACTAGAAATCGATTTGAGAACTATTTATTTCGTCTAAAGAACTTATTGGGTTGAGTTTTTTTTGTTTACCTTTTAAATCATTGAAGTACTTCATTTGGCTTTCCAAACGTCGTTATTAATAGACTTCAAACTGCTGGAGAAGACAAACTACAAATTGACTCTGGTACTGTGCTATCTTTGCATATTGTGTAGATATAAATGCTCTAAGCTACTGCCACAGCCATCGAGATCATTAATCTTTCTTAGCTGGAAAGTGGGGAGTCGGGAGTGTAAGGACGTGAACGCTGTTGTTTAGGCATCGCGACCTGCCCGAAAAATTCCTTTCGCCATTCCGGGCGAATTTCTTGTCACCTGAGGGGAGATGGCTCATAAAAAACAAAGCGTTGTGGCTGCTTGTTAGCCATGATTGGCGGGGCGGCTAAACTGGTGGCCAGAGTGAGGCTTAGCTTTCATCGCCTCTTTGTCACACGGTCCATTTTGTTTGCCATTTGCGATGATAAATCGCTGGCGGCTGCTACCTGAGGTCATAGGTCAGTTATTGGATATATTGCAAATATGCACGCTGCTCACTTTGATTGATGGTCTGTTGACTTTGGCGGAATTTGTTTGATTTGCAAACTGTGCGGCCGGCGAATTTAAATTTGCCACGTGCTTAAACGGCCCACACATGCCACTGTGGGCCATAAGACAACCGACCACATGCAGGTTTTTAGCCACCGGCAGTTGTGCTTCTTCGCTGCCAGTCGGTGGGCCCTTTTGCAGTCGCATAGGCAAATATGAGAAGATCATAAATTTTCATTCAATTTAATGCCTCAGCAAACAATTTTTATAGTCGGGGTACAAACTGTCCTGTCGGAGGACTTGGCTGCAGTCAAAGCTCTGAGCCAATGGCAGCTGTTTTAACAGCTTGTTTTGTGGCCTCTGCCATAATACAAATACTGGTCCACATATGCGGATATATGCCGTACCACATATACATTTTATGTGGGCGCCCATTTCATACATGATAGCATAAATGGCTCAATGCAAAGTTGCCTGCCAAAGGAGTCTAAAACGGGCACCAGGACCAGAATCCGGAGTGCGGACCCTTTCAAGCTGCCGCAATTCTGTCGGTTCGGTTGCTGTGTGTGTGTGTGTGTGTACTGCAAGTTATTGACTTCAAAATGGTTGGAGGCACAAAACAAAACATCGAGATGTTCATGGAACGTAAATAAACTGAGCAGTGCTCCTGACATTACGAAACCCATAAGGTTGAATTCATTCGAAAGGCGAAGTAAAAAATTCTCAAGAGTCAATTTTAAAAGTACACTAGCTTGTCAGTTCTCTGATGATATGTATAAGAGGAGCATATAGTTACTATTAATTATTATTTTATTAATTTTTAGTATTAATTAGAAACAATTTCATGAAAGAACAGGTCCCTTGCTAAAGAAAAGTAATTAATTAATAGCGTGCCCTTCATGCCAGCGACAGCTGAAAAGTATGCTATGGATTTTACTTTGGACAGCTTCTAAGCTTTCCCCTGATCTGCTTCATTGTCCAGTCTCTGGCGCATATCATAAATCACAAAATTAATCCTTCTTGAGTTTATTAGCGAACATTGACGTGGCTCGTTATCTGCTATGTCCAAAAACAGGCCAGCCAGACAATCGCAACAATAAATTATGCGCACATCGAGATTTTCCCGTCGCTCTTCTTCAAGTTGAGTTGTTCTGGCAAAGTTGGCAGTCAATTTATAAGTGACCTAGTACAGCATCACGTTTGTAACTTCATTTTGATTTGCCCAGCTAGGCGATTGCTGATGGGAAACGGCTACCCCATACCCCATGGAGATGATAAACGATTTGTCTTTCGATTTTCAACCTGGAGGCCTCGGTTCAATGCACAGATCTGACTTTCGAAATGCAAATGTCTCGGTATAATAAATTTACACAAAGAATACTACCAGCCCAGAGCCCGTCTAGACACAGCCAATGCGAATCTCGATGATGAAGTTCAAAATCGGGCTGATTAAGCTGCTGCGTGTACCTCATCGCCTTCAAAGGGCAAATCGCAGCAGGTGGCGATAATAAAAAATCGCACGGGTTCAAGGTATCAATGCGACCTCAACTGTGTGGAGTGTAATGTATGCACCTTAAATGCAAATAAATTGCTATATAATATACATCGAGAAGAATGAGTAATATAAATCTCTCTGTGTATAAGTACATGAAATACATAACTTTTAAGCACAATGATGACGTATTATTGGCCATTATTTCATTACTTTAAGTCCTCTGAATGCCCCGAAGAAAAGTTAATACAACGGAAGGTCCCAATTGGTGACATCGGGTATTTGTCTGGCCAAGCATCCTTGAGCGAAGTTTAAAATCCTTTCATCCCACTGCTGAATGGCCCAACTGGCCCACTTTTCTTTCTCCTTGCGCCACTTCACTTTTAGTCGCTACTATTTCCTCGAGTGGCCACTCAAGACGATTGCGTATTCGACATGTGTGCCGAGGCACTCGAATCCCGAGATCCGAAATCCGAAATCCGAAATCCAAGCCGGTTTTGTTCTCTGGCGGGCTTGCATTAATGGGCAAATTGAGCCCTAATGACATAATTTACTTTTTTATACAGCCAAATAAAAACGTTGTTGCCAATTAAGCCATCGAGGCATTAATGCGACACCGGGAAAAAGCGAGATTCGGAGGATGGGTAAATTGTGGAAGAGATTGGCAAGTGGAAATAACAAATTGAATTTCAACAGCAAATTATTTTGAAACTGATTTCGATTCGATCTGTGGGGTGGGTCAACCAGCGTGCGACAACCAGTTTAAAGTACGAAAGTACGACGAGTATCTCACTCCTGCACTCCTGGAGCAAACATTCTTTCGCATTCTGAGAAACTTTTCCCCGGGCTTCCCTTCGCTTTTCTCCGCTTTTCTCCGCTCCACTCGCTTGGCTTGCAAGTCACGTGTTGCCACAACAACCGCCAAAATTGTCAACAGCGAAAAATTGTGCGGGCGTGAGTTCGCCGGTGGAGAGAGAAAGAGAGAGAGGGGGCGTAGTGTCCTGTGCAGGGGGGCGTGGCTGGCTGCAAATGAGCGCCGGCAGCACAAAGGAATTTCCGGTAGTTAAAGCGCTGCCAACGATTTCTCAGCTTTCTCAGCATATTTTCTTGAATTTTTTTTTATACTTATTTTTTGTATACATTTATTTTTTTTATTCGCGTTTTTCTGCTTTGAGAAATATATATTGTATATTTCGCTTTCGCATTCAAAAGAATTACTAATGAAATAAGCAGCGCAATTGGACTGCCAGCCAAAATATAGACACCCACTGATGGAAAATGTATTTGCCTTCTTCATTTTTTGAGTGCTGGTTGGTGGGCGGCGGCGTGGTGGAAGTCATAAAAGAACTTACACAAATACATGTGTCTGTGTATAAATAATAAATTATATGCAAATGTAATAAACAAAGAGACGATGATGGAGAGCGAGCCAAACTGTTGAATGAATTCTTAAGCACACTTGACCACATTAAGATGGTCTGGGCCAGAGTGGTTGGATATCGCTTGGGTTTCGCTTGGGGATTTACCAGTGAAAAGAAAATATTGAAAAGTTGACATGCGGCATAGCATAGGCTTTCTATTTATTTTCCTCTTACCTACCCATTAAAATGTATGCATATTTTTACGGTGAAGACTCGCTTCTCGTTTCGTTTCGTTTCGTTTCGTTTCGTTAGGCCGGCCGTCAAAATCACGGGAAACCAACGAACCAAAAAGTTGATATATGTATATCCCACAGCATATACTCGTACATATATATATGTTAGATATGTATGTATGACCATTCGAAATTCTACAAATGCGGATCACTGTGTGCTTTTCGGGCCAAGTTATGCAAAATGGCAACCGAAAAACTATGACCGGGATGGCGACGGATAGGGGGAAACGGCAACGCATTCCATGCAAATGTTGGCAAAACAGATTTTTAACCACCTATTTTTTTTTTCGGGCCGCTCCGCTCCCGGAAAGGATTTCTTGGCCAGCTGGCTGACAGAATGACTCCCTGGCTCGGATAGTTAGTCCCTTACCAAATTGGCTGCCAGCCAGCTTATGTAGATTTCAGCAAGCCAAACACGTGCCCGCATCCAACTTGAGTTTCGTTTTCAGTTTTCGGTTTCTATTTTCGTCTGAGCAAGTTGATGATGGCTTAGTTTCCACTGGACGGTAGCAACCACTGTTTTTCCGTTTTCGTCTCTTTGGGAGGTGGAGGTAGTAGGCTCCACAACTTGGTCTGTGCATATTTTTGTAATTTGCATAATTATATGTGTGATTTATGGATTTAAAACTGTATACTTAATACGCCTCGTCCCCTGAGTCTCTCGCTTAACTCCATCCATCCCCTTTGTTTGACTTGATAGTTCGTAGGATACTGGAGGTTCGGTTAGCCAGCCTAATTGGATGGATTTAAGGATGTGTTCATAAATCAGATTTACAATCTAAGTAAGTAATGGCAAGGCATTTTTAATTTTATTTTCATCATAAATAGAAAAAAATAGATTTTTTTATGGATATCAGATATGGATATCAGATATTAATATGTGCATCCCTTTTTGGAGAACATTCGGAAATCAGGCAGCGAAAGAGCAAATTAAATGTGTATAAAAAGAAATATTAATCACAATGTTTCGGAGGATGCTGCGGCTGCTGCTGTTGCTGCTGTTGCTGTTGCTGCTGCTGCTGCTGCTGCTACTGCTGCTGCGGCAATAATTTCAATTTTCGCTGCAATGTGACAGGCGGCAACAACAGGGAAAACAAATAGCGCGGCAGATGAAAGGCAAGAGCACAGCCAGCACACAAACACTTGTCCCTGAAAACACACAGATACCCACACGCACTGACACATGCCGACACACACACACACCGACACACACACACACACAGACACACCACGAAGGATTGGGAGAGACCGAAAGTAGTGTCCGCATTGCATATGCAACATGTTCGAACTCCTTGCAACGGACACGCCTTCGAGGCATCCGAGGCTCCACTGTACCACAGTACGAGTGCGAGTACGACTATCACCCCCAGCTCCTTACCACTTGTCGCTGCTATTGAGATAAGGAAATTTATTGGCTGCGCATGTTCTTTGTGACAGATTTCGATTTATGTGCCTTTATGTGCAGCGATTTTTTTCACTCCGGCTTTATTTAAATTTCTCTGCCTGTTCTGTGACCACAGGCATTCCCCTTCCCCCATATTCCCACCCACTGGCTTAACATTAAATGCTTGCTTACCTCTGAGATATATGGGTGGGGGTTCCATTGGCGAAGACTGTCGACAGACATTGCAATAAGCAATGAGCTGCAATTGAAAAGTGGCAAATTAAAAGGCGTCCTCGAGCAAAGGATAAATTTGGCGACACCTAAATACTCTCTGAAATGGTACAATTAGGCACTACGTTCGTAAATACAAACTTCTTTAAGCAAACAATTCTAGAACCTGTTTGATATAGAGATTTATGCAGTTGTTACAAATTATTACAAAATGTTAGGAATATATTTGTTTAAAAGGGTATCAACTGCGTATCGGAAAAGCTGAGCAAGAAAAACATGAACAGAAAAAAGAGTAAAAGAAAAAGAGCCGTAGACGATAAGTATGCAGCCAATACAGTGAAATATTCAATGAATTGTGCATGTGGTTAATGTCCATTTGGCAGGCTTTTGCCAGTCTGGCCATCTGCACCTCGAATTGCACTACTTTTGCCGGCCAAGTCTGTCTGTTGGCCGGGAAATCTGGCCTTCTGCTGGCCTGCGGACATATAAACATATAAACATATATATATATGTATATTTATATATGTACATAGACATATATAAGCGTATATATGTATTGGCGGCGACTGTTGCGCCGGCTGCCCCAATCCCACTTAATGCTGCAATCAGCTTTGCCTTTTGAGCCCGCTGCTGCTTTGCCCTGTCTGTTCTTGGCTTTATGTTAATCATACGCCCTGTGGCCAGCGCCACTGCAGGCCATGCGCCGTTTTCGAGTCCGGTGTGCGCCTGCAGGGCGGCTCGGCACTTTTATGACCACATCAAAGGCGGGACGTCATAAAAATAACTTTTGGTCTATGGAGCGGGCCTCCGTCTATCGCACATCATCGATGTGTATTGTTCGTATGTGCCAGACTTGGGCAATTAACGCTCTTTTTGTTGCAATAATGCGAAATTGCTTCAAAGTTTTTCGGGGCCAATTAAAAGCAGGGGCGTACGAAAGAGAAAGAGAAAGCGAGCGACCAGAATTGCTTCAATTAAATTGAAAGCTTTTTAATCGTTTTACTTTTCCTTTTACTGCTACTTCAAGAGCGGTTTTCCGTCTTTGAATCGCTCCCTGCAAATTTTCATCTCTTGCTTGCACGAAAAACTTTGGCTGGGCTCGTATTTATGCTCTGTTTAATTGCTGTGAGAAAATATTTTAATTATATGCACAAGCGCAAAGGAAATATTTTTCAAAAATAGCTAAACGAAATGAAATTTATGCAAATGACTGCTGGCTGTCGCTTTTATTTTAGGTGACTTGCACACGATTGCAGGTTATTAATTAGCATTGCAAGTTTAATTGGCTCCGGCCAAGCGACACTTTCCATTTGAGGAAATACCTCCCCCTCCCGCCCGCTGTTTACTTATGCCGTTTGACTTTCCCTTTCCGGGGCAGGAGAAAATTTCACTTCATCTTGGCACTTTTCTTGAAGGCTGCACACGTCAGCCTCGGCTGGCAAAAGTTTTGTTTGTCATAAGCAAAAGCAGCGTTGGCCAAAGTTAAAACAGAAAAACAAAAAAAACAAAAAAGGATGGCAAGAAAAACAAGGCGAGGAGCGGCTTCAACCAACTGACGAACGCAAAAGTAATGAAAAGCCAGCCAAAGTAAACGAAAGTCCAAAAAAAAAATATATATATATAAACCAAAAAAGGTTGCTACAACAAAGTTTAAAATACCCTAGTAAAGTTTTGTTTTGTTGGTATTTTTATATTTTAAATATACATTTGCATGAAAAAGGAACACTTGTAAATAGATAAATATATGATAATAAAATCTGACATTTCTTAACGTATTGATATATATCAGTTACACGATCGGAGGCAAAGGACCTGCGTATTTAGGGTATCGAAAGAAGGTCAAAACTTGAAATTCAGCTTGGCTTGGCCACTGAAAAGAAACGCAATTACAAACACAAGTCAAGTTTTTCACTGGGTCGAGAGAGAGAGAGAGAGATAGAGAGAGAGGGAGAGAATCAGAAGGCTAACAACTGACAGGAAGACTGAGCGACGAAGCTGCAATAGAGAGCGATGTAAAAAGGGATCAAAGTTGCTTTTGACTGCTCGTAATTTAATTAAAGACCATTCCCTTTGTCATGCCCTCGCCTAGTCCAGTGACTGAGTCCGAGGACCTGGGTCACTCAAAATCCTCCTTGCCCGCTGCTGACCAAGTGACTAAGCTGGCCATTTGCCAGATTCCTTCCACTTGTCGCTGCAGACTCGTCTTACGGTTTCAATTTCAATTTTCAGCCATCAAGAGGACTGTTTACGAATATCCCTCTGCGAATGTCCTGCGACCCTTCGACTCTTTTTTTGTGATAGTACCCAATTGACAATAAGTGCCCTGCCTTCGTGTTGGTTTCGTTGACAGTTTAATTTGCATTGAATTAGGCCCCACGCCAGTTTGATATTTAATTTAGCCTTGTGGCCAACACTTGTTGTCGGCTACTAAAAGTATTGTTGTTAGTTATTTAAAATATATAATTATGTGTATAGCTCAAGAATTTCTTTTCAGATGTATTTGTTGTTTCCATCGATTTGATTGCTTTTCTCCATCGGCTCATAGCTTTTTGACCATGCGTTGGACTCCATTTTTGGTAAAAGATCCATTTGACCTTGGCCGTCTAATGACGAAAGCGTTTTCTAATTAGCCAAATGGCCATTTATTGTTACAGCTGCCTTGCAGAAGCTTCAGTGACAGCTTTTGGCATCGGACAGCGTTTGTTACGTTTGCTCGCAACAAATCCGCCCATTCACCACCCACCACCCACCACCCACCACCTACCAAAAAGCCAAGTGCATTTTTGTTTATTTGTTGGACTAAGCTGCTGTCACATCTTAACTCAAACACAAGCCTCCCATCCCACTCCCACCACTCCCCTGCCTTTGGCCAACAGCAGTTTGTCTTTCGTTTTTTGTTTTTTTCATTTGGCCAACGTCTTTCTTTCATTCGCTTTGTTTCGCTTCGGATGGTTCATTCTGTTTTGCTTGCCGCCCTCGCTTTTGGCCCTGCATTCGTTTCAATTAAACAAATCCCCTTAAGTGCCAACGAGTGTACGTGCAGTGGGCGGTGGGCGGTGGGCGGTGCGCGGGGCGTGGCTATTTTAGGGTTGGGGCTGCAGCATGGGGGCCACTTTGTCAACACAGACTGAAGTCTGGGATCTTTGCGTTAAACAATTAAAAGAATGCACTTGAAAAAAGGCCATTACGTATACGCCGCGTAAACAAAGCACTCGAATCGGCGCAAAATGCACTGCAAACAACTGTTTGCAATCTCTTCAAGGCCTACAGCGAATAGAAAATTACCCTTTTTCATATACTTTCCACAATGGAAAGATACGCACTTCAGTGTATTTAAATCAAAGGTGTAGAGCTAGCTGACTGCCAATGCGAATGCAATGTCTGATGATAAGTGTTTGATGTGTCGTGCTTCCAGTTGCATTTGCCACGAGCCCGCATCTATTTGCATATGTGGGATCTGCAGGTGGCTGCCAGGGATTCAGAGTTGCGACAGGATATGTTGGAGATCCGCAGGATTCTGGATTCAGGATGCAGGATGCAGAATGCAGGAGTGCAGGAGTGCAGTCGCTGTTGCCATCGTCACCGCTCACAAAGTATAACTAAGCGCTGCGGATTTGATGATGTGACGTTGAGTAAAGATGATGGATTCATCAGCGTATGCAAAATGCTGTCACACGCTTTGTCGTCCGCTCGCTGGCATCATCATCCGACCAATCCTGTTCCTGTTCCTGTTCCTGCTTCTGCTTCTGCTTCTGCTCCTGGTCCTGGTCCTGTTCTTTATCATGTCCTTGGCTGTCTGTGCGCTCATCAACATCAGCATCAACATCATAGTCGGGACGATGTCGCCGGCGATGATAAACGAACGTGATTTTGTAGCTGGCTTTCTGTCCCTCCGTCCGCTCCGTCAGTCCCCCCATCGTTTCCCCCGCTCTTCTGGCCAAATCCGTCTGCTGGCTGGCATTGCATAAGTTTCAGCGTTCCAGCGTGCGGCGCATAATGAAAATTTCATGTAAATGAGCATGAAATATCTTTTCCATTTCAGTCAGCCAGTCAGGCAGTCAGGCAGTCAACGTTGGCCAGCGAAACAAATGTCAGCTTATGAATTAAAATGCCTTATGATGCGGATTTCATTTCCCTCCCTCCCCAACGCCGGCAGTCTCTTTGTTTTGCGCGAAATCTGTTCCATTTGTCTGTGGCGGCATTTTGTGTATATAAGCCCGTGGATAATTGTCACCGATCTTCAGCTGCCAAACGTTCGACAGCCGATCCAAATTCGCATTCTAATTAGCGCGAAGACAGGGGGCAAATTAATCCACTAAGGCAACGGAGGATGGCCTCGTGTCGAAGCACTTTGAGTTTTACCCCCTGCGAATGTAAACCACTTGATAATGAGCATGACACCTTGACGCCAAGGGCTACATTGCCGTTACCCAAGCGCTAAGATATCTTGGCTTCGCTGACCTCTGGGCGACAATTTAACCACTAATTACATGCAGTGTCAGGCGGGACAGGCCAACTCGCCCGGGGTCATAATTAGTGTAGGCAAATGTAGAAAAGAAATCTTGGTGGAGGCCAGAAAGAAATGCAAAGTAACGAGAAAACCACGGAGGAGAATATTTTTAACAAGCGACAGCAAAGAAAACTGGCATAAGGTGAAAGCGGTTTACGCAAATATTGCGACTCTGTGATACCTGATGCCACCAAATTACTAAGTTCAACTTGTTCAGTGCTTGCCATCGCCATGGGAGTATTAACGTGGCCCATAACAACAATTAAGTCTTAATTAATTGCCTAAGAAATGTACACGTATATTAGCTTCTTTACTGAGCAGTTATCTCAGTTTTCTTTTCTCAATTTTGTAATAGTTTCTTATGGAGCATTTGCACCAATTAAGATAGTTTAGCTGAACATTGTTTAATGTAGATAAACCAACATACCCCACTTTATGCTGGGTATGGAAAGTGTAAGGAAAATTGAAGAAGAACTCGAACTGTGCACAAAGTTGCGGCCAGGTGAGGTTGATGTCTCCCGGCTCCGCTGCCTCACAGAGCATTTGCTGGGCAAACGGTGTGAAAACACAAACAGTTTGTTGCTGTTTTCTGCATCTTGGCCGCTCAGCCCGCCGCCTTTCTATCACTTTTCTTGCTTTCGCTGCCCGGCTGCCAAACTGTAATTAAAATTAATTGGAGGCTTTGGCTGTGGTCAGGCAGAGCCGGACTCCACACAGCACCTTAATTAACACGCCTTTTGCCGGAAATTCACTAATGAATTTTCACGCTTTAAAATTCCTAGAGGCAGTCCAAGTTAAAGGCCGCCCATGGCCCCTCTAACATTCTGTTTACTTAGCCAGCTTGCGCACAAGCAAAACTTGAGCGAAAGTATCCCAAAAGCGCACTAAAGAAAACAGTCAATAAATTGTTTACATGGCAAATTGATCCCCAGCGTGCATTAGATGAGAAAAAATGAGTTGACTTTGAGTGAGAACAACAACCGAAGAAGACCGAAGAGGATAAGAATGGCGGAGCCGCATGGAGGAGCCGCATGGAGGAGCCGCATGGAGTCGAGCTGGGAACTCAGCCCTGGACGTTTGGGCCACTCATAAATATCTGGAACTGGGTAATAGAACCGAGGCATCGGCTCGGCCAAGATAGTTATCTTTCGGGTCTTGTGCGAAGTGTTTTATGTTGAGATAGGTCGCTGAATGCCAATGCGGCGTATACGTAACCTGTGTCACACAAGGCATACTTAAATGCCCCATGTAAAACGGTGTAGATCATGTCGATTAGAAAAGTTTTACATTTTACCAACAACAAAATTAATATAAAATGCTGACTGCCATTAGGACTATGGAAATATTATCAGCTCTACTGCCATTGTTGGTTCGAGGACAATAGGAATGCTTAATTACGATGCATGCACCCACCTTAGTTTGGCCAAAACATAAGCCTCTAACCTGATAACCGGTGAAATAACCCCTTTGTTTGTCCCCGTAATGTGTCTTGAGTGGCAGGCCATGTTTGCCGTGGGCCAATGTGGACATAGCCATTGCTTGACCCAAATATTTATGCGCTAACCCACCAATTTGCCTATTTGCTGATGGCCTAACTGCAGCCCGTTCACACTGACGCACTTATAATACACGTATGTGTTGGCCGGCCAACTGAAAGTGGCTCACACACACACACATGAAAGCACGTTAAGCTTAATAAGAAATCGATAATAATCAAAGCTATGACAGCTTTACTGGCGGTGTGCATGATAATGATGATGAGGAGGCTGCTGCGCCGCAGCCCCATTCCAAACGCAGTCGAATCCAATCCCATGCAATGCAATGCAATGCAATGCAATGCAATCCAATCGAATCCAAACCAATCCAATCGTCTGACTGCGTTATTACGGATGTGCAACGCGGCGTATGAAATTAATGCCGTTGCGGTTTGTAACACATTAATTGATAATTAATTAAACATTGCGCAAAGCGGCGAGTCCTGCGGCTAAAAGTGCATTTTATGCCCAATCCCATGCCATCCCATGCCAGGCAATGTCACGCATACGCACTGTGGCCATGGAATTCCCCGTTCCCCTTGCCTCATCCTGTGCTGCCGTTGGTCACATGATAAATAGGAGCTCTTTGCAAAGGAGGCGTGTCAGCTCATAAATGTTAAACACGAATTGCCAGCAAGATATTCAAAGTGCGGGTAACAATCTACCGATTGGTCAACGAGCAAGCAATGCAAAATACTTTTTCGGAATAGAGTGCAAAACTATGTTATCGATTTATTGTCAAATATAGATATAGATATATATTTCCCGTGCCCACTTAAAACAGGAAGCTTCTGAATTGAAGGAAAAGTTTTAACAATTAAGATAGACTTCCGAAACGGTGCCAAGTCCTAAATACTTAATCCTTATTTGTGGCTTAAGATATGAGCCAATGGGTTGTAGGTTAATAAACAAATAGGCTTCGAAGTAATTGGAAATTACTTATAAACTCAAGTGTCCAGCTGTATCTACTAGCTACTATTGTGCCCATTAAATACATACCCAGATACAGCTTTAAGTCGCTTTAAACAATAGATACAAATATACGCGAGCAATGTGTCGCCTTGCTCCATCCTCAACTCCGCAACTTTTCGTCCTTCCGGACTGCCAGAATAAATTTAAAAAAATATTCTAGGACATCTAACTAATCTGACAAATCCTCGGACTTTAGAGAGTGGCAATGAAAAAAATAAAGTACAGAAAGTGTGTTGAGCTAAATAAATAATAGCAATCCGTTGGACCTTGAACAGGTATTCTGACATCGGCACGGAATGCACTCAGACTAAGCCAAGCTGCGCTGGGGAAAATAATGACAGGGAGCAAATAATTTTCCATTTGGCCGGAATGGCCTTGAAATGCAATCTTACCTTCCACCCCAACCCCTCCCCCCCCCACCCCTGCGGGCGCACATAGTTTTCACCTGAGCTCGGACTTGGATTTTGGATTTCATTCCAGCCCCGTTCGCCTGCCAAGGTAAACTTTTCCACCTCGTTGGGTCATGCAGCGCGTATTTGTGTCATGGCATATTTTCGCAGCAGCAACTTTGAGTTTTCCCCAATTTTTTCCTTTCTTTTTTTTTTTTGTATTTTACGCTCGGCATTCTTTGCACTCGTTTGTAGCATGCCCCAGATGCTTAAGGCTTGTTCCAGGCAGCGACTTGGCCGCATATTTGCAGCAGCACCATCAACTCCATCTCCACCACCACCACCACCACCACCACCACCCACAATCCGCAATCCACAACCCACAACGCCATAATGCCGCACATATTTCGGTGTGTGCAAAAGTTGAAATATATTTCATATTTTACTTGGGCTCGGGGAGTTACGGTCTCTCTTAGCTGTATATGGTGCCGTACTGCATGGCGTATACGTAATGTGTAGTGCAGCTTCTTAAGAGTGCAATAAAATGTTTTGTGCTTGCAAAACTTTTGTTTCAGCTTCGACTGGCAGGCAAAACTCTTTCCGTGAAATACTTTTGCCTTGCGCGCTGAGTTTTAAGTTTTTAGTTGCATTTGCAGTTTTGTTTAAGTCCTTTTCTCCCTCGCCGCTTTTCATTGTCCGACTGCCCATATGAAAAGTGTCGCCAAAACGCGCATTAGACACTTTTCCCGGCATCGCCAATGCCACTGCGATAAATGGCATCCAGATGGCAGTTCAAGTTTTCGGGTTTGCAAAGTTTGACTAAGGTGGCAAACTCTTTCGGCAGCAAAGCAATTGCTGTTTGAAAGATTTTGATGATGAGAGAAACACAATTGATTCACTTGAAACTTGGCCACCACGCAGTCCATAAAGCCTTCCATGAATTCCCCTGCTTGAATTAAATGATGTGTAAATTGTATTTTAAGGCAATACATTTTTATATTACGAAAACACCGATGCCTGTGTGGGATTTGCATTTTCCTTCCAAGTAATAATAAGCTAAGCAAAGCTATTTCTGGACCTTCAGCCACCCTCCAAAAATTGGCTGCCATCCGCTCGGAGATTCTTTACCCATTTGCGGCGCTAACAAATGGGTTCAATCATATTTGCATCAGTTTGGACAAATTGAATACCCTTGCTCATTTGTAAGTTAGTCAACATCCGGTGGAAGCCCGAAAACTGGGCAAAGCAAGATAAATGCTTTCTGTGTCAGAAAACTACTTTCGCAACGACTGACACACTGAGTGTAATAAAAGTCAAACGTGGTCGCTTTTGTGAACTAATAAGACGAGCACCGGATATGAGAAACTCAGATACAGCTGCAGATACAGATACAGCTACAAGATACACAGACCATGTAGGGAGGACACTCGTCCCCGGCTAATAGATCATTAGTTAGCAGTTGTGCTGCTGTGACCATTTTTGGGGTTGTTTTTTCCCTTGCCCTTCCTTTTTTGGCTTTGGACGTGGCTATTTGAATATTTATTGCAGGCGTAACAGTAATTTATTGGCCAACATTTGTCATGTGAGCTGCAAGATCTCCGTACTGCCTGCAGTCCGTTTCCAGTCCCTTCTGCATGTGAAGCATTTGTTAATTATGCCATCGTGAAAAAGGGGTAGAAACGCGCCGGCTTCAAAGACATTTTAATATCCAGCCGGAGGCGGGGGGAGCGCCAAAACTTTACCACTGATGATTATGTTGATGACAACGCTGTCGACGACGTCGTGGAGCGGGGAGGGGGCACAAAAAATAACACTCGCGATAAGGCAGTCTGCGAGTATCGAACGAGCAAACAAAACCCCGCCAAGTCAAAGTGCAATGCAGCATAAAAAATGCAGGAAAAGAAAAAGCGGGCCGGGAAATGGTGATGGCAAATGGGGTTGGGAAATGGGGTTGGGGAAATGGGGTTGGGGAAATGGGGCTGGGAAATGGGGAGCAGACGCGTCGAGTGCATTGACAACTGACAGCAAAGAGGCTGAGCCGGCCCCAAGTTATGCATGCGAGTACGTCTGGGGCAGGAAAGGGTGCTGCGTTGCTTTCTTTTGCAAAATTGCTTGTTTACTTCAAAGCAAGCAATTCCTGGAGCATCAGCTGCGTCATGGCGCAAAACAATGCTGTCAACTTGGGCGTCGCTGCCATCGCACATCGCCATCAGCACTGCGAGAGGAGCATTGAAAGTGGCAGAACTTGCGGACTGATCGACTGTCAGATACCCATGGCACAGACAAATTTCTGCAATTTTTAAGTTTTTTCAATTCATTGTTACATAAATAGCTAACAATTTAAATAGAAAACAACTCAAATAGTTTTCACTACTCTAGTTATATTCATTAAATGAAAGGCTGAATGCAAATGAATTCATTTATCGAGTATGAATTCATTTATCTATATTCTTTGAAATTTCCTCTTAATGGAGCAACCCTCGTTCACAAAAAGTAATGGGTACCAGAAGAGGCAGCAACAATGGCCAAGAAGCGAGTGCTTGAGACTTCCTCGAAGTCCCCAGGCTCTGCCGAGTGCCCCGGCGGATATTGCCAGGGAAATTGATTGAAAGTTTGAGCATCTTAAAAGTAATGGTAATGAGATTGTTTTGCTTGCACTCGCATTGCTCAGATGCATTGCTCAGATGCATTGCTGAGATGCATTGCTCCTGCAGCTGCACATGTGCCGGAGTTCGTAATCCCCGAGTTCAATAATTATAAATAGTGCTCGAGAGTGTGGGCCTGTGAGTGCGATTACGGATTGCCTGGCTGCGCTACGTTTTGCTTTGTGGATGCTCTGTCAAATGTTATAAATACGCCTGCATTATGCGCCCCGATTCTGATGAATGGATGTCCAACAAATCTCCTTGCCCCTCCCCTCCCTTGCAGCTCCCTTGGCCAGGATGAAGTGACCTGGTTGCCATCGAACGGTACGGTGTTTGGTGCTTGGTCTGCGCATAACAAATGGCCAGCAGATAACAATGGATGATGGGTACAAAGGCGAAGAGGAACCAACTGAAGGGTTGTTCAAGTGCCGGGCCACCAACCAGCCATTGGGGGAACCTGATTGAGGTCCCTTTCATATTCCGCTGAGAGTGGATCGATGCCGCTTATAAATATGCATGTGTAAATCGCAAAAAAATGCTGCACTTTATATTATAAATACGGCTGCTCAATTAAAGTATTTTGTTTCTTGAACGCTTTTTAACTCGAGCCCTCACAAGCAATGTTTAATTGAGCGTAGTCTTTGTAGCCCTTGCAGTTTTTAAATTTGCCAAATCTGTTAAAAAAAAGAAAGAAATTTCCGCCCAATAATTACACCGGAAGAAATATTCCAGCGCTAATGAACTGCAAAGTGTTGTGATGCGAATTTTGTCTTTTCGTAGTCAACAGATGTAAGGAGTAGCTTATTAGAAATCCTATTAGAATACAAATGAATAATTTTCTATAATTTTGAGAACTATATTCCTTAATAAATAAACGTTGAAACATTAAGTATTTCTTATTTATCTTCCGATGATATCGTAATTTTTGGTCTGCAACTTCATTTTTGTTCGCTGCACCAACAACAAATTCTGTCTCCTGTTTTTTTAATTTTTGCAAATCATTAAACCAAGCAAAGCGGAGTAAAGCAAATACTTTAAAATACCGAGTAAAATGGACAGAGAGCAAAGTCCTGCGCATCCCGGGTAGCTTGTCAAACATGACCATTGCCATTGCCAGGCCACAAATCCATGTGATGTCTCCTGCTGTCTCATTTCTCTTAGATCTACGCTTCGCTGCACATGCAAACGTTTGTCAAAATAGAAAAAAAAAACGTGTATAAACCAAACACACGACCAAGAAAAATGAGGAAAGCCAAATGGAAGAGATGCTAGTGTTCCGCTCACATACGAGTATACACAGGCCAAAATAACTCATACGCCACGTTGTCGCGTGTCCTCGCCTGTGTCCATTTGAGTGCACAATTTGAAAAGGCTACTTGCCTTGCTTTTGGCCTTGGGGCCTCCGTTACAAGAAGACGCCAGCAACACAGCATTGTCAATTTACCTCCGACTGTGCTCCTACACTGAGCCAAAATCTTATAAGCACAGTAAATAAATGTACGATGAGCGTTAGCTGCCAAGCAAACTATGCAAATATTTGATATAAATGAGAATGATTCGAATATCTATCAATAAAAATACGAATTTGTTGTATAGACTGACAGTTTTTTCTCACTGTGCATTTGACTGTGCATTAAAATTGTTGCAATAATGCAGCGGTGAAAGCCTTGTCGCTAATGGGCCGAGACTTCTTTTGAGCCTCATCGCTGACTGAGACGGGATAATGCCACCAAGGGAGACATCTGAAATCTGTGAAAAATCTTTGAATCCCGCGCTCAAAGAAAAAATGCTGAAACGCTTTTCATTGAAATTTTGTATGGATTTATTTGGTTGAGTTCATTCAGTTGCTTGCTGTTCAGTTTGTTTCTTGTGTCTCAAGTTATTATTGTATTCCTTGTATTCATTGGGATAGGGGAGGGGTATTTTCCATATCGTTTCGAGTGCTTAATCATAACATACATTCATAATTCATTTGTAGAGTATATGCCTGGCTTTAAACTAAATCATTAATATATTTTACAATTATCTTTTATGGCTTCGTTTAGACGTTAAATTAGCTACACTTAGTTTATATTCAGATTGGTTGGAACACTCACATGCAGAAATATACGCATACATCATGATGACCTAACCATATATGCACGTTTGCTTGTATTTCGTTCTAATTGATGTAAGAGAAATCACTTGTTTCTTTCTTTCTTTTTTTTTTTAGTTTGTTTTTTCGGTTTTCTTATTTTCATCTTAACTAGCTGGAAATGGAAATTGCATTTGCCATGCTGGGCCAATAATCTGTCTATAAGAGTTACGGCTCAACATTTTGTCTTATACACACTCTAAAGAAGTATTGATTTCTGCTTCGCTTGTGTGTTTTCACTCCTCCATTGCCTAGAAACGTAAATATTAAAATGTAACAATAATTTACAATGTGCATTTATTTTGTTACTTTTATGCCTTTTCACAGTTCAAACATTGAAGAGAAAAAATACAATTTGATATATAAATGCCATTTACAAACAACAACATTCCCACATGTTTTTCTTAGTTTCGCTTCTTTTTTGTTTATTTTCCAAACTTTACATACCAACAATAGGTCCTTGTTGTGTTTTCTTTTTGTTATTTATAGTCTTTGGGAGTTTTTTTTTGTTAGAATAGAATGTGCAACTAATTTACATTCATTAATTTGCAGCGCTTCTGTTTGATTTGCTTTTTGGGTTCGGTAATACATTTGATTTACGATTTTGCTATTTACACATTAATACTTAGTATTCATTTATGCTAAGCTAATTGCAGCTAATTTGCTTGTGTGTGTATGTGTGTCTGTTAAGGTGTGAGTGTTTGTTTTATTTATATTGTTTACCATATATTCGAATAATGTAATTAATTTTCAATATAATTGCCAAGAAGGTGCGCTTCCGCATTGCTCGCCCATCTTCGTTTGAGTGAGTGTGAGCTTTAAGTCTATTATATCAAGGATATACTTACTAAATTTATTCTAGTTGTATGCGTTCATTGAGCCCAATTCCTAAAAATTGCAGCTCCTTACTGACTTCAGCTGACATTTACAAACATTTACAAAGTACCCTTCGAAATGAACATATACTTCTCGTTAGTGTATGGTAGTCTGATGAAAAAATATGGCATAGGCTGTGTGTCCATCTGAGTACTTACTGTAAGGAAGGAACAATCATCTTCTGCTGCATTACTCGTTTCTTTTAATTGTTTGAAAGTATGGCCAATAAAATGAAAACCTAATATCCCTGGCTGCATTCCAAAATGTGGCAATCTGTGCAAAACTTGCTATGTATCTTCTCGTTTCTGTTAATTTTCCGCATTGAATTTTGATTTATTTATGCTACAGCTTGGGTTGGTTTTAAATTATCGCTCAATTTTTATGACGCATTAAATAAACATTGTTCTTAGTATGTATATTTAAATTATAATCTCGTTTTGTGATATGTAACTACCACAGCAGCCGCATATAGAACATAAAATACGTATATTTCGTGATTGAATTATAAATTGGCGACCTGGTTGCACATTGATAAGTTAGCCGAATTATTGTTTGTATTCTTTAGGATTGTAATGCTCAGTGCAGAAGATTTATGGCAGCCGTTGTATGAGCTTTGTATTAAAAAATATTCAGTTCCTCGACGAGCACACAAACGATTCGCTTTAATTCTACAGAACGCTGCAATTTACTTCAATTCGTTTTGGCAACACTTAGCCTAGACACCAACCACGAAGAGCTCAAGACTTACATGACTACATAAATTGGAAATTTCGGGGATTCGGGTATTCGGGGCGGGGAATATCCGTAAGATACCAGGGGGGGGAGACCTTAGACGCAGCTCTCCTGCTGCGAATACATGAGCGGGGTGCGAACGGTGACTATTTCGCGCGAATAGGACTTGCCCACGCCCGACAGTCCCGATAATGAGCTACTGGGACTGGCCACCGCCGCCGTGGTGGAGGCCAATCCGCTGCTGTTGCTCGAGACCAGCATCTGGCCATGGGCCATTTGCTGCTGCTGCTGTTGCTGCTGGTGTTGCTGGTAGGAGGGCGGCATGTTGGACGCAGGATGGTGGTGCATTTGCTGGTGCTGCTGCTGCTGCTGCTGCTGCTGCTGCTGCTGCTGTTGGTGCATCATTTGCATCATCGAAGCGGAGTTCTGCGGACCGCCCGCCAGCTGCTGCTGTGCGTGATGATTGTGCGGCAGTGTGTGGTAGCCACCGGGATGCTGGGGCAGGGTGTACATTTGCACGGTGCCAGGCGACACCGTGGATGGGGTGCCATGCGATCCTGGCGATGAGATGCTTGCCCCCGCACCGGTTACCCCCGATCCTGATCCACCGACACCGACACCGACACCGACGCCTGCCACACCTGTTCCTGTGTCCACCTGCATCGTCTTGTACGCATCGATTTGCGCATATATCGTCGGCTCCTCAAAGTAATCGTAGTCGTACGTGGGCGGCGGAGCGTGCTGGTGCGGATGCTGCATGCCGCCCGCATTTGGCTTGTGGCGCTGCAGCGTCGCCGTCGCCGGAATGGTGGGCAGCAGCTTCCGCATACTGGAGCCGTGTGGCAAGGTGCCGCCCAACATCGGATGGGGATGCTGAACCTGCCCCTGCCCCTGCTGCTGCTGTTGCTGTTGCTGCTGTTGCTGCTGCTGCTGCTGCACCACGTGCTGCACCACCCCCACCCCGCCCATGGACTGACCCTTCTTGGAGGCGCCACTGCTGCCGGATGGCATGTTGGTCAGCGACAGCTCGGCGTAGTGCAGCTCATCGTCCTGCAGGAAAGAGAAGGAGTCAGGCATTTAATAAACCGCCATCAGAGAATTTCTTGGCACAGTCGAGATTCCACTGAATAACTATTTGCCTGATGAACCCAAATACTTCTGACGCTATTTATTTTATCTTCACTTCAACATTCTGCAGAATAATTGAAAAACATATTTTAAAGCTTTCTGGTGCGTTTAGAAAAGAGGCACCAAGTTGCGAAATAACAGATTCTCAGAAATATTTAATTGGGAACAGAGATAATATTTAGTTTACAATAAAAGAAAAACTAAGACAAGAATTATTTATTTGTAATCAAAGCAACTAAATAATATAAAATCAAAAACTAATTAACAGCTATTATAATTCCCAATTCGTTTCCTAATTAAATGAAATTTCCTTCTGAGAAAAGAGTATTAAAAGAGTTTTTAGCAATGAGCATGATAATATCGAGGCATTCGTCAAGGTAACTACAAGTAACTAAATTTTCAATCTATTACAACAAAAAAAAACAATTTGGGCTTTCAAATACAGAAGTACAAACCAGATTGCACCCTAAGTGCGAAAATAGCGGCAGAGTTAAGGCCAAAAGCCTCATTGCCAACTGTTTTCCGGGCAGGGCTAAAATCACAAGTTTATTTTCTAATCTGGCCCAAATTGTTTTCAAGAGCATTAGGATTTTCGCAAGAAATTTGCGACATCAAATCAAAGCATTTGTCATGGCAATGGTGTCGGCATTTTGGTAGGGGTAGGGGGAGGAGGCAGTTCGTCATAGAGTAGCTCGACTGTAATTAAAACTTTTCGGTGGCCAAAAGTTTGGCCGACTGCCGACTGGTCGACTCACCTTGCTGCTCTGATAGGTGCCACTGTCCGCCGAGTTGGCCTGGACGATTCCGGTGCCGGATGTTGAGCCCGGCTTGCAGCTGATTTCCACCTCGCTGGTCGTTGAGAGATGTCCCGATGGCGTTTGTGTTGCTGATTTTTGTTTATATTCGCCATCAACTGGATGGAAATTCCGGGTGGGGTGATTTTGGGGTGATTGTGGGAACATCATGGAACGGATCAGAATGGAGAACGCTTAGTTAGTTCGAAAAGTTTTCAACTGGCCGACGACGTCGTTTTCGTTTCTCTGCTTTGTTGTTAAGTAGCAGGAGCAAGGCAAAAGTTTTTGGCCCGGCCGACGCCCTCAAATCTTTTGGTGATTTTCGGCACCAAGTTTTCTTCCTGCCCCATTTGGCTACCCAGCGCCAGCTTCCTTGGCTTTACCCATAGTTTACTTTTTTTTTCGTTTCGTTTCGTTTCTTTTTTTCTTCTTCATTTTTTGGCCATGAAATTGCTTTACGTTTGGAAAATTGATTAAATTGTTGTGCTGTGCTGGTGGAGCTGCTTCTGCTTTGGCTGCCGCTTGATTTCTTGATTGCCATTAATCAAGCGAGCACGTGCAGTGAGTGAAATTGCTGCTGCTCCTTCTGCTGCTGCTGCTGCTGCTGCTACTACCCATTTTGCCCATTTAACAGGGTCTTTAAGGCCCTCGACTGCAGACACACGAGCAAACAAGCTAACCGGCGAGGAGCTGACAGCAATTAGCTGTCATTTAAATATTTCAGCACTGGCACAAAAATGCAGCCAGCTCTCCAGCTCTTCAGCTCGCTAGCTGGCCAGGACTTTGGGTCCTGTTTGTTTTGCCTGCATGAGCCCTGGCCGGGACGGCCTGTCAAATGCATTTGCATAAGGGGAAGCCCCAAGCCAGCGGCCATAAATTGTGAACAGAAGCCTGGGCAGACGTCATTTATCTTGAGGGCACACCCAGAGGTTGGGGATCTAAGCAGGGGGGGGTTTTGTGTGGCACCGGTAACTTACCCTCATTGTAGGGCACCACATCGGGATTCTTCTCGTCGTACATCTCCTCGGAGTGACTCAATGGCAATGAGATTTTGTCCTTAATTTGCAAATTGCCCGGACGTGAGAATTTCGCATTCGGATGTACGAACTTCTGCTGCTGCTGATGCTGATGCTTATGCGAGCGCAGCTTCAGTGCGGCAATGGTGCCAATGCCGATGCACACGATGGCCACCAGGATGCCCACGAAGATGCCAATCGACAGGATCGGTGTCAGCTCGAAGTTATCGGGACTCTGGGCGCTGCCCTTGTAGGAGGTCAAGGCAACTGCAAAGGTAAATGCGTTTCGAATATTGACAAAAGTTGTATATTTTACAATAGTATCATAAAGCTCTATCATATTTCTCTGGGTTAACATCATATATCGATTTCTTTCTGTGTTTCTATTCCGATTTCTTTCGGTGTCTCTGGGAGGGATACAAATCTCTCCGTTGACTGAATGAATCCTCTATAAATGCTGATCATAATCAAGCTTAACCTTTAACCAGAGCATCTACGCTCTGACCCAGCCAAGACAATTTTCTTTTCTGATTTCCATCTCTGCCTGCTTTTCCTGCTTTTCCTGCCGCTTGCTGTGTTTGCTTTGCACTTTTCTTCCCCCAGTGTTGCCACTGCTCGGACTGACTTTATGAAAAATTGAAATGTCGGCTCAAGTTGTTTACACAAAATGTGACTGCCCCTTCTAGATGTCCTGCTCGCTTTTCGACTTCCTTTCCTTTTGCATTCCCCAAAAGGGAAATGTACGAAAATGAAAATAAAATTCTTGTCAGCTCTTCCTTTGGCTAATTAGCATTACAATTTCCTTTTTCGTTTAGACCCCTTACCCTCAATAAAAGAAAGTCGCTATCCGCATTCTTCCAACCCCAATTCATTAATGCTAATCATTTCAGATTCTTTTTTTTTTTGTTTTTTGCGCTACTTTGTGCGGGGAAAGAAGGCTGCATAAAATTTTGCGTTTACTGCCCGAAAAGTGCAGGCGAAAGTTTTGTGTCGCTGAATTTACAATTCATTGAGCAGTTTAGCGTAATTAAATTTTGAGGTGGCATAATAATCATAAAACCCAGTACACTCTTTGCTGCGAAACTGATACACAGCGGCTTTTTCCCGCTTTAACTTATGCAGTTCGCTTCGTTTTGCGCCGAAATGAGAGTAAGTCTCAATATTAGCATAATAAAATCATAAAAGATCATAAAAAAAAAGAGCACTGAGCGAAAGAGCTAACTTTTTAAAATATTGTTATTTCTTATGAATTTGTTAAGTGCAAGTTTTGCAGAACCCATGTATTCGAACTTCTCTTAGTTAGTACTTATTTGCCCACGCTTGATGATGTATGAATTTAACATTAAAAAAATATTAGTAATGGTATTGTGTCACTTACCGGTCTGCTTCTCGGCCGCCTTCAAAGTGTATCCATCGAGGGCAATGGCATCGCTGCGTCCGCGTCCATTGACGGCATACACATAGATCCGGAAGAGACGACCAGCATCCAGACCCGTAACACTCAGGGCCGCGAACTTGGCACTGATGTTGGCCTGGAGCTGACCACTGTGCTGGTCGAAGATTTCCATGAGGAACCACTGCCGCATTCCGCCATCGAATCCTGCGAAAATAGGAGCGCACACCGATTGCATAACTTGTCACGAACTGGGGCTTACTTTGCATATTGGCCGCTATTGGTATTGGCCAAGTGGACGGCAGCTTTGAGCTTATTAATATTAAGTAGTGGCCGATGGACTGGCGGCGGGTCTTATTTATACATTACTAAGGGGCTTGGCGGGATTTACTTATGACTGCAAATGCCAGGACTTTGGTTTTCGGATTTGGATTCGGATTTTATTTGATGCCAGGTAAAACAGATAAATGGCCTTATCGTTGACTAAAAGCTTTCCGACTTTGCAATGTAAATTCAGTGAGAAAACCTTTACAACAGGGAAACCATTTAGAATGGCCATCAAGTTAACAAATTATTTGTTGACCATGTACTTAATAACGATGAAGTCTCTTCTATGTTCATTTATATTTATTTCAAACGCTTTCAATTCCATAAAATACAAAAGCCTTACTCAGAAACACCCAACTTGAGGTCATCCCTTTGAGTACATCTCTCTGGTAATTGAAGTGCCCCTCAACTTTCAACTGCTGCCGAAAATATGTATTTAGAGTAATCTAAAGTTACATTTTAAATGCCATTTAATCACACCACAAAAGAACTGGCCAAAAACCCTCTCCAGTTCGCCCCTTTGACTGAGGAGAGGCGAAGCGGTTTGGGCCAAAAGTAAGAGGCTAATGTTGGGCCACTTCTTTAGCGGCTGTTTTTGCCTAGCTTTGGCAGCTCAAATGCCACTTCATTGTAGACACAAAAGCCGACTTAAAACACTTGCGAAAAATGTTAAAATATTTTGTAATAAAAGCAGCGGCCAGTGAAAAGGTTTAGGGCGGGTTTTCCACCAGCAACAACTACTTCAGCCGGGCACACGCCCCCGGGTCCCAAGGAGAAATTGTTGTGGAAAATGTTTTATATGTTGCCATGAATTTTAGTTGTTGTTGCTGGCCGCCTTTTTAGCCACCCGAATTCGCCGGCACAAAGAAAAGGGCACGGAAATAGAGTAAAGAGAATGTGCTTGGCCTTTGCCTCAAAGCGTCATTGTTCGGTGGGTGGCTGGGTGGCTGGGTGGTTCGGTGGGTGGTTTGGTGGGTTTATTCCATTCTTATTTTCTGCTCCCTTTCAAGGAATCCACCCCCTGCTCCTTTCTTGTTGGCGGCCATTTTGTGCGCACTTTAAAACGTTTAGCTAATGAAATTTGCCGCAGCTCCGTTGTCAGAGCAAAAAAAAAACTTCATTGTAATGGGTTAATTTTATTTACTTGGCTACAGCAACAATGGACGCAACGCAAGTGGAGTAAAAATAATAAAGCAAGAGCGACTAGCAGCAGAAACAGCAGTACACTCAAAAAAATGCATTAAATGGCTTATGTAATATGTTCATACATACATCAGCTTTCATTTATAACAAATAGCCATTTTAACAGTAACAGTTAACGCGAATTTTATTTCACCCATTATTGAGAACAACATTTTCTATTTCTTGCTTATTTGCTTTTAAAGTGTGCCAAGTACAGCTGTATTTAGAAAATGCAGTTTCTTCGGCATTACTTCATTTTCCATTAAATTAGTTTATTTCTCAGTGCAGCAGCATCGTCAGCAGCGAAGCAAAATGTTATAAACTGAAATTTCATTATATTAAACCGACGCTTGATGAGTTCGGTTAGCTGCCGTTCCCATTGCCGTTGCCCAGTAAGTTTGTTATAATTTTTGTTTTCCGACCAATGGAAAAATGAAAACAGCAGCAGCCAACCGAACTTGGCCCCCAAAGATGTGGAGTTGTCTTCAGCACCGCACATTGGATTCAATTCAAGGCGGGCTGAGAGTTGGCTTAAGTTCCGTTCGCTTCGGTTTGAGCCGAGTTGAGCTGCGGCGATGGCCACGTCGAGTTGAGTTGGCCAACTTGCGTGCTGGCTTATTAAAGTCGACCGCAGCTAAAGTTGAGTTATTATAAAAACAAACGACCAAGGGCTGTGGGCGGTGGGCGATGGGTGGTGTGTGGTGTTTGGTATATGGCAGCAAGGGGCGTGGCATTTCAGCAGTCGTTCGCCTTAATGTGAAGTGCAATATAAAAAGTATCGCATTGTGCGCGCCACCCTGATCCTGATCCTGATGCTGCTGCTCTTGTGTTGTGCTTAAACAACTTGCGTTAAAGTTTTAATGATGCTGATGACTATGATAATAATGTGCAGCCACTAAATTAGCAGCCCGAAGGGCGGAAAAGGGGCGGAAGTGGGACTGTGGGAGTGATGCGGTAATAGGGCGAACAATGGCTTTTCAAGACGGCGAGGGAGAGATGCAACAGTAGGAGCTTTAAGTCGTCGCTGCACTGCATACGTAATGGAAACTAAAGTTTGGTCATCAAGTATACGCAACGTGGCCGCTTAACGAGGGCTAGATAAGTAGATAGCTTGATGAGCAATTCCAAGCGGTTGTTCTATGCAGCTTAAATTGTTAGTAAGTTTACTGCGATTGAATTACAAATTTGCTTGCAACTATTTCAATGAATAGGTACATTTTGAAACAAAATATGCGAGAGTTTTTTGCAATTCAAATTTTTGAATTTATTATCAAAATTACTATAAAATTACTACATCCTTACAATCTGGAAACCTCTGATGTTAAAGATTAAGTATACAAAATAATTGCTGACACATACGCTAGCCCGCCCAGACGGCATGTGGAACGTATAAAAAAAGGGAAAACTCAAGCATTTCCGAGCAGCCCCATGAATCGCAACAATGAAGGCACTGCCAAGGAATTTCCCCGCTTTTCGCCATTCTGCAGCGCGTAGTAATGCAATTACACATTACGCATACGCGATGTGGGCAAGCACTTGAGACAACATTAAGTAAGCACAACAATTGCGATTGCCGGCAATTGGTGGAAAACATTGAGCGCTTAAAGCGGTTGGAAGGGGGGTGGGGGGTGGGGTGGGAAAAGTGGAAAGCGCCAAGCGGGGGCGTAACAAACAGTAGCGGGAAAGAGCGCCATTAAGTATGCAGTTATTATGCGCTTTTTGTTGCACCACTTCTTGCAGCAGCCGCCTCGTTATGCAACGCTTTGATTTGCGTTGCCTTTTCGCAGGATCCGCATGCTTTTCCCTCCCCGCATTTTCCCCCCCGCATTTTGCCCCCCGCTTTTGCCACCCCCTCGATGCCTCTGTCTCCGGTTCGGCACTCAAGGACTGCATAAATGCATCATAAGCTCGGAGCTGTTGCAATTTGCGAGGACATTTCTCTGTCTGCGCTAATGTGCAACTCTATCGCTGCGAACTTTGAACTCTGGGACTGCAATTTGTGCTGCTTATTTTGCGCTTTGCTGGCATTTTTCTGTCTTTGCGTTTTCCACTCTTGCGCTGCGCATAAAATATGCGAATTGAATTTGTATTTAAAGTTTCCGTTCTCGGTCTTCTCAGTCTTCGGAAACTGGCAACTGGCAACTCGCAACTGGCAACTGGAAGGCAGCAAGTTGCCTAACAAGCCAAAACATTTTGTATGTACAAATTTGCGCTTAACTTTCGGCCGTGCACTCTTCGTCCTTTCAGCTTCCACTCCGCTCATCACCGGTCTTCTTCTATTTTATTTATTACTGCAAATTTTAAACTGGAATTGAAATTTTAGGAACATTATTTCCTCCGCTCTGCGAAGCGTTTCCTTTCTAGTTTTATGCTTTCATTGCGTTTTTATTATTTGTGTCTGCATCACGAAAGGAAGTTGGCTGTGCTTTACGATTGTGTGGATATGTGTTAGTGTGTAAGTAAGTGGTGTGTGTGTGTGTGTGTGTGTGTGGGGGGGGGGGGGGATACGAATCGGTATCTGTATGAGTGGATAGACATACTCGTAGATGGCTGCCAAAGTGCACTTAAGTCGCTCATGTATTTTAAATGAGTCTGAAAAGCGTTGCAGGAAACTCAACATATACATGTTACATCTCTCGCACACTCGTGCTCATGCTGCAAAGGAAGTCTCAGGACATGACCACTCCCACTTGCGCCTTCCCCTTCCCGCCCCTCTGCCATTGACCAATGCCTTTTTCGGCCATTGATTGGCTCATCAGCAATTATAGAAACAAAATGGGAGGGGGAAAAAAAGCGACCAAACCGAAACGAATGAAAAAGGGCAACAAATTGGCTGGCAATTTGACGTATATATAAATATATATATATGTGTATATATGTATGTATGAGCTCTGTGTGGGCCATATAACTCACCTTCAATGCAATAAACCTCCAGCGAGTCGGACGTTTGATTGACCACCGTACAATTGGTGGGCGCTTCCGGTTTGCCAGCGGCTATCAAATGGAACACACAGGGCTCCTTCTGCTGACCCACATTGTTGTCGGCCCAGCACATGATGGTGCCAAAGTCCATTTCCTGCAAAAAGCGGAGGAGACAGTGTTTCATCAATACTCAAGGGTGAACATGGGTAAAAATAGATTGAGCACGAGGACAATCGTTAGATTCATGCATGCTCCCAAATGCATACATATTTCTATTTTATTTAGTTTTAGAACTAAACCCGATAATATACTCGTATATTAATCATTTCTCTATTTAAGTTGGATACTTGGATTACTTGTATGTAGCTTTTGGAATTTTTGTAGTGCAACTACTTAAATGCAACTCTTGGATACTCAGTTATATGGAATTGAAGAAGCCGCGCTCGACATCAATGTGAACTTAATTCATTAAATCAATATGGATGCGGGGCCAGTGCGTTGTCAGAGTTGGCCCTGATTGATTGCAGCTGTCAATAAGTTTTTCATTAATATAATTTCATGTCATGTCAATGCTGGAAGGCCGCACAGAAAGCCGGAAGGAAAAATGCCCGGCAGTAAAAACAAATGAAGCATTTTGTGGCTCTGTCCCACGGCTATCCCATACACATGCACATGTACATTCACATCTATATCCAAATCCGTGCAAATTGTGGGCGAGGAAGGAAGTCATGTTAACATGGCCCTAATGCCTGTCTATCCCATTGTATGCCAGTGCTAAGTGGCCGCCTGCGGTCTTGGCCATTGTTTGTGCCTTTTGTTTATTTGTTTGCATTTTGTCAAATGTTGTGCTAATGAAATCCTTCGTCTCCGGTCAAGTGCACACCCACGCACACATACACACACTCACACACACACCCAGCAAACTAGTGGACCAATCGCACAACACGTCCCCTGCAATCGATTCGCTTTCGTGGCCCGTATCTGCGTATCTGCGTATCTGCGTATCATTGTGTCTTTGTATGGCGTGTTTACCTTTGTCCTTTTCCGTCGACTGCGAGCAGCAGAACCAACGCACTTAATCAACTTCAGGCTGGCAGGACTCATTAAAAATTGAAATCACTTTCGGGTGCACGGCGAAAAGTCAACGCAAATTGCAGCCTATTTGTCAGTCCGCACGCGTTTTAACCTCGCTTCTGCTATCTTTTTGACTCGCAACGTGGGCGTGGCTGTCATTTTAATTAGGGCAAGAAAAGAAAAACATGGGTCACAACAAAAAAAAAACAACAAAAAAACCAACACACACACACACCAAAAGGAAAGTTCGGCAACAGCCTGGGGAAAAGTCGAGATTTATGGAAATTGGGAAATGGTTAAGGTTCTAGGGCCTTCGCTGATGGAAACTCCAATCGTTTAGAAAAAGAGTTTGAGAGTTGGCAGCTCAGATTGATTACTGGGCCCATTTCATTCCATCTATAATAATAATCGATGGGCTTTGCCATTAGGCTTTTATTGAGTTCATGCACCACGAACATCCAATTAACTGACATTGAGATACTAAGACTAATCATCAAAATTTAGCTGTTTAAAGTATTTCTTAAACAAATATTCCATTTCGCTTCTAAAATAACTAGTGTAAATACCAATTTTTTTTACCCATTAAATGCAGCTTTAGAACTACGTCCTTTACCAGAAACTAGCTTTAACTTTAACAGAAATTAAAATGAACTTCATGTGCGGTAACTTTCTTTGTGTACAACCAGCTTATTCTGCCGTCAGACGAAAATAAATTGCGAATATTCTGCAGCCTTTGACTCGAAATTTGAGCAACAGTGCTTATGCAAATTTATGACAAATTTATGAAAATTAAAATAGGTATTCATCTATGCGTATGCGTGTGTTGTTAGCCTAGTGTGTAATTGCGTTTGCAGTTTTTGTTGTGCTCTGTTGTATGTGTGTTGGCCAAAGTGTTGGCACAAAGGCGCCATGTTGGCAGCTGCCAACACTGCGCATCAACACCAACGGGCCAAAAGGGAAAGTGGCTAAAAGCAGGAGCTACGTCTGCGGCAATATAATAATGGAGCTGCCAGGGCCAAAAGCACAAAACCAGTAACCAGAAACCAACTCACTATCGCACACATGCACATAAGCACACACACACACACATACACACACACACACACACATGCCAGGCATTTTAAGTAATAATCAATGTGGGAGATGCACAGCACGCTCTGCTTTTTCTATTTGCAACTGTCATCGCCCGAGGCCGACAATCCTTGATAATTTCCTGTCCCTGGGGCCCCTGAATTTATGCCCCTCTATTTATTATGATTATTTCATTTTGTTTATATTGTTCTAATGTTGCGCCAGCAACAGTGTAAATATTGTTGCAGTAGCAGCACCAGGAGCAGTAGCAGTTGCAGCAGTTGCAGCCGTACAAACGAAAACAAAATCCATAGAATACAAGTCTATGCCAACGTATACTTGATATTTTTCCATGTGTGTGTGTGTGTGTGTCTGTGTGTTGTTGCGAGTGCCTGTGTTTATCTGTGTGTGTTTAAGGGCTCTAAAAAGGACAAAATGCCACTTCAAGGCATTGCATTCTGTGCATTTCGTTTCAAGTCAAGTCTACTGCTATTATTTATGCATTTTAATTAAAAATTTAAACATTTAAGTGACATTTTAATGAGTTTCTTGCACTGGGGTTCACACAGAAAGCGATGAAGCAGCTATGCCCCAAAAACCCGAGAGACCGGCATTTATTTTTGTGAAATATTTGAGAAATTTATATGTCAGCAGCGGAAATTGCTTGACATGAAAGCCTGGCAAAAATTGCTCTGCTCACACATAGAAAATAGCACTGGAATTGGGGGAAAAAAATGTGAGGAAATGGAGAAGGGGAAATGCCCATGCACAAAACAAAATTAATGAGCTGTTGGCTGCCTTTGAGCAAATCGCACGGGCTGACAAAAAAAAAAAATAAAAAAAAAATAATGGGAAGGAAAAGCGAAAAGAAAAATCCCAACGAAAATGTGATGACGGCAACGACGACGTTTGAGCTGCGGTTGGCGGAAACCGGAAACAGCATATATGACAACAGAACGGAAGGGATTTTTCATATTCAATTGAGCTAAATGATTTATGTCTGTGTATGTGATTGTGTGTGTGATTGTGTGATTGTGTGTGTGTGTGTGTGTCCAATCAGTGCGATGGACTAGTGTTTGTGAGCGGAACTCATTTGAATGCCGTTTGACTGCCTCGCAATTCGTTCTTTTGATCGCTGAAATGTAAGCCGAGGCTGTCGCCGCCAGTTTGATTAGTTCCATACCGAAAAAGGGATCGAAAAAAAAGAAAACGGGAAAATTCGCAAAAGAGACGGAAGAGCAAGGAAGAGGGCAGAAGGAACCGCAACATTTTAAACTGGGTCAACTAGAAAAAGCAGACGGAGCGAAGGCCCCGAAACTCTAAACCAAACCATGCCAAACCAACTGGGTGCCATGCAACTTGAACAACTGTGTTGAGAGCCTCTTCTCAGCACATCCCCCTGGAAAAACCCCCCTTCCCGTCCCTGGCCCATGCCATTTGCAGCATCCAGTTGCAGCTCCTCCACTGTCATCGCATAATGGCAGCCATGTTGGCTTACAAGCGACCACAAGCCCAGTCCGAAAAACTTAACACGTTTGTGGTCAGACAGCCAAGCGGAAATGTAGGTGGCGTACTGGCTGATGGGCAAAATCTAGCCATAAAAAATCTCTGGCAGGAGTTGGCTAGGATTTCAAGATGCCAATAAGAAAAAACCTCAATGTTGCCGGAAAATCTTATAAAAAGTTGCGTAAATGTAATTGACTTTCCCCTGCTATACATGATAAAAGGTGTCGTCCTTGATTCCTTAAATCTTTCTCTCTCTCTCGAGTTTCAAATTTAATTGTATTTAATTGTTGGTTTTAGATGATAAAATATGACGTTGCTATGAATATCACTTTACTTCTTTCTTTACACCACTTAATTTGAAGTCTCCCCACTTCTGAACTTCAACAGCCGGCAATGATTGCTAGTATCATCTCCGAAGCTGCAAATTTCTATGGGCCACTCCACATGCAACTTTGTTCGCCCGACCGTAAAAATGTACACATCTGCTGTCGAGAGGCTGACATGGGGAATATCAAATGCAAAAACTGAAATCCCAACGATTCGGACATTGATGGGAGTGTAGCTCATTGATGGCCAATTTGCCCGGCCAATTGCTGGGGAGGAGCTCCGACAACTGCAATCGCAATTGCTGTTGGCCATTGGGGCCATTAATGCGGAAATGCTGCCAAAAAGCGACAGAGACCAGAGCCAAAAGAGTCGGACAGAGCGGTGGAAGGTGGAAGGTGCTGAGCTTTATCCTCTTCATTTTGGCCAATGATGATAACTATTAAAGTCAATGGCATTTACTTCCAATAATTTTCCTGCTCTTTTGTGCTAGCTTTTTATTTTTGCTTTTTGTTTTTTTTTTTTGTTTTGTGTTTTGTGCTTCCCAATAACCTTTGACATTCAATGGTGTTGTTGTGGATGATAATGATGATGATGGTGGTGGTGGTGGTGGTGGTGGCGGCACTGCTGCTATTGGATTTTTAATTAGAAAGCAGTGCTAATAGAATTTTTAATTAAAATCGCTCGACTGGCACCAATGGCTGGCTGTTGTCTCTATCAGGAAGGGCTTTGCTCCACTTTACTTTCCCTGTTCCTGGCTGTTGCTGGCTGGCAACATGACACGCACACAGGCCCAAATAAATGGCAACAACCATGTGACCCGCCTATTAATTAAAATTTTTGCTATTCAATAACAGACAACCCCCGTGGAGTTCAATGATACGCAGCCTGCACTGAAAAAATGCCCTCTTGCGTTTAGATCATTGATATTAGAAATCCATTTGCTTAATGAAGTACTAGCATATAATGAAGTCGTAGAAAGTCGTAGTTTTATTTCCTTTGTTACACTTCTAATACTCTATTAAAAAACTGGAATGAATGCATTTTTACTATAATTTTTTCGCCCAGTGGCCAACAGCCAAAATGTCAAATGTGTCAATAACAATTTCACATTAAAAGCGAGCGCGGCGAAATATGAAATGAAAAATTTATCAAAGAGCCGCATGCTTTTACCAGAAATGAATCGAATGTCTGACGTGTTTAGCATTTAACATGACGAATGCGTCACGCATCTGCAAACCTCAATACCGCCGACATTTGTCGGTTCCCAGGCGATTTTCCCCGGACTTTTCGGAATTTTCCGACTTTTCGGACACTTTAAAACTTACCTTGACGGGGGTGTAGGTGAGGGTCGAACCCTGGGCGGAATGGGGCCGGAAACCGCTCTGCGGCATGTCGAAGGTCTCCGCCGTGTTGTTGAAGGACCACTTGAAGTTCTCCGGCGGCGGAAAGGCATCCACTTCGCACACTATTTCGGCGGCCTCGTTTCGCGCCACTCCATAGATTTTCTTTTGATCGGGCCGGCAAATTGGTTTATCTGCAAGTCGAAGAGCGTGGGAAAACAGTCGGTGAGAACAGTGCGGAGATCGAATCAAAGTTGGCTATAGTGCAGTCTGCTGTTGGCATCTGCAGCTGGAATCAATAATCTGGGCGGTGGCTTCTTTGTTTTAGCCCGCCCCCTTCCCCTTCACAGGCTCGGAAAACCCAAGTAGAAAAGTTTACCCTTCTGTGTGTTCCTCCCAACAAGCTCCATTTTTGGCCATTCAAGCAGCCCAATAAGCCCAACAAGAACGGTGGAACAGAAAACAGATGCCGAAAAATAACCGAACCGAAACGGGTGAATCAACAAAGAAACTGAAGAGATGGCTCACTTTTAAAGGACTCAAATACCTTTGCTTTCTTTTATTAAAATGTATTTCTTTTTTTTTGAATCAATCCTAAATAAAAACATTTAAAAGGGGATAAGTTTCCGCACTGCAATGTGAAAGACCATCTTGCATTTTCCGTTCAAAATTCATAAAATTTTATAAAACTACGAAGCTGCTCTTCGTCTCGAATGAAAGAAAAACTTTGCGCAGCGAAAACTTTTAGCGACATCGAGGAGAAATGCAAGGGAAAGCTGAGTTGAGCAGGCCAGGGAATATTCAATTTTCTAATCCTTGGCCGGCGAAAATCTTTCAACCGTCTTGCCACAGTCACGAAACTTTTGAAAGTTGCAAGTGGCGAATTTATTGTGCCATTTGACAACTGTCGATATTGCATGCCAAGCTGGACCAGTAAACAAATTTTCAGCGCAGCTCGGGGAAACGAAATTACACTGTCCGAAATGGATGGAAATGATGGCTACCAGTTGGACACTGAGTTTTGTGGCCAGCAGAAGCTCTTTCGGCGTAAAACAAAAGCACGAAACGAAAAGCAGAAGAAGGCAGAAGTGGAAGTGATAAAGGGGAAATGGCACCGGAAAAACCAAAAGCAGAGGGACTGCTTAAAGGGCCGGCTGACGAAAATGAATAGAAGCATCTTTGGCCTGCTAAATTGCTCGAAAAAGGCAAACTAATTAACCAAAGTTTGACTCAAGACAGGGCCAAGTTCAGGAATCCGGCACAAATTGAGCAGAAGATTTGCGGTCCTGTCCTTCCAGCGCAGAAGCCTCAGAAACAAACTTGAGCTGCAGACCCGAATTCGTTTTAGAAATACACCAAAGGAAATATGCCCTTCGGCTCGATTATCTTGGAACTTTGCGCCTCGTGCAGCAATTTCTATAATTATGGCTATCAATCAAATGAAATCCATGTAAAATATGAAATATATGAGAAAGTAAATAGCAAATAAGGTGCTCAACTGATAAAAGAATACATTTCATGTGGCCTACCGCAATTATTGTTTTAATAGTTCACTTAAAACCTTTTCGTGGTTAATCCATGGATCGTAAGATAAATAAGCCGCAATCAAAGCTGTGTTCCTTACAGCATTGAGCCGCAAAAGTTGGAAGCTTGTGAATACACTTTCCTCTTTCCCCTTTCCCCCTTTCCCCTTTTCCCTGATCCACTTTTGCGACCCGTCCATAGCTCGGCGACACACAAAGGAGCATTCAAGCAGCGCACAATAATGGGGCGTATACGCAATAAAACTGCAAGAGGCCCGCACGAGCGCACAATGCTGGGAGTTCAGTTCGCCGCTCGTTGTTGGTATCCCGATGCCCCGCTGTTTGCCATCCATCCTCGTCTCTGGCCATACTCGAACACTCAATAATGCTCGTTTTTGTGTGTCAAAGGTCCACTCGAGAAACCAAATGGCAGCAGGAGGAGCAGATGGACCAGCACGAGCTGGAGCTGGAGCTGGAGCAGGAGCAGGAGCAGGAGGAGGAGCGGCGAAGAAGGATTTAAGTGGGTGGTTTTGGGCCACAATTCGATTTTCTATTTAAGCCGCCGCCGCCGAAGCATTCGTTAACGGCCCGAACGCAGCAGTTCGAGAGCATGGGTTTTTATGGGTCAGCTAAAACACAATGCGGTGCGCACAATGGCCACAAATCAACATATCCCGCCCCACAATATCCTTGCCCCACTCAACGCGATACTCACACATCACTTTCAGCTCGACCACATTCGAGTCCCCATCGCCCTCCACGTTCGAGGCGGTGCAGGTGTAGTTTCCAGCCTGGTGACGAGTGACACCCTGGAGCGCCAGATCTCCGCTGCTGACAATCACGCCCGCTCGCTGGTTGTGCTGGATGATTTGGTGCTGCAATTGGCGGGATTAAGACATAATTACAGGGATTGTCAGTAAAACGTACGTGCTAAATTAGAGGGGGTATTAGATAGGTATCGTTGGACTACTATAATTGGCTTTTATTCAACTCTTAACCCACTGTTGGCCTACGTACTATAGGATTTGTAACCCAGTAACCCATGGTACCCGACATCAGTTTTGCTAGATCAGTAGCTTTGCTGGATATCAGCTGCTTTTTCCTTTAAAATTAAGTCGGACTTGCCAACTTTTGTGCACTTTAATACCAGGATTACAAGGTCAGCCATCCGGGCCCTTTTTAACCCCCCACCCCCCCGGAAAAACACTCATAAATGTGCGCCTCAGTGAGCTGGCAGCTTCATTAGGAAGCTGCGCCTTCGCTGACTACGTGCCTGGCATCGATGCTGAAAAATCAGCCGATATTTGCTTTAAGTTTTCCCTTAAACACACAGCTTTCACCTACCACCTACCACCTACCACCGCCCACATATTCGTAAGTAGGCCTTCACACTCAAATGCTTACAGAGGCTTGACCTTCTGGCCGCACTTTCTCGCACTTTCGCTCCCATTTTGAAATAATGCTCGAAGCCCGATGTTCGCCTTTTGGTTTTGTAGCCTTTTCCCCAACAGGCCGGCACTCGACAACATTTTGACGCATTTCCCCAGAGCCTTGTGCCATTTAGCAGCAAAACAAATTCGCACTTTGCCCGAGCTCAGCAAACAAACGGGCGGCGGGCGGTGGGAATGGGGGGAATGGCAACAATGAAAGCATTGAAATAAATAGAAATAGAAATAGAAATAAAAATGTGTATAAATATGGTCGACAAAAGTCAAAAAGCCAGAGTACGGCGAACAAAGCCTCGGCGACCTTAGCACACATCCATACTGAGGTGCCTATATCGGGATGTGTGAGCAAATAAATGGAAACAATGCAGCCAGGCAGCCCAACACCACCAGTACACTTAAAAAAAACACCCAAGAAAAATATATTTCATTGCACAAACATACTAATGCTTAGAAAATGAGCCAAACTTCAGCTGAACTGCTTCAAATACCCTCTAAATACCTTCAAAGTTTGATGGATGCAAAGCATTTTAGTCAAAATAACTCTTATTATATTGTTTAATGTTCAAGTCATTATATTGTTGAGTGTTCAAGTAATTATACCGTTTAGTGCTCCACTTTGAAGTGTACATAATAGGCCAGGAATTCGAGCTGCGATGGGTGGGGGGCTAGAGTTGATACTCGAATGCATTGAGAAGGGGTCGTGTATCTTGGGAATACCATGCCGCGTCTTTTGTTCGGCGACCTCTGCGGTGCGGGGGGCCCCTTCCATTGTGCAGATGTAAACAATTATTTAGATGGTTGGTTAGACATACGGCGAATGCCGGGTCAGGACAATATTTGCCCACTAGTCACATTTCGGCTATTGAATTCCATTTGCTTTGTGTGCGAATGATTGATACTATTGGCAAAGTGTCGGCGCTATCCGATAGCAGATTGCAGATACAGATGTATACATTACATATGCAATGCTCGGTCGCTATTAGCATATCCCTCGACCTGTTTAAAGATCCTTAAAGTGCAGAAGAGTCCCAAAGGCATTGTGTGCCCTGCCGCTCTCGAAAAAGGACCTGTCCCGCCTTCCGCACAGCCTCAATTCCCGTAGGGTCTACTTAAACAGCCCAAATGGGAGGGCAAACGCACTGTGGCCACTGGGCCCAGCGACCTTGCTGTCATAAAACAAATAAAAATGTCGCCATGCATATACGAAAAGTAAATAAAGTTCAAGGTTGTCGCAGCCAAAAAAGCAAAATGGGAAGAAGCAACAACAAAAAAAAAAAGAACAGAATGAGGCAAACCAAAAAGTGTAAACAAAGGCAAATAGAAGGATAAAAAGAAGGTGGGCCTGGGCGTTTGGGATTATTTCAAATAGTTCGGGGCACATCCGCTGCAGAATTTCCGCCCGCCAACCATCGCCCGTTCGAGGTCACCACCCCCCAGGCCCACAGCCCACATACCACATCCCACAACCCACTTCCCACCCATCGCCCAGCACCGCTGACTTGATGATGTCTGCACAACCCTTTAGTGCCCCTCAATGCTAATGGCGCATTTTATGCGTTGCCATTTCTGTTTGTCTGTCTCTCGGCCGTGTTTTCGACTTGTTTGCCAGCCACTCCTCAAGCGGCAAGAGCCTTGGGCCACAACCCAATCCAGGCCGCCCTCTTGTGTTTGTCTGTCATTGATGTTAGTTCCGACTATAAATACCCAATTAGTATCCGTAATTTATCTGATGGCTCCGACTGATTGAGTTGATTTGCTTTCGGCTTTCCCCAAGCGCTTTTTACGCGGCTGCTCTTCCTGAAACTCTTACTCAAAACATTTTATATTTTAGCTTGGGCACTTCTAAAAACATAATTATTTCTTAACTTTCATTCCTTTTCTTAGGGTTTTCCTAGTCCTAAACTTGCCACAATTTAATGCTTTTCGATAACGTCAAATACTTGTAGATTATAGATAGCAATTTTAAGTAGCTGTTGACATACACGGTAATTTATTTCTGTACATTTCTGTTCAGTTGACAACAATACGTGTAAGCAAGATCCGCAAATAAAGATATCACCGTTCAATTTGCAAAATCTATTCAATTTGCAATATGTATGCTTGTTCGTCAGCCAGAAACTGGCAGTTGGGAATTCAAGATAATGAATAAAAACATTCGTTTCAATCAATATACATTTTCGACTGCCTTTATGGGGCAACGAACCATTGCCACTTGCCTTGTGGAGCTATGTAAATATTTATGCTCAAGTTGCTGCAAAACTCTAAAGTCGTTTCCACCGACTTTGTTCTCTAATCAAATTTTCCGGCTATGTTTGCTATTTCTGCGGTTCCTGACGCAGCTGAGATAAATGCGAGTGTGTGGCCAAAATAAGTTTTACTGCCAACAGGACTCTCGGATTCATCCGGGGCTAGCTGCTCCGGTTGCTCCGGCAACGATTCCATCAAAGTTTTGCTCCTTCTTCTCCGACTTGTTGTTGTTAATGAACATGTGAAAACTTTTACCCGCACGCACATTCGCTTGAGAACTTTGGCCCCTACTTCGCTGTGTGTGTGTGTGTGTGTGCAAGTTTAATAAAACTAATTGTTAATTTAATTTGCCAGCTCGTCGTTAATTGTCAGCTTGTCTAATTGAATAATAACAGACGAAGACAAGTTGCCAGAGCTCCACTTCTTGCCCTTCGGCTGTTCTGCGTGGAAGAATAGTTGAGTTCAAACCGAATCGATGTGGTGGCAAAACAAAAATTAATTTACTTGTTAACTGGATGCAACGGAGTTGATTTAACTTGATTTGACTTCTAATTGCATTTGTAGGTTGCAGCGTCGCCATTGCCGTTGCCGTTGCCGTTGCCGTTGCCAATTAACAATTGACTTTTAATGAACGCCCGACTTGGCTTCTTCGCCTTCACTTTGGCCCAAGCCATTTGCAATTTTCCGCTTGGCCTTGAACTCATTACGCATACGCCATGTGCACAGCTCGACCAAGCGTGGCTGTCTGTCTAATCTCCGCACCACCCTCGCCATTTTACTTGACTGTCTTCCCAGTGTGTGTTTGGCTTAGTTTCGTATCCATGTATCCATTTCATTTCCATTTTTGCACTGCCGCAGTGAACTTTTATTGTTATGACACTTGGCCAAGAGCAAAGTGGGAGAGGGCAGGGAATCTGTTGGGGATTTCACGCTGAGCTGGGTAAACGTAAGTGACGATTGCCAACTAACCAACTAACTAACTGCGCTTCTGTCGCTTTCTGCCTTGTTAGCCAGTCATACAAATCCTGTCTCGTAACGGGGGCATTAGTTAGCTATGGCAAAATCTCTTACATGCCATAAAGGGGTATTAAAATAGTCTAAAAGAGCCTGACATTTAATTATGACCGTCTTCAAACTTAATCAAATATTTTGTCGTTGCAGTAATGTAAGGGTATTGGTGCATCGATATGAACTATTTCTGTTCTCAGTTGATTTGCATAGACTTGCTAAGCATCGATTCGTCCTTTCTCTATCTCTAGCTATCTATCTTTCACTTTCTATGGCTTTTGTCTAGCCCTGTATAATTAGCATTTTGTTCGATGTTAGATAGAATGTAATGGAATCAGCACTCGAACCAAACCATTCCATTGTCTCTCGGGCGAATTATTATTTCATATAAACTTTTTATCTGCCTACCCTGTTCCCTGGGCAAATGTCTTATGGAAGTTCCTTTGTACTAAATATCCTTCGTTTGCCGCCCCTACACGAAAAACTTTTTGGTCGTCTTCGAGCATTTGTATTTGTATTTGTATTTGTATTTGCTTATTGTTGTTTTCGGTGAAAGTTATGGCTAAGTTGTTGGCTTTGCTGTTGCCGTTGTTTAGCTTGGCTCTTTGTTTGGTCATGTACTTCATTGTGAACGAATTCAATTAGCATTCATATTATTCATACACTTGATTCGTTTCTTGTTCGGCATTGAATAACATTTATTTGGCCACCATTGTTGTTGCCGTGGCTCGAGTTGCTTCTTTGTGGAACCACTAATAAACAAATGATTTGCCTTGTAAACTTGTACAAACTCCCGAAGTTCCGCCCCTGCCAAAACCCTGTCTCATGCCAGCCACTTGACTCTATTGCCTTAAAATAATTGGCCAATAATTCAGTAAAAATGACCACTTAATTTCGGCTTCATAATAATTTACCCGGCTGAAGGAAGGATCGTGTGTGTGGAAGTGGCACGCCAATGTCTTGGGAATTGCCGGAAGTTGCGCAGTTGTACGCTCAATTGCCTTGAGTGCAACATTTGAAGTATGTTTGAAGGTCAGTAAACAGAGAACCATTTTAACAATATTTTAAAAGAATTTTTATGTAAGAATTGTTAAAGAAATGGCAATTTATGGTGAATTCCTTTTAGGTAAAAACAAGATAGTATGATATAGTCAAGTTCTCCGACTATCAGATACCCGTTACACAGCTAGTTGAAGTGCAAAAGAGAAAATTCAACATTTTCTGTGATATCGGTAGAAACTGGAAAAAAAATAGTAAAATTATTGGAAAAAAATGTTTAAAAAAAAAATTCTTAATTTAAATGCAGATTTTTAGAGAATTGCGCCAGAAACATTTAGGTTGAGTTATGGACTTTAGAACTTCAGCCTAGGGACATTTTTGAATTTCTACATCATAACATCAAAAAAATTACAAAAAAATAGAAAAAAAAACACTTCTAAATTTGAATGCAGATTTTTAGAGCATTGCTCCAGAAACATTTAGATGTATGCCACTTCAAAATCCGATTAAGATAAGCTGAGTTATGGAGTTTAGAACTTCAGCCTAGGGACATTTTTGAATTTCTACAACATCATAACATCAGTAAAATTACAAAAAAATTGAAAAAATATAGATTTCTAAATTTGAATGCAGATTTTTAGAGAATTGCGTCAGAGACATTTAGAGGTATGCCACTTCAAAATCCGATTAAGATTAGTTGAGTTATGGCCAGATTGGCTATTGAGCTTGATCAAGAATATATACACTTTATATTGTCGGAAACGCTTCCTTCTGAATGTTCAACGAATCAACGAGTAACGGGTATAATTATGTTAGGATTGAGTTATTCAAAATCCAAATAAAGTGCATTTCCTATTTAGTTATAAAATCAAAAAGTAGATTTCAGATTATTTTCTCCCGTGCATCTGACAAACTTTCGCAAGAGTCCGAAGTTTTTTTGTGGCACTAAAAGGTACATTTAGCCAAAAGTATACTTCACACTTTAGACCGTACTGGTCTAGCCCTTTCTCTCCCGCTTTTTGCACATGTCTCAATAAGAAGTGCCCTTTTAGAAGAGCCCTTCATAAATATTGCAAGTCAAGTCCAGTCGAGTCAAGGAAAGTTGTTTGTTTGCTCACTTACATTATGCTTCCATACAACTTTATAAGCAGCCGGATTTGCATGCACTTTACACTCAAAGTAGACATCATCGCCTTCCTCGATATCCTCCGGATTCAGATTGGAGCCCAGGTCCAGCTGCAAGGTGGGAATGACTGCAAAGAAAGTGGGTAAGACGGAAAACAAAACACTGGATGAGCATTGTATTCATTTGACTAAGGCAGAGACTTAGACTTGGATTGGGCTTGGGATTGGGATTGGGATTTACTCGGGTAGAGCTGCGAAGAGTCCATCAAACGTAATTTGCTGGCTGTTTTGGACAATCCTTCAACTCGAGCCCCAAGGAAGTGGCATGAAATGGTGGGTGGTGGATGGTGGATGGCGGATGGTGGATGGGGCAGTAAGGGGGTTAATCTGGGCTTATCTGTGATTAGTGTCGCTCCTTCCTTGCCTTCTATCTATCTACGTATGTAGCCCAGTTGTCCCTCGGCATTTTGCCACCTTCCACTTGTTTATTATTATTTTGCACATTGTTTTTGGCAACTTTCCCTGCCAGGCGTAGTTCTGGTCCCTCTGCTTCCCTCTCTGTCTGCTTAGTGTTGCTGCCTTTTTCTTTGCCACTTGCTGGGGTGGCACGTTCTATAAGCAAGTTTCTTTAAGCCGATTTCGTCTTTTGCAAAGACTTGTTAATGAAAATGAAAAGTGCTCCAACACACACCATCGCAGAAACGAGAAGAGAATGGGCGTGAGCCGAATTAAAGAAGGGGGCTTTGGAGGAGGACTGACAAGAACAATGCGAACAGGAAGAACGAGTCAAAGCAGTTTGCATAATTTAAAGGCTTTTCCCACTGCCCCACCATGGCTCCCTCCCCCCATTGTGTCTATCCTTTTCCCGCTCAACAAGTTCATTAGCGACGACTTTAAGCCGGCACAGAAAACTAAACTGAAACGAAGGGACAAGGGAAATGAAGGATGTGCACTGAGCGAAAATCAATGGTATTCTGAATGCTTGTATTGTTAGCGAAAACAAATACTTGTTAAATATGCATTATTAGTACTGAAAAACATTGTAATTATCATTGGCTTTATAGTGGAAATGCGAGCTGGTGTTGAAGCAATGCCAATTTTCTTCAACTGCATAATGACAGTGAGATATTTTCCGAAGGAAGTTCCAAGTGGCTGGCAGGCCACACTGTTGCGGTTAGGATGGGCTTAAGTGGTAATAACTGTCACTGGCCAAGCTGGCCAACTACGTCGGGCTAATGCATTTTATGGTCCTCCATCTCGGTGACCCCCGGTCCGATCCATCGTGGAGCGAATGTTCCGAAAACGGGAGGAAAAACCAAAGCAAGCCCATCCCAGTCGTAACTGCAGCTTAACGTAACGACTTTTGAGTGCCTGTGCCACATTATGTTGCAGCTGCAGTTGAATTGGAAGGATTGCGTCTGTGTGCTCGTCTGAGTGTATGAGTGTATGAGTGTATGAGTGTGGGTGAGGCCTGTCATTGTCTATTGCACCAAGTTGAACCAGTTCTCGTTAGCAGTTCTTAAATTGATTCCACTATCCTCCCAAGGCAAATAAATTGCATTGGCCCGAGAGCTTATTTGTTTCGTCCTATTTCTAAATCCCCTTTGAGCGTAATTTAGTTATATTTAGATGTTGGGAAAATACTGTAGTTAGGCTTCCTATTTTTCATCCAAAATAAAAGTCATTGTAAGTTGTAAGCATTTTTAAATCAAATATTATTTGAAACGCTTAGTGCCATAAATAATAAAAGATAGGTATTCCCAAATGGACCAAAATTTGCCTCGTCATTAAATTTATTGAGGATACGACTTAAATTCTTGGTGGGCTTGTCCTTTTCCGTTGATTTTATTTCGGTTGTCTAACCTGCGTTGATTGTGTGGAAAATTAGAGGTCTGCCTGCGTCGAGGGTCTCTGATTAAGATATTAGAGATAACTTTTTTATGGCCCGGCTAAATGTGATGTAATATAATGAGAAAATTATTGGCAGCGTCAACTTCAACCTGGGCCAAAACATCTCGGCTGGTAGCAGCCGACATTGCATCAACTTTTCAATTTACCCCCGTCGCAGGAGGCAAACAAAGAACACGCTTAAAAAAGACACAAAATCTTTTCGCGGCAGCGAGGAAAGTCGGGCGGGAAATATGAAATCTCAGGAAGTGTCAGCAGAAGGAAAACGGAGGGGGCCAAAATATTTTAAGCACGCTATAAACATGTAAATGAGCATGGAAATTGAAATTGTTATCTAATTTTTTATATCAGCGCTCGCGCAGAAGCCCGACTCCTTTGCACAAGACACTACACTGAGCGAAGAGGCAGCACTTTAAAGCAAATCGATTACTGATAGTGCAGGGATATTTAAAACTTTGTAACCTTACGCGCAAACTTTCTAAGCCCCGCTCTTAAGATTTAAACCTTCTAGCAAATAATCGAATGCATAACATTTTCTTGCAGTGCATGCTCCGCAGCAAGCCTGGAAACATCCCCATCATCTCGGCAGCCAGCGAAAGGAGTAAAAGTTTCAATGACATTGGGGAACAACGAGGCGGTAAGCTTTTTAGATAATAGACGTGGCAACTGTTTGCCCAAGATGCTGTCGTCACAGCCCAGAAGCTGAGGACCCTGGACCCCAAGACTATTGAAACATTAAGGTTTATCCCATCCGCATATGTGTGTGTGTGTGGGTGTGGCTTAAAGTGAGCTCTTCCGGCTTGTCGTGCATTGTGTGCATAACTTTTCTCGGCACCGCGCGCGTTTTTAATATTTTGCCATAGAAATTTTATTAACAAACTTTACCCCCGGCACATTGTTGACGCGGCCCATAAAACAAACGTTTGACATACGACCGAACCGAAAAGGAACCGAAAAATTGAACGCATTATGTAAGGGCCGCCAATATTTGGAACAGAGTTCCGAAATCCCAACTGCCGCCTGTTATGTCACTATGGCATTGGTATGCAAAACAGTATTGATTCCCCAAAGGACATGGGCGATAAGCGGGTTGACATAGTTTATGGGATCGCACGAGAACCAGTACGCGGGCCCATCGATGGTTTATGGGGCACTCATAAAGTAGCGACATATGTCAAATCGGGGGTGCTATTAAAGTGGCCGGGGGTGTCGTCTGCTCCTGGTACACGGAAAGGGTTGGGGAAACGAACCCCGACTATCGTTCTGATTGATTCTACGGCTAACAGGGGGCGTTATGTAGCTTACCCAATAGCTCTGTCAACAAAATAACTCTAGAATATATTAGCGTGATTTATTTCAGTGTTATTAAAGTACAGTTGGCTGACAAACTATTCGGTGTAACTGCATTCTTTATTATACTTGCTATATTTTTCTGTTTAATTCATTTAATGGCTCTCTCGATAAGTGCAATTTAAACGTTTCATTATCGATTGGTTAATTCGTAATACAAAGGTATACTTACAGAACACATTCAGCTTCATGGCCGTTTCTCGAATGCCATTGCGAACGAGTTCGTTGGTTGCCCGACAGGATAATGCCTTGCCATGATCCTCTCTAGTGGGTGTGATCGAAAGCACCGAAGTGCTGACATTGCCGTCCTCGGAAACCTTCAGGGAAATGCATATATTAATCCAGAAAAGGTATTTAGTAAAGCATTTAGGCACATACCTTCTGGCTGTGGCCATGCAGCTCGAGGTTGCCCATCCACCAGGTGATTTTGGCCGGTGGCCTCGATCCGATCGCCTGGCACTCGATCTCATACTTTCGATCCGCTGACATCGGCTGATTGTTGAAGCTGATTTCCACCAGCAGAGGGCGCACTGCAATGCAAACAGTTTGATTATGAACGCGCATTAATTTCCATCGTGCATTTATTTGCTTAAATGGAGGTTAAGGTTGGTTTTCACTCTCGCCACCACTCGCTCGTAGTTTTTTGCCTGGCTTTGTTTTTCGCTTTCGGTACTTTGCTTGTTGCGACAGCAGCATTTTGTTGATTTATTTAAATTGTGTGTGAAAAATGGAAATCGAAATGGAAATGACAGGCAATGCAATTAAAATTAATTGCAACAAATTATGATTGCCACCAGCGGCAGTAACTGCGGCAATAACAACTGCGGAATGCAACAATATCGAGCATAGGGCAGCAAATATTTCTGTTTTCGCAAAAAGGATCCATAATAACGAATAATAAATGTCAGACGGAAAGGGCAAAGAAACCGACTCGAAACAATTCGCAGCTTCAGCAATTTTTCTCCCACACGTATATATTTAATATAATTAAATATTTAATTTTCGCAGCAAAACTATGAGAAATCGATGAGACGTTTATTATTCAGGGTAGCAATTAAAACTGCGTAAATTGCCATTAATGGTAGCTCTTTCCGGTTCCCTAAATTTATCGATAGCCTGAACAGAGCCAATGGAAAACTATAATATAACTTCCGAATCGCGATGGTTGACTGTTTAATAAATAATTGGCATATGGATTTGGTGGATCACAAACAAACAATGCATTACAGCTCGGCCAATAAATATTCATGCAATTACATTTATGTAATTTGAATATTTGTTAATATTCATGCTGACAGCAATTTGTTTACCCGCAAAATTGAAAATTGCACAAACCAATAAACAATAACAAACATATTTTTTTTTTGCCCGCCACCCAAATATGGTCACGTAAAGCTTTGGAGTCTGGGTTCATTATCAGCATTACACAATTTCCATCGTTATCGAGATGTCACTACGATTGTTTTTGTTTTTCGCGCCTGCAGTTTTTCCATTGGGCGCTCGTGAAAATTATAAATTACGCTGTTTGGGTTTGAATGGCAACATTTGTGTTTTACAGCGATTTATTTTGACGGAATAAATTGGAATCAGCGAAGTTAGGCGAAATTTCTTTCAATTATTTGATATTGGCTGGAAGAAGGCAACAAAGCGCTTAGAGGGTATCATTAAACAGATACCTTTAAGACTCACTGCGCAAATTTCTTGCAATTTAACGAGTTAAGCCAACTGTTCGCTCACTTTTTCATTTGTTTTTACATTTGCTGCGGTTTGCCGCGCATTTTATGCGTTAATTTAAAGGCGTGACATTTCAGTTAAGCCCAAATGCGATAATAAAAAAGGAAAAACCAAAAGGGGTGCGCGGCAGAGTGCTGGCCAACTATCTACAATTTTATTTATTTCAATGCCATTTTAACCTGTTTTTTCCTTGCATACATTACAATATAATTGTAGGCATTTTTTTTATTGTTTTTATAGGCATTGAACAGGTTTCAGTGCGGTTGTTGGTGCAGCGCTTTATTGTAATTAAATTAATTATGCACATTTGCATTGGAAAATCATTTAAATGTTTAATTAAACGCACTACACCAGCGAGCATAGAAGACCTGGCCCCGAGGACTGAATGGCCACCAATTATGCAAACAGATCCATTAAATTGTTAAAGGCTCGCAGAGCGAAATCCCCGAAGGACATTTAATCGATAAGAAAGAAAAGCTACATTTTCCAGGTGGCCTATTTACCATTTATCGATTCCTGAATCTTTCGATGGGGAATGACTGACGTACCCCTAGCAATCGGATACCCAATTGCAACAGAAATCGTGAATGCTGAGGGAACATTTTTATTCAATTAAATGTTGCACTTTTCACTTCGACCAGCCCTTTTTCGACCAGCCTTGAATTGTGTGCTAATGAGGAACTCTCATAATTGTTTTGTGCGAGTGACTGAGTGTCGTGACGGGCGTAATCTAATTGTTAGTGGCCATAAAATTAACTAATTAAGGTCGTACTTATTATTCAACTGCCCCGTTTCCCGGTCTCCTCGATTCTGTCATTACACGCAAAGCAAAATAAAAACACCACACAATTTCTGTCAAGGAAAAGTGGCGAATTCTGGTTACAACCACAACTGCTCGCTTCATTTCAAGGTCATTTGTTAATCGTAGTACGAAACTGTGGCCACATTAATTGGCCAAGTTAGCGACATTCCAGCGCCCCATCTTCCACTTTTCCTATTGGTGTGTTAGCTTTTATGTCTTTCCCATGTTCTGCCCAGCATTTTGTCCCATCTCAGAGCAATAATATCAAATATTCGCATCACCAGCTGCTGTTTGTGGAACATTGCGGCATTATTTTTTAGGTAACTAAGTAGGAATGAGCCCTGACAGACGCGCCAAAGTGCCATAAAATTCTATGGCCAATCTTTGGCTGTTTGCGCAACGCCAAGGGCCTGATAGCCAAATATTATATTATATGGCATTTCGAGGAATCAGGGAGTGTAGATATTCCACGTTGTACATGGTTAAAAAAGATCAAGTACATTTGCATTTGATTTAAAAGAGTAGTAAACTACATTCCACATTCAGATAACATTTACAGTTTGTAAAGAAAGACTAACTTTTGGCTAGTCTGTGTTGCATTGTCTCTCCACTAATAAAGCTGACAGAATTCGCGCAAATACATTTTTGTCACATCGAATTTATTTGCCAACAGCTTTTGCGAACACAAATCTCTTAACCACTCACACTCGCGTTCAGGCACTCGAAATTGGCAACAATTTAATTCAATTTAACAATTTGCACTGGCGGAGCGTTGAAAAAGGGCATTTAAAAAATTGTCACAAAATAATAAATCCATTCGGGTCATGCACAGTCCACTAACCTGAACGCTACTATTATACAAAACACAAAATCGAAAAAAGAAAAAAAAAAAACAAATACATATAGTTCGATGTGATGTTGGCCATACAATATGTGCCAGGTCAGAGGCCATTGTGTGTATGTAGGTGGGATAAGTTACGCACAGGAATTTCTGTTAGCCGTTTTTCCTATTCGCTGTATATTTTTTTTGGATGCGATACCCACCATGCAATGCTGCTGCTGTTGCCGTTTGCATTTTGTTATATTTGCATAAGCCATTTTATTATCTATTTTTTTTTTCTGCTCAGCCTCTCTGAGTTTGGCCTTACTTATTTATATATGTATGTATATATATATTTTTGTTTTTTTGGGTGTTTTCAGGGGGGTTTGGTTCGTTTTTATCTGCGCAGCTATTTGTTAAAACTTTTATCGCAATGCTTAAAACCGAACAACAAAAGCAAGAGCACACAATCTGGATCAGGAAAGAGTGAAATAAATACAATAAATAAATAAATTGTTTGGCAAAACGCTTTTAGCACCATATTTGGGTCGTTTTAAACCGCTTCAATGCCGAAAAATGTTGCAGTTTATTACAAACGGGAAAGTCAGAAGGCGCCTAATGAAACAGAAAGCTTACGACTGCTTGTTTACAAAATGGCCAAAAACAAGGCACAATAGCCATTATTGATTAGCTGCTCTTAATAGTGCACCAAGAACATTGTACAATATACATATATACATTTTTTTTAATATTTCATTTTGTTAAAGAGGCATTCTTATACTCACGGTAGAGGTCGATCGTTATGTTGGTGGCCACATATTTCTTGTGGAAATTGCTGGCCTGGCAGGTGTAGACCGCATGCTGGTGGATTCTTGACAGGTTGCGAACCACCAGCTTGCTGTTGATGGCGGCATCGTATGTGTAATCGACAACGCTGTTCTGCAGCTGGCCATTCATCAGCCAGATGACTGTCGGCGGCGGAGAGCCTGGAAAAATAGCAAATATGCGGTTTAAATCTTCATTAAAGATGCTATGGAACGAGCACGTATTGTGTGGATCAACTTGACTTCGGCCTTAATTTTAAGTAGATACTGCATAAGTGCAAGTTGTCATATGATAAAAGCTTAATGGCAATGAATTATTGCTACCAAAATGCAATAAATTTCTTTTTCCCTAATAAGCCACACACTGGCTTGGCCCAAAATTATCCATCAGCTGGATTAAGGTGCCTGTTATAATCTATCCTCAGAACCTCTAATTTAGTTAGCTGGTGGCGCTTGTTGACTAGCCACCACAGCGGTGCAATTGCTGCGGACATGGTGCCACTTAAATCAGCACACAGACGCACAACCACATTACTCATACGCAGTGTGGCGCACTTGGGCGCCTTTAACGACTTCAACTTAATCAAGCGCTGAAATTAGCTTTTGTGTGCGTATATGAGCGCACATTAATTTAATAGCAACGGGTGGTCGGTCACTCACTCAAAAGGAGAGCAAATAATACACTGCTAAAAATATAATGAATCATACACGTACCATGTGCAGCAAGACAGATTATCCAGATTACCAGCTGTATTTGTTTAAATCTTATTTTGAGCGTACCAACATGTAATTAAATTCTATGTAATTGCATGAGCATGCCAAAACTTTTCTTTCAGTGTCTGGCGTTGACACAAATAAATTCTGTGACAAGCTTGTTGTATATTTTTCTATTATTACATAGTTATTACGCAAAATGCTTGATGAGTAGCCATAAAAAGCAATGCGACTGAACAAGTGCCATTAAATCCACCTGGAAATTCACTAAAACTAAGCCACGGATGGGCCGAAAACTGCACTTGATATGTTTGAAAAATGTGTCGCTCAGACACATAAACATAGATTCCCCTACAAATGCGTATGTATGCGGATATACGGAGAGGTAAACGCACATTACTTTGATTAATAACTGCCATTTGGTAGAGTTTTATGTTGTTTATGAAAATATTTCACATACTCGCAGAAGGCTCTCCCTGTGTGTGTGTGTGTGTGTGTGTGTGTGTGTATGTGTGTGGGTGTGTGCATGTGTATTTGTGCCGGAGTAGATTAGCGCATGTGTAGCAAGGCGGCTTAATGGTTGCCAGTGATTTATTGGCCACTTCTCGACCAGCAATACAATGGGAAAATATAACAAAAAACGCTTGCAGACCCAGAGAAATTCCAGTGAAAAGTGTGATTTGGGGATGCATTTGTTGCTCTGCTTTTGCGAACTTAAAGTCAGCAATTTTACTGACCCTTGCATTCACTTTAAGGCCCCGGCCAAGTTTGCTTTCAAGAATCCAGTGATGTCTGCTGTTTTTTAATGTCAACATAAGGTGCCACAGCCCACACAAACACACACACACACACACACACACACGTAAACTGCTGCAGCTGACTTGCATTTACTCTCCACACAAACACACCCAAAGTTTGCACTAGTTTTTTACTCTTTCACTCGGCTTTGCTTTCTTTTAACTTGCAGTTTCATACTCTGGACGAAGGCGTCTTTGAATCTCCGAAAAGTAGGCAATCATTTTTTTTTAACTCAAATAAACTCAAGGAAAATGTAAACAATTAAGCTGTAGGTACTTAAAAGCAAACAAAAATATTTCAATAACATATTTCAAAACATAAAAATTCGTTCATTAAAAAAAACAAATATAAATATATAATTTTTTTAATTATTGGATTACGGTTAAATACATTTAAGATTGCAAACTTAAGGCTGCAAAGGATAATGTATGTAAAATGTATCTCGGTATGACCTATCCCTCGAAAAGAGTACTTATGTCATAGTCCTTTTAAAAAACCGCTCTTCTCTTTTATTTCCTTTTGCTTTTTAGCCAAGTGCTTTGCCATTTTTAGTGCAGGCATCAAAAAACGGGTTTGTGTGCCATGCAGCAGAGGAGCAGAAGCAGCGGCAAGAGCGACATTAGCATTTCTTTGCCATGTCCACCTGGCAAGCACTTGTCCACCATCCCACCATCCCACCGCCCACCACCCACCAGCCCCAGCCACGCCCACTTCCTAATGAGCAGCAGCATTCAAATGCGTGCCAGTTTTCAGCGTTTTCTTGCGACGAAGCCTTAAAGCCGCCACCAGCCAAGTCCGACTCACTTATGCACTTCTGCACACACGTTACCAGAACTCAAAAGAGTCCCTCTTTTTGGGTTTCACATTGTTTTCACTACCCACATCGCAGAAAAGTGCACAGCGAAAAGAAACTACCACAAAAATTCCAGCTATTTGGTGGATTTTACGAAATATTTTTCCAACTTGCTTCCAATAATTCCATAAATTTAATAAAAACAAAATAGATTACGAAATAATTCGATAACGTTATGTTTTAGTTAATTTGGGCTCTATTGATTTTGTCAGCTATCAGCCATCTAAATAATTTCTTTAGTATTTTTGTTATTAAAGAATATAAATGAAATTAAACACTTAAGATGCAGAGTTGCAGTAATCTTTTGTTCTTTGTGTAAATAAAACTACACATGAACTTAAGCAAGCAAACGCTCTAGTTATGCAATGCAGAACTATTTGCTTGTTTAGTTTTGCATATCTTTGCGTCTTGTGCATCTGTTTTGGCTTTGGATTTGTCTCGGCTGAAATAGATACACTGGTAAAAAAAATAAAGTGGGTGAGGGGGTGGGGCCACTCTTAAGAAATAGAAGAAAAAGCAGCAGAAATTTAGAGCTCGTGATAGTAACAAAAAGTGAAGCAAAAGGAAGAAACTCTGCCATGGCACATAAATATTTTTTATGTTGTTGTCTTTGGCACAATTTCTGTTTATTCAGTTCGCAATGCCCCTGACTCCACTCCCTTTTTTGTGTGCTCTCTGCCTTTTGACCTTTTGTCCAGTGAGGAAGCTGTAAAACAAATTTAAGGCTTGCCGACTTCAAGGAATTTGCTGAAAGAACAGCAGAAATTGCCTTACTCAATTGTCATTCGTAGTTTGTTTATGAAGTGAGCCGCTGAATTCCTTCGCTCTTCATATTAAAGTAGGAATAACAAATAATTGATACCTTCAAGGTTTTATACCTCTTAGTGCGCCTTTTCAGAAAACCCATAAATGAAAAATAAATGAAGTTGAAATTATGCAAACTTTTGTGGCAGACAATATACCATTTCAGCCTTCCCCCCCCCCTCCTCCCCCCACATCCCCTTAAGTATTTCGCCCATTTTGTTCATCCCACTTTCGCCTTAGTAAATAACTTGTGTTGTTGCATGGCCCCGTATTGTTGCACTTCCGTGCTCCGAAATGTGCCACAACAACGGGGCAGCAACGTCGGTCGTCGCTCGTAATAGTAATAATAACAACACGAGAAAACTGAAGAGAGAAATTTTTATAAAAATGCACACAATTTTGTACTCGGCAACCTGCCTAGAACAACAGCAGCAAACACAATAACAATATGGCCAACGCTCACTTTGGCCAAAACGGAAAACGCCTGCACTTCCGTTTGACACACACCAAAAACAAAAAACAAAAACAAAAAAAATGAAAGGAAAGGAAAGGAAAGGAGGGTAAAAAGCCATTTTTAGCACACTTTAGCAATGCTGGCAGTTCCGAGGGGTATATGCGAACTGCAGATGAATATGTTTATTGGCCAGATTGGGATACAGAAGACTTAAAGAAAAACTCCTGCTTAGCATCAAGGATTCACTACCTTTTGTTAGCCAGTTTGCACTTTCTTTTCCTTTTGTTAGCCAGTATGCACTTTCTTCTCTTTGTGTTCAGGAGATATTTAGTTTATTTTTAATACTAGTACAATGTACAAAGTGCATAGGGTAACTATAATGCTCAACAACGATGTCACCCATCCGTTTAGTTAATGTTGCTTCCCGCGAGCTGCAGCTTTCATTGCACTATATGCTCCAAAGAGTTTCAGGCTAAGAGATGTGGAGCTAGGGGGATTTGGAGGCGGAGGGGCCGAAACCGCCGTGTGTAAAATTCATGACGTGCAGAAGAAGGCAACGCTGAATATTATGCATTAGTGGGCACATAAAGCCAGGGCTTTCGCCCACCTCTCGTCCTCTTGGCCTCCAATGCCGGCGCACAATGGGTGCCCCTCAGTTCCAATGTATATATTCTTTATGATTTCGGCGGGGGCAAGTGAGCTGGGTTTGGGGCAGATTGGTAATTTTTACTACCCACACAGACTGTGCTGGTTTATAACTTCATTTCGCTCCCCATTACTCCGCTTCTCGGTTTTTTGGGGCTGGCGTGTCGCGCTCATTTGCAATTGTGGCCCTCCTCCTAGGCTGCAATAAAATTTACTGCTCCTTTGTCGATTTCGCACACTCTTAAGCCCAAACCGGCTGGCTGGCTTTCCTTATACCCCAAAACACCAAGCATTTCCATTTCCATCCCGGGCCGCTCCTTCCTCATCGCCTGCCGCTTTTGACTTACTTCTGCTGATTGCACTTGTTTAAGTGGCAACTTTTTCAGCACTTTATGCTCCCGCTACCTTCTCCCGGCTGGCTTTTTGTTTTGGCCACAGAATTGCAATTTCTGTAATGGACATTGCATGTTGAATGCCAAAGACCTGACCGCACTAGACCCAGAATCGAAAAGAGCCAAGACTGGCAACGGAGAGCATTCCGAGCATAATGCCAGCATTTGCCTACAATTTATTTCCGCCCGCTGTTTAAGATTTCAGTAGCATTTTCAAATTCACACCATTACTGGGGTCCTTCCAACATAATTGGGATGTTCAGCGGTTGCGGGAAGAACGTGTCCGTTTAAAGGATAATGGCTATCGAGTCCACAAGGAGAAACCAAATTCATGTGTGCATTTCTCCTAATACAATATATCAAATTAAATCAAGTTCATACCATATATGGTATATGGTATATGGTATACCTCAAAGACCCACGAAATAACATTTACTTAACTTTTTATAATGTAAGTTATTTTTCTTATTTGATGGGCAAAATATTTATTTTGAGTGCAACCATTTTCGTTACAACTCGGATCAATTTGTTCGCTTCAACTGTCAACGAGCCTGACCACACACACAGTCACTTTCTCCCACTCGTTTTGTACAAGTTTCAAGTACTTCGATTGCTTTACCTCACCCACTCCCCCCGCTCATTTGCCAACATCAACTGACTTCCTTTTTGCTTGTCAACAACTTGGTTGTCCACTCACCCGCCCCTCCGCCCCCCCCTCGTCAACTATCCACCCACCTCGTATGTATTCACATTTGTACGTTGGCAACATTTTCCTTGCCCCCATTTAATTGCCACATACAACATTTTGAGTGCCCAATTTTGCTGGTTCCTCCTTTCCTTGCCACCCCCCCTGCCCCTTTCGGTTTCAGCCCTTTCGCGGGTTCAACCCTCCCTCTCCCCCTCCCAACAAACACACATACAGCACACACACACACACACACACACACAGTGGTGGGCAGAAAACTACTGACCAGTTAACAGTTGCCGGGCAGTTTCAAGTGCAGTTTGCCTGCTTGGTGATTTATTTTATGTCAACGTTGACATGTCAAACCATTCAAAGTGGTTTCGCTTCCGCCCAGACCCAGAAAACAAAGGGGAGTACGCAGCGATAAAGCACGCGATTGTCGTTCGCTGGTGACATACTTATGTCGTGCACTGTGACGGCCTTCCGAGCGAAAGCTGCACGGCGTTCTTGAGTTGCGACACTCGAACTTCCCTCAGTCCGGTGGCATTTGGTCGCGCAACCAATCTGTATTTTGCTTCTCATTAACAACAATTGACTTAAGGGTTTTGTGTGCGATGCTCGGATTGTACACAGTGAGAAAGAGCTGGGGAAACATGGTGTACAAATTCCAAATAAATGTGCTCAAATACTGAGAGCTATCTTTCATTAGGTTCATGTATCTACACCATGGCGTAGATATATTTTCACTGGAAAATGGTTGCATTGGCTTATAGAATGCCATTGTAGTGCCCAGATTTTCTCCCTGTGTATGGTGGCTGTATTGTCAACGTATCAGCCACTGGGAATCATCGATAACAAAGACTGTTGACTTCTGCGGACCTCATTCTTCTCGCTCTTGAGCAATTTTTAATCCTTTTGTTAAGCCGACACATTGGCGAAATTAACTTGGCTCCCAGGGATCCCAGCTTGGCCCACTCGCCTTTCAATTGGCTCCTGTTTCACTGACATTTGGGTTCGCCTTCCCTACAATTGAACTTTACTTCATTTATGGTTTGTTGTTTATGCTCGTGCCTTTGTTTGCATGCCAACAAAGCTTAGTTACTCGCCCCGAGTTTCATTTTTGATTGCACTCGTGTCGGATACTTTTATGTGTTTACAGCCACTTGTAAAGTTCAAATATTGATTGCATTTTACAGGGCCAGCAATTAATATTTTATTTCACTGGTATTGCTTAGGGATATTGTTTATCATTACACGAACTTACCGCCGTAAACAACGCAGGTGACTTCCAGGCTGCCACCTTCTTCATAAGGACCTGCTCTCGAATCGATTCGCAGGCGACGCTCATTGAAGATGATCGGCTGCGTTGGCGGCACTGAAAATAAATGCTTATTATTTAATTATGCATTAACTAAATCTGTTTCACTTTTAAAGAACTCGACAAATCCCGGATCGCTTTCAATGAATTTAAACAGCCGCAAATCAGAAACAATTTGGCACTGTCAAAAGCAATGCAAAGTAAGAATTATACAACGTTTTTACTCATACGTGTATATATGTATGTAGCTCGAATAATAAATTGTAAGTTTTGCGGCTAACCGAAAATCATTTCAGCTAATTTATGTGCAACTCGTTTGGCTCGGTGTGCGTGTGTGTGTGTGTGTGTGTGAGTGCGTGTGTTTGGTACGAAACAAATATTAATTGCTTTTATAATCGTTTCTGGCTTGCCATATTTATTTATTTATGTGAATGTTGATTTTATATGCAAGTAGACAGTATACGGAATATATATTTATAAATGGCTCTTTTTATTTAAACTCTTTGAAGTGGAAAATTTTTAATTGAGATTTGTTTTGGACAAACCGAGATATATCTGTTTTTTACTTGGCTTTCTTCGTTTTGGGTTCATTGCTTGCAAGAATTACAAAAATATTTTCATCCAAAATATCGAACATTTTGCTGTGCGAGAATCAGAATTGAGCTTATAGCAAATACAGCAAATAAGCTGTGCAAATTTCCAAAAAAAACTTGTAAAAGTTAACATTTAAATATGTTTATAAATGGAAAAAAGATGAGTATCTAATTTGGAAGCATTTGAAAATGGCTAGTTGAATTCAAGTAGCTTGTCTTTGCCCAAACCACTCATCTAAAGTTATAGGCGACCGATTATGCTGCCTTTACAATGGTTTCTTATTAATTAAAAGTATTGGGCCATTATCAATTATAAATGGGAGTGTGAGGCACGCGAAATAGATTGCTTTCCTGACACATTTCAGCTCTTGGGATACGCACCGACAACCTCCAAATTGACGTTGCTGTTGCGGGTCTGCGAGAGCTTGAAGTCCACGCGACACCGAAAGTTGCCCGCATCCTTTTCCTGAAATGAAATTCCAATTATAGAGCGCTGCGCTGTTGGCACTCGCGAGGGTGGAAAGTGAATGGGTTACCTTAACCGGATTTATAATCAATTCCGCCGGCTCCTTGTGCGTTCGAAATACGGCCCGATCTTCGAGGACCTCCTCGTCCCGCCAATGGGATGGTGTGCCTGCGTGGGCGCCACGTGTGTCGTAGCTGTCAAAGAGATTGCGATACGTTAACCCATATAACCGATATACCGATAGACACTGGATAAGGTATCTACTAGAGTAGTGCCCAAATTGACCCACCTGTAAATGGGTAAATTATTCTTGTACCAAACAACCAGAAGCACTTTGTCATCGGCCTGGCTGGAGCCCACATCGCATTTGATTTGTGCCGAGCTGTTCACCAGGACGCGCAGGATTTCGCCATCTGAAAGAGGGATGTGGATTGGCATGAGTAAGTGGAGTCGCTGCAAGTTGGCAAGTTATATTTTCAAGTTCTTTGCTCTTGGCTGAGAATGGAAGTCAATTTAGCTGGCAAATTGATTTTCAAGTGGCTGCCGCAACAATTTGTCACAAAGTGTTCAACGATTGCATTATTGCACACATACACATTCGCCCAAAATGCAGCAAAGAAGCCTCATGGAGTTCCCAAAATGAAAATGTTGATAAAGTTGTTTGTGCCAGAAAAACTAGCGAAATATTTCATATTTTCTGGCACCCATTCAACGAGCTTTACGCTGATAAATGTGGCTACTTTTTGGGGCTAGCCAAAGGCTTCCCTTTGCCCCCCCTATCTAATTAGCCAAAAGCTGACCAGTGGAGCCTGCATTCACACCATTTGGCTAAGCTTTAAAATATCGATCGATCTGCGGCTGTTTTTGCGGCCCGAAAAATGAAAACCAAAAATAGCCGAAAATCGCCAAACGAAATCACAACATTCATAGAGAGTTGCAGAAGAACGGGAAGGGGCAATGGCAATGGCGATGGCGATGATTCTGATTCTGATTCTGATGGCGATGGCGATGAAAAACCAGATATAGAAGGGAAAATGCAGCGACAAGCGACCACATAATGCTGCAAAACAAAACAGGGGAAAAAACACCGTTCTGCAAACCCTGAAAAAGCCTGTGGACCGCGGAGGAGGGGAGGGGTAAGTAAGCGGCATGAAGGGATGGAGGGATGATGGTCCAGGGGGATAGTGGCAAAGCGGAGCTTAGGGGTGATTACCCGGCCACATGCGGATTACAAAATGGCCGCCATTTTCGTGTTCTGCTGCCCAGTGGTTGCCATTTTCCCGCCCGTGTGTGTGTGTGTGTGTGTTTATGCGGTAAAAATGCATTGGCAAATGCGTCTGACTTGTAAAAAGAGCCGGGGGAAAAAGCAAATACAGAGCAAGAAAATAAAAGCACAGTTCACTGATCGAAGATTGAATTTCCTGGCTTGCCGGAATCCGGAATCCGCTTTAATTTAATAAAAACTGTGTAACTACTCTTGGTTTATCCACAAAAAAAATCGGTAAAATCTGCCAGAAATATCATAAATCATGATTCAAAAGTGCACTGCCAGATATCAAGTATATAGAGTCTTAAAAAACGGACTGCCATGAATACAAGCAGAAAATGGACCTTTTTAATTGCTAGATTTTATTTCTAGAAGCTTGCATTTGGAATTGACATTTCCTGGCAACGTAATCATCAATCGTATTAGTAGAAGCCACTGGGCCATTTACTAGCATATTCGAGTCCTGTCTCTGACTTTTGTTGGCAGCACATTCCCTGGATATCCTTGGGGCATTCGGGCGGATTGGAGCGATAAGTGCCTTGGATGGCAAACGATATCGAACTTCACTTGCTGCGACAGAGGGTAAGCGGTAGGCGCCTTTGGCACAGCTTTTGTTTCTAATTTTGCACTTGTGTGCGCAATGCTGCCGCAAAGGCCTACGCAATGGGGGCGGCATCATTCGCCCACTCTGCCCCACTCTGCCCCACTCTGCCTCACTCTGCCCCATCCACTTGCAGCCGCAAACGAGGAGCCATGTCCGTGGCCTGGGGCCTCTGGCTTCACTTCACTTTGTCCACACAGAGCACACCCGTAGCGGACCACATGATAAATAATCGATAAATTATGTGGACACATGTTTAATCTAGCATGAAATGGAATCATTTCCCTTCAATTTGTTGTTAGCCAGGCCAGCAAAACAACAAAGCAGGCGGCGGCAGTGCGATAGAAAACCAACAAAACCCGACAAAAAACAAAAAAAAAAAAGAAAACAGAAAGCGGAAAACAGCAGCGAACAGATGTGTTTCGGGTGCGCAGGGGGAAGGACCTATTTAAATATAAATAATGATCAAATTATAAACGCCGGCGAGTGGTCGCTGTCTGCTGACTAAACATTCGTCGTGGCTGCGAGGGAATTGTTTGCTATACACTAAATTATTGCGCATACGCCATGTTAACGCACTTGGCCAACTTGGCACAGTGTCAACTTGTCTGGACTCCAGACAACACACTCGCATCTCCCCGACGCTGAATGATTCATCATTCATCATTCATCATTTGCTTAATTGCATGCCAAACATTACAATTACCGAAACGACAGCTGAAAATGTCCACTGAATGAAACAATGTCCTGGCCATTTCTACTATCTGTATAACTATTACCATCTCTATCGCTGTCTGGCGTCTGCAGTTGCTTAATTAATATTTTATTTCATTAGCAGATTGGCCAGGAAGTGACAGGTGTCGTCACAGAAAGCTGACACAGTTTAAACCACATTTGATAAGGTGGTCGCAGGGCCAAAAGCAGACAATTAGCTGGACAACCAAACATTTTGAAATAGATAGAGCCAAGTAATTGTGCATGTCAATTTCTGTGGTGAGTGAAACCTAAATTTTCCCATGCCCAACTAGCCGTTGAAAGGGCTAAGAAAGCCCATTAATGCCTCAGTTAATGCCTATTTGCCACACTTGAAGAAAGGAAACATTTTGGGGAGCTTAGGTATTCATTAACTAGTACACATATTTGCATTTCTTTTATTTTAAGAAACATCGTGGTACTTGTTGATATAAATGTTAATTATTATTAAGACATAAAAATCTCTCATAAAATTGTAGTAATTTATAATTCCATTAAAGTCAGAAATAGGTAGCTTCTTTTGTTTGAATATCTTAAGATGCTTCGTATCGCCTGTACACGCCTGTACACATCCATGGATAATTAGACAGTTTCATGTAGGACTCTTGGCAATTTATGTATATGTCTTCATTACGCAGTGGAAACTACGACCGAGTTGTCCTAATTTCATTCGCATAGGCGAACATCTGGGCGACGTCGCTTTGTCACCAACACAAAAGCACAAACAACGACACTGACAATGACTCTCTGGATATCCTTCATGGCGATGCCTATAACAATGCCGGCACTTGTTGTGAGGCTGCTGCCTCCTCCTTGTGTGCCCCCTCTTTGGTTTAATGTAATTGAACTTTTTCTAATTGACACTTGTCACTGGCAAAGACATTTAAAAAGCAACAGCGAAAAAGAAATAAACTTAATTTTGACGCATTTACACATACATTTATTTCAATTTCCGAGCGCAACAAAGGGAGCGCGGCGAAGTAGTCGCAGTGGCAAACAAAACAATGCCAGCTCAACTGCCACACAGAAGCTCGCATCGGGATAACTACACCCACACAAACAAACAAACAGACGGGTGCGCCGGTGCGGGGTGGGGAAAGGTGGAAGGTGGAAGGGGGAAGGGGGAGGGGTTGTTCTAGGGGCGAGTTGTATCTGTGTGTTTGTGGCACAATGAAAAGCTCCTCGACAATGGCACACAAAACGTAACTCGGGCTGGCGAATTTATTGCACTGGTGTGAGCTTGAATGTGATGGGAATGGGAATGGGGATGGGAATGGGAAGTCATAGGAGTGGTTGCAGTAACCGCAAAGAAAAGGCTGCAGGAGCTGTGGCTGCGTCAGGTGGAGAGCACAGCATGCTTCAGATCCTGGCGGAGAACACAGAGGACACAACTAAATACAAAAACCACGTGACAATGTTTTCCCCCTCCGATGACGAGCGGTGGCTCGGTGGCTCCGGTGGCTCCGTTGGCTCCGTTGGCTCCGTTGGCTCCGTTGGCTCCGTTGGCTCCGTCGACTGAAGAGCACACAATTCAGTGGTGCGGCACAGTTGGATGTATCCAGTGTATCCAGCAGATAGCAGACAGCAGCCAACAGCAACTTTGTGTCGCATTCGCAGAAAGAAAACCGCATGGGAATGCATCAAGTTGCGAGGAGCTGGCAGCTGAAAGCAGACGGCGAACGCCGCAATTCTGGATAACTGGGCGTATGCGTGATGTGTGGCTGTGTGGTCGTGTGGCGGAGGGAAACTACAGAAATTCAAAGGTGAAAATGCCCGATTATAGTTTGTCTTGAAGCATCATTGGGCATGTGCATATGATATACATTCATATGCAGGCGTATAGTTTATCTTTTCTCCTTAATGAAGCCTGGCGGAAATGCCCTATAATTCCTTATCTTCAGCATTTTCCTCATCTCATCTCCTTTTCTTGTTTGTATTCAAATTTCCTATCCTACCTTCTATCCAATCCCTACTCGTTGTTTTATATATTTTTCTTTCTTTGCATATAATATTTCACATGTGCAAATAGGTAAATATTAAGTGCAATAAAAAAAAGAAAGTTTATAAGGGGAAGTTTACAAGCTTAAAGAGATGACTTTTTTACGGAGTTATACCTTAAAGTTACACACTGTACACCCCTTTAAATACGAGCTGCATGACTTTACAAAAACATGGCCTGAGAATGGGCGCACATGTCGTATGCGCGTTATGCAGTGCACTTCGTTAAATCCAATAACAAGACAGACAGCGCCCACAACAACAAGAGCAGCTAAAATAACATACAATCACCAGAGACAGTTAGACAGGCAACCCTCAAAAAAGAGTGCTGGCTGCTTTTTCGTAGTGCTGCGGGTTGCCAAAGCTCGAGGACGAGGAGCTCCACAAGGAGACAGCTGCCATCCAACAGTAATTGACAGAAGTCGCTCACAGGAACATATATTCGTAGCACACACACATGTACATGTCTGTATGTATATGGCTGAGGAACTCCGGCCTGCAAGTGCAATGATAATGTCATACCGATTTCACTACATCTCCGACCCAGACAAGTGGCCTGCGGTTACGCGGTTTAATGCAGCCCAAAGGGTTGCTTTCAAATCGGATGGAATGGGCAAGTTCAACATAAATGTATAAATCATCCGGAGCAATGTGGGAATCAGGAATGCAAAGCCTGCAGCGACACATGAGTGAAATATAAACCCAAGCCAAAAATATAACATACATGTATAAACATACAACGCCGAGTTATGGATCGCCACGGACACGTGCTGGCTGTTGTGGCTGGGAAATATTTTTCCTTCATGGCTCACGGACATCGTTAGTGGAAATTGTTGTGGAGCAGCGGAAACGGAGGTAACAAAATGCTGAGCCAGTGCCGGCTGCCCTCAAATCACAAATCAAAGGCAGCCAGCAAGCAAGTTGAAGTTCAAAAGCATTCGTTAGCCAGTTAGCACAATCAGCAGCGACTCAAGAAACACATCTCACAGGCAATTGTTGGTATATAAGATGGATATATCTAATTAACCATAGAAGTTCTTAGCAATTAATCGTAGATCGCGTATGCAACCACTGATGAATCCAGGACCTGCTGCTGGAACATAGTTCAAAAGAATTAAATTCTTTGCCAATTTTTGGCTACGTGTGCCGGCTTGAACTCTGAATTCGAAAATGCACCTCCTCCTCTAATCACATCTGCTCTTAGATAAATCACCATCGGTATTTGGCCAACGATCGCGACACGTTCGCGATGCCACAAAGTTTATTAAACGCTTCGCGACTTTGGCAATAACTTCGACTTGGGCGCTCTGGCTGGGGATTGCAATAAATTTGCTTTAATGTGCAATTTATGGGACACCATTTAATTAGTTTCAGTTGTTCGGCGGGCAAATTGATGTTGACAGAGATTATTGGTCCGGGCACGTAATGCAGCTAAAGGCCCCCCGCCCCCCGGCGCTCCGATCCGTTTGCCTTTCGCTAATGGGCCAAAGTTGACTGCTGGTGGATGCCGGAGGAGCTGGGGCATCTTGGCGAGTTGCCTCCAGTTTATTTGTACGTGTCACCGAAGGACTTGCGCCCCGGCTATGAGACTATAACTTCCGCTTGGCGCCCATTGACCTCGTCAACATTTATCTAACGGTTAAATGCCAGACACACCACACCACACCACACCACACCAAACCAAACACACACTACCCCATTGTGGCCCACACAATCACACATCGTGTCTGTGTGGAGTGAAGCTTTTGTCTAAAAGTTTTTCCCTGCCAATTTATTTGTGTTTTGTAGTTGGCAAGAGGGACTTGTGTTAGTTATGATTATGGCCGTGTTTATGGCACTGGTTGAAAAGCCTTTATCAAGATTAATTGCTGGAAAATTGTTATGCCCCAACGACACTTTTAGCCTAATGTCTTTTCATCTCGGCCCGATGTTGTTGTTGCTGCTGTGCTACTTAAATATTTACCAGCATGTTGAATACTTGAATGGCTAAATAGTTGGGCCAAATCGATCGATATGCTCACACGCTCGCTACGTTACATTATTCTAATGAAAAACCGTGCTGGGCTTGAAGCTGTCTCCAGAGGGTTGACGGTGGAGTTTTCCGCGTTTCCTTGGAAATCGTTTCGATTCCTTTGGCGGAACTCTTTGAACGAACCCCTGGCAAGTGGTTATGTAAAAAAACCTATTACAACATGCAAATAATAATTGCGCTATTAAAAGTTGCATATTAAATGCGACACGACAACAACATCAGCTTGCAACGTGCAACCTGCAACCTGCAACGTGCAACGTACAACACTCAGGCCCAAAACAAGTGGCGGGAATGTGTAACGCTGACGCCCAACAATATTTTGAAACCCTCACATGGAGCAGAACACTTTAAGCCTACTCGAAAAGGAACGAGGCGAAAGAATACCCTTTCAAAATATAAATTCCAGAAATTATAAAATAAAATGAAAACCATTACGAAAAGAAACAGTTTAAGGTACACACTTTCTACAATATGTTTAAGCACTATGATTAAATAATTCGTTTTAATATAAATGAAAACGCTAAAAAATATTCAAATAATTACTGCAATCTGAGCGTAATCAATCCTAGAATCAAAGGACTTCCTAGAAGGGATTCAATGTGTTGGCCGCAGGCAAAACCTTGGCACATAAATTATTCATTGATTAGCAACAAATGCCATTAAACATGCACCCAAAGTGCTGGCCCCTTCAATCCTTTGGATTGTGTGCCTTGGTAATGGTTTCGACCCATGTGTTTGTCCATGTGTGTGTCCCGAGACACTTTAAACTGTCATTTGTTGGCCGATTGCGTTTGCCATGCGTTTGGGCCGCCTGCATTTCTGGTTATTGCCCAATTGTCTGGCTCCGATTGCGATTCGGTTCGCTGATGGTTCGCCTAAAAGCAAGTCATAAATTTTTGCTGCCGCCATCAAAAGAGCGCTAAACGGCTTACATGGCCACGCCTACGCCGGCAAGCACGCCCACCACCACACACGCTCGGTCCCAAAACAGTTAATGCCAGCGGAGACCATGAAAATTCCCTTTCCTTCTTTTTTTTTATTTTTTTTTTATTCGCGTAGGCGAATCTCGAATAAGCCCGCACTCCCAAATATATATGAACCTATGTATATATAGAGAAATTTTAATTTAAATGTTTTTGGCAGCCTTTTGGCCGCTCACCGCACCCGCACACACATACGCGGCTTTTATGCGCTGATTTTGTGGGCCAAGGGGCTGCGAAAAATGGGCGACTGAGTGGGCGGGCGAGCGCTGAGCTTGATGAAAATCTGAAAATGCCCGGCAAAGCGAACATTTTTCAATGGGATTTTCTTGTTTTTTTCCCCCCATTTTTTTTATTATATTTTTTTTTTTATTTTTTGCACCAACCAAGCCAGTACATTTTTTTTTTGTGCCGCTTCATTTTTGTTTGCCGTGGTAAAAATTTTTCTGTAGGTGACCCTGAACTGGGCGGTGGTGGGTTGCGGCTGCGGTTTTGTTTTCCCAGCGCTTCTCGTTGTTTTTCCTGCACGTTGTTGGCTGATGGCTGTTGGCCGGGCATAGAAAAAGGCTCACACACGAGTTATGCAGCTGCTCTCGGTGCGGCTTTTAATTTGCTTAATTTTGCGCTTAGCCACAGCAACTGGCAGAGGCTACTTTTGAAAGCGAAAGGATGTTGCCGAGTGACAGGGGCGTGGCAGTCGGCGATGGGGGCTGAAAATCCACGCTGAGCCATTCTCAGCCTGCGGCTAATGTGGCAACAGCTGTTGGGGAATTCACTTTTATTTCTCGTTGTGCCTTAAATGTGAATGCGAGATGTGGGCAATGGGCTTTGATTAATTATTGTCGGAGTTGCTGGTAAATTGCTAATACAGGCCATGGAAGGGTAAAACAGGGTAGTCTAGATTTGATACCCATGTTTTTTATGTATTAAATATAATTTTTAGGTCTCATTAGCTTGAATGAGAAGTATCGTTACATAGTATTTGCTTTAAGTTTTGCAAGTCGCTTTAATAACCCTCTTCAGTGTATACACGGTGTATATCAAAAGTCTTTAATAAAGCCGAATATATATACGGAAATATATCTCGTTTTCAGGCCCAGCTGGCTCCATTTTCACATTAGAGCTTAGGCAAAGTGCAGGAAAAGTTGCCCTTCTGCAGAAAAAGCCATAACCATAGCCATATTTTGATATAATCGCCAACACACACTCGCACGCATATATAAAACCGATCCGAACGAGATTAGTGAGCTGCCGGGGCACGCCTCGAAATTGATTTCATGAATATTTCAAAAGGTTTCACGCACATGCCAGGGAAACTGGGGCGGAGTGTTGTGCCGATGGGGATGTTGTTTTTGGGGCTAGGGTAGCTGGTGATCCGGTCGGTGTCTGTGTACCAATTAACCTGCCCCTCTAACACTTTGTTGTGGTTGCCAAAGAAAAATTGGCAGAAAAAAAAGCTTCAAAAGCAGTAAGCATATTTTTCAACCCAGCCCAGTTGGTTTTGGCCCTAAATTGATTTTCAATCAGGCCGCCGTTTTAATTGACCACCAATTTCGGCAGTGGTCGAAAGTTTTTGACTTCAAATTCTTTTGTTTTTGTATGGAAATTTAACGTAAAATTCGTTTAGTTATTGACTTTATCACGTTCTGTGGTCGGCCAGAAATCGCCAGGGCAGCCAAAAAGCACACGCAGAGGTGTGGCGCACCAAACAAAATGTGGCTGACCTTGCAAAGCCTCTTCAGACAGCCACATCCACAGCCACAGCCACAGCCACTCGCATTTGGATGTCGAAAGTTGTCGGCGCAGCAAAGTCAAGACTCTATGCAGGAAAAGGTGGAGGCGGGGAAAAAAGGACAAGTTCATCGCACCAAAAGGACGACGAGGAGCAAAAGTCCAGACAGCCCAAAGGCATATCCGCATCCATGTGCCCATGTATCCATGTGTGTGTTACCGTGCGTTTGGGGTCCTGTGTTTGACTTTGGGCTTGCAGCCAAAACTGTTATCAGCCATTTTAATAATGGCCAGCTTAAAGTGTAGGACAAGAAAAATGTTTGCCAACAAAGGTACGACGGGAGCGGCAAGGAAACGAATGAACGTATAAAAGGGCCCCAAGAAATTGTGAGAAAATCATTAAAAATTCCCAGGGCAGAGACATTGAGTTGGGCCAGAGGCCAATATACCTGGCCCTAGACTCTCATCGCATGCTGAGTATTTAGCCGAGGTCAAATTGATATGTCTGGCAGGACGAAAATGGCACAAAAGGACCGACTGGATGAGCCAAGAGATAGAGAGATGTATGGCTGGCAATTGTCGGAATACGGCATGCAGACATGGAAAGCATTTGTACATCAAAAATACGGCAATATGCAAAAAAATTGTCCTGCACTCACTGAGAATTTAGAAAGAGTGTGGAAAATAGTGCAATAAAAAGATACCTTAAAGGTTTTTTGTTCAAATAAATATTTGATTTGATTTCTGATATTTGTAAGAACTAAATGATTTCTTTAACTGCAAAAAGAACGCATTGATCACAGGATTGGTAGATATTCTAGTCCTGCCTGTAGTTTGCGTCTTCCATTGCTGACGACGAACAAATGTCACTCGAGTGTAATTTACAAGCACTAGAAAAAGTGCCATCCAAACAAGGGGATTGTAGGTGGGGCTCGGATAAAATCCCAGTAAGCCTTATGAAGTGAGGCACTGGTTCGCCATTTCTAGTTTGACTGCATATATCTGTTAGGTTCTCAAGTAGGCCGTTTTGCAATGCAGAAGTTAATTGATTGAGCTGAAGAAATGAAGCGTCATAGGGATACAAAGCTAGCAGTTGACAAAAAGAATAATAGGCTTAGAAATTTTAATGAGTTTCAATGGTTTAGTTTTTAAGATATAAATGGAATGCCAACTAAAATCGGATTTTCTTACTCCTCAAATGTCATCAACCAAAAAAAAAGCCTATAGAAACCGTTGATTTAGTTTTTAAGATATAAATGGAATGCCATCTAAAATCGGATTTCCTTGCTGCTCAAATGTCGTCAACCAAAAAAAGCCCTCACAACAAACACTTTCCATAAAAAATAGGACAACGAGCCCATGCGCAAGGAAAAAATAAACTCACCAGAAGAAAATGTTGTACGGCGGAATAAGTGTGTTGGAAAATGTATTTCATCAATTTAACAGTAAATTGTTTAGTGCACGCCTGCTACGCAACAACAACAACTGGTCTATAAACAGCTTAACCCACACAAAAACACGTACATATACATATACGCACAATGGCACAATTCTCAGAAGCAAAATAAATCGATAAATCTTAAAAATCTTTTTGTTTGGAACAGGTCGAAACCGAGCGAAAGTAAACACAACAGGCGCTCAGCCAAAGGGCTTTAAAGCATCAAATATTACGCATACGCAGCGTGTGCGGCTGCCACAGCAAGAGTGAGACAGCGACAGAGAGAGGGAGAGGGAGAGGGGTAAAGGGAGAGGGAGAGGGCGAGAGATAGAGCCAGTTGAGGCCAGCTTACCACACAGAGCTTTTGCCAGATAAACGGACCATGGACTGCAGCAGCAGCCACAAGAGTTGTACGAGTCCCGCCGACTACATGTGTAAATTACGACATAGTGATGGCGGGGGCAGGGTCGGGGGCGGGGTCGGGGGCGGGGGCGGGGTCGGGGGCTTAGAAAGGGAGAGATAGTGGCGCAGAGAGTGAGACGGCAACAGCAAGTGGCTAAGAGTGTATGTACGTAAAAATGCATGATATATGGTAAATGTTTTGTGGCATTTTTGGCTTAGTTCTGCTGCGCCAAGCGCCATGGAGCCTTGGCTATATCTCCGGCAGTATCTGTTACTCGTAGCAAGCATAATGCATACAAATTGTGGCATTTTCTGTGCCAGCTCAACTGCTCGACTGTGCAACTGCTCCCAGCGAGGAGAGTCCGCCGTGGCATGCCATTTTCCCTGCCATTTTCCGAGGGCATTGAACATGACATTTAACGATTGCCCATTGATAAGGGCGTGGCGCTGCCCAGAAACAAAGTGCACTTCAGCATTCGGCGAGGCGGAGGTGAATCTCAGCTTGAATTTCAAGGGTCAGGTGGAGGTGAAATCATTTCAAGGGGTCACAGTTGATGCGCGAAATGCAATACAAAATGCATGTTTCTAGCTTAAACTAGTATAGTCCCATACAAAGATAGTATCAAATCAGATTTTGATTACTATTACAAAGGCGCTATAAATTTAATATATTAGGTTAGGAAACTTAAGAAATGCCTGGCTTTGGACAGCCTGTATTGCTTTTTAGTTTCCCGACAATAAATTCTGCGAACCCATTTCCCTGAAACATAATAAAGTTCAATGTAAATGAAGGCAGCCCAAAGGAAACCACAAGGACCAAGTTTTTTTTTTTGTTTCGGTGGCCGTTGAGTTTAGTAATAGAAACCTAAACACTAAAATTGAATTATCCGCCTTGACCGAAGCACAATTTAAAAATTACTCGCTCGGAAAATTCAATCAGGCAGCGGAATAAGGAGGAAGGACACCTTTCCTCCTGCGAAAGTAAATAAATAAAATAAAAACCCGAAAACAATTTGAGAAGGCAGCCGCCAAAGGAGGACTAGTAAGGAAGCCCGAACATCTTTAAAAGGCCAGCAGGAAAATGCCTAAGATGCTTAGTATTTTTGGTTCTTCTTTGAGTTTTTTTCTTTTTCTTCTTATTTTTTTTTTTTTGCCTGGCCCGCTGGAGCATGGAAAAAATTTACACAATTTAATGTGTTTTTTTTTCCGGCTGCTTACAAAGGCTTCAAGGAATTCCGGGGATTACTCGTTGTGTGTGTTGACTCTGGCTTTAAGCTGCTCAACTGAAGCGCGAAACGACAATTTGCGCTGGTTGTTTGTTCCCCTCCTGCCGGCCATTTTTGCTTCTTTTTCTCCGCATTAGTAGCGGTGAGCAGGCAGCAGCAGCAGGCCGAGGAAAATCACTTGGCCGCCTAACTAAATAAACGGCTTTCCCAACCACCCTTTTTCGCTCGTTCGTGGGTGTTGATTTTCCTTAAAGCCTAGACAAGCACCTGCGGAGGCTCGCATGTTTACGGCTTGTTAGTTTATTGTGCACTTGCTGCAAGTCGTGAGCCTTTAATAACGAACTGGCTAAGTGCGAGCAACGTAATTAAGAGCACTTCGCAGAAATCTGGCTACTGCAGAAATCGTTTGTGGGAATATACACGAATCCTTGACAAGGACAACGACACTCGAGCTGAACAGTAATTGTATTTCAGATTAAAAAGTGTTCCCTGAAATGTACAATGTTCTCAAATGTACAGTCTCATTTGAACATACGTTTCATAAAGTAAATACAGCGATCAAAACTAACTTCTTTTTTATGGCTGAAGCCTCCGAAAAGCTTCTTATTTTCTGTACATTTCTTAGACATTTTTTCGATACATTTTTCCTGAGTGGCCCCCTCTTGTGAGCGAACATTCCTCGTATGAAAGTCACATAGAGTTCCTTTCGAGCATCCTTAATCCAGCTTATTTCCACCGCAACTTGGGGAGAAATCGGCCTGAAGCCAAGGGTTCAGCACTCATTATTTATACCCTGACATAGGATCTCAATAAGAAAACATTTCCTGCTTTCTTTGCATTCAGTCTAAATTTCAATTGGATTATTTATGGCAACAACCGCAGTTCTTGGGCAATTCAGGGGGGTGGTGGGGAGGAGGGTGATTTGGGGAAAGTGTGTTAGACATTTTCACGTGTGCGACACAAGCACACAAAGTCTGGGAAATGAACACAAATTCATTACAGCAGCAACATCGAATAATGGCTTTGTCTGTAAGTAGCTTGTGATTGAATTGAGCCAGCAGTCGTTGCCCCGAACCGAAGTCTTTTACCTTTCGCTCACCTGCCAATTGTTGTCTGTGAGTGTGTGGGTAGAGATCAAGGTAACACAAGCTGTATGCGCGTGTGTGCGTTTGTGTATGTGTGTGACAAGCCGAATGAAAAATGAAATCAAAGCATTTAAAGCGCGACATGCGCTGACAATGTAAACGACACCAACGCTGCGGCTCTGCCACTGACAGCATTCCACTCGGAATCGCACCCAACGCTTTTGGCTCCCTTTTCCCCTTTGGATTAGCACTCGAGATCCCTTGGTTATTTATGTGTGTGTGCCCCATAAAAAGCGGGCTAGATCCCCCCTACATGGGCACTCACACTCATACGCATACGCCCGGTGGAAAACTCTGAAAATGTACACACACCGGGAAACCTTTTCAATTATTTCCCCGTGCAGTTTGCTTGGTTTTTGGGTTTTGGTTTTGGGGGTTTTTCTTTAGATTTCGGTGTGCGCTTTCCCAGCTGAAGCAAACTCAACATTCTGCAAATCGCATAAAATAAGCACCAATTTAGATTTAAGTGGTATTACATATAAGATGTTCTCAATTATTTGATGAGTAGAGAATAAAATATTTGCTTAAATCTGAGCGGTAAACTGAACTTGATTCTGATTCGTAACCTTTTTACCGACCCAATTACTTATGATTAAATTGCCGGCACCCACACACACACACACACACACACACACACAGATTGATTTGCCATTAGCAAGGGCAATTCATCATTTGTCACCCATACCGCCCATCCCGCCCACCAGCTTTCCCTCGGCAATTGTCCCACATACTGTGCACTTATCATTGTTGACATTGTGGGGATCGGGATCCCGTCAATCCCGTTCCGCTCATTACACGGCAAGTGTGCGTGGCCTGTTAGCGCCTAAAAGCAATTCGTTGTAACTATGTGTTTTCTATAGAAGGCCGGGCCCATTAATGTCTCTTTGCGTAAACAATTTTAATTTTCCAACGACTGCGGCAAGTTTTGCATTCGCATTCGCATTCGCATACCCAGTCGCAGTTGCAGTTGCAGTTGCATTCGATAAGAGGCGACAAGCCCGCAAATGGGCTGGTGCAACAACGGCAGCAGCAACACAAACCTGGGGCACACACAAACTGGTGGCAAATTATGGTAAAACATACAGGGGGCGTGGCCGGGTGGGCGGAGGCACATGAAACGAGGACTTGGCATGCAAACCAAGTCATGGCAGGTGGAAAAGGCGATGGAGGCAGACAGGCAGGGCTGCCACTGGCATGCCGTTTGTCTGTCTGCACACTTTGAGATAAAATCGAGGACTCTCAGCGACAATTTGTACCAAATAAAAAACCCTGTAGCCAATAATGTGTTTCAAATGGGTAAAGTATGACTACATTACTTGTTAATTTCATACTAATAGTTTGATTGATTTTTCAATTTGTTTCAACTTTAAATATGTTTTATGAATGTATTTAGCTTGCGTGCCACTTTTCGTTCAGTGCATTGTCTGCATGAGTGTCTTTGGCGCAATGCAAGTGACAGTTTATGGCATGCAGGTATGGCATGCATTTTATTTGCTTTCGATTAGACCCAACTAACGTCTCGTCAGCTGCAGTTTGTTTGCCCATTGTTTATGGCGACTAATTTCGTGTTAAGAAATTTGCAAACAACCCGTTCGAAGCTCGCAATTCGCCAGCCAGCCGGGTGCCCATTTGTCATGTCCCCCCAATGGGCGTTCTTCAAAGGAGTCTAGACGAGGGTCCGCCCACCCAAACCCAAGCCCAAGCCCAAGCCCAAGCCCAAGCCCAAACCCAAACCATCCGCATTCCGCCTGTCAGTGGCAGCTGTTCGTCTGTCTGTCAAAAGGGGGCCGACCTGAACTTGAATTTTAAACGGCGAACCGCAAAGAACATGTGTGTGTGCGGTGTTGTCTGTGGTCATTAAATGTCAGCGGCAGACAGGAAAAAATCAAATGCTCAACAGACCTTTGAAGCACCGCACATTACGCATTAATAAGCTGGGAGCGCTTTTAAAATGACGCCAATAACTGTCATACTTGACATTACCAATGCAGGCAATCCACTCTGCTAGACAGGTTCATTAATTTTAGTTCAGCGATGGGCAACAAACACGATACTGCATATAATATCGAAAGTGATTTCATTTTAAATATAATATATGTATATATAGCTTTAATGAATTTACAATCCAGATTTCTTATATTGGCTGCAATATATTGTGGGTTCATGTTCGCCTCCTAGCCGAACTGTTAATTAGTTTTTCGTATGTGGCATAAATCATTTTGTAAAAGCGCCGAGTGGAAAAACGCTAAATCAACAGATTCCCGTTGCCCCACTTGATGATATTGTCACGTACGGCGTCATACGCTGCGTATGCGCAACAAATCCAGGCCAAAGCCAAATAAACATAATTTTCTCCTTTTTTTCGCAACTGGCTCTGTTGCTTTTGCTGTGGCCCATCAACAATCAAGCTAAAAGCCCCGTTCAGGTGGAGTTTTCAGTATTTTCCTTCCTCTTTTTTTTTTTTTATTTTTGTCGAGGGCGCATGGTGAGTGTGTGTCGCATATGTAACAATGTTTGCCCGGCCAGATTAAAAATTATGCTTTGTTTGCCCAACTGTCAGCAGAAAAGCACGAGCAACAACAATACGTACGACATCGAAAAAGCCCCCCCAAAAAAAAAAAACAACAAAACAACAAAACGACGAGCAGAATAAAAAACGTGGTGTAAAAAACTTTTCTGGCCTACACACAGTGACAGTGACAACAAACCAAACAAAAGTTGGCAAAGCCGGGTCTCGTTGTTCTTACCTTGCCCCGAAAATGTGTGTCAGCTGATGCATAATAGCTACTGTACAACACCACCCACCACCCATCACCCACCACCCACCACGCATCATAATCATTTTTTTTCGGCCACTCTGTTGTTGCTAGCAATCAGCATTTTTCTTTATTTCTGCCCGTTTTGCAAGCTGAAGTTTATTTTGTAAACATGCCACTAAAAGTTTTCCACTTTGCTCTAAAATACTCAAACCGAATGCCAACACCAGCGACAACGTGTCCCACTCACCCACACCCACACCCACATCCACACCCACACCCACTCCCACACCCACTCCCACACCCATAGCGATCCCAAGAAATAAAAAAATACCTCCTCCTTTGTGTTTGCCGTTTTTTAGTTAATTTAAAAAGTTTTTTTTGCAGCTCCTGGCTTGCAGAGAAATTTTTCTGTCGTCTCTCGTTTTTGATTTGCAGCAGTCAGAAAAATTGGTAAACGATTCGTCGAAATGTTGTTAGGGCACTAACACCAACAGAAACAGACACAGAAACACAAACACACACACACACATACACATACACAAGCACAGTGGGATATTTTTGTAGTGGCAGTTGGTATGTAGTTGCGGCCGCTCGAGTCCTGGGAAAACTGACATTTGTGCGCCTTTTCCTTGAGTATTTTTCTTTACATTTTCCTCCCCCGTTTTGGCCAAAGAATTGCTTTTACAGTTTTTTCGTTGGTTTGCTTTGCTTTTGACTGCTGCTGCTCAAAATGTTTCTTTTATTTATGTGCTGTCACCGAAATTGAATTAGAAATCGCTTGTGCTGCCAGCCACACCGGAGCTGCAAATGTATCTGAACTCTGTGAAATGTGTGGCGCTGGAGGATGTTTTTAACTATTTATTCAAAATTTAAGTCAACATGTCTATAGTTTCATTTACCACCAAATGAATGATAAAAGACAAGCATAAATCATTTTCCCAAACACAAACATGTACCATAAAATATAATTAAATGGCTAGATTTCATTATTACAAGGGCAAAATATTGCATTGTACGTTAAATATATTTTCCCTTGATATCTATGTTTAGACCGCCACGTGGCTTTCGAATTGGAGTGCAGATTTCATTTAAAAGCACAGCAAGCCTTTTAACCTCTTCTCTGAATTTCAATGGCCACGTTATCTGGCGAAGATGGCTCGCTTTGGTTACCAAAACATTTGCCATTGTCTGGTCGTCTGTTTTGCCAAAGTTGATGCCGCTAACTGCAGTCCGGGAACTGCACGTTCGACGGCCTTTAATTAGATTTCATTTCAGCAAGGACATCGTCGTCCTGCTAGCTCGCTGATATTATTCTTGGCGGACATCGGCGCCCGTTGACAACTGGCTGCTGTCCTGCGAAATGCCACTTTGCATGTATCTCCATCTTGCTGCAGAAAAAAAAAAAACATTCCGCTTTTTTGCGTGAAAAATGATGGGAAATAATTTGCCAACGACACTGTGTCCTTCGCCGGCGAAAAGGACCCTGGCTAAAGTGGGTCGTGAACGTGCGTTTGACGTGGCCATTTGGCGCACCTTCCTGGAGCTGGAAAAATATTGTGGCAGTGGGCAGGGAGCAGTGGGCAGGGAGCAGGGAGCAGGGGGCAGGGACTTGTTTTCCCTGGGATGCTGCTCCTTTTCTCGCTGTGTGTATTTAGGTGAAATTTATTTTACTAATTATTATGTAAGCGCACCGCCGTCCAACGGCATCAAGTGTTGGTTAATGAAATTAAAGCGCGTTCAAAGTGGGCCACGCCCACCAACCATCCAACTATCCAAGCATCGCCTCTAATTTTCCATTACGTAATTTATGTGCCAGCTGTGTCTAACACGTTTTTAAACCCAGCATAAGGCAAATGATCGATAATTTATAACCATAAAATAAAGTTAACCTTGCTGGCGAAACTCCTCTCCAGCTCCAACTCCTCCGCTCTGCAATATGATAATGTTCAGGTTTTAACTCAATTTCGCCTGCCAGCGCCGGGTAAATTCCCCTGGCCCAAAGTGGACAGCAAAATAAATTTGTACACATATATCCGGCATTTATATACACACATATTAACTATGCTATATACATATATGTATATGTATAGTGCTATGTTATATATATTTTTTATAGCTCTCCGGGGATAATCAGCGGACAGGAGCAGCATCGGTGGCAAAGCTAATGTAAAGTCCAACGCAGACACATAAAAATGTGAATTTATGCATTTTTTCGGCGCTGGAACCGTGGAGCACTGGGCCAAAGTAGCCAGGGAGCAGGGAGTGGGAGCAACAGCATCCTGCCAGGTGAATGGGTGGATGGTGGATGGGCACGATGGGCATCCTGGTACACTGGCATGCTGGAGCATCGGAGGTGACACAGGTGACGCTTTTGTGGATTTGTGGCCAACATTGGCGTTTATTGCTGGATGCTGGGCGATGAGGAAGGAAGTGCGCACATGTCGCCCAGGTTGCCCAGGAAAAAAGCAACGGCAACGAAATATCCATAATGAAGTTGTAAAAATTGCAAAAATTTTATTTCCTTCTTTTCCGTATTAATTTAAACATTTCAACCGCTCGCTGGGAAAAAGTTTTGTTCGTTTATGCAAACGACAAAACCAAAAGGGGGAAAAAAAACGTTGCCTGACCACATTTTTAAATGTTTGGTCAGAAAAAATATGTACTGAACTCCAAACAATGGATTTAAATGTTCAATTAAGGGCGACGCGTGAATAAATTGTCGAGGGAGAAACTCGGAAAGCTTCAATAACACAGGTATACCTGTACATCAGCATACGTATTTGCATTTAAATTTCATTCAAAAAAGGCTCCATCTTTCGCCTAATTAGCCAAGCAAGCCTTATCACTTGACAGACTTTTTTCTTGACTTCAAGTCACAAGCGACTAATTAAAAGTGTGTAACTTTTGCTGCATAATTAAATTTTATTTGTCCTTTGCGTCAGACAAAAGTTGGAAAACAAAAACATTCGCACTTGAAAGCCTGAACGAAGGCTGGAAAAAAACGCGAGTAAACAATGTGAATGTGAATGTGAATGTGAATGTGAATGTGAAAAATTGTCATTACGAATGAAAGGGATCCCAAATGGCGGGGAAAACAATTGTTAATAAAATATAGCGCTTACACGAGGCAAAATAATAAAAGCTCGTCGCTGGCTTGAATGAATAATTTTAATTTGTCCATTCCGTCGATCATTCATCACTCACCTGGCTTGAAGCCATCGGCATGGTCGTGCGAATTGGCATTGGTAATGGCTCCCATGATCAGGCATATAAGGAATGAGCCGGTGAAGGACATGGCTATAGCTGGCTGCTACCGCTCCGATCCGATTGGCCAATTGGTGTTAACGGTTTGGTTAGTATTCTGCGCTGGGCTCACTGCACGGGCATTAGGTATGCAAATAAATTGGGTTCTGGCTGCTCGAACATCGCTTCAAATATGTAAGCTCGTTGCTCTAATTCACACGCTCGATGATTCCTTCCGGTTTGGCGGCGCGTTTTTATCGTTTCCACTCGTGTTTTCGCTTTTCACTTAATTAAAAACTTTTGCTCTGCACATAAATTCATTTTAATATTTACAAACATTTTTTGCCCGGCTCCTTAGCCGCTCGACTGTTTGTACAAAACGCATAACCGTTAAGATGAATTTTTAATACAATTTGACGAGGCTTAACTTTGGTCACCTAAGTATGTGTGTGTGTGTGTGTGTGGATAGCTGTGCGCGTGTGTTCGTGCACTGTGTGTGTGTGTGTGTGTGATTGTTTGTTTATAAATATTTAAAATAAAGCGCGCACGTGCTGCTCATTTCGCGCTCTTTTTCTTGCCCTCGTCGGCATTAAAAATGTAATTTCAAATCCTTTTGCCTCGCATCCTGCAGCTTCGCCGTGTCCTTTCCTCTTCGAGTGATAACACTGCAATTAAACAGAAGGAGAGACAGTTGTATAGTGAGCCTGGATAGCGGTCGTTTCATGTGGTTAGTTGGGTTTTAATTAAAATGCTCGCATATTTGCCCACTAAGCCAGTTCCTTGTGGGGGATTTCCCGTCGCTGCTCTGCCATAAATAAATGCTCATTAATTCGAAGGCCATTACGTAATGGCAGGACACAAGCCGAGAACAACTTAATGCCAATCAATAATGATGGATTAGCCGGGGACACACACAGGAGAATTCCATCTATCTGCTTGGGTTACGCTAACGAAAAGCCCAAGTTCGGATGGAGTTTAGATGCGAATTAATTGGGGAAGCAGAAAGCAAGAGAACACTGAAGGAAATAAGGGCTCGAAATGAAAGAACTTCTATAAGACAATATGCACCATAAGGTTTGCATAGCAAAATATATTTTTAAAAACATATTATTCTGCTTGCTAAACTAGTCACACTAACTAACTTGCAAGTGCTTAGTGCCAACCTATTTTTTCCAGTACATCAGGACATGTAGATTCCCAAACGCAGAGACAAAGGCCGATCTCTGCCACATGACATTCCCAATCGCCTTGTCAATGGCCTAATGTGTGGCCAGGGTCTTAAGCAGGTAAAACTTGGCATCACCCCTTCCCTCCCCTCGCCACCTCCACCTCCACCTCCACCACCCACACCGCCCACTTGCTAACTAACGGTAATTGACAAAAGAGTCATGAAAACTTTGACTTGAAAGTTGTTGCCACGTTTTTGTTTAACACGCAGCCAAACAAGCTGACAAACTTGTATGACAGCCAGTCAAGCGAAGTTCTCCTGGCAGCGCCTGGGAAAAACTCTAGATGGCTGTTTGGCTGCCGGGAGAAGGACGCAACAGGAAGTGGGTGCAGGTGCAGGTGTGATGGGTCAGAGAAGCAGTCTCACCTGAGCAGCAGTCACACCCGAACCCCCAACACCCAACACCCACCACCCACAAACACACACCTCAGGGACAAGTTGTGTTACTTGAGCAAGTTTGCATTGGGTAATTAAGAGCTGTGCAAGTGTTTATTGAGAGATTGTCGACGGAGAGTGTCTCTACTTATGTGAGTGGGGTTTCCACGCGGGGCTGGGAAAGTTTAGTTTTTCCAAGCCGCGCAGACCGCAAAAGGGAAATGGGGAAAAAAGTTCGAGTTCTGAGAACGATTAAGGTGGGTAAGATACCATCTTCGTTAATATTCTTAGGGCATAATTGTGCGGGATATTATAATCACAAAAACACCCCGTTATAAATAAATTCTTAGCTGCTATCTCGGAACTTTTTCCATAATCTTACTCCACATACCTATCCCTGAAGCTCATTATGTACGTATAAATCGATCTTGAGATGTGTATTTGCAAGCGCCTGTTTAATACCGCTGTCTAAGGTATAATTCCCCTTGATATGGATCTAGGAAAGTAATAATTCTGCACGGTTTTTCCCCGTTTAGGGCCGACAAATTCCACGTCACTTGGCTAGTCAGTGAACCCATTTGCCTATGCCTATAGAAACAGTCAACAAATGGCACATTAGGACCTAAAACCGATGGCAGCGGCTAAAAAAGAAAAAGGGGGAGCAAACAAAAACCATTGACAAAAACCCAGTCAATTATGCCAACAATATGCACACATTTCAAAAACGTTGCCAGTCCAGGAGTCACTATAAAAGCAACAACAACAACAGCAGCAACAACAACAACCAGAGCGGCAAGGACAACACGGATATTCCATAAAACTATGGCAATGTTGAGCAACAACAAAAAACAAGGTGGCCGAGCACGGGGGAAAATGCGAAGTGGGGTCAGAAAAACCTAGGCAAACCGAACGGAATGGAATGAAATGAAATGAAATGAATAAGCTATGGTGGTAGTGGAGTCCAGGGAAATGGGAAATGGGAAATGGGAAATGGAGTCGGTGTGAAGTTGGTTGAATGTTTTTTGCCCTGCGGCGATAGTTTTATTTTTTGTCCGACACTGGCTACGCTTTTAAAAAGCGCTTTGGTTTCCAGATGCAATTGAAATCATTAAAAGTGAAAATTGGCGCTACAATTGATTTCAAAAATAAAAATATCTTATTACGCTTTATTTATTCAATATTGAATGACACATGCTGGTAATGATATTAAAATGATGTCGTATTTTATACTATTTAATGTATATATTTGATTATATATTTTTAAACTTCATTTTTAAAACTTGTTAACATTATTTTTAATATATACATATGTAGCTATTTTGTGCACATTAAAGTATATGGAAAACATCGACCAGGAAAGTGCACATTTTGCAGTTGCTCCTTTTTTGTAACCACATTTTCATTGCAAGTTACCTGGCAATGCCTTTGGGCACTTAGCGAATAAATTGAGCGCAGCAATTTCATTTAAATGTGCACAATAAACTTAGTTCATGACCCTCGAGCATTTTTGTTTGCCCCCTGCCTTCGTCTCACTAGGTGTGTTGTGTCGTTTATGTCTGCACATCGTCTAAATTGTAAATCACATTAAATTTGCGAGCAACATGCATAATGCAGTCCAGGCTGGCGAAAGGCGGCAAAAGGGGCAAAAGGACGCAGCCAGGACGAATGACAGAACCACAGCAGGAACCGGAAGTGCAGCACAGACACAGACCCACACTCACACATAAGTGAATTCTCTTCTTTTTGCTTCTTTTCGTTTTTCTGTGAGGCAATTGAAATGAAATGAATTGCGGTTGAGGCGTAGGCAAACAAAGCAAAGTCAGCAACATGAAACAGACGAAACTTAAGGAGCAGACCGAGCCATATGTCGCGAAAATGGCGCTGGGAAAAACTGTCGCAATCGATAAACATGGGGGGTGGGGGGAAAGACGAAGAGCAGCGGAAAACCCAAGCAGAGGAAAACTTAAGCGAGCGGGCTGAGTGAGTGGCACCCAGCATAAAGGTAATTTAGTCGCTTGACATGCTTTTCAAACTGCCAAACGTTTTTCATTTCGCTTCACTTCACTCCGCTTTCCCCATCGAGATTTCCTGCACTTGTTTTTACAGCATTGCATTCGATTTGCATTTCCTGCGATTGTTAGATAGTTAGATAGGTAGATCGTTATGTGTCTGGCCATCTCTATATCCATCTGCGTTTGTCAGCAGATTTGGAGCTATTCGACAGCGGGATGGCTATGCAAATTGATTGGCCAAATGCAAATTAATTTAATGCCTGCCTTAAATGCCAAGTGAAAACCCGCTGACGGGCAGGGCACTCCAATTAAATGCCGCCTTCCTTTAAGTGCAACTGCCTGCTCCCCATTTTGAATTAAAATTTAAGCAATATTTTAAAAGCCTGTCTCACGTCTACTGCATATTTTATGCTTTATATTTACAGCGTACGAAATTTTTCGGGATGAAACGGGGGGCGGGCTGAGTGGTCGAGCTCCACTTTTGCACCTGCAACTGCAACAATTTCTTTTGGTTCCCTTGTTGTTGTTCTCCATTTTTGTAGGTGTATGTATATATATACATTTTTTTTGTATATTTTTTGCTGCTTCAATTTCCGGCAAACTGCCGACACGGCTTATCCGAATCGCTAGCCCCCGCTTCTTTCGCCCCCAGGCGCCTGGACCATGCCCACTTTCATTTAAACTACACGCTCAAGTGAACTTTGCTAAATAATACAACAAATTGTGCAGTGGGGCCCACTCCAAGCACCCTTGACGCAACAAAATTTAAAACCTTTTCCAGAATTTTTTACATTTCTATATATATATATATGCATGTGTATGTATGTATTTCGCAACTTGAATTGCATTTTTCAAATCGAGCAGGCTGCGCGGGTGACGACCTAAATATTTGCCCTGTTGTTAAATTAAAAGAGATGGAATAAAGCCAGAGTCAGCATTGCTGGTGCGAGAAATAAAAGGCAAAACTAAATCAACAAACGCCTACGGGCCGCATGCAGACATTATGAAAATGGCGACAAACGACCGGAAGTGGCCACCAGCACACCAACACACCAACACACACGCACACAAGGGCACACACAAGGGCGCTGTGTGTGTAGAGAGCAGCACATGGGATAGTATGGCCCGTAGCTAACCTGGCGCTGACTTCCTGCGATTTAAATATGACCAAGCCGCAGAGCCAAAGCCAAAGCCAAAAGCCAAACAGACGACAACGCATGCGAACAGAAGGGCAGTGGGTTTTGGGGAGCAGAGTGGTGGTGTACGGGGCAGGTGGGCAGGTGGGCAGGGGGGGCGTGGCAAGGAAGTGGGACAGCGTAGGAAGCAGCCAGCTATATAATGAGGCTGAAACCGCGCTCGCATTCGCCCGCTGCTCATTTCCAGGTCGACATAATTTGTCCATAATTTGTCTGCGTCTTGCGCAGAGAGATCGGCGGAAGGGGGAGTCAGTCGTGTGGAGGAACTCCGTCTGTGGGTTTATCTATGCCCCACCGGGAAGCTATTTATGTCCTCTTTTGGGGCTCCATTCACCCCAGACGAAATTCGGTTACACAGCCAACGGGGGGAAATGTAAATTATGAAACTGAGTCGATTTTTAATAGAGAATGTGGGGGGAAAACGGAATTTGATATACACAGCGGGAAGTTCAGGTATTTTACATATCATATTAAGCATCGCCAGTATGGCTTTATGTCTATCGTCTACCAAAGTACTATTATGATTTATTTTCCAGTGTAGCTCCATAGTTGTGGATAAAAGAGAACCACCGCTAATAGTGTGATAAGCGACATGCACACGTGAAAATGACCTACTTAACCACCAATTCCCCCTTTTAAGCCGAAGGTAACCATTAATCTAAACCACTTTGGACACGGCACAAACAATTGCCGTGTTGGCCCCGGTGTTAACAACTTTTTCACGGCTCACACTGGCCACGGACTAATTAAACGAGACGGTGTCTAATCATGTTGAATGTGTGACCACTGATTGATTGATTGATTGCACTCTCGTCCTCTGAAATTCGAAGCTCCCTGAACACTTAGCCACGATGAAGAGGCATTTGAATGGCAATTGCTTAGCCAAAAGTGATTAGAAATCAATACGCCGCTTGACCTTATATCGTTTTTTATAAAAATCTTCGATAAACATTGTCATTAGTAAAGGTATGGATGATGTATTCATTTCATTTTATTGAATTCCTTAGAATAACTAATTCAATTAGGTGCATTGGTTCAGTAAACAAATTTTAGTAAATTATTAAACAAAAAGCAATAAATGAATTTTTACTTAGTGTTGACTTGAAAGCATTTTCCCTTTTCCAGATATTTCTAATACTTAAAAGCTTAATCATGACCTATAGGGCCTAGTTGGATGGCCCTTCTGCAGGGAAGTGTGGCGTAGCGCTCACACTGAGAATAATTTTGTATTTTAATATATTCATGATGCATCGCTGCTTGCTGACAAGAAAAAAACAACAGTGGCAGCGTCGAAAAAAAACAACAATAATAATAAAATGTAGCAGTAAGAGCAACAGCTGCAATGACAATAACTCCTGGCGTTGCACATGCACACCCACGAGGACGCACACCTATGCAAACAGCCACTGCTGTTGCCCACATAAGTATGCTGCACTTTTTGCAGCTGCCTTGTAACAGAGCGTCGCGCATAGGTGTGTGTGGGTGTGTGTGTGTGTGTGTGTGCCTGTTTGTGTCTGCACTGTGTATACTTGTATGTATCTATGCAACAGCAAAAGCAGCAGCTGCAGTTGCCGCCAGCCATTACAGGCCCCACCAGCCCCTGCCCGCCACGTTTGTAATTGAAAATGTTTTGTTTTAATTAACTGAAGCAAATTTTTGCAGCTGAAATGTGTGTGACGGCGGGTGCGAATGTGTTGGTTGACTTCTAGGCCTTCGGCGGAAAGGCTCCTTAAAGCAGAACCTTCACTTATTGTTATTATGATGCGCTTTATTGTCACGCGAAGCGTGGCGAAATACTTTTGATATTTCTTTATGGCGTCAAATTTATGTTTACAGCACAAGTGGGATGTGCAATGAAAGCTCGCCAAAAACAATGCCAAGCGGAAACGGAAGATCCTGGCATGTATGTGTGCCTGCCCGGTGCTTGTGTGTGTGTGTGTGTGGCACTCAAAATGCTTGGGTTATATGAAGACATAAAAGTGTTTTATAATAAAGCAAAGCGTGAAATAATTCACAGCTCTATGTGGTACTTTGCGAAGCAAAAGAATGAAGCGCAGCAGCCGCAGAAGCTGACAATTTTTATAGTCCCTCCAGCGCACAGATATACATACAACAAAACACACGCACACACACAGATACACTGTGGAAATGATGTTAAATAAAATATTGTTTATGTGGCAACATAATAAATGGCCAACTGCCGCCAACCGACTCGTAAAGCACACACCTAGACACTCCCATTCGCATTCGCATTCACATCCACCATCACCAACACCAACGCATTCACATCGACATTATTATGACCGAGAGCAACTCATAATGGTTTATATATCTCGGCGTCAATAGAAACCCACCGAATGTTCCTCCATGGCTGCACACTTGACAATTACAATAATGACAGATGTGGCCGACGTGCTGGGGCAAAACTTTGGGCCACTTCAAGTGTAAATAAATGTTTAGACGTATGTTTGTGTTGGGCAAAGAGGGATTGAAAGGCTATGGCTGGTGCCATGGAACTCAGGTGTGACACTTGCAATTACATAACTTAATTCAGAAGGTGGAACATTTGCTAAATTCCCCATACATTTATGGTATCTTAGAACGTTTATTTATGTTCCATACCATATTCAATGTATACAAACACATACGTGTTCTGAAAGTATCTAGTGATCTTAAAGGAATTAGCGGGTTATGAATGAATTGTAATGAATTTGCCCACCCGCCTCTGATTATTCGTATAATTTGGCATATGCATGTGCTACCTTATTTAGCTACTTTTCCAGTCGCTTAGCCCTGTTTTTTTTTAGTCCGCTCCGCATCCTAGTGACCCAGTTGAGCCTTGGGAACCCTCGCCCACCTCGCCCTGCGCTGTCATGTTAAGTGTCAGGTCCTGGACACGGACACGAACAAGGTCTTGGGCCAAATCTCTCAGCAGCCCAGCTGCCCGGCTCCCGGTGACCACGAAAGGGGGTGAAAGTACGGGCGCATTGTGTCCCGTTCGCAGAGTTCTTTTGGGGGGAAAAGGTTTTCGGGCCAACACAAATTTTCTAATTTATTATTTTGCGCATTTAAATATTTTAAGTGTCCCGCAGGACTTGAACTCGCTTTTTTGGTCCGCCGCTTGTACGCCCTCCCGCTCTTGATAAACTTGCAAGGACACTAAAAATTAGTCGCCTGGCCGCACTCGTGTGTGTGTGTGTGTGTATCCCCATCTCCCTCTCTCTCTCTCTGTATCCCGCTATCTCTTTCACTTTTTGCTCTGTAGCAGCAGCAGCAGCAGCAGCCACGTTACAAGTTAATATAATTTTAATGAAAATTAACATGAAGCCTGGCACTTTTTGCCACGCTTTAATTTCCCCAAAGACGAGCCCCTCGACATATACATACATATGTGTGGCATGTGTGCCTCTGTCTCGCTCCCCCAGTTTAGCTATCTCGCTCGCACCGAGTTGGTTTATTGCACACACCGCTCCGCTATTAAGCGCATAGTTTACCAGCTGCCTTCATTTTTATTCCCCTCTTACATAAGCTTTTTGCCTAATTTGTTGCTGTCGAGTGCGTTCTCGTGTTGGGATTTACGCAACTAATTTCACGTAGGCAAAATGAAAAGGATGCTGCCGCCTATGGCGCCGTCGGCTGTGGGCGTGGCACAGCCACCTGGCTTTGATTTATAATACCCGACGAGTTCAGTTCAGTTCAGGGAAAGGCTCAGGCTCGCACACACACACACACACACGCACACACACGCAGACATTCTCGCAGGATCCTTTGTAACGCGCTCCTGTTGCAGCGGATCAAATTTTACTTGCCACAGACACACTCACACTCACACCAGCACACGCACACACTCTCCGCCAGCTGAACTTTGATAAAATTAATGCCGCTGGGGACATTTGCGAGCGGTGCACTGCGCCATCAAATTTCAATATGTCGGTGCACTCCGACGGTTGTCCTTCGGGTCTGCGAATCACAAAATCACAAAACTCCGCAGCAGGACGGGCTCTAACTGGCTTTTGAAAGCAGCGGAAATGATGATGAGTATGAAAAAATGTAAAAGTTTTTATTCATCTCCATGAGCGAGCCGTATATTTTCATAACTTGCGTCAGAATAAGCCGTTTATCCTGCAATTTAATTAAACCCTAGGGGCTTTAAAGGCCGCAAATGGCCTTTCATGTCATGTAATTACTTAAACTTAATTACAAGAAATTCGATGATAACTTGAAATGTGTGTGAACTAAATCTATGAAAACCGAAATCTCAGGCCTAACATCAATTAGCTACAAATCGGTATTCATAAAATCTGTAATAAGTATTTTAGTGACTGGGGGAGAATTACAATTTAATCTAGACCCGCAAATGAACCATTTTTGCGAACTGCAAAGGCAATACCAATATTTGTGTCCGTCACTCAGGAACCCACACTCCTCGTGGTCATTAGTAATGTCCAAACCCACAGATAATCAGCCACAAAAACAAGCCTCGAATCGTTTTGGTGTTGGCCGCGTTTGTTGTGCTCTTTTCAGCAGTAAGCTGGGGGAAATCTGCTCATTTATCAAGAAACCAGCGAAACTGAGGGGCGATGCCCTCGAGAATCTGATTTTTCAGGATTTGTGGGGTGGATTGGAATTGGGGTGACAGGACGCGACCTTGACGGGAAGCAATTAGTTAATACATTTTTGTAAGTAGCCGTGGCGCCCTTATCTGCAATCGGCAATAAATAAATTACATGACTTTTGGATTTCCTCTGGCGCGTAGAGCAGGGAAAACCGTTGCAGGAAATATGGCGTGAAAGTATGGTGTCGTTCTAACGCAAACATCTAATGGTGACTCTGACTCTTTCGCCTGTCTTGGCCTGAATATCCTGCAACTTATCGTGTCCTTGCCGCTGTCTGCCCCTTCCCCCTGCCAGTTTTTTATTGGCCTCGTCTGTCTCTGCCCCGTCTGTCTATCTTTTTGTGTCTGTTTGTTTCTCGGCTCGCATATCGCAGTTTCCGTTTCGCAGCCATGTGTCGTTTATTTTATTTGCTGCCAGCATTTCAGCTGCCGGCGAAATCGATTTTTATTTTGCACTCGTGCTTGGTTTTCCTGGCTTTTGTTTTGCTCCTGCCACTGCTCTTGCCACTGCTGTTGTTTGTCGAGAGGATATCGCCTTGATTTGACTGAAATTCAAACGGAGTCCGGCACTGAGCACGAGTCTCAGACGGCGGGCTTGATTGAAAAGCCCTCGAAAGACGCTGGGTATTTGCTCGGCTAATAACGCTGAGGCGTTCGGTTGGTGTTTCCCGGTGATTCCTGGGCTTGGGTAACAAGTTTCCGTTTTCGTATCGATTGCCCTTGTCCTCTAATTAGCCTCGCTCGCAACTTTTGTAATTAGTGCATTGTGTTTGAATTTCTGTTTCTGTTTCTGTTTCATTGATTTAACAATTAGGTAAAAGTTTCGCGGGGCGCCCAGCTCCCCCCTTAAATCCCAATTAAGCATTGGAAAGTGGTCACTGGCAGCTGTCCTAGCAACGTCTTAAATTGAAGGTTTTCCAGGAGCCGTAATTAAGCTGGCTTTGGCCTAATGAGCCAAGCGATTCGGAGTCTGTGGGCCAACTTCCAGGTCTTCACTTGCCCGCCCCTTGAGCAGACTCCTCTTGTCACACGTGTATGTCAGAGTTGAGATGCCGAAACGCCCATGGCTAAAAGAGGAGATTAAAGAGGCGAAAGGCGACAAGCGACATGCAAATAAAACGCGAAGAAGTTGCTGCACTGAAAATGTTTTAGAATATAAGTGCAAGTTATTGTTCATACGTAGCCCTTACATTACCAACTCCATATGACATTCATTAATTTAATTTGGAAATTCTTACTTCCGCTTGCATGGCTTTCAAAATGTTGCTTTGTAGGTAAACATATTTCTGTGCAGTGTAGCAAGTGCCCCAAAGACTTGACGCCCCCTTCCGCCCTTTTGTGCTGTGATTGGGCCAAACACATGGATAGACAAAAGGTGCCGCCATCAAAGCGGGAGCTATCACATAAGTGCCCCCATCCAATGGCCCTTTTTCCCTGTTGGCTGACAGGCTTTGCAGCGGGCTGTTTTCTCTATTTTCCACCTTGTTTTCCGTCTTTTTTTGGTAGCTTTGCACTCGGAGAGTTAGCCCACTTTTGGGCTTTTTGTATTGTTTGGCTCTCGTCTTTTGTGTGTGTGTCGGGTGTGTGTGTGTGTGTGTGTGTCGGTGTGTGTGGGCCAAAAATAGAGCGACTGGCAGATTTAGGCGCTGATATGTTTGAGAGAGGTGTGTTTGCAAAGTGCCCGCCGCCTTACCAATTTGGATGCCATACAAACTAATGCGCTTTGATGCCAACTGACAAACCCATCAGCCAGTTGGCACTCCTTTGGAGCAGCTTCTCGTTTTCGCTTTTCCGATTTTCCACCTTTCCGCTTTCCCGCTTCCCCGCTTCCCCGCTTTTTTGCCCTTTCTCCGTTTTTTTCCGTTCACCCCATGCCAACCCTTTTGCGAGTGGTGGGAAGACCAGAGAGTGGCCACATTAATCACATTAATCAAATCAAATTAGACGTCCGAAATTGATGCAAATTAACAGAGCAGCCAAACAGCGTCATTCGATATGTGGGCGAATCAATCAAAATCAATCGCCGAGCATGCCCGAAATTGAATAATCGATTCCCTGCCAAGCCAAATACAAATAAGTGTTGATATGGTTGCTAAGGTGGGGGAGGGGGTGGCAGAGAGGTATTTTGGTAAATTGTGTAAGCTTGCCATTTAAATGTGTGCGCCGGGCTATCGAATTACCAAACGTGTCGCATAAAACACAAAGGACCTCGGCAAGCAACGAAGTTTGCGAATGCCACGTGTCTTATGTCAGGCCACGGGGCGCATTAAAGGCTACAAATCGTTTTAAGCTCTTCACGTATGCAGGCACACACGAAAATACGCTCGAATTTCCTTTTGGCCCGCAAACATTGTGGCATTGATTGCACTCACTTATTCATGATTTTCCTTCTTATTTCTGCGGCATTTCCTTTTTTATATCCCCTCTAAGGGGAACAATAATGTAGCTCTGTTATGCAGAAAGCTGCTCACAAATACTTATGTGTATGCTTCCCAAGAAGCTGCGATGGCGATTAAGTTCGGTTTTTCTTCGCCTGCAGAGGCAGGAGTATTATAGCAACTCAAATCCTGAGTTGTGGGAGAACTCTAGACTCTCCTAGAACTCTAGGAGCAAATGTTGCGCAAAATTTGGAAAAAGTTTGCGGTATTATTCAGATAAGATAATAAATAAGCACGGCCAACATGGCGGATGGTTAATACCAGCCTCCCTCAAACTTGTATACTAAATGTTGTAGTTAAATCGGTACAAAAACGCAAATGTCTCGTAGACTGACGCAGAGATCATTTATTTATCATTATTCAGTGCAGTCGCTTAACAAATACAAAACCTTGAACTTTGAAGCTTCATTCACCCTTTCAATACTTGTATTGGATGACAATCTTTTATACCTTCGACAGCATAATGATTGCCGTAAATCGTGACCCCATAGAGCTGCACTATCTGTCCCATCTCCTTTAGATATTATGCAAAGCACTTAAATGAATGCACAAACACATTGAAGCCGCCACTCGCACTCACACATGTACGGACACAGAGTGCTCTTAGCCGGATTCTCTCTCCATTTGGATATCCTACCCGGTTTCTGGTTGGGGCCATAAAATGCTCGACAGCCAGAGCGCGAAACAAATTGCATTAGGGTCCTGAACCCTTGCACCTGTGCATGTACAGCTTGTGCGGCCAAGGTAAATATGATAAATCACCATTGCTCTGGTGTTTCTCCTTGCCATGACAAATGACGCGGCTGCGGAGATGTTAGGGAAAAGGGAAAATTTTGATGCTGCTGCTGTTCTATTCCCCATATATATGGATATATATGTACATGCAATAATCGATGCGATTTGATGAATGACAACGGGTCCTGTGTGTGAGTGTGTGCTAGTGAGCCATATATCGGTTGTATTATGTGCACGAATATCAACATATTTATGTCTGTGGCACTGCGCATAAATATTCATTTTTATGGCCAGAGACGGGGGCCAAAAGTGGAGTCGTGCAGCTGGAGGAGCTGGAGTTGAAACGGAAACGGAAGCGGGCAAGCAGTTAAAGTAAGCTGAAATCATAAACGAAAATCACGTAATGCGTGCGACACACTCGAGGCGTCAGGTGTTGCCGCAATGATTTTCAATTTTACGCCTGAAAGTCATGCGCTAATTTTCTCGTCCCTGGGTTCGCGCCCCACTCGCCCCACTCGCCCCACTTTCCCACTTGCCATTTTTGTCTATTCATTGTCATTTGCCACACTTGCCGCCGCGCACTCTCAATTGACATTAATGACTGGGCCAAAGTGTCCTAATTGAGACAGAAGGTGTTGCACCGCTGAAGTTTTTTATAATTAGCCCCAGCCATTCACATCGATTTGCCTGGATCAGCGACGACCTAGAGTAATGCTGCATTGAGCACTGCTTGATCCCCATCCCGGTCACGTTCCTCCTTCAGAGGACATGTCACCGCATAAGCAAGCGAAGCTAGAGAAGCACTCAACCGGCGGACTTGACCTTTGCCTTTGACAGCAGCGCCCCTTCGAAAAATGGCTTATATAAAGTTGGTCAGGGCAGCATATCAGGATAAAACACTCTATTCCCCAATCCTTTTCCCTGCCTGTTAGTGTGTGTGTGTGTGTGTGGGCCAAAAATGCGTTGAGAATATAAAAGTCACGTAACTGGCTGTCGTTTCCTCTAGTGCCGCACACGCGCTTCACCCACACCAATGCAGCCGCACACCAGCACACACATGCGTCTACATCTACATCATTACCCGAAAACTAAGTCCTGGCATTAGCATTTGTTTGTGTTCGGCTGCTTTGATTACGCTTCGATTCGAAAGCTAGGTAAAAAACTTTTCCCAAAACTTTTCTCTTCACTTTTTTTGGCCAACTTTCGCTGGGTTTGCGTGTGCGTGTGTGTGTGCGTGTGCGTGTGCTGGTGAGGGAGAGTGGGTATTAGTGGGCCAAAATGACTTTATTTATGTGTATTATGAAAATATGAAGTGAAAGCCAAAAGGGGGAAATCTATAGGGGCTCTATCGGCATTAGAGCTTAGTTAGTGGCTCAAGCTGCAGACACAAAAATAACAGAAAACGTGGTGAACATTTCCCCTGGGCTGAGACCCATTTAAATGCAAAAATCTGCTGCTTTCCAGGAGAGGCTCTAAATATGAAAAGTTGAAATTTATCAGACTGTCAAATGGCAAGGCAAATACTGATGATGTTCACGGCAAACAAAAAACAAACAGCGGCAGAACGAGGGCTCGTTGGGGTCTTCTCATTTTTGCCATTGGCAAGAGCCGGCAACAGTCAACTTCAACTTTATTTTGATGGCGCGGTAAATTGCGGAAAAATATGTATATGCTTGCAGGAAGGGCGAACTAAATAAACCTCAAAATACTCTTACAACTGCAAGGCTGTCTAATATTTTCAATTCGTTTGTTCAAGCTCTTTTCCTTCGCCTAATATAAATAAATACCATTTTGTTGTACCGCAAGAAATCTGATGATGCGCATTTTGACAAGTTTAAGTTAAGAAAATAACTTATAAAATTGTTTTTAGCTGGACATTCGGATGCCTATCTAGTCCATATGGAATTCCCTCTTTTTAGGGTATGAATAATATCAAAAGACGACAGCAAAGGCAAAAATGATGTGCTTGTCCACAGACATTCATGCGTGTGCTGGCATCATTTTCATATGCGTCGCAAAAGTTTTGCAAGCCCGGCAAAGGCCTAAACAGGCGGATGTGGGCGTGGCCCAGAGGGTGGGCAAAGGGGCGTGGCCGTGGAGGAAGAGAGGGTCGCTGACATGCAACGCGCTTTCAATTTCAGGGCCTCAGGCTAGATGCCAGTTTGGCAGAGTGTGTGTGAGTCTGGGAAATCTTTAAGCGCAGACAGGAAATATTTTGTTGCCCTTTTCCCATCTTAGCCATCATCATCATCATCAGCATGAAAAGCAGCAGCAGCAGCAGCAGGAGCAGGAGCAGCAGCCGTGGAAACATTGAAGCCTCTGCTGCTTATTGCGAAAAAATCCTTTCGCAATGTCCTTGCTTTCGCACACTTTTTAGTCCCCGTTCGCATTAGTTTTCTACGCGTGTGTGCGCGCGTCAGTTTGCTTTTAATAGTTCGCTCGTCCTGTGTTTGCTGCTTGCTGTTTGCTTTGCTGTCAGCGGTTCATGCGTGACAAACACACGGAGACACAGGAGCTGGAAGGACATAGAGGGACACTCGACTCGAGACGCAAAAGTTTGCGTGACTCGGGCATAGAAATTATGGCAAAAACCAGATGGGACGAAAGCCAAAAACGGCAGGAAAATGCTTAGGAAATGAGCAGGACCAGCGGTAATGCTCACATTCGCGTGGAAAATTAGCTGTGCTGAGGTCAAATAGAATCCCTGATTAAAGAGTTAAGCGTTTGTCGGGCCATTTCCCAACCCCACCCCCACCTCCCGCAACCTATTCTGCATGCCCTTTTATCTGGGTTAATCAAATGTTTTTCTGGCATTTTCTGTCACTCTCGGTCGACCACGCCCCTGCGCCCCCTTTGATGTTCATGCTTGTGTTTGCCCAAAATGTCAAACATGTCAAATTAATTTTCATATTTGTTTTGCTTTTTAGATAATTGAATGTCTCTTTTATTTGCTCATTTCATATGCCAGAAGGCTGCTTCCGCTCATTCCGTTCGCATGTTTGCCTTGCTGTGGTTTATCTTCCTACATTTTGGGTAAGTAAATGTTTTTTTATTACAAGCTGCAAAAGTTTCCGCTCAGTCTGCTATCGATTTGTTCAAGGAACTTAAAAATAAGCAAATAAGCGAACAAGTGCAGATGCGAATGGAAGTTTCCGCAAGCATGTGCTTTATAGCAAATTAAATTATGCTTTCTCAAATGGAATATACTCCTAAGCCTGATTCAAATAAAATGCTTAATATATCAAAACATTCTTCATAATAGTTCTAATTACAGTGTAGAGAGGAATATTTCCGTTTTAATGATAGTCAAACGATTAAAATATGAAATTAATATTTAGGTAAATATTTTGAAATGGTTACAAAGGATGGTCTAATAAAACACAGCTAAACAATCAGTTAACATAAAGTGAAGCGCTATACAAAAAGCTCGTATGGCAAACAAATCGACTGGCTTCAATGGAAATGAATAATTCAATTAAAATCGTAATGAAATTTCTAGAAAATGTATGTCAATTATGTGTGTGTGTGTGTGTGTATCCATGTATATCAGCAGTACAACGTCATGTATGTAGGTGTACTCATGTCGGTGTGTGAAGTCTAATCAAGTGTCTACCCCAGGCCCCATTTGTAGAACCTTTCGCATATACATAAACACTTACACTAAGTGCCACAATTTACCAAAGGCCATAAATCAATAGCACCAAGCAGTCGTGGTCTCCGTTTCGTTATATTAATTATTATTATTGAAACATATCTGCCGCAGTCGCACCGACATTTCCCTCCGACCAAAACTGAGCAAACAGAGAATTACAGGCATTAGCCAGTGTCAATAGAGACGGAGAATCGGAGAAAGTTACCCTGTCAGCCTTAAATTATATTGTAGCCAATTTTTGTTTGTTCTTAACCATTGATAAGCCCGTCCAAACTACAGCTAAAAATTAAGCTAAGCTCTTAGGCGCTCCTGCCCCCCAAAGTATGCAATGGAAATTCAGTAATAAAACGAAACAAAATGCCAAGGAGGTGGGTAGGTGGAGGAGCGGTCTAAATAATGTGCCAGAACGGTGAGCTGGTAATAAAAAATGCAGCAAGTAGCAGGCCAAGCGGAAACGGAAATAAGCAAGCAGTCCAAAATCAGAAGAGAGAGAGAGAGAGAGAGAGAGGGAGAGAAAAGGACGCAGCAGCTGCAGGAACTTCATTCTGCTCTTTCCATCCCGGTCACTTATTTCGTACACAAAGTACATATTTTACTTAAACATAAGCAATGGCTATTATTTTAAGTTACCCACGCGCTCGCTGATTTAATTTCAGACTATTATGCGCACACAATGCCAACGGTAAACGCAGAGGGAAACTGGTGGAAAACTGAAAGCCCCAAGGAGGAAAAAAGTGTGGGAGAGAGTTGAAAGTTGCCCGGCAAGACGATGCTTTTAATACACTTTGCATAACTAACTGTCAGGGCTTTTATAGTTTTACGATATGATAGAATTACCTTTTGATAGAAACGTGGGGCAGCATAGGAAAACTGAAGCTTAAATAAATGGTTGCATGAACAAGATATTATGTAGATACATTTACCATTTTATAAAAAATGGTAAACGGAGATGCTTTCGAAACCCTATGAGCACTACCCAAACTCCTGTCCATTGAGTCTGGCTCTTGATGTAATTCCTATACCCTTTCCGTGTAACCAGCGCAAAGTTTACTATATTCCGAGGCTATAGCAATATGCCAGTTGAGTTCTGGCCATAGTTTTGAGCTCATGTTGCTCTTTCACTTTTTATGCTGCATTTCTCTTCCTTCACTTTCTTGCCCCGTGCAGATTTGGGTCGACCATTTCAATGGGTTCATTTTCAGCAGCTAGCAATGCCGCACCTAAAAAAAAATGCATCCTTCGGATTTAGCTTTTTTATGCTATACTTTTCCCGCCTTCGGTGCTCCTTTAATTTTGTGTACTGGTCAACATTGAAAGCACATTAGCCTTTTCAGTTATTTTGTAACTTCCGGCAATCGTTGTCTACTTAATGGTCGAGCTTCAGCATTAGCCAACCTGAACGCATGGCTTCATATTTTAAAACAACTGCTTTATTACAGATTTATTTAGATTTATTTAGAAAGAGAACCGATAAGGAAGACAATACAGGTCTTCTGAAATTTTAAACAACTTTTTTTCTCAACCTTTCGTATCTTATAATTTATAGTTTTCCAAACATTTAATTATACAGCAAAACAAAAAGCCGTTCAAGTTCATTCCTCAAGTTAAGCTAATCCACCAATTATTCAAAGTCAATTGCTGTCATTCCAGCAATAGGTATTTTGATATCGGTCATTCCCGTCTATTTCAAGTCAACTGTATTGGGCGGAAAATAAAATCCGCAATGAAATGTTCGCAAAACCGATGCCCAATTCCCCATAAAATACAATAAAAGCGCACATTGTAAGCAGCTTTGATTACCGACACTCTCAACGGATTTGTTTCCCCTTGTCCGGTCTTCTGCCACTTTTTTCCTGCAGTGTACGAGTGTGTGTGCTTAGGTATTTGAAACCTGATTAGTTGTCAAGCACTTCAAGTGCCCGAGCTCGAGTTGTTCGAGACCTATGTTGGTTTGGGCTTACCTCTGCAGCTGTGTGTGAAATTTATTGTTTCAAGTTAATGCCACTTGATGGATTATTTGGCTTTGTACAGCCAAAGCTTTGATTTCAATTTTTCTTTACTTTGAAATGTGATATTCGCCAGGGCGATTTAAAGCGCTTTCATTTGTAAGAGGGAGAACGATTTGGCAAAGCGAAATACGTGCTATAAAGCATATACTAAACATTCTTTGATCAACATAAACAACACATTTAATTAGCTTTTTTAATTTAACTGTGAGCTCAGTACGTGCGAAATCTACTTCATTGTCATTCAATTAAACAATGATTTCAATTAGTACACCTCAGGTCATTTGATATAGCGATTTGTGGACAGTGGATACCTGTAACATTTCATACTATGTCCCAAAATCCAATTCTTTCATAAAACCTACAAAATGTTATTTGATTTAGTCTTACATATGCATGAAAAAAGTATCCGCAGGCGAACAAAGTTTTTCATCATCTGACAACCTATGTAATTGATTCCTTTTACATTCACTTGACCCAAACTATTATTTCCATGCTTTTAAACCATTTCAATTGCTCTCTATTATTTAATGCATTTTAATGTAGTTTGTCTTATGTACATTTAATGGGATAACAAGTTTTAACGTAAAAATAATTTAGTGCCAGGAATATGTTACATCTACTAATTGTTTCAGAGTCTTGATTTTAGAAATATTTCCGGAACTTTTATTGGCGCTGCTCGCAGCGACCTGCTGCTTATATCGGATGTCCCAAGACGCATCTTGGATAGTTCCGCTATTAACTATTAAAATTAATTGTGAAACTTTTCACTCCGAGCTTTATGCGAGTCACACGCTTCGTCTTCCAGTTGGGCTCATAAATCTCGGCTGTCTACACACACCAGCTCGCATCCTTTCAGCCGTTGTCCTCGAGAGCCTGTCAACAAAGGGCCAGTGAAAGTTTTCGTGTGTCATGGCAATATTTACATGCTGCATTAAACTTGCTCCCCTTGACAGGCGAAACTTTTGCAGCTGCTGCTCATGTTATTAAAGTTGCGCATACGCCAGGTTGTCCCCTGGCCAGCTTGATTTATGCGAGAAGAAGCCTTAAGTTTTGGACCAGCCTTTTAATAATTTAAGCTCTGCAGAAAATCAGAGACGAGATAGCACCAACCTACCCCCCCTCCCCCCCACCCCCGCTGCTTCCCTGGCCGGTTGCCAAGCCACGTTGCGCTGACTGAGTCGAAAAATGCAAAAATTTCCTGCTGCCGCTCCTCGTTTCTGGCCATGTTGACAATGGCGGCAACAAAGCGCATTTGGCAAGAGCCTGCAGCCTTGCCAGCACCCATACCCATACCCATAGCCACATACGAGTATATGTACATATGTACATACGTGTACCCCTCCTACCCATATCCACACTTACGTGTACAATCACATTCACATCCACATGCGAAGACGTGCTCAGCAAAAGTGAAATGGCAACAATATATGTGCGAATGCGAATGCGAATGCGAATGCGAATGCGAATACGAATGTTACCAGTCCATCCACAATGCAACCGGGTGCGAGACCCACTGAGTTGTATACCACTCTGCTTGCCATATATACTCGTATAGAAATAAAAAGTAGGTTATGCACAGACAGCATTTTAATATGATTTCCATGGCTTATGTCTCCTCGGGATAGACTAACGCACTTCTCAGACTGACTAACTGACACCCCGGCATCAACGAAATGATCAAAGGCAATGGGAAATATTATCCCTGCCACAATCGCAGACAAATTGTAAGTTCCACTCATTTGGGTGACCCACTTTGATGTTGTGCCTTCACAGCGATCAGTAGGGATTTTGAGCCATGCTGATGACTAAACTTATTAAGCTTAATGCCAGCAAAACTTGACAAATGTTTATAAAAAATGTATTTGCAGCTGAAAAATTTAGGGGAGCACAAGTTGTGCTCAGCACTTTTGAGCAGATTTAAAATTCTTTTCACTGTACATAAAACAAAGCAGGACATCTTAATTTTGTTATAAATAACGTAAGAAGCACTTATTTTTCCATACTTATTTCATTTATTTCATTTCAATTGACAACAAACCGAGTCTTTAAGGCATATGCACTAAAATGAAATTCCTAAGAGACATTTTAATCCCCCAATTTTCCAACACCGCCTTATATTTGTTTCCAATAACACTCTTTATTTTCATTCAATTCCGAAATATTATTATAAGAAGACTGCCTAGATTAAAGTGCAGAACCCTTTGTTTGCAATTGTTTTCGCTTTAATACTATTACATTCCCACATACCCCCAAGCTGAATAGAATAAATGTTTCTATTTTTAATGCTCCAGCCTGCCCAGCACAATGGCCTGCATTATTATTCCTAGCATACTTTTGAGCGCTCACTTTCGTCTGAAGATTAGGTACGTCGGTATAGAAGTATATGTACGTTTATTTTGGCTGCTATTTACTTCCCACATGCACTTACCCCTGTTTTGGCCGTATTGTATCCTTTTGCTGTGGCTGTGGCTGTGGCGCTTACTCCGCTTTTTGGCGTTTTTTACGGCCTTTGTAATAAAATCAGCCCGCAGGGGTTAGGAAATGGAGTTGTTGCTGCTGCTGTGCTTATTTCTTATTGCTTATTGCTCCTGTAGAGGGCGTGTTGGCATTGAGCGAGTTTTTATGCAGCCAGCGAGACGCACACACACATCATATCAAAAGGAGCTGGAGGAGCGGCAGGCAATTGAGCAAAAAATATGGCAAAGTATTTGGCGGGTGCGAGGCATAAATTTCGATTTCGTCGACCCTGCTTTTGCTTTTGCTGTTGCTTTTGCTGTTGCTTTTGCTTCTGCTGCTAACTTTCTCGTCTTCGAATCGCCGCCAGCCGCGAGGCCAATATTTAAAGTAGCAGCCGATGCGAACTTTATTTATGACTCAATAATGTGTATTTTGATTTATGCATTGTGGGCGCGTACAAAAGCGCACATACTTGTATATATAGTCGTACACTGGAACTGCGGCACACACATACACACTCCCACACCCAATCGCACTCACTCACACACACTCACTGTATTGTTGCCTCAAGCCAAAAAGGACGCGATTTGCATAACAACACATTCAGAAACTTAACGCAGGCGTTTGAGATGTTTCTACTTCTACTTCTACTAGCACGTGCACTCTCGTCTCGCTTGACGTTTTTCTATTTCTATTTTTATTTTTATTTTGTATTTTCTTTTTTTGTGTTGTATATTCAGCATTCAACAATTGCGATAACCGATTGAGATATACCTTCGAATAGCTTGGCTGGCACTTGTTTCTTGATTTCCAGCCGAATTGCTTCGTTTGCCAGTTTGCGGATGCGGATGCGGACGGTCAACACTGCGGCTACGCGATGTGAGGCGATGCGATGCGATGCGATGCCCGTACGACAGCGACAACGACAACGACAACGACAACACGACAACGAGAACGACAACGACAACGGCAAACGGCGGCAACGGAGCACGACAACTACACAAATCCACGACCTTTTCAGTACTAAAGCGCCTGGCCATTCATTCGTGGCTTTGGCCACTTTTGCCATCGCCCTCCACGATTCGGGTCCTTCGGCTTTCGCTCGGGTCGCGCATTCTCGACTTGCCGAACAGTCGAATCCTTTGAGTTTCCCTGTGTGTGTGTGCTTGTGTGTTCGTGTGTGTGAGCCCTGTAAGTGGGCCAACGCTTGCCGCCGATTCGAGTTCGAAAGCCAGAACGGCTGGCAAGGGCCAGAGTATAAGAGTTTTGGTTGTAAAATCCAAAAGCCGTCTTGGCTGTGAGTCTGTGGAAGCCAAGTGGTAAGTAAGCTTACCTCAAACGCTTCATGAACTTGAATTGTCAAGTTTGTGAGCGGGATATAAACTACCAGTAGGAAAAGATAAAAAAGAAGGTTTTTGTTTCTAACAAAATAAATCCATTTTTATTTTTTACCTCTTAAAAGTAATAAACAGAATTATATTGGACCTCTATGTATTATCAATAATAAATTTAAAATAATATTCTTTGGCCTATGAAATCATTGGGAAATCATTTAAAAACGATCCCAAGTCCTTTTTCTTTTCTGAATCAATATTTAAATATGGTATGATATGATATGATAGATTATGATATGAAATCCCGATCATGATTTATTTGCAACTTCCCAAGTCCCTTTCCTCTGCTGTGGGTGTGTAGGCCTACCTCAACACCCTTTTGCCCTTGCGAACCTTCTACAAACGTATTCCACCACGCATTCCTGTGGAACCTTTTCCTTTCCCTCTCTTTCGCATTTCCACCCAACTCTCGGGATGTCTCTCTTCCAAATCGCATCTACCCAGATGAATGAGAGTTTCTGAAAGCGGTTACCAAGAGCATCTCGCACTTACTGCAGTTTCGCTGGCCAAGGCAGCCAGTCAAGGATCATGATTACAATGAGTACTTCTCTAAAAAAGGGCTAAAATTGGTGCAGTAAAACTATGAACCCAATGGAATACATATAGCTCACATCAACAGATGAATAAATAAACTAATAGGATTAATAGAACTATTTCCGGATTCTGGCCTCGCTTAAGAAAACGCAAATGTCAGACTTATTATACCTAACATTTTAGCCAAGCAGAGTAATTAATTAATCAGAATTTCCTGATTGATTTCGTCAAGGTTTAGGCTAAAAAATGACACCGCTACAACTTAACCTACACCTCCATCAAAATCACGCATCACACCGCTTACAAAAAAACGCTACTACAATGGGGTGTAAGCATGTAAGTTGACATGGGACCACGAGACCCGAAGCTCGCATCTCTCCGCTTTCTCTGAACTTTCTCTCGGCTTTCTCCGGCTCTCTCCGGCTCTCTTTTCGATTTCGAATTCGTGGTTTCGCCAGACATGCGCCCGAAACGAGCAAACACACAAAAAGAAAACCGAATGAATTGTGGAACGCGAAAACTTTCGCTTGGCATGAATGGGACTTTTTCAAAATTTCCAACGGTTTCACTCTTATACCACTCAAAGAAAGCTCCCGTTTCGCGAGAAAATCCACTCAAAGGATGAAGAATGGTGCCCATGGGTAGCACTGCAACAATTGCACAGCCTAATCTTATCAAATTTCATTTACACGCTTGGCCAAACTCTAATGGCAAATCCAGTGCCGAAATGAAAATGGTATTAAACCACTTTCGTCAGCACACACACACACACACACACACTCGCGGGCTATTTTTCCTTGCTTTCCACATAAACTCGTTTAGTGTGCACATATAGAAATTGTAACTAGTGATGTTGTCAAAGTATTTGGCTCCTCAACGCGACATTCTTTGGGCCAAAATTGCGCTGGCTAAACATTAACTAAAACTGCAAAATTCCATCACTCACACACACATCATCAAGAGCCCAGAACGACACTCACACACATGCAGTTTTGTGTGTGGTGTAGATTGTCGGTCTTCTGTTCCTACAAAATCTCAGCGCTCAACCGCCAAGCATGGCATTTCATCAGGCGGCAGCAACGAGAGCAGCAGCACCAGAATCAGTCTAAAACTAATAAGTAATGGGCGCTTTGATACCCATTAGTTACTTCTCCTCAGATTTTACAATACAAGTGGCTTACTTCCATTTGATTTTATAACCAGTTCTGCTTATTTTGTAATGGATGGTATTAAGTAATATATAAAATATTATAAAGCGTTTCATAATCGTATTTCAAATTCGATAGGGAAGTTGCGATTGCACAATGTGGACATTCCAAAACTAATGATTTATTGGGTATACCATAGATCATAAATCATATTAAGCATTTTATTACTGAAAATTGTAAATTAAAGTAATTTTTTTGTATTATTACTATAATGTTATTTGCAACTACCCTTAACCAAAATGAGTAGGAAGTTTAAAAAACCCTTAACCCCTTTTCCCTGGCTGACGAAAAACCCCAGCAATGCGAGCAAAGGAAGTGCACTAAGTGCAGTGACCAAATAGCTGCCAGGGAGTCCCGAACCGGCGGCTGATCCTGCTCCTGCTCCTGCTCCTGGTCCTGCTCCTGTTTTGCTGCTCTTGCCACCGCCCGGAAGTGGCAATGGTGTTGCACATGACTTTATAGCTTTTACATTAACGTGTGTGTGTGGGTGGGGGGTCTGTGTGCTGTGTGTTTGTGTGTCTGTGTGCGCGACAGTTTGGCTATAAAGCAAAAGTTGCATTAAATTTAAATCATGAGACGGCGGTTACTGTGGCCACCGCTCTCTGATGAACCCACACTGTCGAAAATATAATATATATTCGGCTAATGAAATGTGTGCACTTTAAAGAGTGGTCACGAAAATTATGCAGAAGAAAGATGCATTTTCTGCCCTGACTGAAAGCGAAACTTAGTTGGCTTAGACTAAGACTAAATGCTCATTGAATATTCTGGTTTCTAAGATAGGAAATTTCCAATTTTTCCGAGTGGTGCCGCCTGATCCAAAGTGAGCTGAACTGAAATGAGCTGGCTAAAGTTAGGGCCAAGCGCTGTTCAACGTTTTGTCATTAAAAGTTGAGCTGGTTCATCGCAAAGCTTTTGGTGGTGGGCTCAAGCTGGACTGCTCCTAACCGCCTTCAAAAAAAAAAAAGAAGAAAACCAGAGCCCTGCAATCACAATTAGCCCGACAACACACGCAATTTGCTTGCGAACACAGCGCGCTGTGAGCAACAATTACATAATTATAACGCACTTTTGATGCATTGTCATAAATGGGACTATGCCTGTGTGTGTGTGTCGGTTGGGGGGGTGTGTGTGTGTGTGTGGCAGCAAGTTGCCAATGTGTGCGGGCAGGGCAACTAATTAATCAGCTTTCGTAATCAATGCTTAATGATGCAGCACCAACAGCGGCAGCACAACGGCATTTAAATGGTCTATAATTAAATCAAACACTCAATTAAACTGAGGACGAATCGAATTTGGAGCGCCAGGCTCAAATTGTATACGGTTACTGATGGCCTGCTAATGAATAGCAAGCAATACAAAATTACAGCCTGCCAAAGCCAAGTCATTGAGACCTTTTTCAACCTCTGGCTGGTGAGCCTCAGATGGGTTTCACTCATTAATTAATCAAAACTTCAAATAGTAACCACAGAAACCGAACGGGCTGAGCTGAAACGTGGGGCACATCAAACTGACCAATGGGTACTCAAAGGATTGCTTTGTCCTTTGGCAGGCTAAAAAGTTATCCGTTAATTATTCATCAGGTAAGATATTCGAATGTATGAGTGCAATATGTGGGCGGGGCATAAGAATCTTAATTTCCATCTGGCTTAATAGTAATTGCTTTTGTACATATTAGCAAAAAAATGTATCTTTACAATAATTATCAATAGAACAGATACAGATGCATAATAACGCAAACTTTTTAAAACCTTCACAAATACTAAGAGTGTTTCGTATTCGTTGTGCTTCTGTGAACTTTTTTACTCTTTTGTCTGCCTTTCTATCTTGCTTCCTTTCGGTCAAGCTGTAAATTTATTTTACCACACATTGAGATACATTCCATCGGGAGCATGGCGGGGACAAGTCTTCTGCTTTTTGGCCAAGTGGCAAGTTTACCGAAACTTGCAAAAAAGCTGGGGGAAGCCGAACTAAAAGGAAACAGCAGCACCGGCGCCGGCAACTCCTTGTTGCAGCAATCTAGATTCACAGCCAGCCGCAGAGGTGTAACCAAGTCCTTGCAACAAAAACTTTCAACACATGTTGCTGTGTGTGTGAGTCAATGTTGCTGCTGTTACTGCTGTTGCTGCTTCTGCTGCTGCTGCTGCTGCTTTCTTGCTGTTGGCAGCCAGTGAGGCAAGCAAACGCAGCAGCGGCAGACGGACGATCGGCGATGGACGATGGGAGCCTCCTGGCCAGGAGCAGGCTTCCTTAAATATTAAAAGTCCAGGCAGGAGGAGGACAAACACAGTTGCATGTGGCAAGTGTGTGGGGCAGCAATGTTTTACACTTAGAAAAATGTGACAACTGTCTATAATAATTATGGGCACAAAATTGACTTATAATAACCGAAATGCAAGTCTGGCTTCTTAAAGTTATTCATAAAATTATTTTATTTTTTGCATGAAAGCAGATACTTACTATAATGACTAAATGAATTTATTTATGTGATGTATCACTTTAAAGATTTATGAACAGAATGTAGCAATGAAAGGCAGCAAAATTATTAAAAGATAACTCAGCATTACAGAACTGATGGGTGATTTTTTGCAGTGCTGGCCAGTACTTTTTTGGCCAACTGCCGCCGCTTGTCGCACGTCGTCACTTAGGCAAAACGCAAAGTTTTCTCTTCGCAGTGTGCTGTCAGTCACATGGCCCCTCCTGTGCCCCTTCGCTGCACCCCGCACTCTCCCCCCCCCCCCCCCAGGGTTTTTTTTTCTAGATTCCCCCATCTTTCGCCCCCTTCAATTCTGTTGCCTGCGGTCTGTGTTTAAAGTAGCAACTACAACTACAAACTGTGACGAGCGCACAAGGACACGCGTTAAGCTAAGCTAAAGTTTTGGCACACCCACACTATTGCAAACACTGTTGCCATTTTCCCACAACACACACTCGCAAAATCACACACACACATACACACACACACATATACACACACGCACACATGAATGCCGCGCATTTAACATAAACAAACTACACTAGTTGCAACAATTTTTTTTCTCTTGCTAGCCACGACTTTCTATTTGTTTTCTCGGTTTCTTGTTTTATTTTTTAAAGGATTTTCCCACCAAGAAAACGTGTTTGGAAAATTAAAAATAGTTAGACAGCACGAGCCAGTTGTTGTTGCTCGCTTTCTTGAGAATACTTTTGCTGTGAAATATATTTTCGGCCAAGTTCGGCACAACAAAGCACTATTTATTTCAAATGTAACAAACTTAAGGACTAAGTTTATAAAACTATAAAAATACACAAATAAATAAATTATATACGCCGTAATCCGAAAAAAAAAGATTACTGGCCATCGGCTTTAAAATGCGCATATGAGAAAACTATTAAGCAGCACGAGCAATTCAGCTGGATAAGCGAAACTTGCACCAATTTCATCGTGCTGCAGACATCATCAGACATTGTTGGGGCACGTGAGCTGTGTAATGCAACTACTGCCCGGCAGCTTCCACCTGCAGATCACTCCAACATTTTGCAGGATGCCTGGCAGGCTGTGTATTACCCGGCACCCCGAATATTCCGCCGTATGCAAAACGCACGGCTCGAAAAGGTGCATAAAGTATAGACGACGCCCAGGGTTCCGGATATATGTATGTACGTGTATATTTGGGCATAACGTACATAGATCCAACAATGGGATGGCTGCCATGCTGCCACAGTGTGTATTCATTAAATTTGTATAAACAAATACAGTGGGCATAAATTGCGAGCATCCCGTATTCAGTTACCCATATCCAGCACCCAGTTGGAGTTCAAGTTGAAGTTGGAAATGGAAATGGGTATGGGGATGGGAATGGGAATGGGAATGGGAATGGGAATGGGAATGGGAAATGGGAACGTCTTGGGCGTAGGAGGTATCTAAGCCACATTATTCTTTTGCTACCTGCACTACAAATGTATCTCTGTGTTTGTGTTTGTTTTCACGTGCGCTCGCCTGTGTGAGAGAATATGTGCGGTCTAAAATAAGCAAAAATGGCAGCCTGAAAAAACAAGTAACAGTTTTGCTCGACAAACAATGAAAACAACGAGCAGTCGGGGAAAAAGCGAGAAGGGGAGTGAGCGTACTAAAACAACAGCAACAAATCAGCACTTTACCTTATGTTTGTTGATTTTGTTCGTTGTTTTATTTCGCTTCACGTTCCCCCAGTCCCCCAGTCCCCCATTATCCACCCGTACCCCAATTTGCCCAGCTTCCCAACTAACAAGACACAAAATTTACAATTTCAAATTGTGAGCATGTGAATTACGGATGCATAGATACACATGCATCTCCACGGCGGAGCAAGCTCACCTGGCCATCGGACACGCCACGCCGCACACGATACAGATGTTTTAGCACCGCCAGCACTTGGCTGGCCAAAAAGCTTGCCAGGCGAATGGCTGAGCTTAATGGACACTTTCGCCCAGCGCCCCCCCTTTGCCGCGGTGACAGGATATCCAAAAGGACGAAACCGGAAGTGGGCTGGCTGGCTGTGGAAAATCGAGGCAAATCGGGGAGATGCACACGTGGCGGTGTGGCGATGTGGCGATGTGTTGGGGAAAAGACCAGCGAACTACAACGAAAACTTATCGATGTTGCACTTGCGTGGCTGCAAGCTTAGAAGACGACGCGCCCGAAAAGTTTGCAACTTGCCAAGATTATAAAAATGGCGTTAAAAGCTGAAAGCCACGCTCTGGGAGATCCGCGTGCTCTATTCCCAGGCTAGCGCACTTTAAAGGCGGTTCTATAAACCTGATTTTTGAATCGAATTTGAGCCACATCTACCCAGAATTTGGCTTCACAAGATACAAGATACAGATACTATTCAGTTTGGCTAATTTCTTGTTAAGGAATGAGCTTTCATCGGCATTATGTGCTTTACTTATTGATTGGATGCATTTTGGTCTATGCTTAGTGTGATTACGTTGATAATATCGATATGGATGGTTAAAACAATTGAATATAATTGCCCTACTTGCCGAAATACATTGATTTTCGGACAATTTTGTGAGCATAGAATATCTTGAGGTAGCATTGCTGCCTACTTGGCCAATAAGTCTTTTGAAGGCGGGAGCTTGAATAACTTCAAATCGTATATAATTAACACCATACCCTCTATAGTTTGTAATAAACATAGTTAGCTAAACTCCTTGCGTGTCCCCTGCTTTTGCTTTTCCCACACCCACAGTCCTTGATGTATGTGTATTCATTTCTCAGCACGTTTAGTGAGGCCCCTTTTGCTGCAGACCCATTACCTTTCTAATTGAGTCCACCCACCTGGTTTCACCTGCAGCTTATCCACCCACTCCGTTGGCCCCTGGCCGAGTAATCGATAACATCCACAATCTCTTATCTTATCTCCTTGGGGCTGTCCACACCCACAGCTGTCACCTTCTGTTAAATTGTCCAATTGTCGCCCAGTTAGGCGGCTCCGTGCCCCAGTAGATCCACCTGTTTATTCATTACATTAAATCACTGGCGCACCTCCGCCTGCTTTTTGGGCGCCCGGGCAAAGGCAATTAAATGTAATTAAACGTAAGATTAACTCTAATTATAATAAATTAAGTGCTGCGTCGCTTCGGACGGAGAGCCGACTCAAGCGGGCCAAGGCAAATATCAAAAATGCAATTAAACATTAACAATTTGTTTCGCTGCAAAAGGAGATCATGAATTAAACAAAGCGACGCAGATAAAACGCAACCGAATGCGGCTAAAAAAAAGAAAGAGGTGAAATCCGCCCTGATTAAAGCCAGCATTCCCAGGGCCAACATCCGAATCCGAATGAAAATCAGAATCAGAATCTGAATCAGAGAATCTGAATCAGATTCAGAATGAGAATGAGAATCAGAGCCCAGAGTCTGAAACCAGAGCCGTTGGCCAGACCAATTCCATTTGCATAATCAATGCATATTTCCTCCACACTGCCAACCACCCGGATGACAGTCAACGCGGAGGTGCGGCGATCCTTATCAGATCACTCATCTCCCATCAACCCTTCTCCACCCTGTCGGAAAATCACATCCAAGCAGCAGTTATCCAGCTGAAGGCAAGCAGGGGCACCTTTAACATTGCCTCAGTGTACTGCCCTCCTAACCTCACGTGGACGGAGGCTGACGTTGAGCTGATCATCGCTCAATTTGGCACAAAGTTCCTTGCGGCAGGTGATTGGAACGCAAAGCACAGATGGTGGGGGAACTACAGGATGTGCACTAGAGGCAGGGTGCTGTTCTCTGCTCTGGCGGGCGAAGGTATCGACATCGTTGCAACTGGAGAAGCTACTTGCTATCCCTTTCGAGCAGGTGCCACTCCAAGTGCCATCGATTTCGGGATCTCCAAAGGATTCAGACAGCAAGAAATCAATGTGCAAATACTGACAGAACTGTCATCTGACCATCTCCCCCTGCTGTTTGAGCTGGATGAAGACGCCCAGCTATTCAAAGGTGTCACAAAAATGCTGTCACCTACTGCAAATACTGTGGCCTTCAAGGAGCACATCGAGGCCACAGTAGATCTCAACATCCCCATTGACACCTGCAATAGTCTGGAAGCGTATGTAGATTACCTCGCAGCTACAATCGCGGAAGCAGCACGGAGGGCCACACCACCCCCACACCAAACTCGTCACACGACCGTAAGGAGGGCTCCCATCTTGAGCTTAGAGGCTAGGGAGCTGCTCTCCCACAAAAGGCGCCTCAGGAGACGGTACATCGCAACAGGAGATCCTAGCATCAAGCAGCTATACTCTAGCACCACCAACAGACTGCACCGCTTGCTAGCCAGGACCCGACGAGAAAATCTGGATACCCTGCTGGAGGGCACTGGACCGGATAACAACAGCAATTTTTCGTTATGGAGGCTCACAAGAGGAATCAAGAGACAGCCGTTGTTTCAATCACCCGTCCTGAGTCACAGTGGCCTCTGGCTCAAAACGGACGATGAAAAAGCGAGGGCATTTGCCTCGCACCTGACCTCCACCTTCATGCCCTTCAACCTAACAGATGACTCAAACCGCGTAGCCATCAATAATTTCCTGGACACTCCGACTGCACCGGCTCGCCCCATTAGACATACCACACCGCAGGAAGTCATGATGCAGCTGAAGGCGCTGCAAATTAAGAAAACCCCTGGCTACGATGGCATCGACAACCGTGCTGCGAAGTCTCTGCCACGCAAAGGAGTCCTAGCCTTAGTAAAAATATTTAATGCCATGCTAAGGCTAGGGCACTTTCCAAGGCAATGGAAGCGTGCACGTATCATCATGATACCTAAAGCCGGAAAGCCGCCAACGCAGATCGATGCATATCGCCCAATCAGCTTGCTATCAACTTTCTCCAAAATTTTTGAGAGAATACTCTTAGCCCGTCTGATGGAACTGCCGCAAGTAGTAAACTACTTGCCTCGACACCAATTTGGTTTCAGGAAGTCCCATGGCTGCCCTGAACAAGTACATCGACTGGTAAACCAGGTGACGCATGGCTTCGAGCACAAACTCTACACGGTCGGCGTCTTTCTAGATGTGAAGCAAGCGTTTGACAAGGTGTGGCATGAGGGCCTTCTATACAAGATGAAAGCTCTCCTTCCTGCTCCCTACTATGCCATCCTGAGATCCTTCACCTCTTATCGGACGTTCGACGTAGCAGTGCGTGATGCTCGGTCCAGCCTGAAAGAGATTCACGCAGGAGTTCCACAGGGAAGTGTTCTTGGGCCCTTTCTGTACACCCTGTACACTGCCGACTTGCCATCTCCCGCCAACAACACCGAGGTTTCCCCGGCTCAGCTGCTCCTGGCCACTTACGCCGATGACACCGCCATGTTGGCGTCTCATTCTTCACTGCAAACTGCCTCCAATGCAGTCCAGGAATGGCTGCATGCAATTGAAGAATGGACTGCCAAATGGAATGTGGCCATTAACTCCTCAAAGTCAGCCTGTGTAACTTTTTCCCTGCGGCCCGGAACTTGCACAGGTCTGACCTTCGATGGAAACCCCATCATCAATGTCACATCGCACTGCTACCTAGGAGTACACCTGGATCGGAGACTGACCTGGAGGGCCCACATCACGTCGGTCAAATCCAAGTCCCTGGCGAAGCTAAAAAAGCTCGACTGGCTCTTGCACTCTAGCAAGCTACAAATGAGCTCTAAGGCTCTTTTAATTAAAGCCATACTAGCTCCAACGTGGAGTTATGCCATCCAGGTGTGGGGAACTGCCGCCAAATCCCAGCTCAATAGGCTCCGAGTGGTCCAGTCGAGAGCTGCACGTCACGCATCTGGGCTCCCCTGGTACGTGACGAACAAGGTAATCGAAACAGATCTGAAAGTTACCCTTCTTGGGGATCAGATCAATTTTCATAGCAGCCGTTATGCCGACAGGCTTGTAGTCCACCCGAACCGACTGGCAAATATGCTTGTTAATCCCATCTCCCTCCGAAGGCTGAAGAGGGTACACCCCAGCGATCTCCCCACCCGGAGGATAATATAAATTAAGTAATTAATAACTAGATAATTCCCTCTGTACTAAATTAAGAAACCACTTGGTCTCATATACTTTTTATAAGCACATTAGGTTAAGTTCAGTGGAGTTGACTGAACGATTCCTTTTGAAACCCAAATAAAAATATACTTACATGATAAAAAAAAAAAAAAAATGCATATTTGGATGCGGCCATAAATTAACAAATAGAATTTAATTGCATACTTTTGGGGGCGACGGCGGCGCGCACACAAATTAATAATTCATTAATGCGCATTAATTGTTGCGCTGCAGCAGCATCTGAGCGCTGCAACTGCCGCGGAAAATTGAAAATAAATGCATATGCTCATTGGCCATTTGCCATTGCAACGCGATGCCAATCCCAATCCCAATGCCAATCCCAATCCCAATCCCGATCGGCAAGGCTCTATAATCGCCTCAATGCTGGCAAATTAATTGCGGCCTTTGTTTAATCAGACTAAAATAGCGCATTTATGTCAGCTTCGCTTATATTTATTGCGATTTTATATCGTAGTGCATCAGTGGTCCCCATCCCCATCCTTTTGGCCATTTAAATTGCTACCTTTGTTGAGTGCTGCGGTCAACGAGCCGTTAGTGTTTTTTCTCCTTTTTACATTTTTTTTGTTTTGTTGCCATTTTTGTTGCCACCGCCGTGCACATGACATGCATTTATTAAAAGCCGCACACAAAAAGAAGTCCGCCGCCGAAGAATCAGCATCAGGAAAATGCGGGTAGGGTGGTGGGTGGCTGACTGACTGGCGAAATAATCGTGGGAAAATAAATATTGTATAGTACGCTTTTGTTCGAGTCCTGGGAGCCGTCTTCGTGTCGGCCAGATTGCTATAATTGTGTAATTGTGACACACACGCAAATTATGGTCGTTCACTTTAACCAGCCGCTAATGGAATTGTGATGGACAAGTGCCGGCCAACACAATGCCGTTTTCCCACAAAGAGACCATCCATGCAGTAAGCGATATAAAGTCCTTTCTAATACACTTACAGGTGTTAGCTCTTAGCCATGCAATTTTCATCGGTGGTACTTACTGAAACATACACGTTTACAATAATTAATCGATATTGGGCTTCTTTGTACCGACTTTATACTGTACCTACTTAATACAGTCGTTCATGTGCATTAACAATACAAACACTATCGCCGGCCAAAGTCAGGCAATTCACGAGTCCTTTTAAATTGAGGCCATGTGTGCGTAAAGTGAAATGCTGAGACGTCTGTGTATAAACAACTTTTAAAGCAGGCTGCCCACTTAACGGCGCACAAAACAAACACCACCCACTCGAAGGACGAAGGACGAAGGATGGAGGACGAAGGAGCAAGGAGCAAGGAGCAAGGAGCTGAAGTAGATCCGAGATCCATTGACAGGATGCCCGGCCTGCTGGCATGCAGTCAGTGGCGGGAAAAGCGGCCCAGGCTACTGCGTTCCATGAATTCAATCAATTTTAATGCAATTTAAATTGCATTCTCCTGCGAGAACACACAATGCACCGCCGCCTACACACACGCACACCCATGTGCGGGTAAACCACAGCGCATTGCAATGCACCCACGCAGACGGAAAGAGAGGGGCATAGAAGCGGCGAAAGAGACAGGGCCAGAGACAGAGACAGAAACAGAGAACGAGACAGACGTGTGTGCGCACATTATGCTGCCAGCGGAAAAGGAAGCATCGCCTTGCGTTAATTGGTGGTCATGCTCCTGGCCGTGCAAAGGATACGGATAGCCTGGATGGCCAGGACGGCCAGGACCCATACCCATGCCATCGCATGGCATCCAGGAGTCGTCTTCGTGCGCGGCCGACGTTTATATTGTTTTAAATGCCACGCATTCATCGTTTGCCCCTTGTCGCTTCGACTGGACTGGACAGAATGCGGAAGTACTATGAAAACGCATGGTGGGTTCTCCAGATTGCAGACAGAAATGTACTCTGCGTTACCCTTTCTAAGAGCGGCTTTCTATGGAATATAAAAGTCACTCTCAGCTCCAGTACCTAAGGCTTAGAAATCTTTTTAAAAGTTTCTTAAAGCTAACTACAATAGCTTTCCAAAGGCGCAGATTTTAAACACTGCTGAAGTTAGACACCTTAAGGGGTGATTTTGATACCCTACTGCTTCCGAAACCTTGGCAAAACCACTATGACCGGCTCTGGAGAAAGGGTATAGAGCAGGCCAGGGCAAGATAACTGTTGCACTTCCGGAGGCGTTGGCAGCCTTCATGCAATTATTGGAAGCCACGGACGTTGTCAGCGCGCATCCACCAGATACTCGATTTGCATCGCAGGCGCTGCTTGTATCTGAGTACAATCATTCAATTTTCAACTGGCACTTAATCAAGTACTTGGCCCGGCTAACCATCACCGATTGTTTGCCTTGGTGAGCTGCTCGCAACGCCATCGAATCTGAAACCGAAACTGAATCTGAATCTGAATGGGTGCGGCCATTGAAACCAATATCGGAGTCATAGATTCTTCATGTAAATGGCTGCAAAAGGGCTGGTAATGATCTATAGTCTATCAATGAGGCTGCAAAAGTTGGCCAAATGTAGTTGATCCGCATAAGCTTGATTTTGCATTTAATTGTTTAAAGTAGAGGCATTAATAGAAATGTTTCGTTACACTCCAAGACTTTGCTTGTCTTTTCAAAATAAATGTTTACTGTTTACTTAGTGTATTAGGAAAATATTTTAGAATGGGGTTTTTGCTTGGCATCAAATGATTTCAATTTCTGCCACCCCTAAGCTCATAATTTTAACAGGCTTAATTCGTCTAAAACAATAAACGAAACTTATTTATTTAAGCCATCCGTGCTGGCCACAAACGCTTAACCATGGCAAACAAGCGTGCAAGTGAAAGATAATCAATAACACTTCCCTTCAATTGATTTAGATATTTATGCGGCTTAATAGTATATAAATATATGTATGTATCGCACGTATGTATGTATCGCAGCACTGTGCGATTGTGCCACATTGTTGTGTTGCATTTTTTATGAGCTATTGCAAACCGCGAACGGACATTATGCAAGTGAATTGCTCATTATCGCATTTGGTTTGGTTTGTCTCTGGCATTTGAATGCGTTTTCCGAAATCCCTTTTTAATGTTTGTGCAATCCCTTTTAATGCGCACAATTAATTCCGTTATGCTTTGTCGCCTTTGAACCCGCCGCCGCATCATTCGTGTAACAATTTGCTAAAATGTCGGGGCTTAGGGCCTTATTCGAATTGGTTTAGGCCAAGCGGCGCTTTAAAATTCTCGCACTGCAGCATTGCATAATTATGACCGACTCACAGCGGCGAAATTTTCCCTATTTTCCCAATTTTCGCATGCAGCCAAACGTAATTAAAATTATTTCATTTTCGACCTGAACATCCGCTCACACGCTAACACGCTAACACACATGGCCGGAGATGGAGATACAGGAAAACATTGAAAATTAATTTTCATCTAAGCCCGAAACGCGCCGCTCGGCATCGAAAAACCATCAGCAAATTGTCAGGCTTTTCATTTATTTGCTGATTTTATTTGCCATTTTTGGTCGCTGAGGCCTGACAAAATGTTCGTGCCCATGTTTACACCGAAACGTGTCCAGAAATTTGCCAAATTTTATTCCGCCATTATTGGCTTGCCTTGGTGATTGGACATGCTGGGCTCTCGATTTGCCAAAAGATTAATCAAACAGACTTTGATTGCGGCCTGACAAAGAGTTAATGAATTGCCCAGCAGGCAAATATGCTAATTATAACACCCCATGCGCTTAAGCCTCTGTCCCAATAGCCGTTGGCATTGGTGGCATGTAACACCAACTTGGCTATAATGATAATCGTAATATTATGTCCGTGCAGGCCATCATTTATTTATTATTCTATCTCCTTTTATTCGAAGTACTTTATTTAAATATGTGCATAACTTCTGGACAGATGCACCCAAAGCACCTGCAGCATCCTTGAAAAAAGAAAACATATATAAATAAAGAAAACCCAAAATTTATATATATATATGTATGTACAAAAAAGATGCCAACGTACAAAAGCATTTTTTTCTTACTATGCTCCTCGCTTCTGACTGCATATTTCATAGCAAAACAAGAAGGAAAACTGCTAAAAAAAAAAAATACAAAAACAAAAAAAAAAAAAAGTGCTGGAAAAACGAAAAAATGAAAATGCTAAACAAAGAAAATAAAAGCAGGCGGCAGCGTGCTATACAAAAAATGGGCGCAAGGCAAAACTAAAAGCCAAAAGAAAAATGCCGCGCTTTTGGCCAAGAGTAGAGTGCTCTGCCCAGGGGTCAGGGGTCACGGAGAGGGGTTCACTTCGCATTATTTTGTATTACAGCATCCCCAGTACCCCAGTACATTCACCACTACTAGACTACCAGACCCCACCGAACCGCCGGCCCAGCTTGTATTGCAATTTTTCAATTTCAAAAACAATTTTGCTCTGCCAACATACGTGTGGTCAAAGATAAGCTCTGTAAATATATATAACAAAACAACCAAGCTGAATATATACGGCCAGCGAGAAGGGGCCGCATATAAAAAATCTAGAAACCCAAAGCGCAGCTCGCCATAAAAAAGCCAAAAAGCAAAGCTAACCGCAGCTCAAGCAGCTATTGCTGCAGCTCAAAACTGGCCAAAGCCAGAAAGGCGGTCAGCTCAAAAAAAAAAAAAAAAAAAAAAATGGAGAAAGAAATCCAAAAAATAAAAGCTATATGGGTGCTATATGGGTGCTGGATGGTTGTTGCACGTATGCGCTGGTGTGGGTGAGTGTCAGCTTGCAACACAGCGGGAAATTGCACAAAAATGAATTGTGTTGTGCAGCATTTAGTGCTGAAATATAAGTGACCCGCTGGGCGGGACAACTGAAAAGGAGGGTCGCTGCGATTCCAGGGGCTTCTGGGCCACTGCCAGGCTTCCTCAGCTTTGTGGCGGCATTGATTGAATTTTCCTTGCCACTGGCAGCTGCAACCGGGAAAAAGTTATGACTTCTGCATTTCACATATAAATATCATTGAAATTTTGTGTAAGGCATTAAGGCATCTACACTTTTGTCGAAATATGAGCCACCTGTATATATTTTATGTGACTTGTTTAATGTTCTGCGGCAAGTGCAATTCAACAGATAGAAATCATCGCAATATAATTATTTATCAATACTAATCTGGGCCATTGCTTCTTGAGTTTGGCTTTAGTTGATTTAAGCCAGGAAGTTGTGTTGATGTCCCTTGATGGAAATGTTTTTCTTTTCTTTTACTAACTCTTGTATTTAAAGTAAGCCAGCCAAATACTTCTTGTATATCCCAGACCGCAAAAGGTAGAATAATTTTTAGTGCACTCAATTTAGAATAAGACCCGAGTTGATTAATTCGAAACGGCTCCCGGAATGAAACCCTTTTTTCCGTGAGCGATCCGTTGGAGAGTAAGTGCATCAGCCATTGGCGAAATCGAATTCATTTGGGACTGTGGCCGTCCTGCGGCAACAGTGCGTATGTGCAATGTGCAATGTGCAGTGTGCAGTGTGGCTTTGCCAGCGCCAAATCGCAACGAAAGCGCCAAGCAAATTGACAAAAGCAGGGCGCCAGTCGTCGCCCAAAGGCACTCAGCGGTTGTGGCAGCAGCAGCAATAACACAAAACCGCAAATCCCTAAGCCGCTATAACATTTCTCAAACGCTGCCAATGGGGCAACCCCCAAAGCGGTTGGTGGGCGGAGGTCGGAGGTGGGAGGCGGTGAATGTGTAGCCAATCGGGGCATCGAAACCGGCGTAAGCCGCTAACAGAAGCAGAAGCAGCAGCAGCTGCAGATGTAGCTGCAACTGCAACTGCATTTACAACCAAGGGAACCAAGCCAAGCGGAGCATGGCGAAGGCAAACAAAAGCTTAGCGGGCATAAAAACAAAATGCCAAATGCGAAATGCGAAATGCGCCCCGCCGAATGGAACTGGCAACTCCATCCTAACCCATCGCAATCCAAGTCCAATCCAAGCCAGAAGCAAATCAAAGCAAATGCAACACTCAATTGCCATTATCGACGACGCCAAGGCAGTTTTGCCTTTCCGCCCAGGGCTGCCTGCCTCTGAAAACAGAAATAGAAAAAAAAAAAAATAGCCCCAATGAAAATGTAACTGCCTTCAGCCCAAAGATCTCCGACGATTGCCCGCTTTTCCTGCCAGCGCTTTTATATTAAAAACCGCTTAATGGAGTGCAACTTATTGCATGTGCACTAGAAGGAGACGGCCAAGTTGGGCAGACTGAAAGGACCTTGGCGCAGAAGTGCAATAAAAATTAAATGAAATTGCCACTCGGCCCACCGGCAATAAAAATTCACTGGGCCAGTACTATATTCAAGGAAAAATAAATAGTTTTTGCATAAGTTAGCTCAGCTCTTACGAATAAATGCGGTTAGTTAATCATAAACGAAATTTTAGCTATTTCAGAAAATGCTCTTTAATAGAAGTATCTAAGAACAGCCAGATGTATCTAGTTGCTTTATGAATGAATCGATAAGCACTACAGCTTATGCAGGCAGCGCTATCTTCAGTTTTTTCAACTTGGCCATAAAGTAAGCCATAATCTGGAGAGCGACCGATGCTGATCACATTCTTGGCAATTGGCCCGCACACACATCTTCGCCAGGAGCTGTCATCTCGTATGCAGCACACTTTGCATCGCATGATGGGGCAAGTGGAGCAGTGGCACCACCCAACCACCTTCCACCAACTGGCCACCTGGTCGAGTATGTGAGCTGAGAAGCGTAGGCAAGAAGCTGCTGCCTTTCTTGCTGTTCTTTAATTTGAAAAAATTGTCAAGCATCAAAATACTTTTAGAGCTTTGCTCAGCCCGAAGGTGGTGCACACATAGGTGGAGACCAAGTTACTTGGCCAAGTTACTTGTCAGGCAGCCGCGTGCCGTGCGTGCAAATAAATCAAATAAATTATGGAAAGACCAAGGCAAAGTGTGAGAAATGGTGGCTCTTCTCCAACCCTCCAACCCTCCACCCCCGCTCACCCCGTTCAATCCGTGGCCTATTCATATGCTTATGTTGTAAGAGAAATAAAAAATGTAAACGACGAGGCATGGAAAATCAGACTAAAAGAGTGAAAATTTCTGTTGGCGCTGGTGCAGCACCATCTGCTGGAAAAAAGGAGTAACACCGACCATAAAAAGTAGCAGAAACATCATAATCAACAGCAAAAAAATATTAATGGAGTTTTCATGTTTATAATGTCATTAGCTCACAAATGCTGCGGATGCTCGGGAAGCTTATGTTGCTTCCACTGTTGCTTCCACTGTTGCTGTTGCTGTTGCTTTTGCTGTTGCACATGTGCCGTGATTTTGTGCCACATACTTTTCTGTGATTTTTTCACTCCTGCCACCTCCTTGGGTCGCACATCCTTTGCGCGCACACAGAGAGACAGCCGTAAACATGCAGCACACACACACACCCATAGACACATCTATAAATGTGCGAACACTAATGTGCACATTATGTTGGGGCCATTATGCCGGCTTCTCTGGCTCCAGCGGCTCCAGCAGCTCCGCCATGGTCTCCATAAAGCCAAGGGGCCCAGCAGCTGCCCACCAGACCATGCACAATGAGTGGGTTTGGTGGTTTGGCTGCTTGGTTGCCGGGTTGCTGGGTAGCTTGGCGACGGGGTGGCGCCACCAGTTAGCAAGTAAAAACCCTTTAACTCATTTGTTTTGCTTAGCACATGAGCAGCAGCAGCAGCAACAGCAACAACCACTGGGTTGAATGCGAAAAGGGGGCGGCTTGCAAAACAGGGGGCGTGTGAAACAACGTTTAGCTAGACATTATGGCCCAAGATGTACACACCCCACTGACAAGAACTTTTCTTGATTTACCAACTCAAATACATTTTGAAATCGCATTTAAAATGCGAAATTTTTAAAAAGAAAAAGAAAGTGAGTATAATATTTACTTATCAAATGTGTAATAGATGTACAATTTAGTAATCCTGAAAATCCGTCATCGAAGGGCTTCTGACAGGCAAATCAATTGGATCTCGCTGCTGGCCGTCACAAAATTTGAGTCCCGCGAAGTGTTCAATATCACGGATATCGGATAAAAACGAACGCAGATCCATATCCTTGTCCACATAGGCATTGGGCACCACATAACCTTCCATAATGGGCAAGTCACTATTACACGTATTCTCCCTAATGATGATTTTGAAAAAGTGCGTTGGAACAGCAACCGTGTTCATGCCCATTACATGGTAGCGAACGGACCAGTTCCTGAACGTAATCCGTTGGGGCATAAACATGGGACCGGTATAGACATGAACAGAACCATATTCGAGCGCCATTTCGCGCACATAGTTTTCCAAACGGAACCAAATGTGGTTTTTAAGGCCACGATTGATGGGCACGATGTTGGAAAACTTGTAGGTCTCCAGGAACTTTGGCATATCGCATTTGTAGTTCAGAGGGGAGGCCAAGTGACCTCCAACCCAATCGCTGTTCTTGAAGTCTCGCATATTGGCACTAAAAGTCGTCGGTATGGTGCTGTCTGCTATGTACGCATTTGGCTTATTCAAAGACCTTTGATCCCTGGACATTATGCTCTCGTCCTTGACGTGCTCGCACACCCAATGGGCAATACGATTGCGACGATCGTACGAGAGCACAAAGTTTTTGTAGACGTGTATATCATCCATGCCGGGAAATCCGTACTTCATAATGCCAGCTACAAGTTCAAGTTTCTCATGTGGGCTTCCATCTGGCACGACTGAAAATGTCATGTACGACATCTTAAAAAATCCTTAGTCACTATCGATTTTTGGCGAGCTTAATATTCGACTCACGGCTTTATGCGTCTTCGTCCGACTCCATAGTAAAAAGTGGTCGAATATGGATACACTATCAGGATCTTGTCCTTCCGAAAATCCTTTGCTATTCCCAGGCTCTTCTCTACTACTTAATGACTGGTCAGCTACTGCACTTGTAGTTGAATTTTTAGACGAATCCCCAAGCATCGACAACTAATATAGTAAAAGGATAAAAATATAATATCGATAAAAAATATAATAAAAGGACTTTTAAATGCCTCATTATTATAAAATATGGCTGACTTACTGCCCTAAAAATTTGTCGACGGCATTGATAGACATATGGATCAGTGACCATGACAGATTTAATTTTTCTAAATGAAAGATGTTGTTGCACAACCGCTCCGAGGATAAAACAGGATACTCCCGATATTGCACACAATGCAACGGCTACATAAGTTGACATTGTCTGAATGCTTTAGTTAAGGTGTATAAAACTGCACTTTCGGCACCAGAATTTTGGTCTCTATATAAATTAAAATATACATATTTCTTTAAATTTACTGAATGAATTTTCGCCAAACATTTTCTTATTACTAAATAGGTATCATTTATATATTTAATTTCTCACAATTGACAGTTTGAGCAAAAGTGTTCCTATTGCCTTAAATGTTCTTTACGAGAAATATCTTCTAGGTACAAAAATTGTATAATAACCAACAACTAAACCCAAAATACCTTCATTAAACTCTGCTGTAGCCTAAAAATGTTCCTCCTTCGATTTTCGTTCACTTAAACTGATCAAATGAACCCTGCATATTTACGTTTTAACACCACACAAGTATTATGAGTAATGTGAACTTAATGACTTGCCATATATGTCAGCAAGTTTAAAGTTACTTCTCACTCATATGGAAGACATCTTCATTGAGCAGCTCAAGAAAGTTGTCTGCCTTAAGAAAATGGATTGTGCTAATTCACGTCAGAATCTTAAACTTCCTTTTCGCCCTGCGAAAATCCATCCCTTAACACCCACCCAGAAGAAAAGCTAGAGTTTCCCGCTCCCGTTCGCGACGTTTTTCTACTTTATAATGATAACATTTTCATGTTTTACAATGTTGTAATGCCTGGATATGAGTCCCCAAAGCGACATCCAGTGCCAGACGATGTTTTTATGACGTCATTTAGGGGTTAATGTGTGTGCGAGTGTGCGCGTCATGGTTGATTCATTAATTTTGAAAAGTTTTCAAAACTATTAACAGCAACAATCTTTCCACAGCGGCATTGCTACCCGACTTTTCGTTGTCAATTAAGATTTTCGCCAAGGAGCAGCAGCGCACGGTTGCATTATTAAAGAGCTCAATCAGCCTTGGAAGCGGAAACGGAAACGGAAGTGAATTTCAAGTTTTTATTCTTACACTTCCCATGGGGGAAACTTTTCGGGGCGGCGGAAGGGGGCGAAGTGCACGTTTACATCCGCGTTTAGTTTGCCTTTGTTTGAGGCCCAGAAAAGTTAGCGCATTTCATTTATTCATGCCTCCTTGACCAGTCCCCTTTCCCACTCCCCACTCCCCTCTCGCCACTCCCCACCGATCCATCTCCATTTGTTGCGCCTGCCCCTCCCCCTTTTGCTTGGCAGGAAACAGGAAGAGGCAGCATGTCGCGTCCTGTGCTAAATGTAATTTTCCGTTGTTAAATCCTGTTTTTCAAAACTTCTTTCCAAAGTGCAATGGAAGTCAGCTCGAGCAGACAACAAGCAAAACGTAACAAAAATGAAAGAAAGTGGAAAAACAAAAACCAAAACCAAAACCGAAACCTGCAGTGCTACCAAGAAATATCAGGCAGTTGGCGAGCGAAATAAATTGCTTGGCACTCATCATCTCCTCAACTGCAGTGCGAACAGAGGCAATATTTTCAGATTGCGCGATAAAATCTTTGGAAAAGTTTAGAACGAATAGTTTGATTAATGCAGTTTAAGCAGGAAATCCATTTTGTATGCTTCACAGAGCACTTAGTCAAACTGAAATAAAGTACATCGACTCTATGTGGTCTTCATTAAAACAGAAATTAATTCCTAATAGCCTTATTAATGGTTTATTCAATTTGTTATTTCAGGCCATGCGTGTTATTTATTTATGCCATAATCAACTGCATAACTGGCTGCCTTTGCCAAGAGTTCACCTCCTTTTCCCAAAGTTCTGGTCCAGGCTGATGGTAAATATTGTTGAAAGCCACGCCCAACTAATTACAACTTCTTATGTCCCGCAACACATTTACTTTAATTAAGTTATTTGCCCCGCCCAACGAGGGTACATTTTGGTTGGCCAAAATGACAAATGTACCGGCGAGCACGCCTACCGAAAAAAACTTTACAGCATCGCGTAAGCAGGTCATAGTTTTTATATGTGCGAGTACATCTTCTGACTGACAGACCCTCCTCCATGCTCCAGCCTCCAGCCTCCAAACTCCATGCTCCATCCTCCATCCTCCACCTCAGTTTCGTCCTTTGGCCAGGACTCACTCAGTCCCTGAGGTCTTTGTCCACTTGCCAGGAAAACAAATTTACGGCATTGCTTTTAGTTGTTCCTCGTTATTGTTGTTGCACATTTGAAATGTACATAATAATTCACACTCACTGGGCGGGGGGGGGGAGGGGGTGCCGATGGTTTGGAGTGTCGGTGGGAGTTGGGGGGTGGGATGGTGGGATGGTAGGGGGAGTCCACGCACAAATCTACGCCAAAAGTAAAGTCATAAGAAAATGCATAAAACATGCCCAACATTCGCCGTCAACGTCGCCAACACTTCAGCTGCCTGCCTGCCTGCCAGGCAAAAACTTTTCTCATCATCAACCACAAACAAAGGCCAAAACAATGGCAGAGCAAGCGGGATGGCACTACTGGCCAGAGCGAGAGGGGCGAAGGGGGGCCCGAAAAAAGCTGAGACCCGAATCGGTGGACCAGGCCCAAAACATAAATTGCTGCAGGACAGAATGTAGTTCACACTGGGAAAAATTGGCAGACGTTTTGGTAATACAATATAAAAGTTCCAAGAACGGGAGCATTTGGAAAATTATTCCAACTCTCACTCAAGTATGGGAATTTAGACAGAAACTTTTGGGAATTTTTGGACAGAGCTAAATGTATTATTAGAACATAAAATTGGAAACGGCTAGCAGAACTATCTTCAATATGTAATCTTTTTCAGATTAACTATGAAAGTGATTAACTGAATATGAAGTTTCGTAGTTGTCTTGAACATAGTTACTGTGTAGACAATGGCATTGCCAAACTCCCTCGAAGACCACCCCCAAGATCACGCCCACGCCCACTGCCAGTGCCACGCCCAAGCGGCTAAGCCACAACAACTTTGCAGCAATTAAGCTCCGGGCCAGTTCTGACATTGGGCCCAAAAGCAAGGCAAAGTGTGGCGTGGCGGGGAAGGGGGGGTGAGAGCAAATAATTTTTAATTGTGCTGCACAATGCTGTAAAATTAATTCATCTTTTTCACACTCAAATAAATTGCTGTTGACGCGACAACAACAACAGCAGTTGGGTGCCGGGCATTGGGTGAATGGTGAATGGTGGGTGGTGGGTGGTGGGCGGTGGGTGGCGTGTGGCAGAAGTACGTTGGAAGTGGCAGCAAGTTGTTGTTGTCGTCGCCGTCGCCTGCTCAAGAGCGTAAGTAATTACATTTTCTTTGTGCTGTTGCCAAAACGTTGCAATTCCTGCTCTGATGCCCCTTGAACTCGAAGCCTCGGCCATCCTGCACCGCCCACTTGTTCCTCATCTGCTGCCTTTGGCTGCAACCTGTCACTTGCCGGTGGCGAAAAGGACAAAAAACGGGTCTAAAACAGCGGTGCCAAGTAAAACAAAGCTGCACTGCAGTTGCGCGGCGGCATACATGGCGTATACGTAACGTGCTGGTGGAGCAGCAATTTCTTTAATATATTTACGCCCAATGCTTGTAGCAAAACAAACAATGACGCATACAATTTATATTTAATTATGCGCAAATTAGTCTGCTCTACCCTCGCACACACACACACACACACGCACACTAGCACCAAAACCAAAGCAGTTGAAAGTGTTGGCACATGACAAACACTCGCAACTTTTTGCCCTCATATATATGTACCTACGTGTATGGCAGCACATGCATATATATAAATAAATGCGGGTCCGGGAACTGCGAGTTGAGTTTTTGTTTACGGTTCAGTTTCGGTCGGATTTTACGCTAATTTCCCTCGCCCAGTTCATTGCGGCCTTGTTGCACTTTTTATTGCATTGCATGCTTGCAAGTAATTTGCCCAAAAAGCTAATGAATATTCAGCAGCCGGGAGCAGGCAATAGCTTATAGTTATAGCCCCAGCTATGTCATATCCCCTGCACTTAGGGCCAGCCGTATTCTATCCGCTTAAATTATTCAATTTCCCTGCCGCCCCCGCTGCTGTACGGATTTGGATTTGAACACCTCGCCAGTCGGACGGCCGGAGGCTGCCACGTGGCAGGATTAAAAGGTCTCCGGGCGATGGGCCAACTGTGCGTATACGCAATTAATAGCAGCATAAAAAGGATCACTGGGAGGGGAAAGGATACGAGGCGGGCGGAAAGGAATTTTGGAATTTTGGAATTTCGAAAGATGCAAATACTTTAATGTTGAATTTTAGAAACGTTTGCTGTGCTGCTGTAGTACTATATTTTCAATTAATGAGTGTTCCAAAAAATATATGAATATTCCGCAAGCGCAAATTCTTTTGGCAAGAATCTCTATCGCCGGTTCTACAAAACTTTACTTTCGAAAAGTGCTTCAGTCGAGAGGAGTTCTTGCCGTGAAGAGTTTAACAATTTAAGTTGTGCAAGAATCTGCGCAACTTTGTCAATCGAATAGTTTCGCCAGCAGGAAACTTTAAAGACACACCTCTTGGGAGGCGGCCCGCCCCCTCCTAATTTATCCCGCCTTCCTGGCCAACATTTGCACACTCATTAAACGCTGCACATCAAGTTGGGTCCCCCAAGCCCGCACAATTTATGGCGGCAACTGTGAGTTGCATGCCTCCGTAATTAACTTGTTGTGCCCGCCTCGCATGCAGCACAGTGGGGCGCATAGCGGATGCAGACGGTACAGGTGGCACTGCGGTGGGGGGACTATTATTAGAAGCCCCGAAGCGATGGCAGGAACACTGAATTTATGAATGGCAAACGCTTTGGACCAGTTTCGTAGGGGTGGGTCATGCAAATGCGAATATGCGATACGGCCATACACTGAAAACAAACTCGCAAGCCATCGAAAGCTTTTATTTCCCTCAAGGTACGTTTAACCATCTTACTAAGCTATTTTTAACATTTATTTTGATCGTACACAGTGCAACCTATTTTCAACAATGGATAAATAAGTTAGTTTACTTAATACAATGCAGTTATTTAAATAGCTTAAATTGTATGCTGAAATAGAAAATAATATTATTCCAGCATTTTAAGGTATATTTTGTCATGCACAACAAAATACTCTATTCTACCTGTATCTGCTACTTTTTTAATTTTTAATTTAATTGTTGTAAATTTAGGGTAGCTTTGCATTACTTTGAACCCCTGTGGAATTACTCCCCACATGCCCATTTGATAGAAATTCGCGAACTGCCGTTGACAGGCAAAGGAAACAATACATTGCGAAAAACCGCGTCAAACAACGATGTCTGAAGAGGGGAAAGCTGAAAGTGGGAAAGTGGGAAGGTGGGATGGTGGGAAAATGGGAAAAGGGGTACAGACAGGGGTTTCCGCTGGGTTCGCTGCATGCATGTGAATTGCTGAATTGGGTGCGCCGCCGCTTATAAACAACAAAATACCAGCAACAACAAGCCCAGCGACTGCAAATTGTCGCGACGACAAAATGCTTGAAATGTCTGTGACCTTTAGGGGGCTCACAGGGGGGTTGGGGTCACTCGAGGGGGGCGCCTCAAAGGCGCAACACCTTCCCAGACGAGTCCTTTGGGTATTTTGGTTGCAAATTGCTTAGCTCGGCAGACGCATTACACAAATGAGAAAATGAATTAAATAAGTTTCCATTGTTTATATTTCGCTTGTGCGTGACTTTGTCAACATATGGGGCTTTAAAACGTACAAAATGCTGCTTTTCAACTTAAAGTGTGCACATATTACTATAGTAATATTATTGTCGACTACCCATCTTTCGTAGTCATCTTTTTACGCCATGCAGTGAGATACATCCCTAAATTCAACATCGTTAGACCCACAATTAATGTATGTACATAAACCAATCGCCAGTAGCGAGCCACATAATATTTTTTACTTGCCACCCTAAACACACAATGAAATATTAAATGATTTCACACACACAAGCACGTAGACATTCGCACACTTCCATACACTAAGCCTTGCATAGCGACAAACTGAAGTTCAACTAATACTGATTTATTTATATATTTACGTAATGGCATAAATGTTATCGCAGGCAAACAATACAAAAGCCTGACAATGACGAGGGGCAGCAGAAGGGGCGGAAGAGGTGGGCGGAATGGGGGCGGAACGGGGGCTACAAGCGGGAATAAAAATGGGAACTAGCCAGAGGACCCTCGCAAATGGTCATTTATAACGATTGCCAAAGGTTACGGTTTGGGAAAACGGGGATAAAGCATTACATAATAATAAAATAAACAGCGCCTCGCAAGGGCTACACTGAGCCAAAGTCCATTGCCATGAAAAGTTCGTTTGGCAAATATAAAATATATACACGTACACGAATGTATATAATATTTGTAGTACTTTTTTCTATAAAACGAGTTCATAAGACTTAAGTCCTTTAACTAATTCTGTATATTTTCTTTATACAAGCCATACGCTTTTCTTTATGTGTAGTTGTCTTGCCAGCCCTCCCAGAATTTCCCTTTCACTTTTCATGTTGCATCATTTAATATGCGGCGCATTTGAACGCTTTATCTCAAGCGGGCCAGTGCGATCCTTCCGTCCGCCGACTGGAGTATTTATCATCAATCAACGCACGGCCTGCTGCACAAACACACACACACACACACGCATGCACACTCGCGCTCGCACACGCACACCAGTCCAGTGGCACTCACACATATGTCCGCTTATGACTTTTGGCCAAAAAAAGTGGGGGGGAAAACTGCGCATCTTCAACTGAACTGGACTCTGGGCCGGGGCTGATTGATGAATCGCACATGTAAATTAATTTTCTGATGTTTTCTTCATTCTCATTTCAGTCTTGTCAGAGTTGTTTGCACCAACTGTCTGTGCCTTCCACATGTGTGCGTGTGTGCGTGTGTGTGTGAGAGAGAGTATCTGTATCTGTAGCTGGTAGTGGGATATTCAGATACCCACACTGGGCTACATTCTGCAATGGCTGGCATTTGTAAGCCGCTTAATTGCTTTATTTCGCCGTCTTTGAATGGCCCTCCTTTACTGCTCTGACTTCCCTTTTTCACTTCACATCCTCGCCCCGCCCCACTCACCATTTTCCCCCTGCCATTCCTCCAATTGGCTTTTCCGTGAATTTCAGCTAGATACTATTTTGCCAACAGATTCTTGGTAATGTTAAGGCCTGCTAACCGGGGTTGAGTTCTTATGCGCGCCAATTAGAGCATCAAGAGGGTATACTTACACTCAAAAATTATTTGCCAGTTTGAGTAATAAAAGCTGAGCACAAGCTTATATAAATCAAGAAAATTATTATTTGTATAACAATATTGATAGTAATAGTAATACAAATTCGTTACCTTACACAGGTCTATTATACTTAGCCATCTTTAAAGAACAAGTGTAGATTGAAGATCATTCAGCAGTCGGCTGCTTCATTAGCCGCTTTGCCTGAGCTTGTTATTTATATGCCCGTTCCGTTTGATATATTGAAAAGCATTTTCCGCTACAGAGTACAATTGCAAAAGTATGTGGCAAGCTCATAAGCCCGTGTGTGTGGCCCGAAGAATAAGTGTCCTGGGCACGCACTCCAACCCAGTGTATTCTCCTTTTTTTTTGTTTTTTTGATTTTTTGTTTTTTTTTTTTGAAGCAAACGAACCCAATCCACATGGGCTCGTTGGTTTGTTTTATGGTACATTTAAGTTAATATGATTTACATTCGGCGGCGGCGGATGTCAAAGCGAACTGGGTACGTGTGGGGGGGTGGGTGTTTGCCATTAAAGATCAATCAAAAACGTTTATCCTTGATTATTTGTCATTATCCTTTTTGCGGCAACAAAGCAAAACCGAGCGAACAAAGCCAGCTACATTGATGGCTTAAACTGTATCCGAGTGTGTAGGCCTGCGATGCTGCGAGTAGTCCCTTATTTATTTTGTACATTTCAAATGCCTGCTAATGCCAATGCTAACCATGGCCCAAAGTCCCATCCAAAATCCCCTTTTACCGCAACGCGAGCGCGTGATAAATGACATTAATCCGCTATGTTCAGTGTTTCAAGTGGCTAAGCCGCAAGAAAAAAAAAAAAGAAGAAACCATAGAAATTTCCCGCAAGCCGACAAATGCCAGCGGACCTCTCATGCAGAAACTATATTTGTTTTGTTAATAGTGCCGCTCAACTCATCGGAACTCGCAGTCGAGCCTGCTGATAAGACAAGTGGCTTTCACTCTTGATATATAGACACAGGTGCGATTTGCCAGCCGTGGGCATTCATTCAGTGAGTCGGTCAGGCGACGATTAATATTCATTAGTTCGCGGGCCCGGGAAATTCTCATGCAAACCAAGAGGAAGTATCAAGGAAACGACAAGGCAGAAAACCACATACGAGTATATAAAAATTAACCTACACTTTCTGATTGCCAAATGTCAAAATATTGCGGGTAGATCCCATATTCCGGATAAATATATTAAAGCACTATTAAAATGTATGTTAATATGCAGCCAGTTGGCTATATTAGCAGATACGAGTATGTTTAAATATTTCATTTCAATATTTGTTCATTCGACAGTATGCATTTCTAAATTTATTTCCCTATTTATCAACATCCAAGAACAATGCTGAAGAAAGACCCACTCCAGGCGGAACCCTCCTAAACTTCCGCATCATACATCAACGTTATTAAAAGAGGAACTTGGAGCAACTTATGCATACATTAGGATTGATTTCCCATAAAAGCCAACCACCATTCGCAGACACTCACCTTTTTCAACCCCATCGTCTGCACCTCATTTGCTATATATTCGACTTTCCTCCGCTTTGGCCCACTTTTCCAGCTTGGCAATCATTAATTTATCAATGTGCCAGCGCCCTGGGAGAGAATGAAAATTTTTTGTGATGGCTGCATGGCTCACGGCTTCTTTTATGGGCTTTTTTTATTATGATTATTTCTTTCTTTTCGCCGAGACGCCAACAAAGGGGGAATCACACACGGTCGCGGCTATAATGTGCGTTGGTGGGCTGGATTGGGGCTGGATTGGGACTTCGATGGGGGCTGAGTTGGGGACTCTGAAATTGGGCTGGGCTTTGGCCTCGGGTCGTGGGACTGCGTCTGCCACTGCGACTGGGACTGCTTGTTGCTTGTTGCTTTTCGGGCTGCCAAAATAAAGTCAAAAATCAAATGTTTTTGATATCGACTTTGACAGCTTCATGACAGCGCTCAATAAATTTTGATAACATTTTTTTCCCAGCTCGCTTCGCTTTCCACACGCTTGAAGAAATTGAAAAAGCCTGCGTTGAAGTCATGAAATCTCAGTCGGCTGACACACACACACACACGCACACACACACACACACACATCCCATACGTACACACACACTCCTCATACGCACACTTTCCAGACATGGGGCATAAAAAAGCAAACAAACTTGGCGTCCCAAACTTGCTGACAGGTGTAGTCTGGCTGCCTGAAAAACCGAAATATGTGGGTTTTGCGTTGTCTAAGCCTTTTGGTGTTTATGGGGTCACAAGAGCGCGTAATTGCTTAGTGGCAAGTGACATTGAATAATAAACAACTTTGGGACGCTCAGGAGCTTGTCCTCATCCATTTTGGCATTGCCAAGCTGTTTATGAGCAATTAATATGCCTGCTCCGGAGAATCCAAGTTGCCTAATCGAGAATAACAAATACACTCTTCAATCGGCTTTATGTTCTGAAACTGGAAACGAGGGGCTTTATTTAAGTGTAGGCAATTCCACTTAACCAAATTATAATCGTAATTTTCAGGTTGAGCAGCCGAGCAATAAATTTCGGAAATTATTTTATGAAAATCATATGCGAAATTGGTCATCTATGAAAGCAACAGTTGTATTCAAATTGTATTTAATATGCTTGCTGTTTAATAGCCTTTTATATCATTCTATTAAATACGAATGAGAGATAGTTTCTAAATTTACTGCAAACAAATTCAATTGAAATAGTATTTAGTATGGGAAAATCTTTTTGAATTCCAAAAGAGATTGCTGATGCTATTCAAAGGCGAATAAAAGAAAAAGGCAGCCCGTATTGATTTTTGAGGCTACAAAAAGGGCTCCCCCGAAATATTTTCCACTTGAAATACGGCGTATCAATCTCTGTGATAATTACCCAATTACATTTCAATCCAAATCCAAAAATCAGGCACCAAATAGGGGGCCGAATGCTCAAACCCCGATAGCACTTATCATCATGTGTTCATCGCATTGAAGGCCATAAAAAGAAGGTTGGAGTGGAAGCGAAACCAATCAAACGCCAGACATCAACTTGAAATCCAAACATTAAGCCAAAGCGTGGGTAATTTTATTTATTTATTGATAATTTGCACCGCCGTCACACACACATCGAAATAAAAATCACAAATGGAGGAGCCACAGCAACACAACAGCAATTTTTACGCACACTTAGCCGATATTTTTCGGAGGCTTATTTTTTTATCTGCTGGAGTTTTATATTTCATCTCGTCTGTCGTTTTTGGCAATGACACAAATCATAAACGGTGAGATTTAACTTTGATTGATGACAAATGGGATGGATTCAGGCCTTCATCTGCGTGTTAATGCAACCCTCAAGCCATCTGCGTCTAGCAGTTCTAGATTCAATGCACTTGCTGGAATACACGTCTCTGCCTTGCAGACTTGGCATCCACAGGGCGTATACTTAATGTGCGAAAATTTAATTTAATGGATGTATAACATATTTATGCAAAAATAGCTGCACGTAGCGAGTGTTGGATGTGCTTCCCAGGGAAGAACGCCAATTTGTTTCATAAGTGCACGTCAAATTTGATCGCTTACAAATGCAGGAAGTGGATCCAGTACCTCCACATCCATCTCCATATCCATCTCCATCTCCATCTCCATCTCCATCTCCATCTCCATCTCCATCTCCATCTCCATCTCCATCTCCATCTCCATCTCCATCTCCATCCCCATCTCATTTCCTTCAGCCATCTAGTGACTGTCTGTAATATGCGTACTATTTATGAATAATGCCCCAGTGCCAGGGTACTTATACGTATTCCTGTTTTCATTTTTATTTTAGTTGGAAATGACAGCACGTCGTGGGAGTATTATTCACTTTGGGCGCAGCTTTTAACGTTCCAAAACGATGTCCTACTGTAGGGGAACAGTTTCGGTCCATCGATTGGCTTAAAAACGCATGCAAAGTAGAAAACTTAATTATGGGTTTGTGTATGTTTGCATACAATATAATAGTGGAATCTTTAGTTAATGAATTACGAATAAGGAAACTGAAATCCCTATTGATTGGTTCAACTATTGTTCCCAATGGCAAGAGAACAGAAAATAATTAGTTATTAACTATTTCCCTCTGCGTTTTTCATTTCCTCGAAAAACCGCACTGAAATTTCCACCTTACCGGACTGCAACTTTTGCCGGCATACATTTTTCACACCTCCCACCGTGAGCGTTTTTCATGCCCTGGAAAAACAAAACACGGAAGCGAAAAGAAATTGAAAGGAAAGCGAAGCTCATACAGCATATATTACGCAAAGGAAATTATTTTTTTCGTTCGCATGCTCGCAACCATTTACCATCGCCAGTTCGGTCCTCAAGCTGAAAATGTAATGCACGCCGAAAGAGTTGACAACTCGAATGCTTTTGGGAGCCCTCACCTGGGTCGCCCTCACCGCCTTCGAGGGGCTTTCTCAGTGGCTCCGCTTTCCATTTTCCGGTTCCGGCCAACTCATTTATATGCAAGTCAAGCGTTTGACAAACTTTATGTGAAAAATTGACGTTGGCGCAAAACACAAAGGTGCGAGAAACTGGAAACGCGTCGCAAACAGGGTGCTGAGTGCCGGCACCATGCACGTGTATGCATTTAAAAATGTACCGTGTGCGTTTTAATTTTCCCAAATAGCTAAGCATAATTTATAATACGAGCAGAAAGCAGGAGGGTATATAGGGTAAAAAGATCCGGTTGAGTGGCGGGCAGATATCGCACACATAAGAAAAATTGTACGGCAATTACACGTGCTGGATAAACGGATGCCCCATTAAAGTTGCCAAAACATTTATGACCCCCAAAGAAACACGTTGACAGAGGCCCGAGTGTCTGTGGAAGTGGATGCCGGGGGCGGATGAGGGATCAGGGTGGCGGCCGACCAGGTGACAGGTACAAGAGTCAAATCCAGAGGCACTCCACAGCGTGTGCCGGCTATTAATCCCGCACACACTTAACCCCACAGTGCCAGCTCAGACCCACTCCCACTTCCACGGCAACCCACAGCCACCCACAGCCGCCACCCACTGCCCACCTGCTCATCTGCTCATCAGGTAGCTTTTAGCAGGTCCGGCATACGGTAAATTGTGCACATTTTGACACATCATTTGACACCGGGTGTCAAACTGTGCGCCCGAGACAAAAATGAAAAGTTGTCCCTCACCCCAAAAGGCCGGAAGTGGAGAGACGAAGAGAGATAAAATAAAAGCCAGCGAGAGAGGAAAAGCCAAGGCAAGCTACACATGAAGAAAAAACATGATAGTTGTAATACATCTAGTTCTTGGATCATCAGATACCCGTAACTAGGTATGTTTGGTAATATATATATATTATAATCTGCATGCTTAATCTTTCCGGTTCTCAAAGTTCCCGAGATACACTTTATTGGGTGGTAAACGATTTATTCTATCAGGCGTAAAAACATCTTAGTCAAAAACATCTCTCACCTCCCTATACCCTATTATCATATACACTATTAAAGACACATATTGTTTTTTTAAGTACCCATTTTTCCCAAGTGTATATGTGAAAAGCTGAGGTGCAAGAGGCAAACCTATAATAAACACGAAGCTCCAACGGCTTCTAAGCTGCTCCTGCTGGCCAGCGTTTTCGGGTCAGTAGGGAAAGTTTTCATCGTCGCCTGCAAAACTACATTCTTAAAATACCTATAGTTTTGGCCCGACTCTCTGCCTCATTTATTTTTGGCCAGAATTTTACCGGTCGCCTCTAAATTTCTGATGAGCAGCGCGCACTTAATGAATATTTTCACCCAGCCTTGCATAATTTTTGCCGTGAATTTTCTAAAAATAATTAACCAACTGCTCGGCGCTGCAAAAGCGTTGGGTCTGAGTAAATCAGCTGTCGCCAGATTTTCCGCTTCCTTTTTTGTGGCTTAGACTCAGGGGAGTTGGGCACTGAAAATATCTGAATTGGAAACTAATTAAAATATTTGCGTTAATTGACGGCGAATGATTGACAGAAATGGAATGTATATTGGATAAAATTTAAAGCGAAGTTTCCAACTTCTGAGAGCTGGAAACAGCAATTTGACAACTAGAACTTTAATAATTGAATTAAAGCTACAAAGATACGATTACAATCTTCGGCTAAAATGAATTGTTCCAAAACGAGACCTTTAAATCTTTCGAAATTTGAGTTACATTCAATGAATAACAAATTGGAATGGATTGAGTAACAGCACTTACCTATACGTGGGAATATGAACCTCATTGCCTGACCTGATTTTGGTGGCATCCATTTTTCAACCAGCTTCATCCGTAGAGTAAGTCCTCATATAAGTCCACACTCATATATTACTCGAAGCCAATAGCTTCGTGTCCTGCGCTGGAAACTCCCCATCAACTGTTGCATACTTTACAGCGCGGTCATCCCCCAGTAGGTGGCTCATATTTCAAAACGTGCACACACGCGTCCCGTGAAAAGTTACTCCTAAAGTGGGAGCTGCCGTGTCTGGCCTGGCCGGCGTTGATTTATTTAAAGTAAGCCAAAGTTATGCCAAAAAAGGCGCCATAAGAATGGTAAATAATGCATGTGTCTTGGGCAGGTGAAGCTGGCGAAATCGCCGGGGAAATAAGCAAACTTTATGCCAGATTCGTGCAGCAGCGGGTTGAAAGAATTGATTAATGCACCTGCCAGATCATTTAATTAAGCCGCACACCGTTGACCACTCAGCGGCCCCATTTCATCATTAATGCACCGAAATCCACCAGCCGCCGCCCACTCGGTGACCCACTTAGCATTGCCTCAAGGCATACAGTCACAATGCACTGTGCGAAATAAGTTGTGCAACATATACGTAAAATGAATCCTTCACATTGGTGGCACCCAAAAAAGTTTCGGTTGATTCCGATGCAAAAATGCGATGCGAGTCTGGCCACAAAAACGTATCCTGATGCAAGGATTCCGAGAAACTTATGCTACTTGCACTTAAAATGAAATGGATAAATCCGTGTTTTAGTGCTTCTGTGATTTCCTCATGTAGCGTAGGATACTTATTTTCCGCTTTCTGGTGTATATTTTCAATAACATGTTCGTATCCATTGGCAACACGTAGTTCTCAGTGAAGAGCCACGAACACATGGCGGCGCATTGTTATTAGCGCTAAGTTGCCATCAATTTAAGCAAACTAATCTGCTCCGGCTTGACGCTGGCAACAGCTCTCTGGGCACTGAGCACCGGACACTGGACACTGGACACTGGACAGCGGACACTGGACAGCGGACACTGGACACTGGACACTGTACACTGGAAACTGGGCGGTGGATAGTGGAAACTGGGCAACAACGGGGTAAGCAGGAGGACGCCCTGATGTGCCAGGCATAACATAAACAGGTATTTGCCGAGCTGGCCGAAAGGCCACGCCCAACACAACATGACAACATCAATGTCAACAGGACGGCAGGACGGCAGCACACCGCCCCCAAATGCCCTGTCCTCCCCGAAATTCATGGGACAACGTGGCCTGCAACATAACATGACACACATCGTTGCCGTTTTCGGGCGGGGGAGGGAGTTCGTCGAGTCATGTGAATAGCTGCAGAGGGAAAAAGGATTTGAGCCAAACCGTATACGCGTGAAAAAACAAATAAATAATAATTAAATGCAGTGCAGATAAATAAACGCTCTGCAACAACATATGGGGCTTAAATAATGTATGATAAAAATGTAATGGAAGAGGGGGAAAATTAATTAAAATTTTTGCTGTGCATTAGGGTGTTATGCGATGATGCGATGGCAAAATTAACCCGCCAGGACCAACAGCAGCCGGCAGGCTCCGTTGCGATGGAAGGACTAGCCGGACTAGCAGCGCATTTAAGTTGATCCAATGACATCAAATTGACATTTTATGCGCCAATTTTAAAATGTCGCCATGGCGCCTGACACGCGGCCTCTGTCCGCCGAAGCTCCGTAATTATGCGGCCAGCGAAGGGCAAACAATTTAGCCGGGCCAACAGGACACTGGGCGGCGGTCGAAGGACGCTGGACCCAGGACGCAGGACACTGGGAAGTACTGCAGCGGCATTTGTATCTGCACTCTGGTTTGGCCAGCCGTGAACCCTCACTTTTTTCCATTGCAGTTGGTTTTAATTATGGCCAGCCAAATGCTCTCACCGCCACAGTTGTCCACTGCGGCCAGCCAATGATGTTAATTGGATATGATGTTGGCATCAGCCGTGCTGGGATGGCCAAAAAAAAGTGGGTGGAACTCGCAAAGATATTATTGTGGTGTAGACACTAGCAGCGCTAGGCACGTGGAAAGAATTGTGAAAAACCGTGGTTTTTTTAATGAAGTTATATACGAGTATACAACCTTAAAAATCAAATCTTTAAAACCAAATCGCATTCGTTGGGAGAAAATTCCACCAATTTGTTGTAGGAATTGTACCAACTTATTTGATGGCAGGTAACCCAATTCAATCAATTTTAAATACCCTTATATTGACTTTCTATCACATCGCCAATGCAAAATGATTGCTGAACGCGAGCTCTTACTCTTTTTTTTCACTTTTTCTCTTCAGTTCTACCACGCTTGGCCCCATAAAACTGTTAGCTGATTTAATTGCCAGGGTATCGAAACTTTCTTTTGGCGCTCTGACCCCGATTCACTCCGATCATCGTCCATCATCGACCATTCCGCCCCCATGGGTCCGGTCAAAGGGCAACCCACGCATAATTAGCAGCTGGCATTTGGGGCCACAGTTGGCCAGTTTGTCCAGTTTGTCCAGTTGGCCAGTTGGCCAGTTTGTCCAGTTGGCCAGTTTGCCAGTTCGGCATCATTAGCAGCCACAAACGGGGGCCTGCTATTATTATGGCATCAATTTGTGGGCCAAAGGCAGCGGAGTAGAAAAAATTAAATGCAACTTTCCCCAGCGACTTGCGACGGCAACAATCTAATAACAACATTTTGGCACATGTGGGCCGAGTCGCTCCGTTCGCCGTAATTACACGACACTTGACGCCAAGCAATTTGTTAGCAAAAACTGTCGCAACAATAAAAGCTACCAGGAGCCAGCGAGTCAACAAGGACGCGGAATTAAATAAAACTTAATGACAGCGCACAAGGAAAAGAAAAGACAATAGAATGTCCCAAACTAAGGCAGCAAGTCCCCAAGAGCCAAGAGCTCAACTGCGGACCCCCGGGCAACCAGTGGAGGCCATAGCCGGGGGCCAGTTCCCCCCGACTGCAACTCAAATAAGTTGACAACCCAGCCGGGCCCCGAGACCCCGAGACCCCAGGACTCGGAGACTCGGAGACTCGGAGACTCGGAGACCCAGAGACTTCAAGACCCGGCTGTCAACAGACAGACCCCCAGTCGCGTCAAAGGCAGCCCCACCGGCCATCCTGGCCAAAAGGAAAAGGGAATCACTATCAGCGCGATGGGAGCGGTGATTGCATGATTAATTTCATTTACCAGGGACAACTCCGGCGAGCATTGGATACATTTAACTCTTGCTCACCGGCTTCCATTTGCAGCTGAACACTGCTTTGGGCGGCCTACTAAAACATAATGAATAGATCTTACAGCTGGCTTATTATAGATCTATGATCTCATAGAATTCCAAAAAAAAGAAAACCTATTCTATGGATCTAGATCGCTATTGCATTTCCCACTCTAAACAAAGTCCGCATTAAGTGAGGTAAAAGTTGAGCACCTAAGCATGAATCCTGACAAAATCCCCCTACAATGGCAAACCAATTGTCAACGAGCCCAAAAGTCAGAAGGGAAATATTTTAGCAGCTTATCCCCGTTCTTGTTTTTCCGCCCTGCTCATTCCGCTTATGTGGCGTTCACTGTGATTGACGCTTAATTCACACATGTGGAATGGAATGAAATGTAACCCAGCCAGACTATCACTAATATTGTTTCACAGTTTTTGCCAAGTGCTCGTTTAGTTGTTTTTGAGTTTTAGCCATGCTTTTTGCACTTTTTGCCCCTGTTTTTTTTCGTACCCAAAAACCAGCTAGTGTTTTTGCTGCCACTGACGTTGATGAGTTGTTGCTGTCTAAGTGTCAGGAGACGCGCCAAACTTTAAACTACATGCCAACGCCCCGGCAGTGAATTGTTGTGCGAGTGTAGTGTGTTCAGGGGGCCGAGAGAGCTGTTGGCCCATTAATATGGCCACCCCCGCAAGTAGGGGGCTAAATGCATATGGGGGGCGAAGGGTGGGCAACTAATCTGCGCATCTAAGCCCGATTTGGAGGCACTTCCGCTCTGGCGAACCCACTTGAGGGTTGGAAAGGTGTTTGAGGGCCTTGTCTAAGCGGCGATCGTCTAGACTTTGGCACTCACTCACTTTCCGCCAACTACTGGAAACTACAGTGAATTAAATATGGAATCAACAAAACTTTTATTAATTAATTAATTAATTCGTTTATTTGTAATGCAAGCGAATTATGGAAATATTTGTAATATGTGGTTAGAGCTTAACAGTCACAATATCACTTGTTAATAAATATCAATAAACGATTGATAATTAAAATAACTAAGCTCGAAACAGAACTATTCAAATGTGTAGCTTCACTTCTTTAAGTGACATTTGTCCGCCAACACAATATTGAACATTGACGCCCGATTTCTCCCCGTGCACTCCTCCAATGACAATCCGTGTCAGAAGCCTCAACACGACACCTCGACTCTCGTTCCTTGTCAGCGGAGAAGTGATAGTGAAATGGAGTGCTGGCCCGGCTGGGGAGGAGTGGGTTTTAGAGGATGGCAGACAATAAACTTGCACAAAACCCCAAACAAGCACGGCATTCATCATACGAAGGCAACGTCAGCCGCAGGACATTCCAAGCAGAGTTTCATTCGCTTTCAAGCCCACATTTTTTTCGGGGGTTAAAAGTGCATTTTGTAAATTGCCAAGTGATTGACACCAACAGCAACAGGAAGTGCGATGGATGGGGCAGCTCGAAAGGGTAGCAGGAAAAGGGATTTGGCCAGCAGGAAAGGCAGGAAAGGCAGGAAGGGCAGGGAGGCAGGGATGCAGGGAGGCATTGGAGGATTGGATAAGAGCAGGCAGCACTTAAACCGAACTCAAGCGGCCACTTTGTTGCTCTCGGTCACCAGCCAAGTGTGAAACCGAACAGCCTACGACCAGCAGGGGCGACTTGGCCATCCCATTCCCATGTCCTGTACGGCGTCGTCGTCCTTTCCCTGTTTGCTGCTGTGAGTGATTGCATTGAGATTAGGCAGAGCAACAGCAGCAGCCGCAGCAGCAGTAGAAGCAGCAACATACATTGCAACACGGCAGCAGCATCAACAGAAACACGGCAGCAACTGCAACTGCAACTGCAACTGCAGGGGGGTGGCAACTTTCAAATTACTCATGCAGATAACGTTGCACTTTTGCAAATTCGTCCAGCTGCCTGTGCCTCTGATCAGAGAGTTCGAGTGCCTGGGCCGATGGCCGCCCCTTGTTTTCTTTTTAAAATACATTGACAGGAGCCTGAACATGTTCGTGTAGCACCAAGATGTAGAACCATCTATTAAATGGGTGGGGAGCAAAGTTTGATTGTGCTATACAATTGTGTAGATCATACAATCCATTGAGGTTTTGGCTATCAGGCACTTATTGAATTAGGTTTTCAACAACAATACATTTTAACTTTCACTCAATAATACTAGAAAAGCAGTAAGCAGACTAGTAGTAGTAGCTTCATCACAAACATGTATATCTGTTTTTAGTATGCATATTTGTATTACCTGATCAACATACTTGCACAACTTTAAGAGCAACCCGCAAGTTCTGAGCCAGAGCCAAGGTGCATTGAACTGCTCAAGTGGAGTTCAGGGCAGGGGTCATTCAATATGCTCATGCCCTGCACCGAGCCAACTTCATCTCATCTCGTCTCGTCCCGTCCCGTCCGGACGGACTAAGAACCAACTGAACTGAAGGGAACCGAGCTGAGCTGAGCTGCCGGGCAACTGGGTCAACTGTACTCCATTCCATCGAAGCGTCACTCTGGCCATTGCCAGCCTGGCCAAACTGGGCAACCTGGCAACCCTGGGCAGTTGAGCAGTTGAGCAGTTGGGCAGGTGTGCCAATTTCTCGCTTACATGCTGCTCAACCCGATTTACCGCACCGCACCGTGTCGATTTAAGGTCCTTGCAAAAATATATAATCAAATATTTATTATAATGGCAAAAGCTCGCCTGAAAAGGGCGAGAACCGAAATGACGACCAAGAAAATGCGAGAAATGGGAGAGAAATGGGAGAGAAAGCGGTTGGGCGAGGAAGCTGTGTAAGGAAGTAATGTAAGTATAATGAATACTTTCACTTGGTCGCCGAGGTTTCCGTTTCCGTTGCACATGGCGTATGAGCAATGTGACAAATGAAGCAGCGCTCATTGAATTATTACAAAAGCCACTCCCACTGCCCCCTTTCCTCTTTTGCCTTCCTCTCCCTCCCTCTCCTTTTATTTCTTTATTTTTGTTGGCAACGCGCGAGTTGTCAAGGCAAGTAACTGGTAACTGGTTACTGGTTACTGGTTACTGGTTACTGGTTACTGGTTACTGGCTACTGGCAAACTGAAACTGGAACTGAAACTGAAACTGTCGCAAGTTGTCAAATGAAAAATGAACGCGACAATTATCGTAATTGGCCCGTCCAAAGCAGCCACAAGGTTTCGGCTGCCAAAAAGCCCGAGAACCGTTTTGGCCCCCACTCGAAAAGTATATGTATAGGTTTATATCTGTATAACTTATAAATGATGCGCCTTAAAGCGCCAGCCAAAAGAAACTAATTAAGTAAATGGCCAGCTCAGCTGCGTACTTTATGACTTCACTGGCCCAGATACGCATAAACGCATGTGTATAGAAGGGGATCGGGCTGAAGGGCAAACCGAATCAGCTGTCCAGAAATTAACATCAAAGCTGACCACCGGCAAAAGCAACTTAAGCAGTGCGACAAAGCTCCAGCAAATAAAACACCCACCCACAAAATAAAAGGACTAAAAACTTGACATCCTCCGGGCAAAAGTAAGTCGTCCAAAGTACAATACTCCCGCTTTCTTGGCCAGCACTCAGTTGCCAATCCTTGCTTATACCAACCCCATCGTCTTGGCTTCCAGTTGGCACTCTGGCCATTGCATTATATTGTTATTTTATGCACAGACTTTTGGGGGCCGAGCGTCTAAGGCTATTTGCCAGCTGGAAGATACGTTGCAACTGCATTCGGGACTGCCATTAGATAGACCAAATTATTGGACAAAAGTAACCGCAAAAACAAAAGCCGGCTAAGATCTGCAAGTTGCGGCTAAAACCTGAGAGCTTTGTGACGAGATGTATGCTCTACAGCGGTGTGAATGCGCTGTGTACTTACAACTTGCTATAAGTTTGGAAATTCGTGCAAAAGGTGGCAGAAAAACTAATACTCACTCAACTAGTTTCCCGAAGTCACTAAGCGGTAAGAAAAGTTTCGGGTAACAGCGCAGTTGTTATATTTATATTCAGAAAAATTTAATATTTTAAATATATATTGCTTATGATGCACTACCCTCCTTTATTCCTAATAAGCCCTATCTACCCAACTTGGCAATTAAGCTGCAGGGTATGCAAAGCCGGCAGAAAAAGCTGAAATCCTTTTTGGCTCACTACTGTCAAGGTAACTCTCGGACCCATTCTTAGTCCAATTCCCCACTCCCACAACCAAAACCAAAACCACTCTCTATTCCCGAGGCGGTGGTGCAGTGGTGCAGCTGTTGCAAATTTTTATGGCGCGCGGACACGTTGTGGGCGGTGCAAATTGGGTGGTGCTGGGTGGCACCACTAAAGCTGCGACAACTTTCGCCTTGGCACATAAAAGTGCCGCCCACTTCCTTACAGAAGCGGCAACAAACATCCGAGGCGACATCGGCAGAAATTGTTAGTTTAAATCGCATATAACTTTAATGCTTTTACCTTTATGTCCGACACTTTTACTACCCACCGAACAACAAGAATAACAACAACAACAACAACAACAACAACAACAACAACAGCAGCAGCAGCAGCAGTAGTGTCGAAAACTATTGCAGACAATCTTTTTTCGTACTTAGTTTTTATTTTTTTTTTGTTGCCAAGAAATTCCATTTTGAGTTGGCCAAGTTGCCCATCGCCGCCCCCCGCAGTAAGCAGCTTAATTGAAAAATTCTAGAGTTCCTCACTCCGGCATCATAATTGAAAATATTTTTGTGCTGCGGTCGTAGCAGAAGCCGAAGTTCAGCCCGGGAATCCAAGAATCCACAGCTAAGGCCAAAGTCGGGAAAGCTGGAAAAGCTGGGAAAGCCGGGAAAGCCGGGAAAGTCAGAAAAGTCAGGACTTCGGACTAAAGCTAAATCTGCAGGTGATGCTGTCACCAAGCATTTCTATTCCTATTGTATGGTCATTGGATTTTGTTATGGCTTCAATTCGGTTTGGCCTGAATGGCAAGGGTTCTTACTCCGTTTTTTTTTTTTTTTTCATTTTCATGGCAGTGACTTTCAATGGGAAACAATATAAGCGAGTTTAAAATTCATCGGGGAAAATTAAAACTTTAACAAACCATTTGGAAAAATTCTTCACTTAAAACATTTGCCTAACTCGGCAAATAGTTAAACGCCAACTTATTCGAAAAACAATTGGAAAAGTGCGGCAGACATTAAACGCATACACGCACCTGCAACTGGAATGCACCCACTCTGAAAAGTTTTCCTCTCCAAATCCATAGGTGAGTGCTTTGTGGGCCAGGCAGCAAATCCCCATATAATTGCTATCCATTTAAGCAACAACATTTTTTCTTTGCCTTTCTTGCTTTTCATATTTATGACTCCAGTCGGGAACAAAGTCGACCACAAACAAGTTTTAATGCACAACTTTTTAGATTTCCGTCATAATTTCTTGGCCCGCCAGATAAAGATTTCTGCATGTGACTCAGTGTGAGTATAAGTATAAGTATGAGTGCGAGTGTGAGTGGGAGTGTGAGTGTGAGTATGACTGTATTTGTATGCAGCGGCCGTGCGAAGGAGAGGGAATGCCAGCATTACCACTATAAAGCGTGGAGCATAAAGCATATACTTTAGCCGACAATAAACTCAACTTTATGCACTTTCAATCCCGCCAACTTGTATGCACAGATTTGACTGCCATTCTGCCAGGAGTGTGCTTGCCATCTCACTCACTCCCTGCCTTTTCCTAATCGGGCCCTCTCGCTTCCTCCTTCTTGGCCAGGCTGATTTTCCAAGCACAAGTTTCTCTTTCTTGATACTCTTTCCTGATGCTGAGCTAGATGACTGAGTCATGGACTACGAAAAATAACAGTATTTATTGAAAAGGACTTTTTTGAAATTAATCACTAATCTTCAAGCTCATTTATATATTATATATTATTATTTAAATTTCTAAATATATTATGAAACTTCAATGAAAATATTTAATCAAGTTAATCAAGTTAAAGGAAAAATAAAGCAAGTGTATTCACACTTCAATTCACAGCCCGATAACGAATCCTTCTTGTTTCAAAACCTAATGGAGTTTCCTGCAGCACACACACACACACACACACACACTAAAACACGGACACACACAGACACACACACCGAGCATTCTCGCAATCCCTAACACATGCAAAGTTTTCGTTTTGGTTTTCGTGACGATAAGCAGCACGAGTCGGCGGCTTCCTGGCCAGCAAAATTTATGCATGCCACATAATTTGGGCACTATTATTTCTTTTGCCCCCGCCCCCCATCCGTCTCTTGTTATCCTGGACAGGGGGTTGGGGGGAAGGGGGGGAAGGGTAACTCGAACGGAATGGAAAACTTACACTAAAACTCGAGGGCAATTCAATTAGATGTCGGGTCTTTAAAGAACTGAAACTCAAGCAAACAAATCACCAAAACAAAATCAAATAACTATAATTCACCTGGGGCTTTATCGCGATTGAGTTGCCAGCGGGAGGCTGGCCAGGAAGTGCTCCTCGCTGGCTCCTCGCTTGTTTCTCCGGGCTTCCCCGGGCTTCTGGCTCCTGGCGGAGCTAAGAGCACTCCGTCTGATTAATTTATAGAATGTCGCGCGAGAGCAAAAAATATGCGAGTGAATATAAAGAGAAGGTGGCGAAACAATAAGTGGAAAGTGCGATAGAAAGCGAGCTGGCCAATTGGATTGAGATGGAGTCTAAGACGTTGGTGGGACAGAAAAAAAAAAAAACAAAAAACTGAGTCGCAGGAAACGGAAGCTACAGCACTGATGAAGGACAATGGGCGCTGGGACATCTGCTTCCGCTTCCCAGGAGATGCTTAAGTTGTGATAAACTAATAAAGCGACAAACGTTTGCTGGACGAAACGGTCAGGATATTTGCTTTTTACAAGGCGACGGCCATAAAAATTCAAATTGAAAATGAAAATGAAAATACTGGCATCGAGAGCGGCTGGTCGGTAGCAGATCAAGCCTTCAAGATAACCGCCAGGAGCCCAGGAGCAGTTACCCTCATCAGGGGCGGACCAGTTGTCACAGGCAGCCCAACTCAGGTGTTTGGAAGCCCACCTTGGGGCGGGCGTGCAATTTAAACGACGGACGGTGGGTAGTTTTTCCTAGCTGAGTAAATATTTAAGAGCCGGCTGAGAAAATGAAGAAAAAAAATGAAAAAAAATGAAAAAAAATGAAACGGAAAACAGGGAAGACGAAGCCAGCGACGAAAAAGGTGCAAAGTGTCGCCCTCAGCGCTTGGCAATCTGTTTTGCATTAATTTATAAGCCGCTTGCCACTGGCAGTACGAGGCTCTCCTGCTCTCCAGCTCCCCCCCTCCATTTTGCTGCCGGCCAAGGAGCCTGTCAATATTTTTCCATGCGACCCTCCGATGGTTTTCCTGCGTAACTCTCACTTGCAGTTGGCATAACTTTAATGCCCCCAAAAGCAACAGCAGCAAAAGCGTGGGACACCGCGCCACCGCCACACCGCCACACCGCCCCATGCCTGTTTGTACATCATTTGGCTTGCATTAAGCTCTCCAAGCACAGTGTCCTTGGTCCGAGCCGTGTCCTTGTCATCCCCACCCAACCCCGCCAGCCATCAGCACCACCACCTTCACCACCATGATCATCTTGCGGCGGTTTCAGCCGCTTTAAGTGCAGTCAGCGTGGGCGTGGGGGATTGGCGTAAAAGTTTACTTAGGCTCAATGCTTTTTAAGTAAGTAGCTGCCCGCCAGTTGTTGCTGATTCTGCTGACGGGTGTTGGGCTTTTAGTTGGCCATATTATTTCTGCTTTGCCCGCGCTCGCCACGTACCCCGCGCACCCTGCTTGTGTGCTGCTGCTGGGTCGTATACTTAATGCCCGGGGCCAACTAGGCGTATGCGTAATATGTTAAGCAGTTGAACAAGCAACTGGGAACTTTGCATTAGCCATCGGACGAGGAAGTTGCAGCCCCCAAAAACGTTGATTTTGGCCTTTTCGCCTTGTTATTTTATCATTAGTGCCACTATTATGGAAGCTTTTTTTTGGTTGCTAACATTGTTTGCCTACGAATTTTGATTCTGAAATTCTCTTTAAAAACGTTAACCAACAGGCGTTTTGGTCGGCCATTTATGTGACCCTGTTAAAACTATTAAAAAAGGAATACTAAGCTTAAGACAATATTGAAATAAGAACTTAAGATATTTAAGGTAATGCAACTTTAATAAATTCATATTACATTTTAATACAGAGCGATAAATATAATCGTTTGGTTAACAATGATTAAATCCTGCTGCTTTATTGCCTAACTATCAGGCCAATCGCCACGTGTCATCGCTCACAGCTCCATCATCACTTTTCCGTGGGCCAAATGAATGTTGGTACATTGGTGGCCCGCCCACCGGCCACGCCTTTAAGCTCAGCTAAGAGAAAATCGAAGCTAAGCCAAAATCCAATGTCAACGAGCAAAAAGCAGTCATCAAAATTGCTTACATGGCACATTTCTCTTACGGCTGTCTTTAACAGCAACTTATTGTCAATTTGGCTGATAACACACTCACACACTTACATAGACAGCCTGCTGCGGACACGCACACACACTCGCACACTCACATACTCGCACACTTGCACACTCATACACTCATACACTCACACTCGAGCAAAGGGGCAACAACTGGCTCATCACTTGAGCGGAAGTGTTGGCAAATGCAGTGATTTTCAATCTCAATGCGACATTTTGATTATTTCCATGTTAGCGTGTGTGCAAGCAGGGAAAAAATGATGATGGCAAGCAGCAGCAGAAGAGGAAAGCCCAGAATGAGATGGCTCACATCAGCAGGCTCACACAAACGCACACTCACACATGCGCGCATACACACTCACACACTCACACACTCACACACTGACACACTCACACACTCACACATGCAGCAAGTGTCAGGACTCGAATCGGCGCACGTTTGCCGCACCGGAAGCACTGCTTGTGCAAGACGGAAATTACTTTATGCTACACACAATGTCATCGATGCCGCATAAGCAGACAGCAGCAGCAGCCGCAGACAACGCGTGTGGTGAGGGGTGGCGGAAAGGGGTAAGGGGGGTAAGTGGGCTGCATTAGTACACTGAGCACAGAAAGACAACACATATGTATACCCCAGCCCAGACATATAAAGCTTTAAATACACATTATACTTGTGTTATATAATAGTATAGGAAATCGAACAAATATGAGGAATTTTAAACTATTCAAGTTTTTATGTGGCTCGGCTAGAAACAGGGACACTTAGCCTATTGCAAATTGTGGCGCCAGGGGAAAATCGCAATAAGGAAGCTCCGCTGCACATCGGTCATTCGCCAGAGTGCAGCCCGTACAGTCAGACCCACAAGGGTGCGTCCATCGCGAATGCAGGGCACGCGGCAGCTGCTCGCTGGCCCCGCCGAGTGCGTGAGGGTCTCAAATGAATTTAATTAGAAAATGGTGCACAACTTTGGCGGAGCATCCACTGGCGCCCTCCCGAGATCCCAACTTGGCCAAACAAGCGCGCAACTTGTGGCCAAAAAGGAAGCGAAAAACCAAAAACAAAAAAAAAACTTTGCTCAGCCCAAGCCGCAGGGGAAAAGCCAAAAACTAAGCGGAAAAAGAGGCGGAGGATGGGAGGGTGAAAAAAATGATAACCGCATTGGGTATTTTTCTTAATTTACGCAATAGTTTCCCGAAGTGTGTACGCCAAGTTCCAAGTTTGAGCCGAGGGTCAGAGCTCGCAGGACTTTTAATTAAATTTCACTCGAAACGGTATTAATTGATAATAATACACTGGGATCCGCTAAAGATTAGTCCCATTTCATAGCCTAACGTATCATTTTTAATGAGTGCCTAATTCACACTTGACTTAGTTAATGCACCATTAAGTGCAATCCATAAATTATTCTGTACAATTGAACTAAAGTACACTTTGTTCAATTATAGTCCTTTCTTAATGCGAACGCAACTCTAACTTGATTAGAATAGGATTTTGAAGCAAGTTGAATTCAAGCGAATTTGCTGAATAAGCGATGTAGCACACAATATATACTTTCAGAGTAATGCACATAACTTAGCTTAATATATTGTGCTTTTAATGATCCTATCCCCTCCCTCCTAACCCTTCACACACCCCCGCTGAGGCCACGGCTCATAAATGCTGCCGATTGTCTCGCACGTTTGGCCCGCGGCGAAAAGTTTGCTTTGAATTACAAAATAAATCAGCAGCAATGTGACTTTTTAATGTTGTATTGTTGTTTGCACACCCACACCCAAACATGAATGCACACACACACACACACACACATGAAAACACACCAACAAAGAGTGAAGCACACGAACACTTATGCAAATGGGAAAGGGGAAAAACAGTTTATTGGTGAATGGAGGCGAAAAGTTTGCGTTGCTTATTTTTTTTAACAAATTGATGTTGTGTTTGACAGTTGAAACTTGCAACAAATTCGACGCCAAATAAACAAATTCAGTCCAGCAAAAAACGGTTAGCGGGAAGGCAACGTAAATGTTGGAAAATTTACTCAGTTAAATGTGAAAGTTGTATTTTTGTTGGCAAATGAATTCCAATTGCTGCATTTCGTAGTAGCTGGCTTTGGCCCACATACATACGTGTACGTGAAGGTGTTGGTTACCATTTGGTAGCCAATATCCCTCTGGACAAAATAACAAAAGTTGGCAAATAAGCTAAAGTTGGCCACAGAACTTGGTTCGTCCTGATAGGGATACACATTTGTGCATATGTATATCCACTTTCGGAGGTGAATTTGTCTGGTAAACTTTCACTCCACCCAAATCTAATAAAACATTCAGAATGTGTGCGGCACGTGGGCAAAATTTCATGAGTTATGAACAAGCAGTTTTTCAGAACTTTGCTCGAAAGTTTTAAGTATGCACATTTCCAAACTGTATTAGTTTTAATTAAAATATCTTCGACAGGGATATTCTATCTCAATAAAACCTTATACAAATGTCTCTAGCAATAACCTAGCCCATTTATTTTGACCTCCAATTTGCCAGCCTATTTGCGGCGCGTGTGTTTTGCAAATAAGGGCCACTTCTCTATCAAAAAAGCAGATGTAAAAAATGAACTAATTTTTATACCCGTTACTCGTAGAGTAAAAGGGTATACTAGATTCGTTGAAAAGTATGTAACAGGCAGAAGGAAGCGTTTCCGACCATATAAAGTATATATATTCTTGATTAGGATAAATAGACGAGGCGAACTGGCGATGTCCGTATGTCCGTCCGTCTGTCAGTCTGTCCGTATGAACGCCTTGATCTCAGGAACTACAAAGCTAGAATGTTGAGATTAAGCATGCAGCTTCCAGAGACATAGACGCAGCGCAAGCTTATTTCCAAATTTTGCCACCGCACAAAAGTGCACATTTTCTGTAGATGTAATATTTTTTTACTTTTTTATTAGTCTTGTAAATTTCTATCGATTGGCCAAAAAACTTTTTGCCACACCCACTCTACCGCCCACAAACCACCCAAAACTGTAACACCCACACTTTTAAACATTTTTTTTTTTCATTTCTTAATTTTATTTGCAATTTATACCGATATTCCAGAAAATTGTGAAATTTCTTTTTCATTCCATATTTTTTGTAATTTTTTTGATGTGATGATGTAGAAATTCAACAAAATTAAGAAATGTCCCCAGGCTAAAGTTCTAAACTCCATAACTCAACTTATCTTAATCGGATTTTGAAGTGGCATACCTCTAAATGTTTCTGGCGCAATTCTCTAAAAATCTGCATTTAAATTTAGAAATGTATTTTTTTTAATTTTTTTTGTAATTTTTTTGATGTAAATAACATTGTAATTAAACATATAAATAATATAACCAAACCTCTCACTTATCGCGGGAGGACTAGCAACAAAATCTCAAACATCTAGGGGTGTTTTAAAGCTGTCCAATTGTTTTGGCAAAGCCCTTTCTTTTAAGCCTTCTTAGAGGCGTATTGCCAGCATGCTGTGGTGTCTTTTAAGCCTATCACTGTATCTGGTTGTGTGCCTTGAGATCTGTTCTTCCACTGTATGCAGATTCAGGTCCCGAAGGGTTGAGCCACGTACGTAGTATGGGCAGTTGGTGATGGCACGCATTGCACGATTTTGATTGATGGCGTTAGATGTTTCCTGAGATTTACTGGCAGTATTGATTTCTGCAGATTGAAGTTCATCCATGTGGGCACTAACATCATCGGCACCCTCGACCATCATGTCTTCCCCGTTTTCTTCATTAGTAAAGATGTCCGTGTCGAGAATAGCAAACCTGTTACTAGAGCTTGCCTTCTGGTTAATTGTGGGGACCAAGTGCAGATCCTGGGTACTGCTTTGCATTTTTTCTCTTGCCTGCTTTCCGATTTTGATCATCCAATAATCTTCTGGCAGCATCGCTTAGGTTTTTTGCTGCAATGTCGGGGCTGGTCAATTGGGAACATTCTTGGCTTATTACACTTGAACCAGAACAGATGCTGCTCATTGTGGCATTTGCCATTGTGTATATGGTGCTGCTACTGGCACTAGTAAATGTCACTGTTGTTGTGGTGAGACTACTTCTTTCAGACTTATTGCATGTAATGCGTTGAATTTCTGATCTGCACTCATCTCTAATCTTACTAGGTAATTTTCCAGCTATTGATAACATTTTTTCATGATCAATCTGCTTCTTTATAAGTTGAGAGTCATCGAAACTGTTTTCATTCATTGTTTTTATATTAAGTCTTAATATTCAGCAAATAATTTGCGATTTTATATGCCATTTTTTTAATTTTTTGTAAGGGGTACCATCATTATTTTTTGCAAAAATGGGCTAAAATTTTTTTTTCCTAAATTTGAGTTTGTGTGGAAAGGGAATTTAATTACGAGTCCAAAAAGGTATGGCAATTTATATTTTGGAAAATATTTCTCGAGTTTTGGCCGAAAAAACAATATTTTTGGTGATTTCTGCGGTTTTATATGCCATTTTTTTAATTTTTTGTAAGGGGTACCATCATCATTTTTTGCAAAAATGGGCTAAAATTTTTTTTTCCTAAATTTGAGTTTGTGTGGAAAGGGAATTTAATTACGAGTCCAAAAAGGTATGGCAATTTATATTTTGGAAAATATTTCTCGAGTTTTGGCCGAAAAAACAATATTTTTGGTGATTTCTGCGATTTTATATGCCATTTTTTTAATTTTTTGTAAGGGCTCAATTTTTTTTTTCCTAAATTTGAAATTGTGTGGAAAGGGAATTTAATTACGAGTCCAACAAGGTATGGCAATCCATATTTCTCGAGTTTTGGCCGAAAAAAACAATATTTTTGGTGATTTCTGCGATTTTATATGACATTTTTTTAATTTTTTGTAAGGGGTACCATCATCATTTTTTGCAAAAATGGGCTAAAATTTTTTTTTCCTAAATTTGAGTTTGTGTGGAAAGGGAATTTAATTACGAGTCCCACAAGGTATGGCAATCCATATTTTGGCAAATATTTCTCCAGTTTTGGCCGAAAAAACAATATTTTTAGTGATTTCTGCGATTTTATATGCCATTTTTTTAATTTTTTGTAAGGGGTACCATCATCATTTTTTGCAAAAATGGGCTAAAATTTTTTTTTCCTAAATTTGAGTTTGTGTGGAAAGGGAATTTAATTACGAGTCCCACAAGGTATGGCAATCCATATTTTGGCAAATATTTCTCCAGTTTTGGCCGAAAAAACAATATTTTTAGTGATTTCTGCGATTTTATATGCCATTTTTTTAATTTTTTGTAAGGGGTACCATCATCATTTTTTGCAAAAATGGGCTAAAATTTTTTTTTCCTAAATTTGAGTTTGTGTGGAAAGGGAATTTAATTACGAGTCCCACAAGGTATGGCAATCCATATTTAAGCAAATATTTCTCGATTTTTGGCCGAAAAAAACAATATTTTTGGTGATTTCTGCGGTTTTATATGCCATTTTTTTAATTTTTTGTAAGGGCTCAATTTTTTTTTTCCTAAATTTGAAATTGTGTGGAAAGGGAATTTAATTACGAGTCCAACAAGGTATGGCAATCCATATTTCTCGAGTTTTGGCCGAAAAAAACAATATTTTTGGTGATTTCTGCGATTTTATATGACATTTTTTTAATTTTTTGTAAGGGGTACCATCATCATTTTTTGCAAAAATGGGCTAAAATTTTTTTTTCCTAAATTTGAGTTTGTGTGGAAAGGGAATTTAATTACGAGTCCCACAAGGTATGGCAATCCATATTTTGGCAAATATTTCTCCAGTTTTGGCCGAAAAAACAATATTTTTGGTGATTTCTGCGATTTTATATGACATTTTTTTAATTTTTTGTAAGGGGTACCATCATCATTTTTTGCAAAAATGGGCTAAAATTTTTTTTTCCTAAATTTGAGTTTGTGTGGAAAGGGAATTTAATTACGAGTCCCACAAGGTATGGCAATCCATATTTTGGCAAATATTTCTCCAGTTTTGGCCGAAAAAACAATATTTTTAGTGATTTCTGCGATTTTATATGCCATTTTTTTAATTTTTTGTAAGGGGTACCATCATCATTTTTTGCAAAAATGGGCTAAAATTTTTTTTTCCTAAATTTGAGTTTGTGTGGAAAGGGAATTTAATTACGAGTCCCACAAGGTATGGCAATCCATATTTTGGCAAATATTTCTCCAGTTTTGGCCGAAAAAACAATATTTTTAGTGATTTCTGCGATTTTATATGCCATTTTTTTAATTTTTTGTAAGGGGTACCATCATCATTTTTTGCAAAAATGGGCTAAAATTTTTTTTTCCTAAATTTGAGTTTGTGTGGAAAGGGAATTTAATTACGAGTCCCACAAGGTATGGCAATCCATATTTAAGCAAATATTTCTCGATTTTTGGCCGAAAAAACAATATTTTTGGTGATTTCTGCGGTTTTATATGCCATTTTTTTAATTTTTTGTAAGGGCTCAATTTTTTTTTTCCTAAATTTGAAATTGTGTGGAAAGGGAATTTAATTACGAGTCCAACAAGGTATGGCAATCCATATTTCTCGAGTTTTGGCCGAAAAAAACAATATTTTTGGTGATTTCTGCGATTTTATATGACATTTTTTTAATTTTTTGTAAGGGGTACCATCATCATTTTTTGCAAAAATGGGCTAAAATTTTTTTTTCCTAAATTTGAGTTTGTGTGGAAAGGGAATTTAATTACGAGTCCCACAAGGTATGGCAATCCATATTTTGGCAAATATTTCTCCAGTTTTGGCCGAAAAAACAATATTTTTAGTGATTTCTGCGATTTTATATGCCATTTTTTTAATTTTTTGTAAGGGGTACCATCATCATTTTTTGCAAAAATGGGCTAAAATTTTTTTTTCCTAAATTTGAGTTTGTGTGGAAAGGGAATTTAATTACGAGTCCAACAAGGTATGGCAATCCATATTTTGGCAAATATTTCTCGAGTTTTGGCCGAAAAAACAATATTTTTAGTGATTTCTGCGATTTTATATGACATTTTTTTAATTTTTTGCAAAAATGGGCTAAAATTTGTTTTTCCTAAATTTGAGTTTGTGTGGAAAGGGAATTTAATTACGAGTCCAACAAGGTATGGCAATCCATATTTTGGCAAATATTTCTCCAGTTTTGGCCGAAAAAACATTATTTTTGGTGATTTCTGCGATTTTATATGCCATTTTTTTAATTTTTTGCAAGGGGTACCATCATAATTTTTTGCAAAAATGGGCTAAAATTTTTTTTTCCTAAATTTGAGTTTGTGGAAAGGGAATTTAATTACGAGTCCAAAAAGGTATGGCAATCCATATTTTGGCAAATATTTCTCAAGTTTTGGCCGAAAAAACAATATTTTTGGTGATTTCTGCGATTTTATATGCCATTTTTTTAATTTTTTGTAGGGGTACCATCATCATTTTTTGCAAAAATGGGCTAAAATTTTTTTTTCCTAAATTTGAGTTTGTGTGGAAAGGGAATTTAATTACGAGTCCCACAAGGTATGGCAATCCATATTTAAGCAAATATTTCTCGATTTTTGGCCGAAAAAACAATATTTTTGGTGATTTCTGCGGTTTTATATGCCATTTTTTTAATTTTTTGTAAGGGCTCAATTTTTTTTTTCCTAAATTTGAAATTGTGTGGAAAGGGAATTTAATTACGAGTCCAACAAGGTATGGCAATCCATATTTCTCGAGTTTTGGCCGAAAAAAACAATATTTTTGGTGATTTCTGCGATTTTATATGACATTTTTTTAATTTTTTGTAAGGGGTACCATCATCATTTTTTGCAAAAATGGGCTAAAATTTTTTTTTCCTAAATTTGAGTTTGTGTGGAAAGGGAATTTAATTACGAGTCCCACAAGGTATGGCAATCCATATTTTGGCAAATATTTCTCCAGTTTTGGCCGAAAAAAACAATATTTTTAGTGATTTCTGCGATTTTATATGCCATTTTTTTAATTTTTTGTAAGGGGTACCATCATCATTTTTTGCAAAAATGGGCTAAAATTTTTTTTTCCTAAATTTGAGTTTGTGTGGAAAGGGAATTTAATTACGAGTCCAACAAGGTATGGCAATCCATATTTTGGCAAATATTTCTCCAGTTTTGGCCGAAAAAACAATATTTTTGGTGATTTCTGCGATTTTATATGCCATTTTTTTAATTTTTTGTAAGGGGTACCATCATCATTTTTTGCAAAAATGGGCTAAAATTTTTTTTTCCTAAATTTGAGTTTGTGTGGAAAGGGAATTTAATTACGAGTCCCACAAGGTATGGCAATCCATATTTAAGCAAATATTTCTCGATTTTTGGCCGAAAAAACAATATTTTTGGTGATTTCTGCGGTTTTATATGCCATTTTTTTAATTTTTTGTAAGGGCTCAATTTTTTTTTTCCTAAATTTGAAATTGTGTGGAAAGGGAATTAAATTACGAGTCCAACAAGGTATGGCAATCCATATTTCTCGAGTTTTGGCCGAAAAAAACAATATTTTTGGTGATTTCTGCGATTTTATATGACATTTTTTTAATTTTTTGTAAGGGGTACCATCATCATTTTTTGCAAAAATGGGCTAAAATTTTTTTTTCCTAAATTTGAGTTTGTGTGGAAAGGGAATTTAATTACGAGTCCCACAAGGTATGGCAATCCATATTTTGGCAAATATTTCTCCAGTTTTGGCCGAAAAAACAATATTTTTGGTGATTTCTGCGATTTTATATGCCATTTTTTTAATTTTTTGTAGGGGTACCATCATCATTTTTTGCAAAAATGGGCTAAAATTTTTTTTTCCTAAATTTGAGTTTGTGTGGAAAGGGAATTTAATTACGAGTCCAACAAGGTATGGCATCCATATTTTGGCAAATATTTCTCCAGTTTTGGCCGAAAAAACAATATTTTTGGTGATTTCTGCGATTTTATATGCCATTTTTTTAATTTTTTGTAAGGGGTACCATCATCATTTTTTGCAAAAATGGGCTAAAATTTTTTTTTCCTAAATTTGAGTTTGTGTGGAAAGGGAATTTAATTACGAGTCCCACAAGGTATGGCAATCCATATTTAAGCAAATATTTCTCGATTTTTGGCCGAAAAAACAATATTTTTGGTGATTTCTGCGGTTTTATATGCCATTTTTTTAATTTTTTGTAAGGGCTCAATTTTTTTTTTCCTAAATTTGAAATTGTGTGGAAAGGGAATTTAATTACGAGTCCAACAAGGTATGGCAATCCATATTTCTCGAGTTTTGGCCGAAAAAAACAATATTTTTGGTGATTTCTGCGATTTTATATGACATTTTTTTAATTTTTTGTAAGGGGTACCATCATCATTTTTTGCAAAAATGGGCTAAAATTTTTTTTTCCTAAATTTGAGTTTGTGTGGAAAGGGAATTTAATTACGAGTCCCACAAGGTATGGCAATCCATATTTTGGCAAATATTTCTCCAGTTTTGGCCGAAAAAACAATATTTTTAGTGATTTCTGCGATTTTATATGCCATTTTTTTAATTTTTTGTAAGGGGTACCATCATCATTTTTTGCAAAAATGGGCTAAAATTTTTTTTTCCTAAATTTGAGTTTGTGTGGAAAGGGAATTTAATTACGAGTCCAACAAGGTAAATATTTCTCCAGTTTTGGCCGAAAAAAACAATATTTTTGGTGATTTCTGCGATTTTATATGCCATTTTTTTAATTTTTTGTAAGGGGTACCATCATAATTTTTTGCAAAAATGGGCTAAAATTTTTTTTTCCTAAATTTGAGTTTGTGTGGAAAGGGAATTTAATTACGAGTCCCACAAGGTATGGCAATCCATATTTAAGCAAATATTTCTCGATTTTTGGCCGAAAAAACAATATTTTTGGTGATTTCTGCGGTTTTATATGCCATTTTTTTAATTTTTTGTAAGGGCTCAATTTTTTTTTTCCTAAATTTGAAATTGTGTGGAAAGGGAATTTAATTACGAGTCCAAAAAGGTATGGCAATCCATATTTTGGAAAATATTTCTCGAGTTTTGGCCGAAAAAACAATTTTTTTGGTGATTTCTGCGATTTTATATGCCATTTTTTTAATTTTTTGCAAGGGGTACCATCATAATTTTTTGCAAAAATGGGCTAAAATTTTTTTTTCCTAAATTTGAGTTTGTGGAAAGGGAATTTAATTACGAGTCCAAAAAGGTATGGCAATCCATATTTTGGCAAATATTTCTCAAGTTTTGGCCGAAAAAACAATATTTTTGGTGATTTCTGCGATTTTATATGCCATTTTTTTAATTTTTTGTAAGGGGTACCATCATCATTTTTTGCATAAATGGGCTAAAATTTTTTTTTCCTAAATTTGAGTTTGTGTGGAAAGGGAATTTAATTACGAGTCCAACAAGGTATGGCAATCCATATTTTGGCAAATATTTCTCCAGTTTTGGCCGAAAAAACAATATTTTTGGTGATTTCTGCGATTTTATATGCCATTTTTTTAATTTTTTGTAAGGGGTACCATCATCATTTTTTGCAAAAATGGGCTAAAATTTTTTTTTCCTAAATTTGAGTTTGTGGAAAGGGAATTTAATTACGAGTCCAAAAAGGTATGGCAATCCATATTTTGGCAAATATTTCTCAAGTTTTGGCCGAAAAAACAATATTTTTGGTGATTTCTGCGATTTTATATGCCATTTTTTTAATTTTTTGTAAGGGGTACCATCATCATTTTTTGCAAAAATGGGCTAAAATTTTTTTTTCCTAAATTTGAGTTTGTGTGGAAAGGGAATTTAATTACGAGTCCAACAAGGTATGGCAATCCATATTTTGGCAAATATTTCTCCAGTTTTGGCCGAAAAAACAATATTTTTGGTGATTTCTGCGATTTTATATGCCATTTTTTTAATTTTTTGTAAGGGGTACCATCATCATTTTTTGCAAAAATGGGCTAAAATTTTTTTTTCCTAAATTTGAGTTTGTGTGGAAAGGGAATTTAATTACGAGTCCCACAAGGTATGGCAATCCATATTTAAGCAAATATTTCTCCAGTTTTGGCCGAAAAAACAATATTTTTGGTGATTTCTGCGATTTTATATGCCATTTTTTTAATTTTTTGTAAGGGGTACCATCATCATTTTTTGCAAAAATGGGCTAAAATTTTTTTTTCCTAAATTTGAGTTTGTGGAAAGGGAATTTAATTACGAGTCCAAAAAGGTATGGCAATCCATATTTTGGCAAATATTTCTCAAGTTTTGGCCGAAAAAACAATATTTTTGGTGATTTCTGCGATTTTATATGCCATTTTTTTAATTTTTTGTAAGGGGTACCATCATCATTTTTTGCAAAAATGGGCTAAAATTTTTTTTTCCTAAATTTGAGTTTGTGTGGAAAGGGAATTTAATTACGAGTCCAACAAGGTATGGCAATCCATATTTTGGCAAATATTTCTCCAGTTTTGGCCGAAAAAACAATATTTTTGGTGATTTCTGCGATTTTATATGCCATTTTTTTAATTTTTTGTAAGGGGTACCATCATCATTTTTTGCAAAAATGGGCTAAAATTTTTTTTTCCTAAATTTGAGTTTGTGTGGAAAGGGAATTTAATTACGAGTCCCACAAGGTATGGCAATCCATATTTAAGCAAATATTTCTCGATTTTTGGCCGAAAAAACAATATTTTTGGTGATTTCTGCGGTTTTATATGCCATTTTTTTAATTTTTTGTAAGGGCTCAATTTTTTTTTTCCTAAATTTGAAATTGTGTGGAAAGGGAATTTAATTACGAGTCCAACAAGGTATGGCAATCCATATTTCTCGAGTTTTGGCCGAAAAAAACAATATTTTTGGTGATTTCTGCGATTTTATATGACATTTTTTTAATTTTTTGTAAGGGGTACCATCATCATTTTTTGCAAAAATGGGCTAAAATTTTTTTTTCCTAAATTTGAGTTTGTGTGGAAAGGGAATTTAATTACGAGTCCCACAAGGTATGGCAATCCATATTTTGGCAAATATTTCTCCAGTTTTGGCCGAAAAAACAATATTTTTAGTGATTTCTGCGATTTTATATGCCATTTTTTTAATTTTTTGTAAGGGGTACCATCATCATTTTTTGCAAAAATGGGCTAAAATTTTTTTTTCCTAAATTTGAGTTTGTGTGGAAAGGGAATTTAATTACGAGTCCAACAAGGTATGGCAATCCATATTTTGGCAAATATTTCTCCAGTTTTGGCCGAAAAAACAATATTTTTGGTGATTTCTGCGATTTTATATGCCATTTTTTTAATTTTTTGTAAGGGGTACCATCATCATTTTTTGCAAAAATGGGCTAAAATTTTTTTTTCCTAAATTTGAGTTTGTGTGGAAAGGGAATTTAATTACGAGTCCCACAAGGTATGGCAATCCATATTTAAGCAAATATTTCTCGATTTTTGGCCGAAAAAACAATATTTTTGGTGATTTCTGCGGTTTTATATGCCATTTTTTTAATTTTTTGTAAGGGCTCAATTTTTTTTTTCCTAAATTTGAAATTGTGTGGAAAGGGAATTTAATTACGAGTCCAACAAGGTATGGCAATCCATATTTCTCGAGTTTTGGCCGAAAAAAAACAATATTTTTGGTGATTTCTGCGATTTTATATGACATTTTTTTAATTTTTTGTAAGGGGTACCATCATCATTTTTTGCAAAAATGGGCTAAAATTTTTTTTTCCTAAATTTGAGTTTGTGTGGAAAGGGAATTTAATTACGAGTCCCACAAGGTATGGCAATCCATATTTTGGCAAATATTTCTCCAGTTTTGGCCGAAAAAACAATATTTTTAGTGATTTCTGCGATTTTATATGCCATTTTTTTAATTTTTTGTAAGGGGTACCATCATCATTTTTTGCAAAAATGGGCTAAAATTTTTTTTTCCTAAATTTGAGTTTGTGTGGAAAGGGAATTTAATTACGAGTCCCACAAGGTATGGCAATCCATATTTAAGCAAATATTTCTCGATTTTTGGCCGAAAAAACAATATTTTTGGTGATTTCTGCGGTTTTATATGCCATTTTTTTAATTTTTTGTAAGGGCTCAATTTTTTTTTTCCTAAATTTGAAATTGTGTGGAAAGGGAATTTAATTACGAGTCCAACAAGGTATGGCAATCCATATTTCTCGAGTTTTGGCCGAAAAAAACAATATTTTTGGTGATTTCTGCGATTTTATATGACATTTTTTTAATTTTTTGTAAGGGGTACCATCATCATTTTTTGCAAAAATGGGCTAAAATTTTTTTTTCCTAAATTTGAGTTTGTGTGGAAAGGGAATTTAATTACGAGTCCCACAAGGTATGGCAATCCATATTTTGGCAAATATTTCTCCAGTTTTGGCCGAAAAAACAATATTTTTAGTGATTTCTGCGATTTTATATGCCATTTTTTTAATTTTTTGTAAGGGGTACCATCATCATTTTTTGCAAAAATGGGCTAAAATTTTTTTTTCCTAAATTTGAGTTTGTGTGGAAAGGGAATTTAATTACGAGTCCAACAAGGTATGGCAATCCATATTTTGGCAAATATTTCTCCAGTTTTGGCCGAAAAAACAATATTTTTGGTGATTTCTGCGGTTTTATATGCCATTTTTTTAATTTTTTGTAAGGGCTCAATTTTTTTTTTCCTAAATTTGAAATTGTGTGGAAAGGGAATTTAATTACGAGTCCAACAAGGTATGGCAATCCATATTTCTCGAGTTTTGGCCGAAAAAAACAATATTTTTGGTGATTTCTGCGATTTTATATGACATTTTTTTAATTTTTTGTAAGGGGTACCATCATCATTTTTTGCAAAAATGGGCTAAAATTTTTTTTTCCTAAATTTGAGTTTGTGTGGAAAGGGAATTTAATTACGAGTCCCACAAGGTATGGCAATCCATATTTTGGCAAATATTTCTCCAGTTTTGGCCGAAAAAACAATATTTTTAGTGATTTCTGCGATTTTATATGCCATTTTTTTAATTTTTTGTAAGGGGTACCATCATCATTTTTTGCAAAAATGGGCTAAAATTTTTTTTTCCTAAATTTGAGTTTGTGTGGAAAGGGAATTTAATTACGAGTCCCACAAGGTATGGCAATCCATATTTAAGCAAATATTTCTCGATTTTTGGCCGAAAAAAACAATATTTTTGGTGATTTCTGCGGTTTTATATGCCATTTTTTTAATTTTTTGTAAGGGCTCAATTTTTTTTTTCCTAAATTTGAAATTGTGTGGAAAGGGAATTTAATTACGAGTCCAACAAGGTATGGCAATCCATATTTCTCGAGTTTTGGCCGAAAAAAACAATATTTTTGGTGATTTCTGCGATTTTATATGACATTTTTTTAATTTTTTGTAAGGGGTACCATCATCATTTTTTGCAAAAATGGGCTAAAATTTTTTTTTCCTAAATTTGAGTTTGTGTGGAAAGGGAATTTAATTACGAGTCCCACAAGGTATGGCAATCCATATTTTGGCAAATATTTCTCCAGTTTTGGCCGAAAAAACAATATTTTTAGTGATTTCTGCGATTTTATATGCCATTTTTTTAATTTTTTGTAAGGGGTACCATCATCATTTTTTGCAAAAATGGGCTAAAATTTTTTTTTCCTAAATTTGAGTTTGTGTGGAAAGGGAATTTAATTACGAGTCCCACAAGGTATGGCAATCCATATTTAAGCAAATATTTCTCCAGTTTTGGCCGAAAAAACAATATTTTTGGTGATTTCTGCGGTTTTATATGCCATTTTTTTAATTTTTTGTAAGGGGTACCATCATCATTTTTTGCAAAAATGGGCTAAAATTTTTTTTTCCTAAATTTGAGTTTGTGTGGAAAGGGAATTTAATTACGAGTCCCACAAGGTATGGCAATCCATATTTAAGCAAATATTTCTCGATTTTTGGCCGAAAAAACAATATTTTTGGTGATTTCTGCGGTTTTATATGCCATTTTTTTAATTTTTTGTAAGGGCTCAATTTTTTTTTTCCTAAATTTGAGTTTGTGTGGAAAGGGAATTTAATTACGAGTCCCACAAGGTATGGCAATCCATATTTAAGCAAATATTTCTCGATTTTTGGCCGAAAAAACAATATTTTTGGTGATTTCTGCGGTTTTATATGCCATTTTTTTAATTTTTTGTAAGGGCTCAATTTTTTTTTTCCTAAATTTGAAATTGTGTGGAAAGGGAATTTAATTACGAGTCCAACAAGGTATGGCAATCCATATTTCTCGAGTTTTGGCCGAAAAAAACAATATTTTTGGTGATTTCTGCGATTTTATATGACATTTTTTTAATTTTTTGTAAGGGGTACCATCATCATTTTTTGCAAAAATGGGCTAAAATTTTTTTTTCCTAAATTTGAGTTTGTGTGGAAAGGGAATTTAATTACGAGTCCCACAAGGTATGGCAATCCATATTTAAGCAAATATTTCTCGATTTTTGGCAGAAAAAACAATATTTTTGGTGATTTCTGCGGTTTTATATGCCATTTTTTTAATTTTTTGTAAGGGGTACCATCATCATTTTTTGCAAAAATGGGCTAAAATTTTTTTTTCCTAAATTTGAGTTTGTGTGGAAAGGGAATTTAATTACGAGTCCCACAAGGTATGGCAATCCATATTTAAGCAAATATTTCTCGATTTTTGGCAGAAAAAACAATATTTTTGGTGATTTCTGCGGTTTTATATGCCATTTTTTTAATTTTTTGTAAGGGGTACCATCATCATTTTTTGCAAAAATGGGCTAAAATTTTTTTTTCCTACATTTGAGTTTGTGTGGAAAGGGAATTTAATTACGAGTCCCACAAGGTATGGCAATCCATATTTAAGCAAATATTTCTCGATTTTTGGCCGAAAAAACAATTTTTGGTGATTTCTGCGGTTTTATATGCCATTTTTTTAATTTTTTGTAAGGGCTCAATTTTTTTTTTTCCTAAATTTGAAATTGTGTGGAAAGGGAATTTAATTACGAGTCCAACAAGGTATGGCAATCCATATTTCTCGAGTTTTGGCCGAAAAAAACAATATTTTTGGTGATTTCTGCGATTTTATATGACATTTTTTTAATTTTTTGTAAGGGGTACCATCATCATTTTTTGCAAAAATGGGCTAAAATTTTTTTTTCCTAAATTTGAGTTTGTGTGGAAAGGGAATTTAATTACGAGTCCCACAAGGTATGGCAATCCATATTTTGGCAAATATTTCTCCAGTTTTGGCCGAAAAAACAATATTTTTAGTGATTTCTGCGATTTTATATGCCATTTTTTTAATTTTTTGTAAGGGGTACCATCATCATTTTTTGCAAAAATGGGCTAAAATTTTTTTTTCCTAAATTTGAGTTTGTGTGGAAAGGGAATTTAATTACGAGTCCAACAAGGTATGGCAATCCATATTTTGGCAAATATTTCTCCAGTTTTGGCCGAAAAAACAATATTTTTGGTGATTTCTGCGATTTTATATGCCATTTTTTTAATTTTTTGTAAGGGGTACCATCATCATTTTTTGCAAAAATGGGCTAAAATTTTTTTTTCCTAAATTTGAGTTTGTGTGGAAAGGGAATTTAATTACGAGTCCAACAAGGTATGGCAATCCATATTTTGGCAAATATTTCTCCAGTTTTGGCCGAAAAAACTATATTTTTGGTGATTTCTGCGATTTTATATGCCATTTTTTTAATTTTTTGTAAGGGGTACCATCATCATTTTTTGCAAAAATGGGCTAAAATTTTTTTTTCCTAAATTTGAGTTTGTGTGGAAAGGGAATTTAATTACGAGTCCAACAAGGTATGGCAATCCATATTTTGGCAAATATTTCTCCAGTTTTGGCCGAAAAAACAATATTTTTGGTGATTTCTGCGATTTTATATGCTATTTTTTTAATTTTTTGTAAGGGGTACCATCATCATTTTTTGCAAAAATGGGCTAAAATTTTTTTTTCCTAAATTTGAGTTTGTGGAAAGGGAATTTAATTACGAGTCCAAAAAGGTATGGCAATCCATATTTTGGCAAATATTTCTCAAGTTTTGGCCGAAAAAACAATATTTTTGGTGATTTCTGCGATTTTATATGCCATTTTTTTAATTTTTTGTAAGGGGTACCATCATCATTTTTTGCAAAAATGGGCTAAAATTTTTTTTTCCTAAATTTGAGTTTGTGTGGAAAGGGAATTTAATTACGAGTCCAACAAGGTATGGCAATCTATATTTTGGCAAATATTTCTCCAGTTTTGGCCGAAAAAACAATATTTTTGGTGATTTCTGCGATTTTATATGCCATTTTTTTAATTTTTTGTAAGGGGTACCATCATCATTTTTTGCAAAAATGGGCTAAAATTTTTTTTTCCTAAATTTGAGTTTGTGTGGAAAGGGAATTTAATTACGAGTCCCACAAGGTATGGCAATCCATATTTAAGCAAATATTTCTCGATTTTTGGCCGAAAAAACAATATTTTTGGTGATTTCTGCGGTTTTATATGCCATTTTTTTAATTTTTTGTAAGGGCTCAATTTTTTTTTTCCTAAATTTGAAATTGTGTGGAAAGGGAATTTAATTACGAGTCCAACAAGGTATGGCAATCCATATTTCTCGAGTTTTGGCCGAAAAAAACAATATTTTTGGTGATTTCTGCGATTTTATATGACATTTTTTTAATTTTTTGTAAGGGGTAGCATCATCATTTTTTGCAAAAATGGGCTAAAATTTTTTTTTCCTAAATTTGAGTTTGTGTGGAAAGGGAATTTAATTACGAGTCCCACAAGGTATGGCAATCCATATTTTGGCAAATATTTCTCCAGTTTTGGCCGAAAAAACAATATTTTTAGTGATTTCTGCGATTTTATATGCCATTTTTTTAATTTTTTGTAAGGGGTACCATCATCATTTTTTGCAAAAATGGGCTAAAATTTTTTTTTCCTAAATTTGAGTTTGTGTGGAAAGGGAATTTAATTACGAGTCCCACAAGGTATGGCAATCCATATTTAAGCAAATATTTCTCGATTTTTGGCCGAAAAAACAATATTTTTGGTGATTTCTGCGGTTTTATATGCCATTTTTTTAATTTTTTGTAAGGGCTCAATTTTTTTTTTCCTAAATTTGAAATTGTGTGGAAAGGGAATTTAATTACGAGTCCAACAAGGTATGGCAATCCATATTTCTCGAGTTTTGGCCGAAAAAAAACAATATTTTTGGTGATTTCTGCGATTTTATATGACATTTTTTTAATTTTTTGTAAGGGGTACCATCATCATTTTTTGCAAAAATGGGCTAAAATTTTTTTTTCCTAAATTTGAGTTTGTGTGGAAAGGGAATTTAATTACGAGTCCCACAAGGTATGGCAATCCATATTTTGGCAAATATTTCTCCAGTTTTGGCCGAAAAAACAATATTTTTAGTGATTTCTGCGATTTTATATGCCATTTTTTTAATTTTTTGTAAGGGGTACCATCATCATTTTTTGCAAAAATGGGCTAAAATTTTTTTTTCCTAAATTTGAGTTTGTGTGGAAAGGGAATTTAATTACGAGTCCCACAAGGTATGGCAATCCATATTTTGGCAAATATTTCTCCAGTTTTGGCCGAAAAAACAATATTTTTAGTGATTTCTGCGATTTTATATGCCATTTTTTTAATTTTTTGTAAGGGGTACCATCATCATTTTTTGCAAAAATGGGCTAAAATTTTTTTTTCCTAAATTTGAGTTTGTGTGGAAAGGGAATTTAATTACGAGTCCCACAAGGTATGGCAATCCATATTTAAGCAAATATTTCTCGATTTTTGGCCGAAAAAACAATATTTTTGGTGATTTCTGCGGTTTTATATGCCATTTTTTTAATTTTTTGTAAGGGCTCAATTTTTTTTTTCCTAAATTTGAAATTGTGTGGAAAGGGAATTTAATTACGAGTCCAACAAGGTATGGCAATCCATATTTCTCGAGTTTTGGCCGAAAAAAACAATATTTTTGGTGATTTCTGCGATTTTATATGACATTTTTTTAATTTTTTGTAAGGGGTACCATCATCATTTTTTGCAAAAATGGGCTAAAATTTTTTTTTCCTAAATTTGAGTTTGTGTGGAAAGGGAATTTAATTACGAGTCCCACAAGGTATGGCAATCCATATTTTGGCAAATATTTCTCCAGTTTTGGCCGAAAAAACAATATTTTTAGTGATTTCTGCGATTTTATATGCCATTTTTTTAATTTTTTGTAAGGGGTACCATCATCATTTTTTGCAAAAATGGGCTAAAATTTTTTTTTCCTAAATTTGAGTTTGTGTGGAAAGGGAATTTAATTACGAGTCCCACAAGGTATGGCAATCCATATTTAAGCAAATATTTCTCGATTTTTGGCCGAAAAAACAATATTTTTGGTGATTTCTGCGGTTTTATATGCCATTTTTTTAATTTTTTGTAAGGGCTCAATTTTTTTTTTCCTAAATTTGAAATTGTGTGGAAAGGGAATTTAATTACGAGTCCAAAAAGGTATGGCAATCCATATTTTGGAAAATATTTCTCGAGTTTTGGCCGAAAAAACAATATTTTTGGTGATTTCTGCGATTTTATATGCCATTTTTTTAATTTTTTGCAAGGGGTACCATCATAATTTTTTGCAAAAATGGGCTAAAATTTTTTTTTCCTAAATTTGAGTTTGTGGAAAGGGAATTTAATTACGAGTCCATATTTAAGCAAATATTTCTCGATTTTTGGCCGAAAAAACAATATTTTTGGTGATTTCTGCGGTTTTATATGCCATTTTTTTAATTTTTTGTAAGGGCTCAATTTTTTTTTTCCTAAATTTGAAATTGTGTGGAAAGGGAATTTAATTACGAGTCCAACAAGGTATGGCAATCCATATTTCTCGAGTTTTGGCCGAAAAAAACAATATTTTTGGTGATTTCTGCGATTTTATATGACATTTTTTTAATTTTTTGTAAGGGGTACCATCATCATTTTTTGCAAAAATGGGCTAAAATTTTTTTTTCCTAAATTTGAGTTTGTGTGGAAAGGGAATTTTTTCCTAAATTTGAGTTTGTGTGGAAAGGGAATTTAATTACGAGTCCCACAAGGTATGGCAATCCATATTTTGGCAAATATTTCTCCAGTTTTGGCCGAAAAAACAATATTTTTAGTGATTTCTGCGATTTTATATGCCATTTTTTTAATTTTTTGTAAGGGGTACCATCATCATTTTTTGCAAAAATGGGCTAAAATTTTTTTTTCCTAAATTTGAGTTTGTGTGGAAAGGGAATTTAATTACGAGTCCCACAAGGTATGGCAATCCATATTTAAGCAAATATTTCTCGATTTTTGGCCGAAAAAACAATATTTTTGGTGATTTCTGCGGTTTTATATGCCATTTTTTTAATTTTTTGTAAGGGCTCAATTTTTTTTTTCCTAAATTTGAAATTGTGTGGAAAGGGAATTTAATTACGAGTCCAACAAGGTATGGCAATCCATATTTCTCGAGTTTTGGCCGAAAAAAACAATATTTTTGGTGATTTCTGCGATTTTATATGACATTTTTTTAATTTTTTGTAAGGGGTACCATCATCATTTTTTGCAAAAATGGGCTAAAATTTTTTTTTCCTAAATTTGAGTTTGTGTGGAAAGGGAATTTAATTACGAGTCCCACAAGGTATGGCAATCCATATTTTGGCAAATATTTCTCCAGTTTTGGCCGAAAAAACAATATTTTTAGTGATTTCTGCGATTTTATATGCCATTTTTTTAATTTTTTGTAAGGGGTACCATCATCATTTTTTGCAAAAATGGGCTAAAATTTTTTTTTCCTAAATTTGAGTTTGTGTGGAAAGGGAATTTAATTACGAGTCCCACAAGGTATGGCAATCCATATTTAAGCAAATATTTCTCGATTTTTGGCCGAAAAAACAATATTTTTGGTGATTTCTGCGGTTTTATATGCCATTTTTTTAATTTTTTGTAAGGGCTCAATTTTTTTTTTCCTAAATTTGAAATTGTGTGGAAAGGGAATTTAATTACGAGTCCAAAAAGGTATGGCAATCCATATTTTGGAAAATATTTCTCGAGTTTTGGCCGAAAAAACAATATTTTTGGTGATTTCTGCGATTTTATATGCCATTTTTTTAATTTTTTGCAAGGGGTACCATCATAATTTTTTGCAAAAATGGGCTAAAATTTTTTTTTCCTAAATTTGAGTTTGTGGAAAGGGAATTTAATTACGAGTCCAAAAAGGTATGGCAATCCATATTTTGGCAAATATTTCTCAAGTTTTGGCCGAAAAAACAATATTTTTGGTGATTTCTGCGATTTTATATGCCATCTGCGATTTTATAATTTTTTGTAAGGGGTACCATCATCATTTTTTGCAAAAATGGGCTAAAATTTTTTTTTCCTAAATTTGAGTTTGTGTGGAAAGGGAATTTAATTACGAGTCCAACAAGGTATGGCAATCCATATTTTGGCAAATATTTCTCCAGTTTTGGCCGAAAAAACAATATTTTTGGTGATTTCTGCAATTTTATATGCCATTTTTTTAATTTTTTGTAAGGGGTACCATCATCATTTTTTGCAAAAATGGGCTAAAATTTTTTTTTCCTAAATTTGAGTTTGTGTGGAAAGGGAATTTAATTACGAGTCCCACAAGGTATGGCAATCCATATTTAAGCAAATATTTCTCGATTTTTGGCCGAAAAAACAATATTTTTGGTGATTTCTGCGGTTTTATATGCCATTTTTTTAATTTTTTGTAAGGGCTCAATTTTTTTTTTCCTAAATTTGAAATTGTGTGGAAAGGGAATTTAATTACGAGTCCAACAAGGTATGGCAATCCATATTTCTCGAGTTTTGGCCGAAAAAAACAATATTTTTGGTGATTTCTGCGATTTTATATGACATTTTTTTAATTTTTTGTAAGGGGTACCATCATCATTTTTTGCAAAAATGGGCTAAAATTTTTTTTTCCTAAATTTGAGTTTGTGTGGAAAGGGAATTTAATTACGAGTCCCACAAGGTATGGCAATCCATATTTTGGCAAATATTTCTCCAGTTTTAGCCGAAAAAACAATATTTTTAGTGATTTCTGCGATTTTATATGCCATTTTTTTAATTTTTTGTAAGGGGTACCATCATCATTTTTTGCAAAAATGGGCTAAAATTTTTTTTTCCTAAATTTGAGTTTGTGTGGAAAGGGAATTTAATTACGAGTCCCACAAGGTATGGCAATCCATATTTAAGCAAATATTTCTCGATTTTTGGCCGAAAAAACAATATTTTTGGTGATTTCTGCGGTTTTATATGCCATTTTTTTAATTTTTTGTAAGGGCTCAATTTTTTTTTTCCTAAATTTGAAATTGTGTGGAAAGGGAATTTAATTACGAGTCCAACAAGGTATGGCAATCCATATTTCTCGAGTTTTGGCCGAAAAAAAACAATATTTTTGGTGATTTCTGCGATTTTATATGACATTTTTTTAATTTTTTGTAAGGGGTACCATCATCATTTTTTGCAAAAATGGGCTAAAATTTTTTTTTCCTAAATTTGAGTTTGTGTGGAAAGGGAATTTAATTACGAGTCCCACAAGGTATGGCAATCCATATTTTGGCAAATATTTCTCCAGTTTTGGCCGAAAAAACAATATTTTTAGTGATTTCTGCGATTTTATATGCCATTTTTTTAATTTTTTGTAAGGGGTACCATCATCATTTTTTGCAAAAATGGGCTAAAATTTTTTTTTCCTAAATTTGAGTTTGTGTGGAAAGGGAATTTAATTACGAGTCCCACAAGGTATGGCAATCCATATTTTGGCAAATATTTCTCCAGTTTTGGCCGAAAAAACAATATTTTTAGTGATTTCTGCGATTTTATATGCCATTTTTTTAATTTTTTGTAAGGGGTACCATCATCATTTTTTGCAAAAATGGGCTAAAATTTTTTTTTCCTAAATTTGAGTTTGTGTGGAAAGGGAATTTAATTACGAGTCCCACAAGGTATGGCAATCCATATTTAAGCAAATATTTCTCGATTTTTGGCCGAAAAAACAATATTTTTGGTGATTTCTGCGGTTTTATATGCCATTTTTTTAATTTTTTGTAAGGGCTCAATTTTTTTTTTCCTAAATTTGAAATTGTGTGGAAAGGGAATTTAATTACGAGTCCAACAAGGTATGGCAATCCATATTTCTCGAGTTTTGGCCGAAAAAAACAATATTTTTGGTGATTTCTGCGATTTTATATGACATTTTTTTAATTTTTTGTAAGGGGTACCATCATCATTTTTTGCAAAAATGGGCTAAAATTTTTTTTTCCTAAATTTGAGTTTGTGTGGAAAGGGAATTTAATTACGAGTCCCACAAGGTATGGCAATCCATATTTTGGCAAATATTTCTCCAGTTTTGGCCGAAAAAACAATATTTTTAGTGATTTCTGCGATTTTATATGCCATTTTTTTAATTTTTTGTAAGGGGTACCATCATCATTTTTTGCAAAAATGGGCTAAAATTTTTTTTTCCTAAATTTGAGTTTGTGTGGAAAGGGAATTTAATTACGAGTCCCACAAGGTATGGCAATCCATATTTTGGCAAATATTTCTCCAGTTTTGGCCGAAAAAACAATATTTTTAGTGATTTCTGCGATTTTATATGCCATTTTTTTAATTTTTTGTAAGGGGTACCATCATCATTTTTTGCAAAAATGGGCTAAAATTTTTTTTTCCTAAATTTGAGTTTGTGTGGAAAGGGAATTTAATTACGAGTCCAACAAGGTATGGCAATCCATATTTCTCCAGTTTTGGCCGAAAAACAATATTTTTGGTGATTTCTGCAATTTTATATGCCATTTTTTTAATTTTTTGTAAGGGGTACCATCATCATTTTTTGCAAAAATGGGCTAAAATTTTTTTTTCCTAAATTTGAGTTTGTGTGGAAAGGGAATTTAATTACGAGTCCCACAAGGTATGGCAATCCATATTTAAGCAAATATTTCTCGATTTTTGGCCGAAAAAACAATATTTTTGGTGATTTCTGCGGTTTTATATGCCATTTTTTTAATTTTTTGTAAGGGCTCAATTTTTTTTTTCCTAAATTTGAAATTGTGTGGAAAGGGAATTTAATTACGAGTCCAACAAGGTATGGCAATCCATATTTCTCGAGTTTTGGCCGAAAAAAACAATATTTTTGGTGATTTCTGCGATTTTATATGACATTTTTTTAATTTTTTGTAAGGGGTACCATCATCATTTTTTGCAAAAATGGGCTAAAATTTTTTTTTCCTAAATTTGAGTTTGTGTGGAAAGGGAATTTAATTACGAGTCCAACAAGGTATGGCAATCCATATTTTGGCAAATATTTCTCGAGTTTTGGCCAAAAAAACAATATTTTTAGTGATTTCTGCGATTTTATATGACATTTTTTTAATTTTTTGCAAAAATGGGCTAAAATTTGTTTTTCCTAAATTTGAGTTTGTGTGGAAAGGGAATTTAATTACGAGTCCAACAAGGTATGGCAATCCATATTTTGGCAAATATTTCTCCAGTTTTGGCCGAAAAAACAATATTTTTGGTGATTTCTGCGATTTTATATGCCATTTTTTTAATTTTTTGTAAGGGGTACCATCATCATTTTTTGCAAAAATGGGCTAAAATTTTTTTTTCCTAAATTTGAGTTTGTGTGGAAAGGGAATTTAATTACGAGTCCCACAAGGTATGGCAATCCATATTTAAGCAAATATTTCTTGATTTTTGGCCGAAAAAACAATATTTTTGGTGATTTCTGCGGTTTTATATGCCATTTTTTTAATTTTTTGTAAGGGCTCAATTTTTTTTTTCCTAAATTTGAAATTGTGTGGAAAGGGAATTTAATTACGAGTCCAACAAGGTATGGCAATCCATATTTCTCGAGTTTTGGCCGAAAAAAACAATATTTTTGGTGATTTCTGCGATTTTATATGACATTTTTTTAATTTTTTGTAAGGGGTACCATCATCATTTTTTGCAAAAATGGGCTAAAATTTTTTTTTCCTAAATTTGAGTTTGTGTGGAAAGGGAATTTAATTACGAGTCCCACAAGGTATGGCAATCCATATTTTGGCAAATATTTCTCCAGTTTTGGCCGAAAAAACAATATTTTTAGTGATTTCTGCGATTTTATATGCAATTTTTTTAATTTTTTGTAAGGGGTACCATCATCATTTTTTGCAAAAATGGGCTAAAATTTTTTTTTCCTAAATTTGAGTTTGTGTGGAAAGGGAATTTAATTACGAGTCCAACAAGGTATGGCAATCCATATTTTGGCAAATATTTCTCGAGTTTTGGCCGAAAAAACAATATTTTTAGTGATTTCTGCGATTTTATATGACATTTTTTTAATTTTTTGCAAAAATGGGCTAAAATTTGTTTTTCCTAAATTTGAGTTTGTGTGGAAAGGGAATTTAATTACGAGTCCAACAAGGTATGGCAATCCATATTTTGGCAAATATTTCTCCAGTTTTGGCCGAAAAAACAATATTTTTGGTGATTTCTGCGATTCCAATGCCCCAGATCTGCACTCCATAATGCGCATTTTATAGTCAAAACTATGAGATTTTTTGGTTTAAGTTACCAGGCGAACAGGAATTACAGAAGGTGACCAACGATCAATTGGTTACTTGGTTTTCAGTAGAAACCTGCTACTGATTATGATCACCTGGTGCCAAATAGCGAAAAAATCCACAAATTTGCAATAAAAATGTGAATTTTGTAGTCAAAACTGTGAGATTTTTTGGTTTAAGCTACCAGGCGAACAGGAATTCCAGAAGGTGACCAACGAACAATTGGTTACTTGGTTTTCAGTAGAAACCTACTACTGATTATGATCACCTGGTGCCAAAAATCCACAAATTTGCCATTAAAATGCGCATTTTAGAGTCAAAATTGTGAGATTTTTTGGTTTAAGTTACCAGGCGAACAGGAATTCCAGAAGGTGACCAACGATCAATTGGTTACTTGGTTTTCAGTAGAAACCTGCTACGGATTATGATCACCTGGTGCCAAATATCGAAAAAATCCCCAAATTTGCCATAAAAATGCGCATTTTATAGTCAAAACTATGAGATTTTTTGGTTTAAGTTACCAGGCGAACAGGAATTACAGAAGGTGACCAACGATCAATTCGTTACTTGGTTTTCAGTAGAAACCTGCTACTGATTATGATCACCTGGTGCCAAATAGCGAAAAAATCCACAAATTTGCAATAAAAATGTGAATTTTGTAGTCAAAATTGTGAGATTTTTTGGTTTAAGTTACCAGGCGAACAGGAATTCCAGAAGGTGACCAACCGTCAATTGGTTTTCAGTAGAAACCTGCTACTGATTATGATCACCTGGTGCCAAATATCGAAAAAATCCACAAATTTGCCATAAAAATGTGCATTTTGTAGTCAAAATTGTGAAATTTTTTCGTTTAAGTTACCAGGCGAACAGGAATTCCAGAAGGTGACCAACGATCAATTGGTTTTCAGTAGAAACCTGCTACTGATTATGATCACCTGGTGCCAATAATCGAAAAAAATCCACAAATTTGCCATAAAAATGCGCATTTTATAGTCAAAATTGTGAGATTTTTTCTTTTAAGTTACCAGGCGAACAGGAATTCCAGAAGGTGACCAACGATCAATTGGTTACTTGGTTTTCAGTAGAAACCTGCTACTGATTATGATCACCTGGTGCCAAATATCGAAAAAAAACCACAAATTTGCCATAAAAATGCGCATTTTGTAGTCAAAATTGTGAGATTTTTTGGTTTAAGTTACCAGGCGAACAGGAATTCCAGAAGGTGACCAACGATCAATTGGTTACTTGGTTTTCAGTAGAAACCTGCTACGGATTATGATCACCTGGTGCCAAATATCGAAAAAATCCCCAAATTTGCCATAAAAATTCGCATTTTATAGTCAAAATTGTGAGATTTTTTGGTTTAAGTTACCAGGCGAAAAGGAATTCCAGAAGGTGACCAACGATCAATTGGGTTACTTGGTTTTCAGTAGAAACCTGCTACTGATTATGATCACCTGGTGCCAAAAATCGAAAAAAATCCACAAATTTGCCATAAAAATGCACATTTTATAGTCATAATTGTGAGATTTTTTGGTTTAAGTAACCAGGCGAACAGGAATTCCAGAAGGTGACCAACGATCAATTGGTTACTTTGTTTTCTGTAGAAACCTGCTACTGATTATGATCACCTGGTGCCAAAAATCGAAAAAAAATCCACAAATTTGCCATAAAAATGTGCATTTTGTAGTCAAAATTGTGAGATTTTTTGGTTTAAGTTACCAGGCGAACAGAAATTCCTGAAGGTGACCAATGATCAATATGTTTTCAGTAGAAACCTGCTACTGATTATGATCACCTGGTGCCAAATATCGAAAAAATCCACAAATTTGCCATAAAAATGTGCATTTTGTAGTCAAAATTGTGAAATTTTTTCGTTTAAGTTACCAGGCAAAGAGGAATTCCAGAAGGTGACCAACGATCAATTGGTTACTTGGTTTTCAGTAGAAACCTGCTACTGATTATGATCGATTTTATATGCCATTTTTTTAATTTTTTGTAAGGGGTACCATCATCATTTTTTGCAAAAATGGGCTAAAATTTTTTTTTCCTAAATTTGAGTTTGTTTGGAAAGGGAATTTAATTACGAGTCCAAAAAGGTATGGCAATCCATATTTTGGAAAATATTTCCCGAGTTTTGGCCGAAAAAACAATATTTTTGGTGATTTCTGCGATTTTATATGCCATTTTTTTAATTTTTTGTAAGGGGTACCATCATCATTTTTTGCAAAAATGGGCTCAAATTTTTTTTTCCTAAATTTGAGTTTGTGTGGAAAGGGAATTTAATTACGAGTCCAACAAGGTATGGCAATCCATATTTTGGAATATATTTCTCGAGTTTTGGCCGAAAAAACAATATTTTTGGTGATTTCTGTAGTCAAAATTGTGAGATTTTTCTTTTAAGTTACCAGGCGAACAGAAATTCCAGAAGGTGACCAACGATCAATTGGTTACTTGGTTTTCAGTAGAAACCTGCTACTGATTATGATCACCTGGTGCCAAATATCGAAAAAAAACCACAAATTTGCCATAAAAATGCGCATTTTGTAGTCAAAATTGTGAGATTTTTTGGTTTAAGTTACCAGGCGAACAGGAATTCCAGAAGGTGACCAACGATCAATTGGTTACTTGGTTTTCAGTAGAAACCTGCTACGGATTATGATCACCTGGTGCCAAATATCGAAAAAATCCCCAAATTTGCCATAAAAATTCGCATTTTATAGTCAAAATTGTGAGATTTTTTGGTTTAAGTTACCAGGCGAAAAGGAATTCCAGAAGGTGACCAACGATCAATTGGGTTACTTGGTTTTCAGTAGAAACCTGCTACTGATTATGATCACCTGGTGCCAAAAATCGAAAAAAATCCACAAATTTGCCATAAAAATGCACATTTTATAGTCATAATTGTGAGATTTTTTGGTTTAAGTAACCAGGCGAACAGGAATTCCAGAAGGTGACCAACGATCAATTGGTTACTTTGTTTTCTGTAGAAACCTGCTACTGATTATGATCACCTGGTGCCAAAAATCGAAAAAAAATCCACAAATTTGCCATAAAAATGTGCATTTTGTAGTCAAAATTGTGAGATTTTTTGGTTTAAGTTACCAGGCGAACAGAAATTCCTGAAGGTGACCAATGATCAATTTGTTTTCTGTAGAAACCTGCTACTGATTATGATCACCTGGTGCCAAATATCGAAAAAATCCACAAATTTGCCATAAAAATGTGCATTTTGTAGTCAAAATTGTGAAATTTTTTCGTTTAAGTTACCAGGCAAAGAGGAATTCCAGAAGGTGACCAACGATCAATTGGTTACTTGGTTTTCAGTAGAAACCTGCTACTGATTATGATCGATTTTATATGCCATTTTTTTAATTTTTTGTAAGGGGTACCATCATCATTTTTTGCAAAAATGGGCTAAAATTTTTTTTTCCTAAATTTGAGTTTGTTTGGAAAGGGAATTTAATTACGAGTCCAAAAAGGTATGGCAATCCATATTTTGGAAAATATTTCCCGAGTTTTGGCCGAAAAAACAATATTTTTGGTGATTTCTGCGATTTTATATGCCATTTTTTTAATTTTTTGTAAGGGGTACCATCATTATTTTTTGCAAAAATGGGCTCAAATTTTTTTTTCCTAAATTTGAGTTTGTGTGGAAAGGGAATTTAATTACGAGTCCAACAAGGTATGGCAATCCATATTTTGGAATATATTTCTCGAGTTTTGGCCGAAAAAACAATATTTTTGGTGATTTCTGTAGTCAAAATTGTGAGATTTTTTGGCTTAAGTTACCATGAGAACAGGAATTCCAGAAGGTGACCAACTATCAATTGGTTACTTGGTTTTCAGTAGAAACCTACTACTGATTATGATCACCTGGTGCCAAATAGCGAAAAAATCCACAAATTTGCCATAAAAATGTGCATTTTGTAGTCAAAATTGTGAGATTTTTTCTTTTAAGTTACCAGGCGAACAGGAATTCCAGAAGGTGACCAACGATCAATTGGTTTTCAGTAGAAACCTGCTACTGATTATGATCGCCTGGTGCCAAATATCGAAAAAATCCACAAATTTGCCATAAAAATGCGCATTTTAGAGTCAAAATTGTGAGATTTTTTGGTTTAAGTTACCAGGCGAACAGGAATTCCAGAAGGTGACCAACGATCAATTGGTTACTTGGTTTTCAGTAGAAACCTGCTACTGATTATGATCGCCTGGTGCCAAATATCGAAAAAATCCACAAATTTGCCATAAAAATGCGCATTTTAGAGTCAAAATTGTGAGATTTTTTGGTTTAAGTTACCAGGCGAACAGGAATTCCAGAAGGTGACCAACGATCAATTGGTTACTTGGTTTTCAGTAGAAACCTGCTACGGATTATGATCACCTGGTGCCAAATATCGAAAAAATCCCCAAATTTGCCATAAAAATGCGCATTTTATAGTCATAATTGTGAGATTTTTTGGTTTAAGTAACCAGGCGAACAGGAATTCCAGAAGGTGACCAACGATCAATTGGTTACTTTGTTTTCTGTAGAAACCTGCTACTGATTATGATCACCTGGTGCCAAAAATCGAAAAAAAATCCACAAATTTGCCATAAAAATGTGCATTTTGTAGTCAAAATTGTGAGATTTTTTGGATTAAGTTACCAGGCGAACAGGAATTCCAGAAGGTGACCAACGATCAATTGGTTGCTTGGTTTTCAGTAGAAACCTGCTACTGATTATGATCGCCTGGTGCCAAATATCGAAAAAATCCACAAATTTGCCATAAAAATGCGCATTTTAGAGTCAAAATTGTGAGATTTTTTGGTTTAAGTTACCAGGCGAACAGGAATTCCAGAAGGTGACCAACGATCAATTGGTTACTTGGTTTTCAGTAGAAACCTGCTACTGATTATGATCGCCTGGTGCCAAATATCGAAAAAATCCACAAATTTGCCATAAAAATGCGCATTTTAGAGTCAAAATTGTGAGATTTTTTGGTTTAAGTTACCAGGCGAACAGGAATTCCAGAAGGTGACCAACGATCAATTGGTTACTTGGTTTTCAGTAGAAACCTGCTACTGATTATGATCGCCTGGTGCCAAATATCGAAAAAATCCACAAATTTGCCATAAAAATGCGCATTTTAGAGTCAAAACTGTGAGATTTTTTGGTTTAAGTTACCAGGCGAACAGGAATTCCAGAAGGTGACCAACGATCAATTGGTTACTTGGTTTTCAGTAAAAACCTGCTACTGATTATGATCGCCTGGTGCCAAATATCGAAAAAATCCACAAATTTGCCATAAAAATGCGCATTTTAGAGTCAAAATTGTGAGATTTTTTGGTTTAAGTTACCAGGCGAACAGAAATTCCAGAAGGTGACCAACGATCAATTGGTTACTTGGTTTTCAGTAGAAACCTGCTACTGATTATGATCGCCTGGTGCCAAATATCGAAAAAATCCACAAATTTGCCATAAAAATGAGCATTTTAGAGTCAAAATTGTGAGATTTTTTGGTTTAAGTTACCAGGCGAACAGGAATTCCAGAAGGTGACCAACGATCAATTGGTTACTTGGTTTTCAGTAGAAACCTGCTACTGATTATGATCGCCTGGTGCCAAATATCGAAAAAATCCACAAATTTGCCATAAAAATGCGCATTTTAGAGTCAAAATTGTGAGATTTTTTGGTTTAAGTTACCAGGCGAACAGGAATTCCAGAAGGTGACCAACGATCAATTGGTTACTTGGTTTTCAGTAGAAACCTGCTACTGATTATGATCGCCTGGTGCCAAATATCGAAAAAATCCACAAATTTGCCATAAAAATGCGCATTTTATAGTCAAAATTGTGATTTTTTTTTTGGTTTAAGTTACCAGGCGAACAGGAATACCAGAAGGTTACTTGGTTTTCAGTAGAAACCTGCTACTGATTATGATCACCTGGTGCCAAATATCGAAAAAATCCACAAATTTGCCATAAAAATGCGCATTTTATAGTCAAAATTGTGATTTTTTTTTGGTTTAAGTTACCAGGCGAACAGGAATTCCGGAAGGTGACCAACGATCAATTAGTTACTTGGTTTTCAGTAGAAACCTGCTACTGATTATGATCGCCTGGTGCCAGAAATCGCAAAAATCCACAAATTTGCCATAAAAATGCGCATTTTATAGTCAAAATTGTGTAGATTTTTTGGTTTAAGTTACAAGGCGAACAGGAATTCCAGAAGGTGACCAACGATCAATTGGTTACTTGGTTTTCAGTAGAAACCTGCTACTGATTATGATCGCCTGGTGCCAAATATCGAAAAAATCCACAAATTTGCCATAAAAATGCGCATTTTAGAGTCAAAATTGTGAGATTTTTTGGTTTAAGTTACCAGGCGAACAGGAATTCCAGAAGGTGACCAACGATCAATTGGTTACTTGGTTTTCAGTAGAAACCTGCTACTGATTATGATCGCCTGGTGCCAAATATCGAAAAAATCCACAAATTTGCCATAAAAATGCGCATTTTAGAGTCAAAACTGTGAGATTTTTTGGTTTAAGTTACCAGGCGAACAGGAATTCCAGAAGGTGACCAACGATCAATTGGTTACTTGGTTTTCAGTAAAAACCTGCTACTGATTATGATCGCCTGGTGCCAAATATCGAAAAAATCCACAAATTTGCCATAAAAATGCGCATTTTAGAGTCAAAATTGTGAGATTTTTTGGTTTAAGTTACCAGGCGAACAGAAATTCCAGAAGGTGACCAACGATCAATTGGTTACTTGGTTTTCAGTAGAAACCTGCTACTGATTATGATCGCCTGGTGCCAAATATCGAAAAAATCCACAAATTTGCCATAAAAATGCGCATTTTAGAGTCAAAATTGTGAGATTTTTTGGTTTAAGTTACCAGGCGAACAGGAATTCCAGAAGGTGACCAACGATCAATTGGTTACTTGGTTTTCAGTAGAAACCTGCTACTGATTATGATCGCCTGGTGCCAAATATCGAAAAAATCCACAAATTTGCCATAAAAATGCGCATTTTAGAGTCAAAATTGTGAGATTTTTTGGTTTAAGTTACCAGGCGAACAGGAATTCCAGAAGGTGACCAACGATCAATTGGTTACTTGGTTTTCAGTAGAAACCTGCTACTGATTATGATCGCCTGGTGCCAAATATCGAAAAAATCCACAAATTTGCCATAAAAATGCGCATTTTATAGTCAAAATTGTGATTTTTTTTTTGGTTTAAGTTACCAGGCGAACAGGAATACCAGAAGGTTACTTGGTTTTCAGTAGAAACCTGCTACTGATTATGATCACCTGGTGCCAAATATCGAAAAAATCCACAAATTTGCCATAAAAATGCGCATTTTATAGTCAAAATTGTGATTTTTTTTTGGTTTAAGTTACCAGGCGAACAGGAATTCCGGAAGGTGACCAACGATCAATTAGTTACTTGGTTTTCAGTAGAAACCTGCTACTGATTATGATCGCCTGGTGCCAGAAATCGCAAAAATCCACAAATTTGCCATAAAAATGCGCATTTTATAGTCAAAATTGTGTAGATTTTTTGGTTTAAGTTACAAGGCGAACAGGAATTCCAGAAGGTGACCAACGATCAATTGGTTACTTGGTTTTCAGTAGAAACCTGCTACTGATTTTGATCGCCTGGTGCCAAATATCGAAAAAATCCACAAAATTGCCATAAAAATGCGCATTTTATAGTCAAAATTGTGAGATTTTTTGGTTTAAGTTACCAGGCGAACAGGAATACCAGAAGGTTACTTGGTTTTCAGTAGAAACCTGCTACTGATTATGATCACCTGGTGCCAAATATCGAAAAAATCCACAAATTTGCCATAAAAATGCGCATTTTATAGTCAAAATTGTGATTTTTTTTTTGGGGTAAGTTACCAGGCGAACAGGAATTCCGGAAGGTGACCAACGATCAATTGGTTATTTGGTTTTCAGTAGAAACCTGCTACTGATTGTGATCGCCTGGTGCCAAATATCGAAAAAATCCACAAATTTGCCAAAAAAATGCGCAATTTATAGTCAAAATTGTGAGATTTTTTGGTTTAAGTTACCAGGCGAACAGGAATTCCGGAAGGTGACCAACGATCAATTGGTTATTTGGTTTTCAGTAGAAACCTGCTACTGATTGTGATCGCCTGGTGCCAAATATCGAAAAAATCCACAAAATTGCCATAAAAATGCGCATTTTGGAGTCAAAATTGTGAGATTTTTTTGGTTTAAGTTACCAGGCGAACAGGAATTCCAGAAGGTGACCAACGATCAATTGGTTACATGGTTTTCAGTAGAAACCCGCTACTGATTATGATCGCCTGGTGCCACATATCGAAAAAATCCACAAATTTGCCATAAAAATGCGTATTTTGGAGTCAAAATTGTGAGATTTTTTGGTTTAAGTTACCAGGCGAACAGGAATGCCAGAAGGTGACCAACGATCAATTGGTTACTTGGTTTTCAGTAGAAACCTGCTACTGATTGTGATCGCCTGGTGCCAAATATCGAAAAAATCCACATATTTGCCATAAAAATGCGCAATTTATAGTCAAAATTGTGAGATTTTTTGGTTTAAGTTACCAGGCGAACAGGAATTCCGGAAGGTGACCAACGATCAATTGGTTATTTGGTTTTCAGTAGAAACCTGCTACTGATTGTGATCGCCTGGTGCCAAATATCGAAAAAATCCACAAAATTGCCATAAAAATGCGCATTTTGGAGTCAAAATTGTGAGATTTTTTTGGTTTAAGTTACCAGGCGAACAGGAATTCCAGAAGGTGACCAACGATCAATTGGTTACATGGTTTTCAGTAGAAACCCGCTACTGATTATGATCGCCTGGTGCCACATATCGAAAAAATCCACAAATTTGCCATAAAAATGCGCATTTTGGAGTCAAAATTGTGAGATTTTTTGGTTTAAGTTACCAGGCGAACAGGAATGCCAGAAGGTGACCAACGATCAATTGGTTACTTGGTTTTCAGTAGAAACCTGCTACTGATTGTGATCGCCTGGTGCCAAATATCGAAAAAATCCACAAATTTGCCAAAAAAATGCGCATTTTAGAGTCAAAATTGTGAGATTTTTTGGTTTAAGTTACCAGGCGAACAGGAATTCCAGAAGGTGACCAACAATCAATTGGTTACTTGGTTTTCAGTAGAAACCTGCTACTGATTATGAGCCATCATACTTTCTTGATAAAGCAGTAAAGTATGCTACCAAAATTTTAACAGCAACTCAAAGACCTCGTGTAAGACGCTAGTTAACATGTAAGATTCATGTAAAATAAAGCCGGACAATCCTCAAGATACATGTTTAGAAATGCCAGTCTAAACTCCATAACTCAACTTATCTTAATCTAATTTTGAAGTGGCATATCTCTAAATGTTTCCGGCGCTATGATCTAAAAATTTGCATTTACATTTTTAATTTAAATTTTTTTTTTAATTTTTTTGATCTCATGATTTTGTAGAAATTCAAAAAAAATTAAGAAATGTCCCAAGGCTGAAGTTCTAAACTCCATAACTCAACTTATTTTAATCGGATTTTGAAGTGGAATACCTCTAAATGTTTCTGACGCAATTCTCCAAAAATCTGCATTAAAATTTAGAAATCTATTTTCTTTCAATTTTTTTGTCATTTTTTTGATCTTATGATTTTGTAGAAATTCAAAAAATTAAGAAATGTTCCAAGGCTGAAGTTCTAAACTCCATAATTCAACTTATCTTAATCTGATATTGAAGTGGCATACCTCTAAATGTTTCTGTCGCAATTCTCTAAAAATCTGCATTCAAATTTAGAAATATATTTTATTCAATATTTTGTAATTTTCTTGATGTAATGATGTAGAAATTCAAAAAAATTAAGAAATTTCCCTAGGGTGAAGTTCTAAACAACATAACTCAACATATCTTTATCGGATTTTTAAGTGGCATACCTCTAAATGTTTCTGGCGCAATTCTCTAAAAATCTCTATTCAAATTTAGAAATGTTTTTTTTGTTAAATTTTTATTGTAGAAATTAAAAAAAATTAAAAAATGTTTTTCCCCAATTTCTACCGATATTTTAGAAAATGTTGAAATTTCTCGTTTGCACTTCCACTAGCTGAGTAACGGGTATCTGATAGTCGGGTATCTCGACTATAGCATTCTCCCTTGTTTAGCTTAACCCCAAGCAACTGACCAGACTAAAAGTAGCATCCTGCGAGGATTGGATCGAGAGCAGAGTTTCGCCTACTGCCCCTGGAGTCGACAAAGTTGGCAAAGCGTGAAATTGCAACATCAAAATCGCTTTGAAAAGGAAGGGGCCAGTTTACGAAAAAAATAACAATGTCAAGCTGGGAGCACTAAAACTATAATACAATTTACTAAAAATAACACAAAGGCTTGTTCGTGTGAGTGTATGTGTGTATGTGTGCACAGAAGAGCACTAAATACACACATTCCAGACCCCAAAACCCATACTTCCCCTCCCTTAGCCACGCACACAGATGCCAGTGAGTGTCATATGTAAATTCTCCCCTGACGCCATTGACAAAGACACTTCACTGCATCCCCCTACCCTAAACCAGAAGAAGGCAAAAAAAAACAAAAAAAGGGAAGAAAAAAGGAGCAGCAACAGCAATCCCCCAAAGAGGAGCCACTATAAAGTCGATATATACATTTGGGCTGTGGGCAAGGAGGCTCTATAAATTGTAGCATACTTTCGAGCAGGCCTGAAACTCTAAAACGCACACACGCCAGCAAACAGCCGGCAAACAACAAAAAACTTATCTTGTGGACTATCGTGTGCCTGTGTTGGTTTTGCTCCTGCAATGACCCTAATAACTGTCTACGGGCATGTTAAGTGTCAGCGCCGACATGTCCTGTCATGTCTGCACTGGGCCTCTGACCCTCCGCATGTCCTTCGAGTGCTTATATGGGTGCGTGTGTGTGTGTGTGTGTGTGTGTGTGTGTGTGTGTGTGTGTGTGTGTGTGTGTGTGTGTGTGCATATGTGTGTGTGCGGGGGCATAATATTGTCTATATTTCTTGTCAGCAAATAAAGCGACAAATAAATAAAGCTGCTAAAAACCGGGACCAATGAAAAATAAGCCAAAAGGCGAGAAGGCACTGTCGGTGGTCAAGGCCGAAACCGTAAATATACTGCACTGAGTTCTTACCACAACCAGTCTTTAATACTTCCCCGTTATAACGTTTAAAACCGAAAGGTATTGAAGAACAAGTAGCAAAATACTATAAGTTTGTTAGGGAACTGCATACTTTACCTATCATAAACTCAAAGTTTATTTCTAAAGCATAACATTTAAAATGTATACAGCATTCCAAATGTGTGAGATGTACCTTTTCTTAGAGTATCGAGAAAGTCCTTCGCTGTGTAAAAAATGTCAAATTGCGCCTAAAAGCAGACCGCAATATTTCGTGGGCAGGAAAAGCGGTGGTAGTGGAAAAGAAAAACTATTGCCTGGCGATCTGCGACTCGCTCCGTCTCTGTCTCTCTCACACTCTCCCTCTCTCTCTCTCTCCATATATATCTTTCTCCCTCTCCTGCTCGTTTGGGCCGCTTGGGCTTGTTGTTTTTTGTGTTGCTTTTGTGTTTGGCTTGCTCGTTGAACTTTTTCCATTTACTTTGGCTCATGCATTTTTCAAAGCACAAACGGCAAATTGTTTCTGCCCCCATCCCCAAGCCGCCTGCCACGCCCCCTCACCACATCCCTTGGCCCCGCCCATCGCTGCCTTAAGTGTTATTTATCTTTTGCTCCCACGACATTACTCTAGTTCGCTCCAAAGCCATGTGTCCCACGAAACTGGAAAGTCAGCCGGGTGGGCTGGTGTCCCCGAAACAAGAAGGTTTTTCCAGGGGGATGGAAAACTCAACTGGACCATTGTCCAGTTGGCCAAATATTAACTTTGGCCTTTTTGCATTCGCTCTATAGTCGCCGTAAAATAATTGTCAAAGTTTCCCCTGCCTTTTGTCTTTTAACTATTCGATTTTTTTTTTTAGTTTCGGGGGCGGCCCCTAATTGTGTTTGCCCTACTAGGCAATGAAAAGTTAATTGCGAGAAAGGTGGCTGCATTGCTGCATAGCTGCGAGCCCGATGGATCGCATAAAAGTCAAATTCAATGCGTTGCCGGCATTCAGACAGCCGCTTGTGGCAACCGCAATTGTGCAGAGCGAGCTCTTTAGGGTCTGCACTGAAAACAAATTGCGCCTAATGAAAATATAAACGAATTTGTGCAGATTTGATTAGGATATATACATAAAACTCACCAAAATCAGCTTGGAAAGCATTTTTCCCCCTTGATTTGGTCTAAATAAACATCATATTAGGTACTACACTCAAGCTAAACTTTACTGATTCGTTTCAGTCAACGTTCTTTGGCTCAGTGCAGAGATGGTGGATGTGGCCCGCGTACAGGTCGTGATCCCCAATGCGCCTTGCATTTGCATCGCACAAAACGATTCAATTTCGCTTTTCCTATTTCCCAGCTCGACGCACCCCCTCACCCCCTGCAATTGCCGTGCCGGATCGCATCCCAATGCGTTTTGTTTGATTTTTAGCGAAAGCTTTATTTGGCTTAGCGCCCAGCTGGCTGTCTCTGTCGCTCCCGCTGCTGTGCCATCTCAGTCGCACTCAATGCATGTGTGTGTGTGTGTTTTTGTTTGAGTGAGAATCGCGTTTATTTCGCTGCTAAATTGCTAAAAATGCATTTCTAGTTGAGATTTTAGCCCCGTTTTTCCTCGGCTGCACCACGCCGCTACAGAAAGAAAAGTTTTGTCAGCTTAAAATTAATGGTAATCGGTTGGGAATCAAGCAAGATTTTATTATTTAATTGTTTTGGTAATCATTTTGGGAAAGCAGTATCGTTTTTCAAAGCGGAAAAGGTACGTGGAAGCTGAATTGAAAGTAACAGAAGTATTTGATAAAAATTAGTAATTTGTAGCATAACTAAATATGATTTTATCTAAAATAGTTGGTATTTAAAAGAGTGCAGTGTCCTGCGTTGAAAAGCAATGATCATTAAAGCCAGCTATTTGTTATTGAGGCCAGAACACTCGCGGGCGAGCTTAGGGGGTTTTCCATTTCATTTCTTATCCAGATTTGAGCACAACAAAATCATTTTCATTTGCTTGGCTTCACCTCACCGAAGGTAACTCTAGACGTGGTCAAAGAGTTTTCAGCGTAATCCTCCGATGGCATGTCGATGGGGTGCGGTCGATGGTGTTTAGGTGCTTCGAACCCTTTCCCTTTCGGAGCATTTACCATTAGGGTTTATGTCCAAAAATCTGGTCCGTATAAAAAGCGTATTACTAACTGCAAAACGAGAAAGAGAGAGAGAGAGCGGTGGAGAAATGGGCGACAGAAGCCATAAGAAAAACCAAATAAATTTTATTACAACAATGTAATAAAATTTGCTCTAGCCGGGGATATGCTCGTACAGTCGTATATGTGGATATGACAAATATATCGCGTGGTGCACGAATAAAATGGAATGCGAAATATTTTGTAATTTATGCGAAAATACGCATATTTAAGTCAAATGTAAATATTTAAGTTGCATATGAAATCTGAACGTTCTGCATGTCTCCGATAGAGGCAACACCAAATGCTGAACGTGCGAGGGAGACGGCGCTGGGATGAGAAAGGGACGCAGCACGATGGGTTACTATAAAATTCTAAAACCACAAAAAAGTATCAAGAAGCGGCGATAAAAACATATACAAAATCCGCATGCATGTGTAGGTATGATGTCAGGTTGTAAAACAAGCGATGCGTGATATTTGTATTTATTTTACATATTCCCCTACCTCTCTTTTTCCCTGTACGTATCTCCCTCTCGCTCTAGACACCCATACAGCGAGCGTAAAACTTAAAAAGGACGAAAAATAATGTCAAGAGTGTGGGTTTGTGTGCGTGTGTGTGAGTAAGCCTGGGCATGAGATACACACACGTCCGCATAAAGAGTTACTCGCCAACACACACTTAAACCAAAAAGTCACAAGGACAACACTTTTGCTAACCTTTGTTTGCCTTTCCGGCGCGTGTGTGTGAGACTGTGTGTGTATTATTTGGCGCATAGGTGAGTGTGTTTACCAATACATATGCTGGCTTATTGACTAAAACCATATCTGTTTTTATTTTGTACTTCAACACAGCGTTGTAACTCTTTTCTCTCCGGTAGTTTTTTGATGAAATCTATTTAAAAGTTGAAGATAATCATTTTTCCTTAGATTGTTTTAATATACTCTTAGATTAAAAGGGAGATGGCAGGATCTCTCGCGGGACATGGCAGGACATTTTGCTACCACTATATATCCCACAAACCGCCCATAACTCCAACGCTCACACATTTGAATTTTTTTTTGGATTTTTTTTAAGTTTTATTATTTGTTTTGCCAATTTCTATCGATATGCCAAAAAAATTAATGTAACGGGTATCTGGTATTCGAGGAACTCGCCTATAGCGTTCTCTCATGGTTTTAATTTTAACAATTTCTCCTTTTCTCTATATACTTGTATATATAATTCACAATTTATTAATAAACTCTTGTGACTGAACACTGCGTATGAGTTATATAACCTTTAAACTGACCAACAGCATGCTCGCATTCAATTAAATTCAGTAAAATGGTACACAATGGAAAGTATACGCTTCCTGGCCAGCATTTTACATAAACCGACTGCTGATGTCAGTTTAATGCACTTTAGCATATGCCCATGTATGATGGATGGCATTTTGTTTGGCTGACAGCGTCATTTGTGGAGCTCAACGAAATCGCCATTTGTTTTGGGATGCTGTGGAGATACATACATATACATAGATGCCCAAAATGATGGCATCCAGTCCAACTTTGTCCGGTTCTGGTGCTGTCCATTTCGATTCGGTTCGCTGCGCTCACAAAGCTTAAGTAATTGCTGTTTAGCCGCGTTTATGGGGCGGGGCTAATAAGGCCGCCACATCCGAGACATCTGACAGGAGCTGAAAAACAGGGGGCAGCATGCAGAGCCGCCGAAAACCCAGTTTGTTCGAAGGCTGCCTACGGGGTTGTTCGGTTAGGGGGGACGAGGACGAGGGCCCCCAAACTCGTGGGGCCTGCAATGAAAATAAAGCGTGACCACAGCATCAATTGAAGCTCAAGCGACGAGCCTGCCAAACGTTGTTCAAAAGGCCTCGCACCAGCACACACAAGCACACAAGCACACTAGCACACACGCACACCCTTTCAATGTAGTGTTGTGTCTGTGTGCGCATTTCAATAAATCGCTCGCTTCTACAATAACACGAAAGCATGCGGCCAAAAGTAGGCAGCCTGCATAGGTCACGCACTGGAAAACCAGTTTGGAGGAAAGCAAATTGGCCAATATCTATATCTATCTTCGTAGAACTTGTAATCTTCAAAAAAACAGTACCAAATTGGTTCAAAAATGCAATAAGCTTATGTATAAGTTTATAAGTTTATCACTCAATTTAAAAATGGAAGTATATAATGCGTTTTATACACATTATGCATATTGTATGCATAAGATCTAAAGTTATTTATATTAAGGTAATCATATACAGTTAATCATATAAAGATAATCATATAAAGACAATCATCAAAATAATATTACAGCTACATAATTTAAATTTTACTTGGCTCACTTAATTTTAAATATAAATAATTACCTAAACATATATATTTAATGATATATATTTAATTTTTATCGATATCAACTTTCAAGCTTATTACTTTCAGTAATTAATTACTACATTTTAAGATCAAATATTTTCTGAAGTGAGTGGTGTGGCTGGGATAGGTTTTAGCGCTTTTGGATAGATGGCCGAAACGTGCAGGTAACATGATTTTGAGCCGGCGTTTAAAGGTGCCCGTGCTGGCCAACCCCAAAGCCCCTACCCCCTTTCCCCTCCCAGCTCCGTCGCCCTCGCAACCCTTCATTGTCGCTTGGGTCCGCGTTCGTAGTCCGAAAATGCAGTTTGCATTTGGCAGCTTAAAGCGATTTTCATAGCAATAACCTGGCTCAAAATGCAACTCTGTCAGTGCGTGTGGAGCTCGTGGTATGCGTGTGTGTGCGTGTGTGTGTGTGTGTGTGTGGGGCATGGTGTGTCCGTGTGAGTGCGTCAGCCTGTAGCAAACAAATATGCAGCACGCCCTTCTGCAGTTGGCAACTAACTAACAGGAATAGTTCCCGACAGACGACTGCAACTGAAACGCACAGATAGATGGATAGATGGGCCAACGGTTGGGCTGGGATATAGATGATGCCCAGAGATGGATGGGATGCATATTTAGTTGGGTATGGCTGGCATGCATATTGAGTTCACTCGTTCAATCAATATTTAGCCATTGAAATCGCGATTTACGCGCACATTGCGCCAATAACAAATGAAAAGTGCACGGTTCGCATTTCCATTGCCCGCCCGCCCATCCACACGGCTGGCCACCCCAATTTTCCCCCATTTTCCCCCATTTTCCCCATTTTCCACATTTTCCCCATTTTCCGCCTCCTTCTGCTGCCGGTGCTGCGTGAAGATTTATCGATAGCGAACGCAGCTTGCGGATCTCGGAACCGATGAGTTTTCCATTTATTCGTTTTCCTTGTTCATTTACTCTTATTTGCATGCGGCTAAATGTTTGGCCAGTGCAACTTAGTTTCCTTTTCAAACTACCTGTGCCTGTGCCATCAGCAATTGAAATTCATGAATGCATTGAGCCAAGCAATGGCGGCTTAGAATATGAATAATCGAATGTATTTGATGATGGAGGGTGAAAATTCGTAATTAGCCATTTATTCCGTGATTTCGAAAACAATTATTTACTAATTTCTAGGTAATTTTCAACAGAATAAAAAATTGTGCAATATCTTTAAATAAAATAAGTAGGATTTTGAAAATGCGTTTAATTAATAATAATTAATAATAATGATTTGATTTAAGAAGGCCTTGCATGTAATAAAATAGGCCATATGTAAAAGAAACTCTGCAACCCATTTCCCCTTTTATTTTGTACTCTTTGGCATAATTTTACGTTTATTAAAAAGCAACTCTTGCCAATTTCCAAAAACACAACCAATTGAAAAAAGGTGCATGGCTATTCGGAACTAATAACTCAATTAATAACTTATTTTGCGCCCCAAATGAAACTTTAGCAACTGCAGTGGCAACTGCAACAACAACAACTGGTTGCACGCAGTCATTGCAATTTGTGCAATAGCAACAAAATCACTGTTCACACCCCGTTGCGAAAGTTAAGGAAAAAAACATGGTAGGCGGCCATCATTTAGCCAAGCGAACTTTTATAAAAAGCAAATTAAATGGCTTGACAAGCCCACGAAAAACTAACCGAAAGAGAGGAGGAAAAAAATTGTCTGCAATTTGATTACACACAAAAAAATGTGCAGGGACAACAAGTGGGGTGATGGGATAAGGACGAAAAGGACGAATAGGACGAGAATGGGGCAACTGCAGCGACAACATTGTAATTCAATTTCAAGCACAGGAAGTGCTCAAAAGCAACAACAACAACAACAACAACACCAACAGCAAATAAAGCCAAAGGGATGGGAATGGCTATTCTGAAAAAGTGGTAGCTGCTAATGAAAGCAACGATGTCCGGGATACAGGATAAAAATGGGGATATAGACAGAGTGTAAGGACATGACAGTGTGTGTCACAAATGCAGTAACACAGAAAAGCGCAATTGCCCCAGGGGCTTTTAGAGAAAATTTAAAATCATTACAGCCACGAGCCTGGAAAAGGGGAAAACCCAGAGAGAAGAAAGCATACGGGAAAACTGAAGAAAGCCAGATCAGCTCCGTTGGAAATGCCAATAAGCTTCTGACGAAACCAATAAAGGATAATCAACTGAAGAGCAGACAATCACAGACAGTCTCTGAAGAGGTTAAAGAAACAAATGGTTATAAGTTATAAGAAAGAGATAATATTACCTGTCAGTCCTAAAAGAAAAATGTTTGAGATATCAGTCAAGTATGTTCAAGGAAATCTCTTTCAACCAACTGTATTTTTGTTAACAGAGCCAGAAATTCCAAACAGATAAAAAAAGAAAACAGCAGATAAAGAGCTAGCTTATTTTTATGTTTTTTGAACTTAAGTGTAGCAATTAGAAATATTACTTTTTTACACCCCTTTTAGCCAAATCTCGTTCCGAAGAACTGAAACCATTGCAACCCTAATTATGCACACCTGTGTGCTCTGTTAGTGCTCAAGTGAACTGCAAACAAGCCGTAAAACTCCTTGGCTCAACTTCCTGTCAAACAGTTGGCTTTTCGACAAACCAACAAATGCCACATGTATTGGTTACCGTGCTTGTGTGGGTGGGTGCCAAGGTGGTGGTGTATAAGGGGTGAAACAGCGCGACAGGAAGCGGAAATGCGCATTTACACGTAACATTAACTGCTGTCAGCGAATCGTTTGCAAAACTGAGAGCTGAGGACTGAGAGTTGAGAGTTGAGAGTTGAGAGCTGGGAACCGCACCCACAGCAAAGCAAACATAAACCAGAAACCCAAAAACGCAAAATCAACAAGCAAACGAAAACAAACAAAAGTCGGGCCGTCGGTTGCCATATTCCATATGGTAATGGTAAAAGCATTAAGGTGTACGCAACACAACCGATCCCAAATTCCAAATACCAGATCCCAGTACCCGGATCCCGGATCCCGGCCACTATTTCCCCATTCAGGCGTGTGAAGATTTGCGGCGACGATGCCAATGAGATGGCTATAACGCTGAAGTTGACGTTGGCGCCCAGGATGACTCCTCCAATATTTGCATAAGTCCCTCTAAGCACCGCGCTCCTCAGCGGCAAAATATCCCTTGCCCCAATGCCATGTGCCTCATTTGGGGCCACGAGTGCCGTGCGGAAAGTGGTTCGCAGTTGGTGATGATGGTGGGTGATGATTCAGATGATTCGAAAAGCGAGTCGTTTCGCTGAACTATGGAAACTCGAATGATTTTTATGAACAAGACTCATACAACTTTTGATTTTTTCTATTATTATACACGTATGCGCTATGTGTTCTGTGCAAAGAAAGCATAACTGGTAATACTATTGTCCTTAAAGCTTTTTGCTTTGACATTATTTATAATATGGCTGCACACACTAATTGAGTAACATTTTATTGGATTTAAGTTCCCAGGTCGGTTCATCGTGCTTTTCCCCATCGAATTTCGTATCCCACATTTCATCTTATACTCTTAGCTTTGGATTTTTTTTTTTTACAAAGTTCCGCAGAAGGGGGCGAAAAAAAGGCAAAGTGGAGTACCCCAAACCCTTGGATTTTCAGCTTTTCCTTTGGCTGATTCGTTTGCAGCTCGCTTGCCTGGTTCGTTCGCCTTGTGCTCATTACAAAGCCAACGGGACGGGCTATTAATCATGAGCTTATTGAGGCATAAACGCGTTGAGCCACAGTGCCCACGTCTTTTACGGTTTCAACGCTTTGGGCTCCTCTGTGCCTTTGCTTTTGCTTTTGCTGTTGCTGTTGCTGTTGCTGTTGCTGTTGCTGTTGCTGTTGCTGTTGCGTTGCTGCAGTGCTTTAATAAATATTCATTTGATTTTAAAGCCGCTGCAGCAACATTTGGTAATTGTGGCGCCCACCTGTTTGAAGCCAAATCAAAGGGCCCGGCAGTTGGAGTCAGAAAGATACTGTTCTGCCAAAGGGGGTGGCACATTCACTTTGGCAAATTTACATAGTGCCCCTGGCAATTCCAGACTGGGTGTGACTGGGGCCCGGTCGCTGAAACTGGCATTGTCATGTTGTGCGAGTATCGCATATCCCCAAGAAATACGCTTTATATTCCAGTCTACACGGACGAAAATGTAGGGCATTCAATAAGTGTTTGAGGGCACACAGGAAGTGCAGATTGTCTTAGTAACAATTAAATAAGACAGTAATTTGGAATTCAGATATCCATTTTGATACTTTGCTTTAACTTCTTATGACCACTTTTCTCGCCGTGTGGCAATGGGAAATGGAAAAACGTAGCTGTCACAGTATTATACGACAGCAAGTGGAGAGCCCGACACTCACGCACTCTCTCACACGCACACACACTCACTCACACTCACTCACACACACACACACACACACACACGTGGAGCAGCAGCAATCACTCATGCCGACAGCCTCCGGCCAAGAGGGGCCATCTGTCGAAGGGGCGGAAGGGGAGGTGGGTAGAGGGGGCGGGAGAGTGGGCGTGGCAGGATGAGGGAGCGGGATCCGAAGTTAGAGCTGAGTCCTTAGCTGACAACGTTCGGCGCTTGATAAGTGCCCCCGTTGGGTGCTTTTAACATAAACGTCTTGCATTTATGTTTATTCAAGTGTCAGTTGGTGGTGCGAGTGCGAGTGGTGCGATGGTATAGGTGGTGTTTGCATTGGTGTGAGGAGTGCCAGTGCAAACACCACCTATTTACGCATACAAACAAACAAGCATTTGGCATTGTAATGATTTATCGACAATCGTTGGTCCTCGAATCCTGTTGCCGCAGGTAAACGCAAGTCAGCGCTTACCATTAGCAAACCTCACGCCCCAAGGAAACCGCAGCAGAACCACTGAAATGTCGTCAGGAGAGCCACCAAAACGATATGCCATTTATTACTAAACAAAAGTATTTCATTTTGATTTTTGAGTAAATATATATCTATTAGAATATTAGAAAGTCGAGCATTTGCATAGAAAACAATTAGCATAAGATTTTAACATCTGCTCATAATGATAAACAAATTTCATTTGTATTTCATATTTATATCAATTTAAAGGAACCACTTTGCTTTGTGTCTTTATCCGTCCTCAATGGAGAACATATACATACATACTTAACGCATTATATTATCCCATTTGCACTTCTTTTTATGAGCGCATAATACCCTGCCGCATAAATCATTAAAACTTGCCACATTACGCATACGCCGCGTTGCAGCAGCCAGCATAAAGTGTCTATAAAAGCGCTTAAAATGTGTGAACACAAAAGCTTCAAACTCATGAGGCGAAACTTTGGCATATAAAAATCCTTGTCTTCGCCAGGTGGCTGGAGTGTGTGAGCCGCCCGCTAATAGACACCTTTATGAAGGGAAGGCGGTGCAGGCGAGGACTTTGGCTGGGTCTTAATTTTCAATATTTTGTTGCACACAGCAAACTTTTACCATACCTCCAGCACCCCTTTGGCCACCTCGCACACAGCCAACTTTGCGTGCATAATAACATAATTAATTAATGTGGTGCAAGAGCGCATACACTGGGGGAAATAACGAGTGGGCCGGCGCAGGCTGGCAAAATCTGTAGCCTATTTTAAGACGAGCACTTTAAAAACTGCGGCCCTGGGACTTTATATATTTATATGGCCAGCACTCGCAATTAGTGTGGCCGGCAAAGAGCTTTTGGCCGTCAGGCCTCGGTTAATTTATCGCTTGTTATGTTTAAAATAGAAAAAATATATATCTGTATGTATATGCGTGTATATCCGAGCAGCGAAATTGAAGAGCTGGAAAAATAGCGAATGGAGCAAAATCCCTAGCTGACCACAGCCATTAACGGCCATTGTGTTAAATATTTTGCGAGCAGACAAAAATATTTGCCAGCCCCAAGAAGGCCAAGAAGAAAGGTGCAGCGCGAGCTCGAAGGTCCTGTGAATGGTGCGGAAGGGCTTGGCATGTGTGAGCTCTGGCTAGCTGGCTAGCTGGCTAGCTGGCTGTATCTCTTAGCCATGGTTTAAAGCTGGGCCGAACATTATTGCGGCACATTAATCACCGGCAGCGGAAACTTCTGCCTGCCTGCCAGGCACTGAAAGCAAAAGTGTTTTACTGGACTCTCTCGAGTGGCAAGTGGCAAGTGGCAAGTGAAAAGTGGTAAGGCCGTGAGGAGTGGTGGCGTGGCTGGCATAGAGATAGAGAGAGGCTAAAAGCATGCCAACAGCATCTGGGCCAAGTGCCAGCGCACAAAAATTAATATGCAATTAAATGAAAATTAGCAAAAATCTGTGGCGAATTGATAATAATATTTAATGGCAAGTCAATTTGTTGCGGCCACCGAAACCCACGCACACACACACACACGCACACACGCACACACGCAAATACGCATCCTTCTCGCGATGAAATGGCCTAAACAGCGATTTGCATATGTGTTTTTGCCAGGGAGTACGGGTCAAAATAACCGAACTGAACTCAACTGAACCCCATCGCATTGTTTGCCTCCAATAATTATGCATGAATTATGCATGGCCAGAGCAAATTGCAATCGGAATCTGGCAGAAGGAGAAGAAGATATGGCGAAGTGAATTCCAAGCTATAAATCATGCGAAATATACATACGAGTCCATATTTTTATTTAAGTTGAAGTAACGCCTGAGTGCAAAATGAATGATTTTTAAATAAATAATTACTTATTATGCATAAGCCTATATGTAGCGCAACTTATTAGGGATTCCTTGTATATCAACAGCTTTCAGCAGTTTAAGTCATTCCAAAGACTTTCAGGGGATTTCTTCGAGTGATACCATATATCCTTGATTTAAACATACGGCCCAATTTGCGGTGCACTTGAATGCCAACGAGCCATGCCAACAACACTTTTCCGACTAATTTGGCAGTAAGGAACAGAAATGCTGACCCCTCAACCGAATTAAATCGTGAACCACAAACAGGTGCAGGATAATGCACACCAATGAGCGAGTTTCAGTCTGCAATTTTATTATGATTATAAATTGCTTGCCGAATAATGCTAATTTTCGGTATACGTATTCCACGTACTCCTCGCACTCAGCCTTTTCCACCTGCGCAACGGAAGCGATGAAAATTCGCTCCGAAATTAGTTTGCCGATCATTTGTGGTTCATAAAAATGCGGCCAAATGTAAACTGTAAATAATCCTGGCCAAAATAAATATGCATATACGCGTATATACGTACATACAACACGTATTTGTATTTGTATTTGTATTGAAAAGCAAGCGGGTCTGTTGTTATGCAATTGGAAAACTCGTATTCGGTTGGGCAGCTCATTGAATTTAATTATATAAATGAACATTTGGCGGAGCTCAAGTGGATGCTGCCATGATATGACCCGACACTGGCCCAGGCCAAAGTTTTCGTAATTTTAATTCGATTTAATTGCAGTTTATATGGGCATGCATAATGCACATTTTATGGGCATTTGATTTGTCTGTTTGGCGAGCGCTTTGCATTGTGGCAGATAATTAATTTGATTTGCTTTGCATTACATGTGTAAGCATAATTTTATTCCGAGTGGGCTTAATTCGGTTACAAGCCCTTCTAATTGAAGAGCCCAATAAATCAATTTTCGTTTTAAGCCTTCATCAGCTATTCAATTTTAGAAAACTGCATGTTTTTCGATATATTTTGAATGATGAAAGTAACACTATGGAAATCCCATCTCAAATAGTATTCACGTTCAGTTGAACTTGCGCCAAAAACCCCCTTGAAACTGGCTAATCACTAAGCTAAATGTGCAATATCAATTAAGAGTTCAGATGGGTTTTGGCAAAAAAAAAGGTAAAAACCCAGTTTATTTCACTTTTTGAGCCCGATGTCGTGGGCTGTAATCCCGAGCACCAGACCTTCCAATCGAATGCTGATACTGAAAAATGAATAAAATTGATAAGCTGCAAAAATGCAATATTTTTTGCGCCACCAAAATGACATTGAAATCGAAGGATGTGAGCAAAAAGCTGGCATGGCAATGCGAGTGCGAATACTTTTTGCACACAGTGTTGTAAATCAAAAGTGTTTCGGCATCGGGGCGCAGCACACATTTATGCATAAATTGTATTTACATTTGCATTTCTATATCCAGGCTGAAAAAAGTGGCATATCGCCGCGCGTTGCAATGTCCGCTGCTTGTTGCACTCGTAAGCTGCATATTTATGTATTTATTTGCCTGCTGCAAACAAAGAGCGATTTATTCGAAACTTCGCCTTTTTCGCCCGGCTTTGTGTGCATTAAATATTTGAAGATTGGTAAAAAATGTGCGAGTGTCAAGGCTCATTATTGATTATGTATGCATTACTAGAAACAACAAAAGGCGGCTTAACTCAATAGTAGCCCAGCATTACTGATGATTGCTGGCTTTTTTGCTTTTGCTTTTGATTTTGATTTGAATGCCCTTGCAGTGAGTTAATAAGCTAATATTAATTACAGCGGCTTAATTTTTTATTTCGTTATTATACAATTAGTGTGCGACTAATGGTCGTTAATGTTTCGTCAAGCCGATTAGCCAGCGTCAAAGATTTTAGCCCAACCCATCCATGTACCAAATTCACGTTGCCGAGAAGTGGAAAATGTATTTCACATCGAAAATGTCACAGCTTTTGGAGCATTCTGCTCACACAAAAGTCAGCCAGCTGCTGGCAGATTAATGCATTTAGGCAAAACTAGACCAATTTACGATCACACCTGCTGGGCTTTCGCTTTTCCGCTTTTCCGCTTTCCTTTCAGTATTTGGGCATCCCATGGAAATCCACACAGTATGTAGCTTTAATTTAATCGGCATACGAGAAGCGCGTTAAATGGAAATGTTGTTATTCAATTGCTTGTTGAATGCAGTGACGCGTGAGTGGGTGAGTTGTGGGCTGTGGGCCGGGTGGCAATGGGTTTTGGCCACTTGAAATGAGTGGCATGTCGTCCTGGTTTCGGGTGGCGTGTCCTGGCTACCGGAGAATGCCTGCTGCCGTAACCCGTAGCCCGTTACCCGCTCTCCCGCGCTCCCGCGCTCCCGAATCCCGGAACTCCGAACTGGAAACTGGGAACTGGGAACTCGGAACTCGGAACTCGGAGCCCGTAATCGTTGCTGAGGCGACATGTTTACGGCGGTGCGTGCAGTTGGCTTGATGCATGTTTATTTCCAGCTGCAATTGAATGCTGCATTGAGCGTATATATATGTATACGTACACGTATGCCGACATATGTGCTGTTGCACTCAAGAAAAATCGTGACAAAACAATATATTAGAATTAAGTCCTTTTTTTTATATTTATACTCACATATTCATATAGACTTTCATTTAGCTGTGCACTCAGGTATTATTTGCACACAAATATACCTTCCACCTTCTTTATACAATGCCTTTTTTCTTTCAGTATATGCCTTGGCACATTCATGCGGGCCATATAATCCTCCATTTTTTACGGCATTTCATTCCATCCGTCGGAGAAACAAACAGACGTGTTTTTCATAATGCATTTTTAATATAGATACCCCGCCGATGACTCCGATTTCAATTTTCTTTTTCACCGCTTTTTAAAATTCATTTCAATTTCGGCCGTCTGGCTTTTTTATGGCCTTTTGTTAATGGTATTTATTTATAAACAATCAGTTGGCCCCATTGAGTCGTAATATACACTCTTCTGGCCTCGCCCTGCAAGTGACAAAAAATCAGTCAAAATTTTATGGCAACCGCGTATCACTGCAGTTGATTTATGTCCCGTGGAGCTGGCCACCTCGGCTTGATAAGGACAATGCTGCTAGCGGGCATTTCCCTGGAAAATATACAAAGTCTCACAAAGCCAGCTTATTGATTCACCTATAGAGTATTGGATTTCGCCCGCACAGCCTGAATGCATTCGGCTCCACAAACGGATTCAGCTGAACTCTCGTCCATAAATCCACAGCTTTGGTTGACCTTTAGCGAAGGCCTAAATGCCACGCCCCCAAGTCTACCACCCACCGCCCACCGCAACCTGCACCCCCATCGAGCACATTAATAATTTTCGCTATTTGCTAACAATATCAAGTGGCAAGTCATTATTCATGGCAAACAGCACAGAGCCGAGAAAGCGGAGCGAGCAACTAATGACTATGAACAGCTTTGGTCATGGATATTTAGGTGGGTGGTTTCGGGCCAGTTCATGCAGAAAATTATATGCATTAAACCCGTGATTATGTTGTCCAGACGGGCTGGCCATTATTACAGCTGATAAAAGCGAAAGAAAGTGAGCCAGCCGCACGACAGTGCAAGGACGTCCCGAAGGAATAACGAAGGAATAATGCCCTATAAAATATATTGAGAATCTGGGAAAAAATTTGAAATTTTATGCTAGAGAGTGAGGAAAGATGCAGTTTCTGTGGGACCAATTGAACCAATTCTTCTTGAAACTTATCAAAAAAAACTACTAGCTTTAAAGAAAGAAGTATTTCTTGCAATCATCTTGAGTAGATATAGGGCTATTCTACTCTACTCTATTCTACTCACTCTGGTAGCTATTTCAAACCATTTTGCGTTCAGATGTTGCCTGTGCGATACAACCCTCTTAAAGAGTATTTCTAACCGCGACAATTGTTCGCTGCAATGTAAGTCACCAGTGGGCGTGGCCTGAACTTGCTCAGCTTGAGGAGAGCCCAATAAGGAGGCCATTTCAACGGCCACAGCAGGAAAGTTGGCTTTAAAAGTAAGGCGAATATAAAAAGGACAAGCTCAGTTGCTGTATGAAAAGTAATTTTCGGTGAAGTTTGGCACGACTCGGGCCCGAGAGCACCTTTGGAACTTCCCCTGCGGCGGTGGCAATTATAACACGACTGCCATATGTTGCAAGTGGCACTAAGAGCTGCGGCAGCTGCGTGCGGCAGCTAGATGCATGCCCCTGCGCTGCGGGGCTGCAACTTGCAACTTGCAGGCCCTGTTAATGTGTTGCACTTAAAATTTATACGCCCAAAATGGAGCTGGCAGACAACTTTAACTTGTTGTTTTTCGCCCCAGCCGTTTGCGCCTCCGATGGGAGGGTGGGGATTTTAAAGTGCCGTGGAAAAACCGCAGGACTTCACACGGGCAATGTGCGCATCGTTTGCCGAGCTCGGAGGACATAGCTGCGGTCGACCGCCACAGGTGCAATATATAATTCAACCGCAATTTTAATTATGTTGGTAGAAAGAAGCAGTCGGCAAAGTGGGAAGGATCTAAAGGTGCCACACTGCGTATGCGAAAGCTGTACATTCAATATTTACCAAGTTAAGTTTCTCAGTTACGCCAATGTGTTAAAGTAAGCAAGTACTGAAGCCACATGGCGTATGCGCAATCTAGAATTTCTTATAAAATCCGTGGGCACATTAAAGAGCAATTAATCTGAAAAACTCTTTATTCTGTCGAATTTCGTTGCCCCAATTCGCTTGCACCTGCGAATTTATAGACCTGCAGCAGCTGGCAGCCAAAGATTTATATGACTGCATTAAATTTCCATTAACGTTAAAACTAAGCAAATATTTTAGCCGCCTGCCTTTAACGAGACCCTTTGACTGGCAAGGTAAACAGAAACAGAAACAGTCACAGACCCAGACCCAGACAGGGCTTAGATGCAGATACAAATGCAGTAACAGTTGCAGCTGCAAATACAGAAGCAGATACAGATGCAGTGGCAAAACAAACTCAAACAAAAGCTCACAAGAGCTGAAGAGCTGAAGAGCAAAGGCGGCGGCAGCGGCAAATGAACATGGAATTGTGTGCTGCATGGATTCGTTTTGGCAGTGTGTTTAAAATGTTAATTTGCTTGTTTAACTTCGGTTTTGGCTGCTGCTGATGCTGCTGCTGCTGCTGCATTGTGGCACTCAAAGTGGCTAAAACTTCATCAGATCCTGCGCCCTTGCACCCCTCGCTCCTTTGAGCCGTTCCAGAGCCTCCGGTTTGGTCTAAACGGAATGCATTATTTATTTCCATGCCCGATAAATTGGCAACTATTTATTTGGGACTTGCAACTTCTTTTGAGCAACTTAATTTAATGCGCTTCAATTTATTTGGCCTGCAACTTCTTTTTCAACTGCACTTTGCTGTATGATAAATGTCCCCGAAAGGTGAGCCAGTCTGCAGTAGCTTTCAGAATACTTGTCCGATTAAATCATATTAAAGTTGTCAAAACAAACTGCATAATTTATGAAACTTTTTCAGCCAGAAAACATCACTGGCGACGGGCTTTGTGTTTGTGCTCGCATGTATTATAATTAAGAATAATGCGTAAAGAGAGATTCTATGGCAAATCAAAATTCATAAAAAATTGAAAACACCGTGCATGAAAGTGGGAATAATGCCCTGCGAATGCGATTCCCAGATACCCTTTCGCCCTCTTTGGCCAACCGGAAAATCAGGCTGAATGGAAAATCGTTGGGACAGCACTGGCTGCACCTAACAAATCAGAAATCCCCCAATTAAATCAATCTTGTTGCCGTTGATGCAGCAAATTTTACGCATATCAATTTAATAAAAATAAAAAGAGACCAACAACGGAAACCGGAAAAATAAACACATATGTCGAGCTCGGACAGCAAATAAGCAAACACGAGCTGCGTTGGCTTAAAAAACGTTGCGGCTGAATTGCAATGAAATAATAATGGTCCAAAATAGCTACAGCTACATAATAAAATTGAAATTAATTAATTAAAAACAAGAACGCCCAGCTGGGCAGAGCAACAAAGTAGAACTCCATTGCTGGGCAGGCGCAGGATCGCAACGAATCAACAATGGCAATTATCATTATCATCAGCATAAATGTAAATTACACTTTTGTGTTTTGGCCAGAAGTACAAATGGCAAGTAACCGAAAAACGAGCCAGGCACGAGGAAGCGGCCCAAAAAAGTATGCTATAAAACCGTGCACTTTACAATTGCACTCAGACGAGGCGGAAAAGCGGTACCTGTGTTGGTATTGGTGCCGTTCTTGCATGTGTATGTTGGTGGCAGACAATACATAACGGTGAATTTAGATTACTTATGATTATTACGAGTGCCGTGCTTCGTGCCAAAAACCGTAAAGTTCTCCTTGGCCGCTGCATGTGCAATGGACTACTCACACAAAGTGCAGCTCCTTCACAGCGATGGCTCCTTAACGATCTGCTGTTTAGCATACTCCATACTCCATACTCCATACTCCATACTCCATACCTCTATTCTGATCGTAAAAGTGGCCCAGCCACCGAGTCGAGTGCTCCTTTATTGCCAAACATAAAGCGAGAGCACTCGTTGCCCAAATAAGTTAGCACTAATGCTCACCATAGTTGCGCTCCAGTTTATTACACTTTTAGTACTCCTGCACTTACATCTAATTGCAGGCGCCTTTATTGTTGAGCATGTAAAATATGAATGGCTTACAGCCATTTGATTTCATTGCAGATCTAGTCCTACGTGTAGTTCTAGATCTTAAAAAGTTCCTTTTGCCGATCAGTGTAGGCAATAGAACTGAAGCAATCAGCTGCCAAAGCGCTGCCAATTGAAATATTCCTGCCAAGCCGCACAGTAATTAACATGAAGCAGGACGTGGGGATAAAACAACAGCATTTTGCCACCGATATTTATTATTGGAATGTAATTGAGCCGTCCGCTCTCTGGAGCGTCGTTAAGCCAGTAGTCTATACTTATAATTAGCTGCGTTAAGTGCTGATGGCCAATGCCACGCCCCCGTCCACGCCAGCTGACAAGCCACCTGCTGCGCCGGGTATCTTTTGGATACAGTTTGGACCACTGGCGGTGTTAAGTTTAATTTAATTGCCCAACAAAAGGCCCAAAGCAACAGCAGGAGATTCCGAGCACTTACCCATTTATCATTATTCATGTGGACCGCACACACATTGCCTTATTACCACCACCACCACCATCACAACCACCACCACCACCACACCCATTCGCACATTTGTTGGCCTTGTTTGTTGCCACATTCGCATCGGCGGGAATATGTGTAAGCCGTGTTGTATTGGCCCACCACTTCATGTTTGCTCATCCTTCCCGGCATCCAAACATTCCTATCTGTGTGTGTGTGCGTGTGTGTGTGTGCGTGTGCGTGTCATACACGTTAATAATTGTAAATACACACACAGAGAGGCGCGAGTGAGCTTTATTACTGCCCGGCGTTTTTGGCGTTTGCTGGCTTAAACGTAACCGCACATTTGGGGAAATTATTGTTAATAAGCAGCTGCGTTTGTGCCATTAAAGTCTGCCCCGCTTTCGGTCGCCGAAGTCCCATCTGATTCGAATTGGCGAGCCCATTTAAACGGCTCCGCTTTTCGTCGCTAATGTCCTTTGGCAAAAGTCCAATAATTTTTTCATTATTCAGCCCCCCATTGAAAGTGACTCTTCATACATGTCCTGAATGTAGACGCTGCTTCCTAGTAACTCGAATGTATTTGGGATATATTAAAAATCGAAATATTAACTAAAATCTAGCGGCAAACCGTTGAGTACCGATTCAGTTTCCATAGTTTTAAACACTGCTTTAGAGGCACAGCAGTCTCGGCAGGCGCATTGTAATTTCAATTGAAATATCAAAAAGATAATTAGCATAATAATATTGCACTCCAACATGGCACACACACACACACACACACACACACACACACACACACACACAGTCAGGTACACGGAAGGCATACAATAGAAGCAGAAATAAATGCAAAATGAGAATCCCAAATGGAGTGGAGGCAGTGAAAGAGAGATGGAGAGAAATTTATTACCGCCAACACACGTTGAAGTCCCATAAAGCGATTTCCACACACACACACACGCACACACACACACACAGAGGCGCACGCACGAACACACACACCTGCACACGCACGGAACACATTAGCGTTTTGAAATCAACTCATGGGAACGGTGGAAAATAGTGCATTCTCTTGCCACGAAACTCTTTGGCACAAATTTGAATTTTATTTGCTACTTCCGTCGCTATATTGTTTGACTACTGGCGGGCGGGGGCCACGCCCCTTTCCACACGGATACGCCCGCCTAAGCCCACACGGCAATGGAGTTGCATATGCATTATTGCCCACCCAGCGGCACTTCAAATATTGCCAGGCCCAACTACTTGTATAAGTTATAAATAAGTCAGGAATGAGAAGTCATAGAACAACACTTCAAAGCCAAGAAAATAAAATGGGAACTCCTGGGGGTTATTCGGTATTAATGGATAGTCAAATTAAAGTCAAACCTATATAACTGAGCGGAATTGGGAAATTTTAAGCAGCACTTACAGGAAATGCCCATCAGCTCAAAAATTCATTCTCCTTGCGAATGTAACTCATAGATTCTTTCTAGCCTTCAAGCTACAAAACTTATGAAAATCAGTCTGGAATTTTCTGATATCTTTACAAGAGTGTTTTTCAAAAGAAAAAAGTGTGCTCCGAAAGGCTTATAAGCAGAAATTGAATTGAAAGCCAGCAGTCATGCCAATTTATACAACATCCTGGCGCAAAATTAAAAAATCGCAGCTTTGTGGGCGTTTTTAATTAAATCCCTGCATATTTGACTTGTTCATGCATCTGCAGCAATAACTCAACTAAAAAAAGTGAATACAAATTCCAGTATCTGGCACGGGGACATTTGGTTTATGGAAATGTTTATATGTGTGCCTATATACTTTTATTTCCGTTTTTCTAGTTTATAATTGAATTACAACAGATTTGTATAGACGCATTCTGGTGAGGATTTTTGTATAAATTTATACGAAAATACACTTGTGTACATATATTTTTAGAGAATAATTTGCATGGCCTGAGCACCGAATTCAGCTGACAAATTACTAATTGAAAGAGCCCGGCAACTTTACATGGACGAGGCGTGGCAGTCGCTTCACACACGCACACTAAAGCACCACACTACTACACTAACGCAAGTACACTTGGAACAATTAAGATCACCTGGAGATGGACATTTTCAAATGCTGGCTGATTTTCAGCGGATTTCAGTTGAATCACGAACAAATGGCCTGCACACAAAGTTGCCAGTTCTGTAATGCATCCCTGCGTGGCCAGCTGGTCAATATGTTTTTTTCTCAGTGCACGGCACAGTGTGCTCTGGATACGCAGTGACCTGTGCGACTCGCGTTTGTTTGCCCAAATGCAGAATACGCGAGCTTGTGAGCTTCGAGCGTCTAACTAGCCGCGCTTTTGCCCTGGACATCGGGATTTGAATCGGATTGGATTGGATTGGATTGGATTGGACTGGATGGCTTGGCATGGTATGAAATAGAATGGAAGAGGCCAGCCATTTTCCCATACCACCCCCCCTCTTCTGGTGGAGCTGTTGCAGCGGGCGCCGCCCATCGTTTTCACTGATTTATATGCAAAACGCGCGGAGCGGCGAAAAACAGTTTTTCAATTAAATTCGTTTGAGTTGTCTGCGCTGGCTTTCAATTTGAAGGCTGTCGTATAATTTATTAGCATTAACATTAACCCCGCCACGACTTGAGCCCGCTCCTTGGGGCTCGACCCTCGAAAACCGCAGCCTCATCAAATGCGGCTCAATCCAATAACAGAATGTGAAGCGCGGGGAGATGTGACAAATTTGCTTTTCACTTTGCAAAATTAAAAATGCTCACATAAAGTATACGTCCACGTAAATACCGTGAAGCCAGAACAAAAAAGCCAAGAAACTGAACGAATTTTTCGTTCCATTCATCATCGCAAAATTTGCTTGATGAAGCCAGCGGCAAGAGTCGTTTTAGCTGCTCCATTGTGTCACTTGTCCAAGGGGTACATGCCATCTAATAGAGATCTCAATTCCCAAGCACCAGGGAATAACTAGGTAGATATTTAGCTATGCATACAATATAGTTCCTAAAAATACCGCTTACATCGTACTTATTGTGCATACTATATGTTTAAAGTATACAATTTAAATATACGTAGATGTGGGTGCTTACAAAAATATCCCTTTAATCTAACCTAGCTAACCCAACCTAGACTGTGCTTTAAGTTAAGGTAATCTTTTCTAAAATATATATATTTCGTTTGCTATTATTTCTTGCTTATATGCACTATATAGCTTACGTTAGAGTATGAAGCCCCTGACCAAAATTGTCGGTTCCTTTTCACTGTGACTTGGCAAACTTAAGTCCCAGGCATTTGGTATTGATTTACTTAAAAGGCAATATCAGTTTGCAGAGCAGCAACCCTTAGCCCAGCCATTCAGCCACCCCACCCCCCCCCCCCCTTTGAAAGTTGGCCCCCAGAAATCCTTGGAAACATATCGAAAAATGCGAAAATTGTACAATGAAAATTGAAGTGAAATTAAGCTTAAGCCCTGGGGCGATAACGACTGGCTTGTCACTCTCCACTGCAGATCCTAAACCCGCACCCCCCACAACCACTGTAGTCTACCCCCATGGCAACCCAGCCCCCCTTTTCCGACAGACTCGACTTGTTGGCATTCATTTAGCTCTGTGGCCGGCACAACTTTGGGACACTTAAGCGTCCTTCACCACGCTGACAATGTCTGACTGTTTGAGGGCCAGGAATGTGATGGCCAGGCTCTTTCCCCTTTCCCCTCATCGCACTTCCCCCACTCTCCACTGCCCACTCCCCACTGCCCACTGCCACACCCCTCGCGCACTTTCTAATGAGACAAAAATTGCGATTTGAATGCAAATAACTGCAGGGCTGCTCCAGACGGACAACAATTACATGGGCTAAGAACTACACGATGAAAAAAAGGGTTTTACTTATAAAAGGTCGTAGGGTTTATGCGAAAAATAAGCTTTCAAGCAAGCAGTGATTAAACGTCCAAGTATCATAAAGTTACACTCACACATAATGAGCTTACCAGAACCTTCTTTATAAGTAGAATATTTATAAGAATGTAATATTTTCCAATCCCTTGAATAAATATCCAAGCCATCTCAGAAATGTTGTTATGCTTCGATTTTCTGGGATTCCAAGGCGCTCCAAACAAGTCTGTCATTACAGACTTGAAACCTATTTTTCTCAGTGCAGATCTATGGGATTCGTTTCGGGCGGGAGTGAGCAGAGCCAGCTTTTGTCAAGGGGCATTTAAATTTGACAAAATGAAATGAACGAAATATTTGGTTTTGGTTTCGAGCTCCGCTTCGTCGTGGGCTGGCATTTTAATGAAGTTCTTTAAGCCGGCGGCCGCAGAAGGGGGGAAAGCAGAGGGGAAGGGTGTGCAGGTGGGCAGCTGCTATTTGCATTTAATTAAATGCCAATAATTGAATCAATTTGCACATGGAATGTGAAAAATCCTCGGCATTGTCATGGCAGGCAGACTAATCAACTGCTACCGTCGGTTAACTTTCGCCCGGCACTGTGTGTATTTGTAAAGCCATTATTAATTTGGATATTTTTGGCCGGCGAGGACACTTTTGGAGTGGCAACAGCCACAGGAATGTGGCCGACTGGGTCTTGGACCCACTGGCTTCGTTGGTCGCAAAGTATTTTGTCCCTGCCCGGCATACCTGAACATTCCAAGCTAATTTGATTTGCTTGTTCTTTCCATCTCCCGAAGTTCACCTGGTGAGGAATTCCCAGTTATCCCAATTATCCCAATTATTTGCAGCAGTTCCTGCAAACGCATCTAACGATATTATACAGATTTGTAATATAAGGTATTTGTTTTAAATATTTCCCATTCTGCGTTGAGCAGACAAGTGAAACGAACTAGCATTTGACAACGATTTGAATATTCATACACGTATAATTCACCGATCTGATCTACACAGGAATTTGAAAGAGCCAAGCTTACATTGGTTAATTACATATTACATATCGAAAGTATGTTGAATGCCATTACTTAGTTTTGCAAATTGCCAAACTTTGACTGGCTGCGACTTTTTGCAATTTGACATTTGCATCTTTTTGCGGGTCGTTTTCATTCTCAGTGCAAAATGGATTTTATTCCATTCCGTTTCCATTTCATCGTTTAATTTGGCTGGTCAAATCAAACTTTTAGCTCGCTACTAATTATATGCATATGTTTTTATTTACTTTTATTTGCATTTTTCGCTTTTCCCGCCATAAAAACCAATCAAATATTTATTGCGTTTTTTGCAGCCTTATGCAAAGATATGGGCATGAGATTGGGTTGGTTAGCTTGTTTTGATTTGATTAAATGTTAACATTTTGCACAAGTTAAGTGCAATAAATACGAATTGGATTGCGGGTAAAACGAGACATTCATTACACAAATATTGCTCTCTGCATTTTTTTTGCTGAAAATTGTTTTCAGCAAATATCTTTAATTCAATTGAGCGTATAAAATCAGCCCTGTCACAGATTAAAGTGTTAATGCATATAAATGTTTTACCTATTTGCATACATACGCGCTGGCAATGTTTTTATGCGTGTTTCTGGTTTAGCGAACAATTTGAATTGAGCCACAGATACTTGCTGGCATTACAATGCTAAACTGATTATCCAACAGCGAAAACGGTTCGGCCATCATTATAAATTCAATTTAACCAATCAAACGCTCGTAATTTGATTATGTTGATTTTTGCACATTAATTGCATATTTATTGACTGAGCGCACACACAGCTGGCGAAAGTGCACAAAAAGTGGCGCATTTGTTTATTTGCCGCGTTACATCATCAAAGAAAATGTTATGCTAGTCGCAGCCGAAAGTGTTTTAATTGTCAATTAAAAGTCAGTTGGGAAATTGATTGAAATCAGTTAGTTCCCCTTCCCAAAGAAACGAAAAAAATATTACCACATGTGGCCAAAAATGTACAGCCACAGGCCATCGAATGCTTTTTAGGTATTTCACACTTAAATGGACTTAGCCCGGTCCATAACAGGCCATATTAATTGGCCAAAAGCCAAGGAGATGATTCGGCTGCTTAAGCTCTCCTCGCATAAATTGCTCAACCGTCTAGCTGTTTGTTGTGGTCTCTGGCTACTGGCTACTGGCTACTGGCCATTGGAAATGGGAAATGATGGGAAATGATGGGAAATGGGAAATTGGAAATTGGCTGTATTGAGGATTTCTTTCTTGGCCACTTTTTAGCTTGCCGGCATATCAAATTATATGCACACACCGCAAGCTTTTGCTGTGGCTTCTTTTGCCAATCGGCCAGTGGATAAACTTCGCTCCTCCGGCATCCATCAGCTGGCTTAGTTGGGGCACGGGCAAACCCGATCCCCATCCCCATCCCGATCCCCATTCCCTGTGGAATTCCTCAGCGTCCGCCGGACAGCTGCAGTTCATCTCCGGCACCACAGAGGGAATTCGAGCGAAAAGCTGTGCCCGCCCGCAGTTCGTGCGAACGTGTCTCAATAACGAAATTAACAGAAATTGCAACATATTGTGCGGTGGTTGTGATGGTGGTGGTGATGGTGGTGGGGGTGGTGCTGTTGGTGGGGCTGGTGGTGCTGAATTGCCATGGCTGGTGGGTGGAATGGGCGGGCTGTCCTGCAATCAAACTGCACAGAAAAGTGAACAGCACGTGGAGGCCAACAACTGTGTCAAATTGATATTAAAACCAAGTCGAGATGTTGCTACTTCGGTGGCAAATAAATGAAATTGTGCTTCGTTCCCATAAATATCTGTTAGCAAAATAAGTAGCGCCACAAATTGGTTCTGCAACTATATTAATAATAAAACAGCAGAAATTACACGTTTAGGGTTACGTGCAAAATTACTAAGCTAAACATATATCAAATTCACATTACTACGAGTAAATATGCGCGCATGTCTCGCTACCGATATTATTATACCCGTTACTCGTAGAGTAAAAGGGTATACTAGATGCGTTGAAAAGTATGTAACAGGCATAAGGAAGCGTTTCCGACCATATAAAGTATATATATTCTTGATCAGCCGAGTCGAACTGGCCATGTCCGTCCTTCTGTCAGACTGTCCGTATGAACGCCTCGATCTCAGGAACTACAAAAGCTAGAATGTTGATGTTAAGCATGCAGCTTCCAGAGACATAGATGTCCACTTCCACGCCCACACACCGCCCACAACTGTCACACCCACACTTTTGAAAAACGATGTGGTATATTTTTCACTTTGGTATATATCTTGTAAATATCTATATTTCTATATAGATTTGCAAAAAACTTTTTGTTACGCCCACACTTTTAAAAAATGGTTAATTTTTTTTTCATTTCATAATTTTTCCCCCAATTTCTACCGATATTCCAGAAAATGTTGAAACTTCTCGTTTGCACTTGCACTAGCTGAGTAACGGGTATCTGATAGTCGGGGAACTCGACTATAGCATTTTATCTTGTTTTTCTATTAAAATAGCCATAATATAAAGCGCTGTCAAACCTAGAAAATCAGTCAGCCAAGGGTAAGAAAAATGGATTCACTAGTTGTGTACTTGAAAAATGTAATTTAATACCTTATAATGGGCTACTTATACTGCACATTCTCCTGTGCTTCCTGTAATAACATGTTCCCGCTAATTATCGCATGACTAACCATTCTTCCAGGGAATCCCTGCACAAGGACCCCAGAACGAAAACAAACTTCAACTCCTCGAATCCGTCACAGCTGGCTGCCTGGCAACAAAAACGCTTAATAAAGCGGCCAGCTAAAAAAATACTTATACTTGGATGGGGGTTGGCAGGGAATGGGGGCCACGGAGGTCACAGTCTTTGGCAACAGTTGCCCCAAAAACGAACGCAGAGCTCGTTGCGGGAGCATTCACACAAGTGGGGAAAAATCAGCGCAGAAGAGGATGTGGGCTTGGAGTTTGAGGGGGAGGGGGAGGGGGAAAATGGAACCCACTGTGACCACGACGGACGGAGAGCCACACATGTGACCAAAGCCAGAAATTGGAGCGGCCATTGAATATGATAGAAATAGAAATAGAAATACGTACGTGCAAAAATTTCAACGCTTGATTAAATTTCAGTCACAGTCGAGAGAAGGTTGCTGCGATAAAAAGGAGCAAAGGCGCCACAAGTGTGGGGCCAACTTGAAAGACAATCAGGCAGCAATTTAAAACCATTTTCACTGTGGCCAGCACACCCATCCCCAATCCGACATCCAAAATCCACACAACCATCCGGATTGAGGGTTTGCCTGCAAAATCGGATGCCACCTGCTGTGCGGCAGTTGCAGTAACTTCTGCTTGATTAGTTTTGATTTGGTTATTTGGCATTAGGCCATGTGCTTGGCCTTCTTTAACATGCTCTTTTGGCTTCCTTCGATTTCCCCCACCATTCTGTCCCGACGGACAGTGAAATAAACTAATTCCCAGTGATTCGGTGACGCAGATGGCTTTCGGTTTTGGACTCCAGGATACGGGATACGGATCTTCCGGCATGTGTGCTCGAGTTTTAATAAAAACTCAATCATTGTCCGTTTTACCATATGGGTCGAAAGTTTTCGTTAGCTAAGAGAAACTTGCCATTTTTTGGCATGGGAAATTCGATTGGGGAGTCCCCCAACTAAAATCTTAAGTAACACCATAAACTAATGGCTATTTATGTACGTCGAGTAATCAAATGAAAATGAAACAATTTTAACAATTACTTTCAAAACTCTGTCACCATACAGGTGGACATTTCTGAGCACTTTAAAGCATGTACACAATATTTAATTACAGCCATCCACGAACGTGTTTATCAATCTAAATCCGTTTTCGGGGCAGAGACAGTGTCACACGTGGCGCATACTTAATATCAGTTAGCAGCGCGTTCAATGCCGAACAGCAAAGGCTCAAATTGCACTAAGCCGCCCTCAAAACGGTCAACAAATCATTAACCTTCCACCCCAGCTGGTAAGTCAAATAGAAGTTAAGCCCAAGAGCGATTAAGACATTAAGTACACCGAGAGTGGGGTGAACCGAGTTTGCCTCTAGCACCTCTATAATTTGACGAAATGGAAACGCGAGGGAGTGAATCGTGGAAAATAATATGGAGCGCGATCGTTTGTCGCGCGTGCTGAAGTTTCCAGAATGCGGCAGGCACTACACTTCCGCTAAATGTCGCTATTATTTAACAATTTTGTTTATGTATGCCTTTCATGCGGCGCACCAGAAGCACCCGAAGCACCAGAAGCACCAGAAGCACCAGAAGCACCCGAAGGCAGCCAGCCCCATCGCAATGTGGAGTATAATTTATGGTTACTCTGATTCCCCCAGCGCCGTTGGGCAAACTAAATTGTCGCCCTCGACAGCCGCAACAAGAAAAAAAAATATGAAAGAAAACAATTACACCTGACTTAACACTTCCGTTACTTGTTACAAAAGCCGCACACGTTCCCCAGTTCACCTGGCCACCCACTTGGCCATCCACCTGTCCAGCCGAACAGGTCCAGCAGACACAGGTAGCTGCGTGGGCGACGGCAACGCACTTTCCCCCAAGCACTTGAAATTGCAATTTAGCACGTACAAGGAGTCCGCTTTTTGAGGGGCTGCCCGTCGCTGGAAGGTAGTTACATACATGACCTGCTTTAACAATCCCCATTTTCGGGAGTACCCCAAAAGCTACAGTAACACTGAATAGACATATACGACTAATACTATAGTTAGAAAGGTGAGTATGTTCACATCTATATCGACCTATATACATAGGTGCATTCCAATTAATCGCTAAAAGCGCAACACGTTCGTTTTTGTAATTATATTAACATTTTATTCAGTTTTTCGTGTGTGTAAATCATATTGAAATTTAGTCCACATGCACTAAATTCAAAGGAAAAACAAAAAATTGGTATCCAAAAATAGTGATTTGTAAAGCACCTTAACGAAATCGTTTGATCGTACATAATATACTTTCGTGCGCTTAAAACTAAAAGCTGACATTGCTTCCAAACGATGATTATCAGTAATATTTGTATAAAAATTGTTCATCGATACATTTGTGTTTTTATAACGATAACCATTCGACTTGTTCATCATACAGAGGCACTAAAGCTTATTGATTCCTTGATTCTTCGCGTCTTCGAAGAGCCAAAACATCCTTCAACATATTCGATTTGTGCTTAAGTACTTAAATGCTAAACACGTAATGCAGTGAGAGAAATAAATAGTAATGTTAGACCTGTTTTGGTATAGAGTTTCATTGAGACAATACATCTATAGACCGTTTTCATCAAAATCTTTGGAGAGCTGGACGTGTATAAATAAGAAATGGAAGATAAATGGGCGGGCAGGAAATATGTTTCGAGTATCGTGCGTGGTGACATAAATACTCATGAGTCTTTGAGTAATTCGCAAGATTCAATTCTTAGAAATGCGCAATGTTTGGCTGTCTAAACGTATTACATAATAGAGTTCAAACGAAGAAAGACTTTCTCGATTGCAGAAGATAAATAAGTTAGAAAAAATTCATTTTTACCTAAATAGTTTGTTTATCAATTTCATATCTCATTTTAAGCTAATCTTCAATTTGTTCGTTTATAATATGTATACCTAGCAAAAAGTAATTGGTTGTCCAAAAAGTTTTCGCTTGGAATTCGATCTACTTTGCAACACACATTTTCTGACCATTCAGTTTAAAGTTCAAAATCAAGTTATGGAAAGTTACAAGGAAAAAACAAATGATATTATATTTAAAGAAACACTTTACGCAATGTGTGTTAACATTTTTTAAATAATATGTAAATGAAATTTCGCAAAAAAAGTATTGCAATATCAAATTAATATATCAGGCTGGAAAATGATTTGCCTTATCCAAACTAAGTTTCAAAATCGGTGCAAACAAAGGTGTAAATAAAAGTGCTACATCATAAAATAACTTGATTTGTGCACAGTTTGCATATGGTTTGTGCTCGAAGCGTGGGAGGTCTAGGATATATTCGATATTCTGATACTCAGTAACACTATAAAGTAAACCTGAAGCTCTATGTCTAGGCAAAGCTTGGACGTAACTGGGTGGCTGCTCAGGACTGTCTATCACTCCCTACTTTGGAGTTCCCGGAGGGGCGTTGGCCATTCCAAAGAGCTCTTCATAGGAAGGTGCTGAAAGATAGATATACATAAGTGCCAATCGGTAAATGAAGATTGAATAACTAATGCGTGAGTTCATGGCAACTTACGCAGCTCATGGGCTCCAGGCGCCTGGCGAGGCTGCAGGAACGATGCTGAGGCCGAGGTGGATGGCAGTTGGCTGTATCCCGGTGCTCCTCCTGCTGCTCCACCAGCGGTTGGTGGCGGAGCGGCGACCACTCCGGCCGGCGGTGGTGTGAGGGCAAGGAGCGAGTACTGCGGCGACTCCGGCAGCGGGTAGGCGGGCAGGTGGGGTGGCGGATACGACTGAACCATAAGCGGACTGGACGAGTAGGGCATGTAGGGCACGTTGGAGCTGCGCAAGCTAGCCCTGGCCGAGGGACTACCATACTGGGAGGACTGGGAGCCCGAGGTGTAGGACATATCCATGCCACTGGCTCCACCGCCCACGGCAGGACTCAGTGTGGCCGCCGAGGAGTCCGAGGTTATCGAGTTGATGGAGCTGCACTCGCTAAACTGCGAGGAGTGCGAGGGCGAGCCAATGGAAGAGTCCAGTGAGGGGTAGACCGGCAGGGCGGGCTCAAACGGATTGCCGGAGCCCACATCCGGGCCAGGTGGTCCATCGTTTGGCCGCGGCGGTGGCGGCGGACGCAGTGAACTCAGCCTATTCGACGTATCTTGTGAGTACACCTTGAAGGGGAGATTAAGGATCAAGTTCTTAAAGAATCCCCGCAGCACCGCCTCCACACGCAGCTCGTAGACAATGGTGATAACGCCGCTCATCTGGTCATCCGTGGGCTGAGCACCTTCGGGTAGCAGCAGCTCGTGGGCAAAGCTACGCTCGGTCTTCTTCTGCACCGAGCCCGTCTCCTTGGTGGCCACCGCGATGCACTCCACCTTCTGCACCCGCAGTGGCACATGGCTGTAGTAGGTCACGTACTGCAGGACGGTGAATCGAAGTTTCTCCACGGCGGTGGTGCTGTTGTTAATCACAGTGGCGCAAATCCTAAGCGGTTCGCCGCGTACCGCAAAATCCTCCGGCAGAAGGGCCAGCAGGGTGATCGGTCTGGTGCCAAACAAACTGATCGTCTTGGTCACCTGCTTCTCCAGCGAACTGGGTATACTGCGTTGCGATGGCTGCAGCGGCATGTTCTTCACCACGGTGAACGGAATCGTGTGGCGCTCGTCGAAGGTCCACGGTCGCTGGATGAGCACGCGCATCTTGTACTTAATGGCGCCATAGCTGCCCTTGAAACTCGATGGGAGCTGGCGACCCAGCGCCACTTCGAAGATGAACGTGTGCTCCCCAGGCGAGAGTTCCAGGCCACGCGGCTCGAAATCCGACAGAGGCGTCTCGCTGTGCTCGTACACCTCCTTGCTCGTGTAGAACAGGCTGCGGGAGTACTCGTTGTTGTTTGAGTTCTTGCGCAGGATCTCCATCCATTTGCATTTTCCCTTGCCAGTGACCTGCACCTTGATGGCTAAAAGGAAAGTGAACTTCATTAACCAATCTCATTTCGTTAAAAACTAAAACGTTTTAAAATTTCAATTTGCGGAGTTTCCAACCATGGCAGCGTTGCCATTCGTTTCGCCTAGCGAGTGCCATCACCATATCAGGAATGCAAAGTCTCAATATTATCGATAGTGTGGCCGCATTTTATGTGACTTTTTCAGACGTCTTTCGGTATCATAAGCGGTGTGCAATGCGGTCCTATTGGTATTTTCACGTACTTTTCACATTGCTGCACCATTTAAATAGAAAATCATTTTAGTAATGCTTGATATACGCTTGAAAAGCGAATAATTGTGTAGTGATTAAGAGCAATCGAAAGGGTGAGCTGCTCCAATAGCATCCAGTTGCTGGAAATTCAGTTTGCGCGTTTAAATTCAACGCAAACCGGTGCCGACATTTTCTCGCCCAATTAAATCGAGTGCGGATTTTGCCGCATAGCGCTTACAAAACCAGTGCTCTTTAAACACCTTGATCTGTAAATGCCGTGAAGCGGAGAGCTCCTCGCTGCACACATGAACATCGAGTACATTGGCCAAGCCCTGGGCTACCACGGCCAGCCGCTGCAGAAGATCTGGGACGATGAGCGTGGCGTGGACGACCTGCGAGTGATGGGCCTCACCCAGGTGAACTATGGGGTGTACCAGGAGCGCCAGAAGTACTTCACCTTCCAGGAGCGGGCTAAGCGATTGAAGATGCACCAGTTTCTGGCCAGGAAAGCCACCGATTTGTATGATCGCACCCTGGTGGCCAATGTCATGGAGGATTCCGTGCTGGCACAAGGTGAGTTTACTGCTCTAAACTGTATTGGCTGTAGTCAGTGACAACTCCCGTGCTATATATTTCTTGCAGGCAACTCGTACATGGCCCAGATGCCGCCCTTCGAGTTCTTCCTCAATGTGAAGGACAAACGCAAGGGATGGGCGCACCGCCTGTCTGCGCTGAAACAGGGCGACATCATCTACACGCAGGTGACGAGGCTGGCAAACGGGAACCGGCTCATCGTGAAGCCACTCTGCACTGCCGAGCCCAATCACGCCTACTTGGCTGACATTCCCATTAAGGTAAGAGCAGCTTATGATATACCTTGGCTGCCAAAACTCATTTCAGCAAGACAAACTCATTAACTGACTAGTTGTAGCACAAGGACTTAAACTTAAATCCTTTTAAACTCTCTTTATCGTCGTAGGCCGTGATCCTGCAGGACTACTGGGGTCCCCTGCCCCTGGACAAGCAGGGCAATCCGCGTAGCTTCGCCCAGAATGACATCTTGCGCTGTGAGATCAACAGCATATCTGCGGATACCGAGCGGCTCACGCTGAACATGATTGGCATGTTCAACAAGGCGGCGGACTTAAAGTTTGGCCTCTGCGACCTTAACGAGTTACCCAAGTATTATTGGTAAAGGGTCCCCATCGTTTTAAAGCACATCTGCAATCCTGTTAAACCAATGCTTTTTCTGCAGTAAAATCCATAACGTGGAGCATCCGTCTACGTCTCACTACGAGGATGAGCTAAACAAAGCCTTGGAGTTTGAAAATCCAAACTACGATTTGCTGTTCCAGTTGAACGGCTTGCAGCCGAACGAGAATCTGTCACTGATGGCACATCTAAGGGCGGGATTCCCGGAGGCGGAGAACGCCGCGGAGCTGCGTCAGAAGCAGGCCTCCCAGTGGGCCTTCCGGTAAGTCTATATATTGACCTTAAGCCTTGAGAGTGTTTGTCATTCCATCATTCGCACACCCTATCGCATCCCAACACCTTCATTGATTGGCCGATGATCAGCTCCGTGGCTGATGGCATCGAACACTTTAAGAACGGCCAACAGGTCGAGGCCTTTCAGTGCCTGAACAAGGCTTTAAACATTGATCCGCGCAATGTTGAAGGGCTGGTGGCACGCGGTGCCCTCTACGCGAATCGCGGCAGCTTTCTTAAAGGGCTGCAGGACTTTGAGAAGGCACTGCACCTGAACAAGTATCATGTGAACGCGCGCAAGTACATGGGCGAAACGCTGGTGGCTCTGGGTCGCAGCTACGAAGAGGAGAATCGCATACCCGAGGCAGTGAAGGCCTATAGCGACTGCCTGAATCTGCTGCCACAGCACGAAGAGGCACGCCAGTCCTTAGACGCACTGCAGCGAAGTGGAGATGGTAAGCATAGAATAAGCGCTGAGCCGATCAACTTGACCGGTGGCGGCCCCTCCTCGGACGAGTCCACCTCATCGAGTGCCAGTGATAGTGAATGCGAAGATTCGAGTGAGTACCTTTCGGGGTCAGTGCAACGGCATGATCCACGATTTATAGTTCCCCCTGCACGCTTCAAACCGATAACTTATTCCCATTTGTAGCTGGAAAGGCCAAGTCAAACATTAGTCAGCCCTTTTTTGCACAAAAGACCTCGGGAGAAGAAAAGTTGGCCGTCATTGATGCCCAAAAGGCAAATGAGTTCCGTCTGGACGACGACGAGACCGTGTCGAGTGTGCGGAAGCTGCTGCGCGAGGCAAGCAAGCACAAAAAGGCCAAGAAGAAGGGAAAGAAAAAAAAGGACAAGAAGGAGCGAAGGAGGTCCAGGACCAACTCCGATACGGAGGATCCTATAGAATTGCTTAAGAAGATGGACTTCCAGGAGGCGTTCAGGTGAGTTTTGCAGCAAAAGATGCTCGGCGCACAATAAGTATACATTTTCTTGAGATCTCCCTGCTTAACCCACTGCGATAGGCAAGACACGTATGTACCAGGAATTCAGCTTGACTTTCAAACTGCATTTGCAACTTAATCGATGCTCTAATCTGGAATGCATAATTCGGTTTTGTTGTCAATGCTGTTGAATATTACAAAATTCGGAGTAATTACCACAGTTTGTGTTTTTTTAGGCTAATGAACAGCACCAGCAGCGAGGCGGAACTCAAGGCCAAGATCAAGAGCTATCTAAAAGAAGGAGTAGCAGATTCACCACCTCCACCGCCGACAATGAAAAAAACAGAAGTCCCATTGAAAAAATCTAGCTTTGACACCATGGGACCCAGCACATCGCGTCATGCGGCCTCCGTTATTGGCTTTGGCAGCGCCCAGCCACCTCCAGCGCCCAAGTTTCTGGAGCAAAAGAAACATCCGGAGCCGGCACAGAAGCTCTCCTTTCAGATCAAGCGACCGCTGCAGGTGGACAAACTGGGCATGCTGCGTCTAGCAGCGCCAGTGGAACCACTGAAGGGAGGACGGAGCACCAGCTCCCGCAGCCGAAGTAGGAGTAGAAGTCGCTCACGTCGGCGTGGAAGGAGCTCGCGTTCGCGGCACAGGAGCCGGCGATCTGACTCGAGGTCCAGATCGAGAAGCCGATCACGGTCGCGGCGCCGACGCAGCTACTCCCGTTCGCGCAGCCACTCTCCACGCTGTTACGGAAATCGCTTTGTGGTTGGACGCTATCGTAATCGCCGATCTCGCCGTTCGCGCTCCTTTCATCGTCGCAGGACGCCATCGCCCTTCGTGCCAAGGCGTTCGCCCCTTTCGAAACGTCGAACGCCTTCACCGTTTGTGCCCCGTCGCACACCATCGCCGGCATCCCGCTATCGACGCAGCCGTTCCCGTTCTCGCTCACGCAGTCGGAGTCCGCGTCGCTATCAGTCTCGCTACCCACAGAGGGGTATGGGCCATGGTCGCGGCACCGGGATTCGCAACAAGTACTCCTGGTACAATCACGATTCACGCAGCGTATCGCGCGTCGTAGAGCCAAATGGCAAGGATGACAAGGCACCTACTCCGCCGAAGAAGGGTAGTGCTGATGATGGAAGAGATGCCGGAAAAGCAGCGGTTAATGCCAAGCCCACGGTGGAGCAGATGGACGAGATGATTAGGGAGGCGCAGAAGGAGCGCAAACAGGGCCACGTCGGGACAACCAAGGAACTCAAGGAGTAGACACCTCAACAATAACACGCACTACGAGTCTTAAGTTTCCTTTTAGCTCATAGCGTACATTTTATTTTGATATTCAAATTTGTATAACGCTCCCTTTGGGATTTGTTCTTTGATTACTAAATAAAGAAGCTTGCGAAGCGAATTTATTACAAACCTATAACTATCAGTCGATTATTGGTTCTTTTCAGACAACAAGTGAATAGGTAAGATTTAAAAATATTGTTTTATATCGTGAACTATTGTAATAAAATGTTACTAAAAATTTTGTTTAATCCCACTAAGATGAAAGATCGACTAAAACTACTAATCAAGATGTCTTACCTGAAGAAGACAGTGAGAAATTATTGAAAAAAAACATTAATGTAATAATGTTAAAATAAAAAAAAAATTTCGAACAACTCAAAAATTGTATATAAAATAAAATATGTTAACCGTCACTTGGAATCTTACCAAAATTATTTGAAATGTGATTATATAGAACTAAAAAACATAGTTAATAAATAAATGTAAGTATATGAATCAAGTACCTTTGCAAAATTAATCAATATTTAGAAATGAGCCCACAGCTCTAAAAAAAACTAGTTTGTCATTTTTGTATTTCAGATTTCATAGATTTTGCATATGGAAGGAACTAAGTCCAAATTGCAATCACTTCCAATCGTCGCAAAGAGTGATTGAGGGAGAGACCCAAAAGCGGAGAGCGCAATATCCCCCCAGTGCACCTAACATATATGCATGCTGCACTTTCGCAGTGAGCGGAACAGAGGGAAATAGCGAGAGAGGTAAAAAAAGGGAACGAACAACCGGCTGTTGGTTGGGGCTCTTGAGAGAGCGAGAGCAAGAGAGAGCCAAGCCTGGAAGCTAAACAACAAGCATCGAGCAAACACGAAAGATAACGACTTGTTTCATTTGATATTCGCCAGCCGGCAGAGGCGGAACAAACAAAAAATAAGACAAAATACAAATCGGACGCCGTAGCTGCGGACACGAAATTAGAATACTTACGGCGACAAGTTATCGCGCAAATTAGTACGCGGGCGAGAATTGCTACTGAGATACGTCGGCGGACACCCAAAATTTGTTTCCCAGAAGCCAAGGTGCCGTATAAGTGTGAAAGGAGTGGGTTTTGCCTGCTGCTAATTTATATAACTATGAAAGCCGCCAGTAAAAGTGCAAGGCCGCGTTCAGTGCAGGAATGCAGAATTGCGGAAAAACAACTCAACACGCGCGACAAAACTAAAGCACGCATATATGTACATACATGTACATACAGTGTCTATAATTTTCCGTGCGGACTTTGGACGATAAGCGGGCGGCAACAACAATATCTGGTTATACATGAAGACAAAGAACATAAGGCTGAAAAGCCACGCTTGTCTCTCCTGTTTGTTGTTATTGCTGGTGGCGCTCTTTTCAGTGTGTGCGCTACACTTGTTGCCATGCGGCATGTTGGTTCACGGGCACAACAGCTGACAAGTGATTTAGGGTTATTTTTACCCACTCTTCATTGCAGGGTGCTCGCTGGAATCTTTGGTTAGATTCCCGTGATAAGTCATAGCGAAAACTATAACCTTCATCACCTTCATCAAACAACTGTGGCGTGCTTGGTAATCTTATCGCACCCATAGGATACTATATACATATACTGTAGCATGGTCAACTGGAATAATTTTTGTTTTACTGCCAAGATTATGAGTTATTGACCCTAAATCAACGGATAAAAACCGCTTTATATTAAATAGATTATTCATTATTATTCATTTTTTGTCTTTGCAGCTCAAGGAGAGGTTGAGGAACTAGAGCCCAGACATGTATACGAAAATCTTTCGCGCTGTGATAATCGGAGCCCCCGGTTCGGGGAAAGGAACTATTTCGAATCTGATCTGCAAGAACCATGGATGCGTGCACATCTCCACGGGCGACATCCTGCGTCAGAACATCATGAAAAACACGGATCTGGGAAGGAAGGCCAAGGAGTACATTGCCAAAGGTCAACTGGTGCCTGATGCGATTGTGACCAAAACTATGTTGGCACGGATAACCGAGGTGGGCAACAGGTCGTACATCCTGGACGGATTCCCGCGCAATATTGAACAGGCCGAGGCACTGGCCGCCCGCGAGCAAATCGATGCCGTTATCGCGCTGGACGTTCCACACAATGTGATCATCGACCGGGTCAAGAATCGCTGGATCCATGCGCCCTCAGGCAGGGTGTACAACATAGGGTTCCAGGCTCCCAAGGTGCCTGGCAAGGATGATGTGACGGGGGAGTCGCTGACGCAACGCGAAGACGATAAACCCGAGGTGGTGGCCAAGCGACTGCAGCTCTACGATGAGCTAATGAGTCCAGTGATAGCCTGGTACAAAAAGAAGGGCCTGGTTGCCACCTTTAAGGGCAAACAGACCAAGGAGATCTGGCCGATTATGGCTCTCTACCTCAACGACCGCATAAATGCGTAATGGGAGACCACCCAAATTACATCCAATGTGCACAAACTAACGATAAACTGCTGTGTTCAATTAGATATATATATATAAATGAATACGTATGTAATATGTATGTTTGTGGGCCAGTTAAAAGGGGCAGGCGTATAATTAATGTAATTGCGAAGCCTTACAATGTAGCAGCTGTCGTCATGTATTCCTTTTTCCACACAAATCATTCCCCTCATATCTTGCAGCTCCCCCTTTTTTGTATAAACATTTTTGTACTCGTATTCTGTGCTCTGATAATAAATCGCGTTGGTTATGTGTATATACATATATTTGCGCTGATAACGCCATAACAGCAGACTTTGACTTTTGGGGCAGTTAACGGACAGCCGACGATCTATTTTTAGCCAATGTCCACAAACACGGCCCCATGCGTGAAATAACACTTATGGCTTCACCTGATGTCAACAAAATGCCCTTCATTTTATCGCGTAGCGCATTAAACTTTGAAAGATGTGGGATAGTGTAGAGCTCCCGTTTATTGTCGCGCTCTCTTACGCACACATGCAGCGGACCAGCTGCTGTTCTCACGCACACCTGTATAGTGGCAAATCACAACAGAGAGGGGCTTTATTGACAGTCAAGGGCACACAATTAGGTCACGTTAAAAATGGCTTGTATTATAGGTAAAAATAAATATTAAAATCCAAATGTGTTTTTAAAGCTATACTTTATAATAATAAAAGGATAATATACTATACATATGTTTGGCCCGAAGACTATTCAAGTACAATTAGTAAGAATCTTAGTTTTGGCCTCCACTGTACTGAGAGCGCTTTCACACTTCTCTCTCTCTCTCATTTAGACCTGACTGCGCTTGGCCCCATATTACGGCATTTCGGCACGCCAACAGAGTTCGCCTCTCTTCGCACATGCCTCCACCCCTGCCCCCTCGCTCACACCCGCGCGGTGCGTTTGGTTTGGCATTTCCTGAAACAAATGCCAGTACTGAAGAATCGTGAAGAGCAAAACGAAATTCAATTGCAAATGCATCGGGTGGCAATTGAAAGCTTATCGATGAATGAAAGGCGAGCACTATAGGCAATTGAAGGAATTTGCGAGCAAGCATCTCGAAATTGCGGCGGAGCGGGGGGAGGAAGCCCCATAAAATGGCCGCTGTGCTTTGTTAACTGATGGAGTTCTTTGTTTATGCGAATGGGGCCGCAACGAAAGTCCAGCTGGCCATCGGGCGGACAATGGGTTAAAAACCGCTGACAAAACAGAAAGAGTACATGCTGGCCAATTGCGTTGAAAACCACATTTGTTTATATGTATTAGATTAGTCTATCTAAGCAAAATCTTGTTGGTGACACGATCCCAAGTAAATCATACCAATCACCATAACTTAAGAGCTCAACGGGGAGTTTAAAGTTTTTAAATGAAGCCCAAATGGCGTGCAAACTCATATCTGGTATTATTTCTTGGAATATCTACAGTGGCCTGAGTCACGGATGATGCAAGCCGGGCTTTGAGATATGCCAGGAAATGGCAAAGTATGCTCGACTACTGGCACTTACCGCGTATTTTGGTGCGCTTGCTCACGTTCATCCAGATCTCGCCGCGAATTATGTCGCCCGCAAAATAAACCCGATCCGCACTGTCCAGCGTGATTCGCAGCCGCTCGCTCTCCATTCTGCTGGCGATGATGGTGATGACTCCCCCGGTTTGGCCGCTCTCATCAAGCACTTATCCAAAAATAATTTCGTCATCAAAATGCCGCCACATCGAGACGTACTTGGATGCACTGCAGCACCACGACCCGCACCACCCTAAAGTATATGCAGAATAGTAGCACCACCACAGGCACACGCACACGCACACGCACTCGCTTCACGATTTACGATGTAGGATTTTACTACACACACCGCGCAGAGAGTGGGAGCTTTTTCGCGGTGATTGTGGCCAATTCTTGGGGAATCTCGATATCCATCAATTTGCAATGGGCCACAAGTGTTTGTCGCACACCCCGGGCTAATTAATTCGATTGCAGGCGACCGCTGGCGGATTGAGTAATTATATTTCTTATAAATTTACGAGATCCGAGAGTTACGGTTTTTTGTTGTAGCTGCAGCTCTCTTTCGATAACCGGGACAGCGGCGGTCCGATAGCAGAAACAGCTGTTGCGCGGTGCTGCCACCTTGCGGTTGGCCAGCTGAAGCGGTTAATTCGCAGACTTTTGAATCGGTTAATGGGAAATTATTTTAAATTATGTTGAATTTTAAGCTAAAGAACTGTACAACGTTTTTATAATGCAATGTTTTCATTGTTCAGCTTGAAGTCTCTGGAAATGCATGGTACTATAGACCTTGCTTTGTTGTTTGAATGTTGAATTTATATTTTTTTGATTGAAGAGGTTTTTTAACAGAAACGCTATGTTTAAATAGCAGCGATACTTTAAGTTTAAGTATGTTATTAAGATTAAAGAAATACTTTATTGAAATATTCATAATAACTATAAATATAAATAATTATAATAATTATAAAGCCTGGTTATAATATTCTTTGCAGATAATTACCATAACCGCAGGCTTAGTACATATACATACATACATATATAGTTTTTCGTGTGCTTCCCCGTTTATGCCTTCCATTCTTCCTCCAACTTGCATACTTTTACACGGGAAAAATCGCTCCACAGTTCAACAAAGACTTTTGATTATTCAGTATTAAGCCAGAGCTGCTCGCGTTTGGTGCTCGCGAGCTGAGTTGCCGCCTATTGCCGGAAACCCCGAATTCCTGGAATCCAAACATCCCCACACACCATCAATAAAACAAACAAGGGAAGGAATTTGATATCTAGATACCGCCTGACACCGTCGCCAAGGAGCCAATTCTGGACAGGATGAGCAGCAAGGTGAACTTCGTCTTCGACAGCAATCCCCTGGGGGTCTATCAAGCCGGTCAGCTAATCTCCGGAACGGCTGAACTGGTCACGGAGCGTCCAAAGACGATTCGCTGTAAGTGGCGCAGACATGCGGAAGAAGACGCAGTACATATGTACATATTCTAATGGATTCGCAGCCATGACGTCATCCCCCTCCATCTCCAACCCCATTCAAATTCTGATTCCCATTCCCATTCTGACATACATACATACATACATATACCTCATCCACTTTCGTTGCGTAGTCGCGTCGTCATTAATATTGCTTTGTTGTTATTGTTGCCGGTAGGTCTGTTTGAAAGATGTGTATTGTATATACAACAATATATACATACACACATGTGGCCGCTTGGCTAACTTCGGATATCTGATAGCGGCCGGAAAACTAGTTTTGTTTAGAAATTGCGTACGCTGTCTGTATTACTAGATATTTGATTTGATTCAGTTACTGGTCAGCCCATTCGTGCCAGTACCTTTGAATTGTGCTCTATAGTGGCATTTTCAATGGATTAGAGGTGATTCATATGTATATAGATCCATACAAATCCCATTAGCAAGCTTAGTCGACCTTAACCATATGCGAGTATATCATTATGAAAAGCCCATCAAATATTGACTAGGGTATCAAACAGTCGAGCTTCAGCAGCACCTTAATTCGACGGTGAACTTTATTAGGTAGCATTCGCCTTTTGTTATGCTTATGCCTAAATTATTCTCGGAATTATTGTTAGTTAATTAACCAACAGTTGTTGTAGCCGAGCCATTTCCCAATACAATTCCACATCCGAAGCACACAAAAGGTCCAAGGTCAGCGGCAATTAAAGTAAATGCATAATTGAATTACATACCCGGCAGTACAGACAAATTAACCCAATTGCAGCGATCTTTATAACCATAAATGGATACGGCGAGACGCGCTGGCAGGAGAGCGAGGAGCGAGTGGGCGAGGATGGGAAGACGACCAAGTCTGTGGTGACCCACACCACTACCGAGGTCTACTACAGCACTGATCAGCCGGTTTACGGACAGGCCGGTGGAGCCCAGCTGGAGTTGCCCACCGGCAAGTACGTCTTCCCCTTCCGGACGACCATTCCGCCCAACGCACCCACCTCCTTCAATGGAGCTCATGGCCAGATTAAGCACGAGGTCACCGTTACCATTGATCGCGCGGTTCGCTACAACAACACGTTTAAGCAGTGCTTCACGGTGATCCTGCCACTTGATCTCAATCAGCGGCTGGAGTATAAGGTATGTGGTCTTGGTTCTTCCAAACTGGATAAGCTAACTTAAAGCCCACTTCACTTAGGAACCCCTGCAACGCTTGGAGTCGAAGAGCTTCTGGTGGGGCTCGATTTTCGGTGCCCATAAACCGATGATCATGGACGTGAGCACCTCCTACTCTGCCTACGTGCCCGGCCAAAAGATCCATTTCCATCTGGTGTTGGACAACCAGTCGGATGTCCAGTGCATGGACGTGAAGGTGCGTCTGCTCAAGAACGTCTCGTATCGAGCCAACTCATCGGGGGCGAAGGAGCAGCTAAAGGTCACCGAATCGCGGGTGGCGGACAAGCATTGTGGTGAGGTGCTGAAGCACAACAAGGCCAAGTTCGATGAGTTCCTCATGGTGCCGCCAACTACTCCATCCACACAAAGCGAAAAGGATCCCATTCGAGTCAGCTACACACTGCGCTTCATCGCCAAGACCTTCAAGCTTCACGGTGGCGGGGACTTGGTCATGGACTTTCCACTAACCATTGGGACAGTGCCGCTGCTGGGAAGTGCCGATGACAAGGGACCCGGGGCGGAAAGGGCCCAGCCTAGTGCTGCCTCTCATCCAGGTGAGTTTTCCATTCAAGAAAGCAGACTCCTTAGTGTTATTAATCGGCATTTCTGCTGCTTAGGCTCGCCCAACTTTCAGGAGGACGTCAGTGAAGAGCAATTCGAGGCCAACGCCTTTAAGCCAAGATATCCCGTCTACCCGTTTGATGGAAAGCCCGGAACTAATGGCTCCAACGGGGCAGCCAATTTCCCAAGCCTTTATCCCAAGGTAGCGGATGCGCATCCTGCTACACCTGTGAAATTCACACCCAATCCTGTGTCGCCAGCCTCACAAAAATCACCACCATATCCGACCAATATACCCGTTGCTGCGCCGCCAAGCGGCAATTTTGAGGTGCTTGGATTCAGTATACCACCAGACTATAAACCCACGCCCAGTGCTCCAGCCGCTTCTTCCACTGGCGGCATTGGGTGGAAATAGGGACCAAATCGAACCATTTTGTATTCTACTCCGTAAGCCATTTTAAAATTCACAAGAAAGCCCGCTTAAGTGGCAGCGCTGTGCTCGTGACAGCAGTAGTAATATCGATATTTTACACTTAAGAATTTTATAATCCCAAATTGACTTTTATCAACTTGAGCGTAAACATAGTGATCTGGATTCAGGGATTATGCTTACTATTACAAATATATTAATGGTACAATAAACGATACAGATCGAGTGTAGTAATCATGTTTATACAATAAACAAAATCCCTAAACTGAAAGTTGGTTGCTGGCTATTTTCTAGCTATAATCGTCTGCCGCGATAGCCAACAGTTACCATCGCTGTATGTGGAAAGCTCATCTCCAGCGGCTCGCACAGCTGATTACGTGCACTTGCCGACGTAACTTGGCTTGTCTTGTTGTTGTTGCAGAGAGGATTGGAGCAGAGCGACTTGAATTGGGGAAACCAGTTTCATTGTGGAAGTGGGAAGAGCGGCCAGCTTGAATAGCACCAACTGCAACGGCATCTCAACGGCGGTGCTATTACAAATCTGGCGAAAAGAAAGTTTTGACGCAATCCACGGGCCGCTGCCTGTAATGAAGAAGCGCCGCCGCCGCAGTTTCTGCTGCACTCTGCCCGCGAACGGACGCATCTGCTCCAGGTGAGCTGAGATTCATCATCAGCATCCGCATCTTCATCATCATCATCATCGTCATTATTGAGCGCGTTGCCAGTGACTTGTCTTTGTCTCTTTATCTGAGCAGCAGCATCGGAATTTTGGGAACTGGACAACGGTCGGCGAAACATCGAACAACAAAAGCGGGAAAAAGTGAAATCGCTGATAAACCCGAATACCTACCAAGCTATTGTCAATCAATGAACGCCCGTCTGAACCTGGAGAGTCAACTTGGGAGCACTGCGAATTGGCGCGCAATTGGCCATAACAGAGATAATAGTGAAGTAATCGCAGTGACATCCGCACGCTCCGTGGAGCATGACACTTGTAAGCCTCATCCTCAGATAGATTCCACTCCCACTATTTCCCAATTCCTGTCTACGCACTTGTACACACAGTATACACCAATTTGTCCATCGTCTTGATGAATGTGTAAACAACTCGAAGTCTGCGCCCTGCCGCACCTCGAAAACGTTTTGGATGAAAGCTACGGGCAAGCTTGACTAAGTCCGATTTTGGTAAACTCCATCTTTGATAGTTAGCAGTACACCACTGCATGTATTCTGGCTTTCTATTTTATCAACAAACAAACTTAAGCTTATTTCACAAGAGTAAATTAAATTACAAATTGGAAAGAGCCTTCTGAGACGTTAGACTATACTTATAAGATACATGGCAGTTGCAAAGTCCGAGTAGGTGGTTGCAGCTATTGAGTTCCGACTGTAATAACGTCTCCACCTGTCTGCGTTTCATTATTTTACAGAAATGCCATTGAAAAGTTGGCAGTCGCAGCAATAAAAGTGAAATCCGCACGAGCAAACATACGCACACGAAAAACGAAACCAAAGGCAGCACCGACGCAGACATGACGGTAACCACAGGCTCCACCAGCGAGGCGACCACAGCCACAGCTCCCGTGCCGCGACGCAAGCACAGTACGCGGGAGCAGCTGCATCAAATGTTGGCCGGCGGACTTTCGGCTGCCATCACTCGCTCCACCTGCCAACCGCTGGACGTGCTCAAGATTCGCTTCCAGCTGCAGGTGGAGCCGCTGGGCAAAAACGCCGCCAAAGAGGGCTCTGGAGTTCTTACCTCCAAATACATATCCATCGGACAGGCGGTGAAAACCATATACCGTGAGGAGGGACTGTTGGCCTTCTGGAAGGGGCACAATCCTGCCCAGGTGCTGAGCATAATGTACGGCATTTGCCAGTTCTGGACGTACGAGCAGCTGAGCTTGATGGCCAAACAGACCAGCTATCTGGCGCATCATCAGCATCTATCGAACTTCCTGTGTGGCGCTGCGGCCGGAGGAGCAGCGGTGATCATATCCACGCCTCTGGACGTCATCCGCACTCGACTGATTGCCCAGGACACCAGCAGGGGTTACAGGAATGCAACAAGAGCTGTATCGGCTATTGTCCGCCAGGAGGGTCCTCGCGGCATGTACCGCGGTCTGTCCTCCGCCCTGTTGCAAATAACGCCGCTGATGGGCACCAACTTCATGGCCTACCGCCTGTTTAGCGACTGGGCGTGCGCCTTTTTGGAGGTGAGCGATCGCAGCCAACTGCCCACGTGGACGCTGCTGGGACTGGGTGCCTCCTCGGGCATGCTCTCCAAGACGATCGTATACCCCTTCGATCTGATCAAGAAGCGGCTGCAGATCCAGGGCTTCGAATCGAACCGCCAGACCTTCGGACAGACGCTGCAGTGCCACGGAGTCTGGGACTGTTTGCGGCTGACCGTGCGCCAGGAGGGCGTTAGGGGCTTGTACAAGGGCGTGGCCCCCACACTCCTTAAGTCAAGCATGACGACGGCCCTGTACTTTAGCATTTACGATAAGCTCAAGCAGGTGCGCTTCTAGGTCTGGCTTGGAGTCGGGGTTAATGGCGGCTCAAATCCATTGTGCGCCCAAACGGAATCTACGCTGTAATTTCTATTTTTATATATGTATGTATATCTACCGCAGCGCGTATATAACATTAAGTCTTAGGCTAGCTGTTGATTAGTTTTCGGTTGAGCGTATGGGGAACTCTATTTATCATAGACCAATCGACTTGGTCGGCGCTTTAGTACACACAAAAGTAGTTGGCGCACCAGTTAAGTTATAGATGTACATATGTATGTACCATATGCTAGATTGTAGTTCGTTGTCCGAGCAGAAGCACCTCGCTTTTCAGACACATTCAAATTTGGATTTATCTTTTGTTTAGTTCGCAAACGAAACGACTGCGCTGGCAGTTCATTTGATATTTAATTATTTTACTACACTTAAGTATTCAGGGAATTTAATAAAATTGACTACATCACAGAAATGAAATAAGACAATCTTGCTTGCTAGGATTTGATTCCTGTTAACAGTGTTTAAGTGATCATTATATATGTTTTTCAAATTCTTTCCGGTTAAAAGATCGTTCCAATTGGAATAATATTGCTCATCATTTTAAATTCTTTTTATGGAAACATGTTATTGAACAACAGCTGTTAAGTTCCAAGCGTAAACAATGTAAAGAAAAGCTCGCTTCTGTAAGCTTTTTTGGTTGTGAAATTGAGACGATGATGCGGTGTATAAAAGGAATTGTATCTTGCGGTGCAGCAATACAGATACTTGAGCGGTTTCCCGCCTGGAGAAAATGGCTCTTGAGAAGACCTACGCCATCGACAGCAACTCCATTCCATGGGTTCTGTGGCTACCACCAGCAACAGCAGCAGAGGGGCAATCGCCGCGTGGTAGGTTCACATTTGGTGGGCCACAGGTGGTGGCGTTTCACTTTGTTAGGAACCGGCACGGAGACACGTTGGACAAGTGGACAAAGCTGCTCGACGAGGTGGCACAGGAGTACGCCGGCCGGATATTGTTCGGCTTGCGTGACATCTCCAGCATAGGGGAGTTCAATGAGAACCTGAATCCGGACGACTTTGGCAGCTACCGGAAGGGATTGCCACCGCGTATCTATGGCAAGGACTGCGAGGGCCGAGTTTACGACATGCACAAGCTGGTCAGCGCCAAGTACCTGCGGCAGTTTTGCGACGAGCTGCTGGGGGATCAGCTCTTCCGTGCCGTAGTCCTGGGCGCCACTCCATCGCTGGACTCCAAGCCAAGGAATTTCTACGAGCTGCGGGAGGAGAGCAGCAGCGACATACTGGTGATGCTGTACGATCCCGCCTGCTACTACTGGCCCATCCAGAAGCGGATGCTGCGCAAGCTGGTCCGCCTGTTGTCCAGCGAGGATCTGCCCATTGTGATCGTGGACAAGGCGAATAACTACGTGGGCGTGGGCTTCGCCCGCTGTCTGCAGATGGTCAAGTGTCACGGCTCTACCATCTTCACCTCGTCACGTCGCGATGCCTGGGACATGAAGTTGTCGGTGCGAATGGAGAGCACACGTGGCTATCTGCGATACATTGCCCGCAACAGGCAGCCGGAGCTGATTAGCTACGATGCCGAGGGGGAACCACGAGCACCGGAGCATGCCGTGGAGTACATCCAGTACTTGTTTTAGATCTCGACTCTAAGTGAGTGGCAAATAACACATTATAACTATAATATAATCTAAAATCTATGTTGAGATGACGTCTTTTTATGGATTGGCATCAGTTAAGTTACTAATCATCGCAATACTAAAATCAAATGTTGGAATTAAACATTATAGCAATTCCACTGTTATTCACTAAAGATATTTATCTGTAGGTACACAAATCAGCAGCAGTCAACCTAAATATAGAGAAAGAACCTGTAGGCGATAACAAACCAAGCTCGGAATTGCTCCAAGACACCAAAAAATAAGAACTATTCGGTTCAAAGATAAGAGTGTGTATTCAGAACTTGACTTTGTTGTTCGCGTCCCTCGGCTGGACGTGGATCATAACCTTGATAGCGCCTCCGGTGCCGCGGCGGGAGGTCTCAAACGCCTCTGCCGTCTCCGTGATGTCGTAGTGGTGCGTCACTAGACGCTTCACGTTCACCTTGCCCGATGCCACCAGAGCCAAAGCGGCGGAATAGCTAAAATTGGAGAGTTATCAGTTGCGTTGACCCACCGTTTGTGCCCCGAATCTAGCGATAACTCACTCATTGCAGTAGCGGAAGACGCCACGGATGTCGATCTCACGTGCCAGAGCGTTGATCAGGGGCAGTTTGATCTCGGGAGCGCCCATGCCCACAACCACAACTACTCCGCCGGAGCGAGTGGCCTGAAAGCAAAGCTGGTTAATGCCTGGTAATCCACTCATACCCAATACCGATCCACTTACGAAGATGGCCAGGCGAGCGCTGCTCTCGGCTCCGCAGCAATCGATGGACTTGTCCGGCACCTCGCTCATCGTCTGGTGAACCACCTTGACGGTCTCCTCGGCGGACTGATCCCGCTGCAGGAGCAGTGTGTGGGTGGCGCCCAGCTCCTTGGCCACATCCAAGCGCTGCTGCACCAGATCGGTGATGAGGATCTCAGAGGCACCCATGGCTTGGGCAGCCTAGGTGGGCGAAAAAGATCAATCTCCTTAGACTGGTAGCATATTAATCGACTTTCTTACCAGCAGCGTAACCAAACCAATAGGGCCAGCGCCCAGGATGAGCACCTTTGAGCCCAGACCGACGCCTGCGCGACGGCAGGCGTGAACTCCCACGGACAGGGGCTCCAGGAGGGCACCCTCCTCCATGCTGACGTGATCCGGCAGCTTGAAGCAGAAGTCGGCGGCGTGTTTGTAGTACCTGGTCAGGTTGCCATCGTACGGAGGTGTGGCACAAAAGACCATGTCGGCGCACAGGTTGTAGCGACCCTGCTTGCAGTGATCGCAGTAGCGGCAGGGCACTCCCGGCTCAATGGCCACGCGGTCGCCCACCTGCAGGGTGGTCACATTCTTGCCCAGCTTGGCCACCACGCCGGCTGCCTCGTGGCCAATGATCATCGGCTTGGTCAGCACAAAGTCCCCGATGCGTCCGTGGGCCAGGTAGTGCACGTCGGATCCGCAGATGCCCACGCTGTCCATGGCCAGGAGAACCTCTGAGCAGGAGAAAGGAATATGAAATCTGTCATCAGAATTATGTATCTGTGCATCGATTCCCAGGCAATTGAGCGGTCGAATTATATATTTTTATGACCAGCAATTCCTGCAATACAATGATCTAAATCACTTTACTAGCTGAGTTCATGATAACCTTGTAATCTGTGCTATCAGAAGGCCTTATCAGATGGTAAATGTGGGATAAATTGAGCACAGCTTAATTATTATAGCCTTTCGGTACAATAGCATTTCAACAGCTCATGCAATCACTACAATTTATTACTTGCATAGCAATGATTAATAAATATATTTAGAAACCACATAAATGTCTCTAGTTCGAACTTAACAGAATGTATATGCATAGCAGCTTTTTTCTTAGTGTACGAATCCCTTACCATCGTCGGCGATTTCCGGAACTGGGCGTTGCTCCTGCAGGAAGTGAATTAGCAGCTGCCTGATTTATATCCGGTTTCTACTTACCAATCGCAGGTCCTCGATGCCGTGGAGAACCGCTGTTAAATTGTCCGTTGCCATGATTACCGCTTGATTTCTAGTATTTCCACTTTCCGTTGCACAACCGTTCGCTTGGAAAGCCGATTTTGCACTGAATTCAGTATCCGATCTGCCCGATATGCTGTGCTGGCATACATATATGTATGTATGTGTATGTGTATAATGTATATATTTCTAATTTTGTGTATTTATGTGTGTGTTTGCTTGGACAGGAATACAGTTATTATCAGTTATGTTGGCTGTGAAGTGCAGAAGCTAGGCACTGTTATCATCTAACATGCTTGCCTAATTTACATAGATACTCTCCGGAATAGCGGTACTTATATCTCTGCCTGCTGCCTAAATTCCAGTTATTGTTTAATAAGGCGAGCCCCTAAGTTCATTTTATTCGCTCTCGCCTGTAATTTGTTGCTGTTCGTTCTCTCGCTCACTCACATGCGCCCAGCCCCGAGAACAGCTGTTTTGTATTTACCCCAAGTGTTTACATATTTCGTGTGGGCGTTTCGCCGGCCACAACAAAACGGAGAAAAAGCTCGTTCTCTTCGAGTCGTGCTTATTACATACACTGAAAATATTTGCTACCGATTAATTAATTTATTTAATCTATTTGCATTCGATTGTGAGTAATATTTATAGAATAAATAGGCAATAAAATTGGATAAAAATAGAAGATGTTAAAACTAATTTACTCTCAAAAATGCGATTACTTAGAATAGAATTTGAATATTATAATACAATTCGGACAAGTGTACGCAAACGTACATGTGGCCAAATACGCTACGATATCACTTGATTTATAAGCTTGCGCTGCTTGAAGTTAATTGAAAAAGAAATATGTACAAATATTTATGCAAATAAAAGAATGTGTAGCTTTTCCCATTTAAGAACGCAATAAGATTAACCAGTTTGCTTGTTTGTGTTTGCTATATGCTTTTATTGGCTTTATTTCTCTGGCTAATATATTCATTTCAATAAGTGTTTGATATTCGGGTTCTTAACATATAGAATTTCTATTTTAAAAACGTTCTCGCTTATATAAGTATGTGTATAAATGTCCGTGTGGCATTGCTGCGGCTTTTTTATTGACGTAGAAATAAAAAATGTTTGCTTAAAACTAAGAAAAATTTTCCATCACGTCAACGGCGCATTTAAAGTGGCTGCTTTATTTGGTTTTAGTTCATTTTGAAGATAAATGCATCATATTCTGTAAATGCTATGCGTTCCTTAAACAGTTTTAAATTTGGCTTTGAGTTATAGAAAGGAAAGCTGCGTTTCAAGTTTGCAGGCTAGTGCCCAACTACAACAGTTTACTGTCTTTTTTTATTTGATAACCTTGCAAATTGTCATAAATTAAAGTGGATGGATTTGAGACAAGCAACCAGTTGATGTGGCAAACTAATTGGGAAATTACAATAATTTGGTTACTGGGGCTTCCCCATCAGAGGGAATCAGACACAAAATGAATTTCAACCTCTAATTATTGAGCAATTATTAGTTTTGGCTGACACCTGCAAGATTATATCAGTTTCGGACTACCGAGCTATTTAAAAGTTTTCCTTGCATTATAGACGCTGTGCGAGTGTTAGATCTCTAGTAACTTAAGACTTTCTAGGGCTTGGATTATGTATGTATGTTGTGGCTTTGATATCCATGTATATATATTGTATATCCGTTCACTAAAGCTGCGATTGCAGAGACATGCGATGATGTCAAGTTGAAAGGAACAAATTTGGCCAAAGGAAACTTAATGTGTCGATCTGCGTATGTAATTACGTTTTTTTTATATCACACTTATGGTCGAAACGAAACTGGAACCAGGAACCAGGTCCTCACATCTGACATGGATCATCTACATGGATAGTTCCTGGCGCGGTTTGTTGATGTGCAGCCGCTGAGGATCCTGCGGCGCCACACAAATGTCGGTCAGGATGACCACCTCGTAGGGACTGCAGTCGGGCATTCGCAGGAATCCGCACAACCAGCCGTAGAATCCCTTCTCGATATCCGTGATGTCGTTCACCCAACTGCTGTACTGCAAACTCAACTGCCGCAAACCCGAGTAGATTCCCAGGCCGAAGGTGCACAGCACGATGGCCAGCGGATAGATCACGAACAGCAGCGGCGTCACCAGGATCTTGTGCAGGTACGTCCTCTCCTCGCAGTAATAGTTAAACATATTGTACCAGGTGAGCGTTCCAATGTAGAAGGAGTATACCGCCGAAACGACGGTCACAAACGGCAGGCAAAGCAGCGAGATGAGCAGAATGTGGAGACCGGTGCCACAGCTGCAGGTGCAGCACAAATTGCCACCCTTCTTGGTATCGCTGGCCATCGCATGGGCATTCAGCTGCTCTAGCTCCTCGCGACTGATGTTGATCTGTAGGTCCACGGACTGGCCCTTCTTGCGACCCCGCTTAATGGTGCCCGTCATGGTCAGGTAGTTACCGCCGCCCTCCTTGCGCGCCTGATAGCCCCGCTCTAGACTTTGATCGTAGTTGTTCAGGACACTCGTTTCGCCGGACTCCAGATCCTCGTAGTTGGCTATCTCCGGTGAGGAGCGCTGATTTCGCCCCTGGCCGGGCAGATCGGTTGTCCGTATGTTGACCCGCTTCTTGGAGGACGACCGGTTGCTTAGGCAGTCCTGCGACTTGCTCAACTTGGCGTCCAGGCTGCTCTCCGAATAGCAACAGCTGCTGGGCGTCACCGTGCTGCTCTCGTGCCGCTGCGACGTGGACTTGGTGCCTTGCGATATGGATTCGAAGTTCTGCAGCTCGTTGAGATTGCTGTTCGATCTGGCTGACTTCTGGCTGTGCTGCGTGGAGCTGGCCGAGTGGGTACTAGCCAGGGTGTCGTGGGCACTGGGCACACCCAGCTCTCCCGGCAGCTGCGGTAGCGGCTGCTTGTTCTTGATGATCAGCTTGGACTTGCGGAGCTCCTCCTCCAGTCCCGGATTGGAGGGCGATAACTTGGGCCGATTTTGCTGGAGGAAACGCAATTACGAAGTTTATCAATACTATAAGCACGATACGAACTCAATAAGTTTTATATATCGTAATGATTTCGATATTGCTTATCAATAATAAATTACTCCTATTACTTATATTGCTTAGAGATGCACTAAAAATAAGCCAAATATGGAGCTTAACTATGGCGTTATTGTGCAGACAAGACGTAGAACATACATAGATGATTATCGCAGCCCATTATTGGTTCTTTTGGGCTATCATTGTATTATATTCACCTGCACACTGACGATGTGATCCACATAGTTCTGCTTTTTGGCCTCCGACTTGGTTTGTTGACGTTTCCGGGGCGGAATGAAAACAGGGCGTTCCTTGCTGCCCGTGCTGGTGTCTCCGCCCAGGCCGCTGGAGCCCTTGCCCACCATTTTCCGGATTTTCTACTTGCTCCTGGCGCAAAATCCTACATCACTTTCCTCGCAAACGGACTAATTTTTTCGTTCGCCCTGACGTTACTTAACGCCCAGTAATGCAAAAAGTGCACTTCCGGCCTTTGTCGCTTCGCGGCTGTGTTGCTATCGATTTTTCCTGGCTGGCTGGCACGTCCTTGTGCTGATTTTGCGTTCATTGGCGTTTTTGGGGGGCTGCTGTTGTTGCATTTTGGGTTGGGCGGCAATGTTTACAAGAAATTTGGCGCCTGCGCGGGCCGCATGTTTAACTGTTGAAATGCAGTGACTTTAACTGCAGTAACAGCTTAATTAGTATGTTTAGGCTATGTAGTGCTTATAAATGCACAAATTGCCATTTAACATTATTTTCAGTTTGTTTGTGAGTAGCTTTTGTTTTCAGGTCTTGTAACGGTTTTAGGAATAACAGTCTACTTTCAACTCGAACAGCTGACTTGAGCAGAGCAAGGTTGGCTGCGATTGTAAATGCACAAATCCGGTGTGACCAAAACGAACAAACTGATCCTGTTGCTTATTTTATTAGATTTTAAATTTTATAAATTAATATGTTATGCTTTTCTATATTACAAGTTGACAAATATTTAACAGCAGATTTATTTTTTAATAAATGAATTAAACTTTTTTTATATATTATTTAAAGTTATTTTTCAAACAACTATGGCTTATATCGATGGGTTTTAAAACAATACACATTTGCAGCCGCATAAACCAAAGAGATAGTTCATGAGTCCAGGTGAGCTTTTAAGTTTTTCTATCGATCGCTGTCTGGTCACACTGCGCCGACCGGCCTTTTCCCGCCTCCTCTTCCTTATCACCATTCGCTCTCCATTCGCCAATTGGATCTTGTCGGCAAACTTTCCACTGAACTATACTAAAAAAGATGTCTGCTACCGAGGGCAAGGTGAGTGCAGCAACTGGAATATTAATTAGCAGAAACACGCCCTGGCTGTCAATATGAAACGCAGGTAATCACATGCAAGGCCGCCGTCGCTTGGGAGGCCAAGAAGCCACTGGTCATCGAGGATATCGAGGTGGCGCCGCCCAAGGCTCACGAGGTTAGTCCACTGGGGATTATGACAGATGTATAAGGATTAACTAATTTCCATGGTGCATGACTCCAAAAGGTGCGCATCAAAATCACGGCCACGGGAGTCTGCCACACGGACGCCTTCACCCTGAGCGGTGCCGATCCGGAGGGCCTGTTCCCAGTGGTCCTGGGCCACGAGGGCGCCGGAATCGTGGAGAGCGTCGGCGAGGGCGTGACCAACTTTAAGGCTGGCGACCATGTCATCGCTCTCTACATCCCCCAGTGCAACGAGTGCAAGTTCTGCAAGAGCGGCAAGACGAATCTCTGCCAGAAGATCCGACTTACCCAGGGTGCTGGAGTCATGCCCGAGGGCACCTCCCGTCTCAGCTGCAAGGGACAGCAGTTGTTCCACTTCATGGGCACCTCCACCTTCGCAGAGTACACCGTGGTGGCCGACATTTCGCTGACAAAGATCAACGAGAAGGCGCCGCTGGAGAAGGTCTGCCTGCTGGGCTGCGGCATTTCTACAGGCTATGGTGCCGCCCTTAACACTGCCAAGGTGGGTTCGTGGAACTTTCTTCACATCACTGACTTACCAACGCCTCATTGCAGGTGGAACGTGGTAGCACCTGTGCTGTTTGGGGCTTGGGAGCCGTGGGCTTGGCCGTGGGTTTGGGCTGCAAAAAGGCTGGCGCCGGAAAGATCTACGGCATCGACATCAATCCCGCCAAGTTTGAGCTGGCCAAGAAGTTTGGGTTCACCGATTTTGTCAACCCCAAAGATGTGGCCGACAAGGGTCTGATCCAGAACTACCTGATCGACTTGACCGATGGTGGATTCGATTACACCTTCGAATGCATTGGCAATGTGAACACCATGCGCTCTGCCTTGGAGGCCACGCACAAGGGTTGGGGCACCTCGGTGGTGATTGGAGTCGCCGGTGCTGGTCAGGAGATCTCCACCCGACCATTCCAGCTGGTCGTTGGTCGCGTGTGGAAGGGTTCTGCCTTTGGAGGCTGGCGCTCCGTTTCGGATGTGCCCAAATTGGTGGAGGACTACCTGAAGAAGGATCTGCTGGTGGACGAGTTCATCACCCACGAGATGCCGCTGTCGCAGATCAACGAGGCATTCGACCTGATGCACAAGGGCGAGAGCATCCGATCCATTATCAAGTACTAAGCATGAGATAACAATGGCTTTCTTTTCACTTTTTATACGAGTTGCGTAGAATAATAAACACCCAGTGTATATGTATGTAAGACTATCTTCATTGGGGGTCGGATTACTGCCCCGCTCGCGTTTACTCCTCATAATTGCTTGGATTCGCTTATCTGCGCTGGCCCACTGCGGCTCAAAGTTCAACTACTTTGAATTGTTCGAGATTGCGGTTACTTAATACGTAAATTTGTAGTATTTCGCAACTCTGGTAAAGATTGATAATGGTATCTGATGACCCAAACTAAGCTCAAAGCCGGACATCCTCCAAAGCACCGAAAATTACTCTTCGCTTGTAGATCAGCCGTGATTGTTAGAACAGATTAACTAATTAGAGCGATAACTCCGGCCAAAATGACGTAGTTGCGGTGCGACTTTGTGATATTTCCCCCAAATAAAATGTCGGGGTTGCACGTTTAGAATGTCTGTATTTAAATACGCACTACAACAAGGTTTGCAGACAAACACGCGCACAGATACTTAAAAATGATAATAAGTCTAGTATGTTGTTGAATCTAACAAACATGCATGCAGTTTTGGTTTCGTCGTTACATATACATATATCTCATTTGAAATGCATATTTCTTATGGAACTTGCTAGCTTATATACAAACGTCTTTTAAATAGTCTGATATTGAATACGTATATGAGTAAAACTTTAGATTTGTTCGACTTTAATTGTGACTAAGAATACGCTGACGGTTAAAACATACTGCGCTTCACTTTATGAACACAAAGGAGTATAAATACGTTTTCTTAAGCCTAGGAGAGCGTGATACTATTGAAATACTATTATTTTGGGACATTAAAACTTAAATTTGTCGAAAACACACGAGATTGTATATATGGAGCTATGGATTATTCTAGGTGTGGGATTCGGTTTGAAACTATTTGAGCACGGGCAGGACCAAAAAAGTCCGCCTCACATCCGCGAATTGTAATACGGGTCATCTTCGCAGGGCGGATATCCGTAAAGGTACGGATGGTGGCATTGCACTCACGACCAGCGCGACTTCTGCAGGTCGATCTGTCCCTCCAGGGTCTTGGCCAAATAGATGACGAACAACTGCAACAGGGCTATGCCCAGGGCAACGCCGGCAATCACATACAAATTCCTCTCGACCCATACGCGCACGATCTCAATGCAGCCGCTGGTCCAGATGCGCTTGCTGGCGGCGGCCACTGAGTTCGCCTGCACGCCATATCCACACATGATGTTCACCAGGCCGGAGCTGATATCGGTGGCATTGATGCAGCAGCTGTAGGGCACTCCACACTTCTCCACCGACGGCGATGAGCAGTTAAAGTACTCGTTCTTGCCTGTGTGTTTATAGGGAGATGGATTTAGATCATATTTTTAAAGTAATTGGACATTTATATCACGTATACTTATAGTTTCGAATTTAGCTACGTAAATATGTTACCGAAATCGTTTGTGGCTGAAGAATCATTTACTTACTCCAATCCTGGTAGCCGGCGTTGCTCAGGCCGCAGCACTTAAACTCCTTCTGGGCAAAGTCAATGAAGTTCTGCAGGTCAGAGTCGTCGCGGTACGAGTGGATGATTTTGTCCGTGAACTGGTACTCGAGGAACGAGTTCATGTACTGCGGAAAAACGAAGCAGATGATGGCCAGCGACATCTCGAGTATGAAGAAGAGAAGCAGACACATGGAGTACAGCTTTAGCAGCCAGGTGTTCTCGCGCAGCGCCCCCAAACAGCCGGCGAAGCTGACCGTGAAGACGATGACTCCGGCAATGATCATCACCAGGGAGATGTTGAAGATCACATCGTAGACGGTGTCCAAGCGCAGCCAGCTATAGCCGTCCTTCAGCTTGTCCATGAAGGCGTATACGCCAATGCCCAGGAGCAGGCCGCCGAACAGCCAAAAGAGGAAGTTCAGCAGGAAGATCATGTACTTGACGCACGAGGAAACGTAGCTGAAGTGGTGCGGATAGGATGAGATACGGGGGTGCATGTAGTTGCCCCCCTGATGGTATCTGTGGTTGCTCATGACGGCGCGAATGTGGCAATCGGGTTTTCAGTCGAGTATCTGGATGAGTATTATTTTTCCTGGGCTTTTCTTCAGGTTTCCTCCCCCACGGTTTTCTTATTTTTTTTTTCTTTGTTGACGCCCTCTTTGCGTGTGGTCTGTTCTACGGCCTGCTCGGCTGTTTTGCAAGATTCCGACAAGTGCGGCAGTAGTCGGCAGTCCAATTGTGGTGCTTCCCCGAAGCGATTTCGTGTAATTAACCCACTTGCTAAAGTTTTTTTTACTGATAAGCAAATTTTATGGAGCCACAAAAAATAACAAAGTGGCCGGCGTTGCCAGACATTCAGCGCACTGAGACAGCGGTTGGCAGCGCGGCCAGCAGTCAGCTGTTCGTGTGACCGTACTGCATTGTTGCCCACAATCCGCAACGACCATCCCCCATTCGATTGGCAACGCGAGCAACCAGGTGTTTGATTTTCAACGCGTGCAGCTGTTTTCCCAAGCAGCTTTTTTTGTATTAGTTTTTAATTTTCAACCGCTGCGTAACATTGCGACGCACGCTTGTTTTCGCCCGCGTTTGGCGCATTCATAAACAAAAGGCCAAAAATAGCATCAGCACCATTTCGAGCGCTATTCAGCAGGTGAGTAGCTTACCAGCGCATGGAAAGCCCAAGGACACACCATTTAAGTGTGGGAAAATGAAGTGTTTTTTGTTGGTCTCTGCTGGTGACATTGAAGCACAATTGCGAGCGCATTTTCCCTAATTGAGTTGCGACTTTCTCTGCGCTGCGCTTTCTCCTCGCCGAGGCGTTAATCGCAAAGTACTCAAAAGCGGAGAAGCGCACGAAAATAGAACGAGAAATACGGAAAATGTGGGCAATGTGGGCAATGAAGACGGAAGTGGCAACGCGAATTGCATAAAAATTAGTTCGCGTGGGCGCAGTGGACAAAACATTGACTTTTCCACCGTTTTCTCCCCTCGCTGCTGTGCTGATTAAATAACCAGGCAGTGGCAACTGCAGTTGTCAACCGAAATTAGCCGCGAAATGTTTGCACTTTCTGCTCGCCACGCTCTGCGGCGCACTCGAATATTCGCCGTTCAGCGCTTTTTCGCAGGTGAGCTGCACTGGGAAAAAAGCCAGGTATAGTTTCAGTTACCTGTGTTGGGTGCGGTGTGTCGCGCCCTCTGAAACGAACTATAGTATACGGCATGCTCATCGATTGGCCAACGGCTAATTTTAGAAACAATTTGATTTGATTTTATTCACTTGCATTCTATATGAACGCAAATGCGGCGCCATTTTCCGACTTTGCTCGAAATTAATTCATTGTCTTCAATTGCCCGCGACACACTTGGCTGCCTTTTCAATTGTTGCACTCGGTAAAACCGAAAATAACAGGTGACTGCTCCACCTCCACCTCCTCTTCAATTCAATTTTCGTTTTTCGGCTTTTCCTTTGGCTTTTCCTTTGCTCTGGGCGCCACTCCGTTTGATTGCCGGCTGGCAGCATAAAGCCATAGAGCCATAAAACTATTTTTGGCCCAATGCGTTTCTCCACTCAATTTGATGATGGCCGCACTTAACAAATCTGTTTACACCTCCATTAATTAGCAGCCAAGTTTGTATACCAAATTTGTGTTACTAATTTGCTGGATGCACAACTTTGAAATCGAATTTTCAAGAGGGGAAATTTGCTAGGAAGACGACACGAATTTTCTATATTTTGTATACTATTTATAGCCCATGTTTAATATTGGAATACAAATCGAATTGGGTTCGTAAAATGCCCACACTTCGCTTCTCATAATTTATTTGTATATAAATTGTATTATGAAGCCAGTTTCCCTTCCTTATCAGGTTGATAAAGCCCTGCTATTGTCATCTCGTTTATGGCCCAAATCGCTTGTTTGAAATAACAAGATGATTATGAGTTTCGAGAAAGTATTTTCCGCAACTCATGGCTGATAGTGGCCAGCAAAATTTATTATCGGCTATAAGATGGCCGCATTCAAATAGGCAAGTAAGATTGCCCACGGTTGAAAGTCCCTACGATAAGGGGCAGATTATGACAGAAGCTTGACGAAGTCTGCACCACAACAACTACTCAGATTCCATTACCCAACTGCTGGCGAACAGAAGAGCACACACTCAATCCGACCGCAAACCAAATACCACCGTATTGTATTGCATTTCAGATTCACGCCAAGACAGCGACAATCCGGCCAAAAGGTATTCCGGACAAGCGGCCATGGACAACAAGAGCGAGAAGGTTACGGTGAACAAGGAGGAGCTGCGCAAGCGCCTGACCCCGATGCAGTATCAGGTTACCCAGGAGGCGGGCACCGAGCGACCCTTCACAGGTGGGTCCGCTCTCTCCTTGCTAAACAGGCGGCCATTATCATGACGAAACTCATGCATGAAACTCCTTGCTCCACCACCACATTCGAAAACCAAAATCCTAATCCCGAATCCCCACAGGTTGCTACAACAAGCACTACGAGAAGGGCGTGTACCAGTGCATCGTGTGCCACCAGGATCTGTTCAGCTCGGACACCAAGTACGACTCGGGATGCGGATGGCCGGCCTTCAACGACGTCCTTGACAAGGGCAAGGTCACGCTGCACCGCGACGCCAGCATACCAGGTGCGTATTGGCCAGGCGGCCCACTTTTGGCCATTTGACATTGTTCGGCACTCTTAGCTGTTTATTGCTGCAAACCGTTTTGAGTTCTGTTTTTATTTGAGTTGCTGTTGTCTTGTTGCCGCACCCAAGAGTTGAGAGTTTAATTTGCGTTAATCCTAGGAGACAATATAACCCAGACTAGAGACATATATGCCCGGTTGTCATGTGTGCATAAGACCAATCATAAGATCAACAAGTAAAGCAAGTTTATAAGTATACCAAGTTTAAACGGAAGCCTTGATAACGATTAACTATAGAGTTACACGAATATAATTATAGAGTACTTTGTAGTTCCTACCATAGTAAGAAGGGAAAACTCTTTTGGCCTTCTGATTTTTTCCATTTTTATAGATAATCGTGTGCATAAGCCACCATAAAGATATAAAACCATAAATTGAGAAGTTTTAAGAAGAGGCTTTTTAATTAATAGCTTAATTAAACATTGTAAACCTAGTAGCATTATTCATTTCGAGTCTGTGCCGTTTGTGTTGCCTTGTTTGTTGTTACGTTTTGGCTTTGTTTCGTGTTGAACTTGATCCTGAGCCCGACCCCAAAACTGTTCCATTGCCCAGAGTTCACTGTAGTTTTGCCGTTGGCCTTGCCGTTGTTGTGTTACTGTGTTTAGTCTTGTGGCGGTGATTGTGACTAGTGATTAGTGACTAGTGAGTGTTCCTGCTGCCGTTGCAGCACCTGAATGTGCAACAGAGCGAGAAGAAGCGACTACAATTGATTCCTAACCGAGTATTGTGTTCTCTTATTCCCCTCTCTATCCCGCCTGACTTTCTCAACATTTCTTTCCTACTAAAAAACGTAAACAAAACTAAAAAACACACGATATACAACTAATTCCATATCGATTCCACCCGAATATCACCCACGAGTATCACTTTGAAACCGATTAAACCAACAGTAGTCATTTCGAAAACGCTAGGCATGGTGCGCACCGAGGTGCGCTGCTCCCGATGCTCCGCCCACATGGGCCACGTCTTCGACGATGGACCGCCGCCCAAGCATCGCCGCTTCTGCATCAACTCCGCGTCCATCGATTTCGTGAAGAGTGCGACGCCATCGAAGGCGGATCCACCGACGGCCTCGTCCAAGAAATAATGACCGACCGATCTGCCTGCTAACCACGAGGAATACTATTGCACCCGGAGCAGTAGTTCCATATAGACCTGCGGGAACTCCTACTCCTCGTCTATAGAGAGCTGCATCTCCAGCGTAGAAAGATATTTAGCTATTTTATAGGCGTTTACTATGCAAAACTGTTTAACGAAAAGGAAACACATAGCTTATATGTATTGCGGAACGAGGAGTGAGAGATTAGTATTGTAGATCAGCCCAGATTCCATCTCCTATATACTTTTACCTCCTCACCTATGTCTGTTTCGGTTTCAAATCTCTATACTATACTATCGCATTGAAACTTTACTAAGTTTGTGACAGTTTTTCCTTGGTTATTGCACTCTTTTCGGTTTACAATCACTGAATACAAGAACTCTACTTCTCAAAAGTATCCCCATCGTATATATGGAAATATTGTACTTTAATAAAAACTAACACATTTCGTAGGAGCTTACATGCTTAGCAAGAAGTTAAGTTTGCGCAAGGTTACAATGTATCAGGGATCAGACGAGGGTTCCTTTACTTCGCTTATATGATTTCCGTTCGGTTAAGAGCAATTTTCACCCCTATCTCGGTTTTAAATCTACCAAGATCATAGAGCTTTCTTCACATACTCATTTCGATCATTAATCAAGGTCGGTTGGCTTTATTTTTGGGCCAGGGCCAATATGTGTATGTATGTATGTGAGTGTGTGTGGTGCTTTTATTTTTAAATATTTCCGCATAAGTATTTTATTTTTTGGTGCTGTATTTGGTTATATACATATATGATTTCGATTTTACGCTTCAGTTTCTTGCTTTTTACTCACGCTCAGTGGTTTTGATTTGAATAACATAACCCCAATACTTTAACAAACATTACATCCATAAACTATTTAGAGTGTTTTAAGCAAACCGAATAATGTGTATTTTCGTATATTTTCTATTTCTCTTTTTTTAACTCGCTTCAAAAACAAAAAAAAAAAAACCAATCTAAATGTACAACGCCTGTAAACGTTATTTGGGGGTTTGTTTTGCTAACTAAAAACACGAAAAACACAAAAATACCTAACTCATCGTTGAAATTATAACACCCAAAAACGACACATCCATCAAATGCTTAATTAACCAAAATAATATGTGCGCCAAATCATTCGGAAAATCATCTATATTTCTGATTCGCCGATTATTTTCACCCGATTTTTGTGATTTCATTTCATGTTGTTTCACCCGACTCCCATTGTTATTTATCGCTCTCTCTGCTGCACCTCCTCCTTCGCCACGTTCTTCGCTCTCTGATTTGCACTTCCATTTATTTGCCGTTACTTCTTTGCTCTTTTCTGTGATTCTTTCTCCGCTTCACTTTTATCACCCATTCTGCAATCAAATATCTATTTCTGTTTGATTTGTTTACAACGAAAAACTTTGAATTAACCTTGCAAAACGATCAAAAAAAAATAAAAAAAAAAATATTGTAAAAAAATGTCAACAAAATGCGCTACACAAAAAAAAAAACAAAACAACAATCAAAACGTATCCAATTAATCCCACGAAATGGCAAAATACAAACTAAATAGGGGGCAATATTTTACTACTAATCGCACATCCAGAACGTATACGCACCGAGGTCCGCTGCGCCCGCTGCAACGCCCACATGGGTCACGTCTTCGAGGATGGTCCGAAACCGACCCGCAAGCGCTACTGCATCAACTCCGCCTCCATTGAGTTCGTGAACGCGGATCCCGCCACCTCGTCCCCGCCCGTGGCCACGACCACCGCGGCGCCCATTGCCCAGCAGTGAGAGAAACCGAAAGAGGTGAACAAAAACAACCGCCGCCAACGGAAGAGAGCACAGCCTCAGTGTGTCGTTGCTGTTAAGAATTTTTCTACGTGTACTTTCTAACTTCTAACCGCAAATGTGGCCAATTTTAGCTCGTAGTCAAGTCAATCGCCCCTATAAATTCTACCTGTGCCCCTCTGTTTGTGTAAATAGCTAACGTATTGATTCAAAATTTGTTCGTTAATGTATACAAACCCAAATACCGAATACTCTGTAACACACATTCAACACATTACTAATTTTAAACTGAGCGCGCTAAATAAACGTGTGTTTTTTACAATAATCTGCTGTTTATAGGTGTTGTTTTTGCATTCGTCACTAGTAATTTGAACATAGCTGTAAGTGGCGACCAGGTGAGAACGGAACAGCGAAACCGCGTTGCCAACCACTTCAGTTGACTTTCCTTGCTTGCGCAAAACAGACGCTGCGTCGCAGTTGTTGTTGACGTGACGTAACGACCGGCGGCGCAGCAACATGAAATCGAATTTATTTATGGCCTCGGAAGTCAATTGATTTTGATTGCAGCCGCCGCATAAGGTAAATTTCAATGTTTGTTTGCCCGAAGTGATGTGCTGGCGACAAATCGATAACAGCGAATTCACTGAGTGTGCGATCATTTGGATTTGAGAGTGCGACCCGTGTGTAGGGTGACTGGAGAACTTTCTAACCGAACCACCCACCTGTGCGTTCTCCATGCGATTGTTCGTATGTGACTTTCAAACCAGCGAAGCAACTGTGATAGCATTGTAAATTCGCAATTATCTAACAGCGATTTCTGTGTAAATACAAATCGGGCACTTCGAAGTGATAATTTCGGATTCTCATCGCGAAGAGATTAGATTGCAGCACCCGACGACGACGACGCCGACGACCATGGCCTGATACACCAGATTGCCCGCGAATCTAGACAATATGAAGCCTATATGAGCTTCACCTGTCCAGATGCAGAAAAGCCCAGCTAACGGCATCCCATTCGAGCGCTTCACGTAAGAGTTGCGTAGCGCACGTTACGTCAACGACAGTTACGATATTTTGAAAATGAAGGAGTGGCTAAAGATCTCCTGCCTCCTCTGCGTCTTCGGCTGCATCCGCGAGATCCGTCCATCGGAGCCCTACGTCACGGAGTACCTGTTGGGTCCCTGGCGGAATATCACGGAGCAACAGGTTAGTGCCAGCCCAACAAGTATTCATTCTATACCAGTATAATATCACATTTTCTGTCATTCCAGCTAACGCACGATGTTTACCCAGTGGGCACCTATTCCTACCTGGTGCAGTTGGTCTTTGTCTTCTTGATAACAGATTTCCTCAGGTAAAAATTATATATATTTCCAATTGCACGAAAAAGGTATTATCTTCGAACATAAACAGGCTGGATTTAATACTAAATATATTTACCTAAAAGTGTATTGTTTTACATTTTAGATACAAGCCGCTGATCATTGCTATTGGAGCCACAGGTGTGATAATATGGAGCATGCTCATCTGGACCACCAGCGTGCTGTCGCTGCAGATCCTAGAGTTCTTCTACGGCACCTATATGGCCGCCGAGGTGGCCTACTATACGTACATCTATGCCAAAGTGGACAAGAAGTACTACCCCAGAGTGACCTCCCACACCCGAGCGGCAATGTTTGCGGGCAAACTGCTGTCCGGCATCACCTCCCAACTGATGCTCAATCTGGAGCTGATGAACTACAAGCAGCTCAACTATATAACGCTGGGCAGTACGTACATTATCCAGCCCAACATTACCATTATTTATAATGATTTTGCTGATACAGCTCAGATTATAGCCATGCTTTGGGCCTTTTGCCTGCCCGGCGTGGACAGGAGTCTTTACTTCCATCGGGAGCAGTTGGCCATTACGCAACCGCAGACCCAGCTGCCCGGGGAGGGAAACCTGGAAGTCGTGGATCGGCGACAGGAGAGTGTTCCCAAGCAGCCCGGAGCACTGGGCCTCCTGTGGCTTCACTTCCGCAACGCATACACCAATCCGCGAGTCGTTCAGTGGAGTCTGTGGTACGCCATCGGATTGGCTGGTTACCTGCAGGTCACTTACTACGTTCAGGTTCTGTGGAAAGTGATCGAACCGGAACCTCTGATTGCGTGGAACGGCGCTGTTGACGCCGTCCTCACAGCTCTGGCTGCTCTGTGTGCTTTGGCCGCAGGTTATCTGCACACTGGAAAGCTCAGACCGCGAACATCTCTTCTGATCCTGGCCCTTTTGTCCGCCGTAGAGGGTGGATGTGTGCTGATCTGTTGCTGGACACACGACATCTACTGGTCGTATGCGGGATTCGTGCTTTTCGGCGCCCTATACGGCTTTACTATCACCGTGGCGAGGTAAGCCTCATGATTTCCAAAGCTACTCCATATGCATTTTAACTCTATACATCTTTGCAGTGCTGAGGTGGCCAGAAATCTGGAGGAGGAAAGCTTCGGACTGGTCTTTGGCGTAAACACCTTCGTGGCCCTCATATTCCAGTCGCTGTTAACCATGATCTTTGTCACGGACACTGGCTTTGAGCTCGATCCCGTTGGCCAGTACACGGCATACGCATTTTACTTTATTGGCGCAGGCGTCTTGTATCTGATATCCGTGCTGATTGAGTACTTTATGTGCCGCGACACCGACATTGAAAAGCTGGAAAATTCTCTGGATTGAGTCCCAAAGCATTTAGACAGTACTTAAAGTCCCATGTTGGCAAACACAACTCGTTACTTAGCGAAATACTTGTTCCTATGCGTCCTATGTACAATTAGATGGAGTTCGTGCGATGGTCGATTTTATTTCCAGAATATTCAGGCCATCTTTTTATCAGAGATCTTTTGGCGATTCTTAGTATTTAGTGGAGATTTCCATTTATAGAGCGCACAATCAGTCTGAAGTGTGCAGGAATAAAGATACCGAGCTCTTGTAGAATCAGTGGGTTTCTTTAATATGATCTGACGATTACCGAACTAATTACGCTTAATGTATAGAAGAGAGCTGATTACTGATAGCAAAGTAATCAAGTAAATAGCAACCGTATACATTTTAATACCTATTATGAATCATATTTGTCCAGAGCCGAATATGACAGCAATTGCAGTAGAGTTTAATTATTTTGAAACCACATTTGTATATGATTGGAATCCCCTCACTGTTGTTTATATACCTGGAACAATTTCTTTCGCACTTATAAAAAGGCTATCGCTGATTATTAACTTATCAGTGTTGATACTTTGCATCAATAGATTACAGAAACATTAAAAAACAAGTGTCTAAGGCTCTCTGAGAATTTCAGTGCAAGATCCATTTAAGTGCCCTGCTAATGGGCTAATTAGTTGATAATTTGTATGGCCAACTTGGAGTGGGAACCGCATCAGGCGAGAGCAAGTTAATCGCGATCGCGACCATGCCCGGTATAAGCGGAAACTTCCCGGATATTCCATTACCTCTTCGCACCGCTGGCCTGCACAAAATCGGAGAGCTGATTACAAACGTCGAAGGTAAATCTCTATACTCGGCGCTAGCCTGCTAACCCCTTGGAAGAATGTGCAATTATTATAATAGCTGGTCGAAGCTCCACGCTGCCAGACATACATACGAGTATAACCGGTGGGATAGCTGGTTGGCATTAAGATCGCGATTAGATTCAAGCCAACAGCCGTGACGGCATGGAGTCTTGGCTGAAGATATCGTGCTTGCTATGCATATTCGGGTTTCTCCGGGAACTTCGACCCTCGGAGCCATACCACGCGGAGATCCTGATGGGCGAGTGGTACCACGTCACCCAGGACGAGGTGAACCGATCCGTCTACCCGGTGGGTACATACTCCTACCTGGCGCTCCTAATCTTTGTCTTCCTCATTACGGACCTGCTTAGGTACACTGGCCATGCATGAATGCAATCTTTACGGGCCACCATAACCCTCTGTTTGCCTTGCAGATACAAGCCCGTGATCATCGCAAATGCCATTACGGGCATCTGCATCTGGGGCACTCTGATCTGGACCACCACTTTGGCCGGCCTGCAGGCGGTGGAGGTTTTCTATGGCTTCTACCAGGCGGGCGAGGTGGCCTACTACTCGTACATATACGCCAAGGTGGACAAACAGTACTACCCCAGGGTGACCTCGCATACCCGGGCAGCCATGTTCGTGGGCAAGCTGGTGGCCGGAATCCTAGCGCAACTGCTGATTGGCATGAAGTGGATGAACTACAAGCAACTGTTTTACATCTCCGTCAGCTGTGGGTTCCCCAGCCATCAAAGCGATTTTATAGTCAGTTAACTAATGATCCCACTTTCCCACAGCTCAAGTTGCGGCGCTGCTCTGGGCATTCTTTTTGCCCGAGGTGGAGAAAAGTTTATATTTCCACAATCGAAGCGAGGCCATAGAAGGTGGCACCAAATCGGAGGGTGGTAATCTGGAGAAGGGTTCAGAGCAAACCAGTCCCGAGGAAGCGGGCCAGGAAAAGAAGGTACCAGCGTGGCAGCTTCTTTGGTCCCACTTCCGTAGTGCCTACACCAATCCTTTGGTGATACAATGGAGCCTGTGGTATGCCATCAGTTTGGCTGGCTTTCTGCAAATCACCACCTACATGCAGGTTGTCTGGAAGTCCTTCGCGAACGAACCAACAGTGAGTGCATTTCAATGTTCAATGGTTTTCTCATCCCTGAGATTTCCCCAACAGATAGCTTGGAATGGAGCTGTGGACGTGGCCCTGACCCTTTTGAGTGCTGTGTTCGCCCTCCTCGCCGGATACTTCCATGCTGGACGTCTGAGCACCAGGAGCAGCATGCTCTCGATGGCACTGCTGTCGATCCTTGAAGGCGGTTGTGTGCTGCTTTCCTGCTGGGCCAATGATATATACCTGTCCTATCTAGGCTATGTGCTGTATGGAGGCCTGTTTGCCTTCACCATAACCGTGGCCAGGTAAGGAATCCTTACTCCTTGCTCCAATAGATGTAACCTAGAAAACCACCTTATCTTTCATAGCTCGGAGTTGGCCAGCAGCTTGGAGGAGGATAGCTTCGCTCTGGTTTTTGGCTTCAACACGTTCGTTGGACTCATCCTGCAGTGCATCCTCACATTTGTCGTTGTCTCGGAAAAGGCCAATCTGAACTTGAATGTTTTTCAGCAGTTTTCAGTCTATGCCTTTCATTTTATAGTTATTGGAGTGGTCTATTCAATTGCTGTTGTATTGCAATATATATGGTCGATTTCAAAGAAGCCAAAAGCATCTCAGGAGACAAATTAACAACACACTCTAATGATGTAAAAGTGTTCATTTATCGGATAAAATGGTAATAAATATTTATAGTTTGATAATAAAATACCATCACACGATTTTGATTCAAATGGACTCAAATGTTTTAAAGAAAATTGTAACTATGTTTATTTATAAGAAATAATTCCAAAGTCATCCAGGTAAAAAACAGCGTTGTTTTAATATTGTTTTACACTTTATTAAAATGTAAATGATTTTACATCTGTTTCAAAAAATGAAGAAAATTTATCCTTTGCAGCGAAACTAATCACAGTGTACCATGTACATTATATGGCCACCAAAAACTTAATAATATATGCAACTAAACATGACCATGAATGACGTTATTTTCAATACGACATTCAAGAATCAGAGTGCGATTTAAACTCACAGCTTGGCTAGCAGAACTCGGTCTGATCCCCGCGATTACGGAGGACCGCTGACACCCGCCACGTCATCGACTCGTAGAGCATCTCAATTTTGTCCACCATGTCCTGGTCGCTGTGCCAGACGTCGTACAAGACAGCACGGAACTCGCTGACGTTCTCGGGCGCCTGATCCTGGATCCTCGGCTGGATAATGGCCATCAATTGCTCGAGGAGATTGAGGTCATTGCAGACGCTGCCCTCCGGTCCCATCAGCGAGTCAAGGAAGATCTCCTTTGGCGGCGTGGATTCATCGACGAACTTAAGATCGTCCATGTTGAAGATGTTGCGCCAGTCGCGCACTGTCCAATCCTGATGGGCTGTGGCCCAGGCCAATCTCTTTTGTTTCGCCTTCTCACTGAGTCCAAAAGTGTTGGGCTCCTCTGGCTGTGGGCATTCCCTCGGTTGCCTTGCGCCTTTGGAACGAATCTCGCTGATCCTACGCTGCAACGTCCGGCGGCTGACCTCTATGCCGAGTCGGGTCAACTCCCGCTGTACATCGATGGAGGTGTAGTGCGGATTTTCGCTGAGCATTTGCTCGACCATTTGCCGGTTCTCCAGGACCTTGGGTCGGCCCACCTCGCGCTTCTTCTCCTCCTGAACAACCGCCACAGGCGCTGTTGCTTTCGGTCTCTGCGGCAATCTCAGCGTGGCGGTCTTACCCTCGAGCAGCTCACACTCGCGGATGCAGCTCGCCACGCTCTCCACGTCGCACTCCAGGATCTGGGCTATCTCTTCACAGCTGTTCGACACCTTCAGGGCCCTGACCATACTTCGAACGTCGGGAGCGAAAACCATTTCAATTCAATCACTTCTGTACACTTCGAGTTCCACAACACCAATGATGGTAATTCGTATCCTTTATAGGGATTTTATGCACCTGGCAGGTACAAGTTTCTGCCCCGATTTTTGACGCTAGTCTGGACCTTAGTTTTATGGCGAGCAAGCTGCAATTACCGAGATTACGGCGTAGTTTCAGGTAAATTGCTTCAGTTGGCGTCCCTTTTTAACATTAACGGCCATTCCGTTATTTGCTTGCGGCAGGGTTGGCAGCTCTCGTTTTAAGGGAGGATTTCTCGAATATCAGGATCAGCTGTTCAGGGAAATACCATCACATTAAACTATTATTTTAAGATCTCTATTTCCCTAATGCTGTCTTCAATTCTCGAAGAAAGCTGAAAATTAAAGCGTTCGTACAGAAATCTTTAGATTCTTCCTGTACTTTCAGATACATTGCAATGCAAAAGTTTATATGTGCAATTATTTACAAAGCCATATTTTAATAAAATGTAGCTTTTCGCTAGTTGATTTAAATACAAGCTTACTAAGAATTCGATATGATATGCAAAATACCTGTATGGGAACCATTTATCTTTACAACCAATTACCAAGACGCTTGTAATTAAGTACGTTTGCTTTGTTTTGAACATGCAATTTAATCGTTGATCTCCTTTGATGCTTTGTAGAGTTACAAAAATAAATATAAAAAACTTGTACATATGTGTTAGTTACCTCTACTGTAGGAAATGCAATACACCTTTATCGAAATTTTAGAAATATATATATGCCAGATATTTTGTTGCTTGTCTTTTATGCTGTGTTTGTTAGTTTCTTGATTTACGTACACCGTTTTCATTGGCGAGGGCGGTTTGTAAAACTATGTTCAACTTAACATACATATACGTGAAGGGTGCACATTCATTTGGAATTGCAAATACCATAAAGATCAAATTTTGAGTACGCTTAAGCTCGCTAGAGTGGCTCAGCCTTCGAGGCAGCTGATTGAACTGATAGATATTAAAGCACATAATCGGGGAAAAGGCAACCGAATTAGCCACTTATACTATGTGACAATGGGAACCGTAGCAGAGGGATCGGAATCGTATAATTAAATAAATAACGCTAGAGTATGCCTAATTGGTTTAGATCCATGTGCTAGGTTTTGATTTGTGTGTGTCCATTTTTGTTTCTCCATCGCTTTTGAGTGTTTCTTGTGTGGGAGTGTGGAACTAAAGCTGGAGCTGGGGTTATCGAGAGTGTGGGATAGACTGCCTGTAGTTAGTCATCCAGATCGATATCGGAGTCATCTGAGTCGTAGCCTCCACGTATTGTCTTCTGTGGGCGGTTGATGAATGGTTTGCGTTTCACATCTGGTGGCTGCATCAGATCGCCCTTGTAGTCAATAGCCCCCGAGTGGGCGATGCGCCACTCCAACATTTCGGTGGCGAAGTCGTCGCAGTTGCCCAGATCGGTGAATCCGACAATGAAGTCCTTGGTCTTGCTGTCCTTCACCAGGGCAATGGTGGGTATCACCTTGATGCGCAGCCGCTGGGTGAGGAAAGGAGTCTTTTCAGCATTAACCTTGCAGAACTTGGCCTCCACGTGCTTGGCTGCGAGGATCTTCAGGTGCATGTCCACGATCTTGCAGCGCTCGGTGCTGTCGCGGTAAAAGTGGCAAACAATGTTAGGCGACTTTTTCGACATCTCGAAGAACTCTTTTTCGTCGGCCAGCTCTGTGTAGGTGCCATGACCCTAAAATAGATTAACAATTAGTTGGGGATTATTAAGAGTATTGCGTTAACAAGGGTTTCTATGAAACTTTCTATTTCAACAAACAATTAATTCTTTTAATAAGACATTTTTAACTATTTTTTAAAATGTTTAGCTCAAAACTCCGACAAGTGTAGTAATCCAATTTGGAGGCAGTAAAATAATATTAATATATTGTATATTCCAAATATCATTACTTAAAACAGGCTTATGGATTAATTTTAATACTCTGTGTGTACTTAAAAGTTAACTAATCGAAGTAAGTGTTATGGAAGTCCTAAAAGTCGTATCTAAAAGACCATTTGGTCATATGCCACTTAGAGAACAGTCTCGAAGAATGTTGAACAGTTGAGTGCTACAAATATCACTATAGCGGAGAACACCTACGTTTCTGAGCCACTCCTGCTTCTTGTTGTTCTGGTCCTTCATCTCGCGGAGGCGCTGTTCCCTCAGGGCCTTCAAGTCATCCGAGTCAAGGTTGTCCAGGCGGTCGAGCTGCTGGTCCAGCTGCTGCTCGATGGTCTTGGCCGCCGTGAACAGTTGGTTCTCCAGTATGTTGGCCATGTTGTTCTTGTCCAGTTGCTGCTCCTCTGCGTGTCTTGCTTTTTCTCCGTTATTCGCACTCTGCGTGTGGTGTGTTCGTGTTGGCGTCGATTGGCGAGCGTGTGTGCGTGTGGTTCCGGCACAAAAGGAAAGGCGTAGTCATGGAGCCGCAGATGCGTCATGTTTTGTGGAAAATGCAGTTAAGTAAGACATGTTTCGGGGAAAGTGCAGTGCATCTCGATGGAGGCGCACACAAATCGATTATTTCGAGTGTACTCACGCTTTATTTCCACTTATTTCATTTATTTTACTGCTTAAAAGTTTATTTAGACGTATGGATCTGTGTGACCGTTGGACTTTACTGACGAAAATGTAATGGGCTCCTTTATGTTAAAAATACCATGCCAGTATTATTGTCCGTCAGCTGTTTTCGTCATACCGGCTGGTAACACTGGCCGCCCTTTGATGTTATTCCGATAGTGCAATATATTTAGTTGATCAAAGGTGAATTGAAGATGAAACCAGCCCTGACAACGGTCAATGCCACTGGCAAACACACCGCCTCCGTGATATTCTTCCACGGATCCGGCGACACCGGGCCCAATGTAATGGAATGGGTGCGCTTCCTGATCGGTCGGAATCTGGAATACCCGCACATAAAGATCCTTTATCCCACGGCTCCCAAACAGAAGTACACACCGCTGGACGGGGAGCTATCCAACGTGTGGTTCGACCGCAAGTCCGTAAGCATTGCCGCGTCGGAAAGCAAGAAAAGTATGTCCCAGTGCTATGACTCGGTCAACCACCTGATCGACGAGGAGGTGGCCAGTGGAATTCCGCTGAACAGGATCATTGTGGGCGGATTCTCTATGGGCGGCGCCTTGGCCCTGCACACGGGCTACCATTTAAGACGCAGTTTGGCCGGCGTATTCGCACACTCCTCGTTCCTGAACCGCGGCTCAGTTGTCTATGACTCCCTGGAAAACGGCACAGCGGATTCTCTTCCCGAGCTGCGAATGTATCACGGGGAACGGGATACTCTGGTGCCTAAGGACTGGGGTCTGGAAACCTTCGAGAACCTTACAAAGCTGGGTGTCAAGGGCACATTTCATCCGTTGAGGAACACCATGCATGAACTGAAAACTGCCTCCATCACGGATCTGCAGCAATGGATTTACGAAAAACTACCTCCACTGGAAAACCAAGTGCAGAACAAACTCTGAGTGGCAAGTATTTACTTTTACTTAAATAACCAATAATAATAATTTATTTAACCCTCTATTTTAGTATTTGGCATGAAACCCGTGCATTTGGAAGCACCGCAAAGGCAAGTCTTCCCACCTGTCACCTTTTTATACTGCCCTTCTCCGCCATAATGAAAGCATAACTCCTCCTTGGCCGCAATATCCCTTGCTGCGAAAATACCTAAAAATTACATATGACGAGAGAAGTCAGATCAGAATCAGCAATAAAACTCGCCTATTTTCGGTATGGGACAGTCTATTCGTACAGCTGCTATATGGCAGTTCGGCTCGCAGCTGTGATTCAGGTAGCGTCCGATGTTTCCTCGTCTTGATGGGTCCACGATGGTCACCTGTTGCATCTTATCGCTAGTGTATTCATTAAGAACCAGGACATAGTTCATCAGGCCGAGCTTTTCATTAGCCTGCAAGCGTCTTTTTGCCTCGGGCACCGTTAAAAGTTCCCCAGCATACTCGCAGATATATCCTCCCTTTGGAATTTTCACTGTAGTCCGTAAACCTTTGGATCCGTATGCAGGCGAATCGAAAATTTCCAAATGTTTCCTTGGGCCTAGGTACACAAGACGATTGGAGCAGGTGTTTCTACAGCATTTGCATAAGTCATTGCACTCTATGACAGGATTTGCGGATTTACGAAGAATTAATTCGCTACCATCTCCTGTGAACTCGTATTGACCTCCATGTGGGCAGGCTTCGCTGTTTTCGCAGGCTCCTATGCAGTGACAGAGGTTCATAAGAACGGAATTGTAGTCGTCCGCCAAACATTTGAATTCTTCACTGTCATCGCTGGGCATCAATACAGATTCCAATATGTATTCAAGCTCATCTGGGTGCTCATAGTCGTCATTCGGAGCTGTTTCAGATCCGTCCATTCCAAAGTTTGTTTACATTACTGCCAGTACTAGAATTTTTTGCCCTTTTTATAAATGCATGACAAACTCAAGCGCTTTTCTAAGAATAATCCATTTTAGTACCTCGGTCACACTCTTAATTTAAAAATGTAATTTAAAAAACCGCTTCAAAAGAAAATTTCATATATTTTCTGATGTAATTAATACGTATTAATACATATATCCTTGTAGTTCCAATTTGACCGCTTTACTTTTAGCGTTGCCAGACTTCTCGCAGAAAAGTAACTGCCCTGTGATGTGCGCCCATATTAGAGATTTCCCCTGCATGTTGAGTGGCCACCGCTCCACCATGGTGGATTTCCCACTCCTCCACCGTGGTGGGTTACCATTTCGGAGCGATGAAGGGGCTGATTTGGATCCAATCGAAGTTGTCGAACGATTGACAGCACGTCTGAACTTTATGGGAGCCTGGTAGAAGTTCATCGAGTCGATGGCTTCGAAATGGTTGTGAATGTATCGATTTTATTGGGCATTGGACGCTGGGCGGAGGGACATCATCCGTATTGCAGGGCCATGGTACTTGCACATTGGAGAGTATGGATATTTATGGCAGTGTGATTTAACTAATTTTCACTCTGTGCCCTGCCCCTTTGTGTCTGTCCCTCCGTATGGTCTATACGTATACGTATTACTTTTCTGTATGGATTAGTATTAGACTCTCGAAATTTTGAATAAACACAAAATCCAGGTCCTATCGGAGTTCGCTTCCGGTTGCTAAAATATTTAAAATTTATTTTCCGGAATGAATACTTATCATCCTCATCTATGCTCTAATAAAAACTTGTATTTTCTCGTATAATCAACAACGTGAATAATTCGGAATTTCTAAAATAGTTTTATGTAAACAAACTATAACGATAAAATGGGTTCAAATTGATATAAACGCTGATAAGTCGGACCGTTGAAGGAACAATTTAGTAATCATCACCGAATTTCACTGTACTTAAGCAATGTTAAAATTTTTTTTGTATAAATACCCCTTATCAGAAAGTAATGTAATGTTGTAGAATTTGTATATAAGTTTTAAAACCTTTTATTTTTATTTTATTTTTTTAAAGTAATATAATCTGTGTTTGAACATCATAAATATTTATATATAAAATTCTTTGCGTTAAAACATCTTTTGCATTAGCTGGAGATTCACAATAATATTTAGAAGGTGTTGTAATATTTATTTGTACTGATACGGAAACAGTTTAACAATTATCGTCTTCTAAAAGGCTCCAGCGGTGTTTGTGTCTGTAAATTGGTGGCAATTAATCTGAATGAATGGAATTATGCAAAGCCTGGAACATTTTTCATTGTGTACTAATCTGAAATTATAGTTTATTAATATTTTATTGAATTTATATTTCACTTTGTTAACTTCTTACCATTGATGATTTTATTTGCTCAGGGCATCCTTGATTTTGTCATATCCCGACTGGATATTATCGGTCACTTTGTTGGCGAGCCTGGTAACATCATCCTCCTTTTCGTAGTAGGCAATGAAGTAGATGGCCAATCCAACCAAAATGCCGATCACCAGAAATCCGCTGATGATTGAGATTAGCACACTAAGTGCACAGTTGAAGCAGCTAGAAATGTTAAGAATACATAAGTTATTATTCCGTTTTTAAATTGCTTATCATAATGTATAGTCATTACGATTGTTCTCATTAGCTCCAAGGGGTGGGAAACAGTGTTTTTCTCATAGCAATGATGCAATACTTTCGAATTAATTACGCATGATAAGTTGTCCAATAAAAATGCACCCCAAATTACACTAGTAGATAAATTTCCACCCCATCAGCGAGTTAACGTAAACAACTACGTTTTGAGGGCCAAGAGTTGGAAATGGAATTTCCAACGGAAATGCGAAACCGGCGCCGAGCTGCCGTTTGTTGGCTAAAACCAAATGGGGCGGGCTATGGAGATTCCTGAGGGTAGATATGTATTTAAGGAATAATTCCGTCGCGCCTCGATGGAGCCAGGACTTTCTGGTGCCAGATGGTACATAAAGGGAAACTAATGCGTCGCACAGTAGTAGTATGAAGTGCTCGAAATGACCACATTTTTTCGTTTCTATCTCATAGATACGCAAAAACGCGTGTCTTCATTTCTGGCCAGTGTACGCGAATATGAACAAATCTACATTTGTATATACTCGAATATGTGCAAACATATAAGCGAGTGCCTTAGGAAGCGTGAGCTGGAATAATAATAAGTAGTCTTCTGTGGATACCATGTTGCATGCCATGTACTATGTATGTACATATATATTTCAGAGCAAATGTGCGTATGGAACCATGGACAATTAAGTAATTCATTCTGCCCGCTGAATGTTTGTATGGATGCGATGATGATATACCGTCGAAAGTGGATACTGATACTCTCAGGTAGAATAACCGAATGGATCTGAGTACAGATTCTCGGTTCTCGCGGTTTGCTTACCTGCTCTCCTCATTGTTTATTGTTCAGTTGCGATATGAAAACCTGTATGTATAAGAGTTGCAAGCGAGAATTCGCACAGGGGACTTCCAGTTTTCTCTAAATTCGGCTTCCGCTTTGAAATTACAATGCTCTCATTACGCCGCCATGTAGTATATAAATAGTATAGCTAAAACAGCTCCCTTGGGAGAGCTTTCTGCGAGTATAAATGTTTTCCTGGGAGTTATACGTACATTTAAGTATGTATGTAAATAATGGGAGCCGAGCTATCAGGTGGTTGCACACTTTCTTATCTTTTGCGCCGTCTTACTCACAGTTCGCGAACTATTTATAATCCATGGGCCAAAACCTAATGCTTCCCTACTTATGGATGACTTCTTACACTTGAAGAACTCACTCATCACCAACTTACAAGATGCTACAGCCTTGCAATGCTAATCTAATTACTAGAACTTACCAGCAGGCTACGTTTCCGGCCAGACACTTGCACATGGTGTTCTCTTCTTTAGTTGAGACGATTTCTGGTGAATGTAAACAATTTGGTCTGCAATTAAATAAATATTAAGAACTTTATACCCGTCTGAGCACAGAGATCCAGCTTACAATCAAAACCAACCGCCTTTGTCGACAAAATTTGTTTAACTAACCCAAAGAGAATGAGAATGAGTTTATTCCGCGTCCCAGTTCGGTTCGAAAACTTCGCTGTCATACGTGTTCGACGTCGCACAGTGACGCAAGGTCTATTAGTTCGCGGTCAGTGTTAAATATATTATCGAATATATGAAATGAATTATTAAAATGAAATATATTTTTTCCAAATGTCCTTAAATTATTGAAAAAATGGCACTATATTGATATATGGTTAGTCTTTTTTATTCAAATAATAATCAAAAATTACCGTGCACGTTAAAATCAATTTTCCTAATTTTTCCCCGTGAATTCATATATTTTCAATTAAAAAGTGAAGTCAATTAAATCTATTTCAATGCAACTAAATACTGTTTGAAGTCGTGTTGCACGCACATAACGACTGTCTCCCAAAAGTTCGACTCAGTAGAAGAGATACCATATATCTAAAGTTGGCCAAGTTTAAAAAGAATACCCCCTATTCTTTGATTTGTGCTTGCCCTCCAGAAGCAGAAGAAGTGCTTAATGCGAAAAGCGTGAATGCTGTACAAACTTCTTTTGCTCCCAACTTCTCAGCTCTTATACAAATATTTAACGATTCGGGGTGAGAATTTGAATAGAGCGTAAACAACATAAAAGACACATTAGAATCAACCCCAGGCGCATATGGTGTGCCATGCAGTATCAAAAGAGAATCAAGTATAAGTATCTTGAAGATTATCACGCACTAAATTACGTTTGCATTTTATTTATAACAAATTACCAATACAATAACACAAAATTCCCCAAAAAAATAACATTTTGCTTGGATTAATTGGATTTATTTGCATAAGCTTATACTTAAAGTATTTACAAAAACTTGCTTTCGATTTATTAGATTATATTCGCAAGTGTTTTCAATATGGCAGGCATCTGTTTATTCGACTGCAAAACATACACTAACATACGTACATACACATTTGCACAAGTTTCTGGTAGGAAAGCACTTGGTTATGACTTGTGGGCTATAGCTACAAACGTATATATGTACACAGATCCATTAGACACTATCCACATAAATATTCTTAACAATTTTGGTCGTACATAGTAGAGTATTTAATGCATATAGGATAGAGTTGAATACATTTGTGGTACAAATCGAGCGACATGACCTCGAGATTAGACGAGAAGTAATCATACCATACCACTTATCTAGGCATAACGTTAGATATAAAACTTTGAACTACATCTGTCGGCTTATGAGTAAAATGAAAGCGGCTAACCGGGTCCGGGTCCAGGTCCGGATCCGGATACGGATTCTAACGTATGTATTTTCGGTGCACGGAAACGAGTTGAACATATCTCAACATCCCGTAGACTACGAATATGGGGTAACATGCTGGCTTTTGGTGTATATGATACAGTATTGCAGATAGTGTTGGTTCGATGATTCGCAGGTAGGGAGCCTTTGAGGCTATCACATATGATTGTTCCTTTCTTTTTGTGGGGGTTTTGGAATGGATCGTCCTACGAGTACTGCGGCGACTCTCCGCCCGAGTTGATCTTCTTCACCCGGCTGACATCGTCGTAGGCGATGGAGAAGACGCTCTTCTTCTCGGCAATGGGATTGCGACGTCCCAGGCTGTTGAGCAGTGAGTTCATCGCTATTCCGGAATCGTGATCATCCTCCAGCGTGGATGCGTTTAGCTGTTTCTGCGTAGGATGCCCCGTCCCGCGATGCTCCACGTAGATCTTCGAGTTGGACACCTTTACTTCGTTTTCTCGGATGGGCGATGGCTTGGGCTTGGGCTTGGCCTCCTTGCTGGTCTTGGACTCCCTGCCGGCCTTGGATTCCTTGCCAGCGGCGGCTGCATGTGGCGGAGTCTCGGGATACATGTAGTGGGGCAGCTTGGTGGGCGCCGCTGGTACCTCCAGGGCGTTCTCCCTTTCGAAACGGTGCTCGGAGTGCTGGAGCAGTGGGTGATTCGTGTCAGTCTCGATTTTTGGTTTGTGCTGCTTGTTTAGAGCTCGGTCCTCCTTCAGCAATCGACTGCCTTTTGGTGGAGATTTCCTGGGCGCTGGCTCTGGCTTGTATCTGCCGCCAGTCTCATCATCCTCCTCCACGTCCTTTGGTTGCACTGTGATTCTGGTTTTCGAAACCCGCTTCTCCGCTGCTCCCACCCTCTTCTTGCTGGATGGCTGTGACTTGGATGACTCGGTGGAGGTGCGTCCACTGACGGATGACTTCTTTTTGTTGTAGTACCACTCCATGTACTTGGGTACATTACGTTCCTCGGGCTCGAGTCCCGCCAACTCCGTTTCACTCTGGTAACTGCGATCGGTTAGCGATCGCTTGGAGCCAACTATTTCCGTGGAGGTGGACAAGAGCTTCCTGCCATTCTCTGTCACCGTGGACTCATACTTTGAGATGGACACTCGGTTATGTGGCGGTTCTGAGGATGTCTGCTTCCTGGCACCCCTTTTGGAGCTATCGCGCCTTGATAGTCGCGGCATGGCTTCTGGCTGGGAGTCCGTTGGTGACGACTTTCTCGAAGGCCTTTTGCGATCTACTGGGATTTCCGGCTCCGCATAGATTTTCTCTTGCCTTCTGTACCTTTCGTTCTCCTGCGATCGACTAGGGTAATTGGTTCTGATCACAATCTCATCCCCGTCCGAATCGATTGAGTACTCCGTATCGTCCTCGTCGAAATCGGCATCGGAGTGCTTGTAGTACTTCTCTACCTGTATTTTCCGAATGCTGTGCGATTCCGGACTGGCCAGTTCATCCATGGAATCGGTTATTTCCATGAACAGATCACGATTATGGGCATCCGGTTCGGATCTGTGGCGATTGCCTGTTTGGCTTTCCCCGTTTCGGGATTGGTCCTTTCGACTTTCGTCACTCAACTGCTTGCGCAGGATACTCGTTTTGGTCTCCCTCAGAGGTTTCTTGGGTGGCACTCGCTTCTTCCTCTCCTGAACTTCCTCCTCCTCCTTGATGGGCGTCCGGATCTTGCGCTTCACCTCCTCCACCATCACGATCCTCTTGCGAGGTTGCCTTGGCCGCTTTTTCGTCCTCCTTCTCTTGATCCAGTAGACTCCTTCGGGACTATTCGGCGGATTGAAGCGCACGTACTCGTATCCGTCCTCCGACATGGACTCGTCGTTTTCGCTGCGTGCTCTTCGGCGAGAAGGCTTGGCCAGTGAAATTTCGGTATCCAGGACGCCATCTAATCCCTCTGTTTGAGTGCCAGCATCGCAATCCGTCTGAGTCCCTATGGCCATCGACTGGCCGGGAAGACTCTGCGTTTCCAATGCCACTTCGTGTTGGGTGTAAGCATTCTCCAACTTCTCCTTCTCCATCAAAATCTGTCGGAGGAGTGCATTCTGCTGCTTGAGTGAGTGCTCCAGTTCGTGGGTGAGTGACTGATTGGAGACAGCTCGCTGCATCTGCTGCTCCAGGGAAACACCTTCGCCTGCTTGCACCGGCTGCGTGTGGATGACCTTCACCTCCGGCTCCAGTTGGGAGTAAACTATGCTATTTGGTCCCGATTTTCCCAGCGGGAAAGTGTCTCCCTTTAAGGTCGATCCCTGCTGAACCTCATTGGGCATGGATTGGATGTAGGTAGCGCCCGGAACTATCTGATAATGCTCTCTGATGATCTGCTTGCCATCCGGCTGCTCCTCGATGAACCTGCGCATCAGGATCTCCTTGCCGGAGTTGTCGACCATCAGCAACTGCGGATGGGAGAGATTACCCGCCGGCTTAAGTGGGACATTCACATAGATGTTGTCATCGTCCAGGTTTAGGCCATCCCTAGTCTTATCCCTGGTCATCAGCTGAAGAATCTCCACGTTGCCATCCTTGATGAACAGCTCCCTTTTGCTTTTGAGGCTATTGTGGGCGGTATTAAAGTCGATGTCACTCCCTCGATCGATCTCATGTCTTCGCATGGAATCATCGTCGATGTGGCGCACATCCGAGTCGTACTGCTTCCTCCGGGCGTACTCCTGCCTGTTCACCCGGGTCCGGGTAATGTGCTCCCTGTCGCCCGCCAGGTCGGGGTTCTCAATCACATCCTCCATGTATACGTCGCGGTCGTTGATCAGATTAGTCCTAGAGTTATGGAAATTAAGATGAAGATCGTCTTTGGCTGTGCGGTTATGCCTGCAGGGTTAGTAGATAACACCAAAGTTAATTTCTATTTGGTTTTGAAGCCTGGCTTAGAATCCTACTTGATGCGAACACGTCGCTGCTGCTCCTCGGCGGACTGGATGTGTCGCCGATCGCCTTCGCCGATGTCCTGGCCCCTTCCTACGTCTTCGTCAAGCTGTTCACGTCCATCGTGGAACTCCCAGCGGGTGGGCTTCGTTCGGGTATCTGGAGGTTTCTCCGCTGACCAGGCATCGCGTCTTCCCATCCACTCTGCGACCTGCAAGTAGGTTAGGGATTCAGTTCGCATAAGCTTTCAAGTCTATACTAATCCGAAAAAGCGAAGTATATCTAAGGAATTTGATAATGCATATGAGGCATAGAATCTTGAGAACTTTTCACTAAGCAGTTGCCTTTTGAAAAAAGATATTATACGTATAAAAAAGCGTTCAAAGGTAAGAAATGTGTAAATATTACTTTTAAATATTTGTATAATCTAGTGTTATCTACTTCCAACTGCTTTGTGAAATGCATCCTGGGGTTAGATTGTTCATGTTAGATATACTTCCGCATCCATTATGAGTTGTGCAAATTTTGCAAAGTGAAACAAATTTCGTAGTCGATAAGGAAATCAAAAATGAAAAACTTAAGATTGATAGCTTTTGCAATTTGGAATTTGGTAAGTGCGTTTGCATTACGATTTACTACTACAATTGAATTCGAAAAAGTTCAAAATCTACCTGAACAGATTTTGTTTGTTTTCCATTTGCCATTTCCCTATGCACTAGATGCACATCGTCTTCAGTTCTACTGATATTAACTATTCTTTTGCTACAAGAGAAAAATAAAAGATTATACATGGATAGAATGGTTGTGATGTGTTGTTTATTATACGTAACTTAACCCAGAAATCTTAAGATACCTCTTCACCGGTTTGGACATGGAATCATCTAGTCATACTCATTTAACTCAGTTATCATGATCATGTCGGCATGTTAAAATGGGAAACGCGTGCTAAAAAATGCAACATTTATTGGGCATCGTAAATATTTGACCACTTTGCATATGGCTGTCAAATATGTTCGCCAGTATTAACTTTACAGTTCAGCGGCGTACCGCTTGACCAATTTAGCATTAGAAAGTCGGCTTTTCATAAATATTATTACAACTATTTGGCAATAACACTTTTTTATGCATTGGTAACGAGGTTTTTATGCACTTGAAATGTGCAGTATTTACAATTACATTATTTCCATCTTAGCTTTCACCACTGCGCCTAAGTGACTTTGGGTAGTTTGGCATATTTCAGTGGGGAGACTACGTAGTTTTCGTACTGATATAGTTAAATAATCTTAGGAAAATATATTCTTTGCTTTTTTGTTTTCCAAAGATTATTTATTTCCCTGGAGGAATATTACCGAATTTGTACTGACCCATCCCATCCCAAAATGAATAATATTGCTTGGTACTCACGTCGCAGCCCCGTAAAGTGGACACCAGGAGCAGATGCAGCAGAGCAGCAGGATCAAGATGGTCAGGGCCACCAGGGTGGCCAGCAGGATGAGCAGCCAGAAGAGCACCTTGTTCTCGGCCTTGTACTGCGTCTGCAGGGGAGTGAGAGTCTATTAATGGCAATTAGGCAACCCGATCCTCCAGGATTCACTTACGTCTGTGCTGGAGGTGTCCTGCGGCATGATGGCATACGAGTTGTTGTGATGGGACAGTCGTTGCTGGATCTCCGATATATCCACCACCGAGGAGCTGTCGTAGATCACGGTGGCCGTCACTACACTGCGCTCCTTGATACCCGGATTACCGGCTGGTATATCCTTGGCACCCGGCTCATCGGGGCTCAGGGGACGGATGTTGTGGATGTACACCTTGCCGCCCGAAAGGGCCGACAGGGTTTCCTCGGTCTTGGCCTTGTCCGGATTGTGTCCTGGCACCACAAACTTAACAGTGCGCTTCCGGCTCTCCGGTGGATAAACACGAATCGTGGTGGTGGAGAACCGCACCGGTACACCCAGATCATAGGCCCGCGCTGTCAGGATAAATATATCCGTATCCTCGTCCGCCGGTCCCGCCTGCCGCCGTCTTCTCGTCTTGGCATTCTTCTTGGAGCGCAGGTTGATCTTCTCCCTAACGGTCAGCTCCCCGGTTATCTTGTCCAGAACAAACTGATTGTCGTAGTTGCCATTGATGATCTCGTAGCGCACCTCGTTGTTGGGAGCTGTGGCGTCCTTGTCCTCCGCATGGATAACAGCGGTGGTGGTGAATCCCATCAGATCGTGTGTGAGTATAAACTCGTAAAGATCCTTATCGAAGATGGGCGTTTCATCGTTGACATCAATTAGTTTGATTATCAATGGCACCTGAGCCCGATTTCCCTCGCCATCCATGTCCCTGGCCTCCACATAGAGATGGTACTCGGGCATCACTTCCCGGTCGAAGCCATGTTTGTTGGTGGACACCGTGATCAGTCCCGTCTCCGCGTCCAGATTCAGGGAGGTGTTCAGATAGCCCAGAATGCCCGTATAGCGCACCTTGCCGCCTAATCCCGAATCCGGATCGGTGGCGAGTACTTGGACCACCTTTGTGCCCGCCGTCATGTTCTCGGGCAGCTCTACGGAATAAGCTGGCTGCTCGAAAGCCGGAGCATTGTCGTTCACATCGTTGATATAGACCGTCACGTTGACCAGCGCCGACAGATTGGTGGCCGGTCCGAGCTCTTGGGCCAGGATTTGGAACTGCACCGACTGCTGCTGCTCGTAGTCCAGCATGGAGTTGTCCCGCACCCGGATGAGGAATCCGGCACTCCGTTCCGCCACATTGGGACTGATCTCGAAGGTGCCGTTGTTGTTGAGCAGCGTCAGCGAGAAGACGCCGTTCTTGCCCGTATCATCGTCGTAGACCCGCGGCACGTAGGGATCAACGAACGTCAGTGCGGTGCCTTGTGGGGCGTTCTCGTCCACCCTCGAGACATAGCTGCGGGAAAGGAGGAGCAGGTGAGCGGAGGAGCAGAAAAGTCGTGAGCCAGAGATTAGCATGGGTAAGGAACTTCGTGAACGCCTGTACACTGTTGAAAAGGCGTGCGACAAGCCACTTCTACACTCGTCAAAAAGCTTGGCTCATTATGTAAAGGGTTATATTATGTGGACAGCACAAGGTCGCAAGAAGTATTTTTCCCTCTATAAGGGTGGTCTAAAAACATTCCCAATAAATACTATACATATTATATGCAACGAACAGATTCTATCTGATCACATAAGCTGATAGCTAGAAGATTTCAGTTTGGTTGCAAGTAAGTGGTGTTTCAATCGATCGGTTCGAAAACCCATGCTACAACTTATCATCAGTTTGGGGACCATTTTTGATTGAAGATCGCGCATTTTTTTGACTGCAGCTGGACTGGCAGACTGGCAGACTGGCGGACTGGCAGTTGGCTGTTACCAGTTTGTCGGGAATTCGGCTGGGACGGACTGGAGTTCAAAGTTAGTGCGCATAAATGGATGCTGCAGTCGCTGATTTCAGCAGAAGAGTGAGTTTATAGTCCTCGTCCTCGTCTTCGACTTGGTCGTCTTCTAAGTCGTCGCCTTGTCGCCGTCATCGTGCTTGCCTATGCCAAGAATTTTAGGACTTTATGCTAATGGACGCGGCTGAAATTTGTTGTTTGTGTTGGTCGCACACTGAGCCCACTGGTGTCTTTTTGGGCTTTTGTTTTTGGTTAGGCAACATCACTCCTACTTCGCCAAATTGCACTTGGAGCTAGCAGGGTACAGGCCACAGGGAACAGGGAACAGGGAACCGGGATTGGGGGACCAGAGATTCGGGACCCGGGACTTATAGTGGTTAAGCAGGTTTGCCCTAGCAAAGTGTGTGTTTCTTTTCTTTTTTTTTTTTGTGTAGTATGCCCCCCGGCTGCGGCGATGGGAACCTGCTGGTACTTACTGATCGTTCTCGAAGTACGGCGGCGAATTGGTGCGATCGGGCAGAAAGAACGCCAATTGGACCGTGGAGGCCAGTGCGGGCGGCTCGTCACGACCCACCTTAACCTCTTCCGCAATTACGGTGAGCAGCACCGGATCACCCACATGCGTGATGAAGGCAATGTCCTCGAGGGGTCGCATCAGGAAGATCTCGCCTGCAATGCAAATAGCCAAGGCGTTGATTGATTTAATACACGGTTTCCAATTAATTGCATTTAGACCTTGAAAATCAAAACTAAATCACAACTTTAAGGCAGTTGAAACACCATAAAATAATATCACTAAGTCATAAAGCACTTAATCATAGCAGTCTTTTTCGAGCACACTGCTAGCCAGTAAAAAACACCATCCGAGACCCATCATCAGTCACATCTCGGGGCAATTAGAAAGGTCAACTATGGGAACTTCAGTCCATTTCTTTGCACTTATTCCGGTGTGATTTGCGCACTGGAAAAACTGAAGGCTGCAGCCAGCTGTAAATGCAAAGCTTGCAAATGTAAAATCCGCCTGCGGGCCCAGAAGCGTTTTTCTTTTTGCAGCCAGCCGTCATCGGAAAACCTGATAAATGGTGCAGAAAGTTGGTAGTTCCCACGCCACAAGTTCAGTGCACGTTGATTATGCTTTTTTCCCAATTTTTTATTGAACACTTTTTGCACATTTCGCCCGGTGGTCGTTGGGTAATACGGGTATGCAAAGAAGATTCTGTGCAGCTCGAGAGGAAAAGATTCCCACCACCCAAAAACTTTTGGCGAATTAGCTGGCGCCACAGCAAAGTTCTCGGCGGCTCTCAGAATCCAGAATTGGCTGATCAACCTGGCTATCCATAATTTCAATGGCTAATCAACTCGAAGTGCACACACGTATCTAGTACAAATATATAAATATTTATTTCGTGTCTGCCAGCCTAAAAATAGCTGCAACACCGCTAATAAATCCGGGCAGTGGGAATATCGATCACAACGCTGTTAATTGTTTTGCCCCAAAGGGATTCCAATTTGAAATTCATTTGGCCAGAGCCAGCAAACTGTGAATCTTCGTGGCAAGAGTGCTTCCCACTGCACATGGCTGAAAGAAATTGTGGGTTGATTGGGGTTGGAGGAGGAGGAGGAGGAGGAGGAGAGGTTGCATGAGGAGGAGTTGGAGGTGGAGACAGCCTGGCCATTATACTCGTACTCGAGCGGCTCGGCCTTATAGCCAAAGTCATCAAAGTGCTACTGCCAACGAGACGAGACTAGCACGAAACAAGGAAGTCTCTGTGGTGGCTTGGCTTTGGCTTTGGGTTTGGGTTTGGGCCAAATTGCGGCACAGAACTTGGCCGCAACGAACGGGTATTGCCGTTGACGTCGAAGGAAGTTGGCTGGAATCGGAGAACGGCGGTTTCGGAGGCGGGGTGAAGGAAGATGGGTTGCTATCTAACGAGTCTGACGACAAAGCGGGTTGCCGTGTTGCTTGCAGTACTGCAACCACTCCACCGCACCGCTGCACCGCTGCACCACTGCACCGCTGCACCACCTGGTAGTTATGTTAATATCGGTTACCTGACGTTGTTCTGCGGCTATTTTCCTCTCGCTTATGCCTGGCATTTGTTGCTGCTATTGTGGTTTCTGATTTTCGTCCAATTTATTTTGCTTGCTTTACTTGTGGTCAATATTTTTAAGTCCGCTGCCCATGCGCAGACCATTTTTCTTGCTTCCTGCGACTATACGGGTATTTCCCCTCATCTATGGGGGGAATCTGCGGTGCATCTGAAACCGCGACGCTAGGACAACAAATGTTCCACTATCTATGCACTATCAGTGTCCCATGGAGATGTTATCTTATTTTATTACAGTGGCCGATGGTAAGAGTAACTATTATATAGGCGTTCTGGCCAACGATGGCCATCACAGGAGGAATTAAAGTGTGTTATCTCTTATCTCTTTGATAAATGTTCGAGGCTGGAAAACTAAGTGTGCTTCCGCGTGGAAATACGTCTTCTACTTACCGCTTGTTTCGTTGATGTCGAAGAACGACGTGAACGGATTGTTCTCGGATACCAGTCCGTAGCGAACCTCCCGGGGATTCCCTTTGTCGCCATCCTCGGCATGCACTTGCAATATCTGAGCGGGCAGAGACATTGGAATTTATGTTCCTAAGAGACATAGAGGCTATATGTATATACCTTATCGCCTGGCAGTATTCCCGGTGGCAGTTTGGTCACGGGGGGAGCAGAGGTGAAAACCGGCGGCTGATCCTGAACATCCTGCACGATGACCACTATCTCCATGCCCGCTATATTGCGACTATCTTGGCCAGGCTCGGCGTACGCATCCTGCAGGTAGATTGGGATATTACCACTTGTAGCTATGATTAACTCAAAGTGTAACTACTCACATTGGCTAGTATCGTTAGGTGGTACATGGCTTGCTTCTCGAAGTCTAATGGGCCCAGGAGGAAAACGGTGCCTTCTGTGGTCTCGGAAGATACGATTTTTTGTCTTATGGCAAACAGCGGAGAACCCTGTTGGTGAAAAGTACGCTCCATAAATCACAAGCTCCAGTGGGTTAGGTTAGGGGTCTCCATCGAAATCCCCACTGGCATCTCTCCACTTACCCATAGCTCGAGGTAGACTGGTTTCTGAAACAGCGGATTCTTGCGGGCAATTACGTAATCCAATTCCGTGCCGCGTTTAGCATCCTTTAAAGATAAATCGAGGTTGGGGCTTATAACTTTTGATGATATTTCGGTTGGAGTAAATTACACATTTGACCCTGTCCGAATCCGCTTGTAATTTTGCCCCATAACAATGATTATCGTGTACGAGCATCGCTTATGAAAAACGAATAGCATCTTCTCCATTGGGAGACGTGCTTCTAATGGCTTATCTGATTACTGCTTCATTAAAGTGGCTACACTGGCAGAAAAATTGGCATACAATGGAATGGCATAGAAGTTTGCATTGGGGAAAATGTACGCTTTAAACTAATATCTCGAAATAATCGTAATTATTAGGAAATGTAATCTCATCTGTTTTCCAGAAATCTGAGATATGCTTTCACTGGATTCCCTTTGAATCCTAAGACCTCTGTAATAGAACTTTTTGCAAGTGCAAGCCGCTGCTCCTCTAGACGGATCTCTTTACGGGCGTTACTCGTAATTGGTAATTGAAACGTTCTGGCCGTGGCCACATGTGGATGGGTAGTGTTCTCACCTCGGGTATCATTATGATGCCGGGCTTGTGCGGGAAGATGAGGTCGTGCGGCGTGGTGAAGTTGGTGGCCGTAATTGAGCAGAGCTGCGTGGTCATCCCACCCTTGGTGTCCTTCACCGATACCTGGAAGTCATAGTATCTGCCCGGCTCCAGTCGCCGCTGGAGTACGATGTTCGCCTGGCACACGGAATTGTACTTGGTGCAGGGAAGCGATTCCACCTTGACGGTGGAGGCGCTGGCATCGCCCACGAACTCGAAGGTCAGCGGATAGTCGAACTCCTCGTCGGTGGCACGCAACCTGTAGATTACCGAGTTGACCTGTGCGTCCGCCGGCACAAGAACCAGGCGCATGCGCGTGGTCGGATCGAACTTGGGGTCCGCTCCCTGGACGTGATGTGGACACAGAATGCCAATTAGGAGGCTGATTGTCAGCAGTCGATAGGCGGTCATTGCGCCCAACCAGGGACCAATTGGACCCAGTCGCGATGGCCAGTGGTGCTGCATCTGCTGGTTCTGGTGATTGTGCTGCTGCTGCTGATGCTGCTGCTGCTGCTGCTGCTGCTGCTGATGCTGATGATGATGATGATGATGCCGGTGGTGCTGCTTCAGGCGATGGTGATGGTGGTGCTGGTGGTGATGGTGCTGGTGGTGCTGATGCTGGTGCTGGTGGTGGTGCGAGGAGGTAGCTGGGGTGTAGTAGTAGCATTCCCTCTGCCCACTGGGCTCCTCAGCGGCACTCGTGCGACTGACAGACTCTGTTCCCAGGCGGCAAAGCGGGACATGTGGTCGGTTCTTCTCCGGCTGGCTGCTACTTGTGGAAGCCATTTCTGGAATCAGAGAAATAGAAATGGCCAAAAACTAAGGATTAGTACAAGCTAAAACAGTGAATAAAAGGAAGGTAGCATATCTGATTAGAGATGTGTATGTGTATGTATAAATCAAACTTCAGTAAAGACAAACTTCCGCTGCTTTACAAATGAAATCAGTTATGAAATCGTAGGCTTAAGCACCGAGAAATCAAAATTGAAATTTTCCTACTATTGAGGCGGTAACCTTATTAATTTCAATTATAACGCAATGCGTATCGAACGGATGGTGTTAACTCGGAAATTAAAGGCAATTCAATTAGAGAGCCAATGTAGAAACGACTTGTAATGCATCATCGTGGATCAATTAAACGCTGCTATCAGAGCACCCGATCTGCATCTACGGCTTTCCAAAAGGTTACCTGGGGATGGGGAAGCGAGCGTGGTTGTGCAATGCGGTGACCACGGCCTAAACCGCGCCGAATCATCGTCCGAAATGCATAACTTTTGTGGGCCAAGTCGAATCCAAAGCACCAAGTCGGGACTGGATTGCAGTTTGGATCGCCGCTTCGGGTGTGTGCAAGTGTGAACTATGTATTAAGGTTTAGCTCGGTGTCCGGTCGCTCCACAAAAGTGGTTGACTGACCAACCAACCAACCAACCGACCAACCGACCAACCAACCGACCGATCGCCCGACCAAGTGACCATCTACTTTCATTTTCCATTCGGGGCGGTCTCGGCAGCGCTCTAAAATCGAATTAGATTTCATAATTAATACTGCAGCACTTTCATTTTTCCTTAAGCCATGTAGAGCCGTGTAGCCATCTAGCCATGTAGCCATCTAGCCATGTAGCCATGTAGCCATGTAGCCATGACCAACAGAAGAGGCCAATTTGTACGGCTTAAGCGCAGTTAAGTTGGTCCACGGCTGATAAATAATGCAATTAAGAGATCTACGACTGCTTATTTGTCGCAAACACGGCGCTCTGTTTTTGGCACCCTGGCTGAACGAACTACTCAAACATCGGGCCGAGTTGTAATATTATTAATTAACAAAATGCTCGGATACTTTGGCCTATGCTTTATGCAATCGCTCCAAGCAGCGACTTTTCACAACGATTAAGTCCAGTTGGTCAATGTTTTTCCGCCGCTTGTACTTAAGTTTTATGTCTTTTTTTTTGGTGCCATATAAGTTCGGTTCGTTTGTACAAATGTGAGCAAGAGAAATGAGCTGAAAGCGTTTTGGCAATATGTTGAAATGGGCATAAATTATGAACTTAACACTTGGAAAGGTTATAGCTCACCTAATTACTTTTGTTTCGCCTAAAGAATGGCCGCCATAAATCGATTCGTGAAAAGGCCTTCCAACTAATGCCCTAATGGCCTAACTTGCACTACTTTCCAACTTGTTGTCGTTGTAAAAGGGCACTACTTTCTCACCTATCTGTAGTCAATTGCGTATCTCCTTTCGGTTTTCATAATTATCAAAATCAGATCGCATATACAGCTAGCAATTAAGGCTTCTGTGCTGAAAATGCAGATCCACAGATCTACGAATTTAATGGGCAGTCAACGTATTAAAACTAATGTGACAGCATAATAACTTTCGCTTTGTTTGGGCCAAGTTATTATGCAGCTGAGAGATCGTTATCATATCATTAAATTACCAGCAGCACATAGCTCTTGATGACCTTTATGTAACTTCGCGCCATTAAGACCCCAGATGAAGTGTCGATTCATCCGATTCGGAGGGAAAGATGGGGCTTATATGGCTGGATGACAGGTAGAACTCGCTTGTGAGTACATGAGTATGTGCTTTGCGGCCCAAAGAACACCATGTATAGAAGATAATTGGGCTACGATGTGTCTTGGCTTAAGAGTTTCGTTCTTGAGCCATCATATCGGTCATCATCACAAGCCGCGTTTCAGAATTGGTAACGCGGTCATTCAAGCGGTCACGTCTCGACTGTCTAAACGCGAAAAAATTTTATTACGTTTAATCATGTGCGACAATTACAAGCGGTACTTTAGACGCATTTCTCCGAGACTTTGGTAAAAGTAACGCCGTTCTTTCTGGTCTACTTGCTGCTGAGCAGCACTCCATACTCGTTATTCTAATGGAAATTCCGCAAACCTTTAAGAATGTGTTTCTTCTCGCTTTTTGCTCAGCTTTTTCACCTAATAGCTGACTGATGGATTCCGGGGTGGAGATGAAAAGACAGCGGCCAGCGAGCGAAATCGAGAAATAGATCGCGACGGCTTTCGGTTTTCTTAGCCCAAATTGCTCAAATTGGTAAGTACACACAACGTGAAAGATGATAAAACTCCGACCGTAACGCTGACACAAATGACAGCGGACATTAAACGGTGTTGAAATGACAGTGTAGAGCTCTTATATCGCTTCTTTTTTTTATCTGCGTTCATCCGAGTGCCAGGTTGACCAGTAGTTGAGCAAATTGAGGGTCTCCGGCTCCGACATCCAGTGGCAATCTCTGGACACAAAGCCAGAAGGTTGGCGAATAAACGACCGTTCTGGATGCTCGATTACCGGAGCAGCGGAGGAGCCTGCGCAGACAGTAGCCGCGGCACAGGCGAATCATTGACCAAATCCTGCGACTGAAACTGGGACTGGGACTGGGACCATTTGCTGGCCGCATTTGTTGGCCGCCTTTCTGGCCCTTAGTGTTCACGTGTGTGCTGCACGTAATTACAAAACTGGCCAGGAGACAGCAGCATCAGTGGTTGCACACTGCGAGAAAGTACTGAGGATTGAGCATTGGGAGGAGTATCGTTAGGATATCTGCACTTCATTGGAAGTACAATTATATATTGTAATAGGTAAGCTGCATTTTGAATCTTAAGGTGGAGATATGCAATGGCTAACTCCTTTACTTCAAACTGAATAATAGTGAGGTCAGTTAACTAGCTTAGTTCACATTTGCAGTTGGGTAATTGTAAGTGGTAAGTGGTTTTCTCGCAGTGCAGCTGCTCCTTTTGGCCCGAAACGAACCGAACGTCGGCTGCTTAAATTGCGAGCTCAGACTTTTTTGCGAACAGCTCAGCGGCGGTGAGCTATTGCCAATCCGGTTTCTGGCCATTTCGTGCTAGCTGTATTTGCCAATTTCCAGTTTGTGCAGCTGCATCTAAGTGGCATCGTCGAGTCCTTAGCCACAAGCCAATGACCAGTTATGTCAGTCGGATCCCAGGCAGCCCCACTTGGACTGTTCAGTATGTAGTTTGCAGTTTGCAGTTCGCAGTTTTCAGTTTGGAGCATGGAGCATGGAGCATGGAGCATGCAGCATGGAGCTTGGAGCTTGGAGCTTGGAGTTTGGAGGCGAGGCTATGGCCACCCGACACCCTCGCTTTTGGTCGCCAGCGTGTTGCAATATATTTTGCGGCTGCTGCTGCCCGCATTTGGCTTAGAAAGGCTAAAGTATAATGAATCTGTGTTATGTGTGCATAGTATGCACACCACTGGCCGCCCGGCTGGCCCGATAATGCATTCAATTTGCAAGTATATCGCCAGGCCCAGTTCGGTTCCAAATCCAGATTCACATCCACATCGATATATCCACATCCACATCCACATCCAAGTTCCCAGTTCGCAGTTTCCCGGCTCGGCTGCTGTTGCGCAACAATTGTAACACACGGCAGGCACACAATATTTGTGCCATTTGACCGAATTTCTCTTAACACATTTATGTGTGTTTCAGCCGGATCGGAGCAGTCAGACAGCTTGCCTGGCTTACTGGCCAAATGGCTGGCTGGCTGGCTAACTGGCTGGTCGACTGAATCCTACCACTGGCAATGAAGTTGGCCTGGTCTTGGGTCTCTCCATCGCCATCGCCATCGCCATCTCCATCTGGAGCTGTAGCTGGATCGGCAGCCAACGCCTTGATGTTTCGCTACTTGCTATTTGCTGTTTGCTATTTGCTATCTGCTACTTCTCCACCATCTATATATAGGATTAAACAATCGTTCACATAACGCCACGGATTCAGGCAAGACTGCATTTCTTTGCAGAAAGGAGTATGAGTCAGTTGAATTTATTACCACCCAAAATGGCTTCATTTGTGCCGCTCAGAAATGCCTTTGAAATGGGGGAACACTTGGGCACTCTAATGCCAGAGTCACTGTAGCCTTGTTTATTAATTGATGGCCTAAATAGGGGCATTGCTTAAAGAAATAAACAGCTGCTTTAGCTACCCAAATTGAGAAGGTATTTTAAATTAAGTTGTCGTGCCAGATGATTCATTAGGAAACTATAGCTATAGATATTGCTAAGCATTTTATGGGCACTCAATGATGTGAGCAAAGGATTAATAACTATGATCATACATTATGATCATCTTTTTATCTATCATCATCTATGTATCTTTAAAGTGCGCCAAGCTCATTTCACGGTTTCTTCTTTGAGAAAAACAAAATGTTGCTTTCACATTTTGATTTCCTGTTAATTTAAGGTTTCTTTTATAGAGAGAAATGACAGTAAAAGGATATTGCCAGCGATAAAACGGGACATTAAAAATGTTGATTGTAATCAGGTAGTTGGAAGTACGGAAGGAGTACGGAATTGCCAACGATCCGCAACTTTATGAAACAGTTTCGTTTTTATTGGCTTGCAATCGCCACAGCTGTCGGCAAATCGGGCAGACTGCATTAATTGTGTCGCGAGTGAAGGGTATGTACACTTCGACCCGCTGCCGTTGATCAATGTCTTCCTGCTTTTGGGCCAAGTCTGCGGTCTAGTCTCTGGTCTAGTCTGCGGTCTGCCAGCTATAGTCCATAGCCACGGCCTGTGCTCCACAGCCCATTCCCACTCCAAAATCGGGCGCGCCTCGGCCAAAGCTCGTGAGTTCACTCTGGAGCAAAACAAGATTTTGGGCGTTGTTCAATTTTTCGGGCTGGCCGGGCTCCGGCTCAAAATCCAACTGCAACTTCCACAGCACGCAGCTTCGTGAGCTCTGCACTTTTGTCTCTTTTTTGCAAATAGTTTTTTCTGTTTTTTCAGTTTTTTTCCGCTTTTTTCCGCTTTTTCTGTTTTTCTGTTTTTCTGTTTTGGATTTGGCTTGGTTTTTGAAGTCGGGCTGGGCTGCAACTGGCTGCGACTGCGCCGTGGCTGCACACAAGTAGAATGAAAATTTGTGTTGCAAATAAAGTTGAACCTGATGGCAAACTAATCTGCTTCACGACAATAGAGCTCGCAGCCAGACAGCGGGCAGCAACAAACTGCTGCACTGCGACAAATCAATTAAGCCAAATTGTGAAATAAATGAATACGAATTTAATTATGTTCCTTGTAGAGCCAGCATAGTAGTCTATGCTATAGACATATCATAGTGGTAGTCTAGTCTAAGCAGATTCATTTGTCCTGAGAAACCATAACGCATAGTTGAAATCATTAAGGAAGATAATAAATGCACAGAAGCTAACTTGCAGCCTTGTTAATGGTTCTGACCAGGAACTGGTTTCCCTACAAATAACTGAACTGCTAACATTTTTTCTCAGTGCAGCCGCGAGTAGACGGCGCAGGCAGCTAGCGGCGCAGACTCGTAATCAACGTTTATTTCGTGGCTCGTTCGTGTCCCCCATGCGACCATCGACCATCGACCGTCGACCGTCCTTCACCAAGCTAGAAGCCCCGTCTATCCTTTCCTGTTCGGACTGTTCAGGGGGTGGGGCTCGGACCAGGGCATTGGGGAATGGGGATGGAGGCTTTGGAGTTGGCTCTGTGGTCTGGAGCTGGAGCTGGAGCTGGAGCTGCATACTGTGACTGGGCCCAAACCCAAACCCAAACCCGAATCCAAAAGCCGCCGGCCGTTCCTTTCCGTCTTTGGGCCTTTGTCTGTCTGTCAGCTCGTCAGCAAACGCAAACACACAGAGATATTTATTCATGTATTTGCAGTCAATTCTTGCAGTGTACGTACGTATCTGCATCTATAAAGTTTTTATTGCTGCAGCTGCGGGCGTGTTTCTGGGTGCGCCTCGCTGTGTAAAATAAATACGCATAAAGTTGATATAGCCGAGCAAAATGGAAACAACAGGGATAACTACTCGTACTGCTGCCTGTCTGAGAACGGCAGCGTTTTGAAAATATTGTTCTTTTATTTTAATTGCGGTCCATAAAGTGCATTGCAAATAGTGATTATTCAATCGCCTGTGGGAAACTCCTATTGATGTGCCAAGCTTTAAGCGCATAATTAAGGCCTATCTATAAGTATATTACGAATATAGCTATCTGTAGAGAAATATGTGCTAGATCCAAATCTATATGGTTGTGTGGATAACTGTGAAAGTTAACACTCGTATGATGGATGGCTTGGTGTACTTCTACTAAAATAAAGCCCATTATTTCTCAAGGTAGAACTGGTTTCCTATCTGCAAATCAATGTTGACTCAAATACCTTGGTGCTTTCTAAGAATTTTCTTTGTACTTGTCAATTCTTGGCAAATACCAACGGAGGGCGATACAATAATGTGTGTGTGCTTTAAAGTGACTCGTGGTCTCGCCTTTTATTTACATTAAAAATCAAATAAAAAGAATTATATGTGCCTTGTTAATGTGATAATTACTAAGGGCAACATTTAAAATACAACTAATTTGGCGTAATAACACTGGCACTTATCACTACTATCTTCGAAAGCCAAGTTTGTATGACTTGGCTGGCGGTTGTACGTGTTATGGATGACTAAAAAGTTTTTTTGTTTCCCCAGATTTTCTAATTATCGTCGGGGCCGACTGTGATGTTTTCCTTTCATCTCAACAATTCCAAGCAGTTGGCAGCCAACGTTTTTTTGTTCGCCTTTGTTTCAGCCATTTTCCTATAATTAACAAAGAAACGCACTGCGGCGGCGGCCTAGACAAGGTTCAGCTGCAGGCTTCCAACTATTGAGTGAGAAACTTGGCCCCGTAGTTCACAGTCGATTGTAAATGAGGAGCACAAACAATGTTTTGTTCGGCATCCGAAGGGACCTCAACAACTCCAGATCCAACTCGGATGTGGACCCGTCCACGGGGGCTGGTCCACAGACTCTTCGACTCTTCGATTAGTCGGGGTGCCAACGCCAACGCCGAGGTCTTGCATCTCCGGTTTTGAATCTGGAATCTTGGGCTATTGGGCTTTCGGCTCCCATCTATAGCCATCGCCATCGCCATCGCCATCATCGTCTGATAAATATTAAGAAACCCCACAAACATCTACAGCGTCATCGCCCGCGCCTTCTTCTATTGCCCGGTTTTGCCTGGTTCGGTTCGTCTCGCCTGTCGACTCTACTACCTTTTTATATTTTTTTTGCATCCGTCATGCTGCCGCTTTGTTTTCGGGCCACGGTTCCTACGAGCCCCAGCAAACGCAGCGTAAAAATACAAAAAAAATGTAAATAAAAGACCCCAATGAATGCAATAACAGCAATAACAGCAATACCAGCGAGCAGCGTCATAAAATGGTGCGTGGGATTGACAGCGAAGACAGATACCGAGATGGGCTTAGCTTCGACTATTCAACTACGACCATGGTTGCAGGGTTCCCGAAGAGATGCAGAGCCAGAGTCGACTCCTATTCCTACACCCGGGGCATTGCGATCGGCGATCGGATCCAATCCGATCCTCCAGCCGGCAGCGTGTTGAGTACTCAAATTGAATCTCGACTTTATCGGCACCCAGCCACGGACCGCTGGCAGACACGAAATTAATTGGCTTAATTTATGTGAACTTTTATAAGAAAATGCACTCAGGCTTTTGGGCCCGACTCTGAACTCTTCTGGCGTGTTGATTTACATTTATTTTCGCCATGCCAGCGCGGCTTAAATACCCATCCCGCAGTCTTCTAATGCTTGTTTGGATTGCAGTTAAGCCGCATCAGCAGTAACTGCCAGGCTCCAACGCTCCATAGGATGCCATCCATCCAACTGGGCACTAGTGCTAGTAGTATTAAAAAACGCCTTTGCCGTTGGCCAGCCTTCAGCTCAGTCTGCTCCTCAGTCTGGATTACCAACCGTCATCGGATGAAGGAATCCTCCCAGACGGCCAGACAAAGACTGTGACTGATGGCTGGCTGGCCTATCAGGGGCCTACGGCATTTATGCACTCACAAAAAAAACCATATGCAAATCGGCAATAAAAGTGTCATATCTGAATGCGAGCTTCCAATCATTTATTCATTCAATTTCTGTCAATTTAAAATAATACTGTCAAAAAATAATAGCTTACAAATGGTCTGTTAAACGTTTTGATGGGACATACGTGTATCTTTGCGGATTATTGCCTACAAATCAAATTGAAGTGTTTCGTATCGTTTAATTAAACGCTTTTTTCTTTCGGTGCTTAAAGACCAAGATTGGAACTGGGAATGGACTGGAGGCTAGGGCTATTTTGAAGAGCAGAAAATCTATTTGCAGTCGTTGTAAGGGATCGCCGCGTCGTTGTGGGCCATAATTGCTCTCCTCAATAAAGCAAAAATTTATTTCCACTTTGGCAAATGGGACGCGCTGAGAGTTGGCCAAGAGTGTAGTGTAGTGTGGTGTTTTGGCCAAGAGCTCTGCACGGTATGGCTCCGCAAATGAAGAGCGGGCCAAAAAGCCAGACTGCAGCGGCGACATTGTGGGCGTCGAGCATAAATAAATGTCTTTATGTGCCTTCGCGCAGTTATTGTTCTTCATTTTGCATGCGGTCGGGCCAAAAGGCTTCAGACTCCGAATTGTGTTTTTAAGACTACGGTTGAACGACACTTTAATGACGCCACACTGCTGCGTTGGGCAACCGGCGAGAACTAGTCGCCATTACCAGTTGAGGTACGTGGATGTGCGTCCCGTTGCCTCGCGGCAATCGAAAGACTCAGGCAACGAACGCGATTTTTCGATGCCGATGCCGATGCCGATGCCCATGTGCTGTCGATGTAATTCACTTTGAGCGTCTCCGGGCGCTGTTAATCGAGATGCAGCGATCGACGAATGGCTTACCAGTAGTCTAATTTGCCGTTTTAGTTGAGGCCAACAGCCTGCCCCCCAATTAATAAATATATGCCCGGTTCGAGGCGTTGCATAAAGAAGAATAGCCATAAACGAAATAAATCATAGACCGTCGACCTGAACCGACTGCACCCCTCAGCGGCGTGTCGGATTTTTTATAAATGAAAGCATGCGGCAGATCGATGGCCGGGGAAAAGTTGAACTTTCGAGAACCCAAACGAGGCACGAATATACATACGTGTAGCATACGTACGTTTTCGATGCTCAGGCAGGCACGCACGGGACGGCACATAAGACACACAGCGTACAGCACCACCATTATGGATAATTCTGCAGCATAAATTTTAAAATGCCGCAAAGCTGTCAATTTTGGCACTGCCCCGAGTAAAGTGGGTCAGGCAAGGTCGCTCCGGCGTTGTTGCTGCCGCTCAGGTAAGTGGCCAGCTATGTAGTTTGCCTTTGCGTTTGCGTTTGAGTTGGAGTCTCTGTTTGCTTTTGCGTTGGTAGCTGGTAGCTGGTAGCTGGTAGCTGTTAGCCATGTTCGTGTGGCTCGACGTACATATGTATACAGATATGTATCTGTATATACATGCGCACATATATAAAGCAACTTGGCTAGTTCCTGTAGCAGCAGTCAACTTACTTGCTGGCTGCAGACGAACGTACATCGTTATGTAATCCATCAACATGGACCGACCAAGCTACCGATTTGATTAGATTCACCATATGGTTTAATGTTTCGAGTATTTATGGGGGATCATCCCACAAATTACTGAAAAACCATCCGACAAAATCAGAGATTTCAAAAGGGGGGAGGGTTGGATAGATTGTCAAATTTACGGCTTCTGTTGAAATCAATTGCTATTCGATTCCTATAGCAATCAATTTTAACAGATGAACCCCCATTAAACCACTTTGCTACTGACCGATAGATCGGTAATTAATGTTTCCAAATAGTGTCTTGATGATTAATTGTCGACGGACGTCTTTTGAATTTTTTATAGCAGATCTTGGCTTTTATCGAAAGCATTAATAGCTAATAAAGGTCTTCAAGAACATGAATATTTATGTATATTTTTAACAGCAATAGTTATAACATTTGATTATGGGCTATTTTTTTACAATTGCTAGCTCCTTTACAACTCTAAGGATTACCTAATAATACGAAAGAGAGTTGGTCTTGACTTTTACTTGGGTTCATTTGTGATTTATCTCGTCTGCAGAGACTTGATTTATATACGTGTATATTTTATTTTCTGCCTCGCACATCGGACTTAAGTTGATTAAATATGTACATACAAACTAGTTCAATTATACCTTTTGAATGGTTAAAAAGTGCTGCGTTGTGAACTCCGGTGAAAAATCGTCGTATCTTCACAGTCTGACTTTTAATTTCAACTTTCCATGTGGTCGCTCGCCTTATTTATGCAACCCGAATTCGAGCACTTCACTGGTTTTGTTTGTCGCGTTTGTAATCAAGTGATTGACATTTTCGGACCCGCACTGAATATTAATAGACTGCATCACTTTTTGGCCACTGATTTAGAGGCACATTTCTGAGCGTTTTTTCTCCACCAACTATCCTTCCGCGTCCAGCACGTCTTCCATAAATTTCAACTGATGAGTCGAGGAACCAAAGCAACCGATTGAAAACCAAATCCGAAACTGAAACTGAAACCGAACCGAACCGAACCGAACTGCTCTCGATGATCCGTGTTTTCCAAGCTGCGCTCAGATAACCAATTTGGGGCTTCGCTTGAACGAACCTCGAACGACCTTGCCTTCGGATTAGATCAAAGTCGATCAGATCGGTCAGATGCGAAATTAATGGCGATCCCGATCGGGCAGACCTGTCAGTCAGTACTAGGAAACCATTCTTTGCGTAACTCAACACCGCAGCACATTTGTTTTTGGCGAAATGCTTGGCGAATTTGCTAAACGTTCTCTTCTTCGCCGTGCTGGAGTCTCCAGTTGCAAAAACATCAAAAGTATTTACGTACAGCAGCGTCAGCAGTTCAGCGTCCACATTAAATTGCTGCAATTATACTGCCTGGCCAGCAGCAGCTCCACAATCTCAGCCTCAAGTCCCGATTTCAATTCCAATTGCGATTCCAATTCCGATGGCGATGGCGATCGCAATCACGATTTAATCGCAGCTAGGTATGGTATAGTATAGTATAGTATGGTATAGTATGGCATAGTCGATGCGATCCAATTTCGATTCAGATCAGATCCGGGTATGTTGTAAAGCGCGCCGACGACAAAGTGCTACTGCCGACGCCAATGGTCCGGAAAGAGTGCTGGACTGGGACTGGTCGAGCTTATCTGGACGCGGAGCATTCTCCGCAGAAAGCCAGAGACAGAGCGCGAGTCTTCCGAGACGCAGAAAGCCGGTTTCTCTCTCTTTCTTCTCTTCGGAGCGGAAAGCAAGGCAATGGCAATGCCCACTCTTGTTTTTGTGGGAGCAGCAAACCCGTTTCGCTCGCCGGTAGGTACAACAACCACTCTGCCCCCCATCACTCCGCATCACCACTCCACTTGAGTCCACACTCCAATGAACCTTGATATATTCCCAATAATAAACAAGCCTGAGAACTATCGGAAGCGGACGAGTCCGCAATTAATCCTGCAGCTCTTGTATTCGGTTGCGTTCGCACATGCAAATGGCGTTTCTTTCAATTATTCAACTATTGGCCACAAATTTGCACGGCTTATACAATAGGTAATTTGTTGGCCATTATCGCCGTTTTCGATTGAGACATGAAGTGATTGTTGCATGTGATATATCGCTGCTTATTTCGGCTTATTTCGATTTTATTGCCACCTTTTCCAAGCAAAATCAAAATCAAAGCACTTAATGCATTCGAAGCTTGAGTAGCAAAACAATAGTTCAATTAAAAGTATATGCAAGTTTTATGCTTAAATCTTTCATTGAGGTAGTTGCTGGCCTAGATTTATGCTTCATTTACAATTTCGAAAATGTTTCAAAATAATATAGTGTTTGTTTATATGTGGTTTCTTAAGACCAGCTCCTAAAAGGTATCATACATTATACTTTTGTTTACCTGCAGGATCGGCTGTTCGCCGGCAATATTAATTACTACCTACTTTAACTATTATATATTAGTAGTTTTATTTTTAGTAGTATTAAAAATAGACTTGGTGCCCAATTATATAAATATATATAATTGTCATTTGAATTTGCTTCTTTGACAACAGGAACATATTGTAAAGGTCATTGTTTTTAATAGTGCTCGTAACTGAGACCGTGACTATGCTAATGCTCGTATTCAAAACCGACATGTTTCCGATTAATGACTGGTGTATGTTTAATTAATTTGGTCAAAAGGCGCCCCCCGCCCCCTTAGCCGCCGACAAATTAAAACATTTAGAGAACCAATGTTCTTCGGATTGGCTTTTCCTGGTGGCGTCGGCCCGGAAAATGCTACACACACGAAATTGCAGTAATTCGATCATGTTTTCAGCTTGTTCAATATGTGTAATCGTGTTCTGTGCTATTTATCTTGTGACCTGCATCTAATGCAGCCGGCAGAGCGCCGGAGCAGCCTATCGTAGGTACATTAAAATATTTTTCCACTGCCAGTACCAGTGTTGCTGTCCGCGGTCCGCCGTCTGCTGTCTGCTGTCTGCTGTCTATAGGATATTTATACATGGGGCCAAAAATGAAGGAAAAACGAACACAATGAGGGCGGCAACCTAAACGAGTTTACCGCCGAATCCCAGGCCCAAAACCCAAGACAAGAACTCGGAGCAGATGTTGAACCCATTTCCCATATTAACCTCCGTGCGCATGGAGGTTTCTCTACCACTACGCTGGCTACGGCTGCAGTTGGCAGTTGGAAAAACCCGAGATTTGGCCAAAGGGGCCCACGTGGTGACACACTTTTGCAGGCATCTATTTTGCCCCTTTTTTTTGTCGGCTGTTAGTCACGTCTTGGGTTGACGAAGTCGCTAGCCAGCTATCCTGACTCTTGCACATCCCAGGCAGGCTCCTTGAATGGGGTCAACCCAATAATGAGGACGATGGTTAATCGGAATGCCATTGGCTTGGCTACGCCCTAGATCGCATCCACCAGTTGAGCCTGGCTTATGGGCCTTCGATTAGGCCTTACCTTGAACACACCAACTTAACGGCACCTAACCTTATTCGACCTACAGATATATTAATTTTGATGATGACGGCAGTCTGACCTTGTGACCAGGCCAAATACAAAAAAAACAAATACATAGAGGGGCCGAAGGAGTCTAGGGTGAGCTATCCAATCGGACACGTCAAATAACCATTACCATTACCATTACCATGCATACTTAAGCAAGTATAAATACATGTACTAAGTAGTACACACACACACACACACACACACACACACAGTTTTCAAGTGCAATTGGATTTTCCAGTCAGTTTCAGCACACAAATAGTAATTACCTCATTTTGGTTAGATTCCCTCAGTTATTTTCCGATTTGTTGCGCTTCATTATCCTTTTGGGGCAAATTGCATTCATTTTGCACTTAAACAGCATTTAGTTTTAAACGTTGCGCTTTGGAGATACACGACAGCAGTGAAACAAATGTCATGTTGTTATTCAGAATTCAATATTTGCCATAAGTTTGGGGCTTTCACTGTCATGTTAACTTTATCCGCATGGAAGTTTAGATGCAGCACAAATCACGCGATGCACTTTGGCAGCGCAACTTTGACGGCCTGCAACATGTGGCATCGAATTGTTAGGCCCTGCATTGGTGCAATTTCGCTTTATTGCCACTTATCAGGCGCTTTTCTGAGTGATTCTTGGGAATCGGGGAACTTGAGACACCGAAAGCCGTTCCAGAACTAACAACTAGCCAGCGAAGTGAATTGAAAGTTTTCACACGTACTTTACTTTACTTAACTCTGCTGATGCTCCATTTAGGAAGCCAGTTCTGGCCAGATGGCTTATCTGGGCTAACAATGACTTTAGCTCTGCAGATAGCAGAGGGCTAAAACCAAATTCGGTGGCGCTGGTACAACAACCTCGGATCCGCCAAGGCACCCAGCAGTTATCGCACCGTCTACACTTTCCCAAATTATTTGTAGGGTAATCGATAGAAGAACAGAACGGGGTGGCGCGAAGGGAAAGAGTTCACTGCCTCAAAAATAATTAATCTGGCTTTTGTTGAAAATGTGGCTTTCGAGACGATGTGGCCGATTTTTCGGCCAAATGCTCTGCCGACAGCCTTGTCGTGTTTTCGCATCAAGTTTATTGACCCAAAGTAATTTCACATGCGTGGCTTTAAAGCTGCGTATTGCGTATTGGGACGCAATTATGTTATTAGGAATTATACTCTAATATTTCTTAGCACGATTTTATTTGGCAAGTTAATGATGTATTGATTAGTTGTGCAATCAGTTAACACTTGTCACCGCATTACAGAATGGATTAGAATAAAACGCGTCATCGCACCGAGTATATAATTGGGTATGTGATATTGGTAACCCGCTGCCGGGCAAGCAAGCTACCGTTAAGCTCGGGGTCTTGACCACGTCTAAAGGACTTTGAATTTGATTTGCATGCGAACGGCCCAAGCGACGGAAGCACTGGAAAGCCGTGGGTCGAACGAACTTGCAAGCAACCTTCCACCGAGAACGTCCGAGTGAATTAATGAATAAAGCCGCGATTTATTCAAAGTCCGGCCCAAGCTATATACTCTCCCAAGGTGCTTGGGTGAATCCATGGCTCTTTCGCTTGAATTGTGGCTCCGGCGAATGTCATTGGGACACCCTAGTCCCATTTGCATACATATTCCCGAAGTGACCTCTCTCTATTTTCCACCGCTTTGGCTCTAACGCCATGGTTACCGGCCATGGTCAAAACACGCTACTGGACTTTCCATTAATTTATACAACAGGATGAATGGTGGCATGAATCCTAGCCACACACACATTCTCCTGCTTTTATACTCGTATATATTTGGCATGGGTTCGAGAATAGAACCTCAGGTGGTTGGACTGGAGCACTGTGCCTTCGGTTGCCTGACCACACCGAGGACCGAGATCCGAGTTCCGAGTTCCGAATTCCGAATTCCGAAAACCGAATTCCAAAATCCGAGGAGTGTTTTCCACACCTACAACTCGGCGTTTTCGCCATAGGTTTGTGAAAGGCAAACTGAACGAAATGTTTGGGTTTCCGGTTTGACTTGTTGAGGTTTTATTTGCATGCGAGCCCGGCTCTCCCAACCGCCGATTGTGGCCGGAATATTGAAATACTTAATTACTCCCTATTGGCGGCGTTCATACATTTTATTCTCGCATTCACGCAATCCACGCAACTGACCACCAGATCGCAAATCAAATTCAGCCCAAATAGCCATTCCCTTTCAGCCAGATTTCGCTGGACTTATGTACGTGCATCGGAGCAATGTGGTTGGGCGGACTTTTGAAATAGCCCAATTGGGGTCAGCCACCCAGAGTGAGCTACACTTTTCCAATAAAAAATGATTTATGAATTGCCCAGAATACATTTAAGAGACCATGGAGATCCATGGATTGGGGCTTACCACTTATGGGGCTAGGACCTCTGTTTACCCTTGGTCTTCTGGAACCATAGGTGGCTATACACGTATTCTTCGAAATTTTTTAGTAGCGCCTTTCAAGGTCGCAAAGAACATGACTGATTTTAATTAATTTTTATTGCCTTTAATAACTTAATAGCTTACCGTGTTCTGGGTATTTTATTGAAAAATAGCGCATTGTGCACGAATGTTTTTCAAAGGAAATGGGCGATAAAAACCTGCATTTTTAAGACTTTTGCTCACGTTTACCATTTACAAGAACTTAGCTGCTATTAATGTTTTCGCTTGCAAAAAATATGTTTTGTTAAACTTATTATTATTTATTATTTTCATTTTTCTGTTGCTGCTTCAATTGCTCCAGAATAAAGGTAAAAAATACTAGGACTACGCATGCAACATATGAGAATCCAGCGAGACACTTTTTACTTTTAGTTTGCAATTCACCATTTTCAACTTTCAATTTCAGCTAATGGCGTTTTGATAGCACAATTGCCGCCCTATCTGCTGCCCCCCAAATCGTGCATCGAAATAGTTTTCATAATAGAGGTGCCAATGTCGCACGCCACACATTTCCCGGGCGTTAATTTGAGTGCCTCATACGATGGGGCAGACCACCCACCTCACCTGCTCGGAGGTTCGTGCCCAGCCACATACCGCCATATCTAAGCTAAATTTACATACACGTACATACGTGTGCATCCCCCACTTCGATTTATTCATCATGCATGGCCGCGTATGCAAACGAATCCAAATTGTTGCACACAGTGACTTCCTAGGGGCTGGAGCCCATTGAGGACTCACCTCGAGGATGGAGAACGGCCGCCAGGACGCGTGGATGAGCGTGGGGCGCGTGGATAACATGGATGATGACGAGGAGCGCGGGACAGGATGCGGCGGGACACGAAATGGACACCAGGCTGTAGATATGGTATTCCGATTCGGAGCAATCGCACTTGCACTCGCTTTTGCGGCCCGGCGAAAAGTTAAAATCAAAGTTGGCAAAAGGCGTCCGCATGGCGGGACTTCCGATCGGTCCTTCAGCCCTTCGAGCGAGCACTGGCCAATATACTCGCGGCCCGAATCCGACTCCTCCGGTTCCTCTGGTTCCTCCGGTGCTCAAGTGCCGACTGTCAATGCAAATAAAAATAACAAAATGGCCTCACCTGGCACCTGTATCCTGGCAACATTCATTAAAACACCTCCGAGCGGAGCCGCGCCGAATTTGGCCACTATTCGCTGGGGCCCTTTTGGATATATGGCTCGGATATGCATATATATTTGTGCCTATATATACATATGTACATATGGATACATATGGATATTAATCCATTTGCAGTCGGGCCACTGCATAAGACAAATCGGGCAGCGGAACCGATTTCTCGGCCAAAACTTGCGACGCTGCAAAACGAGCGCATTATTTAATAATACCGTTTGTTTATTGAATCGCAGTCAAAAGTTTTGGCACAGACGGAAACCCAGCTCCCCAGGACTGCTCCTGCTCCCAGTGCTCCTTCTCCAGTTCGCCGCAACTTACTGGCTGGCCGGATGGGTGGTGCTGCACAGCAAGAAATCAAGGTAGATACTCGTACATGGTATGTATGAAGTCTTAAAATCCTAATGTAGTAGTGGTGGGTCTATGCTCACAATGCAACTTTCCTGGCATATTGAATTGAATTGAATGGTATAGAAGGTTTTCTCTGGCCACTGCACGTATTTTCTCCCAGTGCAGTTGGAGGGGGTGTTGCAGTCGTCGACGGCAACGACCAAAGTATGGGGCAAAGTGGCAAAGGCAAAGGCAGAGGCAAAGGCAACGCCGGCATGTCTGTCACACCCCGAAAAGTGAAATAGCTTCTGTCAATATTCTGTCAATAGGCACATGTTTTCCGCTCCGGAGTGGGGTGGCGATTGCCAAGCCAAGCCAAGCCAAGCCAAGCCAAACCAAACCGAATCGAACCCAAAGTGGAGCCATTGGGGGGCTTGCTGCGTTTTCCCTTTCGCCTGATATTTAATCGATCTCCTGGCAATGAACATAGATCAATATTGCGTCCGAAAGCGAGTTCTTTTTGGGGGCTCGACCCATTTTAGCCACTTATCCTGTGCGCAGTGTTATATGGGTTTTTACATGTTCCTACATATGGGAAGCTAATTTGAAAAGTACAATTTAGTTCAGCACTTATAAATATTATACTTGCTTGGTGCTGGTTCTTACCCAGCTTCCAGTAACAATGCATATATTACTTATTTTTGTTGATCCACATCACATTTACCCACCAAAGGATATGTAAATTTCCACTCCACATATCCATGCTGGCCTTGTTTGGTTGCGGAATAAAGACGTCCTCGCATTTATCTGCATAAACTCGAAGCGCAAAGTATCTCCACTCAGCAAGCTAAGAAGATGGACCCAAGACTCAAGGGTCAAGTTAGTACATACACTCCAGAGTGCATATATGTATGTATGTATGAACGTACTGGGAACATGTGCATCTGTGTGGCGGAAGACAAGGATCTGGAGTTGCTGGGATGGCTGGACTGCAGTACAGAGACTCGACACTGGGATATGGGAACCGGCAGCTCCAACACTTTTCTTTGGCCGCTGGCCATTCCATCCATGCACCATAATTTTCAATAGCTATTCAAATTCTTTGAAGTTCTCGAGGTCACCTAACGGATGCAAGAAGGCATTGAAATTGATCCAGGCCATGAGCATCGCATCGCATCGCATCGCACTGGATCGCATCGTATCGCAGTTGCCACTGCTACATGGTTGCAACCTGGCGAACTTGCCATCCGCTGGGCTTTTAGTTTTGGTCTTGGCATCGCTTTTTGGCCACCAAACCGGATAGTCGTAGTCTTAGTCTCGCTCCAAAGTCCCTTGCAGCTCTTTGTTGTTTTGTTTCGGTTCGGTTCGTTTTTTGTCTGTTCTGTTGCTCCAAAGCCAAGATGCATCATCACATCGACCCAATCGCATCAGCCAGCATCCCATCCCATCCCATCCCATCCAAACCAATTCTATCCAATCCTATCGTATCCCATCCTATCCCGCACATTTATCTGGCAAGCAATTCCAATTTCGTCCGTTACTGCGAGTATCCATCCGCGTAATCACTGGTTTTCCAACCAATCAGGGGGTTAAATTGCACCAAGATGCTTACTTAAAACAAAGTTGATTTTATAAGAAAAAATCCATCATTAAGCCTACTTAGAGTTGCATACCAAACTGCCTTAAACTTCGCATCTTAATTAATCGTTTTTTCTATGAAAGCAGCATGTTTTTTGATCCTACCATGTTCACTAAATGTGAATTATTATGCCATTAAGATAGCTTACCAACTCGGCTACAGGATCCTAAAACAACCTCAATATCGCTCACTTAAGTATCTCCAATTACCAAACTTTAGATTTGCAACTTTGGACGTGGGATCGTAATCTTGGCTGTGTCAAAAAGGATGTAGATTAGTACGGACCATGGTAAAGTGAGTATCTGAAAGATTCTTATTTTTTATCACAACAAGTACTTATGAGTGCAAAAAAATCCTGACTTCCCGAGGAAATACTTGCTCAAAAGCAATCACTTTTTTAATGGAAACTTAAGTACGCATATCAGATTACGAGCTAATGAGCGTATGCATGAGAAATAATGGCATCGGGATCGGGATCGGGATCGGGATCGGGATCTCCTCCTCCCGTTTAACGGTGTGGTGTCATGAAGGTAACGACCTTAAGGAGAACAGATGTTGGATCCAAGGAATTTGCATACTGGAAACGAAAACTGAACCAAACCGAAAACCAAAACCAAAACCAAACCATAGGCGATATGGTGGCCGGCTTGGTGTTAAGTATAAGTTTGAAAATGAGCCAAAGAGAAAAAGAAGCGTGCATTATAATGTGTAATGGACCAGTTCGCCCATGGTCGCATATTAGCCATCCTGCAGAGTACTTCATTTGCGCCAAGATGCCTAAGCATCTTGGTTAGCTCCTGGGTTAGCTGGATGGCTTCTTGGCTCCACGACTGCAACTGCAACTGCGACTGCGAGATGCAAATGAAATATGCGCCGGCATTAAGAGCAGAATTACAAATTTCAGAGGAGTGCGAGCGGCAGCTGCTTCTGGCCATCTAGATGGCAATGGGTATGGGTATGGGTATGGGTATGGGTATGGGTATGGGTATATGGCTTATGTGGCGCTGCCTTCTGCACGGTGGCCATTTCCTGGCATTTTAACTGGTTTTGTTTGACGGTGGTTACAATTAGCGGCTATTTAAATTGCCACGCATGAGCCGCTATTAATTACGGAACGATGGCACCGCAGCCTAAAACCAAGAAAAAGTTGTTTACGCCTGGTATTCCAGGGGGGCAGACGGGGGCCCATCTAACCGTTAAACGGAAGCTCCAACGTCTTTCAAGTACCCGAAGTACACACAAATTGGGGGGATTGGATAGCGCGGGGGGAGGGCTCCCAGAACCCGATGCCCATTGCACTGATTTGGACTCGGGGGAATCACTTTTTATCAATCAGCAATTTGCACCTATCAGTCGATCAGTGTCCCTTTTCTTTTCCCTATTCTACTTTTTACCCTATTCTACTTTTTATATTCTACTTCCTTATATTTTCCCATGGCGCAATCACAACTAATGCACCGCGTATGAAGCCTCTAAATGTCGAATGAAGTCAGCGATAAATTCAGCTGGTTGATTAGCTGTTGGGGCAATAAATCCATCGCTTCACACCGCCACAAGTAATTGCCGACAAAGCGTCTTCGTCGCCGTCTTCATCTCCATTTCGACAAAAAGCTCAGCTCCGATCAGCTCAGCGACTCTGGATGTGGCCATGGGGATGGGTATGGGGATGGGGATGGGTATGGGGATGGGGATGGGTATGGGTATGGTGATGGGTATGGGGACTTCAGTCCAAGTCCAAGTCCAGCTCCGTCCATCCATCCATCTATTCTGCGGACTGCGGACTGCGGACTGGACTATCGAGCTCTTGGGCTCTCCACTCTTCACTCTTCACTCTGAGTAAGAATGTGTGCCGGCCAATATTTTATCAAACCTGACATTTCCTCGTGTAGCTCCGATTATGGCCCGGGTTGCGACGAGGTCGCGATTCTCTGCGAGCACAGCGGCATTGATTGCCACTGCCCATGTGTATTTATTCCTCTGCTTATGTTTATGTTGACATTGACATATCTCGCGTCTTATCGGTTTGCAATAAGTGTACGCCGTTCCATCGCACAGGCACCACTGCACCACAGCACCACAGCACCACTGCACCACCAATGAGCCGGCATCGCTTTAACGTTCTGTTTTTCTCTGCTCCTTTGCTGTGTAGCCACAGTAGATACTGCTGGCATGGCTCCATGCTCCATGGCCGAGGACGCTGGCGACAACTACAGCTCGTTTTGGGCCCTCTGGACCCGGATGAAATGGACAATGACCTGCCGCAACGAACGGGTTTCACCATTAGCAGTAAGTTATTCGGCAAACAAAATTAGAGACTCCTGGTACTTAAAACTTGAAGAATAGTAATTGCTCAGTGGTGCCAATATTTGCGAATATTCTTGTAATTTTACATTTAAACACGTGTTATTTGATATAAAACCCAATGCAGTGGGATTGATGTTTTTATAATATTAATTGCCTTCATAAGATTACAATGAGATAAATAAGTTAGGTAAAGAAACATATAAACTCTTCGACGAATTTAAATAAATTTAAGGACGTTTTTAGATTTGTACATGTTTTCGCTGTCAATCAAAGTGTCTAGATGGTTTCCATTTTCACTGAATGCTAATGACTAAATGGCCATTTACACATTAAGCCAATATGCTATTTTATCTATTAAGAACTAAGAATTAAGTATCGGTGGCCAATTAACTAATGCTGAGCAAACGAGGTTACCTTGTCACAGTAAGTATTTACATAAGTAGAGCATTTAATGTATCTAATTGCACCAGGCAGCATCGAATTGGCATTTGTTGTGGAACCAGCGGGTCATCCACGCGTTTTTCTTTGACATGTTTGCAGTCTCCTCCAAAAGGTTGAAACTCGTTGGATCGTGCTATATAAAATACAGATATTAGCTTTGTCTCTCTGCGTATCTCGAATATACTACGTACAATGGGTTTAGGGAAAATGCGCTTCATGTCCACGCGATGCAAGTGCTCCTGATGAGCCCGCTGCAGCATCTGGTACTCCGATCCACTGAGGCATTGCAGGCAGAGATCGCACTCCTCCTTGTTGCAGGACTTGTCGCAATCGTGGGCAGCGCATTTGTTCAATTCGGTGGCCAGGTTCTTATCAGCTGTGACCATTTCACTGCTTTCGCCGAGCCTTAAAGTAAATGCATTTTAAAGTTTGGTCATAATAAAATAAGCATTTTACACTTACAATGTGCCACTTGTGGATGCGAGTGGCCTTATTCCAACCAGATTGAACACGCTGTATAGAACTTGCTCGTACAACAGCGAGTTGGGCTTGAAATGGGCCGAAGAAAGATTGGGAGACATGTTGGCCTCCATGAGGAAAACTTTCAGATCCTCGTCGATGAACAGATCGAATCGCATCAGATCGAAAAAATTGTGAGTCCTGTAGGATCGCAGTATGCTAACGATGTCCTTCTCCTTGGCCGCAATCGTGGTGCGTACTATGTGCTCCACTTGCGGCCAAATCTTGGCGGGATTCTTGCCCTGATCTCGGACATAGGCTTCGAAAACGGTGCGCATGCTGCCGCCAAAGCGATTGTAGTACTTGCGCAGCGATGGAACCTCCCAGGTGGGTAAATAGTCATCCCCCACAATGTACTTGTCCACGTTATCGGCATCGAAGGGATGGTACTTCACCGGACAGTACCGGAACAGAACGTCGCCCGTGTAGATGTACACTCGCAAGGGATTCACCGAGGTGATGACGACATAGACGCCGATGTCGAACTTGTGGCCATCCACCAGGTAGGGTCGCTGCACGAATTCCTGGACAAAGGAGTCGTTCGATCCGAAGGCAATGTCAGCTGGAGCTCGCACCTTAATGTGCCGATGCTCGTTGTGCTTCTGGACGAACAGTGCCTGGGGATTCTCCCTGGCGTACTCCAGGAACTCCTCCCGTTCCGCTGGCAAGCGAAAGGCGCGTGGCAGAAAAGGCAACTGGGTGGTGCACAGGTCCACCTTGTTGGTTAGATAACCGCAGCCCGGCAAGTGGTTCACCACCTGATGCTGGCCGAGATTCTTGAGATTGGCGATGGAGAGAAATGGATAATCGTGGGCCCACAGGAGATTCCAGCTCTCATTGACGCCCACTCTTCGGTAACCGAACTTGTGCAGCACACCGACCACATGCACCAGGTGCTCTTCCGTGGGACTGCGCCCGAAGATCGCATAAGTGGGCGGTGGCTGCAGCTGATCCTCTGCAGAATCTGCCGACTTCCAGGGGAAAACGCTGCTGGCATGGGGCAGCAGCTCCACCACCACGGCCGTGGTCACCGTCGCCGCCAGAAATATCATAATGGGCAGCAGTCCAATGCTGTTCGATGGCTTTTCGGACTCCTCCGTTTTGGCCAACTACAGAAAAAAAAGAGAAAGTTTTCGGTTGCTCATCAACGGGAGATCGGCACCAGTAGCAGACGAACTCACTTTGCCAACGGCCTCCTTGTGATTAGGAGCATTCTCCTCCACACTGGCATCCATTCCACGACTGGGAGTGCTATTTTCAAATGCTAATACAAGCGACTAATTTAAAACAGCCTTTTTTTATTCGCGATCTCCACGGCAACCAAACTGAAATTTCCCTTTTGCCATTCAAAGGGAAGCGGCGACGGGCCAGCTGTTTCCAAATTTCCCCTTTGTGGCGCGCGTTTCAAAGTGGCATCTCGCGTGAAGGGGTTTAGGGATATTTGTAACGGTCATTTAAAACATTTACAAATAATTATATCGAAGCTTAAATTCACTTGATAAACAGTCTTAGAGCCCGGTACTGGGTATTTCAAAATTAATTTCATTTATTATGTCACAAAAGCCGAACTAAAACACGCCTTTTGTTCCTATTTATATTTTTTTTTATTTATTTTGTTATTCTTTCGTTTCAAAGTAAAAATGCAACGGCGTACAAAGAACACTGCAGATGCGAAAAGAATTCAATCACTCAAGGCATTGTTCAAAAAAGTGGTTCGCATAATGAGCCTAAATGATCCGTGGAAGGAAAACGAAGATGACCCAAGGATGTCTTCCAACGTCATGAGGAATTTACCCACTAGAGTGCGGACAAAGTCTAAATCGGGGTTCCTAACTGCAGCGGTATATCACATTAATTGAAAAATATATAACAACCGAATAATTGCTTACTTCACGACAGGATAAATCTTTGATTCGTACACCGCACGTGATTCGAACAATTCCGGAAAGAATGAAATTATGTAAACTGTTTGCTAAGTTGACATGTTTGGCAGGCTTCAGTCCAGTAAGGTACCATTTTTAACTGAGGTCGCTAGCAATTGACTTATGCTTCTTTAGAAAATTCGAGCTCGATTGGTTCCTGTGGTCCGTCTGATGCCCGTCGATGCTGGTCGCATTATCATAAGGCAATCGGATGCTCCCATAACCGTGTTCTTTGTACTTACTGGGCAAGTACACATGATTAAGAACGAAAATAACCAGGTAATGGCTTAAGAACGCAATCCATGATCCTAACTTTTGATTTCATAGAAGGGAGAAGGAGTGGTCGTGGGCTTTCTGGGTGCTGGAGATATGATGGGTGATGTGGAGCTCTTGGAAGGCATCAAGCGAACCCACACCTTCAGAGCAGCAAGTGAGTTATTAACTATCCTATGGAATATTATTCACATTTTATACATATTACTTATTTTCGTCACTCTGAGAGCTCTTTATCAGCTGAGCAGCTAATACCCTTTATCTCTCCCAATTAAATCACACTTAAGGATGATAAGAAGGTGAATTAGGTAAACTGCAGCATTTGCGGCTCATGTCGGAATAAATGGGAAATACATAGGGCCAGCACGCGATTCGTACGATTGTGTTTATTGGGAGTTTGTTTGGTTTTGTTGCTTCATTTGCGATTGCCTGTACCCACCAATTTAATCAGCAATAAACAACGTTAAGTCCTAATTCGATTCAATCAAAATGAATAACAAAATACCCCCCGCCCGCGTCCGTCACGAATCCGCCAGCTATTCAGTACTCAGTAGTATAAACTATTCAGTCAAATATATAGGTTGGCCCAAAACAACACCCGCCTTCCTTTGGCGCATGGGCTTGGCTTGATTTTTCGGCTGTTGTGCCTGTTACTCCTCGTGCTGGCAATCTTCAAAAAAAAATAAATAAAAAACAGATGCACGCCACCAGAAGCACCAGCACCAGCAGTACTTGGCCCCAGCTCCATGGATTCCATGTGCCCCGATTCGATGGGAGTCGCCAATTTGCCAGTTCGCCAGCAACTATTGAACGCTTCACTTTGCAGCCTACTGCGAACTACTCGTCCTGTTCGACTATGATTTTGCACCGATTCTTGGGGCCTACATGACCAAGATTTGGGACGAGAAGAAGCGGGCCCTCAAGGCGCTGGACTACTTTGATTTCCTCGATGACGACCAGGTAAACGACCAAAGCGTTTTCACACTGCAAAGTTGTCAGAGATCCCATATTTGTATATATTGCATTCAAAAATCGCATCTCATCACAAACCATTGCATTCCTTATAATGACATAGAACATACATATATAAAGTCCTATAAAATATAAATATAAATATATATCTATAAGTATTAAAGAATTTCCTGAGCAAACATTCATTCCTTAACAATTATTCATTCATTAAAAATAATTCATTCATTCTAATAATAACTCCTCCCTATTAAAGAAAATATTTTGCAATAATTTCTGTAAATATGGTGTAGATCGTGGAAGCTTGTCGATATGGAAGGCTGAAGCAATTCGACCCACTGGATACCATATTCTGTGAGGATATAGGATCCATGACCAATGTCCACTTCGTGCTCAGTGGCGAATGCCTGATACTCCAGTGTCTGAATATAAGGGTCAGCAGATGTGAAACCCTTTCTACATTTCTACTTGAACTCCCCATTCCAATTCTAGGTTTCTCTGAAAAGGGGGAAGAAGGTATATGAACTTTTGCCGGCGACTGAAGGTGATGTGTCGAAAATGTTCAAAAAAGCCGTCAGATCCACATTTTCCACGCCAAGTAACAACGAAGATCAGTCGAAAATAGATATTCTGGATCTGGTGGCAAGTTCGAGTTCCACTTCCAGTGAAGATGCGCAAAAAAGTGCTCTAAATCGCAAGGTAGGCTCATTTTAAAATACTCGTAAAGGCAACTTAAATTCTTTAGATATAGGCTTCTTAAACACCCTGTGTTATTGCTTGATTTGTAGCTTGTTTTTTGTGTTAATTAAATATTAATTAAGCTAATATACAGATGCGAAAGATGGACTTGAGAGATATACAGAAAAGATGCGGCATGATCAAATCGCCGCCACCCAAATCGCGCTTCACATGGCGCCGCTCGATTCGAAAGTCAACGATGTCTGTATTTTCTCCCAGTGAAAATAAGTTTATCAGTGAAGATATTTATGAGGATGTTTGGGAGATGTGTGAGAACGAAAGTGATAGCGAATCATATTCATCGGACTCAGATTACGTGGACATGGAGTTTAAGCAATCCTTCCGCTTTGGTCCTGTATTGAATGGTTATGCGGGCAGTGACCACGATGAAAGCTATGTCTTATCCTCGTCCCTATCTAGTTTATCCTCGAGCAGTGTTGACTCCTCCGTAAGTGCCCAGGAATATTTAGTTCTTCAAAAGTGCTCCCTAAACATAAGCTGCTCGCAATTTATTTGGCATTTATTTGACCTTTCTGGTTTCCTCTTTGCAGACACCCACTTTTGAAAGCCATTTCATCGATGTCGGCACCATTACTTTTGGCGGAATTTTCGGCCTGGGCGAGAAAATGGAAAATCGCGTGATAATGGCAAGGAGTACGGTTCAATGCCTGATACTGCCCAGGTTTTTCCTGCTGGAGAAGAAACAAAATCCCGGCAATGTGTGGGAGCGCAGACTGCTCTACGTGGATGTCATGATTCCATCCAGAGAAGCCCTGTTTGCCCACTATCGCAAGGCTTGTGACTGGAAGAAATTCAAGAGCGACCTCATTTCCGAGACCTTGAAGCCCTCCGACAATGACTACACGCACATTGAGGACGTTCCCATAATTTGCAGAATTGTAGAATCACCAGAGGATCTCAATTAATGGGGCAAAATAAATTGTTTGTAAGGGGCGTTTTTGTGCTTTTCAGTTGAATCGAAACTATCTGTTACTCATGACATTTTAGTTCAACTGAAAAATGTAAAAACTCCCCTGATGGTTTCAAATGCATACTTTGTTTATAATTATAAACTATTTTGGGTTCGGGTAATAACATCTGAATAATATATCATGGTAAGTCTCGGAGTCCGCGTCACCCTCCAGTTATTAAGGGTCATCACTGGTAAGATGTATATATATGGAAACCAAGAATAAACCCTCCACTTATTGCTATAATTCCTTGTGGGATCAACAAGTTGGAGCGACGTCAGCTGGGGATATGTTTTGGCACCCAAGGTGTTGACATGGCAACTGCAAGCTACCGAGGTTTCCATTGACACTAGGACACCTTCGCTGGTCAGTATTGATTCAACATTTTGCATTGCATGGTGCTTGAGTTACTGAAATGACGACGGCAAGTTTACCAAGGGTTCCCGAGGGACTGCGGGACCTGATGAAGGTCTACACCAAGGAGGTGTTACGTGAGAAGCCGGCTGACTTGTATGGCTTTTCGGCCAGCTTCTTCAACATGATTGTTGGGGAAAAATCGCATCAATCGGTGCGAAAATACGAGCCGGTGCAAACTTACGAAACCATCATGAAGAACCGCATACGTCAGCAGGTTCCCCTATCCATGGTGTTTAATATAATACCAGAGAAACTCACCGACCTCATCAAGCAATTTATAAAGGCAGTTCTTAGAGAGAAACCGGATAATATATACATATTCGCGCAGGAGTACTTTCAGCGAATGTCCAAGGAAAAGTCGGATCGAATTGAGTACAGCAAGTACTCGTCCTACGAAAAGTCATTGAAGGACAAGGAAAACGTAACTCCTGCATCGAAAGTAACCTGTGAGTGTGGTCGAGTACTGAGTGCGAGTAAAAAGGATGTGGGAAACTCCGCATCCGTCTATACAGACAACAAATTGGCCGAGGCCGATCAGAGAGCATTTTCCAGCAGAATCACCTACATACAATCGGTCGTCATCATTCAAAGACATTTTCGCCGATATCTCAGCGAGCGGCAAGTAGGTCGCACTAAGGATAAATGCGATAACGTCCAGTACGTGGCAGCTATCCTCCTGATTCAAAGGCAGGTGCGTCGCTATTTGGCCACCAAGCGAGTGGAAAAACTTAAAAGTTCACGTGACGCACAAAAACACGATGATAGACCTAAGCATAAAGCTGCCGACTATATGAAGGCGGTGGTCGTCATACAACGACATTATCGCATATATTTGAAAAGGAAGCAGGAGCAAAATCGATTGAAGCACGGCCCAGTGTCCTTGGCAACAGCAGCCCTCATAATCCAAAGAGCCTACCGGAGAATGGTGGCGCGGCACAGGCATAGGGCCAAGAGAACCACATCCGCCGGCACAGATCAGGCCGAGGAACTCAATGACAATGCCTCCGAGACCGGGTCCTACACATCCGTATCCACCGCCCTGCTTTCAACGGAATCCACCGAGCTGGGAATGGCGAACTTCGAGGAACGAGTCCATCAAAAAATAATTCACGAGGACGAGGAAGTGGAGAACAGCAATGTTGATGCCAGCCTTGAGAAGGAGTATTTTGCAGAGGACATTAAGGGCGAGCGAAAGTCGATAAATTTGCGGAAAACCGGTAATTATGCTAATGTTTTTCCATTAAATTTACTCCTTTAAACAGAAGTTGCATTTCATTCGATTCGTGTGCCAATCCATTAAAACGTGACTATTTTGCAGAAATTCTGAGCGGTGCCCTAATTGAAAGCATGATTTGCAAACCTGATTTGCAAAAAAATAAGGATTCGAACGAATCAAAAGAATTCGATGTGGAGTTAGAGGTAAATGAGCATCAGCCAGCAAAACTTGAACAGGACATTACCGATGAGAAGATAACTATTCAAGATCCTGAACCGGAAGTGAAAGTTGAAAATACAACAAGTTTAGATCTAGAAACGATGCCTCAAATCGAAATAAAAGCTGAAAATACAAGTGAAGATTTTCAGTCGGCAAGCGAGGATTATTTAAAACCTAATAAAAGCAGCTTGGATGTAGAACCGGAAACGCAAGTGGAGTTCAAGGATGAACCTGCTACAGGAGATTTAGATAGCAAAACTGAGGATGAAATTAAAGCGGATCCAATCGACTCCGACTCTGATCAAGTCGAAGAAAGTAAAGTAATGGGTAAGATTGTGGAATCTGAAATGAAAGCTGAAGACTCAAGCAGTGATCTTCTTGAAGAGAGTCGCGAAAGTGAAGACAGCACATTACCTAGTAATATTGAGAAAAAAGAAAGTGATGATGTACAGGAAAATAAGGCGGAACAGGAAATCCCCACATCTGATAAAACGAAAAATGACTATAAAGATAACGCCATTATTGCGTCCAATGAAATAGTTCCGCCACCTAAAATTCCAAGCTCTGAAAGCCAATTACAGGAAGTTCCAATTCAAAACGAAATTACTCCCACAGTTTCGATTGAAATAGAGCATGTTGAAGACATATTAGAAGATTCATTAGCATGCGCTGATGATTTAAGAGGTATGTAGCGTTCACTCATTTACTACATTTCTTATTAATGAAGCTTGAATTGATTTAAATCCTTTATTTAGCTAACGATTTATCTGAAGGCGTCTCGGTAGCAGAAGAGACCACGAGTATCCCCAACATAGAAGTAGATAGCTTAAAGAGCATCCTAGTCAATCATAATCTCGAAGTTCGTGAGCAAGGTACACAAGATAATAAATATTTTGATTAGATAACATTAAATTTCATTTACAATATCCTATGGAAACTTTAGACGACAAGCATGTGGAGGCATCTGCAGAAACACAAGATGTAGTTTCAAATGAGGAGATCCATCCCTCAGATACACATGAAAATATTAGAGAAAAGAAAAGCATTGCAGATGAAGACATTGTTCAATCCAATTTGGTATCCCAGGATGTGTTGATTACCGAAAGCAAAGTTGATCAGGACGAAATTCAGATAAGCGATGTCCACAAACTGGAGTTGGGAGGAAAATCGGAAATAATACCTGAAGTGGAAGAAGTGCCGAAAACAGCACTGAAAGATACAAAAGATGGTGAAGTTTCAGGCAGCACGGAAAAAGTAGAGATAAATAAAGAAGAACCCTTGGAAGAAATCATGGAGGCACCAAATCATGATATAACATTGAACACAGTAATCGAAACTGGTAAGCAACTACATAACTTAAATCTATTACATTCACCAAAATAATTTACTTAATTTTTAAGATCCCAATATGGATTATCATAAGGTGTCACAAAATAGCCAAGAGCGACTTAGGCATTTACCATCTGAAGATGTTGAACATAGTACTCCAAGCTCAGCAGAGACATCTCACTTGCCAGGTAAGTTTTAAAAAATTGTTGAATAATAATAACATATTAGTCATACAAAACAAACATTGACAGAAGTTAAGAAGGAAACAAAATCATTAGATGAATTAGAAGCAGCGAAAGAGGTATCTGGACTTTTAATACATTCCAAAACTGATTTTTCAGAACAAAATATTAACAAAAATGTAGAAGAAACAGGTAAGTAAGTTCATTACATTTTTGTTCATTATCTTCAGTTGTTAAGTTGAATTTCAAGATAAACTTCGGTTTGATGACTCCCCGAAAGAAGTGGAAAACTTACAGGATAAAATGAAAAAACCGTCACAAGAGGAAATCATTCCACTGGAATCTAAAAGTTTAGAAACAAGGGGATCATCTCCAGATAAAAGCAGAGTTATTAGTAAAAATAACTCAGAAGAAACCAATAATGAATCACAAAATGTCACTACTGAACGAACTGAATTAAAGAACAAACCCATTTCTGCTAAATCCTCAGGTAAATATCATGAATCTCTAGTTCAAACCAAACTTGAATAGTTACTGAATAAATATTTTTTTAAATCAGAAGAACAAGAGGATAATATAAAGATTATACCCAATGAAAAGGGTATTCAGGAGACAAGAAACACAGAACTTTCTCCCATTGATGGTAAATAACTAGTGTTATAATTCTAATACACATTCTGATACTTATATTAAAATTAAGGTAATATTTCACTTGGGGAATCTGAAAGATTAGGAGCTGAACAACAACATTCCGAAACAAAGCAACTTGAAATTCGAAAAGTGGAGAACGAAACTGCGGAAATAGGTAAAATAATACCGGAAAACCCCGATGCCAATGCTAAAAACCTAGGACCCTATAATTCCGACTCTGAGCAAGTCGAAGATACTAAGCTAGAAGGTGAGATTGCAGAATTGAAACCTGAGTCTGAACAATCGGAGGATAAAACTGTTCCAACCGAATCTGAGTCTGTACAAGCTGAAGATGGTAAACTCATAGATACGTCGACAGAATCTTCAGAGGATGCAGAAGGTATGTATATATTTATTCCCGTTACTCGTAGAGTAAAAGCGTATATTACATTCGTTGAAAAGTAGAAAAAAGACTGAAGTTCTAAAGTCTATAACTTAACTAATCTTAATCGGAATTTAAAGGTGCATACCTCTAAATGTTTCTGGAGCAATTCTCTAAAAATCTGCATTCAAATTTAGAAATTTATTTTTTTTGATTTTTTTTGTAATTTTTCTGATGTTATGAAATTGTAGAAATTTAAAAATGTCCCAGTCCTTAAGTTCTAAAGTCCATAACTCAACTAATATTAATCGGATTTTCAAGTGGCATACCTCTAAATGTTTCTGGAGCAATTCTCTAAAAATCTGCATTCAAATTTAGAATTTTATTTTTTTTCAATTTTTTTGTCATTTTTCTGATGTTATGAAATTGTAGAAATTAAAAATTGGGCCAAGGCTGAAGTTCTAAGGTCCATAACTCAACCTATATTAATCTGATTTTCAAGTGGCATACCTCTAAATGTTTCTGGAGCAATTCTCTAAAAATCTGCATTCAAATTTAGAATTTTATTTTTTTTCAATTTTTTTGTCATTTTTCTGATGTTATGAAATTGTAGAAATTAAAAATTGGGCCAAGGCTGAAGTTATAAAGTCCATAACTCAACTAATATTAATCGGAATTTGAAGTGGCATACCTCTAAATGTTTCTGGAGCAATTCTCTAAAAATCTGCATTCAAAATTAGAATTTTAGTTTTTTTTAATTTTTTTGTCATTTTTCTGATGTTTTGAAATTGTAGAAATTGAAAATTGGCCCAAGGCTGAAGTTCTAAAGCCCATAACTCAACTAATCTTAATCGGAATTTACAGTGGGATACCTCTAAATGTTTCTGGAGCAATTCTCTAAAAATCTGCATTCAAATTTAAAATTTTATTTTTTTTCAATTTTTTTGTCATTTTTCTGATGTTATGAAATCGTAGAAATTAAAAATTGGGCCAAGGCTGAAGTTATAAAGTCCATAACTCAACCTATATTAATCGGATTTTTAAGTAGCATACCTCTAAATGTTTCTGGAGCAATTCTCTAAAAATCTGCATTCAAATTTAGAATTTTATTTTTTTTCAATTTTTTTGTCATTTTTCTGATGTTATGAAATTGTAGAAATTAAAAATTGGGCCAAGGCTGAAGTTCTAAGGTCCATAACTCAACCTATATTAATTGGATTTTCAAGTGGCATACCTCTAAATGTTTCTGGAGCAATTCTCTAAAAATCTGCATTCAAATTTAAAATTTTATTTTTTTTCAATTTTTTTGTCATTTTTCTGATGTTATGAAATCGTAGAAATTAAAAATTGGGCCAAGGCTGAAGTTATAAAGTCCATAACTCAACTAATATTAATCGGAATTTGAAGTGGCATACCTCTAAATGTTTCTGGAGCAATTCTCTAAAAATCTGCATTCAAATTTAGAATTTTATTTTTTTTCAATTTTTTTGTCATTTTTCTGATGTTATGAAATCGTAGAAATTAAAAATTGGGCCAAGGCTGAAGTTATAAAGTCCATAACTCAACTAATATTAATCGGAATTTGAAGTGGCATACCTCTAAATGTTTCTGGAACAATTCTCTAAAAATCTGCATTCAAATTTAGAATTTTAATTTTTTTCAATTTTTTTGTCATTTTTCTGATGTTATGAAATCGTAGAAATTAAAAATTGGGCCAAGGCTGAAGTTATAAAGTCCATAACTCAACTAATATTAATCGGAATTTGAAGTGGCATACCTCTAAATGTTTCTGGAGCAATTCTCTAAAAATCTGCATTCAAATTTAGAATTTTATTTTTTTTCAATTCTTTTGTCATTTTTCTGTTGTTATGAAATTGTAGAAATTAAAAATTGGGCCAAGGCTGAAGTTCTAAGGTCCATAACTCAACCTATATTAATCGGAATTTGAAGTGACATACCTCTAAATGTTTCTGGAGCAATTCTCTAAAAATCTGCATTCAAAATTAGAATTTTATTTTTTTTCAATTTTTTTGTCATTTTTCTGATGTTATGAAATCGTAGAAATTAAAAATTGGGCCAAGGCTGAAGTTATAAAGTCCATAACTCAACTAATATTAATCGGAATTTGAAGTGACATACCTCTAAATGTTTCTGGAGCAATTCTCTAAAAATCTGCATTCAAAATTAGAATTTTAGTTTTTTTTTAATTTTTTTGTCATTTTTCTGATGTTTTGAAATTGTAGAAATTGAAAATTGGCCCAAGGCTGAAGTTGTAAAGCCCATAACTCAACTAATCTTAATCGGAATTTACAGTGGGATACCTCTAAATGTTTCTGGAGCAATTCTCTAAAAATCTGCATTCAAATTTAGAATTTTATTTTTTTTCAATTTTTTTGTCATTTTTCTGATGTTATGAAATTGTAGAAATTAAAAATTGGGCCAAATGGCATACCTCTAAATGTTTCTGGAGCAATTCTATAAAAATCTGCATTCAAATTTATAATTTTATTTTTTTTCAATTTTTTTGTCATTTTTCTGATGTTATGAAATCGTAGAAATTAAAAATTGGGCAAAGGCTGAAGTTATAAAGTCCATAACTCAACTAATATTAATCGGAATTTGAAGTGGCATACCTCTAAATGTTTCTGGAGCAATTCTCTAAAAATCTGCATTCAAATTTAGAATTTTATCTTTTTTCAATTTTTTTGTCATTTTTCTGATGTTATGAAATCGTAGAAATTAAAAATTGGGCCAAGGCTGAAGTTATAAAGTCCATAACTCAACTAATATTAATCGGAATTTGAAGTGGCATACCTCTAAATGTTTCTGGAGCAATTCTCTAAAAATCTGCATTCAAATTTAGAATTTAATTTTTTTTCAATTTTTTTGTCATTTTTCTGATGTTATGAAATCGTAGAAATTAAAAATTGGGCCAAGGCTGAAGTTATAAAGTCCATAACTCAACTAATATTAATCGGAATTTGAAGTGGCATACCTCTAAATGTTTCTGGAGCAATTCTCTAAAAATCTGCATTCAAATTTAGAATTTTATCTTTTTTCAATTTTTTTGTCATTTTTCTGATGTTATGAAATCGTAGAAATTAAAAATTGGGCCAAGGCTGAAGTTATAAAGTCCATAACTCAACTAATATTAATCGGAATTTGAAGTGACATACCTCTAAATGTTTCTGGAGCAATTCTCTAAAAATCTGCATTCAAAATTAGAATTTTAGTTTTTTTTAATTTTTTTGTCATTTTTCTGATGTTTTGAAATTGTAGAAATTGAAAATTGGCCCAAGGCTGAAGTTGTAAAGCCCATAACTCAACTAATCTTAATCGGAATTTACAGTGGGATACCTCTAAATGTTTCTGGAGCAATTCTCTAAAAATCTGCATTCAAATTTAGAATTTTATTTTTTTCAATTTATTTGTCATTTTTCTGATGTTTTGAAATTGTAGAAATTGAAAATTGGCCCAAGGCTGAAGTTGTAAAGCCCATAACTCAACTAATCTTAATCGGAATTTACAGTGGGATACCTCTAAATGTTTCTGGAGCAATTCTCTACAAATCTGCATTCAAATTTAGAATTTTATTTTTTTTCAATTTATTTGTCATTTTTCTGATGTTTTGCAATTGTAGAAATTGAAAATTGGCCCAAGGCTGAATTTGTAAAGCCCATAACTCAACTAATCTTAATCGGAATTTACAGTGGGATACCTCTAAATGTTTCTGGAGCAATTCTCTAAAAATCTGCATTCAAATTTAGAATTTTATTTTTTTTTCAATTTTTTTGTAATTTTTCTGATGTTATGAAATTGTAGAAATTAAAAATTGTCCATAAAAGTCCATAACTCAACTTATCTTAACCGAATTCTGAAGAGTATTTTCAAAAAATGTTATATTTATTCACTTTTTTATTAGTCTGGTAAATTTCTATCGATTTGCCAAAAATCGTTTTACTACGCCCACTCTACCGCCCACAATCCGACCAAAACTGTCACGACCACGCGTTTCTAAATTTTGTTGAATTTTTTACATAATTTTTACCGATATTCCAGAAAATGTTGAAATTTCTTGTTTGCACTTTCACTAGCTGAGTAACGGGTATCTGATAGTCGGGGAACTAGACTATAGCATTCTATCTTGTTTTCACTGGCAACGATAATAAAATTGTTGTATTTCATTTTTAGACAAAAACAAAGCCGTTGATGAAATAATTGATGTTACAGGTAATAAAACAGAATAGTATAGTATGTTTACAATTCAATGACAACTATTTATACTTAGCAGAAAACCAAAAGTCAACTTCACTTGAAAACCTGCCCGAAAAAGAAATTTCGCTTGAAAAGCCGCCTTCATCCGAAAAAGAAATACCAATTTCACTTGAAAAAGCGCCTTCATCAGAAAAAGAAAGGTCAACTTCACTTGAAAAACCGCCTTCATCCGAAAAAGAAAAGTCAACTTCACTTGAAAAACAGTCTTCAACAACAAAAGAAAAGTTAACTTCACTTGATGAACAACCTTCGGCTGATAAAAGCACAGGAGAAGATCCTTTGCAAGAATCCCAAAAACTCCATGAGGAAATTTCCATGGGAAAAGCTGATATTGCAGTTGGTAAGTACATTACAATGCAGTTGCATATGCAATGATTATAATCTAATACTTTTATGCCAGTGGACCAACCTACTACAAATACGGTTGAATCAATTAATAGCCAGTTAGAAAAGAAACCCAATCCACAAGATCTGGAGGACTTACAAGCTGAAGCTAGTACCGACAAGGAAACGGGAGAACCATTCAACTTTTCTGCTGAAAAACACAGTAATTATACATTATAGATATTTATATACCTATGATATTTATATGTACATCGTTTTCATAAAAAAAGGTAAATCTGAAACATCAAATGAACCTAGCAATACAACAAGCACTGAGATCCAAGATAGTAAAGATCGCACAAGTAAGAAAACCGCTTAAAAAAAGTTAATTGTTTAATAAATGTTAATTGCAGGAGTAGAACCAGTAGTTGCAAATATGGAGAGCACTGATGTTGATGCCGTTGTGCTTGAAGGAGATTCTTCAGATGATCCAGCAAAACCTGGTGAAACCGAAACGGATCTTAAAAAAGAAGTTATTGATGACAAAGATAGTAAGTTTAGAACGAGAAACTGTAACCAAAATGTGTAATGAATATTTCTTGACATAGCTTTGGAGCCAAGACCCGAAAATGAATCAACCCAAAATCGCGAAGTAATTACTGGTAAGAATTCAGAATCGAAAAGGTTTTAAATTTGTTTTTAAATTAGCAGAGAAAATCTTCATTGCTTGTATCTAATCAATTAATTGGCACCCAAAATTTACCTACTAACCATATTGAGATTGAAAAGACCACCAAGAAGTTATCTAGCCCTAGTGTAAGAGAAAAAGATATTGGCACCACCACATCGGGACGACTTGTGCCCACACCCATAGCTGAGTTACAACTCAAGTCATTCAAGACTCCCAACGACGATGGCGCCTGGTATGATATATATGTGGAGCCCAAGGTGACCACTGATATGGATGTGGAGGTCCCTCCAGCACCGGTCGACATCAAAAGACCGGAATCGGGTAAAGAAGTAGCTTCTGTTATAAAAGAACCCACTATTATGTCGGAAAGAACTCCAAGTTACTATACACCCAAGGAAATAGTAGAAGCTGTAAAACCGAAACCAAAGAACTCGGTTTCATTTTTTGTTTCATTCGATTCGGATGATGGGAAACCCAAATACAAGATACCGAAAAGATTTCGAAATCAACCGAATAAAGATGCTAAAAAAGAAGTAAAAGATATTGAACCTACTCAATCGGAATCAGATATCGATTACAACGAGGAGGATATTGAAATTATTGAAGTAGAAGAAGGCGATCCTGAATATCAGCAAACCGGCGGAACTAAACTTCAAACCATATTGGAGCTTGATAATGAAAATGAGATGACCAATGATTTTAACAGTCAAGGCCGAGCCTTAGAATTAAGTGAGGATGAAAGTGGTCTGGCAAAACCAAAATCCCCCATAAATTCTATTACGGAATTTGAGTCGGCTTATAAGAGAGACATCTTAAATATCACAAGATCTGTGCTCATCATAGAAAGAGCTTACAAACGGTTCAAGAACAGGTCTTCTTTAAAAAGTAAATCTGATTTTGAAAAACAAAACAGGGCTGCAATAGTTATTCAAAAGTGGGTTCGGAACACCCTTAATCAGAAAGCTTATGATACTCAAAAATCGAAACAAGGTCTTGCTGCGAAGAAAATTCAAAGAGCTTATCGAAAATACATCGAAAAGACCAAGCAAAGGAAAAGGCAAAAACAAGAAATGGCTGCACTTATTATCCAAAAAGCATTCAAAAGATATTCACACAGGATCCGCACGGAACTGAGTAAAACTCAATCTTCTGTTGACTCAGAAATTGAGCAAACTAAAGCTGCTTCTAAAATTCAAAGGGCTTATAGAAGATATCTAAAATTACAGTCTGCAAGACACCAAGCGGCTGGAATCCCAGTAAAAGATGATCTAAGTACAGCTAGCTTGGTAAAATTATCCGCAGAATCCGAATTAGTGAGTAAATTGACATCTAATGAAGAACAGCAAGTCAGTTTAATCCCCATTTCCATTCAGGAATTAGCTGATTACCCAGAAATTATAAACGAATTGCAACCTGAAGAGCTTCAAGATCAACTAAGGGATTTAACTGAAAAAAACAAAAACACAAAAGAATTAAAAAAGAAAGGTTCTCAAGATTTAGATGACCCTTCGAAGGTCGTTTTAAACCCAGTTATTTCGACAAGTGTATCTGCAGCAGTTGAGAAACCTGTAGAAGAATTAAAATTGCCATCAGAAAATCACCAAGATAAACAGCAGGTTGCAGAAACTATTCCAAACCCAATTAATATGACACAATCAAGTGAAGAACCTAAGAGGGTAAAGGAATTAAAGTCGGATAAGTTCCAAGAAATAGAGAACTTTTCAATAGTCAATTCGAAAAGATCACCTGATAAAGCACAAGATCCTATTGAATTACAGCCTCTGGAACAGCAAAAACTAAAAGATACAAAAGCTGACGTAGGCGACAATAAAGAAAGTATACATTTACAGACCGAAAAATTAAAAGACTTAGAAAATCAGTCGAAAGAAACTAATCATAATGATGAACCAGAAAGGATTACTGAACTACAGACGAATGTATCTCAGGCAAGTCCCACTCAACCATTAAAGGATGATCACGTAGGAAAGTCAAGTGCAGCCCTAATAATACAAAGAGCATTCAGGCAATATATGGAAAGGAAAAAGCTTGACAATTTCGAGGATAGCTCCATTGATTCCATTACCAGTTCCCGCATAACGGCCGTAGAGACTACCAACTATCCAGCTGCAGGAACGCCATCAGGAAGCTTCATTCAGGAAGCTATCGGACACGCAGGAGGTACTTCAGAAGATACTTCTAAGAGCCAACCAAAGTCCGAGTGGTTTGTGGGGTCAACTCGCATAATACCAAGCCAGGGAGTCGTTGATGGAGCTGTTGAGGTGGAAACCAATCCGGATACAGCTGCAATTGCAACCACAAGTAAAGCCGAGCTCACCACCAGCACGCAAGTAGAAACAGTTGAAACAGTAGATAGAACGCATGGCTCGCTTGAATCTAAATTAAATCCTGGTACCATAATCGATGAGAATCTAGGCGATGCATCCGAAAAGGATAATGCAATCTCTTCTGGTTTAGCAGGTTTAGCAGAAGCTTCCGAAGATCGTCTTGATTCTGTGGAGGATGCCCTTCTCCTATCGCAATCTGAATTTGGTGGGCTCGTACAGTGTGAGTTTAGAAAAACCATTCAATGTCTGTTAATCCCATCAGTAAAAACATTGTACTTTCTTTAGCTCTGGACACCGCCTCGACCCAAGAACTGCTCAATGCTTTCCTGCAAAACGAGATTGAATATTCTTCAAAACAAGGACCGTTTCCAAGTGCTAAACTTCTTGAAGAAGTTATTGAGGAGCCTTGCATAAAAAGATGCGCTTCGCTGGTTACTGTTTCCGAAGGCGAATCAGAACCGGATATTGCTAGTCAAAAAGTCGAGAATACAGATTCTTCTATATCTGAAACTACGGGCTTGGACACACTATCTGCGGATACTATAGACAAAGCCACGGTTAAGTTATCCAAGCCAGAGGAGGTTATTGAAAAAATGTCCCAGCTTCGTGACTCAAAGTCCCACGAGAGGATTTCCTCAGCAGATCCCAGTTTCGATGAGCCCGTCATCCGACCCATGAGCTCTCTGCAGGAGCAGTCCAGCCTGGACATCGAGGATGGAGATATCATCGTATACAACCGACTGCAGAGGGATGAGACTAGGGAGAGCTCTGCTCAAAGCGATTCCGTGGTCTTTGGTGATGAAGTGTCCGAAAATAACCAAGAAAAGGAGTTGCTCAATGAGGAGGAATCCGGAAGGGTTCATTTGATGAGGCACTACACCATCGCAGGAGACGATCCGCGAGGACTATTCAGATCCGTGACCATCGATGATGCTCTGAGTTATGTGGAAAACGGAGATAATGCCATGGGCGCGAGTAGTTTCTGTTTGGACGACGAAACTTCGGAGAACATTCGCAAGAAGATGATGGCCTACTCGTTGTCTGAAACGGATTCCGATTACTTTGATCCGAAGAAGGCCAGCAACGAGGACATGGACATAGACACGGCCATGGCAGATGCCATGGGCACATCCACTGAAACGGAATCCACAATTGTTTCGGCGGCCACAAAGATCCAGGCTGGAGCTCGTGGCTTCCTCACCAGGCGAAGATTGCGACGGGCCAGTGCTGGCACCAAGTCATCCACGTTGGACACGAAGGCATCCTTTGGCAACGATGCGATCAGCGAGTCCCTTGAGCGATTCATCGAGGAGGAGGCGGCCAAGAAGATACAAGCCGCATACCGAATGCACACACGAAAACGAAAGGTTCATAGCCGGAAAATGGAAGGCATCAGTTTGGAGAGCAACCTGGCCGCCAGACGCCAGAAGTTGCAGCGGGGGGATGCACTTCGAAACGATTCCACTCCGGATGATGAGAACAGCTTGATGGTCAGTGCAGGCAAGGGGCAGAAAAGTGCAAAAACCCAGAGAAGCAAAACCGTTGGTAAGTGATCATTTCTAAATTGGTAAGCAAGTTTTTAATATTTAAATTAACCTATTTTTTAGGCGAGACCAAGTCAAGCGCTGACATGGAATTGAGGTGGCTGAAAATGAGGCAGAATTCGATGCCCGTGCAAATCGATTGCGAAGTCTTCAGAGTAATCCCCAAACACATGCGAAAACGCATTAAAAGCGCCGAGGCGAACCGAAGAAAATAAAGTATACGAATTGTATAGGTATCAACGCTGAACTATATCTAAATAATATATATATTCAATCTGAAATGTTTTTGTTATCAAACAAGCGGAAAGATTTCCGGGACTAAGTCATAACATTTAATTTCCCTCAATTTAAACACATTCAACTTAAACAGACTACGGATGGCGGCGGATGGCTGCCAGTTTGGCTCTAAACATTAACATTAACGCACTTGACAGATTTATGGGATGGGTGTGCACCCTGGGTCGTTGCACTGCATCCCGATGAATACATTCGCTAGCCAGCTATTAAATGGGTTCTATTAAAAAATAGACACGCCTTTAACTTGGTGCTCCCCGAAATCAGAACTTTACAACTATCATTTCGTGTTTTCCGTTTCGTAAGCGTTCATCAAGTGCTATATGTTCGACGACTAAAATGTTTATTCACTGTATTCATACCATATACATACAGCACTGTACACCAAAAATAGGCCTAGAGAAAACACAAACAAATGGATATCGTTAATGGATAGTGCTGTCTTTCAAGATTGCGGTTTCTTGAGTAAGAGTATTTTATTCTTCTGGAAGCTATCAGTTAATATTAATCTATTTACACGACACGTATTGAACTAAGCGGTAGGATTTGAATACACATATTTGTATGTACAGTAGAAATCAGAGTTGTGGAACGGCCAACGCGCAAAATCATTACACAATGGGCTCGCATTGTTTCAATTCTTTGCGTGTTTTGAATCCCCGGAAGCCAGCCTGAATTTTAACGGCCGCATCGGTGGCGATTTTCTGCTTCTTTCGCACCAGGAATCCACGGAATCCCGCCTGTATCTTGGTGGCACTGCGATCCTCCACGGATTTGCCACCATTCTCGGAAGCCGTGCGCTGATCCTCCCCGCTGGGACGGGGATTTCCGGTATTGGCCTGGTTTTCCATGAGGGCGTTGTTCTTGGGACGCTGTCGCTGATTCCGCCTGGGATGGGGATTCTTGCTGGATCGGTGGATCTCTTTGCGCACGCGGTAGCCACGAAATCCGGCCTGAATCTTGATGGCCGCACTCTCTTCGGACTGCAAGGACGATGCTGATTCCGGGGAGCTGGGGTATATGTACATGATCCTCTGGTGCACTGCGACAAAAATGGCAATCTGAGTCCGCGTTCCTAACCAACAAATACCGCTTTCATCGATTGGAGGCTCTCTGTTCCGGCCGAACTCGCTCGCTCGAGATCTAAAATTGTACTGGCGTACGGCGGACGCAGGCTTGGCATATGTACGGCGAGAATTTTCATTTTCATTCACAAAACAAAGGCCCCACTCAGCGATTTTTGTGTTCTCCCACCTACCGCCATATATCTTACATGGGCCTTTTGTATCTACACCTCTGCTCCGGCGGACTGAATCCCATCCATTTGCTCTCCCGCGAGAATGGGAAGGAATCCACGGATGCTGATGATGCTGATGACGTTCAAGAATTTTTGTTTCACAAAGTATACAAACGCGTTGGAAACAATTATCTAATTTCGCCAGAGCTCACAATGGTGTGCAACCCAATTAACAGACAAATAATAATTGTCATCGGTTGCGTAAGGTATCCAGTAAATTTCTCAAATATCAAACTATATTATTAAGGCTTAGCTCGTGTTGCCAATCAACCGTGTTGACATCACGCAGAAATCACTATTTTCGCTAGTTTGTGTAAACAACTACAGCCTAAGTAGCGTGTGGTGGAAAAAAAATGGAGTAAATTGGTTTAGGGGAAAGGCGAAAAGCGAACTTATAGATACACATGGATCCATAGCCATAGCCATATATATTCATGTGCAATGAAAAGAACATCGGTGCAACGCTTTGTTAATGGAAACGATGAACAGACAGACAGAGGCAGAGGTAATTGAAAAATACGAACACTCATGTGCATCAATATCGGAATATGAATTTCAATTAATCTCTTATTGTTTGATGTTTGAATTATCTTGACCCTGGGTTCGGATGCAAAGTTCAAAGTACCACAATGTTATTAAATTGAGCAGCCAGCAGCATACACACATGTACTATGCGTTTAAATAGTTAGCAGACTTAAATGGAAATTGGAAATGCTCGTCACAAATAAATTATTTCTATTTTCATAGCCTGGGTGTTTTTTATTGATATGAAGTCCATGATCTTCTGGAATTTTTCGAAAACGTCTAGAGATACATGTTTCTAATTCGCCCTCAATAAATTTTAGATCAACTTGACGTCATTCGGACCTTAAAACGCAGCAAAGTGGCGTCAGTTGAGAAAAATGTACAAGAAATAAATATTATTGTCTGGACTTTTTAAATAATACAGTCATTCCGTAAATGTTCCGTGGTAAACAAGATTGTAAAGATTTCCTTCCGGAAATTCATAAATTTCGAATGCTTATACATATATATATATTTGCCATTGTTTTTAAATGGCCAAAAGCGAGCATACGTAACACGCTTACGTATTTTTGAAAATTTGTGCACATATTGAGTACATTTCAGCTTTCAAACGTATGTAAGTACATAGTTGTGCATGCGCAAATATATACTAATTGAGTTTTGTATAAAAGGAAGTAATAAACGTTCTCAAACAGAGGAAAAAATATTTTTAAGAAATTGGCAAGTGGCCAAGGCGATATGATTGGTTTTGTGATTTGTCCGAATGACGTAGGCAAACACAGTCGAATGTAGAGCGAAATTGTCGGTTTGCGCGGAAATTTGGAGGCCGACCAAAGGGTCTATGTGTTTCACCCAAGCATTATCAACAAACGGAATTTAGACATTGCTTACAATCTCATTTTTTAAATGTAAACAATCATAAATATTTCTCTAATAAATAGTCTGCCGGCTCGACTGACTTATGCACTTGAAATACCTAGGATTTCCCACTACAAGTAGCGAAGAAATCTATTCTGTAAACTTGTAGTTTTGTAAATCATCACTGTATTACTGTAGTTTAGATATTAAGCAGCATTTGAATGAATAAAATAAAGACTTAATTTGGTTTATTCGGCTCATATAATGGGAAAGAATGTAGTGTTCTCTTAAAAATAAATATGGAAATACAATTACCGTGACGAAATGATTGATGACACATTCAACGATGGACAAATAATGAATGATTAACAGTGCTCAGCAAATACGATAGAGCATCTTCCGTTGCATCCTGTGCTGAAGCTCTCCTCGTCGAATCATGGTATGAATAACCTTCATTACCGTGCGTTCTTCGTATTTCTGACGCAAAAAGTCCTAAGTAAAGAAAGCATTGTCAGTAAAAGCCGTTCAACCGAAACATAAGACTTGTGTGCTTACCTGTAAAATATTCTGCTCCGAGACTTGAGATCCAATTGCAAAGCGACGCTTCAATTGCTTTTCGATGCGGTTGAGTGTTTCCTGGTCCTCCTCGGTCGTGAATCCTTCGGCGCCGGCCAAGCTGCCAGTCATGGCAGCATCAAGGGTAGACACTTGGAAAAGGCGAAGGGCTTCGTTCACGTGCTCATCTGTGGCGAATGGCTGCAAGCGAATCTTAGCCAGCGACTCCGAGATGCGGATGACAGCCTCCAACTGCCGCACTGTGATGGGAATGCTCAGTCGCTTGTCCGATGCCTTCTCCTGCTGTCCGGCTCCACTGCGCATTAGCACGTAGCGGCTCTTAAGCTTCTCGCCGGCAGCTTCGCTCAGGCGCGGACCGCAATGAGTTCGGCAGTAGTGAATATACTTCTTGAATGTCGACAGCGATATCTCACCCTCAGCCGGCTCTGAAGGCGCCGACTTGTTAGAGCTCAGATGCACGTTGATGATGTGCTTGGCCAACGTAATGTCCCGCGACTCGTCGTGAATGTCCTTGACTATGAAAATCATGTCGAAACGGGAGAGAATTGTGGGCATAAAGTCAATGTTCTCCTCGCCCTTGGTGTCGTCCCATCGACCGAAAATGGAGTTGGCAGCCGCCAAGACCGAACAACGTGAGTTCAAGGTGGTCGTGATGCCGGCCTTGGCAATGGATATTGTCTGCTGCTCCATAGCCTCGTGAATGGCCACACGATCATCCTCACGCATTTTATCGAACTCATCAATACAAACCACTCCGCCATCGGCCAGCACCATGGCTCCACCCTCCATCACAAAGTTGCGCTACAGAATAATATATCATTTAGTTTGTAAGGATTGGGTATGCAAAGTATTTTCTCACCGTCTGAGGATCCTTCATAACCGACGCCGTGAGACCAGCCGCACTGGAGCCTTTGCCCGAAGTGTAAACCGCTATTGGTGCCACCTTCTCCACAAACTTTAACAACTGTGACTTGGCAGTACCAGGATCGCCCAGCAGTAAGACGTTAATGTCGCCTCGACGGCATAGACCATCGGGTAAACGCTTACGGGACCCGCCAAAAAGCATGCAAGTAATAGCCTTCTTGATGTCCCGCGAACCGAAGATGCTGGGAGCCAGCGACTGCGAGAGACGTTCGTAGATGTCCCCAGAGGCGGCCATTCGCCGGAAGTGCTCCTCCTCATCGGATGTGATGTTGCTGTACCGGGAGATGGCGCCCGCACCCTCAGAGTCTACATTGATGCCCACTACCCTCATGTAAGGAGCACGGACTCCAACGACGGCCTTCTCGCGACCTTCACGACGAGAGGGCTTGCCCACTTTGCGAATGGAATATATGCCTTGGATAAGCACACGATTGCCTGGCACCACACGTTCACAAAGCGAGCGATCGCAGAAGAGCTGCAAGTGGCGGGGAATCTCACCCTGCGGCACAAAGTCGGGGAGTTCTTGTAACTTAAGGGTCTGGAAATCGACGCACTTGCACTTGTCCGGCATAATAAAGAAGGGGTCCAGCGGGCATTTGGGTCTGCCCGCCTGCTCCGTGTTGCACTTCCTGGGCAGGGAGTAGCCCTCCAGACCTGGATTCACTTTGAGATTCGGGATGACCGTACTGCAAGACTGGCACTGGATGGACATTCGCGTGGCCTTTGCACTGATTCCTGAGGCTGCGACAATGATTCCGGCGATCTTAACCAGCTTGGATACGCAGTCCGACTTCAGCTGCCGTATATTGGTGGGATTCGCATTGGAGCTCAGAAGAATCTGGATGTCGTGCATATGCTCCTCGTGCTCCGGCCGGGGAGCTGTTATCTCGTCGGCCACCTCCCGGGCAGCCTCCTCGAAGATTTCCAAATGCTCCGTTGGCTGTTTGTTCAGCTTGTCCGCCAGAGTCTCATCGAAGCCCACCAAGTCCTCCATCTCAATCTCCAGGAAGTATCGGCCATTCAGGTAGTTCCTCTTCAGAGTGTCACTGCAGAAGGATTACCTTTAATGTGGTTCAGATTAGGAGATGCATTCCGCTTACCGATATTTGTAGAAAAAGTTCTCCTCGTTGAAAGTGCGGATGAACTCCTTGTACTTCTTCTTCACGGCCTGCAAGTTGATTTGTGCATCCTGCTGGTTTTCTCCGCCGAAATTGTCTGAGAAGAACACACCCGCATCGTCGAAGCCTTCCATTTTGATATGTAAACAAGGTTAAAAGGAGGAACTGTGGTAATAGACGCTACTAATGCCTCGCTTTATATTTCGTTCTGTTTAGTAAATGCGATGTGCCAATCTTTTGCCGCCAAAATTGCCGGGCAAGCGGTCGATAGAGATGTGATAGTAAAACTATCGATATTTATTTACAACTGTCGATTATTTATGTTTCCTGTTATATGTATTTAACACTTAATTAATTTTTAGTAGTGCAAAAGCAGAACCATTGAACCATTTAATAAACAAATAATTATGACTTACTTCTTGTATATATTTATTTTATCTTATCGATATCAATTTTATTCCTGACAGGCAATCTTTCCAGCAATCTCCTGCACTCCTACGACACACCTCTTAAACATCTCGTTAAAACACTCAATGTCAATTTTTCACCAATAAAAATCACCACATCCTAGTTAACTGTCCTTCCCTTCCCATCATAGAACAGTTGCCCTTCAATCAACCAACCCAATAACCGCAATTGCTAACCCAACGAACGATAGCATCAACAAAATTAAAACCTTTTTGCTAAACTCCAACCTAATTCATAAAATATAAAACTATATTCTTCTCCTACTCTGTATAAACCATAGTTACCCTAGACGAGTGGAAGGCCTTAGCTGCTAATGCTCCTAGTTCTTAGTTACCTTATTGTTTTATACCTTAACCATCAACAAAATTATAACCTTTTTTGCTAAACTCCAACCTAATTCATAAAATACTCTACTATATTCTTCTTTCACTCTGTATAAACCATTGTAACCCTAGACGAGTGGAGGGCCTTAGCTGCTAATGCTCCTAGTTCTTAGTTGCCTTATAGTTTTATACTTTAACCATCAACAAAATTATAACCTTTTTGCTAAACTCCAACCCAATTCATAAGATATAAAACTATATTCTTCTCTCACTCGTAAAAACCATTGTTACCCTATACGAGTGGACGGCCTTAGCTGCTAATAGTTCTTGGTTGCCTTATAGTTTTATACTTTAACCATCAACAAAATTATAACCTTTTTGCTAAACTCCAACCCAATTCATAAGATATAAAACTATATTCTTCTCTCACTCGTAAAAACCATTGTTACCCTAGACGAGTGGACGGCCTTAGCTGCTTATGCTTCTAGTTCTTAGTTAACTTATAGTTTTATATTTTAAGTTAGCTTTAAATAAATAAATTATATTCAATTTTATAGAACATACTTTAGGCTACTAAAAATACTAAAATTTCAGTAAACACCGATAGTATCGAACTGGCGGTATTTGTTTCAGCTTTTGTCTAAGGAACAGTGTTGTTAAACGAAATTTTAAACTAGCGTGCTGTAGAAACAGTCCCATCATTTAGTCGCTAATTTTTCGACGTGAAAAACCAAAGAGACGCCGAAGAAATTAGGAAATGGTGAGTTTTGGTCAAAATGTGACGGTAATCGAGAGACCAGAAGGTGACGAACCCGATTCGCAGGCCAGCACAGACATCCCCATGGAGGCAGCTGTGGAATCGGCGACCGGCATTACGCCCAATTCAAATGCGAACTCAAACAATGTGGTGAAGAAGCTTCCCGCGGAGGGCTCCACCGGTGATAATCCCAATGCCAATGCTAACGCCGACGAGATGACGTCCCGCGACTATTACTTTGACTCCTATGCCCATTTCGGGATCCACGAGGAGATGCTCAAGGACGAGGTGCGCACCGTCACATACCGCAACGCCATGTACCACAACAAGCATCTGTTCCAGGGCAAGGTAGGGTTAACTTCCGGGACTTCATTATTTTTCGTAGCCGTTCTTATCGGGAAATCCCCGTTTTGCAGACCGTACTGGACGTGGGATGCGGCACAGGCATTCTGTCCATGTTCGCTGCCAAAGCCGGCGCCGCTCAGGTGATCGCCGTCGACTGCTCCAACATCATTGAGTTCGCCCGCCAAGTGGTCATTGACAACAATCTGCAGGATGTGATCAAGGTCGTCAAGGGCAAGATTGAGGAGATTGAGCTTCCAAATGGTATTGAGGGAGTGGACATCATCATTTCCGAGTGGATGGGGTAAGTTTCCATTAGTGGTGAAGTTTAAACAACCTCCACCTCCTACTAAAGCCGTATTGGCATATTTGAATTGACAAATTTATAACTGGGATTTGCGAAAGTTAAATAACTTGATTCACTGCCAATAGCTGACCATTTTAATTGCCGTCCCTACTCTAGTTACTGCCTCTTCTACGAGTCCATGCTGGATACAGTGTTGTACGCGCGGGACAAGTGGCTGAAGAAGGATGGCATGATGTTCCCGGATAGAGGCACGCTGTACATTACTGCCATCGAGGACCGCCAGTACAAGGACGAGAAGATCAACTGGTGGGACGATGTCTACGGTTTCGACATGAGCTGCATTCGCAAGGTGGCCGTAACTGAGCCACTGGTCGACGTGGTCGATCCCAAGCAAGTGGTATCCACATCTTGCATGGTCAAGGAGGTGGACCTGTATACAGTGCAAAAGGCAGATCTTAACTTCTCGTCCAAGTTCAGCCTGTGCATTAAGCGCAACGACTTCGTGCATGCATTAGTCACCTACTTCAACATAGAATTCACCAAGTGCCACAAGCGTCTTGGGTTCAGTACGTCACCAGACTCCACATATACGCACTGGAAGCAAACCGTGTTCTACCTGGATGACCACATGACGGCCAAAAAGAACGAGGAGATCACTGGCACGTTCCAGATGAAGCCCAACGAGCGGAACAACCGTGACCTGGATTTCGTCATCGACATTAATTTCAAGGGCGAATTGTCTCAAATTCAGGAGTCGAACACATACCGCATGCGCTAGGGGCTGCCATAACCAATCCGATCTGCTTTTTGGGATGGGGGCTCAGAGCCCTGCAGCGAGGATACATAAAATGACTAGACGTAAGGTTTATTCCAGTGCGAAATGTGCAACGAATTCGTGTTGCGTCTTCTCCTAAGTTTATAGTGTACCTTTGTTAGTATACATAATATTTTTACACTCGTGCGCCTGTTTAAGTTATTATCAGAACTAACTTCTAAGAAAGTTGTACAGCAGCACGTCAATTCTCACATAATAAACAGTGCATTGTGCACGTCCCCTTTTTGCTGGAAACAAACGGCTTTTGATGATATATGAAACCGATCAAAACTCGCTGATTGTGCGTCTTTATTTCTTTGTAAAAAAAAAGGAATTTTAAGAATGCATCGAAAGATTTATATTGTCATCTGAAGTAAATTTACTTACATCGCAATCAACATAGGACATCCTATTAAAAAGTCGGCCTAAGCCACCATGTTTTTCGATTGCGACTCTCCTTAAACGTTATCCTTTTGAAAATATCAATGACGATCGCGAGAGTCCGAGCGACTTCGACGGTCACGCGAGAAGCTGCGGCTGCGGGGCGATCGGGAGCGACGTGGTGATCGGGACCTGAAATAAAGGCATTGGTAAAGAAGAAAAGATTACTTAAAAGTTGAAATACATGAAATACAATTAGCTTAGAATGGTAAGAAGTGTATGTACATACGCGCCTTACAAGGTGCTGCAAAATAGGTGTGTTAAAAACTGCAGAATCATTATTCAAACTAATTACCAGGGGAAACACAAATGAAAGCTGTGCAAACTTTTTCGTTTCTATGAATTAAGCTAGGCACCAAATAAGTTTAGTTTTAATTGCTGCTGCTGCTGCTGCTTTTGCTTTAAGAACCAACCTATATATAGGACTTAAAGTTTTCTACGTAGGTGTCGGATAAATTGGCAATGAAAAAATGGTCGGACAAATCTATAGTAACTGTTTTATAAGCGTTTAACGCGTTTAAGGCCAGTTTTCTCGACATCAGAGTCAAGTACTTGAGAAAGCGGACCTTCATATTTATCAGCGAGCCCTCGTATTTTACGCAACTAAAGTAAATAAATAATTGTAAGCAATTATTTGAAAGATACGCAGGATAACTTCATAAGTAGAACTCTTTGGGCGACTGCATTGCTTCTTCTAGGATGAAATCATTTGGGTTGCTAATCAAAACTTCTGTGAGGCTGTGACGCTGAACATGGTTAATTTAGAGTTGCAAGTTGAAGGTTGCTGGCTGTGGCTGTGAAGATGGTTGCTGTTGTAGATTGTTGATGTTGTAGAAGGAAGAAGTAGCAGTGGAAGTAGTTCTAGCCGAAGGAGTTATCCTGAAAAAGTGTCGATAACTCGCATTTAACAACCACTAAATGATTGGATCGTAGATAATATATGTATACAGTTTGTAGGTTTCGTCAGAATAACGTACTAAGTCAATTTTCAATTAGAAATTAACGTTTTGTATATGTATGTATGTATGTTTATAATGTTATGAATAAAACCGCCTGCGAAGAAGTACCCATAAAACAGACATTCTTCGCAGGCTGTTCTATCACGTGCAGAAAAGGGCGGGAAAATGTACTTGTTTGCTATTAGCAATTAATGTTTTAGCGATGATTTCAATGAAGATTCGATAACAAATTGTATACGTTTTGAGAAGAATTAATTAGTTTGGAAGGTTGGAGACATCATTATATGCTTAGAATCCTGAAGTACCCAATTTTCGGAGTCAAGTGATCCATGATTCCATTGGGGAGACACACATTGAGTCAAGTACCATAAGAAGTACAGTTTTTCGTCGAGAAATTACCTGTAGCGGCCGGAGCCAGAGCGTGCACTGCTGCCACCTTCTCCGCGCCGGCGATCGCGTGAGCGACCCGAAGACATCTCTACGCGAATCCGGGTGCCGCAGCAGCGTGTTCCGTCCAGGGCACGCGTTGCGTCCTCCGCGTCTCGGCGATCCTCAAACTCGACGAAGGCAAATCCAGGAGGATTGCGGGCGACCCACACGTTACGCAGGGGTCCATATTTGGCAAAAGCGCCTTCTATCTCGTGCTTGGAGGCCGATGAGCCCAGGTTGCCCACATACACCTTGCAGGCCAAATCCCACTCCCTATATCGCGGCATTTTTGTCGGGCGGTGCGGTATCGTAGGTAATGCGGGAGAAAGAGAGCGACTAGAACACGAATATCCGGGTTACTAACATTCACCGTACATGTCGCTATATTTTTTAAAATTCTTTCAGCACTAACCTTTTAAAATGTTAAAATTTGTTAAAATTTTAACAAAGCTCCTCACTTTTCCTTTATTTATTACAATTATCCAAAAGTGTTACCATACTCGCAATTAGTGATGGAACCGAAAACCGATGAATCGCTATCGCCAGTTCGTGAAATGTGATAATTTGGTGTTGTAAAATATTACTGGTTTTAAGCATATATAGTGCCAAACAAAGTAAAAATTTGTGATATTGCATTTCATTTTGTTATAAATGCAAAATTATACGGTCTTAAAAAACAAATTGAATGAATCTAACAAAATAAAGTCACGGTTTAATGATTTGAAGTCGAACCGTGACTGAAGAGCTTACATCACTAATAGAAATGGCAGAGTGGCAGGGAAAATCTGTCTCCATCTGGCAACACTGAGTTTCATAACCAGTCCGCTGGATTCTATTTCATTAAACGAAAACAAGCAAATCCTCACTGAAATGAGGCTGACGAACACCCTCTGTGCCCAGCACATCGGCTGGCATTTCAAGAAGCACTGGTTGGTCCAGGGTAGGCGAGTCCCCAAGGAAACTGGTGCCGCCGCGGAGCTTCTGAAACTTGGTATTCAGGTGAAGAATCCCGAGGATATCTTGAACCCAAAAGTGGAAAGAAAACTGTAAGTATCAATGGGAAATAAGAACTAATTGTAATAGGTAACATATCGGACTTTACCAACAGGGTGGGCGTTGTTGGCACACGCGAGAAGACGCTTCCCGAAGATAGCAGTCACCCCGATTGGCATCCTGCAGTTTGCCACTCTTACACCGACCACAGCGTTCTAATTGGTGGATTGCCACAGGCCCAGTTGCTTACCAACTCCATCGAGATCCAAAGCTTTCCCAAGCAGATCGAGGATGCCATTGCCAACCAGCAGTTGCCAAATACCGTGGACAGGAGTGTCCGGCATGCGATTCTGGCATCCCACGTGCTTGATGCAGAGCAAGTCAAGCTGCCCAAGGTAAGGCTGCCGGAGCGACCGGGTTTTAACCTGCCCCGCTCCTACGGAATATCACACGAAAGGGTCAAGTAAGTTTATAACTTTGTACTGCATTTCTGCAACAGAAGTAAATATGTATGTCTATCTTTTTAGCCGCCTGTTGGTAAACAAACTCCTGCATGAAAGTGAAAAACTGGCCGGCCGTTCAGTCTCTGTACGAAGGAAGCTGATAGACAATGCGTCTTTTAAGGCTTCCTTAAACAAAGATGGAGATCTGATAGGTTTCTCAATCAATGCTGAAAAAGTGGTGTTTGCCAATCGAGCCATCGAAGCTGTTAAGGGAAAATTTGAAGGAGATTTACCTGATCTTTACCCCATGAAGAGTACGATATCGATTCCGAAATACCACATTTACCAAACTGAGAACTTATATCGTGAGTTATTCGATAAGTACTACCCGATGCTGGACTAATTATGTTATTCCTTTAGCTTTGCGTACGGACATCAGCTGCTCCCACCCGCACACCATCTTTACGGTGTTTAACAAAAACCTTGTTAAAAATTCGCACGGATCGGAGGTCACAACTTCTCAGCTTCAGGCAAGGACCCTGGTCAAAGCTTTTGCTGTGGCTGCCGCTCGAGCAAAGCAACTGCATGGAGATTCCGTAGAAGGAGCTCTGCCCAAACCAATTGTTGTGCAGAGCGTCCAGACTGACGGAAGGACGTTCCACTTCGGAGTGCTGCAGCTTAATACCCTCGATCTTGGCGCAAATAGCACTGTCAAAAACTATTGGTTCCATAAGCAGAACTACGATCTATTTGCTAAATGCACCTACGAAGGGGGAAGAACGCATTTGGATAATTACAATGGTGACGTCTTCCGCATATTTAATGCTTTCTATAACAATTCCTAAAATAGAAATCTTACTGAATAATAAACTATGTTTTTGTTATGTCTGTATATGGCTAAAGAAATTATTATTAAAATAGAAACAGCGATATAGCTAGAGTGTCAACACTGAGTGGCTTAACCAGGTGTAAATGCCTGAATTATTTGGCGCCTTGTTATTCCCCTTCATCCACAGGTCGATATACAAGCACCCATCCCCAACTATTCAGTCGACTCCATGGCAACCAGGATGCACTGAATTGTTTATGCATCGATGTATTGACTGCTAATAGAGACGTCAAGCAAAGTTTTCTCCACCAACACACATTTAAAGTTTAAAAAGGCAAAAAACTCGCTACCATGAGTAGGCAAAAGCAGAGTACCAGCTCCAACAACAGTGGCACATCATCGGAAACCAGCGAGACGCAAAGTGTGGATGACCAACAAGGTACTCCGCACTCAACCATTCGTTCGAGCAGCGCCTCATTAAATAGGTGGGTAATATAGGCCTATAGTTTGAAATACATTACACATTATTTGCACAATATCTTTTTAATAATTTAATACCTCTTTTTTCTCTTTAGAGCCAAAAACAGTTGGAGACGCATGAAGGAGCTGGCTGCGGAGAAGGAAAAGGAAAATGAGGCCAAGCGACCTCCTTGGCGGGCAGTTAGCGTTTCCACGCTCACAAAGCCCGATAAGAGCGCCCTGCTTCGGGCCAAGTTACTGGATGCTTCGAGGTTATTAAGTTCATTTATAGATTTTAAATATTATTAAGTGATTTTCCATACAGACGACTAAGAGCTGGCAAGGCGAATGTGGCCTTGCAGACGGACTTTGTGCCGACGAAGCTCATGAAAGAAGTAAGTTTCGGGGTACAGAAGGATCTGATTCTGCTCAAGGACGTAGGCATTCTCACCGATGGACAGTACTCCAAAAAGAAAGATGGCTATGAGAAGTGTAAGCCTACAACTAGATATGCTGTTTGAGTAGTTATAACACAGATACTTGCAGATGTACTTACCTATTCCATGTCCCAAATGACCGACAGTGTGCCTACCGTTTCGCGCCAAACCCAGACGCTACTGCCGAAGGCCTATAACAAGGATCTGGTCAACTCCTACCTACCCCAATCAGATGACGATGACAGTGATGGTATCTCCGATGTGGAGAAGAGACTTGGCGATCAGATAGCCAAGATACGGAGGCTCAACTTTGATGAAGCGACTCAGTCGAGGAGAAGTGGGAGTAACACTATACTGGCTCCTACCCTGGCATCCTGGCATTTCGATGACGATGCAGTGGAAATGGAATCAGAGCGACATTTTATACCCTATACGATCGAATCGTTTAAACCGTGGAGCAGCTTCGTTCCCTTTCCCTTCCGATTGAGGGGTAATGCCTTGATTGGCACCCAGAAAATAGATTGGTACGCCCTTCTGCAGTCCATCGATGACCTGATCAAGGAGTCCAACCACTTGGTAGACAAGCTGGAACACATCATGATTGAGAATCAGGCGCATCGCAGATCGGTTTTGGGAAAACTGGGTAAGATACCCAACTTTGAACCTACCAAGTTTATAGCTCCTTCGGAGCAATGGTTGCCGCTCATTGAGCAGCAGGAAAAACAGTTGCAAATTATTTTAAGCGGTAATGCAGCAAAGAAGGAGTCCCCAGAATAGAGGTCTTCAAATAGCACAAATGCTTAAAATATAATCGTTAAATCTTATTTCTAATGAAATTATACGGTAAATGGCCTGAGGCCTTGATAATTGTTTTAGAAAAGCACAAAAACTAGTTGAATAAAGATAACACAATGGAGTTTATTGATATGTTGAGAAAATATTTGGTTGTATGCGTATGGAAAACAATCTTTTTACATTCAAGAGAACAACATTAACTAAACCTTCTTTTCCCGGGAAACTCCAGTTGATTTTCCTTTTCCTTGTGGGGTTTTCTTCGGCATCAGCTTCATTAGAATATCCGTAGCTGATTTACTGTCCAGTGGACAATTGGAGTACACTTCTTCACAGGCTCTATCGTTGGCTCGCTTTCCATGCTCCAATGCCTCCTTAATGGCCGTTCCATCGAGGAGGTAATCCACCAATGCATTTCTAGAAATTAGTGAATCAAAGCAAATATAAGATGTCAAGTGCCTTGAAGGTAAAGGGTTGCACTTACTCCGCCAGCATATGAATAAATTCGTCCATCTGGTCTGAGGATCCGGCCTTCATATTATATTCCGTAGAGCGAACATAACCACACACAGCACGCTGCATGCAACTCGTTGAGTCAATATTGTTCTGACCCAAAACATCGTCTATCTTGTTTATCATGCTGCTCAGAGGTGTCAGGTCGCTGTCCTCGCCTGCAAATGACCCGAAATTAGCTTTATTCTACTACTTTGCCTCTACACTTATTCCACTTACTGCGGCCATATCCGCCATAACCACCATGGAAGGCGGATAGAATCTTGGGAATCAGTATGATGGCGCCAATGCCCACGAGAGTGCCCAAAACAACGCCGCCCAGGTCCAGTTTTATGGGATTGTAGGCGGATAGTCCGGTGCCGCCAGGATAACCCTGAGTGATTACAGTTCAAAGATCAATGTGATTTTAGTAGCCCATGAGATGGTGGTTCTGATGTTGTTCACGCACATTTAGGGATCCGTAGCCAGTGGTATAGCCCAGGCGTTCCAGCCTATCCTTTGTGGAAGCTGCCTGCGGTTCACTGGGCTGGGTCTTATTCTCGTTATAGTACGATCTATCCCGCTGCGCCTTATCCGCATAGAACCTAAAGCCACTCCATATAAGTATCGTATATGGGCTACTACAAGTCACTTACTTATGGCTATCTTCGTATTTGGGGATCGCACTTGCGTAGGTCAGCACCACCAGCACTCCCAGCAGCTGCAATATGACAATGTAATTTCTGTTCATGGTGCTCGTTGAAGAGGATATCCTTTGGGGTTTTTTTTGGTAATATAGTAATAGTCCTTTGAGGGTTTTTCGTGGCTCCAACGCGTCGTTCGCTCTGCTCCAAACTAATATTTCCAGCGGCAGCAACTCCACTATTTATAGGAGTTGCCCCAAAAATGCGTGCAATTTGTTCAAATTACAAAATGTCAAGCAACGTGCGGATTTGAATGCCGTTTATGCGAGTATTTGGGAAAAAGTGAGGAAAGAAACGCATTCTAGCAAAACGAATGAACAGGTGTTTGTAACCATATAGGCACTTATGTCCCCACACAGACGCACAGTAAACCCCCCCTCCCTCCCAAAAGGAAAACCATTCATTGTACTTATGTCGCTGTAATGCGCAATTTTCATTGCATACTCAATTATTTAACGAAATTATCGCAGACACAAAAAAAGGCAACCACGCTGGCTGGGCGGATAAATTGGGCAGCCATGCATCTGAAACCAAAAGTCGTATATCTACGAGTATGTACTCCAATGGATCAAAATCGCGACTCGGGACCGGAGACACATGGAAGTGTTTGCACCTGCGCCACTTGCATCATTATGAGGTGCAACCGACCAAGGAATTTCTGGTATTAAGTCACTGACTTCTTGCCGCTCGTTTTTCGTCTATATTCAAACGGGCCTGAATATATGGGCTTTTACATGGATATTTATATTTATAAGACGTTCAGTGCAGCTAAAAGTGTATTGGTGTATAAATTTTGTAAATTAGCGTAATATCAAACATTAAATCAACATTTCAAGAAATCATATTTTTTAATTCACTGACTTTTCGACGCTCTTTTGTATATGGTATTTCACATTGATATTTTTTAGATGCATATATCTGAAAATAATCTTTTAAAGATCTTACAGATCTGAAGATTCAACATCAGGGTCGCCAGACAATGACCTCCATATGTCATCACACATTAAAATATTTAATGAATTATGTCAGTTATGAGTACTTTAACGGACCATTAGTAAACTTTTCCAAGTTGCATACTTAAAGTAATAACTTTTAATAGGCGATTTATGAAGATCAGCATGTTGCCATATGTGTGTTGTGCCAACTTAACATTTCAATCAAAGAGGAGTTGTTGAAGAATTTGCTATTAGTGAATCCTTTGGCCAATTTATTTTCCGCTAATTCTTCAATGTCTATTTACACCTAATTAATACAGAGAAAACATTAAATTCCAAGTCAGTGCTCAATGACATTTTTGTACGCCGATTAGGCTGACTTTGGCAGCCTTGAAATTACGAGTCATTCATTGCCTCTCGTTAAGGTTAATGTCATAAAGAATTTGCTTTTTTGAATTTCTGCCATGGTTTTGTTTATATACAAGCGAACACCTACACACCCGATTTAATATGTGGGTATAGGATGATGTGCAGTTTATTTATATGTTCACGAATACATGTTTCCGATCTTATTGTAAGATGGTATGAGTAATCTGGCCTCAAACTGTTGGAAAACAACATTTATTTTTATCTTATTTTCATTTTTGTATTTTCCCAATAATTTATATCCAGATATTTGTGTGGAGAGCTCTGTGTCCGGTCCACAGGTGATACCCACTGGCCATAAATTGCTCTCAGGATTATAATCTCACGCCTTATTTGCTTTAAAAAATGTCTAGACTATGCAGCTCGTTCTATCAATTTTAGATAATTAATCTTTGAACAATGATGATGATTTGAACGCTGATGTCTTGAATGATGACGATTTGAACGCTAATCATTTGAATGATGGGAACACCATTTAGATCTAGAACGTTTTTACAGCCTATATGTAATCAAATTGAATGTAAAAATCGTGCAATTGCCACTTTCAATATTTGGTCGTTATATTGAAAATACTGTACCAGAATTATTAATAAATAAACTAGAAAACGTTTTGATGCCTATCGATCCATATTTAGCCTATGCCAAAAGGGCCACTTTCTCCCACCATCAGATGCCATCATCAAATATCGTCATATCCCACGCTAAATCGAAATTCTAAACTAATCTCAAATATTCTGGAAGCAATCCGTGACGTTTGTTTTCGAAGAAAAGGGCTCCAAGTCCTGGGAGCACTACACGCTGTACATTGGTATATAGGCTTTTCCGAACGCAACTGTGTGAAAAGTGCTGGCTTTATGTAAACAGAATTCGCTCGCTCTTTTGCGAGGAGAGATGTCAATGTTTCTTAATTCCAAAAATAAGTTTATTTGGGAGATGGACAGAGAAAGAGGTATGGGCCGAGCGTGCGCGAGAGCGGGATCGAAGGCTGTGAAAATTTTGAAAATCAAAAAATTATAAGCAAGTGCTCCGTGCGATTCTCAGGCAGATCAACTCGAACGGGCGTCAAGTGAACAACACGCAACGACGATATATCCGAACCAAAATCCAACGAACAATTCTATCTGAAAACTCTCTGAAAGCATCCAAATCTAAAAATCGCAACATGGTTTACGAAAGTGGATTTACGACCCGCAGAACCTACTCCTCGAGGCCGGTGACTACTTCCTACGCAGTTACGGTAAGCCCTTCGTAATAGAACTTTTTACTTGACATACGGTAGTGTGGTTTTCCTCGATTTAAATCTGTGAAATATATCTGTGCGTACAGTTGCCAAGCCGAAACTGAAAACTCAAGCGGTTCAACATGTAACCTGTGAATGCGAAACGCTGCGGATAAATTTGACAAATTTGAAAGCAGCTAGCAACTAGCAGTTAGCAACTAGCAGTTAGCTAATGGCTAATCGAATCTGTAGTCACAAGAATTCAGTTTTAAGCGCTTGTGTCCCACTTGCTGTACTCAATGGTTTCATTCGGACAAGCGAGCAGCTTACTTGAGAAATTGAAACACGTTTGAATGTAAAGTGTCTACCAACTATGAATATCGTATCGAACTTGCAGTACAGAATGTCCTTGTGCTCAAAGATATTATGATTTATGATCACCTAGATGTTCTGCACACGATGTATATAGCATTTTCAGGTTGAGTGTAAACATTTGTGTAGTAATTCATACATAAACCTATTTCTAACAATTTAATAACTCTCACACAATGGCTGTATGTAATCGTACTATACTGAATACTATACTTGAATACTATACTTGTGCATACACAGTCTATGCAAAATAAAATCAGACCGAGATAATAAATATGTGACAAAATTTTCTGACAAGATGATGCGAGTGTGAAGAGATTGCAATTTTTGCGAGATCGTGGGAATTGAATCTTCAGCAAATTTATTGCTGCGCGATGATCTTCATATCTCTTTCGGATATACGTGTTTACTCATCTCCCAAATATAAAACGCGAATACATTTTAAGAACCCAACTCGCAATTCAGCGGAGGCCGTACATTTTCCTCTCTATCTATTTTATTATTATTTACAAAATGCCGAGGTCCGTCTGGTCCGCTGGTCTGGTGCCCAAAAATGTTTAGAATATATATATGGGCGAGTGGAATTCCAAACACATGCGAATTCTCGATGAAACTCATACGGAGCCAGCTCTCTCGATAATTTGCTTTTGTACGGGCCGTGGCTTCTGCTTTTTGTATGTGTAATACTATATGCGCGCGCATTTCGCTCTTTGCTGGTCCTAAAAATATCTTTCCGATTTCCATAATATATTCAAATAAACCGATGCCATGGCAAGAAACTACAACAAAATAACGCAAAATATTCGAAAATTAGAAGATAAATGCTTAGGAGGAACAACAAAATGCCCATTTTTCCGACACTCTCATGTCTAATGATAATCCACGGCAAGGATATATATGTACATCGAATCCCCAAGAGATCCATCTTGTCTGGACACTTTTTGTATACCATGCATATACGTGTATGTACATTTGGACAGGCACTCGCTGTTTATAATTTATAGTGATAATTTGATGATTTGATGAATGAAAGCGGCCGTCTACTTGGCAGCCGACGATGTGTATCTCTGTGTATCTACAGTTTATCGAGATTTGATTTAGGTATTTGGTTAGAGTGCAGGATAACTTGCTTAACTTAAAATGATAAATAACTTAGCTAAATAACTTAGCTGTAAATATATATTCGTTTGCTGTTTGTGTTCCATCTTAATGCTCCCATTGCACATTACTCACAACCACACTACGTCGTATCAATATGCATATATACATATGTGTGTTTAGACTGGGGTGGACCTTTCGGAGAAACGAAATTCAATTTTCATTGCTGAATTTCCATAGAAACCAGTTAAGTAGGCTAGCTTTTTGCAGCCCAGCCTCGATGGCAACGTTGCGTATGCGTAATATCAGTTTAAGTCCTGTGCAAACCAAAAGACGGAGGTCCACCCTAGGGTTCAGACACATGTGTAGCTATGCATCTTGTGTCATAATGTAAGGATGTTCGATGTTATTGGATACAGCTTGACCCACCCAGCCCACCGATCTGACACCAAACTCAACCACTGCCCCAACGAAGCTGTACATAAATGACCCGCCCGCGCACTGTATATACACGTACATATATGCATCTTAGACCCACCGCACCGCCCAGTTGGGATCCCCGTTGGCTGCACCACCTAACCACTGAGCCACAGCTTAATACCCGGCTGACCCAGAAATTAAAAACAAACTTGTGGACTTTTGGGCATTGCAGAGAACGAAGAGAACACCAATTGACTGGGAGAAAGTTCCGTTCGTGCCGCGGCCGTCGCTCATCTCGGATCCGGTGACCGCCTTCGGAGTGCGGCGTCCCGATCTCGAGCGGCGCCAGCGGTCGATCCTCGATCCGATCAATCGGGCCTCCATCAAGCCCGACTACAAGCTGGCCTACGAGCCCATTGAGCCGTACGTCTCCACACGGGACAAGAACCGGACGCGCATCCTGGGCATGGTGCGCCAGCACATCGACACCGTGGAGGCGGGCGGCAATACCGCCGGCCGCACCTTCCGCGACAGTCTGGACGCCCAGCTGCCGCGACTGCATCGCGCCGCCTCCGAATCCTTGCCAGTTCGCCGGGAGACCTACCGCAACGAGAGGTCGGGCGCGATGGTCACCAAGTACTCCTACTAGGGGAGTAGCCCTACGCACCCAAACCGATAACCCGAATCCAATCGAAACCTAGTCGAACGAATCTAAGTCGTATCTAAGGACACATAACTAACTAAAACAGACAGAAAAAAAACTGAAAAAGCATTCAAAATATTGATAGGCCTACATCTAGTCTAGCCATAGTCCATAAAATCCTGTGTTAACCCACTAAACACTGTACAAGTTTTCACTCTACACAGAGAAAAAGAACAACTAATAGCTATTCTGTGCTGAATTCGTTCGGCACTCAACATTGTAATCGAAATATTTCCAATTTAGACGTACGCACGTAGTATAGAAATTGTTTGAGATTCCGTCTAGAGATTCCGCCAGTGCTTTTTTCTCTGTGTACCCATGTATCTAACGTTTCATCCATAGACTCATAGCACTCGTGTGCATAGATTGCATAGGTTGCATTAAGCTCTTAACTCTAAAGCAAAACAGTTCGAACATGTTTCAATTTCCCCGATTGAGTCGCCTTGCGTTCTTTGGCCATTGGCATACAACTGCTGTATGGAGCAGGAGCAGGAGAAGCAAGTTTTATCCTTTACCTTTAAATGATGCTTGTGCTGCCGAATGCCAATGCCGAAACCAAAACAGCCAAACCAAACCAAATCAAAACCAAACCTTATCTCTATATCACTATCAAATCGGAATTTATAGACTCCACGCTTAGACCTGTGCACGGACAGACCGGGCTCGCACCGCAGCCGGGCCGCCTCGGACTACTCGTACACCTCGAAGTCGTCCGTGGAGAAGAGCAGCTACGACTCGAGCAACCCGCACTCGTACCGCCCGGAGCGCTCCACGTACACGTCGACCGTGGAGAAGACGTCGCGCAGCGGTCCCGGCGGCTCGTACAACTACAGCACAGAGCGGACCAGCACCACTGGCGCCGGACCCGGCGGCTACAGCTATTCCTCGACCACCAGCGGCAACCTGCCCGGCGGCACCAAGTACCGCCACTTCTCCTACCACGTGTAGGATGCACTGCGTCAATGGATCGGCAGCGGCGGCAGCGTCCACGGCTTTGAATGTTATGGTGCCCACTAATACGTCATTGTTCTGAATATACATAATTATATACATTTTGCAAATAATCCACTTAACCCGCTAACCTTGAGTGCCCATATATATATATACATATATGTATACGATGTTTTCGATGATGATGTACTTTCGTTTTGACTTGGACTAATCACCACTAATGACCACATAGTTTCGCATATAGACTAGATTAACTGAACAAGATCAACAATTTCTGTGTGTACTTGCAACCCTCAAGAAGTCATGTTAAAACATATTTGTGATACAATAAAATAAACACGGTCTTATCTCAAATGAACGTAGCATTATATTTTTTTGAAATGAGCATACATAGAGGTCGATACGATATTCATACTGAAGACACAGAGTAGGATAAACCCATCTACACCGTTTCTGTCAAGAAATATGAGAGTTGTCCGCTCTTTTGAACCAAAACTTGAATTGCCGTATTTTGTATTACTTTCAGTACCCCTCGGTCGAGAAAGTAACTCGTGTAAGTATTCGGCTTTCATCCTTATCGCCTACATCGCTTGTCACCATCTTTCTATGGTTTACTATTCTTTTCTATTGACTATTATCACACTGTTCAATCACATCCATCACATCATCGTCACTGGAAAAGCAGACTCGGTTAGTAATAAGCCCTCACATCATAGTCCTATTTAGCTTATATCGCTAGAGAACCCATTTCATCACAGTATGGATTATTCTGAGCAAATCCCACCATCCCAAGTCTTTATAAAGTTCAATAATCGGAAAGTGGAGAGCATTGTCAAGATGCATTATTCATGTATTATCATTTCATATACGAGTATATTCATTCATGTAATCATTTCTGGGATGTAAAGTCGACTACTTCCATAACTGATCTAAACATCCATCATAAAGCAGGCAAAACTCCCTAAATGGAGAGATCACGAAGATATGGTTTACGTTTCTGTTTCTAGTTAAGTTCATATTTATTTTCTCTGCCTTCTCATGTCGCTAATCAAATCAAAATCACCGAACCTTGCGTATTCGATGTTATCTTAATGTGGAATCCACTGCCAAATAGGTGTACAAGTCGAGTTACCCCATCTACTCGAGCTACTCGGTGCCCCGCCGCGTCTACGGCGCAACCCGGGTGGTGACCTCGCCCATCCGCGTGGTGACCTCACCCGCCCGCGTGGTGTCCCGCGTCATACACTCACCATCGCCTGTTCGCGTTGTCCGCACGACGACCCGAGTGATTTCATCGCCGGAGCGCACCACCTACTCCTACTCCACGCCATCGACCTACTACAGCCCCACCTACTTGCCATCGACCTACACTTCGACCTACATCCCGACATCGTACACCACGTACACGCCGTCCTACGCCTACAGCCCGACCACGGTCACCCGGGTGTATGCCCCCCGCAGTTCGCTGTCGCCGCTGAGGATCACCTCCTCGCCGGTGAGGGTCATCACCAGCCCGGTACGCGCTGTGCCCTCCTATCTGAAGAGGCTGCCGCCTGGTTACGGTGCCCGCGCCCTGACCAATTACCTCAATACCGAACCCTTTACCGTAAGTTGGTCCAGCATACCTAGCACGTTGCTTGCGTAGACACACAGAACCTGGAGTAGTGTTGTTCTGGGCCCTCGCTTCTAGACGAGATGCTTTGACTTGGCCCCACTTTAACTTTGAATCGACATTACAGACCTTCTCTGAGGAAACAAGCCGGATTCGCAACCGCGCGCAATCTCTGATTCGTGACTTGCACACTCCCGTGGTGCGCCGTGCACGTAGCTGCACTCCCTTCCCCGTCACTGGGTAAGTAGTGGTCACTAGCACCTAATGGGCATCCTCTAGCACACCCTATTCCAAAGCACATTCCATTCCAATGAGGACACTTTCAGAACCAGAAATAGACACAATAACACCTACATGGATCCAATTATATATGTTTGTGTATGTACATGGGACCAATTTGGCGCACATTCTTGAAACTAGAAGGCCCTTGGCATAGAAAATTAGCGCATTCGTTCCACTCTTCATTTCTGTGCTGAGATTGCGCATACGACATGTGGGCCCGCATAATTTTTTGTGCCATGATATGACAGATAAATTTGATGTGCTAAAAATAGTAATTGGAGACCCTTAATTACATTCTGTACACTATGTTAGATATCTGCTAGATCTGCCATATACGATTATAATATATGCATCTGTGTATATATGTATGTTTCTAGTTACACCTATGAGCCGGCTTCCCAACTGGCTCTGGATGCCTATGTGGCCCGCGTCACAAATCCCGTCCGTCATATTGCCAAGGAAGTTCACAATATTTCGCACTACCCGAGGCCAGCAGTGAAATATGTTGGTAAGTTGCGTTTCGAAATGCCAGTGTAAGACAACTGCACTATGTATTCTGTTCACAACTGTGGTTAGATAACTTAAATGTATACATGTATGGCAAATGGTTATTAAATTGCATTCTTTAAACAATTGAATAACAAAAGGTAAAAGTCATCTTGCATCAGTAAGGATTTGCGGTGACAAGGCCTATAATGTTAGAAGTCCGTTGTACGATACGGACAAAGTTCGAACTGATATTAACCTCTTGTCCTGGTACCTTAGACACCCGACCTGGAAGAATGATAAGAAATCCCAAGGTCCTGTGAAGGAAGGTAAGTACTGTTCGTGTTGTTACATTGCGCTTGAATATGACACCTGTATATACGTATCACTCAAGCATAAATGTAATAGATGTTTGCGCCAAATGATTACCATTCATTAAGAGATGCATAGTTAAGGACAAGGATGTGCACTATATTTTTCCTTATTAAATTACAATTTGTTTACTTTTTGCTACGATCCTAATTCGAAAAGAATAAATCTGCGAAAAACACTTCTCTCTTCACAATCCCAAATCAATCAATATATAAAATAATTAATCAGCATTACCTAAAATACAATTTTACCATGTTTATGAGCACCAGCCGCTTCAAATCGAAATTGTAGATTGGCCTGGATCAATATCAGTTCGCAATTCTTCGTACTCGCCTTGTCCAATAATTTTTTTCAGTATATTCCTCCAATTACGATTGTTATTTCGAGATAAGATGTTCTTCAATACGGTGCTTTAGAATATAAATTAAATAATTCATTTGTAACTAACTTACATATTTGGTTGCTGCATCCTGAATTGTTCAGTTCATTGTATTTCACTAACGTTATACGTTTTATGATTGATTGATTCTTTCCAGTTGAAGCTGTTGAAGTTGAGGCCTAAATGATAACATGCCTGATTTTTGTATGGACATACACTTCTCTTTCTTAAATAAACCAATCTAAAAGACTTTCTTTTGCGTGGTAGACAATTAGCCGATATCTACAAGATGAACAATTGATATCGACACACACTGGCGCTTTCACTACTCAGACTAATATTTACACAAGTCAGATCAGAACAGCTTTCAAGATCGAAATAATAAAGAATTAAACAAACTCAGCGCATCACTTGTGATACTAACATTTTTCATGTGACTCACCAAAATGTAGATACTTATTCATTCTCTTTCAATTTGTTGTAGCTTAAGTAAGAAGCTGACTTTTAAATTTTATATTTTCATGATCACTGATTACGAACTATTAAATACTTCATGTGCATCATTTTCGGCATTTAAGATACGTGTATGTACGTCAGCGCGAATTTTGTTAACCAATGTTATGTTCATGCATATGTAAACACATTTTAGGGATAGTTACTTACAAATATGTATCAATATATTAATTTGTAAATACTGATCTAAACGCAACTCTTTCCTTGTGGGTTCGACACTCGAATTCAGTGGGGGGTTAATATGGATTAGAAAGTGGCTACCGTCCTTTTTTGGATTATGATATTTTGTATATCATGCAAGATTTTTGTACATAACGATGACTAATGGATTGATGCAGAACTATAATAGTGAATGACGCAAATATACACAGTACAACACTTCGAGATCTTAGCTTACTTCATATACTCTTTTTTGCATTTTGAGATGTATATATGTATGTATGCTTAACCCATTAACCACATTTTGGTTCAATTCTTCATACCCAGAACTTTTTAAAAACTCCCATTAATGCCACACAATACTCTAAAACATTGGCGTCTACTGTATCTGCAATTTTCCTTGCCTCGTCTATAAGCAAACCAACAATCGCCGAACCCAATAGTAAGTATTGTAAGTATAAGTATAATGTATTCGACATAGCCGAGTGAACAACAAAGTGAGGGATATTTAATGTAAAAGAAAAATAAAATACAAATGCTTACGCACTTTGGTAAGGGTTCTTCTGACAAGCATTACATTTCAGATGCCGAGTTGGATCCTAACCGTCCATCTAGAAAATTTTCTGCCCCTAGGCCCCTGGAGGATCCCCTCGATGTGGAGGCCAAGGAGAAGCAGCGTCTGCGCCAGGAGCGTCTTCTAACCGTCAACGAAGAGGCTCTCGACGAAGTGGACCTGGAGAAGAAGCGTGCCCAGAAAGCCGATGAAGCCAAGCGCAGGGAAGAGAGGTGGGTGGTCCCTATACAAGCTTTAATTATATAACCCTAATTATTATATCTTTAATATTTCTAAAGGGCTCTCAAGGAGGAGAGGGAACGTCTGACAGCTGAGGCCGAGAAGCAGGCTGCTGCCAAGGCCAAAAAGGCGGCCGAGGAAGCCGCCAAGATCGCTGCCGAAGAGGCTCTCCTGGCCGAAGCTGCCGCCCAAAAAGCTGCCGAAGAAGCTGCCCTGAAAGCCGCAGAAGAAGCTGCCCAGAAAGCTGCCGATGAGGCGCGTCTAGCCAAGGAGGCTGCCGCCCAAAAGGCCGCCGAGGAAGCTGCCCAAAAAGCTGCCGAAGAAGCTCGCCTAGCAGAGGAGGCTGCCGCCCAAAGGGCCGCCGAGGAAGCTGCCCAAAAGGCTGCTGAAGAAGCCGCTCTAAAGGCAGCCGAAGAGGCTCGTCTGGCTGAAGAAGCCGCCCAAAAGGCAGCTGAAGAAGCCGCACTGAGGGCTGTAGAGGAGGCTGCCGCCCAAAAGGCCGCCGAAGAAGCTGCCCAAAAGGCCGCCGAAGAGGCTCGTGTCGCTGAGGAGGCTCGTCTGGAGGAGGAGCAGCGTGTGCGTGAGCAGGAGCTGGAGCGCCTGGCGGAGATCGAGAAGGAGAGTGAGGGAGAACTTGCTCGCCAGGCCGCCGAGCTGGCCGAGATTGCCCGCCAGGAATCCGAGCTTGCCGCCCAGGAACTGCAGGCCATCCAAAAGAACGAGAACGAGGCCAGTGAGCCTGTGGTCGAGGAGCCCGTCACGCCCATTGAGGAACAGGAACCGATCATCGAGCTCGGCTCTAATGTTACCCCCACTGGTGGCAACAGCTACGAGGAGGAACTCGATGAGGAAGTCGAGGAGGAGGACGAGGAAGAGGAGGAGGAATAGATTCTACACAATCATCATGCTGTCAACCTAATTTAAAAAGAACAAAAAACATAATAAAAATAATATAAAACCATTTTAACGGGGCAATGGGGTGGATAATCAAATATTAGGTGTCACATAAATTCATAAATTCATTTTAAATCAACAAAACGTTGTGTTCTAAATTTAGAGCCATTATAAATTTGCTGAATAAATCAAAATTAAGATATCTTATTATTTCCAAAGCATTTAATTAAAATAATCATTTCTTTTGATGATCTTTAACCTCTTAACTATAGCCAATTACAAGATCCCCATTTAATTCTGACATAAAAATAGTTTTGTTTCGTTATCTTCATTTGGACTTTTTCAAACTTTGCGCCCACCAATAATATAAGGAATAAATACCAAAGAAAAATACCGCGATATACTAAACTAGCGATGTTTCGAAACTGTTGCTTTGACCCCACTAATTCTGCGGCACGACAACAACAAGCGAAGCCGAAAACGGTACAAGTGGCTTTGCAACTTCGTCTTAAATATTTAAAAGCAAACAGAATGTCGAAGGACGATAAGGAAAAGACGCAGATCATCGACAAGGAACTGGACCTGTCCAACGCAGGGCGAGGCGTGTGGCTGGTGAAGGTGCCCAAGTACATTGCCCAGAAATGGGAGAAGGCGCCGACGAACATGGACGTGGGCAAGCTGCGGATAAACAAGACACCTGGCCAGAAGGCCCAGGTCTCGCTTTCCCTCACGCCCGCCGTTTTGGCTCTGGATCCCGAGGAGAAAATACCCACGGAGCATGTCCTGGACGTGTCGCAGGTGACCAAGCAAACGCTGGGCGTATTCTCGCACATGGCTCCGTCCGATGGCAAGGAGAACTCGACGTCTTCGGCGGCGCAGCCGGATAACGAAAAGTTGTATATGGAGGGCAGGATTGTGCAGAAGCTAGAGTGCCGACCCATCGCCGACAATTGCTACATGAAGCTGAAACTGGAGTCCATACGCAAGGCATCGGAGCCACAGCGGCGAGTGCAGCCCATCGACAAGATCGTCCAGAACTTTAAGCCCGTGAAAGACCATGCACACAACGTGAGAACAATTATAAACTCGATTTTAGTCTTATATATATATATATATATATTCCTCTATTCCTGCAGATTGAATATCGGGAGCGCAAGAAGGCCGAGGGCAAGAAGGCGCGCGACGACAAGAATGCCGTGATGGACATGCTCTTCCACGCATTCGAGAAGCATCAATATTATAATATCAAGGATCTGGTCAAGATCACCAACCAGCCGATTAGCTATCTGAAGGAGATTCTCAAGGATGTGTGCGATTACAACATGAAGAACCCGCACAAAAACATGTGGGAGCTGAAGAAGGAGTATCGCCACTACAAGACTGAGGAGAAGAAAGAGGAGGAGCACAAGTCAGGCAGCAGCGATTCTGAATAGCATTAGGGGATTCGTCGACTTGCTTTCATTAAAACAGATTTGAGTGATTGCATGGTTCCGTTTTATTCCTTAAGAACTACACTTTATAATTACGAAAAAAACTTACTTAAACTGCTTGTAAATAGACACTAGCTTGCACTCTGGTAAATACATACATATATACACTTTACTCTTATTTAGCTTGAACTTTGTCCTATGTCAGAAAGTTTCTTAATTATATACTTTTGTACAGAACGAGATCAGGTACTTGAAATTAGTACTATCAGCTCATGAGGATTTCCAAAACACGCACGTCGTCAATCAAAAAGCCAATTGTCTACTTTTTGTTCTAAATAAAAGGAGGTATAAGGTTAATTGTTTAGGAAATCATAGAAAAATATAAGGATAGTAAGCAAATGTATTCGTAGGTAGAGTAAAAGAAATCAAAAATGTTCAAAAGAAATAGAAGTAAATAAAAATGTGAAAATTTCAAAAGCAAATAAAATAAACTATAAAGAGCTACAAACCGAAAAAATGTAAAATTAAAACTAAAAAGCGGCTTCATGCTTAAGGAAATCGAGCTTAGATAATACTGGTTAACTACTCTAAAACAGATATTGATGGATACATCAATACGCTTAAGCTAAAGCATTCATTCTATTGCAAGCCTGTTAATAATGGGCAACTAAAACTTACATTTGTACAGAATTGTGGGTAAATAATCTAGCATGGGCTTATATCTACTGCAGCCTCATGATCTTGTTGTACTGCTCGGAATAATGCATTGATCTCTGGGCCTGAAAATAATATAGATAAAGATTGAATTCCAAGGAGTCACACAAACTACAATCTACCACTGGGACGCAAGGGATCTACAAACTACGAAGCACATTTAAGACAAAACACAACTACTCATTAAGGCGGGGTGTGGATGCTAATGAAGAGCCCATCGAAGATATCCCCGAGTCGGCATCAGAAGGAGTCTGCCACATCTTTGGGATGGGCTGAATCAATCGCACAGTTTTAGCAAACACCTCGGATAAAGCCACTTCCGGAGACTTTCGTTTTGTAGCTGCAGACGCCGGGTTCATATTGTTAGGTGAAACATTTGGCTCTTTACCGCGCGGCGCCGATTTGCCCTTGGCAGAATTTATGTTGCCTACGTCGTCCTCGGGATGGATTTCCATTCGCTTCGTACTCTTTAAATGCATTCGAAACTGAGACATGTCGATGGGCTTACTTTTATCGCGATTTCCAAAATCCAAGGACACGTTTCCGTGGTTTGTCTGCAAATGAGGCGTGTCAGCATCATTGTTTTTCGGAGAACATCATTTTGATTGAACGCATTAACCTACCAGCACCAGGGAAGCCAGCATGTAGCGACACATTATGCTAGGATCCTTGCCAGCCATGACGTCGGCTAACGTGGCTGTTCCGTTGCCCGCCTTGCAAATGTCCAACACCTCAGTGCCCAAGTCCCTAATGTTGAAATTTTGCCGTTCATGGGCCGCCTCCAAAGCAGGAGCCAATCGTCTATGCCAGTCTCGGATCTAAACGCATTACGTTAGCATTTTCATTTACCGCCGTATACACAATATTTACCATTGAGCTGGAATCGGGGTTATCCAAAACGTCAATTTCGAATGGGGAGTCGCAACGTGTTGACTCATCGCAGTCGTTGACTGCTGAGTCGACATCTGGATTAGGTGTTTCAGCAGGCAAATCCTTTGCAGCTGCTTCGTCAGTTAAGGTAGCATTTTCTGGCAGGGTCGAAATTTCCAGGGCTGAATTCTCAAGTTCTGTGACATTTAAAATACAACTGTCTACTGCATTCGGCTCCATTGCTAAATCCACTGTAGTTTCAAGTCCGCTTAGAGTTCCGGACGTGTCAGTTACTTCAAGTTGCGACAAATTTGCAGTATTGTCCTCAGCTTTGGGTTCGGCGTCGCTTGCGCTCACATTTATCGACTTATCGGTGTGTGCTTCAGCTCCGTCTTCAATCTCAATTTTAACTTCTCCGATGGTGGACACACAACCTGAGCCGGCACGCAACTCGTCAAGATCAAAGCCCGAGTCAAATGTGGGTCGACGTTGGCGGAAGCCCAGGAAATCTGACAAAATATGTTACGGTTATGCGAGGTGAGACAGTATGCCAAAGCAACTTACCAAAATTATCATTAAACTCTAAGCTGCAGATGGAGCCGAGTTCTCTTTCTTTTTCGATAGCTTCTCGTTCAATCTGCAATATAGCTCTGGGAGTGGGCGTGGCTTTTGGTTGCGCCTCTCGCTTTGCAGGAAGACGCTAGAACACATAAAACACAGATGCAGGTCAAGATCCAACAGTAATTTAATGATTTCGAACACTTACTGCTTGCTTAAATAAGTCGAACTCAGTTGGAAGTTTGAAGATACATTTGCGACGCAGGCGTTTAATGGGGATACCCATAACATTGAGCAGAATGGGATAGCACACCTCCCTTGGAACATTCACTGCGACATCGGCATCCATCTCAATTACCTGAACTGTTTTTGCCTCTTCCGATGTGCCATTCAAGTTCATTATGGGCGACAACTGGCGTTGATCTTCTAAATCTGAAAGAACAACACCTTCATCGTCAAAAGACTGGCCTGCCGTGACAAATGCAATGCAGGGATGCAAGTGTGGGATCAAGTGGCAAAATAAAAGAGTAAAAAGAAACAAAGAAGTAAGTACTTGAAATAAAGTTCAAAATATTAAAAAAACGCTTATCCTTAGTACGCTTGGCGGGCGTTGGATTGCCATTGGTTTACCTGTATGCATTTGAATATCGGAAGCGTATTCCAAACCAATCCCAGAATCGATTAACAACAGTTCGTCTGGAGTGAGATCTTTTATGGGCAGATCCACTCTCGTGCTGTCCAGCACACTAGACTCATTAATGGCTAATGTGCTGCTCAGCGGCGGATTCTCTACTTGGCTAACGCTTAAGGAGTCTTCAGCCTGGCTGACGCTCAATGACGACTCCATTTGGCTAACGCTTAAAGTAGAGTTCTCCACCTGGCTGCTGTGTATCGTGGTGTTGATGTTGCTGTCCTGACTCGTGTTCGCCGTTTCGCCTAATCCCGAGTCCACTGATATTTGATTTTGCAGGGCATCGGCTGTGGCTAACGACTGGTCGTTGTCAGCCATCACAGATTGGTCCACGTTCATTGCTTCAAGGGGAGCAGTTTCGTCCGTATCCATTGCCAGATCCTCGTCCATGCACCTCTTTTTCGCCAGTTCCGCTACCAAATTGTCATCCATCAATCTCTTCGCCGGCTCAACCAATCTTCTCGTTCTGACAGTGGCTCCATAGCGGGCTGCTAGCATTTGATCCTCCAGCGCAATATACTCGTCCAGATAATCCTTCGTGGTCATGTGCTCATTAAGAATCTCCGTGGTGTTCACCTGGTTTGTGTGCACATACTCCTTAATGAGATTCAGCCTTTCGAAGGGAATATCTGGCAGAAGCGTGTTGTACCTATGCTCTACATGATATGTAAACATCTTGTACTGCTTCTTCTCATCCTGGTCGTAGGGATTGTGGGGATCCACAATTGGCGCGTGTCTCCACAGGTTGGGCGGCGTGTGATCCTGATAAAGGTATTCTATTGTTCGATTTCTCGTGCACTTTACAAAGCCCGACATGTTGAAGCGTTTGTCATCCGACATGGTCTTGAACTTCTTCGGTTCCACTGTGAGCAAATAAGGATCTACTTCATTCTTAGTCAGCTTTTTTGCGCGACGTTTCCGCGGCTCCACCGTCCTGGGGTCGTTGTTATTCGGTCTGTAAAAGTGACAAAAAAATTAGTATATCACTAAACGCAGATTTAAAGGGGAAAGTGCTTATTCTTTGATGGCACAAATGAGATTAAAGTACTGATTTTTAGGAAACACATTATATAATTAAATCAACTTTTGTTTAATCAAAATACTGGTGATCGTATTAAGAACGATTCGACTTTTAACATTTAGGTCACGTAATCTTCCTAAATTATTTAATGTCTGCTGTTAAAAGAGAATTTAAGTGCTCTTGAAAGACTTAAAGGTTTAAAATGTAAAAATTTTTAATTTAGAATGTGATCTATCACTGAATACCTTCCATGTTTTAAAGAGCATTTTTATGAATGATCTAAGCAGTCTACGTTTCTTTTCTTCAGTTGTTTGGTTTATTACACATTTCTTTTTGGACTCCATTTGTTATTTGGGCTGTGCCAGCACAAAAACGTGCTATATCATTCATTAGCATGTGATTAGGCGGCAAGCCGGCTTCTGTGATATTAACGCAAACAAGGCCGAAGATGGGGGCGTAAAGTAAAGCTCGATAAACGGCATTCAGGACTGATAAGAGCCGACGCCCCGTCAGACTCAATGGCGCCAATTGGGGAGCACGTGGTTTTGTCTTTCTCCATCTTCCATCTTCCCAACTCTTCGGTTCTAGGTTCAACTTACGCACTACTACCGCTGGGCGTCTCCTTCTGCGACTCCGATGTGAGCAGGGCCTCGATCTGGTGCTCCACCACCTGGTACATGTACTCCACACGGTCTCCATAGATCTTGCCGCAGTACTGCAGGGCACTTCCCGCGGCCACGATGGCTGATCTTCGGGAGACATAATTGTGTCCTAAGCAGTGCCGCAGTAGCTCCTCAATATACTGTAAAGATAAATCTATTAGAGGATCTGAAGGTGCTTACTGTTAGTTGAATAATAGTTTCTTTTTTGAAGATCATAGCTTCTGGCCAACTGTTGTGTTGCCAAATTTGTGACTCACGAGGCATAACTATTTTAAACATGTTTGGTGAATATGCAGAAACTAGTTTTACTGAATTTCCAACGTGATTTATAGTTAGAATTTTAGGATATGATGAATAAAAATCATAGTTAAATACATTTTCAAAAGAATTTTGGTTTGAAAAAAACTTAAATCCATTTCTATTGTTTCCGCATACGTTATGTTGGCTATGTTAGCTGAAGTTTGAAGTTGAAATATAATTTTTCGAGGCTTGAATGTACCACCACTACATTTTGCACATTGCGTCACACTTTTGTCTTGATCTTGCTGTTCCTCGACGGTTTTGCTTATCTAGATAATACTGTGATTCAACACTCACATATCCTAGTGATATACGCAGGTCCGTGGAGTAGTCCGTGTTCTTGGAGAGCTCTTCGAGGAGGACGACTAGCGAGGCGAGGTCCTGTTGCTCATCGTAGGCTAGGATGGACTTGGCCACTTGGGTTCCCGGTCGACTTCTGGCTATTTCCACTATCTGCTTCCGCGCTTCGCTCAAGGAGGCTGTGAATTGTGAATAAAAGAGAAACCAAATGGATTTAGTTAAACAAAAATCACACACCCAATCGCAGATCCGCTTTATTGTTTATTTCTGCCCTGCTCCCACACATACACACACACAGAGGGGCACCTATACACGCGGTGTACTGGAAATAGCGCTGACTTAATCAATGGGAAACGAAGATCGCCGCCTGGGGCTCTGCTCCGCTGGTTACCTAAGCTCTGGGTGCTTACCCGCTTCTTCTGGCGATATTCGCTCCATGGCTAACTAGATGACACTACAAGAAGCCCGTTTTAGGTTCGGTTTTGCACATTTTACTGGCATCATGAGGAGCTCTTCGCGCAAACACTGCAGGCACGGACGCACGAGGAGTGGGGAAAACAAAATGGTGGAGGCACGATGCTACTTCTTCCACGGATTGTATTAGTTAAGTCCAGTTATGTTATATTTTTGCTTTGTTTTGTTTTTCATTTCCTTGACAGGGATATTGGCGCGAATCGGTGCAGGGACAATTTCCAATTCACCCCAAGATATATGTATTTCTTATTTTGTTTTGCTCTCCGGACGAGTAGCGAATGAGAGAAGAGACGCACCAAAATTACTGCGGCAATGCTGTTAGGGAGCCATGTAGGCATGGTCACCTTAAAGTTATCGATATTATCGGGTCGTTTAGTATTTTGAGATCGATGAATACCTAATAATAACCAATGAACAGAAAGTCTTTTACTTTTAATTGTTCGCTATTATCTTTAGGCCTAATATAAACAGATTAACAATAACCGAAATAGAAAGTGCACAAAATTCCTTTTTTTTCTGTTTTTCTGGGAAACATTTCTGCAACCTCAATTTTGGTATTTTTATGAAAACAAAATTTGCAGATAGTGTCATCACTATCGTGAAAACAAAATTTGGCAGATAGTTTCATCACTATCGTGATTGATTTGCCTATCCCAAGTGTCATCACTTTTACAAAACAAAAGTCACTATTATTTTTGTATTTCCGCACTTGTTTATCCCGAAATGTCCAACCAGGAGACCCAGGTTTCCAGCCTGCCGATGCCGCCGGAGCGGTACATCGCCAACTACACGGACGAGAACATCCGGCGCAATCGAGCGCCACGCCCACCACCGCCGCCCGCGCAGCACGAAGTCTATAGCATGTTTGGCATCCAGTACAACAACGACGAGATGATCCGCAGCCTGGAGTCCCAGAACATTAAGCGACTGATTCCCATCCATTTCGATCGGCGCAAGGAGCTCAAGAAGCTCAACCACTCTCTGTTGGTCAACTTCCTAGATCTCATCGACTTCCTCATCCTGAATCCCGACAGCCCGCGGCGCACAGAAAAGGTGAGAGCACCCTAGTCAATTGATCCATTCAAATGTCGCATCTATTGTTTTACACCCATTTGAAATCGTAGATTGACGATATCAGTCTGCTGTTTGTGAACATGCATCACCTCCTCAACGAGTTTCGCCCACATCAGGCGAGGGAAACGCTGCGCGTCATGATGGAAATGCAGAAGCGGCAGCGCGTGGAGACCGCAACCCGTTTTCAAAAGCACCTGGAACGTGTGCGCGAGATCGTGAATACCGCCTTCTCAGCTCTGCCGGTTCTGGATGAAGACGACGAGAGCGGCGGCGCAAAGATTAAGACGGAGGTGGATCCGTTGGAGGCGAATGCGGCGGCAAAGAATGATCCCAGTTACCAGCATGACCGCATGTTGTGCAAACTGGTGGATGCCATCGAATGAGCTGAGTTGGCAAAAGACTGGACATCGACGCTGGAAATAGTGTCAATCATTGTGAATGGCTTGGAAAAAAGAGCTCCTCATATTTATAACTGCTTTTAGTCTAAGAAATAAAACCCCAATTGTGTGATGAGAATCTTTCACGTCTAATGAGTAATTCATTCACTCGGCATTAATGTGCTAAGTCATCTTTGAGATAAGCTTTACACAGATAAGATCCGAGATAAAGGCACACGTTTGAGCATCCCACAAATTTCACCATTGAAATTATGTAGTCAGCGTGGAATAATAATTTTGTCAAATGTCATAAATCATATACCCGATCTAGAACAATTTCTTCTGGATCAGGAGAACAATATAAATGTATATATGTATTTCATTGTAAAGGAAACATGAACACCTCACACGTTTTCCTACTTTTTGATGGTTGCACGGCATCATCGTGGCTAAGCGTACAGTACGTTTCATAATGTACATATATGTATGCGGACTAATGCATTTATACGGGTTTTATTAGATCCACTAATTTTGTTTAATAAAAATGATTAAAAAGCCAACTTCATTCATAATTGTATTATAAGGTTTTTCCCTAAAGTTTTGGAAACTCACTGTGCCCTATACGAAGCCCAAAGTGGATTTTCTAAACAAACATGGTTTAATATGTTTACTAGCTTTCTTAGATTGTAAAGCCCGCGATAAGAGAGCTGTATCTGAGTGAATCTTCACATTTATTGAGATAAACTCCGATAAAAGCAGGTGCCATGCGCTATAGAAGATCATTTCTCGCGCAGCATTGCAGCTGTGCAAGTCGGCTTAATAAAATATTCTGAAAACCCTTAACTCTGTGACTTTGAACTTAATTTTTTGAATAACTTGTGGTTGTGCTCTTTAATTAAGAACTGCAGCGTATTAATTGAACAATCAATATCAAGAGCAAGCCAATTGTGAAAACCTATAGTGGCAAACAGTAATCGCTGAGATGTCGGAAAATAATATTAAAACAAATTCAGAGAAAAGCAAAGGTAAAGTGGTTACAAATAATTTTGATAAAGTGTAAAATACCTAATATAATAAAAAACAGAATCCTTAAAAAGTGAATTGTTCCAAATTGTGTAATGTAAAAAGTAGCAGCAAATATCAAAATATTAAAATGTGATAAGCTGTTTATTGTGGGAAATTTAATCGTAACCTTTTATGACAATACAAATTAGTCGTAAAATTATGTGATTCGTAATCTGAGTACTTAAACGACAGAAACAAGTGTGGAAAAGTTCAGATAGTGTTTGTGTGATAAAATTACAGCCTCATGCAATAAGTTATTGCCCTAAAAAACGCTCTTATCAATTCAGGGCTGGAAAATGACAAGGATGCGGATGGCAATTCAGATAGTACGGCGGAGGCGGAGGCGGAGGCGGCTGCCACGCCCACCGAAGAAGGTCCTGCCACCTTTGACAAGGCGATCGAGAGTGCTGGCTTCGGAATCTTCAATCTGATGCTGCTGGTCGTCTCCATTCCCGCCCAGAGTGCCGCCATCTTCGAGTCCAGCTCCATGTCCTACATCCTGCCAGTTGCCGAGTGCGATCTTCACCTGACTCTGGAGGACAAGGGTGTGCTGAATGCGGTGGCCTACGCGGGCATGACCATCTCGGCCATAGCCTGGGGCTATCTGGCAGATACCAAGGGTCGCAAAAAGATACTCTACTGGGGCTATCTGATCGATGCTGTGTGCGTGTTTGGCAGTGCCTTGAGCCAGAACTTCAGCATGCTGGTGATGTTTAAGTTCCTGGGTGGCTTGGTGTAAGTACTGAGTACTGTTTTCTCTAAATTAAGACTTTAGTTTCTATTAAATTAAAGGGTTAATGGCCCGGCAGCTGTGCTTTTTACTTATCTGACCGAAATGCACGGATCCAAGCACCGATCTTCCGTTCTGATGATCGTGGGCATGGTGACCTCCACGGCGACGGTTTCACTGCCTCTTCTGGCCTGGGGAATCTTTCCCAGAGATTGGGACTTTGAGTTCTGGGGCTTGCAAAGTAAGTTACCTCACAACATGTTAAATAACTATGATTTAATCGTTCATTTATCTTCAGTCCACAGCTGGCAAATTTACCTGTTCGTCCTGGGCATCCCAAGTTTGATCAGTGGATTGATTTTCTGCAGCATGCCAGAGAGTCCGCGATTCCTAATGGCCCAAGGACGCAACGAGGAGGCGCTCGAAGCCTTCAAGCAGATCTACCATGTGAACAGTCGCAAGCCCAAGGACAGCTACCCAGTATGAGAATATTTAAGCATCGATGCAGTGTTAGCGTTTAATCGAAATCATTTCCCTACAGATAAAAGCTCTTATTCAGGAAGTTCCCGATCGTAAGGCCGCCCAGAACGAGGTTATCTACACCATCGAGGAGAAATCCGGAGAGGTGCCCACCAAGCGACAGTCCCGCACTTTGGCGGAGAGCCTCCGATCCGGGTTGCAGCAGATGAAGCCTCTGGCCAGGAAGCCCCTGCTGGGACTGGCCATCTGCTGCTACGTGATGCAGTTCGGCATCTTCCTGGGCATGAACACCATCCGGCTGTGGCTGCCGCAGCTCTTCGCCTCCATGGCCGAATATGAGGCACTGCACGCCGGCGACGGATTGGATGCCAGCATGTGCACCATCCTGGAGTTCAGTGTCAATCGGACGGCTGAGACCGCCCTAAACTACGACGACGCCTGTTCCGAGGTAGGTATCAGATAATGCTTGGAGATAGCAGATCTGGATAGTAGATCTGGTGTGCAGCTGTAGATTGGGCTTATCTGACAGCTCACCTAACGCCTAGTCATCGTGATCGTGACGTGGTTATCTCTCTCTACTCACAAAATACAAGATTACCACACTATCGTTCATAATTGTGGAAATTGCATACCATTTGATTTAATAGTTACATGCAAACTGGAAGTGACTTTAACTTCTTTTATAGCCCAAGGTAATATCGATGGACATGTACCTGAATAACATCATTGTTTCGGCCACCGGCTTTGTGGGCTACTTCTTTGCCGGTGGAATCGTGCGGGCTCTGGGTCCAAAACGCATGATGAGTAAGTTGCTCCTTGCTCCCGGAGTTGTGCATCCTTGGTGATATAACACTTGCCTACTTTGCAGCCTACGGACTGTTTCTGTCGGGAACCTTTGGCCTCATGCTTTACTTCTCCGTAAGCAGTCTAATGACACTCATTGTGGCAGCTATCTTCCTTACGATTACGGGCATTGCTGTCTCCTCACTTTTGGGAGCTGTTGTGGCCCTCTTTCCCACACAATTAAGGTAGGTTTTCTATTAATGGCATAGTAATATGGTATTAAATGAAAGGTTAACATTTGCAGAACCGTTGTGGTGGCCATTGCCATGATGTGCGGACGCTTTGGTGCCCTCTCCGGAAACTTACTCTTCCCCGTGTTCGTTAAAATCGGTTGCTTGCCTCCGTTTATAATGGTCTCCTCAGTGCTCCTACGTAAGTTGAAGTTGGTCTGTTTCTTAATAATTATTTCACTTACACTTGTATCCCATTTTATTGCAGTTTCCGGCATCCTGTCCATATCTCTGCCTGATCCAGCCAAGGCCACGTTTACTTAGAATACAATAAGAAATAACAATAATAGTCCTAGGAATGCCCATTTACTTAGAATCGGATCTGGCGACACTAGCTTTTGTTTAGTTTTACAAATTAGCGATAACGACTCAACTGGATTAGATAGGCGCTCAACAACTATTTATATTTACCTTAAGTAATCAAACCAAATATATCTTTATTGTTGTACAAATTGCCATGTTATGAGAGCTCCCATCAAGTTCCTACGTGCTTAGGCCAGAGAAGGGGCAAGTATCTGCGGATCCCTCAAAGGACTCCTCAAGGGACTCCGCTGGTGGTGGTGGGCCAGGACAATAGTCGGCGGAAGTTGCGACATGCAAATCTCATTAGCACTAATTAAGTGTATCCGGCGGTGCCGAGTTGGGTTGGCATTCGGCTGGGTGGCTGTGTCGGCAGGTGAATTGGCAGGTGAATTGGCAGGTGAGTGATCAACTACAGATAACATTAACCGGATTTGCAAAGGCTCCAGACGGGCAAAGTGGAAATTAGTGCTGGCTGAATTGACTTTTCGTGGCATCCTTTAAGTGGATGCTCTTTAGCCCATTGAGCGCATTAGCGAATCCTGAACAACATGGACTTTCACCAAATGTGCACTCAATTTTAATCACTTTGGAGCAGCCTTTTAATCTTAAAGTACCAGGAATTGCTAATTATGATTGCTGGCATGCTTTTTATTTCTGGAAATACACAAGTACCTCTTAAAATTGCAGACAAAACATATCTACATCTAGTAATGGTACAGTGTTTAAGATTTGTACTGACAACAATGATTTAGTGATAGTTACTACTACTAATATTTCATTTGATTTCGCCTTATAAAAAGGCATAAAGTTTTGCAATTTAGATATTTGAGCATGATTTATTGGGATTGGAAATTTCCACATGCCACAATATGTAAATATTCCCATTCTGTAAGTATCCAGGAGTCTTTCGAGTAATTTTCAAAATTTGCACTGCCTTTCAAATAATAATAATATATTAATAATAATATTCAAATGTCGGAGCGGGCAAGGGATAATGCCGAGGAGGCTGCAGATTTCGAGACGGCGATCGCAGAGTGCGGCTTTGGGCTCTTCAACCTGTTCATCCTGTGCAGCGCGGCTCCCTGCCTCACGGCGATGGTCTTCTCGGCCTCGGCGCTGTCCTATGTGATGCCCTCCGCCGAGTGCGACCTGGACCTGAGCATCGTGGACAAGGGCATGCTGCATGCGGTGACCTATGCCGGCATGATCATCTCGGCGGTGCCCTGGGGCTTCATAGCGGACACCGTTGGACGCAGACCCGTCCTCATTGCGGGCGGCTGGCTGGATGGCTTCTTCGTCCTGTGCGCTTCCCTCAGCCAGGACACTGCCCAGCTGATGGCCTTCAAGTTCTTCGACGGACTCATGTAGGCGGGCTACCTTTAGTTTAGTTTCAGTTTTCGCATGTATTCATTAATTCCTATCCAAATCCTATCCAGCATCTGCGGTCCATTTGCGGTCGTGGTCAGCTACCTGGCCGAGTTCCATGGCAAAAAGCATCGGCCCTTCATCATGCTGTTCGTGGGTCTATGTGTCTCCCTTGGATCGATGATTTTGCCCCTGTTCGCCTACGTTCTGCTGCCGGTGCCCATCCTTTTCAAGGTCTCCTCCATGAAGTGTGCGTGAGACTGCTCCACCTCCTGACCTTAATTACGAACTCTATCTTCCGCCAGCAGTTCGCACCTGGCAGGTCTTCCTGGCGGTCAGCTCGCTGCCCAGCCTGCTCAGTGGCCTCCTGCACATCTTCCTGCCCGAGAGCCCCAAGTTCCTCATGTCGCAGGGAAACTATAAAAAGGCTCTGGCCTCCTTGCAGCGCATCTACAAGCTGAACAAGCGGAAGAGTAGAGAAAGCTACCCGGTACTAACCGATTTTCTTTACATTTGTCTGCTTTTTGAATAATTTATTATAACATTTATTACAACAGATCAAACGACTCACCGATCCCACGCCCGATCGGTCTGATGACCTTGATGGTACTGGGCGGCCATCAACGCTCAAGGATAGATTTAGTCGGGCCAAGAGCAAGTTCCTCGACGGATTCAAGCAGCTGAAGCCTATGTTTTCCAATCCCTATTTGGCCATTTCACTGCAGGTGTATTGCCTGCACTTCTGCCAGATTATGTGGTAACTATTATATATTTGAAATATTGAAATACTTTTATATATCATACACACGTTACATATTCTAGTGTTAACTCGGTGCGTCTGTGGCTGCCACAGATCTTCGCCACGATGAACGCCATGGACTCCTTGGGTGCGAATGATACGAGCATGTGCGCCGTCTTGGACCACAATGCAAATGCGATGTCCATGGACGCGGAGGAGAAGAGGGTGGAGTGCGCTCTAGTGGGTAGGAGATCGCTTGGTATGGGTTTCCGGATCTAAAGTAATGATTTCTATCGTGCAGCATCACGACCCGGATAGCTATTTGGACAACATCACGGTAGCTGGAATTAGTCTGGTCGGCTTTCTGATCATCTTCCCCTTCATGCGGTTCCAAGTGGTCTCGAATCACATACTGAGTGAGTACTGTACTTATGCTCGGGATGCAAGGCGAGTCTCAAATATTTGAAAATACCTCTATCACTATGCTGATAACATGATTAATTGCTAGTTTCCAATTCAATGCAACTCCTTAGAGCCTTTGCATCTCCGTTTAAATTATTTATTTATATGAGCTCCTGGCAGAGGTGTTCCTATTCATCTGCATTTTCCTGGTGGGCAGCCTGTACTTTGTGAAGACTTCGCTGGTGACGATGATAGTTTCCGCCGTTTACCTGACCATGATGGGCATTTGTGCCACTACGATCATTGGAATGTCCGTGGTGATATTTCCCACCCTGATGAGGTTTGATATCCTTCATAGTAAATCAAGATTAACATCTGCCTCTCTTCGCCAGGACAATGGTTCTGCTACTGATCATGACCTTCGGAAGACTTGGCTCTGTAAGTGGCAATATGTTGCTGCCGGTTTTTATGCAACTTAGCTGCCTGGCTCCGTTTCTCTGGCTTTGCTCACTGATGTCAAGTGCGTAGTAATCAATTTAAATACGAGAATTAATTCTCAGGTAATCCCTATTTGCATATACAGTTGCCTTTCTGGTTTCGCTGTTCCTAAAAGTCGACGATCAGCAATCGCTTAACTAAACTGCCATACACGTACATTTGGTCTTGGTTGTAATTAATTGACTCGCTGTCGATGAATTCTGGGAGAATTAATAAAAATAATAACAAACAGTCGACTGTGCGGTTAATTCAACTTAATTACCTTTGAACCACAGGCAATCACATGCCAGACGGTGCTGATTAATTTCTTGAAGCCTTTTGATTGGTGGGGAATGTATAGATGTATGTATATATCTGGCGGTAATTATGTTTTTGCGGTTACCAATTAATTTGCACATGCAAAGTTGACTTGCAATTCGCGCTTCGCTGGCTGCCAAAGTGATTTCCACCAGCAGATGTCCTTTGTCTGGCGAAAAGTTTTCCCCTGCATATTTTTCTAACCGCACCGCAACAACCATAAATCAGCACTAAAGTTTGTTGCCATCGACGGGCGACAAAATCAATGGGAATCTCCCTGTGATGCACACGTGGCGTATACTTGATTTCGCCCAAAGAACCGGCAACGAGAGTATCCTATTTCCTGGCACTTTCCTTCTCGACTCGGGAAACTAACCTATTCCTCTGGCTGTCAAAACAAAGTCAAGCGGTAATTGACACATGTTGACTTGGGGCGTTTCCCTTGCCAGTTGTTGGTGCTCTTGGCTCCCAGATCGCACATATGGCTTGTCTGCATATTGAGTCATATCCGTAGCTTGGGCTGCACTTATTTCGGTTCAATTTATGGGTGGTGTTAGACCAACCCACGCAAGACTATTAAAGCAGTTTCCCGCCTAGAGCCATCTACGTTTTGCCTGCTCAGCACTTAAAGGATATTATAAATTCATAATCAATTCAACATCAGTTTGTTCACATATAATAAGAAATTTGTAAAACCGATGAATAGCAGTAAAATGAAACTACGTATATGCCCACTTAAGTATGCTACGAAACTGTGCGTTTAATAACATTTTGCAACTGACTGCACAAAGCATTTGTTTTAGTTTCGTGAATTAAGTAGCGGGTACCCGAAATTCGCCTTAACTTTAGCACACTTTTTCTCACTCTATCTGCGGGTGGAAAAATTTGACTAAAAGCTTAATGCATAAATGTATTCCCCACAACTTCTGCACATTGCTCAGTATTTTATGAAGCTCTCTATTTTGAAAATGTAAAAAAAATACCTCTGGCTACTCGTGCGCTCTATAAAAAAGGCCAGAACAACAAATGCGCATAAATTTATCATAATAAACATGTATAAATCGCCGTGAATATAAACAGGGCAGAAATATGCTTAGGGCGGCCTAATGGTTGGCTGTGTTCTTTTGGGGGGCGGGGCCAAATGTAAGCTATAAACTAAACGGAACAAGATCGTAAAAAAAAAGCTAAACAAGGAAATGCATACGCTTGTAAGTGTGTGCGTGCCCCGGGCCGAAATGAGGTACATAGTGCTAAGATTGTGGGGGAATCTAAGGATTCTACGGACGCACAGATGGAGGATGAGGGGATCCGCCTGAATGGGCAGTCATAATCACATAGGGCCGAAAAAAAGGAGACTTGCGGGGCTGGGCAAGTGGCAGACACAAACATTGGCAGACATTAGCAAACACAAAATAAGACAAACACAAGCACAATCACAAGCACACAATCACAATGGGTCATTGGAGCGGTCCTTGAATGGTCCTTTGTTCGGGCAAGTGTGTGGGTGTTCCGCAGCATGTGATTGTGTAAGTGTGAACCGCGTCCTTTGCCATCATTTGCAGGTCATTCATCACAGCACCACGAGGTAAAACGAAATTTACACCTGCCCACTAAGGTGGTGTATCAGGTGAGCTGAACAAGGGTTTTTCAGTGGATTTTGAAGTTTCTACTATGAAAATGGCAACTAAGTAAACCTTCTCCAATTTACTTCAGAAGCCCAAGGTAACATCATATTTTCTAACAATTAATTATTAATTAAATAGATAAATTATTTTCAAAATCGAAATGACTTCTAAGCGCCTTTTTTTTTTTAAATATTCATTGAACCTATTATTACTGAATTTTCATTCCGACAGAATTTAGGACTTGCTATAAAAACATATCCTGCAACATGTTGCCAGCAGAGTAATGTTGCTAGGTTCTCTCAACAGGTATGTTTCCAGCCTTTCGGTTGCGTTGGTGTGCGTGCCGACTGGCCTGTGGAGGAGGCAGAGGCAGCGACGCCGCCGTCGACGTCGTCAGAAGGACCCTGCAGATTTGGTGTTTTCATCCATTTTCAGGCAAAGCGTTCAGTCGGCGGCGGCACTTGCATCGCTAAGGACACGCGCAGCACAGGAAGCGGAAACTCGGGCGCCATTTCAACAAAATAACAGTGTTGCCAACTAACGGTGTTTTCGTAGTGTGTGCGTGTGGGCGTATTGCCACTGTATGGGTGTTGTGCTTGCTTTAAGCCTGTGAAAAGCGCAATGGAAAATAGTGGCCATAAAAAAGGGGCTACAAAGTGTGCAAAAAGTTTGTAATGTAAACACATGTGGGCTGCAAATATGTGCAGTATTGTGATTTCATAAATTCAATTTAAATGCTATTTATAACATCAAATTGTGCGACAATTTTAGTAACATGTGATTAAGCGCTTACCTTTTTGTTCTCATGGAGTATAAATAGAAACGGTTTCTAAAAAAAAGAGCTTCATTCAAAAGTGAAATGCGGTTTAAGGTTTTATTAGCTCGTAATCGTGTGTATAGGTGTGAATAATAATTGAATAAAATAAAGGGATTAATGAAGTGAAACAATATGATTAAATTCAACCGTTTCGTGAAATTAAATCAATTTGTGTATTATTCCTAATTGATTGCAATAACAAGTTGCACTTTTAAACGATTGTAAACCAAATGATAGATTAAATCATATTTACCTATAATCCATGTGCGTTTAAACATCAGAACATACGTGTATACTTTAGCACTTAAACTCGTTTCCAAGATTGCAAGGTTGACAGTTTTGTGACCAAATGGCCACATGCAGTGTTAAACGCAACTCGTCCTTGACCACCGCTCAGAATTAAAATTAAAAGCGGTGTTGCATGTGGCTGACAGTTGAAAGAACATAAAAAGGAAAACTTCTTGGGAAACCCGCCACAAAAGAGGATCAACTGAAAGCCCAGCATTGATGCAGAAATTAAGAGTCAGCTTCTGGGAGAAATCCGGCGTTCTCAATGGTTTCTATGGCGCCGGGTTATTAAATGTGGCATAAGTGCACCGGGATCATTACGGAAACCACCATCTATCCAGCACACAGGCTGCCTGCAAAATGTCGGAGATTGTGGACACCGAGCTGCTGGTCAACTGCACCATCCTCGCCGTCCGGCGATTCGAGCTGAATAGCATTGTGAACACCACGCTCCTGGGCAGTCTCAACAGGACCGAGGTGGTCAGCCTCTTGTCGAGCATTATCGACAATCGGGATAATCTCGAGAGCATCAACGAGGCCAAGTGAGTGGGCAGCAAGCACTGCGTCCTTTTATTTAGCCTTCCAGGTACTTTGACTCCTCGCTCGCGCTCGTCCTTTATTTATTTTCGCCGAGATCCTCTAGCAGCGCCCACCCAAAGTTATGCAAATTAAACGGTAGAGTTAAGAGCGATTCGCGGAAGCAGTCGGGTTTCCCTGATGAAGGCCAACTGATTACTCGCGGCGAGGGCTTAAATTGAATAAAGTTTCGCGGGTCTGGCAGTTGATAAACGTGTTTGGCGTTCGTCCGGTTAAATCGCTGCACTCGAACTGAAAAGTATACAAATAAAAATTAGTATACATAGCGTTTCATAGACTTAATAATATATTTCCCTGCTAATTTTTATTATCAATTGCAATTTTTTTGAGTGTCGTTTTGGAAGAGTAAACAGTCTTAGTCTTGGAAAGTCTTGGAATCCCTAACTTTGGTAGCAGAGAGAAATTTGTGTACATTTGTTTAGGCCTAATCTGATTGCTTTTGGAAATATATCCATAGTCACGCTTATATCATGAATACCGAAAATAAATCGTGCTACTCACGCTTAATATCCTTAAAGGAGACTTTTAATTATAAATACCACGCGCTGCATATTCGGTACTGTAATGCAATTTCAAATATCTTTCATTTTGTAATTAAATTTTTTCCTGCAAACTACACATCCCTTATTTAAAAGCGGACAAAAAAGAATGCTTCATATAATAATAGGTTTGTTTTGAAGGTTCTTATTTTCACTTTTTTAATTTTGCCTAAAGTTTTTAAAGCGAAAGTGGTTCATAGGTTATGACAGCTTAATTAAAAACATATTCTACAGCTTTAATAGCTTTTTATAGTCATTATTTCATTATTTCGAATAACCGCAATGCCATTAAAATTATGTTAATAGATTTTCCATCATTAGCTAGGCTTGCCAAAAATTCTCACTTTCCTCATAAAATCAGTTTAAACGTTCGGGATTTTGTGGTCCGTGGTAATTGAGTTGCTGATTAGTTTGCGAAGGAGTTGGCAAAGCCAAATATAGTGCGTTGTTGGTATGTTTCAATCAGGGCAATTACTTTAAGTTGACCAAGTTATAAGTTATAAATACCCGCGTTTTCATTCGTACCGAAAGCTAACCACAAAGTAAAATTAATGACTTGCCGCCATTGCGACTATTGCGTAATAACTCAAAAGCTTGGTCCATAAGGAAAATAAAAAAAGGAAGGGCAATCGCTGAAAGTTTCAGCCGGGGGATAAATATTCACTCGACTTCGCCTTTAACTTCGCATTTAACCAGCGATGGATTTCGTCCTTTTTGCAACTGGTTAATTGAACGCATAAACTGTTTTTCGGCCTCATTACAGGGGCTTTTGTTTTAGCTGGATGTCCTTTAACTGTTTTCAGACGCAAAATTCAAGAGGATATGAAGTTGTTTTTGCTTTCATCTTGCTTTATTGTCACCCAACAGTCCTTCCAAACTGGTTTGTATCTAAAAGTTAGTGGGAAAAGTTTATGTAACGTTTAAAAAGTTGTGACATGTGTGAGAAAAACCTATTTTGAAATTCCAAAGCTAAATTCAAACACGGTACTTAAATTCCAGGAAAATATAAATCAACATTTGACGAACAATTTCTGCTCTCAATTTGCACTTCAAGCCATGGCGCTTTGTGCTTCAATTAAAACGATTTCCACGAAATGTCTGACAACTACTATGTTTGATGTACATAGGTGTGGCTTTTAGAGAAATGCTTTTGATTACCGGTTATTTTCCAGAGAACAAAGTCACTCAGTGACTTCCTTAAACTTCAAGTTATAAATGGGAATACAGCTTAGCAAAAATATTTAAAATTTAAGCATAAAGCGGTCTGGGCATTACACACATAATTTGCAATTTAAGTTAATTTTCTGCCCTGCAAATTCCATTGTAATTGCTTCCTTTTAGTTTAGAATAGCCAAGTGCCACAATAAGCTGAAAGGACTCACTCACACACACACGTTTGCTAATTGCTTTCCACACCAACATCCTGTTTTAGGTGACAAACTACGCGAAAAGGGGAAAATAGCGAAAAAATAATTAAATTCCGACAAATGCAAAGCCCTCTGCTGGCCACCCAAACTAAATCCTCGAAAAACTTTGACACAAACAAAACGACCTTCCAAAACTTGTTCGATGGTCTATATTTGGCCCCTAAGCCTCGATGCCTAATGCTCTTTGTGAAAGGGAAAGTAAGTAAAAGTGGAATTGTGCACTGCTAGAAAAAAGGTCCTGATCCTATTTATTGTGCATGTTTGCAAGACATGCAAATTCAAAGTAAAATATGTAAGCAACGAATATCAATTCAGTTTAGCAACTATCTAGAACAACTTCTCCACTTATTGTGTATGAAATGTGGTACAACGAAATTGTTTACTGTGCATGTCCTTTGTTTATGTGTGGGCATTGGAGCAGGTGAATTGCCTGCCGCTTGTCTCGGACTAAGCTCATTATGTTTGCTTCAATCAGAACAAATGTTTCGGACTCTTCCCATGGATTATTGATGGAAGGAATTCGACAGCTTCGCCACGCGTATGGGATTTCCTCACATTGTCCACACACTTCAGTGCGCGTCCGCGTTCCACGCTGCGTATACGCAATGTGGTAGTATATTACAAACCAATGGAATGGCTCGCTTGAGTCGATTTAAAGAGATCGCATCCTTTCGAATTTGATGTTTATGGCGCTTCGTACGCTTATTGATTTTGATGCTTGCCCAACGATAAGAGCACAGCACAGCACAACAAAGGACCCACGACATTAGTCCATATCCTGACGGTTGTAGCTGCTGTTGGTTGCTGTCCATCGGGACATTGGCATTTTTATGGCCAAACTCAAATCCAATCAGAATGGATGGCCCACATAAAAACAAGAAGTGTTCATCGATATTGGCGAGCATCGAATTTCGAATGCTTTACACAAAATTAGTGTAGATGGTGCTTAAAAAAAGAAATCAGATAGCGGCAGTCCTTGGGGGAATGTTGTGAATTTTCTGTAATTTTATCGATTTTACAGTAATAAAAGTAAGGAATTAGACACAGTAAACAGAATAATGTAAATTCGATTTGATTAGAGAACATATGCTGATATGTATGCGGTTTTTGTAATTTTTCCTCGTTACTTACCATTCTGCGGGGATAAAAACCCAGCCAGTTACAAAATCTCTGTAAAGTGTGTCATTTATCTGGAAAAACCGAAGTGAGCCAGCTTGTTTAGCTGAGGAACCCCTTGGAGACGAACTGTGACATTCCGGAGGAAATTCGAAAGAAATGGTTCGGATTAGGTCCGGCACGGGGGAATAAGAAGTCCGGAAGGAAGATTCCAAGATTCCTTGCCCCGCAGTCGGGAACAGTTTGTTTATGTCTACTCATCGATGGCTAAGCACCAGCTCAGTAGAAATGGCTACTGTTTTTTAAAAAAAACAGTAGCCTAGAAATGGATTTTGGAAAAATATTGTTGGCCATTTCGAGGGAAGTGGACGAGAGGAGCGCAATCTGCACAAGTTGAGTAATTTGCATATGACAAATTTTTCAATTACCTTTTTCTCGCCAAACATAAAACAAGTCCCCAGTGCGGATGGGTATTTTCAATCAGTGGATGCGGAGAGGGCTGCATTAATACGCAGTAGGGCACGCAAGGCCAATGAAACAGATACTCGGACAGAGGCATGAAAATTTAATGGCCACTCCATGGCAAACAACATGAACAGTTTCATTTACGCACTGCCATGCCACCATCGTCATCAACACTCCCGATTGCTCTGTCAAGTGCATTTCTGCAGGACACCGAATGTGGTGGCAGGAACTGGGGGTCTCCAAGGGGGTCGAGGGGGTCGAAGGGGGTCGAGGGGGTCGAAGGGCTGGCGGGAAAGTGAGGGACATGTGAAGCACCCGCGTTCATAAATTCTGAAATTGAAAATGGCCTCATTTGCGAAGCGTGTGGAAAATTCAAGTGACTGCAGCCCCACTTTAAGCACTCATTGTTTTTTTCCGTTCCACACTGATGATTTTGGGGTGCGGACTGGAAGGTGCCTGTGACAGCCTCCATTTGTCAGGCATTGATGAGCATTAGACCCAACTTATCTGCTGTCTCCGACAACACACACACATGAGAGCAAGGATAACACTGAGGAAAACATTTTCGCCTCAGACTGCTATTCAAGCGTTGTTTTCTGCTTAAAACCAAAGTGTTCTGCTCGCTCATTAAAACACTTTGCCCTAGGGTTGCCAAATGCCAGCATTCTTGCATTGCATATTAAAATATGAATTTCACAGTACTTACTTAGAAGAAAACCAATTACCGAGCACTTATAAGCCCACCTGAAAGTCGCTTCGCCGCGCCGACCTATTAGTATTTCACCAACTGTATGCAGCAAGCCTTTAAACTACGTGACACTTGCAGTTCCGTAACTTTACCGACTTTTCCTACTTTGGCAACTGCCGTTGGCAGCCGAAGTTATCGCCCGGCAGTATAAACACACGGTGGGCCAACTTGCAACCTGCGTGCGGCATGCCCAATGAGGTCCTTGCCGAGCACTTGGCACCCTGATCTACCCTGGTTTCCAGTTGAGATGGCATCTGTGCAGTAGCCGAAAAGGACACCCAAAGGAACCAGAGAGCGAGGCAACCCAGGGAACCAGGCAACCAGGGAACCATGGAACCGGAGGCAAGGCAACCAGAGACCCAGTCACAGATATATAGCTAGGGAAGTAAAGTAGCCGCAAGACCGCCAATTTGGGTTGCATTGCCCGGTTCGTCATGCATAAAATATTCAGTGGAATATGATAAAGAGCGAAATGCGAATGCGGAACATGTTAGCTGAAGCGGCTCCAAGGAACTGCGTCCTTTGCCAGGACGTCAAGCGGAGGTTACAGGTTACCAAAAGGGGGTCGACGACTACTAGCCGAGTTAATGTGGGTAACTCACCTTCATGAGTGCGACGATAAACTCGTCCAACTGCCACATAATGACGGGCAATTTGTTGCTGCCCCCCAGGAACAGGAAATTACGCAAGGGTAAACTGTAATCGATGATAATTTCTTTAATTTGTCTAATTAACTCAGAACAGCGCAATTAATAGTGCTGCAATTTGACAGGTTAGATAACTAGATAGAACTCATTAAAAGACTATATATTATATTAATAATAGTGAAAATTAGTTTTGGTGCAAATTACTCATGAATAATATGTGAAATCTCTACTCTATTGCTCATCGATTTAAATTGATAACCGCAATTTATCACCCAGTAAAGGTCATCATTTAAACATAAGGCCAAATCAGTTGAGCGAAAGTCTGTGTGATGGTAGAAATGGATGAGTGCACCCACATTGAGTCAGTGTAAACAACTGCAAATTCAATCAGGTCGAAATGGCGGAAAAAAAATACATTTTGCCCACGTATTGATTCTGTGATAGTCGTGGAAAAGCCACTCGAAATTCTTTCACTTTAACGAATCAAAGCAGCTGACACTTTTGGGACTTTTGCGGAAGCAATCAAATAATAACAAAAAAAAAAAAAATTCAAATGCCCTTGCCTGCCAAATGTGCTGCACAATTTTTAGGGAATTTGCGGAATTTGTTCCAACGAAAATTTGCATACTCAGGGCCAAATGTACGACGAGTATAACGACAGTCGAGCGATGCCAACTTGCCGCTGGAAAGTTACACTGCCAAAATCACCAGGGGAAAATACATCATTTCGTCATTAGGCGAATTTCTAGCAAGCGGCACAGAAATTATAAGTGTGCACGGAAGTACAAAGTAAAAACTTACCAACGGATGTAATTATTTCACTTCTGATGGCCAAGCACTTCCGTCCATGAATAATGATTACTTTAATAACAGGAACAAACTGGCGCTTAGCACGGATTTACAATAGCATTAAACCTAATTAGGCGGCCATAAGGGAAGCAGGGCCAGAGCAAAAATACAAAATACATTTATCAAGTTAAATTTGACTAAATTTGCTAAATTAGGCTGAAAATGTACACCGAACTGCCTCCTGTGTCCTTCGTTATCCTGGTGCTCCAAAAGTCAGCTGCAATGGCAGGAGACCATAAATCTGCTGGCAACTTTTTGCCTGTATTTGTAAAAAGTGAAAAGTTCCTCAGACAACAGCAATTATCATAATTGGAAAACACAGCCGAAAGTAGCGAAGCTCAAAGAAGTAGGCAACGAAAATTGCTTAAATTGAAGGTGGGCGCGTTTGTTTGTCATATTTAAAGGAATTCAAACATAATGCAAATGCAAATGCAAATTAAAAATATTCGCACATTCTGTCCGAATTTCACGTGCACTGAGGCAAATAAAATGCGTGCATAATTTCATTTTAATGAATTAAAAATGCTAATTATAGTCCATTTGCATTTCTACATATTAAGTATATCAAAAATTTGGTAATGGCAGCCCAATAGCACTCACTTTATGTAAACAAATTTAGCCAAAATATCAATAACGCAGTTTTATGTTTTCGGGAATTACATAGTGTCCATTTAGTGTTGATTATGCTTCATTGTTACATGGGCGGCTTTGTGTGTATGTAATTAATTGAGTTATTGTTTGCTTGTGCGAATCGCAAAATATCTAATTAAATGTGAAATCGATAGTCGTATCGCAAGTAAATACTTCGAATGTAATGCGATACGTGTTTCACAGGCCAGCCTGCGAAAACAAAAACCAAGTTAGCCATTCGTAAGCAGATTTATGGCCAACCAAACTTGTTATTTGAAGCGTCGATAATTTTCTGAAGAGCTCTCAGCATATGCGTTGCATACAGTCTGAATAAATTAAATATAGCTAAGTCAGTGAAGGTTGTTACGGAAGTAAATAACTAATTTATTTATAATATGTTTAGCAAGAAAATTCAGGCTTGAAGTATAGATAACAAGTGTTGCAGTTACAGGTTACAGGTTACTTGTAGAGTAGGTTCGTTGAAAAGTATCTAACAGGCAGAAGACGATATAAAGTATATACATATATTCTTGATCAGGATCAATAGCCGAGTCGAACTGGCCATGTCCGTCTGTCCGTCCGTCTGTCCGTTATGATAATGTAGAAATTCTCCGAAATTAAGAAATGTCCCAAGGCTGAAGCTCTAAACTCCATAACTCAACTTATCTTAATCGGATTTTGAAGTGGTATACCTCTAAATGTTTCTGGCGCAATTCTCTAAAAATCTGCATTCAAATTCAAAAAAAAATTTTTTTAAAATTTTTTTTGTAATTTTCTTGATGTTATGATGTATAAATTCACCAAAATTAAGGAAATGTCACAAGGCCGCAGTTCTAAGCTCCATAACTCAACTTATGTTAATCGGATTTTGAAGTGGCATACCTCTAAAAGTTTCTGGCGCAATTCTCTAAAAATCTGCATTCAAATTAAAAAAAAATTTTTTTTTAATTTTTTTTGTAATTTTCTTGATGTTATGATGTTGTAGAAATTCACCAAAATTAAGAAATGTCACAAGGTTGGAGTTCTAAACTCTATAACTCAACTTATCTTAATCGGATTTTGAAGTGGCATACCTCTAAATGTTTCTGGAACAATTCTCTAAAAATCTGCATTCAAATTAAAAAAAAAAATTTTTTTCATTTTTTTTTTATTTTTTTTACGTAATTTCTACCGATATTCCAGAAAATGTTCTTTAGCTGAGTAACGGGTATCTGATAGTCGGGGATCTCGACTATAGCATTCTTGTTTTTGTATGCACACATATCTGCATACACAATATTTTATTATCAATTTGGTTTCGCCACTTCACAATTCAACAGCTTACTGACCAGAATGTCAATTCTATTGATTGGATATATGAACAAATGTGGCAACATGGTAAACTGCAACTAGCCAACTGAGCGGAGAGTTTGACAACATTCGCAACCGAAATGTAAAAAACTAGAAAAAAACAATGCAACAAATTTTTGGAAATTTGAAAGCTTAAGAGCTAAATGTTTGGCAATTCAATTCCATCAGCTTTGCGGGACCCCGGAACCCAAATTATTTAAATGTAACATGGGTTAGTCAAAAGTATTTTGTGGGTCAAACAATATCAATCAAACAGGGCATCAATCATGGTTAGACAAAGTGGGCAAATTTGATGCCTGAGAGACAACTGGCAAAAGAAATGAAAATGGAAGAATGTGAACAATTCGCTTATTGAATTTTCGCTGGAATTGTGTCTGCTGCATTTCGAGCAGGGCGGTAAAAATAGAAATGGAAAAGGGGGCGAGGCCGGGCTCATTGATATTGCGCATACGCCCTGTGGCGCGCAGACAAAAGCCGCCGCCTGGCTACGGAAGTCGAGTGAACATGGTCTGTGGATATGGATGGTCCGGACAATAATCGAACAAGGTTCCTCTAATTAATAGGATTTGCCATTCATTCAGCTACGGGCTAATGAAAAGGAAGCTCCAAAACCAGCGAGCCAATGACAAAGACACCCCTCGAAATAATTAGCGACATGTTCTTCGCATCACCAGTTCTGCTGCCGTGATTAGCATAATGCCTGATATGATAATCGGATCCCCAGTTCCAGTTCCAGTTCCAGTTCCAGTACCAGTTCCATGGATCCAGACCCCATGGATCCTCCTCCAACTCGTGTCCTCTGGCCAACGGATGTCTGTCCAATGGAATTACAGCGCATTTTCTGCTACACAGTTCTGCTGCTGTTTCCATATCGATAAGGATGCTTCTTTTGTGGCAAGTTTCCTTTAAGAATTTTTCGCCAAGCTTTTGCTTCATTGATTTCTTATTGTTATTGTTAAGGCGAAGACGAGCACGCAGCTCTGCAGAGGTTTGCCAAATCACAAAGTTTCAGGCAGTCTGTGATTGAATTTCCAAATATTACTTGCCCTGAAGGGTGGCGAAAAAAGTTAAATTTAAGATGGGTATTCTTCAAAGGCACTTCCACTGCAAAATATGCCATTAAGTTAGGAAATAAGTACCAATCCTTGAGACTTATTTCAATTGAATTAAGACTTTCGCTGGGTAGCAAGATAAAAATGCTAGTCATACAGATATTTTCACTATCAATTGCTCATTTATCCCTAAGTGTACTTTACCCGTTAGAAAATATCTAAAATCAAAAAGGTACTTCATTCTTTGGAAAATATTTTTACACCATCAACATTTTTTTCCCCTAAACAAAATAACAGTAGGTGCTTCTAGCCTCGCATTTTACGAAATTTTGCAATACCAATTGCATGATATTTTCGATTTTCCACAGAGACTTTCTGACCGAGTGTCTGTTTCCATCGCCGACAAGACCGTACGAGTTGCCATGGGAGCAGAAAACGATTTGGGCCATCATTTTCGGGCTGATGATGTTTGTGGCCATTGCCGGCAATGGTATTGTTCTCTGGATCGTTACAGGTAAGCTTGCAAAAAAGAAAAAGCTGATTTAAAGCACTTTCCACAGGCACGTATACGCCGCATCGGCAATAGCCCTCTCTCTAATTTCCAGCACTTTTTTCTCTTGGCCATTTCCCATTTCCCATTTTCTCGTTTCCCTGAGGTTTTCCCTCTAATCCCCTGCTTCTTTTTCGCCAAATGTCTCTGCAGGACATCGCAGCATGAGGACGGTCACAAATTACTTCCTGCTGAACCTGAGCATCGCCGACCTGCTGATGTCGTCGCTGAACTGCGTCTTCAACTTTATATTCATGCTGAACTCGGATTGGCCATTCGGTTCGATTTATTGCACAATCAACAATTTCGTGGCCAACGTCACGGTCTCCACGTCGGTCTTCACGCTCGTGGCCATAAGTTTCGATAGGTGGGTATCGCTTCCTCCGCCTCCTGCCCTCCACTCCCATCCAGCGCCTTCTAATCGGTGCGTCGGCACATCCGCTTCCTGCCATCCTGCAGATACATCGCCATTGTGCATCCGCTGAAGCGCCGCACGTCGCGTCGGAAGGTGCGCATCATCCTGGTCCTGATCTGGGCACTCAGCTGTGTGTTGTCGGCGCCCTGTCTGCTCTACTCCAGCATCATGACCAAGCAGTAAGTGGGCGGGCGATTGTCCTCGAATCGAGGGCTTCTCTCAAGATAGGGTATTAGCAGTCTTGCCACGCCAGATTCTTCTTAGAAGTCATTAGATTTCGGTATTGAGCGGGCAGAGAAGTGGAGGCTACAAATCCTCATTACCTTTTAACATTAACTAGATATGGGGATGCTTAAATATATTTTAATAAAAAAATATGTGTAATATTTATTGAAGCAATTAAAACCTACAATATAGTGAGATGTTTGGTCCTAGGGTGCTTAAAATTCGTTGCCAAAAACATGGGTTTCCCTTTGTTTCTGTTTGATCTGCGCGTGAAACACGAAACGCAATGCATAAACAAGTTTGTAAGCCATGGCTTACGAGTTGGCCAGGCACCCTGTTGTGGAGTGGTAGTGAGGCATTTCCCGCAGCTTCAGGTATCGATTTGAGAGGCCAAGCAAATATAAAGTGAAATTCCGCGCACCTATACAGAATTACTACCATATTTTTTCGACGTTTCCCTATTTTTGGTCGGCCTTTTTTTTTGGTGTTGATATAACATTCGCATCCATCTAAATCACCTTGTCGCCTCAGCTCCCACAGCTTCATTTGAATTTTACGCAAATTCGCAACAGTCGGGCGGTGAATTGCTGCTGAACTGGAGCGGCGGGGTGTTCTGGTTAATAGAATTGAGGAATTTTTTATTTTAAGCTCTCAACAGGCGGCATAAAAGGTCTCCCGGGGTAACAGACTTCGGGCATAATAAAGATGGCAAGTTCATATATCAAAATGCGATAGCGAATAGCCAAGGCGAAGCTCAAGGGAGTCGAACGATGGCAAATTCTGACAAGAGCATATAAGGGGGAGTGAACTGGGGGATATACTCCCATATATGGCTGTATGAATATATATAGACGTACATATGTGTGACGATTTGATAAGGAGTGAAAAAAAACGCCAAATTGGATGAACGTTTTCGCAGAAAAACCCCCGGGCATATAGACTATTAAAAGGCTTCGAGGCGTATGAACGTTTTAAAGTAAGCCACTCAAGCTCATATTAGCCTCGAAATAAAGTTCACAAGGTTAAAGGATTCATTTCGATACTAAATGCATAGGCAAGTTGGAATTGCCGAGAGAATATAGAATATATTCATTAAAATTTGTGTTACAATTAGCTAGATCTTGACAACAATTCTAATAGCTTCACCAAATCCATTCATTATGTAGTTATGAAGCCGAGCTCAACTCAGTTCTCGAAATTATGAGCAACAATTTTCCATTTGAATCAATCATTTTGGGGCTGAAGGGCTGGCACTTTTCATGATAATTGCTGGTCAAAATATGACCTGTCTGTCACAACCAGTTGCCATAGCCGTGTTATTAATGGTCGGAAAAGTACAGGTAAACAGACAGGTACAGAGGATTTTTGTGTGGACTCCAGTCAACATCCCTTTTAAGTGCTCGACAATACTGCGCCGTGAAAGACCTCATAATTTGGCAAATTAAGTTTTCAATTTGACGACGGGCCAAACGTGAAACAGGCAGCTTCCTTTTCGCCATTTCGACGGTGCTTAAAACTGGCGAAGTGTGAAACCTGACAGCTTTTTATGTTCGAGGGAAATGCGGGGCGTAATTAAATTGGGAAATTTTGATTTATCAGATTCTGAAATTTGAATATTTGAATATTCAAGTGAATACTTTATGGGGGCCATGCTAACCTACCTAAATGGACCATTTGCAGCTATTACAATGGAAAATCGAGGACTGTTTGCTTCATGATGTGGCCAGATGGACGATATCCCACTTCTATGGCGGATTATGCGTAAGTATGAAATTAAGCTGAATGAATTTTGAAATTTTCACAAATTAATCATTGATTATCTTTGAAGTTATATAGTTTACCCTTAACTAGCAAACTAAGCGGATAAGCTGGTCGAAATCTAACAATACTAAATTACAGATACAACCTGATCATCCTGGTGCTGACCTACGGCATTCCCATGATTGTGATGCTCATCTGCTACTCCCTGATGGGTCGTGTTCTCTGGGGCAGTAGATCCATCGGCGAGAACACGGATCGCCAGATGGAGTCGATGAAGTCGAAGCGGAAGGTGGTCCGCATGTTCATCGCCATCGTGTCCATCTTCGCCATTTGCTGGCTGCCGTATCACCTGTTCTTCATCTACGCCTACCACAACAACCAGGTGGCATCCACGAAGTACGTGCAGCACATGTATCTCGGTTTCTATTGGCTGGCCATGTCCAATGCCATGGTCAATCCGCTCATTTACTACTGGATGAATAAGAGGTAATTGGAGCTGAATAAGCAAATGAAATTAGGGAGGGAGAGGTGACTAAGCAAATAAAATATTTGATTTATTTACGTCACTGCAAAGCGATAGCAATCAGTATGAAAACTGCTAATTAAAGTATAGAAATGTGCTAGAAGAATAAGTGTAATTAAAGGTGTTAATATATAATAGTTCCTAAATTTATATTCTTATTTTCAGGTTTCGGATGTACTTCCAGCGGATCATCTGCTGCTGTTGCGTGGGCCTCACCCGCCATCGATTCGATTCGCCGAAGAGCCGGCTGACGAACAAGAACAGCTCCCACCGGCACACAAGAGGTGGGTACACCGTCGCCCACTCGCTCCCCAACTCCTCCCCCCCGACCACCCAAACTATATTGGCCGTTCTGGCCCAAACTCAGCCTCAACCTCAGCCTCAACCTCAGCCTCAGACCCAGTTGCCCTTGCCTTGCCACCACTCACCACATACCACGCAACCTTCCGCAGCGGAGACCAAGAGTCAGTGGAAGCGCAGCACGATGGAGACCCAGATCCAGCAGGCGCCGGTCACCAGCTCTGGCCGGGATCAGCGGAGTGCACAGCAGCAGCAGCAGCAGCAGCCTCCCGGAGCTGGAACCAATCGGGCGGCGGTCGAGTGCATCATGGAACGGCCGGCGGATGGGTCCAGTTCGCCGCTGTGCCTTTCGATCAACAATAGTATCGGCGAGCGGCAGCGCGTGAAAATCAAATACATCTCCTGTGACGAGGACAATAATCCCGTGGAGCTCAGTCCCAAGCAGCTGTGATGTTATCCCGCTTTGTCCTGCCACTGCAACGAGTTGTGAATCCTCGTGGCCTCCGTCTCCGTCTCCGCCTCCGCCTCCTTTCGCCGCGGGGAAATGCAATTTGCCACTGCTTGCTCTACTCTGTACATATACTCACATTCACAAAGAGATGGAACATGTTTGCATAGCAGGGTGGTTCGATTTCAAGGGAGAACCTTTCGCCTATTTAAAGAACTCAATATTGTGCGCTTAGCTTAGTAATGTAGTTTGGTTCCCAAAGAAAGTTAAAAATATTTTTCCCCTTTCGGAATTTATCTTTGAGGCTGTATGAATATTTCTTACACTTTAAGTTCTATGGCATAGCTGCAAATCGAGCCACCCTAATGCGAAAGTCAAAGTCGAATTTCCGGTTGTCAAAAGAAAATACTTCAGCAAGAAGGAAAAACTTACCAATAAATTGAATTTGTATGTATTTGTATAGATGAATCTATCCACACTTTAACCATCGAAGAGCTGTAAGTTTTAACTGTTGTAAACATCTAGGCTAAGCCAAGTTTGTAAATACATTCTGTGTATAACTGATAAATGCATCTGCGTATATGTTGTGCTATTTGAGTAAAATAATTACACGAGTCATGGAATTTCTCACTTTAAGCTGTTTTAATCGCACGCAACTAATTGAAGAGCGCACTGTGGTCACCTTTTGACATGCGAGTATATTAAATTCTTATTAAGTCGCAAGTCAAGTCAGCAGTTCTATCTGATAAAATATTTAGTTATTGTTTGTCAATTGTATACAATTGATTGTTAACAGCCCGTATTAAGATATGGCTTGGCCATTTAGCTGAAGGGTTAAGTAAATATTTTAGCTGGGAATTGGAAATGAGCACTAAGATGGGATTAATTTGCTTGAATAAATACAAATTTTACTGCAAGAGTGTGCTGCTAATATCATTAGAGCAATCCCAAAGGGGAATTTGCATTTCATTATGTTGGCAGTCGCATTATTTATGCAAAGCTGAGAGTCCAATCCCATTCAAGCCAGTTGGCCATGCACGAATTCATACTAATGTGGGTGTAGTTATTACTCGAATATGGCCAAAAGACTGGGTGGCGATGGGTGAAGGGTCTTTCAATGCGCATTCGCAAAAAGCGAATCCTTTCAAATACGCTCAAATCTTATAATCTTCAGTCATCCCATTCACCTTCTTTTCAATAGTTCAATTTTAAAGGATTTCATTTTTATTCATTCAAAAGCAAACAGAAGACGAGTTTCAAGCGGAGCACACACTTGCATAATGGTAAGCGATTACAGAGTGTAATTGAAACTCCAGCCAGCAACAGAACCTAACCCCATCAAAACCCACTTGGGAAACATTCAACTGTCTAATTGAATCACAAACAGTTCCAACGCAGGACATGCAGTATAAGGACGAAACTCTAGCCCAAACACAAGCCGAAATCAAAATCCAACCCGAAAACCAGACACCAGCGCAAAGATACTATTATATATTTTTATTGCCCCTATTTGGCAGTTGGAGAAGAAAGGAGAAAGTCGCGCTAATGCGTTAAATTGCTTGTTGCACAGTGACGTTCGAATGGAATCGATGGACAGAGTTTTTTATTCGAGGTAATAGGATTTGATGGGTTTCGGAGCTACGGGAACTGTGAGTTCCATTCGCTGAATAACAATTTGCATAATAAGATGATGTTTGCTGCGCAGTTGCCCCACTTGTCAGCCTCCTTTTCCATAGTCATGGCAGCCGCAAAAAAGGCTTTAACCATTGAAAAGGCAAACCGAAAATCAGTTGAAAAGATTCTATTACCATCCATGTTCATATGGTACTTGGTCCTGGTTTCCTGGCCAACAGACTGTGGCCCAATCCTGGGGTCACACCGCAAATGGTCAGGGTAAGTTGGAGTGGTCTGGCATCGAATTAGGGCGCTCATTTGATGAGTATCATATCCAATTCAGTGGTCATCACTTTCCATATACACGTGGGCTTAAGAGCACACTGTTATTGCCCTAATAAAGAGGTACACTTACCAAAAGGCTCAATGGTCGAGCGGCTCGACTATCAGATACCCGTTACAAGAGTAGGAGCATATTATATTAAAAATTCCACCCAAAATCGAATACACTATACCGGCACTGGACTTGGAACAGTAGCTGTAGCCTAAGTTGGATGCCTAGTTTTTCCAGCCCAACTCCAATCATGTCAGTTTCGATAAATCCATCAAGCCATTTCCAACGTGTCTCAGTAAGAAAATACACATTTTCCAAAACACAAGGGAGTGCCCCGTTGTCCAGCTTTTGAGTTTTCAACGAGAAGAAACAGAAACACGTAAGGAATTAAATTCGAAAATGATTGGAGTTTGGGGTACTTTGAAGGTGTTGGCGGCCCTATCGGGAATGGTGTTCATGGGCTATTGCGTATATTTCGACAAACAGCGTCGCAATGATCCGGATTTCAAGAGGAAGTTGCACGAGCGCAGGAGCCAGCGATCATTAGCATGCGTAAAGTCCTCGGCATCGATTCCCGTAAACGAAAAGGACGCGGAAATGTACTTCATGACCCAGATCCACAAGGGCGAGGGCCTGATCACAAATGGCGATATTGAGGGCGGCGTGGAGCACCTAATCAACGCGATACTCGTCTGCAGCCAGCCGGGAAAACTGCTGCAGGTGCTCCAGAACACCCTGCCCGTGGAGATCTTCACCATGATGCTGATGAAGATGCACGCCCACGAGGCCGCCGAGCGCAGCTCACCCGTTTTCGTGGATGAGGAGGCTTCCAGTGCCCTTGAATAGCCTCTGAAATATTCCAAAATCAAGGGTCTCTGGTTGTTTTTTTTCGAGCAAGACGATAACTTTTTCGAGAGATGCTTCCCTAGAAGCGAAATACATTTCTTTGGTTCACGCACACGTATGTCGGGCAAATACATTTAATGTATCTCGTGGTAACTGGTATCTCGTTTTATTCGTTGCCAGGGCCAACTTGTTCGACAATTTGTGGAACGAGGGCACTTTACAGCCATTAGCCAAGTTGGCAAATTAATGACCTCGATTATAATGTCGAGCGTAATGTTTTGCCATTATATCTCCGTTTTCATTCTTGCTGGCAGGAATTTCTTAGTCCAATGAGCTGCATTAAAGCTGCATGGTCTTGTAGCCATGTCAACGGAATTTTAAGCAAAACAAATTTGACCATATCTGTGGCTGCTAATGATGAAGATTACAAGTTAAAAGAACACTCACATTGCCCATTGTTTATTGCTTGCACGTTGGCCGCAGTGTGAGCCATCCAACTAGTCATCATGTCTTAATTAACTCGCCCATTCTAGCTTGAAAAACCATGGGACTTATCAATTAAATTCTCAGCACAGATTTCATCCGACAGACGAGATTAGCATGACAATTGAGATGTATCCGATGTCGATTGGCATGGGCTGAATGCTCACTGGGCACGAACGAAGTATTCGACATCCCATTTCCGGTTATGCAGCATTTGCATTTGCATGTGTGCGTAGCCTGTGTTTATGTGTGCGTGTGTGTGTGTGTGTGTCGGCCAACAATGACAGGCAAACAAACTGGGCTGCTGTGGGTGGGTCTGTGTGCATAATTTGCCGGGAATTCATACCCGTGAATTTGTCACCCGGACGCATTTGATTGATGGTCTTGTGGTCCCGCCAATTGGCCAAACTGTCCGAAACGTCTTCTCCATTTAAACGGTCGCTTTGAGCATTATAGGCATCTTGTTTCTGTCTTGAAAGGCTGGAGAAATCACGAAGTGAGAGTTAAACAAGGGACGAACAATATGGGGCATTTATACATTTAAGGTCATCAGTTTAAGGCATACAAACTTGGTTTAAGTCAATGGCATCGAATATATATATATATTATATTGCATAAAATAGAAAAAAAACCCTCTTGTAGTGCGCTGAAATGGCTGAAATGGCTGAAATGGCTGAAATGGCTGAAATGGACGGTGGTCCATCTGAAAGCAAACAATCTTTTAGCGCCCCTTTGGCAGCAAAGCCAGCATTAAATGAGTGGAAAATTCAACTGATTCCCGTCCGATTCAAGTTCCCATTGACTGTAATTACCTAATGACCTTTTGCGGTGCTCTCCCAGTTCAGTTCAACCATTGTTCAGTAATTACCACATAAAATAGACAGACGGACGGACGGGGAATGGCAGCTTTGTTGCCCGGCACTAATTTTCAGGCTAAACATGGCCAATAATGATTTTTGCTTTGAAGCAGTCTGGCATCGAAGATTTGGCCCAAGAGCAACAGCTAATTCAATAAAATCTCATTTCAGGCTACTGAGCGAGAGTATCTGTGCTCACTTATTCCATCTCATTTGGAATATTGGCAAATTAAAGCAAGGTAATTGACCTTTCGCTCGACTCGGAAGTTCGACAGCATGAAATCAATATAAATCTTTTTGGCAAGCGTCAGCATTTCATTAGGATAATTGATTACTTTTTTTTAATTGGTGTATATTTGAGCTACATGCCTGTAGATGTGTCGTTTTATTAACAAGTGATTTCTTTTCGAATTCGATGAGATGAGATATTAATTAGGCTTACAAGTTTGCATTGAGACTGACACAAATTAATTATTAGATAAAGTAACTGTGAGAGAACTTTAGCTGGCTTACTACAAGTTGTACTTTATTTATAAGCCTATATTCTTTTATGTTGCCACGTTTATTTTTAGATTTTCAGATACTATTCCTTAGTCCAGTTTTTTTTCGGCACTTCACCTAAGTGGGTGGCCAAGCCAAAGTAGTTCGGCCTAAATGGAAATCGAGGCAGCCGTGAATGTCTTGAACGTGGGAGTAGTGTTGGCAGTCTGCGATGCGGAGCATCATCAAACAGACTAATTGGTTTGGGGCAGCCACAGCGACCGGGAAATGTGGCACGGAGATTGGTGCATTGGAAGGGGAAGTGTCATTATCGCCGATGTCTAATTATGCCATGGCGCGCAAATGTCATTAAACATCTCTCCATTTGGGGGGATAGGAAAATGCGAAAATGTTATGAAATCCCATGGTCCAACTGTTTTCATGGGTGTGACAGATATATCACGTATCCGCCATGTACACACCCTGAAACCCCAGCAATCCAATTCCGAAAATGGCTTTAACATAGTTTGCTGTGGCAGGGGGGAAAAAACCATACCGTGCTTACTCTGGTTTTTTTGTTTTTGGAATTTTTTCATACCCTACGCTTGACTAAACAGAAATTCCCATAAGCCGTATCAGGCTAAAAGGACGACAGAAGGCAGAGGTACAAAAAGGGATTCATGCCCCCGTTGCCCACTTCATAAACCATTTGGCAACACAATGTCACATTGGCACTCACACAAAAACAAGCGCCAATAGAACACTTGCTCACACGCACGGAGACTTTCATTTCCTGTCAGCGGAAGTGGTTGTTGCGTCTGTCTACGTGTGCGTGTGTGTGTGTGTGTGTGTGTGTGTGTGTGTTAAGTTCTAGATCATATCCTGGAATTTGTTCGCACGTTTCACAATTTTTACACTCAGATGTTTTGAATTTCATTTGAATATTTGCTTTCCGAGCATTGGGACAGAAAAATGCGACCATATGCATATAGTAAGCAGTAAGTTCAGCACACCGAATGAATAACGTATACGCCATGTTTGCCAGGAAAAAAATGTGCCCGCAGCTAGAAGGCTTTCGGCAAACAATTGGAACACGAGCTTCTCGGCAATCCAGAGCGATTTTCCAACACGTTCAAAACTGAGCAAACAAACAACCATTGTGTGTGCATATTGATAGTTTTACAGCTTACGCTTGAGGAGAAGGGATTATTGTAAGCCTGGCTGAAAGCAGGGTATGCAAGGACTTACTACAAGAAAACAGATATGAAGGCAAGCACTTTTCTTGCACGAGTTGGCCAAGCAAAATCTTCAATCGCACTCAGACAATTGTAATGTTTAAATCAGAACACGATTGCTTACAGAACTCCTTTAAGCACACAGAGAGATAGATAAAAATGAAAGGATATCTGGCACGGCTTTGGTTGAACGAGAACTTTTTATGATTCCCATTTGCTGTCACTTTAATTAAGTATTTTGTGGAGCTTTCACATCGACTTATTGCTTTTTTAGTTGAGTACTTTTCTGTCGCAATACACAAGAGCTACGGAAATATCTTCTATATTGCGTTTTTACCTGAATAATGAACAGGATATGTATGGCTTTCAGGCATTCAACGACTGTCCTTGTGCAGTCAAAACTCGACTGGCACTGGCTCACATCATTGTTAAGTGGAATTAGAGGAAGGACTATTTTATTGCTGCAATTTCCACTAAGCCAAAGCCAACAACAGGAATGCGTGCACACACGCACATATATATATAAACTTATGTATATATAAATCCTGCCGACATCAGGAGGCAACGCAGCAGATATATTGTTTGGGGCAGGGTCTGCCAAGTTTCGAAAAAAGGAAATGCACTGGCTGGCTTTACTTGCCTCACTTTGTTACTTTTATAAGTGTGTTTAAGGTGTGGGTGGGTGTGGTGTTTTCACTGGGGGCCCACACCAGATGGCGAGGCAATAGTGCTCGTACACGCTAGTGCTGCCATCACATTGCATTCTGTTTGCACAGCCGCCCAGGAAGCATTTGCCATGAAGGTTCTCTCATTGTGCCCCCCACCCCCCCCACAATTTTCGTGCCACAAGCCCCGAGTCCTGGATCGACGAGGACCATGCTGGGAATGTCGTCAAAGGATTTGCGTCACAAGACTTTCACCACACGGCAACAGCAAAAGCAGCAGCAACAGCAACAGCTGTGAAAGCAATTTTTGACCCAGCCCCAGTGCCAATCCTTCGATTCGGCAAAGTCAAAAAGTAATTCAAAGGCTTCATTCAGCTGCCGAATGGCAGAATTTGCTGGCATCCAGCGGAACTTCTTAATTGAGGCCGGCCAATCTAAATAGATCCTTTGACTGGCCGGGCTTCCGGCCCAGTTCCGCTGCCACTTCCACATGCCACACTCCAATTTGTAGCCGATGTGCTGGGAAATGATGGTGCACCTGGGGCCGGACACCACAACGACAACTGGAGTGGCACGAAGATTAATGGCGGTCATCCCTTAGGTCTTAGGTCTCAATGCAGGCTAAGAAAAAGATGATGGCAAATTATTCTACACGGATTTTAGCTGACAATTAATTATGAATTTACTTACTATTAAACTAATAGACTGCCCAATAGGATTATTATAGCTAATTAAAGTGTATTTTACGAAGGAAACTGCCATTTTTCCAAGTGTATTCCTGCCCCTGACAATGTGTTAGTCTGGACTGAAAAGTACAGGCGCCTGGAACCCTGTGAGTCCTGAAAAATGTGGCCGCATGTTTGCAGTGGCTAACAGCGGCTCCAGGGATCCGAAAAGTCGGATGAGGAATGCCGAGCAGGACATTCAACTTGCAGGACTCGTGTATTCCAAGACAACGGGTGTGGCATTCTTCGCAAGCATTTGGTGTCTAAGACAGTGCGACTTTTATTTAAACTTGTTCAACAGTTTTGGTTCTGAAAATAGTTCTTATCCGAGAATCTAGAAAATGACAATAATAACAATTTAAACCAAATCAGTTATACTTGTTTGTAAAAGATAATAAATATCTATATCTTTGTAATGTTTTCTCCATCCATTTTGCCTTTAAGGTATTTTTTAAGATTGCTTTCTGTTCAGTATATTTTCATGCTACAATAATATTTGCTCTAAATGTAAATCACAGCAAAGATCCTGCGTTATCATCATTCAAGACCACACAAAGTCTGGCGCTGTGTGAGAAGTTTAATCAAAATAATAAACTCTGTTTGCTTTCTAATTTGCCATGCAAAAGAAAAAGTTTCCACGACGAGGATGCCTTTGTGCCTTAGTTCATTATGTGCGTCTTGGAAACACCCACCGCCGAATCACGAGCTCAAACACCAAGGATACAAGGATACAAGGATACACGGATTCAAGGATACCTACACCTCTGCAGATGTCTAAACAATATAAGTCGCCCACTGTTACAGTTCATTTGAATGGAAGGAATTTCATAGGAAATGAAGGCGGCACAGCATATTAGATTTCTGCTCGCTGAACGGGCTTGGAAAATTTCAAATGCAAATGAACAGGCATGAGATGGGAATGATGATGTCGAATATTTATTCATAATAAACAAGATTACAATAACAGCAATGCCACATGATAAGCTCTGTCAAATGTTATCGCCTCCCCAGGTCTGCATTTCGAATAGCGATCGATAAATATTTATGATTCTCGGAAATATTATTATATATGGCGTAAACAAATGTATGGAAAACTTTTGAGCTTTTCCAGGCGCCAACAAGTCCTTGTCCGATTAGAAAGTATTAAACTGTTGCGTTAAACTGTTGCATTTAAATATGAATTTTCACTAACAGAACAGAACAGCAAGCAAAAGTGATTGGTGATTGGCAAACATATGCTGAGCTAGTTGCACGGTCTTAAATATTCAGTGGCCTTTCAGCACAATCCCCTTACGACTTTCCATAAGCCATTTTAACAGGCAGGTGACCAGTTGCCTGCAGGAGTCACGTTTAATGTTCCAATCTTCAACGGGTAAACGTGAGCCACATGCCGAAGACAAGGGCAGAGGAGAAAGTCGTTCCCTGGATTCTCTATTTCCAGAGCTTTAAAATGTGGCAATTCAGTGCATTGCTCTTTTTGTGGCGCCCCTGCAGGTGGCACATACATACCTACATACATATATCAGTTATTAACACGGCTTGCCCGATTGCAGCGTGTGAATATTACTTTAGTGTGGCATGTGCCACATGAAGGCGAAAATAAGAGAGGCACAGTGCAAGTTTTGAGCAGACAAGCTGGCGGTTCACGTGGCGTATACGTCATGTTGGCTGGCAAATAAATCTGCGCGAGACAGAACTGCGGTTGATTTTATTTCGGCTTACTGTTATATTTGAATTACTCCATCCCGCCTGGAGAATTTATGAGCCGCGCATAACGTGGATTTAATATTTATAACAACAATTGCTTTTCGCCCCAAAAGCGGGCCGTCAAGTTTTTTAATGCCTCTTGGCCTGAACGCGGGAATTTGGCAAATTAAGTTTACTTATTTAGCGAATTCCGTCAACCTCACATCCCAGTTTAATGCGTTTCCTCGGGATTTACTGGGACCTCAACTGAAATTTTTATTCTCGGCTTACGCGCTTTTATGGCTCTTGTTCATCATAAAGTTGCCAAAATAATTGAAATGACATGGCTTAAGTGAGTGCGCAAGTTTTGGCCGTTTGTTTTGCCGCTGTCATTGCGTTGGACAAATTTGAAGTTGTTTATGACGCCAGCTATTAGCCATCACAATGCGACTGGGCCAAGATGCGGATGGTGGGCAAAGTTTGAAAAACTTTGTGAATGGAACACCACTTCCACACATTCCATACACTCCATACATGCGTGGTAGTTGCGATAAACTGAGTGGGCAAACTTTTCCGACGCAGCCCAACAATTAAAAGGCAATGGCAAATGGCAAATGGCAAATGGGTTGTGATTATACAAAGGAAATGTGCTTCAAGAAAAGTGCATTTGACGTTAAAATTTATTTGCTTCTATTTGTATGCAAATGTGCAGAAACAAATATTAGCCCTGTGCAAAGCTATGATTTTAGTTGTGTCCACAAATTCGAATATAAACTATATAAACTCAAACTATTTAACATACTGCAATTAATTTTGACTCTTAAATAAGTAGATTCTTGCCAGATTTGACCAAACCACTTTATGGATTGCACACAGTTTTGTGGCTGTCACTAATTCCAATTTAAATCCTTGGTTTCCAGTTCGATCGAAATGCTTCGGTTTAAATAGTTCATTTGATTTGCACTAGAACTTGGCTTTGATACTCTGACGGTCGCTCGGATCTACTGGTCAGAAAATTTAGTTAAATGTGGAAAATAATTTGAGCGAAATCGAAACTAGAAAGCCATATTCCACATTCCCGATTCGTTTGACGCTTGATTGATGATGGCTGGCACAGAACTTTGAATATTTCAGCTGCGAGTGCGGTAAGCTGGGACTGAGCTGGCATATTTGCCCAGCCAGGAGAAATTGTGTAGTCAGGACATCATGTTTTACATTTTATTTAAATAGAAAGCCGCAAGGGCGAGCAATTTTCGCTGGGTACGAGACCCAACGTGCTTTGCAGCACTTTGCGGCAGGGAGTTTTGTAACTTTTGCGTAACTTTGTCGTTAATGTTCGGTGCCCATTTGAGTTGATGGAGAATGGGAATACAGGGGAATATAGGGTAATATAGGGTAGTACATATATGCTGGCGTTGTGTAAACTTGGCGTCTTTCCCATTAACGATGCTCTTTCCGCAGACAGGACCTCCACCTGCGTCATCAACAACTTGCGCCTAAGCCATTTGGCCAAAAAGGCAATTAGCTGAACCTGAACTGAGACTCTGAGAATCTGAGAGTCTGAGAAACTGAGAAACTGAGTGTGTGACAGGGCCCTTGTTGCGGGATTAGCATGTGGTATTTCGGACAGATGGGACGGCCCAGATTCGTTTACATGAGTATGCAAATTTACGCTGCAAACGTGACAAATCGAAAACAAACCACACCGCACCGCACTTACATACATACATACATACATACATACTGTGTATCCTTGGACAGGAAAATAATTGACAAAGCACCTGAGATTGCCTCACGTTCGGGCGGTGTTTTCCCAAGCTTAATGGGGCGATGTTGTGGGCGTTTTCAACAAGTGTTGCATCAATTTTGCTCAAGGTTATGGACAATTGCCTTTATTGAAAGTCCGCCTAGCTGCCGTTTCACTTTGGCATTTCCTCTGCCCTCAAATTTTAATAACCTTTGGTAACTTTCCTAGCCGCTTTGCACAGAGCATATATTTTTTCATTCCCAACCCGGCTGCGACCTCAGCAAAGCAAACTTGGCCCACAAAGGCTCCTGGCGACAGGAGCAGCCTTGAAAGTCCTGCCGTAAAAATTTGAACAGGAAGCCGCTGAGCTGTGAGACCAAACCGGGCAAAGACACCAATTTCTTTTTATATACACACAGGAAAACCAAGTGGATACGATGAATATATTTGTTTTATATTAAATTATTAAAAAATCATAGATATTTCAGGGATAGGAAGGAGACAAGCTAGCTGAAATAATACATATTAATTTTATATTACATTATTAGAAAATATTATAATAATATTATTAGCGGGAGATTGAAGTCCTGAGATATCTTAGGGATAGGAATCAGACAAACTAGCTGAAATAGTACATATTATATTATTAAAAAGTCATAGGAGATTGAATTCCTAAGATATCCTAGGGATTGGAAGGAGAAAAGCTAGCTGAAATAATACATCAATTATTCTGTGTGCATTGTTTACTTTACAGCTTTAACTTTACTTAAACATAACTACTACTATCTTCTTGTCCTAGTCTCAGCTAGTTATATATTTCAGATTTCAAATAAAAATTTCACTATATCCTTTTTTCCAGTGCAGCATCCATTTCAACATAACTACTACTATCTTCTTGTCCTAGTCTCAGTTAGTTATATATTTGAAGTTTCAATTAAAAATGTCAATATATCCTTTTTTCCAGTGCAGCATCCAACCAACACTTCCATCCTGTGGCAGTTCCCTTTCAAGATTTCTCAGCCAGACGAGACGACACTCCGTCAAATCGCCGGCAAAGTCGACATAATTCAATTTCCTCGGCCTGCTGAAAGCTGGCTGATATTTTACGAGGCTCCTCGAAGGGGAGCACTTTGAGCACCCCCCCAAAAAAAGCATAAATTAAGCGTTTTAACTGCTTTTCCCTGTTTCCAAGCTAGGGGTGAAAGCGGAAGGGCGGGAAGGGGTTAAGTGTTGGGCCCAGTCCCGTTGTGTTCGACACGCAATTTGCGTTTTTGTGTGATTGAAATGGAATGCTTTGTGCCGCGACAGAGTCGTAAACTTAATTTGACAAATTGCGAGCTTAGCGGGCAGGAAAAAAACCACCCACTCATACGCGTATGTCAGCCTGGTTTTTTCTCAACTGGGTTTTCCAACGCTTTTTCGAGCCCGTCACATAAGCGCTTTAATTGCGCGCCTTTTGATGGGATCATAAAAAGGGCAAACGATCCGAATCGGAATTGTACACGAATGTGGCTGGAAATGTGTCGCCAGCTTGGGAAATTTCATAAAAGGCATTAATTAAATGATATAATTCCCGCACATGACAAGTGAAACTGCCAACCAAGCAATTCGCCTTAAAATGCGTTAATAAAAGCGGTTAATAAAAGAGTGAAATACTTTTTGAAGTGAAAGGAGTCACGTACCGTAAATGTTTCCCCATGGTGATAACGCAAATTGATTATAAACTAAAATTGCAAATTTATGCAGTCATGGCTTCCAAGCTGCCAAAGCGATGGGAGTGAACTTTAAAAGACACAAGCGGGCATTCGCCCAGCATAATTACTATTTAAGGCATTTTTCATTAACGCACTCTCCTTTTCCTGCTTTTCCTGCTTTTCCTGCTTTTGCTGCTTTTCACTGGGACTTAAGCAAAAAAGGCCAGGGAAAATAGTTGCAAAAGAGAAGCGTGAACGTATTAAATGGCCTGAGGGACCTTTGGCAGTCACCCACTAATTCCAACAAAATGTGGGGTTTTCCCATCGCCGCTGGCTGAATTTCTCAGGTTGGAACAGCACTTGTTGCACTTGAGCACACGAAAGGCAAATGAATTCCCCTTAAGACCCTCCTAAATACAAGTATATAAGCAGGGGTCTGAGCTGAGCTGGCTGAGCAGCTTAAAATAACAAACATTTTCTAGACTAATTAGTAGTAGGACGGCCAAGAGGTCATTGAGTGTGAGCCAGGACTCTAAAAACTAAAAGGATACTGTTGTCCGAGCAGGAGCTTTTGCAAATTTAATTAGCCAAAAAAGGTCGAGATGTTCAGTGCTGCAGTAGCAAGACAACAAAAAAATCTCTTTAAACATGGTAATTGAACTTTCCTAGACGCACTCTTTAATTGAATTTGCTGAGCCATTTTTTCCAGTTTGCTTCCACGCCATTGAAGCCAGATAGACAGCTAGCCATAGCCGAAGTTGGCCAAAAAGCTACCCGTGTTACGTGCTGATGTCCAAGCCATAACACTTCACATGTAATGGCCAGATCGATGGGGCAAACACAGATAAACTGGCATGGCCAAATGGACTGGTCAATGTCTAGCTGAATGGGCCCAAATGAGCCCTTTTTCTCTTGGCCAAGTTCCTGCCTTTAATACGGCTGTCTGTCAAAGAAGCCGAAATGTGTACCCAAGATAAATGGCCACTGAGCAACAACCAGAGGCACTGTGACCAACTTTTAGTGGCGGGCAACAAAACTTGGTCAAAGTCACAGGCCATAAAACCCAAATCGTCAGTTAATTAAGCCTTCAGTTGTCCCAAAAGCACTTCTCACATGGCCGAACTTTCGACCAAAAAGTTTGCATTTTAATTAGACCGGGCAGTTGACGAACACACTTGAACTATGGTATTTCCAGAAATGCCCTAACAAAACAGGACCCATAATCAGATTGTGGTTAGAAAAGGGGATTTAATCCACAGCTATACTAAAAATAAAGGCAGGGATTTCTTGGGATTTTAACAGGATATGTCGATGGAGCGTTTATATTTGGCCCAGTAGAATAATGGCAAACATTTCTGGCTTCCCAGCCGTAAAGTGTCTACTTGCAAACAAAGCCATCGAGGAGTGGCATTCGTATCAAATAATAACAAGAGGATCCAAAAATATAATATAAACTGCTGTTGACGTCAACAATTTCGACATTTAAATGCAAAATACGAGATGGCAACCAAAACGAGAAGCTACAAAAAAACAAAAAAAGAAACAGAAACAGAAAAAAACAAAGTTCCGGGACTCTTTGATTTCTTTGATGTGCATATTTTTGGAGCTTGTTAATGAAGACTAAATTGTAAATGTATATTTGCCTATGAAATTGAGAAATTTCAGCCCACAAAAAACTGGGACTGAGTGGCAGAAGGTTAAAAATGTGCCTATTTAGAACTTGATACGTGCGTTAGCTAAAAGGAAATTGATTTGATTTCAAAAACTCAAGCAATTATGAGGATATTCTTAGATTACTTCACTCCCAAGACCAACATGAGGGCAGTTAACAGAGAAGGAATCGTTTTGCATTTCTGCAATTTAAGCCTGATTAATATACGTGTAAATCGTGATTATTATGACTATTTAAGGCGGAAAAATTATATGTAATTTGATTATTTCCGCATTGCTGAACTTCAAGACACACATTACTGCCTGTGTGCTATTGCCTGCTTAAAGGATTCAAAATGAATTATACTTTTCTTTGGCACTCGAATTCATATTCTGGTTAATGCTTTTGCATAAATTCCGCATCCCTGGGATGCCGTTGAGCTAAGTATTTGCATAAATACGAGATAGATAGATTTCTTACTGTGCAATTTGCATAAGTGTACGAAAACAAAACTGATGGGATGGAATTGAAAGTATGCAAAAAATACTACTATTTATGTGCTATGCACTTGAAGTGTAATTAAAGGGGACATTTTCGTGAGTTCCACGGAGAAGCTTCAAGGAAAGCGCGTTGCAGCGACACTTCCTAATTGAGATTCCATAACGGCGGCTGCCATCATTTGCACAGTTAGTTAAACAAGGGGCGAGCAAATTTTCCTATTTGCTTAATGTCCTGCGTCGATTTGACAGCAGCCCTGGGGTGTATCCTTCGTAAATCCTGCGAAAATTAGAGCACTGTTCCTGGCCACCCGTTACCCGTTTCCCAGTCACGACTTTCCCCGGCCGGGCATCACGTCGGAATGGCAAATAGAAAAGGAATTTCCCCGACCGCTTTTCAATCTGGGCGATGCTGGTTTTCCACTGGCTGTTTTTTTTTTTTTTTTTCAATACTACGGGGGTGGCGCATGCTTGTAATTGCTCAGCGATTCAGCATTTAAACGCATTTGGCCCAAATCAAAGCGTGCTTTGCTTTGACCTCTGACCTGTGGGGACGCAGTGGGGACGAGGAACTTGTCTTCGGGTGCTGGAAAATTGGAATAAATAAACGGAATTATGCAAAGCATGGCCACCCCCAGGGGTAATTATTTTCACTTGCCACAACGCCTTAAAGTGTTTCGCATATTTAACAATTAAATTCAGTCCGATTTCGCTTCGTTGCGTGTTTCGAACAACGGTGCGTATACTTCATCATCTGCTGGCCGTAAATCAAACGTGGCATGATGCAGGAATATCCTGTGGCAGCGGAAACACTCACGACCTCCTCCATGGCAGAAAAGTCTGGCAGAAAAATCTGACCTCGACAGGGTCTTATCAGTTTTCTTTTCGGACACTCGCCACAAACACAGTTTAATTGAAATAAAGAAATAAATCATTTCGAATGTCTTATGTACCATGGATATTTGTTCTACCCCACATTTCCTGAATATCACGACTCAAACATCACAAGCTACATTATACAGCAATATAGTTTATTGCTTTCTTAAATAAGTTAGTTTGCGCTGTAAGCATATGTTTTCAGAACACTGCCTGCAAAGGAATAAAGGAGACTTTTCCGCATCTGCCACCCACTCCTGGCAAATATCCCCATGACATTTAAGCCTGAGGCTCAGGTCGGCACCCATGTTCGCATATAAATAAATAATGAGAAGGGAAACCGCTGTTCAAAAGGCAATTGAGTGGAAAAAGGTGGTCAGGTCCGATGTCCCAAGTCAAGTGATTGTGCAAATGTTTGGACATCGGTCAGGTGGCCTTCTGCTGAATCGGCTTCCTTGCTGCCCCTGACTGGAGTAATATTTTCCCTGTCCGCAGGTCGACAGCCAATTTTCCTGGCTTTTGCGGCTAATCAGCGGCACGTGCACGCTTGAATGTTCATTTATATTTTCCGATGTCTAAAGTGTACAAAAGCACATTTGTTGATTCTTCAGAGGACGCAGTCAACCTTTCTCAAAAAATGTGCCAAATAAATTGCAAGCTAGAAGGAATATAAACTCCTTTTGGTGATTCTAGTTAATGTACCTCACTGTTTTATTAAAATGTTCACATGACATTATTTAATTTTCACTGAATAGCATTTGAGATACTGCCAGTCCATGTCGCGCTGGGAAAACTTGTGTTGGTTTTACGTTTCACTAGTAATTCTGTTGGAGCACGGTTTGATAGTTTCGGTGAGTGCTGGAAAACGAGTAGCTAGCATCTAGATTTATTTCATTAATATTTACACACGATTTTCCACCCCGGAGCAGCTCGCCCATCGCAGATCCTTTGCTGTCCTGCGTCCTGTGCAGTCAAAAGCAAAAGGGCGAGCAAACACCGAGCGCTGTTAGCAGTTATTCATTTCCAGTTTTCCCTGACACAAGTTGGCACCTCATCAACACGGACACACATGCCTGACGCACCGCATCCCATGTCCTGTGCTATTCCATCTGATTCCATCTGATGAGGACGCTCGCTGGAATCTCGAGAGCAAAGTTGCAGATGCAGCATAAAGTCCAGCTCTCGCCTTTTCCAAAATTCCGCACGTTTTGTTTACACTTGATTATTCCGTGCGGGTTGACTTTCATGGGCGGACTTACTTTCGGACCAAGGTGTTCTATGTGTTTTCAGGGTCCCTTGCTCTTCGAAACTGTGACAGTTGTTTTGTGGGCGAACCCGGTATCAGCAATTAATCATAAAGTGGTCGAGGTTGGCAACAAATAACTTAAACACCACCTCACAACTAGAAGGGACCTCCAACCACAGTAGCCAAAGGAAGAAAACTTTATCTTGGGCGCAGTTATCACTGAGAAAAAGAATTATAATGTTCCTGATACTCCATATTCTGATACATTTTCCAGCCAAGATTTAAGGCTTAAATGATACAAAAATATATGGTTAGCAAGCATAATTGGTTGATATATATGATTTAAACTTTATCTTGAATAAGGTTATAATAAATAAATATATAAATAATATATGTAATATATTAGCGCAAAATCTTATTCATTTTAATTATTTATAATATTATGTTTCGCTCCTTAAAATATATTCTTTGAATTTGCCAATGGCAGCAAACAGTTTCATTTATGATTTCCGACTTCGTTTTCCCTCAGTCGTGGCCAATGGAAATTTATGGACTACTCTCGGCCCTTATCAAATCGGGTTTGTTGGAGGGCCTTAGTTTTCTTGTGGGCGGCCGCGTGGGCGTGGCAGGCGGACGGACATTGCATTGTTGCCGACAGTTGCAGCCAAGCGAGTAAATGTTTAACAAGCGCGAAATTCGCGCAAAGCAAAGCGAACTGAAGACGACAAAGACCAAGAGATAAAATGTTTTTCCCTTCCCATTCTTGCTCCTTTTTCGTCCTTAGTGATTTATTTTAGGCTGCTTTTTCTACTTAGCTACCCTGTAATGTATGCTGAACCAGCTGCAAGGGATCTAGGAATTTACATCTTATGAGCTGTAAAACATTTTATTTCAAAAGCTGATGAGGAAATAGGTAAAGGGAATAGAGCTGTAATAACAAATACTGAGAGGGAATTTAAAGAGATTTATTAAGAGCTCTATTAACAAATAGGATATAAAAACATTATCGAGAAGTTCCTACTTACATATGTATATCTAAAAAGTTATGTTTTAAAATGTGCTTTAAAAGTGAACTACTTTTCAAGTGTTTCGGAAAAGATCTAATATCTTTGAGTTCTACAGCATTGAAATCTGTGGTAGTGAGTATAAACACTTTGCAATCCCCCAACATTGTGGCGCGTTTTTATATTTGGGTCACAGACCGCGGAGAGTATTTAATTAAATTTTTGGTCCTAGTTGTTTGCAACAGCCGACGCTTCGGTAAATCTTTTGATTAACTCGCAGGCAGACAATGAGAATGCATGTTCCTGGGTCTGACAACTTGATAATCTTTGCATCGCTGAGGAGCTGGAAAACCCTCATCCAAAGCGCCATGTGGCAGCATTTGATGAAATATAAAACTTCAAAACGAGTCTGACAGCTGCTGACATTGCGATGTCCTTCCACCGCCCCTGTGTGTGTTTCAGCTGTGCGTGTGTGAGTGTGTGCCAGGATTAAGCTGGCGCATCATTAAACAGACGGCTGCACATTGCGCATACGTCACGTGGCCCGCCAGGAAAATATAATATGTAACGACTCTTGATGTATTTCGTACATGTTTATGCGATTTGTCACCGGCGAATCAGCTGTCGTCTTAGAGGCATTCAAATGCTTAACAATTAATCAGCTTATCGCCGACTGACGTGAAATGTGATTGGCAATGGAACTTCAGCGCCAAAAACTCATTTCCAGTCCTAAGAGGTTCCACTACTGCAGTCAATACAGCTTGCCGGTGTCGCGATGAAGTGACTTCCTTTGAGATTCCCGATTCATTGTGGAATTCCCAAAAATGAAATATGTCAGCGCTTATCCTTGACATCGCCTATTGAAAATAGTGAAGTAGTTTCCGATTTTCGATATTGCTTCGTAACTCGAGGGACGTTTTCTGGATAAGCCTTGAGGGCTTACAATAAAATGGTAAGGATTTTGGATATTAGTCTTTAAGAGTGTGTGTACATATAATACATATAATTAAATCATGCTTTTGATTTGTATTTTGCTTATACTTAATAGTATAATTACTTTTGTAGCAGTCAGTCTTTAATTAAAAACATTTATGTTGAGAACGCCCGCTGGCAGTTTGAAGAAGGACCGGATCCTTCTAGGAAAACACAAAAAATAAGAGAGAATGCTATAATCGAGTTCCTCGACTATCAGATACCCATTACTCAGCTAGCCGGAATAAGTTCGACATTCCCTTTCATTCATTCATTCATTCATTGTCAAAAAAAAAATATTAAATTGAAAGATGAAGACTGTTACATACATTTCAACGCGTCTAGCATGCACATTTACTCTACGTGTAAGGGGTATAAAAACCCCAATGGCTTTCCGTCCGTTATGGCCATAAGTGGGGGCAATTACCAACACTTCCAGCGGCATTTAGACGGCCCAGTACGTTCCGAAATTGAAATAAAACAAACAAAATTAATATGCTGCCACCCCATTGAGTGCGCCTGGGTCACATATAGACTCAATGGACCGCCCGCCGGGAAACTCTGCACACGTTTGTGGTGTTAGTGGCCGAGTCTTGACCAGGTCCTTTATTGGTGTGAATACAACACTTATGTGGGGTGAGTGGGGTGACAATGGTACGTACTTGCCACTTATTGTTTTGCAACACCCGCAACACTCACTCAACTGATATGCATGTGTTTGTAAATTAGCAAACATACAATTCAGCAATGTCCTTTAAATGACTTTCAGAACGATGTGCAGCTCAGTGGGGTTCGTTATTAGCGGAATTAAATGTTTAATTAGTTCGTAAGGAAAAGCTTTTTTTATATAAATAGCCTTATAATTGTGTTCGCTAAAAGTGCTACTGAAATCTGTTAAATTTAATCAATTTGGTATCAAAAGGACCACAAATTGCAGAAACTTTTTACCTTTTCCGGCTGTGAAGCCATACCCAATTTAAAGTTGGCCTGCAACAGACAGGATTGACATCACTGGATACCACCACGTCCTCCATCTATCCGACCATCAATTAAGCCACAACAGCATGGCATATCTGAAGTCAAGGCTAAATAAAGCTGCCATCTCCCGAGTGTCAACAAGGTCGTTCCGAAAAGAGCGAAATGGATCAGGGTATCGGGGTGCCGGAGTACCGGAGTACCGAGATCCGGATTGGACCCACATATCGGCGCACCACAATCCCATACACAAACAACGGATCTCCGCCCGGCAGTGCTTAATTAAATCTCATCGGGCAAGTTTATTTCACTTTCTCCATCCCGGCTGGCTGTCAAATTAGTGCTTCATGTGGCCAACTCCCCAAAACGGCAGCGGCTGCTGCACAAATTGTGGCTAAAACTAATTTCCTCTAGATGATGTCAAGCCATAAAGCTGTATTTTTGGTCTGTTGGGGAATGGTGGCGACCACTACAGAAATAGTTGAGTTAAGCTGTCCATGACAGCGCTCGTGAAAACCCAAGGGTCAAAGTCAAAGGAGCAAAGTTCACTGAGCCCATTCGCACAACTTGTTGCATACTTCATGGGGCAGCCGTTGACATGATAACACGAAACTGGTGAACTGTTGAACTGGTTAACTGGTAGCTGGTAAAGGGGGAAAAGGCGTGGAAAATTACAAGTGCTGTGGAACATAAAGTTTGCTAATTGGACTCTATGTGGAGTTCACAGTAGATTTAATATGAGACGTTTTACTACGTGTTCGTTTTGCGGGGGGTGAACTCATTAAAGTTAAACTGTAATTATAATTAAACGACTGCAAGGAGTCTCTTCCTGCAGGTTTATGGAAACATAATCTTTGTGTGGGGTATCCTGCATTATAAAAGGTACAGAGTTTAGTTAAATTATTGCCGTATGGCACACAGTTTTGCCATATATCACACTCTACACTCCACAACATAAATGAACATTGCTTTGGCAGTTTTCAGCTAAGCCGCACTCACAAAAGGCTTAAATCAGATCCCTCAACCCACTTATGCTGACGTCAATGATGAGCGTATTTGCCCCTGGCAGCAACTGAGTTTTTATTTAACTTTGCCTGCCAAGCCCATCAAGTCAAGCAAATAATATGACAAAATGTACCGGGATTGGCCTGGCCTTATTTAAGCCTCTCGACTGGCAGGAGTGTTTTAATTTGTCAAACCCCGTATCGGGACTTGTCGCCAATCCTCGGCAAATCTCACCTGCCACCTCACCAGGTGGGCGGAGCAGCTGAGTGCCTGCCTACAGCTGATTAAGCTCATTTATCAAGGGCGAAGCCAGCCCAGATGGCAGTTCCTCGAGAGTCTGGCAATTAAATGGCCTGAACTGGAGAGCCAGAAGTCGCCTCCGGCATTCGCACAGTACGAAAGTTGGAAAGTTGAAGTCAATATTGATATTCATGTTGGGAATCCTGATTCCTGAATTCGCCTGCAAGGAACTCCCAAGGAATAGGCAAGGCATAGGGAACGCTTAAAGGCCATGGCATTTTGGTAGTTGAAAAGTTTGGGGCGCATCAATTTGGCAAGACAAACATATAATCGTTAAAGTTTTAATTGTACTGCGTAAATGATGTTTCGCTGCCATCTAAATTTAGATTGCCCAAAGTTTCGCTACATATTAACAAAGTTTGGTTTGCTCCAGAGGCTGGAGCTTAATTCGTATTGATAACATTTGCACAAATCTAATGAAATTATCACCGAAGACTTGTTCCTAGCAAGTGTGTTTGGCCTCTTCAAAGATACTAAGCAAGCATTTTGCAAAGCAGTACGCCATAACCTATGTAAATGATTTAAGGATATACTTTTTGAAGTCAAAGTAGTTTCCCCGCGGAGCTAATGCCCCCGAGGAGAAAGTGACTTTCAACTTTCGTCTACCAGCTACTGCATCTGTCTCGAGGAATTCTGTTGCGACGTTTGTCGAATAGTTGGCAACTTTCTTCGATTCACCCAGACCCATGACTTGGAAGGAACACCTCGCTCCTCCTCGAAGTCCTGCCCGCGCCAGACATCTGGAAACTATTGACGTGTTCCACTTTTTATGGCGTCCGCCTCCTGGGAGCCAAGTGGGGCACCCTTCCTCCATATGTTCCTGCCGTTGGCTTATTCCGTCGCAAAGTTCATTTCACGGCATTCTTGCGTGGAATCCCATGCGTTGTCAATGGTAAGGGAATCCTGTTCGCAGAAGATCCGACAACACAACACCCCACTTCGAATGTGGTTCCAGGTTTCAGGTTTGTTCAGCTACAAATGTTGTTTTTTATTACATTTTGTTTCGATGTGTGTTTTAAATTAATGATATCTATGCACCTTACCTGTTGGCATCCCTGGCTGACATGCTCCGTTTGATTGAGTCCGGCACTTGTGTAACAAACTGCCGTAGATTCCGGCCAAGTCCGCTTTTGGCCAACGCATCGCGGTCAGCACATGTTGAACAAATGGACACTTTTGTGAATTAATTTGATGTCTCGGCTGATTTGCTGCTTGTTATTCAGAGACACAAGGAGCAGCTGCAAAAAACTTTGCATAATGGAGCGGGAATAAAGGGCTTTTCAGCCGAAATGTACGACATTCCACAGATGTCACATGTGCAGAACAAAGAATTCATTGCAGCCGAGTGATTAATTTGAACTCATCGAGCACATTGCTTTGGTGATGATAACGACCAACATAACGACGTTGATGTCAAGTTAATCATTGAGCAAAGTTTGGACCATCTATCTTCATGACTTTGAATAATATGGTTGGGATAAAATAACTGAGTGTTTGCCTAATAAATTAGTAAGCATAAAACGGGAAATTTAAGCCCATCGGTGTTTTATATTGGACACACACGCACATTTTTTACGACTTGAAACGAATAAAACAATTTTTAAAATTAAACTAGCTTCAGTATCCATTAAAGGCAACGTATAGACCAGTGAATGCATTTTTTTGAAGACATTTGAGACCTTCTATGAAAATACCATGCGTGTTTTGGACTCACAGAAGCCCGCACAGTTTTACATCCACAGCTGGCGGAAAAACAATGGCCTTGCAGTGCATTTTAATGTCCAACTTGTGGTTCAGCAAACAACTAAAACTCTCGTCTGTGAAAATAGACCCTCTGGAGGCCATTATCCTGCTGCCATTGCTGGTGGCAAACTATTTTTAAAGAGTTAAAAGCCATTCTGCGGAAGGGGAATTTGTGAAATTAGCATAAGTTGAACCCAAACGGAATATATGTACAACTTTGAGTGGCCCGAAAATTCAGATTCATTGAAGTGAACAAACGAAGGCGAATCCAAAAATATCTTTGCACTGCAAAGGGCTGAGATGGAAAAATACGTAAAAATATGGCTGGACTGGGGAATTATTTATTTTACTTTCATTTCTGCCGCGGGTCCTTTCCGTTTCCCTTTGTCCGCCTGTTTGTGTAATCGGCCAGAAGGACTTAGATAAAACACGAAATGGCCACAAAAAGGATCTTGGCGCTAAGAGCATCTACACCCACACACGCACACTTCATAGATACTCGTACACATGCAAACATCCTTCTGGACGAGAGTTCCATAACCGGATTTCGAACCAAGCCCGGCGGCCTAAAGGATTGCCAATGTTGGCCAAAACAACTGCACACGTCGGCATATAAGAATAAATACGTGGAAAATCACGGAACTATAAGCTCAGCACTTGTATATTTCCAACTCAAACGGGTGCTGCTCTGAATCCTTAAATTTGTAATAGTTAACTAGCTAAAACTAACAAAAAAAAAACCAACGACAAAGGTTACAATTCTTAGCTTACGTGTACGTGTATTTTATAGATACTAACTACACTTGCAACAATTTTATATTATATCTGATCTACCAGAAACTGGCCAAACCGCACCATCGTGGACAGCGGGTGAATCATATAGACGAAGAGCATGGCCAGAACGGTGCCCTGCAGGACGTATTCCGTGCGGTCCGCCTGCTCGAATCTTCGCTGGTGGATAACGGGAATGGTGAAGAGGACGAGGCTAGCCACGTAGATCAGACTGACCATCGACACGTATCGCATCATATAGCGATTGCCGTTTAGATACACAATCAAGTAGATCGAAACGACAATCACTATGCAACACAATGTGAGCACGAGGACGAAGATGATGCCGGGCAGCAGCTTTAGCGGCAGATAGATGCCCATCATGTAGAGCACGACGTTCAGGACCAGGACGAAGGTGAGGACACCAGCCATCCAGACCACCGATAGATGCGCCCACCGGTGGCAATTCACAAAGATCACAATCACCTGCACGACAACAATGGCCAGGAGGCCATTGCACGGACACTGGCTGGCCACGTACATGAAGGCCATGATCAGCACACCTCCGACGGCCAGGAGCAGCCACACGAAGCTGGGCACCGAGGGGCTGATCAGCTCCGCGAAGTCCTGATTGCACAGCCGCAGGATCACCAGCTGAACCACTGCGAATGTCGATAGAACCGTGTGGATGGCGTAGACCCAGCCGATGTGTTTCCTCCTCACCTCCACCAAGGTGCGATGCTGGGAGGGACCTGACGACAAGGCTGTTCTCAACCAGGCCGAGGATTCACTAGGAGGTGTTTTCGCTGGCGGCGGTGGATCGGGAGTGGGAACGGGAGCAGAAGCGGGAGCGGGAGCAGGAGCGGGAGCGGCATGAGTTGGCTTGGGTAAAGGAGTCGACCTCGGGCCAGTCGATTTGCGTTGAGCCGTCGAGGCACGTGGCTGGAGATTTGGCTTGCTCATCTTCCTCCGCGTTGATACCACCACCCCCTTTGTGGGCACCTGCTGGCTGCTATGCACATGTATATTAAATATGAATATATTTGATTAGCAAGGCGTTGAGTGTACTGTGGGAAAAAGTGTTACGTTACGTTAATTTAGATTATTTGCTTTTACTGAAACGAGCACAGTTCAATAATACTTTCAAGTGCTGATTGATCTGTGATGGAATATCGAATCGATTGCATATACATATGATCCTAATGAAACCACTCCGGAGAGTCTGCAGTGCTGGCTCGTCTGGCTCATGCATATTAAATGGGAATTATGGTGGCCAGGACTCAAGTGCTAATCAATGGCACGTGCTGCGTTGTCCCCAGACTCATTAAGATGGCCCACCTGTGCACCAGATGATGTGTTTACATATGTATTTAGCTCTGGCGCTCTGTGTGCGCTGTGGGCAAACTTTTTGGGCCATTTTGTGGCTGAGGCTTTTAGTGAATTTTAATTAGGCTTGGCGGCTGAAAAGCCAGCACGTGCAGAAACATTGGCAAACACGGCCAAAAGCCAAACAACAAAGGCTGGCATTAAATAAACATGAGTCGGCCAAAAAACTTTGGGTTCTCGCCTGGAAGAGAGGCATCCAAGTGGTGGCATATGACCTAGCTTTCTTTAGAATATGTTTTATTGAGTCAGAGATTACAGTGCTCTGTGTTCGCCTGCTATCTAATCCCCAATAATAGATGACAAAATACGTATTTATCCAAGACCTTGCTTACACAAATGTCGGCATTAGGAAATTTGGCCATATTCGATATTATTAGCCCAGTTTGCTGTCATAATAAGCTTTGGCATTAAAAGTCCTACAAATGCCTATCAACCAGCCTGCCACTCAGCCACAACAACAATAACAATAACTTTTGAGAGACTTAAACTGACAGGGCCAATAGCCAGCAAAAACCACAACACGAGCAGAATGGCAAATTCTGATCGGAAGTGCGCCCAAGGAAGTCATAGCAAATCCAATTAGAAGGACAATCGGATTTTATTGACGCTCGAATGAGTTGAACTAAGCTGTGAACTGTACAACAGATTTATTGATGCGAAGGAATTGCCTTTATGCTCAGGGAAATTAAAGATTTTAATTTAATACATGGCAACTATATAAATCATTATCCATAAGTACATTTACTTTTTTCATTTCCCAATTATGGTTCCATTTCAGTTTTCTTTGAAACAAACCAACCCTAATAATGCCCAGGAAAATTCACCTGAAATGCAAATGTAATTAAATTTTAATGACTTCCATTAGGTTACTTGGCATGGTTGAAATGTCGTTACTTATTGAACCAATTAAAACGTCCATCTCAGGTTGTCATGACAAAGGCTCCAAATATAAGTGCCATCAACAATGTATGGCTGATTGATTGAACTGGCGGATCCCTGTGCAGTTGAGCACCAATAATACTTAATAGCTACCTTGCATTCTATTCATAAGAACTTGGCATGCTTTTGGCAATGTGGGGGGCTCTGAATGCTCCACACTCCACCTACCTAATCAGCGTGTCAGCTTATGTCAAGCCAAGCCAAGTCTTTAGCCTTGAAAGTTAATAATAGGGCTCCGTATAAGTATCCATCGGAAGATAATTACTACGGACATGTGAGCTGGGCAAGTGTGCTCGGAGAAGGTTAATTATTTAGAACCATATTTCTAAATGGAGCAGCACATATGTGGTTGGGTAAATATAGAAAGGAATATTTGAACCCTTTGAAGCGCTTACCCACCCCAAAAAGTTTTAATTTAAAACGCCATTCGGTGGCAAGACATTAAATATGCCTTATGTGGCACGTGCCCCCATCAGAATCATACCGTGACCTTCCGACCGTGCGACATGCAATTGAACAAATAAATCAGCGGGCTAATAAATTTTTACCAACGATGGTGGGAGCAGCCTCTAGCTGGGGCCAAAACCAAGACTACCATAAATGCGGCCATAAATGCCGCCGTTTGAGCCATTCAAGAAGCCAGGTGAGCGGAGCGAAGGACAAAGCCCGATTTCAGGCGACAAGGCTGGGAGTTACACTCGGATGAGTTTCTGTAGCTGTTGCAATTGCCGGGCTTCCAGCTCTTTTTGAGATTTCCATGCCCCTCCAGTTTTCCCCTGCCTTTTCCTGACTTTCACTTATGTATGTGCTGTTGCCTGCTGTACCACATGGCGTATACGTGATGTGCCACGGCACTGGCTTCCACACTCAACAATATGATTAAAGGCAATTTTTAGCACCTGTTCTGGCTGTTGATTTCGTATCGAGAATTAATTGCAATTTATTTTTATGACAACACGCGGGACGACTCACATGCAATTAAATTATTTATGCGTGGGGGAATAGCACATTTAAATGCTTATTTATGCATAAGTAACTGAAATTGTGTACTTCGTACACAGTTAACAGGAACTCAGGTTGATCGGATGTGCTTTTTTAAGCAATTGTACTTCGAAATTACTTTTTTTAAAAAGCTGAATACTAGTAAATACATAACATATAGCCAAAGATGATGGTGCAAGATAAAAGACTACCTGAAGAAGCATACTGTGTTTTTACATAAAATAAACATTGGGCCATCTCAAAGGAAACCCAAAACTCATTGTATTTTCCCTTCATGATTATGATTTCTTTTAGGTTTCTCTTTCGTTTCTGCCTTAAGGTTATCTTTAATTATGTCCAACAATTTTCTTTTTATTTTTCATCGGTGCTAAGCCCTTTCCGAGGAACAACAAGCAGCTGAGCAGTGTCCTCGTCCTTTTCCAAGTAATTTTAAACCAGCCTAACACTCATTAAGGCTTTGAGCCATGATTCCCAATGTCTAGAGCATTAAAAATAGTCCAGCCATGGGAAATATTCAAGCCAGAAGGCAGGTGGTCCACCTATTTTTATGTGAGTTTTTCAAGCGTTTTAACTAGTTCTGGAATTGCAGCACGGTTGTTGACAACATGCCAAAGAAAACAATGCTGCAAATAACAAAAGTTGGTCTTCTACTCTGTTGTGTTGAGCCCTCATCATCCGATTCCAACGAGTTAAGTTCATTAAGTAGAAGAAACTGCACATTAGTTTCTATCTAGAAGTCCAAGTTGTTTTTCGGTTTGTCTGAAAACACCACTTAAATGTATAACTTGAAAAGCATAAACTGGCATTTACTTAATACCTTTTAAAAGGTATGAGTAAATCAAACTTGTCTGTCATCCGTCCAACACATTTATAGCAAAATATCATTACGTTGTTAAAGTATTTACTTGACTGCTTTTAAAAGAAGAAAAATAAAATGAGTGCAGACACCTACGCTTAAAGTTTAGTAAGTTTGGTGTAATCTTTTAAGCCTGAAAACAGCATATCATTTATTTAAACTTAAAGCCAAAGTTAAGCCAGAGTTGCTGCAATAAAAAACATGGAAGCTTCGCCGTGTTTCTAAACAAATGTTGACTATAAACAAAAAGCTTAAGGATTCAAGCATTCTCTTAGTTCCTTTTGATAAAAGGAATTTAGGCTACCTAAAGATGTTAAAGAAGCTAATAGTGGTCCATTATGTTTACTTACTTGTCAATAGATTCAATCAAATATACAATAATATAAACCCCTAACAAGCTATTTACTTAGCTGATAAGTTATTTTATAAGCATGTGTTATGAAAGCTTGGTATGAACTGTAATCAATATTCATTTTAAATCTTGTCAGTTAACTTTGTACACATTTTACAACTAATGATAGAAACTAATATAGAAACACATTACATCAAAAACCCTAAAAACAACCTAATTATATTTAAAAATATTAAAAAAATATAAAGCATGAAAAGAGTCCATGTGGACAACTACACACCGAAGTACTACAGTGGCAAGTGGTCCTGGAGCGCCGAAAAGGATTGCCTGGAGTTCGAGCCGCACAACGATCTGGAGGATGCCAGGGAGCGCTACATCACCACCAATGGCTACAAGTTCCTGCGCATAATCGACCAGGAGGAGGAGCTCATCTTCCGGCAGGCTTATGTGCGGGACACGGGCACCTATGACTTTGACACCTTGGTGATCAACGACGTCCGCGACCTAGTTCTCTTCCTGATGCCAAGCGATTTCCTGACCTACCGCTTCGTGGAGTTCATGCACCGCCCGGCGGTTCACCGTCTGATCCATGCGCTCATCATTTACTTCGAGTACTTCCTGCGGATGGTGGAGTTTGTGCTGGTGCGACGCGACGAGCTGGCCGATCAGATCCAAAGCGATCAGACCATCGATATGAAGAAGACCTTCTCGATCTATCTCAGCCAGTACCGCCTCCTGGTGGCCCGCAACTACAGCGTAATCCTGAAGGGAGACGGCGACATGTCCAAATACTACCATATGAAGGAGATTATCAATATTTCGGATACCAGTCGCGACCGGGTCTTCCACGAACAGTTCCTGGCCGTGATGACCCAGATCGTTTGGATCTGCATGCATCGCCGTGCGTACAACGTCATTGAGATGGAGATGAACCGTCTGTTTCGTTCCGATCACTTCGTTATGGCGCGTCCGGAGTATCTGAGCTTTACGCCGGCGGAGCGGAGTCTACTGTATGGCCGTAACCATAAGATCGTCAACTATCGCACCCAGGTATCGCCGCTCGTCCAGGAGTTGGAGCACGTGGCGGAGGAGGACATGCCCATCCTGTGGATTGGCGAGCGCAAGTATCGAGGCAACGACAAGCGCATTGCCGAGATGGAGCTGGAGTACATTGTGCCGGGACCACAACTGCGTATGATCGATGTGGCACACGGCATACTGGGACATCCGAAGGATCTGTACAACACCATTCTGGATCTGGACTGGCCCACAGTTCGCTACTCGAACTTTTCGCTGGGCTACGATCCGTACCACATCATGCGCCAGCCGCATCTGGACATTCCCAGGATCGATGCCTTGAAAGTGCGCAAGATGAGCGAGAACTACGAGCACTTCTACAAGGTCTATCGCATCTACGAGCCGCACAGCCTGCAGATCCTGAGGAAGTGGCTCAAGCGGGACAAGCTCGTCCAGTTCTATCGCTCCGGGGGGCTGCTGCTCACCAACGTGGTGTCCCGGTGCGAGAAGGAACTGGCCGAAAAGGTACCGGTGACCAAGGTCGACCAGGTCATCTCGAACTACTTCAAGGTGAAGTCCAGGCTGCGCAAGGGATCGCCATATGAGGTGGACAACATCAGCATCACCTCCTCGCGCATCGGGGGCTTCAATTCGCCACGCCAGAAGAATACGCCCCAGGAATACTATTTCGATTAGGTTTTCAAGTGGCCAAATGATTCAAAATTATAGTTTCGTGAATAAAATACTTATGATTCTTGCATTCTGGGCATCTTAAAAATATATCTTATGTTGAAACTTTTTTAATGATATTATTAGCACATGTTAAGGTATATATTTCCGCCTAAAAAACCCGAGCCGTATACTTTTCGCTCCCACTGTTTCAAATGGCAGATCAGCTGATCCGCAGATAAGGCTATCGTATCAAAATCTGCCCACCTCGACAGCTCTATGCAGTAGTTGCTCGATAGGCACGGTTCAGTAGAGTGGCACAACTTCCGACCGCAATCATGTCCGCTCCGCCATATCGTCATTTTACCCAAATCGGAGATCCTGTACTGCGCCAAAGGGCCGAAGAGGTTCCGCCCGAGGACATCGACAGTATGGAGATCAACCAAATTATTGACGGCATGGTAAAGGTGTTACGTCACTACGATTGCGTGGGCGTGGCTGCGCCTCAAGTTGGAATACCGCTGCGCATTATCGTTATGGAGTTCCGGGAGGGAAAGCAAGAGCAATTCAAGCCGGAAATCTACGAGGAGCGCAAGATGTCCACTCTGCCCTTGGCCGTAAGTAAAAATGTACTTTTCACATTTGGAAAAAATGTTATATACATTTAGGTAGTTTATTGAATGCGTGAATACATTTTTGCATCCAAATATATTGTGTATGTGCATCACCAATCCCGTGATTTATCATTGTAAATCATTTGCATGCAGGTCTTTATTAATCCGGAGCTGGAGATAATCAGCAGCCGAGTAAACAAGCATCCCGAAGGTTGCATGAGTGTGCGAGGCTATTCCGCTCAGGTGGAGCGGTACGATAAGGTCCGGATCCGGGGGATCGGCAAGCTGGGCACTCCGTCGGAAATGGAACTGGAGGGCTGGAGCGCACGGATCGCTCAGCACGAGGTGGATCACCTGAATGGCATTATCTACGTGGATAAGATGGATCTCCCCACCTTCAACTGCATTCTCTGGGAGCAAATTAATGTGGCTGAGGGTCGATCCGCCATTTGGTTTCACAAGTAAAGATATCCGTTGGTTGCGTATGGAACGCACTATAACTTAATATATAACGCAATATATCCATTTCCTGGAGTTTTTTCACTTTTTTATGGCGTTTTGTACACAATATTTGTATATTATTCGAAAATAAACTACACTTCCAAAAACAATGCTTTGATGGATTGAAAAGAATGTTAAATATGTAAGCTTACTTGCAATTTAAAACCATTTGAAATGCGCGCCAAATTGAATATCTTTACCCACCGATATATCGATAGGCAAACATGTTGCCATCCCTAGCCGGTCGGGTGGCCAGTATGACCGTGTTGTATAACTGTTTTCCTCACAATTCTGATCGGAGTATTGAAATAAAGGAGGTTAAAGTTACACAAAATGCGCCTAAAACCACGGATAAAAGTATACCAAACAATTCTGGGACATGGTCGATCCTTTGGAACGAGTTCTACGGCAAGTCAGTCGTTCAGGAAGTGGTACCAGCAACTGTGGGCCACGGAGCGCACCAACTTGCCGCCATACAACCATTTCACCCAGATTGGAGACCCTATTCTGAGGCAACAAGCGGCTTTGGTGCCCAAGGAGCACCTGGATAGCCCCGAGATCACGGCCATCGTCGAGCGGATGGTCAAGGTGCTAAGGAAGTTCGACTGCGTCGGCATTGCGGCGCCCCAGATTGGTGTATCGCTCAGGATCATAGCCATGGAGTTCAAGGGACGGGTCCGAAAGGAGCTGCCCGAGGTCGTCTACCAGGCGCGACAAATGTCCGAGTTGCCACTGACTGTGAGATTGGGTCTTAGCGAGCTGTGTTCGGAATCCCAACCCTTCTGATACAATGGTTCTTGCAGGTTTTTATCAATCCCGTTTTGGCAGTGACCAACTACACCAAGCTGAAGCATCCAGAAGGCTGCATGAGTGTGCGAGGTTACTCTGCCGAAGTGGAGCGTTTCGAAGGTGTAAAGCTAACAGGCCTCGACCAACAAGGAATTCAAAGCGAACTGGCTCTGAGTGGCTGGAATGCTAGGATAGCACAGCACGAAATGGATCACTTGGAGGGAAAACTGTACACTGATCACATGGACCGCTCAACCTTTGCGTGCACCTGCTGGGAGGCGGTAAACACGAAATCCGGACGCGTGGAGATACCCTTCTACAAGTAGTTTAGTCGCTCGGAGAACGTTTCACTATGTATGTATATAACTGATTGAATGGAATTGTTCTCTATCGTTGGCAAAAGCCCTCCCGGCTGGTTTTAGTCCATTGGTGTGGTGGGAGCACAAACACGTAGATTGTGGGTAGCCGCGCCAAGGGCCGCCTTGGCCTTGAAGTACTCCGGACTGTCCCACAGATAACTCTTGTCAATCAGGTAGGCCAACAGTTCTTGATACTCCCGCGTCAGCAGACGATGGGTGGCAGTCGTCTTCAGTCGTTGCAACTCAAATAGCTCAGGAAGAGTTGGCTGGGCCTCACGCTCTTGATCACTCCCAATCTTCGGGCCTATTTTTTTGTGCTGGGTGCTTAAAAGGCAATATTCCTTGTACTGCTCCCGCAGAGTCTTGCCAAGATATTTGAGGACTGCAGAGCGCAGGATAAACTGCCGTATGACCGGATCGGCATTGTTGCGCCGCAACATGCTAAGCACAGTCTGTGAAACACCAAAATACGAATCCTGTGTCTACAGATTGACATAATAATCACGCCGCCTTGGAACCCAATTCGATCTTTTAAATGATCAGAGTCGCAGCAGCATCTACATTTCAGTCAGTTTAAAGAATATAAACATTTGACTCTCTCAACGAAGACACCAATTTTGCACAGCTGTTGACAAAAAAAGCTTTTACAAATTTATACTCCTTTTAACTACCAACCACAATGAAGCGGGTTCATGTGGATAACTACGCACCAAAGTACTACAGCGGCAAATGGTCATGGGACTCGGAGCAAGACTGCCTCCACTTTCAGGCCCACAATGATCTGGAGAACGCCCGGGAGCGCTATATTATCACCAATGGCTACAAGTTCCTGCGCACAATGGACCAGGAGGAGGAGCTCATCTTCCGACAAGAGTATGTGCTACCGAACAGCATCTATAGTGACGTTGTGGTGATCGGAGATATTAGAAACTTGGTTCTCTACCTTATGCCTCAAGAATTCCTAAGCTACAAGTTCATTGAGTTCATGTACGAGAAGGAAACGCACTTACTGCTTCACTCCTTGATTATATATTTTGAGCACTATCTGCGAATGGTCGAGTATATACTTATACGTCGAGATGAGCTGTCGGGTGCCCTTGGTCAGGTGCAGAGCGAGCAGACCAATGATATGAAACGAACATTTTCGGTATATTTGAGCCAGTATCGTATGCTTGTTGCACGAAACTACTGCCGCATCATCGGGGGCGAGGGCAATATGGCCAAGTACTACCACATGAAGCCGATTTCCAACATATCCGCAACGATCCACGATAAGTACTTCCATGAGCACTTTCTGGCTGTGGCCATCCAGATTGTTTGGATCTGCATGCACCGCCGGGCGTACTTCGTCATCGAAATGGAGATGAACCGGCTTTTCCGGTCAGAGCACTTTGTTTCCGCCCACCCTGAATACCTCACATTCACTGCATCGGAGCGCAGTCTGCTCTACGGCAGAAACAAGAAGAACTATAACTATCGTATTCAGGATTCGCCCCTTGTCCAGGAGCTTAAGCTGGTTCCCGAAGAGGATATGCCCATTTTGTGGATAGGCGAACGCAAGTACAGGGGAAATGATATCCGCATTGCCGAGATTGAGCTGGAGTACATTGTGCCTGGATCACAGCTCCGCTTTATAAACGCATCGCACGGCATCATGGGCCATCCGAAGAATCTCTACAACACGCTTTTCAGTCTCGACTGGCCGGCTGTACGCTTCTCAAACTTTTCGGAGAAGTTCGATCCGTACCATATAATCGGGCAACCTCACCTGCAAATTCCCAAGATAGGTGAGCTCCAGATGCGTACAATGAGCGAAAGGTATGAACATTTCTACCAGATCGCCAAGATTCATGAGCGAGCCAGCCACCATCAGATCTGCAAGTGGGTCAAACGAGACATCAACATTGCGTTCTTTCGGTCCGGAGGTCTGCTCACGAACGTAATCTCGCGCTGTGAAAAGGAGTTGGAGAGCACATCCACAGGACCAAGGGTCGATCAGATCATTTCCAACTATTTTAAGATGATGTCCAAAGTACGAAAGCAGGATAGGGAGGTGGAGGTTGTTTCATCTAATCATAGTAGTGTTGCATCGCGATATAGTCTTTTAAAGTTGTCAAAAAAAGCAACATAGTTTTATACATTAATTAAAATTTCTTGCATATTAATAAATATACACCAAACCCAACGAGCGCCAAGTTTGAAAGCACTATGATAGCATCATAGATAGATAGATGCAGGAAAACGAAAGACATTGGTATCCGCTCTAGGGTATTGGGTTTGTAGGTGGGAGCTCAGGAGTAAGACTTCACTTTCAGGGCTTTCGGAAATGGTTATTATTCCACTAAACTTCGTCACGTATACAGCACTACATACACTTTAAGAACACAAGACACAACCCGATCTTCATTGATCAACGCGACTACGATGAAGAGAGTCCATGTGGATAACTACGCCCCAAAGTACTACAGCGGCAAGTGGACATGGGACTCGGAGAAGGACTGCCTCAACTTCCAGGCGCACAACGATCTGGAAAACGCAAGGGAGCGCTTTATAATCACCAATGGCTACAAGTTCCTGCGCACCATCGACCAGGAGGAGGAGCTCATCTTCCGGCAGGAGTATGTGCGCCCCAAGAGCAACAACAGTGATACAGTGGTGCTAAGAGATATTCGAGACTTGGTGCTCTACCTGATGCCCAAGGAGTTTCTGACCTACAAGTTCATTGAATTCATGCATGAGCCAGCGGTGCAGTCCGTGCTCCACGCCCTAATATTGTACTTCGAGTACTACCTACGCCTGGTGGAGTTCGTGCTGATTCGCAGAGATGAACTCTCTGGCCAGATGGCCCAAATTCAGAGCGCGCAGACCACTGAGATGAAGAAAACCTACTCCGTGTACCTGAGCCACTATCGCATATTGTTAGCCCGAAACTACTGTGAGATTATCAAGGGCGAGGGAGAAATGGCCAAGTACTATCACATGAAGCCGATTTCCAATATATCCGCAACGATCCACGATAAGTACTTCCATGAGCACTTTCTGGCTGTGGCCATCCAGATTGTTTGGATCTGCATGCACCGCCGGGCGTACTTCGTCATCGAAATGGAGATGAATCGCCTTTTCCGGTCGGAGTACTTTGTCTCCGTCCGCCCCGAGTACCTCGAGTTCACGGAGGCGGAGCGAAGTCTTCTCTACGGCCGAAACAGCAAGAACCTCAATTATCGCGTCCAGATCTCTCCGCTGGTCCAGGAGTTGGAGCACGTGGCAACGGAGGATTTGCCCATTCTGTGGATAGGAAAGCGCAAGTATAGGGGCAGTGATCTGCGCATCGCTCAGATTGAGTTGGAGTACGTTGTGCCCGGATCGCAGCTCCGCCTAATTGACGTGTCCCATGGCATCCTCGGTCACCCAAAGGCGCTGTACAACACCCTTCTGAATCTCGACTGGCCGGCAGTTCGCTTCCTAAACTTCTCGGATCACTACGACCCATATCATATCATCAGACGGAACTATCTGGACATTCCCAAGTTGGGTGAACTTCAGATACGCAAGATGGCCGAGAGTTATGAGCACTTTTACGAGATCCTGCACTTCTTCGTGCCAGTCACCCATCACCAGATCTGCAAGTGGGTCAAAAGAGAGATCAGCATAGCGTTCTTTCGCTCCGGAGGTCTGCTCACGAACATAGTTTCGCGTTGTGAAAATGAGTTGGCCACCACATTCAAAGGACAAAACGTCGACAAAATCATTGCCAATTACTTCAAGATAGTCTCCAGCATTCGGAAGGTGGACTATTTTGAGTCGCCTCGTGCCAGTGACATTAGCGCAGTGAAAAAGGGGAACTTGGGCAAAGGATAGAGTACCCTAAAAGTAGAAGCGAAAACCCTGCATTGTTGGTTGCGACTTTGTGAAAGAGTACTACCTTACTTTTAAGGGCCTAAAATGGGTATTCGTGTAATTTATACATTTCCAACCTGTCTACATATGAAAAAAGTACATTTATACGTTGATGAAAATATAAAATAACTCAAAATATTTCGTTTTCATTCATTCGCCGCTGCAAAATAAAAACTCGACATTTTAAAAGTAACCGAAAACCGTCAGAAATGTATATTAGTTTACCAACTTTCAAATCTTATCTCTATATTATTTATATACAATTTAATTTGTTACATTCTGGAATTTAATATGAAAATGCCTCGATAGTTATTGGGAATCTTCTCCTTTGTCCGCGTTGCAGTCTAAAACAGGCCCTCAATTTGTCCGGTTTCCGTGTTCAGATCGATATCGTAGATAGCCGGGCGGGTGGGAAGACCCGGCATTTTGGTGACCTCGCCGCACATGGCGACCACGAAGCCGGCTCCGGCTGAAACATATACGTCCTCAACGTCCAGGGTGAAGCCCTTGGGGGCGCCTTTGACCTTCGCATCGCCAGTGAAAGAGCCGGAGACCTTGGACATGCAGATTGGAAGATTGCCAAAGCCCTGCAATGCGAACAATGAATTGTTATTGAAAATTTGAAATGTTTATTGAAAGCAAATGTGCTCCACTTACCGCATCCGTCAGGCGCTTGACCTTCTCCTCAGCCGCCGGCGAGAGCACCACCTTTCCAGCACCGTACATAGTCGTCGCGATCTTGTTCATCTTATCCACCAGCGGCAGCTCCAGATCGTAGAGCAACCGGAACTGGTTGCCCTGCTCGCAGGCTCTGATCACCGCATCGGCCAGCTCAACGGCACCGGCTCCTCCGTCCGCCCAGTGAGTGGAGACTACGGCGGCGAATGCACCTGCCTCCAGAGCAGCCTTCTTGACCAACTCATGCTCCGCCGGAGTGTCGGCTGAATGGGCATTCAGGCTCACCACCACTGGCATGCCGAAGGCCTTCCCGTTCTCGATGTGCTGCAGCAGATTGGGCAGACCCTTCTGGACGAGCTCCAAGTTCTCCTCGGTGTATTGCTTGTTCAAGGGGGCTCCGGGCGTGACGGGAGCTCCGCCACCGTGCATCTTGATGGCCCTCACAGTGGCCACCAGCACCATGGCGTTCGGCTTGCGACCGGATGTCCGGCACTTAATGTTGCAGAACTTCTCCATGCCAATATCTGATCCGAATCCTGCCTCCGTGCAGACAAATCCATCCTTACCAACCAGCTTTAGGCCGACTTCATCAGCGATGATCGAGTTGCAGCCGTGGGCGATGTTGGCAAAGGGACCAGCGTGCACCAGCACTGGAGTTCCCTCGAGCGACTGCATCAGGTTGGGCTCGAGGGCGTCCTTTAGAAGAACTGCCAGGGCACCGGTGACGCCCAAATCGTCAGCGGTTACGGGCTTGCCCCGTTTGTCGAAGGCCACCACCATGTCAGCCAGCCGCTGCTTCATGTCCTCCAGACTTCGGGATAGCGCCAGCACAGCCATGATCTCGCTGGCCACCGAGATGGAGAACCGGGTCTCCCTCGTAATTCCCTTCTCGGTGGGTGATTGACCAACGGTAATGGTGCGTAGGTACCGATCGTTGATGTCCACCACACGCTCCCACATAATCGTATCCGGATCGATGTCCAGCCGGGCGAAGGGACCGTACTCCTCTTCGGTAAGGGTATTGGGATCGGTTTTGGTGATACCCAATTTCTGGAGCCGGCGTAGCTGAATAGGGCTGAATTTCCGCAGACCCTTGATCGCGGGCACCAATCTGTCATACAAGGCCTTGTCCTTTTGGGTATTCTCGTGGAAGATGCGGGTGTCCAGCTGGGCGGCCAGCAAGTTATTGGCTGCAGATACCGCATGGATGTCTCCAGTCAGATGGAGATTGAACTCCTCCATGGGGATCACCTGTGCGTAGCCGCCGCCAGCAGCTCCTCCTTTGATGCCAAAGGTTGGACCTTGGGATGGCTGTCGCAGAGCGGCCATGGTGTTCCTCAGCTTGTGCGCGCCCAGAGCCTGGACCAAGCCCATCAGTGTGGTGGTCTTACCCTCGCCCAAGGGCGTGGGTGTCATGCCGGCAACAACCACATAGTGACCCGCCTCCGTGTCCTTTAGCCGCTCCAGCACTGACAGGGAAATCTTGGCCTTCTTATTGCCGTACAGGGAAACCTCCCGAGCCTCCAGACCGATCTCCTTAGCCAGCACGGCAATGTCCTTCGGCTTTTGGGCACGGGCAATCACAATATCGCTGGGCACGGGACGCAGCGGCTTCAGGGGCAGCGTTTGTAGGTCCCACTTGCTCCTAGCCAAACGCTCCAGGGATCGGGCCGCAGATCGCACGGTGTTCTTCATTAGCATGGCCACCGTCATGGGTCCCACGCCGCCGGGCACGGGCGTCAAATGTCCAGCCACCTGGAGAGCTTCCGCGTAGTCCACGTCCCCGACCAGCTTGCTGCCACTGGCCTTGCTGGCGTCTGCAATGGATCAAGAAGTGGACTTAGGTGGAATCGGGTTTTGGATCGGTTCGCCCCGATCGGCAGCTGTTCCCTGACTAATTCTGGAGAGCATGATGTTTGAAAACAAAACCATTTCTTATCTTCGGGGTTAGGAGTTCCACTAGGGGGTCGAAATCGTTGATAAGCGATTGGTGGGCAATCGTTATCAAGTGGAAACGTTTGGTTTCAAAAAAAACTTTAATGTTAATTTGTTTGTATCAGAGAGATTAAAAATTATCTACTCATTGGTTTTTCAATGGGACATGCCATTATCTATTAGTATCTAGATATCATAGATACTGATAAGGGATTACCACAACTCACCTGGCTTCACATTGATGCCGCAATCAATGACCACGGCTCCGGGCTTTATCCACGATCCCTTGACCATCTCTGCCACTCCGATGCCGACCACCAGAATGTCTGCACTTCGGGTGATCTCCTCCAGGTTGCGGGTCTTGGAGTGGCACACCGTGACCGTGGCATTGGCCCACTTGAGCAGCTCGGCGGCGGGAGTGCCCACGATCTTGCTGCGCCCCAGAACCACAGCCCTGGCCCCGGCGATCTCTACGCCAGAACGGCGGATTAGCTCCAGGCAACCCCAAGGTGTGCAGGGCAGGAATCCACCGAGGTCGCCGATGGCCAGCCGACCTTCGTTGACCGTGTGCAAGCCGTCAACATCCTTCTCCGGGGAAACGGCATCCGTAATTCGATGCGAATCGATGGTGGTGTCACAATCCAGAGGCATTTGCACTATGATGCCGTGCACTCGTGGATCCTCGTTCAGGTCGTTGATCTGAAAGGGTAAAGTCGAGTTAGCCATAATTTATAACTTACTTAAGTAGGGAATATTTCGTTTCTCAGTTGATAATACTTTGTATTGGCCATATTGCATAATACCCTTCAGTTGCGAACTCACCTTATCGAGCAGTTCCACCTCGGTGATGGTTCGGGGCAACTGGACGTGGGCGGCATCGATACCGATCTCCGTGGCGGCCTTGATCTTCATGCGGATGTAAACGTTGGAGTCCTCACGTCCGCCCACCTGGACGATCCTCAGGCCGGGCACAAAGTCCGCCAATTGTTTGCCCATTGCCGTCACCTCGTTACGCAGCTCCTCGCGAATGGATCTTCCAAGAGGACGGGATAGGATGAAAAGGATTCGGGGATACAACATTTATGCCCACTCACTTGGCCACCGCGGTGCCCGATATGATCTTGGCCCCACTCATCTTGATCGCCGGCGCTGCAGTCCACTCTCCGCTGAAAAAACGCAAGCCCGTAAAGTATTTAAGTCCGGATGACCGAAAGGATCGCCTCACTAGCCACGCCAACTCGGCTCGCGCAATGCAACTGAGCTGAGTACTCCGCGGACACCACTATCTATAGCCAACATAGGTGTTCCGCCTGCTCCCTCTCTATTTTTTGTAATCCCACTCCCTTATCAGGCGCCGAGATTATCGGTTTCGGGTTTCTCGCGGGTCACATCTTGCGATTGGTAGCCGCGAACAACACCATCTGACGTATGAGCCACAACATGCGCCATCTCCGGGAGAAAAACAACCGCAGAAGTGCGAGTGGTAAGTTTATACCATGGCTTCCAGCGAGAAAATTGCTGGTATACCATCATTTCCATATCAAATGCGAATGCCTCTGTTATCAAGCACTTGAAGAAGCACTCGAAAGTTCAACGGGTTCATAAAATACGCGTACATGCGCTGTGGAAACTATCAACTATAAACTAGCTTATGATTTTCCATCCATATTTAGATTATGTTCTGGAAAATATTCCAAAGGGCAAGTCGGTACCGCCGCTGTACTAAGCTACTCTTCTACCTGGGCCATTAACAACAATTTCCTAATCTAACTAAACAAAAAATCCACGAGAACCACAAATATTTTTGGTAAATATATAAACCAGTTCTTATCAGCAGGTGCCAATTGGTTGGGCAGATAAGCAAAGCAGTCCAAACATGCACAGCATGAGGAGAGTTTGGGAGAATTGTACATTATACGAGTAGACTTTGAGAACGAGAGTTTTGAACTAGACCGAGGGAATTTATTGACATGCGTTTAGTTTGTTTTGACGGCTGCTCTCAGCTTGGCGGATCGACTGCGGGTGTTCCTAGCCACCTCTTGGGCGTCTGGCACGATGACATGGCGATGGAGTTGCTTCCAGCTCTTCTTGGTCAGTGATTCTAGCATATCTGGCTCGTCTATGGCATAATAGCTGGAGTATTTGAGGGGAAGAGCATTGGCTGTGCCTGCCAGGACGTTTCCATTGATGTGACGCTTCACGATGGTGTCCTCCAGCGAGTGAAAGGTGATGGTCACCAAGCGACCATCGACACGAAGGATTTCGTTGGCCAAAACCATGCCGTAGTTGATCTCGTTCAGCTCGTTGTTCACAAATATGCGGATGGCTTGGAAGGTCTTGGTGGCTGAGTGTGCGGGTCTTCGAAGCTTATCTTTCCTGGTCCCGCCATCCATGATGTTTTCAATTATGTCTGCCAGCTGCTTGGTGGTCTCGATTTTAAAGAGGGCATTGCGCGCGTCTATCAGTCCTCTAGCTATCTTTTTGGCTGCCTTCTCTTCGCCATACATCCGCAAAATCTTTACCAGGTCGCCCTCTTCAACATTGGCCAACACATCAGCAGCTGTAACCCCTCCGCTGTGGCCACCATCCATTCGCATGTCCAGTGGACCGTCCTTCGAGATGGAGAACCCTCTGACCGCCTCATCGAATTGCATGGAACTGCAGCCAAAATCAAAAAGCATCCCGTCCACCGAGTTCTTGGCCAGGCCATGTTCTTTGAAAAGCTTTGGTAAATCGGAGAATTTTCCCAGCAGGGGAATCAGCCTGCCCTTGAACTCTTCGGACTCGCTCATATCGCGGGCCAGTTGGTGTGCCAAGGGATCTCTATCTAGGGCGTACACTTTGGCCCCGGGACACTTCTCCAGAAGACGCCGCGTGTGGCCACCAGCTCCGAAGGTCATGTCGAAATAGGTGCCTCCTGGAACGGGCTGCAGGTATTCAATGGCTGTGTCGCAGAGCACAGGAACGTGGGGAGCAGTCTTCACTTCTACAGAGCTTCGTCTCAAGCAATCCAGTCTCAGTCTAGTGGGGTTTAGCAGTCGCTTCATTGTGGTACTACTTCCTTTTGGAGCCCTCGTTCAGATATTGCAGGAACTCGGAGCTCAACACTTGGCTGCACTGGGCGGCGGTTAATCCAGTGGCCGTGGATTCGAAAGTGCGCGGATACTTCTTGGCGTACACGTTGTTGGATAGCCTCTCCAGAGCTTCGATCTGGCGGTCCAGCTCCTTATCCGTCGCTCCGCCTTCTAGACTTGTGAGCTTGGTCACCTTCTTGCGAATCTGCTCGCCGAGATCCCTTTTTTGAGTAAGAGGGGAGAAAGTTTATTACCAACGAATTGAGTAGATGTGTGTGTGTTTTCTGTGGCGGATGTTCGTTCCATGCGGCGCGGCTGAGCAGGATATTCGATCACTTTCCGCGGAAGTGCGGGCTTGCAGTGGAAAACCACTTGATGTAATTGAAACCAACAAATGGCTAACAACTGTGGCCAAAAGTAGCAGACGTCCAAAGATATCCAAAGATAATTAGCAGCACGCTTTATTTTGACTCAAATTAGCCATTGTATAGTGTAGTTTTAAGTGGTCAGCTATCAGAATATTTGTATTACCAAAGCTAAGAGTATATTCCCAAAACTTACTCGAGTCCATGGCTCAAAATAAATTTCTCCGGCTCCAGCTGATATGCGAATTTAGAGGCCATCTTTCTGCCACTCAAAATTTAAGATGGTATGTCTGTATGACGTCTGTATGTTCGCAAAACTGGTAAGACAATGTAAGCCTTTTAGGCCAAGTAAATCAAAATGTAAATGAAGCCCACAGTCCACATGTTCATTGGTCAGCTGGTGTGGAACCTAAGATTCTTGGCGGGCTGGCAGGTGAAATACTTCTTAAGTAAATTCCTCGAATATTTTCCAGTTGCCGAACTGATCTGATAAACCATTCACAAATCAATGTTGGCAAGCACAACTCGTTGCATTTAATACAAATAATATGAAGTCCTGGCAATATTTATTTGTTAGATAATCCAAAGTTGATGCGCCGCCAGAACGAACATTCATGACTCCAGTGTGTTATAATGGGTGTTCTCACCTGCCGACTTTCGATTTCTCCGCTGGCCACTTTTCAAGTACTTTTAGGAATCTTTGGTACTGCGCCGACATAATTGTTTCAACTTAAAAATTAAATTAAACAAATAGCAGCTCAACAGAAACACACGTTCTTGCTGGGGGTGGAACAACCGTCGATAGTTATTCGATACTATTAACAAGGGTGTTCCCATTGGGAATGAACTGCTGTAGCTAAAATTTTGTCTGCAATGTGCTATCTATTCTCCACAAACTCGGCTTTAAAATTTTATGTTTCAGAACCTGATATATTATTCTGTTTGTATTAATATAGTTTCTCGGGAAATTAAGCTGTTATTGCGATAGCTATCGATAACGGTGCGCTTTGTGGGATCTAACTGAAATCAGATGATTGTCAGTATTGGAAAAGTTCAAAATATTTTAAAAGCTTCGTTTAAAATGAATGTTACCTAAAAAAAAATAACGAAGTTCCGCTGACTTTACTTGTATTTAAAATATTTCCGTTTAAGCCGGCAATTAAACACGCATGAGATTACTTCTTGGTTTTATTTCACAACGACTAAAATGCGGCTTAAACAGAATCGGTTAGCTTAGCTAATAAAATTCATGCGTTCGTTTAAAATTAAGAGCATCATAATTGTTAAAAGAAAACTACGGGCTAATACAGGTTTACGAGTAAATGTAACGTGGTTATGAGAGTCGTACACCCCAAAACGGTTAAATGCTAGTTTCTTGCTTATAATTTCGCTATTGCAGATCCTACGCTCGTCGGCCCTCCGGCTTCAGAAGCTGTAGCTTGGTGGAAATGGGTCTCAGCGATGATGAGGGCAATGGCGATGAGGACGATGATGATACGGTGGATGTGGATGCTCCTGTCGATGAGGAGTGCGGATACAGGGTGCTGCCACTGCTGCTGGAGAACACAGGAGTGGTTCGGCTGGAGGCCGCTGGATGGGAGTACTCCGAGACGGGCTGCGGTTCTGTGCCCCGGAACTCCTGTGGCAGCTCTCCTCTGTAGACGCCAAACTGGGGTGTGGTACGGACCAGCTGCTCCAAGGGGGTCAACCCATACTGGGCATGTCGCTGGTGGACGCCGCCATTGTCCGGTGCATTCAATTTGGGCGGCAGCACCAGGCTACTGTCCACCACCGACTTGCCATCAAAGGTGTACAGGGCTCCACTCGGCAGCCGGGTATGGGGATTCTGGCGGTTATCCGGCGGCAGGTAGTAGGTGTCTATCCGTTCCGCAGCAGCTGCCATTCGGTCATCCATGTCCAGTTCCAGCTCATCCGCATATAAATCTTCTTCATCGGGCCCAAAGAGGTCCTCCAGCAGTTCGGAATCCGGTTTCTTGGTGGTGTTTCTGGGCATGTCTTTTGTTGTGGTCACGGCATCTCTTTTGGTTGTCTCTTCCAGTGGCTCCACGTCATCCGCTTCCGGCATGGTCTCCATTTCCAGCTCCTCTTCGTTTAAGTCGTCTCCAAAGAGTTCGCCAAGGGTGGGCTTTCTTAACTCCGAGGCGGAGGGCAGGGCGTGCTCCAGAGCTGCCGAGGGCAATCTCAGGGCCGATGCCGTGGGAGTAACCTCCTTCACGTTCACCCGCAACACTTTTGTGGCATTGGTACTGTCCAAGGGCGATGGTATAAACATGGGCTCAAAGCTCTGCGTCTCACTGCCTCCCTGCTGGGCTGTCAGAAACAGGGTATCGGTTTCCATCACCTCATCGATTTCTGTGCCGGGATCCTCGCGTCGATGGGCCACCTGATCGATGATCTCCTTGGGCAATTGGACACCAGTGCCGTCAGTTCTAACGATGGGCCTGAATCCGCTCTCAACAATCACGGTGTCGGGTTTGAAGCCCTGATTTACGGCAGGACGCATACTGGCGATTTCCTCCTGGGACGGTTCCTTTACCGTGGGACGTTTCACCAGCGGAATGGTCGTGGTTGAGCTGGGAATGGAGATAGAGGTGGTTTTCGGTTTCGGGTCCCCTTTTCCGCCTGGCTGCTTAAAGAACGCCGTATTTTGCAGAGAGCCCTGCGGTTCCAGGTCCACATAAGGTACTGGAATCTTGGGCTTGCCCTTCACCTTGAGTCGGTCTCCCTTGTTGTTTAGCCCTCCAAGCTCAGTGGGCTGACCCAGGAGCAAAACAGATGCGGCCAGCGGTTGCAGGGGAAAAGGTTTCTCCTTGATGAAGGGCTTTAGCAATCCCGGTATCGGCTTTCTGTAGTGGCTAACAATCAGCGAGGGTTGTTGCTGCAGATGGACGGGATGCTGCTGCGGATGCGGATGCGGATGCAGGTGCGGATGCTGCTGCGGAAGTATGGGCCTTGAGGCCGGAACCTTCTTGATCGGAGCGGGGAAAGGTCGACGGCCGGGCAGCTTGACCGGATGAAAGAGCGGAGCGTTCTGCGGCGGACGCAGAAACTCAGAGAGTCCAATGGTTTTCTGGGCCAGCGCTGGAAGATTAGCGGTTAGATTGTGGTGATGCAAATGGAGATGCGGGTGGGTGGCATGCTGCGGTTGGTGGTGCAGGCGATGCAAGTGCGGGGGATAATGGATGAGATGGGGACCAGCCGCGAGTATTGGTAGCTTTATGTTGGCAGAGGGTAGAGTGGCTGATGGGGATGGGTATGCGGATGCGGATGCGGATGCGGATTGAGATGCAGATGGGTTCAGCGTGTGGGCATGGGTCTCGCCCAGCAGAATCTCGGGTCGCGAGCTGATCTCGGTTGGGGTCACGTTCGGTTTCTGGTGCGGATTCGGATTCGGATTCGGAATCGGGTTCTGGTTCTGGTTGGGGTGGTTGGGGTTCAGATTCGGGTTCTTCAGTAGGCTCTCCTCGAGAGCCTCAGCAGCGCGGATGCCATCTGAAATCAGTTTGGTTATTTCCGAAGATTTCGTTATTTCAAAACTCAGTTTGGGCGGTGTTCCGTTCATATTGTGGTTCTTAATCAAATCGGTTTGGTGCTTCAATAAAAAATTATCGTTGGCGCTGACCTTGGTTTCGTGCCGGACGGACGCCTCTCCGGCGTAGTCCTCGTGCACAGGCGCCGGTTCCGCGGCGTTGGCCATCGCCGGCAGCCGGATTTCGTGGCGCTCGGAGGGGGCTCCCTTAAGTCCGCCCGCTTCCGAGTCACAGGAGTCGTGCACGTGGATCTTCCATCCCAGGTAGCGGTGTGTGAAGCAGTGGTAGTACACCGTGTCCGGCGTATTCCGGTCCGGCTTCCAGGTAATCACTCCCGGCTCGCCGGCGTCGCACTTGAGGGTCAGGGTGCGCTGGTAGGCGCCGAAGGACTGGTAGTCGTCCGCCGGAGGACCCTCCACGTCCGGCGTCCAGTTGCAGAGGCGGCCCACGCCGGTGGGCGTGACCTGGCCGGACCGGGAGCGATGCACTCCGGCGTAGATGCGCACGGCCTACAGCAGAGAAATGGGTATTGCAGTTGGGAATTCATTATCAAAGTCAATTGCACCTTCTTCTCCTCCTCGCGCTTGTGCTCGTATCCTCCCACAGGATCGTCACTGATGTAGAACGGATGGTACTTGGCCGGAATGTCCGGATTGTTTCCGCCCTCCACCACGAATGTATAGGTCTTGCCGCGCACCACATGGATCTCGGGGATCAGGAGTCCGTTGATGTACCAGGAAATTCCCCAACCGACGTGTCCTAAAATATACAAACTACTCCTTAAGTATCTTGGTATAAGTATGACCCAGAAAACCCACCTGTAATGGCTGGATAGCCGTGTTTTCCTCCGGTGGGACCCATCTGGGCATAAAACACTCCGTCCTCTGGCTCGTGGCACTGAATGGCAGGGATGTCCCAGGCGCCATTGCTGTTCACTGGCTTCGGAGTGGGCACTGGGCGCCTTTGGGTGATGATCGCTGTTTCCTGGCGCCTCTGCGGTGGCTGACGATGCAATGCCTCCGCCCGATTATCGTAGAATTCCTCATCGGGTTCCACGTTGGGTCTGCCTGCTGGCGGGTAACCAGCTCCGCCAGTAGAGCTCTGGGCCGCGGGAGCAGAGTCCTCCTGCTCCGATGAGTTGCTGCCGGCACGAGCACCCTCTGGCAAGGGACAATTCCACTTGGGCTGGCGACCGAACTCGATCTGGTGCAGATGCTTGTTGTAGAAAGTGTGGAAGGAGACCTCCTGGTAATCGTTAAGTGGTCCGATTGCCCACACCACTGATTCCGCTTCCGTTATCGAGATGGGCAGATCCAGGCGATCCGTGGCTGCTAGGGATCTTTGGTAGGTCACAATCGAATAGCCATTCACCATGGCGGCATTCAGTAGCCTTATGGAGTTGGTCTTCTCGGAGATCTTGGTGTCGGGACAGGCGCCACGCCCACCTGAGCACTGCGCCTTGCCCTCCAGGAAGTAGTCCGTTGCGAATCCGTTTCCGGATTTGGGATCCACCCAGGCCACCACTGCATCCGCGCCAATCATCTGGCTAATGTTCTTGTTCGGCGAAATTCCGAAGGACATGTAGTTGTTCGGTTCTGCGGGGATACAATTGTGATGAGAGCTTTTCATCGATTTCGGCAGATCACTGAAAGCAATGCTCATTGGAAATTATTCAGTTCAGTGGGCAATCATTAATGGGTGCCTATCTTATGAATGAACCCTAGACGTATCTATTTGCCAGTCCCACTTGGATTGTGTACGGTAAGTGCTGGGAGCCCCACAATCAACGAAAGTCGATCACCCCAATTCTGGCTTGGCCAACCGGTCGGCAGGCATTTTCCCGGTGAAAATTCCTGGCGGCATTCTTAGCGGTTGCAAATTGCCCAGATTGGAGTAAGACCAGTGGCGGTTGGATATGGACAAAGTATGCCCACGGCGGTCGTGATTGCAGATGCAACCAACAAATTGCTATCCATTTGGCCACCCCATCCCAGCCAGCAGTCGCGTTGCGCAATAAAACCAGTCGTCATAATTCGCGACTTGTTATTCTGCCAGCCGATGCTGCTGATCGGTCAATTTGGATGCTAACTGGATTTTATTGTTGCCATCTGTTGCCCCTTCTCCGCTAACTGTACTCGATGAAATGTCAAAGCTTCATAAATCATTGGCAGCAGATGCGGCCTACACCCGGCTGAAGGCTTGTCACCAAATGGGATAGGTCAGGTAAAGGGTTAAGCTCAGCAAAATGTGTCTTGAATTCCAAAAGGTGCCTCCTTAAGGCTTGCCTAACTTATTGGGAACTTTGATGGCATAGAAAGGCACCTCAGCCTTATAACAGCATTCAATTAAAGTATCTTAGTTCAATTCCTCTAATTCATCTTAACATTTGTTTTATATATAATATAATGGCGAATAAACGTATTTAGACAGCTTCAATTAACACAAAGCCAACGTCATCGCAGCTTATGGAAGGGGGCAACTTCCGCTAATTAGCAGCAGTTAGCAGCCAGAACTTACCCAATTTGGCCACCAGCTGGACCACGATGCTCTCGCCGGCCACCGCCCAGCGAACCTCGAATGCCAGATCGTCGTAGAGCACCTCGCAGTTGAGCTTCGACTGGAAGAGATTGGTTTAAGGGAAGGTTCGATTGGATCGGAAGCGGAAACGGAAACGGAAACGGATACGGAAACGGATATGGAATTGGAATGGGAATGGGAATGGGAATCGGATTGGAAGATGTACGGTGCGGGGGTGTGTGTGTGTGTAGGTGTGGATGTGGACTGGAGTTTCTTTTTTTCTTTTTTGGAGGGGGAGGAGAAAGCTTTGCCAAAGTCAAAATTTTGAGCATACCCGAAATGTTTGCATTTTTGTTTTGCTGTATTCGAAAGATTTTTGCTCTTCGAATGGTTTTATTATACAAAATGAAAAATGTTTTTGATTTCGCTTGGGTGTGTTAGTATGTCGATCAGAAGGATATATGTGTGTGTGGGTGTGTGTGGGGGGGACTTGTGTGTCTGTGTGCTGTGTGACGTGGTGTATGTGTTGTGCGTTTTGTGTGTCTGGCTGTTTTGCGTGTTGTGGGTTTCGAGGGGGAGGAACGATTAGGATTCAGTCCCACACAGATTTCATTTTGTATAAGACGCGCCCGGAGCTCAAGCAAAAGCTGATCAAGACAACAAAACACAAATAACAAGCAGGTGAGTATTACATAGACACATATATTATAGAATGTGTTGCACATATGTATGTATATAAGTAATATATATATATGTATATATTTTGGATCTCTCCTCCTCCGCCGTCCGTCTAGCTTACAGTCTAGGAATTTCCGGTCACGACTCGCGATGCCGGATCCGATTCGAATCGATTGATAAATATTTTGCATATCATATACACAACAATAAATACGCTTGCATAAATAGAGTTACACACAATTACACCCATCTACCGCGATCAGCTATCTGCGATCAGCGATCTGCGATCGGCGATCTGCGATCAGCGATCAGTAGTAGTGATCAGCGCTGCAGCTCGCTTAAGATCTTGCTGGCGCTCTTCTTTACCTGAGGACTGATTCCGAGCATCTTCAGGGAGGGCGGCACATTGAGGCCCTCGGGCAGGCGAACGTGGCCGAAGTCCACGGTGAAGGCCTCGCACCAGACGCCAAAGTGACCGATGTCGAAGATGGTCAGGTCATCGGGCAGGGTCAGCACAATTGTCTTGCGCTCGTAGCGACGCAGCGGGTTCTCCTTGCCATTCTCGTCCGGGATCCTCAGGCCGTCGGAGGTGGGCCGCTGGCCACGACCCACCCAGAATTTAGCATCTGAAAATAATATCAGGGGGGGAACTTACATATATATGTATGCCAGCTAATTGTCAAATAACACCAAATCTGCACCAGACCATTCTAATCAGTTCACTCATTTCAGGTTTAACAAATTAATTTGTTATTGCATTATCTTATACACTTATGACGAAAGCAATTTATTGATCTAGTATATTTGTTTGCCATTACCTTCTGTGTGAATTCCCCCAATTAAGAGCATTGTTCAATAAATAATGCATTTCATTATTATCACATTAATTCTTGGTATTCTGTGGGCCTTGCAAATGATTCTTTGAATTATGCGCACCTTGGCATAAAGATACATTTAATTTATAGATGGTTATTATTCTGTGCTCAAAACTAATCTGTTTGCACTTCACTGAATCTCGAATTCTTCTGAATATGATTAAAAACCCCACGTTTGTAGTTACGCAAAAGTGCTATCTATAAAGCTATTTGGAAATTAGAGTAGAGACAAGAAGTAACCAGAACATTCCCAAGAATTTGAGATATTGCCAATGTAGATTTTGGAGTGGTACCCACCTGGCGCCTCTCCGTCGTAGCTAAAGTTGGGCACCAGCAGCGTTTGGGCGTCCACGATGACAATGTTGTCGGAGGAGACGCCATGGACGCCCCTCAGAGCGTTGATCTTCTGCGGCCGCGGGAAGTCCAAGTTAGGCGGAATGGAAACGTCGCCGAAGTTCACCGCGAACTCATCGCACCACACCGAGAACCACTTGATGTCGCGCAGCGTTTTGCCCTCGGGCAGCGACAGGGTGACGTCCTTGTTCCGGTAGCGGCGGGTCAGGGAGGCGGTTCCGCCCCTTTCGTCCCTCAGCCGAGCGGCGCCTTCATTACTGGGTCGCGCTGTATTGCCCACATAGAAGTAGGCAGCTGGCGCCTCGCCGTCGTAGTTGAACTTCTTGATGAAGATGGTGCGGGAATCGACGGCGTACACATCGCCGGAGACGCCGTGGTGCAGGCGGGTCAGGGCTCCGATCTTGGTGCCATAGTAGGGGTAGGCGGCGTCTCCAAAGCTGACTAGGCCTGCAAGCACACAAGCAATCAAAAGAATTGGTTAGGCAAGCGGCCAAAACGAAAGACTTAGGCAACAAACTTGGCGCTAGCTGAGTCAGTGGGCAATGCGATCTTCGCAGCCACTTAGCGACCTTTTAATTAGTCGTACACTGGAGGAAATAAAATGGCATTAGCTAAGATCATCTTCGTCGATTTTTAAAGTAATACTTATGTATGTAATAATTATGTGTTAATGATATGTTACTCCACACACAATGTTAAATTAATTAATTTCCGATTAAGAACCCGACTTTTATTGTTATTGCCATTGTTTATTGTTATGATATTATATGGCTTATTGTCTTTTATATTATCAGTGCTTTTCATGCTTATAACGACGGGTTCCAGGCAAACAGATAAACCAAAACAACCAATTCAAGCAGAAATCTACGAAAGTCTTTGTTCTTGGAGCGCAGGAAGTTTCGGATTTACGGATTTACGGCAAATAAATTTTGAATACAATCCGAAAATTCGTGAGGCGTGTAACACCAAAACAAAAATGAAAAATTGGTAAAAAAAAAAGAAGTAAAAACAGGTCTTAATGGGAACCAATTCTCATTAGGAGATGAATGGTTCTAAGCCGACTTTAATGGGCCAACTTTGTTTGCTCTGTGGGCTGGCGAATTTCGCTTGAAAAATTCCCACTTCACCTTCACAAACTTGGCTTCAACTCTAGCTGCTGTGGTTGGTGTTGTTGTTCCAATTCAATTTATCTGTGTTTTATTACAATCTTTTTGTTGCTTTGTTGTTTGTGCTTTGTTTTTTGCATGGGCCATAAACACGTTTCTGTTGTTTTTTTTTTTGTTAAACTGCCATCAAATGGTTTGTCGGGGCGACATGGTCGCCATGGCCTGCAGTTATTTTTTATTTTTGACACAGCCCGATTGGTTTTTTTATTTGTTTTTACTCGCTGGCCGGTTCACTTTTCCGTGGCCATGGCTTCGGCTGCTCCAAATTTTGCGCAGATGCGGACGAGTCTTTCTCGTTTGCCAGAATCTGCTGAATCTGGCCAGTTTGTCGGCCACGAATCCGATCTGCCCAGCCGATTTCCGCCCGGCTGGCCCAGAATCCATCATTGATTTAAAGCCCACGGGCCAGTTCCCAGCTCGCATGCAAAATGCCAAAGGTGTAATTAAAAGCAATCGCAGTCTTATTAATGATGATCGGCCCGAAGTCAGACGGAGCCATTAGCCAGGCTCACAGCGAGCACTCAACTATTGGCCAAGCTAACCCATCGAACTGGTTGGGGGCAATTGGCAATCATCCGAAGCCACTCGAATTGCAAAACCAACGCATCAAAAGCATAAAATCGCACAAAAAGAAATAAACACATTATTCACTTGAGGATATTTTTACCGAATCGTTTCACAATGTACGATATTTCAATTAAATGTTTAATCCCCATTACCATTTGATCTTGCGGCATTTTAATGAATCTAATTGTTTTCTGATTCATATTGAATATCAATTGAGATTTAAGATTTTCAGTATCTAAAATCTGAGTTGACTGCATATTTTAATAAATTAATTTAATAAAGTCTTTTTTTTTGTTTATTTGCACGGTCTAAGCAACCCAGAGACCTACTTTCCCAGCGGCTTTTCCACTCGCTAGGAGGTCTTCAAAATGGTATCAAGGAAACGTGTTAGCAATTTATGCAAATCTCCGGTGGAAATGCTAATGCAGTCCGCCAGTGGGACAATTGTGGAGTTGGTCAGCGGTTCAACGGTCAGCGCGATCATAAAAGCTGATGAATATTCAACTGGCTAGCACCGCACTCCAAAAGATGATATATACGTCGGATTCGTATTCGGCATGTCATTGAGCCGTGTGGCTCCTATTAACAGGCCACTAATCTAGTTTCTGAACATCACAATCAGCATCAGCATCAGCATCTGTATCTGAAGCTGTATCTGTATCTGTATCTGTATCTGTATCTGCAGCTGTGTCTGCATCGCCATCCATTCAATTTGCATCACAATGGCACTTATAAATCATTGCCCGGGGTACTTACAGCTTAATGCGGCCAATAGGCCAAATAGCAGCAGCCAAGGTTTATCCTTCATTGCCAACATGGCTAACGGTTGCAAAAGTGTGCCTGCGTGTGTCTCGGGTATCTTTTGCTTCTATTTTGTTTGGTAGCGTGGGTGTTTGGGCACAGGCCCCGCTTTAATTCGGATTTATGCCGGCAGGATGTGGCTATCCTGGCACTAGCAATTGCACACACACACTGGGGCCTAACTATGGGTTAGAGAAAGAGGGAAAGAACTGCACTCGCGAATAAAATTCGAGTTGGTATGGATATGGATATGGATCCAGGGATCTTTTTTTGGGGTTCCACTTAGCCAGGTATCTCGCGACCGAACGCAACGAACTCCAAAACCGCACTGATCGCCAGCGATCTTGGCTGTCAGCAAAGAGTTGAAAAACTTTCGGACCCGCCGCTGCCGCATCTGCTTCCGCTCCCCTCCCGCTCTCGCAGCCGACGCCGGCAGCACTGTTTGGGTCTGGTTTGGCAGCCAATGTTGCTGCTGCTGCTGCTGCTGCTGCTGCTTTTAGCCTGAATGTTGCTGTTGTGCACTTGCAGTTGATGTTGCTGTTGTCGTGCTGCTGGTGTTGCTTTAAGCCTGAATGCCTGAAAGTCTCAATAGGGCAACAGTAAACTTAATGTGCTGCCATCGCATTATTGATAGTGTTGCATCTGTCAATTCAACGATTTGCATTTGCATTTTGTATTGCCTGGCAGAAAGTGTGTTGCTAATAGAACTGCTCATGTTGCTGCTGTTGCTGATGTTGCTGCTGTTACCGTTGCAGTCGATGTTGCTGCTGTTACCGTTGATGTTGCTAACGTTAGCTTTGGTACCAAGCTTATGTTAATGCTGCAGCCTATGTTGTAGCTGTTATGGCTAATGTTATATATATGCTGCTGCTGTTATATGCATTGAACTGTTGCAACTTACAGTGTGCCCATCATGTTGCTATTGATAATACCTGATGTTGCTGCTGTCTGCTTCTGCTACCAATGTTGCTGTTGGGCCAACACTCTCTTAGCCATTTGCTGTGATCGCCTGGCTCTCCAGTGACCCACTGTAGCCGTTGCCTTTGTGCTGTTATTGCTGTTATTGCTCAGCAATAATTATTGCGATGTTTGCTGTCGCGTAGTACCCTCAAAAAATGAAGAAAAAAAAGAAAAAAAAACATAGACAAACTTCAAACGTCTTTCTGCCGCGACGCCTTTTCGGCCAAGTTAAATACAATTTTTTGCACACCTTCTGTCATTTTTCATGTCTTCTCATGTGTTTCTTCTATTTTTCGTTACCCACTCCATTGTTGTTTGCTGTTGAATTTAAATGCTATTCTGCGTGTTGAACTTGTTTCGCTGCTAATGCAATTTATTTTTGTCAAATTACGGCTGAGTGTGCTTCGAAAATCTCGAATGCTCGATACCCACTTTTGTTGGCCATTACGTGCAGTTTTTACCTATTGCACGCTTAATTTGTGTATTCCCTTATAAGCCAACTTCCGCGATGCTTGTCATTCGCGTGTACAGAAACTATTGTTTAAATATTTTTTGGGGGCAGCATGTGGCAAATTATAAAATACCATTTAATAAACTTCCCTTAACACACTTTTTCCGATTTTACTTTCGATTTCTTTAACCATACACATGGTAAGCAAGCGTTTATTTTCCGTTTCCTTATAGCCATGTGCTGTGGTGTACTTGTAGATTAGTTGATTGATATTGTCTCTCACCTTTTCGATTAAATAATACCCAAAAGTTAATTGGTTTTTTTAATGTATTCCTTTGCACTTTCGATTGCGCCCGCGATTATTGGATTACCGGATCACTGGATTACCGGATTACCGGATTACCGGATTAGATAATCAGCCATGGCAGCTGGCTTATCGTGATGGATCTAGTGCCCGGTTCGGAGGTGAAAGAAAGCAGATTGCCAATTCGTGATCCGTTGCCAAGTTCACAAATTTCGTGGCAGCTCGTGGTGGCCGGAGGGGCTCGAAGATCCAAAGAAGAGTGAGAAATCACAAAAGGTCAGGCGGTAAGTGTGCGCTTAGCAGCGCTTGTTAACCGTTTGCTTCCCGCTTACATAATTCAATTAGGGCCTATGCAGATAATGGCTATAATGGAGATAATTTCTGGCAGCCCAATAGGAGCCGAAACAACGACGACATTGGCCGAAGTCAAGGCGAATACTAAGTCCAAGTTTGGGCATCCTTTTGTTCTTGGCCAAGGCCCTGAATCTTTTGTGGCTTTGTGACTGCATTCGAGCCATTCGAGCTTTGTTAGCCACATATCGCGCGGCCTAAAGCCCCATCTTTTGTGGTAACAACAAAGGCAGCGACGAATCAATAACCTCTGGCCGCAGATGACGACTTTAATATGCCAAAGCGGCGTTATGATTTTTGCAAACTCAAATTGGGTTTCAACAGATTTGCCTAAGTGGTGGCAAAAGCCGTTTTCCTCACTTATTTGTGCAATCTAGTGTTCGGTTCAACAGCTGGCGGCGTGATCGATGATTTTGCATGGGGAGCGTGTAATTATAAGGGAAATGCTGGAAATACTGAAATGAGGCAAAAACGCACATTTCGTATAAATTACCGACAGTCATCATGTTTCAGGTCGCTTTTAATGCTTCTTTCACTTTGAAGACTGGCAGACGAACAAAAACTCATATGGCTGTTGTAAAACGCTTTCATAATCAACTGGCTGCGAAGGTGGAGCCATCGGGGAACCTCTTTTTCCAGCTGACTTTCCCACTCCCCCCCCTAAAACCCTTCTCTTTAACGGAAACCGTGTCGAGGCTTAGCCGGCAGTACACTTGGGAAAATTCCTTGCCAGTATTACCAAACTTGCAGTGAAAGTTGTTCTATGCTCTCCACTTCTTTATTTAATTCTTTTGATAAAAATTAAATTTATAAAAATGAGCTGAAAATTTCCAGTATTAGTTATTCCATAGATTAGATTCTTCGGTTTACAAATTATATAGGCTAGTTTTTGCCCAGTGTGGGACTGCCTCAATGTGCGTAATTTGGATTGCCACCAAATTAGTTTTTAATTTCTCAACTGACATTGGGAATAGATGGAACCCGCCGATGGCCACGAACAAGCGTTATTAACTTGGCTACCACTTTTGGCTGCCCAGCTGGTCCTCTTCTGACCACTTTCGCATTTGCATGGCATGGCATGGCCAACGCGGCTGGCGACCATTAGATTTATGGCTTCAAGTCGCTTCAAGTCGCTTCAAGTTGTCTCGCTCTTTCGGCCAGTTGATTGATCCGAAAATTATGCACGAGCACGATAAAGCCAGCATCCATCGCAAACAAATCCGACCATCCACGATGATGGGGCCCAAACGTGTCGCGTAATTAGCCTTTGTTATGCGAATTTCCTAGGGTGGCTCTGCTTGCTGATTTATGGCCTTCGCTTATTGGAGGTGGAATATCATCTGTGGGATCAGATCGCTGTTTCAAGAAAACCGAACAGTTCATCATGTTGCTGTGTTGCTGGTGCGGCGAAAGTTGGCCACTTCTGGCATCCGCGTCTGGTGCATTATCTATGCAGCTGCGATCGTTTCCCTTTCCTGACAGCTCGCCTCCCATTTCCAGCACTTCCAGCACTTCCAGTACTTCCAGCACTTCCACCTCTCACTTGCATCATGCATCGTAAGTATCGCAGAGAATCAAGGTGCATGCTTTCAATATCGCTGCCAAGTGACTCGGTCTAAGGTCAGGCTCAAATCGTTTAGTTCAGCCTGGGGGGCCTGTCCCAAATAAATAAAACGAAATCATAAAAATATTGCTAATCTAGGGAGCACTTAAGCTAGCATCCTATTGGGGAAAATAATCGCAAAGAAAATAATCGCTAGCCTGGAAAGATCGAAAGTGGAATTAGCCGAAGACTGAGAAACGAAATATTCAACTGATAAACTGAAAACTTTTTTAAAAGTGCTTAGCCTGGACAACTAGAAGTTTGCTGAACGATCTTCAGGTTAATTAATCTGACGAGTTCTTTTCCAAAAACCATTTCGGCTTCGATCAGCTTATGATAATCGGCAGACACGCCGCTGACCGCTTAATTACAGGGTATGCAAATTGGAAAGGCAGCTCGGCTTAATTTATGGCCCGCTGACAAGGCACATTCTAATCATCATCAGTAGAGGCGAAAATAACATTCACCTCCTATGGCCGAATAGCAAAAAAAAAACACACAAAAACAAAAAAAAACCATCGAATTAAAGCAAAGTTGAATTTGTTATCAGCTTGTTGTTTGTTTGCCCAGCCAGCCAGGCCAATCGCGTGCCTGCGATGTGAGTTCGTTTAATTAGTCTCGCACACTTGGCCAGGCCAAGAAGAACCAACCAGCAGATGACCTTGGACCACCGGTGGGTGATGGCTGATGGGCTGATGGGCTAATGGATGGGCGAGATGCCGATGGCTGATGGTTGATGCCTGATGGCTGATGGAGGGGGATCTACTTGGCCGCACATTGTTTATGACTTGATTGTTCGGCTGCGAGCAAACACCTTGCCGCCTGGTGGCACCACCCACCCCCTTTTCCACCTGCCGCCTCCTCTGCTACTCTTCGTCTTCTTCTTCTTTGGCGAGTCAAGGCCACACAGCAGCAAATCTGCACGATGGCTTCCAATTTGAATTTTACAACATGCACTTGCTGCGATGCCTCGAAAAATGCTGTTTGTATTTGCCTGCCTTATTTATGGCCGCAGCTAGTGTAGTGTAATTAATCTTCTGTGGAGCCGCTGTAGATGCGAACTGCAAGATGCGAACTGCAAGATGCGAACTGCAAGATGCGAACTGCGAGATGCGAGATGCGAATGCAGTATCTGCAATGTAGGAGTACTAAGTCACAGGCACATGGCATAAATTTCCTGCCTGCTTACTTATTTATTACTTACTTATCTGGCCATTTTCATAATTTTCATTTGGCGACTCTTTATGGCATTTTCAGTGGCAGTTAGTCGTCGGATTTAGTTAGTCGCTCGACTAGTCAGTGGGTGTTGGTGTGGGTGTGGGTGTGGGTGTGGAATGGATGGGTCGAGGTGCAGTCAAAAAGTGGCACTTACGACCTTTGTTTGTGCTGGCCAACATGCACTGACAGCATTGAAGATCTGCAAATATGCAAATATTTGTTTGAAATGAAGTTGTCAAGGAAATATATAACAAATATTAAATGGGCGGCTAGTTCGAGCCAACTCACATGGTAGCATGTTTGCATTCCTCAAGTGTTTGCAAATAAACAAAGATACGTACTTATATATAAGATATGTACTTAATCTGTGGATAATGCGAGTCAATGCTGTGTATGAAAAGTAGACGTGTTCATTACATGAGTAATGAATTAAATTGGCTCTTCGGAGATAATTAAAAGTGCCCACTAAACTTAATTGAGTTGCCAGTTTCGAAAAGTTTGTTAGCCAGCCCAACTAATGAATATTCCAATACTCTCAGCTTTGTTAGCCACTGCCAAAGCATCTGCAATTAGCCGCGGAGCAACAATAGTTTTGCATGCATTTCTTGAGCGCCGTGAAAAGCCGGTGAGGCAATCGCAGTTACAAAAGTCTGGCGGGGAAACAAACGAATAACGGCCCCCACGCACAGGCGGCAATTAACTGTGCACTGGGAGAAAAGCATGTGTCATAGATACATTTATACACTCTAGGTAGCAGCTACTTTTTGGAACGTTTTTGCCTCAGCGATGCCTTGAATGATTTCTAGGTACCCAATGCTCATAAAATGTTGTTTCTTTCAGTGTAGTTACATGTACACTTTTGACGCGAGAATGCCTGATGCACATATGTAAGCCTGAACATCAGACAATGAAGTCATGTGGAAGACCCGGGCCGCCGACTGATCATCGCAAGCGGCACACGTGTGCCAGGAAAAGCGAGATGGGTTTTCCATGGGAAAAGGGAGAAAGAGTCGTTCAATGTGTACTGGATGGGCACCAGAATCTCCAGATTGCGCCACACACAACAATAGCGCAAACTAAAGTGGACAAACCAAGCTAATTCTTATTTATCAAAGCCAATGGCTAGACTGACACACATAGCGGCTGATAAAGAAGCTGGCGCAGGAATTATCAAACTTGAATGAAAGCGAATCCGAATTCAGAATGCCCTTGCACTTATAAACTGCGGATAGGGTAATGCTCTGCTTCGCCGAAAGACTTCTGCTGATCAAGGTTTCTCAAATTTTAAAGAGCGATTAAACTATATTAAAAACAAGAAGAATAAATGTGCAGGACCTCGACTGCAGATACCCTTTTATGCTGTTAATCATATTCGTAGTAACATACACGTTCCAAATTTAATAATCGGCTAAAAAATACTCTTCACTCTATTTAGGTATATTTCGGAAAGTTGTGCCCTAAATTCGATATACCCGTGCAATAAAGAAGGGTATAGCAACAGAAGCGACAACACGCGCTGAACGCTAACAGCACCGCTCGCTGTTATCTAACAGATGTAGAGAGTGATCGCCGCTGCTTAGAACGAAAATGTAACGGTTAAACGCCGCGTGGGAGCAGCCGGCACTCGGATATTTTCATTTTCGAGCGTTTTCGAAAATTTCTCTACCGATCAGTTTCAAAAGACACGCCAAACAGTGCGAAACGCTCTCGATCGCTGCGGAAGTGCAAATTAAGTACAGAACCAAAACAAAAGTTCCGCAGTTCGCGTTGTTTGAATCGAACACAAAAGTAATATTTAATTCATTTCAAAATAAACAAACAGAAATCGACACAAAATGCACAGCAAATTGTTGGACGAGGTGCGTATTCATATTCAATCAATCGATGGATCGATCGATTTGGCCATTACCGTATATCTATTTTGGAACCCAAATTATTATTTGTTGAAGGCACTTTTAGTTAGTCATAATCATCCTGGGATGACTTGCTCGCAAAGAGTCATCGTGTTATTTACAATCAGCGGCATCATAAACATTTCGTTGGCTCGGAAAATTCAATGTAGGAAAAGCATTCTTTTGTTGCTGTGCAGAATAAAGAGAAGACAAGGAAATTCTTGCAGATTGAGGAAATGTTTTCAGATTCTGGAAGCTTCAACCATTTGGTTGAGCAAAACACAGAACAACAACTCTTAATGCCAGACTAGTTTCCAAACAACGTGTGCGGCTCATAATAACGATATGGCGGTTAATTATGGTTTAGAATAGTTTGTTGGCAAACTGGTTTGCACTTGGTCAACTTTTTGATTGAATTGAATATTTATTTCAGCATACAATTGATTAAGTTGCTTTCAACAGTGAAAAAAACGTTAAAATTGATTTACTAAGGCTTCAAAATATTTTATTTATAAAGGAAATGTAACATTTTAGCTAAAGCTTTTCGTACATAATTTTTGCAGTATTGTATGAAATATTATGATGCTCTTAATCTATTAGGATTTTCTCACTGTACGCCCAAGTTCTAGTTCAACTGGCCATTACCCAACATGTGGATTACAAATTAATGCAAACAAGCTGCACTCCAAGCACCTGCCATTATCAAATTCAGCGCGATTACAAAATCAGCTGGCTCAGCATGTTATATGACAAGCAGTGAGCATACGTGATGAATGCAGTTGCTGATTGCCGACCCTCTGGTGTAATTTTCCATGCACACGCCTTTGTAATGGAACCCCACACATATGTACATACATACATATATGGTGCATTGTGCATAGAGCACCATCCGGAAAATGGCCCCCCCCATTTTTCCGATGATTTATTTAGCGGTTCTATTGGCTTCACATCGACAGCTGACCCCAACTCTTTCGTCTTTCGGCTTTTCGATCACTTCAGGTGATTTTGCGGCTGCCTTTGAGTCACGGCGCCTATTTTTACTCTCGTTTTTCATTTTCACAATTCTCGCTCAAGCAATTTAGATTTATTTAGTTTAACCACACTCATGCCACTGGGAACCGGGAGAAGGAATGGGAGAGCACCCACAACAAGTGTGATTTGTTTACCAAGCCGACATGGTATTGCTCTTCCCGAAAAGTTTCGCTTTAATCTAAGAGAGATTGATTGTGCAACAAAGCAAACATTTATCAGTGTAAATAACCCAAAATACCCCTTCTAAAAGAAAGGCATTAGAACCAGAGAATGTGTGATTCAATTTAACGTTGACTGATTTCAATGAATGAGCACGGATTTCGGTTCGTGGACTTACGTGTATGTCAGGCAGAATCATTATTTTGACGAGCGCCGGAATTTGTTAATTAGCGAACGTCAGGAAGGTGAACAAAGCGAACTAGTGCACTGCGCGAAAAAGATCAAAAAAGGCACTCTTTGGGTGAAGACGTAGTATGTGTTCAATGTAGTCGTTGAAGGCAGTGAAAAACATATACATATGTATGTACTTTGTGGTCCTGCAGTTTTCGTACTTAGCTTTCTCAGTAGTTTTCTACAGTCTGCTGATATAATGGTGTAATACCCCTTAGTTCGAAAGAGCAAGCGCGTGCCCATTATGCGGTCGGTCAATCGGTCAGTTGGTGCGATAATGCCCCCGATCCAGCCCCCTCACACCCCGCACAGTGCGGTTAGAGATTGCCGGATCCGCCAGACCAGACGGCGCAGGCGATAAGCAAAATGGCTTAGAAAGATTACTCCTCGAATTGACTGAGACCTTCACCCGCTTTCCCATTTGCAGCTGAATGAAAACGGCTACATTGTCATCGAGGACTTCCTCACCGCCGAGGAAGTGGACACTCTGTTCCATGCGGGAAGAGCTCTGTGCCTGGATGCGCCGCAGAACAACAGGAAGATCTTCAGCACCATTAAGCAGGAGGATGCACAGGGCAAGGAGCTGTACTTCATGGAGTCGGGCGACAAAGTGCGTTACTTCTTCGAAAAGGGCGCGGTGGGAGAGGAGGGTCAGCTGCTGGTGGATCCCATGATCGCGCTCAACAAAGTGGGCCACGCTCTGCACGTGGAGCATCCGGCCTTCAATGCCATCACGTTCAGCAACCGGGTGCGGGAGATCTGCTGGCAGCTGAACTACAATAAGCCAGCCGTCTGCCAAAGCATGTACATCTACAAGAATCCCGGAGTGGGTGGCGAGGTGACGCCCCATCAGGACTCGTGGTTCCTGCACACGGACCCCAACTCGGCGGTGGGCTTCTGGCTGGCCCTCGAGGATTGCACCCTGCAGAACGGCTGTCTGCAGTTCATCAAGGGCTCACACAAGAGTGGAGTCCACAGGCGCTACCTCCGCAATCCCGACCAGGATGCCAGCGAGCTGATGGTCTACGATCGGGCTGCTCCCATTTATCCACAGTCCAGCTTCACGCCAATGCAAGTCAGCAAGGGTGAGTTCATAAAGCATCATTTATCATGTATTTAAAGTGTAATTTTGTTTTATTTTCGACCTTGTCCCACAATGAGTTATATTTGTAGATGTTTCATATACATAGTAAAATGTTTCATTTCATTTTCTCCAGGCACTTGCATTCTAATCCATGGAAATGTGGTGCACAAGAGTGAGCCGAACCGCTCGCAAAAGAGCCGCCACGCCTACACTTTCCACGTCATCGAGACTGAGAACAACGTCAAGTATTCGGAGGACAATTGGCTGCAGGCGCCGAAGGATAAGCCATTCCCCGTCCTCTTCGAGCGCAAGTCCTAAGGATCTGGTGGGGATCACGATTCGGTATTTTCGCACATAAGACTCTAGTGACTCTTTACACGCCAACATGTATGATGTAATTGTAAATGTAAAGAATAAACTCCTACTGTATTACGATTTGAATTTAAGCTGGGCTCACGAGCGCGCGCAAGCAGTAGTCAAGCAGTGCAGCAAATGTGTCTTTAAAGCAGTAATTTAGACTCGAGTTACTAAGCAAGCAGTTGATGGGAACAGATAGCGAAGAGCGAACGACCGACCTTTAACTATTGTACTAATCAAATTTCAACGATACCAGAAGGGGGAACGAAAACGCGGTCAAGGTACAGTAAATGCACAATAAAGGCGAAAAGTGAATTTAGTTCAATTATCGTGCCAAACATTGGATATACAATCCAAGCTTTATATGACTGAATATTTTTTATGCATGTAATATTATGATCAAAGTGGTGAGACCCGGATCGCTGATAGCTCTGCTTGATTCAAACAAGTGAGCCCGCCTCTGCTGTGACGTAAGCGAGTTTTCCACAATCCGAAACTCTCGTCCGCAATTTGATAAAATTATCTGTGTACGCGCCTCGCGGGTCGCGCGTTGGCGTTACGATCGCCGAGAGATAAGCCCATTAGTAGCAGTGGAACTGGACTGCGGACACTGGCTAACACAACTCAGTAAGCCGCGAGCTGTCAGTCGCAGCAGATCGTTTATAGGAGTGAAATGGCCACCAGCAAGTGGGAATCCGATGAGGAGATACAGTACTTCCGCGAGTATCTGCGCATCCCAAGTGTTCATCCCGATCCGGACTATGGTTGGTGATTAGCAAGTGTGATAAAATGTAGCTTGACAAAACTGTATTACATGTTAGAGAATATGAGTGGCAATGCGACAGATACTTACACTTACATACCTCTTGTAGCACCATGCGTCAAATTCCTACGGCAACAGGCCAATCTGATGGATCTGCCAGTGAAGGTGTATTATCCAGCAAATGAACGGAATCCCGTGGTGGTTTTGACATGGGAAGGCCTCCAACCCGAGTTGCCCAGCATTCTGCTGAACTCCCACATGGACGTGGTTCCCGTATTCCCCGAAAACTGGACGCATCCACCATTTGGAGCCGACATCGATGAGGAGGGTCGCATTTTCGCCAGGGGCACCCAGGATATGAAGTCCGTGGGAATGCAGCATCTGGCCGCCATTAGAGCGCTGAAGAGAAGTGGAGCGAAGTTCAAGCGAACTATCCACATCTCATTTGTGGCGGGTAAGTGGACTATACGAGTATATTATGGAATAATATATCTAAAATTCTATTCATTTAGATGAGGAAATGGGCGGTCGCTATGGCATGCGACCTTTTGTGCCCACTGATGACTTCCGTGCTCTCAATGTGGGATTTGCAATGGACGAGGGATTGGCCTCACCCGATGAGCATTTTCCGCTTTTCTACGCGGAGCGAGCAGTTTGGCGTAAGTTGGACTACAAATCAGAGGAAAATCAGAGAAAAATCCGAGCCTTGCTACATATTTACCACCACAAACAGGTGTGATTTTCAATGTCAGTGGAAACGCTGGTCATGGATCGCTTCTGCTGCCCAATACTGCTGGTGAGAAGCTGAACTACATAGTTGGGAAGATGATGGAGCTTCGCAGGACTCAGGTCGAAAGATTGAGGAACAATCCAGAGTTGGTCATTGGCGATGTAACGACCATTAACTTGACCAAACTCGGTGGCGGAGTTCAGAGCAATGTGGTGCCTCCGTCGCTGATGGTCTGCTTCGATTGCCGTTTGGCTCTGGATGTGGACTTCGAGGAGTTCGAGTCTAATGTAGGTGCTGTGCTCATCCCAAATGTTGCTTAAACCCATCTCTATCCATGTTTACAGCTCCACAAATGGTGTGACGATGTGGGTGGTGGCATCGAGATCACCTACGAACAGAAGCAACCCAAAGTTCCGCCCACCGCCATCGATGACAGTAATCCCTTCTGGCTGGCCTTCAAGCAGGCCACCGATGAGATGTAAGTGTTCTTATCTGCACGTAGTTTTGGAAACTCTGTTCATCACAGCATTGTTCATCTTCCAGGCACATCTCCGTCAATCCACAAATATTTACGGGTGGAACGGACAGCAGATACATCCGTGCCGTTGGCATCCCAGCCCTGGGCTTCTCCCCCATGAATAACACGCCTGTGCTGCTCCACGACCACGATGAGTTCATTCAGGCGGACATCTATCTGCGCGGTGTGCAGATATTTCAGACCATCATTACCAACGTAGCTAATGCCTAGTTAAGCCCCTTTATATGCTCTATTTTTGTTTGTTGCATATGATAGCAGTTATGAGATAAACTCCCTGAAAGATGTCTTTGGCAAATCATTTGTTTGTGATGAGCTTGCTTCAGAGGAGATAAAACTAATAAAAGATTAATAAAAACGCTTGCAGACTAGATGTATCTTTAGATTCAGTTATGTCTGAGCTGTAGATAGGAACACAATGGCTGCTAAGAACTGGGAGACCGACAAGGAGATCCAATACTTCCGCGAGTACCTGCGCATCCCAACTGTGCATCCGAATCCTGATTATGGTGGGTATCTAACAAATATTGTTGGATTAGTCAAAGAATTATGTAAATTAACATGTTTAAATGACGTGCATTACACTAGAACCTTGCGTAGAGTTCCTAAAGCGTCAGGCTGAGGACTTGGATCTACCCATTAGGGTTTACCATCCTCTCGATAAAGAAAATCCCGTGGTCGTTCTCACCTGGGAGGGCACCGAAAAGGAATGGCCCAGCATCTTGCTAAACTCGCACATGGATGTAGTCCCCGTCTTCCCCGAGAGCTGGACCCATCCACCATTTGGAGCCGACATCGATGAGGGAGGTCGCATTTTTGCCAGAGGATCGCAGGATATGAAGTGTGTGGGAGTGCAGTACTTGGCAGCCATCCGGTCGTTGAAGGACAAAGGATTGAGATTCAAGAGAACCATTCACATATCATTCGTTCCAGGTGGATAACCATTTCAATAGTAAAGTATTTTTTAATGATTTCCCTTTAATTAGATGAAGAGTTAGGGGGGCGAAAGGGAATGATGCCTTTTGTTAGTTCGGAGGAGTTCAAGTGCCTAAATATTGGGTTTTCCCTGGACGAGGGCATCGCATCTCCGACTTCAGAGTTTCCCGTTTTCTATGCCGAGCGAACGTCGAAGGGTAAGTAAAATTAATACTCCTGGATCTTATCCTTATCCTAAGGATGTTTTCAGGTGTTATTTTCAAAATCAGCGGGTCAGCCGGACATGGCTTGCTTTTAATGCCGAATACAGCGGGCGAGAAGCTTAGTTATATAACTAACAAGATGATGGAGTTCCGTGCGAGTCAGGAGAAGCGCTTGAAGGATAATCCGGAGCTGCAGATTGGCGATGTTACCACCATTAACTTGACCATCGTAAGTGGCGGAGTCCAAAGCAATGTGGTGCCACCCTTGCTGACCGCCGTTTTCGAAGCTCGATTGTCCTTGGACCTTAAAGTCTCCGACTTTAAAGCCTATGTGGGTATAGCCGAGTTCAAGATCCATTGGATTACTTACATATATAGTACTCCCCTTCCAGTTGGCGAACTTGTGTGAAGAGGCTGGTGGCGATATCGAGTTTGAGTTCCATTCCAATCGCAGAAAGGAACACATTGCTCCCACCGCCACGGATGAGACGAATCCCTTTTGGGTGGCCTTCAAAAGTGCCACCGATGAGCTGTGAGTTTGGAGTAATCTTGGACATAACTGTATTATATAATGCCTATTTTTCAGAGGTCTGAAGACCAAACTTCAGGTCTTTCCTGGTGGCACCGATAGTCGCTACATTCGCGAAGTGGGCATTCCAGCATTGGGATTTTCTCCTATCAATAACACGCCGGTTCTTTTGCACGACCACGATGAGTTTCTTCGCGCAGAAACGTACTTGAAAGGTGTTGAGATATACAAGAAAGTTATTGAAAACTTGGCCAACGTTGAAAACTAGTTTTTTCTAAGCAAAGCCTGCTCATAATAAAATATAAATGTTTTTGTATAAACAGAAATACAATAAATAACAATCTTAAAAATTTTTTTTTTATTTATAAGTCGTGAAATATTAATGGCAATCATTTGAAAAAAACAAAAATATAATTATACCCGTTAATTGTAGAGTAAACGGGTATACTAGATTCGTTGAAACGTATGTAACAGGCAGAAGGAAGCGTTTCCGACCATATAAAGTATATATATTTTTGATCAGGATCAATTGCCAAGTCGGCCATGTCCGTCTGTCCGTTATAATGTGATGATGTTGTAGAAATTCGAAACAATTAGGAAATGTCCCAAGGGTGAAGTTCTAAAGTCCATAACTCAACTAATATTAATCGGAATTTGAAGTGGCATACCTCTAAATGTTTCTGGCACAATTCTCTAAAAATCTGCATTCAAATTTAGAAATCTATTTTTTTTAAATTTTTTTGTGATGTATGATGTTGTAGAACTTCAACAACATTAAGAAAAGCCCCAAGTCTGAAGTTCTAAGCTCCATAACTCAACTTACCTTAATCGGATTTTGAAGTGGCATACCTCTAAATGTTCCTGACGCAATTCTCTACAAAGGTGCATTCAAATTTAAAAATTTATTTTTTTAAATTTTTTTGTTATTTTTTTTGATGTTATGAAATTGTAGAAATTCAAAAATGCCCCAGTCCTTAAGTTCTAAAGTCCATAACTCAACTAATATTAATCGGAATTTGAAGTGGCATACCTGTAAATGTTTCTGGCGCAATTCTCTAAAAATCTGCATTCAAATTTAAAAATGTATTTTTTTTTTAATTTTTTTGTGATTTTTTTGATGTTAGATGCTGTAATGATGTAAATGCCCCAAGGCTGAAGTTCTAAACTCCATAACTCAACTTATCTTAATCGGATTTTGAAGTGGCATACCTCTATATGTTTCAGGCACAATTCTCTAAAAAACTGCATTCAAATTTAAAAAATTATTTTCTTAAATTTTTTTGTCATTTGATGTATGATGTTGTAGAAATTCAAAAACATTAAAATATATCCAAAGGCTGAAGTTCTAAGCTCCATAACTCAACTTACCTTAATCGGATTTTGAAGTGGCATACCTCAAAATGTTTCTGGCGCAATTCTCTAAAAAACTGCATTCAAATTTAAAAAATTATTTTTTTTTAATTTTTTTTGCAATTTTTTTGATGTTAGATGGTGTAGAAGTTCAAAAAAATTAGGAAATGTCCCAAGGCTGAAGTTCTAAACACCATAACTCAACTTATCTTAATCGGATTTTGAAGTGGCATACCTCTAAATGTTTCTGGCGCATTTCTCTAAAAAACTGCATTCAAATTTAAAAAATTTATTTTTTTTTAATTTTTTTTGCAATTTTTTTGATGTTAGATGGTGTAGAAGTTCAAAAAAATTAGGAAATGTCCCAAGGCTGAAGATCTAAACTACATAACTCAACTTATCTTAATCGGATTCTGAAGCGGCATACCTCTAAGTGTTTCTGGTGTAATTCTCTAAAAAACTGCATTCAAATTTAGAAATCTATTTTTTTTTAAATTTTTTGTAATTTTTCTGATGTATGATGTTGTAAGAATACAAAAACATTAAGAAATGTCCGAAGGCTGAAGTTCTAAACTCCATAACTCAACCTATCTTAATCGGATTCTGAAGTGGCATACCTCTTAATGTTTCTGGCGCAATTCTCTAAAAAACTGCATTCAAATTTAAAAAATTATTTTTTTTAATTTTTTTTTTGCATTTTTTTTTTATGTTAGATGGTGTAGAAGTTCAAAAAAATTATGAAATGTCCCAAGGCTGAAGTTCTAAACTCCATAACTCAACTTATCTTAATCGGATTTTGAAGTGGCATACCTCTAAATGTTTCTGGCGCAATTCTCTAAAAATCTGCATTTAAATTTAGAAATATATTTTTTTTTAATTTTTTGTTTTATTTCTGATGTATGATGTTGTATCATTTTATCTTGTCTTAAAATTTAAAGTCCAACATCTTACACGATAGTAATTACATACACGAATATTTATTAGAACAGATGTCAAATGTAATATTGGTGAGTGCGTCGGCTATGTTAAGCGCATACTCAAGACGGAGCATAACTGGGCTAATGCTAAAGCAAGGACAGAAACCATTTATTTAGTACGTCAAAGTCGGCGGTTGAAATTGAATATGACTTTACGTTAAGACAACTTTTTCAATGAAATAGATATTAAATTTTAGAAGAATGGAAATCAGAAGTTTTTCCATCTTTAGTAAAGATACATAAAAATGTTCTTAACTACTTTATATTTTTACCAAAACACTAGATCTACGCGATAAAGTCGGTTTTTGAGATACCCATTAATTACGAAATAGCATACCTTGTTTTAACTCTTAGTCAATTAAACTCCGAAATAAACCAAACTTGGAATTAAGATCAAGGTTATTAGCTTTGTAATAAGCTTTCGCTGCTCTATATTGGGGAAAAGACTTCAAAGATAGGAAAAACGTTCAAACACAAAATTCAGTGCCGAAACTAATATTTAGCTTGTATGTGTCTAATTAATTGGACTGATTTTGAGTTTTTCTTCTAGCTTAGCCAAAGTCGAGCAATATACATATATGCTATACTCCACCTCCGGCCAGGAAAGGTGCCCCGACCTCAGGATACCCACCTGGCAAGTGTCCCCAGCCATAATTTTGTAGTTGGCCAACTTTTTGCGGCTTTTATGCTGCGGGTCTTTTGTTGGCCGCTGCTTTGGCTGCTTGGGCTGCTGGCTCTTACGTGTAATGTTCTCTCATGTTGCAAAACGATTTGTTGGAGCCAAGATTTATGAACTTGTTCCCACTGACAGGCGACAGTGGTTAAGGTAACACACACGGCAATCTGTGCGCGTGAGTGTGTGTGTGTGTGTGCGTGTGTGTGTGTGCGTGAACATGCCGCCTAATTAGAAGATTTTAATTATCTGTTTTCAATCAGCTTCCATTGAGATAATGATAATGCTGCCGCAGCCTTGTTCTTGTTCGGATTTCGCATCTTTTTCGGCCCCCAGTTTTACTTCGTTGTGGATTTTTTGTTCACATTTTCATTTTTGTTAGCCACTACTTTGTGTCCGTTTAAGCCAAAATGCTGTTGACATTTCGCTGGCAGCGGCGGCCTGGCCAGAATCAGAATCAGAATCGGAGTCGGAGTCGGAAATTTGGCAAGGTGTTGCTGGTATCGCGGCCACGCGCATGCTGCCAATAAGCGCTGTCAAAGTGTCCTAAATCGATTAGAATTGATTTTGAAGGGACCGCTGACAGGCCAAAGCGGACCCGCGAGCAATCATCCTCGATACAATGGCGCGGATTACAGTTGTCTGTCGTGTCCTATGGACTCGCCACTCGCCACTCCCATCCCAACCCATCCCAGCCCGCTCCACGACCCACCGTCAGCCGCTGGCATCCGCCTGCCCTCTTCCGCCGTCCGGATTGCGTGTTTAAGGCCAAACGGAGAGGCGATGTTGCTGTCATTGACGATTTATGTCAACTGCCGCCGCGGCACAATATTCAAATTCTTTGCATTCACTCATCACTTGTCGCCGGCGAGCCGCCTGTCCTCGCCGCTCATGAGACGCTCGTCAGGGGTGTCCCTTGGAGGGGTCCTTATTGGGGGCCCATGTCCGCCTAAACCTGAAACAAGTAGTCCTAGGAAGGATCATTACTTCCTTTTAGGTTCTGCCAGCTGAAGAGTCAGTCTAAACCTCGTTTTGTGAAACCCAACATTAGATGGTGGAATCTGCATCCCCTTTGGAAGCTAACTGCTCACCACGCCTCTGGAGAAAGTCGAACGCTTTGAACTTTTAAATCACTGGGCTGCAAAATAATGAAACACGAAATACCTGGCGAGGGTTGCTCGAGAGAAAGTGCACAATAAATAACTTTAAATATAACTTTTAATATATAATATAATAACTTGTAAATGCCAGGAAGCATGTTTTTATAAGTTTTGACATACATAGCATTTCATAATTAAGTTGCCATTAGGTGCATCTCAGATTAAATTGCTTTGAATCTCTCTTCTTAGGTGGTAGATGATTTCCTGTAACTGTTCAACCCACCCACTGGGCAGCTCTTTCCTCGAACACACCGAAGCTCATCTCCACCTAGTTAACTCGCAAATTGAATCCAAAATCAAAATTTATTTAACTCTAATGGATTTGGCAAGCTGAGTGGTTGCCCCGCCCCACGAAAAGCATCGCTGGTCGCTTCATCTTATCGAAACTTTGTTGAATACTGGATTCTGTATATCTGGATTCTGTACTCTGGATGCTGTATTCTGGATGCTGGATTCTGTATTCTGGATATCTGGATATCTGGTGGCCGGTTCGCGCGTTTTCGCCACGCCACTTTGACTCCGTTGTGTTGCCTTGATGTGACAGGATTCATTGTCTCCGCCACTTCAGTGACTTCAAGCTTACGCGCCTTCCGCGGCGTCTTGGCCTTCTGCAGAACCTTCTGCGTCCTGAGAGCCCGAGAACCAGGGAACCTGAGCTGGATGCGTATTGACAGTTTAAATGCGTCCATCACTTGGCCCGAACTCGGTCCGCGGCTGACGCTGACGGAATTCATTTAAATACATTTCGGCCCCAAGGGGCTGGGCAGGAGCAATCGCATTGTTGCCCCCGAGGTTTAGGACACTGAGAGAAACACAAGTGTAATTACCTATCAGTCTCATGAGCCATTTACATATGGCAGTGCTACTTATGTTCTCTATACTTAAGAATCATAGTGCATCTGAGCTGTAAAAAGTTCAATCTGGCCTTCATTTCCTGAGAATTTATGTATATACATTTAAAAAAGGATTTTTTTTTTTGAGTGCGTTGGGAAGTAAATTGGGCCGCGTCAGAGCCAATCGAATGGAATTTATATGCGGCGCATTTTCGTGGCCTTTGATTGACTTGTGTCACTTTGTCTCATTTGTCAGACGAACGCCTTCGACCAGGCGGGATGTTGGGATGACTGGATAGCTGGATGCCTGGATGCCTGGATGCTCATCATCATCCCTCCTCCGCCGATCCTGGCGCTTAAGTGTCAGGTGTCTCACTTTGGGCCGCTCAATTGAAATGTTCTGGCGGATAATTCGAGGACGAGGGCCCAGTTCTTTGTGGCAACTAAATGACACGAGTCTGCATTCAAATGCCCATCAAGTTGTTACACAGTCGAGCGGGCAGCGCGTATCCTTTTGGGCAATATCCTGCCACAAGGTCCAACTCTCCTCTCGAACATGGGATTTATGACAGCTGAATGGGTGGAGCGGGATGGAGCGGGATGGAGCGGGGCGGTGCAGTGGAGGAATGGGCCAACGGAAATGTCCTGCCTGCTAACCGGAGATATGTTTCATATCCGCAACACGATGGCCAACTAACGTGCGAGATTTCCACATTCGCACTCGGATTACCATTACCATTACCATTACCATGTCCATTCACTCTCCGCTCGCCAACTGAATGCCCGTGACAGCCAAGATTTGTTTGTTTGCCCACGTCCAGGCCAGGTCTAGTCGTCCTAACCCAAAAGGGTTCCGCGCTCAGATAATACCACACGTCTGATTGAAGCGGGCCTCCATTGGCATGTCCTTCAATCCGCCTGACAGCCGTAAACTTTTATCCTCGTATTGCTTGTTTTTGCATCCGATTCCATTGATGCCACTGAAGCCGCTGATGCCGCTGCTGCCGCTGATGCCACTGCCCCTCCTGTTAACATGGCCATTAAGAATGGCTCGCCGCAGAAGCACTACCCAGGGTGTTCAAAGTCCTAGCCGCCTTCGCCCGCCGGCCAAGTGCAATTATTGGCCAAAATGCTGCAATTGTAGCCGCTCCAAGATGGGCCCAGATCCCATTGTCCCGCTGCATCATTCACAGTTGGCTCAAGCAGCAAAGTCAGCAATTTGCACAGCATTTGCATAAATATATAATAAAAGCAACTGCTCTTTAACAAAAAATGTTTAAGTAATGTACATAAATAGGAGGCAAGAGGTAAGCTACTTTGCCTAAAAAAGCCTGCATTCTTAGGCTGTGCGATAATATTTGTTTTGTTCCTGTGCGATAATCTCTTACTTCCTGCCAAAGTTTTGGCCCACATAAAGCTCTGCATGAATGAATTAACATATCAAGATCGGCCGAACCCATCCGCGTAGCCCCGAAAATTGTTGCAAGTTGCAGCCTTGATTTAGATAATGCAAATCGCCCCACCACTTGTTGCAATTATGATTGCGCCAGAAGTCTTGGTGGCCAGCTGCCCCTTGGAGTCGCGGATCTCGGAACGCCCAGAGGTGTAGCCAGCTCGATGGCAAATTGAAAGCCAAATGCAACTGGCAAAGACGCCCCCGAGCAACACGCCCATGCGACGACTGCGAGTGGCAAGATGCACAGGAAAAAAAGCTATGAGATATGTAGCTTGTATTACATGCTAGGTAACAAAGAAACAGGAACCATTTTCATGCAAAATAAGACTGTTTTTTAAGAGTATTACTTAATGTCATTGGCATGGTTCCGTAGACTTCTTTATGGAGAACCAGAAGTTCCTTTATACTATTAGCACACCAATCTAGTAAATCAAAAGCTAACAAAAGAGCTAGGCATCATGTACTAACTTTCCTAGTGAATACAAAACTATTTTATATGTAACACTATATGTACATAGTTTCATTGATTTAAACTACATTTTATTCTTTATGGAGAACCAGAAGTTATTTTATACTATTAGCACACCAATCTAGTAAATCAAAACCTAACAAAAGAGCCAAGCATCTTGTATTAACTTTCCTAGTAGGAATTCAAAACTTTTTCACATGTAACAACATATGTACATAGTTTCATTGATTTAATGAATTTAAACCATCTTTTTTTCCGCATGTAGTGAGCCAGGAGCTTGGTATTTGCCACAATTGCCTGGCACTTTGTAACTGTCGGCGGCTATTAAGCGACTCATTTTTCGCGGTGCTGCACTATGTGGGCATGCAAATGCCATGCCCCACTGGCTACCGATTGGGATTCGGACTCAGATTCATACTCAGACTCATACTCAGATTCATACTCAGATGCATATTCAGATTCAGATTCAGATTCAGATTCGTACTCGGCTGCAGTACGAGTTGCAGATGCAGCTGGGGCAGCTGCTGTGGGACTGTAACCCGAAGGAAAAGGTTGCGTAATTTGCTCGGCGGCGGCACAGTTTTTGATTTCCTTCAAATTGGCAAGCGTCGCACAATCAGGCGGCCAGCAAAAGCCGGGCCAGGATGGCCCTCCCCCACCCTTCTCTTTTTGGCCAATGGCCTCTTGAATTGAATTCAAATTTCAATGCAATTTTGCATATCCAAGCGCATTATAGCCGCCTGCCAACTTACTTCCCAGTGCGCAAGATCCTCCGCTTCAGACTCAGCCTCATTTTTAGTCCCGGCTTCCCGGCACAAAGCCTATTGAACTGTGGGCCATTTTGGCTTTTGATGTGCCGCCCGCTTTAGCCTTTAGGCAGCTTTTGGCCGCAGGCGGCCGCCTTTGTGTCCTGATGGCCACCATTTTGGCAACTTGCCGCTCGGCTCAATCTCAACTGCAACTGAATTACGCAGAATGGATTTGAGCAGCAGCAGGGGCAGCGGTGCACTGTGCGAAAAGTGCATAGTAAACTTGTGATTCGAATACTTAAAGCAGCTTGTAAGCTCTCAGAATCATTAGTTCCGTATACGAATGGGATGCATCTGCACCAATCTGAATAATATTATATTTCAAACATAGAAAACTATTTCATAATATCATAAAACTTATGTCATATTTGAGGTATATTTGAAGATTACTTTTAAGGATGTTATAGCTTATATAAGTATACATTTGTTTTTGGCCAACACACCTTGGCGTAATTATTTCTCAGTGCTCTGGAGAAGGTGGATGCAACCAAGTTGCTCAGCAAGATGGACTGAACGTCAGGAGCACAGCGACATGAGCCTGGGATTGGATTCGATTGGATTGGGTTGGGTTGGGAACTGCGGATTGGGAACTGCGGATTGGGGATTGGGGATTGGGGATTGGGGAGCTGCTCGTTGGGCCTTTTTTTATTCGTGGAATCAGAGTATTGACATTTTTTCAACGGCGACAGCAGCAGCGGGACGAGCATTTGCTACATTTCCCTGGCTCCCAGTGTTCGGATCGCTTCTTGGCCAGAAGAGCGAGAACAATGGCCAAGATGTGCCAGAGTGGGCAGGCATCATGTGGCGACGACAATCGCATCAGCAACCATTCCTCCATTCGCAGGTCCACCAGCTCTCAGCTCCCAGCTCCCAGCTCTGAGCTCCAAAATCCCATCTAGAGCCCATCTCCTCGATCGGTTAGCATTATTGCATCGCGTTTGGGGCACTTGGCTCTTGGTTCCGCTTTCGGCCTCGTTTAATGCCGCCAATTGAGGGAAGTTTTTTTAGCCGCAATTGGGGGAGCGACAGAGATGGAACTGGCAAGATCAGTGTTCCTCCTGCTCCTGAAAGTGTCCCCATCAGGTGTGTGGGTTTGTGTTTTAGCCTCCAAAGAAGTCTTGGCTCTCAAGACCACTGCAATGCGCTACATTTTCAGGGCCACATCTGTATGGTAGAAAGTGCATTAGGAATATAATGAAGAAACTATAGGATTTTCATGTAAGAACATGGATATTTCCTAGCACAACAAACATGTTTAAGCCTACTTTCTGTTACTATCGTTTAATAATTTTATTACATATCATTTTATATATATCACAATTATATAACTTAAATTTGGCATTGATATAATTGGTCTATAATTTGGTAATTCTTAAGAATATTTCCCCACCCTGTGATGTTAAGATACAATATTATGATGTACAGGCTCTTCACTTAATAAATATTATATATATATGAAAAAAAAAAAATCTCTTTCATAGACCTATCTTGTATTTAAGAGGTGCACTTTAACCTGTTGTAGGGTGCATCCAGCATTTGCCGACAAAAGTAGGGAGCTTTGGGCATCATCGGCAGCCATCTATATGTGTCTTGCGATCGCCGAGCGTGGTGGTGGCGGCTACCAGGATGCGATGGAATGGATGCTGGGCTGGTCAATGGAGTCATGTCCATGTTATAAGCACTTAATCTGATCAGCCCTCGACTGGCGAGGCCTTTGTTTCTCCGCCCGGCGATCCTCTTCGTTGATTCTTCTTAGGTATTTTTTGTATTTTTTGTTTGTTTGTTTGTTTATTTGTTTGTTTGTTAGTTTGCTGGTTCAGCTGAAATCGCGGCTAAATTATTTGGCGACTTTTGGCCTGGAACTGAAACTAATTTGTTGCTGGCCAGTGGCCAACATCAATTAAAAGCATTTGACTGAAAGCCTTCAAGCCATCGAACCCTACTCAAGATGTCTATCTGTCTAGGGAGTTTCCTTGGGGATCTGGGTTCTGGGATTTGGTATCTGGAACTGGGATTTCACATTTGGTATATGGGATATGGGATATGCGATGTTTCAGGATGTTGAGGAAGTCGTAAATCGCCTAACAGTTCGCCCCCCCCCCCCCCACACTTTCCCCCGTTTTATTAGTATTAATTTGTGTCTGCTGCCCCTGATTTCTCCGTTTTTTTTACGTTTTTGTTCTATATACAAACTGCGGTAGGTGAATGTTAATAGCCAGCTCAAGTGGCCGGGAAAATGCTTTCACTTTGGGATCGTGGCACGGACTTGGACTGCCATGCGGATACGGATTTGGACCACACACACTGGCACTCGTGCTATGTGTCGCACACACACAGGCAGGCACACACACACTTTCGGATAAACACTGGCTATCAAAATATTTAGAGAAAGGCGGGACCACTCCCGGCCAAGAGGCAGATTGTCAGGGTCGCAGGCCGAAGTGAAAGCGGTAGTCAAATTTTTATGGAGTTGCCCAGCAGGAGCTAACTAATCCCGAGCTCGCTGCTCGAGATACTCAGATACTCAGATGCGCAGATACACAGATACACAGATACGCAGATACACAGATACGCGGCAGACGATGGTCCTGCGATCCTCAAAAGATATATATCCTCACAATTGACTTTGCGGCAGGGGCACAAAGGCAAATCCGCTGCGACAACTGCGACATCGACAATGACAGACGTCTTGCGGGCCTTTGGCGCATTATTTCACTCTCCGTTCCGGCGTTCTGCATTTGCATACGGCTTTGTGGCCAACTCTGGCTAAAACCAAAGAGAAGAAATGGAAAACCAAAAGGCAAGGCGGCGAGAAGCCGCTTGGCCATTTCGTCATGCTTGATTGTTGAGTGCCTCCTTTTATGAGCTGATCTCTGGCGAGGAACGGCTCCTGAAATTCGTAGGAAACGCCACAAGACACTCATTGTGCCGCCGCACAGTGGTTGCCAAAATCCAAAACGAGATCAGCTCACCTGGGTGTTATTAGCCGATTGCGAGAGGTGCCATCCCATGGGCAACAAAAGATTCAGATTCTTGCAGCTGAGTGTGCGAATTTGCATTGTGGTCTTGGATGATTTTTGCACACGATCCCTTGTGGCTGGAATTCTAATTATATTTAGAATATTTTCTTGAAGAGGCCTAACACAATTTCACAAAAGATTGCCAGAATAAGCAGCTTAGAAAATCGATGAGTGCAACGAAGAGTTGAAAGGCTTGAAAGTATCTCAAGTTTATTGCTTTAATAACTAATATTTTGAGCCACTGTAGCTGCTTAGAGCCTACTATAAGCTACTATATCCCCTCTCCATCTCCATCATCCAGCTGCCCAAATAAGGTGCAACAATTGCAGCAGTGTCCGCTGTTGCCACCGTTGCAAGTTGCCAGTTGCCAGTTGCCTGTTGCAAGTTGCAAGTTGCCAGTTGCAACTGAAGCTGGAGCAGCGGCTGCCCTGCCGGCGAGTCTTTTGTTTTTGATGAATGATTGCAATTTATTTGTATTGTTGCATTGCTGGCATTCATCGCCAATTGCATTTTTGATTATGTGAACTTATTTCCGCCGACCCAAAGGCATCAAAAGCCGTTTTGCCGACAATGCAAAACGGCAGAACACAAAAATCACACACTTGGGCACCCCGAATCGATCGATGTATTTCAATATCTGGATCCCATATCCCATATCCCATATCCCATATGCCATATACCATATCCCATGGAGGAGGAAACTGCGGTTCGATTTGGTTCGATTTGGCGGTGGCCGTTGTTTGTTTATTTATTTACATTTAAAAGTCCGCCAAGCTTCTAGCTCATGTTGTTTTTAAGTGGTGGCGCCAATGGCTGAACTCGGACGGAATGGGGATTCGGATTCGGATTCGTATTCGTATTCCGATTCAGAATCAGAATGAGAATCAGATTCAGATTCATGCCCTGTGCAGTGTGGGCTGCATGCGCTTTGTTTAAACATAAATTTTTCATTTTTTTAAATCAATAAAGCTGAAAGCGCCAGAGCCAAAGCCAAACAAAGCCACGAGACCCGGGTGTAATATATTTATACCAAACTCACACCATCCGACTGCGACTGCGACTGCGACTGCGATGTGTATTTGGGTTTCTAATTGAGCTTGACTGGAATTAAATAAATAAACAAAGCCGCAATGATGCCATTCCATTGCCGCATACGATATCGATGCTCGTCATCATCGCTCCTCGTTTGGTGGCCATCATCTTGGTGGTTTCTGGTCTTGTGGCAAACATAAACAACCAACTGCTACAAATTAGCCAGAGCAAAGAACTACAACCAACAGCCAAGAGCTAAAAGCCAACAGCCAAGATGCGAGGAGAAAAACAATCCACAGCCCTTTGGACATGATGGATTTGCTGATCAACTGATGAGATGATGACTACTTCTCGTCTGCCAGTCCAGAAATGTTTAAGGCCCAGACATAAATCTTCCAAAGAGTTGGGTTTCGCAGGGTGTTTAGTTTATGGTTGTCAATGGGCGATTTGTCATGGAACCAACTATAAATTGCCTGGCAAACGATTAGAAAACAAGGCTATAAAGATAAAGATCTAGAGGGTGTCAATATCGCAGGGCTTAGGTATTAATTCATTCATAATGGCATTATGAAATGTTCATGTCATATTTGCCAGATAGTTTTTAAGTTCAACAATATTAGGGTATGTATATAAGTTGAGTGAAATATAAGAAATATACACTATTCATTATGGTATTATGAAATGTTCATTTCATATTTGACAGATAGTTTTGAATATCAAGAATATCAGCTTATTTATATAAGTTGAGTGAAATATATGAAATATATTCATTAGGGCATTATGAAATGTTCATTTCAAATTTGGCAGATAGTTTTGAAAATCAAAAATAACAAAATCAGTTTATTTATATAAGTTGAGTAAAATATATGAAATATTTCCAAAACAAAACAGCAGGTAAAGCTAATGCAAAAACTGGCAAATATTCATTTATGTAAATTGAAGTTATTCATTTCAGCGTGACTTAAATGTATCACCATTTGATAAATGGGAAATAAATTAAGCATATATTATTTAGTTTTACTGCAAAATTAATGCATTTAAAATTGCAATTTATCCCATTAAATATTTGAAATGCAAATCTTGGCAAAAACCAATTAATAATCGATTAATTCAGTTGTGCTGCAAGTACAGAACGATTATACAAGAATGTAAAAATGAAGCCGACCCGTACATCATAATCATCATGCACTTGATTTATTACGCTAAAAGTGTTTAGCTCGTTTTCAAAGTATGTATGTAATATAACCATTATATGCATATAAGCATTTTGCGATTGCAGAGCTCTTCATTCCCACTCATCGGCACTTGAGGTTCAGCCAACTCTTTTTCGACGGCAATTAACTGTCAGCTATATAAGTACATATATGTATAGGAGTACTTGATACTACAGAACGTGAGCTAAATTCCACTTGGGGATCCGCCGGATGAAAATGCCATAATCATAGCGTAACGTTTATATGAGCAATTTATCAATTTTTCAGCGCCGGGGCATTTATCAGATAATTGCTGTTTGCACACACAGACATTTTGAGGAGAAAACCGCAAAATCATCGGTTGAGTTTGGTTACTTGGGGCCACGAAATTGCAATAACAATGAGACCGGGCCGGTTAATTGGCCCAGAGAGCGGCTAACTGACAGCTAAATTGCCATATCGCATTGCATTTTGGCTCCGGGGTGCTTTCGGCCAAGTTAGGTAAGGTAATGCCCCCTTTCCACTTGGCCCACAACTGTCAAAGTCGCTTCAAATCGGCTCGAAAGTCGGTGTTTTTGATTTGATTTAATTCGATTTGTGGCGACTATTGATCCGCACTTGTTGCCTGTGCTTTTCGCTGGCCCCAAGTTCCGATTTTAGGTTCCCCCACTCATTCCATTGGTTGGCCAAAAGCAAAGTGGCCGCACGGCCACGCCCCCCTTGTGGGGCAACAGCCAATGGCAGGCATCGCCATATTTGAAAAGGGACGGCTATAGGCCGGCTAGAGCGAGAGGCAGCATAGCCACCACCAAATGCAGTGGGTGAATGCGAATGCTGCTTTTTTCCATTCCTTTTCCATTTTTCTCTAGTGGTAATCAGTGAGGTACGGCCGCCGGCCGCCTGGCGGCGCCACTGCGCCACTAACCCTGGGAAACAAGTGGTAAGAAGTACGTGTATATTGCACGTGGGTGTAGATTACGGGGCAGTGGGCAGTGGGCAGTGGGCAGTGGGTAGTGGGCAGTTCAAAAGAGAAATGCCTGGCGAAAATATTTAAGTGCTGTCAATCAAAAGCGTTGACAAGTGGCCTACACCCCCGCCAACTTGCAACCGCCGAACCACTGAAATTGCAGCCTGTTACGTGGGGCATTTTAAAATTAACTACTTGAGATGTGTTTTGAGCGATAAGAGCGCTTACACGAATGCTTACCAGCCCGATGATTAATTACCAAACCCACCGCGGTGGTAGCAGCAGAGAACAAAAAATTAAATAAAAACAAGAACAGCACTGCGGGGCAAAAGAATATGGCAGGCAGCTGGCTTTTCGCCTTTGTTTGCCCCATCGAGCCGCGTCTAAATTAACTTGCTAGCCAAAACAGCCAACCGAAATGGGCGGAAGAGCGAGAAAGGCGAGTGCAGTGCAATGCAGCAAATGTCTGTGGCTGCAACATGACGACAACGTCAAGGGCCCCCGAATGAGTGTCTGAAAATGCGCGGGAGGGGGGCTGGGGGGGACTGGGGGGTGGGGGGCACTGAAAACATGCAAAAATGTTACGCCATTTAGCGAAGGGCCCTTCAGCTGTAACTACCCCGAAAAAATAGGGTCAGCACTTGCCATTCAAGGCGGAAAGCTGGACAGGTCCGGAATCCAAGTTGGGCCAGCAAGCCAAGCCAATAGCTGCATAAAATATCATAGTATACATTAACTAGATTTTATTGGCAATACTAAGAGTCTATAAGCAGGCCAAATATTTGCCTACTTTTCTGCTAGTTAATGGGTAATTCACTTATTGGCAAGCCATATGAAGCATGCTCACTTCACTTGAGCTTAAGTTAGTATAAATTAGTTTCTTGACTTTTTGAGGACCAACGCTTTGGAGCACTCCGCTCCTGTGGCCAAGACTTGTGGCCATTGTTGCGTGGCGAAGGCTCATTGGCCCAAGTCGAAGCCCAGGCCCAAACCCAAACCCAAACCCAAACCCGAAACCGAAGCCGAGACCAAGCCCAGCTACACTAGTGGGGGGAAGGGGGCAGTTTCAGGAAGGGATCTGGGGGTGGGGCTGTGATGGAGCCCCAGTGGCATAACTCAAAAGAGCGCGCACACCGTTAGCTGCGAAAATTGCATTTGCATATGGGTGCAAACAAAGCATAGACAGACGAATGGCAAATGTGGCACAAAAAACGTTGAAGTGGAGAAGTCGGCTGGGCAGGGACCTGGTGCTCCAACTGGTGCTCCAACTGGTACTCGATGGCGATGGCGATGGCGATGGCGATGGCGATGGTGGTGGTTGTGGCACTGCACCCAGTTTACGGCAATCGGCAGCTTGGCAGTGCCATAATGGTAATGGTGATGGTAATGGAGGAGTCTCCTCAATGGCGGAGGCACAGTCGGGGCCTAATGGCAATGGTAGCATGCATGCATGCATATAGGAAATGCAAGATTGCAATCTGGCTGCGGAGGGGGGGAAAAACGGGGGAAAATCGGGGGAAAATCGGGGGAAAATCAGGGGGGAAATGCAATGAATGAACGGAGAATGGAACGACACAATGGCCGGCGGAAGTGATAAATTAAAATTATTTTTCGCAAGATTTTCGCCCCAATCAAAAAGCAAACGCTTTTTGCCTCCGTTTCGATGGCTGCAAAAAGTATGCAAGACGCTTTGATTTGATAACAGAATGAAATGCCAGTGGTGGATTTCTGGGTTTCCCGCGACTTGGTTTTTCCTCTAGCCGTTTCTTGCGTGTGTGGCATGCAACATTTCTGAAATATTTTTATGCACTGTCGCACAGACATGCCGGCTTGACCAATGGAACATTGTTTTCCATTTCGTTTTTCCAACCGATTTCCCCGCTTTCCGTTGTTTTTTTTTTTTGTTTTTTGTTGGTTTTTTGTTTTTCAGTGTTTTGTTTTCTGTTTGCTTGAATTTGATGTAGTGCAGCAACTTTGCCCTGAAACTGCGGAATTTGGAAACTGCTGTGCTGGAAACAGAGTACGCAAATTTTGCGAAACTATTTCCACTTCGAAGATATCAAGCACTTGCCAGGAAATTGCGATGGGAAAATGGTTTTAATTAAATGGAACTTTTGCTGCCATAAAAGAGACAGAAGCTTAGAATGATTTCCCAACAATATATTCATCTTTAGGCATTGAATTTCACTTTTAAAGCAATTGCTACCTCTTCTTGCTGATAATTATGTTATTTATTACATTCCACTTAGTCCAGCAGACTGGCCAATAATAAGCCTTGATCTGGCAATTGAACTGGAGTTAGCTGCCACTCCATCAGCTCGAATGGCTGTCCTGGTCCACCCACTCGATATTTGCACATTTCCCATTCTGGGTCCGCTTCCCAGATCCCAGATCCCATATCCCAGATCCCAGAACGCAGTGCCCTGGGCAATGGGTCAGTTATCGAGGAGGAGGTGGCTGAATATTTCATGCCAGGTGATGACCCGGTGCCGAGTGTCGCCTAATCGGAGTTTATGCCCGCCTGGAGCTCGCTGGCCAGTCGACTTACACACAGATTCGCGCAGATTCCTTCAGATTCCTGCACTTTCGGATGCGGTTCCTTCTGCGCAGGCGTGCCGGGCTACATAAATCCATCGATTTAAGTGCCGCTTGCAGGAGGTTTCGCAGCCACTGGCGGGGCAGTTGGCAGGGGGCAGGGTTGGGGGGAGTGCTGGCACAGGGGCGGGGAAAACAAAAAGGGGTAGCCTCGGTTGGTGCATGAATTTATGGCACAGCGTCACATAACTTTGCTGCCGCGCGTAACAAATTGCCAAGGAAGTAACGAGATTTAGTGGAAATTGTTTAATTGTGAATGCAGATGCAGTCGCTGCAGTCGCTGCAGTCCGTTTGGAGGGGGGATCGGGGGGATTGGGGCTATCCGAGTATCCGAGGGATACTTGTTGCACACACAGTCGAGTATGGCGACCCTTTCTGGCCAGCTACGCGGCATAAATTAGGCTTAAGTCTAGCAAATTTATGCCTTATGAGTGTCGCCTCGCGTCGCCTCGCGTCGCTCGAAATGAAGTTGTTAGCCGGGCCAACATGATACCACTTCCACGTCCAGTGGATAACGTTTTTATAAGGCGGCGGGGAGCGTTCGTAATATACGATTTTATTTTTCTTTAATTTTTATGGCCCACCGTTTGTCAAGCGCAACGTAGGTGGCTTGTAAATTGAACACACAGCGACATGTCGAAAGTTTTTCCCCCACCGTTTATTATTTTCATTTCTTTTCACATACATATATATATATATATTTTTTTTTGCCGCATTTATGGCTTAGTCGCCGCGATCCGATCCGATCCGATCCGATGCGATCCGTTTTCTTTATTAATTACAACGAATTTTCCGTGTGGGCCGGCGCTGGGTGCGCACATTGACATAAATTGCGTGTCGCTTGTCCAATTTTTGCTTGTCGCACAGCTGCATAGTTTTCTGCCCCATCGAGGGGCATAGAATGGGATGTACGCTCTGTATATGAGCAGAGGGGGGGCAAGGGGTCGCCAGAGGGGTTGGTCGAGGGGTGGAGGCGGCGGGACAAGGGCAATCTTACAAATGTTGGCCAGCTCATTTGCTTCAATTCCATTATCGCCTTAATTTTTTATCGCATCAGTGGCGCAGGGAGGAATGAGCGGGGAAGCAGTGTCTGCAACGCACTGAGAGAAAATATGCAACAGTCTTCTCCTTAGATTTCAATATACTTAATCTATGCAATTGAAATAAATGATGCTAATAGTAACGAATAATTGTAATAAAAGATACTAAGATACATTTGATGCATGCAAATGGTTAGAATTCCAGATACTTACCCCCTAATTGGGTACAGATTTCTCCGAGTGTGCCTGCACCTTTTGGGAGCATCTCGGTCTGGCCACATCAAAGGATGCTCGGCACAGTCGGCGGCCCCCAAATGGAGGCCGGCCACTCGGATCGCATCCATCCCATGCGGCGCGGGCAGCAGTCAGTCATACCCGTAAGATACAAACACGCAATCCCGCGGCTCCAATCGTTCAGTTCGGCTCGGTTTAGCTCCAGCCCGGCCCCTCCCCGCCGTCCATCTTTTGTATAAATGGCAATGGAGCAACAGCATGACGTTGTGCAGCCTTAAATTATCATATGCCCCAGCAGTCGCCGTCCGCCTGTCCGTCCGTTTGTCCGTTTGTCCGTCCATTTGTCCGTTCGTCGGTGTGTCCGTGTGTCCGTGTGGCCGTCGGTCTGTCCGTCCAACAACAATCAGTCGCCATGCCCCCCCCCCCCTTCCTACCATTCCTTCGTTCCTCCATGAAATCCCCAATTTCATTTCGAGGCTCCGAGGCTCCGGAGGCTCTGGAGGCTCTCTCAAAATCGCGCATCCTGCTGTGAACCGCATTTACGTTCGATTTTTAATTTGAATAGAGCGTCCCCCGATCCCTGGGATTTCCCCTGCGAAGGCTGGCCTTTTCCCTCTTTTAATTGTGCGCAAAAAACCAACTTAAATAATATTTATGCATATGCGCTTTTCGATTTAAATAAGTTTCGCTTACTCCGAGCCCCACCTTGCAGAGTTGATTGGCCGAGCCAGTCGAATGGATCTGATGGGATCGGATCAGTTGGTGAGGGTTTCGCTTGAGCAAATGTTGGATGGGTTTTGCTCACTTCCCAAGACAGTAAATTGTATGTGAGCCTTTGAAAAGCATAGATTAAACAGGCTTATCTGTTTCTTTTGGGCTTTAATGAGCTTGAAAACAATGATCATATGATCATATAGATTAATATGATCTATATAGTTGAAATATTAATATGCTTATGGCTTTAACTTCTGGCTAAATGGCCACTCCACTTACGTGTACTTTCCGCTCCACTTATCTGTCGATAAGTCCAAAGCGCTTTCAGCAATTTCTCTTTGGCCATGCCCATTTCTCTGCTCTATTTCCAGAGTTACCATTACCATTAAAGATACAAGTAAGTTGCTCCTTATCAATGGCGCATCCATCAATCGCAAGTTATCGCTGAGCAAAGCGCCACTCCTGCCAATAAAGTGCACAAAGTGACTGGAAATGACTCAAAGGCAAAGTATTGCCTGCCTAGTAGACCAAAACTACCAGAAGAATGATGATAATGAGCCGCAATCTTTGCGCTGCCGCGGCATTAACATAAATAAAAGAAAAAAAAAAAAAAAACAACAACGAAACGAAACGAGAAGTCTTGTGTTTGGTATTGTGTTTTTTGTTTTTATCAAATTTGAAAATATCAACATAAACATGAAATAAATGTGTCCGTTGATAGTCTTATACACGATTCAGATGCGTATCTGAAGAGTCCACAGAAAATAAACGGGTCGGCGATGGGGTCAAGCCAAATGCGATCAGACTGCGCTGCTGCTGGCTTTTTGAGTTTCGATTTGGGGGCCGCCACATTAAAATACTCAATGTGTAAGGTCTTAAATTTAAAACTGAAAACAGAGAACTGAAAACAGAAAACTGAAAACTGAAAACAGAAAACTGAAGACTGAAATCTGAAAACTGAAATCTGAAATCCATAAGCCATTCAATACCACATTCATAGTTTGTTCTCGCTGGCGGGCCTTTGGGCAGCTCTTGATTTGATTTGCATCTAAATCAGATACAGATACTGCCGTGCAATGGCCCAATCTGCTTTTCAGCCCCACCATAACTCTTTTCGATCGCGCTGAGTTCGGCTTTTCCTCGCCCAGAATTTTAATACAAATTTTCCCCGGCTCATTCGCTCGGTTTCTATCCCTGTCTCTGTCTCTGTCTCTGTTTCTATCTCTGTCTGTGTATCTGTTTCTGTTTCTGTTTCAGATTCAGTATCTGTTTTCGATTTAAGTGTTGGCTGTCGATGACTTTTGATTGCCCCTGGCCAGGAGGTCATTAATATTTCAAACATACCCAAGGATAAGTTATAGGTTCCCCCCTCTCCCCAGAAGCCACCCACCCACTGGCCCAAGAACATCTGTTGGCCCCGAATGGTTGGATAATGCATTTCTCGATTGGACATCGGGCTTATCGGCCTGGGAATGCCAACATTCCGTTCCAATCGCACAACCTGCTGCTGTTTCTTGCCGTTTTTCGGCAGTTCTTGCACATTCCCCGCTGTCTTTGGGTGACATACACATGGCCATTGGCCAGCTCAAGAGTTGCGCAACGGGCATTGGTACACTGAAAGAAAATGCAATATATAAGTTCTAACAATTATTAATTGCCAAGTTGATCAGTTTCGAAATACATAACCATACAGAAACTCAATCATGTTCATTCATCAGTTTAGGTCGTATCTTTTGGTACCTTTGGTACAGACAGATACCAAATCACATACATCTTATATAGCCTAATGACTTCCCTTCAATTTCCAAGTCAGTTAATGCACTAAGATTTGTTTTCCGTGGACGAGAGCGTCAATGTGACGGAAACGTGGCCGTGTCTCTGCGATGGGACATTTGGCAGCGTGTTTTCGGCGCACTTGGAAGATTAAAGCGATTAACATTTGTTCCCTGTCCGCAGTTCCCACTCCACCATGACCACTATCCGGTGTCCATGTGTCCACGGTGTCCATGGTGTCCAAGTGTCCACTGTGTCCATGTGTCCATGGTGTCCATGTGTCCATGTGTGCGACCTGCAGGTCGTTGCGCATGCGCCTTCCCTGAGGTTTCACCTGAGCCACTGCCATTGCCTCCTCCCCAAGTCACTCGAATTCTGGGGAAGCGTGCGCATAAATCACACGCCCTGACACTTGTCCAGAAAGTTGTCAGTTTATGGCCCCCTGCACCTGTGGTCACTGGATCGTCTTGGGTTAGGAGTTCAGATGGGCTGGGCTCGGGTTCAGGTGGCCTTTCTGGTTTACAAGCATCATTACGCCTTATTTCCGCCGCGGGCATTATCTAATAGTTATAGTTATAGTTTTAATTGCTAGTTAAGTTGCGTTTCCGGCCAAGAAGACGACCGGAAAGTTTGTGCCCATGGATTTGGATTTTGATATGGTTTTGATGAGTGAAGCATGTGTGTGTGTGTGGTCCATCTGAGTCATGGCGACATTTATGCCCGTTTTATGGACTGCTTCCACAGAAAGCTCTTTCGAATTGGCATCATAATGGCAGTACTTCTCAACAAAGATACTAATCGCCCTAATACTTATGGCCATCTTGGTCAGCCGAAAAAAATGGGCAACAAGCCGGAGACACGAGGGCGTCGCTTTTGGCCAAAAGCCATAACCATTGTCTCGCTTGTCTCTTCTTGTTCACTGGCTTTTATTAGATTTTAAAAGAATTTGATTGAATTTACTGTGGGAGCGGGCATTCATAATTAGACAGATGGATGTGAGCTTTGATAGATTTCAAAGATAGCCACCTGATGGCGTGGGCTTTTGACCAAATGTACAGGCAGATTACGAACTACATTGGTGTCGCAAAAGATACACATAAGATACACGGTTGAATATGCAAGGGTACACAATGCAAATATTATAACGTAAATACTATATAAGATTGTATACAAAAGTAACTAAGAAGGAGTAAAATTCCCTGAACTTAACCTTCGCCCAACTCACTGGGAATTCATGGACACCAAGGTTTGTCTACGTATCGCCACCCGAGAGGATCTTGAGTTCTTAACGGCGAACATAATCACTTTCTTTCATGCCCATAAGTCATGCCCCAAAGGCCCCAAAGTGTTTCCCCTTTCCAGACCGCTGGTGATATCTCCCACACATTATCCCCATGCCATATCTCCTTTCCTCGTGGATTCCCACATGGCTTTTCGTGCATTTGGATTTATGTTAATCCATCTAAATAGCTGCCAACAGCTTGGACACAGGCACGACTATATTTGCCGGATTCGTTCGGAGTGGATTGATCTCCGATCTCCCACCATTCGAGTGCATCCGATGTTGTACCTGTGCGACCCGCACATTTATCCGATGGATACTATCTTTGCGTTACCCCGTTGGCCGTTTGTCGGGCGAGCCGGGCCGTCTTTTCTAGAAAACAATTTAAATTGATTTCAATCAAAAAATGCCTTTTTGTTTTCGGGGATTTCGGTGTTTTCAATTTTCGGTTTCGGTTATTGCCCTTCCATTCTCCTCTTGCTCTTGCACTTGCTCTTCTGCTCTTCAAAGGTTTTTCGTATTTCGTATTTGTCGGTTTTGGGTTTTCGGTTTTTGCTTTTTGGTTTTCAGTTTTCGGGAAAAAGGGAAAAAGGGGAAAAGGGACAGGGACAGGGACACACGCTTTCAGCGTAAAGATCGCATTTAAACGAAACAAAATTTGACTTTATAATAATGCCTGGGCAGGGGATGTGTCTAAGCCAGCATATCCAGCCAGCGAGCGGCGATCCACGAGATACAATACCGGATTATGGCCTTTTGTTGCTGACTTTTTGGTATGTAGATATGGCGGCCCGAAGCTCTGAATTCTTTCTCCTTCCTCCCTTTTGTGTGCGTGTCTCTTTTCGTTTTTCTGTTTTTTTTTTTTTTCGGTTTCGATGGGTTTTGTCTTTTTCTCGTTCTTTTTTTTTCTTTTTTGGGGACTTGATTGAAAATCTAGAAAATCAGGTTAATAGCTTAGGTGACAGCCGGCAGTGTTGTATGTGCGGTTCGGATTGTTTAGAACCATACACGCACACGTTCGCCTGATAAGATTGATTTGAGCTGGAGATACATTCTGGTGTGGTGGTATAGCGCATGGCATGGAGTTGGGGGGGGGGGGGGGGGGGATCTCTCCACGTCATAGGTGCTCACATTAAAGGCGGCCCAGCCAATGGGGCAATTGGTCCCAGTTTCGATGGCAGAGATCCAAGAACTCGGATCCCCAATCCCCAATCCCCGCTATCCGCTACCCGCTACCCGATCGCAGAGCAGGTCCCGAGGTGGCACGGCGATCTCGATCTCTATGGCTCATTGTGATCGGCACTCAATTAGTTGGTTTGATGTTTAATGTGCGATGTAACTTTTGTCAGGCGCGAGGGGCAGACAGCGTGTCAGTGGCGGTGCTTTTGGTGGCTTTGTGGTCGTGTCTGCGGCATGAATGTGCAGAATCCATCGTCATCTGGGCGAGACTTGACGAGAAGTACTGCCTATTCAAATGAAATCGTACACTGAGACTCACATCTCTGCGAAGGCAGCCAAATACAACGGAGTTATGTATTTCATAGTAAATAGTACATAGTACAAGAAGTTTATTACTGATACATTTCTCTACTAAGGTGTGTACTTAGGTTTACATCTTAGAGTTTGCCATCTTTCCCATTTCCATTTCATGGCATTGGCACAGCAGCACTTAGGCCTTTTCTTGCAGTGCACCAATATTCAATTACCAATTTTGGGCTTTTGCATATGCTGGACGTTATCAAAAGAGAAATCGCTTTGTAATTGATTTCGTTGTTTGTACCTTGCCCCATGCCATGCCCCATTATTACTGGCATCTCTTATGGGTCTTTTGTTTCGGAACCTTTTTGTTTGGCATTAACTCTAATAGATGTTTAGTTTCGTTTTGGCCGCGAGTGCCGCCGACTCTTGGTACTTTTATACACTTGGGATTACTGCGGATTACGATTGCACAGAGACAGCAAATAGTACACACACACACTTCGATGAATGAATCTCTAGTTATTATCAGTGGGGCCAAAGGTCAAGATTCTGGTGGCTTGTTCTGGCTTTCTGAGATGCAAATTCGCGCAGTCAGTTCTCGATTAATGTTTCCACTTTGGCGACTTCACCTTCCGATGGATTCCGTGAAGTAAATCGCGTGCAATAGATACTTGTCACTTGAGCATACCTCGAGATCGATGCCGTATGACTGCCCACGTGGATTTGCATATTCGCATTGGCATTTTGCACAACCCATTTACATTCAATTTGCGGACCTAATTCCCATTTCCATTCAGACTCGCACATAACCGGCCATATTTAAGAAGCAATTAGCGGATAATGCTGATTTGAAAAGCCAACCTGAGGTTTAGCCAGTTTCCCGGCTCGGTTTTTGGGCGGACAGAGGTCTTTCGCCGAGCGCAACGCTTTTCTAATTATTTTTCATTACCCGGGCTGTCGCGTCGCCGGAGTCGGGGACATAAAGTCGCTTAGTTTATTGGCCCATCAGTCATCATGGCCAGCTGAGCTGAGTCGCGTTTGGCTGAGCTTCTGCGGTCGCCATTACATTGAGTTATGAAATGAATTTCAAATTTCGCGCAGAGCGTAAAAATAATTACTAACTAAACACACAGCACACCCCCAAACACCCCTATTGCACATTGATATGCACTCAAATGCATTCGTGATTTATCAGCCGGGCGGCGGCGGCGGCCAACTAACCAGTAGCTCATCCACAACTGCATGGCTACTGGGATTGCATTGGACACTGAGTCAGATGCTTGGGCCGGAACACGGAGAAAATTGTGGCCAAGAAATAAGAAGCACTTTTAACTAAGCAAATACAGAGCTAAATGGATTTTAAGGAGCATTATTGTAGTTTGTATGCCTACAGCAAGGTCATGTTCCACATTTACAACACTTAAGATCAAACTTGCAACCTAAGTTATTACAAGCTGATGCGCTCATTTTCTCTCAGTGGAACAGTGGCACATAGCATGGCCACTTGGCAGCTTTGGAGTCCGGGTTCAGCTCAGCATGAATTCTCGGCGTTTGTTAAATGGAAAACTTTTTGCATTAAGTTTATGTTTGCTGCGAGTGGTAGATGTGCATAAGTGGGTGGTGAGGTGGGAGGTGTTTGGAGCTCAACTTGCGAAAGAGTGTGACAGTATGAAGATTTGTATGTCGAGTTACAAATCAGTTTTCAAAAGGGCTGCCATTGGGCAGCGGCTTAGTTATGAATTCTGAAAAGCTACCATTCTAAACTGAAATATTACGTACAATCTTAGAGCTTTTGTATTACTGAAAATCTAAGTCATAGATACAATTTTCAAACTTCTAACTAACTCTCAAACCAATTCAACAGCAATACTTTGAGTAATTCATTAAAACCAGTTTCAAAATGATTTCCTTTGAGATCACTTCGAGGCTCTGGTATAATTTGTGCCATGTAAATCGGCTGGAAATTATAAGGCAGGCCAATTGCATCGTGGCCAAGAAGATCCAAGCTAAGCACCCCATGGAGATCCATGTAGATCCATGGAGATCCGCACAGATGCGGCCATCGGATGAGATGAGCCACTGGGGCGGCAACAAAAGGATCCGTATCCAGATGCAGCTACAAATGGATGGCAGCAGCGGGGAATGGCTGAGTAAATGGCAATGTTCCGAGCAATTTTCGTTATAATTAAATGCACCAGCGAACGGCAGCGGAAAAGACAGGAGGCCGACGAAAATTATTATAATTAAATGCACCCGCCAATGCGCATTTCAAGCGAATTGTTTTATAATTTCCAACTGCAGCTGGCTGCCTGGTTCGCCTTGCACCTGATCCACAAGCCCGACTTTGGCAATAAACTAAATATTTCCGCCGTGAAATTTATTTCATTTCATTTCATTTCATTTCAATTCACTGCGATATTTGCCCAAGACAAGCAAGCGCGCCAGCAGACAAATGTTTAACAATATTTTGATGGCCGTTGGCATAGCAAATTAGCCCGGGGATTCTCGCCCTGCGATCGATGTATGGATCCCATCGGATCGGATCGGATCGAGATGGGAATGGAAATGGAAATGGATGGATGCATATTGCATAAATGCATGTCATTGCATTCGAATCGAGGGAGGGGTGGGGGGTGTGCTGTTCGACTGGATGGATATGTAACACCTTTCGGGTGTCGTCTCAAAATGAATATGTCAAAATCTACAATTCTCATGATCACACGCGCCACAGCGATCGACGATGATGGGGCACAAATGATGGGGATCCGAGATGGCAATTTTCCCCTGAAAGATCCTTCACATAAATGTTGATTCATAACACTTGTGCGCCAAAATGGATGTTAAATGCTAGATGGGTAGATGGGTAGATGGGTAGATGGGTAGATGGGTAGATGGTAGATGCTTTTGTAGATGATGGCAAAGAAACCGCAGACGCACGGCCACACTCCAGCTCCAGCTCCAGCTCCAGATGATAATAAATCAAGGCGCATTAAGAGCGTTTTCAATTTCATCGTAAATCCGTAACTCGCAACGCAACCTGATGATCAGCAAGCCGCATCGCATCGCATCGCATCGCACATCTCGAATCTCTATCCGCATCTCGAGCCTCGTCGTCTCGAGTAGTGGGAGACTCGAGATGAAGTTGCTCAGGTTGATGTGGATGATTTTGGTTGTCGTTGTCCCACGTCATGTTCTACATACATGTTGGCGAGCATCGTCATTTGAAGGTTGCCGCCGGCCCAAAAATGATGAGCAAGCCGAGTCTGGGCCATGATTTATGTCTATTGGGAGTTTCATTTGTCCGCTTGTCCGCTTGTCCGTTTGCTGCCCAAGAAGCTGCCAACGAGCACCAGTAATATGCTCGTCCGTGTGATTATTTATTATTTCTTATTTCTTTTTTCTTATTTCTTATTTATTATTGATTCGGGGCCACGGCGCCCTCCCGAGCATTGTCTCGACTTTTTGTGTAGCGCCTCCCTGTTGCTTTTCACGCATGTGCGCAAATTTTCCCTTTCATATCACTCCCCTTTTTGGGGCTACACCCGAAGAAGTGCACACCTATTTGTAATTGTTACACTTATGTTCTTAAACTATCTGCTTTGCATAACTGGGCAGAATATTTCAAGGTTCTTAGGCCTACGAGCAAAGCAAATACTCATACCAGGAGATTACCAACTCATACCAACAAGATTTAATCCAATCTGCATAGTTAATAATTCAGTCAAATGTGTGTTTCTCCTTCTGGTTTTGAAAACTGCATAAAAATACCACTTAAATGTAATATTTTTCGGTCAGTGTATCGCTTGGCACAGATTCGATTCGTGCAATTCGCTGCGCATTCCACAGTGCGCGCCATTTCGTTACGCATGATGGGGGATCGAGATAGATGGCGTCTCGCGAGCTGACGAGTTCAAGATGGATCGTTCCGCTTGGCGCTGGGGCAACGAGATCCAGTTCGGAACCCCCCTGGGAGGAGGCGCAGCCCCTCATTAAAGTTGGGGAACACACGCATGCTAATAAAACGTTTGACAAATGATTTGACATACTCATTTGGGCAAATGGGCAAAACATATTCGACTTCCACTTCGGCGATCCACTCAGGATTTGTTCCCAGGGCAGAACGCTCCTGCTGACAGCGCATGCGGGCATGCTACCCAAAAAGTTCCCAAAATGTTGAGATACATATACCAATAGTCGCTATAGCGGCGTTTGATGAACCATGATGGACACCAATTGCCACCGGGCGGTGATGAAGACAAAGCGCTGCTCTAATGAAGAGCTGGCTCACAAATTAAGAGCCAAGTCAAATTAAGTGCGCGGGTCATGAATTCGGATTAAGTCGGCAAAGCACTTAATGATATCTTGTTCAGTAAAATAGTTTATTTAATGACTTTTCGCACGCAGTCGTTGACATCACGAGGATTTTTCTACCCTTGATTTTTAGCTAAGTAATATGTATGATTAGATACCAACTCAATAGGTTCAATAAACACATATGAAGCTGCGATTAATAATCATTATTCGGAAGTAAGACATAATATATCTATGATGCTGCTTCCCACAATAGAGGGATGCAAATGATATAGCTAATTTCCAAGCAGTAAAAACTCATCAATTTGAGCAGCTTCCTCTCATAACTCCCATTCATCGAAGGCATTGTAATCCTTTCGATTTGCATTGCCCTATGCATTTTCACGCTTTTCAATTTCCACACAGCCCAATCGAAATTCATAATAGAGCGTAACGAGCGAAAACCGCATTTCCAAAAATAAGTTTCACATGATTCGATTCGATTCGATGCGATTGCTGTGAAAAGCATGAAGAGCTGAACTCAAACGCCGCAGATCGGAGTAAATGGACATGGAAGTGGTTGCTTTCCGGAGGGTCGCAGGAGGTGGGTTTGTGTGTTTTAGCAACAGAAGGCGTCATGTCCCTAATTCAATGTGTCAATTGTGTAGCATCTTCGTCAGCGGGCCCGAGTTCCCATCTCTGGGTTCCCGTTGGCGGTGGCTCTACGGATCTCCAGTCCCATCATCGTCATCGTTGGCGGTGGTTTCAGCCACTGGCCCAGCACTGAGAAAAATCAAGTGTACAATAACTTTGACAATTTAAGCATATGCCACCAGACTTAAGCTCATTACAAATTGTAAGTGTTTGTCACCTATCTACACATTGGAAGTTTACAAAGATTTTTAAAGCATAAAAGTAGTGCAACTACTTAAAAGCAATGCTAGATTAAGTTGATTTATTTGTAAATACAAAAAGAAATATATTTTTAAACAAATCAATAATCAATAATCTAATAATCAAATCAAATCAATCAATCAAATCTATAAGAGATGATATTCTGCAGTAAGGAGTGAGTAGTACTTCAGCAAGGAATAACTGGCAGTTAGCTGAGCTAAATATCCATAAATACAGAATAAAAACAGCTACTCCCACATCCAATTAGGAGTTTTTTTTCAGTGCAGCTCGGCTTCTGCTTCTGCTTCTGGTTCTGGTTCTGCTTCAGTTTCAGTTTCAGTTGCTCTTTTCCATGGGCCCGAAGAAAAAGGGAGTTTGATTAATGTAAAAGCTGCCACTGATATGTCACACGCATGTCAAATTCTGACATTTGACATTTTGCCGGGCCGCCGACGCCTCGTCGTTTTGCCAGGCTCTTTTGGTTGGATGAGCAACATCCATCCATCCATCCATCCATCCGACCAACCAACCAACCACCAGCAGCTTGAGTGCAGCAGGCCTGTTTGTTTTCTTTTTTTTACGAGAATATACGAGTGCCATATACCCTGTAGAAGGCACATGGAGCTATTTTGCGTGTATGTAGCACACCAGCAGGGTTGACAGGGTTGCCAGGGTTGGCAGGAGGGCACTCAATGCGTTAATACATCCGTTAGAGTTCCATTTGGAACTGAGTTTCCCGTGGAGTTTCGCGTCCCCCTAAAAAGTGAAAAGTAAATAAAAAAAAAACAGAAAAAACAGAAAAAAACACACAGATCCTTGCTCGGCTGGCACTTGACAACGACGACATTTGCGCATAAAAAATGCAACATTATTTGACTGCGAATTAATGTTAAATTGTTGTAGCGAAAATGAGGATTCCGCTCGGATCGCATTCGCTGGCCGTTGATGTGGGAAATGTCACTTTTTGACAGCTGGACGGAGGAAGGAGGAGGAGTTGCAGGCCGACAAGTGTTCGGATTGCCGTTGCCGTTGCCGTTGCCGTACACATTTTGATAAATATTTAATTATATTTTCGTAGCCGCTTCGGTTGCCCTTTTTTTGGCATTCAATCCGCTTTTTACACCCTCCCTCAGCACACCGCCTCCTGCCACTTGGCCTCTAAGCATTTGATTAATCACGGGCCAAAGAAATGAAATGCCCCGCACACTTTCTGGCCGAGAGATCAAAGAGCAGATCATCGCAGCTCCGATCTTATAAGATATCGCCGATCCCATATCCCATCGAGTGAGTGAAACTATTCGCGCATGTCTAAATAAACAAACAGCAAGGCAAACGAAACTTCGATCCATATCCATCGATCGATCCCGTTCAAATCCATCCATCCCAAGAACAGAATGGTGGCCAGAATGCGGCGCATGTGTGGGTGTGGGTGTGGGTCGGAAATTTATTTGGAAAACAATTTTCGTGAAAAGTATGCGCTCACCAAACTGACAGCTTTTGGTGTAAGAGAAAAATCAACAAGCTGCCGAGGGGATTATAAATCCGCAATGCCCACTGAACCCAACACCCAACCCACTAAAAAAGTGGGTGCTATGCGATTTTCCGCTTTGGCCGCGGAATTTTCCCGTCATTTGAGTAGGCCGAAATAGTCGCACATTCCTTGGCTGTCGGTTATTTAGAGTCAGTTACTCAAGCTCATTTACAGACTGGAATTGGCTCGTTTCACATCGAAATGCCCAACACAAAATGTAGTTTATTGTGTATTTCAAGGTAGCACAAATCAGCAGTAATAGGTTCGCTTTTTTGATCCTAAAAATATTGAAAATCACACAGATACAAAGAAGTGCGTACTTTCGACCAGGTGAGCCTCGATTTTTGGCCCATAATATAGGCCTACCCCAACATTTATCACGCAACCCCTTCGTTCGCCTGCCCCTCGTACAACTATGCTATCCAATCCCCATAAATATTTCGAGCTGCTTACGCACACGACCTGAGCTGCAGGACAGGATTGGGGATTGGGGATTGGGGCATCGGGGGCACCTGTCGCCACAGCATAAATTCAGGCACACTCAATTGAGCGGCAGATCCATTTTCATTAGTGCAAATGCGGGGCGTTCCGCGATGGGCCCGCCGACATGCCAAAAAGTGCAGCCATCAGACTTATTTACGGCTCCGATGGCGGCGGATATCCACCTCCGAGGCACTCGAGCCAAACTGAGAGAAAAGTATCTCACAGATAACTGCATGCCAGCATCAGCGCATCAATCAGTTGCATAGATAAGATGTGTAGAATCCCAATTTAATTCGGGCTTAGGCTTAAACTAGGTTTGAGATACATATGTATGTACTTGGCTGTGACCTACCGAAGTGCACACTCTGTTTGACCCACTTTTTCTCAGTGCACCCGGCGTACAGATTTATGCGCCACGACGCTGCGCCAGCTGAAATTCAAAGCCAAGTATGGGGCCATAAATAAATATCGGTCGATTCGGCTAAATCAAATTTGATTGCACATATCGAGCATCGAGCATCGCGCGTTTATTTTTTTTGGCTACCTGAGAGAGTTGGCAATTAGTTATTCGAAACAGTTTTGGACCACGTGCAAAGTCGTGGAGCTGACGGGGTTTTGGGGCATACTCGGATCTTAACCGCATTTGAATGGACCATGTCCATCTTCATCTCGAACTTTTTCGTTTGGGCCGCTGCCTTGTGTGTGAGAAGCCGATTGGGAACTGAGTCGACTGGATTATAATTTGCATATTAATTACGTTGCTGCGGTCGACTGAACTGCGCTGAACTTTTGCTTCGACAGCGTCTAATCTGTAACCCCCAAAAAATTAAAAAAAGATTAATTTAAAGCGATCAATGAACGCCATTTGCTCATTAGCCGGGTCCACACGGATCTTTCGGAACTTCTGGCCAAAACGAGCTCTCGGCGCCTTATAATATGGTCTTCTGTATACGTGTATATACATACATATATACTTTTTTTTTTGGCAGCAGGGAAGCCAATCAAAAATTTAAATGAAGCTGCAAAGTTCAAAAACTAAGCTAAAATGTTTTTGTCGATTCTGGTAAATTAATCCGAAAGCATCAAGAAACACAAATGCCGATCTCAGCTATTTTCGAGAGTTGACAAGCCGTCTTTCGTGCAAAAACTAAATTTGCAAAATAGTCAAAAATTAAATATTTTAATTAAAATTAAGAAACAAGCGAAAAGCAGACATGCGATACGCATTTCGTGGCAGCATATTTCTTAAGCAGGGTCTTCCGGATAGGATATGAAATAAAATAAAAATAAAATATTTATTTACTTTAAGATTAAGCAAACATCTAAAGGATGTGAGTTCATAATTAGTGAGTTTTTATATTTCCAATTTATTTTGAGGAATGTAAGTGTGATCTTTGATTTTATGGCCAGCAATTCAAGTATGTGACCCTCCGAATTTTGGCCAAACAAAGGTCAGTATTATCATCCGTAACGAATTCCCTCTGAAAATTCAAATAGACTTCATGGATTCTCGGCAGTAAAATAGACGACCGCCGAATTTGACTTTTAAATGCCAATGAGTAGTTTGCGTTTCCAGGCCGATGCGGTCAAATGAGCTAAGGTATTAAATTTAGTATAGTCTGGATTGGGTCGATATCGATTTGGGTTATTGACTTTAACCCCGTGATTAGGTATGCATACGAATCGAGAAGATCGCTCTGGGACATTGACAGACAAATTAGTCGAGATCCTGAGAGTGGTGTTCGCATTAATTATGTAAATCGCCCATCCAGATGGAGATTACCAGCATCTATGACCCGAGCCGCGCAGCACCACGTGTGCGATTGGCCAATGTGAAGCCACTCTATTCGCTGTTGCAGCTGCGGATGCGGTTGCGGATGCGATGGCGGATTCGCTGCGGATCTTTGACCCTACTCGAGCCAAGCCTCCCCGGAAAGTGGAAAGTCGAAAAGCCAAAAGGCAGCGGCAAAAGTGACGTGATGAATAGCGTGCTAATTGTTGACAGACAAGCAGCAAAGCAGCAAAGCAGCAAAGCAGCAAAGCAGCAAAGCGCATGAATGTCAATGCACAACAAAACACATTTGATTGAGATCGCCGGTTTGGGAGCAGAAAGTACAAGGATACTGAAAGGGATACGCTGCAGTTGGTGGTTGACACTGAGCCGCCTAACTCGTCACAAATTTCAGGTTTATCCTGCGCTCACCCTTCCACTCGGATCCTGAATTTGATGGCACAGAGTTGGCGGACTCAACCAATTTTACGGTGACATCAATCCAAGGGGGTTATTAGTAAAAACTAGAGATAAAGCTGAAAACAAATGATTTAAGTAAATGTTTGTCTTATAAGGGGAAAAATAGTTCGCTAAAAAATGGGCTGACAAGCCCTTAAAATATATATAATATATACCAGCGGAATCAACTAGCAAACAGCTAGAAAATAGACATTGTGCCAACACTATGCTGCTCCTGCCGCTGCAGCAGCCGTAGGATCCGAAATTAACTTTGACTTTTTGACAATTATTAGTTGAACGCATGTTGAGTTTGCTCTCTTGGCTGCCTTCCATTTGTTTTTCCAAGCGCGAAATTGTTTGTTGTTTGCTCGTCAATTGAAACGCAGGAAGAGCGGGTCGCCTGCAAAGCTGTTTTCCGAGGCTGTTTTTGTTCCAACTTCCTGCGATTGTTCCCAATCGCGCCGGCTGACAGATCTGTGACAGCCCCTGCTCCGAGCTCGCAGCTCCGCGTATCTGATGGATGCCACTTGGGCACTTGGGCACTTGGTACTTGGTACTGGTCCATTGTTCGGCAAGTGCTAATGTGCTGCGGAAATGTTTCATTTTCTGCCTGGCCAGGCCGAGCGGATTCGGTTTCGGTTTCGGATACGGATGTGGATGTGGATGCGGATGTGGACACGGATTCAGATTCAGATTCAGATTCAGAAATTGTTAATCAGCCAGCTGAGTGCCAGCAGCACCCATTCAAAGTAAAATTTTCACATTTTCCAAATTCAATTTGACTTTGCTGTCCATTTTCTTGGTTGCCAGCGCTGAGGTAAAACCAATTCTAAAAGTTATGAATTATTTATGAAAAGTATGTGGATTTTATTGTAGTACTAACAATATTAAACATGTTTGTACTATGCATTTCGTTTGCAGTTGAAGAAGCAACTTGACAAGGAAGATTCTTTAGTGAAGTTTGATATGAATCTGTTTCAGAAAAAAGGAAATTCATTTATTTTGGCTGCAACAGAAGTAACCTCTGTTTTTCAACAGGGTTAAATGTAATAATGAAATAAATACCACTTAATTTATATGTGGGAAGGATGTCCCTTTAACACCAGGGCCTTCTCGCTCAGTGTACCAAACAAAAAAGGAACAAATCGAAAGGACACTGCTACCCTGATTTGGTCCAATCGTAATCCCCGAGACATGTGCAATGAGCTCTGTTTGTGTGAAAGTCAAACGCAAAGTAGGGAAAGCAAATGCCAAGGAGGAAAGCCGAGAAGAAAAGAATGAAAGAAGGGAAAAGAGATTTAATGTCGACTTTGGGTGATTTATTGCCAACAAAATTGCGTCCAGACCAGCGCTCTTGTTGAGTGCAACGCAGCGAGCGAGTGTATAGAAAATAGAATTGAAATAAAAGGCACACAGGACACACAGAGCGGAGATGTATCTAGAGATACAGATACGGTAACAGAAACCGAAACAGAAACAGAAACAGACAATTTGGTTCACTTCGGATGGCATTCAGGATGGGATGGCATGGAATGGGATAGAGATGGTGGATGGAGGATGGTATCTGAAAGGAACCGAGATGTTAAGATGGAACTAATAGCATTAAAAACTTGCGTAAATGCACAAAGATAATTTCTATTCTTGAGGGTGTGAAATGTATATACACAGAGACAACGGGAGAAAGTGACTTTGGGGTCCAGCCATTTAGATAGACGCAAAGATGGATTCGTATTCGTATCCGAAATCGAAACTCAAATCTTTAAATCTTCGCATCCGAGCAGCGTGAGAAATTCGTTGCTGTTTTTTTTTTTTGTTTCTGTATTTTTAATTTCTTTTGTATGAATGCGACGATTTGGTTCGTTGTGTTTTATTTCTGGTTTTTTTTTGGGGTATCCTGATAATAGATCAAAATATATTTTTGGGCCAAGGGGAAGATCCATTCTGCGGTGATGCGGGAGTAAAATTGGAAACGACATATCTAAAACCCAAGGAACGATGGAGGTACCGGGAAAGCATTTTGAATAATTTAAGACCGCTCGCTCCTCTCGACTTTATTAAAAATGTATCGAGCTCAGCTGCGTATCCGTGAGATACATTTGCACTTTGCACTCCCCGGCAGCCGCTTTAATTATTTATATCCCCACCAATTACTGGGGTCACTCGAAATTAGCTAATTAAATAAAAAGGTAAGATCCGAATATTTTGTGCATGTGACAAAAAGTTGCGTAAGAGGGGAGAATGGAGACGGGAAGTTGAGGGTTAAGGGTCCGGGGCTTAATGGCTTCAAAATTTGGTTGGGGATTCTTGGGCTGAATGATTTATGCCTTGCCCAGATTCACAGCAAAAGTGACAATTGCTTTGGGGTTAATTAAAATGGATCGGCCGGGGATTCAATGGGGTTTTCCTATTTTTCGGAAGGCCCTATAAATCACGCCTTTTATTCCCGTTACTCGTAGAGTAAAAGGGTGTACTAGATTCGTTCAAAAGTATGTAACAGGCAAAAGGAAGCGTTTCCGACAATCTAAAGTATACATATATATTTTTTATCCGTCCGTCTTTCCGTATAAACGCCTCGATCTCAGGAACTACAAAAGCTAAAATGTTGAGATTAAGCATGCTGCTTCCAGAGACATAGACGCACCGCAATGTTGCCACGCCCACAAGCCGCCCAACACTTTCACGCCCACAATTTATGAACAATTTTTTTTCTCTTCTTAATTTTATTCGCCATTTTCACAGATATTCCAGAAAATTATGAAATTTCTCTTTCGCACTTCCACTAGCTAAGTATCTGATAGACGGGGAACTGACTATAGCATTCCATCTTTTTTTTTGTAATTTTCTTGATGTAGAAATTCACAAAAATTGAGAAATGTCCAAAGGCTGTAGTTCTAAACTTCATAACTACACTTATCTTAATCGGATTTTGAAGTGGCATACCTCTAAGTGTTTCTGGCGCAATTTTCTAAAAATATGCATTCAAATTTAGAATTTTTTTTTTTTTTTTTTGTCTTTTTTTTTTTTTTTTTTTTTTGTCTTTTTGTGATGTATGATGTTGTAGAAATTCAAAAACATTAAAATATGTCCAAAGGCTGAAGTTCCAAACTCCATAACTCAAGTTATCTTAATCGGATTTTGAAGTGGCATACCTCTAAATGTTTCTGGCGCAATTCTCTAAAAAACTGCATTCAAATTTAAAAAATTATTATTTTAAAATTTTTTTTGCATTTTTTTTGATGTTAGATGGTGTAGAAGTTCAAAAAAATTATGAAATGTCCCAAGGCTGAAGTTCTAAGCTCCATAACTCAACTTACCTTAATCGGATTTTGAAGTGTCATATCTATAAATGTTTCTGGTGCAATTCTCTAAAAATCTGCATTTAAATTTAAAAATAAATTTTTTTTTAGTTCTTTTGTAATTTTTCTAATGTAGAAATTCAAAAACATTAAGAATTGTCTCAAGGCTGAAACTGTGAACTCCATAACTCAACTTATCTTAATCAGATGTTGAAGTGGCATACCTCTAAATGTTTTTTTATTTTACTGAATTAGTACATTAAATAAATTTTTATAGTTTTTTCCCACATAAAATATATTTTTACCAATACTAATAGAGTTTTTTATGATTTTCTTAGCTTTATAAATAATTTTGACATAGTAATGTCGAATCTTCACCATAGCATTATTACTGTCCAGAAAAACCCCTTTCGCTTACTAATAAATCTCACAAAAGAACGAAAAGTGCTTAAATCAGTTTTAGTCAATGTACCTAATGTCATGTGGAAAGAACCAAAAGCCAGCTGGTCAAGTGAATCAAGTGTATCGATGGCGGGAGAACACTCAGGCACGGACTGAAAGATACACAGAAACTAACAACATGTACGGGGATACAAGCAAACGTTGGCGATGGCGATGGCAAAAACCAAATCCCACTAATGTGCTTAAATAAATTTTGCCAGCGTTTAAGCCAATTAGTCCGTCGGACATTTTACTTCTTGTCAACTTTGTTAGCGGTACTGCTGTTGGCCGCTTTTGGGGTCGCAGCCCACTTGCAACTCGGCTTGATTCTGCTTCAGCTTCTGCTGACAACGTGCCTCGGATTCGGACTCGGATTCCCAGCACTCCGTCCCCCCTTTGGTAAGCCCCAAGATACTTTTTACTTTTTTACGTTTTTCTTTTTTTTGTGCTGATTTTTTCTCGGCCAGTGCTTATGCAGCAAAAGTCCGTGGGATTAAAATTGTATCTGCTCTGTCGGCTGCCGCTTTTCATGCCCTTTTACGCATTTTTGCCATTTCGCTTTAGCCTTGTATCTGTTCTTGTTTAAGCCCTCTCTTATTTTTTTTCGTATTTTTTCGGGATTATTGAAGTGCAATTAAGCTAAAATGTCAACGTGGAAAAAATTAATCGTTATACTACCCTTTTTATGGCTTCGCCATGGATTTTCTGCTCCTGCCTGTTTTCGGACTGGCAGAACTCATTTGGGGTCCTCTCGTCTAATTCATGTACATGTCAAAAATCGTCGTTGCATTATGAGAGTCGAGGGTTGTCCACTTATTACTGAAGATGCCGACAGTAGTCAGTCCGCCGTCTGCGTAATGATTTGTAATTTATGATTTTCGGCTCCAGCGAAAGGCTATCTTATCACCATAAACAGCAGCAGCAGCAGCAGCAAAACAGCAGCAAAAGCAGACGGACTGCAATTGTTTGCTCACTTACAGATACTCTCTGGGGCTCGGATACTCGGATACTCGTATTCTCGAATAGCCGGATACTTGGTTTCTCAGGCACAGCAACCATCAGATACAGCTACAGCTACAGCTACAGCTACAGATACAGATACATTGCCGCTACCCATGGCTGCAACGCTAATCGGCGAGTTAACATTTTATCGCTACTGTTCTGGCACTATGCAAATATGTGCTCCTAAATACAGATACCCAGATATCCAGATATCCAGATATAATGACAAGAGGAGGACACAGTCTCTGTGGCAAAAGCAAAAAGGCAAACTCAAATATTTTCGTGTTTGCCCCACGGCTCTGTGCGTTGACAGATTTGCGGGGCAATAAATCTCGGTCGGTTTACTATATACATATAGTTACATACATATATACTCGTACACTCTCCCACAAGCACTCTCTATAAATTTTTATCACAATATCTGAGCGGGAATGTTTAGGAGGCACTAATTTTGTTATCTTGTCAGGCCAGTGTACAACACGTCCACCTATTTGTACAATATCTATCTGCGGGGGTGGGGGCAGGGGTGGGGGCAGGGGCAGGGAGGTGGACTGGTCTGGAATCGGTAGTCACTATCTGTGAGATATCACCGAGCTAGCCATGACGTTGGGTCGCCTTGTCGCATTATGTCAATGACGACAGCAGCGCCATGAATGTGCACTGATTGTTTAGCTTGGTAATTATACAATGGAGCCACCCACTCTTCGAAGTACCCCCCCCCCCCCCCCCCTGCATACGTGTATGTGTGACCCCCACTCTGGAGGCCCCAGTTCTGTCGCGAATGATGAAATCACGGGGACAAGTGGCTGTCTACCTGGCCGAAGGTGGATCTCGTGGCGTGGGAACGTGATAAGCGGCTCAGATTAGTCCGGTTTTATAACAGGTTGCCTGAATCGATTCCATTTATGAGGAGAATTATTCGAATACCATATCAGTTTCGAACTAAACTAAAATTTAAATAAAGCAAACTTTTGATAACTGATGAAGGGTGAAGTCATAAATGTGCTTAAATCATTATAAGCAGTTGGTAAGTAATTACATTAAGGTATAAAATGGATCGATCGGTTAAGAGTGATAAGTAAGTGGCTCTGCCTTATGACTTATAAAGCTAAGGACTTAAACCATCCTTGGTTTGAAATTGAATTTAACAGCCTTAAAAACGAGACTACAAGATTATATTATATTGTGATAATTTAGTCAACCTTGTTCAAAGCTAAGTTCTCCCCCCAAATCTTTTTCACTTTATTCTATTAGTGTTACAAAAGTATAAGCTGAAATACATATTGCCCCAGCCTTTTAGCCTTTTAGCCCACAAATTTCCTGTCTGGTTCCGCCCACCCACTTGTGCTGCTCTAGATCCCTATCAGTTAACAGATATGAATGTCCAATGTCGTTATGACGAAGTGGCCCTGTCCCCGTCCCAAGTGAAACATCATTTTTTGCACCTAACAAATATCCGCAACGCCGTGTCCATGTCGCCAGCCTGGCTATCAGCTCTTGGCCATCTGCTTAGGTGATGATATTTAGTTGACATCAGCCTGCCACTCTGCCACGCCTCCCACTGACCCCGCGCCCACTTTGGCCTCGGTTATGACAGGCAGGCACGCACATCTCATGGAGACACATTGTAGGCCGCAGAAATCACGTGTCTCAATTGTTTTTGGCGATTTTAATGGGTCCCGAAAATAGGAATAGGGCCGGGCATAAATTAAATTTGAATAAAAAACCAATTCGTCTTCGTTAGCTGGCCCAGCCGATCCGAAAAGCGACCCACAAACAGTTATGACATTCGGCCAAGGGAGGAGAGGTCGAGGACAAATGGAGAAGCGGTCAGCTAAGTGACCGCAACGCCCACGCGGCTCGAAGGACCAAAGCGTTACCAAACTTACCGACTTTGTTACCAAACAAAAAAATGGGTAATTGCTTAATTATGAAAATTCCCTTCGCAACGCGTGGTGTGCGTGAGGGCCGGAAAAATGGGGCTGGGCCGTGGTCAGCCGCATTTTTACAAGCAATTGCCAGTGGTCCGAACCATCAACCATCAGCCCATCAGCCATCTGCCCATCCGTCCATTTCCGCTGAGCAGCGGCACTCTAATTAAATTATCAAAAATTCATACTGACAGCGGGCAAGGATCGCGCAAGCAGCGCATTCTCCATATTGACCGCAGTACACTGCGACAAAATGTGTGCTAATAAATGTAACAGCTTATAGTAATATTGAACTAAGAAACTGAAAGAACGCTTTTCTTGGTCCTACCCAAATTGAAAAAAAACAATTCAAACATATTCAATGATATTGCGTCATCGACTTGTGCTTATGAACTTGTACCGATTTCTCTCAGTGCACCCACACGACCAGCTCATTAATTCGCATGTAGTTTAGCTCATCCTTCGGCCGCCTGGTGACATTCATTTGCCGGCTAAATGCTTTCTGACATTGTTTAATTGCCCTGGCCTGGCCCTGGTTGGCTCCTGGTCTCGTCTTATTCCAGTTCCAGCGCTGGGGAAGCCCCTGCTCATCCGATGGCCGATGGGCATTTGATAAATGATTGTGCCTGCAGTGTGCGCTTCAATTTGTTTACCTTCTTCCTGAAAGGAGGCGGCATTCGATGCTCGATGCTCGATGCTCGAGGCTCGATGGTCGATGGTCGGTGTGGCCAAAGTGTCCTTCGGCGCGCTGACAGCTGTCAAAATTGCGGCGCTGGCGCTGTGAGCCAAATCGATAGGCGGACTACCAGTTGCCACTGGCTTTTCCGCGAGCTTTCCTCTCGATTTGCCCAAGTCTGCGCAGTGAGAACCGGAAGCTTCCGCTCAGCAGCATCTCAGCCAAAGGCAAAGCAATAGAAAGAACAGCGAAAGAGAGTTCGCACATCCTTTGTTTACAATGAACAACTCCAGCGATTTGGGAGGATGCTGGTGCTTTTGGGGCTGCAGGACACTCGTTGATGGCGGGCCCGGAGCAAATTCTCCGGAGAGGAGAGTCCTGCATATATGCTATTCCGATTCCGATTCCGTGTGTTCGTATGCGAGTGTTGAGCGCAAAGTGTCAACGCGTGCTTTGCCAGCATTCTTCTACGGCTCTTTTATTTTCTTTTTTTTTTTTGTTTTTTTTTTTTTGTTTTCCCCCCGGTTTCAGCAGAGGACTCCAAGTCGAGCCGGGCATATGGCAATCGATGGGCGCATTGGCAACGCTCAGTTGTATAAATATTTTATTAATGCAAAAATCCCATCTGTTGTGCACGTACCTTAAGCCAGGGGTTTCTTATCACATCGAGAGGTTTTCGCCATACTCTTATCGCACTCGGGGTTGCAAATTTGGCATTACGTTTTATTGTGCGTCGTATAGGTAAAGGGGAAAATTCTATTAATATTTGAAGGGTAACCGGAAATGTTTTGCAATTGTATTTCTAGTGTTTCGAAACTTTTCAGGGTATCTAGGAGAGCATGCATAAAATAATAGTTGCTCCAGAGTCAGGGTATTGCTAGATGACCATTACTACTTTTGTACAGCACATTTTTTTTAAGCAAAAAAACAATTTTGAAGTATTTATAAAATATTTTTGAACTCATTTCACTTAACTCATTTTATAATATTCTAGATATATTAATACATATATAATATATTATATTATTATATTATAATATTCAAGAAATGTTGGCAACTTATAACCATTAAACTGAGTTTTTGAAATTAAAAAAATATTTCTTAATATTTTACAGTATTTCTGTTTAGTTTTGGAAGAGCATTCCGCGGTCGTCTTTTGAACTGACAAGCTCCGCTTGGAGCTTTTTATTGTTTTCGGTTTTAGACGCAGCAGCCGCTGCCAGAGGAGAGAATGTTTTGGCCGTGTGGTTCAGTGGCTCAATGGGTTTCGGTGGCTGGGTGGCTCGGTGGCTAGGTGGTTGGGTGGGGTGTGGTGCGGTGTCCTTCGGGGGAAGGGGGGTGATGCCGGGTGGGGCGCAGCACAGCATAGCACAGCACACAGCCCACCGTGCAACGACGGTCGGGTTGAAAACTATTCTGTCCCGTGCGCTTTGATGCTCACTTCACTTTTCCACGTTCCACGTACTTTTTTTCACCCATTTTCTTTGGCCGAACTTTTAGAAATGCTTTCGCTGTGCGAGTGTGTGTGTGTGTGTGTAGGTTTGTGTGTGCGTGGTTCGATGGCGGCAACGTTTTTGGTCCTTGATTTTGGTTTGGGTTTCGCTGTGGGGACGCTGTGAGATTTTGGCTTTTGTCGCTCTCTTTGACAAACGCAACGCAACGCGACGCGACGCGAGTGGGCTCTTGGCCAGGCTTTTGTTGTTCCCAATAAACGTAAAAAAATAATAATACAAAATTCAGATAAAAATAAAAATACAAAAATGCACACTCACTTGCGGCCCAAAACATTAGTGGCTCAAGTAAACTAGTGCGGTGAAAGCAGCGACTGGAGGCTGAAAAATCGAAATAGTCGCGAGATTAGAAGTTTTGTGTGTGTGTGAGGGATATGGGGAAACGACATCGCGTCGCCATGTTAGACGTGTTTGTTGTCGTTGTCGCCGCCACGTTGTCGGTGCATCGCGCTCCTGGATGCCACTAGAATCGGTATAGCCATAGCCCATCCTCGGCACGGAGCATTGGACAATGGCAGTTGCTCCGTAATCCCCACCAGAAAGTGCTAGAGGAAAAACCCGCCAGCGGAGGCAAGTGGGAGCACCGTTAGACGTAGACGTTATCCCGTAGACCCCCCGGAAAATCCCGTCTCCCCCCTTGGAAATTCCCACAGTGTTTTAGTTGCTCGCTTGCTCGCTCGCTCGCTCGCTCGCTCTCGCGCTCCCTCTCTCTCTCCGAATCTCTCCGTGTGTAGGTGTGCGTGACTTACTCCTTCGCGCTGTCACTCTCCCAAGGACTCTTTCGGCACATCCTCTCCGTTGCTCTCTCTGGCGTGACATGTTTATGTTTTGGCCCCAAACGGCGCTCTCAGTGGCCAATTTTGACAGCCAGAACTGTCAGTGTACAGTGGCGCAAATCGGGAAAATTGCGCGCAAAAACCTTGTTGACAAACAGCCTGTGATGGTGGAGTGAAATGGACAAAAGCAAGACTCACTTAACGCACTTAATGGTTCCTAGTTGATACTAAACTGATACAAAGGACGCAGGACAACGGTGGATATCTCTGGGACACGGGCGGTGGATTGGTAAATTGATTGGTAAGTCAAGTGCAGCAAATGACTTTTCCCATTTTAATTGAATTATGTAATGTTCTCTTAGTCCTATGTTTACTGGCATCAACTAGTTTATTGTTTAAATTAAGGCAACTAACTAGAAAGTAAGAGAAAACTCCTACTCTGAACCCAAATGAACTCGTGTACCGAGCTCAACAAATCATTGGCATTTCATTATTGACTAACTATGCAAAGGCCATTACGAATTTGGGCCACCATCCTGCATAATTACCCGCAAGCCCAAGATTCCAAGCTCCCAACTCCGACTGGACCACCCACAGTATCTAATATTTATCGAGGCAGAATCTAATTTGGCCGGACCACGACTGAGCCACACTGACAATTTTAAATCAATTTGCTTATTACAAAATGCCATCGAGAGATCCCAAGGCGCCGAGCGGAAGCACGCAAATATGCAAATGTTGCAGAAAGCCAAAGTGCAGAATGCGAAATGCCAAATGCCAAATGCCAAATGCACAACTGCAAGCTCGCACACACACACACATAGGTTGCCCACACACATAATCTATTTAATTAAAACTCCATTATTAGTATCTATTAAGTATGCAATGTGACAATCCGACAGGCGAGACATTTGTCAACGGAATTTTTCATTATTTTAATTAACTTTCTCTTCACTGCTCACCAGCTCAAAACAAAAGAGAAACAACGAACAAAAAAAAGAAAATCAAATAACAAAATCAGACCATTTCGTGTGCAGACAACACAAAGCCAATAATTGTTTTGCTATTGCATTTTTTGTTCGGTTTTGCCGCTGCACTCCTTTTGCAGAGGGAAACCATTCCATTCCGCTGTCCTTTATCCTGCTAAATCGCATTACTAGCCTGTCATGTGAAATGTCAACCGTAAAGCGTCCGCTGATTGTTAATTTCACTTTTATTACCACTCGCCGTGGATGTGGCTTCTAGCCTTCACCGCCATCGCTGTGGATCGCCACATTTTGTTTGCCATTGGCCAATTGTCGGTCGCTTTTCGCTTTTGGCTTTTGGCTTTTGGCTTTCGGTTTTCGGTTTTCGGCTTTTGTCTTTGAGCCGCGCCGCGCCGCGTGGCAGGAGCAGGACCTCCGGTGGCAGGTCGTCCCGAAAGTGGCTCTAAATGGGCATACAGTTCGCCTGGTTGCTGCTAGTCGTCCAACCAGCCGGTTTCGATGACTTTCAGTTGCAGTTTTTGGTGGCCAGAGCAGCCTTTTGGCCACAGATTGGCGCGCTTAGCCAGGCATTTTGCCATTGTTTCGGCCATTCGACGAGGGGGCCATGTGGCCCAGTGGGTGATAAGCGGACTGGATTACAGCCCGAGATGGGAGATCGCTGCCAACAGAAGTGCTGCAAAGGAGAGCAGGTGGCTGCAAGTGAAAACGCATTAAATAGATATCTGAACAATCAGCAACTTTAATTTAATTGAACTTTAGTTTGTAATTGAACATAGAAGACCTGAAAGAAAAGAGTTGCCTATTAAGCCGTATTACTTATAAAAACTGCATTCAAATTAAGGGTATTGTTTTATGTTTTTTTCAATGGCCATTAAATCTGAGTAGCTGCATAAGAGTGGCTTCCTTTACGACCACAATGATGCATGGCAGTGTGTCACCTGTTACACTTGGTCCTTTGTCCATTTGGGCCCGGCAATCAAGTCGCAGTGAGCACACATCGGAGGAGGGCGGAAAAAGAGTCACAACGTGCATTTGGTCAATTGTCTCGCTTACAAATTGCCCCGCCGTCCGGGACACAAGCTCATTTTCATAAATGCAACGCCAGTGGCGACGTCCAACTTGCTGCACGTGGCATGTGCAACTGCGACCCCCGATCTGCCCGATTCGTTGCCATTATCTGGCAACTATTTCCCATCCTCCCACTCCCCAGCGCCACATAACCCGCATCCACATCCACATCCACATCCCCATCCACATTCACATTCACATTCACATCCACTTCCACTGCCAACGTCTGTCACTTGCTATTCCCAAAGGTGCAAACAAAGTGATTATACTTACCTATTGTTCCGACTGCTGGAAAAGGTGAGCTGGGAGTTCCCGGTTCCCCGGGAATTGCTCGGAGTGGGAGTTCTCCGGGCGTTACTTCTGCGTGTTGCAAGCGGGCAGCTCGGCTCGGTTTATTAATTGAAATGTTAGTGCGGCCAGAAGAGTAGCAGCACCATCGCACCATCGCACCATCGCACCAGCCAGTCCTAAATAATAGATTTGTATCGAGAATTGCGGCCAAAACGATATGGCAGTCAGATATTTGATGCTCATTAAGTTAAGTGGTTTTAGTTTTTCCCCACCACCACCACCACCACCACCCATCTTCCAGCGCAATTTATGCTTCGTAGTTTTCCTCGAGGATTGGGGCTGTTCTTGCACTTCAAGAAATAATTGGGTACTATCCCACAGATCAACCTAAAGTTCCACAGATGGATACGGTATACATGTATAAGATGCTCCTTAATCCTATAAGTATTGTGTGAGAAAAGCTGCTGTCCTTATATTGGAAGTAACATTTGGCAACTAAACTTTTTCCCGAGTGCAGAACGCCAAGGCGGCTCACCAAAGAGCTTTTCCGAAGATGAATCGCTGCTCGTTTGTTTGGAATCCAGTGTCGCCGCAGTGGGTCGAACCCACTCCGATATTGGGCATTATCTGGGGAGCCCAGATTCGTGACTCTAGTGCCCTTTGTCTCCGCTGAAAGAGTCGGTGCCGGTGATCCCCAATGGGATCTTTCTTTCATTCTTTCGGTTTTGTGTAAGGTGCACATTAGTAGTAATTTTTAATGGTTTACTTTTCGGTTTTGTTCGCAGAGGCTGTGAACGGTTTTTTATTTAAATTCGTATTCGTATTCGTATTCGTATTCGTTGTCTTCTCTACGATTTTAGTGGTTTATTATTTAAATGAGCCTGTGGGTTATTTCTTGGCCCGTCTTTTGTTCGCCCTGGAGCCTCAGATTGTTCGTTGTTCAAATTTAATCAATTTGATTTATTCCCCTCTTTCATATTGTGTTGAAAATATTGTTCAAACGCATTGTGTCCATCCGACCATCCATATTCCAAAAAACCCATATCGCATGGCATTCTACACGTGTTTCTTTTTGTTCCTCTATTTTTGTGGAAAATGTGGATGAGGCAGAGGCTTCCCCCAAGGGAATTGGGGGGAGGCATTAACATAAGTAGCTAAGGGCTTAAGCATTCTCTAAGTCAAGACCTTTCCCAGATAGACGACATTTTTGGAAGAGACTTTGGGCTTCCATACCCCAAAGAGGCTGCATTTCTTCAGGCCAAGATTTATGGTTTGCTGGAGCTTCTTTGGTGGTGACATGGAAAAATAAAAGTAATCGTAGATACCAAAAGTGGTCGTGGCTCCAAGGGAAATGTAACTAAATACTGTATATTCAGAATATGTATCTCGAAGCTGTTTTTATTCATTTCGAAGTCCAAAGACTTACTGCTCAAGCTCGATAAGCAAATTAGCAACATGACTTGTTTACTGCAACTATTTCATTGATAATTTTTCGATATAGCTGAGTCGTTTACATTTGCAAGCGGAATCTAATGATATTTACGTATTAGTTGTCTTTAATTAGATAAATAATTTGCACATTAAAATAAACCAGTAGTTATTATCAGCTCACTGGCTTAGTAATTTTTTTTTGAAAAACTTAGCATTTAATATTTATTGCTGAGATATCATTTGAGATTGGAGCTGTTTTTGGCAACGGAATGTTTTAGCCAGACGACTTTCCACTGCCCCGATCCACTGCAGCATCATTTCCACGGCTGATTCGAGGCTTCTTCGAGCTTCCCCAATCTTTTGGCTTATCAATGGCAACTAACAAGCCTAACCAGCTACCACAAAACACGACACCACCACCAGCGCGCCCAAAAGTTATCTTTATGGCCAGAATGCAATCGTTGAGCCAAGATGGCAAATGGAGAGGAGTTTCGGCTGGAAATGGCAATGGAGATGGAGATGGACATGGAGATGGAGATGGAGATGGAGACACGACCACACCCCGTTGCCAGGTTCCATAGTCAGCCCACTTTGGTTGATGAGAAATTACATTTGAGCTGCGAGCAGCAGATGCCAATCTTATTAATGTTGTTAGGAGTTGCTGGCCATGCCAATGCCAATGCCGATGCCTTGTCGACTAGCCAACATTTTTGCATTTTTGCATGCAACAGCAACAAGAACAAGAACAAGAACGGCAACAGCAACAACAACATCCCCCCGACCAGGCTGAAATGTATCAAATTTCAATGCACAATCATCACAATCAAAAAATAAAAATTCTGAAATCAACTTTTTCCGCCTACCCCCCTTTCGACGATCCATCTCGACCTGGATGGGATTTGGAGTTGGATTTGGTCGTGGTCGTGGTCTCGGCTTTATTCTCCACTTGGAGCCTCACACTTGGCATTTGCCGCTGATGTTGCTGTTGTTGCTGTTGCTGCTGTTGCTGCTGCTGCTGCTGCTGCTGCAGCGCTTGTTGTTGGTAATATAAGATACGAAATCAAAAATACATCATTGCCAACAAGTAAAGGCCGCAGAGGCTACAGCCACAGTTTCCGAAAGAGTCGGTGCACTGAGGAAAACAGTGATGTGTTCAAAATCAACTGGAAATGCTTTACTTACTCGGAAGAATTCTACATTCAACATTTCCCAATATAGAGAGCTCTTAATGCAGATAGCTGTTGATACACTGTGACTGAACCAAGTCCCCTTTTTCTCACTGTGCAATCGCCCTGGAGCTAAAGTCCAGCTTAAGCAGCTCCATCTGCATTCCCCGATGTCCGACGTCCTCTGTCCTCTGTCCAATGTCCAATGTCCAGTGCCAGTTTTCAGTTTTCAGTTTTCAGTTTTCAGCTGGCGGAGTTGCAAGTTGCAAGTTGCAAGCCTCGCTGATTGTATGCATGTTTCGCTTTTCTTTTCGCCGCGCGCTAAATGAAGTAAGCAAACGTTGATTACATGGCCTCAAGTGTGCGCCTCCAAGAGAGGATTGCGGATTCCGAGTGGAGGATTGGGCATTGGGGATTTGGGATCGAAAGATCGGTGAATCGGGGTATCGGGGTATCGCGGGGTAGAGGAGCCAGGCACCACAGTCTTCGTCCTCGTCGTCGTCGTCGTCGTTTTTAATGATGACTTCAAATGAGACGCTGTTTATACGTTTTTCATGCAGATACAGCCAATCGGGCGGATTTGGCCAAAAGGCCTTTCCATATAATAGACTTGATTTTCGTCTGATTAAACGAATGTTTGTGGCAGCCCCTCCTGCAGCCTCCATTTCCCCTTCCCACCGCAGAAGTGTGTTAATTTTTAATTAGAGTTGTACTGTTATTTGTTGTTGCCTCGATCAGCTTCAAAAAGGGTTAAGAATGCAATTGACTTTGGCTCGCCCTCTTGACTTCACACGGCCGCCACAAATTTGCAAACGCAACGAGACACGAGTCGGATTTAAAGGAGGAGTTCAGCTCAGATTGGGGGCTTTTGGGGGCACTTGGGGGCACCTGGGGGCCTTAGGGACAACAACATCGACAGCCATATAAGGTGGGGCCAACAGCAGCAGGGACACAACCTCCTCTTTACAACTAACATGTTCTTAATTACAACGAAATGGCGAAGGTGAGGCCAGTTGAGGCCAGTTGAGGCCAGGTGAGCATTCGGTTAGGCTTTGATCTGAATGGCACGGCACTAGGTACTCCAGGGTCTCCAGTGCCCGTGGTATTATTATTATCATTGGTCACTCCACTCCACTGCTCTGCACTCCCCACTCGGTCCGTGATATGCAAATAAATAAATAAAAAGGCAATTGACAAGCTCATAAACTCACGGACTCGCGCGCCTCAAAGGAAACTCAATCTGCTAGATGCAAATGAAAACGCAATCATATTTTATGTATGAGCCCGGCCTGACAAAAGGAGAAAAGCAAACAAAGGGAAAATCAGCGCGAATAACATGGGAAACACAATGAACTGGAGTCGCCTCACATGTGCCTGAAGATTGGATTGCTGGTCGCAGATGTTTTGGCCATTTCGCAGAGGGTGTCTCGTCGAGAGTGGCGGGGCCAGCAACATTAATCACAATTACCAGCTGATGTCATAATGCAACTTCGAGCAAAAGGAGCACCAGCGTAATTGAACTTCAAATGAGTGGCAAATGCGTACTTTATGCTCCCCTGAAAGCTTGGCTTTTCATTTGGTTGTGAGTAGGAAGACACACTAGCACTTATAGTCGGGTTCTACAAATATTTTAATAACTTGCTGATTGTACCACATAGTAGCTTATAAGATTCATAAGATACAGCTAGCTAGTGACTAATGGGCTTGGAATAGTTGTGTGCTGAGCCATGTAGAGCTCGGTAAAGTAAATCAGTTACTAACTTTCTCGCCCTGAGTCACCCTATCTATTCCTGGTCATGTGGGGCGCCTTTGGAGAACGCATTTGGCTGGCAAATGCAATGACCACGGCACTCCGGCGAAGACAACGGCGAAGGTGTTAAGTTATGGCACAGTCTGCACCACACAGCTGGGCATCCAATTTGGCCCACCACAGGCCGCTGCTCCCCGCACCGCTGCCGCCTCCACTGGTGGCCACCTCCTACTCCTGGGCCAGAAATTAAGCATCAGCATCAGCAACAGCATCGCATTTCGCATTTCGCATTTCGCATTTGCCATTTGGCGTGTGTGTTGGAACATTCCAATGGCTCTGGGTGGTTTCCACTGCTGTCACGCTGTACACTGAACAAAATTGAGCAAAGAACATGCCATGCAGGCATTTAAGGCATCTATAGAGATAGCTATTGAAAAGTGCCAAGTATAATTCGTTATTTTATTGTATTCCTTATAGAATTTTAATGACATGCCCATTTTCTTAATTATCTTGTTGTATTTGTCTTATTTCGCTGTGCAAAAAAGGCGTGGCAGAGGGGGAATGCGGGGAGTGAGCCAAGCACTCACCCTGTTTTGGGCCAACGAGCGAGCTACGCGATTTGATTTATGGCCCGTTGTCAAATTATCCTTGATAAGTCATTAATATATTTTGTTAGTTCCTTTAACCAGGAGTGCCTGCCCCTGGCCGCCTCGATTGCTGGCCATACCCACCATATACCCACCATATACCCACCATATACCCACCATATACCCTCCAACGAATCCGACATTTGACTTTTGGGGCACCGAACACTTTCGTTTGTTCCAATTCACATGGTCATAAAAACTGCGCCTAAATAGCTCCCGCTTCACAATATAATTTATGTGTTTGTTTGCCAGCAGCTCTCAAATGAAGTGGCAAATTCACACTTTTGGAAAACCACTCGCCCCTCGAAAAACGAAAGGCAGTAAAAGTGTAATTGTGTGGGCTGCAAATACGAGTAACATCATCATAAAAACCAATTCACAAATCATAAATACAAACGAATCTCGTGCGATTCGATCGCATTTCGCATACAATAAGGCAATCTGATTTTCGTATCATAAACTTAAGTATACATATCTCTCTCCTAGCCCTCGGAACATGGGCTATGTGCCAGCCGTAAATCTTGCGGCCTATCAGCATCTCCCAGAGATCCAGAGATCGAGGTATCCAGAGATGGAGGTATCCAGAGATCGAGGTATCCAAGGGGTCCAGGTGGAGGTCCAGTGTTTGCGCATGCGCACGCGTTTGGGTTTGAGTTCGAGTTAGCCGGCGCTGATAGATTTATGGCGCCAAATAAAATGCCTCGAGACAAGCAGCCAAATCACCGGGCTCGGGCTCGGGCTCGAACTCGGACTCAGTCTCAGCCTGAGTTCGCTTCGGTTATTTGCTTTTTATTTTCTCGACGCTTTTCGGCTGGGAAAACAGGAGTTTGTGGCGATTGGGAATTGGCCGCCGGAGCAGCTGCTTAATCAAATAGTAAATGCGAGAAGAGTGCAGTAAAACACGATCACTGACGATATGCGGCCATAATACAGCTCCATAAACTGCCGGGCATATTGGTTTCGACTCAATCTAGTAGCGATTTGGGTTTATTTCCCAGCACCGCGGGAAAGCAGCCTATTGCGCACTAAAGAATTTTCAAAGTTATCAAAAAAATTCTAATAAAACGGGCGCATTTCGACGTAGTATAGAAAAAAACATTTCAAATTATTGCTCGTAAGACTAGCTTTTTATTATTTTATATTCCGAATAAATATAAAAATATATGTAAAATCAAGCAGAACTGCATTGAACATTTTAATTAAGTCTCTTGGACAGGGTGCTGCATATTCTGCTACTTACAAGCATATAGTCATTGCCCGTGGCAAATCTAATCACTTAGTGGATGAATCGCGGGCACGCAATTTGCAAATCGCCATCATGATCGCACCATAATAATTCCTCCGATACGATAATTAGTCGCAATGCGATTATAAAACATTTCCCAGACCGGAGCAAAAGACTGCAGTCCAGTGAAGTTCCCCAATCGTGGAGGACACTGCGCATGAGTAACGCGCCGCCGACTCGAGATTTATGGGCTGACGCTCTGGGGGATTGTGGAATGGGGGTCTCTCTCCAACTGGAGACGGGGACCCAAATCCGCCCAGGGCAGTAGATAAGGCTGGAGCACACTGGGAAAAACTATGACTTTAACTGGTTCGAAGAACTTAACTTGTAACTCAAACTCAGCAGAACTCTTCTGCTCTTCTGATGCTCTGAATTTTTCACTGATTTCTTGCAGTGCATCCTTTGCATCTGGCCCTCTAGATGGCGACACTGCTGACGTCCGAAAGATCTTAGCCGCTCAGCGCTTTTTGCTTTTGCTTTTGCTTTTGCTGCTCGCTCTCGTAATTTATGCGCTCAGATCGTTGACATAATTGGTTGGGGGGGGGGGGGGGGGGAGGGTTTTCCACGCCACACAAGCAAATTGATTGAAAACCTACAACAAAATCAGCGCAGTTGCTAAGTAAAAAGAAATACAAATAAAAAATCGACAATGAGTGGAGAGAGGTGAGAGAGGGGAGGGGGAACGTAAACTTTTTCGGAGCGACATGCAACAATTTTTATGAAAAATAATTACACCTTTGTACTTTGTCAATCAAAGCGAACACGACGCAGACGGCAAAAGGCAGACAACATGTTGAAAAATCGGTACAACATTTCATTGAGTCAACACAAATGGGCCAGGCTAACTGACTGCGAGCCACGTAAATCTCATTTGAGCCTGACATGTCGCAGGATTAAGTTGTCAATTGGTTCGGAGTTGGTTCCATACACGTAGTGCCGTGCCTCGTGCCCCCACCCCTTGCAAACCTCCCCACCATGCAGGTACAAGTATGTGGCAGCAACGAATGCGAGTGCAAAAATATTGAAATTACGGGGGGCTTAGTTGCAATCTCAATACAATGATCGCATTTTGATGGATTCCCCATGATTTACGATGCGGCAGCCAGTTAACCAGCTAACCAGCTAAGCAACCAGTCGCTTTTTGGCCTCCAGACATCGAGCAGCAACAATTAACGAGCCCCATTTTAGGTGTTGCCTGCCACAGAGCCAAAGACGCAGCTCCTCCTTCCACCTGCCAATAAAGATAATTTATGTACCTTCAAAAGTGTGATGGTGTGCGTCTGCTGGTTAGTTGGATTGCGGATTGCGGATTGCTGGATCGCCGGATTGCTGGCCATCTGTGGCTATAAGTCAATTAGTTGGGCGATCTCTGGCGATAAGATTGGCAAATGATATGCAATTGATTTTTAGACAAAAAGGACAGCGAAGTTGGGTGTATGTCTCTCGATTTGATAAATATTAATAAGCCAGTTGCTGTGCAACATACTAGACTCACATCTTGATTGAGGCCTAGATGTATCCCTAATTTGAGGGTCAAGATATACCATAAGCTAGACAATATAGTAAAAACAAGTTGTAAAAAGTTATATGGCTTAAAGAGAAGTGCAAAATGCAAAGTGCACACAACAGTGTCAGAGAGGAAAATCAAATTAAAACTTTTTATAACTTTGATTAAATTACAACAGTTCACTGGATGGAACATCTGTCTGCGAAATAGTGCAACTTGCATACGGGCCAAAAGTTTTTTATCCTGACATTTATACGTTACCAATGGCCATAAACATAATTGCGCACGCGAGGCAATAAAAGTGGCCAACTATCAAAAATAGTGGAAAATACATGGGAGTGCCGTAGTTTTTCGCATATCACGACAATGATGCAAGCTGTCAACTTCCCGCGGTGTTCATAAAAGCCTCGTTTTGTTTTGGAGCAGCAGATACAGGCGGACGCGAACTCACAGATACCCAAACTAATAGATGCACGCAGAAAAACGTGCATGTTCTTAACTATCACTCATGTTAAGTAGTAATGTACTTAACGGTTAATCTCTTTTATGTTTATTTGAAATGGGATTTTGTGGACAGAACCATGAAAGTTGTATGTGTATAGGCATTTTAATCATAACTTCGTTAAAAATGATCATAAACATGAAAGAATAACTGTTTTAAGCAGCTAATTACCTATGCTAACGATCCCTATTACTTTTTGACGGATTTTGGGATTTTCGTTTTTGTGTCAATTTTTGCATTTTTTGTAAGGGGTAACATTATTAAAATTTGTCAAAAATGGCAAAAAAATAGAGTTCCCACTTTTAAACACAGTTCGATTGGAAATTAAACTACGAACGCAACGAGGTATACCATTCCGAATTCAGACAATTATTTTTAAAGTTGTTGCAAAAAAACGGATTATTTTATGATCAAATTTTGAAAAAACGGATTTTGGCAAAAATCAAAATATTTTTGATTGGCATTTTAATCATAACTTCGTTAAAAATTATCATAAACATGAAAGAACAACTGTTTTAAGCAGCTAATTACCAATGCTAACGATCCCTATTACTTTTTGACGGATTTTGGGAAATTAGTTTTTGGGTCAATTTTCGCATTAAATAGAAATAGAATAGAATAATAAATAGAAATTAAACTACGAACGCAACGGGGTATACCATTCCGAATTCAGACAATTATTTTTAAAGTTGTTGCAAAAAAACGGATTATTTTATGATCAAATTTTGAAAAAACGGATTTTGGCAAAAATCAAAATATTTTTGATTGGCATTTTAATCATAACTTCGTTAAAAATGATCATAAACATGAAAGAATAACTGTTTTAAGCAGCTAATTACCAATGCTAACGATCCCTATTACTTTTTGACGGATTTTGGGATATTCGTTTTTGGGTCAATTTTCGCATTTTTTGTAAGGGGTAACATCATTAAAATTTGTCAAAAATGGCAAAAAAATAGAGTTCCCACTTTTAAACACAGTTCGATTGGAAATTAAACTACGAACGCAACGAGGTATACCATTCCGAATTCAGACAATTATTTTTAAAGTTGTTGCAAAAAAACGGATTATTTTATGATCAAATTTTGAAAAAACGGATTTTGGCAAAAATCAAAATATTTTTGATTGGCATTTTAATCATAACTTCGTTAAAAATGATCATAAACATGAAAGAATAACTGTTTTAAGCAGCTAATTACCAATGCTAACGATCCCTATTACTTTTTGACGGATTTTGGGAAATTCGTTTTTGGGTCAATTTTCGCATTTTTTGTAAGGGGTAACATCATTAAAATTTGTCAAAAATGGCAAAAAAATAGAGTTCCCACTTTTAAACACAGTTCGATTGGAAATTAAACTACGAACGCAACGAGGTATACCATTCCGAATTCAGACAATTATTTTTAAAGTTGTTGCAAAAAAACGGATTATTTTATGATCAAATTTTGAAAAAACGGATTTTGGCAAAAATCAAAATATTTTTGATTGGCATTTTAATCATAACTTCGTTAAAAATGATCATAAACATGAAAGAATAACTGTTTTAAGCAGCTAATTACCAATGCTAACGATCCCTATTACTTTTTGACGGATTTTGGGATATTCGTTTTTGGGTCAATTTTCGCATTTTTTGTAAGGGGTAACATCATTAAAAGTTGTCAAAAATGGCAAAAAAATAGAGTTCCCACTTTTAAACACAGTTCGATTGGAAATTAAACTACGAACGCAACGAGGTATACCATTCCGAATTCAGACAATTATTTTTAAAGTTGTTGCAAAAAAACGGATTATTTTATGATCAAATTTTGAAAAAACGGATTTTGGCAAAAATCAAAATATTTTTGATTGGCATTTTAATCATAACTTCGTTAAAAATGATCATAAACATGAAAGAATAACTGTTTTAAGCAGCTAATTACCAATGCTAACGATCCCTATTACTTTTTGACGGATTTTTGGAAATTCGTTTTTGGGTCAATTTTCGCATTTTTTGTAAGGGGTAACATCATTAAAATTTGTCAAAAATGGCAAAAAAATAGAGTTCCCACTTTTAAACACAGTTCGATTGGAAATTAAACTACGAACGCAACGAGGTATACCATTCCGAATTCAGACAATTATTTTTAAAGTTGTTGCAAAAAAACGGATTATTTTATGATCAAATTTTGAAAAAACGGATTTTGGCAAAAATCAAAATATTTTTGATTGGCATTTTAATCATAACTTCGTTAAAAATTATCATAAACATGAAAGAACAACTGTTTTAAGCAGCTAATTACCAATGCTAACGATCCCTATTACTTTTTGACGGATTTTGGGAAATTAGTTTTTGGGTCAATTTTCGCATTTTTTGTAAGGGGTAACATCATTAAAATTTGTCAAAAATGGCAAAAAAATAGAGTTCCCACTTTTAAACACATTTCGATTGGAAATTAAACTACGAACGCAACGAGGTATACCATTCCGAATTCAGACAATTATTTTTAAAGTTGTTGCAAAAAAACGGATTATTTTATGATCAAATTTTGAAAAAACGGATTTTGGCAAAAATCAAAATATTTTTGATTGGCATTTTAATCATAACTTCGTTAAAAATTATCATAAACATGAAAGAACAACTGTTTTAAGCAGCTAATTACCAATGCTAACGATCCCTATTACTTTTTGACGGATTTTGGGAAATTCGTTTTTGGGTCAATTTTCGCATTTTTTGTAAGGGGTAACATCATTAAAATTTGTCAAAAATGGCAAAAAAATAGAGTTCCCACTTTTAAACACATTTCGATTGGAAATTAAACTACGAACGCAACGAGGTATACCATTCCGAATTCAGACAATTATTTTTAAAGTTGTTGCAAAAAAACGGATTATTTTATGATCAAATTTTGAAAAAACGGATTTTGGCAAAAATCAAAATATTTTTGATTGGCATTTTAATCATAACTTCGTTAAAAATGATCATAAACATGAAAGAATAACTGTTTTAAGCAGCTAATTACCAATGCTAACGATCCCTATTACTTTTTGACGGATTTTGGGATATTCGTTTTTGGGTCAATTTTCGCATTTTTTGTAAGGGGTAACATCATTAAAATTTGTCAAAAATGGCAAAAAAATAGAGTTCCCACTTTTAAACACATTTCGATTGGAAATTAAACTACGAACGCAACGAGGTATACCATTCCGAATTCAGACAATTATTTTTAAAGTTGTTGCAAAAAAACGGATTATTTTATGATCAAATTTTGAAAAAACGGATTTTGGCAAAAATCAAAATATTTTTGATTGGCATTTTAATCATAACTTCGTTAAAAATTATCATAAACATGAAAGAACAACTGTTTTAAGCAGCTAATTACCAATGCTAACGATCCCTATTACTTTTTGATGGATTTTGGGAAATTCGTTTTTGGGTCAATTTTCGCATTTTTTGTAAGGGGTAACATCATTAAAATTTGTCAAAAATGGCAAAAAAATAGAGTTCCCACTTTTAAACACATTTCGATTGGAAATTAAACTACGAACGCAACGAGGTATACCATTCCGAATTCAGACAATTATTTTTAAAGTTGTTGCAAAAAAACGGATTATTTTATGATCAAATTTTGAAAAAACGGATTTTGGCAAAAATCAAAATATTTTTGATTGGCATTTTAATCATAACTTCGTTAAAAATTATCATAAACATGAAAGAACAACTGTTTTAAGCAGCTAATTACCAATGCTAACGATCCCTATTACTTTTTGATGGATTTTGGGAAATTCGTTTTTGGGTCAATTTTCGCATTTTTTGTAAGGGGTAACATCATTAAAATTTGTCAAAAATGGCAAAAAAATAGAGTTCCCACTTTTAAACACATTTCGATTGGAAATTAAACTACGAACGCAACGAGGTATACCATTCCGAATTCAGACAATTATTTTTAAAGTTGTTGCAAAAAAACGGATTATTTTATGATCAAATTTTGAAAAAACGGATTTTGGCAAAAATCAAAATATTTTTGATTGGCATTTTAATCATAACTTCGTTAAAAATGATCATAAACATGAAAGAATAACTGTTTTAAGCAGCTAATTACCAATGCTAACGATCCCTATTACTTTTTGACGGATTTTGGGAAATTAGTTTTTGGGTCAATTTTCGCATTTTTTGTAAGGGGTAACATCATTAAAATTTGTCAAAAATGGCAAAAAAATAGAGTTCCCACTTTTAAACACATTTCGATTGGAAATTAAACTACGAACGCAACGAGGTATACCATTCCGAATTCAGACAATTATTTTTAAAGTTGTTGCAAAAAAACGGATTATTTTATGATCAAATTTTGAAAAAACGGATTTTGGCAAAAATCAAAATATTTTTGATTGGCATTTTAATCATAACTTCGTTAAAAATGATCATAAACATGAAAGAATAACTGTTTTAAGCAGCTAATTACCAATGCTAACGATCCCTATTACTTTTTGACGGATTTTGGGATATTCGTTTTTGGGTCAATTTTCGCATTTTTTGTAAGGGGTAACATCATTAAAATTTGTCAAAAATGGCAAAAAAATAGAGTTCCCACTTTTAAACACAGTTCGATTGGAAATTAAACTACGAACGCAACGAGGTATACCATTCCGAATTCAGACAATTATTTTTAAAGTTGTTGCAAAAAAACGGATTATTTTATGATCAAATTTTGAAAAAACGGATTTTGGCAAAAATCAAAATATTTTTGATTGGCATTTTAATCATAACTTCGTTAAAAATGATCATAAACATGAAAGAATAACTGTTTTAAGCAGCTAATTACCAATGCTAACGATCCCTATTACTTTTTGACGGATTTTGGGAAATTAGTTTTTGGGTCAATTTTCGCATTTTTTGTAAGGGGTAACATCATTAAAATTTGTCAAAAATGGCAAAAAAATAGAGTTCCCACTTTTAAACACATTTCGATTGGAAATTAAACTACGAACGCAACGAGGTATACCATTCCGAATTCAGACAATTATTTTTAAAGTTGTTGCAAAAAAACGGATTATTTTATGATCAAATTTTGAAAAAAACGGATTTTGGCAAAAATCAAAATATTTTTGATTGGCATTTTAATCATAACTTCGTTAAAAATGATCATAAACATGAAAGAATAACTGTTTTAAGCAGCTAATTACCAATGCTAACGATCCCTATTACTTTTTGACGGATTTTGGGATATTCGTTTTTGGGTCAATTTTCGCATTTTTTGTAAGGGGTAACATCATTAAAATTTGTCAAAAATGGCAAAAAAATAGAGTTCCCACTTTTAAACACATTTCGATTGGAAATTAAACTACGAACGCAACGAGGTATACCATTCCGAATTCAGACAATTATTTTTAAAGTTGTTGCAAAAAAACGGATTATTTTATGATCAAATTTTGAAAAAACGGATTTTGGCAAAAATCAAAATATTTTTGATTGGCATTTTAATCATAACTTCGTTAAAAATGATCATAAACATGAAAGAATAACTGTTTTAAGCAGCTAATTACCAATGCTAACGATCCCTATTACTTTTTGACGGATTTTGGGAAATTCGTTTTTGGGTCAATTTTCGCATTTTTTGTAAGGGGTAACATCATTAAAATTTGTCAAAAATGGCAAAAAAATAGAGTTCCCACTTTTAAACACAGTTCGATTGGAAATTAAACTACGAACGCAACGAGGTATACCATTCCGAATTCAGACAATTATTTTTAAAGTTGTTGCAAAAAAACGGATTATTTTATGATCAAATTTTGAAAAAACGGATTTTGGCAAAAATCAAAATATTTTTGATTGGCATTTTAATCATAACTTCGTTAAAAATGATCATAAACATGAAAGAATAACTGTTTTAAGCAGCTAATTACCAATGCTAACGATCCCTATTACTTTTTGACGGATTTTGGGAAATTAGTTTTTGGGTCAATTTTCGCATTTTTTGTAAGGGGTAACATCATTAAAATTTGTCAAAAATGGCAAAAAAATAGAGTTCCCACTTTTAAACACATTTCGATTGGAAATTAAACTACGAACGCAACGAGGTATACCATTCCGAATTCAGACAATTATTTTTAAAGTTGTTGCAAAAAAAACGGATTATTTTATGATCAAATTTTGAAAAAACGGATTTTGGCAAAAATCAAAATATTTTTGATTGGCATTTTAATCATAACTTCGTTAAAAATTATCATAAACATGAAAGAACAACTGTTTTAAGCAGCTAATTACCAATGCTAACGATCCCTATTACTTTTTGACGGATTTTGGGAAATTCGTTTTTGGGTCAATTTTCGCATTTTTTGTAAGGGGTAACATCATTAAAATTTGTCAAAAATGGCAAAAAAATAGAGTTCCCACTTTTAAACACATTTCGATTGGAAATTAAACTACGAACGCAACGAGGTATACCATTCCGAATTCAGACAATTATTTTTAAAGTTGTTGCAAAAAAACGGATTATTTTATGATCAAATTTTGAAAAAACGGATTTTGGCAAAAATCAAAATATTTTTGATTGGCATTTTAATCATAACTTCGTTAAAAATGATCATAAACATGAAAGAATAACTGTTTTAAGCAGCTAATTACCAATGCTAACGATCCCTATTACTTTTTGACGGATTTTGGGAAATTAGTTTTTGGGTCAATTTTCGCATTTTTTGTAAGGGGTAACATCATTAAAATTTGTCAAAAATGGCAAAAAAATAGAGTTCCCACTTTTAAACACATTTCGATTGGAAATTAAACTACGAACGCAACGAGGTATACCATTCCGAATTCAGACAATTATTTTTAAAGTTGTTGCAAAAAAACGGATTATTTTATGATCAAATTTTGAAAAAACGGATTTTGGCAAAAATCAAAATATTTTTGATTGGCATTTTAATCATAACTTCGTTAAAAATTATCATAAACATGAAAGAACAACTGTTTTAAGCAGCTAATTACCAATGCTAACGATCCCTATTACTTTTTGACGGATTTTGGGATATTCGTTTTTGGGTCAATTTTCGCATTTTTTGTAAGGGGTAACATCATTAAAATTTGTCAAAAATGGCAAAAAAATAGAGTTCCCACTTTTAAACACATTTCGATTAGAAATTAAACTACGAACGCAACGAGGTATACCATTCCGAATTCAGACAATTATTTTTAAAGTTGTTGCAAAAAAACGGATTATTTTATGATCAAATTTTGAAAAAACGGATTTTGGCAAAAATCAAAATATTTTTGATTGGCATTTTAATCATAACTTCGTTAAAAATGATCATAAACATGAAAGAATAACTGTTTTAAGCAGCTAATTACCAATGCTAACGATCCCTATTACTTTTTGACGGATTTTGGGAAATTCGTTTTTGGGTCAATTTTCGCATTTTTTGTAAGGGGTAACATCATTAAAATTTGTCAAAAATGGCAAAAAAATAGAGTTCCCACTTTTAAACACAGTTCGATTGGAAATTAAACTACGAACGCAACGAGGTATACCATTCCGAATTCAGACAATTATTTTTAAAGTTGTTGCAAAAAAACGGATTATTTTATGATCAAATTTTGAAAAAACGGATTTTGGCAAAAATCAAAATATTTTTGATTGGCATTTTAATCATAACTTCGTTAAAAATGATCATAAACATGAAAGAATAACTGTTTTAAGCAGCTAATTACCAATGCTAACGATCCCTATTACTTTTTGACGGATTTTGGGAAATTAGTTTTTGGGTCAATTTTCGCATTTTTTGTAAGGGGTAACATCATTAAAATTTGTCAAAAATGGCAAAAAAATAGAGTTCCCACTTTTAAACACATTTCGATTGGAAATTAAACTACGAACGCAACGAGGTATACCATTCCGAATTCAGACAATTATTTTTAAAGTTGTTGCAAAAAAACGGATTATTTTATGATCAAATTTTGAAAAAACGGATTTTGGCAAAAATCAAAATATTTTTGATTGGCATTTTAATCATAACTTCGTTAAAAATTATCATAAACATGAAAGAACAACTGTTTTAAGCAGCTAATTACCAATGCTAACGATCCCTATTACTTTTTGACGGATTTTGGGAAATTCGTTTTTGGGTCAATTTTCGCATTTTTTGTAAGGGGTAACATCATTAAAATTTGTCAAAAATGGCAAAAAAATAGAGTTCCCACTTTTAAACACATTTCGATTGGAAATTAAACTACGAACGCAACGAGGTATACCATTCCGAATTCAGACAATTATTTTTAAAGTTGTTGCAAAAAAACGGATTATTTTATGATCAAATTTTGAAAAAACGGATTTTGGCAAAAATCAAAATATTTTTGATTGGCATTTTAATCATAACTTCGTTAAAAATGATCATAAACATGAAAGAATAACTGTTTTAAGCAGCTAATTACCAATGCTAACGATCCCTATTACTTTTTGACGGATTTTGGGAAATTAGTTTTTGGGTCAATTTTCGCATTTTTTGTAAGGGGTAACATCATTAAAATTTGTCAAAAATGGCAAAAAAATAGAGTTCCCACTTTTAAACACATTTCGATTGGAAATTAAACTACGAACGCAACGAGGTATACCATTCCGAATTCAGACAATTATTTTTAAAGTTGTTGCAAAAAAACGGATTATTTTATGATCAAATTTTGAAAAAACGGATTTTGGCAAAAATCAAAATATTTTTGATTGGCATTTTAATCATAACTTCGTTAAAAATTATCATAAACATGAAAGAACAACTGTTTTAAGCAGCTAATTACCAATGCTAACGATCCCTATTACTTTTTGACGGATTTTGGGATATTCGTTTTTGGGTCAATTTTCGCATTTTTTGTAAGGGGTAACATCATTAAAATTTGTCAAAAATGGCAAAAAAATAGAGTTCCCACTTTTAAACACATTTCGATTAGAAATTAAACTACGAACGCAACGAGGTATACCATTCCGAATTCAGACAATTATTTTTAAAGTTGTTGCAAAAAAACGGATTATTTTATGATCAAATTTTGAAAAAACGGATTTTGGCAAAAATCAAAATATTTTTGATTGGCATTTTAATCATAACTTCGTTAAAAATGATCATAAACATGAAAGAATAACTGTTTTAAGCAGCTAATTACCAATGCTAACGATCCCTATTACTTTTTGACGGATTTTGGGAAATTCGTTTTTGGGTCAATTTTCGCATTTTTTGTAAGGGGTAACATCATTAAAATTTGTCAAAAATGGCAAAAAAATAGAGTTCCCACTTTTTAAACACGATTGGAAATTAAACTACGAACGCAACGAGGTATACCATTCCGAATTCAGACAATTATTTTTAAAGTTGTTGCAAAAAAACGGATTATTTTATGATCAAATTTTGAAAAAACGGATTTTGGCAAAAATCAAAATATTTTTGATTGGCATTTTAATCATAACTTCGTTAAAAATGATCATAAACATGAAAGAATAACTGTTTTAAGCAGCTAATTACCAATGCTAACGATCCCTATTACTTTTTGACGGATTTTGGGAAATTCGTTTTTGGGTCAATTTTCGCATTTTTTGTAAGGGGTAACATCATTAAAATTTGTCAAAAATGGCAAAAAAATAGAGTTCCAACTTTTAAACACAGTTCGATTGGAAATTAAACTACGAACGCAACGAGGTATACCATTCCGAATTCAGACAATTATTTTTAAAGTTGTTGCAAAAAAACGGATTATTTTATGATCAAATTTTGAAAAAACGGATATTGGCAAAAATCAAAATATTTTTGATTGGCATTTTAATCATAACTTCGTTAAAAATGATCATAAACATGAAAGAATAACTGTTTTAAGCAGCTAATTACCAATGCTAACGATCCCTATTACTTTTTGACGGATTTTGGGAAATTCGTTTTTGGGTCAATTTTCGCATTTTTTGTAAGGGGTAACATCATTTAAATTTGTCAAAAATGGCAAAAAAATAGAGTTCCCACTTTTTAAACACGATTGGAAATTAAACTACGAACGCAACGAGGTATACCATTCCGAATTCAGACAATTATTTTTAAAGTTGTTGCAAAAAAACGGATTATTTTATGATCAAATTTTGAAAAAACGGATTTTGGCAAAAATCAAAATATTTTTGATTGGCATTTTAATCATAACTTCGTTAAAAATGATCATAAACATGAAAGAATAACTGTTTTAAGCAGCTAATTACCAATGCTAACGATCCCTATTACTTTTTGACGGATTTTGGGAAATTCGTTTTTGGGTCAATTTTCGCATTTTTTGTAAGGGGTAACATCATTAAAATTTGTCAAAAATGGCAAAAAAATAGAGTTCCAACTTTTAAACACAGTTCGATTGGAAATTAAACTACGAACGCAACGAGGTATACCATTCCGAATTCAGACAATTATTTTTAAAGTTGTTGCAAAAAAACGGATTATTTTATGATCAAATTTTGAAAAAACGGATTTTGGCAAAAATCAAAATATTTTTGATTGGCATTTTAATCATAACTTCGTTAAAAATGATCATAAACATGAAAGAATAACTGTTTTAAGCAGCTAATTACCAATGCTAACGATCCCTATTACTTTTTGACGGATTTTGGGAAATTCGTTTTTGGGTCAATTTTCGCATTTTTTGTAAGGGGTAACATCATTCAAATTTGTCAAAAATGGCAAAAAAATAGAGTTCCCACTTTTTAAACACGATTGGAAATTAAACTACGAACGCAACGAGGTATACCATTCCGAATTCAGACAATTATTTTTAAAGTTGTTGCAAAAAAACGGATTATTTTATGATCAAATTTTGAAAAAACGGATTTTGGCAAAAATCAAAATATTTTTGATTGGCATTTTAATCATAACTTCGTTAAAAATGATCATAAACATGAAAGAATAACTGTTTTAAGCAGCTAATTACCAATGCTAACGATCCCTATTACTTTTTGACGGATTTTGGGAAATTCGTTTTTGGGTCAATTTTCGCATTTTTTGTAAGGGGTAACATCATTAAAATTTGTCAAAAATGGCAAAAAAATAGAGTTCCCACTTTTAAACACAGTTCGATTGGAAATTAAACTACGAACGCAACGAGGTATACCATTCCGAATTCAGACAATTATTTTTAAAGTTGTTGCAAAAAAACGGATTATTTTATGATCAAATTTTGAAAAAACGGATTTTGGCAAAAATCAAAATATTTTTGATTGGCATTTTAATCATAACTTCGTTAAAAATGATCATAAACATGAAAGAATAACTGTTTTAAGCAGCTAATTACCAATGCTAACGATCCCTATTACTTTTTGACGGATTTTTGGAAATTCGTTTTTGGGTCAATTTTCGCATTTTTTGTAAGGGGTAACATCATTAAAATTTGTCAAAAATGGCAAAAAAATAGAGTTCCCACTTTTAAACACATTTCGATTGGAAATTAAACTACGAACGCAACGAGGTATACCATTCCGAATTCAGACAATTATTTTTAAAGTTGTTGCAAAAAAACGGATTATTTTATGATCAAATTTTGAAAAAACGGATTTTGGCAAAAATCAAAATATTTTTGATTGGCATTTTAATCATAACTTCGTTAAAAATGATCATAAACATGAAAGAATAACTGTTTTAAGCAGCTAATTACCAATGCTAACGATCCCTATTACTTTTTGACGGATTTTGGGATATTCGTTTTTGGGTCAATTTTCGCATTTTTTGTAAGGGGTAACATCATTAAAATTTGTCAAAAATGGCAAAAAAATAGAGTTCCCACTTTTAAACACATTTTGATTGGAAATTAAACTACGAACGCAACGAGGTATACCATTCCGAATTCAGACAATTATTTTTAAAGTTGTTGCAAAAAAACGGATTATTTTATGATCAAATTTTGAAAAAACGGATTTTGGCAAAAATCAAAATATTTTTGATTGGCATTTTAATCATAACTTCGTTAAAAATGATCATAAACATGAAAGAATAACTGTTTTAAGCAGCTAATTACCAATTACCAATTACCAATTATTTTTAAAGTTGTTGCAAAAAAACGGATTATTTTATAATATATAATATATAATAATATATATATATAATATATATAATAATATATAATATAATATATATATAATATATAATGTGTGTTAGCATTCCCATTTTCTCTGAGTGCAGGGCAGCCAAACCGATGGATGCACGTCCATGTGAAGTGGGTGCCATTGCATTTGCATTGTTATCGCCCCGGATACGGGCCCCATTTTCAGCGGCAAGTTCGTCAATATCCATTTGCAGATTCTGGTTTCGCGACCCCCATCCCACATCCCCCATCCCCCATCCCTCACGACATATACATACATACATACGTATATGTACATATACATACATAGATACTCCACTCCGCAATATCTATCGACTGCACATTCCTGTTGCATATTTGCGCTTGCAGCAGCGGCACTTATCACTTCATTGCAGTTTTATGATGCGTCAAAATTGATGCTTAACGGTTTTTCGCGTTCTCGCCGCATTTAGAGGCACTCCGTGTTGACGCTTTCTATCTGTGTCCGCATCTGTATGCGTGCCACTTTGTGTGTGTCTAGGCCTGGTCGTGAACCATGGCCAATGCAATGAATTTGATTTTGATGTTGATTTGCCCGTCTGCGAAATGTGCCCAACTGTTGCATGCGGCGCAGTTTTCAATTTTCATCGCATTTCACATCCGCGTTGGGTTTTTCCTCTAATTGAATGTTGTCTGGCTGGGAAAAGAGGGGGATTGCACTATGTTGCAGAGATCGTACTAATGAAAATCACGAGCAAACTGCACTGCATATATAATATAAGAATATAATATGTAATAATAATATATAATACATAGATAAAGTACCATTTCTGTTGACTTAATGAAAAGAAAAATGAATCCAAAATCCAGTTTAATTCAAATTCAACGGTGATTGAAACATTCCCAAATTAAGTATAAGCTGACTTAATTACAGTACCCCAGTAATTTTCCACTTTACGCTGACACATATCACCTTCCACAAAAATTTCTGAAAAATATAGCCGCTATCACGCTGACAATACTCGCCTCATTATTATTGTTGGCTGTTTTTTATTTGATTAGCGCCAAGGGAATTCCCCATAAATGCGGGGGAGAAGTTCAAGTTAAGAAGTTCGACGGCTAGTCCCATTCCAGTTAGGGTTCGATTGATTTTATTACCGATTTTTAGGAGGTTTTTATGTTCTAACAACAATTTGGGGAAATTTAACGACAGAATAACAACTGTGTTTCCACTTTTATTTTCAGCCATTCAGAAGAACTTTTACGATCGTTTAATTGAATCGTGAACATATCGTACGTTTTGATTTCCTCTATGCTTTTTTTATTGTATATTTTTTGTGTTTCTGTATTTTAGTGCGCAAGTAACCACCAGACAAATGAGCCAATGAAATATGGTTACGATCGCGGCCAAGCATTTAGTATATGTATACATCGACAACTCGTAAAGGGCGAGCATTAAAATCGAAAAGTGGGTTACTCAATTAATGTGGGCTGCGATTGGATTGAGTCACTCGATCTGGGATCTGATCTTGTTATATTATATGTATGTACACTCCCAGGCGAAAGGCAGCGACAGCTGAAAGTAAAACTGTACAATTTACACAACTGCCAGCAGCATGTGGCACAGGACGAAGGACGCAGGACGCAGGACGAAATTACTCAAACAAAATGGTCGTAAATCGAGAATTTGACTTCTTGTCGTCAAAGTAGGCAAAAGAAACCACCACCGAGTGTTCAGCTTCAGGTAGAGGATCGCCCGGCTATGTGGCATATATAGTTTCCACCGAAATGTGCCGCCTGAGACTTCGGGGAAATAATGCACAAGCAACACTTACCAACCAACCGATGCGGAGGTTAAAGGTTATACCTCTCCCTCCCGAGGACTTGTCCCTTTCTTGCCGTTTCTGGATCGAAAATCGAGGGGCGCAACCAGAAATTGAAACAAAACAATCAGCGAAGCGCAAAGGATGCGCTGTTAATTTCATTTACCCCGAGAACTCACTTTCGCTTTCTGTGCCAGGACCTCGGCGGCATCTAGGGATCTCGGGATCTCGGGATCTCGGGAACTCGGGAACTCGCGTTCCTGCCTGCTGCCTATCCACTCCACCGCACTCCATTCCAGCAGTTCTATTTTGGCAGGGGTTGGCCTGCCATCCATCCATCGCTGCACATGTAAGTCGACACCTTGCCCGGCGAACTATGACCTGGATAGCAGGAGACACTGCGAGAAAAGGGCTGTGCCAAAAGAGCAGTGGAAGGGCAAAGGGAAAGGGTTGCACTCTGGCCAGATTCAGTGCACTTTGCACCACCAATGTGCTTAGAAAATAACAAGCAAATGGTAAAGGATACACCTATATCCACTTTTAGATCATAAAATATGTTATATATATTTTTAGATCATCAGGAAAACATTCCTGAGTACACACAACGGGCGAATTTTTCTCAGTGCAGCAGCAGGCTGGCCGCACATACTTTGATTTACACACTTTGCACCACAGGAAGAAAAAGGAAACCAACTCGAAATTTAACAACTGTCTAAACTTAACGATCATTTTGTGGCCCTTGCTGTCCGTCCGGCCGGGTGGATCGTGCGATTTAACACGTAATAGTTGATTTCGCTAATAGAAGGCCAATCATAAAAGCCACTTTTATATGCAATTTAAGTGCCCGCGGTTCGGGCCTATCAGTATCAGTATTTCAGCATCAAATTAAACGTTCCACACGCAGTCGGCCAGACATTTTACGATCCCACACGGATCGTAAAAATGGAATTTCTTCCTTGCCCCTTCGCGTTTCCGTGCCCCAAAATGCAGCAACGACTTTGGTTTATAATGGCCGGACAAGTTTTGTTTTTATGCGATTTCCTTTCAGCCCGGTTAGTTTTAACAGTAGTTTTAGCTGGACATTTAGATTGCGAATGGCCTGATGGCATTTATTATGACCGCAATGAAGTCCGATCGCAGATAATCCACCAGGGAACTGTGTGAGTCAGTTAATCCTTAAAGATGAGCCAAATTCCCCTTGATCCCATTAATTGGGATGAATTTATGAGTCAACTTGAGCTACAGGTAAATTGAATCAATAAAGGAAGTCAACAAAATTTATGTTAGTCATTGATGAGATTAGAGAAATGGTTTACTTTAATATTCATGTAAAAACCTTGCCTTTTTAAAAAGAAAATGTATACAGCAGAAAATATTTTTATATCCGTGAGCCAATAAAATTGGTCATCAAAATTTCGCATGCCCATAAAGTTGGAGTGAAAGGTTATCCGTATAGAAATTCCCACCCTTGAGTGCGGTATCTCGGAATTTGGGAATCTTCCCACAGAAGCCGCACAAAAGCCCCGTCAGCTGTTGATTGACCTTTGGCCTCAGGTGAGCCGGGAGCCAGTATATCTGGGAGGGGGTTCAGGGGGTGGAGCCGCGCTACTTATCTGGCCAAAAAGCAAACAATCACGCGGCTGACTTAACCAAATCGCTCCTCAACAATGAATTCAATTCAGGCAACGTCTGCCACCAGGCGATCGAGTATATATATTGATATAAACATATATATATCTCCATATGCGGACACTTGTATATCAGTGATTGAGCGATCAGTTAAAACGTTTCTTTTTATTTTACTTTTTTTCCATGAAGTGAAGCAGAATGATTGAGTGGCTTTCATAGACCGACCTGCATGTTCCATTCCATTCTCCACCAAAGGTATTTCCCATGATTACTTTTGGAGGTACGGCGAAAAAAAAGATAAAGGCATACAGTGCGGTGGGAAAATGTAAGGCTAATATATATAATATGTTGATGACATATACAGTACCTTCGATGATGTATGTATATATTTCAATGACATCTAATGGTATTTCTTGAAGCCAAATCACATGTTTAATAATCTAATACTTTTACTTGTGGTTTTATATTACTATGCCGCACTGTACCAGAACAAAATGCGTAACCGCAACATTAAGTCGCATTAGGCAGTGTCAAGAAAAGCATTTACCTTTGCGATAGAATTTTGTCCGGTGTTTTTGTTTGCTCAACTGCTCCACCTGCAATATATTTCAATTGCTAACTTGACATGTCTATCCGTCCGTCCGTCCCACTGTGCCGCCGACCGTTTTGGCCCACTGTACTCAATCTGGAGAGGGCTCAAGTGGCTTAATTACAAAATACCTGTCTCTGCTCCACCATTTCCACCACCCCCCGCCCCCGCCCCACCAAAAAAAGAAGCCCATCAATTAGGGAAAACACTTTTGGGGAGCTGTCAGTTTTGACCACGTGGCCAAGGATGCAGTTAGGTGTATGTATATGTACATATGTATGTACATACGTATGTATGTACATAGTAAGGCCCATAGATAACCCCTGCTTAATGAAACGGGCGATAAGTTGCTCAACCTTAAGCGGCATACTTGTCAGTTTGGACAGGTTCGTTAATGCAGCATGTTGCACGTTGTTTCAGGTTGCAGCTTTGCAGCATTTTTCTGCTAGGTGTGAACTGCCCTATTAACCGGATATTTATGATCCCGTCGTGGAGTCGTGGATGTGGATGTGGCTATGGATATGCCTAACCCAGAGCAGGCAACCTGTTATGGTGCGAAAGTCCTTGAAGAGCACAAGGCCAACACTCAATAAATTAAGCCTTACCCAAAATACTCCTCCCACTTGCAGTTCTAGTTCTTGAAAAGGTAAAAATCTCGCTGTTCCGGTCGTAAAAACTTTGCCATTGTTTTTTTCGGGCAGTTCGCAACTTTACGACTTTCCGAGTGCATCATCAAATGGTAAGTGGTAAGTGGTAAGTGGGAAATGGGAACTGTGAACTGGTAACTGGTAACTGGGAAATGGGAAAACTCCATGGCAATGGGCCCGAAATGAAATATCAATAAACGACGCAACAATTGAATTTACACCAAACAAAACTTTTTGACAGCTTGTAAAGGCGGCCAGGAGGGGGTCGGGGTCTATGCCTCAGGGAAAGATTGCCGGAATTGGTAGGAGCGGGCATTCCGGGGAACGAGGGAGACATTTTTACGATGAGTCCACGGCGAAAGGGTCGCTCGAGGGTTATGTACACTCGCCTCCAGTCATAATTTTCTATTTATCGTGTAATTTGTAGCGCAATTTGTTGCTCGTAAAACTCTCAAGTGAAAATACCATCATCGTCTTTAGCGTCATCGTAATCATCATGGTAATCATCATCATCGCACTGAGGGCCCATATAAAACTCGTAAAATGTGAAAGTTGTCTCTGTGCCTCGAGTTTCGGGGCTCTGTGCGTGTAAACATCAGGAATTGACATCATAAATGGTTCTGGCCGAGTTCATTGAATTTATAGACTTCCTCGCACTCATGAAGTCACAAAAATGTCCATTTCATCGGTCGTTAAATTGTTTGTGTTCAGATTTTCCCAAGGAAACGCGCTGTAAGTTGAAATTGTTGTGGTCGAGCTAATTAGTAATCCAGTCTAATCACCTCCATTAAATTTGTTAATGTGCATTTATTGTCATATAAATGTATTGTATAATGTATAATGATATAAGCAGCTGAAATATGGCTTCAAAATAAAACAACTAGAGATTTCAATGCTAGCTTGTTTTGTACTGCTTTTTGTACTTTTTTAAGATAATTATTCCCTAAAATAACTTGTTCTTTATAAAAACGAACCGTAAGAAATGGTAACAAGATTGGCAAGCGACATATCCATATCAGTGGTATAAATCAAGTTTTTAACCTTTGCGCAAAATGGTTTTCTGCCCAATTGCTCAATAATTTGCACATTTTTCGTGCGCTTTTTTTCGCAGCGCACACAGGGCGTATACGCAATCGGGCAGATCGAAACGCACACACACGCAGCGGGCATATCCATCAACACGCACACAGACGTGCGCGCAGACACACGAAAGTATTTTGCAAATTTGCGCTCAATTAATTGCAAATAATTCATTTGTTGTCCGCCACGGATCAGAAAGAGATGGCCGCGTACTGGGGTATTTTATGGCATTTTGATTTGATTTTTGTCAAGCAACTGGCAGAGTTTTCCCCTCTTTACGGAAGCCCCGCCACCCCCCTTCACCACACCGCCCGCAGAATCCGAGCCTTTTGATTTATTGCCGACCTTGTTATGTGCAGGCGCATTAGCGATATATCCATTTCACTTTCCATAATGGCATAATGGTGGCGGGTGCGAATGGAGACCACCCCTTCGGCCGGCCGAAGTCCACGGGCGAGAGCGAGACGACAGGGGCTTTTCCAAGCTGTAAAGTGCGGAGGGGAAATGCGCTCGCTCTCTCCCACTCTCCCACTCTCGCTCTCTCTCTCGCTCCTTAGCTGTTGGCGGCTTCGGCTTTTCCCCTCGCTTTTTATGGCAAAACCGAAGAGTGCAACCGAAAGGAGGGGAAAGCGGAGCCACTCAAGGATGGCTTTCGATCGGCAGGAATCCGGGCATTAATCGCAATTTATGAGTTTTGATAATTAGGAAACGCGATTAACGGGCCCGAAACAACGTCATCGTTGGCCTGCTGCATCCAAAATGAAAAGGTGGCCTTTTAATCGAGCGTTAATGTAATTTTTCGGTCGCTTTAACGGCTTATCTGCTCCTTATTCATTTTGCAAGTTTTTACATCCGCAGAAATGGCGATCTTAACTGAATGTATCGATGGGTTTTGATGATCTTTAAAGAAAATAAAAAGTGGTAATATTTATGTCAAGTAATTCGATTTTGTTATAGTTATAATGCAAGAAATATTTGGTATGAAAGCATACTTTAAATATTGAACGCAAATGTTTTGGCCAGATCTAAACTTATTTATTTATACCCAATCATGGTAAGAGCATGCAAAATCATCGTACTACTTTCGGGAAAAGTCATTGTCACCGCACGTTGTGAATAACTTTTTGCCGCTCACATTTTTTGCTGCGCTGACAATTAAATTTAATTTGACGTAAATGCCAATATTCAAAATGCAATAATTCTGCTGAAACAGCGAGTATTTGCACTCATTCCAAAAATCCTGATTTCAATCCGATTCCCGATTCCCGATTCCTGATCCCCGCAGCTTTTCCCCCGTCACTCGGCTCATGGCTTTTGGCTCATGGCTTTTGGCTTTTGGCTTTTATTTTTAGTCGCGCTCGAAATCAATTTATAAATTTCGTTTCATTCGGTTTTTAATCTTTGAGGTTTTTCGGTTTTTATTGTTTTTGTTATGCAAATGGCCGGTGAGCAAGAACAACAAAGGCCTTATATTATTTTTGGCCAGCTTAGTCAGCCGGTTTGGCAACATTTCCTTGCTTGGGTATTTTATGGCATTTGGCAAGATTTAAGAGCATAACAGTTCTCCAGTCCAGTTCGTAGCCAAATGTGAACCATAAATGTTCAGCAAAGTAAATAAAAAAAGGTCAGCGGGGTCGGCCATACTGTGACTAATTGGACTATATGCCAGATATCAAATTAATGGATAGGTATCAAGGTATTAAATCAAGTTTTCAAATGTACTAAAATGCAACTCAACACTTTGGGCAAAAGTAAATACATTAGAATTCCAGTTCCTGTCATTGAGTGTTTTGTATAATTTTTTGTGATTTAATAACATCAGTTTTTAGACTGGCATCTGATTTACTCTTCATTAATTCATGGTAGTAAAATATACTTTTACTTCCAAATACTTTTATTGTACAAATGTGAAAACCCTATTTTTTCTCTAACAGGCTAATGGACTGTATTAAGATAAGTCACATTTTCCAAACTTAAAATGGGTTGCTGAAGTGCACAGATTTTCCGAAAACCCGTAGATTACTTAGCCCGACCTTGAATTTCCGCAAATTGTTGCAGTTTGCCGCTCGTGCTTTTCCCCTCCGAGAGTTGACTGCTTTTTGGCTTTTGTTGCGGTCCGAACAGATTGAATTTTTGGCCAAAAGTTTTTAGCCAGCCCCACAGAGTCCGAGGACTTTGCAAAGGTCTCCGAGGCCAAAAGTGCACAAACTGTGACCCAAACGATAAGAGGGGTGTCCCAAAGTCCGAAGAAAAAACAGGAATGGGGCCCAAACCAAGAGTAATTGGTTGCGTTGCCTTATCGAAATGCGAGTACACACGGAGAACTGGGGGAGTGGTAACAGCGTTTAATTAGAGTTTGCTCTTTATTTATTTATTTATATCTGGCCAGCAGCCAGCTAGGAGCAGCAGCCTCCTTGGACTCCTTGGCCATCTTCCACTTCGAGTGACCACATCCCAGTTGCTCCTGTGAGTTTGGTGTGGCTCTTGTTTTCCTTGGCCGGACTGCATTTCTGTGTGCTGACCATTAATAATTTCATTGAGTCCATGTGCTTGCTGCTGTTTGTTTTCCTCAGCTGCTGCTGTTGTTGTTGTTGTTGTTTGCGCAACAGCAGCAACTTGCAACAGCAGCAACTTGCAACAGCGGCAAGAGCAACATGGACGCAAAGGCGGCTTCCGCTTGGCAGTCCCCCCGGAAAACTTAGCTTCCTGCTCCAACATTTTTTAGCCGAACTTTGGCTTTGATTTTTGTATACAACAGATTTTTGTATCAACAGCACACAATCGGGGAATTGAAACACTGTAAGACATCATTTTCCGCCATGAAGTGGCAAGAAAATCAGTCGTACAATTCTCCTAATAAAATGTGTTTCATCCATTAAAGAGTATTTTTTTTGAAGGTTTTTTTTTAAGATATTTGCATTTGGCATTGTTTTGGCATCGCTTTTCCTATTTTTCGATTGAGAATTCTTTGGCACTTGCAGATTGCAGCCAATGGCCACGCCTCGGAAAAGCCCGCCCCCCCAGCCCACTGACCACTGGGCACTGCCCCCCACTCCTCCCCCCGGGAAAATGAGCCATGTTTTCGGCTGCTTTTCCTCCGCCGCTGTTCTGCTGCTGTTCTGCTGCTGCTGGTCATGCGATAATAATATTTGTTATTTACTTTGGCGGAAGGAAAAGCAAGAAGAAAAAAATCAACTACAAAGAAAACCTCGAAAAAATAACGGAAATGCACATAAATTTATTTATTTTGTGCGTTGCTTGTTGTTTCTCTTGCCAGAATTTTTCCTCGCCGGGTTTCTCATGCCCAGGCTTCTCAATTCGATTTTCTTGACATTTTCCAAATAAGTTTCATTCCGATGGCATTTTTCCTGCGCTTTTGTTTCCGATTTCTGTTGACTTCGATTTGGGATAATATGCTCGACAAATAAGATGAAAATGAGCTCAAATGCCATTAGCAGGTTGTTATTGCAAATTGATTGAATTGCAGTTGTCTTCTTTTGAACCATTCGAAGTTTTAAATTCTAACCAGTCTTTGATCATATGTATTACTTAAACTATGGCTGCTGATAATTGTTAATTGCTTGAAGTACTTATGCATTGAATTTCTTGGTTTTCAATTGAAATATCTCCCCCCCGACGCATTGAAGTCCATTTAGCGACCGCTTTTGTAATCCTAGAAATGGTATCTCATTCCTTAATTTAGTTATTAACATGATGCATCTTCTGGCTGCCCGCCTCCATTTGGACTAAGTAGTTTTTCATAGGAAAACGATTTCCTCCATCTGTGTAAAAGTGATTTTCACTTCATTTCGATGGGCTCACTCCCCTGGAAAACGGCGCCCCCGCCCCCCGATTGCGCCCTTGACAGTTTCAAGTGGTTTTCCAGGGCAATCAATCAAAAGGCAGCCAGAAGAAAAACATTTCCCGACAAATGTGCCAGGAAAAGATCACCGCTCCTGAGAGGAATGAGTCACTTGGGAGCGGGATGAGGATTTCTCATTTTCGATTTCGTATTTTGTATTTTGTATATTGGACTTTGTGTTTTGGATTCTACAGTTTGTAGTTTGTCGTTTGGAGGATTTGTGTGGAGGGGTGCACAACACATGTGGTCACAATCGCATTCGGATGGACAAAAGACTCGGTGCATCTTAATCCCCGTTTGCCTTCCTTCCTCATTTGCATTTCCCAATCCCAGTGTTTTTCCTCCTGACTTTTCCTCAACTGCAGCGCGCACTATCTGCCTTTTTTCTAACTCAATTTTCCTCTTTTCATTGCAGGTAAAGTATAATCAAAAACCCGGATCAGGTAAGTGAGTTGGGAACCCTAAGTCCCTCGGAAATTAACTTTGTGGCAAAAAGTTGTCGAGCCTGATAAATGCTAAAATCTCTATATACAGTCGATGATAGGAGTCAAGTAAACTAAAGCATATTTAAATTAAACTAGTAAGCAATCTATTTTTTTATTCTAAATGGGCTCAACACCATCTAAATATTGGTATATTTGCCCTTTGACCCCATCCACTGTATACACAAATATGGCATCGCAGGAGACAACCTAAATTTAAACAAAATACGTCGGGATCCCGTCGGTGTCCTTGAGATTAGCGGGGTGGCAGTGGGCGTGGCGCGTGGGGCATGGGGCGTGGGGCATGGGGCGTGGGGCGGTGGGCGTGTGTAGACCACGCTTGTTGACAGGCCCGTCGGCTGGCCGAAATGGAATTGACACTTTTGTCGGCGGCTGTCAAAAGCAGAGCGAAACAGTCGAAAATGCCAAAAGGACATCGTCCTGGATGACCCGGCACATTTGCTTAACCAGCAAATTTGCCATCGATTTTTCTTTGGGTCAGTTAAAGTAGGCTGAATGATGACTGGAGGAAAATCAAACAAAACTCGAAGGACCTTCGCTGCACAGAGCAAAATAAGACATTCCTTTTTGCAGATCAAGGTATATTAAAGTAATAAAAATCAGAGGAATATCCTTGTTTCTTTCTGTGCATGGGGTGTGAGTCGCAATAGATCAGGTAGATTTATGTACAAGTGTCCTAAGCCTTTTATGGGCCTTCTCAAGCGTTGAAAGTCACAAAAAAATTAGTAGGCAAACGGAAGATTCAAGGAAGATCAAGGAACTGCCAAAACAGGTAACTATGCAGGTAAACTGGTAAACTGCGCGTTCAAAATGCAGCTCCTTTTGACAGGACCTCCGATTTTAGATGAATCGTATAATTTTAAGACCTATAACAAATAAATTGTAAGTCTTAAACGGAATCAAAAACATAATTCGCGCGTTCGTTAACAGAAATAATGCTTTAATGCATTAAACGAAGAAATATGTGCGCAAAAAACTAGAAATATAAATAAAGAACAATGGAATATCAATAATCTTAAATATGCAATGAAAATAATATACAGACTAAAATTAAAATGATCAGTTCAACAATGTTAAACAAAACAATTATAACTTATAAATTATAAGATCAAATCGCGACTTGAATGACTATTTAAGTTATAACTAAAACTCAAAATATTGAAGATCCTAAAACTCCAGTGACTCGCAAACCGCGTAACATGCCTAGGCTAGCAGTGGCTGCACAACTGTGAAACAGCTGTAAAACGCGTTGCCATAAAACACTTAGTGCCTCTCGCTCCAACGCAATGCAACGCAGGCCATCTCGCTCGGCGCTCTCTCCCTCGCTGTTCGGCGAATTCAGACAAAAACAAACCATTAAAAGCGCGGCGAAAAGAGCGCGTGCACTTGTCTGTCAAGATTATGGCGGTTTCAGTCACTTTGTTGCTGTTTCTGTGTGTTCTCTGTTTTTTTGTTCGCATTTCGCAGCGACGGCGAAGAAGAAGAAGAGCGCCGACGGCAACTCCTATTTTTCTTCATGTGCCATTTTTTTTGTTTTTGGCTTTCTGTTTCGGTTCTTACTTGAGTGAGTGAGCGGGAGCGAGCGAGATGGCGCCACATCAAGTTGATATCGTGTCGTCGTCTTCATCTTTTGCTGTCGCTCGTCGTTTGCGTTTGATAAATTGCGTTTATAAGAAAGAGATGAATTGTCATGCACACAACACACACTTCTCTGCCGGCGTCGACAGCGACGCCGACTGCGCTGCCGGCGTTAACATCACTGTAGGTGTTCGCAAGTGTGTGCCCGTGTGTGTGTGCGTGAGTGTTTAAATCATATTGGCTGGCCCCCCAATTGGTGTGAGTGCACGTGTATGGGTGAGCTTTCCCTCTCTTCCCTCTCTTTCGCTCGTCTGGGATTGGAAGTTTCCAAATGCAATTTTCCTTGAGGTTTTCCCGAGTCGGTTCCTTTTCGGCTTTTCTTATTTCATTTGTGTTTTTTTTTTGCTCACTTGCTGGGTGGAGACCCAGCCCCCTAAATTCGCTCCCTGCCCCTCTTTTCCCCCCACCCCTCCCCTTCGCTCTTCTCGCCTCTTGATTATTTTCCTTTTTTGGGTGATTTAAATTTCATGGTCCCTTCAATTTGGCAAAGTTCTAAATATTAAATTAAATTCCTGTTTCATTTGGGAAAATTCTTGAGCTTTTCTGCAGCTGTCTAACGCTCTTGCGAAAAACTTTGAGATTCCCAAGATTTATAGTCCCTCAAGTTTATTTAAATCTCATTATTATTAAAGTATTTTATTTACATTCTTAGAAATGCAACTTATCTCCTCTTATCATCATCTGCATCGGAAAACATTTTGTCACTCAGCCAAATTCTGCGAACTAAGTAAGTTCTAGTCCTCGACTATCACTTCCCAGAATTCCTCGAATTTTCTCAAACAAATGAACTTAATTTGATTAGAATTTCGTTGGGATCCTTGAACTTTACTACCGCGTCGATCGATTTGCGGCTTTGCGGACTTAATTTAGTCACTCAAAAGTCCGAGAAGTTCCCACACTTAGCGTTCGCCTAATTTATTGCACTTAATTGATTCGATTTTATGTGAGTTTTGTTTCACATAAATTACTCGACTTTTGGCCCGAGCAGAAGCGCCAAAGTTGGCCGGCTGAAGAAAGCCAAAAGAAAGCGAGTCCCGAAAAGAAAAAAGGAAAAAAGCAGCCGCAAATCAATCAAAGTCTCATAAATTTGTCAAAGTGTTGACAAGTCGCAGAAACAGAACACCTATATCATGCATAGTTCCCAAGATTTCGGGGGGTTTGGGATTCCGGGATGAAATGGCAACCAGATTAAGTGCAACATCATCTTTTTGACCAGCGAAAACAGACACGGGAAATCCTTTTGGCGAGCGTCGGAAAACAAACAAGGCTATTTTTCATTTTCCTAAAAACGCCGGCCAAATCGCACCGTCTCTCTCGCTCGCCAGTATCCCCGTCTCTTTCGGCATAATGGCAACTGCAGCGCCAAGCCAAAAATACGCTGGTGAAAAATGGCCTGGGAATATGTGTTAACTGCTTTTTAAACTGCCACGAGGACGACGACACGACAGTAACAATAACAGCAACAATAGACAGGATTTCGGGCTGAATACGAAGATTGGCATACCCTGGCTTTTGGGGATATGCGGGGATCAGAAGTGGTTATTGGTAAAAACAAATTGGTGTATATTATTTGAGTACGTTTGCATGAAATCTTCTGTCTAACACAATGTTTGCAATCCAAGCAGTGCGTGTCATGAGAAAAGTAGTTCAAATAATATTAAAACATGCTTGTAAATTTTTCAATATATTTTTTTTTAATTAAACACCGTTTGGTGTTACAGGGTATATAAAAAACCAACAAAAGTAGGTTCGCCAGACAGGAGCGCAGAATGACCTGCAGAATGTGCAATTTTCAGTGAATGTTTTCGACAATTTATCGCCGTGCCAGTTGTTGTTGTTCCTCAAGAAGTAGGAGAAAGAGAGCGGCCCGAACAGCTGTTTGTTGTTGTCAGGATCGCATATCCTGCCAAAGTGGCCAGATCACCGTTACATGCAAAAAAGAACGCAATAAAGGAACTGCAGCGAAAAGTTTGTTTTCGTCGTCGCCGTTGCTTCTTCTTCTCCTTACAGTTTCTTCTCTTTTTTGCCGCTTTTCTTCGAAGGCGTTGCCTATTCGCGCAAAAGTGTGTGTGTGTGTGTGCGAGTGTGTGTGTGGGGGCCCGAGTGTGCCAAAAGAGAGCGAAAAGTGAGCGAAAGCTGAAGCTGATGGACAACTGAAGCTTTCTCGCTGCCTTTCAACCTGTAAAGGTGCGGCGAAAGAGAGCCAAGCTGCCAACTGCCACTCACTCAAGCGAAAATAACAAATGGGATTGGTTTTTGCTGATTTTCGACGCTGACGCCGGCAGAGGGGCGAAAAACCCATAAGCCGTCTCCTTTTGGCCAAAGCCAAATAAATTTCAAACGCGGCGAACATTGCGCAAAAAGAGGCGAAAACTGAGAAAGAGAAAGAGATAGAGCACCGCTGTACGGTACGGTATATGCATGTGAATGACAAGTGTGTGCATGACAGAAGAGGCGTACCAACAAATCAGTCATCGTCGCCCAGGATGCGAGAGCGCCTGCGCTCTCTCGCCGCCAGCAATTCGCCGGAGCGTGCGCATAAACCATATATTCCTCTCGCTTGCACTCGCTGAGTTATGGCCATGAGCGAGTTAATGGCACAATTGTTGCATCTGAACAGAGCGGGGCAGCTGCATGATTGACAATCATGCCGCACCGCTTGCACCCGTGCACTTTGCTGTTGTTTGCCGCTCAGCGCTCTCTTCGCTGTTAGTTAACAGCGATGTTAGGAGTGGAAACACGTCCGACTGTAGCGTAAATTCAAACGTATCAGGCGGGTTGGTTTTTCGATGAAATATCTTTCATCCGCACAGTGTATTTTTGACTGCGAAGCGCGTACGACGTGTGTCTGTGTTGCGTTGCGTTCGAATAAAAAAGAGAAGAAAAGCGAAAAAGCGTTGCCGTCGGTGAAGTTTATTATTATTATGATTATTATTATTGCCCGTTAACCACGCGTTTTGCCATCAATCAACAAATAAACAACACAAGAAACACTCTGGAAATCGCGCGCGTTTTTCCATCGCGCGAACAAAACAATCACGTTTTTAAGTGTGTTTTTCAATCACATTCGAAAAGTTCTTCTTTTCGCAAATTGAAGGCCCCAATAAATACTGTTATTCGTGGGCCGCGGAGGGAATTTCTTTCAACGAGGGGATCCCGCCGATCCCCCCGCAAAAACCAAGAAACACGCAAATTGCCGTCGCAAAAACACCACACAATATATTGCATTATATATTAACAATATAATTTGTTCATCTCTAGTAACGTAGTATGTAGAAGCAGCTGTGATAAATAGTGCGCATATTATACGAAAAAAGCAAAAAGAGTATACGACAAACAAATAAAAATTAAAAGCAACCACAACTACTACTAGAAAAATAACCAAGGAAAAGGCAAGGAAACTCGCAGAAAGAGAGAGGAAAGGGGAAAACGCCATGGATTTATGACAACAACAAATGCAACCCAGTAACAAATGATGTTGCAACAACTACTACAATACACGAGTATACCAAGAACAACAACAGCAACTGCAACGGCAACCAACAACAAATTGTATACGATTTTTATAAACCAAACAAATGCTATGTAAATAATTATTATAATAAAAACACACAAGTAAAAAAAAACATTCAAAAACAGATCTCCCGCTCTAGAAAACAAACAACAAACGCGCGCGTAACAGAAACAAAAACAACAACATCAACAATACAACAAGTATACAAACGTAATAATAATACATAAAATCTAAACAAATGTGCCTGTGTTAAATAAAAAAGAAAGCAAATTCAAGAAGCAAAGCGTTCAAAAAGCAAAGGCTTCCAAATACATGAAAAAAGTGCAAAACATATAAAAAGAATACCAGAAAATAATATCCAAAACCAAAAGAACTGGAAGAGCCGAGAGCGAAACTAAAGGACTCCAAGCGGGCAGCTACAGTAGAGCTTCCCTAAGACCGAAGCAGTTGCAGCGGCGGAGCGGACGTCGGTCAGTGTGTTGCGCCCCCATTTGTTGTTCCTACTGTAAAAAGTGGCACAAATCGGGTTAGACGTCGCTCCCAGAGCATTAATGGCTCAGCCCAGGGTAAGTACATACCAAAATCCCCCAAAACCGACCATCATCTATATAGAATCCATATAGGATGGTTCCTCGAGAGTGTTGTTATCCTTAAACTAGTACCGACGGCTTAGAAAATGGTCAGTTAGTCAGTTTTTAGTCAAGTACAGTAGTCAAGTAGTAGTGCCGACGGCACTCATAGGTCTTACATTGTGATGATATTAGACAGTTTTCATATCTTAGATATGTTACCAGTGCAACCAAGTCCATCTATAGCGAATATACACAAAATGTTTCGATATTAGTTAATCCAGCTTCTTGGAGGAAATCTACATACACGTATATACGAAAAAGAATTCCCCCAATTTAACCCATTTCAATCAATTCAATGGGGAATAGTTCTTATTTATTAGAACCCTATCAAAATGAATTTTAACTAATCGCTTCAGAGTGTGTGTGTGTGTGTCTGTGTGTGTGTTGGAACAGGAAAGAAATCACATTTGATTTATGCGGGTCATTTTCTGGTACAAGTTTATATAATTAACTGAGTCTGCAGCTAGCCCATTTCATTTGGGAATTGTTGGAACTCAAAGATCAACGAAAAAGTGATAGATATTATATGACATAGAACAACTGAATAGTTTAGAGAACTCTGAAATAATTTCCTAATTTCCGAATGGGGTAAGTGGTCAGGAAAATTGTGAGCTTCCCCACAAGACCTTACATTTTCGCACCGCAATAGGTGATTCGACTTTTGAGTAAACTGGGACCTGGGACCTTCACCTCCGAAAAGCCCCCCGCTGAACAGGCCGGGATGTTTCCACCATTTTCCATCACGTTTATAGGGCATAAATTCTCGCCCCGCTTTTTAAACGGAGTAATAATTTTTACCATCCATCTGGATCGTAAATTATATGCTAATCAGGTGACCGGCGGTCTCCGCCTCCCGCACTTCAAAAAAATATTATTACCAAATCGCAGTTAGACTTTATCAATTGATTATCATGGACATGCGAAGTGAACTTGATTTTTATTTAACGGGGCAAAGAGACCTCAAACATGGCTCTTTCCCTGAATGTGTGTGTGTGCTGCCAATTAGCAAGTGTGTGTGCGTGTGTGTGTTACCAAGAGGTGGGCCACGCTCTTTGGGAGCATTCAAAAATAAAAATGGAAATGGGGGGAAAAAAAGGGGAAAGAAATGCCCGCGGGAATTTTCGAGTGTGCTCTGTTACTGGCGAATAAATTTGCGCCTGTGGTTTTAATACCCGATTCTGTGCCGAATTCACCTCTTTGAATCCCCTTTTTCGTAATTCTCCTGCGGCTCTTTTCCCGAATCGCGCCATTTCAATTCCATCAAATGAATTTTTCGACTCACTCGGGGCGAAAGATATATGTACGAGTATGTGGATGTGTATGTGGATATATACGGGTATTCAGTCTGTCTGTGTGCATTTGATGCATATAATTTTATTGCACATTTTGCACATTGCCAGCGGCCCAAAAGCGATCCATTCAGTTTCTGACGCTTCGCGGTTTTATTATTTACAATTTTATTCGTACCATTTTCCATGACTTTGCACTGCTATAATTTGCGAAAAATGGCGGGAAGCAATTTTCGCGGGTTCCTCTCCCAAACCCAACTGCACATGCATTTTTATATATATTTAATTTGATTATTTTATGCCATCCAAACGGAGAGCAAACGTGAGAAGGACAGAAAGAGAGAGAGAGAGAGAGACTGGCCGTGTAAAATGTGAAAAAAAATTGCAATAGCAATTGCAATTTGTAGTTGTATAAAAATGTGCATTGCAGCTGCTGCAATTTCCCGCAGCGCCGCCCCCCCAGTTTTCCCAGCACTTTTCAGTTCGTGTGCCATTTCAAACGCCTGCGAAATGCAGCACAAAAATTGTTTTGGTGTTATTTTAATTTAAAGGTTAACCGCAGCGTAATTTGTGGCATAAAATATAATTCGTCTATCGTGTGCTCGCCTTTCAACTCTCCCACTGCGCTTGTTCAGCTATTTTTTCGCTTTAGACTTTTAGAAAATCAAAATAAAAATCAAAATCCAAATCCAAATCGAAATCGAAATCGAAATCAAAATCAAAATAGAAAAGATCAAGGCGAGCGTAGCAGCGGAAAATGCCGCAGTCGATTCAGTGGTTTACATGGAAACATTCGCGATTCGACTTATCTGCAAACTACAAGCAATTTTTTTCCAGTAAAAAATATTTCTAAAATTTATTCAGCCAAATTTTAAGATGTAACACGTGCTGGAAACGTCAAATAGTTATGGTTCTATGGTTCAAATAGTTAAAGTTTCGCTCAGGCGATTACAATGTAGATTACGTTAAAACTTACCAAATTCTGTAGTCAATGAATTGAATTGGTTTTGGAATTTCCTTTTTGACTTTTTTAACTCTTTACTTATCCGCTGCAAAACAAATGCGTCAGCCGAGTATACGTAATATTTTTTCCCGCTGCTCCTTATCATAATGCAGTAGCTTAATCTTTGGCAGCGATCAACCTTCGTGGCAAATTCTTTTCTAATTAAGTGAGCAATTCTCCAGTCTTCCCAGCTTCCCCCCCGCATGACTCATGGGCTCCACCCCCCTCCGTTGTTGCCCCGTTTATCTGGAGATTTCAGATACATCTTGGCTTTCGGTTGAGAATCCGCTCGGCAGACGCTTCACATGCCAGCGAAATTGAGCGAGTAGGAAGCGTCGGGCTGAGAGGAATATTTATAAACAAATTACATATGCATATTTCTGCAAGGGGTGCGCTGGGGGGGGGCGGAGTGGGGTCATGCCACTCTATATGGGGCCTCTGCTCCGCTGCTCCGCTGCTCTGCTGCTCCCACTTTCCACCGATGTTGTTTTCCGTGTGCTAAAGAGCTTCATGTTTAATGATCGAATTGCGTGCCTGATTCTTGGGTCGTCGGTGCCTGCTGGTGCTATATGGTTGTTGTTGCCCTTGTTGCCTCTGTTGCTATAGCCTATAGCCATAGCCATAGCCATAGCCCATAGAGTAGTATTATTATTTAAGTTATTTTTTGCTGGCCTTTCTGGCTTACTACCAGCCAAGCCGCATACACATAGTTGCCAAGTTTGACGAGGTTGCTGGCTGTTGGCTGCTGGCTGCTGCCGTTGAAAGTGTTTTCATTAGTCTCATTTCTTTTTGCATTTACGCTTAAAAGTTTTTTAAATATCGCCGCTGCCTGTTTGCGTTTGCCGTAATTTCCACACACATTAAGTCAAAGTGTTTTGCTAATATTCATCGAATAAAATGGAATTACTGCTTTTGTTCGTCGCAGTGAACTCTTTTTTTCGGCCATATCCATCTCCAGCTATATGAAGGCGAAAGACAAGAAAAAAAAAAAAAAACTGAGAGACTGAAACGGAAAAAGTGTGCAGACGAAAATGTGAGGAAAAAATGTGTTGTAAAGTAGAGGAAAAATCATTTAGACAAGTTGCACGCCGCTCATTAAATTAAATGAGCCATCAGCACGCAATTTATTTTCGTATTTTTGAGTAACTTTTGGCCCAAACTCCCAAAGACTTTTGTTTCTTTGCGCCCGAAATTCAGTTAGCAAAGTTAGCAAAGTTGGCCAAGTCCTTGTCCCCCCAGCAATTTAATTAAATGGCCGAGAAGCGGCAATCAGATAGTTCATTTAGGCCAATAAGACGATTACTTGCACATTCCATTCGAGCCTATGAATATAATATTTTCAATTAACTCGAAACGCATTCGTTTAATTCCATTTAAATGCAATATTTTTTAATTTCCGCCATTTTGCGTCAGTTTAAATTTCAAGCATTTTCCTTAAATTTCGGCCATTAAATTGTCTTCGCTTGCGATGCGCTTTAAATTCCCAGAAAGCGGCTAAAAATATTTTCAAAATTTCTTTTCTTTCGATTTATTTTTGATTCGATACTTGTGTGTATTTTGCTTGTGTTTTCCGAACACACGAAATTTAAATTTACCTTTTTGGACAAATTTTTTGTTGCTACTGGCCGCGCTTTGCTGGCTTTTTGTTAATCATCTGCCAGTTTTTGTGTCTGCGAGCTTGGGGCTCATTTTAATTTAATAAATGCCACAGACTGACGTCATTTGTTGTTGATTTTTGATAAATGTTAAAACGCCAAAGTATTCATTTATTTTTTTTAATTTTTTCCCGCCGTTGGTTGCTTTCAATTTGGCTACCGAGCATCTAATTTCTCTGCCTTAATTTTATGCATATATTTCAGTGCTATTCTCTTTTTTTTTCTGCGTGTATTAAGTATTTGTTTTTCGACATAAATTAAATGGAAGGCGAAGAAAAAAATTAGCACGCGTTTTCGATGCCTGTCAACGTTTTTGATGTTTGCCTGCTCGATAATATTGTTATTATAAGCAATAAAACTTAATAATATCGCCTAGGATGAAGCGTGTTTCCCAAGTTTTTGGTGCTCGGCAATGCTGCAACTGTAAATTAAAATAACACCCAGGCACGCAACGAAAATTAATTGTCTAACACCAAATAAAACTTTTGAGGCCGCCCGAAAAAAGGCTGGGCGTAACTCTGTTCGTCGGGCGATGGGCGATGGGCGAAGGGGGCGTGGCAGCGGGACACACCTACAACCAGCGGCTCGTCTGCTAATTAAGCAAAGCTAAAGTTGAAGTCCCAGAAAAAAAAGGGAAAAAACGGGGAAAGAATTCTACGCGTTGCGATATGTGGGGAAGAAATGGAAAGAAATTCAAATACAACATGATAAACAATTAATTTTGATTAGGCCTTCGAATGCGCCAGCCAGCCAGCGCAATTAAGAAGGCTTCTCTGTTTTTTCTGTTTTTTCTGTTTGGGCTATGAAAATACGAAAAATCCAGCAAATAGAAAAGGAGGCGAAAAGCAAAAGTGTACGGGGGTACGCAAGAAATCGATAAACGATGTCGGTTGTACAACAAACATATTTTGGTGGCCTTATGCGGGGAAAGTGGGTGGTCTATATGGCTATACGACTATGTATAATGGCGGCCATTGTCACCATTTTGGCCAAAACACCAGCGCACTCACACACACACACACATGCCCACCTATTTTTCCATCTCTGTCTCGCATTTTCGGTCTGGCCGCATTTTGCAGTCATAACTCTTCTGCCACTGGCGTCTGGTTTTTGGTCAGTTTTAGGCGCCGCTAGATAAAGCCAAACCTCCCATTTTAGCCCGTTTTTAGCATATCCCCCCACAGCACACACACACACACACACACGCGCGCAAAATGTCCTTGCTGCGCGGCTATTTCCGGTTCCTCTCCGCGTTTTTGTTTGTGCAACGCTTGCAACAGTTTCAAGTTCACGCAGGCTCTGCTAACTCTATTTTAGGCTTTCGGCTTTAAGCTAATCGCGTTCAAGCCCAGATTCCCCATTTGATTCACAGCACAGAATGGCATGGAATGAAAGCTTATTATTTGTTTCCTTTTTTTTGGAATTCGATTTGAAATAACCTACTAAAGTTTCTGGCTGTTGGGTAGCGCCGTAGTTTAAGTTGCGATTGCCCGCTGAAAGCAGAAATCTGCATATTAAAGCTCTGCCTAAAGAGTCCAATTGAGTTGTTGCTGCTTAGTTGGTACTGGGCTGGCTTTCAGCAATGACTTAATGTGGCCCAAACACGACAAAAACATACCAAGAAGCGGCACACACACGGCCAAACAAACAAACAAACAAACAGACAGACAGACAGCAAGTGGGACAAGAGTCGGAAAACGCAGGAAAACTTCCCCAAAAAAAAAGGCTGCTCCACAAATATATATAGAAATACAAGAAATATAAAAAACAAAATCGTAGCTCCTTCAGCGCCTGTCACTGACAGTTTGGAGCACCACCACCCAAATTGGCGCCCACTTCTGTTGTTGTAGTTGCGCTGTTGTTATTGTAGTTGCTGTTGTTGTTGCTTTTGCGGCTGCCATGGGGGGCGTCATAAATTTTTGAAGGATTTTCGACGCTGAACTTGTCAAAATCAGACCATGGGCCTCGACTGTGTTCGGTGGTTGGCTGGTTGGTTGGCTGGTTGGTTGGTTGGTTGGCTTATATTGATCCGGCTGGCCAAGAGCTTTTCCATTCAACAAGGTCAACGGCTTGGTCACTAAACAACAGAGAAAAATGGTGAAAAACACAGGGACAGCGAGCGAGATAGGCAGATGGAGACGCGGCCATCAAAGATCATCAATCAAAGTTGGCCCAAATGGATCGGGGAGTTGTAGCACAAAACAAAACAAAAACAACAAGAAACAAGAAAAAACTATGGACCTAAGTGTATTTGCCTGTTCGATTTTTACTCTCCATTGTATTTTTGTTATTTTGAGCTCCTCTGCTTCGCGGCGGCGGCTCAAATTCCCACATTACTTATGTACAAGTACAAATTGTGGTAATTTTCAAGATCTCTTTGTTGCTCCACAATTTCCTCATTTCTAAACGAGCCAAGAAACGAACGCCAAGAAATCGAAACGGTTAAAATGGGGGGAAAAAAATCAAGAAAAAAGAAAAAAGAGCAGCATTCGGTTGCCACCAACACTAAAATTAGCATAACAACTTTATAGTTTAACAGCCATGAACTGAGCCCCAGCGCGAAAAACCGAAAAAGCCAGGCCAAAACGAACTGACTAAACGCGGACAAGTTGCTGGGTTTCTTGTGCTGTAGTGGGTATAGTTGTATCTATGAGTTTGTATCTCGTGCATGTGCACACAGCAGGCAGGAGCAACAAAAACACTAAGAGGAAAAACGGAGGCAGCACGACCGCCTCACTAAACTAATCTCCGGTTTGTATCTCAAGGATTGCCTCAACCTCAAAGGTTGACAATCGTCGTGGCAGAAGCTTATTTTGTCCTCCTTACTCGATGCTTATGCCTATTCAAAGCCACCTGCAAAGCCAGCTGCTGTTATGACTAGTGCTCTGCACTAGTTCGAAGTATAGATACATAGATACTTCTTCCCTAACAGCTGCAGATCCTTGACATTTTCCGCAAACAAGCCAACCCAAGCCAACCCAACCTCCCCCCCGCTTTTGCACTTCAAAACTCCTCTCTCAACGGCAAGTCAATTGCTCATTTAGTGTCAAAGATTTTTCCAGGCTGATAAAAAATCAACCTCAACTTGTTCGGATTGAAGGGGGCTCGAAGGGGGGGGGCATCTCTTGTCGCTGCACAAAAATCTTTTGTCAACTTCTTCGTGTTCCCTCAAATTATGCAGTGTGAAACGGAGAGGCGAAGTGTATCTTCAGCCGACGGACGCCACTTGAGTACAAATGATAAAAATCTCACACACCGCGTTGAACTTTTGTTCAAAAAAAGAAGGAGAAAAAGTACCCACATGTATGTGTACGTACATACGTACATACGTGCATGTGTACATGTGTGTGTGTGTGCATATAAGAAAAATCATTTCTCAGTTGTTTGGTGTTATTATTATTTTGTAGTTGCACAAAACCTGTTTGCAATTGCGCGGCTCCACAAAACGCCGTACAACTTAAAGATAGATAGAGAACAGCAAACACACAAGCACACAAACACACTCGAAAATGCCTGGCCAGATTAACTGATAATATTCAAAATTGTCTGCTGCTTTTGGCGCTTAATTAATATGCAAAAAACGTCGAAAGACAAAAGTAAGGTAACCGAAATGTATAGATACATCTGTATCTGTATGGGTTGCCAAATGTACGATGAGTATACGTCCATATAATGTCGAAGCAGCGGCAAAGTAATCACAAGGTCGTCGCTTTTTGTTGGGTTCGTCTTTTATTTTTTATTTTTTTGCTTTTTTTGGGTATCGGGTTGTTCTTCTCCTTTTTCGAGGTTTGAGAGTCTTTAATTTAGAAAATGTATTTAAGTATGTGCGCTTAAAAACGATTTCATGTCGCCGCTAATTTGGCTGCACTCAGAGAAACGACAAAAATGATTCAATAGTAAGCTTATCAGGCAGTATCCAATTCAATCTAGGAGATAATCAAATAATTACATGGCATATCTATTATATTTTGTGTATATGAATGGTAACAACACTCTCAGGACTATATAATCCATATTAATCCACAATAAGCTCAATGACCAATCATTTTGTTTTAAAAAGAAGTAGTAAAGATGTTTTAAAGATGTCTGTACTAAGTGAGCTATTGTGGTGCTGAAACCCCCTGAAACACCCTCTAATTGACCATTCTGCTCCCCTCTCATTCCCACAGTATGACGATGGCCTACACGGCTACGGCATGGACTCCGGAGCCGCAGCAGCGGCCATGTACGATCCACACGCCGGTCACCGGCCGCCCGGACTGCAGGGCCTCCCCTCGCACCACTCTCCGCACATGACGCACGCAGCGGCGGCGGCGGCCACAGTGGGCATGCACGGCTACCATTCGGGGGCCGGGGGTCATGGAACACCTAGTCATGTATCGCCGGTCGGTAATCACCTAATGGGCGCAATACCCGAAGTACACAAACGTGATAAGGATGCGATTTATGAGTGAGTATACGTATAGTGTGCATACACCATGTACACCATAGTGTGTAAACTAATGGAATTGATTTGGGCAGAGGTGGCAACTCTGCCCGAGTGACCCGAGATGATCTTGATGCTAGTCGAATTTAGTTCAGATTCAGATTGGGGCTCCAGTGGTGAATGAGGAATGTGGGAAATTCGGACCTAGAAAAGTAGCTGTCACGTTGTTATTGATTGGGCACAGCATAATATACATAGTTGCCGAGCACCCAAATCTTTAACAAATATAAACTGACAAGTGTAGCAATGAAATGAAATACAGTTTTAGGTGTGATTTTTATAGAACTAATTCATTTTACTGCTTGCGGGATTGGTTGAGTGCCCTAATAAAAAGTTAATACCATTTCATTAGGATCACGTCCAGCCTACCCATTCATAATCAGTAGGATATCGATCAAAGTATCCCCCAATCAATATACAAACGCCCGCTCTTTATCGATTTATAATTTTTGGCATGTTCGCAGTGACCCAGCCCAATTTGCCACCTGTTTTCAGTTCTGCGCACGCGTAACTCCGCCAAACAGGAAAAAATAACCATGAAGGCAGGATCCTTTCTGCAGCAGATAGAAAGAGAGGTAGATAGCAAGATAGAGGGAGAGGGAGCAAGGGGCGTGATCCTCTTGCGCCTTGCGCAAAGTACAAAATTATGGGTTTGCCTGTGCGGCCGAAACTCGAAGAGAGAAATGTCCGTTTTCCAATTCCACGGTATCTTGGGGGTGTGTCAGGTGTTTAGTGACGGACACGGAACATGAACGTGCTTAGGCATTAGGGAGTCCGAAAACTAAGACCCAACCAATCATCCGTCCATCAAAAACGAGGTGCAGTTGCTCGCTTTGCGGTTCTGGTGTTAATTTGCCAAAATTGTGGTTTCTTCTCCATTTGGTTTTTGTGTCTCTCTCTCGGCTTTTTATAGTTTCAAAGGGGTTTTTATTTCTTCTAACCCGATCGTACCTTTTTGTGTCATTGCGTGTCCTGGCAATTTTCATGTGTTGCAACTGTTTTGCCAGCTGTCTGAGTCCCTGAAATGCTTGTTTGCCAAGTTTTTTGCCTCGCATATATATATTTTTTGTGCAAATATTTGCTTTGAAAGGGAATTTCATGAATGACTTATGTTTGACGATTGTTTGATGATTGTCCCTGTCTCGAGTGACTGTTTAAACACGATGATGATGATGATGATGATTATGACTTCATTGAGCACCTGCCATTATGATTATTATTATTTTTTTGGCACCTTAGTCCCGAATTCAAATTGAAATTGTGGAAAAGGCAAGACAAAGGAAAGAGCTCTCTGCTTAACACCTTCTTGGCAGCCAAACTTCAGCTGCTCTTTTTGCCTGGTCATCGTAAATGAGTGTCAGGCGGTTTTATTTTAGCCTTTTTCATTTCATTTCATTTCATTTCGTTTCATTTTTTTTTTTTTGGTTCTACTCCTGATCCCAGACCAAAAACGCACTCAACTGTAAAAGGCTGGAAACGCCGAGCTCGGACTCTTATTAATAGTTTGTTAAGCGCAGGTCGACACCCCCTACTTTTCGGTCCGGTCTTTTTTCCTTTTTTGTGCCATCTAATGGGCTCTTTTCTGGTCAGAGGGGTCCCGCCTAATTTTGTTCAGGTGCAATTTGTACAGAAATTGAGAAATTGGTCAGGGGAAAACTGCTCGCCGAGTGCAAATGGAACAAAAAATGGTCAAATCATGTTGAGTTGTTGAACTAATCCGTCAGCATGAAGAGGGGGATTATTTGTGTGTGCATAAGGGCTAAGATACAGATACAACAGAAACAGATATAGAAACAAACGCCGATGCAGATGGGAAAAGCAGCTGCTCATTTGCATTTGGCTGGTCAGGAAATGTCCTCGGTTTTCGAGTCAATCCAGGGAAGTACTTTGATGCAGAGCCATTTAAAATAGTTAGTAGCTAACAATTAAGCACAGAACGAAATAAAAGATACTATCCAATTATGTATGCTTGAAGTGCTAGTTCGGTACACTCGTCCATTGGCCAGGTAATATTCATTTATAGCCACTTTCAGGATTTCTAGTTGCCCAGAGCAACCGACCGATATATATGTAGATAGAGATAGAGATCGAGAGACAGCTGCTCATTTGCATATTGCTGGGCAGGAAGTGTCCTGAAATTTGACCAACTGATGTATCATGTATTTATTGTGCCATTTCCCATTGCAGACATCCGCTATTCCCGCTTTTGGCGCTGATCTTTGAGAAGTGCGAATTGGCCACATGTACGCCGAGGGAGCCCGGGGTGCAAGGTGGCGATGTCTGTTCGTCGGAATCGTTCAACGAGGATATTGCAATGTTCAGTAAACAGGTAAGAATAATGGGCCCAGCTTTCGTTGCCACTCGGTAATTGGAGACGATTCTTTGAGATGGGATGGGTATGGCATCGGGATGGCATCGGGATGCCCTGGGATGGGAACACATGGCCCACATGTGGCCACTAAATAAATATAAATGAAAATGAAAATAAAAATAAAAACAACAGCCAAATCGCGGCACACGAACTTAACGAAGCAAGCCGCTAAATGATCGGATTACATTGCCCCGAGGATCGGCATCGTCGAGGATCGATTCCTTTCCATACCATACCATACAATACCATACCATACCGTACCGCTCTCCAGTCTCAATGAGCGGGGCAGTCTGCACTTAATTACAGTCGCCACATCTACGATGGTGCTGCCACATCTTCCCATTGCCGCAGCAAGATCAACAATGTCTTGCTGCCATATGTCACAAATATGCGATGTGACTTTAGAATGGCGCTGCCCACACTTGACACTTCCTCCTCCTCCTCCTCCTGCTCCGCATTCACGCCCCCTTTGGCGCCCCTTTTCAGAGTTCATAAAACCGCGCTGAAGATGCCCTGCCACACACTGACATTTGGATAATTTACGATGTTTTAACATACAAATTATAATGTTGCAAGTAGCTGCTGCTGCTGCCGCTGCTGCTGCTGCTGCTGCTCCACATCCTGCTCCCCATTCGCGTTGGCCAGCTATTTTTATGACTCATTGAAGATCGCATTTGGGAAACAGTAGACGCGCAGAGTCCAAATGCTGATGCCAAAAACGAGTGAAAGCGAAACAAACAAACTAGAACTTATGGCTCCATTCTACGCTCGGTGACATTTTTGGCAAACAACAAATGCAACCAGCGACGCCCCCAGTTGAATATTATAAAAATGATGTTCTTATTTATGGACCATTTGGAATTTTGACAGGCCCCTGTTATGGGCAATAAAACGGGCAGCAGCAACAAGAACAACAGCAACCGCGAGAACAACATAAAACAACACTCGAAACATCGTCTCAAAGTCGAGTCACATTTATCAAGATCTGTCCGCCTGTCTTTGGCTTTTTGGCTCTTTGGCTGGGTGAGATTTTGATAGACTTATGTCAGATTGTCACTAAAATGTCACATGAGATTGAGCTATTCGAAAGATCTGGCAACGCCAATCGGCCAATCAAGTCGTTGCTTAAACTATTAGAACTTTTGGTATGCAACAATTAAAGGTTCTATATAGCGCAAAAACCTCACCCCAAAAGTTAAAGTATCTTTCGATGCTGCATAACGGTATCTGCAATGATCCCATCTCGCGGTTGACATTTGTTGATCATTCACCGAACCGAACGTCAACAACTAAGTTGTCGCTTGCATTTCGTTTTTATTTCGGTTTTCGCCTCGGTTTTTCCTGCTTTCCTCGGTTCAGTACGCTGAGTTTTCAGTATAGTTTTTGGCCGAGCTCTTGGCTGTTTTCGTCGCTGTGTCGGACTGACAAAAATAACTCAAAAATGTCATTCGCCCATCGAATTTTAACAAACGAGCAGCGGAGGAAGGAGCGTCGCCCCAGAAGAGGGGCTAAAAATAAGGCGGCACATTGGCACTTTTTTACTCGTAGTTGCTGTTGCTTCTTCAGCTTCTGATTCTGCTCCTGATGATGATGATGATGCTGATGATGATGATGCCGATGGCGATGCATTTTATATAGATAGATTGCATAGATATATCTCTTCGTTGGCACTCTCCCGCTATGCTATATACATATACGAGTGTATTCACTTTAATTTGGACTAAGCAACTGCGTAAAATGCGGCACGCCAACGCCGGCAACAGGGTGATATTTCCCCTATACCATCTCGAAGACCATCCCAAAATCCCAGTGCCCACATACGTGTATTGCCCCCATATCCACCGATCTCCCCTCTGGATGGCGGGCATAGTTAGGCGACTTTTGGTGTTGGCGCTGCTAATGATGCAGCTAAGGAAACGCTTTATAATTTCTCTTTAAAACCAGCAGCAACATGTGATGCAAATGATGAACAAAAAAATAAAGACCGCAACAAGAGCAAGTATGTATATGTTAAGAAGCGCCCATACAGATACGTAGATACATACGTGTATGTAGTATGTATGTATGTGCATACAGATACACTATACATATAAAAATAAAATGCCCAGCGAAAAGTTCGTTGTCTGATGATCATTTCTTTGTTGAGGATCCCCGAAATGAGACAAAGGATGGCGCGCCTGGGTGTGCAGATCGTTTTATGTGATTTCACTTTAAGTATGTAATTTAAAATGAAAATCAGCTCGTTTCTTGACATTTTGCTAATAGTTTGGACATGCGATGAGTTGATTTGTTGCATGCTGTGTTGTTGCAACGTGTTGCGGGGAAGATCGCCAGATCCGGGATGATTAATGAAGTGCCTCTAGCTGGCCGTCCTTGACATTTGTCTGGCTGCCTAACAACTGTCACAACATTTCAAGCTGGCCAACAGCGGCCATAAAGCAGGTAACAGGCTTCTAACCGAAACCGAACAGGTTAAGCCCTAATGCCAATCAATGTATTCGGGACTTTTCGGTTTTTTCCGGGTATACTATCCACATGCACATGCTATATACGGCTGGGTTTTCCCTACAAAAGGCAATTTACCGGCTTACCTTTTCCCAGTCCCCCTGCAACGCGTTACCCCCCCTCCCGTTTTTTGTTTCGTAAATTGCATTTTCTGATTTCATCCGAAACGGAGGAGGATGGTTCATAATCAGGTATGAAAGGTTACGCTTCGCATTTGTGTTGTATGTGTATTGTCAGCAGGAGCACCACATCGCACCACATCGCACAGCCTCAGCCTCATTGGAATGTTCACTTTGCCGAGGGATCTCTGTAGGAGAGATATCTCTGCTCGTCCCGTCGTCTTCTCCTTTCTCCGCTACGCATTTGCGTTTCTCGGGGTCCAAGAACGAAGAAAAATCCAAGAAAAGAAAAGGAACTTAATCTCTTTTGTGCAATATTCCCTGCCTCGACTCTCCGTTGTTTTGTTCTTTTAATGATAAAAAAAAAAAAGAAATACAGAAACCTTTACCTTTTTATTTGGAATTTGGTACCTTTTTAATCTCGCCCTCTCCCTCGCCCAGCGACCCTCTCCCTTTCGCTCTTTCTAGCTATGTACATTATCAACGCATTGTTCTTTTAGTTCTGTGCAACTTGGATCGCAACCCTTAGCGGGTTTTGAATTTCTTGGCCAGAACAAAAGGTTCCCTCTGTTATTTTTATTTATATTTCGCTTTTATTTAATTTTTTGGCCAAACTGCGAAATGAGCAAAAGTGCGCAGGCGCAACTGTTTCACCCAAAAAAAAAAAAATCAAAAACATAAAACATAAAACACAACAAAACAAAAGCCAAGGAACAGAAATCAAGGGGAGTTTTAATTTTTCGAAATTGCGTTGCTTTCATTCTGTATGGTGATTGCCGCAATTGCACAGCGTGAATTGATTTGGCACAGACGCCGAAAAAACGAGGGGGAGGGGGGGAAATCGAACGCGGGGTGGATTTTCCAAGATTATTTACTTAACAGTTGCATACGAGCCACAATCCATTAGCAGCCAGCAGACAAGATGCGTTCCCAATTCCCTCAAATATTTGTTTATGGAACCACTTGGCGCCTTTTAAATGTGATTATTTAGTTAACTGCCTGCATAGCTCGTTCTCTATCACCATGGCTATGTGCGTCTCTCTCTGATTCCGGAGTTTGTATTTGGATTGGATTATGGCAACATTTTCGAGCTGCTGAATGACTTTCAGTATTTGTTCAGTAGTTTGACCCTTTTTAACAGCTCTATATATGCCAGCGCATGGAATGTGTATCTGCTGGATACATAATGCGAGTTAACCCATTAGGGCGAACCATCAATTTGCGCTATCCGAAAAGTAGCCGAGAAGTAGAGTTTTACCACCAATTCGAAATAGAGCCACAAATGATACCGAGATCAATATGAGTCTTGCCCTCTCACGAATATGGAAATGATTTTCCCCAGCGCTCGCTCTCTGACGAAAAAAAAAAAAAAGAAAACAACATTTCACTCTTTCGCTGCGCCTTTATTTATGTGGCGTTACTTATGGGGAAAATCCAACCCCAAGCGCCCCAACCTCCCCCCAGAAGCTAGCCCAAAATGATTTATGAGCGCCGGCTCCCGAGACGAGATGTCTGCTAAACGCTCTCAATTAAAAAGCAAAGCACAACGAGCGGCTGTAAAATGACAAATTGTGATACAATTGACAGGCGAACTTGTCAGCCAACAGCCAACAACCAACAGCCAACAACCAACAACCAACAACCATCTTTCGCCGATAATGTGTGTATAAAAGATTTCTGGCTATTTGCACGATTATCAGCAAAAGACCGGATGTTTGGGCGCAGCGTAACAATTATCTGTGGCACTCGGCTAAATTCCACTATATTCCACTATTTCCAACTATTTGCTTGTATTTGTTGTATTTTTTGGTTCAGGTAAGCGGGGAAATCTCTTGGCCAATGCAAATATTGACATTGTGTCTGCAGAGCTCTTTCTTTATTTTCCTACCGTGTGTGCCTGTGTTTGCCTACAGCGAAAAGCGTTAGAAGTATCTGTATCTGAGCGGTAGCTGCCCCAGTGAGTTTGCCTTTGGGTCGTAAACTGAAGTATCTGAAGTGGAGTATCTCCCGGGGACCCACACTTTTCTCCGCTCGAGCTGCGAGGTTGTGGGGCTATAAAAAGAAGCAGTTTGTGGGGGTCGCCGAGTCTCTGGTTTTGTTTCTAGTTGCTGCTTGTGTCACCTCAATTGCGGCTGTTTTACTACCGATATTGTGCGCCCATTATAAAGATATAGATATGGAACAACACTATGGAACTACAACTATGACAACGCATTCGCTTTGCCCATGCTGTTGGTCTATTTGTGTTTGTTGATGATGCCGGGTAAAAGTAATCAACGACATTAAACAAGTCCAACATCATCGTCATCGGCTAAGCAAATAAAGTTCTCTGTTGTTTTTTTTCTGTTTTCCTGCTGGATTTCGGTTTTGTATTACAACGAAATTATTGTTATTTTTATGAGTGGGCTGCGGCACATGGGCGGCGCGCCAAGCTTTTGAAGGGGGCTATGGAAATAGTATTTTGATATTTTGGCTTGCAATTTTAGTTAGCATTTTTGATTGGTATGTTAGTTATGTTGCAACCATAGTTAGTTTTTAAGCATTGCCAATGGCACTTGCCCCCCCCCCCCCCCCCCCACACACCATTAAGCCCCTGCATTTTGGCTATTGAGCAAGCTTTTAGGCACCTAAGCGTGGTTCCATTTCCCCATTGTGTAGGTGTGAGAAACCCGATATGGTTTTGTCTCGATTCGAGTTGGCTCTAGTTTCATTTGATTTTTTTCGCTGTTTGAGGTAAGTGCAATTTTGCAGTGACTGAGCAAAGATACATAGGTTTTCCTATGTTCTTGCGGTCACAACTGTTGTGCAGGTCTAGACTAGATAGATACTCATTTCTTTTAGCCCAGTTTATGGGCTAAATCTGACTCCAGCCATATCTGGCTCTTCTTCGGCTGTTACTTTAATTTGGTTTGTTTTCCTCCGGGCCACAGTGAAAATCTTGATAACAGACACTCACTCGCACAGCGTCGCCAATCTCCTTCCCAAATATGTGTACATACATATATGTATATAAATGTTGCTCTTGCTGTTTGTTTATAGTAATGTTGCAGGGGGGGGCAGGGAAACCCGCATGCGGCTGGCGCCGTGGCACGCAACATGGAAATGAAAATAATAAAATGCGGCTACGTGCTGCAATTTAGGCGCCTCGCTTTTCATATCCCCCGCTGACTTTTGGCTCCGCAATTAGATCAACTAATAATAGGGCGGTATTCTCCAGATCTACTTCGGCCAGTCTCAGTCTCAGTTCCAGTTCCAGTTGCAACTTTGAACTCTGAACTCTTCGGATGAAGTTTACACCTAATTAATGGAAAAATATTTATTGGCTTATCGAACAAAAGAAATTATTATCGATAAGATATTATCGATAATGCTAATGCTTTTCAGTTCTGGCGATGACTTGTTTTTTGGCTGGGCCTTTCCCGCTTTTTTTTTTTGTACCCTTTGCGAATCTTTTTGTCCGGCCCTTTTGCTTGGCATTGGGCCGTGTTATCACGGCTATCACTGTTATCACTGCACTCTTTTCTCAAGTGGGCCAGAGGCTCAATTGCGATCGACAGGCGGCTTCTGACGGCAGCGACAACTCGAAATGCTGGCTACTGTGCGCTGATTCCAAAAGTCGGCGGTGGTGGTGGTGGTGGTGGTGGTGGTGGTGGTGGTGGTGCATAAATTGCTTTATGGCCCAGTCCGGTGGTGCGGGTCTAAACACTCTGGCTGGAAGTGGGGGCTTTATGGCCACCAGCCACCAGCCACCAGCCACCACATTACTCAAGTGCCTGCAGACCGGCAACTATTGTATGCCCAAGCGGCCGTAGTACTCGGATTGTCCCTAGTACGGGGCTATCTCCTCGCTGGCCTGGCTCGGAATGATTTTATAGCCAAGCGACCTGGCCATAAAATCATGCCCAACCGTGTGTATTGGCATTATAAAATGAATATAGTCCGGCTCGGTTCGGCTCGGCTGGAATGAATGCGTTTATTTTGTGTGTTTTACAAACCCAGATTTAGTTGCTCAGTTTTCGCTTTCGTCCTCCTTTCCGATAATTGCCTGGGGAAATGTCTTGATTGAATCATAATTTGACCAGGTTCTATAGAAACGTATTGTATACATGTACATACATATGTAGTCTTTATGACCGGGTATGATAGCACGTGGTTGATGAAATGGTACTGATTTCAAAATTCCCCCATAATCGCGCGCGCGGGAAATTTATGACCACCTACGCCAACCGAGTTTCGATTTTTATTTTATTTTACTTAAGATTCTTTTTTTTTTTGTTTTATTTGTTTTTGTGTGTTGTATCTTTGAGGCCAGCGATTTGGAGACGCGACATTGTAAACCTTATGCCGGTTGTATAATTGCATTTATTGGCATCATAAAAAAGGCGCTTTGAAGAGCAGTATCTAAACAGTAGTGATTTCTTTTCGCCCGTTGTCGCAAAAAATACATATGTGAAGTGAATAAATAAAAAATCAACAACGGAAAACAGAAATAGAAATTTATGAGGTGCTCATGTGAAACTGATTACGCGAATGGGCTTCGCATTGGGACTCTCAGGTTCCGATTTTGCTTATTTTCTAGTTTCCATTCTTTTTTCTGTGGTCTTATTTTTGAGGCGCGTGACGATTTCCGCAATGACTCGATTTGAGACTGATTCGAAATAAAACTAAAACTATAAATACAAAATTGTCAGCTGCAGACGCCCACGCAATGCAGCAGCAGCAGCATGTTGACAAAACTGTTTTTGTGGAAAAGTTGGGGGAAATCATTCCGTTTTTATCCCCATTTCCCATTTCATTTTCACGCCCCAACTGCCGAACGTATTGCGCGTATTTATAGACTTGTCTCATGCTGTGCATTTTAGTAGTTGCCCGCATGATTTATATATTTTTAAAATCATACCGTTCTCGTCTCTCATTTTCGGCGAGGAATAACTTCAATTAGGATGGACCGCGGATGTGTTCAAGGTTTTGGGGCAGCCATTTTTTTCTTTTTTTTTTTTCGTTCAAAAACAAAAAAAGGCCAACCTCCGGTGGTAAAGTGCGTGCAATATAGGCCCGGCCAACATCTTTGGCCGACTGCTTTTCTGCTTTTCATATCAGTTAAAGCCAAAAGCGCGAGCCTGCATAGCGAAACCAGTTTGGCGAGTTCCCATTTTATCTGTATCTCCAGTGTGTGTGTGAGAGTGTATGTGTGTGTGTGTGCAACACCACATCAGCCAACCAGCATTTGAAAATGCAACATAAAAGCCAACGGGCAACAACTTTTGCAAAATACCCAACACGCAACTTGACTCCCCGCATTTGCGCCTTGCCCCCTGCGCCTTGCCCCTTCGATTTTTCGATCGCGACTCCTCAATGGCCGTGCTTTGTGTTTGTTATTATTGTATGTAATGTGTAGTGTGGCATGGCATGGTTTGGCATGGTACTCACAATGGGGCGTTTTTCTCATACGACCATTTCGTACAATGGTGTGGAAGTGCCCACATATCTAGATACAAGTCTTGCAAGTCTTTCCCGCCTCGCCGTCCGTGTGCAAAGTGTGTAATTATTAGCTGCACATGGCTCAGTTGATTTCAAATTGCCGTTACTGCCTTGGACAGCTGGAGTCGAACTCGGACTCGATTCTGTGTGGGTTTCGTATATCTGGAAGATCACAGTTGCAGGAGCTGTGGGAGACACAAAGCTTTTGTTAAGAACAGCTAGCTTCATAGCTTCATAGCTGATTGGAGAATGTCTAACAGTATCCAAATGGCTTAGTGTGACCAAGCAAGCATATTCTATAATCAGTGTGGCCTTGCACCGGGATTAATGCACCTAGATTAATTGTGTTTACATTTTCAATATTGCCCTAATCCGCTCATTGGCAGTCCACAATGGGAGGTCAGTAATGCCCGTAGCTCCTTTCAGGGTCATGTCTTTTATCACCGGAACAATGTAAAACCCAGCCAGTGGACCTCCCGCCTGCAGGGCAACCTTGTTGCTGCACACATGTAACTGGGTGGTCAGCGTGCAACAACTTTGCACAAAAACCCAAGTAACACATACGCATGTGGACAAGGTCAGGTCCGTCGACCGTTATATAAGATATCGCAGCGGGTGTTTGTCGGCGATATCTGTTTATCTAACGACCTAACGAAGACCGAAAACTGAAGACCCGCGCTCGTCTCGGCCATTTATTGTGGCTCAGTTCCGTGAGAGCCAAGCAGCTAAATCCAGCGAAGAGTCGGAGTTCGACAACGGATTTCGAATAATTCGCACAGCATTTTGATGACCTTCTCGGTCGGTCTGTGTGGCATTTTATCTAGCCAGATATTGCCTTTGTGATCTTTATCTAAGTGTGTGGTTTATTTTTATATCTCTGTGGGTTCGGGATTGCTATAAAAGCGAGAATCTCTTTTATGGTCACAGCGAGTCGCATCGTCACCTCTTTGGGCTCTGGGGTATGGGGTCTGGGGTCTGGGGTCTGGTGTCTGGGTTTTTGGCTTTGGGTCCGTTGATGAGCTGATGAGCTGATGAGCACAAATGTTGCGTTTCCCATGCTCGCCGTGGAACCGATTTGCTTATGTTTGCTGTTGTAGTTTTATAATGTGTACAATATTTTGGTTTGGCATGAGCTTATCGGCCACCAGGCCATCATAAAATGGCAAAAAAAGAACCAAATAAAAGAGAGCTGTGCTCGTTGGATAGGACAGCTGGCCACAGTCTGCAGTTCAGAGGGGGAAAAACCTGTGTACACTTGTATATATCGAAATATCATTTAAAATGGTTCTTGATTTAGAAGACATATGTATTTCTCATTGTGTAAACCTAACACCTACTAACCATGTCCCTCTCACTCTCTCTCCTTGCAGATAAGATCACAGAAACCCTATTATACCGCAGATCCCGAAGTCGACTCACTGGTAAGTACAGAAAAAGAAAAAAACGAAAAGCAAAGCTGGCAACAAAGTTGCACAGCCTCCTTAGCAGCAAGTTGCCAAAGCCAAAGATCATGGCTATTTTTTTTTATTTCTTTCCCCCAGTGCTCTTGAGTGTGTGTGTGTGTGTGTGCATCACCTTGACCCAAAACAACGACGACAATTGAATAATTTTCTTTTATTTAGAATAAATCACTGTGAATTTAGCAAAAGCCACAGCCAACGAACGCAATTTATGAGCATTTGTTCGTCAGACCGAACTGAGTTGTTTAGTCATTTTATTGGACAGCGTTGCCATACTTTTCGCTCTTGCTATTCGCCCGCTCTCGGGGGGATATAGTAGTCAGTCTCTGGGCGATATCGGGGCATATAGACATGCATATAGGGGAGTCGAGCGACGAGCGAACCCATGCGAACGACAATATGAAGCAGAACGATTTAATGATGCATATGACATTTTTGCACTCTCTAAATGGGCTGCCTGCCTGCCAGCCAGCCTTGGGTGTGCAAAGAAAAAAAAAAAAGAAAAAGAAAAAAAAAACAGAAAAAATAAGTAAAAATGCAAAAAAAAAAAAGAAAACAGATGCAAAAAGTAACAACAATGGAGCCAACGTCTTGGCTTTAGTGGAATATGCATTCGCGATCTTGGACAGCAAAGGGGGGCTCGATCCAAGGCAAATGCCAGCAGCACAACCTTGACGATGATCATGATCGCCGCTCATGATGAGCTCAAATCTTCGAGGATCATTATTATGGTTATAGTTTGGGGGGAACGGAACGGAACGGAACTCATGCTAATCTGCCACAGGGCATCCAGATTTTGAGCACTCCGATGGGAAGGAAGCTCGTTTATGAGCAACAGCCACAAGAAGTGAGGATCCACACTGAGTCAGAGGCGCTGTGTTTGGGCATACACGTATATAAAGTAGAGCTTACATCCAAATTCATTTAACAAATTTAGCTGCAAACATCCGTAAACATCCTCCAACCACCCAGGTTAGGCATAAGCCAGCCACACAACCGCCTCAGCAGATCCTGATCCCAATATTTTGTGAAATCTTTTTCCTGGCATTCCTCAGCCCGCAGAGTCATAACAATTTTTATGGCCATCAGCTGGGAAGTGCGGGGAACGTTGGGGGGGCCAAAAAGAGATCATTTCGGAGGCAGCAGCATCCAGCAGAATGTAAATCAAGACGGAAATGCCGCGTGCAAAAAGTGCAAAACGAGCCATGCAATTGCCTACCAGCTAAGCCAAAGTCGGATGATGGAATAAATGCAAAAAAAAAAACAAAAAATAAGAACAAATCCATATGGATGGTGCACATATAGACGCATATATACATATATACATATATGTAGTTCAGAGAGCCGCGAGTCTGGCGGAGTATAAAGAGATTATGGGCAAAACTAATTTTAATTGGCGGCAGTCGTAAATGTGTCACTCACTTACCCACTCACTCACGGCGGAGTTTCCTCTGGTGGCCCTAATTTTATGCACTTGCAGATTAGTTTATTAGTTGTAGTACAAAATCACTGAAAAAGCGCCGAGTTCCTACCGCGCCGCCTGCATACGAGTATGCCCCTCGTGCATAGATCGTCTTGGCCATGGCCGTGTGTCTATCTTGTCTTTTGGCCCGCTAGCGTCTGCGTACTTTGGCCATAAATCATTTTGGCATGCCACTCTGTGGTTGCCACTCCCCCCGCGTGCTCCGCCCCCTTTATCCGCTATCGTGTTTGAACATTTAAAAGTGCATTTAGTAACACTCACTTAAAGGAAGAGGCAGAAATAAAAGAAACCCCTTGCTATTAAAATGTTTATGGCATGTCTTGGGTTAAAATGGAATTCCTGGCTGCAGTAGCCGCAACAATAACCAAAACCAAACAGGCCACACAGCAGCAGTTAGCAGCATCGTAAAAATGTCAAATGTCAAACTGATGTTTTAATTAGCGGTCTGGGCACACCAGCAATCACTTCAATGCCTCTGTGTTTGTGCGTGTGCGTGTGCGTGTGAGTTTGAGTGTGCCAGGGTGTTTTGTAAAACAAAATTAAAATGTTAATTTGAAGTTGTAATCGCGAATGATCTAAATCTCAGGAGTCTCATATCTTAACCTACTACATTGGCATTTCTTCTCCTCTTCTTTCAGATGGTGCAAGCAATACAAGTACTTCGGTTTCACCTTTTAGAATTAGAAAAAGTAAGTAACGATTTCCCAGTAATTTTTCTTACTCTAAGTATACCACTTAAGTCAGCTTAAACATTGCCATAGCTATAGCTTCAGTATCAAAGCCTATTTATGCAACCTCATCAAAGCGGGCAGAAAAAGCAGCATTTGTTTAGTCATTGCAATTAACTGAAAAAGCCAGAGTGGACTTGGCCGGGCCAAGTCGCAGTCGTCGGCAATCATTTATCAACGCCCCAAAAAGACCACCCAAAATGCTTAGCCAGGAACCCACAAGCCCGGGAACCCAGGACCCAAAAACACAGTCTCCAGCCGGCAGGGCCATAAATAAAACCGGGTCCAAAACGCCGGGGCGAAAAAAGCAGGCAAATAGTTGCCAACGGGCGCGCATTTCAATTACCAACATTTGTGTTGACATTTTATTGAGCCATGTTGCAAACGGGGTGAAAAGTGGTCAAGGGGACACATGTATAGTTGCCCAGCGGCCGGCCGCCTATCTATATATACTTGTATATATACATATATATATATATGTATCTGTATCTGTATCTGCAGTTGGTCTAATACACTTGCAAAACGTCTAAATTAAAGGAGCCGGGCAGCAGAAGGAAAAAATGCAGCTGAAAATTGAATTAATTGCCAATCAAAGTGAAATATTTGTTTGCGGGGCAGAAGGAGGGGAAACAGGAAGTGGGCCTAGACCACAAATATTTGGCCAGCGGCAGGTGTTTGCTGTAGTTGGTTACAGTTTCATGCGTAAGATAAAAAACGAAAACGCACAAAAGGCAAATTTTTTACGAACAATGGAATGCATTCAGGTTTCGGCATCTCTTTTGTTGTTGATACATGAGGTGTGATGACTGCAGGGACTTTACCCCCTCCCCCCCCCTCGATTTTCTAACACAATTCCTAGATAACGCAGTCACATTAATTATTTTCCCAAGTAAATTGAATGGGGGGGAGAGGGCGGGGGGAGAATTTTACACAAAGAGGGTTCTGTGCCACGACACCTACTTGATTATTAGACACTTTATGGTCTAAATGGAAAAATTACAGGTTGCCTAATTCGTTTTAATTTCAAATAATATGCAAGCGACTTCGGGTGCGTGTCTCCCAGCCTGTGACTTAATGGAAGTTGTTCCTCAAACGTGGTCGTAATTAATGCCGGCTAGCCCCCTCATTTCTGTATTTTATTTGTTGTATCTGCTGTATCTGCTGTATTTTGTTGCTGCTGCTGTGCTGAGAAAATTAATTAGGCAAATGCGCAACGAAGCGTGGAGCGAACCTAAACCTAAACCCAAACCCAAACCCAAACCCAAACCCAAACCGAAACCGAAACTGAAACCGAAACCGAAGCCCAGAGCCCAGAGCCGGTGCCGGAGTTTAAGCCACTGAGGCTGAGTGCTAAGCCGGCCAGAAAACCCGTCCGAAAGTCGCTCTTCACTCGTTTTTCAATTAAGTCTTAAGTAAGAAATTATGCAAAACATTCTACACGAACCGAAAAAAGACCGCAGCAGAACAAGGCGAAACGCTCAGGGAATATATATAGTGAATTGGAGTGGAGTGGAGTGGAGTGGAGTGGAGTGGAGCTGGCACATCATTAACGGCGATTGTTTAAGATCCGCAGAACATGGATACTATCGATTTATAAGTCAGACAAAGATCTAAATACATTTTTAAGATGGAACACTTGACGGATGCAAGATTGCTGGCCAGTATCTTGGCCCTGCACTTGACCCAAAGTCGTTTGCTGTGGAATGCGGCATCTGGCGGCCGCTTTTTGCGGCGAGGGCCTAGACCATGGCTATATGGGCTAATGACGGCGAAAAGGAATCGAACGACGGGCGAAGAAGAGTCAATCAAGGTGCAATTAGTGGCTAATCACCACCAGACGCTTTCTAAGCCCGCGAAAGCAAACAAAAGCGCAAAACTAGTGCAGTAAGCCAAGTTAGTCAGTCAGTTGGCCAGCTGCAATTTGCTGCACCCTGTATAGAAAGCCAGAACAGCACAGTGCAGGAGTGCAGAAAAACAAAACTAAAACAGCCAAGATCTTTATCAACATCACAGCAGCGGCCGAGAGCACGACAGGTTTTTGTTTTGTCATTTGTCACTCACACAGCTTGCGACACACACGAAACCAACAAAGCCAACAAAACCAACAAAGCCAACACAGCCAACAAAACCAACAAAGAACTGTAGCAACTTGTACTGAAAAACGTCAAATCGAAATCGAACCGTAAAAATCAAGCATAAAAAGCACACTCATTTATATGCAGCCAACAAAATGCAGCGGTCGATTTTTTGGTGTATAAAATAAATATATAAATGCAAGCAACAAAACGACAGCAAAAAGCACAGCTACAATGAAATACAAAATATACTTAAATAAAATGTGCGGGTTGACTTGCAAAAAAAAAAAACACCAAAAAAATACAGAAAAAAACATACAACATCTATATGGGAGCGAGCAAATGTATATCTGTATCTGTGCATATTTGTTGCCGCTGCTGAAAACAATAAAAACAACAACGGCGAACAGAATCAGTTAAAAAGACGTTTTCAAGACTTGTGTCTGTCAAAAACTGGTTTGGCAGTCTCAGTTGCTCAGTTGCTCAGTTGCTCAGTCTCGAAGCTCCAGGCTTTGGGGCCCCAATCCATAGTACCCATACATACTACCTAGTACCCAGTACCCAGTACCCAGTACCCAGTCTCCAGCTTTTTAGCTCCCCACAGCACACGGACAATTCTCGTCACAGAGTCACATGCAAAAAGAAAAGAAAATAAAAGAAAAGAAAAGATACAAAATAAAATACAGAGAAAAAATCAAGCAGGCAGGCATTGCAATTGACAAACAGACAGTGGGACGGTGGGACAAGCCGACTGATGGACAGATGGACAGTGGGACAAAGAGACAGACAAGCGGGCAAACGCAGACGGTGATGGAGTGGGAGAGGGGGAGGGGTAGGGGTAGGGGGACGGGGACACAACACGTTGGGTCAGTTGCACACGCTTCTCCGCCAGCGGGGGGCATGGGTATCGTATCGGATCGGGGAATCGGAATAGGAATCGGAATCGCTTGGGTTAAAGCCGGCATGGGGGCATAACAGAACCCAGCACAACAACAACAGCAACAGCACCGCCAGCAACAACGTTTTGGGGGCCTTGTTTTGATGGCCTGGCCAAGATCGCTTCGGGATCTCTCGCTAAAAAACACCAGCAACATCACCATCGACAGCTGTGTACTTTTGGCTTTGGCGAGGATGCAAGCCAAGCGATGATTTTCGAGCACTTTTTTTTTTTTTTTGGGCTGAAACGAATACATCACAGGGAACTGACAATCCTAACTCAGATATGAGCAAAGTAGTAGTTACGTTTGTGGGGCACAGGAGGTTCGATCTTAAAGAGCAAGGTTGATAAGCTATTATGGCCACTTATGCAACACGTACTACCATTAATTGCACTGCATTTAAATGTCAGAGAGAGCGCAGTAAACTTGTTAGACAGACTTTTGAATGGGGCGAATACTCGTATAGTGCAAGCTATCTATGAGCGGAAATCGAGAATTACCACTGCGCAGATTGGAGCGATTTGCATCGAGATTAGAACGGAGGAAGCTGCCAGGGAGGGGTGAGGAGCTGGACGGGGCGGGAAAAGTTTTGCCTAACAGGATGTACAAATGAGCGTCAGCATTTACAAGCAACGCCCTCTGGTTGCTGCTGCTGTTGCTGCCGCTGCACCAGTCGCCCTTGTTGCTCGTGGGGCCACCCAATGTGCAACAGCAGCAGCAGCAGCAGCAACAGCAGCAATGTGCAACAGCAACATGGGGCCACTGGCAGTCATAAATATCGCAATGAGCCGCTCGAAAATGTCACATACAATGCTGACAAATTAATCAAAACTTATCAGCCAGCCGGCATCGGAACTCCGCCAGTCTCCGAAGGGCCACAACTTGCAACAGCAGCAACAACGGCAGCAGCAGCAGCATCGCATAAACATATCAATTTGGTGGGCGCCCTCATGTTGCATGTGCATGTGCGGCAACATGTTGCTGGCGCGCTAATTGCACGCCTTATGGATATTGTTATGGTCACTTTGACAGCTACAAGTGCAATCATAAGACCGCCACGAGTCGCGAGGCACCTCCGCCAGCAACATGTTGCCGCTGCTGGGGCAGCTTATCAGCGGCGGCGACAAATTTGACATTGTCCTGTCATAAACCAGTTGCTGCCGGGCCCGTTGCTCTTTTTATCATATTTTTGCCATTTTTGTTGCTGTTCTTTTTTGTTATTTTGGCTTTTGCGTATGTTTTTTTGGGTGACAATAACATTGAAAGCAGCCTGCAAACGAGTTTGGCCAGTTTGGGCAATGGGCAACAAGTTAATAGCCTGGCTGTTGCAGCTTTTGCAGGCCAAAAAACGTACAGAAAAGAAGCAGCAGCAGCAGCAGCAGCAACAACAAACAATTTGCATAAGCAACGCGCACTTTTTCGTAAATTAAATGCCTGGCCCGGTTAAATGGAGCACCCTGTTGTTGCCTGTGTTGCAGTTGTTGCAGTTGTTGCTGCTGTGTCTGCCAGCCATGGCCCAGTGCAATTAATTTCTTTTTAGCCGTGGCGGCGGCTGCATTCCTCTCTTTGTTGCTGCATATTTGCATACGAGTATATGCCTGACTCACACTCACTTTGGCCTTATCGCATTTGTTTTATCACACACACACAACACAACACAACACAACACAACACTCACAGCAGCAACAGCAGCAACAAGAGGGCCTTAAAAACGCATTCTGTTTGGGCCAAGTCTTCATGGGCCTGTTGCCTTTTGCCTTTTACCCTTTTCCCGCTGACGATGACGCCAGCGATCCTCCACTCCATGTTGCTAATGCGAGTGTTGCACGTGCTGCTGTCTCATGTTGCTGCTCGGTCTTGGCCCGGCTGGTTATTTGGCTGAAAGTGTGCCCCGGGGCTAAGCTGCCTGCCTCGTTTCGTTCGGCTGCTTGGCTGGTTGGCTGCTCGGCTGGTTGGCTGGCCACTTCCTTTTCGGCCAGTGCATTATTTCGTACCTCTATGCATATTTATGGGCCTTGGTTGGGAGCCAAAGCCGCTGCCTCAGCCATTTTTGAGTGCCATCATCATGTTCACGGGTCTGGGGCGATGGAGTCCGACTTTTCAGGTAACGCATCAAAAGCAATTTGCATGCCATTTGCTGGGGATTGTGGTGGGGGAGGGGTAGGGGGAGGGGGAGTGGCAGATCCGCCAACCGGGATGAGCAGGTTTCTGGCTGGGGCAAGAATGCGATGGCGCTTAGTGTATGGCAATGTTTAAGCTGGCTTCAAGTGTAGATATAAGCGATGAGTGAAAACTAAATATCAGCGATACCTTACACATGCAATATTTACTTGTCACTGCGTTCTAAAATGCATTAAAATACCTACTAATGTACAAAAGACGTGTATAACTGATTTCAAAATCGATGCATATACAATACAACATATAATATACAATTGGCTACATTTCCATCGTCTAATGTGCTTTCGTTACTATTTTAAATGTTTTTCGTACATAGCATAAGCAACCCCTCTAGTTATAATACATAAGTCCCCCCTTGGAAACATATCACACAGTCTGATGTTTTCAGAGCACCCCGTTTAGAGTGTAGCACGAAAAGAGCCCCCCTTTGAATGCACCCCCGCCCGCCCCTGAAGAAAACGACACAAAACTGATGATCTCTTCTCTCTCTCTCTCTTCTCTACCACCTTCTCTGCCTTTTTCGCGGGGTTGTCTCGTTGCAGGTACACGAGTTATGCGATAACTTCTGTCATCGGTATATATCGTGTTTAAAGGGTAAAATGCCAATAGATTTAGTGATCGACGAACGGGACACCACCAAACCACCGGAGTTGGGATCGGCGAACGGAGAAGGGCGCAGCAACGCCGACTCCACATCGCACACCGATGGAGCTAGTACACCAGACGTTGTGAGTACCCCCTTCGCGGGAGCACATGGTCCTATATTGGCGAGCTACAATGCGGTGGTGCACCCATGTTCGTAGTACGATAACGACCTTCTTGCAAAAACGAAGCGGGTGCTCACAATGCCCTGGGATTAAATGAATCAATAATAATAATTGCGATCAATCAATACGAAATGCCAATCGAGCGAATAACCGAGCGATAACCACAAAAAAAAAAAGAAAAGAAAAGAAAGTAAAGAAATGAATGTTGCTGCACACTGTTCAAGCAAATTAAGTAAAATTAATTCACTTTGTGCGAAAACAAACATAATATTAATATTGATGAATTCAAATCCAAATCCGAACGCAGAAGAAGTTGTACGTCATTATGAACACACACAAAACACCCACACACACACATTGTAAATTAGTCAGAATCAGCAAAAGCAAGCAAAAAAAAAAACCATACAAAAAACAAAAAGCGAAGAAAGCTCCAAACAAAAAATATTACACACACAAAACACAAAAATATATTAATAAATTCAGAAATATACAGAATCAAGCGAAAAGGAGAGCAGAGGAATTTCCTAGCCGGAGCAGCAGCAGCAACATCAACGGCAGCATGCAACATGCAACATGCGGCAGCAACATCGCCGGCCAGCAGCAGCAGCCGAGGACAGTAACCGACATGAGTGACTAACCAGCGACAAACGAGCTTCCAAGAGGCTTCGGCCACAATCCGAACCGAAAAACACAACGAACCGACTACACGAACGACCAAACCGAACTGCGAACCACGAATCACGAGTGTATCTCGCGGATGCGGATGCGTATGCGTATGCGGATGCGGATGCGGATACCCATTAATGTTGCTATCGCTGCCACGGCCAGAATTTGTTTGCTCTCCTCTGTGTACAGTAAATGCCATAAATATAAGTTCCGAAAAGCACTGCGGACAGCCGTGGCCAGGGCCGAAGTGAGTACACTTTTGCCTGCGCCGCGCGCCTTCCCAGTTCATCTCACGCCCTCTCAACAAACAAAAAACAGAAAACAGAATACAGAAAACACGTAAACACAACAAACATCAGTTTATATATCTCAAGCAGATTGTAAATGATAAAGATAAACAATACGAAACAAACGCAACTGAGCAACAATAATTAGAGCAACAAACAATTTCGCTTAATTTGTAAAAAGTACCAACAACTAAAGAAACAAGAAAGCCAGATAAGAAATGCATAAAGTAATTGAGAAGAACTAAATTACAATGAACCATGTTCCAGAACTTCGTTTTTGCAAGAGGCCCATATAGCTCGCCAATATATTATTAATTATTATTAACAAAAAACCCAACACTCACACTCACCATTAACCAACTATTTTTGATTATTTTTCTTTACTTAACCCACACTGAATACCCTCAAAAAAAAAAAAAAAACAAAAACAAAAAACTACCAACCAACACAAATTGAAGTAATGAACTTATATTATGAGAAAGTTTACTAACCCCAAAACTAACCAATTTTTAACAATTTTACATATGCACATAACTCTATATAGAGTTCTATATAGAAACTATATATAAATACCCACAAATACGCATATATTATATATGTATACTGATATGATATGATATACGAGAGCTGGCCTGACTCTTCTGCCCTGATCCTCATCGGGTACAGTCAGTTAGACAGTTAGACAGTGGGATCGATGGGCTCGCTCATCGGTTTTTGAGTTTGTAAACTTGTAAATACTTGACATCCCCCGTCCCTCCTCTCTGAACAATAACAGCAACAACAAGCAGACACTGACATAGCCAAAAACAAAAACAAAAACAAAAGCTAAACTATAAAATACAGAAAGCAGAAAACAGAAAAACAAAAAACACCAGACACACAGAGTATACGAGTATACATACCCCAACATTTCTAAAATCTCTCTCTATCTATATTACGAAAACTCTTACGTAAATCTGTGCCAATTACTTGGAAAATGATCACAGCCCAGCACCCAAGACTTTTCACCGCTGGAGGAGACCTATGCCAGTTATCGCATCAAACACGAGGCGGACTTTTAGTCCCCCTCCCCCCCCTCGACTTTTCCCCCTCGACCCCCTCAGCAGTTCTCTATGAATATACTGAAAATCGATCTAATATAGAGATAACGCTTAGCCATGTAGTTTGTAACTAAAGTCAAGTCTAGGCTGCGCTTAAAAGAATTCACTCGCAAGTAAAAGAGAGAGGAGCAAAACGCTAAAAGTATAGTTAATTCCTAGAAACTTCTAAACATATTTTCTATGCTTAGTTTTCAATTTTTTTTGTTTGTCTATATGTTTTCGGGAATTTTTCACTTTAGCAAACGTGTATACGATTTTTCAAAAGCAAAACGTCCTTTTCACTCCTCGTGTTTTACAACACTGGAGCGAACTTGCCAAATAATAAATAATCGCAAAAAAAGAAAAAAGAATAAGCTAAATGAGAATATTAACTATTTTCGTTGATCTTTTTTGTTTAACTCTCAACATGCAACGCATATACGTAAAAAGAGATACCAGAAAAGAAACCCCAACCTGAGTTCAAATGCAAAGTATACGAATAAAACTTTATTGTTTATTAAATAAAAATGAAATCGAAACAAAAACAAAAATAAGAACTTAAAGTTAATTTAATTAATTGAGGATTGCAATGCGCCTATACGAACGACATTTTAAATGAGCCGATACCCTTCAAGAACAATGATATACGTAAATCAACAGCAACAACTAAAAACTAAACAAACTTTAAGCATTTACTAAGGCAAATCGAAAACTACGCGATACTACTATTATAAAATAAACATAAAAGGAGAAAGCTAATGTAATTTAATTGAATTAGAGAGTCGTGGCGAAACTTAGAGATCCCACGCTCTCCTCTCCCCCCAATTGTATACTATAGCGTACGTTATATAGTTCTTAGTCAGGCCCCAAAATCCCCAAAATCCCCAAAATCCCGGAAATCCCCAATTTCCCCACTTAGGAGTTGTATGCTAGGCGAACACCTAAGTTTGCAATCGAAACTCAAAGATACGAAGATACGAAAATCGTTAGCAGCAAACCCCTCTTCTAGCTACCAAAACCAACCAACAAAACACTTTCTACTGCTAATTTCTACTACTATTTTGAGTTGTAGACCTACTAAACCAACAAACTACAAAAAATGTACTTAAATCGAGCTGCGAACAGTCGATCGCAGTTCCTCAGCTATATGGGCAGTCATTTGTATACTTAGACTATAGTCGAACCGATTCCCAGCGGTTTATTATAGCCAACTTACTAAAAACCAACAACAACGTGAAAAGCTTTTGTACTATTTTTTCAAAACTACAAAACGAAAACCACTTGCAAAACTATAAAGAAATTTGCAACAAAAAAAAATTAAATTAGTTGTTGTACTTTGTCTCAAACCCAGAAATAAAAAAAAAAACAAAAACTTGTATGTAAGAAACTAAAATTTAACTTGAAAAATCGCTGTAATTATGTAATAATTTTTCTGTTAGCATAATTCGCCGCTTTTTAGTTAAAAACAAATCAAAACACTGTTGCAAAAAAGGAGAGAAAATACGAAGATGAACACTTTGTTTCCTATGAGTTTAGTGTGAGCTTTTTGCATTTCGTTAAATATTATTTTTAATGATTTTTGTATTAAATGTTTTGCTACCAAAAAAATACAAAAATGAAAAAAAGAAAAAAAGAAGCAAAATTTTTATTGTTGCATTGTAAAAATAAACTAAAAATACAAACACAAATACTGAAACTGAAATACGTAATTGCTTTAGGTGATATTTTATAAAAATATAACACAAGTAAAAATAATAATAAAGAACTAAGATTAAAAAATGATGCAAAATATATACGTAATATGTTTTAAAAATCGAAAGAAGGCGCTTTTTTGCTTTTTACTATTTTTAAAATATAAAATAAATAAATAAATTAACCATAATTTGAGCATACATTTTTTAATAACTATTATTATTATTATTGTTTTTACAACTGAAACGTTTTATTTAGTTTTTAGCAAAATTGTAAAATGAAAGTAAATGTTAAAAGAAATGGAGAAATGGAGGAGAGAAAACGCAATCAAAAATTGAGAGAAAAGAGAAAAGTAAAATAAAAATCCAACACAAAACAACCAGCAACTTCTATACGATATACGAATACATTTTAATGTAATATTTTTAATTATTTATATGTATACTAATAATATAATTAAAACAAGGAAAAACAAAAACACAGAAGAATTAAGTAAAAACAAAAACTACAGAGTAAAGTTTAAAGAGTTAGCCAATAAATATATGAAACAAACGAAGAAACAAAAACAACAAAAAAAACCAAAATATATTTGAAAAGTATAAAACAAAATGAAATCGATTTTTTTCTGGCAAACCTAGTTTATAAGCAAGCAAGGATTTTAGGACTTCTCCCTGAATCGAACTGGGAGTATTAGGATGCTATTGAAGATCACCATTCGAGGATATTCCGCCGATGAAACCAAAGAAGGATGACTATTAAAAAGGATTCGACATTTTTCAATTCTTTCAGCTGGATTTTTCAGAACACCTAAGTGCGCATGGATTTCAAGATGGATATATATCTATAGTTTAGGCACTTCTTCTACTTTTCAGCCGCGTTTGGATTCGTCTCCTTGGTTCCACAGATCTTTGGATGCTATTGCAGTATTTCTGTCTTTTGGTTTTCAGGAAAATCGGATCGGAATTTTCGATTATCGGTTTTTGAAATGACCTCAAGAGAGCCTTACTCACTTGCTGCCATTGTTCATGGTTCTTTTACAAATAGGTACCTAACATACTAAGGCTTTTGTGACTTTCAACGCAGCTTAGGGCCCTTTTAGAACATTAATATTTCTCCTTAATATTTATAACCTACTATATTACTTGCAATATAATGACCATTACTATTATAACCAATGACTTCTTGAGACACATCCGTAAAACTTACTTTCTTCCAAAGTGCAAACGAGTTCTTCAGCTATTTGCACCCTGCTCAGGAACTGGAAACTGGACATACTCCATACTTCTGGCTCCTGTTCCATTAGCAGCGGGTGTAAGTTGAGAGGAGCTCGGCTCGTATTACCCAAAACCCAGTCGAAGGACGAAACCAGGCGCAGGCGGCACGTGTAAGCCGCTTAAAGTGCAGAGGGAGGTTTTCGATCCAGAATATTGGGGGTGCTGCCAGGGATCACTGGCTAAGTGCGCCAGATCTCAGAAACTCTGAAACTCTGAAACTCTGAAACTCTGAAACTCTGAAATTCGAGCAGTGAACCCAACCCAACCCAACCCAACCCGATCGTATCGTTTCGTATCGTATCGTATGTTATGGTATGGTATCGTATGGGACAGCTGCCACGCGGGGAAAGAACGTGTGTGAAACACCTTAAATGACTCTTTTTTTTGTCGGCCTGGCTTAAATTCCCTGTTTTTTGTTGTTTTTATTTTTGGGTGCGTGTTAGATGAGTTCGTTCGCTTAATGGTGGCTACATGTAATTTGGCATTTTGCGTGATTGCCCTGGGCGTGTTTCTGGGCTCTTCAAAGTCAAACCAATTCAAAAGGAATTTCCACCGAAGAAAATGCTCTTTCGTGTGGCTTGAGTTTTGTATTAATTTCTCGAGCAACGCCCCAAAGCAAACGCAAACAATTTTCCAAGCAGCGCGCGAAGTAACCTATAATTTTAGAGACATTAAGACAATCCAATCCCTTTCCCAAAACTGCCCAACTGGTTTTGAAATCGAAGACCAGGCCTGAACCAAACTCTCACAAAAAAACGAGTACGAGAAATACACAGCAAAGGATCGAAGACTTTGGGGCTTTGGTTTTGGCTTTGGCTTTGGCTTTGGCTCATTAGCGGCACTCTCACCCGAAGACTTTTGGGCCGAAATACGAGTTAGCCAAAAGGATTTCTTTCTTATAATTTGCTTTTATGCGGTTTTTTTGTTTTTTTGTGTTTTTTTTGTTTTTTTGCCTTTTTGTTGTGTGTTTGTTTTTCAGGCTTGCGGCTTTTGGCGTCGTCATACTGTCTGCGTTTTGTGGCACAAACGAAACCGCAGAGCAGACTTGTCCCGAAATTTGTGCATTCATTTGTGAAACAAAGAGGGACCATCGCCAAGTCCAAGGCAACAATTAATAAGCCAACAGGCCGCAAAAGCCCTACAAATGCCCAAAAAGTCCAGAAAGTTTGATCGCTTTTTTTTTTGGGTGGGAAACGAGTTCTGAAATACCCCTGTGTTACATTTAGTATGCATGTTCCTAAATCAGTTTATTAGGACAAATTCCGTAAATTAAAATCACATTATATATGAGGAATTGCGTAGGGGAAGCATAGTTTCCAGGCGATTGCCGTGCTAATACACTCCCCGGAATACAGGGTACTCAGCGAAACCCAACGTCATGTGCGCCCTGTGATCCGTCGATCTTTTGTTATTATGTATGAAGTGTCGCGTTGGCAGGAATTTCTCCATCGCACAACCAACAAAAGCAACAAAAGCAACAAAGCCAACAAAAGCAGACGATCCACAGACGGTTTTTTGGGTGGCGGACGGCGGACAGGGGAGGGGTGACCGCAAAAATGTCATCACTGCAAATGTTTCAATGCAGTTGCCACAAGATTTCGTCTGCGGCTGATCTGATGTTCCTCTTTTTTTTTGTTAGCTTTCAACGGCAAATTTTTTGATCAGTATTTGGTTTTGGTTTTGCCAGGGGAATTGCACGTACTGAACGCGTTGAATGCGATACCTTTTGGGTGAAAAGACATGCCAAACTGACGGCTCTGCCATTCTATAGCCAATCGCAAAGAAAGAGGATTAAATCCTAATGAAAACTTTGGCCACAAAATCAACTCCTAGTCGTAAACATTTTATAGAACAACCCTTTTGCCATTTAACTGTTTTGCTCGATTCCAGGAAATCGTAGAGGCTGGGCAAAAAACATTTTTGAAATCTTAATGAAATTTCGCTGCTCAAGTGTTGCCTTCAAAGGACGGCGGCCGACAGGAGGAATACTCTACCTGATTGTGTCAACCCTTTTTTTTTTTTGTTGGCCCTGTTGCTTACGTTTTGGCCATGATCGGGGGAGGGGCGGTGTGGGGCCGGTCGAAAAGTATCAATTCAATGGAAATTTATGCCGTAAAAATGCCACAAAAACACACACACACACTCTTTGTCTTGGACTAAAACATTTTTTCCAATGAACACACAGTTTTGGTTTCATTTTTTACGTTTTCGGCTTTGTGAAATATTTTTGCACCGAGCTCCTCTATCTCTTGGCCATTCAACTAAGCTGCAAATCGGTTTAAGAGCTTAGCGAAAAGGCGAGGGAAATTATACAAAGTCCGTTGGACGGTTTACTTTTGTGTCATTAGGCAAATGCAGCACCTCGCCCAGGCTTTTACCTTCTTTTTTCTCTGTTTTTTTTATATATTTTTTTTTATTATTTTTTTTTACCTTACCCACCTGAGCGAAGGAAGCCCTATGTGGGAGCTCAGCTCAGCTCTGAACAATTACCATTAATTACCCGGCGTATTCGCTGCACTTGGCACCGCAAATAACGCCACTGAAGTCCACTCGAATATCAAAAGGAAAGAGCAGGACAATTTACGCTTGTTTTAAACTCGATTAGTCAGCAGTTGATCCTATCATCGGATCACCCGCTCACCCGCTCTTCCCCTCTCCACCTCTACCCCCGATCCCTTTTGACCCCATTGAGTGCTTTTCAATTACCAACACGCAACTGACCACAGAGAAAATATAAGAACGGGGGCCCTTAAGTCCGCTTAGCCCGTATTGACCACTTGTAATGTGTAATCGAATCCGGCTTGAAGGGCATCTATTTCCTATGATTCAAACATCAAAAAGGGCAGCCACTGACCGCTGCTAATTGAATTTGGCTCGAGTCTCTTAACCCTTTTCGCAAGGTCCTTAAGCATTTGCTGCTGATTGATTAATGTGGTTTCGAATGGCTACCAATTTGATATGGTCCCCATTGCATATGGAATGCATTTTCTTTTGAACATGGCTATTTTGCCTTGTGGCGTTGGACTCCACTTTTTGGTAGCTAATTTTTGGCTCTGAATCCGAGTTGGTCGAATGATTTCGCCCACATCTTCGAGGACATAAATCACTTGCACTTAAACCCGCTGCTGGCGACGTCTCCGTTTCTATCTGTATTTGCCCGTCTATCTGCCGGATTGTCTGATTGTCTGTTGTTTGCCTTGGCCATTAGGCCCAGTCCTGGATCTTGGCTTATTTTCGGAAGGGTGTCCTTAGGCCTTTGTTGTGCTGTTGTTGTGCTGTTGTTGTGCTGGCATTTCTATTGGCCCGGAAGCTGTGCGGCCAACATCTACAAAATAGTCGGCTCAAACTTATTTTCGTGCGGGGCAGCAAATTTTTATTGCCCTTTTGTGCTTTATTTCCTGCGCACTATTTGCGGGCCCAAGAAGTTTTCCACGAGGAAATCCCCGGAGCTTGGGAGTTGGGGCTCGGCTTTATGCCTGAATGGCGCGCCGAGCATTAGATAATGGTGTTCCTGCTTATTGCTTACATTGGATTTTTCCTTATCCCCACATCTCGGAGTCTTTGGGGGGGATTTTCTATAATTTGCAGGCAGCTTAGCAAATTCCGCAGTGGCCAGGACCCGGCAGGGGTGTGGTGGTAGCGGGGGTAGCGGGGAACTAGCCAAAAATAATTTATTGCATATATAATAGCGCACGTGCCACGAAACCCTACTCCTTTGTTTATTTTTTGCCTTGGCCTATTTTCTACTTTTTTTCTACCTAGACAGTTCGTTGATAAATTGCTCTATTTATACTATATCTTCTTTTAAAGTAATATTTTTTTTTTATATTTCACAAGTAGAAGGAAAGCTCCATTAACGTTTAGCTCCAAGTTTTAATTAAGCAGTAGGTTTGGAGGGCTGCTAAGTGCAGCTTAACAGAAATCTCTAAGCTACTTTTACTTGCCAAGTACTCAGCCCTGGGAAATCGCCTTCTCTGCTGCCCCTTTCTCCAACTTTCCGCGTATTTTTCCCTGAGAGTTCTCTGAGTGCTCAGGCTGCTTAGCCGCCAAGGCAATTCCCATTTGGGCCACATATGCCCGGCATTATGGGGGCATAAATAAAAATGCCTGCCACGCTCGCTGCTAATAAATGAAATATGATGCCACCCACCACCCAACACCCATCACCCTCAATGGAAATGGGAAATTGTCGTAGCTCCTGTTTATTGGCCCGGCCTCAAGTTTTCAATATCGCTGCATATTTCTGCACGGCGACACAATTTCTATATTTTGGCAAATTATTTTCTCGGTCGCGTATTGGATTTCCCCTTGGACGGCTGCCGAGCAGGAAAAACCACCCACTCGAAAACCAACCCACTTAGGTGTTCGTCCTTCCTTTTTCTTTTTCTTATTTTTATTTTTTTTTTTTTTTGTGTTTCTGGGATGTGGGCTGTTGCTTTTGTTTGGTATGCGCGGTGCGAAAACAAAATTGACGTCAATTACGCAATGCACACGGGGCGCTGAATATTCACTCCCCGTTTTTACCAGTCAGACACCAGCTTTTGCCGCCTTTCCCTGCTTTCCCTGCTTTCCCTGCTTTTCCTTGGATGCCTGCGCTCTTACTAATCCGCTTCGGGGATTTGGGGAATACTGCGAGCAGGGCGCATAGCATACTTTTCTGGGCGGAAAATGCGCGGGCAACACTTTGCGTCAGATGCTCTCAAGTTGCTTGGGCTTCGCACCCTCGGCGTTGTTGTTGTTCCTTCTGTTTGCCGGGCGCTAATTAACGCATTAAATCATATTAATGTCGCCAAATGTTTCAAAGTCAGCCTGTCTCGCTCTGCTTTCGTATGCTTATTGGGTTTCCTCCGAAGGACTTTTGGTCCTGTCAATAAGCCGGCATAAATGGCCTCTAATGCAATGCTCGATGCGGGTGGGTTTCCACTCCCACTGCCAATGTCGCCGTTGTGCCACCAGAAGTTGCTGGTGGTAATGGCCGCTTTAATGCCACTGTTTTTGTATTTTAATTATTTTCCAGAGGATTCTTTAGCGAAAGAGCATTATAGGGTTTTAAAGCTATACTTGCTACTTGGCATCTGCCTGACTTATAGGCTCATACTACTCACAACCGTGTGCTTGAGGCAACATCGATTGCCAGCCAATACACTTTAGGCCATATTTCCTGCAAAAGCAGCTTTGAGTGCAACTCGTGTTGCATTCTAGTGCTGCTGGTAGCGAAGCTGCCGCTAATGCTGCAGCTTATAAGGTATCATAACTTGCTGCCAGCTTAGTTGTTGCTGCTGCTGCAACTTCAGCTTCTGATGCAGAAAAATCACAAATTAATTAAAGCGTCTCGCGCGGTTCTGCGTCCCTCAGCTTCGGCTTCTTCAACTCTCGCGCAGCCAATAAAACTTATATAATAATTGTTCATAAAGTGTACAATATTATGTGTTTTCAAATGAGGTTTGGCTGGTCGGCCAGACGAAGACGCTGCATGTTGCATGTTGCTTGTTGCATGCAACGCTCATCGCAGAGACGAGAGACGAGACGAGAGGAGCGGAGTGGAGTGGTGAAGAGGCGACGGAGAGGGGAGAAGGGAAGCCATGCCGTGTTGTCAACTATTTCTTCGGTTCATAAAAATTGTTATTAATTGGCACTTAAATGCTCAAACGCAAAAGTTGAGAGACGACGACGACGAACGTTGATGCTGTGTGTTGTTTGTTTGTCTGTCTCCCGAAGCGTGTTGTGAAATTTAAGCTTTTTAGCAGTTGTTGCTGCTGTGTTGTTGCAGCGTCTGTTGTTGCAGTGCTGCTGCTGCTGCAGTTGTTGTTGCAGCGTCTGTTGTGGCAGCTTGCCGTTCGTTCGTTCGTTCGCTCGTTGCATGTTAACCTTTGGCTCGCTTGTAATGAATGCAACCGAAACGAGCTGCCGAGGAGCCAGAAGAAAGATGCAGGCTGCGGAAGAAAGAAGCAGGCAGCTGAAGAGACTTACTTAAAGCTCTCCATATAAATTTCCAGACTTCATGTGGCACTTGTTTAAAGTCCATTTTGTGCACTGCGTGAGTGTTTATTGAATGTCTCTTTTCTTTCTTTTTTTTTTTGAGACCCCAACAGACCCCATTTCCCCTTTCCTTTGCCAAGATTGTGCCAAAGAAAGTCTGTCTCCGTGCTGCGAGAAAAATTAATAAAATGCTATAAAATGGCAATAAAACGGCAGCTCCATGCATATGAAATCAGAGATACAAAGTTCCTTCAATTGTCTTATTCTAAAATTGAACAAAATATTTATTTTATATGCACTGAGTCAAGAAGTGCGATGAAACTCGTATCAATTATCAGCAATATGGCACCATTGTTCGTCAGTGTTCGTCATAGCGAAGCATGACTGTGTTTAATGGCCCGACTGTGTTAAAATCGAATTGCAATCTTTAAGCGCCCCAGCAATGTTAATTAAAATTATAAAAATACGAGTAAATTAAGGCACCCAGCAATGTGCAGAGAACACCTTGAAAATATAATTTCTGTTTGAGCCAGCGGGCTCCCCACCTAGCGGCCCCTCCCCAAATGAAGCAACAACAACCAGAATCATACAATATATACACACATATATATGTATATATATATATATATATATACATATATCTGAGATGCTGCCCCGTTGCCATTTTTGGCCGACCGACCGTTGTGAACTGACTGAATGTCTGACTGAGTCGGGTCTTGGACTCGAATTCGAATTCGATTCCGTTTCCAATTGCCAGCTCGCCAGCTCGCCAACTTGGCCGAGTGTAAATGATATATGTGGGTAAATGAGGGGGGGAGGCTGGGGGGGGGGGAGCGGACCGTAGCGTCTTGTCTGTCATTTTGGAGCCACACAAAGATCCCAGGCCCGTGGGCTGCGGCCCGAGTGCAAATGACTTATAAGAATTTAATATTTAACAACACAAATCAATTCAAAAATCATCAGAGGGGCGCAGCAAAAAGTGAAATACAAATGCAAAAAACAGGCCAAAAAAAGAAACTCATTTGTTGCAGCTCGGCGCGGTTCGCCGCTCTCCTGGACAAAGTCTCATTTCGGTTCCTGCCCTTCTGCTCCTCGTTGGTATCACTGCGCAGGCAACGAAAATGAAACTTTAACATTACGTTAAGGAAACGATCTGGCACACAATGTAGGGAGGGGTTTGCGGGGGGATGGGGGGCTTGCAGGGGGGAGCCCAGCCCAACCGAGATGATGATGATGATGATGATGATGATGATGGGGCCGGAGTCTGAGCCCAAAGTCGTTAACATGGTGGTCGTTGCCGTACGGTACGAGCATAGTAGTATGTTGTTGTTGCAGCCTTTTTGTGGTCAGCGCAAAAATTATGAAAAATCTCAAAAAGAGCTGACTGCTTTTTTTCTTTTCGTTCTGCAGGCTCTTGGCCATGGCCTTTGTATGATTTCTTTCTGGCCTCACTTCGATTTCGAATTTTTCGTATTTTAAAATTGTATTTTTAGTGTCAGCTCCAAAAACTCCGCTTCCACCCCTTCCAGCCCCCTCCCCCTCCCCCTCCCCACCAAGAAAGGCACAAGGCCAGACATAAAATTAAAAAGACACACAAAGCGATCAAGAAGCAGCAGCCACATCGGCACAAAAGATGCATCTCCCGCTGCGACCCGCAAAGAATCGATAAATAATAATAATAAAATAAGGAACCGAACGCCAGGCGATCCAAAGTTTGCAACAAACACAACGCACGACATTCAAACAACAGTTTTTCAGTTTCTGTCTAGCGAAACAGCAACAAAAGTAATTTAAGCGCTAATTAAACAGAAATAAAGTGTGCAAAGAAATAAATTGCTTATCAAACCAACCCAGTTTTTAATGATCACGCTGGGAGCAGATCATTAGAACACCAAAGTTGCAGTGAAATCACTAGTTTAAAAATAGTTTCAGAAATATAATTGAATACTAGAATAAATTAATACTTCATTTCATTCAAATAACCTAACATAACATATTGATTGATTTGAGAAAGCAATCTTTGTCATTAAGTGACTTAGATGTGAATGCCAGCCAAAATAAGTTGGAAATGATATCTTATAATAGCATAGAATCGAAAGAAATCAGCGTTGAATTGAGGAGACAAATCGCCCAAGTTGAAGAAGTATGCACTCGAAAATTATCGAGCACTTAACACGGTCGCGGCAGAGATTCCGATACGGATTCAGATGCAGATACAGATACAGATACCGATACAGATTCAGATACAAATACAGATGCTGTTGCAGATGCAGATGCAGATGCAGATGCAGAATCGGGATCGCGATCGCGATCGACCATATTGCATTCGCCACAGAATGGGGATCGATGGGGCGATACGTATCGGAGGGGCACATGGAGGGGCTGCAGCGGGGACTTCGGGGGCAATCTGTGGCAATACAAACACTTTGCACTCAACACCCATTTAGCTAGGCCGCCTGGCTGATGATGATGATGATGATGTGGCCGCCAGCCGCCAACAGAATTGTTTACAATACAAAAAAGAAAAGCATCGGAAAAAAGGAAAAAAAAAAAAAAATAAAGGGAATGAAAACCGAAAGAGCGCGGAAAAGTGGGGGAAATTTTGCGATCGATTGCAGCGCGGGCAAAGGAAAAGGAAAAGGAAAAGTGTGAGGAACCGCAGAGAGAACTGTAAACTATTTACAGCCTAGCTGGCTCAATGATTGTTTTGCTTGGGTTTGTTGCTGCTTTTATACAATAAAATTTATTTGATTTCTTTACGCCGCTTTCATGCCTCAGTATTTTCCTTCAATTTTCCCGCTTTTCCTTCCCCAGCGCGTCCCTGCACTTTCCAATGTGAACGCTTCGCTGAGAGGAGCTGTGAAGGGGCGAGGTGGGTGGTGGGAGGCGGGAAAATGCAGCGCAAGGAAAATGCAGCACAGGGAAAATGCATGGTGATCATCGTGATGATGACGCCAACTTCGGACTGGCGGCGGTCGCTTCGCTTTTATAAAAATAAATTGTTCGCAGACGTAATGATGCGAAAGCAATTGAGAATTCTATATATGCAACTGTCTGTGCATGTGTGTGTGTGTGTGTGCTCGTATCTGTGTATCTGTGTATCTGTGTGCCTGCATTTGTTTGTTGTTTGTTGGAATGCGTAGAATTTCAATTGACTGTGGGCCGAACGAGTGCGAGCGAGATCGCTGTGGGCAATAGATAGAACCCACTTACACTAGACTTCAGAATTGTGGAACTGCAGCTTAAACCTCTGACTTAAAGTATACATTTTACCTCACTGAGATCGTTGAGTACCCATTTCAAAATGAACTACAGAATTTGCATGATATACCACTCACTTTAGGGATTTTTTACTCAAAGATACGTTAGCTCTAGTGCAGAGTTACTATCTCCTCTCAAGCAATTAAACTTGAAGATTGATAATCTAATTCCCCGCAAAAGTCAGTGTTAGTTAGAAGCCGTCCAAAGTCAAATCGCTGACTGACATCCGACAACCTTGACCACCTCCACCAGCCCACAGTGATCCTCGCATCGTGATCTCTTCCTTATCGGCTGCGGACCATCGATAATGATTATTTTGACAGGCAACTGACACGACCACGTGATACCCCGCTTGCCACTCGGGGTTCTGCCCCTGATGTGCCCAGTGTTGGCTAACGATCAACAAGCGCAGCTGGAAGCGAAATCTTTTCGATCTTTCAGTTGATTGCTCGTTTTTTTCGTTTTTTGTCTCGATTCTTTAGAAATCTAGTTTTTTAGGGATGGCCGGACACGCCCCGCAGAACAGCGAAAAAACCTCAACCAAAGAAGTTAATTGTTCGAGTTATATGTACGAGTATAAGCTACCCCCTGCGAAGCATAGTCGTCGGTGGGAGCGGGACAGCAATAGATATAGAGCTGAGGATTCGGAATCAGAATCACAGAGCTCGAAACCCATCCTGAACATCCTTGGAAAATGCGCCTGCGTGGATTTGGGTACAGTCTGGCGGAGTTAATCCGATTTGTTGCGCCCCCTAACCGAAAAGTTAGTAGACGAGGGTGAGTTATGCGGCGGTCCTGTGATTGATTGCCTGATTTTGTCAGTGTTTTCGGGGTGGTTTCCGCACACACAACCCTCGTTCTAGCCAAAAGCAGTCGAACAGCGTCGAGCGGGTCGAGTGAGTCCGCAGTGAAATTGTTTGAAAACGCATTTAATTGCATCTCATTGCCATCTGACTCCTGCCAGTTACCATCACGTTTCGGTAGGTGAAAATTTGATTAGGAGAAAGAGCAGAAGAAAAGAGCAGGAGAAAGAGCAGGAGAAAGATAAAGAGAAAGGGGGCTCTTCGGTCTGGTCAACATTTTAATTATGGCAATTACAAATTGCAATGGCAAGCGCAGAAATTGCAAAAATCACGCATTTTATTGATTTTTAATTGCAACTCGTTGCATACCAAAAGATACCAGCGGCGACTGGAGGATGGCCAGCAAAGAGGGAAAAAAAAACCAACTGAGAGGAGAGGAAAAGATCCGGAGACATGGGCATTTGTTGTCTTTAATTATGTTGTTGATTGCCCGTCAGTTGGCCAGTCCGTCCTTCTTGGCCCGTCATTCTGGCCATTTAGGTGCGAACAACTAGCTGCCTCTCCGTTGCACAGCCACACCACAGCCACACCAGTTAGTCAAGTTAAGTTGTCATAATTTTTGTCGTTCAACAACACCTGCAGCACGTATGTACATACATATGCACACCCATATACACACCTGTACACACTCCACACACCGTATACCATACACCATACTCTAGAGGGCCAGGAGCTGGAGTCGCAGAGCGCGCCAAATGCCGCAAATAACTCAGTTAATATAATTAAGTTTTGCACGAAATGTGCAGCAGAAATATGCGAAAAATGCCACGCAATCTCCACACTAAAAACAAAGGTAAAAACAACAATAATACGGCCAGACCTTTGGGGCAGAATGAAACGAAAGTTTATGAACTTGTCCAAGTGTATATTAGTGTGTTTTTTTTCTTTATTTTTTTTTTTTGTATAATGGCTGCCCCAATGACTTTGCGTATATGTGCATGCAAATGACGTAATGACAATGTGGGCAGCACCACGATTTATTAACCTGGCCAAAGTTCAGCGATAAAAAAACAACAGGCAGCCTGAGAACTCAAGAAATGTCAGCCAACTAAAATGGGGCACCTTTAATAATTCCCTGCGATTTTTCTAGATATATAATAATAGATTGGTTGGAATATATATCAAAATATATATATATATCAAAATTAGTATAAGCCATTAAAGCTCTTAAGCGCATTTGAACTAACTGAAAATGCTGACCCCACACAACTTTTATAGAGACCCCTTTAAAAAATGGATACATTTCTGCACCGCCATATGATTTTCCAGCGTAATTTAATTACGCTTTATAATCGGCTTTATAGTCTGGCACCTGTTTTCCACCAAATGGAAAATCAAATTTCATGCCAGCCAGCCAAAACATTTGCATACAAATCAGAGAGGGCAACCCTTCAAATGCCCAGACAGCAGGAAAACAGAAAACAAAAAAAAAAGGCACTGCCTTCTAATGATATTTTGATGTTGTCTCGATGGGTCTTCAATGGGTGTTGGTTGGAAACCCGCAAAATGCGTGTTTTAAATCCAATTTAGACATTATCTAATTTAGGGCATCTCCTCCCGGCTGCCTCACTCCCTCACTTGGCTGACTTGGCTGACTCTGCTGACTTGGCTGACTCTGCTGACTGACTGGAGTCGCTTGGGGGCTCTCGCTTTATGCAAATCTATGGAAATTTCATTATCGCACACCCCTTTTGCTCGGGCGGGAAAACTTTTTACCAAACATGGCCGGCTAAATGCTGTAAAAGGCGCCAAAAGATGTAATAAACTCATTTAAACTCATCGCTACCGTTAGACTGTGCTTTTTTCTGCGGTCCGGGTTCGCGGGTTTGGGTAATGAAATTTTTGCCAGAGCATCTTTTGCCCCCCAAATGATAATATGCAAATGGCCCGGCCCAGTGGGACGTCCTGCCTACCACCAGGAGTCCATTCCATTCCACTTCCGAAATACACTCCGCTCCGACTACGCTGACTTGGACTAAAGTGAATCTCGGGCAGCGTTTCGTGTTGCAATAATCAAATTTTCTAATTTTTATGGCCCTCTGCGGGCTGACAAAGCGGCGAGTAATGGCCAAAAAAGTGAGGCTCACGACCAGGTCTAATTGATTTGGCAGTGGCCGGCATGATTCAACCTTAAGTACTCTTACTTATTTCTGGAGAGGCACAGGCAGCGGCGATTCGGGGGAAAAATGGGAGTGGGAATCGGAATGGGATTGGGAATGGGCATGGGTATGGGTATGTTACTCTGGGAGTCGAGAGGCGGAACTTGTGCCTCGTCATGGCCATGGCGACGTCGTCTTCCAGTCTGCTGCTCGCACTGGCCATGATGCGACACTTTTGGCCAGGCCAGGCTTTTAAAGACTCGACCGCCCCTCTATTCAAAAGACTGTCTCAGAAAAGGGGGAAAAAGAATGAAATAATACACAGAACTCAAAAGCGCCGTGCTGAAGTTCGCGGCAAAGATGACTGGGCTAAAACTCAAAACAAGAGTGTTCAGATCGCATTCAGATGAGGATTTCATGGCACTGAGCGAAAAACGGTGTGCCCCAGCAACTTTTAAAAGTGTATTAAGCTTGAACTTGATCCATCAACCAGTTACATACGATATGATTATTGATTATCATATAATGTGCATAAACAGTTTAACTTCCTTCAGCTATGCATATATTGAATATGGGCTAGCTGCAGTTATTTATGTAATATCATGGGTGTATTTTCTCAGTGTAAAACTCTCCTATTTCAAAGGGGCAAACAGGGAACGGGGGAGTTTATTTGGAATGCGTAGCTCGCGCGAATCTTTGATCTACATTTGAGTCACTCTGGGCCATTTATCAGTGTGTTCATATCAATAATACTGTATGAATTTCGTATTATGCTGCCTGCCGAGGTGACTTGACACTTTTGGGCCTCCAGAGGGCATGGCATACCATACAGCCATACAACCATAGAACCCCGCCCAATCCACCATCACAACCACTGGCAATGGCATTTTTTTGAGGCATGACTCGCCAGACAGCGACAAATCCTTGTAATGCCTCGTCTCTGGGCATGTTTCCTCTAGTCGGGCTAATTTCAGCTGTCAGCTTATCGGCCGGGCCGAAAGGAACAAGCCGGCGGGGCGATAAGTTGGCCAACACCTTGGGGCACTTGCAAAATGCAATCTATGAAATCTCGCCGCTTGCGAAATGAAAATGTTTGCGTTTCGTGTAGCTGGGATTTGCGTTAGTCTGCTGACAGGGAAACGTCCACGATGTGTCCGATTTGGGATCGGAATCGTACTGCGCGAATCGTACTGGAATCGGAATTGGAATCGGGATCCTGCTGGCCCGGTCCGATGTCTTGGCTAATCTCTGTGCCACGTTGTCGTCTCTATCGGCCAGCGGAATCTATTTGACACTGTCTGGGGTCTTGGCTCTTGGCTCTTGGGTTTTTGGTTTTTCGGACCCGATGTCGTTGTCTTTCCGCTGGATTTTCGTTTGTCCCCGGGGACTTTTGAGCACGCCACAAAAAAGCAACAACAAAAAAGCTTGGGGATGGGCGATGGGGAGTCGGGCTAAAATGGGGAAAACCAGAGTGGCCAATGTGGTGGGGAGGGTGGGGAGGGGGCGTGACAGTTTACATGAAATTACTTTGCATACACATGCATCAAATTAATTACACGATTAATGTTCTCACATGCAAGCCAGTCTGCAAGCCTCTTATGCAAATCTATTTCTCGCGATCATTGCAGCATTTGCATGTCGCTATCTTGATATCTTTTGCCGGCAAGAAAATGATTCCATTGCCTTTCGTGATTTCCCTCCCGTTTTGCATCCCCAGGAATTTGTGTTGGAATTGTGTGAAACATGCCATTTGAATAATTATCTTATTTGCATGGCAGTCGCAGCGAGAAATGCACTCGAGTGCAAATTAAAAGAGGAAAAAATCAACAGTACTAGAGTCCAAAGTTCTGGAGGCCCCATCTTTTTTCTACTTTTTTTATTTCTCCGACTGGTTAATCTGTGGCTGTGTGAGCGAAAAGTTCAAATTGATAGCTCCGAGATTTGTGGAGCAGATAAATCCGATCTCTGCGAAATGCAAAATCGCGTGCAGCTCCATTTGCTGCACTTGCTGCACTTGCTACACTTGCGGCATTTGCTGCACTTCCGCCGGGTCTTTCCTCCATCGGATACCTATTTTCCTATATATTTCTAGTGTTTTTGTACTCTGTTTTCGGTGCTGCAGTCGCAACGTTTCCACTGTTTGTGTAACATAATAGCAAAGGCAAACAAATGATAAGTTTGATAGAGTCACAATTGCGCGCCACTGCGGCCTTATCTATTTATTATTTTACCTTACTTATACGGCCGGCTTCTTCGGGGAGCTGAGTAGTTTTTCGGGTAGCTTCTGAATTTTTATTATCAAAATACTAATTTCATTGTTTGCACAAGATTTCCAAATTTCTTTCTTTTTTTTTTTTTCTGCCACGGCAGCCAGTGCTTCAATTTGGCTGTTATCAACCTATAAATATTTAATCACAGACCTGTACTTTAGGCATTCATTCTCCATTCTCCATTCTCCATTCGCGCCCATGTTTTATTGCTATTTTGAGTTTGGGCTTGGGTTTGGGTTTGGGTTTGGGTTTGGGTTTCGTTGGCTGCTGATAGCGGACAGCATGGGAAGTCAAGATTTTTGGTTAGATAATGGTCACAAGGGAGCTGCAACACGGCGTATGAGTAATTTGCCGTGCTTGTATCTGAAATGGTCTGAATAAACTTGCTGTTCACTGGTTTAGTTTAATTATGTCAAGTGTTTCGACATGAAATTAAAATGTTGCCACTCGAGCTGGAATTTAACTGGAAAATTAATTTGTCATTTGCCTGCGGATGTGTGCTGAGTACAATTCCGAAGATATGATAGCAGTCGGTTTGAAATGTGCGTAATTATTGGTGTTTAATTAAAATACTGATAGCCGATGACTTAGGCGCTGATTAATATGGTATTTATGTGTGAATAAAGATGCATATAAATAAATGTGATGGTGAGTGGAGGTGAAAATTCTGCCCGAGAGCTTAGCGCCTTTAATTTCAATAAACTTCAAGCAAACTTGCACAAACTTTAAGCCTTTTGTCTGGCTGAGTGTACACAATAATTGTGTGTAATTAACTTGCCATTTGATTGAAATTATACCCCGCACACACACACTCACACGCGCACACCCATTCATTCATTTGTGGAAAATTCTTAGTAAAGCAATTTGCCTGCCAAAAGTGATGGCGCTGCCAGGCGGGGCGAACGATTTCAGTCAGCCATATTGAATTGTTCGGGTGTTCCAAGGAGTTTTGCACCTCCAGCGGCTTTAATTAAAAATTCAACCCCCCAAACAAAATGGCTCACACACATGAACACACATTTTACAGCTTGAGCAAATTTGAAAAACAATTAAATGCCATGCGCGCAATTAAATACACAAAAGGTGGCAACAGCGAAAAAGGGGAGTATTGTGGGCTGTGGGTGGCCAGAGCGCAGGGAAAACCCATTGAACGGAGGGGGGGGGGGGGGGGGGGTGAAGTGGAAAAGGGTGGAGCAGCTGCTGCTCAAGTGGCACACACTCGCTCACACACACACTTGCGCGACGGGTTGGGGTGGTTATATACCGTTAATTAAGCAGCCTGCTAACAGAAACCCAACGCCAAAGAGTCTTCAGACCGAGAGCACTGCGAGCTGGAGGGCCTTGTGGCTAAAACCAAAACCTAAGCCAAAACAACAAACATGACACAAACAGACAAACAAAAGCTTTTGTTGCCCCAGAACAACAACGGCAAATCCATCAAAACAAACAGCCAGGAGGGATTGTTCCGAGGATTGCGACTGGGCTTGGGGTTTGGGCTCAACTTCCACTCGCTGCCACTCACTTTTCCACATCGAGCCTTTCCCATCACCTCGAAAATCCTGCGAAACCAGAAACCGCACGGAAAAACTTTCATTCGCAGCGGCCGTGTAAAAAGGATTTAATTATTTGCTCTAAGGATATGCCCATCCGATGGGGGAGCAAATTTGTTCCTGCGTGTTTGCCAACAAATAGAAAAAATATGCTTCACGTCCACTTGGCCGGGTGTTCGGCAAACAAAATCAAGCAAAATTACAGGACTAGCTGCACAGAGCAAAATTACTATCACTTATTTCTTAATGTAGTTTTCTGATTTAACCACCTTTCAAGCAGAGTGCAAGGAATCGAAACATATCTTGATTGAATATCTTGCGTGCAATGGCATCTATAAGATACAGATTTTGCTTAGAGAGCTAGAGTTGGTTTTCCGTGTACGAGTAGTGCAGTTTTTTTGCACTGATACCTCTTCCTTTCCCAGCTTAGCTGCAGTTTGGGATTTTAAATTGTGAAATGAGCCCGCGGCAAAGGCCTAATCCCGGACCCAAACTCAGATTGGGATGGCAGCCGCGGGTTAGGCTTAGACTTACCCCCGGGAACCCTCTCCCGAATGTCAATTGCAGGATATGCGCCGTCGGGCATTTACGGCCCGTATGGAGAGGGGAGGGAAATCTCTGCGTGTGCCACGCCCACTTCGAAAGGGAAAACTTCCCACGCACCGAAAACTGAGTTACGAACCGTAATTTGATTGTTTTGCCTTAGTTTACGATGGGACTCGAGTTCGAGTGGGCAGGGTCCCGAAACTGTTGATTGTAGTGATTAACCGGCCAGGAGCTGTGACAGAGATTTTACCAAATTACAGGGCTCTATGGAAATTGCATGTTTTGACTTTTGGGTGGAACGCAGCACGACACGCGTCGATATTTGTTCGACGACCCAGTCGACCCATTCCACCAGCAATTATCTGCCGCAGCTGAGCCGACTTAGCCAAGTCACTTGGAAAGTTCTCAGACTGACCGCAAGTCAAACTTCTCGCCGGCGTAATGAAGTGAGCGAGGCCCAAAACAATTGCGCAAAGTTATTCTATACTTCAGCACTTTGTGTGGTGCACTGTGAGTAAAGGGAGATGAGTTGTGGGAAAACCGTATTCTGAAGTATTTCCCACAAAAGCAATCATGCTTTTGTTAGACTGCATGGTCACACTGGGCACTTTCGGTGTTAACTGTGTGGCCATGATAGCATATTAAGCAAAACCAAACAAATCCTGGAATATTTATTCAGCGTAAACTGCTTGCGACTGGTAAATATGTTCTCAGTGTAAACTTTGATGGCTCTGGTCGTAACTTTTTTTATGACTCACTTGGCCCTAGAAATTTGCGGTTGCTGTCTCGGTTGCCCATCTACACTTGCGCTCACCCAATTGTCGCTACTCCACTCCAGATATCATCAAAAATTTAGCAAGACGAGCGGTCGGAGAGGGCATTAAATAAATAATTTAGCTCCGGCAGGTAAACGAAAATTGTTTCTTGATCATTTTAATGCACCCAAAGGGCCGCTCCGCCCCGAAAAAAAACTTTTCACGATGAGGGAGCATTACGTGACGTGGAAATGGAATTGGGGTTAGATGGGTGAACCCCCCACACCGCCCACCCCGTTTCGCTTTCATTAATATTAAAAGCAGTCCCCAGCATGGACGCTCATCATTTGAATAAAAACCGATATTTGTTAATAATTGTCGCAGGACATGCGAAAGGAATTCGATAGCTTAATTTGTGGAGCGGGCCATCGGCTAATTGAAAATGTAATTAAAGCACGCATCGATTGGCCGGATCCTCTTCAAGGAGCAGCACGCCAGGCATTTTGGCCAACACTCGGCGGTGTTCCGAGCCTCTCAGCTCCCAGTAATTGGAGCCACCTTCACAGGGCCCAAACCGCCGAAAAAGTAATATTGAAAAAATGAAACAGAACCCTGGCAAAGTGTGCGGCAAGTGTGAAAGATGCGAGCAAGTCCAGAAGACTTGGCCCAGACCATCAAGCCTATCGAATTTCACCGACTCCGCTTGGGAAAGTTGTTTTTTTTTTTCTGGCTCTCTTGGCCGGAGCTCTGTCTTTTATGGCCATTTCATTTGATTTCGGCTGGCTAATTAAATAGTTCCATTTTGGCCGACGCTCAGTCCAGAACTGTTGTGCTTTGTCTTTGTTTATAAGCCATAAACGACACAACGACAATTGCTACAATTGCAGGCGATTCCAGCGGCTTTATCGCGTCCGTTTATGGTGGAAATTGTTTATGTGACTATCAAGAGACACCTTATGGCTCATAAAGCCGAGGGATGGGTTTGCATTGGGTTGGATTGGATTGGATTGGATTGGCTAGGAGTGTTTAAAATGCAGACGGCGTTGTCTAATTATTAATAGATTTGCGGCTGGAAGTGTGTTTGAAATGGAAAGTAGGCAAAAAGCAAAAAAGCAGGAACCAGCCTTCTCCTGCAACTTGGCCAAGTCGCCTAATCTAACCTAAGCTGTATACTATTTTAGCCATGCTTGTTCATTGCCCTAAAAGTTCATTGCTCTGCGAGCTAGCTATTAAATCAAATATTCGGCCATAACAATTATACAAAGCAAACAAGCCACAAATTGTCTATAGCAGGGCGCTATTAATATGCGATTTAACAAATATTTAGCGAAAACACATGCAACATGTGCCCCGAATTCGAAATGAATCGCAAATGCGACGAGAGACATACACACACACTCGTTCATTTCATTGTATTCGAAAGTCAAGAATTTTTACGAGCTTGGGAAAATAATAATTTTATGGCTAAAAATTGTAGCTTGCACGTGCATGAAATTAATGCGAACCGCTTTGTGTATTTTCGTTATTAGCAGAATTTAAATTGCTCTTCGATCGATTTCGATCGCTGAATACGCTGAATACTCGGCTGAATACTCGGCTGAATACTCAGCTGAGTACCTGGTACGTTGACATTTTTGGTTTCTGCATAAGTTTTTCCCCACTCTTGTTATTTCTTTCCTACCCAGTTTAATATGCCATCGTTGTCGCTGGCCTGTTGTCCATTGCCGATGACGATGACGATGACGATGACGATGTGGATGTGGATGTGGCTGTGGATGATGATGGAGTTGATTCTACTCCTAGTTAGAAGACGGTCAGATCGCCAGAGCCAGTCGCTGCATATTAATTTGATAACTTATATATACAATAAACATGTATATCTCTAGCCATATTTATTTCTGCACACGATGTTGTCCGCTCGCTTGTCGTTTCGTTTCGAATCAGTTTGGTTTTGTATTTTGCTCTAGGCCTAGGCCACGACAATCTTGAGCATTTGTTTGTCCACAATATGGCCAGGCCATGGCACTTTTGACAACTTGACAGTCGTGCAGACAGGCCGGGGGGTGGGGGGGAGGAGGGGCAGGGGCACTTATAGCCGGGCCAGGAGGCGGAAGAAGAAGAATCCGGACAAGACGGGGCCGACAATGTCTGCCTTTGGCATTGGCCATGGCTGTATCGTCTGGCGCATTTAATGGCCAGGCGTGTCACTTTAAAGCGACATTTATAACCAATTTGTAATCAATTCTAACAATCAGCTAACACACGCCCCACACTACCCATTCCCTTCTATTTCGGATTGAATTTACTTACTCATGTCGTTTGATTTATTCTTCATTTGCAGCGGCCGCCGAGCTCATCGCTGTCCTACGGCGGCGCAATGAACGATGACGCCCGATCGCCGGGCGCTGGTAGTACTCCCGGTCCACTTTCACAGCAGCCACCTGCCCTAGATACATCAGACCCTGGTAAGTTCAGCCCTGAATCTACAACAAGCTAGTTGCCTCTTAAGCCAGGATCCAAAGCATCCAGGATCCAAAACATCCAGGATGCAAAACATCCAGCAAGTGCTGAGTGTTAAAGCGGGCTCATGTCATGAAAACTCACCTGATTGATAGGAAACTTGGGATGAGGGAAGGTGCTTACCGCACCTGAAGGAAACCATGTATACTTTGATTGAAATATGTTGCAAATCTATTATAATAGAAATTACTTGTACTCATGCCACGCCAGACTTGAGAGCAGATTCTAGCCAGCTTCGATCTGCTTAATCCCTATTGAATGTGTTACACACTTCACACCTCTTGAGGCGGCTGTCTCCCACTTTTGATTATGTTGTTTGCCTCCGTTTCAAGTGCCGCCAAAGCTTTTCGGGCCAGTTCGCCGCGTAAGCGTACAACAACTTGACAAAAGAGTAACAACCACTACGGTTACCAACAACCAACTGCCAACAACCAACAGGCCAACAGGCTGGCGAAGAAACAACAACTTTTCCTAGGGACAGCCCTCGGATCTTCGGATCTTCGGCTGTTGAGGCCCTAGACTGCCTGTCTTGGAGATCCGAGCCTGGAGCCCAGTGGACGCACCACTCCAAGCTCCACTCCACTTCAGCCTGCGAAGAGTTTTATGTGTGTTTTTTAGTATTTACCCCGCACCACTCCCTCCCTCGCCGCGTTGTTGTTGCTTTTTCAATATTTTTTCGAGTGCGACTGACTTTGCACTTGGCGCTTCTTTTTGAAGATCTCGTGTGCCGGGTGAGGGGCGAACTGGGGGGGGCTGGAAAGTCAGGTGAATTATTTATGGTGATAGGCAAAAATAATATTTTGTTTCTGTATTTTTATTTCCTCGGAGCGCGCAAGTGCGTTGTTTTCCCCTTTGTTTGCATGGCGGCAGCGAAAAAAACAAAAGCCCTGGCCAAAACAGCTCTCGAAAAAGACACTCTGGGCCACTCGTCGTTTGCTCTCAAGAAAATCAAAAAAAAAAGAGATGGAAAAAACGAATTTCGAGTGGGGGACCCAAGGTGATAATGCAGTTTCACTGCTCAAAGAATTGGCGCACTGAAAACAAAACCTGGAGCCCACATTACCACATAGAAAAACGATAGGTGTTCAAAGTCAAGCATTTTAAAGTACAAAGTGCAGTGCCAGAAAATTTATAGCAGAATCAAATTAGCTTGAGCTGCCACTATTTTTTCGAGTGCACACGAGGGAGGGGTTTGAAGAGTGCTCCACCGAGTTGGAGGCGTTCCGCAGCCAATCCATTGACGTTGACGTCGAACTCGAAAAAAACTTTAAAGCGCGCCGAACAGCAACTTTAACGATTGTGTGTGAGTTGCGCCGATATATGTACGTATACGTATATACTCGTACATCGAAAGTATATATGTATATATAATATATAGATTTTTTGTATGGTCGTGTGTGCGCGCCATTTTGATTGATTTATCTACACGTCGCTTGACTTTGTAGACAAATTAAATTTCGGCATAGTTCGAGTTGTGCACTCAATAGAAATTATCTACAGTTGAATAATTTCTAGCAGCGCGCGAAATTTCCATGTTAATTTTGGGAGCGCAGCTTCCTCGCCCCTCCCTGTTTTCGCCCTGTTTTCCGAGCGATAAGAAAATGGCCAGCACCGCCCCGCCCCGCCCCGCCCCTACTGCCAGTCGGCGTCTGTGGGAAATTTGCGTCGCGTTTTCCGGGCGTAGCAAATAGATATTTTCCACATTTTAAGTAGACAAGGCAACCGAGGGCGGTGGAATGCGGTTGCCAAGCATAAGTATATATTCTCCGAGCTGCAGAAATTCCACTGCAGAGGAAGGGGAATATTTTTCTGTCGTAATTTTATGCACGAATTCGTAAAATGTTATTCAAATGGAAAATGTGATTTTTATCAATTTTGACAGGAATTTCATGCCCCAGCCGAGGGCACAAAGAAAAGTGAGGAAGGGCAGCAAAAGAAGCAGCAGAGAGCTCTGTGTGCACAAGGATACGGCGCATCCTGGAAATTTTTCCATGAATTGTGCGGGGCATGGCGCCGAAGAACTTAAAGATACTTTTCGAATTAAATTATAGGTGGAGATACAACTATGCTGCCAGATAGATTTCCCTGTAAATTCCAACATAACTTAACTGACAGCCGCAGACCCTGTAATTACACACACAACACCCTCGTCAACTTCGGTCCGAGTTCAATTAAAAAATATTTCTCAAAGTGACGAGCTAATGCGGCGCTAAAGAGCCAAGCGATACTCGAATTTAAAGCCCAATCTGTTTATTTACACGAGGCGAAATTGACGAGTCGTCAAGTGTCGTGCTTAAATGCAAATCAAAACGAGATCAGCCGTGGGGTCAGGCAAATAAAATTGGAAATGAAAATAAACACAGCCAACGGGTGGTCCTTCAGCAACCCCTTGGCTTTCACCGAAAAAAAAAATATTTATAGAATGAACCCCTCTCGCCGCCGCGCCACTGACATTGATTGAAAATGCTGCGTGACGTAAATTAACTTTCATGGGGGTTGGGCCGAAAAGTGCGTGTTATCCTTTCCGCTCGGGAAGTTTCGTCAAGCCGCAAGACCCACACAATTGCCAATTGTTACAATTTTAAAACATATCCCTCTCGCAAATCAGAAGGGGAGGCTTGGCAGCTTGTTTTTGTCACTGCGGCATTTAAATCCTACCCGCCGACCTTGTGTGAAGTGCACTTATTTGCTTTTCCGCACTTTTTTTGTTCTCCTTGTAGGCCAACTAAGGCGATTATCTTTGGCCGATGCCCTGTTGTTCTAGCCTATTTACATTGATGGAATGAGTTTTGCAACAGCAACAAGAGGCATAACAATAACAGGAAGCTCTAACTCTGCTTTGTTATCTTACCACGCACAATTAGACAATTTCCATTTCCATTTCCACTTCCATTTCCATTTGGGCCTTTCCCTCAGCGTTGACAGTTTTTCTCAGGCATTTCGCCCTGGGAGTTTTCGCTGTCTTTTGTGATGTGAGAGCATTTTCCTCACTCCAACCCACTTTTAATTGTATTGTCTGTTTTACTTTGGGAAACACGCTTTGAGGTTATCTTGGTTACTTTAGATCATTTTACTTTACACAAATCAGTGGATAATATCTAACTATCTTAGAAGGTTGTAAAATCCCTATTTAATAATTAATTTAAACATACATTCCCTAGAACTCACCAATGCGCATTTATGCATATGACATCCAATCATAATTCACACCCCATATTATCTGCTGATCCATCTCTTTAGCGTTCCCACAACTTTTTAACTCTTTTGTCAAAATGCTGACACGAATTTCCCAACCCAGAGCGCAAAAACCAGACCAGCGAGCGATCGGGAAAAAATGAAATTAAAATTTTACGCATTAACGAGAACGAAGAAAAAACCTTTTGTGCGTTGCTGGCAGAAATTGCCCATATCTGTGCGGGGTTATCTTTCTGGCATAGAGTCCTAGGCATATTCATATTCCTGGATTCCAGACTCGGAATAGGAATCCCTTACCCCTGGAAGCCGTGCCGGCAAAACGTGCCGGACCAGCTGCTGCACGTTTGGGATTCCGCTCGGGTTGATTCGCATTCGCGCACTCGTAAAAATTGAAACAGAAATGCGATGTTTCATAATGAGGTCTTGGGTGAGGAGGGGAAAAATGGGAAAATGTGGCCGTAGTCGGGGGACCAGGACCAACGAGAGCTTATGTAACATTACGTCAAACGGCACAAAGGGCAGCAATACATCTTCATCCCCTAAAAAAAAAAAACTCAACAAAAACAGAAAACAGAAAACAGAAAACCCAAAAAAAGCAAACTCAACGAGTGACGGGACTTGTTCTTATTCTACAATGAAAATTTACGAACTGACTGTTGCTTTTTTCCACCGATGCGCATTATCATATTTCTGGGCCGACACGCCAATGAATAGAGTGCGCATCGAATTTCCCGGCAGCCAGGCCGGAATCTTCCCGGGGTAACCCTCACATCAACGGAATCATCAACACCAGCACTGGGAGTTCCTCAAATTTTCGGTGGGCTGAGGCGGAAGGTCGCCGGCAGTTGACAAACAAGCAACACCAAAAAAGTCTTTGGAGGGTTGCTCTCAAACTGCCGAATTTCCCGATTCCCCCGAACAAAATGCAAACTTCCGTGCCGTCTCTGTCGCACGCAGCGCCCGTACACCCGTCTCTTTCGCTGGGCATCGCGTTTCACATGGGTGGTCGCTTTTGACTTGAAATTTGTCTAGCTTTACACTTATCGTCGTAATATAGTTATGGATCTGCCACACTGGCGGTTGCATAAATTAGTAACAGCCGGACGAACACTCTGGCCATCAAGTGATAAGTCGGCGAGCGAGATGGCCATACCGCTTGCGAAAGAGACAGACAGGCGGAGGGACTGAGAGACAGCCAAGTAGAGATAAGTATTTTTTTTAATTTCTGTCCCCCCGCATTAACCTCAATGCTATTCATTCTCAAGGAAACATTAAAACCCATGTACTCCCGACTTTTATTATTCATTATTTTCGCATTCATTTCGGTGTCTCGCTGTCGCTTTGAACTGCATCCGCGACAGAGAGGGGCATACGGTGCGCGAAAGAGATGGCACGCTGGTGGCGTGCCATTAATAGAGCTATCAAGTGCCGTATGCTGCTGATGACAGTGGCGGAGCTTATCAAGCTGCCAGTTTTGCAGTTTTGCAGTTTCGCAGTTTCGCAGTTTAAAACTGCATTTCTCAACACACAAATCACAAATCACTGCGCGGCATGCAATCTCTCACACAAATCATTTCATTTCTGCCCGTCGGAGCCAAGTGTCATTAGCGTCACACGTCCCGATCCCGATCCCAATGCCAATCCCGACATGACGCATGCCCCTCCGCCACATGCCCTTAATGCCCCATCGTGTTGCCAAGTGTTTATTAGTACGAGGCACTTATCAGCAATTATAATTATACGGCTCCCTCTCCTCGACCTCAAGTGTGTGTGCGAGTGTGCGAGTGTGCGAGTGTGCTGTGAGCCCTGACGACCTCTCGTTTTCGCTGAAACCAGAATCAATGAGATACGCCGGAGATGGCAACGCAATCAGATCATCTACATATATTCCGAAAACAATACGATATGAAATGTTTGATATAATATTAACTTTAAATACACATTTTGAATCCTCTTTAAACTTCAAAAGTAGGCTCATAGTGAGTGTACCTATTCGCAGCGACTGCACTGTGTGCTAAATGCTTTTTAAATGCCCAGCCAGGCAAATTAAGCAGCTCATGTTTTGGCCAGGCCAACAACAAGCTCTCGACCGGCCACGCCCACTACCGGCATTATCCACGGCCCCCCTGTTTTCGGTTAGTTCGCTTCGAAAACAAAGCCCCCGAAACACCGCAGATATTACAGAGAGAGAAATTGGTATAACTCAAGAAATTACTATTTCCTTCCTATAATGGATGTTTGTTTGCAAATGTTAAACTAAACTGTATATTGTATCTGATAATATGAAGTCGTACTTTATGTCGCTGTGTACTCTTCGCCCTGCGCCCACTGACCGCAGTGGGCGTGGCAGCAGCCCCTCCCCCAATCGCCCCCCGCCCCGTTTGCCTGGGCAAACATTCAATGACAAATTATGCGCCTTGCGGCTGAATGATGGGCGTGGTCGGTGCTCACCTGACCAACTCTGCCTCTCGGTTTTGTATTGTTTTGTTTTGTTATGCCACCTACTAACTTAACTTAACTAACGAACCACCCAGCCCTTCCCCTCCCTTGACAAGAAGAAGAAACCGCCCACCTGGTTGGAGCGTGTCGAGGGCGTTTTGTGAGGAAATTTTGACATTTTGTAATGCGTTCCCTCGCCGCCCTCGAAAAAAAAGGAAATTATCTAGCGTCAACAGGAGGAAAATTGTGCCAGAACATGGTTGGTGGTTGGGGGGGGAAAATTATGTAGAAAAGTGTGGTAAATATAGGTGCATTTATATATACATTTTCTGGGCCGGCAGTATGGAAATTGTAGGTTAGCCTGCCCTAATGATAAACGACATTAGCGAGCGCGGAAAATGTGAGGGAAACTCAAGGCGGTCGATGGAATGGACTTCTTGGCGATGCAAATGGTCTGATAAAAGTGTTGATCCCGAGGGCAAGGAACCAGAGATGATCATTGAACTGTCTGCAATTTTGAGTCATCTCTGTGGCAATTGTCTCCGGTTCGCGAAATGAAGTAAGAATCGGCACAAAGAAATGCGAAATGCGAAATGCGGAATTTCTGGGGCTTGTAAGCCCCATCTCCGCCCCTTCTCCGCCCCCCCAAAAACACACCCACTGAACGGAGGAGATGTATGCACACATGTGTCTTGTGCTAAATTTAAACAACTTTTTCGCCCGGCCATATAACGCTTTCAATGGAAAAATATCTTTTGTAGCGCCAAATGGCGCCGTGGCACAAAAGTTCCATTTCGTACTTATACGCCTGTTCCTTTCATTCTTATTTCGGTTTATTTTTCTTTTTGTTTTTTTTGCGAAACCATTCGCCTGCAGACTCCTCAAATATTCATTGAGTTTGACTAAAAGGCCAGGGCAAGCCACTGCCATTTCATTAGCTGGGCGAAGTTGGCCCAAAAGCATATGGAGAGCAGAGTGACAGAGCCGGAGCTCCTCTTCACATTTAAATGCGCACATAATTTCTAATTTGTGCGTCTAATTTATGGGCTTCGAGTGGCAGCGCGAGACCCCAAAAACTTAGCACAACAAACTTGCCAATTTAACGGGCGCCCGACCAGAAAAGGAAAATGCTCAAGTAAAGTACAAGAAAAGCGAGTAGAGTTGCGGTAGCGGTAGCGGTAGAGTGCGAACTGAAGTGAAAGCTGGCGGCAAAAAGTTTTCCTCATTTCGCACTCTCGTACGCCCAGAAATAAGAAATAAATAAAGCCATTTCTTCTAATATACAAAAAGCCTCGAATGGGAAAATTACTTTTTTATAAGGAGGCAGCGCACAGAACGTGGGGAAAAGGGAAAGTAGCCACCCACCCAAGGCCACACCTTGATGTACAGGGTGGTTGGTTGGGTGGTTGGGTGGTTGGGTGGTTGGGGTGCAAGTACATTGCCAAACATTGCCTAATTTGGAATTGCCTATGAAATGTGCATTAGAATAACTAGAATCTACTACCAAAGTGTCACCCTTCGCAAAAGCAAGAGCGAAGGGGGGGAAAAACCCCCCCCCCAAAGGTGTGTAATAAAAATAAATGTCTGTCGTTTGTTTATATCAGGCAGGCGGCAATTTCTTGGCCGGAAAAGCTGCGTATTGCTTCGCTTTGTCTCCGAGTCTGCGAGGAAAACCCTTTGCAAACACCTGGTGTGGTCCAGAAAAATAGGAAAAAGAATATGTGCTAAGAGGGGTGGGGTAGCACGCACATCGATTGCTCAAAGGGCAAAAAATCGAACTAAATTTTACGACATAAACATAAATTTTATGACAGCCCAGAAAGTAGTAAACGCCCGAGTCGGGAAACCGGGAAAAGGAAATCAATTTTATGCGCTCTGGCCAGAAGTAAGAACAACAAATATTGTGCGGGGGTGGGGGTTGGGGCACCATCAAAGCTTTCGGGGCAGAGATCTATAAAATCTATGTGAGAACTATTAAAAAGTCGTAAAAAGATACTGTGAGCGGGTTGGGTCTAGCGTTTTGTGGGTGAGTGTGGGCCTCTGGCGGTCGTAAAGTCGCCAATAGAGATTTATTTCTGGCTTATCGCCTGGGAAATGGCGTAAAAACAATCGCACCGAACGGCATTAATAATGCCATTACAAGTGTATTGTAATAATTGTAATAATTGTCCTTGGCCATCACGGCAGGCCACTGAGCAATTAGTTCGCACCGACTTCCAGTGCATTATGTTCCTATATATGTATGTACCTATACCTCGTATTTGTATCTTTGTTTCGGGCCCTAATGTAAACGCATTTAAACGCAATTACTTTGCACCCAACGTGTGTGTGTTTGTTGTCTACTCGCTGCTGGCCAGGCCAACACGTACCAAAGCCATTTCAGTGGCCTCAGCTCTTCGGCTGATGATGATGATTGCCGGCGTGGCTTCGAGTGTCGTCATAAAGATCTTTTATCAAAACCTTAATGGATTGACTCATACAAAGCACTCTCAATCCCTTGGTGCACGGCAAGAAATGATGTGGCAGGTGTGAATGGGAGAAACTTGCCTACTTCCAAAATGGGTTTTTAGTAGTTGAAAGTATTGAACCACCACTTCATTGGAAAGTAACCAATATCGAGTGTATAATAGCCGATGTAGGGCCTACCCAAAACAATATTAGAGGCATTTCCTTTCAGTGTAGTCTTGCGTGCACTTTTGTGTGCATAGGGCTTACACGTGTCTGTTGGCCGAGTTTTTGGGACAATTGCAGCGGCCTGGGCTCTTCGGCTCCTCGGCTCGTATAATATGTAATGTAAAGTTAATGAAATGCTTCACTACAACCCCGCCCCGTCCCCCGCTCTTATCGCCATTGAAACTGTTATTAATTATAGGCGCACCCTAATTTGCTGCTAGTGCGGGTATCATTTGGAGTCCCCAAAGTCGTCAGAGAGTGCTGAAAGCCTATATTAATTGCATTTTAATGAAACACAACAAGGAAACTTTGCGGCCTCGGGGCAGAACCCTTTCTCGTTCTCGTTCTCGTTCTCGTTCTATGTTCTAGGGAATCCAGATCTATAATAAGATCCTAACGGCCCGATACGAGCCAAGTTGTTAATGATATGGTAAATGGCCGACTCCTAGTGGTATTGAAAAGATTAACCGGCAGTATGTCTATACCTGGTTGGCTTTTATTGGTCGGACTAGCGAGTGCCACAAATGAAATTAAATATTCGAGGCTGTGCAAAAAATGCATTAAAACAAATGCGAAAAAAATGTGCAGCTCTGCGGTTGGCGCATTTGTTGTTTTCATTGCATTATCAGGCGCCGTGACAAGAAAAAATACACGAAAAAAGGCAGCAAATAAATAAAACATTCATGAGCAGAGGCTTATATAGCACATCTGTCTCTCCCTCTGTGTGTGTGTGTGTGTGTGTGTGTGTGTGTGTGTGTAGGTGCATTGTTGCTGATAAAAAATTCATTAATTCATATACAAAATGCAATTAAGCGCAGTGGCTGCCACAATAAAAGCACGAAATCAGTGATGGCCGACTAAAAAAATGCGGAGCGCCATTTAAAGAGCTGTCGATAGTTGGGATACACTCATTAGATCTATTGGTTTTATGTCCCACTATATTATAAATCCACTATATTACACCTTGATCTAGACTAGAAAATCGGTGTGAGTTTTATCCACCGGTTTCAAGAATTTGTTGCAATTATAACCTTCTCTTAGCCTGCAAAAGGCAGATACCTCATGGTATTACAGGGTATCAGAGAGAAAAGTGCTGCATAAATAAAATAGTAGGCGGCGCGGGGGAGTGGCGGTGGATAACAGCAAACGCAGCAGTTAAATTAACAAATTGCATGCATATTTTAATAAAATAAATATTTTAATAAGATTAAACTATAATGCAGCCAAATGTCAAAGTAGCGCGTTGCACATTCCCCAGCGGATAACAGCGAAAGAAATTTGAATAAAAAACTGATTGCTCTGTGTTATATAGGCATATTTTTTTTTTGGTTTTTTGTATGCTGCTGTTTAATTTATGCGGTTTTCAATTACCCTTTTGATATGAATTAATGACCGCATACAATGCATAATCCTGGGGCAGCATATCGCGCTCCCTCCGCTCCCTGCTCACATAATTTAATTAAACATTTTGTGGCAGGTGGGTGGTTGTGGGTGTGGGTGTGGGTGTGGGTGCTATAGGTGGGCTATCATGTTGCACTTGTCTCTATCCGCAAGATCCGCACCCATGCCACACTCGCCTTTCGTTTGCCCAATGGCTTTGTGTTAGCTTTGTGTTGCATGTTGCTGCTGCAACATTCCTGCAACAACTGCAGCCACTGCAACAACAACTGCGCCACGAGCAACAACATTCTTTTGTTGCTCGCTGGGGCAGCAAAATTTCATGCCTGTGTAAACTATTTGTCGACAATTTTGTCTGCTACAAAAGTCCGCATGCCACAAGACCAGGCCGTCGTCTATACTTCGAAGACCCCCAGTCCTCGCAGCGAGAGGAAAACCGGCGCGCATGGAGCGATTTGGCCAAGACCAAAGCGTTGAAGCGCACGCCGCCGGCACGAACACGCTCAGCCTTTTGGCCCTGGCCAATTGCCGCTCTAATGACTCCGCTCCTGAGTGCCCAAGTGCCCAAGTGCCCAACTGCTGCCTGCTGCCAATCAAGTGCAACTTTCCAGGCGCATGCAAAGTACATAAACAATGATGCAAATCAATGGCTGCACTCAGAGAAACGCATCACACCAGATTCCTATTTCAACGTTCAATGGGCACGTTCCGGGACTTGCAAGCAAGCGGCAATAAATGGCCAATGAGTTTGGCTTACGTGTATCTGCCACAACAATATATCAGTTTTCTGCGAATGCATTACTATCATTCTAGAGGCAGGGACTCGGCGGAGGTTACCCTGCTTATCGCCAATGAAAAGTTTGGCGCGTTTAAAGTAAGTTTACGTGTAGCACGGCAAAGTGCATTGATAAGAAGCACCACCCCCCGCCGGCGCATCTTGGCCTTTTGCTGATTAGTCGATCAATGTTCGGTCTGAACGGAATCCAGCTTTTAAATATGCAAAAGGCAGAGGTGGAAGAAGCATATACATGCGGCGGCATTAAGAGCTCTTAAGAGCAGCGGGCTCGAACCAGTTTTGGACCCTCTTCCTGCCCCCTTCCCTAGCCCTTTCCTCTTGGCCAACTCCCCGAACTCCTTGGCCAGCGCCATTATGGCTCATTATCGCCCCGAGCAACACAACATCTTACAGTATGCTGATGAGTTTTTTGGCCATTCTAATAGGAAAAGGCCTGGGCTAATTTATAAATATCTGGACAGAGAACAAAGAGAAAAAAAATGAAAAGCAGAAAAGCAGAAAAGCAGAAAAGCAGAAAAGGCAGAAAAATCAGAAATAAAAGGGGAAAAAGGAAAGCACCACCGCCTCTGCGGTGGTTTGTTCATTAAACGACTGCCACGCCCACCAATGGGCCTGTTCATTAATTGTTGACAATGATTACCTGGCCAACACAGGAGAAGCTGAAAAGGGACGAAGACGAAGACGAGACGAAACGAATCGAAATGAAATGAAATGAAATGAGACTAAGGCAAAAACACTCCAGTCTCGAGGCGAATGCAATTTCAATTTTCAACGACAGGTGATAAATAAATCGAAACGCATCGAATTGAAAGCGGCAGCGGTGGCAGCGGCAATCGATTCGCTGCGTTGCAAATGAAATTGCGCCATATTTGGGCGTTATTTGTGGCCGAGCCAGCGCTCCGACTTTCCAGCTGGAAAAGGGTGGAGGCACCAGGACGGACTGGGCACAGAGAAGACTCCTCCTGGACTCCTGGAGCTCCTGGAGCTCCTGGAGCTCCGGCTGAAAGCCAAAGTCCAATTCGAGACCGAGGCGTTGGCAATGAGCGTCGAAGGCATTTAATTGCCACCGCGGCATTTTGACGTCTACGCATCAGGGAGAAGGGCTGCACGGAGAGAAAATACCCAGCAACTGGGGTGACAAACTTTGACAAACTTTAAGCACAACTACAAGAAGTGCGAGGATAAGACGCACAACAGGCATATTTCAAGTTACAATCATATACCATTTAATGGCTGAGTTATAGCGTTTATTTTTCTCACTGATTGGACGGACGGCAAAAGAGACGGAAACAGAGCAACAGACAGAGACGGAGATGGAGACTGAGGAGACCCAAGAAGACTTTTTCGAATAGGTGTTTTGTCGCCAGTCCGCCAATGCTACCTCCAATTGAGTGCGAATTGGCATTTCATTTGGCGCATTTGGCATTTTCGGGGCGCGTTGATCATTTAGCCGTGTTTAGTGTCCGTCGCTGTTGCGCTTTTTAATTTCGTTTCCTGGTCAGCGGGAAAAAACCTAAGAAACCCAAAACAAAAAACATAAAACAAAAAACAACAAACACAAGACAAGGAGAGAAACAGAGCCACAACAACACAAATGATTTAAGATGTTCGACTGTCAGTGGTGACAACATTGACAGTAAAATTATTTCTACGCGCTGCAGAAGGTTAATTATCGTTGATTTATTTACAACAATCTAAAAAAAAAATGAAAACAAACTCCAGCTGGGCCATACAAATAAACTTAAAATCTGGCTTACGTTACAGCAAACGGAAAGATCGAAGAATTCGATGGGCTACTAAGTTTTTAGGGATTAATTTGCTTACGGGCTTAAAATTGCCATAAAATGTCACAAAAAAAATCACTTGAAAGAAATTGAAAAAATTAATAATTTATTGAAATAAAATGCGTGCAAATAAAATGCGGCAAAAGCGATAAAACACGGCCAAAATAAGAGCGAAAAAAGAAAAAATGACCATGACAGCCATAAATAATTAACAATACAAAAAGAGATGAAGCAGCAGAAGAGGATTCTGCGTTAATTTGCATTTTTGTTTTGTGATAACAAAAGCGTAAAAATAAGCGAAAAAGTTCAACAATTTCAGCGGGCACAAACGAACAAACATGGCAAACCGCAGGCAAAATTAAAACACGAGCACAATGTAAAAATATTAAATTAACATTAACAGGGAAATGAAAGCGGTTAGCATACGTGTGTGTGTGTGTGTGCGCGCGCTTGTCAAAGTGAATTTAAAATAATTATTGTACATTATGCGCCGCAATGCGTATTAAATTAAATGCTGCACAATAATAAAATTAATCAGGCACCAGCCAAAAAAATTATGCTATATATGCATATGTAGAATGAAACGCGGCAGGAAAACCAAAAATTGCAGCAAGGTGGTGGCAAACAAAAGCCAAACAAATAACTATATTGTTCAATAGCAGCAACAATAAAACGCACGTAATTAAGCGTTTTAATGCTTCATTTATGGGCAAGGGGGTGCGCGGGTGGGATAAACACGAGCAGCAAAACATATCTGAGTTTTTAATGCCCCATATAAAAATGGCACACCTGCCTGGATTTTACTGTTTACTGATTTGGTTTTCATTTGAAGACACACATGCTATGCAAATCACTTTCATGGAAAATGCAGCAAAAAAGCACATCATGCAAAAGGTTTTTTTCATAATTTCCACAAATTAGCTGTGCTTAGTGGTTAGTCACAAATGCCAATTATTATTGATCATTATTGTAATGCATGCGGACAGCTTTGATTGAAACTAATTCACTTTCCCACACTCTTCTCGTTGCAGATGGTAAGTTCTTATCATCACTCAATCCTTCAGAACTAACATATGATGGTAAGTCGCATTCCACATTAAGTCATTTAACACTTCTATACTTCTATAGTACCTATAGCGTAGCGTGATAGTCGTAACTTTAAGATACAGCCACCTTAGGTTGGCCGAGTAGATCTGAAGCGAAGCAAACACGTGCTGCCCCTCGGTTCGCACATCAATCAAAATTTGGCCAAGGGCATCGATATAGATCGGTTCCCTGGTTCCCTGGTTCCTTAGTTCCTGGGTCTCTGGGCTCTTTGATGGGCTCTTTGATGTCTGTCACTAATCCTGTTCGCGATCACGTTCCTGCCCGGTCCACGCCCACTTTGCTCACGGCCGCGGCTTCCTGTTTCTGCGATCTTTCAAAATGAGAAATTTCTTTTTAATTTAGACTTAAGCAGACTGCGCAGCGGACAGCTGATAAAAAATCATTATAAGGTTAAGTTTTAATTAAAAACTACAATCGATTAAAGGGGCGATGGCGAGGGCTGCGGACGAAATACTGTCTGCGGCTCATAAATTGAGCATCGGCGGTCTCCTCAGCTTTCAACGTGCATGTGGGCCACGCCCACTGGAAAAAAAAAAAAAAAAAAAAAAAACAGAAACAGAAAACTTAAAAAATACATCAGCCGACTGATGATGATGATGAACTTGTGCCAATTTTTGCGCTGCGAAAATCAGTGGCAGTTTCGATGATGTCCGATGTCCGATGTCTGATGTCCGTTGTACGATGTCCGATAGTCGCGGCATTATGGCATTATATAAGCGCATTTCGCTTTCATTAATGAACATGAGGCAAAAACGAATGGTCGAGCGACCGGCACGTGAATTGAAATTTGATTTATGATCGGCGAGCGGCCCTCCATGTGGGGCTTTTCTTTCTGTATTCTGTGCTCTGCACTCTGTTTTTATTTTTATTTTTATTTTTTTTATTTTTTTCATATTTTTTCCTTGCTGGCTAAGCAGCCTCCTCTGGGTCGTAAAGTCGCTGCCCAGGATGCAGTTTTCCCCTCTTTATGATGCGTTAAATTGAGGAATGGCGTGCCAGAGCATTTAAGTCGTTAAAAGGCAAGTGTAGGGCCGGTCAAATGTAACTCATATTCGATTGTTTTTCCTGCACTGCAAAAAACGCGCTGCAACTGAGCGCCAGTGCAATCACTAGAGCAAAAGATGATGGTATCGCAACCTATGAGAGTATCTTAAGCTAGTTATCCTTGTGCCATGTTCTAGGGCATTATGCGGTCTTAGTTTCTAACATAACCAAGTAATAAACTCCAAAGAAAACCCCATTGATGTCCGATTTATGCTCTAACTTTTCGCCAGTGTAAACCGAAGTTCGAAAGACCCACTAACCTACAAAAGAGGGCTTTTATTTTAGGCTGGCCGAAAGGAGAGCAGCCAGCCAAAAGTGTAATTTGTATTATTTCCTTGGGCGGCAGCGGCGGGGGGCGTGCCCAGAGGGCGGGGGCGGCGGCGGCGGCGGATGGCAGACAGCCGTGGGCCATGGCCAAGAGCAGAAAGAGACAGCGAGTGAGCATGGGACAGAGACAGCGAGCGGGCGTTTAAGCACAACTTTAAATAATCGTCTGTCAGAACTGTCAAACAAGCCGGCAAGCGCTAGAATTAATGGCACACTGGCAGTGCGAGGGAGATGAGGGATGGTGAGTGAGAGGGAGAGGGAGAGGGGGCCGACCGCCGTAGAGCGAGACAGCTGCAATTTGTTTAACCCTGCGCAGGCGCAAAGCGTCCGTTGAACCTGCAGCAATCCGGGCGTATGACTGTGTATGTGGAGCACAAGTTGAATTATTATGGTTTGTGCACTTTTTTCTCGCTTTTGGCGCAGTCGCAGCGAGTTAAAAACAATGCCATTGCCATGGCGGTACTTTATCAAATGCCCCCCTCTCTTTCCATTTGTGCGAGGCCGTCTCTTTCCCGCTCCCACTCGCATACCTATAGCCCTCTCGCTTTCGGCATGTGTTTGTGTGTAAAATTAATGTTGCTGCGCCGCAGCGGGCGAACTTTCAACTGTTGCTGCTGTTGGCTCAAGATGAAAAATTATTGCTTTTAATTTATTGCATAAACAAAGGCTACACCATCGGAATAAAAATGTCTGGCTGTGTGTGTCTGTGTGTGTGTGTGTGTGTGCAAGTCTGCGCGAGTGTAACGGTTCTCAAGGTCATGGGCGAAAGAGACAGCAACTGGGGGCTTTCCCCGGCTTCGCTGCCAACTGTCAAAAATGATTTAGTAGTTCAAAGCCGCGTTTTGCGTCTGCTGCAAAAGTGCGAAAATATATGTGAGGGCAGCGGACGTCCGACAGCAGCTGTCAAATGCAAATACAACGCAGCAGCAGCAGCAGCAACAACGCAGCAGCAGCAACGTCACACGTTTTGACAACAAATTTTGACAGTTTAGCAAAGGTCATGCGGAAAGTAAAAGTTGACAGGCCTAGAGGTGTGCGCCTGTGTGCGTGTGTGCGTGTGCGTGGTCAGAAAAAATAAAGGGGGTGTGTGTGTGTGTGTGTGTATTTGATAGATTGACATCATCATTCGGCCTTTCATTCACTTGTCAGGAGCACAGTTAGCGAAGCTCTGAAACATTAGTTTTTTATAGTTCATTGAGCCAGCGCAGAAAAGCGAGAGCGAATCATTGACAGCCAGCCAGCCAACCAGCCAGCCGGCCACACACAATAAACTGACAAATCAAACTCAAAAACAAACCAAATTAGCTAGTCATAAAAACGTCTGAAGTGAGCGAATAGCCATCGGAATGGCAACTGTTGATAGATCATTTGGAATAAAACACAAAATACGACGCGGTCGCTTTCGTGATTTATGGCATTTGATAAATGAGAATTTAATAAATTTTTAGCTTATTTGGATTTTTAATTTTTATTTGCCTCTTTTTTTTCTCACTTTTAGTGCGGTCGGCAATTAAATGGTGGCGCTCGAATCGATAGATTAACGGGGTCTTAATGTTGTTTGATGGGGTCTCAGTTTTCAGTATCGCCTGGGATTTCGATTTTATTTGCCGTGCCATCAATTAGCCATAATAGCGGCGACTTACGGCTTAAGCCCTAAATCATATGATTGAAAAATATGTATAAGCCAGATTGGCTGTCAAACAAAAGAGGCATATCCCCAAGTTGGCTGAGATCCGAAAGCCTAAACATTATATTCTCTCTGTGCACAACTGACTTGCACCATTACTTTCGCCAAATTGAATACCCAAACCGTTTAAGTCACTTTCTTTGATGCCCTGGCTCATCATAATTCCTCGACAGTCACCGAAAGTTCTTTAGCCAGACACAACCCACATAAATCCAGAGGTCCCGCCCCAACTTTGTTGTCCTCGTGAATTATGCATGCAACAAATTGTATAAAAATTTCTGCAACTTTACGTTGTTACGTGCAGAAATTTGGAAATCAAGCGAAGCGAACCCCAGAAATTTGAGGAGCACTTGTCGAGGGTAAATACATACGTACATATGTATGTACAAACGTAGCAGCGGCTAAAAAAGCCGAAAAGGACCAAAGGAGCAAGGGACCAAAGGACCAAAGGACTTGCAGGACTCTAGTCCCTGGTCGCTGGTTTTTCCGGCTTAGCCCAAGTCAACCCCCAGAGAATATGCTCGAATATTTATTTTTTTTTTCCTCTGCGGCGCTCGGCGTTTACAAAGTGATTACTTCTGTTTAAAAATTGATGTCTCGATGTTGGACACGTTTTCAATTTCCAGCGAAATGGCGCGTGCTGCTGCGGCCCCCGCAAAACAAACTTACAAACTTACAGGTGCCGGATACATTTCCCGGCCACATTTCCCAACGACTCCGATGAGGAAGCTCGGCTCAAAATTGTCAAAAGAAATTCCTTAAATGACTTTGTCAAGTCGTTAAAAGCGAACACAATTCGGTGTCGCTCTTCATTTTTTTTTTTTTTTATATTGTATCTCGTTTGGCTTTAATCACCGATTGCTGTCATGTCCGAGCTGAATGGCAATTAAATGGTCTACGACTCGTTAAATCATTCATGATTAACTCACTTCAGCTCCCTGTCCTTGAAGATTTAGTGCCGTTGAATATCGTTAAAGAGATGCCTCACATTTCGAATCGGAATCCGAATCCAAATCCCAATCCGAACTCAAATCGAAAACTGAAATGCTGTCGCATAATCGATGAACTTTGATTGGCACTCATAAAAGCCATCAACCGGTTGTGATTTTCTCCAAATAGTAGCAGCATAATGGCATATTATAAATTGCCGCCAGCCAAAAAGGTAACTTGGCACAAGAGTCTGTTGGCTTCGCTGGGCCCAAATGGCTTTTTAATTTGGTCAACGAAAACGGGTTGGAAAATGTTTGCCGAAGCGTTGTTTGTTTTTTGTGTCTGCGGGTTTGACATTTAATGGCCTTTTGCCTTCTGGGGGAATGTGTGTGGAATGTTTCATTTGCATATGCAGCCTGCGCCCTGAAATATGCAGTGGTTTTTGTTTCACCAGCATAGCTTGAAGGTGTGTTCTGCTGGGAATTTCGTGCACACAAAAACACTGCGAGTTTCCACCCGTGAAGTGTTGGTAAACAATGTACCGAAAAGTATGAGTGCTAGCTGGATGCATTTTTTAAAGCTCATTCGCTTCGAATGTAATTTACACAGAATGAAACAGGGCGTTTCTCTCTGTGCATTAATTCCCTATTTAATTTATTTTCGCCTCCGTATTGCAAGGGAGAACTTTGATTAAACTTCTTGCCAATAGCAAGCTCAGCTCGTATGTACACACTCGTATGTATGTATATGTGGCGTGCTATATGTCTGACCAAGTTTCATATAACTAGCATAGATAGCGCGCCCACAGCATAATCGAAGGGGGAGGAGCGGAGAAGTTGGAGTTGCAGAAGGATATCCATTTGCCAAAATAGCAAAACTTGCATAAAAACTTTTGCGCAACAACTTGGACTTTTTCATCAAACAAAAGCAAAAGGAAAAATAAGAGGGAAATGAAACAAACTTTTAATGCAACCCACCCAACCACTCCCACTCCCATCCCCGCTCTTCGCCAAACAAAAGCAACAGCAACAACAGGCCGAAGATAGACAAACTTGCAGCACGCCTCCTCGTCCTTGTTGCCGCCCATTTGCACAGCTGTCAGTCAGTGGAAAATATTTCCCAGCACGGGCGAGAGAGAGAGAGAGAGACGGGTGCTCGAGAGCGAAAGAGCGAAAGAGAAGCACAGAAAGCTGGCAAGGCAGAGCCAACATGGCGAACAAAAGTTTTGCTCGCTGCGGCAAAAAGCGGAAATGCATTCAAAATCTAATATGGCAGCCATGGTCATGAGCAGCAGCAGCAGCAGCAGCAGCAGCAACAACAACAACGGAAGCCCCACCACCACCCACCGCCACCCACAATCCACCCACCACCCCCTACCACTTTCCGCTGCAAAGTAGCAGCTAAACAAAAAGGCTAAAGAGTGCCAAAGAAGAAAATGCAATTTTCTGAAAAACCCATTAAATGTTTGCCATCAAAAAAGAAAATATATATATGTATATGTATATGTATATATCCGTGTGGGAAGGGGATGCAGGGGATGCAGGGGGAGGGGCGCAAGGAAGGCCAGAAGAAGATGGGGCCAGCAGGCGAAATAGGAGATGGAGTAGAACCAACTGCAAATAAAGCAAGCGACGAGCGCCAGAAGATGGCGGCGCTTGCCAGTGATAGACTGTGCGACTATGTGCATATAGCCGCTATATTGTACATGTCCAAAAACTACAGTCGTGCCTCGCTGCGAGCGAACTACAGTGCGACATGCAAGGCAGCCGTTCGCAAACACCTTAACAGGTGTCAGTGAGGCACTACAAAGAAATATGCGAAAATATATCTTTATCGATTATCTCCAAAGCATTGATGTACACCGAAACCTATGAAATGCATAGTCAATTTTGGCTTAAGGAATAGTTTAAGAGAAAACCGTTTTTAATGCCAGTTTGAAGTACTCGTTAGACAGCTTTGCCTGTGACTACCACTACCCAGTATGACTTGCAATTTATGCATTTCCTCGTGCAACATTTTGTGGCTCCTATAAAGCCATTAGCAGCACTTTAAATTGCCTCGAAATTTGCGCTCTAAGCTTTAAGCCCGATTCGCAAAAGGCTGAGAGTTCGAAGGCTCACATGTCAGAGGCACCAAAGGCACAATGTGCTGATAGAGCCATTTACGCCGTCAGCACATAATGATGGAGTGGGAGGGGCTGGTGGAAATGGATGGGAAATGGAAAAGCGGGCGAGAGTGTGGCGGGGTGGTGGGGGGATCTGGATGGAAGACTGAAGGACTGAAGGAGCAGCTGCAGCGGCTGCGCTTTTCTGACGGATTTCCCCGGCACATAGAAAACACACAGCATACAACGGTTGCCTTGGGCTTAGACAGACGAATACGTCCATGGAATAGATGCAGACGTGGCCAAGAGCCAGCCAGGAGCCAAGGATATCAGCTAGCAGCAGCTGTGTCCTGTGGCCCCATTGTGTGTGTGTGTGTGTGTGTGTGTGTGTGTGTGCGGCAAGGATATATGCCTGACGATGAAATTTAATGGGGTGCTTTGATGCGATTGGTTTTCATATAACGCAGGCGCTTAAAATCATCGAATCATTCAAAAGAAAACTGAGCTGACTGCTCCAGCTCTCGCACACACACACACACATGAGAGCAAAGCTTTTCCCAGCACACACACACTTGTGCACTTGTAGAAAACGCAATGCTTGTGTATAAGAATTTTTTCTGCTGAGTGGAAATAAAAGAAATGTAGAAAAATACTAGGAAAAAACCAGGAGCAGAAAAAAGGGAAAAGGAAAAAATATAAAATCTATGTGTGTGTGCCGGAGCATTTTCCTTGGCTCCACTCGGGCTTTATATAAAGAACGAAATGACGACGACAGCTTGAGAGGAAAATGTAGGGAGAGGAAAATGAATGGAAAGGCAGTCGGAGTTGGTCGGAGTTTTCGCCAATACGCACACAGACAGCTGCCACACAAACGTATACAGCTAGCTTTTGGGATGAAAAAAAGCTTTTCTTTATTCTAGTTTTTTGCTCTTATTTATCCCTTCAGCTGCTATTTCTAGCCTTCCTTTGTCACGGCCATAAATTAGATATATATACAGGGGTTATATTAAGTCTGGGTGTTGCTACTTTACATGTGAATTGGGTATAAAATTAAATGAAGTCGTGCGCCATATTTGTCCTCAAGTTGGCCATAAATCCGCAAGGTATTCAACAAGTTCTCAGTGCATAAATTGTGGAAAACAATGCCAAACTGATACATTAACACTTTAAGCCACCGAAAACAGCCCCGGGGTAAATGTCTGGGGAAAATGCAAAACCCCCGAAAACTCGCGGCAACCCCATGACAAATCGCTCTCTTTTAAGCCTGTGTGTGTGCGTGTGTGTGCGCTGTACGCTTGTGTTTGTGTGCGGAAAAACGCAGTCAGGCAGTAAAAACAACAAGAGCACACACACACACACACACCCACACTCGTATCGATTATTGTAGCATACTTACTGGCGTCATTCCGTTTTATTTATTTTTGGTAGTTTGGTAACCAGACAAAGAAAATAATGAAAGTCATGCTTGGTTTACAGATTCCTTGAGCCTCTGTTTGTTTTTTTTTTCTCTGCTCAGCTTTAGCTTTTCCGCCTTTCTGCCCGTAATCACAATTTGTTTGTCTGTGCCTACACTTAATGTAGTCGAACTTGAGGCGATTTGGAGCTGTGTCGTCTGGGAAAATCATTTTACAGCTGGCGGGCCAAAGTTTTCCCCAGTTGACAGGCGACTATTTAACACGCGTCATAGCATGAGTTTTATGCGCACTCACACTCACACTCACACTCACACTCACACTTACACGCACACACACACACACCCAGAAAGTCGGGGAAAAATAAAAGAAAACCAGTGTCAAGGTTAACGACCAATGAATTTATTTTGCTTGAATAAATTTTACGATAATGAGGAAATTGTCGTTGTCGTTTTGGGTATTTTTAATGGCCGTAATGTCGGCGCAGCCATCTCTCTCTGCCTTCCTCTGTGTGTGCGCATGAAAATTTTTAAATTTGCGAAATTAACCAGTTGATCTTTAAGTTACATTTTTCGGGGCAATGTAGTTTTGCCCCCCGCCCCTTCTTGGGCTTATCAGAAATGCCGCAAACGTTTTTCAATTTCCGGCCGGCATAGTTTAACCACTCAACGGTGGTGGCTTTCGCAGCGAAAGGACCTCGTCCTGAGCTCTGGACTTCTGCGATCCAGGACTCCGCAGGACTCGGGCCGACGCCAACTCCATTTTACGTAACATTAATTCTGTGATTTATTAGGGTCACGTGACCGTCAAACGGACGACTGAAATTGCACGAGTCACGAGTCAGCCAGACGACCACAAAATGCCCATTGCCACACGGCGAAAAAAGTGCATAACAATATCGTTATTGTCTTGCGATACATCTCAACATTACATCTCTATGCTAGCTTATTAATTATTGTATTGTTACTACAGTCTAAGGGTATTTATTGGACTTGTGGCGCCAAAATATATCTCAAAGCTAACATCCACCTATATTTTTCTCTCTCTGCAATTACACATTTTATCCTTACCCACATGGAGAGCTCATCAAAGTCTTTCAATTCAAATCAGTCGTGCAAAAATTGCCTTCGAAATCCGCAACGAAATTCTTTGTTCGGCCCGTGGAAATTGCGGGCAGGTAAACAAGTTTCTCCACCTTCGACTGGCTGTTCTGTTGCCTGGTTAGGTGTCATAAAGTGCATTCACATGAATGCGATAAAGTTTATTGTCAGTTGGCTTGCTGGGTTGTTTTTTTTTCATTTTTTCGGAGCTGGGAGAGGCGAGGGGGAGTATGAAGTCCAGAGATTGAGGGGCCAGATGCTCAAAGGAACAACAAGAAAAATTAATACCAAAACATTTGCTGGTCTGTATAGTATGTCTGGATGTCTTGGGTCGTTGTCCGTCTGTCCGTCCGTCCGTCCGCGTGTCCGTATGTCTGTCCGTATGGGAGATCGCACACGCCTACGCAAACATGTCGCAACTGTCATTTCAGCTTAAGTTGGTCCATTGTACGTTTATATTAGTCGCGGGCCAGATAAAAAAAAAAAAGAAAACAGAATACGAAAAAAGAATAAAAGGCCAATGAGAGGAGCTTGTGTGTGGGCAGGCTAAAGGGGAAAAGAGGCGGGAGCCAGAAGAGTTACGAGCGGACCGATCCAGACTTTCAAATTCGCTTCAAGTGTAAAGCGATATGCGGATCCCAAAGGATGTCGCCAAAACCGATGACACAGGACTGAAGGAACCGAGGTCCATAGCTTAAGTTACAAGTCATGTTCGAGGTGTGGCACTGGATTTTTATTGAAAAACGAGCGAAACGCTTTAAGGCCCTGCCTGCCGAAGCCCCAACTAAAACCACTTAGTGTGCTTTAATGCATTAGAACTGGCCTCGTGCTTTATACACACATATATATGGAATAGCCCCCCTTTTTGGCAGCCATTATTTTCATAACTATGCGCGAAAAGCTTTTTCATTTAAATTAAAACAAAAGCAAGCAACAAAATTCCTCTGCGAAAAAAAAGAACTGGAAAATGCTCTGAAAACGGCAGCGGAAAATGCCAACAAAACTACAAAAACAGTGCAACAAAATAGATAACTGCTCTGTTTTTTTTTTTTTTTTTTCTTTTTTTGCTCCGTGCTCGTAAAGCAGCTGCAGCAGCGCCACCTTCCGGCCGTCGTGGCAAACTGCAAAAAAAAAAAAAACAGAAAAATTCATTCGCTGCATGTGAATAATTACACAAAAAGCCAAGAAAAAAGAGTGAGGGGAAAAACCAAATGAAAGATTGCAGAGATGAAATGCCAATGCAATTTGGGTTAACAACATTTTGTTTGCGTTATTTCTTTAGCAGGCTGGCTTTAATTTTTCAAATAGAATTGAATAAATGAATGGAACTCGAATACTTTAATCTTTAATCCCTAGGCGGAATATAGCTTATCTGTAGCATATGGCTAATCTTTTCGGTATTGCCCATGAGTAAAATTGTAAAAATCATGCAATAAAATCGGAGTTTCATCGGTATTATTTAAAGTTGTTTCGTTTCATAAGAATTCGTAAAAACTGTTAAGAGTGATTTCAAATGAATTCTATTCATGTTTTTAATTTCCGCCGCGCAACTGAGTGAGACGAAAATTAAAACTGGATTGTAAACAGCCGACGGCAATGCAAAAACATGAAGACCGATGAAGAGGCAAACTGAGACAGATAGAATACCTGTTTTTCCAACGTGTCTTCCAGTTTTCAGGGCCACCCCAAAGGGTTTCCCGCAGCCTATGCAAATTTCATATTCCGCCATAATTTTCAGCCATTCTTTTGCGCACCTGCCTCAAGAATCGTCTAAATGAATCCATCAGATAGACCTTTGATAGGAGAGCCACGCCCCCACGAAGCAACCCCCTTTTTTTTGGCCGCCACACAATTGCCCCCCTTGGTTTTCCCACCCATTTGTGCAACTTTTTCCCCTTCGTTCATTTGGCGCGTTCAACCAATTGGAAAATTTACACGTGCAAAATGTTGAAAAATTGTTGCGGTTTATGTATTTTATTTTAAATTTTTTCCAGCCACCGCTGCAGTCGCTCGAAATTGCTGGGCATAAAAATTGAGAAAAGCCAGCGTAAATTTCCACACGACAACAATTTCATTTTAAAGCTTCAAGTGACACCATATATCCATATATACACAAATGTACAGATGCACAAATATACATATCTATATGTGTATATCTATATATTTTTTTATGTTATTTAAATGTGTTCACATTGTTGTTGCTGCTGTGGCTTTTTGTAATATTTTTAATTTCGCCGAGGCAGCGACATAAATCATTTTGTCGCGCATTGCAAAAATTCCAAAAGAGCAAAGCGAAAAAATTACAACAATTTTTAAATTAGCTCGCATGGGAAATGCCTGGCTGCGGAGGGGGTGGTGGGGGCGAGTGCCGGGCTGAGTGGGTGCTGGGTGGTGGGTGGTGGATGGTGGGGTATGGGCGGAATTAAATTTTCATATGAAAAACTCACAGATAACAACAACAACAACAAGAGTCTGCGGATGGGGGGAACAAAGCCAAATAGTAGAAAATTGGAAAGATGAAGTTGCCTCCGATAGCAGGACAGAGGGAGGGGAGCTGGCTGTGGCTGTGGGGGCCTCGAAAGGGGGAGCTGCTGACGAAAAAAGCAATTTTCAATTTTTCTACACAAAAATGCCAAACACGCTGGGGCTGAGAAAAGCGAAGGAGTGGGACGGGGGGGAAGGCGGGGGGCCGAAGGGAGCTTGTGCTAAAAACTTTGACGACAGCCAAGTTGGGCGAACGGGGGGGGGGGGGCGGGCGGTGGGCGGCAGGGGGCGGGGCGGCGTTGGCGTTTGCGCCTTGCAGTCGCTGGCAAGTGATAAATCATTTCAACTGTCACTTTCGAAACACAATTTTATCTAAACACAGACACACAGAAAGCGACCCGCACACAGACGAGAGGCGACAGACACAAGTGCACTGAGCACAAAGAGGTGTTACTAACTAACAGATTTTTCTGTGCTTTCAAAAACAACTGGTTGCACTTTAAGCAATTACTTACACTGCATTTCATCGAACTAACGGCATAAAATGTAATAAGATATTAAATCAAAAACTTAAGTTTAATTATTATATGTAGGCCACTTTTTCTCACTGCACTGAACGGAATTGAAGAGACTTTGGCATTGGGGTGAAGTGAACTCTATGGAAAATGGAAAATTCGTTTCGTTGCGTCTGTTGTTTTTCTTTTTTCGGCTGTTGCCGGGTGTGTGGGAGGAGGAGGAGGGGGGGGGAGTACTTTTGGATGAGGGTGGGGGGGCATAATGGGTGTTAGTTATAATGTGTGGCAGTGTGTGTGAGAAGTGCATGGGTGATAAGGCAAATGCATTTCGTAGCTGTGGGGCATCTAATCAATGCCTAAGCGCCATTTATCAGGCCCATGGGCACTTCACAAAGTTTTGGGGAAACTCGGGGAAAAGCGGGGAAAATTCGGGCGCTGAGTGTGGGGAGAAAGAATACACTTAGCTAGAGGCTGAAAAGCAAATGGGGTCGCCACCGAAATAGTGCCACTAAAAATAGAAAATAGAAAATCGTTCGTTGCGTTTCACCGACAAAACGCCAAAAGCAAATCAAGCAAGGCAACAAAGGAAATTAAAAATAAACATATAAAATCAGAAATATACAAAAAGTCGCTGCTAACTTAAAGGTAATTTGAAATTCAACTAAAAGAAACCGATATGTTAAAAGATCAAACCAAAAATAGGGGACTAAAAATACAATCAAATTTGCAAGAGAGCGAACATAATTAACAAAACGAAATTTAAATTGAAGAACATTTGGCAACATTAAGAGGACATAACATGCAAAAATAAAATAGAACAACAGCAAGATAATTTCAAAAACATTTTTAAAGCAAATTGAACAACACAAAAAGCAAGTATAATTTAAAATACATTTGGGGACCAGCGAACCATAAATGTTTTAGCACATTCTCAGAATCGAGAGTTGTGACATTTAAAAGCCCCATAAACAAAGGAATCCGAAACAGCATTTTGACTTTAAATAATATATATTTTGTGTCATTTTTCAAGCTTTTTGTTGCTTCTTTGTTTGTGGCCAGTTAAAGCGAAGCGAATTGGCTTTGTTGGCCTTATTGATTTAGCATTGCATAAGGCAATAGACACGAAGAAGAAGAGCGGAGGGACTTAGAAATCGAATTAGTCAAGTCACAAAAATCGAAAATCATTAACTTGGCAGAAGCAGAAAAAAAAACGAAAAAAAAACGCTCAATTCGCCGCACTTTTATGTCTTCACTAGCTTCGTCTCGCTCTGGCACAGCAGGAGCGAGCAGAGGCGCTGCGAGGCAAATGGCGCTGCCTTCTTACGCGGCCATCGAGGAGCGACAGAGAGAGGGAGAGTCTGCGGATGCACGAGTGTGTGTGCCTGTGCTTGCTCCGTGTGTGCATGTGTGTTTGTTTGGGAGAGCGAAAATCAGCAGACTGTTTGGCTCTGTCTCTTCGTGTTGTTGTTATTGTTGTTATTGTTGTGACTTTGTTTTGTTTTGCTGCGGCTTTTTTGGCTTTTTTATTTTATTTCCTTACAATAAAAACGACAATAAAATTTTTTAGCGCTAAGATTTATGTGCGAACAATTTTTTCGACCACTCATTGTACCTATGTTGTTGGTCTTGTTGCCAACAAAAATCTCTATTAATTTTGATATTGATTTCGGTTGAGTGCATGGAAACAACACGTTGTCAGGTCAAATGCTATTAGCTGAAAATATTAGGCAACTATTTGGGCTAACAATTTAATTATAAACAAATAATAACACCGCAAAATTCGTTTTTCCTTTCCTGCAAAAAGCCAATAATTTTAATCATATAAAATGTCACAAAATAGCGAATATTTATGTGCCAATCACGCGAAAAAATAGTTGGAAATTTAAATTTATTATCACCGAAGAGCATTTCAAATTGATGACCAATTATAGAGATATTTTCCCACTGTTTGTTTTCGCCGATTTTATTTTCGGCCATATTATGTTACATTTTAATTGGACAGGTGCAGTTTCAGCGGCAATTTAATATTCCATTTCATTTCGAAAAAAAAAAACAAAAAACAATAGCGACTTGCATTCGCTACGCCCAAAGGGGCGTGGCACTCGGGGGTGGCTCTGCGAGGGCGGGTGGCTGTAGGGCTGGGCGTCAGGACCACCCCATAAACACCCCACAAAAGCGTTCATAAAACGTGCCCATTTACTGCCAAGAAAATTGCCCATTAAGAAGAAAACGAAGCGTAGTCTGGCCCCCGACTTTTCCGCCCGCTTTTCTGACCAGAACACAGAATGGAGGCGAGTGAGGTAAGAGGGGGAAAAAAAAATGGGAAATTTAAATAAAGGTGCGTTGCTTGTCTGCCCGCGTCGTTGAGCTCAAGAAAGTGCTTAAAAAAATAATAGAAATTGCCCGGGAGATTGGCCGAGGGTTGCTATTGTTGTTGTACGACGCGGCACGCCCCCTCACTTCATTTTCCTTTTCCCAACCGCCTTCATTGTGCTCTAAAGCCAATAAACCAAATTATTATTAGCGCCATTTTCCCCGCTCATTTCCCAGCACTACGTATTTCATTTAAAGTTTTATAAGCTTAAAGTGTCCATTGAGGTTCTTATGCTTATATGTATATGTATGTACGTGCATACATATCTGGTGGCCCGTTTTCCTCGAGGGTTTCTTTTCATTGAGCGATTATTGGGGAATTTCAGGTGTTGGGCACCTGTCATTCGCCGAACTTTTGACGAAAGCCCAGAGACAACTATCTGCGGAGCCTTCAGCAGATATCATAAGATATATGCGTTGGCTTAACATATTCAGCGTGCTGTCAATATCGGTTGAAAAGCATTAAGTTGACAAGTGTTGCGAATTGTGTCAGTCAGTCGGCGGCTTAGAGTGGCTCAAGATCTTAATGCTGCCGCGGATGCCTTAACTGGAAATGAGTTTCAGTTCGTTTGCCGAAAGGCTTAGGAACGCGGAAAATTGAATTAATAATTATACGTGGTTTTCCCGCCGCGATAACTGAGCAGTGCAGCGATAATTTACAGCTTGTCTTACAGCCAGGCAATTTGTACTTTGTGTTTTAATAGAATTTAGTCAAGTTTACACAAACTACTGCTGCTAGTTTATGGCCCTTATATGCACTTGCTCATTATTTTCACCTACACGTATGCATTTGAACATAACAGCTTTAATAGTTACTGATGCACTTCTAACGATCGGCTTTTCCATCTTTTGCAGGACGATGGTGTCGAAGAGAATGGTCCTCACCTGCCGATGCTCGCAATGCAGACGCCTCCCGGCGATTGTATTCCTCAGTCTTCCTCGGTAGTCCTGGTAAGTAATCCGTCCTCCACCAGAGTGGCCCAACTCCATGCCACCACGGCTATCTGTCTGGGGAACTATCAGTTGATAGTGCGGCTTATCAGCGGACTTGAGCTATCATCACGAGACCAACTGACGTCAACGTTTCCATTAGATTTCCGTAATTTACAACATGCATTTTTCCGCTTTTTTTTTTTTCTATTTTTTTTTTCCTGCTGCCCAGCCCCTTGTTTCTTGCTGGCTTTTTGCTGGCTAGTAGGCTGGTTGGCTGGTTGGCTGGTTGGCTGGCTAGTTTTCTTTTAATTTCCGCTGGGCCATCGATGAGGCTGCTTCTGATGCTGCAATAGCAAAAAGGCAAAAGCCAAAAGCAACAGCAACAGCCAGAGATCAAGCGGCTCAGATTGTGCCAGAGAGTTAACGTTAATGGCAAAGTACTAACAATGGCTGCTGCCGAGAGTAGGTAATTTCTATAATGATATACGAACTGGCATCGCCCAACGGGCAGAGGCTCCTCCGCAGTGGAGTTCCAGTCGGAGTTTCAATCCAGCACGGAGAGAAAAGGATTCAGATAAAATCATTCAAACAAATTCTAGTTGTAAATATGATCCATTACAATGGAACGCACAATCCCTGAGCAATTTTTACCAATTTCTATGACATAGTCCATTACAATTGTATTCCTTAAAACACTTTACTAAACTAGAAAGGAAAATTTCTGCAAGTGAGCTCTTTTTGAGAGTGCGCCTGATCGGCGGCCATGGATCAGATCAGACGTCCCGCCTGCGGCCCCAAGTATCTTCAGTTTCTCAGTCTCAGCCAGACTTTCAGACTTTCAGACTTTCGGCCTGGCCAATGAAACGGCCATCAAAATGGCATCGACATGGCTCCGGCGAACGCCTTCGATTGTCTTCTGAGTGGTCTGCGGAGTGGTTGGAGGTGCTGGTCCCAGAGGTGCCTCTTTATGGATCCATAGATCCGAGGTGTTCGGCCAAAATGCGTGCCAATTACATGGGGCCGCAGCTTTCTTCTAATAGCAAATGCTGTAATCAAAATTCCATAACATGCCCAATAGCCAACCTGCTCGTTGCTGGCTGGCAATTCGTTAAAGTCAATTTGCAAATCATTTTTCCATTGAAACTCAATCTACGAACTACGTGAAAATGCCGAAAGGCAAGACCCGGGGCCTGCATCCTCCTGCCGCCACAGCCTCTTTTTCATCCTCTTGCCGCATCGATAATAATGATTTTCTTTGAAATGCATACTCGAGAGCTCAGCCAGGCTTAAAAGAGGGCCCAGAGCCTCTGACAGACAACTTTGTGTGCTCCACCTTTTGCCCCTTTCCGCCCCCTTCCTCGCCATTCCCCTTTCCACAGCCCCAACCCTTTTTCGATGGCTTCGAAACGTGGTGTAATAATACTAAATTGTTGCTGATTATCCTTTTGGCGGTTTGCCTTTGGACATGTTCTCCAGCCTCGGTCTTCTCGGCTTCTCTCTCTTATTTTTGCATACGCTTCGGCTTCGCCTGAAAATGGCGTCACAGTCACTGCACATGCAACACAAAAAGCACAAAGCAGGAAAAAAAAATATTTAAAAAAAAAATAAAAAAAAACAGACTCCACTCGAGCCACATCTCTTCGTCGGCGGCCCAAGGTTCTGGGGTCCGGAGCAGCCCTGCTCTGCATCTCTATTTTAGCTGCAGCCGATTTTGAAAGAAATCAAGCAAAAATCAAAGCCCGAGCCGCCGCAGCCTCTTCAGGTCTGGAGTATTATGGAGTGCGGAGCATGGACTCCGACTCCGCTGAAGAGGAGGCCCCAGAAAGTGAACAGAAAGCCCACTTCAATAGTCACATAAATAGACTGTGAGTCGCGCTCGAGAGTCTCGCGCAGCGCGGCTCTGGCCAAATGGAAAATCGTGTGCCTGGGTTCCTACACTTCGAAAATATGTTACCAAAAGCAATGGAAATTAAGCAACTTCGTTTGTTTGATCCAATTCGCAGGGTGGAGGCTGCCCAACATTAATCAATGCAATCAATAAATATAAGTGGCGCCCAACGCGGGAAGGAAGCTTTTCTGTACCTAAGTAATTGGTACTCCTATTTGCAGAAAAAAAGATTGCAGTGTACAGCGACTTCTACTTCTATTTGTGGCTCTGCAATTTTTGATGTTTTCTTCGTTTTGGGTGCTTCATTTTTATGCTTCACTTGGCCGCTTTGGCTTTGTCGGCACTTGAGCTGCTCTTTCAACCAGCTCTTGCTGCTCCTCGGAAAGTCGGCTAAAACCAGGGAAAAAAACACACACAAGAATGGGCAAAGCGTTTTCCAGCCTTCGTTCGCGGAAAGCTTTTTGTGCGGCCAGCATTTTGGTAATTACCGTTAAATGACCCAAGTCCGAGCCATAGAGACAAAGTCTCTCGCAACTGTCAGCTGTCAGGTGGCAAGTGGCAAGTGGAAAACAACAAAACAACAACCATCCGTGGTGAGGCAAGCAACAACGGACAACCGAGCGCGTAGAGACGAACAACTTTGCGTTCAGCCGCCAAGTTGTCGCAGTCCTTGACAATTGTCAACTGCTTAAGGCCTCAAGGCTGATTCGCTGTCTGCAAATTAATTGCGCCCAAAAGCCGCGACCGAGAAGACGAAAGAAGCTCATGGAACACCAGGGACCAGAGACCAGAGACCAGAAGAAGGGGCCCAGCGATCTTGGCCCGGCCGAAAGGCAAACAAATTTTGCATACCAAATGCCAGGCAGAGCCGTGTGCAAAGTTTTGTCTTCCCTTCGTTTTCCTCTCCGCGAACTGAAAGGCTGCACTTTGCATTTTAACCAGAACTTTGGCTCTTTGGCTGCGAAATCAATTAACAAACAATAAACGTTTGTTGGCCAGGCCAGACACGTATTTTATTTAAGTATCTAGAATATTAAAATGGGATCAGACACGACACAACTTTGTGTATAGCGGCAAGCGGCGGGGGCCAAAAACACAGTACAGTACAGAACACAACTGAAAAAATTGAAGCAATGCGTTGCTGACATTCATTGGAACGTTTTCGGAATATCTGAGCGATTCCCAGCCCCCAGCCGCCAGCCGCCTTTGCTTTCTTTCTGCTGCAGTGCTGATAAATTCCCGAGCCTTTTCATTTTCGAGCTGCAATGTTAAGCACTCGGGCTTAAATCCAGAAAGCCAAGCCGAAAAGCTGCACGGAAAAAAATCAATATGTGCAAACAAATGGCGCCCAACGAGGGGTCTTTGAAATCTTAAATAAGTGAATCATATATAGTCATATATTAAATGGCTAAGATACAGCTGCGAGTTGGCCAATTCTCGGCGGTTATGGCCTATTATTTCTCTCGGTGTGCCATCAACTGCAGCGAGTGCCACCCAGCAATCGTCGACAGTCACCGCATCAACTTAAGACGATTATTTATGAACTGCTCGGGGGGTTGGGGATCCCACTCTGGAATCGAGCTGAGACTGAGACTGGGACTGAGACGGAGGCCAAGACTGGAACCTGGCCTGGTGATGGCCGTTCCAGGACACTGACATCCAGCGAGTGGAGGGAGAAGGAGCTGGCCCAAAGGAAAGGGACGGGCGACGACGACAACAAACCCGACACCGACACTCTGTACAATGTACCAATGCGTGTTCGATGACTTAAATGACAAGAAGAACGCGTTCATTGCGAGATGCCAAGGCTGCAATTGAGCTGGCCAACCTCAAAAGCCGAGTTCGCAAAATACTCTCAGCCATGTCATTACAAGCCGACTAAATGACTTCGGAGAGATGTGAGGAAAACGGCAGAAATCGGGCAAACTTACTTATTGCGATTGCTCTTTGAGTTCATTTAAGTTAGCGATATTGGGAGCAACTTATCGATGGTTAAAAGATTATATCCCAATCCCAAGCACATGCAAAACTATCTCACAGATTGAATATTTTGTTCATGGATACCTTAGTTCGCGAAACGAGATTTGCATAAAGCCCCCAGCGAAATCATAAAATGCTGCGAAAACAAAACACCATTCGGCTAACAAAAAAATGATTTGCGTGCGAAAAAGCCAAAAATAAGAGTGAGAAACAAAATGATGGCCAAGCTCGCAAAAAAGAGGTAATAAAATAAAATGTTGAAACCGAAACGGGCTTCATCTTTTGTTTTCTTTGAGGCTGCATTTGATGTGCTCCAAATATTTTGGACTCACACTTGGTGCTGATTCCACAGGCTTCACATAGTTTTGATTGATTGCCACCTCCCCCCCTTCTGTTCCCTTCTGCGTGTGAATATATATTTCATATTTTATAGCCACTGAAATCCGACATAAAAAAAAACAACAACGATTTGCGGTCAGAAGTCTGCACGAAATTTTTCAATTCCTTTTCTGTTGTTGGACTTGAAATCTTGTGTTTGGGTTATGAGAAGATTTATTGTAGTCGGGTTTCGGACATATTTGGGTCTCGGGCAGGTTAATGTTGCACCCCAAACAAAGTTGTACAAATAATTAACTAATTTTCGCATTTTATCTCTACTTGCAGACAACTTCGGAACGAGTGCAAGCGGTAAGCTTTCTCCCTACACGTCTATAATTGCATAATTATTATTACCAATGCAGTGGGCCAAGCCCCCCAAAAATGCCACGCCCCGAGCCCAGAGTTCTGGCCCAGAGTTTTGGCAAAATGGAGGAACCGAAGAATGCCTGCCCATCTCTGTTGCGCACTAAACTGAAAATTGTAGACTTTGAGATGCGGAATGACAGGACCCATAATTATAATCGCGCATAACCCATCATCAGTTCGGTTCAGTTTAGCTCGGGCCTTTCAGTCTTTAGACTTTAGGCTTTCGTCTTTCGTCTTCAGTCTTTGGTTTTCAGTGCTCAGTGTTCAGTGTTCAGTGTTCAGTGTTCAGTGTTCAGTGTTCAGTGTTCAGTTTCCAGATCCCTTGATTTCTGGTCTTTGGCTTTGGCTTTGGGGAGCAGGAACAACTAAATGCCGGGGCACATATAAATTTTGTGATTAAGAGCCATCTTATCATTATTATAGAGTGAGCGCACGCTCTGTTCGGGCTGTGACTCTTGAGATGGGAACCCGGGGTGGGGATGTGAAACAAAAAGGCTGAAAAAAAGAGTGTACATATATGTATATATAGATATATAGATATGTATATGCATTTGTGTGGAGAGGAAGAAATACCAAGCCGAACACCAAACACTCACACACGATGAGATATTTCAAAATGTAGCCGTGCGTGAGTGCGGGTCGGATTTTTCGATTTTTCGATGGGCATGGGCATGGGCATGGATATGGGTATGGGTATGAGTATGGGTATGGGTATGAGTATGGGTATAAGTATGGATGTGGGTATGAGTGTGCGCCCCTCGCAGGCATTATAGGATTTAGTTTTTGGGATTTCGATTTCTCACACAGGGAGCGGGGTCGCCAGAAATGTGTAGAACATATTGTTGCTGTTGGGTTGCGTTTCCGAAGATTTCCTGTGAAATACTTTAAGCCCAGAGCCTCCAACTCCAGCACCAACTCCAACTCCAATGCCACTCCACTCCACTCCACTCGGTTTCGGTTTTTGGTTCTCTGATTTTGATTCCGATGCCGATTCTGTTTCTGTTTCTGTTTCGGTTTCGGCTTGTTTCCTTCTGTGTTTTGGGTTAAACATACTTGAAATTCTTGTTTCAATTTCGGCTGCGGCGGATGGGACGGGGGTTCGTAATTTAATACGCTTTCAAAATTAAGAAAAATACACACATCTACCAAATACCAAATCGATATGGCCTGGTAGGCCCCAAAGGTCACAGCCAAAAAGATTCAAATTCGAAATTAGTGGGGAGAGAACATATAATAAATAACGGCGAACAACAAATAACACACTGTCCGCCTTACAAAAGTGTGTTTTTTGTCTATTTCTTGAGTTGGTTGCGAGTTGGAAATATTTCATTATTATTGGACAGTTGCCGAGCGGCTCAGAGATTCATTTCATCTGATCTCCCATCGCCCATCTCATCTGGATTCTTTGGTCTTTTTCTTATATTTTAATTTATGCTGTCTGTTACTTAACTTGATTTGCATATTCTCAAGCTGGAGGGCAGAACAAAATCGACTTGTATAGCCATTTTTTCAGCTTCTCGTTTTTCGATCTAATAAACCATTTTGTTGCTAAGTACGGCGGCGGAATAAATGCGAATTTTTTGCTCGCCCTCACTTTGAGTTTTCTCCTTCCTTATTGCACGCCCTCTCCCTCTCTCTCTCTCTGTCTCTCTCTTTCCCTCGGACCCTCTCTTTCTGGCCAGACTTTTCCCCTCCAATATGGCCGACAAAGCTGCACAAAATGGGGTAACACTGCTGGTGTTACAGAGAGAAAAAAGATTTTCACATGCAGGCGGGCGGGCGGGCGGTGGGTAGTAAGGGAAAAACTACAGGAAATAACCAACATAAAAAAACGAAGCGAAATCGGGGAAAAAATGCAGCAAATGTTTTCTTGTCTTCATGTTTTCGTGACTGATGCGTTATAATTTTCAGGCTGTTAAAAAAACATTTTCGGTGTGTTATTAAAAAAGTGTATGCAAAAAGCAGGGGGGGGAGGCTGAAGAAGAAGCGGCACAACAGCCCCAATGTCTGGGACCGCCTTGAATTTGGCGCGTTGTCTGCGCCACAACTGCAATTTTGATGTCAGAAAAACTCAGCTGCAGACGTTTAATTTTTCCACTTTTTTGCCCGACTTGTATTTTCATTTGGTTCGTGTGCTAAGCGAAATTACACGCTTATGAATTGCTTAATATCGTGTAGCACCACCAGGCATAGAACAAAAAAAGAAAGAAAACGAAAACTATGTGTGGGGCTAATAAACCAAAAAAGGAGCAATCAAATACGAGTCACTCACCTGTGGGTGCCCGTCTGATATTTGAGTGTTTTTTGTTTGGCATTCGAAAAGGTGTCAATGCGAGTGCATAAAGGGTAATGAATACCCGAACAGCCAAAAACAAATTAAGCCCGCTGCCATTAATCTTCCCGGCCAACTCCCTTGGTGGCAGATCGACTCCAGAGCTCGGCTTTCAGCCAGTTCCAGTCTTGGCTTATTCTGGGACTCGAGAACCTGGCTGCGATCCGGCAAAGGCCAGGTGAGATGCATTTCAACAAGCCCCATAAATTCGAGCGGATTGAGTGCACAGAAATCTCGTCGTCTTGCCGCATTTGCCATTTGCATACGCAACCGAACGACGCGGCGAGGGGTTCATAAATTTGCCAAATTTGACAATTATGCGCATTAATAATAAATAAAATTGACAATAATTGAATTTGAATAATTTGATTTTGCATATGGGGCGGAGAGTCAAGTCGAGTCGCAACTCCATATGGCTAATCTGCATTTAAGGCGTTGCTTTTGCTCCGTCAGCTTTTTAGCCATCTTTCTTCGAGCGGCTTTTTCCTCGTAGGCGTGAAAACATGTGTTGGATTTTTGGTTTCTTTCTCATTTTGATTTTTTTTTATTTCTTTTACGGGTATGGCCTGGCCTGGCCTGGAATTTTAATAAACTTTTTAGCCATCCAGCCAGTTTTTGGGTTTTCTCCTTTTTCCGATACTTTTTTTATGTTCTATAAGCCCATTGAATGAACTGAACTCCAGCTTCAGCCTGAGAACCCAAATCCAAAGAGTCCAAGGCGAACCGCAAAAATCGCTGCGAAAATAATGAGGCATGAACATGTTGCAGCATCGCCAGACTTTTTTCCTGTGCAACATTATTATTATTATTTTTATTATTATTTGCCGGCCAAAAACAATGCAACGAGCCGACAATGATGATGGTTGTTGGCTGTTGGTTGTTGCTGGCCAGCTCAAAATATTGCAGCGGATCACACAAATCCTCCATAAAAAACCGCCTCTCCATAGATACATATATATATGTATATATATGTATATATGTACATATCGATGTGTATAGATAGATATTCGTGTGTGGATGGCAAAGCCGAAGGCTAAAGCGGCTTTTGTGTTAATACTTCAAACTGTGCAAACTGTGCAAACTGTTTTTTGTGCCTGCCTGGGAACAACAAACACGAAGCGGAAAAAATCACAAAAAATGGCCACAAAAATTGCTATTGACTTTGGAGTCTGGTTTGCCATATGCCTGAGCTCTTGTAGTTGTTCTTATTGACTTGTTGCCGTTTTATGGCGCTGCGCGATTGGGTGATCCATCATCATTTTGCGGCCTCCGATAATTTGCAGTTTACTCATATTTTTCCCATTTCGATGCGCGCATGAAAATGGCCAGGAAAATGCAGAGCGTCGCATGGAAAAACCAGCGCACTTAAAGTGCTGTAAATATATATGTATATGTTATTGTTATTATTATTTTGATTTTGATATTATTATTGGATTGTTTTTCCGCTGTGTGCTGCCTTCATAACTCACAGGCGATTGTTGAGCCGAGCAAAGTCAAACTACGCCGAGTATTCCATGTTTAATTAAGCCATTTGCCAGTGCCACTTAAGCCTTATTAATTTGCCGATCGTATGCATATCACTTAACTGCTGGCCGTCTAAACCGAAATGAATTGCTCGTGTTTATCACTGCGCCGCGGAGATTCAATAAAGCGTTTTATAAACAATAAATGCCGGGCCATAAATCAGGCAAGTCGGGCTTAAGGCCGCTCGCACACGATGGCTAATAAGCGGGCTAACACCTTGGGGGTCCGCGGCTCGAGTGTTTACTGTACAGCCACCCACTTGACGAGCGTGTAATGAACGTGATGATGATGATGACGATGACGATGACGATGACGCCCTTTCCAGGGCTTTTGTCAGGCGCTTCTGTTTTGTATTTCCATGTATTTCCACTGTTTTCTCAGTGCTTCTTAATATTTTTTTTTCTCTCTGAAGTGGCTGGCTCAAGCGCAGCTTCTTGGCCAACACTTGAGCCACGGTCTTCTCGAGTGTTTGCCTTGCCAAGCTGCAGCTGACGACAAATGGCGGCGGAGGGGGCGCTTTTGGCCACCCAGGGTGATGGCTGATTTCTTTTGACATGTTTTGAATTCAATTAGCCCGGCCTAGACCGCCGACGCTGTTTATTATCATTTCGGTACAAAACTCAATTAGTTAGGCGAAAAATACTCGGCGAGCCAATGAGCTTAAGCAGACTTCCGCCATGCTAGTCGTTCCCATTGGAAAATGATTGACAGACGATTGGCATGGATGCATGGATTTGTATAAACAAACGGGAAACTCAACTCTGCTGCCGCCCATCCCCACCCACCCGGTGGAAAATGGAAAGTTTTCCCCGTGCGGGGCAGCATTTGGCGTATTTCAGTTGGTGCGGGCCAAAGTTTATTTAAAAACTAATTGAAAACTGCTACGATTTTCCCCCACCTCCGCTCTCACCCACACAGTCAAGTAGCTTGGAAATATTTTGCCAGCCAGAGAGGGAAAATATCTATAGCCCTCACTGTCTATCTCCATTCGCCTCTCGTCTGCTGGAAAAGCACTTTTGTTTGTTTTTGCTGCTGCAACTTGACGGGTGGAAAAGTGCATTTTGTTATTGAATTTTATGCAGACGGTACAAGAAACGCATTCACTTCGCTCTCTATACTATATACATATGTATGTATAAATAGCAATTTTACGCAGCAAATAAGGATGCATATTTATTGATGTAAGGAATAGGCTTCAAGGGTTCTGTTCTCTGTGACTTTCAAAATAGTTTGTACAGCTCCAAAAACCAGACTAATTGAAGTCACTAAAGTAGAATTCAATCGGACTCTGTGGGGCAGCTGGCAGGGAAAATCTTAATCAATCGGGCAACTTTCCACAGGCATCTCGAAGCATTTGGGGTTTTGTCAGCTTTACTCTATAATTGCATTCTGGGGGAGGAAGTCGGCGGGCGGAAGGAAAAGGAAAAGCCAGCAGGAAACTAAAAATGTTTTGTATGTCCGTATAAAGGAAAAATCGCAAAATTTACTGCAAATTGGAATTTTGCGCAATTGTAGAAGGCAGCAAAAAAAAAAATGGGAGCAAAAAGAGTGTACCAAAAACCAACATGAAAATGTGGCAAGCCAGGCGGAGCAACTGTAGTCCTTTTTTATTTTTTTTTAGCTCTTTGCAACAATAACAACACACACATCGCTTATATACGAGTATAAGTGAGTGTATATATACTTGTATTTATATGTATGTCTGTCTGCGTTTGCGTCTTTGGCTCCTGCATCCTTCGTCCTTTAAGCCAATAATAAATAAAAATGCCAACTGGAATGAGTATTTGTGTTTGTGTGAGCCACCCACGAAAATTGCCCCGCCATCAAATTTATTTCCACCTCCCCACGCCCCAAAAAGCACACTTATTGGGAATCGAGCGGGCACCATAAAGTGCACAAAGTTATAGTCAAAATTAATTAAGTTTTGCGCTGCGCTTAACAATTCAATTAAAAGCAAAAATGCAAGCGCCTTTATCGCGTACAGCGAAAAGCACTTTGGGAAAAAGCTACGAAAACGCACCGTCCTAATCGGTTTTCCCCCCTTCCCCCCCCCCCCCCCCCCCACCCCTTTTCCTTGTGCAACACGAGTGCCCTTTCAAGTGGCACAAGTGCTTTTGCACATCGTTATTATAACAATAATAAGCGAGCCAGAAGATGCGGCTCTGGCCAAAGATTAATTGTGTTTGGGTCTCGAAAGCGAACAACAAAACTGAGGAAAGAAAATGGAAATGGGAGCACACACACACACCAGAAACACCACACACACACACAACGCACACACCACACACCACACACACTGCAAACCGAACTTGGAGTCGGCGTAAAGTGCAATCCACTTGAAGGAATTTACATATCACCAGCAGATACCAGATACCCGGGCCATGCCTCCAGATCCCGAGACGAAGACGACCCATCTGCATCTCCAGCTCCAGCTCCAGCTCCAACTGCAACTCCAACTCCGACTCCTACTCCGACTCCGACTCCGACCATCCTGACCATCCATGTTGCAGGCAAATGCATTAATCAATTTCATGTTTTCTTAAGCGCGCGCCCGTCGCGATTTGAGTGCCTAGTGGGCTCCACTTGGAGAAATCGGGGCATTTGGGGGTACGCCGGGGTGCGATCCCCCTGCCCGTCGCCCCCTGAGTGGAATAATCAATTTCGAGGATCATAAACAACTTTTAATGAAGTTGTTAAGTGCCAGCAGCTAGTTTCTTCTGCGCTCTTAGCAACTAAAGTGCAGCTCACAGTGCTCGATGATAAGCCTTGTGTGTAATGGACGCCAACTTCTTGGCCAGATTCCGTTGGCCAACTCGAAACGTACCATATACCATACACCATATACTATATGCTATATACCATATACTATATATGTACTACACTATAGGCCAGCGCATTTCCATAATTGCTAAATTATGCAAACAATGGCGGGAAGTTGGGGGCGAAAGGCGCTAGAAAGGTTCCAACAAGTGATTGTTTTGGGAACTTCTTTTGTTTACGTTTTTCGTTTTTCGCTTTTTCCTACCTCTTTCTGGTAAATTAATTTTACAACTTTTCCGGCTCGGAGCTCCACTGATTTGGTTAGTGACTGTATTTTTACCTGAGAGCCCGTATATTAAGCGATAAAATAATGCTAATATATATTTATCAGAATTTTAGAGGAAACTATAGAGATTCTTTTAGCTATTACCATGATTTCCATGAATTGCTCATTCGAATTTAGCGTCCGAAATCTTCTTCGTTTTCTTTATCAAATTCGAGAGCATAGAGTGGTCTGCGTTTCCTCAATCGAAATTCCTGAGGTTCTGTTTGGATTTTCGTATTTTTTATTTGGTCTGCTGCCATCAGGTTTTGTTTTATGGCCTATTTCGAAAATCCCCCACCCCTCCCCCCTCCCCGTCGCACTTTTCTGACCACTCGCCAAGCGAACGTCTCCATCGGCGACTAAATTAATCAAAACGAACTTCCGGTTTACGCAAAATGGCGTGAAGTCTGCCACCACCATTGAATGCCTGAGTGTTTGCGCCTAGGTGTGGCTACTGTGTGTGAAAATTAATGAATGAGTTAACTGAAAAATTAATGAAAAGCGGCCAGAGTGAAGGTGGAGCGAAAGCAAATGCCAAAGGTGTTGTGCCAAAGATAAAGCATGGAAAATTTATGAACGAATTAAGCGAGCGAAGGCTACGGCTACCAAGTTAGACATTTGCCGGTTGGGCAATATTTGTTTTGGGCCCCCAAAAACGGATGATCATGGTCTTCTTCGTCGTCATCCTCATCCTCATCATCATCATCGTCATCTTCATCATCAACGTCGAGGAAGGAGCGTGAAATTATGCAATCCATGGATGGTTTTGTAGTTCGAGGGGGAGTTGGTTTCGGTCTGGTTTATTTTGTTTGCATGTGCGCAGCGATTCGGGCTTCCTGTTTGCTGGCATTTGAGTTACTTAAGTGTAACTAAAACTTTAAGTAAACACACAAATAACATACTTAATATTAAACAAAAATATACACAGTCTGGGCAGATCCACTGTTGATGTTCATGATGATGCTGCTGCTGCTGCTGCTGAAGATGCTGATGATGATGATGATGATGAAAAGGAAAGCACACAGGAAACGCCTGGGCCTACGAGGCAAACAAAAGATAAAAGCCTGGGGAGTTTAAATTAACCAAAAATTATGCAGGAACATTACCAAAAGCCAAAGCCAAAGCCAAAGCCACAGCCAAAGCGGCAGCCCTGACAAAAATTAATTTTGTTTATAAACAAGTCTTGGAAGCCGAAAGGCAGCCCAGTCTACTGACCTGCAGTCACAAACAATGTCATCCATATGATTATCGTTACGAGCGAGTCGAGTAATTTTATGCCCACTTGACAAACAGCCATAAACCAGAACAGCAAACACAGAAGTCTTGTCTTGGCGCAGTGGTAGTAGTAGTCTGCTCATTTTCCCATTTCCCATTTCCCATTTTCTCACTTTTGGGGGCTATGTCGCACAGTCTACGAGCAGCAGTGCGAGTATGTAGCACTGTGACAATATTGACATAGGCCATAGACATAGGCAAGATTCCCCCAACTATGTGCAGCACCACCACTCACACTTCTACCATTTCTCCACAATTTTCCAGGTGATGCCAGCAATGCCAGCATAGGAAGTGGTGAGGGCACCGGCGAGGAGGACGACGATGCGAGCGGCAAAAAGAACCAAAAGAAACGTGGCATTTTCCCAAAAGTAGCAACCAACATATTGAGAGCGTGGCTGTTTCAGCATTTAACGGTGAGTAGCAATACTTTGTACCAAACCAAAGTACCAAAGTACCGCACTACCTTCATTTCCACCTCCGCTCCGATCCGATACCTGGCCAATGGCTTCCCGGCACGTCAGAGATGTTATCGCGATCTCAGTGGGCATCCCTGACTGGCTGGGGGCTGGCCCCACCCACTGCGAACTAGCAGCTCAGCCAGCCCCAATTCTGATAAGAATTCGGTCTAGCTGCATGGCGCGAAAATCGCGTTCACCTATCGCAATTGGCTGGGAAACTAACTATTCATGCCACAATAGAATCTCTTGTGATAGCAGTTTCCCGCGTAAGATTAATAATATAAATATTTTGATATTCTGAAAAAAGAGAAGGGAACTTAGATTTGGGGGAAAACAAAAGAAATACTGTACTTAACAGTGTTGTCTCGCAGTGCAGCTATTGCTTTACTTCGTTGTTTTTTCCAACGTGCGGCAGGTTGATAAGATTACCGCATGGGCTCCAATGAATGGCCTGCGTCAGTGGGCGGTGCAGTGGGCGGGGAAAAGCTGGGGAAGAGCTGGGGAAGAGCTGGGGAAAAGGAAAACAGGGTCGATGGGGACGGGGAGAAGCCTGCACGATGATGTAAACGATAGCGGCCAGGGAAGGCGCCATTCGGAACCTTGATTATATGGCCATTAGGGTGGGAAATGCAAACAAGATTGTGCGCTGTACTCGATCAGACTGAAGAGTATATCCGCTGCCATCGCTCCAAACTGCCTAAACCAATCGCTGAGCACTCAGTCTAAGGCCTAAGCCCTTCGCTTGGCCATTTATCCATTTGGCAATACCCTTTCGGGCCTCGACAGCTTCTTTGCCCGGTCATCGCGTCCAATTAGATTTCCATTTTGGGGCCATCAAAGAGCTCGGCTAAACGGCCTCCAAATGCGGCACTAAAAGCAAATTGCCAATGGCAATAACTATTCAAAGCCAGAAACTGCAGTTCAAAGTTCCTTTTTCGGATACTTTGGAGATGCCGAAACGGAAGTCCAGTCCAATCCGCCGGATGTGTAATACAAATAAACAGATTTGTTATGCGCCACTTTATGTTAAGCAACAAGAAAAGTAACGCCAGGGGATCAGGGGAAAATGGGAAAAAGGGGAAATGCCAAGGTGGCCAAGGGTTGAATATGCGGTTGAGCCAAGTGGCCGGCAAACAAAACTATAAGATTTTATGCTGGACGGGTCAAGGAAGTTCCAACTACGTTTTTTGGCCATTAGTTTTGGGGATTTTTTGTGAGTCTGCTGGCGTCGTAACTGCGTATGTAAAATGATAGAAATCTTAATGGAATTTTGGTAAGCGAGTGTGTGTGTGGCCAAAGCTAACGACCAAAAGCTGACCAGCGCGATAAGCCAGCGAATCGGAAATTAAAGTTGAGGCTGCGTTTCTGGCCCAGAAGAGAAAAAAAAACATGCAAACGTTTTAAAATACCACCCCAGCCACCCCCCCCTGGGCGAAAAGTAAAGTAAACGGAAGAAGCATTAGCCCAACCACCCCCATTTCCCCCAAACCCTCGGTGACATTGATGAATTGCCGTTTAAATCAGCGCATCACTCATGTTTGCCCAGCGGCAGCGTCTCAACTTTCACAGCCTGCACATCCTCAACACTCGGATCCTCATCCCCATCCACATCCACATCCTCATCCACATCCACATCCTTGACTGACTCCGTCGTCCCGGCTTAATGCCATTAACAGTTTTTCAACGCATTAGGGAAATTGTTTTTCTTCTACGCCGACATGCGTTTGAAACTTTAATTTCGTATTCAAAGCCCTTCGATTTTGGCATAATGCAATGATTGCCAATTTGATTTATTGGCCCGCCGAATAATTAACTTAAGCACAAGCGAGCCTATGAGCGATTATACTTGAAAAGTATCGAATGGAAAATAGAGCGGATTGAATAATCGAACGAATGCAACGCTGCAGCGTCGACTGAATAACGTGTAAAATGCAACCCTGCCTCTTCCGGTAGATCAATCAATTACGATGTGACATAGGCAGCTGCAATCAAAGGCCGAAATTCGTTAGTAATCATGATGCGAAAATAAAATGAAAACCAAATAAATTCAGTTACGGGGCTGTCGCCTGAAAGCCATCGAATCCTCGCAAGACAGACCCCAAATAAGACCGCAATGATGGTGCTAATGAAGTGCATCGCATTCTGGAAAAAAGTGAAGGGGGGGCGGGGTGCTTGGGGCCGGGTTAACTGACTGGCCAACCAAAAAACAAAAGGCCGACGCAGACGTCGGCTGCAACAACAATAGCGTACATTGAGGGCATTGCATGGCTGCCTTGTTGTTGCTTTTGGGCTGATTGCCGTTGTTGCAGAATTGCATGTTGTTGTTGCTGGTTGCCATAATTATGGCAGGCGCGCGAATATTTTGTTTACATTTGGCGCGCACTGCAGACAGCCAACAACAACAGCACCCAAGGCAACGGCAGCAACACATCAGCACCAACACCAACACCAACACCAGCACCAACGGAAAAAAGGCCTCATTTCGCGTGCTCCGCCTACTCGAGCAGCTTGCCACATGTGTGTGCAGTTTGCCGTTTGCCGTTTCCCGTTTCCCGTTCTCAGTTTGCCCATATGCCCCAGGTCCGCTCCCATTCCCCATTTAAAGCTGCCCCCCTTCTGCCCCTTCTGTCCCGCGAAAAACCCTCCCTCACCGGCAATTTTCTTCCGGCTGTCTGCTATTGCTATTGCTATTGCTGTACTGTTCTGCTGTGTTCTGCTTTTGGGCCTACATTTTAACGTGGCCGTTGCAACGTGCCACTTGCAACCCCCGAAAAAAAGTGCGCAGAGCGCGAAATGTTAAGCCGTGGCAAAATGGCCAAAAGGAAGCCATAGAGATATTGTGATAGGGGGGGCAGGGGCATTAGGTGCAGTCGCGGTGAAAGAGTTGCATTGTTGTCAGCGACTCATGTTGCAACGGCGCTTAGTGTGTGGCATGGTTCGAGGTGACGACTCAAGACGAATCTGCAGTGCGCTGCACTTTGGTGAAAGTATTCAGACTAAGGAATGACAATAGGCATGAGTTTTAGTACTTTCTATTGGCTTCATTTACGCGGCACTAAGAACTTGCAACAAATAAGTTGATAGCTAAATCTTTCTATCCACCTTCAATGACTTCTTTAGAAAGCCTTAAGTATCTTGTGCTATTCATTTACCGCCCCAGTAGAACGTAGGGCATCTTGTAACCAGCCAAGCTGCATATTATTATGATTTTCCGCCACAAAACTTGGCGGATGGGGCAGCATTGCGATTAGTGCTGGGCCTCCTAGCTCACCTTATCAGTGGTGGCTGCCAAGAGGAGCGGCGGGTGGAGGGGTGAAATGCGGGGAAACACTCATTTGGCTTTGTTTAGACTGGAAAAAATCTTTATAATGGCCAGCAGTCGCCTTTTCTTCGCTGTGGCAATGCAATTTTCACCGCTGCAATTTGCTGCCAACGTGGTTGTTGTTGTTGCCGCTGTGGCTGTTGCAAGTGTAGTTGGTGTTGCTGCAGTTGGCGATGTTGCTGATGTTGCTGTTGTTGCTGTTGTTGCTGTTGCTGCTGCAGCAGTTGTTGCTTTTGCTGTTGCCGTTGGCTTGTTTCACAAATGGCGTCGCATTTGGCGTTGTTAATGGCGTCGGCATCGCTGGCATCGCTTGGTTGCCCGTTGTTGGTGCCTCATGTGTACGCGGATGGGGCAGGGGCGGGGAGTGCAAGGGGGCGGGGGGCTGACTTCTTGGGCTTGTTGTGCCATGTGTCACGGCGTTGCAGTCATGTTGACATCATTGGGCCCAGGTCCAATGAAATGGGGGTCTCTCTCTCTCTCTCTCTCTAACTTTCTGGGGCCTGGGGCCTTGGGCCATCCACTTGTCAGCAGGGGGGGAAAAGAAGTAAGCACACCCCAATCCCCCCTCTCAGCACACACAAAACACACATCTGTGTGCGATGATTGTTTTAAATTCATTTGCCAAGTTTAAATAAACACACAACAAAGTGAAAATATGCTGGCAAAAAGTGGAGCGAGTCAAGTTGGAAGACAGCAGACGGAAGGCAGGAATCACAAAAAAGAAAGAGACGGCCAGCCCGGCGACAGACAGAGACGGCGCGAGTGACTGGGGGCCGGGGCTGGGGCGACAACTTAAAGGCGTGACAGTAATTAATTATTTTGTCGTATGGTAAATTAATAAACCAAATGGACTTTGCTTCTACTTGACATGTTATGCACTCTCTGCATATCCACATGCATACACTTTGCCCACATGTGTGTGAGTGCGAAATGCATAATTGCTTTCATTAGTCTAATTGGTGCAACAAAGTGCAGTTGAAAGAAAAACGCTTAAGCAGACAGAGACAGAGGGATAGAGCGGCAGAGGGACAGAGGGAGACGGGCTGCTAAGCTCTTGGGAGCGAACTCATGACTGAGAGTAGGCGTTGAAAGAAAAGCTCTTGCAAATGATATATGGATATGCACTTCTGATCCCCAAGAGTCGGACAAGTCAACGAACTTGACCTGCCAGATATATAGGGGATTATACTCGGTTGGCACAAGTCTGTCGTATAGTGGCTAAAGAAATCTTTGTCTTTTGCTGTGAGGCTCCAGCTCGCAAAGGTAATGGACTTAGTTATGATCTTATTCTTGGCACTGGTGATGAATGAGAACCAAAACCCTGGGCATTTGGATATAAAATATTCATTTGATACTTCTTCGTAGAACTGTTATAAATTTAGAATGCCAGCTAGTAGGGTTACGCATGCAGCTGATTTATATTTCGGCTCATATAACCTTACTTCTGCAGGCATTAAATATCAAAATATATGCTATTCCCGAAGTTGGACTCTCAATTATTCGAAGTTCGCATACCATTCCTTTTCCCCATTGACAACCACAAAGTTGTTCCTGCTACTGCCAGATGTCTCGGCTCGTGTTGGCCACAACATCAAATCAATAACCAGGCTCCACCTGCATCTGGGATCAGCCAGGCCCACCCACCGATCCCTTTCCTTGTGAGAAAGCCATCTCAGCAAATAGATGTGCGCCACAAAGTATGCTATAAATTCCGTTTTAATTTACCTGCATGTAATTTATGCCTTCTGACTTCTTGAACATTTTATATGGACGGGAAAACGAGGTGCAGCAGCAGCAGCAGCAGCAGCGGCAGCAGCATTTGCGATGGAATGGGGCAACATTGCCAATGGCATGTCCATTGTATTTACATGGCTTCTACGTTTATTTGTCAATACGCAAATACGCAAATTTCATATAGTATTTGGTATCTGGCCGAAAGTGCGGGCGTGTCAGGCTGAAAGTCCTGGCCTCGACAGGACAGCAAACAACTATTGCTGCCGGGCAGGACTACAACTTGGACTTTGGACAGCAGCAAGACAACACGTAAAATTTATTAAACACAAACAATAAGGCAAATGCATTTAAGGAGCCACAGCTACAGCTACAGCTACAGCTACACAGGCCAAGCCCTCTCTGCTGCAGGACAACAGCAGCAACAGCGGCAACTAAATTGCATTACAGGCGGCCAGGACATGGCCGCACACAGACACAATACAGACACACAAATACAATGACGCAGACGAAGACAAGGATGTGCAGCGTTGCACATTTCGATTGGAATGGCCCCGCCCGCCTTATATGTATAACCCCAGTGCTGTGTATGGGTGACAGTTCATATATTTTTCGGGGACGTCCGTAAATTTGCAGACAATTTCTTAGCCCAGTGCAACGACGCAATTGCATTTGCAGACTGCGGAATGGGCGGAATGGGATCCCCTTGAATCACAATTATCGACTGGTGACGAGTGGCCCAAAAGCTGCAGGAACCGCCCACAGCTGCCGGAAACGATTGCGGCCAGTCGAGGGTTAAAACACAAAGGACTCCTTCGTCCTTCGAGCACGCGCACAAGAATATCCCGATTTTTCGAGGGCGAAACAAAGCCAAAACCATGTGACGGCAACTTCCGCTGAACGGAGATCCTTAGAAATAATTTTTTGACAGCCGCCAGGTGACTGGTTAAGCCGCCGCCTCTTATGCACTGCGAAAAATAGAAAATATGATAAGTCTACAGCTAAAAAGCACTTCTTTTGAGTGTACATATACACATAATTAGCTCCTTGAGCCATTCGAAAATATTCTGATATTTTCTGCCCTGTAACAGCCAAAGAAACCAGCATTAGTGGAGTGAAATTGTGCTACGATCGGTATCGCTGAATCAACAATAAGTGCACAACAACTAGGCAAATAAAACAAATTGTAATAAGCGCCAGGCCAGCCAGCCGATTAGATTAGCCGCTGGGCAGACATAGGGGTTAAGGGGGCGGGTCGACCGACCAGGGGGAGTGGCACTTTCACTTTAGCCAAACTATTTACCCACTGACGCCACTGTGTCGGCGGTTCGACTGCAAGATTTATGGGAAGTGGACTACGCGCTGGCATTTGTTTGCCCATTTGGCGCTAGACACGCGCTCCAATTGCACTGCCCCACCTCCCTTAACCCACTCCACGCGGTCCGATTCCCCGTGCTTAACCCCCTGAGGTAGCGGCAATTGAGGACACTCTGAGTGGCACTGCTGATAAGGAGGACGCACTGCAACCGGCCCTCTGATAACACCCCAAACACCCGAAAATGCTGCGTTTCAAGTGCAGCCATCCGCGCGGGCTGACAGGTTCCCATTCGGGTTTATTGCGGCCATGATTGATCGATTGTTTGGCCGGTTGGCTAGATAGATTGTAAATTCGGGCAGTGCAACAGTTTGCCCAGCTCCGAAATTCGTATTCGATATGCTAAAGGTGTCAGGAGTGGGGTTTCCATGCTCATTCCATGTAAACAACGCTCATTTGGTACATCAAATATTATAGTATATATAGAGCTTAACAATTCAAATATATAATGCAAGTGTTATAATCATATTCACATATGCTTTCAGCATCCCTACCCATCCGAGGACCAGAAGAAACAATTGGCCCAGGACACCGGCCTAACGATACTGCAAGTGAATAATTGGTGAGTTGCCGCCAGAGTTCCGATCGCATCGGATCAGATATCCTTTTTAAGAACACAACATCATAATGTGGTAAACGACGCCCTGGGTTGTCCATTACTCACACGCTTTATTCCCTGACTTGGCCGTAAGATTCAGCTGGAAACCAAAACCTAAACCAAAACCAAAACCAGAGCACATACACACTGTACGGGAATCAAATTTATAAGGCAGCCCACGCCAAAGAAATAGAACCTGCCACAGGTCGACAGGCAAAAAAGGTGCAAAGAATGTGGCAAACAAAATTATGGGCCCTGTTCATGAGGACGGGGGAAGCTGGAGGCATACTGAAAACTGGAAACTGGAAATCCTAGAGATCCCGGAGTGCATTAGGCCCGGGATACATGGCGAGGAAACGTCTCTGGGAGAGGGCAACTTCATCAAATTTTGCACATTATGCGACAGCCGGCAGAACTTGACACTCGGCAAGCTGAAAACTGCAAAATGCAGCCAAACTACAAGATGCGCAAATAGGAATGGAGATGGAAAAGCTTTTCAAGCAAGTTAAAAGCGCTGCTGAATCTTTTATGCAGCTTGCTCGGACGTGGCTCGGGCTGGATTGGGTTGGATTGGGTTGGATTGGGTTCGCTTGGGTTCCTTGGCTTGGCGTGGAATGCTTTTAAGCTAAGACAGGCCACAATAAAATCCGGCGAGAAATGTGTGAGAGCTGGGCCGCCTGGCAGGCACTCAGCTCAATTAAATTGAATTTCGCGCTCACCGAAGCACACTCCAAATTAACAAATACTATGGTATCCGCAGGATGGGCAGGGCATCCGATTCGCTTAGGCACGCAACACTGCGTAGAAAGGTCCTGCTTCCTGAATAAGGAAAACACAACTGGGCAGGAGCTGAGGCATTGAATGAGTGGATGGAGAAGCCTTGGCAGAAAATAGCAAAATAAAATGTTGACACTTTGGGTTATTTATGGGCAGGCGGGCAGGACACCTTTTGCTGAGCCAGTGGGTCCGACAGGCGGGCAGGACACTAATCCTGGGGGAATATCGCATCGCCCCACCCCCCTCCCCACACAGGACTATAGCTCTCTAAATGTGTATTTATTTTGCGCAATTTGAGCCGGCGGCCAGAACTGCGCATAAGAAGCCATTCAAATGACCAGGAGATGCTGGAGAAGTCCATTAACACCCAATAAGATGCCCAGACAGCAAAAGTAACTTTCGTAATCGAAAAAGTTTCGCTTTTTTCGCTTTTTTCGCTGCTTCTGCCACCGGGCAAGTTTTAAATATTAACGCTTAGTTACAGCTACAGCTGCAGCAAGAAAAGTTATAATTATGGGCTAAGTACATAAATAACTTGGCAAGTGTTTGCTTACTTCTCTGAGCTATTGTACTTATCTCTGAGCCCACATACATACTCGCATTCCTATCCCATCTGCAATCATTCCAATCAAGTGCGAGGCCAGCGGGCAAATCGATTTGCAGCTTACAAGACTCCACTCGAATCATTTGCTATATGAAAAAAAAAATCTTGAAATGCGAGGAAAGCGAGGCAGCGAATATCTATCTATATGGCAGAACGGAACTCAATTCCATTTTGTCGTTTTGATAAACGATTTCAGGGCGTTGCAACAATTTCCGCCCCAAAATGAGCAAAAATCAGGGGCAGATCGCAAACGAACTCAACTGCAAATTGAAAAGTCAAAGGGGCGAGCGGTGAAATGTTCCCTTTTTCAATCCGTTTGGAGGAGGAGTTCCCAGTTCCCAGTTCCCAGTACCCAGTTCCCAAGTGCATTAACCTCAGCTAACTCGGTTTTTGGCTAATGCGAGTAGCTGTATCCATTGCCGTCCTTGTAGCTGTCGCTGTACACTGGCAGAAATTTCCCTCTTCACTCATTAAAGTATTCGCCCAAACCGAAATCATTAAGTCCTTGCTGAAACAATTCCAGAAACCAGATATTTAAATTCAAATTTGGATTATCAGTTATATACATTAGTTTTTCTCGGTGCAACTGTAACTGATGCCGCTGATGTTTTTCCTTTTCCCAGTTTGGGTTTTTTGCTGGTGGCTTCGCTGTTTGGCATTATATATAGGTTTTTTGTGTTTATTTATTTTTTTGAGGCCGTGTCAAAGCTTGCGGGTAACATCGTCTTGGCCAAGTGACTGTCACTCGGCCGGCGGCTTTCTGCTTTAATCATTTGCTCTTTTTGCGCTTTTTGTGTCGGCACTGATCCTGCGGATCAACGGGCAACTGCTTATTATTTCTTATTGCATTTATTAAACGACAATCATAACCAAAGTCGGCGAGGCCCATTGATCTGGCCAGCAAAAGGCCAGGGCAGCAAAAAGTGTGACTCTGGCGGAGATTTGGTTTGGTTTATGGCTAAGTTGGGCACATAAAGCACCGTGGTCCCGGCAAATCCGGGCCAATTCATGCATAATTCATCGATCCTTTTCGGTTCGGTTCAGTTTGGTTCGGTTCGGTGTGTTTAATTAGGGAATGCCACTAAAACGATATCTTCTGTCTGCTTACAGGTTCATCAATGCGCGGCGGAGAATCGTCCAGCCGATGATCGATCAATCGAATCGTGCAGGTAACTATCGCTCTTATTCAAAATGAAATCACAAAAAAAAAACAAAAAAAATCTCCATAACTATGAAATAGCGCTAATCTAATTAAGAACTAAGTGCGGCGAGCCGTGAGGATCGCCTCGCTTATTTTTGCCATCCATTCGAACGCAATTTCTAATTATGTGCATTTTTTCTCTTTTCCCATTTTTCCGTTTTTCCGCCCTTTTCCAATTGGCGACTCACCAACAGTCTATACACCGCATCCAGGTCCCTCCGGATATGGCCACGACGCCATGGGCTACATGATGGACAGCCAGGCGCATATGATGCATCGTCCGCCCGGAGATCCGGGCTTCCATCAGGGCTATCCGCATTACCCGCCCGCCGAGTACTACGGCCAGCACTTGTAATCCTCGTAATCCGGCCCCGAACCGGAACCGGAAATGGAACTGGAACTGGAAGTGGAACCAGAGAGCTCTCCGCCGGAAGCGATCAAGCCAAAATCATAGCTTAAATTTTACCACCACCCAACACTGGAGACGAAGGACAAAGGACGAAGGAGCTGAATACACAAGGATCCGATCCCAAAACTATAGCATACCGCGTGGCAATATCAGTCAAGTAATAGCAAACAAAAAACAACAAGCAAAGAACAACAAACGTAGTAAAATCTATACAAAATGATATTAGCTAAGCAACAGCGACAACAACAACAACAGCAGCAACCACAACAACAACAACAACAACAAAATAAACAGCAGAATCCAGAACAACAAAAAGCACCAGCATCAACAAACCACATCAAAAAGAAACCAGAAATTTTAAAAGAAACTATTTGTGTATACCTTAAACATAAATAACAAAAGCAGAAAAAAGGGAAAATAAAAGCAAGAAAAAAGAAATATTTATGCATAAACAAAAATGAAACGCTTAGCTATAAGTTAAATAAACAAAATAAAACCAGAACTCACACACACACACACAGACACACAGACATACACACAGACACACCGAGACGCAACACAACAATTTGAAATGCAAATTTTTATGTTCAAAGCTGCAGAGTGCAAAACACAACATTTTAAAGCATGAATTTAGGCGCAGTCCAGAAAGGATACAAAATTGGAAGGCACATACAAAATTAAAGCGACATTTCGTTCGGATTTGTTATAGATTTTAGTTTGAATTTAGAAAATGCCCCGCCCCACAAGGAAATCAAGGGAAAACCAAACCAATAGCAGCAGCGAAATTCGATCAAGTTTGAATATACATAATTTGCGCGATGGAAGGACGAGAGGAGAATTCTTTGCTAGTTCTTAGTTTCATTTTAGTTATGTAACAAGTCAGTTGTAGTAACGCTTTGTTTTCTATACCTTTACGCATATGTATATGTACATACAAAACAAATCGATAACAAACTATAGATACATACGACGTACATCTATGTTTAGGCGATAGCACCCTACTATATCCTACGTTTAGACGATTAATTTAAATAAATTGAATTGTTTTCTAATTTTATGCCTTGCAACACTTAAGTAAAAACGAAATGGAATTTAATTTTTACAAAAGGAAGAGATGATTACTAGACGAGGAACAATACGATTTGAATTTGTTTTAGAGTTTTCATTGTGTGCGGATCTTGTAGTATTATTTTCCAACTGAAGCACACGGACCGATTTGAATACATATATTAATATGTATGTATATGTATGGATTTTATGCGAGAAACAAACAGTACGATACAAATAATGGCATAGGCATATACATAACTCTGAATATGTATACGTAATATTAATAATAAATTATGCTTACGTTTAAACTGTACTTTTATTTATGTATTCTAATTTGTATGCGTTAATCCTTAGTTAACTATTATTATTATTATTACATTTACTTAATTAATGATTTAAATTTAACTAATTCAAGAGGATAGAATTGTACGAGAGATGATTTATTGATGAAAACAAAAATGCATATATGAGAAAATATTTGAAAAAATAATCGTTCTTTGTGTTTTTATTTGATTTTGGTTCCGCTTGGTTATGATTTCTTTTCAGCGCGGGCAAATACCTACCTACATATAATATGATTTTTTTGGGGGATATAGACTCCAAGAGCCTTATCTCGCCTCCCAGGATATCTTTATTTTTATTCCTGTTGGATCTTTTGGCAGACGCGTCACATGCTAAGGAACTGAATTGAATTTACATTGCTTGTGAATCTGATTAATCTTAAATGGTAACGAATATACGTAAATGCAGAGGGCAACAAATCGAAATTTAAGTATTTAGTTTGAAACTTATTAACTATGAATAGATTGAAGGTGTGGAAAGCGAGTACCTATTTTGAAAATACAAACGCGAAATAAGATGGATTACGTAGCCTGCTCTTTGAACGAAACTTGAGCTTCTTTTGCATGGGAAACCAACATTTTATTGGCAGACACACTTAGGCAAACTCATCTAACTTCTTACCGACTACACTCGAAACAATCACTCAAATGTATACGAACTTCTCTAAGAATCCCCAAGGATGAAAACCTTATGCGAATTTTTTGCACCTAACAAGCGAAGCGATAAATTTATTTACAAATTTTTGCTAAATTGCAAATGCTGTAATTGCGAATAGAAATTGAAATTGAATTAAAGGTAAATCGAACATTTTCACAATTATACATCAGAACTATACGATATACGAGTACGAGTACGCATCTCTAGTAATTTATTAGACTATATATATAAAGTAGTTAAATAATCGACCCAACAATTGACTTGAGCAACGTTTAAACGCAAACGCAAACGCAAATTGTACAGAACGCCTTAAATGAGAAACCAAAGTGGAAGCATTGAATGAATGAATGATGTATACGAGTCTATATACAGAACATAAACTAACCTAGTTATACCTAACTAAATTTTAATAAATCTCTAATAGTATATATATACATATATATATATATATATATGACTATATATCATACACTTTATGGCTTAAGAAACGGGAACCAAATGCAGTCGAGTCGGAAGGCAGCGAGTGATATCCCACAGTAGTTGGATCTGAGAATTCCCGAGAGTTTCTAAGTATTTTGTATGAGCTTCTTTTATATGCCCCTTCAGCATTCGATCATGGGGATGTTCAATATCGGATCCAGAGTATCGTATCTGGGGGATATGCTCGCTGCGCCGAGCCGACAAAAGCTTGTAAATTAAATCAGTGCGATTGATTATGAGGGGATATGGCAATACTTGTGCGTATCGGATCGCTGTGGATAGGCACCCACAATAATCCAGATAATGAGCTATACGATTTATAATACGCATTGTATATGGGAAGGACGAGCTCCAAAGCTTTTTCGTTTGAAATCATTTTCGTGTCAGAATTTAAATTAAAATGTGATTTTTCTCGAAACTTTAATGTATACGCCGTAAATATTATGAATATGATTATAAAGTGCTGCAGCAACATTATTATTACCATTATGATTATTACTATTGATAAATCGATTATAAATTTACATATTCAAGTGTAATGTATGTAATAAATATTGTACATTTTTGATAACTTCCCCGTAGACTACACTGTAAATACATCGCAACATTTGCATACATCACCCACACTTAAGTACATTACACTAATTGTAGAGCTAAGTTTAAACCTAATCTAAAGCTAGATCCTAGCGATAAATGGTAAGGGACGATAGGGCGCAGAAATGCAACCCTGAGCATAGACTAAAGTGCACCAGAAAGAAATTAACAAAGGACATGTTAAAATGAGAGAACAATTTATACAACTTACCCACGCGACAGCATCAAGTAAATCCAAAAGAATGAAAGAGCTAGTAATAGAAAAAGACACACTTGCGAGAAAGAGAGAGCTAGCGAGCGAGCGAGCGAGCGAGCGAGACAGAGCACGAGAGTTAGAAAGGGAGAGCTAACTCAGTAGTGCGAAATCCAGAAATTAAATCAATAAAACAAAACAAAAGAAAAGAAAAGAAAACTCTAAGAAGTAAAAACTATAAATATATTTATATGGAGAATTGAATTAAATAAATGTTTGTGCGTGTAAAAATTAACTTTAACTAAATTGCTAGACTTAAAGGCCAGAATGAATTAAATATAAATATAAATATAAATATATTGAAAGGAAACAGTATCATTAAATTAATTAACTAATTGAAGCTTCTATGTAAAGAACTAAAAACCAATTAACGAATTCCTGAACTTGTTGGCGCCACAAATCGCCAGATAAAAGGCGTAGCAACAACAAGGGCGAAACAGAATATGGGGAAATATTGAACATAATTTTCAACTGTAATAAATTATGAAATAAAAGATTATGAAAACCAATCGAGAAAGTCTTTTTAAATCGACTTAAATCGACGAGAAGAAGAGTGAGCTCGCGTGTGTGCGTGCGTGTGTGTGTGTGTGTGTGTGCGGCAGTAAACGGGTTCACGGCTTGACCTCTGACCAGTCCAATGTCCAGTCTGGGTCTGGGCATGGGAAATCCTGGCTGTCCTGCGTCCTGACAACTGACGTGGGTCCGTTCGCAATTTGCCAGCTGTCAGTTAGTTGGCTGGCCCTCGAACTCAAGCCCAACCTTAGCTGAATGTGGAACCCTTAGAGCAGCGCCAACTGCTGACCCTGCTTTCGACCCGCTCTTGACCGTTGCGTGCCCCTGCAATTTGCGCTGGCCAATACTACATAGTATACCACATACATACATACATATATCTTCGGCGCTTCTCGGCCAATATAATTGAACTATAATTGCCCCGAAATGTTCGTGCGGAGCACGCTTCATCTGCTCCGACTTCCGCCCCGGCTTTCGTGATCGTTTAGACCCGGCATTAGCCGAGTTCCGAGTTGGTGAGAACTGAATGCACTTCTTCTGGTCGGTGCACTGGGAAAAAACAACTAAGATCTTATAGTTCTATGGGTGATGGGTAAAAGTTCCTCATTATTTGATTGCATTTTCATAAGCTTGAACCCATGTAAGATGTTTTAATATTGCAAACCTATAGTTGCAACTCCGAGCAGACTTTTTTTTTTACAGTGCTGCTCCAAATACCATCGTATTCTCCACTTCATTGGGTTGTTATTTTTTGGCAGGCGCTGCTAATGCCAATCGAGTGGCACCCGCGACCCGACAACAGCTGCGTGGATTTCCACGCACTCGCCCCTAGTGGCTGAAATGGCCAACGAAAAAAGAAATTCAATTAATATTAATTAGCCAAGGTGTCGAGCTGGTGGCTCTCCCGCTGGATCCACGGATCTCACGCTGTTGCTCCTTGGCCAAAACATACACGCATTATTTCGGCCACAAGAACGCCGCCGAGCACCAAACACCAAACACCAAACACTAAATACCGGACGGACTCGCACGCCACATAGATAAATGGAGTTTTAATCATTTTCCAAGTGTGAAAATTAGTTGCGTTTAAGTTGCCTATAATTAGTGGGCAGTGGTGGCAGAACGCCCCACCCCCCACCCTGCCCCTTCTAGGTGGAACCCCCCGCCTTGTCCGTCGGCGGCTGTAATTACTTTTACGAGCTGTTTACAGCTGCTGCGAGTGGTCATTATGTGGTGGCTTATAAAAATATCTGCTGTCAATTTATGCAAATTTCTTATTTCTCCGCCCGAAAGTAAAAAGTTTCCCTCCGTGCAGTCCACCTACACGGTAAGTTCTTTAAATTGCCTGCACATTGGGACGGAGTACGACATGCCGGGCTTCCCGCCCTGCGGCTCTTGTTTTTGAAACTTTAATTTATTTTCATTGCGCATTTTGATGCTCGTAATTCCCTCGTTATTGTTGCCTCCTGTTGCCCTGTTTCCCCGGACTCCCCGGATGTCTCCCCTCTGCTTTCCCATCCTCATTTCCCAGTGTTATAATGTCACGCTCGGTGTTGGCATCATTACTTCTGCCATTGTGCTGGCCCCGCTTTGCATATGAATATGATTTGGTAGCGAGGCATTGCAAGCTGCGCTTACACAACCGCGCACAGCCCTTAGATCGGCGTCCCAACCCCCGTGGTTGCTATTTTAATTTCGAATCTTTTTTTGTATCTTCACCCGACCGACATTGTTGCCCGCTCTCGCCACTCTTATAATTTCAAAACAGATTAATGTTGCGCATATGTGACACCATTTTATGCGACGGGCTTATCTCCTTTATGGCATCATCGTCGCATCTCCGCCTCGAAAGTGCGTCCCGCTTCGAGCCCAGGGGTTCACCGCCGGGTTCACCGGGTTCACCGGCTTCAGCCAGCTCAGCCGGGGTCTTAAGTGGGATCAGCACCGGCATTGGGTTAAATGCCCGGCCAGATCAAAGCAGGTGCGAGCGTATTATGAGCAATTTCTGTCCGCAGGGGGAGTGCGTTTCGACTTCGACTTCCATTTGGACTTGGATTCTGTGGAGGGGAGTTCCGCCAAAAGGGGTTGCAAAGCAAAAGGGGTCAAAAAAGAAACTTTAGATTTCCCCATATAAGTTAAGAACAATTACAGATTTAAACTTATAACAGTGGCACATATTTCTAGCAATAAATTCTAAAAGAAATTAAAAAGCATTCAAAGGCGTTTAGTTGTTAGGCGAATGCCTAATGTATCCTTTAAGATACATCTCCTTTTAGAAATACGATTATTCTGAGATATTTGTACTTTTATGTTTTGTTTTATTGCAGAGGGTTAGCCCAGGCTATCCGAATACAATGGATATGGATTCCCATTGTGCCTGTGCCCGGCTCCACTAATTTTGGCATTCATTGGCCTCCGTTTGCTCGTTCCCCGGCCCAAATCTATTTAGCAGCATTAGCCATTGTCTTTGGCCTGTAATGCGATATCGCAGCGAGAGCCATCCATTCAAGACACGCGTTTGTCAAGCCATTTATTCCCCCACTCACTCTTTCATTCATTCACTCATTCATGCATTCATTCATTCATTCACTCATTCATGGCTCCATTCACTCGATAGCTGTGCGAGTATATGGCCCGGAGCTAGGATCTGGAGAACTACCAAGTCCGAGGCTCATTAATGCACTTTGCATAATCGCAAAATCATTCAGACGGCAGACAATGGGCGATGCGATGTGTTTTTGCGGGGGCGTTGGTGTCAAGTGGAGCAAGAGCTGGAATTGAAATGTTTTCGGATAATTTAAATGACTTGAATTATGTAAATTGTCGCCCCAGACAATGCACTCGGAGGAGTATTGGGGAATGGGCAATGGGGAATGGGCAATGGGGAATGGGGAATGCCTGAAAACTGAAAACTGAAAGCCAGACGATATCGTGCGGCCCGCACTAGATTCACTTACAAATTTAATTAAGCTCAATTGAAAGTAACACCACGAACGGCGGCTGGCATTCCGGCCGTTCTGAGATCCATGTGGCGACAATCCAAAACTTTGTTTTGACAATTGATTCAATGAAAAATTTAGTGCACCGCCAGTTGGATATTCTCTGGATACTGAATACTGCCTGTTGGATGCTGGATGTCCGTTGGTCGTTGGCCGTTGTCCGTTGTCCGCCCACGCGAACCACGGACAAACGGACAAACGGACGAGTGGACAAACGGACATGTGGACAATCGGACAGCTTCAATATGTCATGGAGCTGACTTTTGTCTCGATTGCCTTTGCACTTTCATCGCGGCATGTCGCGTGTACTTGTCCCACTTACTGTGGCATAATTTCCCCGTATCTCTGGGTAGTATCTATATCTCTGTAGCTGTAGCTGTAGCTGTAGCTGTAGCTGTATCTGTTGCTGTATCTGTATCTGTATCTGTATCTGTACCGCTCCGTGCTGATGTCTGCATTTACATAATTGAATTTGTTTGCTTGATTGTCGAGCTGTCGATGCTTCGTTCGTTTGGATGTTTTCCGCGGTGCGGGAGGCATCATCAAATTGACAATTGCTAGTTCCGGTCGTTTGCAGTTTGAAGTGCCATCGATGCCGGCCTGCAGATTCAGATACAGATACGGGGACTCGGGAGATATACTCCTCGTGTGCTCGTACACAGGCACAGAAACTGGGAAAAGGGCCCTCATCCGCCGGCGCAAAAATCAACGCAATTTGTCAATAAAAATGTAACTCGAACGAACAGATTGTGAAGTGTGCGAATGTGCTCGAAACAATCGGCGGGCATAAATTATGGTCCATATATGTATGTACGTGCATGTGGTGCTGGTGGTGCTGTTCTGCTGCCCTCTGCTGATCCACTGCTCAGTGGTGCGATGCGGTGGCTTCTGTGGTTGCCCCCGGTTTTCTGGTGGCCTCCATCTGCGGGCTGTGTCTGCGATTCCGATTTCGGGATGCTTGACTTTAATGCGTATAATGATTTCCAATGCAGATTAAATGATCAGATTATGGGCCACTCGAGCTGCTGCTCAAGAGATCTCTGGAGTGGAGTGTGCCTGCGGGTGCGATTTTGGTCCACCCCGATCGGGTTGATGCCTTCAATCGATGGCCCTAAATGATGACGCTTTGGGAAATCTCTCCAAATGCGTTTGCCAATTATCGTCATTGTTAATTTAGTCACATTTCATGTTGCTTACGGGCAATTCAATTATTTAGAAACTGCCTCATCCTATCGATTTTAAATTGCCGCAAACGAAAAGCAATTTAATTTTGAATTAGTCGCTAAGACAGTCTACTTATGTGCATGTGCCAATACATAGCTTTACATATGTGCCACATACACACCCACATACACATACGCACACACCATCAAGTCTAATGCATTTAACTGCAATCAAAAATGACTGTTCTACGCATTTCCAATTCGCATACACATTCACCATCTCTCTGATGCAAAAATCTTTCAACAGAATTTATATAAACGCTGTCAATGCAGCCCGGCCTGCCACGCCCACTCCCACGCCCACTGTCGGTTTGGCAGCCAAAGCGAAAAATACATTTGAATAAAGATGCAGAGAGGAATGTTTGTTGGTGATTGATTTTACTTTTCGAATTATTAGGGCACATTTTATGCAGTCTCACAAGTATCTTGTAGATGCCCAAAATATATAAATATATTCATAGGATTTTATCTAAAATATGAAAGCAAATAATACTGTGGATAGTATATCTTGCTCCAAGTAAATAATTTAAATAAACATCAATTCTTGCAGTGTGTCTTCTTGGGGAAGAGTAAGGTCTTAGAGCGTTGAAAATTAAAACATGAGAATGGCTTTGTGAAAGTTTCGTACTGCAGATGTAGCAACAATAGAATTTATATTGAGAACTAAGGAAAATGTTGCAGTCGTTGAAGAACAAGACATTTTACAACAATTGCAAATGTCTGTGGCCAGAATTGTGCGCATGTCAACAAATTTAGGAAAATTTCGTTGTCGTTTGTGTGTGAGCCATATTATAAAAGTCACAATAATAATTTCTTAAAATCTTTGCATATTTTTGGCTGCATCTAAAGACGATGATGATGATGATGATGATGATGATGCTGTTGCTGTTGCTGTTGTGGCATGCATTTTATTTTATGCTTCCTTCCGTTGCACAACCTCCTTCCCACTGTCGAGATATAAGTGTATGTACTGGCTTGTATTCTGAAGATTCAACCCACACAATGAGATGAGAGGGACACACATGGATGGATTTTTCGGTGGGGTTGTTTATATATCCGCACTTAATGCTTAATTCAGTTACAGCTGCTCTGCTTTGACATTGTTGTTGTTCTCGTTCTCGTTCTGTTTCTGGTTCTGGTTGGCAGAGTGACATTGTTGTTGTTGCTCTGGCTGCTGTACCATTGACAATGACATCATCATTATGGCGTACTCAGCTTCCAGTTCCCAGCAGCAGCAGCAGCAGCAGCAGCAGCAGCAGCAGCAGCAACATCTTCTACAACATCAGCAGCAACTTCCTTGTTTGCCAACGTCTTCTTATTTTCCGGGTCCTCGGCGGCATCCTCGTTGGTATGGAATCCATTCTTCCTCTTCGGCGCTGTCACATCTTTGTTATATTTTTGCGCAAAATAAATGAAGTAAAGTAATATTATTGCACTTAGACCGCATTAAGTTGTACGTGGCAATCTGTGCTCCACTCTGCTTGCCAGCGATACGAAGAAAGTGCGGCAGGATGGCAAGGATATCGTAGATGGCTAGGATGGCAAGGATGGCAAGGATGCCCTGGGATGGGCGCCTTGGGGATTGGGTTTAGTTTTCAAATTTAAGTGCCAGGGATTCGCCACGAAATTAGCCAAAGAAATGGCTAAGAGGAGCTGGCACTCCTCGCTCCCTGATGATGATAATAAAACCATAATCAAGTATGCGTACATTGCACTTAGCCGGGGATCTCGCTCAGTTCTCTTTCTCCCAATACACATACATATGTACATATGTACTATATGTACTATATGTATGTGTGGGTAAGTCCGATATACACCCCCTGCTTTTCGTTCTTCGTTCGGGGTTCTGGGTCCTGGGACTCCCTTTCTCTTGGCCATCTCGGTGTCGCCAACACAGTTAACAATGGAAAATTGCTGTTGACATGATTTTGCACTTTCGCATCGACTGCATTCGGCAATTAGATTTGTCTCTGCATTCTCAGTGCATGTTGTTGCTCTCGTTCCCCCAAAAATGTTTGCTGTCCTGCTGCTGCCATTGGCTTTTCGTGTTTTTGTGGTCATTCGCAAAAGTGCAACGTTGCAATTCGGCTGCTGCTCTGGCTGCAACGTGGCCATTGCGTAATGTGCGGCTGTCAATTTATTTGAATTATTTCCGAAGCCCAAGCCCCCAATATGCCACCCTTTTCGGTCGCCACACCCACCACCCGAATGCCCAAAGTCGGCACAACGGAAAACGCTTTTAGTGCCCAAATGCCACAGCACCGTAGTGCCCTCCTCCGCCCGCCAGGGGGAGCCCAGCCATCATCCTGCCTAGGTGTCATTTATGCAACAGTTTCTGTTTTATGGCACACCGCTCAAGACTTTTCGGTGGGCTGGTCACTTTTGCAGGCCGTAAAACAAAAATATAATTATGACGAGGGTTTGCACTCGCCCAATGGAGGGAGGATGGCCGAGAAGGGGTAGAAAGTCTTCAAGTGCGGCCTTAAGTCTTAATAAATATACGTGTATGTGAGGCTTCAGCCGCCGAGTCGTAAAACGGGATAGCTATATATGCCGCATATGAGGATAGTGCGATACTGGGTTATTCCTGGGTTATTCGGGTGTTTGAGGCACCTTCTGTGCGCTACTTCATATTCGATCACCCCAATGTTCCACAAACTGTTTGGGACCAACTGTTTCCTTCGTGTAAATTTGATTTATTTTGGTATAGGCACATCTTTACAAACCTATGATGCTGTAGATAAGTATTTCTACAAGTTTCTTAAGGAGTATGAGTACTTACTTATTATAAACATTATCACTCGTGCAGCACCAAATGAATGAAACCCGAAGCGAATGAGTCACTGAACTCGACTTCAAAGACTCAGGAAGTGTAGCGCACCTCGAAACCTATCGGCATTGTTATGTCCGAAGGAGCAACAAAAATCGCATAAAAATCGCAAATTGAAAGCAGTCGCAACAAAAGTGCCGCCTCGAAAGGCTTCACTCGCCGTCTCCCAGTGCTCATCCGCATCCGCATCCACATCCACATCCAGTGCCACATCCAGTGCCACATCCAGTGCCACATCCATCTGCATCTCAACTTCCATCAGCAGTTGCATCCAGCCAGATCCATTGCCCATATGCGATGGCCAGAGTTAGTGTCAGGCGCTGACAGACGGATGGACAGACCTTCGTCGAGCTGGACTCTTGACCAAGTTGTTGGAGCTGGAGCTTTCGGTGGGTGGACACCACTTTAATTAGCCTGCGTTCGAGATGGCATTGAAAGTGCCGACCAGAGCACTGAGATGGATGGGATGATGGTCAGAATCGGAGGCCAGATGCACGTGGAAAAATATGATCGTGCCTAGAAATTATACCTCGAAAGAAATGATATTATAAGCTAGATAGATTTGAATGCACCCACACTAAACTACTATCATTACTATCACTTGTTGATAATATGCAAGGATTTGTGGGTTTCGCTTGTGGTGGTTTTTTCCAGTGTAGCAAGGGAGCTGGCTGAATGTGGATATCGATGGATGTGCCACTGGATAAATGAATGAATTCCTGAGTGCTCTCGGCGAGCGTTTGAAGCGGACCAATGATGATTTGTTCCCCGACTTCTGATTGCAGCGCTCTTACTTCTGCTAGCTTTTCTTTTCTTTTACTTAATTTTTATTGTTCGCATTTTTTTTTTTTGTTTTGTTTTGGTGGTGCTGCTGCTGCGTTTGGCGCGTAATTAATTCTTACAACAATTTTTCATTTCGGGACGCTGAATGAAACAAGAGCAGCGAGTGCCTCATTCGCAGGAGGAGGCAAAAAAGAATGTGTTTGCTCAATGAAAAGTGCCAAAAGTAATTAATTTCATGCGAAATGCAACAGAGCGGTGCCAGCCCCTCGATGTTGCTGCTTGTGTTTTTGTCATTTGTGTTGCGAGTCGTGTGTTGCAAGTTGCGAGTGTGTGTTGCACGTTGTGCGCTGCCCATGTGGCTGCGGAATTACTCATGCCAGTCGATCCGATCCCTTTGCCATACTTATTTCCCTGCTCCTGATAATTGCTTTAATTTTCTATTAATAAGCGGCAAAGGAAGCTGCTAACAATTAGCCGCTGTGTTGCATGCGACTTATGACATGGCATGAGGATTGGGGTTTGGGGTTTGGGGGATTGCGGATTGCGGACTGCGGATTGCAGATTGGGCACTGCGGATTGGGGCATCGGGCATCGGAATCTCGAATTCGGAATACAGGGACCAGACGGCTGTCGGATTTCAGTTGAAAATACAACGCGACGACAGCGTCAGGTTGCCAAAGTTGGCGGTTCGGCAAACATGGCGACAGTTGCCAGTTGTGGCAATTAATAATTTTTCCCGCCCTGGGCCCACAACATGCGCCATTAATTATGCCGGCTAGAGGAATTTCCACGGCAAATGGCAAACGGCGGCGGAGCGGCAGTGCAACTGTCATTTTGTTTGGTTTTTCAGCGCGCAGTTTTCCCGATTTTCCCGAGATTTCCTCCCAGCCGAAAAATAGACAATGAGTTCGCCAGTGGCGAGCTTCATTCATTTTCCAATTAATTGAGGCACGCGCGATACTTTCACTTCTCATGCTCCTCGCTGAATTCGCTTTCATTTTCCTGCCACATGCGGAGGCGGTGAAATTGCGGCAGGAACGGGGGGCGTGGCATGTGGGGCGTGCCCGGCTTAATGGCACTTGAAAATCAAATTGGTAAAAGCAATTAAACGACGCCCCAAGGACACATTACAGCAGCATCAACAACAAAGGCACACAAACAACACCCACACCCACACACCCACACACGCACACACACTCGCTCAAACATGAGATGATTGCCTATAAAAAAGAAATTCTAATTATAATTTAACGCAAATTCGTTGTCTGCGCCATCGACAATATCCTTTGCATCATATAAATAGAAGCTGGAACACTTGTGCACTGCAAGAAAAAATGTACTTGTTGATCGATGGAAAGGTCTTCACGATGAAACTGAAAGTTAATTCTGAAAACTGTACCTGTAAGCTTCTATAAATATATATAAATAGTGCTTAATATATTATCTAATAGCCTCTGTAGCTTATTGCTAGTCTTCTAGTTTAGGTAAACTTGTATCATTTATAATAATATTGGTGGTGGTTCAATTACGTACTTTTCTCTCAGTGCATGTCCTTATGGCTGTCTGGTTTATTTTTGCGTTTAAGGCAATCGAATGCTTTTGAGGTTTGGCCGAAATTTCGCAGGAGCCACCCCGAACAGCTAGCTGGTTCTTGGGATGTGGGTTCGGTGGCTCGTGAGTGGGTGGTGGGTGGCTGGTGGGTGGCTGGTGGGTGGCTGGTGGGTGGCTGGTGAGTGGCTGGTGAGTGGGTGGCGGGCGGGTGAGGGACGGGGGTGCCAGAGCGTCCCCTGTTGCGCAAGCACTGGCGCCTTTGTTGGCTGAGTCCTAAAACAGTCCGCCGCACAATGCGTCCGTCAATTGCAGGCTCGCAACTCGTTGTCCTGCAGCTGACAGATCCTTTCCTTTCCACCGCAACCGGCGAGGATGTGCCGAAAGTCCAGGGTGCCTCAGATCCCCGTATTCAGTTCCATTCACTTAGCCACCGAGTTATTCAGTCTTGCGCCCGATTTGAACTTCATATTCGCAGACGAGACGCGACTTTTTTCGCTATTTTTTCCACAGACATTTGTTGTGAACGCTCCGCTTCATAAATTGGTTCCATATCCCAAACCCTCGAATGCTGAAAGTCTTTATGGCCGTCTACTCCATTTATTGGCGTCGTCGGCTGAGTCGCATAAATCTGTTAGTCGCCATTTTGCTTATTTATTAAAATTATAATATATATATATTTTGAGCACTTTCTATTCTATTGGCTTCGCTGGCAGCGGTTTCTTCGGCTGGCCTGTGCTTACTTGTTTGTCATTTTGAGGATTTTGTAAACATCCATTTGGAAGCCTTGGGACATTTTTTAATTTTCTTGAAGTCCTACAACATCATCAGAAAAATGACAAAAAATTAAAAAAAAAATTGATTTCTAAATTTAAACGCAGATTTTTAGAGAATTGCATCAGAAACATTTAGAGGTATGCCACTTCAAAATCCGATTAGGATAAGTTGAGTTATGGAGCTTAGAACTTCAGCCTTTGGACATATTTAATGTTTTGAATTTCTACAACATCATCATCACAAAAATGACAAAAAAAATAAAAAAAATTTTTTTTTTAAATTTGAATGCAGATTTTTAGAGAATTGCGCCAGAAACATTTAGAGGTATGCCACTTCAAAATCCGATTAAGATAAGTTGCGTTATGAAGTTTAGAACTTCAGCCTTGAGACATTTTTTAAAAAAATTGATTTCTAAATTTAAATGCAGATTTTTAGAGAATTGCATCAGAAACATTTAGAGGTATTCCACTTAAAAATCCGATTAAGATAAGTTGAGTTATGAGTAATGATTTAGCAAACCAATTCTACTTCTTTTGTTATTTCATGGAAGCTACATGAAGTTCAATGATGGAAGTCCTATATTCAACCATAAGTTCTAGTGCAAAGCAATTGATAATTTCCTCTGTCTCTAATAACTCTTTGGTAACTCTTTGGTAAATTACTTTTTCCGGCTCTGTTTTATCGTCGTCTTGCCACAGTTAATCCTTAAGATCGAGACATTATCCACTCCCTTGCATCCTGTGAGGCTGAAAATGGCAAAAAATATACTTCGGCTGGGCTGGACGCAGTGTATTAAATTATAGCACACACCGAAGGTCATGAATTCCTATTTTCCCATTTTACGTATTGCTTTTCCTCGTGCCCCCCAATCCCCGAAACCCACAACAAATAAATGAAAATTGTCTAAAAGCAGAAAAATAAACTAAACTCGCAAATTCGCATTTTTGTCGAGCACGCAGCGAACCCCAAAAAGTCGGGAACTGTGGGGAAGTTCAGCTCCTGCCCCAGAATCCAGCTTACCAATGCCATTCCATCCTCGAGCTGAACCCAATATCAACACTGCGGGAAAAGGGCAACAAACGGGGGATGGGGGGGGGGGCTTGGGAAAAAAGCAAACGCAAAAAGTAGCGAAAAAATAAGAGAAATTGTATAAATTGAAGTCCTTTCGGACCATATATCACTTTACTTGACAGAGCAATTCCCTTATCTTTGAGAAATCCTGTCGACTGGAAAGTGCGCAAGGACGACGAGAGCAGGACCAGAAGCTGGGGCTAAAGCTGAAGCTCTAGCACAACCAGGACGAAAACGAGAACGGAGCCAGGAGACAGGAGCAATGCGGGCTGCACTAAGAGAAAAATAATGTCAAGGCGACAAAGACTGGTAAACTGGTAAATAAATACGATTAGAATGTGATTAGAAACCAAAAACTCATAAAATATAATTTCAAAAAAATTTACTTTAAAACTAAGTTATTTTACTAAAAAGAATAAGCACCAATCATTTAATAATAAATCGCGACTAACTATTTCGCGCAGTGTGGCCATGCCGTAGCAGCTAAGCTCGAGTTTAGCCAAACCGACTATGCTGGCAAGGGGGTGGGGCGGCTGGCTGGGTGGGGGGGGGTTTTGGCCAGGGGTTGGCACTTGGGGGCGTGCTTTCGTCGGAGGCGTGGCATAGCTTAAGATGACAGCGCGCGCGGTTTATTTGAATTTCTTATTATGGTGGAGAAGGCCAGGCCGAAAGCCAAGAATCTTCGAGGCGGGGAAAGCAGCTTTTCTATTTTCCCATTTTTTTCCGTAATTTTCCGTCTTCTCCTTTCACCAGACGAGCGAGGAGGGGGAAATCCTTTTTGCTGGGCGGATTCAATTAGAGCACCTTTTTATGCAAATTTTCCCGTTGAAAGTTCAATAATTGCCGATGTTCTACAAGCCAAATCAATGCAGGCAGGTAAGGCAACCCGCCATTAGGAAGCGCCCTTTCAGACATACCCACACCTTGGGAAAAGCCCCCTTTATTTTCCCAAGATCTCCGGCATAATGCGAACCGAAAGACAGCTCTTCGCATCTTGGGGTTGCTTTGGAATTAGTTTTCTAACCTGCGGGCGCGTAGCTGATAATTAAAAATGCAATTTTTTATGTATACATATAAAAGTCATAAAAAAGCGAGTTGGAAAGGAAACGAACCCCTTCAAGAAGCGGAAAAGGCGATGGGAAATGGCTAAAAGAAACCCAAGACAATGACGGCTGCCTTTGCTTCTGCTGTGGCTTTGGCTTTGGCTTTGACTTTGGCTTTGACGCATAAACCAAAACGCAAAATGTCGCCCCTGGGAATCGAGAATTTCCCGGAGAGATGGCCCATCCGTTGGCAACCCTTTGATGGCGAGAACCAATCCCGGCCAACAAAACAACTTCATTTTGCATTACCCTGCCATTCGGCGCTATCTACCTTTGCCGGCCCGAAAAATCTTAATGGCAATTTGAGCTGATTTTCAATGTTACAACTGGGAGTTGGTCCTCCTGCCAACTCTTTATCAAGCCATTATGTGAGCCAGTCAGCCGGACTGATTGAGCCATCGATAAGTCCACAGCTTGGCCAGCAACTCAGTAATACAGGAACGCAGGAACCCAGGAAGCCAGGAAGCCAGGCGAGATGCAGTGATCTGGCCGTTACCATTCGCCACTTACCAGATACCCAGATACCCAGTTACCAGTTACCAGTTACCAGTTACCAGTTGGCAGCCACCAGCCGCCACCTGGCAGGTGAGAGCAGTGATAGAGATTTGGCCGGAATGGGTTGGCAAACAAAGCTCATGGGCCAGCATTTTTCCCACATTCGTTGGGGAAACTTTGGATTTTTCGTATTTTTATTTCAGTTTTTTGTTTTTTTTTTGGCCAGTCTGGGTTGGTTGGGTTTTAATGAGGCGTTAATTAATTGCGCCGCTTGCCCGTTCTGACGTCGTCGAGAGCCCAGAGATTTATGGTCCTCTACCACTTTTCCCGCCTCGCTTTCCGTTTGGGCCATCGCGAAAGTGTTTATTAAAATATTACATTTGACATAATTGGAATTTATGTGCCACGATTCGAGGGCCGAAACGCAAATCTCATCACGTTCGGCCGACTAATGAGCAAAAGGCTGAGTAGCAGCGACAAATGCGCGTCATGTAAATGCAAAAAAGTTGAATTTATTAACTCGTTGTGTGGGATTGTCACTTAATGTACTCAATACACTTAATATGTACGGAGATCAATAAAAGCGTTTATGATCATTTGGGTAACTTGGCTCTGTTAGTTCATTATCACTGCCGACAGCCCGCTAAGGACATCAAATATCAAGCGTGAGAGCTATACATGCTTAAATCGCCACCCCTTTCGGCTATCTCCCATTTTTTATGCCCACTTCCGGCTAATTAGAAATCATTTTAAGCGCCTTAAGCCAATTGCCCGGGCCAGCGAGCACGGCAAACAATGGCAAACACATCTAAACGGTCGTCAAAGAGCAGTTAAAGCGGTACAAACAGTAACAACAGTAACAACCGAGCATCTGAGCATCTGAGCACCCGGACATCTGAATGGGCAACCCCGTGGCCATCTTAAACGCCTGATCTCTTGTCTCAGCGCACATAAAAGTCATCAAATTCACTGAAAACAACATTTGGCTTTGCGTTTACGTTTTGCTGTCATTGTCACGGGATTGCGGATGGCGGATTGTGTACCATGGACGTTGGGTGGCGGGGGCAGGGGCACACATTCGGCTTTTAGCGTTTTTTGTAGCCCCTTCTGGCCGCACCCCCTTGACGGCCTTAACCCTCGACAGCCCAGGCCGCCGCACGGGGTTTATTTCACCCCGCAGCAATCAGCAAGAGTGCCGATGCCGACGAAGCTGTGCATTGCGTCCTGGTGCGTTTTGGGTCTCAGACTCATCCGGAGTACCCATCCTCGCGGAGTCATCCTCACTCCTGAAGGTGTGCACTGGGAAGAAAGCACTGCTCATCTCTTCACAAATGTTATACACTTCTTTAACAATAACAAGTGAAACATGTTACAACAAAGGCGCTTCTCAATTGATAATGCTGCTGAAAGTAATGGTAGCTTGCAATGCAATCCAATGAGCTGGCACATTTTCTGGCAGTGTGGCGTACCCATTTCGAGCTGGATTCCCAGACCCATCCTCTTCGGAGGAGTTGTCGCTGTCGTTGTCGTCTTCCCTCAGGGAAACGTCAAACAAATGACAGTTGATTAGACAAACATCTCGACGTCGGTGGCGGTGGTGGTGGCGGCGCAAAACGAGCATCAAATGGAAAATTGTGAAATTATGCAATACGCTCTCGCATTCACGGGGCGGGGGGATGCCGGATTCCGGATTGCCGGAGTAGGAGTCAAATGAAGTAGTTCTGGACCCCCGGCTCTGGTTGCCGGCCGATCTTAGCTGGCCGATAAGATTAAACTCCGGCGTACGCACCGAACACCAATTCAACCTTTGGCTCGTACTCCCCCACCCACCCAGAACCACCCAGAACCACCCAGAATCACCCACTCAGCCTAGAGGGTTTGTTGTGTTTTCTTTTTCTTTTTTGTTGTTTCTGTTCCTCCTTCTGGGAGCTGAAAAACAGACAGTCAGACAGAGAGATGGCGCACAATGCCGAAATAATTGAATGCGATGAGGCTCATAGCCGTCGTGCTCGTCGTTTTTTGGCATCAAGCCGTTAAACAACAGGCGTAACATCAGCGGCGCTTTGGGGATTTTCCGGGGGCTCGGAAAAGCAGGCAGGGCGGGGGAATGGGCCTCCAAATGGGCCTCATAATAATTTGTGAAATAGGCAATATCAGTCAGGGCAAGTAGTTACAATTACTTAAGTGCTCACGGCCGCCGAAAGTTTCTGCTGAAGGGTCCTTTTAAGGGAGCTAAGCAAGGATATGGAAAGGAAAGGAAAATATAAGGTATAATATTGGAGATGATTTAAGCAGATTTTTCGGTTTTTCGGATTATATTAAATGTATATTCTGAGCCTTGCCAATAACGTGCTTAAAAGCCAATCGCAATTATATGTGCATAATTTTCCACACTGTAGCTATATTGAGTGGTAGTACCAGGTGCCGGAAACACAATACTCGAAGAAGTGGCCCACAAACCGCATCTTTAGGCCACTCAAGCCAATCTGCCAACACTCGATTGCATAAGCAGCGATTTATCACCGACCCAGGCACATTTAGCGTATGTTTGCCCAAAACCAAGCCAAACGGAATTCCAATTCTCCTTCAGGATACAAAAGGAGAATGCACTCACTGCAGAGCAAGGGCAAGGGGATGGGGATGGGGGGCGGGAGACGGTGGCAGGCACAGGAAAAATAAATAAACCCACTGGAAAATCCCCTCGCCACTGAGGTCCGAAATGAAAACAATGCAAAGCGCAGCAGTTTTCTGTTTTCAGTTTGCAGTTTTCAGTTTCCAGCTCTCTACCTTTGTGAAAGGTCGATGGAAAGTCGGGGGCTGGAAAGGGGAGCGGTGGGCTCAGCTGCGTTGAGTGGAACGTCTGTTTCTAGAATTGTTGTTGCGAACGGAGGCGGAGGTGGAGGCGGAGTCTGAGGCACTGGGTTCTCGGCTCTGGGATCTGCCTGTGGCGACTGGCAGAAGGACCAGTGCACTGGCGAAAAATCCAAAAATCCAGGAAAAACATCAGTTTGAACATATTTGAATATAAGCTTAAACCATATAAAAGAAATTAAGTCTTGCCTCCTAGTTTCCACATTCGTTTCATTAAAAGTCTTGGGAGTAAGTGTATAGTTCCGTTTGCATGAAAATCATGCAAAATATGATGTTTTGCAAGCATTTTCTTGCAGTGCATCAAAGGACATAGCGCATAGCTGTCGGCAGGATGGGGAAGAGGTGCGTTCTGCTCACTGAGCAGTGAGCATAAAAAAATGCCTCGTCCTGCCGCTCATTGCTGCCATTGTTGTTGCTGCTGTTGTTGTTGCTGTTGTTGTTGCTGCTGTTGTTGCTGCTGTTGTTGCTGCTGTTGTTGCTGTTGCGTGGGCGAATGCTTTAACAAACAACAGAAGCTGCCGTTTCCCGTTTTGTTGATGAAATAAAATCCGCCTTTTGTGCATTTAATTTTTAGAATGCCCCAGACAAAAGCGCAGGCAACAACAAAGGGCGTATCCAAAAATTTTAACGCAAACAACCTCACCCACAACAATGCCACTGAATTCACAATTCACAATGGCCAGAAGGACACTCTGTGGATAACCCACCGTTGCTGCTGCTGCTGCTGCTCCTGCTGCTAGTTGTCATCTAACAAAAGGACACCAACTGCAGCCAGCGTGCAATTTGATGCCCAGCCCTGAAGAAAAGGGGTTAAACCCCTTGGGTTTCTCTTGATTTCGCAGACGCGGCCGAGGAATGTGAACGAAGGCGACTTAATTATTGGCACGCGCTGCAATTTTTCGCATTGACCTCGGTGGCGCCACGTGGCGTATGCACAACCTCAGACCGCAACAAAGCCACAACAACAACGCACATTTAACAACAACGTGAACAGCGTTACACAAATTATTGTCAGACACCCCGATTATCAGATTGAAGCGAAGCTCCATCTAGCGGTGGTTACTTAAATCATCATAGGTATCTGATAAATTTCCGCGATTTTTAGCTACCCCTTGCTCAGCTAAAGAAATACAGCTAAGAACCAGCGAAATATACAATAATTTAAAGTTATGATACAAATTCAATTAATAATATTTAAGCTAAATATTTGTACTTTCTCAGTGTGAAAAATGAATTTTCAGATGGCGCCAGAAAAGCGTTGGGAAGTGGCTGTAAAAATTACACAAACGGACTTAGCAGAGATCCCTCTTCCATAGCGCTATCCCTTTCCTTTGTCTCTAGTGCCCTCTCTTTCTTTTCGGATGCCAAAAGGACTTGGATTCAATGCGAAAATAATTTCTTTATCCTTTTTATGTGCCCATTTGGCATGTGCCGTTATGCCAAGCCCAAAACTCAAGCTCAATGGCCTCCAGAGGGGGTGGCATTCGAAGTGGGCGTGGCACATGGAAGGGGGGCGGGGAGGGGGCGGCTGTTTGGTGGCAAGGAGCAACATCAACGACTTCGTCGCCGTTGCTGTTGTAATAACATCCCCCAAATGGGTCATTTGCGTATCCTCAAACAGCGAATAAAAATCAGTGAATAAGAAAAACAGGAAGTGTCGGAGGACATCCGCATGTTTGTTGCTGCCGTTCCGCAATTGTGTGTGCGAGTGTGCACGAGTGTCCCAGTGTGTGTGCGTGTGTGTGTGGGCCATAAAAGAAGCAGAGTGTTTGGGCCCCAATACTTTTGATTAAGAGTTCGACAACGTAACGCTGCTAATTGCAAACGACGCTGCGACGCACGATTTATGTCGTGACCGAAATGGTCATCGCAGTGGTCCTTATGCTTCGAGTATATACTTACATGCCTTCCGATCCGATCCCTCGTCACCAGGCCACCCCTCGCTCCTGCCCCCGCCTCCTCCGCCTCCTCCGCCTCCTCCTCCTCCTCCTCCTCCTCCTCCTAGCTCTTGGCCGAAAAGGGCAACCTCTAAATGGGCATGTCTACTAATTATCGCTGGGCGTGCTGCCTTGCATTGTGCTCCCGAGTGTCAGACTGTCTATCTGGAAAAAGGTTTTTCGCATTTCGGGCCATCGGACAATCCCCTGCATCGAAGAGGAAATTTAAACCGAGGCCGAGGATTAGAAGTGAGGTCCATTGGAGTGTTATCGATGGAATTGGCTAGGGTTACCGAAACCTGATTACATTCGTTGTGGCCAATATGAAGCGGATTATGTGGGTTGCAGTTCAAGACCGGGGTTGATCGCTTTCGGCTTTCAAGGCGCTGCCAACTGCGATAATCCCATTCATATTGCCTCTAATTAATGGCACTCACATGATGGTACATCGGTGGCGATGCGCCTCCAAAGGTCGCATTTCCTCCATCTGGCATTATTACAATCGATTTGGAAGGGAAACATTTTAAAAACATAATTGGTGGGACCTGGTATTCAAAATGGTGGTAAGTAAAATAGACATCAAGTCCGTTCGATTTGAAAACTAATTAAGAGTATTATTGGCCAAGCTAACAAAGATCTTTCTTCCTGTGTCAAATGATTTTCCCACTGGCCAATCTCAGGCGGCATTCTGTATTCTGGCATTCGCATCTGGTATGCAAATCTCATGAGCTATTGGCAAAATTAAACTTTCTAAACGCTGACATGTAATCCCCCGAGTTGGAGTCGCCGTCTGCTGGTAATCCTTTTTTCGCAATTAACAACGCATACGCATGTCAACACAACAGCGGGCAGCCTGATGCTCATCCTCGTCCTCGTCCTCATCCTCATCCCCATCCTCATCCTCATCCTCGTCGTCACCCTGATGCTCATCCTCTGAAGCCGCAAGAACACTCAGACAAGCCAAGGAGCAGGAGGAGCTGCTACCCAGACACTATGCCACATAGCCCAGCCGATCCCATACCCGATCCATGCCCATTCCATGTCTAGCTGGCCAAGATTAATGGGCGAGTTGCGTTCTGCTGCGGCGACTTATGGAAATTCATCATTATCTCGCAGCCAGCAGCTCTTCAGCTACAACTGGCTGGTTTAATGAGTTCCCGAGCGATGTTCAATCCAACTCATTAGCTGCACTTTTCCTGCTAGCCAAAAAGTGCAAATGTATCTGCTGGATACCCCGTATATATACAAGTGTATATATAAGTATATCCACTGTATATGGACATGGTTTGCGGGCTCGTGTGCGTATTTGTCATTGTCAACATGGCTGTAGAACATCGGAATCGGAGGAGCTGGTGGACTGGGAATGGGAATGGGACTGGGACTGGGAGATGGCAAGCAGCTGCTTGGGCTTTCGGGCAGGTGATTAACATAAACGCCAAGTGTCATGTTTTGCACTTTACTAAGCATAGTTTTCCTTTTTCTCTCTCTCTGCCGTTCGACTAGCAAATTGTGCGGATTCTAATGGCCGCTTTCCAGGGCAGTTTTCCTAATCCGGGGACTTGGCACGCGCTCCGAAAAGTTTAAGCCATAAATCACGGCGCTTGCCAAACAAACAAGACCGCAACCGCAGACGGGCAAACAGAAATCAGAAAAAAAAAACGGAATAAAAAACAAAGTACACACAAGTCCGAAGGACCAAGAACGAATCCTTGGCTGGTCCACATCCACCTTTGATAAATTCAAGAGCACGCACTTTTGATTTAGGCAAATCCCCACTCGGATATGTGAGACTATATCATGCATTGGCAGAAGTCAGCGGATCGGATGGGATGGGATCGGATTGGAGTGGGTGTGGGTGTGGGTGTGGGGCGGAAGAAATCTCCATAATATATGCCGGAACATATTCAGCACACAAATTGCAGCCAGCAAGGCGTCCGGATACGGATTCCTGACCAGTCCGGATTCCGCTTCACAGGATTGCAGTACGAGTATTATAATTCAAATTTATGCAGCCACGATGGAACCCTTTTCACACGCACTTTCTTATCGACAGCGAGTGATTGGGTGGCTTGGGTGGAAAAGTGGAAGCTTGGGTGGGTGGAGGCGGAGGTGGAGGTGGAGGTGGATAAGGACATTCACTTTCTGGCAAATGGAAAACGAGAAGACTGGCGGCGGAAACGGAAATGAAGCCAAACGGAACAAGAAAAACAAATTTACAAAATGAAAATGCCACACATTCACGTGGAGCGGGGGGCATCCCCACGGTATTCGTTTGGCGATTTGCCTGTCACAGGGTTCGCAGAATCCCCCTCGTCCTTCGTCCTTCTTTCCGCTTCCTTTCCGCTGCCCAAACTCCAATTCTCCTAACTCACCAAATATCGTTGCTGTCGCCGTGGCTGCCACTTGTTTTATTTATTGCTTTTTTAACCCTTTTTTTTTTGGGACTCGACTCGACTCGGCTCGAATCGCCGCCGCTTGTTATTCTCGATTTCCCCCCCGGTCCTGGCCAAATGAAATCGAACCAAGCCATTTCCATTCCGCCCACTCGAGGGGCGGAAAAGTTTCGCTTTTGCAGCACGCAAGCTGCAATCGAACGGCCGCTTAATGAAGTCGCCGCCAAGTTCATTCGAAATGCATCGATTTCCTGGCCTCCGCTTTTATCCTAATGAAAGGAAAGTGAACTCTGGATCTGGGCAATTTGCATAAGCCTAGTGGCACTTGGACAATCGGTTAAAGGTCAACTGGAAAGCTGGCAAGCAGCTCTTCTAAATCTTTATATTCTATTACAAAAAGCTAGTTCATTATTACATTTTTCTAATTTAATTAGGCAGTGGGTTTCTCTACATGAATAGCAGTAGCTTTAAAAATCCATTTGCATTGCGCCATCTAGAGGTCACAAGGCATAAATCAAATCGTAGAGGTTTCGCTCAATTTGTGATTATTTTTCGCACCTCAGCCAAATAAATTGTCGACAGACATTTTGGCCACAATGTACGAGAGGCCACAGAATTAAGTTGACATTTTCGTATACACGTATTTCGTCTGGCATTTGCGGTGCGCTCCAATCAGGCGAAGTGGTCAAGGCTCCCACCTGGCGCTGGCTAATCTACATCTGCAAGATTGACATTCCTTCCCCCACACGGCTCCTGCTCCAATCATAAATTGGCAATCCTTAAAGAGCAGCAGAAAACAGAAAACAGAAAACACCGTCCACTGGCCGTTGAGCAACTTCATTACACGGCCGATCCCAGAGATTCGGCTTAATTGAGACGCAGTTCGTCTGGCAGTTGCCAGTTGCCAGTTGCCTGGCCAAAGTTAGCAGCTTTTTCATTAGTTATATTAATTGAATGGCAAACACACGGCACCAAAAGAAAATCCACAACAAAATCCGTTAATTTTTTGTCGCCAATTTGGTGGCCAACCACCAAGGCGAGCCACTTTTTTGAACCATTCGTTTTTTATGTGTTTTTTTTTTTTTTTTGTCACACTCTGTTCGGAGTTATACTATGGATATACTATGGAGTTTTGTGGGGGAATTCGGGGGAAATCGCTTTATTGCAGATGATATATGGGTTGATGCCGCTGATGACCTCATTGGCGGAACCCAGAGTGCACCGCAAAAATATGTGGGTTCCTAAGTTGTAAATGAAACATTCTAGTACAATATGTGTGGTGGCTAATAATTTCACTATGTTCTCCATTTTTTCCCGGCGCTACCTTGCTGCTTGTTTTGCTTCGCGCATTCTGCCTGCATAATGACAAAAGTTTGCACTACAATCTGGGAGTTTTGGCCCCCGGCTGCCCACTCCGGGCATCCAGCTGGTCGGAAATACATAGCTCCTCGGTGGTCAGCGTCCATTTGTCCATTTGTGCGCCGCGCAGTCGAGATGACAATCATTTAATTAGAAACTTTCCCATAGGCTGCTCGTCTGTTTGTTTGCATTTTCTTTCTCTCGCTCCCGCTGTTTTTTATTTGTACCACTTTTTTCTTATTTTAATAAGTAGTTTTGCGAGCTGTTAATTAACTTGTTTGAACAGGTGTGAAAAAGTTGTCAGTGGCCATGCCATGGGTTGGGTTGGGATGGGTTGGTATGGGTTGGGGCTTGAGGGGTGTCCAGTAATTACAGTTGGCCAACTTTTCAGAAAAGCCCGGCCTGGTTGCTCTTTGTCCGTCCCTCATATTTGCATAAAGCAGCGGTAGCAATATTGCAGCACAGCAGCAACAGAGGCAGCAGCAACATCGCCGCCTTTTATGCATTCTGCAGTGACACTCATCATGGCATTGGACGAGGATTGGAGGAGATGGGAATGGGGTACGGACGGAGGAGGCATCCAGCGGACTGCAGACTTGCAGAAATTAAAAATTCCGATCGGAATTCCCCGATAAGTTGTCGCCGCAGAAACAATTAAATATCGCTGGCGTCGTCCACGACACGATTGGCATTTGTTATAGGCGCCTCGGTGCTCGCAAATGCGTAGCAATTGGCGCTACATTTGGCCACGGATCTGCGCCACTGGCACCTCAACTGGTGACTGCTGACTGCTGACTGGTGACTGGGTACCTCCATCACCTCCAGCTTTGCAGCTCCCCAACTCCCCAGCTACGTGACCGATCGCCGTTCGCGATACGCTGCCAGCGATCCCTGGCGACTATTTTGGGCTTGGGCCATTGGAACCATTGGCACACCGGTGAAACCCCAGGAAGACTGGCATCCGCGACTCCCAGACAGGCGAGTCAAAGTGTCAGGGCGCCAAATGGAGCTTTGGAGCGCTGGAGCGCTGGAGCGCTGGAGCGGCGGATTTGCCGTTTGACTGATGATCGTGATTAGGCGGCGATCGGAGACCCAAGAGCTGGGAACTCAGAGCCAGGCTCTGAACTGAACCAGATCAAGCACTGCGAGAAAATCTGTGGTCAAAGTGGTTATAGGGCGGTAGTAGCAGAGTTTGTAATCTATCTGCTGTTTTATTCAGTTTACATAAACATATTTTCACAAATAAATGATTGACTTAAGATATGACAGATCTGTAAGATATGAATCTTCTTATTATGTAATTTGATAAAGAAGTAATATATACTTCTTTGAAACTATCTTTTTAAAAGACGTTCTGTCCCGTGCATTGGTCTCTCAGGACGAACCCCTCTAACAGATTTCAAGAACGTTCTGGGGCGGGAACCGGAGATCGGCCTGGTTCATTAAGCGAACGCTTTGTATAAATTATGCTAATGATGCTTCAATTGATTTGTAATAAAAATCCAAAACGCTGCAGCCATAAGATAAATATGCTCGAAGCACGCACTCCGCCGGGCATCGGATCGCATGGAATCGCAGAACGGGAACGGGAATCGCTGGATCGAGAAGGGAGAAGCACTTGAACTGGAGCTGCGCTTGGAGACACCGCGACGGGATGGCCTGGAATGGGAATGGGATTGAGACTGAGACTGAGAATGGGATGAGGAGCACCTCCTGGTGCATGTTATGTGTTATGGCCTGTTGTCCGCCTGTCGTCGCCGTTGTCCCCCAGCGGCGTTTTTAGTGTTGCAGCTGCAACATGGCAACGGCGCAGCGACATGGCCAAGTTTACATAATTAGAAAGCTGGCGCATATGCTGCCGCCCCCACTCCAGCACATCCTCAACCACGGCTACACTTTCCACAGCCAATTTGGTGGTGCAGGATTTTCCATTGCGCCAGACAAGTTCAAGTTTGCCGGCTTTGAACCCTTTCACCAATTTCGCACACTCTGCCATTTTCGGGGCTGCCGTGGCCCAGCTGCTGCAATTAATGCTCCGTGTGGGCTGAGGATTCAGGATTCCACCCACCCACACACACACGCACACACACACACACACTAGTTCCTTTCAATCCCCCGCTTAACAGTGTGTGTGTGTGTGTGTGCAAAATTGAGAAAACATGCCTAATTTCGTGTAATTGCTATTTGATTTATTGCAATCTACAAAATTTGACTTTTGGCGCAGTCTGCGCCGCCGTCGTCAAGTTGCCGGAGTTGTGTTTTTACCCTGTTCCGCTCCCCTGGATCTTTGGGATCAAGCGGCCATATAGCTAGTGTTTACTGTAACCGTTGGTCGTGGCTGGTGGCCTTCGCTTCGCTTCTCCGCGATTGGGTGGACGTGCCACCCACCCAGATGTTGGCTACATTTTCTAATGAGTAATTTGGCCAACGGAGCTGCCTTGTTAATGATGTGCGTGAGTGGGTGGCTGTGTGGGCGGCTGGCTGCTCGGCGAATGCGTGATAAGATTTCAGAGCCAAGTAATTGCCAGTCCAGGACAGCTGCGGGCCAAGATGTAGCGCCTGTCAGCCAACTCTGCTGGCCAAGGAGCACAGCCAGCAGCTAATAACGTTTCCCCTACACTCAAGCCACTACCAACTACATAGAGTCGTTTAGACGGGTATGGGTTGGGCTATGAGCTCCTCTTGCAAATTCGCAGGGCAAGTCCTCGCGGGCCTTTTATGACATTAGGTGCTACTGAATCACCCGTCGGCAAACGACGAGCAATTACAGTGGGCAACAAACTAAGTTTTCAAAAACTATTTAGATTGGTAAGGGTAAATAAGATATAATACATGCTGTTTCGAATACACACAAGTATAAGCTTCACAAGAATGCACCCAGTACTTAAATGATATTATGATATATGATATTTCGAGATCTTCAGCAGCAATGCAGTGCTGTTGAGTGTAGCCACCCAGTGGAGCCGCAGGTATGTGGTGTCCTAATGAAGCCCACCTATATGGGCAGAGTCTCGCCTGCGATTCCGTTCCCCGGAAAACCACATATGTAGGTAGCACCCAGCTCCTTCGGCCATTAAGCTGGAAAAGTGCTCGTGTGTCTGATGGCTTTTTGCGCGCGTTGACAATTTTCCTGTGTGATGTGCTCAAGATTGATGGCCTGCAATTATCGGCGATGAGGTAATTTATACATGCAAGTGTGTATCTGAGTGCTCGCCTCACACGCACGCACACCATTACAATTGGCGAGGTGTGTGTGCTTGGGAGTGTGTGAATTCAATTAAATTGAAGTGCAGTGCCATATTTTATGCAGCAATTGGAATTAAAATTAAAAACTAAATATCGATTTCGAAAAGGACAACCACAAAGAGGGGGTGGGGGAATTGTAGTCTACAGGGGTTAAGGGTTAAGGGTTAGGGGTTAAAAGAAAGTGCTCAATACCCGCACACACACTTACACACACACACACGTATGCATATGAGGTGGTGTGGCAATAACACAAATTACGCAACATATGGTGCCAATGATGTTGCCCTTTTTGACGTTCGAATGTGCCTTTGTGTGTGTGTGTGCGCGTGTGTGTGTGTGTGAGTGAGTGAGTGTGTGTGATTGCGGCACAATCCTTTTGGCTGTCAGTGATTTTAATGCCTTTATTTCTCCGCCACTTCCTTTCGCCCTTTTCTTCATCGTCCCCCGCCACTTGGCTGCTCCTTTTTTCCACTTTCGACGGGCTTTTTACTTTTTTAATCTCAGGTGACGCCGCCTGGGTGTCGTAAATCAACCTCACCACCAGCAGACGGAGAAAGGGGTTGACTTTCTCCACCCCCTTTCCCTCTTTGCCTGTGTGTGTGTGAGTGCGAGTGTGTGTGTGTGAGTGTGCGATAATTGAGTTGTGAGTGCGTGTTACAAGACTTTCGAAGGCACCTCAGTACATGTGGCATAAAATACGTGTATATTGTATTGCAAGGGAACTTTAAAATGTTCCACTTCTCAAAGAAATTTCATCTTGATGATCAAAAGATAACTATGTATATAGAACGGAAAGAGTTCTCTCTGTGTTTGAGGGACTTTTCCTGCTGGCATTCTGGTTATATTGATATGCGGCTCAGGAAGCTGCGAATTATCGGTTCATGTTTATTGGGCACTTCGATAAGGGGAACAATGGGGAGCATCCTGGGCACTCAATGGCACTAATTTCCGCGAACATCCTTGGCACCACCCGCGGTGGCTCTTTCACTTTGCCATTAGTAGGAATTTCACTTTGTGTTCGGGGCTCTAGTGCCATAAAGAATTATAAAATGTCTTAATGGTCGCGTAACAATTTCAACAATGAAAACGCGCCCCGAGAGGCGACACTAATCGCCAAACGAAATGAAATTTACACAAAAGTTTTCCCCTTTCCTTCCAGGTCCAGGCAAAGCAAGCCCATCCTCCGGCCGCCTGGATGCCACTGACAAAGGCCAGAGATGGTCCTTAATTTTTGTGTATCCTGGCTCTGGCAGCGGAAAGTGTTAAACATGTCAGGGAATTTGTTTATTGGGCTTTTCGGGATCTTATGCTCGGCTGGGGCTTCTCTGCGGATCGAGTGGAGATGGGCATCTGTTTGCGGCCGAAGTTTTCGGCCTACTCGCAATTTCTAATTAGCCGGCTGCGAGTTTAATTAAAATTGAACATCGGCTCTGCGCGGCAGCACTTGGGCCAGGTGGCTAGGAGCGCGGATTTCTTGCTGCTACGCTAATTTTTAATTAGAGAAAATTGCACGAGTTTCGGACAGGGCCTCACCGCCGCATTTCCACCTTTTTCCGCTTTTCAAAATGGCCGCCAGCGAGCGCAATTACAATTAGTATTGCATACTTTCAAGGGTAGCACATAACCTCAAAAAGCGGGGCGACTGGCAAATGGCATTAAATAAAACTTAATTGACAATTTGAAGAGCCCGCCGATTTGGGTGGAAAGGGGCCAACCGAGTTGCCATTGCACCAGTCAATTAAATTCAACGCCACATCGAAAACGAGAACGAGAACAACGTATTGACTTTTGCATTAATTTGCGAAAATTCCAACAAACAAACTGCACAAATTAAAAATTGAATTGACAATAATTTAGCACTTCTCGGCATTTATCTGCCCGCTTTTCCAGCTTCCCAAACCAAGCCAAACAAAATGGCGTTTTAACGCCAACTGACAGCTCAAGTTAAAAATGTCTGCTTATCGAATTGAAAATTATTTAAATATGCGTTGCTAATTAGGCAGCGGACAAGTTCGCAGTTTCCCTTTCCCGATTGCCTAAAAGGCAAATGTCCAGTCAGGAATTGGATTTTGGGGTTTCGGATGGAGTGGCTATAATTATGCCTTTGACAACTGCAAATTACAGGGAAAGTGGTATAAATGAAGTCTATTGTGCAGGTAGACCCACTTTTATACTCACTTTTGTATTCATTGTTCAGATTTTAAATTTATATATAATATAATGTAGTTAAGATTGGAATAAAACAAAAATGGAGCTATATGGCAGCAGGAAGGAAATTTGAACATTCCTTAGCAGTCATCATCGTTCAGTTAGAGTATCAAACGCACGGATCCGCAAATGCAACCAAACTTTTAGGGCCAACAATTCGGCGGACATTCGGAGTTCTCGGAATGTCAATTTAGGGACAGGATATACGCCAAAGTTTAATTATGCAAACAGTCGGAGGCAGCCGCTCTTTCGGTGGCAGGGGCAGAGTGGCACAACTGACCGAAAATGATATACAACTAATTTATTTTCAATTTTCGGAAATCATGAGCGCTATTAAAATGTTAGTTGTCCGACGGGCAAGGCGTTGGGCATGGATATGGATATGGATGTGGATGTGGATGTGGAGTGCTCCATAATCTGGCTGGCTGCATTAGAGGGTAGGCTGCAGTGTGGCATGAAATTGGCACAGGACACCACCGAGGCAGATGTGGTGCGCATGTGGTTGGCTAGGTGGTTGGCTGGTTGGCTGGTTGGGTGGTTGGGTGGTTGGGTGGTTCAATGGAGTTCCTGAGAGGCGAGGGGAGTGGGCATGGTGGCTTTTTATTTTTGCATTAACAGCAACAAACACGACAATGAAATGACAACTGAAATGTCCGATACGCAAATAATATGCAATTTTATTTTATTTTAAACAAAGGATGAGTCCGCGTGGGATTGGATGGGTGTGGTATGGATGTGGGTGGATCGGATTGCTATTGGTATTGGGATTGGGATTGGGATTGGGATTGGCTGGCTGACCGGCTGAATGGCTCTTTCGGACGGATGTTAACTTCCACTTAAATGGCTGCGCTTCCGCTTGTCGTTTATTTGGCTTTTTAATATAATGCACATAATTTTTCAATTTTTATTTATACGCCAGCGTGTTTATGTGTGTGCATTTCATTTGCAGCCGCATTATCGCACACCACACCGCATGCCGAATAATAATAATGCATAATAATGTTTCGGATTGGGATTGAAATCGGGATCTCGCCCATGTTCGCAAATCAGACATCAGCGTTTCAACATTTTTTCTGCTTAATTTCGCAATTTTTATCCGCAAAGAGCAGTGCTTCTTCGGTCGTTCAGTGTGTCCACTCCCCGCCTCCCCGACTTTTCCGCCCGACTTTTCCGCCTGACATTTCACATGCAGCTGTGTGCGTGAATATATGAGTTGCATGTGGAGCCCGACACTCTCATTGTTTATGAATTTCAGCCCCTGGTGACAGACAAAACGGCAACAACAATCGGCCATCGAAGAGTGCCACAGCAGCTGCGCTCCGCTCTTCAATTAAATATGAAAATTTGTCAATTATTTTGTGCAACATGCGACGTTTGTTAAATTAATAATTATCCCTGTTCCACTCGGCTCGGCGCCGAGAATTAAGCTCTGCCTTGGCCCCAATCCGATTTTGGCAGTGCGACAGGCGAGTGACAAATTAAAAGGCGATTCTTCATTAACCTTTAATTGCTGAAATGAACACCTGAAGTTCTTAATTAAAGTAGGGCTTTATGCCACTTCGCTGTCTTCCTCATTATTTTTGGCCACAATATATCTATACACTTAATGAACACTTAATCGGGCAGGAAACCTGGATACCAAGTTAAATAAAAACCATATTGCAATTTTAGAAGATATCAAATCCTTTGAAAGAAACTAATTAGAAATTTTTTGGCCATTTTTGGCAAATTTTAGTGATGTTACCCCTTACAAAAAATGCGAAAATCGACCCAAAAACGAATTTCCCAAAATCCGTCAAAAAGTGATAGGGATCGTTAGCATTGGTAATTAGCTGCTCAAAACAGTTATTCTTTCATGTTTATGATCATTTTTAGCCAAGTTATGATTAAAATGCCAATAAAAAATATTTTAATTTTTGCCAAAATCCGTTTTTTCAAATTTTGATCATAAAATAATCAGTTTTTTTGCAACAACTCTAAAAATAATTGTCTGAATTTGGAATGGTATACCTCGTTGCGTTCGTAGTTTAATTTCCCATCAAACTGTGTTTAAAAGTTGGAACTCAATTTTTTGGCCATTTTTGGCAAATTTTAATGATACCCCTTACAAAAAATGCGAAAATCGACCCAAAAACGAATTTCCCAAAATCCGTCAAAAAGTGATAGGGATCGTTAGCATTGGTAATTAGCTGCTTCAAACAGTTATTCTTTCATGTTTATGATCATTTTTAGCCAAGTTATGATTAAAATGCCAATAAAAAATATTATATTTTTTGCCAAAATCCGTTTTTTCAAATTTTGATCAAAAATAATCAGTTTTTTTGCAACAACTCTAAAAATAATTGTCTGAATTCGGAATGGTATACCTCGTTGCGTTCGTAGTTTAATTTCCCATCAAACTGTGTTTAAAAGTTGGAACTCAATTTTTTGGCCATTTTTGGCAAATTTTAATGATGTTACCCCTTACAAAAAATGCGAAAATCGACCCAAAAACGAATTTCCCAAAATCCGTCAAAAAGTGATAGGGATCGTTAGCATTGGTAATTAATTCAATTTAATTCAATTTTGATCATAAAATAATCAGTTTTTTTGCAACAACTCTAAAAATAATTGTCTGAATTTGGAATGGTATACCTCGTTGCGTTCGTAGTTTAATTTCCCATCAAACTGTGTTTAAAAGTTGGAACTCAATTTTTTGGCCATTTTTGGCAAATTTTAATGATGTTACCCCTTACAAAAAATGCGAAAATCGACTCAAAAACGAATTTCCCAAAATCCGTCAAAAAGTGATAGGGATCGTTAGCATTTGTAATTAGCTGCTCAAAACAGTTATTCTTTCATGTTTATGATCATTTTTAGCCAAGTTATGATTAAAATGCCAATAAAAAATATTATATTTTTTGCCAAAATCCGTTTTTTCAAATTTTGATCATAAAATAATCAGTTTTTTTGCAACAACTCTAAAAATAATTGTCTGAATTTGGAATGGTATACCTCGTTGCGTTCGTAGTTTAATTTCCCATCAAACTGTGTTTAAAAGTTGGAACTCAATTTTTTGGCCATTTTTGGCAAATTTTAATGATGTTACCCCTTACAAAAAATGCGAAAATCGACCCAAAAACGAATTTCCCAAAATCCGTCAAAAAGTGATAGGGATCGTTAGCATTGGTAATTAGCTGCTTCAAACAGTTATTCTTTCATGTTTATGATCATTTTTAGCCAAGTTATGATTAAAATGCCAATAAAAAATATTATATTTTTTGCCAAAATCCGTTTTTTCAAATTTTGATCAAAAATAATCAGTTTTTTTGCAACAACTCTAAAAATAATTGTCTGAATTCGGAATGGTAAACCTCGTTGCGTTCGTAGTTTAATTTCCCATCAAACTGTGTTTAAAAGTTGGAACTCAATTTTTTGGCCATTTTTGGCAAATTTTAATGATGTTACCCCTTACAAAAAATGCGAAAATCGACCCAAAAACGAATTTCCCAAAATCCGTCAAAAAGTGATAGGGATCGTTAGCATTGGTAATTAGCTGCTTAAAACAGTTATTCTTTCATGTTTATGATCATTTTTAGCCAAGTTATGATTAAAATGCCAATAAAAAATATTATATATTTTGCCAAAATCCGTTTTTTCAAATTTTGATCAAAAATAATCAGTTTTTTTGCAACAACTCTAAAAATAATTGTCTGAATTCGGAATGGTATACCTCGTTGCGTTCGTAGTTTAATTTCCCATCAAACTGTGTTTAAAAGTTGGAACTCAATTTTTTGGCCATTTTTGGCAAATTTTAATGATACCCTTTACAAAAAATGCGAAAATCGACCCAAAAACGAATTTCCCAAAATCCGTCAAAAAGTGATAGGGATCGTTAGCATTGGTAATTAGCTGCTTCAAACAGTTATTCTTTCATGTTTATGATCATTTTTAGCCAAGTTATGATTAAAATGCCAATAAAAAATATTATATATTTTGCCAAAATCCGTTTTTTCAAATTTTGATCAAAAATAATCAGTTTTTTTGCAACAACTCTAAAAATAATTGTCTGAATTCGGAATGGTAAACCTCGTTGCGTTCGTAGTTTAATTTCCCATCAAACTGTGTTTAAAAGTTGGAACTCAATTTTTTGGCCATTTTTGGCAAATTTTAATGATGTTACCCCTTACAAAAAATGCGAAAATCGACCCAAAAACGAATTTCCCAAAATCCGTCAAAAAGTGATAGGGATCGTTAGCATTGGTAATTAGCTGCTTAAAACAGTTATTCTTTCATGTTTATGATCATTTTTAGCCAAGTTATGATTAAAATGCCAATAAAAAATATTATATATTTTGCCAAAATCCGTTTTTTCAAATTTTGATCAAAAATAATCAGTTTTTTTGCAACAACTCTAAAAATAATTGTCTGAATTCGGAATGGTATACCTCGTTGCGTTCGTAGTTTAATTTCCCATCAAACTGTGTTTAAAAGTTGGAACTCAATTTTTTGGCCATTTTTGGCAAATTTTAATGATACCCCTTACAAAAAATGCGAAAATCGACCCAAAAACGAATTTCCCAAAATCCGTCAAAAAGTGATAGGGATCGTTAGCATTGGTAATTAGCTGCTTCAAACAGTTATTCTTTCATGTTTATGATCATTTTTAGCCAAGTTATGATTAAAATGCCAATAAAAAATATTATATTTTTTGCCAAAATCCGTTTTTTCAAATTTTGATCAAAAATAATCAGTTTTTTTGCAACAACTCTAAAAATAATTGTCTGAATTCGGAATGGTATACCTCGTTGCGTTCGTAGTTTAATTTCCCATCAAACTGTGTTTAAAAGTTGGAACTCAATTTTTTGGCCATTTTTGGCAAATTTTAATGATGTTACCCCTTACAAAAAATGCGAAAATCGACCCAAAAACGAATTTCCCAAAATCCGTCAAAAAGTGATAGGGATCGTTAGCATTGGTAATTAATTCAATTTAATTCAATTTTGATCATAAAATAATCAGTTTTTTTGCAACAACTCTAAAAATAATTGTCTGAATTTGGAATGGTATACCTCGTTGCGTTCGTAGTTTAATTTCCCATCAAACTGTGTTTAAAAGTTTGGAGCTCAATTTTTTGGCCATTTTTGGCAAATTTTAATGATGTTGCGTTCGTAGTTTAATTTCCCATCAAACTGTGTTTAAAAGTTGGAACTCAATTTTTTGGCCATTTTTGGCAAATTTTAATGATGTTACCCCTTACAAAAAATGCGAAAATCGACCCAAAAACGAATTTCCCAAAATCCGTCAAAAAGTGATAGGGATCGTTAGCATTGGTAATTAGCTGCTTCAAACAGTTATTCTTTCATGTTTATGATCATTTTTAGCCAAGTTATGATTAAAATGCCAATAAAAAATATTATATTTTTTGCCAAAATCCGTTTTTTCAAATTTTGATCAAAAATAATCAGTTTTTTTGCAACAACTCTAAAAATAATTGTCTGAATTCGGAATGGTATACCTCGTTGCGTTCGTAGTTTAATTTCCCATCAAACTGTGTTTAAAAGTTGGAACTCAATTTTTTGGCCATTTTTGGCAAATTTTAATGATGTTACCCCTTACAAAAAATGCGAAAATCGACCCAAAAACGAATTTCCCAAAATCCGTCAAAAAGTGATAGGGATCGTTAGCATTGGTAATTAGCTGCTTCAAACAGTTATTCTTTCATGTTTATGATCATTTTTAGCCAAGTTATGATTAAAATGCCAATAAAAACTATTATATTTTTTGCCAAAATCCGTTTTTTCAAATTTTGATCAAAAATAATCAGTTTTTTTGCAACAACTCTAAAAATAATTGTCTGAATTCGGAATGGTATACCTCGTTGCGTTCGTAGTTTAATTTCCCATCAAACTGTGTTTAAAAGTTGGAACTCAATTTTTTGGCCATTTTTGGCAAATTTTAATGATGTTACCCCTTACAAAAAATGCGAAAATCGACCCAAAAACGAATTTCCCAAAATCCGTCAAAAAGTGATAGGGATCGTTAGCATTGGTAATTAGCTGCTTCAAACAGTTATTCTTTCATGTTTATGATCATTTTTAGCCAAGTTATGATTAAAATGCCAATAAAAAATATTATATTTTTTGCCAAAATCCGTTTTTTCAAATTTTGATCAAAAATAATCAGTTTTTTTGCAACAACTCTAAAAATAATTGTCTGAATTCGGAATGGTATACCTCGTTGCGTTCGTAGTTTAATTTCCCATCAAACTGTGTTTAAAAGTTGGAACTCAATTTTTTGGCCATTTTTGGCAAATTTTAATGATGTTACCCCTTACAAAAAATGCGAAAATCGACTCAAAAACGAATTTCCCAAAATCCGTCAAAAAGTGATAGGGATCGTTAGCATTTGTAATTAGCTGCTCAAAACAGTTATTCTTTCATGTTTATGATCATTTTTAGCCAAGTTATGATTAAAATGCCAATAAAAAATATTATATTTTTTGCCAAAATCCGTTTTTTCAAATTTTGATCATAAAATAATCAGTTTTTTTGCAACAACTCTAAAAATAATTGTCTGAATTCGGAATGGTATACCTCGTTGCGTTCGTAGTTTAATTTCCCATCAAACTGTGTTTAAAAGTTGGAACTCAATTTTTTGGCCATTTTTGGCAAATTTTACAAAAAATGCGAAAATCGACTCAAAAACGAATTTCCCAAAATCGTCAAAAAGTGATAGGGATCGTTATCATTGGTAATTAATTCAATTTAATTCAATTTTGATCATAAAATAATCAGTTTTTTTGCAACAACTCTAAAAATAATTGTCTGAATTCGGAATGGTATACCTCGTTGCGTTCGTAGTTTAATTTCCCATCAAACTGTGTTTAAAAGTTGGAATTCAATTTTTTGGCCATTTTTGGCAAATTTTAATGATGTTACCCCTTACAAAAAATGCGAAAATCGACCCAAAAACGAATTTCCCAAAATCCGTCAAAAAGTGATAGGGATCGTTAGCATTAATAATTAGCCGCTCAAAACAGTTATTCTTTCATGTTTATGATCATTTTTAGCCAAGTTATGATTAAAATGCCAAAAAAAAATATTTTAATTTTTGCCACAACTCTAAAAATAATTGTCTAAATTCGGAATGGTATACCTCGTTGCGTTCGTAGTTTAATTTCCCATCAAACTGTGTTTAAAAGTTTGGAGCTCAATTTTTTGGCCATTTTTGGCAAATTTTAATGATGTTACCCCTTACAAAAAATGCGAAAATCGACCCAAAAACGAATTTCCCAAAATCCGTCAAAAAGTGATAGGGATCGTTAGCATTGGTAATTAGCTGCTCAAAACAGTTATTCTTTCATGTTTATGATCATTTTTAGCCAAGTTATGATTAAAATGCCAATAAAAAATATTTTAGTTTTTGCCAAAATCCGTTTTTTCAAATTTTGATCATAAAATAATCAGTTTTTTTGCAACAACTCTAAAAATAATTGTCTGAATTTGGAATGGTATACCTCGTTGCGTTCATAGTTTAATTTCCCATCAAACTGTGTTTACAAGTTGGAACTCATTTTTTTGGCCATTTTTGGCAAATTTTAATGATGTTACCCCTTACAAAAAATGCGAAAATCGACTCAAAAACGAATTTCCCAAAATCCGTCAAAAAGTGATAGGGATCGTTAGCATTGGTAATTAATTCAATTTAATTCAATTTTGATCATAAAACAATCAGTTTTTTTGCAACAACTCTAAAAATAATTGTCTGAATTCGGAATGGTATACCTCGTTGCGTTCGTAGTTTAATTTCCCATCAAACTGTGTTTAAAAGTTGGAACTCAATTTTTTGGCCATTTTTGGCAAATTTTAATGATGTTACCCCTTACAAAAAATGCGAAAATCGGCCCAAAAACGAATTTCCCAAAATCCGTCAAAAAGTGATAGGGATCGTTAGCATTGGTAATTAGCTGCTCAAAACAGTTATTCTTTCATGTTTATGATCATTTTTAGCCAAGTTATGATTAAAATGCCAATAAAAAATATTTCAATTTTTGCCAAAATCCGTTTTTTCAAATTTTGATCATAAAATAATCAGTTTTTTTGCAACAACTCTAAAAATAATTGTCTGAATTCGGAATGGTATACCTCGTTGCGTTCATAGTTTAATTTCCCATCAAACTGTGTTTACAAGTTGGAACTCATTTTTTTGGCCAAATTTGGCAAATTTTAATGATGTTACCCCTTACAAAAAATGCGAAAATCGACCCAAAAACGAATTTCCCAAAATCCGTCAAAAAGTGATAGGGATCGTTAGCATTAATAATTAGCCGCTCAAAACAGTTATTCTTTCATGTTTATGATCATTTTTAGCCAAGTTATGATTAAAATGCCAATAAAAAATATTTTAATTTTTGCCAAAATCCGTTTTTTCAAATTTTGATCATAAAATAATCAGTTTTTTTGCAACAACTCTAAAAATAATTGTCTGAATTCGGAATGGTATACCTCGTTGCGTTCGTAGTTTAATTTCCCATCAAACTGTGTTTAAAAGTTTGGAGCTCAATTTTTTGGCCATTTTTGGCAAATTTTAATGATGTTACCCCTTACAAAAAATGCGAAAATCGACTCAAAAACGAATTTCCCAAAATCCGTCAAAAAGTGATAGGGATCGTTAGCATTGGTAATTAGCTGCTCAAAACAGTTATTCTTTCATGTTTTTGATCATTTTTAGCCAAGTTATGATTAAAATGCCAATAAAAAATATTATATTTTTTGCCAAAATCCGTTTCTTCAAATTTTGATCATAAAATAATCAGTTTTTTTGCAACAACTCTAAAAATAATTGTCTGAATTCGGAATGGTATACCTCGTTGCGTTCGTAGTTTAATTTCCCATCAAACTGTGTTTAAAAGTTGGAACTCAATTTTTTGGCCATTTTTGGCAAATTTTAATGATGTTACCCCTTACAAAAAATGCGAAAATCGACCCAAAAACGAATTTCCCAAAATCCGTCAAAAAGTGATAGGGATCGTTAGCATTAATAATTAGCCGCTCAAAACAGTTATTCTTTCATGTTTATGATCATTTTTAGCCAAGTTATGATTAAAATGCCAATAAAAAATATTTTAATTTTTGCCAAAATCCGTTTTTTCAAATTTTGATCATAAAATAATCAGTTTTTTTGCAACAACTCTAAAAATAATTGTCTGAATTCGGAATGGTATACCTCGTTGCGTTCGTAGTTTAATTTCCCATCAAACTGTGTTTAAAAGTTTGGAGCTCAATTTTTTGGCCATTTTTGGCAAATTTTAATGATGTTACCCCTTACAAAAAATGCGAAAATCGACTCAAAAACGAATTTCCCAAAATCCGTCAAAAAGTGATAGGGATCGTTAGCATTGGTAATTAGCTGCTCAAAACAGTTATTCTTTCATGTTTATGATCATTTTTAGCCAAGTTATGATTAAAATGCCAATAAAAAATATTATATTTTTTGCCAAAATCCGTTTTTTCAAATTTTGATCATAAAATAATCAGTTTTTTTGCAACAACTCTAAAAATAATTGTCTGAATTCGGAATGGTATACCTCGTTGCGTTCATAGTTTAATTTCCCATCAAACTGTGTTTACAAGTTGGAACTCATTTTTTTGGCCAAATTTGGCAAATTTTAATGATGTTACCCCTTACAAAAAATGCGAAAATCGACCCAAAAACGAATTTCCCAAAATCCGTCAAAAAGTGATAGGGATCGTTAGCATTAATAATTAGCCGCTCAAAACAGTTATTCTTTCATGTTTATGATCATTTTTAGCCAAGTTATGATTAAAATGCCAATAAAAAATATTTTAATTTTTGCCAAAATTCGTTTTTTCAAATTTTGATCATAAAATAATCAGTTTTTTTGCAACAACTCTAAAAATAATTGTCTGAATTCGGAATGGTATACCTCGTTGCGTTCGTAGTTTAATTTCCCATCAAACTGTGTTTAAAAGTTTGGAGCTCAATTTTTTGGCCATTTTTGGCAAATTTTAATGATGTTACCCCTTACAAAAAATGCGAAAATCGACTCAAAAACGAATTTCCCAAAATCCGTCAAAAAGTGATAGGGATCGTTAGCATTGGTAATTAGCTGCTCAAAACAGTTATTCTTTCATGTTTTTGATCATTTTTAGCCAAGTTATGATTAAAATGCCAATAAAAAATATTATATTTTTTGCCAAAATCCGTTTCTTCAAATTTTGATCATAAAATAATCAGTTTTTTTGCAACAACTCTAAAAATAATTGTCTGAATTCGGAATGGTATACCTCGTTGCGTTCGTAGTTTAATTTCCCATCAAACTGTGTTTAAAAGTTGGAACTCAATTTTTTGGCCATTTTTGGCAAATTTTAATGATGTTACCCCTTACAAAAAATGCGAAAATCGACCCAAAAACGAATTTCCCAAAATCCGTCAAAAAGTGATAGGGATCGTTAGCATTAATAATTAGCCGCTCAAAACAGTTATTCTTTCATGTTTATGATCATTTTTAGCCAAGTTATGATTAAAATGCCAATAAAAAATATTATATTTTTTGCCAAAATCCGTTTTTTCAAATTTTGATCATAAAATAATCAGTTTTTTTGCAACAACTCTAAAAATAATTGTCTAAATTCGGAATGGTATACCTCGTTGCGTTCGTAGTTTAAGTTTCCATCAAACTGTGTTTAAAAGTTGGAACTCAATTTTTTGGCCATTTTTGGCAAATTTTAATGATGTTACCCCTTACAAAAAATGCGAAAATCGACCCAAAAACGAATTTCCCAAAATCCGTCAAAAAGTGATAGGGATCGTTAGCATTGGTAATTAGCTGCTTAAAACAGTTATTCTTTCATGTTTATGATCATTTTTAGCCAAGTTATGATTAAAATGCCAATAAAAAATATTTTAATTTTTGCCAAAATCCGTTTTTTCAAATTTTGATCATAAAATAATCCGTTTTTTTGCAACAACTCTAAAAATAATTGTCTGAATTCGGAATGGTATACCTCGTTGCGTTCGTAGTTTAATTTCCCATCAAACTGTGTTTAAAAGTTGGAACTCAATTTTTTGGCCATTTTTGGCAAATTTTAATGATGTTACCCCTTACAAAAAATGCGAAAATCGACCCAAAAACGAATTTCCCAAAATCCGTCAAAAAGTGATAGGGATCGTTAGCATTGGTAATTAGCTGCTCAAAACAGTTATTCTTTCATGTTTATGATCATTTTTAGCCAAGTTATGATTAAAATGCCAATAAAAAATATTTTAATTTTTGCCAAAATCCATTTTTTCAAATTTTGATCATAAAATAATCAGTTTTTTTGCAACAACTCTAAAAATAATTGTCTGAATTCGGAATGGTATACCTCGTTGCGTTCGTAGTTTAATTTCCCATCAAACTGTGTTTAAAAGTTGGAACTCAATTTTTTGGCCATTTTTGGCAAATTTTAATGATGTTACCCCTTACAAAAAATGCGAAAATCGACCCAAAAACGAATTTCCCAAAATCCGTCAAAAAGTGATAGGGATCGTTAGCATTGGTAATTAGCTGCATAAAACAGTTATTCTTTCATGTTTATGATCATTTTTAGCCAAGTTATGATTAAAATGCCAATAAAAAATATTATATTTTTTGCCAAAATCGGTTTTTTCAAATTTTGATCAAAAATAATCAGTTTTTTTGCAACAACTCTAAAAATAATTGTCTGAATTCGGAATGGTATACCTCGTTGCGTTCGTAGTTTAATTTCCCATCAAACTGTGTTTAAAAGTTGGAACTCAATTTTTGGCCATTTTTGGCAAATTTTAATGATGTTACCCCTTACAAAAAATGCGAAAATCGACCCAAAAACGAATTTCCCAAAATCCGTCAAAAAGTAATAGGGATCGTTAGCATTGGTAATTAGCTGCATAAAACAGTTATTCTTTCATGTTTATGATCATTTTTAGCCAAGTTATGATTAAAATGCCAATAAAAAATATTTTAATTTTTGCCAAAATCCGTTTTTTCAAAATTTGATCATAAAATAATCAGTTTTTTTGCAACAACTCTAAAAATAATTGTCTGAATTCGGAATGGTATACCTCGTTGCGTTCGCAGTTTAATTTCCCATCAAACTGTGTTTAAAAGTTGGAATATATGTTTATTTACTGTTTATTAAAAGCCGTTTTTATAAACATTCATCTTAAAAACTCACATAATTTTCTGCCTAAGAATGCAGAGATGGAGATGTGGAGATATTACAAAGAAATAACTAATTTGCACCATTTTATTTATAGCTTTAATGTAATTCCTCATGGCCCCCCTCCACTAGCAGGCGCCACTGCACCACCCACTTGCACCGCCCACAGCAACGCCCACCCACTCGTGCAGTGCTCCCCCAATAACTCTGCACTCATATCGCCCCCAGTTTTCCCTTTTCCCCCCACTGCCATTGCCACGTCCAATTCCATCCAAGATTCCGAGTTGCAGTCGCCGACGCGACGTGCCTAAAAAGAAATTTCGCTTGTTTTGGCATTGCCGCTTGACATGCGCTGCATTGTTGCCTGTGTTGCAAGTCCCATTCTGCTGTTGTTGTTGCTGCTGTTGCTGCTGTTGCTGTTGTTGCTGCGGCAGTGTGTGTGGCATTTAACACTATCAAGAGTCAAAAGTGCGTAGTATAGGTTTTCGGGGCGGGAAGTGGGCAGTGGCGGCCGGGGGACGAGAGTGGAGCCAAAGTTAACTCAAAAATGCTTGCATGTTGCGTGCCACGCAAACATTCTGCACCACCTACCCAACGGCTGAGTAGGGAACCTGGGGGGGGGAGGGGGAAGGGAGGATGGGGTCCAGGGGCGGAAACCCCCTGGAAAAGAGGGGGCACCCGAGGAAGTAACATTTGCATGCAAGATTGGGCGCGCGCGCATGTCCAAAGTGGCGTCGTCGTTGTTTGTTGTTGCAGTTGCTCTGGGCTACGAAGTCGTCCTCTTTACCAAGTCCAAAACCAAACCTCCCTCCGCCCCTCGAAGCCCCTTCTCGAAAGACCCCCTCCCCCCCTTAAAATCCACTATTTTTGGTGCTTTTTGCCCTGATGCAGCAGCTGCGTTTTGCGATTGGCTGACTTGGCCTGCCCTTTTGGCCATTTTCGTGTGCATGTTGATAAGCCAAGTGACCCCGCTTCACAGCGCCTCCCTCAAAACAAGACGGCATTGCCCAGTCTTGAACCCCTGACCCCCCTTTCTGCGCCAGTGTGCGTGTGTGTGTGTGTGCGTGTGTGTGCGATGCTTTTGTGTGACATTCAATCAGAAAATGGCGTTTTCTTGTCAACGTCTGCCAGTCTCAGAGCCCCAGTCCCTGAATTTGAGTTTGAGCCAGAGAAAGAGCAACGGCTACAGAAAAAGCAAAAACAGCCGGAGCAGTTGGCGAATGTCACGCCCACGCTTGCAGCTGTTCCTGCTCCTCGGATAGCATAAGCACCCCCTTTTCGTCCGACGTGTCCACGTCCATGTCACAACAAACGCCAAGCTTGCAACAATAAGTCAAATGAACAAACAAACAAGAGCCAAGGCTAAAGAACCCCAGTGAAAGCGAATTTACGATGCTCTGGAAGGTTTATCTCAGAATTAATAGCACAGCTAATTGATAATAGTTTTAGATGTCATTGTCATTGAACAAATTTCAAGTTAGTCGAGTTGAAGTATAGTTTACTACGTAAACCTTTCCCATAAAGTGGTAAATTGATTGCTCTTCATACACCTGGTTAAAAGTATCTAAAAGTATACATGAACTATTTTATTTCATAATTAATACCTCACAATAGTAATCTGTTAGAGCATTCCCCACTTGATGACTTCTGTTGCTCCGCAACAACACGAGGCCAACATCCAAGCGGATGGCTGGAGGAGGTGCCCCAAACAAGGGGGGCAGCAGGCTCCTGCTCCCTCAACAATGTCAACTGGTGCTCGTAAAAATGCACAAAGTCCAAGAAATGTCAAATAATTTTAGCAACGATATAAACCCATTTCATGTTTACGACAAACGTTCGCCCGCCTCGCCGGCCAAATGCAGATGATGACGAGACGACGACGACGACGACGATTGCGATGCTGGTGGTGCAGAATTTGCATGGGCCACGCCCCCACCGCACCACCATCGCACACCACCCGCCCCTCATCCAAATTTTCCTGCTCCTCATGCGGAGGCGTCGGCGTCGGCTTCGCTGGTGCTCTTGTGTTTTCTAATGTCCTGTCATGTACTTTATGAGATGTCGAGCGCCAGCGCAATGCCAAAGATGGTAGGGTCAGGAAAGTGGTGCACGTTGGTGCCGGCTGGAGCAGGCTGCAGCAGGGTGGAGCAGGGTGGTGTTGCAGGGGCAGCTCGGTGGCTTGGTGGAGAATGGGGCTGGGCACAGGAACCGTGCGCGTTATCGTGTCAAAATGAGGGACAAACGACAACGACAAGAACCAAACGACACGAAATGAACGGTCCCGGCCGTAGGATCCCTAGTCCTCGACAGAGCGGACATATTAGGAGCCCCAGTCCTTCTTTGGCTTGCTAGCCGTACACTCGAAACTAAAAGTCAACTTCAGCAACTATTGAGAATTATTTGTATTTTCATATATATACATATCTATATCTATCTAGAGACCATCTATCTATCTATACTTTTGATACGTTATCTGTTAGAATTAGGTGAATTGAGATGTCAAAACATAGCACATATTGATGTTCCCAATATTTGGGTGCAACATCTGCTTTTCTCAGTGCATTCCCTAAAAAAACCCCTACTCCGCCCTAACCCACTCGCTTTGATTGTTGGTTTTCGGCTTGGGCTCATTTCTCTTAGGCTCGCTGGCCGGCAATCTCATCCGCAGCCGCTTGACAGGAGCACAAGTGCAGCTCGCAGGCAGAGAGGAGCGGGGGGAAAGCGGGGAAAGCGGGAAAAGCCAGGAAAAGGAGGAAAAGCAGCTGGTGCCATCGCATTAGCTTAATTTGTGTGGGAGGCGTCATTAGAGACAGGCGCCCCATCAAAGGAATCGGACGTGAAAGAGCATCTGTCCTCTGGAAAGGGCTTTTCGGTGAAGAATGAGTCAACATCGTCATCAGGCGAGAATGATGGATAAAAGTGCATGGCTATGGGGCTTAGATGTATTAGCAGACAGCGTTATGGCGGTGCACTTTCCACGGCAAAAAAGGAAATACACATAAGATATATCTCAATCTCTTTCATGAACTTACCTCCGTTTGATCTACACCAAAAAGCTCTAGTGCTGAATAAATGGCTCTTCCTTCAAGTTAAGCTTAAGATATATTAGAAAATAGGTTTTTTTTCTCAGTGAATATAAATGGACATGCTAGATCGATTGGATGATTGGATGATTCATTTGTCATATTCCAGTCGATGCAAATGAGGGGTGCTCAATGAGTCACCAGTTTAGTGATTTCCGCATATCTGGTATTTTCCGTATATTAAGTCCTTCTTTTCGCGCTGGAAATAGCGTAGTTTTCCATTTGGCCCTCCCGCGAGAAATCTACGTGGTCCCCAAGCCCCAAAAACTCACTCCCCGCCGCCTGTCAACTCTCATATACAATTTTTGTTTATTTTAGCAACTGATTTATGCATGAGATAAAGCAAACTTTGTAGACATTCTAAAGCAGAGCTCCAAATAGCAACTTCCATTTCCCCCACCAGCTGGCAAGGCAAAAAATTGTATATTGGAGCTCACAAAATATGCATAATATTTGATAATGCTTTCAGCGACATGTCCTTGCAAAGAACTGGGGATTTGGTTGGCTGGGGGGCGGGAAATTTGCTTTCAGCAAGGAGTTCTCGATCTTATCGAAGGCGCCATGTGAGCATAAATTTCGAGCTGCCGCTGTAGCAAACAACAAACAACAAACAACAAACAGCAAACGGCAAACGGCAACGGCAAACAGCCAACAAAAGGTCACAGTCAATATGTTAAATCCTCCATTCGGAAAAGCCCCCTCCTGAAACCCACTCGGAAACCCCCCCTTTTTCCGAGGGGCTCAGTCCGGGGAGGAGATTGAAATAGCCGGCCTGCCAATTGTCGGTGGGCGTGTCCAGTTGCTGCAAGCAAATTACAAGACGATACTACAATTATTTCCTAAGCCTCCAATGGATCCGCTCCACCTCCTGCTCCGCGATTCCCGATCCTTCTGGCATTGTTATTATTTCAAGTGAAGGGGCTAACTGGAAGCCGGAAAGTTTTGCGAGACCGAGCAATTAATACCAAAAATTACACACTTCCATTCGCGTAGAGGCCCCGAGGGCAGGGATTCGAAGAGCTTGCACTGAGAGAAATACATAAATCTGAATACATATTTATATAATAATATTTTTAAAACACTAAAATATATCTTAAGCCCAAGGATGTACATGAAATGTTTCAATGAAAAGACTTTATGTATTGATCATTTGCAAGAAACTTACATTTGTTTTGCAGCACACTATCCTAAATCAATCTAGTTCTAATGTTTCTCGCTGTGTTCCTCAAGTAACAACTGCTGACTGACTCACTGGTTACTGGTTAGTTGGTTGCTTAATCGCTGATTTCCTGCCCGATGGCAGGACCAAGTTCTGAAGTTCTGGGCGCCCGTTTCCGTTCGCACTTGAGTGATTCTGCCGGGGATTTGGGCTGTGAGTTCTGGGCACTGGCTTCTTCTTTTGTTTCTGCTCGGCGAGAGCTCGGGACAAGCTCATAAATAAATATACAACACAAATAAATTCCGCAGCCATGGGTTGGTTGGCTTCTCATAATCAAGCGTTGTCTTTATCGCCGCTAAGTATCTGTATCTGCCCAAGTATCTCAACCAGCCGCCGGCTGTCCTTTTGGCCGCCTTTTGTCTTGGCCTCAAAGCTTTGGTGGCATCCTCGTATCCTCGAATCTGCGGAGCCAGTGAAGCGTCAAGGTGTACCAATTTGCAGGCCATGCTTGACTGCGCCTAATAAGTTTTACCAACCGCATTGGATTCTTTCCAATGCCCGAAAGTTGTCAGGCCAGATGAATAAATTTCGGGCCAACTTTTCGGTGGCGGTGGCGGTGGCGGTGGCGGTGGAGATGGAGATGGAGATGCTTTTGATTTCCAACTTGTCGCCCGATTGTCACACGTAAACAAAGCTTCAAATTTGGCCAAGTCCGCAGAGTCAATCTAACCATCATCCACCCCGTTTTGGCCACCTCTGCCCCGCCTTTTGGCCGTGTTCAGCAGCGTGCGAATGATTAATGGCCGGTTAGACAAATGGAAATTGTATGAATTACATTAAAGTGTAGTTAGTTCGGATTCGGCAACCCTGGGCTTGGGTTCAGGAATAGGTGGAAAACCGAGCTGCAACTTTCCCAAATGCTGGCATTTCATTTTCTGTTTTTTTTTTCTTTTCTTTTCCTTTTTGCGACTATTTTAAAATGATGTAAAAGTTTTCTGTGGCAGTTTGTAAGTGGGTGCGGGCTTGAGGTTCGATAACTGCAGAATCGGAAAGTGCAGAAACTTTGCTAATGAAGAGGCAGTGGCCATGACAAGACTTTAAAATGAAAACCCCAATTTTGGTGTACGAAAAATAATTCTTATCCCCCCTGTGTCAGGTCTTGTAACTAATTTGCAGTCTGTGAAAATGTATGCCCACACCAGCTCCAATTTTTTCCATGTGAAATTACAGGGAAATGTAACAAGAAACGAAATTCGGTATGATTTATGAGCTAAACAATTACGTGGCAAAGATGTTCCCAGGTAAGAGGCACTTCGTATTAGACAAACGACAAGCAGCCGGTAAATGGTAAATGGTGGCTCTCTGCTGCAGCGAAAATTAAAGCCAAACTCAAAGTCAAAGTCGTGGCCGGCAGCAGCCCCTCAGCTTTAATTTCCGATTAAGCCAGGGAAAGCAAAACGTACAAAATAAGTGCAACAAAATAAACGCCAACGAGCAGAACAAACTGTGGCAACAATAAGGAATTGGCAGCCAACAAGCGGACTGGAAACGGCCATTGCAATGGTGTATCATATAATAATAATAACAACCCGGAGCAGCCCGACCAACAGCAACAACAACAACAGCTTGCAACTTGCAGGCCTGGCCGAAACAACAAAATTATTACAAAAGCCAGAAGGGGCAGGCCGGCCAAACAGCTTTTCGGGATCTACCAATGGCCAACTCAACTCAACTCCTCAGCTCCGTTCAGTTCAGTTAGGACCGCGCTGAGCTGAGTTCCCTGCTGCCCTCGCATCGTTTTGGAAAATCTACCTTGAAGGTAATTATAGTAATTACTTCACGAATCGCTAGTAGTGAGCGTTGCTGTTGCTGCCGTTGCTGCCGACGTGCGACCGCCTAAAAACATCAACAGTTGCCCCTTTCCGTTCCGTTCCGATCCGTTCGGTTCCGTTCCAGAAAGCCGAGCTCCGTTGACTTGACCAACATGGCTATGTGGCCAAGCGGAGGGATCTGGCCGAAAACCCATTGATACCGGACAGGGACAGACATGGCTGCCACAGCTCCTCGCTTATCGCTCCGAGCCAGTTTCCCCCTCTTATTTTGTATTTCTTCCTTCCTTCTTCTTTTTTTTTCTCTTGTTGTTGTTGCTGTTGTTTTTGGTTTAAGCCGGGCCAAGAGCGCCTGCTGCTTTTTGTGCCGGCACAATCGGATTGGATTTAGCTTTAGCCCTTGATTAGTTTTGCGCTGAGCGGAGGATGCCGCCAACTTGCTCTTATTATTATATATCTACCTACCCACGGAGACCCCGCTTATTGGTTGCAGTTGCTCCTCTTTGGCCAGGGGGATCGGCATCAGGCTGGGGATTGGTATTGGGCCTGGGCTTGGGCTTGGGCTTGGGTTTGGGATTGGGCTTGGGATTGGGATTGGGATCGGTTGGGATCAGCCAAGACTAATTTTCTTGCACACGAAGCAATTTGAATTCACCGAGATCTCCTAAGGAATTTCTTCATGTTGCTGCTGGCTTGTTGCTGCTGCCGCTGCTGCTGCTATTGGATGTTGCTATTGGATGTTGCTGTTGCTGTTGCTGTTGCAGTTGCCGCTGTGGATGCGGCTGGTGTCCATGTCCGTCCGCCTGGGCGCTTGTTGCCGTTTTGTTGCCTGTTGGCTGCCGAGCAAAATTGCTCTGAACTTTGCTGCACTTTGGCAATTCGCAGTTTAAGATCACGATGTAATTTTTGAAATTGCCATGTTCGCAGCGGCTTTCGAATGCGAGCTTGGATTTTGTAGTGCTGCCTAATTTGTCCCCGCGAGATGCTCCTCCAAGTTGGTTCGGCGGCGGCGGCGGCGGAGGAGGGCAAATTATGACTTCCCGCGGTAAACTGACACAATTAAATCTGAGAGATCGCCGCCGCGAAATCGAGGCCCATTGATAAATTCTAATTGTTAAATTTAATAGCCATATCGATCGCTCTGCGCTGCACCGCAAAGGCCTTCGTTGTCGTTGGCTGAAAACGCGGCCCCATTCGCGAGGCCATTCGAATTTATTGGTACAAATGGCATTCTTAATGATGGTCAGGTTACCATCTTGAGGAGCAAGGCTCTCGGAGATCGCTGGCACTGGCATTGGCATTGGCATTGGTATTGGCATTGCTGGGATCCCTCGGATCGCCGACATCGGCGCCTGTTTCTGCCGCTTTGTCGGCACTTGGCCACTTTGCAGTTTGTCGCAGTAGCAACAGCCGCAGCAGCAGCAACAGCCGCAACAGAAGCAACATTGCTGCAGCAGGCGCAGCAGCCGCAGCAGCGGCAGTTTTCCCAAAGCATTATAACCGATTTTTATTGCTCGCCATATATTTCATCTTATTGAGTCGTTTGCCTTCCCCGGATGGCCATTTGGTACGGGCGGATTGGCCAGGGGAATGGAACTCGATCGATGACAACAAGTGCGCCGGTTCGATTGTTTCTGGTTGTGAGAAATGTGCAGGAAATGATTTTGACATGGCCAAGGTGCAGTTAAGCTTAGCAAATATCTTTCTGATCTGGGCAGCGGCACAATGGGCACTGAGGGAGAACTGAAAGATTGCTATTTTAGGCACCACGAAGAGATCGCAATCAATATTTACTGGGGTTCCAACTTACTCTTTAGCTCTATAGAACTGGAAACTAATCCCTAATGGCCTATAATCTCAACTTTTTGAGATACTAAGACAGACTCATGTTAATACATTAAAATGCTTTCTGTATATCTTTCTATATATAGGATACGAAACTAGTTTCGTATTTTCAATCCATTCAATATGTTGGTCACTCCATTCTGATGCTGAAATTAATCCCCGTAAGCTCAGTTTCTCTGCGTGCACTCACTGGCAGTTCCATCTGCAATCGGAATGCCATCAGTTAAGAGTCGCAGAATCGGAACTCGCCTTGCGATCAGCTAACAATAAACTGCGAGCCACACCCAGAGTCAGGCAAATGATAGGGCGAAAATGCCTGCCTAACTGAATTAACCGGCTAATCAGCGGAGCGGCCAGGTAAGCCAGGTGAGCCATGTGAGCCAGGTGAGCCAGGTAAGCCGTCCCCTATCCACTAGCTCTGTTAACGGGGAGTGAGTGAGTGGCTATGATGGCCCGTCCTGGCCCGACTTCATCATCGGGCGATAGCCATCAACATGGCGCAGGAAGAGGATGAAATGCGTAGGTCGCAGCTGGGAATGCGCCAGCGGATGGGACGATGGCGATGGAGACGAAGATGGAGCTCCATGCCGGCTAGGATGAGCCAGCAAATCCGCACGAGTACACAGGAAAAATCGAGGACGTATTTCTAGATGTTCATAGCATAAATATGCGTTTCTAATTGACCTACAACTTTAAGGAATACGCATACTTAAGATATCAAATATTATAATATTATATTACATAGGTAGTGCTCAATAATTGCCAAGCTTGGCCAATTAGGCACCGAATTAATAAACGTTTTTCTCCGTGAATGAGGGACAGGCTTTGGCAATGCCACAGGGCCAGCCTCCTTCTTCGCCGCCGTCTCTAATTTGGCTGGGGCAAATAAATGTCGTTACAAATCACGATGGAATTCAAACCGAACCGTGTCGAAGTGGAGGCAGAAGTCGGAGCTTGGTCCAAGCGGAGTCTAGGGAGCGATAAATGGCAGTCTGCGACTGGGATGCCTAGACCCCCGACTTCTACTTTGGCTGCGACTACGACTGCGACTGCGACTGGGACTGCGGCTGGGACTGGAAGTCGGACCGGGCTGGCTCATTATTTAATGGACTGATCGATCATAAAAAATGAGCTACATGTGAGCGCAGTATGTAAGTACAAGTTGTAGTCGCCGTTCGCCGCATTCAGGCGGAGTGGGATCGGCCGCGTTTGAAACCCGAATGGAGCTTGTCATGTCGAGGGGTTTGGCTCACGAGTGGTACAAATGTTTTAGGCCACAATTGGAGCACTTCTGTTTGACAGTGCGTATGATTTATGCGCCTGCTGTTGCAGCTACATCTACATCTCTGACTTCGGCATTGCTGCAATGGCAACTGCAACTGCAGCTGCAACAGCGACTGCATTTGCAACTCGAGAGATTTCCATGCGCACTTCCGCCGGAATTTCAGGCTTGACTTTTTGGTCTGGCCGCCGGCTTTTGCTAACCGAAAATCTACGGCAAAAATGCCGACAAGGATGCTGAAAAAAAGTGCAACAGCTTGGGCTGTGCGGTTGGAACTCCGTATTTAGCCAGCAGTTTATTAGGCAGCAGAAGAGTCCTGCAGGACTTTTCACATCCGCTGACAGGGGCCAAAAGCAAAAGCAGAAGCAGCACTGCCACAGCAGCAGCAACAACAGTACGAAGTCGGCCAAAAGGCAACCAACAAAATTCAGTGGAGCAATTTCTATGAAATTTATTTCACATGAAGATTTATCGCGATTCCAGACAGTTCTGGCGACACCTGCCAACGCCTACAAATGTAATTTATGGCTCTCCCGCATTATGCACACCAGCTCACACACACACCATCACACACAGCATGTGGCAACTGTCGCTGGTATATCATGCCCCTCTGACCCCGCCCCTGCCTCCCCGCAAAGCCACGCCCATCCCCCAACCACCGTTTAGCACAGAATGCTCATGAGCACCAGCCGATTCTGCCGCTGCCCCGGGGCTCCGACCTCAGACCCCGAAAAACCTGACACTCATCACCCGGCTGCAGGCGTCATCCGCTGCCCACGAAATTAAATATATAGTCGTATATGTCGCAAAAATGTGACTCTTAGTGACTCAAGTTGCAGGAACAACAGGGGTATTTTCACTTGATTATGTTGTGTGCCTAGCTTGAGCAAATTAATAAGTTGTGTGCTTGGCGAAGGTCGCTGAATTGGTTTCATCTCGTACTGATATCCCAAATGACATAGATTGCTATAGTCGAGTTTCCCGACTATCAGATACCCGGCGTGGCATGCTTAATCTCACCATTCTAGCTTTTGTAGTTCCTGAGATCGAGGCTTTCATACGGACAGACGAACGGACGGACAAACGGACATGGCCAGTTCGACGCGGCTATTGATCCTGATATATACTTTTATATATATACTTTATATGGTCGGAAACGCTTCCTTCTGCCTGTTACATACTTTTCAACGAATCTAGTATACCCTTTTGCTCTACGAGTAACGGGTATAATTTTTGGCATCGGTTCTATAAACACTATTTACGGCAAATATTTACACATCTCCCAAGGATATCTAACCATCACTGGAGGTTGACTTTCAAGTTCCTCCCAGTTTTGCACACCCATGTATTCACTTTTTGAAACATTCTCGCCCACCCTTGATAAATCGCTTTGAATGGCTTGTGGCGAATTGATTATGAGCAACATGAATCTATTACCGATCAGGCAAGTGGCTTCAAAGTTTATTAAATTATATGGGGCACTCGCAAACAACTGGTCCATTACCATCAAAATCAAACGATGGGGGACACCACGTCATCCCATTATATCCGAACCTGGGGTTACTACCGTAATCCGCACACTTAGTCGGCTGTACGGTTTCTGGACAACCCTTGGCAAGAAGCAGGAGCAGAAGGGAGCCAATCCTTTGATATGTTGAACAAAGTGCCACTTGGCACAAGTTCCAACGACATGCGTTGTACATTTGCATATGCCAAGGGGCTAGGATGGGGTGAGTGGGGTGAATGGGATGAATGGGATGAATGGGGGGCAGGTTCCATTCCAAAAAATGGTAAAAGGATGCGGAGAGCGGGGTTGGGCGGGTTGAAGCCACAGCAACGAGAGCAACTGTCATTTTGAGCTTTTTGAGAAATTCATAAACTGAAAAAGTGGATTTTCATACGAAATTTCTGCGTGTGACTGTCGGAGTGGCCAACTTTGAAATTCAAATGTGGCGCACTGACAGCAGCACCAGTGCCACCAGTGCCACCAACTCCTCCAACTCCTCCGGCCCAACCACCCACTCGTCTGAGCCACCTTACAACCTGCTCAGCGTGTCGCACGCATGAACACCTCGCCTGAAGGACCTCTGATGTAGCTGCTGCAAGTGCTGCTGCTGCTGCTGCTGCTGCTGCTGCTGCTGCTGCTGCTGCTGCTGCTACTGCTACCGCTGCTACTGCTACTGCTGCTACTGCTACTGCTGCAAATGTTGGTGGGGGGAATAAATAGTGTAGCTGCTGTGCCGTTGCAAACAACATAAGTCGCACTAATGCCCATAAAAGTGGCACCCTCCCCTGGAATCCAACGCAGCACCAGGTTCTGGGCCAAAACCCAAAGTGCTTGAGATAAAGCCGAGCACCTGGACCTGGAATGGAGTGACAAGTGGCCAGCATTTCATGCGAACTGCAGCAGACGACATTTTAATGATAAACACTCTCGACTCTCGGGGCACTGCCAGTTCTATGGTAGTTCTGCCACAACTCAATAAACTTTGCGTCAAATGAAATGTGGCCAGAGAAACGCAATTTAATAATTAACAGCACGAGCAGCCAGCAATGCCGACCGCCTTTATTATTGTTATTAACATTTTTGCGAATGCCGTGAGGCGGGTTTTTAATTGATGGCCCCTCTCTAATGCAGTTGTACAAATGCTGATGGGGCAAATGGACTGAGTGGGGGTGGGGGGGGCATGAGTTAAGGTATGAGTTAGGTATGAGTTAGGTATGAGTTAGGTGCCGCAAGAGGGAGGGGAGTGCTCCGCAGAGTCAGTTGCTGACTCGCTCTTTTGCATGTGCCACGCCCCCCTTTAGAGGGACGGTCTCCCTCACTCGCGGGCTATTATGAAATTATCGTCATCGTCTACGGGCGTTTCCCTAACCCTCATCCCGATATCCCGACCAGGCCAGACTTCGCTGGCCGGAGACATTGGCTGGCCAGTCCTACGGGCCCGCAGGCCATAAAATACACCAACCGAATGGGCCTACGACGTTTCCTGGCCCGATGCAGCTCTTGCATTTGCAGAAGCCAGAAGCCTAATTGCAATTTACCTTCTACCTCCCGCCGCCCCGAATCGCGCATCTCCTGCCCGCCGGCCGTTGAGAATTTTAAATTGTTTAATGGTGACTAACTTACGATTCCAGTCCGAGTTAATTACGCCGGGGTGCATATTTGCCGATCCGACTGCATGGCCCCAGGACCACACCTTTTGCGCAGCGAAGGGGCCATGGAAGCGGCCATAGAAATGACGGACACTCACTTGGCGGGCACTGAGAGAAAATGGGTGCTAGCACTCTATATCGCATCTCAGCAGTCCATCAAAAGCTAAGTCTGTCCCTAGCTATGCGAAGGATATACTATAGTATATACTATAGTGTATAGTACTGTATAAGGATACACCCACTTGAAGCTGCGCCCTTTTCTCTCACTGTAGGCTTAGTCAACAGGTGCCAGCAGCAAGACGGCCAAAAGGAAAGGGAATCGAGCGAACGATAGCATTTGTGAAAAATTAAACAAAATGAATTTGTAATTTCATGTCATAAATAATTGGTCGCTAACTCGCAGTTGGAGCTAGAAACGAGAACCGAGTGGCTTTTGCTCCAAAAGGAGAACTGCAGATAGGAGGACCCAGATCGGACCTGGCCAGAAAATGTAAAAGCTGAAATTACGCTAAATGCTGATTAAGTGAACATTTATCATCGCTAGTTGGCTGCACGGCCTCTCCTGAAAACAGAATACTGAAAACTGCGAATTGCGAATTGCGAGCTGAAAACTGCAGCTGTATCGAGGAAGTGAATGTGCATGCGAATGGGGGGCGCCTGTTGGGTTAGTTAATTTTCTTGGAAAAGCGACAGCCAACAGAAGCTGCCTTCCATGTCCAAGTCCATGTCCGATGGCCCAAGGCTGCTCTTGGCTCAAAAGCAGCTGTTGGGCGATGGAGGGAGGCGCAAGGAGGAGGAGCAAGGAGGAGGTGCAAGGAGGAGCTGCGGAATAAATGAGCCCACAATCCGGTAGTCGTGGCTGGGAATTAAGTGGTAAAAGTTGTCCCTAGATGATTGGCATGCACCACTCGAATTTCTGAAAGTGCAACAATATCTCAGCCAGATTATACTTTGGCTTCACTTTGGGAATAATGAAGATGATTTAAATACCAAAATGATTTGATCCATCAAAGTTTTAGTTATTAAAACATAAGCTATGGTATATGATTGGAGTTTATACCTACTTTCTTGGCAATAAGAACCCAACTGCCGCCCATTCCTGGAATGTTTTGATCGCTGCCCAACTAAGAAATAAAACCATGTTGCAAATCTTATAAGGAACCACTCGACAGGCGGACAAAAAAAGTGAGGAGAACAAATGAAATGAGACCTGGTCAGGACCAAATGTCGGCTTATCAAAGCCAAGCTCATGTCCACGGAGCAGTGTCCACCGTCCACTGTCCACCGTCCAGTGTCCAGTGTCCAGTGTCCAGTTCAATGGCCATGGACAATGAGGGAAAATCAAAGACAATGACAAGTAGCCGGGAGATGAAAATTCAAGAAGATGCAACGTCAATTTGATACATATTTATGATAATATGCTGGCTCAGTCAGGGCCATAAAAACGGTTCCACCGGGCCAAGAAGTTGGAAAAGCAAAAAAAGAGTGCAAAAAGGGGGAGGCATCCCAGTTCCATTGGCGGCAAACAAACAAACGAATCGAGTCGACCCAACTCGAATTGAATCGAATCGAATGGAATCGCATCGAAGGCTGAACGGTTCCGGCCAGAATCTTTTGGCCAACTGGTACTGCTTGTTAGTGGTCACAGACAGACAGCGACCGCTAACCCGGGATCGGTTCGGGATCGGGATGGGTTCCTCAGCCTCATTGTTATCGGGCCATATCAAAATGATCGGCGAGCGTCGAGCCAGCCACATTTGCGTACCGAAACTCCTGGCGGGGATGCGGCAACGGGGGCAAAGGGATCGCTTGTGATTGTGTCCGCCGAAACAGCTACAAACAATCGCCGCCAACGATCTGGCCAAGGAGATGGAGGCGTAGGTTCATGGGGCAGGGCGGCCGAAGGAGGTCCAAAGGGGTATGCTCTCTTGGTATGCAGATCGGCAGCCCTGTCGGGAGCCACCACCACCAGTTGCATTTGCATGCGGAGTCGGCAAACAGGAGTCGCAGCGGGCTCAGTCTCGGTTTCAGGCGGGGATTCAGTGCGGAGACTCAGAGCCCAGACCCAAAGACGACGCTGTGCAACTCCCGCCAACAGCAGCAGCACACTCGAAAAATATGTACTACTCAATCACATCTTGCTGGCTTAGCCTAGCTTTTATAAATTGTAAATATTGTCATCTCCATTTTGGATAATCATAATCATCACTTAAAAGAGCCCCATTTAGATTCAACACATACATATCTACAGAATATATATTAAATATTCCTTACTGCTCATTGATTTCAGCTGACTTTTTCTCAGTGCAGGATCAGGAGCTCGAGCCTGAGCCTTCGCGATGATTGCTGGCCATTGATAAAGCTGCGACTGCGGCTGCGGCTGCCTCGTGTACGCGCTGTAACTAAAAACTAGAAGCATTTACCGCAATTGTAATGTCGAAAGTACATGATATAAGATCATAGATAAACGCTTCAGATTCTGTGCCATCTCCCCTGGATTGCCCCGCACCTCAGCCGGAGCCCCTGGATGCCACGAATCCACTTGTCGGCTCGTTTGGAGCAGAACGTTTGTTCTTTCATGTCGCTGCTTTTTGCAATCGCAATCGGGAGCTCTGCTCCTGTCTTTGGATCCCGATCCCGATCCCGACCCGATCCCGAGCCGGGATCTTTTGCTGCTCTGCTCCGCATTTGGCCCGGTAATCCACGCCAACTGTTAACTGGTAACTGGCAACTGGCAACTGGTAACTGGCAACTGGCTGGCTGTCCCTGTATCTGCGGCTGTATCTGTATCTGCAGCTCGGCCTGGCTTGGTTTCGGTTTTATTAGATCATTAGTTGTCTGCAGCTCGATAAAGATCGCCCAGACGCTCGCCTCACAATCGATTGCCAAGGAGCTTCTCCTTGCAGTTTTATTTTGGCTCAGTTCAGCTCTGTTCTGTTCAGTTCAGTTCGGTTCAGTTGAGATCAGTTCAGTGTTGGTTTCCTTTCCGCAGTTTTCAGAGCTCTGTTTTCGTACTTTTTGCTGTCCATAAAGTCGTTTTGTTTGTTCTTAATGACTGCGTTTAGATCTTGATAGTTGGCGTACTTCAAAGAGACATTGCCGCCGGCATAGACGACTGACTGGGCCAAAGTCAGATTGTTTATGGTGCTTGGCACGACTCCGGACCTCGGGACTGTGGGCCCAGATCGCTCAGATCGCTGGGAACAGGATGAGTTGGTGAGTTGGCCAAAGCCCTCGTCTTCAATCCAATCCGCTCCATACGACTCCACTCCACTCCATTCCACTCGAAGATGCAACCCGAAACCGCTGAAAAACTCTTACAGGTGCACGCTGCAGCGAGCTCTGTTTGGGGATTGGTTTTGGCCGCTTCGGGTTTTCCTGTCATTAAAGTTGATAAAATATACTTGGCCATAAATGTCAGCGATTATAATTTCGGTGATATATGGACACCGTTTTTGGAGACTTATGAAGTTTGGCCTGTGACTGATTCAATCAATTAAGATGTCGTCTTCTCTTACAAATTTGGTAGCTTAAGCGGGCTATTTGATTTTTTAATGAGGGGGCCATAAATAAACAAAATATCCTGATTTAGTAATGTTAATAATGATGGCTCAGCTTTCATCTGGTCTTCAAAGACACAGCACTTTTCATATACAAAACATTTATTTGTAAATGTTGTTTGGTAAATTACTAAATATACATAAATATTAATTAAATTGCCTTGAGCGAACTATATTATAAATATATTTCCACTAATTATGTTCAATCCATTAAATCTCCCTGCGATTGCCTAGAAAACATTACTTCTGTTTATCAATCACAGTTCAGCCAAAGTAATATTTACCATTATTGGCCACTGAGCTCAATAAATCTGCTCCCTACACTTCTAACCTCCATATTTCAGCCCGTTTTCCAAACTTTGGCCGTGTCCATCAGCAAAAGTTTGCCTGTTTATGAAGTGGCCAAGACAAAAGCACATACACACAGCTATTTTCCATTGGAAAATGGAGGCTTTGCGAACAGGCTCGGGCCATTAAGCAAACGACACTGGCCAGCAATGCAAAGGCTCCCTTTCGGCCAGGATCACAGGACACACACACACATGCAGGAGAGCATAGAGGGAGGCAGGGAAGGCAGGGAAGGCAGGGAAGGCGAAAAAACCCACATTACGAGATGCTGTGAAGTGCATAAATCGATGAGAATGGCAGGGACTATGCCACTAACAACCTAATAACTGCAGCAGCCCAGGCTCAGACGACAACCTCGACGACGGGCGTCTAATCACGGTGGTTCAGTGGGTGGTGGAGGTCAGAGGCTGCTCCACCACCTCCTCCACCTGCTCCTCCTCCGACTGGCTGAAATAGCCAAAGCAAAGCCACTTGCAGCAGGGACTCCAGTCCAGTTCGGTCAGCTGGCATTGTTCTCGCCAGGCAAAGGCGTTGACTCTGCGGCTGCCCAGGCATCCATTCATCTGGCCCCCTTTTAACCCACCGTAAGCCACCCAAAAACCTCCTAAGCCACCCACCACCCACCTCACTGTGCACCGGTAAATTTTGCACTTTAGCTGGCCAAAATGTCATTGGCAGCAATGGACGCAAAAACCGCAAGTACACTTGAGTGCTGCACTCCAGGTGCCGTTCTACGCCCACTTTTGCAACCCCCCATCCCCTTACCCCCCTTTCCCCTGACCCTTCTGGCCTGCCACGCCCCCTTGGGCGCTCCTCATAATGTGGATGCGAACGTGGCCGGGACATGCACGACGTTGTTGATGTCTAGCCTGCTGGTCTAGTGTGTCTAGAGTGTGTGTTTGTCAAGACCGAGGCCGAGGCCGAAAAACCACCAGACATGGTCCAAACCAGAGGCCAGGGTACTGGGCATCGGCAACTGGTAACTGGTAACTGGGAATAGGAACAGGTCCAAGTCCGGGCCCAGAGAAATAGGAAACACGCTGCATTGGCCAACGGATGGCCAACGATGGAGCCGTCGGCGAGAGATTTCATGTGAAATTAGCATGTCGTGACACAAATGACTTAAAAGCACTCAATCGCACCGAACACACCAAGCAAGGAGTGAGCGAGCCTGGCCAGGAAACGGAGGAGGATATGCACTTAGCCAAAATTATGTGAATGTATCTGACGGATGTGCAAATACTTGGAGATGGTGTATAACATATCTGGGTTGCAGCCGTTGAATAATTACATTGGTATTTTCAACAACTTGCAGTTTGATAGCCCAGTAAAATGGCTTAGAATTTGCAAGAATTTAACTTGAATACCATTCCGATTTTTCGCAGTCTGCTGGGCAGTAATGGTTGGGTTCTTCAGGACGAGTCTTTGGCAAGTGTCGCTCGCCCGCTGTGAGCAAAATAATTTACACTCACATGTAGAGTTCATCAAACTGTTTGTGGCAGTACCGCCTGTCCGGTACTCCTCCACCCCCACCGCCCCCTAGGAGCCCCTAAGACCCCTCCACTCACCCTTTAAGCCACCTGTGCACAACTTAATTAAGCCGCCGTTGCAGGGAGCGCACCATCATCTTCAATGGCAGCCGACATTCGGATCGCATTCGGATCGCAACGCATTCCAGACAACATCACATCCCATCCCATCCCATTCCATCCCATCCCATCCCATTGATTGCATTAATGTATTTCTTCAAAATTATTGTTTGCCCAGCCGCGCGCCTGCTTATCATAAATTATGTAAATGGAAAAACGCGAACCGGAAAACAGGACCGCGCCGAACAACGAACAACAATTCTCAATTAATGAAGCTCCCCGATATCAGTATCATGTGAGTCGCCGGTTCGCCAGATAAAAATGCAAAAACACCCAGCTCAAGCAGGAAAAAACCGTATAAGAAAACAGGACCACGGCCCTACCTGAGTGCTACCTGGATCGAAGGCAGCGAAGCACATGCCCACAAAGTGGGAACCCAAGGAACCCACAAAAAAAAATACTCTGCCGAGTGCGCCAAAAATTAAGCAGTGACAGTTGATAATTTGTCAAAGCCACAGAGTCCAGTCACCGGGACGAGTCCTAAACTCGTTTCCATGTTGGATGCAGCCTGCAGTCGGGGTCCCTCGGCTAAGTCTCATATATCATCATATATATAATATCATATATTATTGGACTAACCTATGCTAACTGGTGGAAGGAACCATAATGTCACACCAAAAGTAATGAGAATTGCTAACATATTAAAATTATGCAAATAATCATAAGATGGCCATTTACAATAGATATAAAAATAGGTAGTTTATGATTATTATTATGAGTTAAGTTAAGAGTTTACAATAGGTATAAAAATAGGTAGTATATGATTATTACTATGAGTTAAAAGTGAGCTTATGGTCTTCTTTACTACCTATTTTTCACTCTGGAAAGCTTAATCTTATGTATAGGTTAAGTGTATCACCTTAAGAGCATCCAATCTTCCAGTTTTCCCCACTGCTTCTTCTTCCTGAACTTTTTATTTATGTCCTCGCTGATAACGACATGCCCTGCTCATAAGCCAGGCCCAAACCGATCCCCTGCTGGAGGAGTCAGGAGATGGCCAGGACCTGGACACGCATGCGTAAGTCGATGCCGCTGTAAGTGTCAGTTGTTGCTGATAATTAGCGATTAAGGACGACAGCACACAGTCACAACTGTACTGCTAAAATATCAATAATAACTAGCACAGCCTACGAAATGTTGGTTAACTTCCAGTGACAATTCTTACCAAGAAGATACAATCGAAACTAGCGTTTTATCCAGAGTGAAAAAATGTTGGTTGGCAAACACTGAAGTTACCATGAGAGTGGGATAGTAAAAGCCTAATTCCTCCATTTTCAAGTGGTTAAATACTTTGTATCTGCTGTGTATCCCCAAAACTGTATCTACACACACCTCCGCCCCTGTGAGTTTGCGGCCAAGGCGCTGATTAACTGTCGGCGGTTCAAAAGGCTCTAAGTTGCAGGGGGCACATTCTGGATCGGGAAAACGCAGACTAGGTGGTACTGGTACCCGAAACACGCACGCACATTCTGAGGTCAGGCACGAACATTTTAATGCGATAATTTAACCAGAATTTGTGGTTACATTGACTAATTGAACAGGTGTGGCCATTAAGCAGCCGCAGGCACAGCAATCGCATCGTGCATATGCACTTGCATTTGCATGCGGACAAAAAGGACATCGCCGCAGGACGTCGCGCCTTTACTGCTTACTGGTTACTGGTTAATGTGTACTGGTTACTGTATCCTGGTCACTGGTTACTGGTTACTGGTTACTTGTTACTTGACCCCTTGCGTGACATTTCTGGCGACGAGACGAGAGCTCTGACCAAAGACCAAAACAAAAGGACAGGACATCGCAGGACGGCATGTTAATTTGTTAGCTTGTTGAGTTGCTAACCAGGAACCGATCCGAGGGATGGTGAATCCGGCTGGTCAAAGTGCATTGCGGTTTCGGCCAGGTCCAGGTCCCCGTCTTGGAACTGGAATCCATCGCATGTGGCACGGGAAGCCCCGAAATTAAACACTGTTGACAGCTCGCACTCACACACAATTTGAATAAGTTGAATGGGCTTTGGAACTTGCAGAGTGTATCTATATGGTAGTAAGTCCCATTGTCTTGACAGTTGCATGAGCTGGGATTCCGCTTTTGTGGTCGAACAATGGTTGATTGGGAACATTTCATATTTCGCTTTATAATTAGGTAATTTGAGTGGCCAGCCAGCCAGGTAGGTAGTCATGGCAGCCAATTAGAGAGCTCTGACATCGAAATGAATGCGATGAAGTGTGGGCCAGGTTCCATGGAACTGCAACCAAACTACCACAGATAGTACATATGCCATCGAATTGGATTGGAGAAAATGCATTTAATTTTGGGAAATCACATTTTATCTGTCCCTATTTTAGATCCGTATCTAGCAGATGTATGCACGCACATGTTCGGCATGTAACGCATTTTCCAACCATTCCAACCATTCCAACCTTCTTCTACCCGCTTTTCCACTTTTCCGAGCCATGTTGTGCATTTGCATAGTCAACGATTTTTTGACATGTTGACAGTTGATTTTTCTGACAATTTAACTGGTTTCGATGTAAAATCAGTTTCGAAAATTACACTCGAATGTCAGCTGACGACTTTAAAGGAATTTTCTGAGCTCACCTCGTTGTTATTGTTGCTTTGACTGTTGCTGCTTCTGGCCATGGCGTGCAGCAAATTGTTGTTGCCCCGACTTCTTGCCTGTATCTCAACAATCAGCCATGGAACTATTATTTTCACTCCCCCTCCCCCTCGCGCCTCATGCCACTCCTTTGTGTAAAAGTCAGCAGGCAAATTATTTAAATTGTTATATAAAACGGGTAATTATCTGGCAAAGAGTAATTAGTTTTTGATTTTTTCTGTGGCCTTCCGCTCCAATGCTTGAAACTCCCTGTCAGTTTCGCCATTATTTGGAAACCAAAAAGTGGTGAACCGATATGTATATATAATGCAAATATATAAATACCTATTTAATAGAAAATTAGACCACTAAAAATATTCAAATATTCAAGTTTAAATAAGACATTGCATTGAGGAAAAGATACACATATTCAAACATACAATATATACTTCAGTTTTTGTAGGAAACCCCGTATATTTGAGATTTCTGCTAGAGCTTTAGAGTTTAATACGTAAACTAGAGCCATTTAGTAATATCCTTAAACGATCATTTTCTAGGAATTGCCGCATGTCATCCATATGTCAGCGGTAAGTGGATTTTTCAACAATTTGTTGCCTACTTTCAGGGCGCCAGTGAAATGAAGACCTCGCCAGCGAGCGGACAACCGAAAATGCAGCTCGCTTAATTAATTAATGCACTCGGGCAATTTATGAAAATATATCAAAAGCTGACAAGCTGGAAATTTATGCGCCCAACTGGTTGGCGCAACCTGAAAACGGGAGCAGGAGTCGCTGGCCAGGCCAGTCAAGAATTCTGAGTTAAGAGACAGTCGGCGCCGCTGCCAATACAATTTGGGCGCACTGCTGCAACTGCAACTGGCAACTGGCAATGGGCATCGGGCAACTGGCAACGTGCAGCGTGCGGCATTTGCCACTGGTGCAGCGATATGGCGGTGCAACTTGGCTCTTATGAGCAGCAAATGCAGCGCGACTAATGCGCCTCAAAATTCCAGCCACGGGCCGCTGTCAGCATCTCTGCTCCTCCGCCGGCCAAATGCATCCAGCAATGCGTTCTGGCACTTGTGAACATTTTAATTATATACGCGTATGTATGTTATGTATGTTATGTATGCCTGTGTGGCTGTGTGGCGGGAAAGGTGTTTTGGGTACTGCGCTTGGAGCCACGGACTCTGAAGTCGAGGTGATAAAACATCCGATAATCGGCGAGATCGTTTTGCTGCCGCTGCATCTTCAGCGCTTTTGCGCATCGCTTCGAATCCGCCGCGGCCACATGCAAACATTATAATTTAATTGACAAGATTTATCGCATACGCAATTAGTGTGGCAAATGGCAACTGGCAAAACGGCAGAACGGCAAAAGTGGCAATAGCCCGCTGCCGCTTTTTCCGCGTAATTCGGTGGATGCCAGCCGACGTTTTAGACAATTTTTCTCCGCGCCTGCATAAATCTCATCCGCGTGCTCGTAGTCGCGACAATTATGCACATTTTGCTTTAAACGTCCCAATTAATAATTTTCACATTGGTAATTATGACAGGCGCGCTGAAGTGACAACATCAAAGGGGCACAGAGATGCCATTCCAGAGACTACACCTTGTTACCCCAGCTACATTTTTACTTGGTCTGCTGGGTTCTAGTTTATTTCACCTTATGAAAGCTTTATCCCAATAATGTAATAAGTTCTAGAAATATAATGCATCGAAATGTAACTTAACCTTATTAAAATTTGACCATTTAATAAGGTTTTCTTTCTCTCATATCAGCAATGCCTTTTCATCTTGATTTATTTTATTAAATAACACACAACACTCATGGTGTTGAAGATTTTGAAAGCTTCATTTGGGTGTCCGTAGGCTCCACGTATATGAGTGTATCTCGTGCAACACCTGCCGCATTCCCAGGCAACATGAGTACGGACCCCTGGCATCCGAGGATCCCTGGCCCTGGGATGGAAAAACCGCAAATGCTAATATTTCTGTCAGACTGCGGCTCACCCGGTGGAATGGGTACCAGGTGCTGGAGGGGTTAAAGGTGCTGGTAACACCGCAATTCGCCAGGCTGAAAGCACTTTGGATTTCAATTTGTGCAAAGCGAAATATTTCAGCTGGGCTCCTTGGCCCAAACCCCCTGTTCCTGCTGGCTGCACAGGATTCCCGCTTTAATCTTGCGGATTTCTTAGGAAAAAGAAGGCAGCTAAAATAGATAAACAAGCGACAGCAGGGAGGAACCGATCCCAATGCCCCATCCACAGCCACAGCCACTCCCACTCCGACCAGGACCAGGACCTGAACTGCAAGTCGCGTGTTATCCTTCGAGGCACCTGCTCCGTTTCCAGCTTCCTCGCCAGGATTCTCAGGCTACTTTTGCTCCTACACCTTAAAAAAATGAGTAAATTTAAAACCATTAGGCACTTACTTCATATAGTGTATGCAGCTAACTAACAGATGCAGATAGATTTTCAGCTGGCCGCCTAACTAGGCATCAATCTTGATTTATAGGGAATATGTACTTTCGTTTCTCTCAGTGCGCGTCTTAGCTCTTTGGTATGCATGAAATGTACGCGACGCCAAATTTGTTGTGCGGCGAGGCGAATGCTCAAAATGTTTCCAAAACCATTCACACACAGCAAAAGATACAAAGATCCTGCGAGCTGCGAGGGGAAAGGATCCGTGGCAGCCCCCGCACATATCGCACATATATTTTCAAATTCTTATTGCATATAAATTCGCACGTGGTGCGACTATAATCAACAGGGGGGCAAGGACACTTTTTTACCATTCTACCCACAATCCGTGCCCCATCCGCCGCCTGCATTCGGTATCTGTATCTTTAAAATGTTGCCATTCCTTGCCACTCGCTCATTAATCTTACTAATGATGCTGGCCAGCAAATTGCAAGGGAAAAAAACGAGCTGGATGGGAAAACAAAAACAGAATCAGAATCGGAATCAGTCAAGCAAAAGCCAAGACAGCGAGTAATGAAAATGATAAGAACATTTCTGCAGCAATGCACAGAAAAACGGAAAACGGAAAACGGAAAACGAGCATAATAGAAGGGAAAAGCGGCTGAGGCAGAGGCAGAGGGGCGGGGCGAATATAATTAAAATACCTTCCATCATTAGTTTTGGAAAATGGTTTTGCGTGACACTTTCGAGGGCAGCGCTGCAGCCAAGCACAAAACTGCGATAACCCGCAGGAAAAACAACGAGTAACAGAAGAAAGCCCAACAAAAAATAACAAGTCAACCCGAAAGAAAAGCGGGAAAAACTGCTGGGACAATCGCAGGGTGCTCATCAAAAAAGTTAAATTAGGACTGCGCCAGAGACGTCGAAAAAAAGGCAGAAATTTTTCATTAAAATTAGAAACAAATCAATATTTTTTTTTCTTTTTCGCTTAGCCAACAACAAAATGGGGGGAGAGTGAGCGAATCAAAAGTCAGGGCAGCCAACAAAACAAGAAACAAGGATAATTAATGATTTCTGTGCGCTTATCTGGCGGCAGGTTGGGCGGCTTGGGCGTTGGTGGGTGGTGGTGGGTGGTTTGGGTGGTGGTGCTGGTGTCGACCAACTTTTGCCATTGTCTGGCATTATCTTTTTGCTCTGCGTGTGTTTGTCTCACCAACGAATCCACTTGCCCCTCCCCTTCTTGCTTTGATTCACTGAGAAAAACATCCAATGCATTTATTGCACATTTTTATACTTCGAAGTTGAAGATAGAGATACACTTCTATGCCAATCAATGATGCATGCAGTCTTGCAAGGCTCGAGGATACAAATAGAACGTAAAAGATGATCGTTCCCACAATAAAGTGCATTATTAAGTAAATACCAAGAAATCTTGTTCAAAATGTATTGTTTATTCGCTTGATTGTTTAATGGCTTTTTCTCAGTGGCTGCACAGCAATCGAATCACAAAAAGGTGAACGGCAAAAAGTTGCAGCCACATCTGACCATCAGCAGGAGCAGGAGCAGGAGCAGGAGCACAAGCAGGAGCAGAAGTGGAAGCAGAAGCAGGACGAGCGGCAGGACACCTAATCTTTAAATTCAAATCTCATTTGCTGGCATTCGAACCCCGAACCGTCCTCCTGCTCCTGCTGATCCTGCTCCTTGTGCTCTATTGTTTTGTAAATTAAGCGCGGCGAGTCCTGCTTTTTTGGTCCTGGCTCGCCTTGGGTTTGCCATTGTTTGATTACAATTTAGCATTTCGTGACTGACTGAGCGGCGGAATGAAGGATCTATTTGTTGTCGCGTAATCTTGTGCAATCACTACAAAACGGCAATAAATCAGGATTATTGCGAATGTGGTGCGATGCTATGCGATGCGATGCGATGCGTGTGAAGCGGAGCCGCAGTCCTGCCCACTTTCGCTGGCTTTTCTCCCCGACTTTCCCATCCCTCCGAAAGCAAAAAAAAAAACCAGGAAAATCACAAAGAGAAACGCCAGCGGATTGGGTTTTGTTTTGCGTTCGCGTTCCACTTCTTTTCATTTTCAGCTGGACTGGGTGCGTGCAGCCAATGATTTATGTTGCTGAATTTGAATAATTTATAATTAAAAATGCGGCGCGTGGAATTCGGTTACTTAGTGTCCTGTAGCGGGTTCCTTGACTTTCCACGACTTTTCCACTTTTCCACTTTTCCCGCCTCACCTCCCTCCCAGCCAGCTTGCATACTTTCGGGCTGTCAGGCCCTCATCTCCTGATCCTGGCTTTTGTCTCCTTCGGTTACTGGCTTTAATTACTTTTATCCTTTCTGCCTTTCCTTTCTTTTTTTTTTGCGAGTTCTTCTCTGTTTGTGTGTGTGTGTGTGTGTGTGTGTGTTGTGCCCATTTTGACATTTCCGCCGGCACGGAATTTCTTTTTGTTTTTCGCTTTTCCGGTCCCTGGATTCGCTTCCTTTTGTGCGCCAGCGCCTAATCTAGTTGCCGGGCCTTATGGCTTTTAATTTCCTTTCCTTTCGCCCAATTTATCATTGCCCAGCTTAAGGTAGATATGGGTCAAAGCAGGGCGGAGGCAGTACTGCAGGAGTTTCCCAAAGAAATCCGTTGGGTCCTCGCATAGATCATGCCACCTTACTTCACCTAATGACCTCTCAATCTGTCCCCAAAGTGGGCCCTTCTTGTATTGCTTATTTTGTTTTTAATGCCGGCCGCGGGACAGCAACTTCCGTCGTCGTCAGAATTTCATTCATGACAATTCCGATTCCGAATCCGATCCCAACTCCAATCCCAACTCCCCCCCTCCCCCGGTTGTACCATCCATTTTCAGCTTTGATAAATGCGCTTTTCGGGTATGTAAGTCAGTAGCCAGTTGTCGTCGTACGTTTCCAGCGATCGGCGCATGTGAAAAATTATTATGCGTTGATTTCGCTGGCTTTGAGCAGCCGCCGCCGACGCCGCAGCAGATTAAATAAATTCTGCCAGCCATCCAGCCAACCAGCCATCCAGCCAACCATCCTGGCTAAAAACCAGACCCGAAACCGGGCTTAATCTTGGTAGCACTTGGTAGCCAAGCCAACCAGCCAGCCAGCCAGCCAGCCAGCTAGCAATCCTGCTCAATCCGCCGCGGCCACAAAAAGTTGCAAACTCAATTGGAACCTGGGAACGGCGGCGGTTTTAGGAGGGGGGGGGGGGGGGGGGGGGGGGGAGCAGGGGCATCTAGGGGCATCTACGGGGGGCATACTCGTACGTAATCCCAGTTGCTCCATCAGTCTTGTTCGATCAATTGCACATGCGCACAGGTTTGCCAAGCGTTTCTTGGCCGGCGCATTGTTTCCACTTGCCGGACCAATGGATTCAGCGTTCGCTTGCCGTTTTCATGTCCTAACTTAGGGTATCTCAGCTGATTGGGCTATCTAATTGTAAAATAAAAATTATACAAAAATTATAAAAAATAAATCAAATACTTACAGCTCTTAAATGAAGCTAGAAAACCATCAGCCATCTTGATAAATACAAACTTAAGCAGCTAGAAAACCATCATCACTTTTAAGAAATACAAACAGTTAGAAAACCATCACACATACTAACTTAAGCAGCTAGAAAACCATCATCACTTTTAAGAAATACAAACTTAAGCAGTTAGAAAACCATCATCACTTTTAATAAATACAAACTTAAGCAGTTAATAAGGCTAAGCAACTAAAATGATGGTATATAACGTACTGCTCGTCTAAGTTTCCTTCAGCCTCGTATGGGTTACCTTGAGTTAGAGTATTCCGATCTTCGATCCCCATAGATACCATGTCCCCAGCTCTCTTCCATCCCGATCCCCAGTCGGATCGAGGCGGCCTGGCTGGAAGGGATTATGTTTTATTTATGCCCCGCACAGCGAACTTAACTTCAATAAATGTCCGGCAAATATGTGGAGCATGTGTTTCGCCGGCAATTTTTGTCGTCAATTTTTATGTTTGACGGTCTGTCGAAGTCTGCGTTTTGGTAAAGGCACTCGATTCGATTCGATTCAATTCGATTCGATTTGGGATCGATTTCAGTTGACCATTGTCGGCGGTGATGTTCTACATTTCGTCATATTATTCGCGGCATTATTGTCAACAGTGGCGGCTGGCAAAAAGTGAGATGGCGGTTCATCTGAGGCGATGTCCTGTCGCTAAATCGTGAAATGCAATTACAAAACGCAGCTAAAGGGTGCAACGGAGAAGGAGGAGGAGTTGTTAACCAGAAACGGCCCAAGGCTAAATGCTTTGGCTTTTGCTTTGGCTTTGGCTTTGGCTTTGGCCGGCCAATTTCAATATGAAAACCCAATTATCACGAATGCCCCGACCATCGACGCCTGAGTGACGCTTTTGTCTGTAATTGACTGTGGTTTAATTATAAAACGCCTCTTCGCCGATTCCCCGTTCGAATCGGATAGGGATTCGGAATCGGTATCGAAATCTGAACACGAATGCAAGTCCAAAACCGCATCCTGCAGGGAAGCTGGACACTTTGTATAATTTGCCAGCCATTCGCCATCCATACGAGTACGAGTATATATGCTGTATGCTATATGTGCACATGTCCAACTGTCTGGCTTCCATTTACCGAGTTTGCTGGCTGTTAATTTTGCACTCGCATAATGTGCATTATCAATACATTTAAACCTATTTTTCGGGGCGGACAGGAGGTCGACCACAGAATTTGTGGAAAAGCAATTATGATTTTGTCATTTGGGCCATGTACGAGCATCCGAAAGATACTCGCCAGCTTGCGGCTTGCTTTTGGCCAGTTTTGATCTGGTTTTCACTGGACTCGGCCCGCCCACTGGCCACTGCCCACTGCCCACTGCCCACTGTCCACTGTTCATTGCTGGCCCCATCCTGAATTTGGCATTTTGTAATATGCATCCTGAGTTATCACTGCTCACGTTTTCCGTTTGGTTTATGGACATGCCTTGCAGGGTGCGCAATGATTAGATTTGGAAATGCATTCATTTCGGTTATTGTCATTGTGCCTCACCTGATGTCTCCCCACCTTAAACATGCCCCCTTAAACATCGGGTGCAATTGTGTGTTCCCCCGCCTGCAGTGGGTTCCATGTTCCATGTTCCAGGTTCCAGGTTCCAGATTTCTGGTTGGGCGATTGGACGATTGGGCGATTGGGCGGTTGGGTGGCTCATTGGCTCGTTGACTCTGTGGTGCCATAACTTGGCTGAAATTAGCATTGATTTGGCTGCGGCCAACCGCAATGCATTGCCCCTAATCGATACGCAATGTATCTGGACGGGGGTGCTCCGATTGCCCGGACCGACCAATTTCGTCCGGTCCTGAATTATCCGGTGCCATTTTTCGTTGGTTTGGAGCGTCCATTTGGCACTCGTAAGTGATCGATGATGGCTGTGAGTTGGAGTACCAAATGAAAAAAGGCAATCGCCTAATTTACTAAATGTTAAATTTCATTTTAATGTGACAGAGTTCCTTAAGATGTTTTGTTTCAAAACTGCTCGAATTAAGGATATATGAGCTCCATATAAACGAACATTATTTCCCCAGTGGACAATCCGCAGCCCGCAAAGTTTGTTTTGATAAATGATTTGGCTTGTAATGAGTCTCCAAGCAGAACAATCCTGGCCAAATCAAACCGAGCCTGTATTCCCCCATTTCTAATTACCAATGTTAATGCGGCTGGAATCCTTTGGGGTTCGAATCTGGAGAGTGCGTGTGTGTGTGCAGATATTTCCGAGGGGTTGTCCAGATCCTGGCTCGGATCAGTCACCCTTTGAGTGTTTGCCACTCGAAAAGTTTCCCAGAAAGCGGGAAAAGTTTCGAGGGGCGGCGCACTAATTGACAAAGTGTTGAATTACATTTTTCGGGCGCTGCGAAAAATTGCTCGGCGGCTCTGACATTAAGTAAATTATTTTTAATACGTTTATGGACTTGCGCATATACGAGTAGTTCGTATGTGTGAGTGGGTAAATATTCTCAGTGCGTGCGTGTGTGTGTGTGTGTGTGTATGAGTTGTTTATGTAATTATGTAATTTTCACATGGATGTGATTTAATTACCGTAATGGGATTTGATCCAGCAGAGACACTGCGAGCGAGCGAGAGGGTTGGAGTGTAATAAAACACTTAATATGATGAATGATGTATGAATCGCAGCGGCGAAGGGTTCGCTGCCCCTGGTGACCCCAGGGATCTCCAGAGTCCTCCAGTCAAATGCCTCAAAAGTCCAGCAATCGAGTTGCCAAGTCCGGCTGGATTTCCTATACGATTTCCACTCGCCACTGCAGCTGCCCGATTTCCCAGGCTTCCCCTTTAATTTGGCGCGTGTGGCAAATTGCGCCAATTTACTTATTAAGAACGCAAGAGAAATATTTTCCCACCAGCGGCAAAAACAAGTCAAATGCCCTCGACGGTTTTTAAATTAACACTGCGAAGTAAATGGTGTTTTTTCCTTAAAATAAAATGTTATAGAAACGATAGGGAGCAATTCAGTTAGTACTTAAGTAATCATTCAATTCAAACTTAAAACCATTTGTAAAAGTTTAATTCTTATTACGCTTGACACTTAAGTTCGAGGTAGGTTTTTTTTGCAGTGCTTAGAAGTTGCCTTGGAATTTCAGGACGGGGCAGAAATTGCGTTTCGTCCTGTCAATGTCAGAGGAATTTCAGTTGCGGCCTTTTTTTCGGTCTATCGTGTTTTCTCTAAATCGAAAGTCAAAAAAGTTAAATTATTCATAGCAAAAAAGCAATTTGAAAGCGCAACTGTGCGCTGAGCTTCGAAGAGGGCTTCGAAAGGGTTGAGGGGGCCAAAGGGGCTGAAAGTTTTGTAAACGCAGTCAAATTGCAATTAGCCTTTTGTTGGGCGCCGTCTTGATGGCTGTTGCTGTTGTTGTTGTTGTTGTTGTTGTTGTTGCTGGTGTTGCAGCACTTTGATGCATGCGTGATGAGGCGGCGCATTCGGTATTCGCTGTTTTGGCTGCATTTTCCGGCTCGAAACTCGAATTCTCGTTCTCGTTCTCATTCCCATTCTCATTCTCATTCTCCTTCTTGACAGCAATTTTCCAGTTGTGAATTATGTGAAATTCTCGCTGCTTGCCGTGGCTAATGGAAATGATTGCCAGCTAAAACGCAATAAAAAGGGGCAACGGGGGTTCCTGCCTGTCAGTTGGCTTTAATTTAATTTTGCACACGAATTATAAATGAAATCAGCAGCGAAACAGCGCTGCAGAACGAGCAAAAAAAAATAAAAAAAAAACAAGATAAAATACTGAGAAATTCAAGTGAACAACATGGCCAACACGAGGGGGCGGGGCCGTGGCCAACAAGCGCAAAGAAATGTAAACAATTCATTGAATTTGCAATTACACGCACATTTGGCACACACACACACACACACACACTCGCACACACTCGCACACAATCGCACACTCGCACACACACAACGCGATGCGTGTAATGTTTGCTGAATGTGTTTGGGCCAACATTCCCCGCGCATTGTTTGTATTTATATTGGAATGTATCTCGCAGATACGCGTCATACATATCCGTGTGCGTATGGCAGCCACTCCCCCTTCGCGACCGCCCCCCTCCCGGGACGAGGGGGAGTGACGCCATTTAATGTTTGCACACATCATGACTCGCCCGATACGCTTTTGTAATCACAAACCAATTGGAAATACGTTTGGCATCCGCACCAAAAACCCAGTAAAAAAAATGAACACAAACACACGGAGTTTACACGCAGATGTAAATAAATAAATAACTGCGGCTCCCCCGCCGAAATGCCAACGGGTTAAACCCGTTTAAACCGCCCGCGATATTCCAAATCGAACCTGGCCATCTCCGCGGGAGGTAGGAACTTATCACTGGCTCCAACTGCATTTGAGGTGAGAATTAAAGTGACCCTGGCATTAACTTTATGGCCGAAAAGCATTCAACAATTTTATCATCGCAGGCATTAGCATTCGCCAGCCATATTTTAGCTTAATGTTGAAAGACAAAGGTAGGGAGTACACAGGTACATGGCGATATAAACCATTTAAATGCAAAATGTAAATGTAATTTAAATAATCATTTTATATGATTAAGTTACTGCAAGTGTCATGCAAATGTTTCTATCGACGCTGAAAGCTAAATGTATAAAATGTAGCATTTTTTTTGACAACCAATTGAAAACAAAAAGTAAAATGTAATAACTCGATGAACTTGCAACAAATTTTCAAATAATTAGAAACTTAAGCCTAAAAATGTTTAAAAAATTTAATTAGCCACAGTGCATATTTGATTAAAAATGTACATATTTTTTTTTTTCAAACACATTCACAATTTTCAAGGCTTAGTGCCAGATTCAGCCATGTTAAGATAAATCACTCTTATGAGATTAAGCCGAAGCAAAACAAGCGCAAATGTCATTGGCCTGTGAGGCAACAAAAAGGGAAAACAATGCTTCATTAAAGGAGGAAAGCGAACACAGAAACGCATTTAATTTGTTTACAAAATATAGGTAAAAGGGCTGCCAAAGCTGCGGCCAGGGCGTTTCGCTTTCCCCCCCGGGAAATGGAAAATAGGAAGAGCAACTCCCCGAAAGCAATTAAAGTCGCCCAGTCTGCGAATGCCAGCGACGACTGCAGTTTGCATTAGAAGCGAACCCCAGAACGATGCTTTCGGTTGTTGCAACATCGCCATGATTAATGACCAGACACTGGATGCCCTTCTTCGAGCCACTGCCGCAAGCCCACCTCCTAACCCCTTCCCCGGTGCCACCCAGCCGCCTTCCCCCTCCGCAGATACCCCCTCAAGTGCCGAGCAATTATAAGCCAAAAACTGGCAACATTGCGAGTCTCTGGCAGACGTCAATCAGGCCGAGAATCCATACTTGGTGCACTCTAAAAAATGACAAGGAAGTACTAGAGCTGCTTCAACAATCACGATCCCTAGAACTAAATAGCAACATCAGTGTTGATTTAAATATATATATTAAAAAAGAAACCTTGAGAACAAAAAGGAACATGTAGTTCTTATTAATAAATGATTAAAATGCTAAAACTATTTCCCCTTAACAAGAAGTGAAGAAATAGTGGTCCAACTACTAGCAGCTTTTTTCCACTGTGCACGAAAATAGTTACTTTGCTATTCCACGCACCAAAGGCCAAATTAATAAAATCAAAGCAGTAGCAACAAGAATTTAATAAAATCTTACTCGCAAGAAGGAATTCGGAATGGGAAGGAGGTCCTTGCTAAATGGATGGGGTAAAAATGCAGCACAGGACATGGCGAGGTGGCGGGTGGATGGGTGGTTGGGTGGTTGGGTGGTTGGGTGGTCCGGCAAAGAAGATTAATGATTGCAATAAATCCAGTGACAGACAGACACAGCCAGCGAGCGAAAGACGCACTAATAGTGCTCACCAGCAGCAAGGACACAAAGGATACTCCGCTGGCTGCTAATAATGCGCAAGTTGAGCCCAAGTTGAAGGAATCGTGGCCAGCTTACGGAGACCACCAGCAGCTGGCTCCGCATGTGAGCATTCTCATTGGGATTGCGACTGCGACGCGCTGTGGATTGGAAATGGTCCGGGGAATGGCACCATTACGCTGATTAACACACGCGCAGGGGTGACTCCTGCCGCTGCTGCTCCGTGTCCTGTTTCCACTCCCGCTCCTCCTCCTGCTCCTGCTCCTGCTCCCTTTGCCGGCTTCTGGTGCTGATGCCAATCCCAATCCCAAGCCCAAAACCCAAACCCAATCCCGGTACCGCTCCCGCTGATAACGTCGCACAACATGCCATAAGCTGCCCGACTGCCGATTGCCAGCTAGCGACTGCTCATTTGACCGTTCCCATCCCGCTTGGCCCCTTGGGGTGTGAAATGCCAAACAGCAGCGGAAGCACACTGAAAGAAACACCAATGCATTTCGAAGAATTTCTTCACTTGGTGGAAAATGTAATAGGAATTGAAAAGAGCGGCCAAACTTAAGAACTGCAATAAAACAAAGGTAATCCTATTAATATAAGTTTTAGAAAAGGACTTGGCATCTGTAGCTTAAATATAGGACCTACAAAATATATTAAAAATCCCCGTATTATGTACATTTTGCAGTGATGGATGTAGTGATTGTTTTTCTCTCTGCAACAATACAGCAAGGCGCCGCAGGAGAAATTCATCATCTTGCTGGGCCGCTGGTGCCATATCCTTAAATCTAATTACGACTTAATCGACGCCACTGGCGACAGTTGCAGCGAAAATGAAGCAGTTTGCCGGACTCGGGAGGACGAACCACCACCATGGGCATCATGGGCACCAGGAGCACCAGGAGCAACCACAGGCGACTTCCACCACCGGGCTTATGATGCTCAATTGATAAAGTCAAGTCCGGACACAGTCCCATGTGCTGCCATATCCTCTTCCACTGCAGCCATCCCCCATCCCAAATTCCGATTCCCATTCCCGATCCCAATCCCAGGGAAATCGCATCCCCCGCCGCTTTTCGCCAACTGCCACGCTTTACATGTGTTAATCACAGAATGGCACTGCTCCTGGTCTCTTTTGGGCTCTTTTGTCTTCTGGCCAACGCATTGTTAGTTTTAATTGTCTAAAAAGCGCGAACAACAATGCACTTGGCAGCCCACTAGTGGCAATAGCAGTTGCAATACCAGTAACAACAATGCCAGGAAGGACGACGCTCGAGAGCAAATCGCTGCGAATGCGGGATACTCAGCCAAAGTTAAGTGGGTAATGCATAGAAGTGTCCTGCTGATTTATCATTGTTTTACCAATTTCAAGGGCCTCACAAGTTTGTTTAAGCGGAACGTTTAAGGAAATAATTATTTCATTAACGTGGAAATTGGACAAGCAACTTATGATATGAGCAACATAAAATTGGTGTATTTAAATGATTTAAATAAATCCCCCTCAAAAGGACGTGGAATTTCATAATAGCCACTTGAAATGCCAACTCCTAGCTGCTGGAAAAGTCGAAATGACCCCTTGTCAGGATGCGGAAAAGGGTAAAAATAATAAAAACTAGAGACAACATTTGATGATGGTTTTGTTTTGCATATTGTGCCGTGTTGTTAGCCTGTTGTTCCCTTGCGCTTTTGTTTTCTAACACCCGCAGCGACAAACACACACACACACACACACATGCACGCACACATGGGCGGTGGAGGAGGGGCGGGCAGGGGGCGGGCAAGGACACGGAGAGTGTTTGTATACGTGCGTGCAAATATCATTGCAGAAGCGTACGTGTGGGCGTAAATGAATAAAATGGCTCGAGCCGCCGAAAAACGATAAATTCAATCGAAAATCGTTACATGTCAATGCATTAATCGGCCATAATCCCATTATGGCGCAAGGATATGCCCTTGCCGTCCCTGTCTCCCTTTCTATCGCCGTCCCACTCCCGCTCGCGCCCATCGAGCGATGCGTGAAAAATATGGCCACGCATCCTTTTGTTTTCCGTGTATTTGTATATTTGCGTGTGTGAGTGTGTGAGTGTGTGCCTGTGTCGCATTTTATATTCATGCCCGCTCATGTTTTGCTTTTGTTCTTGTTGTCGTCCTTTTTGTTTGCCCGTTTGCCCGTTTGATGTTTGTTTTGTGCTTTTCCGAACGGTTTTATCTGCGGCTCAGCGTCGCGCATTTTCCGCTTTTCCGCCGCCGCTGCCGCCGCCTCCGCCTCGCATTTGACAAATGGCTTCTGGCCTGCCAGTCCGCCGATCTGGGATTCGATTTCGGGATCCAGGATTCGTCGCTGTGCATTCCCCCACCCTACACACTACTCCCCCTTACCGTTTTACATTTGATAAAAATTCCATCTATTGCATTATATTTACCTTGCAACTGCTGCAGCGGATTGCAGGATTGCAGGATCACAGGATTGCTGGATGTCCGATGGCGATTGTGCGGCTGCTGGCCACAATGTTGATGCCACAACAATGGCCGACGCTAAATCGCAGAGCTATAGATGGATGATGAGTGTCGACTGGGGAAAGAGTTGCAGTTTCAAGTGCAACACAACGAGGCAACAAATGTTGCGATTTAATCTTGCATTCTCTCAAATTCTTTCATGGTCTTCAATAATCAAATTGGGAATGGAAAATTTAATAGCAGGTAGGAGAAGATTACAAAAAAGTTTAGGCTCTGTCATATATCAAATTGGAAAAAAAATTGAATATTACATTTTATTTGCAAGCCTTGAAGGCATGGCCAAAACTTTAATCTTATCTCAACTTTTTGCAAAAACCAATCAAAAGTAGTTAAAGTTTCGTTCCGTTTATCAGCAAAGTGCAAAAACAATAACTGAATTATGGCCAAAGTTGGAACATTTCCAATATGAGACAGGAGAATTTATTAATATATTTCGGCAGAGCGGCGGCATCAACTCCCTTTAACAGGCAACCGAAAGCCCCATTTCGAATGTCATATTTCAGAAATCATAAGCTCAGCGCGACAACAAATAAAAAAGAGAAAAGTAGCATGAAAATTGTTATAATTCCCGGGAAACCGACAGGCGTGGGATAGGGGGATAAAATTGCGTTTGGGGGAAATCCTGGTGGCCGGGGTTCCGATTCGGAAAAGCGGATGAGGCACGACGACATTCGAACGCATAAAAATGCCACAGAGCCGGTGCGATGTTTGTGCCTTAGGGCTGCCCCTGCCCCTGCTCCTGCTCCTGCTCCTGATCCCGATCCCGCTTCCTCCTGCTACGTTATATCCACTTTATATGCTCGCAGGATGTCCCAATTACTTTGAGGCACCCACAAACACACAGATACAGACACAGACACAGACACAGTCACAGCTACCTCGCTCCCCGTTGCTCGTGTATCGTATTTCAAGCCAGCCATGTGCGAATAGAACTTAATCTGCAACAAAATGTCGCCAAAGGTGGTTGGCCACGTCCTTTTCGCCTCGCAAGATTACTTTCTATATTTCCCAACGTCTTTTCCACATATGTATGAATATCTTCTTCTGCGTATGTGTGTGTGTGTGTGTGTGTGTTCTTGTGCCCCATAACGTAGGCCACATAATTTTTTTCGCATGCCCTGGGAGCGCACGAAGGATTTGTGACGGGATTTCCTTTTCTATTATTGGTATTAGGCATGTCCTGTGTGTGTTATGCATTTAAATTGCGTATTTTTCTCAGCGATTTGTCTGCTTATCGTCGTTTCGAGCCCGGCCACGCCCCCAGGCAGCCAGGTTTTCTTTCACCCCACCCCCCGCTTACCATACTTTCCTTGGCTCCATTGGGCGGGGCTAAAATTTCTTAATGTTTATGGCCTGGGCGAACGTTTTTCATTAAATTTCCTTGGCTAGGCCTAGCTCTAAGTACTTTACGATGTCCTGCGAAATTATGGCACTAAAATGTGCTTTTCATATTGCCTACCAGGAGTCCTTTTTCTCCGTTCTTTTTTCAGCACAGCAATTTTTATGTAATTTTAAAACAAATACTCGAGAGAGTCCTGCCATGCTACATTACACTCGAGCCCACACACACACACACACACACACACACACACACACAGAGACAGAGAAGCGGTCAGAGCGTGGGCAGACCCGCATTATCCTTTTATCCGACCACTGCTGACCAACGCTGCTGGCCACGTTATCAGCACGAGCAGCAAAGGCAGCAAAGGCAGCAAAAGCGGGAAAAGCAGGAAAAGCTGCACAAGCGGCGACCGCAGCAATTTTCAACCCTTCTCATTAGAGGATTTCAAAGGATAAAACGCGCTGCGATGCGCTTTGTTGTTGAGTGATACTTTGCCTAGCTAAACTCGTAGGTCCACTCAAAAACTAGTTTTTGAAGTTATTCAAACACAAATAATAATAAATAATAATACAAATGAAAAGAAGTTTACCACACAATAATCATCATATAAAATACCTAGTGACATGTATTTTATTTTTTATTTTACATAACTTAAATATTAATATTCTACATTTAATTTCTCTAATAGAAAACCCAAAGATTTATAATGCAACGTAATATTTATAAGTGAAAAGATAAGCTTTTCCACCAAAGTTTTTGCGCAGTGCACCCACTGAGTGGGCGGAGTTTTGAGCTAGCCGTTGGCCATTTGGTCGGCATTAGTTTGAACCCAGCTTGGGCTCCTCCTGCTCCTGCTCCTGCTGCTCCTGTTCCTACTGCTGTTCCTATTCCTATTCCAATTCCTGTCGCTGTACAGGCAAGGGTTACATTTCCGTGTTTGTTTATTCAAACGGAAGCAAAGTCGTTCTGTTATAACGCCAGGGACTGAACCCCCTTCCACTTCCCCGCCCTTCGCCGCCCTGCACTGCCATTTCCATAGTACACAACTATGTACATCAACATCCTTTGCACCCTTTGTTGGGCACATCCTTCCACGACTCCTTGTTGTTCGGCTGCTGATGTTGCTGCTGTGCATGCAGGCGATCAAAGCTCAGGGCAATTAATCATTTTGTTTGCCCTTTACACCCATTTATTCAGCCTGAACGCCCCAAAGAGCAGCCTCACTGCCGTTCCAATGGGCTGGCCAGGCCAGGCGAAGGCCGGGCGAAGGCCAGGAGCAGGGGCATCTGGCCCAGGGGTGGCAATGGGTTATCCTCGAAACGCTCGATAGAACAGGACCAGTTCCTCGGCGGCGGAGGGGAGGCAAAGGAGCACGAATGGAGGCCTGGCAGTCATCATGGCACTTGCTTGCCGGGCATCAATCTCCCGCCTAAGCAAGAGCACTTTTGGCGCCCATTCTGCTGGCCCAAACAGAAACAGAAATCCAGAGCCCCAGCGAACGAACAGCAACCAGCAAGTGGTACCCAGCACTTGCAGGATAACAGGGTATGTGTACACAGAATGTGCCCAAGAAAATTTGATAAATTATCCAATAAAAGCTACTCTCAAAATACACACTGCTCTGAAATGATAACACTGAACAAACTTTAATACTAAATTTAGTTTTACTTAATTGGTGAACAATGCAGTGAGCTCTTGATTTAAATTATTAAGAGAATGATACCTAATAAACAAAACTGTTACTTATCAAAACTAAAAACATGAGCATAAATCCATTTTGATACCCTACAGATACGCTATAGAGGACCCTCATGTTCTCCTTTCGGCATAGTATCTCATCTTTGGCGCAATTTGGAATCGTTAGGCAGCCGGAGTACCATTATCCATCCGCCACCCTTTTGATTTAGCCCACGCCTCCATTAGAAGCCCGATTTTGACCACACTGTGACTTTTGGCCGGGGGCGTGTAAGTGGGCGGCGAGAGGGGGCGTGGACCTGGCCGGAGGCATGGCTTTTTACACTAATGGAGGCGTGGCGCTGGCATGGTATTCGTGATGCGGCTGATGCCGATGCCATAATGAGCTCAATTCCCAAAGAATGTTGTATGCCCCATCCAGGCGTCCCGGCATCCTGTTTCAGATTTCTGATTTCTGGCTTTGCTGGCTTTTCTGTTTGAGTTCCAGTTTGAGTTTGAGTTTGGCAACGGCATCAATGGCGTCAATTATTTCATTGTCCCCATCGTTCTCGTGGCTCGTGGTCCTCCATGTTGTTGACTTGTAACTGATGACGCTGCTCTTTGTGGCGTTGAAAATTTTGTGCTGATTTAGCATGAAACAATTGGTATATATCATTGACTTGAAATACCCTAAGAGAGATTCAGACGACGAGGAGCGTTGATAAATAATAATTTAGTGGCTTAAAATGGAAGATACACAGAACTTTGAATAAGATACAATTCTTATTCCTTCTACTTCCTTCCTACTTATTCCTTTCTTCCTACTTATAATTGTTATTATTAGTAAAAATCAAAATAAAATTGATTTAAAAATATAAAAGCTCTTTAAAAGGTGTTATATATCTCATTTCAAGGATAGGATATCATCTATTCGTCGTATTGAGGCATTCAATTCTGGTATCTTCATTTTTTCCGATTGGCATGAGTCCTTGTGTGGTTTGCTGTATTTACTGCGTAGTTTGACAAATTGCAGAGCATGGGCAAGTTAATCCAAGGAGCTGGAGGAGATGAGGACCACATCGATGGACGATAATTGAGCAAATTTAAGGAATTGTGTGGCCAGAGGCTGGCATCACTCAAAACGAGGAAAAGACCGAAGGCTTCACTCCACTGATGTCATCGTTCAACTCGTTCGAGGATAAAGCAAATATCCTGTGAGCAGGAAAATCCACTCCCGCTGTCAGTTATTCAGTTAATTTGGAGTCTTGTGCAATATTTAAAAGAGCCACGCAGAAAACGTCCTTGTTAATAACTTATGTGGGTGCAGGCACTTGGGTTCACCTGTGCTCGTCCTTTTTTTTCATACATTTTGTGTGTCGCGGATTTATATTCCACTCACCCGTTCCCATCAAACGAAACTGTCACATTTCAGGTTACATTTTTATTTATTACATTTATTATGAGAAATTCTGCATGCGCGCATACTCAAGTGTTGAAATGCAATAAAAGTGAGATGCCAAGCAGTGAGAAGCCCGCATCCCAGACCCATTTCCCATTTCCCATTTTCCCCGCCCATTTTCCCCGCCCAGTTTCCCACTTTTCCATTTGCAGCTACGTGCATGAATATTCGCTCACCTTTTTCAGCTCCTTTTTTCCGTACTTTTTTCACACTTTTTTCCCCATACGCAATTCGCATAATTTTACACACGAAGTAATTTCGCAACACCCCTCGCACACACTCACACTCACACTTACACTCACACACACAGACACACACACACGAGTGCTCACATAACTCACACACTCGCAGCTCCTTTTGAATTTTCACACCAATTTTTCAACTCGACAAACCCGCTTGGAAAAAAGGAAGCGCTGAAAATAAAACAGCAGCCAAGGAAGAAAAAAGAGGATGCCCCTTAACCCCCCGTCATATAAGAAGGAGTTTCGGGAGTTGGGGAGAAGGACTATCATCAGCATTCCATGGGAAACGCACGCTGATGTGCGAGAAAAACACATCCTGCAGATGGAAATGGAGTAGAGTGGATGGGGTGGTTGTGGGGGAAAAACCATGGGGATGGCGATGGAAATGGGCAGAGGAAAATCCTCAATCGCACGGCCAGTCCGCCGTTGGTTCGTCTGTTAGCCCAATTTGAATGCGCTGGCGCATATATCATTCCGGTTGACAGGACAATTCTCTTATCTGCGCAAAGCCAACACAACAGCCACACCAGGATATTGCCGGCCTGGCCAAAAGCATCGGCAGCAGCAGCAGCAGAATCGGACTCTGAGCCTGGCCAAAAACCAGACCAGAGCCAGACCAAACTGGAGGCCAGAAGCCGGCTTCAGAGCCACAGAGAAAGCCCGCCAACTTGGCCTCCGGCCGCTTTGTTCGCCGTTCATGTCCTGGCCAAGTGTCACTACCAAATGAATTTTTAAAAGTGCGAGCAATAAGTGTTCTTGTCAAATCAAGCGCAGTTGTTTGTACACGCCTAGTTCGAACACTCCAAAAAGTAGTAGTTTTTAGTAAAGGGGCATGTTAGGTAGTCAAATTGTCTAATTATTAATATTCACAGCTAACATATTAGGCAGTTAAAAACTGCCAGTTATATTTGTCCATTTATATTCACTTCACCAGGATCATTATTTAAGGGAATTATTGAACTCTAATCTTCTAAGACCAGTAAATCTAACCACACTTAAAGGAACCCAAAAGAAATCAAAGTCAGTTGATCAGCAATCAATGTGCTCGTGGGAATGGGAGGCCATTAGAGGCACAGATTTTGATGAAGTCGCGCCGTCACAACACCATTCACTTCAGCCACTCATCCGATGGAAGCCGGGATGGGAGCAGTACGTGTGACCCATTTATCAGGCAGCTGCAGCCCAAAGACAATCCAAATTAACGCACAGCAACAACACATCGGAGCTCCTGGTCAATCACAATCTCCGCGTGTGTGTGTGTGTGTGTGTGTGGGAGTGTGTGAGTGTGGTGTGTGTGTGTGTGCTGGCTTGTAATTTGTACAAGCTGCTGTTGTCGTCGTTGTCATTAAAAAGCCATTTCGCCCATATATCATCGCAGTCAGGCAGCAGTAGCAGTAGCAGTCCGCCCCCAATCCGATCCGTTTTGCTCCGCTCTGCGCTCTCCACGCCCACAGCTCCGTTCGTCCGTCGTCCTTCGTCCTTGGTCCTGCCAGGCATATAAATTACTTTATGATATTGTTTTGAACCTGCGCGACAAATAATATTGTCAGCGATTGGGGGAGGCTGGATTTACGGGCGGCGAAGGGGTGAGAGGTCATGTCGCCAGCTGGCAGCGTCAAAAATTGAAAGTTTCTGTGCCGGATTGGCATGGCTATTCCAATTTGCTATTGGGATTGGGATTGGGACTCGGATTGAGATTTAGTCAAGCGAGCGAAACGCTTTAACCGCACTTATGGCCCATTTGAATATCCTGTGATCCTGTGTCTGCCCTGCCTGCCACTTGGACCCCGTGTGTCCGGGCAATAAAAACGTCACTGCCAACCGGCACACACGTACACACACACACACACACACACGTACACACGCACACACACACACATTTTTTCGGAAGCTTCCGCACTCACTCTTACACGTTTATACGCACTTATCAGGACCCCAAAGTCGGCAAAGGAAGCAAGGACATCAGTGTCAATTCAATTTTATTTTCATTGTGTCATAACAATAACATAAAATTAAAATAACATAAAAGGGAAATTGAGGATGCACATACAGCTCGGGCGGGCAAATATCCCGGCGAGAGGGGAGGGGAGTGGTGGACTCAACGCGGCGTGAAATCGTCAGGCAGTTATCCTTGGCTACATTTCATCAGCGGCAAACATTTAAAAATATAAAGAAACAAGCGCACAAAGGATGCGCAAGGAAGAGCCGAAGCAAAAGGCGGCGGACAAAAGTTGTGCATAAAACAGGAAACGGAAACACATCAGCGTGGCGGAAGTCAAAAAGTCGTCACATTCACATAACAATGATGGCAGCCATCGCATCCTTTTGCTCCTTCTGCTCCTCTTGCTCGTTCTGCTCCTTCTGATTTCATTGTTTTGCCTTTTTTAGCGCACATGTGGGTGGGTGGTTGCCATGACGTAACAACATTTATGGCGTAAAGTAAGTAACGTAATAATGTCGCCAACAGTTACCAAAAAAGAGCTGAAAAACCCAGAAAAGGGGGGAAGCAGCAGCGGGCTGCCTGCCAGTGGCCAACAATGGCTGCCCCCATTTTTTTGTCCGTTTTGTTATCCTTTGGCGGCCAGGATAACTCGCTTTCTGTCTGGGCCGGCGCTTCTGCCGCTGTTGTTGTCATCGTTGTCAGTGTCTTTTTGTCGTTGTCAGGAATTCATTTGGAAAATTAATAAAAATATATGCACAGCAGCAAGGTCCTGCGGGCGATTTAAGGGGCGCGAGTTAAAGTGCTCCCAATTAACCTTAAAGGCGGGAAAAGTCTAGAGAAACATGCGAATTTGATCAGTTTTTCGTTCTCTTGTATAAATGTTCCCCTTCTTCCTTTTCACCTGCACGTACACAATTAGTTAGATTTGATATATCATAATGTAATGTATTATGGTTCTCTCTCTCTATCAGTCAATATCATTTCCCCTAAGTGCCTGTTCATCAAAAGTTCTGTCCCCTGCACAAGACATCATTAAGGCCAAACAATCTAATAGACATTATCGACCCCGCCCACTTAAAAACCAAGCTATTCAAATTTCTGGCGGCATTATCTGTGTCTGCAGGAAATCCACCCAATTGGGGCGCAATTTTTCAATTTCCCATGAAACGCATATTTGGCATACAATTCGATTAGAAATGCTTTGCTTTTCGAAATAATAAATTAAATTTCTACCACCGCACCCCACGCGAATTTCCAATGCCATTAACACCATCTAGCCCCTGTTTTTATTTATATTTTCGTTTTATTTTATTTATTTTTTTTTTTTTCATGAGAGCCGCGAACCTCGCGGGGTGCAAAAGGTTGCGAAATTGCGACTTGTTGGGGAATTCCTGCGGCAGCGGTCTGGAAAAAAAAGGGAAAACGCGGGGGGAATCAATTTCCTGCAAAACAGAATCCTTAGAGCCGGCGAGGGCTTTTCTTAAAATAACAAAATTACTTTCCGCATGCAGGCCAAGTCAAGCCCAACCGATCCGATCCGAGCGGAATGCCATTGACAACCATTAATCATGGACGCCTGTCAGGGCGGGTCGCCATCCTGGCGGGTGGGGGGTGGTGGGTGGTTTAGTGGGTGGGGATTTGGGTGTGGGAGTGGATGTTGATGTGAGTGTGGGTGTGAGTGTGAGTGTGAGAGCCGATTGTCCTGCACTGCAATGCTGATACTTTTTCCTTTCCTTCCTCCAAACTGTGTGCCTGCGGTGGAACATGCTAATGCCTGCCACTGGGGCTCAAGTCATGCTCCTGGCTTCCAGCCACGCCCAGCTGCGAAATTGACAAGCCAGCCGAGTGCGTTGTGTGACATGACACTTGCGAAGGACCAAGGCCTGAGCAGCAGGACCAGGCACTGGTCACAGGCACCAGGAATAGAAATTGGATGAGGACCAGCTCGGAGCACCAAGGACCAAGGACCAAGAAGCGGGCGTGGGCGTGGGCGTGGTCGTGTGCCTGGCCAGGTCGGAGGCGTTCAGGGGAAGTCAGGTTATGTATGCCATCATTAGACGTGGTCCGTTTGCCACGCCCGTGCTGTTGCAAATTGGCAGCTCGGCAATGGACGGCCATCATGTCATGTGACAGCAACTGGCGCAAGGAGGCCGAGGGGTAATCGGAGTATGAACACCGTGACAAAGGCACAAGGAATTCAAATGTTTTGCAGATTATTAGACAATAATATCATTAGGCAATAAACCCAACGAAACTGTGACTAAACACTGAGAACTTTCATATTTACATAACTATTATGGCTTAACACCAGTAATTTTGTGTTCGCGAACATACGATTAGAGTTCCCTTAAAAGTGTAACAGCTTAAAAATGTGTAAAATTGTTATAGGCAAAAATTCACGACTCCCACTGGCATTTTCTGCGTGTGCACTCGATTCGAAGCCCATGTTGATGGCAAGTCAAAGTTCAATGTGAAAAGCCGAAATACCGATTGCCAAGATGCAGAACGCAGTAAGTGGGAGGCGAAGTAGGCTGGGACATTGTCTAATTGCTCACTTCATGGGCAGCGAAAGGGTTTTGGAAGGGTGTCCTTTGGGGGGAGTGGGACGGATAGTGCCATGTCATAAAGTGCATGAGGCCCCGCCCCCTGAAAATCCAACAACGAAAATTGCGAAATGCGCGCTGAAACTGTGATTTGTGTGGGCAGCCGATAGTTGACATGTATTTTCAATTTAAAGGCCAGCACCTCGGCCACGCCCCCTGCCTTCGGCTGGACACATCTCCTGGTCAATAATGAATTCCATTCATTTTGTCTGGGCCACGCGCTTCGCCTCCTCCTCGTGCTATTCATTTATGCAATTGCAAATGCATTTCGTCCCGGGCACAAGTTTGCGAGTCCTTGGCCAGGAAACGTGACAGAACAGCAGGCAGGGAATCGGAATCGCAATCGCAATCGGAATCGGGTTCTCCTTCTCCCCCCCCCCCCCCCCCCCCCCCCCCTTCCGACAGCGATAAAACTTTATGCACTGCAAAATGGGAACAAGAAGCAAAGGAGCAAAGGAGCTGGGAACTGGGAGCTGGGAGCTGGGAGCTTGAAGTAGAGGAATAGGGGAGCAAGGAGCTGGGGACCCGGCATTGACATTTCAAGTGGACCCCATCCTCGGAAGCGCCATCAGAATAGTTTTAATAATGCACAAGACGACGACCAACGAGTGAGTCCGGTCTGCAGCATAAAATCCAGGACATACGAGCAGGACTTTCTAGCAGAAAACAGATAGAGAGAGTTAGCGTGGAGGAGGGAGCAAGCGGGGGTCAGATAAGATCCGGCACAAGTAACTGAAAGAAATAAAAGAACGAGAGGAGCAAACATGAAAATTCAATGCAACTTTGTCTATTCGATGTCAAAATGAATACTTTTGCATTATTTATGTCGGCGCATTTGTTTGTCCAACTACAACCGATAACGAAGGACGAGGACTGGTCTGATGGCATGAAATTAAGGATGGGCAAGGCAGCGGCATCCGTTGAGTGAGCATACGAAGAGTATAGGCCAGTATCCTACATAGATGGCTTAAAGCAAATACTTAACTGAGCTCATTAAACTTGAACTTTGCGTTGATTTAAGGCAGTGAATAGTACTTAATCTGACACATAGGTGGCGCCGCAAGTGATCTTTTTCAAAGCTGTTGCATACTTACGGGCTCAGTTCGAAATCAATACGATCCTCTTACTTCAGTTATAAGATAAATCGTTTTAAGATGTTTGCGAACACGAGCTCATTTAAGATACCTATTCTCAAAATTGTCAAGGCATTCGAGTCACCAACCCTCCCTCCATATACATAAATTACACCCTGTATTTTTTTCCTCCAGTCAAGAGTGCTCTTCAGAGGACCGGCAAATGCCAAAGTTATTTTGGGACAGCAGTAAAGATATGTTGGCTGAAGTGGATGTTGCCGTATTGAGTTCAAAAGGACACTTCAGCGACAAGGACGTGTGTATGCAACCAAAACCACTTGAAGGTCTTTAGCCAGGCGCTTACAAGTTGTTCACCCAAAAAAGAGTGGGAATATTGAGAAAATTAACTCGTAATATGTTTCCTTACGTAAATAATATTTAATTTGTATTACTTTAAGGCTTTATGTCCTGAGTGAGTTAACATATATAGCTCGCAGGATTAGCATTATTCGCTTCGCTCTATAAACTTAAACTTAAAAGGTATATTTGGCTGCACAAAGAACTTTGCCTTAAAGGCATTTTCGATGGGATAGTCGAACCCGATCTCAAAGTTTCTAACCAACCGCGAAATGGCTATCTCCAGCATCATATCCACAATCCGTTTGCCTGCACAAGATCTTGGTCCAAAGCCAAAGGGCAGATACATAAAAGGAGTGGCAGTTTCACCCACCAAATGGGAGTTGGACTCGTCGCGCAGCCATCTCTCAGGGATAAATTCCCTAACCTTGGGCACAAACTGCTCCATATTGGCCATCTGGTAGTTGGCCGCAATGCCAACATCCGTTCCGGCCACAACTCTATATCCACTGAGCACCACATCGTGGGGCATTCGGCGAAGGGTTCCCGGACCAATGGGATACATTCGAATGCCCTCCTTGATACAGGCCCTCAGATAGGGCATATTGCTCATACTTTCAATGGTCGGCGTGGAGTCCTTGTTGGGTAATATCCTCCTGACCTCTTCCAGAAGTCGAGCCTGCTTATCGGGACTCTTGGACAGGCTGAATAGGATTCCGCCTAGGGTAACAAGGGTCTGCCCATAAGATATTGTCAACTGAAGTATTTTTGAAGTGATTAAATTGTTAACTTACCGGATCCGCTCCTGCAAAAAGCAAGTCCATGGCTATGATCACTGCTGTTTGGCGATCAAAGCGGGCCAACTTCTCCAGCAGGCTAGTTTCCAAGCCAATCTCATTCAGTTTTCCGGCCTTGGCGTCCTCCTCGATCCGTTTTAAAGCGTTCCCAATGTGGGAATAGCAAAAGTCCGTTATGGTATCCAGTGAACGCATGAGCTTCTTGAAATTTGGCATGGGAAAATATTTCCAGAAGGCGGGCATCATATCCAGCTGAAAACCCAGCTCGACCACATCCTGCAGAGCCAAAACTAGCTCTTGAATATCCTTGTTTTCTCGCTGTTCTCCCAATAAACCAAGATGTGTGTTCAGGGCGACGGAGCAAATCGATTCGATTACCAAATGCCGAATGTCCACGACAAAGTCATCTGGCATCTCTTGCGTGACAGGATCTCGAATAGCGCGAATGCTTGAATCGAATTAAAGAAGCTGGTTTAGAATCTAGTGAAAATCCAAACATGCTTACCGCTCCAGAAACTCATCGCTTACTTTCAGCAAATTCGTCATATAGAGCTTGGCGTTACGTGGTTGCAACAGAATGGGGTTGACAGCCGTGCGCATTTTTCCCCAAGCAGGACCATTTCTGAAAGTTCATATATTTATTAGACTTCAATCACTTTTTATATCCAGTTTACTTACCCCGAAGTCAACCCATCATAGCCATCGAATACTTCCCGCCGATGAACTCTTTTGAAGTAGTCCATTACCTCGAAACTCCTGCGGTAAGGATACTGACCTTCATTTCGAAAGATTACTTCGTAGTCCTGAGGATTCATCGTGAGCACCATATCGGTACCAGCCACACTGGGCATCCTAAAGATACTTCCATATTGTCGATTCATATCGAGGAACATTTCGTGAACCGGCAAATTTTTGTAGCGACCTTAAGAGAGGGTTTCAACAACAGGTTTGAACAACAACTCTACAATGAGAATACACTGGAGAGCTTTTCCTTCACTTACCGCCCGGCAGAAAAGCTCTGATCAATTGCAATTTGCTGGGTCCCGGAATATCAGCATACGATTTGGCCCCTTCGAAACTCGCCGCCTATTATTTTATAATACATACATATATTAATGTATATCTAACAAATATTTCACTTACCTTTTGGGCCAGTCCCCTGCATAGCTGGTAGATCTGGCCAGAGATCTGTTTGTTTGCGTTCCACTGCTTTGACAACATTTTGCAGACTAAAAAGATTCTTTCAACTTTCGATTAGAAAACTTTTTTGATTAATTCTCTTTCAGTGAGCTTGGCAAAGCTTTCAGTGCGCTCTTGTGCTCAGCGGGTGAGTATTTGATTAATATTGTTTATGTTTTTTCTGCCTTTTGTTTTGGTCTCGATTTCGTTGGAAAGATTGCCGAACTTGGAAATAAGCTTATTGTGATGTCATAATTGGAATGCCTATCTTAATTTTATATACTGGCACTTTTGCATAAATTCCATAGCCAGAGCCCGCCACTATCTGAGTAACGGGTATCTGATAGTCGGGAAACTGGATTATAATGTTCTCTCTTGTTAAGTACTTAAATTCATGAGTATTTCTCCTGTACTTCTCTATCAAACATGCATGTTACGTCATCAAACTGTGTTTAAAAGTTGGAACTCAATTTTTTGGCCATTTTTGGCAAATTTTAATGATGTTACCCCTTACAAAAAATGCGAAAATCGACCCAAAAACGAATTTCCCAAAATCCGTCAAAAAGTGATAGGGATCGTTAGCATTGGTAATTAGCTGCTCAAAACAGTTATTCTTTCATGTTTATGATCATTTTTAGCCAAGTTATGATTAAAATGCCAAACAAAAATATTTTAATTTTTGCCAAAATCCGTTTTTTCAAATTTTGATCATAAAATAATCAGTTTTTTTGCAACAACTCTAAAAATAATTGTCTAAATTCGGAATGGTATTCCTCGTTGCGTTCGTAGTTTAATTTCCCATCAAACTGTGTTTAAAAGTTGGAACTCAATTTTTTGGCCATTTTTGGCAAATTTTAATGATGTTACCCCTTACAAAAATTGCGAAAATCGACCCAAAAACGAATTTTCCAAAATCCGTCAAAAAGTGATAGGGATCGTTAGCATTGGTAATTAGCTGCTCAAAACAGTTATTCTTTCATGTTTATGATCATTTTTAGCCAAGTTATGATTAAAATGCCAAAAATAAATATTTTAATTTTTGCCAAAATCCGTTTTTTCAAATTTTGATCATAAAATAATCAGTTTTTTTGCAACAACTCTAAAAATAATTGTCTAAATTCGGAATGGTATACCTCGTTGCGTTCGTAGTTTAATTTCCCATCAAACTGTGTTTAAAAGTTGGAACTCAATTTTTTGACCATTTTTGGCAAATTTTAATGATGTTACCCCTTACAAAAAATGCGAAAATCGACCAAAAACGAATTTCCCAAAATCCGTCAAAAAGTGATAGGGATCGTTAGCATTGGTAATTAGCTGCTCAAAACAGTTATTCTTTCATGTTTATGATCATTTTTAGCCAAGTTATGATTAAAATGCCAAACAAAAATATTTTAATTTTTGCCAAAATCCGTTTTTTCAAATTTTGATCATAAAATAATCAGTTTTTTTGCAACAACTCTAAAAATAATTGTCTAAATTCGGAATGGTATACCTCGTTGCGTTCGTAGTTTAATTTCCCATCAAACTGTGTTTACAAGTTGGAACTCAATTTTTTGGCCATTTTTGGCAAATTTTAATGATGTTACCCCTTACAAAAAATGCGAAAATCGACCCAAAAACGAATTTCCCAAAATCCGTCAAAAAGTGATAGGGATCGTTAGCATTGGTAATTAGCTGCTCAAAACAGTTATTCTTTCATGTTTATGATCATTTTTAGCCAAGTTATGATTAAAATGCCAAAAAAAAATATTTTAATTTTTGCCAAAATCCGTTTTTTCAAATTTTGATCATAAAATAATCAGTTTTTTTGCAACAACTCTAAAAATAATTGTCTAAATTCGGAATGGTATACCTCGTTGCGTTCGTAGTTTAATTTCCCATCAAACTGTGTTTAAAAGTTGGAACTCAATTTTTTGGCCATTTTTGGCAAATTTTAATGATGTTACCCCTTACAAAAATTGCGAAAATCGACCCAAAAACGAATTTTCCAAAATCCGTCAAAAAGTGATAGGGATCGTTAGCATTGGTAATTAGCTGCTCAAAACAGTTATTCTTTCATGTTTATGATCATTTTTAGCCAAGTTTTGATTAAAATGCCAAAAATAAATATTTTAATTTTTGCCAAAATCCGTTTTTTCAAATTTTGATCATAAAATAATCAGTTTTTTTGCAACAACTCTAAAAATAATTGTCTAAATTCGGAATGGTATACCTCGTTGGTACCTCTAAATTCGGAATGGTATACCTCGTTGCGTTCGTAGTTTAATTTCCCATCAAACTGTGTTTAAAAGTTGGAACTCAATTTTTTGGCCATTTTTGGCAAATTTTAATGATGTTACCCCTTACAAAAATTGCGAAAATCGACCCAAAAACGAATTTTCCAAAATCCGTCAAAAAGTGATAGGGATCGTTAGCATTGGTAATTAGCTGCTCAAAACAGTTATTCTTTCATGTTTATGATCATTTTTAGCCAAGTTATGATTAAAATGCCAAAAATAAATATTTTAATTTTTGCCAAAATCCGTTTTTTCAAATTTTGATCATAAAATAATCAGTTTTTTTGCAACAACTCTAAAAATAATTGTCTAAATTCGGAATGGTATACCTCGTTGCGTTCGTAGTTTAATTTCCCATCAAACTGTGTTTAAAAGTTGGAACTCAATTTTTTGACCATTTTTGGCAAATTTTAATGATGTTACCCCTTACAAAAAATGCGAAAATCGACCCAAAAACGAATTTCCCAAAATCCGTCAAAAAGTGATAGGGATCGTTAGCATTGGTAATTAGCTGCTTAAAACAGTTATTCTTTCATGTTTATGATCATTTTTAGCCAAGTTATGATTAAAATGCCAATAAAAAATATTTTAATTTTTGCCAAAATCCGTTTTTTCAAATTTTGATCATAAAATAATCAGTTTTTTTGCAACAACTCTAAAAATAATTGTCTAAATTCGGAATGGTATACCTCGTTGCGTTCGTAGTTTAATTTCCCATCAAACTGTGTTTAAAAGTTGGAACTCAATTTTTTGACCATTTTTGGCAAATTTTAATGATGTTACCCCTTACAAAAAATGCGAAAATCGACCCAAAAACGAATTTCCCAAAATCCGTCAAAAAGTGATAGGGATCGTTAGCATTGGTAATTAGCTGCTCAAAACAGTTATTCTTTCATGTTTATGATCATTTTTAGCCAAGTTATGATTAAAATGCCAAAAAAAAATATTTTAATTTTTGCCAAAATCCGTTTTTTCAAATTTTGATCATAAAATAATCAGTTTTTTTGCAACAACTCTAAAAATAATTGTCTAAATTCGGAATGGTATACCTCGTTGGTACCTCTAAATTCGGAATGGTATACCTCGTTGCGTTCGTAGTTTAATTTCCCATCAAACTGTGTTTACAAGTTGGAACTCAATTTTTTGGCCATTTTTGGCAAATTTTAATGATGTTACCCCTTACAAAAAATGCGAAAATCGACCCAAAAACGAATTTCCCAAAATCCGTCAAAAAGTGATAGGGATCGTTAGCATTGGTAATTAGCTGCTCAAAACAGTTATTCTTTCATGTTTATGATCATTTTTAGCCAAGTTATGATTAAAATGCCAAAAAAAAATATTTTAATTTTTGCCAAAATCCGTTTTTTCAAATTTTGATCATAAAATAATCAGTTTTTTTGCAACAACTCTAAAAATAATTGTCTAAATTCGGAATGGTATACCTCGTTGCGTTCGTAGTTTAATTTCCCATCAAACTGTGTTTACAAGTTGGAACTCAATTTTTTGGCCATTTTTGGCAAATTTTAATGATGTTACCCCTTACAAAAATTGCGAAAATCGACCCAAAAACGAATTTTCCAAAATCCGTCAAAAAGTGATAGGGATCGTTAGCATTGGTAATTAGCTGCTCAAAACAGTTATTCTTTCATGTTTATGATCATTTTTAGCCAAGTTATGATTAAAATGCCAAAAATAAATATTTTAATTTTTGCCAAAATCCGTTTTTTCAAATTTTGATCATAAAATAATCAGTTTTTTTGCAACAACTCTAAAAATAATTGTCTAAATTCGGAATGGTATACCTCGTTGCGTTCGTAGTTTAATTTCCCATCAAACTGTGTTTAATAGTTGGAACTCAATTTTTTGGCCATTTTTGGCAAATTTTAATGATGTTACCCCTTACAAAAAATGCGAAAATCGACCCAAAAACGAATTTCCCAAAATCCGTCAAAAAGTGATAGGGATCGTTAGCATTGGTAATTAGCTGCTCAAAACAGTTATTCTTTCATGTTTATGATCATTTTTAGCCAAGTTATGATTAAAATGCCAAAAAAAAATATTTTAATTTTTGCCAAAATCCGTTTTTTCAAATTTTGATCATAAAATAATCAGTTTTTTTGCAACAACTCTAAAAATAATTGTCTAAATTCGGAATGGTATACCTCGTTGCGTTCGTAGTTTAATTTCCCATCAAACTGTGTTTACAAGTTGGAACTCAATTTTTTGGCCATTTTTGGCAAATTTTAATGATGTTACCCCTTACAAAAAATGCGAAAATCGACCCAAAAACGAATTTCCCAAAATCCGTCAAAAAGTGATAGGGATCGTTAGCATTGGTAATTAGCTGCTCAAAACAGTTATTCTTTCATGTTTATGATCATTTTTAGCCAATTTATGATTAAAATGCCAAAAAAAAATATTTTAATTTTTGCCAAAATCCGTTTTTTCAAATTTTGATCATAAAATAATCAGTTTTTTTGCAACAACTCTAAAAATAATTGTCTAAATTCGGAATGGTATACCTCGTTGCGTTCGTAGTTTAATTTCCCATCAAACTGTGTTTAATAGTTGGAACTCAATTTTTTGGCCATTTTTGGCAAATTTTAATGATGTTACCCCTTACAAAAAATGCGAAAATCGACCCAAAAACGAATTTCCCAAAATCCGTCAAAAAGTGATAGGGATCGTTAGCATTGGTAATTAGCTGCTCAAAACAGTTATTCTTTCATGTTTATGATAATTTTTAGCCAAGTTATGATTAAAATGCCAAAAAAAAATATTTTAATTTTTGCCAAAATCCGTTTTTTCAAATTTTGATCATAAAATAATCAGTTTTTTTGCAACAACTCTAAAAATAATTGTCTAAATTCGGAATGGTATACCTCGTTGCGTTCGTAGTTTAATTTCCCATCAAACTGTGTTTACAAGTTGGAACTCAATTTTTTGGCCATTTTTGGCAAATTTTAATGATGTTACCCCTTACAAAAAATGCGAAAATCGACCCAAAAACGAATTTCCCAAAATCCGTCAAAAAGTGATAGGGATCGTTAGCATTGGTAATTAGCTGCTCAAAACAGTTATTCTTTCATGTTTATGATCATTTTTAGCCAAGTTATGATTAAAATGCCAAAAAAAAAATATTTTAATTTTTGCCAAAATCCGTTTTTTCAAATTTTGATCATAAAATAATCAGTTTTTTTGCAACAACTCTAAAAATAATTGTCTAAATTCGGAATGGTATACCTCGTTGCGTTCGTAGTTTAATTTCCCATCAAACTGTGTTTACAAGTTGAAACTCAATTTTTTGGCCATTTTTGGCAAATTTTAATGATGTTACCCCTTACAAAAAATGCGAAAATCGACCCAAAAACGAATTTCCCAAAATCCGTCAAAAAGTGATAGGGATCGTTAGCATTGGTAATTAGCTGCTCAAAACAGTTATTCTTTCATGTTTATGATCATTTTTAGCCAAGTTATGATTAAAATGCCAAAAAAAAATATTTTAATTTTTGCCAAAATCCGTTTTTTCAAATTTTGATCATAAAATAATCAGTTTTTTTGCAACAACTCTAAAAATAATTGTCTAAATTCTGAATGGTATACCTCGTTGCGTTCGTAGTTTAATTTCCCATCAAACTGTGTTTAAAAGTTGGAACTCAATTTTTTGGCCATTTTTGGCAAATTTTAATGATGTTACCCCTTACAAAAATTGCGAAAATCGACCCAAAAACGAATTTCCCAAAATCCGTCAAAAAGTGATAGGGATCGTTAGCATTGGTAATTAGCTGCTCAAAACAGTTATTCTTTCATGTTTATGATCATTTTTAGCCAAGTTATGATTAAAATGCCAAAAAAAAATATTTTTATTTTTGCCAAAATCCGTTTTTTCAAATTTTGATCATAAAATAATCAGTTTTTTTGCAACAACTCTAAAAATAATTGTCTAAATTCGGAATGGTATACCTCGTTGCGTTCGTAGTTTAATTTCCCATCAAACTGTGTTTAAAAGTTGGAACTCAATTTTTTGGCCATTTTTGGCAAATTTTAATGATGTTACCCCTTACAAAAATTGCGAAAATCGACCCAAAAACGAATTTCTCAAAATCCGTCAAAAAGTGATAGGGATCGTTAGCATTGGTAATTAGCTGCTCAAAACAGTTATTCTTTCATGTTTATGATAATTTTTAGCCAAGTTATGATTAAAATGCCAAAAAAAAATATTTTAATTTTTGCCAAAATCCGTTTTTTCAAATTTTGATCATAAAATAATCAGTTTTTTTGCAACAACTCTAAAAATAATTGTCTAAATTCGGAATGGTATACCTCGTTGCGTTCGTAGTTTAATTTCCCATCAAACTGTGTTTACAAGTTGGAACTCAATTTTTTGGCCATTTTTGGCAAATTTTAATGATGTTACCCCTTACAAAAAATGCGAAAATCGACCCAAAAACGAATTTCCCAAAATCCGTCAAAAAGTGATAGGGATCGTTAGCATTGGTAATTAGCTGCTCAAAACAGTTATTCTTTCATGTTTATGATCATTTTTAGCCAAGTTATGATTAAAATGCCAAAAATAAATATTTTAATTTTTGCCAAAATCCGTTTTTTCAAATTTTGATCATAAAATAATCAGTTTTTTTGCAACAACTCTAAAAATAATTGTCTAAATTCGGAATGGTATACCTCGTTGCGTTCGTAGTTTAATTTCCCATCAAACTGTGTTTAAAAGTTGGAACTCAATTTTTTTGCCATTTTTGGCAAATTTTAATGATGTTACCCCTTACAAAAAATGCGAAAATCGACCCAAAAACGAATTTCCCAAAATCCGTCAAAAAGTGATAGGGATCGTTAGCATTGGTAATTAGCTGCTCAAAACAGTTATTCTTTCATGTTTATGATAATTTTTAGCCAAGTTATGATTAAAATGCCAAAAAAAAATATTTTAATTTTTGCCAAAATCCGTTTTTTCAAATTTTGATCATAAAATAATCAGTTTTTTTGCAACAACTCTAAAAATAATTGTCTAAATTCGGAATGGTATACCTCGTTGCGTTCGTAGTTTAATTTCCCATCAAACTGTGTTTACAAGTTGGAACTCAATTTTTTGGCCATTTTTGGCAAATTTTAATGATGTTACCCCTTACAAAAAATGCGAAAATCGACCCAAAAACGAATTTCCCAAAATCCGTCAAAAAGTGATAGGGATCGTTAGCATTGGTAATTAGCTGCTCAAAACAGTTATTCTTTCATGTTTATGATAATTTTTAGCCAAGTTATGATTAAAATGCCAAAAAAAAATATTTTAATTTTTGCCAAAATCCGTTTTTTCAAATTTTGATCATAAAATAATCAGTTTTTTTGCAACAACTCTAAAAATAATTGTCTAAATTCGGAATGGTATACCTCGTTGCGTTCGTAGTTTAATTTCCCATCAAACTGTGTTTAAAAGTTGGAACTCAATTTTTTGGCCATTTTTGGCAAATTTTAATGATGTTACCCCTTACAAAAATTGCGAAAATCGACCCAAAAACGAATTTCCCAAAATCCGTCAACAAGTGATAGGGATCGTTAGCATTGGTAATTAGCTGCTCAAAACAGTTATTCTTTCATGTTTATGATAATTTTTAGCCAAGTTATGATTAAAATGCCAAAAAAAAATATTTTAATTTTTGCCAAAATCCGTTTTTTCAAATTTTGATCATAAAATAATCAGTTTTTTTGCAACAACTCTAAAAATAATTGTCTAAATTCGGAATGGTATACCTCGTTGCGTTCGTAGTTTAATTTCCCATCAAACTGTGTTTAAAAGTTGGAACTCAATTTTTTGGCCATTTTTGGCAAATTTTAATGATGTTACCCCTTACAAAAAATGCGAAAATCGACCCAAAAACGAATTTCCCAAAATCCGTCAAAAAGTGATAGGGATCGTTAGCATTGGTAATTAGCTGCTCAAAACAGTTATTCTTTCATGTTTATGATAATTTTTAGCCAAGTTATGATTAAAATGCCAAAAAAAAATATTTTAATTTTTGCCAAAATCCGTTTTTTCAAATTTTGATCATAAAATAATCAGTTTTTTTGCAACAACTCTAAAAATAATTGTCTAAATTCGGAATGGTATACCTCGTTGCGTTCGTAGTTTAATTTCCCATCAAACTGTGTTTACAAGTTGGAACTCAATTTTTTGGCCATTTTTGGCAAATTTTAATGATGTTACCCCTTACAAAAAATGCGAAAATCGACCCAAAAACGAATTTCCCAAAATCCGTCAAAAAGTGATAGGGATCGTTAGCATTGGTAATTAGCTGCTCAAAACAGTTATTCTTTCATGTTTATGATAATTTTTAGCCAAGTTATGATTAAAATGCCAAAAAAAAATATTTTAATTTTTGCCAAAATCCGTTTTTTCAAATTTTGATCATAAAATAATCAGTTTTTTTGCAACAACTCTAAAAATAATTGTCTAAATTCGGAATGGTATACCTCGTTGCGTTCGTAGTTTAATTTCCCATCAAACTGTGTTTAAAAGTTGGAACTCAATTTTTTGGCCATTTTTGGCAAATTTTAATGATGTTACCCCTTACAAAAATTGCGAAAATCGACCCAAAAACGAATTTCCCAAAATCCGTCAACAAGTGATAGGGATCGTTAGCATTGGTAATTAGCTGCTCAAAACAGTTATTCTTTCATGTTTATGATAATTTTTAGCCAAGTTATGATTAAAATGCCAAAAAAAAATATTTTAATTTTTGCCAAAATCCGTTTTTTCAAATTTTGATCATAAAATAATCAGTTTTTTTGCAACAACTCTAAAAATAATTGTCTAAATTCGGAATGGTATACCTCGTTGCGTTCGTAGTTTAATTTCCCATCAAACTGTGTTTAAAAGTTGGAACTCAATTTTTTTGCCATTTTTGGCAAATTTTAATGATGTTACCCCTTACAAAAAATGCGAAAATCGACCCAAAAACGAATTTCCCAAAATCCGTCAAAAAGTGATAGGGATCGTTAGCATTGGTAATTAGCTGCTCAAAACAGTTATTCTTTCATGTTTATGATAATTTTTAGCCAAGTTATGATTAAAATGCCAAAAAAAAATATTTTAATTTTTGCCAAAATCCGTTTTTTCAAATTTTGATCATAAAATAATCAGTTTTTTTGCAACAACTCTAAAAATAATTGTCTAAATTCGGAATGGTATACCTCGTTGCGTTCGTAGTTTAATTTCCCATCAAACTGTGTTTACAAGTTGGAACTCAATTTTTTGGCCATTTTTGGCAAATTTTAATGATGTTACCCCTTACAAAAAATGCGAAAATCGACCCAAAAACGAATTTCCCAAAATCCGTCAAAAAGTGATAGGGATCGTTAGCATTGGTAATTAGCTGCTCAAAACAGTTATTCTTTCATGTTTATGATAATTTTTAGCCAAGTTATGATTAAAATGCCAAAAAAAAATATTTTAATTTTTGCCAAAATCCGTTTTTTCAAATTTTGATCATAAAATAATCAGTTTTTTTGCAACAACTCTAAAAATAATTGTCTAAATTCGGAATGGTATACCTCGTTGCGTTCGTAGTTTAATTTCCCATCAAACTGTGTTTAAAAGTTGGAACTCAATTTTTTGGCCATTTTTGGCAAATTTTAATGATGTTACCCCTTACAAAAATTGCAAAAATCGACCCAAAAACGAATTTCCCAAAATCCGTCAAAAAGTGATAGCAACAACTCTAAAAATAATTGTCTAAATTCGGAATGGTATACCTCGTTGCGTTCGTAGTTTAATTTCCCATCAAACTGTGTTTACAAGTTGGAACTCAATTTTTTGGCCATTTTTGGCAAATTTTAATGATGTTACCCCTTACAAAAATTGCGAAAATCGACCCAAAAACGAATTTCTCAAAATCCGTCAAAAAGTGATAGGGATCGTTAGCATTGGTAATTAGCTGCTCAAAACAGTTATTCTTTCATGTTTATGATAATTTTTAGCCAGGTTATGATTAAAATGCCAAAAAAAAATATTTTAATTTTTGCCAAAATCCGTTTTTTCAAATTTTGATCATAAAATAATCAGTTTTTTTGCAACAACTCTAAAAATAATTGTCTAAATTCGGAATGGTATACCTCGTTGCGTTCGTAGTTTAATTTCCCATCAAACTGTGTTTACAAGTTGGAACTCAATTTTTTGGCCATTTTTGGCAAATTTTAATGATGTTACCCCTTACAAAAAATGCGAAAATCGACCCAAAAACGAATTTCCCAAAATCCGTCAAAAAGTGATAGGGATCGTTAGCATTGGTAATTAGCTGCTCAAAACAGTTATTCTTTCATGTTTATGATCATTTTTAGCCAAGTTATGATTAAAATGCCAAAAAAAAATATTTTAATTTTTGCCAAAATCCGTTTTTTCAAATTTTGATCATAAAATAATCAGTTTTTTTGCAACAACTCTAAAAATAATTGTCTAAATTCGGAATGGTATACCTCGTTGCGTTCGTAGTTTAATTTCCCATCAAACTGTGTTTAAAAGTTGGAACTCAATTTTTTGGCCATTTTTGGCAAATTTTAATGATGTTACCCCTTACAAAAATTGCGAAAATCGACCCAAAAACGAATTTCCCAAAATCCGTCAAAAAGTGATAGCAACAACTCTAAAAATAATTGTCTAAATTCGGAATGGTATACCTCGTTGCGTTCGTAGTTTAATTTCCCATCAAACTGTGTTTACAAGTTGGAACTCAATTTTTTGGCCATTTTTGGCAAATTTTAATGATGTTACCCCTTACAAAAAATGCGAAAATCGACCCAAAAACGAATTTCCCAAAATCCGTCAAAAAGTGATAGGGATCGTTAGCATTGGTAATTAGCTGCTCAAAACAGTTATTCTTTCATGTTTATGATAATTTTTAGCCAAGTTATGATTAAAATGCCAAAAAAAAATATTTTAATTTTTGCCAAAATCATTTTTTTCAAATTTTGATCATAAAATAATCAGTTTTTTTGCAACAACTCTAAAAATAATTGTCTAAATTCGGAATGGTATACCTCGTTGCGTTCGTAGTTTAATTTCCCATCAAACTGTGTTTACAAGTTGGAACTCAATTTTTTGGCCATTTTTGGCAAATTTTAATGATGTTACCCCTTACAAAAAATGCGAAAATCGACCCAAAAACGAATTTCCCAAAATCCGTCAAAAAGTGATAGGGATCGTTAGCATTGGTAATTAGCTGCTCAAAACAGTTATTCTTTCATGTTTATGATAATTTTTAGCCAAGTTATGATTAAAATGCCAAAAAAAAATATTTTAATTTTTGCCAAAATCCGTTTTTTCAAATTTTGATCATAAAATAATCAGTTTTTTTGCAACAACTCTAAAAATAATTGTCTAAATTCGGAATGGTATACCTCGTTGCGTTCGTAGTTTAATTTCCCATCAAACTGTGTTTACAAGTTGGAACTCAATTTTTTGGCCATTTTTGGCAAATTTTAATGATGTTACCCCTTACAAAAAATGCGAAAATCGACCCAAAAACGAATTTCCCAAAATCCGTCAAAAAGTGATAGGGATCGTTAGCATTGGTAATTAGCTGCTCAAAACAGTTTTTCTTTCATGTTTATGATAATTTTTAGCCAAGTTATGATTAAAATGCCAAAAAAAAATATTTTAATTTTTGCCAAAATCCGTTTTTTCAAATTTTGATCATAAAATAATCAGTTTTTTTGCAACAACTCTAAAAATAATTGTCTAAATTCGGAATGGTATACCTCGTTGCGTTCGTAGTTTAATTTCCCATCAAACTGTGTTTACAAGTTGGAACTCAATTTTTTGGCCATTTTTGGCAAATTTTAATGATGTTACCCCTTACAAAAATTGCGAAAATCGACCCAAAAACGAATTTCCCAAAATCCGTCAAAAAGTGATAGGGATCGTTAGCATTGGTAATTAGCTGCTCAAAACAGTTATTCTTTCATGTTTATGATAATTTTTAGCCAAGTTATGATTAAAATGCCAAAAAAAAATATTTTAATTTTTGCCAAAATCCGTTTTTTTCAAATTTTGATCATAAAATAATCAGTTTTTTTGCAACAACTCTAAAAATAATTGTCTAAATTCGGAATGGTATACCTCGTTGCGTTCGTAGTTTAATTTCCCATCAAACTGTGTTTACAAGTTGGAACTCAATTTTTTGGCCATTTTTGGCAAATTTTAATGATGTTACCCCTTACAAAAAATGCGAAAATCGACCCAAAAACGAATTTCCCAAAATCCGTCAAAAAGTGATAGGGATCGTTAGCATTGGTAATTAGCTGCTCAAAACAGTTTTTCTTTCATGTTTATGATAATTTTTAGCCAAGTTATGATTAAAATGCCAAAAAAAAATATTTTAATTTTTGCCAAAATCCGTTTTTTCAAATTTTGATCATAAAATAATCAGTTTTTTTGCAACAACTCTAAAAATAATTGTCTAAATTCGGAATGGTATACCTCGTTGCGTTCGTAGTTTAATTTCCCATCAAACTGTGTTTACAAGTTGGAACTCAATTTTTTGGCCATTTTTGGCAAATTTTAATGATGTTACCCCTTACAAAAAATGCGAAAATCGACCCAAAAACGAATTTCCCAAAATCCGTCAAAAAGTGATAGGGATCGTTAGCATTGGTAATTAGCTGCTCAAAACAGTTATTCTTTCATGTTTATGATAATTTTTAGCCAAGTTATGATTAAAATGCCAAAAAAAATATTTTAATTTTTGCCAAAATCCGTTTTTTCAAATTTTGATCATAAAATAATCAGTTTTTTTGCAACAACTCTAAAAATAATTGTCTAAATTCGGAATGGTATACCTCGTTGGTACCTCTAAATTCGGAATGGTATACCTCGTTGCGTTCGTAGTTTAATTTCCCATCAAACTGTGTTTAAGAGTTGGAACTCAATTTTTTGGCCATTTTTGGCAAATTTTAATGATGTTACCCCTTACAAAAATTGCGAAAATCGACCCAAAAACGAATTTTCCAAAATCCGTCAAAAAGTGATAGGGATCGTTAGCATTGGTAATTAGCTGCTCAAAACAGTTATTCTTTCATGTTTATGATAATTTTTAGCCAAGTTATGATTAAAATGCCAAACAAAAATATTTTAATTTTTGCCAAAATCCGTTTTTTCAAATTTTGATCATAAAATAATCAGTTTTTTTGCAACAACTCTAAAAATAATTGTCTAAATTCGGAATGGTATACCTCGTTGCGTTCGTAGTTTAATTTCCCATCAAACTGTGTTTAAAAGTTGGAACTCAATTTTTTGGCCATTTTTGGCAAATTTTAATGATGTTACCCCTTACAAAAAATGCGAAAATCGACCCAAAAACGAATTTCCCAAAATCCGTCAAAAAGTGATAGGGATCGTTAGCATTGGTAATTAGCTGCTCAAAACAGTTATTCTTTCATGTTTATGATCATTTTTAGCCAAGTTATGATTAAAATGCCAAAAAAAAATATTTTAATTTTTGCCAAAATCCGTTTTTTCAAATTTTGATCATAAAATAATCAGTTTTTTTGCAACAACTCTAAAAATAATTGTCTAAATTCGGAATGGTATACCTCGTTGCGTTCGTAGTTTAATTTCCCATCAAACTGTGTTTAAAAGTTGGAACTCAATTTTTTGGCCATTTTTGGCAAATTTTAATGATGTTACCCCTTACAAAAATTGCGAAAATCGACCCAAAAACGAATTTCCCAAAATCCGTCAAAAAGTGATAGCAAACAACTCTAAAAATAATTGTCTAAATTCGGAATGGTATACCTCGTTGCGTTCGTAGTTTAATTTCCCATCAAACTGTGTTTACAAGTTGGAACTCAATTTTTTGGCCATTTTTGGCAAATTTTAATGATGTTACCCCTTACAAAAATTGCGAAAATCGACCCAAAAACGAATTTCTCAAAATCCGTCAAAAAGTGATAGGGATCGTTAGCATTGGTAATTAGCTGCTCAAAACAGTTATTCTTTCATGTTTATGATAATTTTTAGCCAAGTTATGATTAAAATGCCAAAAAAAAATATTTTAATTTTTGCCAAAATCCGTTTTTTCAAATTTTGATCATAAAATAATCAGTTTTTTTGCAACAACTCTAAAAATAATTGTCTAAATTCGGAATGGTATACCTCGTTGCGTTCGTAGTTTAATTTCCCATCAAACTGTGTTTAAAAGTTGGAACTCAATTTTTTGGCCATTTTTGGCAAATTTTAATGATGTTACCCCTTACAAAAATTGCGAAAATCGACCCAAAAACGAATTTCCCAAAATCCGTCAAAAAGTGATAGGGATCGTTAGCATTGGTAATTAGCTGCTCAAAACAGTTATTCTTTCATGTTTATGATAATTTTTAGCCAAGTTATGATTAAAATGCCAAAAAAAAATATTTTAATTTTTGCCAAAATCCGTTTTTTCAAATTTTGATCATAAAATAATCAGTTTTTTTGCAACAACTCTAAAAATAATTGTCTAAATTCGGAATGGTATACCTCGTTGCGTTCGTAGTTTAATTTCCCATCAAACTGTGTTTACAAGTTGGAACTCAATTTTTTGGCCATTTTTGGCAAATTTTAATGATGTTACCCCTTACAAAAAATGCGAAAATCGACCCAAAAACGAATTTCCCAAAATCCGTCAAAAAGTGATAGGGATCGTTAGCATTGGTAATTAGCTGCTCAAAACAGTTATTCTTTCATGTTTATGATAATTTTTAGCCAAGTTATGATTAAAATGCCAAAAAAAAATATTTTAATTTTTGCCAAAATCCGTTTTTTCAAATTTTGATCATAAAATAATCAGTTTTTTTGCAACAACTCTAAAAATAATTGTCTAAATTCGGAATGGTATACCTCGTTGCGTTCGTAGTTTAATTTCCCATCAAACTGTGTTTACAAGTTGGAACTCAATTTTTTGGCCATTTTTGGCAAATTTTAATGATGTTACCCCTTACAAAAATTGCGAAAATCGACCCAAAAACGAATTTCTCAAAATCCGTCAAAAAGTGATAGGGATCGTTAGCATTGGTAATTAGCTGCTCAAAACAGTTATTCTTTCATGTTTATGATAATTTTTAGCCAAGTTATGATTAAAATGCCAAAAAAAAATATTTTAATTTTTGCCAAAATCCGTTTTTTCAAATTTTGATCATAAAATAATCAGTTTTTTTGCAACAACTCTAAAAATAATTGTCTAAATTCGGAATGGTATACCTCGTTGCGTTCGTAGTTTAATTTCCCATCAAACTGTGTTTACAAGTTGGAACTCAATTTTTTGGCCATTTTTGGCAAATTTTAATGATGTTACCCCTTACAAAAAATGCGAAAATCGACCCAAAAACGAATTTCCCAAAATCCGTCAAAAAGTGATAGGGATCGTTAGCATTGGTAATTAGCTGCTCAAAACAGTTATTCTTTCATGTTTATGATAATTTTTAGCCAAGTTATGATTAAAATGCCAAAAAAAAATATTTTAATTTTTGCCAAAATCCGTTTTTTCAAATTTTGATCATAAAATAATCAGTTTTTTTGCAACAACTCTAAAAATAATTGTCTAAATTCGGAATGGTATACCTCGTTGCGTTCGTAGTTTAATTTCCCATCAAACTGTGTTTAATAGTTGGAACTCAATTTTTTGGCCATTTTTGGCAAATTTTAATGATGTTACCCCTTACAAAAATTGCGAAAATCGACCCAAAAACGAATTTCCCAAAATCCGTCAAAAAGTGATAGGGATCGTTAGCATTGGTAATTAGCTGCTCAAAACAGTTATTCTTTCATGTTTATGATAATTTTTAGCCAAGTTATGATTAAAATGCCAAAAAAAAATATTTTAATTTTTGCCAAAATCCGTTTTTTCAAATTTTGATCATAAAATAATCAGTTTTTTTGCAACAACTCTAAAAATAATTGTCTAAATTCGGAATGGTATACCTCGTTGCGTTCGTAGTTTAATTTCCCATCAAACTGTGCTTACAAGTTTTAACTCAATTTTTTGGCCATTTTTGGCAAATTTTAATGATGTTACCCCTTACAAAAAATGCGAAAATCGACCCAAAAACGAATTTCCCAAAATCCGTCAAAAAGTGATAGGGATCGTTAGCATTGGTAATTAGCTGCTCAAAACAGTTATTCTTTCATGTTTATGATAATTTTTAGCCAAGTTATGATTAAAATGGCAAAAAAAAATATTTTAATTTTTGCCAAAATCCGTTTTTTCAAATTTTGATCATAAAATAATCAGTTTTTTTGCAACAACTCTAAAAATAATTGTCTAAATTCGGAATGGTATACCTCGTTGCGTTCGTAGTTTAATTTCCCATCAAACTGTGTTTACAAGTTGGAACTCAATTTTTTGGCCATTTTTGGCAAATTTTAATGATGTTACCCCTTACAAAAAATGCGAAAATCGACCCAAAAACGAATTTCCCAAAATCCGTCAAAAAGTGATAGGGATCGTTAGCATTGGTAATTAGCTGCTCAAAACAGTTATTCTTTCATGTTTATGATAATTTTTAGCCAAGTTATGATTAAAATGCCAAAAAAAAATATTTTAATTTTTGCCAAAATCCGTTTTTTCAAATTTTGATCATAAAATAATCAGTTTTTTTGCAACAACTCTAAAAATAATTGTCTAAATTCGGAATGGTATACCTCGTTGCGTTCGTAGTTTAATTTCCCATCAAACTGTGTTTAATAGTTGGAACTCAATTTTTTGGCCATTTTTGGCAAATTTTAATGATGTTACCCCTTACAAAAAATGCGAAAATCGACCCAAAAACGAATTTCCCAAAATCCGTCAAAAAGTGATAGGGATCGTTAGCATTGGTAATTAGCTGCTCAAAACAGTTATTCTTTCATGTTTATGATAATTTTTAGCCAAGTTATGATTAAAATGCCAAAAAAAAATATTTTAATTTTTGCCAAAATCCGTTTTTTCAAATTTTGATCATAAAATAATCAGTTTTTTTGCAACAACTCTAAAAATAATTGTCTAAATTCGGAATGGTATACCTCGTTGCGTTCGTAGTTTAATTTCCCATCAAACTGTGTTTACAAGTTGGAACTCAATTTTTTGGCCATTTTTGGCAAATTTTAATGATGTTACCCCTTACAAAAATTGCGAAAATCGACCCAAAAACGAATTTCCCAAAATCCGTCAAAAAGTGATAGGGATCGTTAGCATTGGTAATTAGCTGCTCAAAACAGTTATTCTTTCATGTTTATGATAATTTTTAGCCAAGTTATGATTAAAATGCCAAAAAAAAATATTTTAATTTTTGCCAAAATCCGTTTTTTCAAATTTTGATCATAAAATAATCAGTTTTTTTGCAACAACTCTAAAAATAATTGTCTAAATTCGGAATTGTATACCTCGTTGCGTTCGTAGTTTAATTTCCCATCAAACTGTGTTTACAAGTTGGAACTCAATTTTTTGGCCATTTTTGGCAAATTTTAATGATGTTACCCCTTACAAAAAATGCGAAAATCGACCCAAAAACGAATTTCCCAAAATCCGTCAAAAAGTGATAGGGATCGTTAGCATTGGTAATTAGCTGCTCAAAACAGTTATTCTTTCATGTTTATGATAATTTTTAGCCAAGTTATGATTAAAATGCCAAAAAAAAATATTTTAATTTTTGCCAAAATCCGTTTTTTCAAATTTTGATCATAAAATAATCAGTTTTTTTGCAACAACTCTAAAAATAATTGTCTAAATTCGGAATGGTATACCTCGTTGCGTTCGTAGTTTAATTTCCCATCAAACTGTGTTTACAAGTTGGAACTCAATTTTTTGGCCATTTTTGGCAAATTTTAATGATGTTACCCCTTACAAAAAATGCGAAAATCGACCCAAAAACGAATTTCCCAAAATCCGTCAAAAAGTGATAGGGATCGTTAGCATTGGTAATTAGCTGCTCAAAACAGTTATTCTTTCATGTTTATGATAATTTTTAGCCAAGTTATGATTAAAATGCCAAAAAAAAATATTTTAATTTTTGCCAAAATCCGTTTTTTCAAATTTTGATCATAAAATAATCAGTTTTTTTGCAACAACTCTAAAAATAATTGTCTAAATTCGGAATGGTATACCTCGTTGCGTTCGTAGTTTAATTTCCCATCAAACTGTGTTTAATAGTTGGAACTCAATTTTTTGGCCATTTTTGGCAAATTTTAATGATGTTACCCCTTACAAAAATTGCGAAAATCGACCCAAAAACGAATTTCCCAAAATCCGTCAAAAAGTGATAGGGATCGTTAGCATTGGTAATTAGCTGCTCAAAACAGTTATTCTTTCATGTTTATGATAATTTTTAGCCAAGTTATGATTAAAATGCCAAAAAAAAATATTTTAATTTTTGCCAAAATCCGTTTTTTCAAATTTTGATCATAAAATAATCAGTTTTTTTGCAACAACTCTAAAAATAATTGTCTAAATTCGGAATGGTATACCTCGTTGCGTTCGTAGTTTAATTTCCCATCAAACTGTGTTTAATAGTTGGAACTCAATTTTTTGGCCATTTTTGGCAAATTTTAATGATGTTACCCCTTACAAAAATTGCGAAAATCGACCCAAAAACGAATTTCCCAAAATCCGTCAAAAAGTGATAGGGATCGTTAGCATTGGTAATTAGCTGCTCAAAACAGTTATTCTTTCATGTTTATGATAATTTTTAGCCAAGTTATGATTAAAATGCCAAAAAAAAATATTTTAATTTTTGCCAAAATCCGTTTTTTCAAATTTTGATCATAAAATAATCAGTTTTTTTGCAACAACTCTAAAAATAATTGTCTAAATTCGGAATGGTATACCTCGTTGCGTTCGTAGTTTAATTTCCCATCAAACTGTGTTTAATAGTTGGAACTCAATTTTTTGGCCATTTTTGGCAAATTTTAATGATGTTACCCCTTACAAAAATTGCGAAAATCGACCCAAAAACGAATTTCCCAAAATCCGTCAAAAAGTGATAGGGATCGTTAGCATTGGTAATTAGCTGCTCAAAACAGTTATTCTTTCATGTTTATGATAATTTTTAGCCAAGTTATGATTAAAATGCCAAAAAAAAATATTTTAATTTTTGCCAAAATCCGTTTTTTCAAATTTTGATCATAAAATAATCAGTTTTTTTGCAACAACTCTAAAAATAATTGTCTAAATTCGGAATGGTATACCTCGTTGCGTTCGTAGTTTAATTTCCCATCAAACTGTGTTTACAAGTTGGAACTCAATTTTTTGGCCATTTTTGGCAAATTTTAATGATGTTACCCCTTACAAAAAATGCGAAAATCGACCCAAAAACGAATTTCCCAAAATCCGTCAAAAAGTGATAGGGATCGTTAGCATTGGTAATTAGCTGCTCAAAACAGTTATTCTTTCATGTTTATGATAATTTTTAGCCAAGTTATGATTAAAATGCCAAAAAAAAATATTTTAATTTTTGCCAAAATCCGTTTTTTCAAATTTTGATCATAAAATAATCAGTTTTTTTGCAACAACTCTAAAAATAATTGTCTAAATTCGGAATGGTATACCTCGTTGCGTTCGTAGTTTAATTTCCCATCAAACTGTGTTTACAAGTTGGAACTCAATTTTTTGGCCATTTTTGGCAAATTTTAATGATGTTACCCCTTACAAAAATTGCGAAAATCGACCCAAAAACGAATTTCTCAAAATCCGTCAAAAAGTGATAGGGATCGTTAGCATTGGTAATTAGCTGCTCAAAACAGTTATTCTTTCATGTTTATGATAATTTTTAGCCAAGTTATGATTAAAATGCCAAAAAAAAATATTTTAATTTTTGCCAAAATCCGTTTTTTCAAATTTTGATCATAAAATAATCAGTTTTTTTGCAACAACTCTAAAAATAATTGTCTAAATTCGGAATGGTATACCTCGTTGGTACCTCTAAATTCGGAATGGTATACCTCGTTGCGTTCGTAGTTTAATTTCCCATCAAACTGTGTTTAAAAGTTGGAACTCAATTTTTTGGCCATTTTTGGCAAATTTTAATGATGTTACCCCTTACAAAAATTGCGAAAATCGACCCAAAAACGAATTTTCCAAAATCCGTCAAAAAGTGATAGGGATCGTTAGCATTGGTAATTAGCTGCTCAAAACAGTTATTCTTTCATGTTTATGATCATTTTTAGCCAAGTTATGATTAAAATGCCAAAAATAAATATTTTAATTTTTGCCAAAATCCGTTTTTTCAAATTTTGATCATAAAATAATCAGTTTTTTTGCAACAACTCTAAAAATAATTGTCTAAATTCGGAATGGTATACCTCGTTGCGTTCGTAGTTTAATTTCCCATCAAACTGTGTTTAAAAGTTGGAACTCAATTTTTTGGCCATTTTTGGCAAATTTTAATGATGTTACCCCTTACAAAAATTGCGAAAATCGACCCAAAAACGAATTTCTCAAAATCCGTCAAAAAGTGATAGGGATCGTTAGCATTGGTAATTAGCTGCTCAAAACAGTTATTCTTTCATGTTTATGATAATTTTTAGCCAAGTTATGATTAAAATGCCAAAAAAAAATATTTTAATTTTTGCCAAAATCCGTTTTTTCAAATTTTGATCATAAAATAATCAGTTTTTTTGCAACAACTCTAAAAATAATTGTCTAAATTCGGAATGGTATACCTCGTTGCGTTCGTAGTTTAATTTCCCATCAAACTGTGTTTAATAGTTGGAACTCAATTTTTTGGCCATTTTTGGCAAATTTTAATGATGTTACCCCTTACAAAAAATGCGAAAATCGACCCAAAAACGAATTTCCCAAAATCCGTCAAAAAGTGATAGGGATCGTTAGCATTGGTAATTAGCTGCTCAAAACAGTTATTCTTTCATGTTTATGATAATTTTTAGCCAAGTTATGATTAAAATGCCAAAAAAAAATATTTTAATTTTTGCCAAAATCCGTTTTTTTCAAATTTTGATCATAAAATAATCAGTTTTTTTGCAACAACTCTAAAAATAATTGTCTAAATTCGGAATGGTATACCTCGTTGGTACCTCTAAATTCGGAATGGTATACCTCGTTGCGTTCGTAGTTTAATTTCCCATCAAACTGTGTTTAAAAGTTGGAACTCAATTTTTTGGCCATTTTTGGCAAATTTTAATGATGTTACCCCTTACAAAAATTGCGAAAATCGACCCAAAAACGAATTTTCCAAAATCCGTCAAAAAGTGATAGGGATCGTTAGCATTGGTAATTAGCTGCTCAAAACAGTTATTCTTTCATGTTTATGATCATTTTTAGCCAAGTTATGATTAAAATGCCAAAAAAAAATATTTTAATTTTTGCCAAAATCCGTTTTTTCAAATTTTGATCATAAAATAATCAGTTTTTTTGCAACAACTCTAAAAATAATTGTCTAAATTCGGAATGGTATACCTCGTTGCGTTCGTAGTTTAATTTCCCATCAAACTGTGTTTAAAAGTTGGAACTCAATTTTTTGGCCATTTTTGGCAAATTTTAATGATGTTACCCCTTACAAAAATTGCGAAAATCGACCCAAAAACGAATTTCCCAAAATCCGTCAAAAAGTGATAGCAACAACTCTAAAAATAATTGTCTAAATTCGGAATGGTATACCTCGTTGCGTTCGTAGTTTAATTTCCCATCAAACTGTGTTTACAAGTTGGAACTCAATTTTTTGGCCATTTTTGGCAAATTTTAATGATGTTACCCCTTACAAAAATTGCGAAAATCGACCCAAAAACGAATTTCTCAAAATCCGTCAAAAAGTGATAGGGATCGTTAGCATTGGTAATTAGCTGCTCAAAACAGTTATTCTTTCATGTTTATGATAATTTTTAGCCAAGTTATGATTAAAATGCCAAAAAAAAATATTTTAATTTTTGCCAAAATCAGTTTTTTCAAATTTTGATCATAAAATAATCAGTTTTTTTGCAACAACTCTAAAAATAATTGTCTAAATTCGGAATGGTATACCTCGTTGCGTTCGTAGTTTAATTTCCCATCAAACTGTGTTTACAAGTTGGAACTCAATTTTTTGGCCATTTTTGGCAAATTTTAATGATGTTACCCCTTACAAAAAATGCGAAAATCGACCCAAAAACGAATTTCCCAAAATCCGTCAAAAAGTGATAGGGATCGTTAGCATTGGTAATTAGCTGCTCAAAACAGTTATTCTTTCATGTTTATGATAATTTTTAGCCAAGTTATGATTAAAATGCCAAAAAAAAATATTTTAATTTTTGCCAAAATCCGTTTTTTCAAATTTTGATCATAAAATAATCAGTTTTTTTGCAACAACTCTAAAAATAATTGTCTAAATTCGGAATGGTATACCTCGTTGGTACCTCTAAATTCGGAATGGTATACCTCGTTGCGTTCGTAGTTTAATTTCCCATCAAACTGTGTTTAAAAGTTGGAACTCAATTTTTTGGCCATTTTTGGCAAATTTTAATGATGTTACCCCTTACAAAAATTGCGAAAATCGACCCAAAAACGAATTTCTCAAAATCCGTCAAAAAGTGATAGGGATCGTTAGCATTGGTAATTAGCTGCTCAAAACAGTTATTCTTTCATGTTTATGATAATTTTTAGCCAAGTTATGATTTAAATGCCAAAAAAAAATATTTTAATTTTTGCCAAAATCAGTTTTTTCAAATTTTGATCATAAAATAATCAGTTTTTTTGCAACAACTCTAAAAATAATTGTCTAAATTCGGAATGGTATACCTCGTTGCGTTCGTAGTTTAATTTCCCATCAAACTGTGTTTACAAGTTGGAACTCAATTTTTTGGCCATTTTTGGCAAATTTTAATGATGTTACCCCTTACAAAAAATGCGAAAATCGACCCAAAAACGAATTTCCCAAAATCCGTCAAAAAGTGATAGGGATCGTTAGCATTGGTAATTAGCTGCTCAAAACAGTTATTCTTTCATGTTTATGATAATTTTTAGCCAAGTTATGATTAAAATGCCAAAAAAAAATATTTTAATTTTTGCCAAAATCCGTTTTTTCAAATTTTGATCATAAAATAATCAGTTTTTTTGCAACAACTCTAAAAATAATTGTCTAAATTCGGAATGGTATACCTCGTTGCGTTCGTAGTTTAATTTCCCATCAAACTGTGTTTACAAGTTGGAACTCAATTTTTTGGCCATTTTTGGCAAATTTTAATGATGTTACCCCTTACAAAAAATGCGAAAATCGACCCAAAAACGAATTTCCCAAAATCCGTCAAAAAGTGATAGGGATCGTTAGCATTGGTAATTAGCTGCTCAAAACAGTTATTCTTTCATGTTTATGATAATTTTTAGCCAAGTTATGATTAAAATGCCAAAAAAAAATATTTTAATTTTTGCCAAAATCCGTTTTTTCAAATTTTGATCATAAAATAATCAGTTTTTTTGCAACAACTCTAAAAATAATTGTCTAAATTCGGAATGGTATACCTCGTTGCGTTCGTAGTTTAATTTCCCATCAAACTGTGTTTAATAGTTGGAACTCAATTTTTTGGCCATTTTTGGCAAATTTTAATGATGTTACCCCTTACAAAAATTGCGAAAATCGACCCAAAAACGAATTTTCCAAAATCCGTCAAAAAGTGATAGGGATCGTTAGCATTGGTAATTAGCTGCTCAAAACAGTTATTCTTTCATGTTTATGATCATTTTTAGCCAAGTTATGATTAAAATGCCAAAAATAAATATTTTAATTTTTGCCAAAATCCGTTTTTTCAAATTTTGATCATAAAATAATCAGTTTTTTTGCAACAACTCTAAAAATAATTGTCTAAATTCGGAATGGTATACCTCGTTGCGTTCGTAGTTTAATTTCCCATCAAACTGTGTTTAAAAGTTGGAACTCAATTTTTTGACCATTTTTGGCAAATTTTAATGATGTTACCCCTTACAAAAAATGCGAAAATCGACCCAAAAACGAATTTCCCAAAATCCGTCAAAAAGTGATAGGGATCGTTAGCATTGGTAATTAGCTGCTCAAAACAGTTATTCTTTCATGTTTATGATAATTTTTAGCCAAGTTATGATTAAAATGCCAAAAAAAAATATTTTAATTTTTGCCAAAATCCGTTTTTTCAAATTTTGATCATAAAATAATCAGTTTTTTTGCAACAACTCTAAAAATAATTGTCTAAATTCGGAATGGTATACCTCGTTGCGTTCGTAGTTTAATTTCCCATCAAACTGTGTTTAAAAGTTGGAACTCAATTTTTTGGCCATTTTTGGCAAATTTTAATGATGTTACCCCTTACAAAAAATGCGAAAATCGACCCAAAAACGAATTTCCCAAAATCCGTCAAAAAGTGATAGCAACAACTCTAAAAATAATTGTCTAAATTCGGAATGGTATACATCGTTGCGTTCGTAGTTTAATTTCCCATCAAACTGTGTTTACAAGTTGGAACTCAATTTTTTGGCCATTTTTGGCAAATTTTAATGATGTTACCCCTTACAAAAATTGCGAAAATCGACCCAAAAACGAATTTCTCAAAATCCGTCAAAAAGTGATAGGGGTCGTTAGCATTGGTAATTAGCTGCTCAAAACAGTTATTCTTTCATGTTTATGATAATTTTTAGCCAAGTTATGATTAAAATGCCAAAAAAAAATATTTTAATTTTTGCCAAAATCAGTTTTTTCAAATTTTGATCATAAAATAATCAGTTTTTTTGCAACAACTCTAAAAATAATTGTCTAAATTCGGAATGGTATACCTCGTTGCGTTCGTAGTTTAATTTCCCATCAAACTGTGTTTACAAGTTGGAACTCAATTTTTTGGCCATTTTTGGCAAATTTTAATGATGTTACCCCTTACAAAAAATGCGAAAATCGACCCAAAAACGAATTTCCCAAAATCCGTCAAAAAGTGATAGCAACAACTCTAAAAATAATTGTCTAAATTCGGAATGGTATACCTCGTTGCGTTCGTAGTTTAATTTCCCATCAAACTGTGTTTACAAGTTGGAACTCAATTTTTTGGCCATTTTTGGCAAATTTTAATGATGTTACCCCTTACAAAAAATGCGAAAATCGACCCAAAAACGAATTTCCCAAAATCCGTCAAAAAGTGATAGGGATCGTTAGCATTGGTAATTAGCTGCTCAAAACAGTTATTCTTTCATGTTTATGATAATTTTTAGCCAAGTTATGATTAAAATGCCAAAAAAAAAATATTTTAGTTTTTGCCAAAATCCGTTTTTTCAAATTTTGATCATAAAATAATCAGTTTTTTTGCAACAACTCTAAAAATAATTGTCTAAATTCGGAATGGTATACCTCGTTGCGTTCGTAGTTTAATTTCCCATCAAACTGTGTTTACAAGTTGGAACTCAATTTTTTGGCCATTTTTGGCAAATTTTAATGATGTTACCCCTTACAAAAAATGCGAAAATCGACCCAAAAACGAATTTCCCAAAATCCGTCAAAAAGTGATAGGGATCGTTAGCATTGGTAATTAGCTGCTCAAAACAGTTATTCTTTCATGTTTATGATAATTTTTAGCCAAGTTATGATTAAAATGCCAAAAAAAAATATTTTAATTTTTGCCAAAATCCGTTTTTTCAAATTTTGATCATAAAATAATCAGTTTTTTTGCAACAACTCTAAAAATAATTGTCTAAATTCGGAATGGTATACCTCGTTGCGTTCGTAGTTTAATTTCCCATCAAACTGTGTTTAAAAGTTGGAACTCAATTTTTTGGCCATTTTTGGCAAATTTTAATGATGTTACCCCTTACAAAAAATGCGAAAATCGACCCAAAAACGAATTTCCCAAAATCCGTCAAAAAGTGATAGGGATCGTTAGCATTGGTAATTAGCTGCTCAAAACAGTTATTCTTTCATGTTTATGATAATTTTTAGCCAAGTTATGATTAAAATGCCAAAAAAAAAATATTTTAGTTTTTGCCAAAATCCGTTTTTTCAAATTTTGATCATAAAATAATCAGTTTTTTTGCAACAACTCTAAAAATAATTGTCTAAATTCGGAATGGTATACCTCGTTGCGTTCGTAGTTTAATTTCCCATCAAACTGTGTTTAAAAGTTGGAACTCAATTTTTTGGCCATTTTTGGCAAATTTTAATGATGTTACCCCTTACAAAAAATGCGAAAATCGACCCAAAAACGAATTTCCAAAAATCCGTCAAAAAGTGATAGGGATCGTTAGCATTGGTAATTAGCTGCTCAAAACAGTTATTCTTTCATGTTTATGATAATTTTTAGCCAAGTTATGATTAAAATGCCAAAAAAAAATATTTTAATTTTTGCCAAAATCCGTTTTTTCAAATTTTGATCATAAAATAATCAGTTTTTTTGCAACAACTCTAAAAATAATTGTCTAAATTCGGAATGGTATACCTCGTTGCGTTCGTAGTTTAATTTCCCATCAAACTGTGTTTAAAAGTTGGAACTCAATTTTTTGGCCATTTTTGGCAAATTTTAATGATGTTACCCCTTACAAAAAATGCGAAAATCGACCCAAAAACGAATTTCCCAAAATCCGTCAAAAAGTGATAGGGATCGTTAGCATTGGTAATTAGCTGCTCAAAACAGTTATTCTTTCATGTTTATGATAATTTTTAGCCAAGTTATGATTAAAATGCCAAAAAAAAATATTTTAATTTTTGCCAAAATCAGTTTTTTCAAATTTTGATCATAAAATAATCAGTTTTTTTGCAACAACTCTAAAAATAATTGTCTAAATTCGGAATGGTATACCTCATTGCGTTCGTAGTTTAATTTCCCATCAAACTGTGTTTAAAAGTTGGAACTCAATTTTTTGGCCATTTTTGGCAAATTTTAATGATGTTACCCCTTACAAAAAATGCGAAAATCGACCCAAAAACGAATTTCCAAAAATCCGTCAAAAAGTGATAGGGATCGTTAGCATTGGTAATTAGCTGCTCAAAACAGTTATTCTTTCATGTTTATGATAATTTTTAGCCAAGTTATGATTAAAATGCCAAAAAAAAATATTTTAATTTTTGCCAAAATCAGTTTTTTCAAATTTTGATCATAAAATAATCAGTTTTTTTGCAACAACTCTAAAAATAATTGTCTAAATTCGGAATGGTATACCTCGTTGCGTTCGTAGTTTAATTTCCCATCAAACTGTGTTTACAAGTTGGAACTCAATTTTTTCGCCATTTTTGGCAAATTTTAATGATGTTACCCCTTACAAAAAATGCGAAAATCGACCCAAAAACGAATTTCCCAAAATCCGTCAAAAAGTGATAGGGATCGTTAGCATTGGTAATTAGCTGCTCAAAACAGTTATTCTTTCATGTTTATGATAATTTTTAGCCAAGTTATGATTAAAATGCCAATCAAAAATATTTTGATTTTTGCTAAAATCCGTTGACTCTGTTAGATCTTTAATAAAGCCGCTGGAAATTTAAGCCTGTACCCAAGTCACCAAGAAACACCCACACCGCGACAGCAATACCCAGACAAAGGCAATATCAGCGGTGACAGAAAATCTATATAGACGGGCCAGACTGACGGCTATAATAAAATCGATTTTTTATGTTTTTGGCAAGTGACAAGGACGCGTCGCAGCGAGTGTAAGCGTCTCGACCAGCGAGCCCATAAATATATCCTGTGTAAGGACATACACACTCACCGACTGAAGCCCAGTCACACACACAGGCACAGGACAGGCACAGGCACACGCACACACACACTCACTCATACTCACACTCACACAGAGACAGCTGATGATGGGCATACAAAAGTTGACCTCGACTTTGAGCTGTCAAAGCCAGCTAACTAAACTGACCTAAACCAACAAAAATCGACTTTTGCAGCCTAAACACAAGGCCTGAGGATGACATGGCCGGAAAAAGGGGGCGTGGCAGTCAGAGGGCGGCGGAGGGGTGTAAAATACAAAATATCAGCATGACGCAATGATTTCCGGGACGGGAGTGAAAATGAAACCTGTTGGAGCGGCGAGCTGTTGGCAATATAAACAAATTCAATTTGACAGCTGACAGCGACGGCGGTTCACACAAACACATCGAAAAGAAGAGAGCGCACCACAAACACACACACACACACACACACACACAGTGGTAGGGAAAAGAGAAAGCAGCACACACATACAGAGTAACAAACAAAAGCCGCAAGTAATAAACTTTTACGATCTGTTTTACGGCCACGCGGCACGTGCAACTAGGCCCAGGATATTTGTTGTAAGAGGGGGCAGCGGGGGGTTGCAACATAAATTTAATGAAGCTAAAAGCGAGGCGCAACAACAATGCAGACATCTCACCCACATCCACACCGAAACACACACACACCCACACATTTACAAAAAGAAAGAGAGGGAAAGAGAGGTTCACATGTTGAAGCGGAATTTCAACGGAGGCTGGGCAATAATAATAAAATAAAAGTAAATTGTTCAAGGCCAGCCATATTTTATGTTATTATTTTACAAATAGCAAAACATGGGGCACATAGACGATAGAAAAAAGATAATAGCAACAGAATGGAATGCGGAAAAAGAGCTGCTAAGAAGAAGAAATAATCTGGCGATAGAAATGCAAGAGGTTCTTTGAAAAGTTTTTAATTGGAAAGAAATGTGTACATTTCAGTGCTATGATAATAAATAATAACATAAATAATTACGTTTATTATCCAATTTAATGCTGATATATGGTTCTTGTGCATATTTTACGATTTTTATCAATTACCATTCAAATTAAACAAAATTTATAAAAATTGAAAGTGATAGCAATTTGCCGCCCAGTGAAGACATTTTGATATTGTTTTGCAGCGAAAACTGAACAAATTTCGCCGCATGAGTTCGCCAAACAAAAAAAAGAAGGGGGATGCTAGCCAGATTCTGGAACCTCCCCCACTCGCCCCTGATTTTAGTGTTGTTGTGTCTGCGACACAAAAACGTCAAAAGCACTCACCGAGAGCACTCGCCGCTGTCCTTGCCGCAAATGCCATTGATGGATGATGCGCCTGCCCACTCGCCCACTCGGCCGCCCACTCCACCCACTCCACCCACTACGACCACTACACCCCGAACGTAGTCAGCAGGATTCCGGATTTCACCCCTGCGCTGAAGGGCAAAAATAAAAACACTAAAACCTGCAATTTGTATGGAATACATCAGCAGCAGCCAACGAAAGTGGACGCAGACGTTGGCCAGAAAGAGGCGGCGTCATGTGAGTTCGGAGCCCTCAGTTCTGAGTTCTGAGTTCTGAGTACTGAGCACTGGGTTCCGGGTCCGGGTCCTGGAGTTTCCCCAGTTCTGAGTTATAGAAGGCCATAACCTGCACTCGCTCGCCCCGTCTCGTTCGCGCCGCTCTATCGCTTTCGCTCGCTCTTTAGCGCGCTTTATGATTGCCAGACATAAATAAGCGGCAAAAGCACCCTCGATGTGTGGGTGTCCCGTGTCCAAAGTGCACTTCCCGTGTCCTGTGCTCGGGAGCTGAGCTCACCTGCCCAGGTAAGCGGCTCCTTTTCGGAGTCCTGCACTCCTTTTTTCCTACCGCTGTCAACGCCGCCGACAGCTGGATAAATGTGTATCTATGCGAGCTCCTGTCCCCCTCGTCCCTTGCAGCTGTACTGGCTGTACTCAGCTCATCTCTGCTCCCTTCTGCCGTCTGCGCATCTTCAGCTCTTCGGCGAACTGGTGTGCGTGCGTTGAGCCAAAGTAGCAATTCATCATAGAAAATGGCGGAAGTAAGCTTCCCTTTGTGTGGGTGCACGGTGTACACGTGTGTGAGTGTGTTTGTGAGGACTCTCCGACTGGGGGCCCAATTAAAAGCGGAGAGTGCCATATGATAATGGCGCTTAAGGTGGACTCAGCGTACAGTATTTAAAACTAAAGTGCATCCGCCTTGTAAACTGAGTATTTATTGACTAAAGTTAATGATTAACCAAATGCCAAGCTAAGGCCACAGCTTCTGGCACTAAAACATATCTATGCCATAAACCATCTTCGATTCGATTCGATTCGATAAGTTAATTAAGTACTTCCGCCTTGAGTTTAATTGACGATTGGCCCACACATGTCTGTCAATTAAATTTGATGCGAATCCAGCATCTCAGCACTTTCCAAACGCTTAGAACTGGAGCAATCAAATGTCAGTTGGCGCACACTTAAGTGTTATGGCCCGTTCTTAAGATGCCACAAGCCACATGCCCCGGCCATTTGCAGCTACATGAAAAACGCATCTTCCATCCACTTAACGGGCCGGGAACAACATAAACCTGGTTTTACAGCCCCGAGAACTCAAGGACCCGGGGATGTCCTGCGAGCCAAAGGCCAAACTCATCAAGTTTGTCTTAAGAGGCGGGCATTTAGTTAATTTTAAATGCTGATTAGCGCACTTAACGGCGGCAAAAGGATGAAAAGGCAGTGTTGGGGTCTGTTCCCACGACTAAAGTAAAGTGCCCATCCATAGAGACCCATCCGAAGGATCCACAGCATATGTGGGTGTGTAACTTATAATTTTATTATCATTACCAGCGGCGAGCTGAGTGTCTTATCAGCAGAGTTTTACGAGGCCACAGATCGCATAGGGGTCGTGTTCCGCTCTTATCCCTGCCAAATGAAAATAAACACTGGCTTAAAATGTTTACGATGCGTTGACGACATCGTCATCGTCCTCGTCATCGTCATCGTCATCATTATCATTATCATCATTGTCGAAGTGAGGGTCTGTGTTTATGTCCTTTTTATGCGCTTTTTATGCGCCATTCCTAACCTCGATTTAATTGTTTAGCCGGTGACAATCATTACCCCCCAAACATATGTGCATACATACTGGTACAAATATAATATGTACAGTATGAATGGCCAGACAGTGGCTGAGTTTTACGACTCCAAGGAGCTGTCAATTTGATGTCCTCAGAGCCATTGACAACCCATCGCCCCCGTCCGCTCGTCCGCCTAATAAAAACATGAAGATTACACTTTATGGCCAGGGCGAACTCAGCGGAAGTTGTAAAACACTCAAGTGTAATGATGCCAGAGCTTTGCATCCGCCCAGCCGACACTGTTTTGGGTGTGAAAACTAACGCCAGGACCTTCCTCTCCCCAGCTGAAGACCAAACTGAAGCCCAAGCTGAAGGAGCAGGACTCTGGGATTTTACGACTCTCGGCTTTTACGATGATAACATCTTCGATGCATCGCAGTCGCTTATTATTTTTCTATTACATTGCAATTTACAGCGCTTGATGAGTGATTTTACGATCATTAAATGGAATCAGATTTGTCATTTGCCCTGTTAAATAAAGCGCAAAATTTACACGTTGTCATCCTGGCTGGTCGTAAAAAAGAGTGTACAAACCAAAATCAAAACCATTGAGCTATTTGTGCTGTTTCTTTTTATTACCACAGAATGCTTATCCCGATCCCTTTTGTGGCTGCCGTGGAAGGTGTAAAAATGTTCCGCCATTACTATCATTGTTTTTACTGCCCATCTTACGACCCTGTCTGGGGATCCTTCGTCTTGAGAGTTTTTCTGTCTGTTTTCGCTGCTTATTCAAGCGCGAAAATGGATTTGTTTTTTACGACTTGATTATTATGACTCCGACTGCGTTTGATTACAAATATTATACAGCAGAAAAACGGTTACCCATTCAGGCCAACATTTTTTCTGCAATCTTTTTAATCCTGCCCACTGAACTCGTAAATGGTTTTGGTTTTTTGATTTTGTCGAGCAATTTGTTGCTTATGTTTATTAATGAGCAATCATTCGGTGCAGTGCAGGCTAAATAATCCCAGCACGAAATGGAATTTCCTTAGTTTATCCGGCAGCCACAAATTGTTGACTTGACTTGACTTGGGTTTCAAGTGTCCCCGAATATTTTCTTGATTAAATTCCGCACTCACCCGCCGGAAATCTCTTCCGTTCCATCAGACGACAGGACAATGGAGATCCTGCATAAAGAAACAATTTTCGTTGGCAGCAGGGAGAAGTGCAATAAAATAAAATTAAATCTGCAATTTTGAGGTTTTTCTATAGCCCATAAAAAGTGTCTGCATCTGTGTCTGGCTTTTCTTGGCTTTTCTTCGGGGGGTCCATTGCATTTACCTTTGACCCACCTAAATGGCAGCCATGCAAAAACACCAGCTTGATTAAAAATGAAACAACTTGTGAGAGTCTTTGGTTCATTTTTATTTTTCAAGGTGCCAGTGACAGAGCCATTGTCTTGTGTGTCTTGTGTCAAAGCAAAGCACGTATCATGGCAGATTTCCCACGAATTAAGCTCAATTGTTATAGATTAGTTTGAAAATGGACTTAGCTGCACCAAAAATCAGTCGAGTGGGAGAAGAGAAATTGATTTCCAAGTATTGGCAATCACTTAAAGCCTTAAAGACAGTTTAATGGGCACTGTTTATTCGACTATTTATCTTGCTGTCTTGCTGTTTTGGGGCGCGAATAGATGCAAATTCAGCCAAGCGACGCTGCCTCGCATAATTCGGCATGAAAATTCCAAATTCTAAATTCCAAATGCCAAATTCCGAATTCAAATGGCTAATTCAAATTTGTTCACGCTGATAAAACCGAAAAGCCAGCCTAACTGGGGCGAGATGGGGACTTTTCTTGGGCTTATCAGCAGGGAGACAAAGGCTTGGGCTCCGGATGAGTGATGGGCTCGGGCTGAAAGGGCCGCGAGCTACGGTGGAACGACCCACCTAGCAGATAAGATTACCTAACCCTCGGTTGCGGATTCCATTCGGCTTCGGATTCAACCCCTCGTCCTGCCGCAAGGACGACCCGCTGGCAGCGCCAATGAAAAATGAGTTAATTAAAGCCACGTTCTGAATGCCAAGGCGATCAAATTCATTTGGCAAACTTTCCCCCTCAGATGCTACTGTAAAATGCTAAACATTCCAATTCGTTGTTGCTGCCACTGCCGCTGTCCAAGGCGCTTATTAAATCAAGTTAATAACTTTTAGAGCCGCAATAAAAGTGTCAAAGATTATAGCATAGTTATAAGCGCTGGAATGGGGCGCATTCGGGGGCCACAGGCGAAAGCAATTAAATTCGCTTTAATTACGACGCATTTTTGTTTCGGCCAGGATGCGCAAGGATGCGAGCGCGGAGGCCCAGGATGTTTGTTAATTTCAACGCCTCATGCGGCTCGGCTCGGCTATGATAAAATGGCAGACAAACGCGCAGAGCCGGAAAATTTTTGTGACCAATGTCGTCGTCGCTGCTGCTGCCACTGCTATCCTGGATGTCCTTCTGTCCCCGACCAAGTCCACGTTCTCGTCCACACACATCCTTCGCCTGTTATGCATGCGCAGCATTTGCTGGCGGAGATTGGCAGCGGCTGCACTTGAAAAAATACCTATAATAACACGGCTCAAAAAAGAAATAACCTAACCTACCAAGGATTTGACGGCTACTATGCATTCGATGTAAAAATACAATAATACATTTCTGTAATTAAGTACCAATGAAAACCAATACTCCATATTTGCGGCTTTCTCGAGGTCATGCCCCTTCTTTTCTTTCAGTGGCTGAGGCGAGGAGCGGCTGGGCATGTTTATCTGCACGCAGACAGATACGCCGCCTGTCGAGGATGAGCAAAAGGATGCAAGGAGCAGCAGTGCCAGTGGCAGCAGGAGAAGAAGCAGGAGGATCAGGAGCTGGAGCAGTGTGTGCAAATGTTGTGCGAGCCATTAATCACACGATTTCATGAATACATCAGCCAGTGAGGCGCAGAGTCGGCCAGACGATGTTACCAAGGCTGGGACAAGTACTCACACACGCATACACGCACAACCAAAGAGACAGTCGCACACACACACACGCACATGGGCAAGCCAACATAAACGCAACAAAACGAAATGGCTCAAAAATCTTATTTTCAGCTCATGTTGTGCGCTCGTTTGTTATTTTTTGCTCCCATCGAACCGAATGGCTGGGGAAAACTGGTTGCTTTTCCCGTTGGGCTGCTGGATTTTTGGGGGGCTGAAAAGTAGCCGCACATGCGGCTAGTGCAAAGTAGAAATGCAAAGCATTTGGGGCTGTCCGAAAGGGTTAAGGCGGGTTCTCGAGCCTCCAGTTGCATTAATGACATCGGTCCGGATGGGGCTGTAGAGTTGGTGAAGTGAGGAAGTGGGGAAGTGGGGACTATGGACCAGAATCCGAATCAGCCGCACTGATGGCATGTGCAAGTCGAAGTCAGAGTCAGTCACTCAAACTGGCTGCGGCTGTGACTGTCAGTGGATCCGTCTGGCCTGGTCAGGGATGTCTCTGCAACTCCTTCTGCCCAAAAATGCCACTCCTTTATCCAATACTATTTCCAGCCTTTGAAGCTGCTTGTCAAAAGCAAACCATTAAGCCCTTGACTTGATGGCGCTCATAACGAATAAAGGGAATTCAAGCCATCCCATGCAGCATTCACGTTCTAGATAGTTTAGCTACCCAGAGAATGGGAAAATACCTCAACACTTGAATTAGCAATCCAACAATTTTCACGCATATTTCGCTGCAGATCGAAATTTCCTTAAGCTCTAAAAAACAAAACTAATTAACCACGCTGGGCTTTTCAAAGTTAGCTCTTCTCGGTTTTGGCTGTCACCTTTCGCACAGCAAGTTATGCCAATTTGGCAGCTCATTTGCGAAACGAAAAATCCCTTTACACACTCGTGCTGATAAACATGCCAACTTGGAACTTTTAAATGCAACAGAAAACGGCAGGAGGCAACAATCCTTTCGCTTTGGAGTCAACACACTCACACGCACACCCACACGCACACACTCACCGAGACACACTCATTTCCGCTGGAGACAAAGTTTTCTTTGGCGGCCTTAAAATAAAGTTTTTTATATTTTTAATTAGATGCACATGAGGTTTTACTTAGCCAAACTTTTGACATCCTGCCCACACAAACACACACACACACACACACACACACACACACACACTCACACGAAGAGGGGCGCACACACACGGTTATGGCATCTTTAATGCCCGGTCATATTCAACGAGCTTTTGCACTTTGCATGCGCCACTTCCGCCCGCCCCGCCCACCTTGCCACCCGCCTTTCCAGCACCCCACCGCCCACCACCCCCCGTGGGGTGCAACTTCCGTGCCCGTTGCGCCAAAAACTTTTCCAGCTCGAAACAACAAAAGTGGGAACAACACAAAAAGCGGAGCTGGAATTTTTACAGACTTATACATCCTGACACATTCCATGCCCCGAACTTTAGTTGCAATTTTTCCTGCCCTGCATTTCGCTTTCTTTGTTTTTATACCCGCTACTTGTGGAATAGGAGGTTATACTAGATTCGCTGAAAAGTATGTAACAGGTAGAAGGAAGTGCTTTCGACCATATGAAGGATCAGGATCAGGATCATTTTGTTTACTTTATTTGTATGTTTCCCTATTTCTACCGAAATGCCAGACAAATGTTGAAGTTGTTCCACTAGCTGATAACGGGTACCTGATAGTCGACTATTGCGCTCTCTCTTGTTTATTTTGTTTTCAATAATGTGGCATATCAAGAAAAGTTTTCACCCAAAAGAGGAAAACAATCTAAAGCTGAAATTACTTGAAATCAGCTTAGGTAGCGCGAAGCCCAGTTAGCGGGAAAGCCGAGAACTGAACTTTCCTCCTTTTTGGCCACATTGCAGGTAAATGTCAAAATTGATGCCACTCAAAATGCGCAAAACTTTTGGCCGCCTGCAAATTTAGTTGCTGTTGCTCCTCATCTGCTGTTGTTGCATTCTAGCTGCTAATTTTTCGCATTTCCCCCAAATGTCCGAGCCAACAATATCGGGCAAAGTTTCGCATTGTTCCATACTTCACCACTAGTATATACTAGCAGTTCTCGCTGGCGAAACCTTGGCAACGGATGCCTCGCCAGCCATCGCACAATTAGCCGGGCCAAAAGCGAACGGAGCGGAGGAAACGTGGGAAAAGCGGGGAAAAGCGGGAAAAGCGGGAAAAGTCGAGTGAAATTGGAGAGAGTAAAGCGCAGGCACAGTTGGCAACTTGGCTTTGGGCCCGGGCTTAGCCTAATTATAAAAATGAGACGTCAGCGTCACAAATTCGGGGGCTGGCACTGAAGGCTGGAAGTGCGGTGGAAAATCAAGGAAGAGCGAGGAAAAGCGGCGAAAATCGGGGGAGAAGGAAAAGGGTTCGGCTAGCAGCCGCATGGAGAAATTTTAAATTGAATCAACTTGAGTGCTCATAAATTTTTCTAGGGATTGCGGTAAGGATTTTGCATTGCGTCACTTGCAGTCCCCTTTTTGCAGCGCGGTGGGTGGACTCAGGTGGGAGTGGGTCAAAGGACTCGGAATTCAGGACTCTGGCCTCACCACCCAGGACCAGGACCAGGACCAGGACTCGGGCTCAGAAGCAGACTGATACTGATGCTGACACCGCGGCAACTTTCGGCCACAGATACATTGCGGCAAACAACAAGCCGCAGGTCAGAGTTCGGGGAATAAAATATACAAGTATTTTGTAAGTACAAGTAAATAGTACACTTATCTGAGTTATTTGTGTATACCCTCTTTTAAGTAGTAGTTAATTACTTGATGTGGTTGGTTATTCGCCAAGTGTAGCAATAGTTGCACTTGGATAGCTGGCGAAGAATCCGTATAAAATATCTCGAACCTTACAAGCCTGCTAATTGCAAGTTTTGCCGGAATATTTCCGAGAAACCCAATTAAGTTGTCTGTCAATCAGGCAGTTTCATTGCCGCTGCCAGGTTTTCGCACAAATTAATTACGCTCGTCGTTTTAAAGATTTGCCACTGAATAACTGAAGAATCTTAAAAATGTATCCTGCAACAGTTTAAGGCAATCAAAGGGGGCAGAACGTGGGGGCGGAATGGAACAAAGCAAACGTTGACAACACCCACATACAACATATACATAGAAGCCGCGCAGCGTGTCGCGGGGTAATTTAAATTTTAATTTTGATCTTAATCTCTTAATGCGAAATAAAATGCCGCACACTGGTGCCCCACGAGCCGCAGTCGAGCACGAACCGCATTCCTTGTCCGGGTATCTTTACGGGTATCTGGATCTGGATGTGGGTGTCCGGGTGGCCGGGTGGCCGGGTGGCAGCCCGGCATCATCACCACATCCTGCCCATCCCAGATATACGTATATATATATATATAAGTACATTCTTATCTAGACAGTCACAGTTGGCTTCTAATTTACATTTCCTCGCTCATTCTTTCCCTCTGAATTTCACATTGCCTGTGTCGCCTTGCTTTTCCTTAAAAATTGTTATTTATGGCTTTCGGTCGGCAAATAACTTCATCAAATTAGAATCTACAGAGGCAGTTAGTTATAGGGCAAAGGTATAAGGGAACGAAAGTTATTTAAATATATAATTACATTATATAGAATGTTTTGCAATTACCACTCAACTTAAGGTGAAGAAGAAACACGTGTTTTAATAACTAAATTCATCTTAAAGCCAACAACCATCGCAAGAATTTTTGGTAGCACATCTAGTATAGTATAGTATTCTAGTTTTTTCTAGTTTTACAGAAAGCTCCACAAACACTTTGCTTATTGGTTTTACCAAGCCTACTTCAGCCCATCAAAAAGCCACTTAATTGAGTGAAAAATGTGCCCAGAGGCAGCAGACTTGATGTGAGTATCTGTATCTGTGCTTTGAGGCATACGTGTATGCAACAATGGGCAAATGCGAAGCCAAATCAGCTATCCCCCGAATCCCGGACACTCCAACTACGTCTGTTGTCCTGCAGATCCTGAGCAAAGCCGTAGCACTTAGTCGGCTGAAAATTAAACAGGAAACGTCATGCATTTTGCATTCGAGTTTGCCCAGCAGCCAAATGGGCACATACTCATCCATGGGATCAAGTCCATTGCCCATTGCCCATTGCCCATTACCCCGACCATAATTGTATTAGATATCGGAGAGTTGGTCTGCCAACTGGAGTCTCGGGTCTCGGCTATTATACAAATGGTCATATTTAATTCGTTATGCTGGCTATCGAAAAAATGGAAACCCCCCCATATGGAGATATGGAGGCACATATGCGTACATCTCCACCTGCCCTCCGTGGATGGGTGGATGGGTGGATGGGCATTGTGCTAAATCCCGTGTCTAATCTGTGGCCATAATGCCGCATAGAAAAAGATAAAGTTTCGCAGTGGACAACGTAGGTAAGGTGACCGTAAACTTGCATGATTTGTTTTATGGCCAACCGAGGACGTTATTATTGCTAAGAGGCACGCCCACCAGGGTCCTGCCACCCCGCCCCCAATCACCTTTTTTCCCCCTATTTTCCAACCATTTCAGGTAGCGAGTCCTTCGGGCATTGAAGATATCTCTACGAATTCCGCCATGGGGGCGGTATTTGTGTGGGGTGTGGGGTGTGGGGTGTGGGGTGTGGGGTGGGGCAAGTCAATAAAGCATAATGTGAGCACGTTTTTAATTGGCGCCCGCTGAAAGCCGGAAAAACTGCGGAACCGTGAGACTCGTGCATCCTTCGTGCTGACCAGAAACCAATTAGCGCCACATCCTACTCCACGTGTGGCACTCACTATTGGTGCGGATGCCAGAATGCCAGGATGCCAGGATGCTTGGATGCCAGGTTGTGAGGGTGACTGACTGGCAGGGTCTAATTACGCTTCAATTGCGCCACTTGCATTTAGATCGCTAAATTATGGAAATTTTTTGCAAGGCGCATTTCTTACCAACTACGTGTGCCGATGTCTATGAGCATGTGTTGGTGTCGAAGCACTGAGAGAAAAATGGCATGGAAAATGGATCTAGCAACCTTAAATATAATAAGATGCCAGCTCATAACTATATGTTTATCGAGTAATAGTTGTGTATTACGCGGTTTAAACTATGTAAACAATTTTACCCATTTTATTTAATTCTTGCGTTAGAAAATGTTTTCCATTGAGTTCATAAATTGAATGGTTTCATTCCATTCTGTCACTTATCAGGTGTCTTAAGTTGCATTAATATTGTGCAATTTGACATATATTTCATATATGTAAGTTTTCAAAGAGTATTTTCTATTAATATAAAATGTGTTTGGTTAGCAACATTTTCCGCAGTTTATTTGTATGCGCGTAAGGCGGGCAATTTTAATTTCAAATTGACAAAGCGCAATTAGGCAGTCGTCTGGGCCAGGCTGCTGGCCCCTCCCTCGTCCTGGGCTTCCTCGTCCTGCAGGACCCAAATGCGAGACCGATCCCCGGCTAAGGACTCCTGGCCTTAATGTATTTTATTGACGTTGCGAGGTTATTGCATCGGGCATAAATTAATTTCACGACGCGTAAATTGAGCAGTTTTTGACACAGCACCCCCACCAAGCCAATTATGTGTAGCTGTATTTCCCTCTATTTCTGTGGATTTTTTTTTGGTTTTTCTTTGTTGGCCCTGAGTCCTGAGTCCTGAGCCTGGTGACAATTTCGGTGCTGCTTACCTAAGATTTTCCCTGTCGTAATTGTGTGCCACACTGCAAACCATTAATTCTCGTTAGCGTCCGAAAAGCAGAAACAACAAACAGCAAAGGCAATAACATCGAGGGCGGGTGGCAAAATGGGTGAAGGGGGATGTAGGTGGTGAGGGGGAGGGGGGTGGGTGGTCAGCAGCTTGTCAGCTTCTTGGCTTGGTTTTCATATTAATTTAGTTGATTTTTGTGTGAATTAATTAGGCAAAAGGTGAAAATGAAGATGAATGTTTTAATTAGGCCGGGGCAGGTGAGTGTGCGGCGTGGGTGTGGATTGTGGAATGAAACGACGCGGATTTGAATGTCACACTATGGCAGTGCCCCACCCACCAACACCAACACCAACACCAACGCGGTCGTGCAACACTTTAAGGACCTTTAAAGGGACAATCCCGTTTCGGGCGCCTTGGCAAGGGACACCAGTGGAAAATCCCCGGAAAAGGCTTAAGCAATGTCTGACAAAACACCTGAGACATTCAATTATATCGCCACGCGCGGCACCAGAACTGCAAAAACTGGGAGCAGGAGACGGAGCTGGACGGAGACGGAGACGGAGATGGGGCAGGAGGAGCTGGAAAAGGGACAAGGAGGCCAGGATGTTTTGCTGCCGGAGAAACATTGGGCGACAAGGAGTCCGCGCTTTGTTGGCTTATGGAATTGTCAACCAACTGCGCTAGCAAGTGGGGAAAATTTAAAAAATATATATTCTTACAACATTTATATAAAAGCGATGTGGCGAAAAGTTGGGCTGAGAAACCGGTAGAATAATGCCCTAGATATAATAGATAAAAGCAAACATTTTAACCATATTTACTACAAACATAAAACTACCTTTTATTGTATACTTTGATATAGAATTTGGCAAAGTAAATGACAGAATAATGCTGGTTAAGTTCGTGATTCATTTTACTGTGCAGAAAAATAAAATTAGTAAAATTAGATCAAAAACTTTGTTCTATTGCATGTGATTAAAGGCACAAAATGCTATACTAGGGCACTCATAAGTCGTTTATTTGTTTCGCGCTGGCTCCCCCAGAACACTAAGCTCGGCTAGAGCCATTTGGGAAAGAAAAACAATAATAATTTGCTTGGTGGTTTGCAAAAATTGTTAACTGCAGCAGCAATGGCAGTCGCTTGAGACGGGGATTTCAGTTTAATAAGCGCCAGACGAACCCAGCCAGCTGGGTCTTCAGTTTTCAGCCTTTTTTCCCCCGACTGAATGGGAATGGGTGAATGGAGTGAATGGAGTGAATGGAGTGAATGGAGTGAATGGAGTGCAGAAGTGGTTGGAGGATGCTCATTGGGCGCCAGAGGTTGTCATAATGTTTAGCATACTTCGCCAAAGGAATGTCGATGAACTGGAATTGAAATTGGACCAGCGAGATTCAGTGCGAATCGTGATAGAATGCGGGCAGCCCAAAAATGTTTGCTATGATAAATATGGACAGGAGCAGAAGTGGAACACGCTTTATGCCCTTTTAATCTGTTGTTAAGTTATGTTTTCCGGGCGGGGCACATTTCAACAACTCCCATAAACTTGCTCAATGGCTTGTCAATGTGGGGTGGTGGGGGTGGTGGGGGTGGTGAAGGTTTTTTAGGGCAGGCAGTTTGGGACACATTAGTAGAGCATCTGGGTGTAACTGAGCCAAGTTTATGTTGGGCAGCTTAAAGTCCTGGACCAACCAAGCCCCACATAATTCTACTCACCCAAGGGTCCGAGCGGGAAGTGTCCCCAAAAAGCTCATTCATACAACATTTAAACACCAACTCCCACACACACACACACACACACACACTCATACGCGTCAACCTTTGGCAGTCAGCGTAATCGCTTTCAACCACTTCAACGGCCATTTTGGGTTACGTTACGCTCCCCGTGCGCGTGTGTGTGAGTGCGTGTATGTGTGTGAATGGGATCCCCACCCACACACACACTTGCGGATACAAGGACAAACAAGCAGACATACCTTTATCGCTTCAAAGCACAGAAGCCGTGCTGAAGAGTGGAAGATTTATGGCGGATGTTGGAATTTAATGAAATTGCAAAACGAAAATGTAACAAACTCGACTCCGGAGTGAAAGGGATGCCGCTCACACACGCACAAAATGGCGGCAAAGGACAAACAACAGCTGCTACTAGGATACCACACACATACATATACACTCGAACACCTTTCACACTGCGATACAAAAAGTGTGCAATTAAGGTTGTTAATATCATTTTTGAAACAATACACATATTTTTTAAGTTATTTCGTGTCTTAAAAAAAGCTTATTTAATTTTGAGGTATTTTTCACTTTCAAGTTTTTCACTAACACTTGGAGGTAAATATTCCTTCCCTAGATTTTACGAATATTTTAAAGCATTTAAAAAAAACTATATTTGTGTATTCCACTGCTCTCCCCGCTTTTTCAACTGCTTGTTTTTGCATTCTGGCTCAACCATTTTAGCTTGGTTTCAGATGATTGTCGCAACTTTTACCGATTTTTTGATGTTGAAGAAATTCAGAAAAACTAAGAAATGTCCCAAGGCTGAAGTTCTAAACTCCATAACTCAACTTAACTTAATCGGATTTTTAAACGCAATACCTCTAAATGTTTCTGATGCAATTCTCTAAGAATCTGCATTTAAATTTAAAAATCTATTTTTTTTTTTAATTTTTTGTAATTTTTCTGATGATGTTGTAGAAAATCAGGAAAACTAAGAAATGTCCCACGGCTGAAGTTCTTAACTCCATAACTCAACTTATCTTAATCGGATTTTTAAGCGGAATACCTCTAAATGTTTCTGATGCAATTCTCTAAAAATCTGCATTTAAATTTAGAAATCAATTTTTTTTTTAATTTTTTGTCATTTTTCTGATGATGTAGAAATCAAAAAGGAAAAGAAATGTCCCAAGGCTTAAGTTCTAAAATCTATAACTAAACTTATCTTAATCGATTTCTAAGTAGCATATCTGTAAACGTTTAAGGGGTATATAACAGTCGAGGAACTCGCGTTCTCACTTTCTTGTTTAGATTGCTTCTGTGACAGTCGCCTTTCCCCTAATTTGAATAGCTATCGTTTTTGGGACTGAGTCAGCTTTAAGTGCCGCCTGCAGTCGCATGTGTGAGCGCCCAAAACAGCCCCTAAGCCCCATTCCGCCCTCTTTGCCCCGCCCTCCTCCCGCACACACGCAGTGCATTAACACGCACTTGAAAAGTGCAATCTGGCCGCAATTGGAATGAATACCCGGCCGCGAAATGGCGGCGGGTGATAAAACACGTTTTAATATCAGCGGCCAACCTGCACGAAGCCATTGACAATGGACCTCGCTCGGGATCAGGACTATAGCCCCCCCGGTCCCCCGTGGCCCCCATGGCCGCCATGTCCTTCGTCCTGCAAATGTTGCACATAACGTTTTACAAACTTTCGGTTAACTGGGCTCGCAGGCACAAGGACACTGGCTGGTCGGCGCTGCAGGCGCTGTTAAAATTCAATGAATTGAAATTGTAAAGCGCGTCGCGACGCCACAGGATATAGCCCAAACACACAGATAAACAGACAAATCAACAGAGGCGCATATACATATGCACGCGGAGAAATTCGACTGCCAATGCACTGAGAACATATTCTAAGCTAATTCTGTAACTGAAGGTGCTATTGTCATGCCTCACTTGCATGTCTTGCTAGTCTTAATAACTCTAACTGAAATCTCTAGAGATATCATATATCATACCCAACTTTACACTCGAGTATATTTTCAGCTATTATTTTTTCGAGTGCAGGCGTGTGCAGTTCAAAGCCACGGTCATGACTGACTCGATGTCTGTGTCTGGCCGCGTGTCTGCATCTGTGTTTGTGTCTGCAACACCGGTAATTACCGCCACGTGACAATGAAAATTACCAGCAAGCACCGCAGGCAGCCGAAGGACCCAGCACCCAGTATCCAGTAACCAGTATCGAGATCCTTAAAGCCATTGCTGGTCTGGCGGTGTAAATATTTAAGCGCAGCAGCATCAGAGGCATCAGAGGCATCAGGGCCATCAGGACGAGGGCCACATTGGGTGTCAAAAGCCATTGCTTTGGAAGATCTACGACCTGCGCCTAAATGACTCGACTCGGCCAAGTCGAGGACACTTTATGTAAGTCACACTGACGTGGCAAAGACGGCGAAAGGATGGATGGGGGGCTGGAAAGCGGGGGGAGATGGCAGAGCAGGTCCTGTGGAAGTTGAGAAAAGCGAAAATTTAGCTGCACTATGCAAGGCAGGGATGCAATGCTTAAGGTTACGACCAAATCTACAAGTTTGTTTTTTTATAACGATTTTAAATAGTTAAACCCAATAATCATGGGAAAATGTAGTTCCCTAAAAGATTATTTTCTTAATAATAAATTTATAAATGGTAGTCCAAAGCATTTCAAGTGGATTTTTGGGTAAGCAGTATTTACTAGAATTTTTACTAAGCTTACAAGAATATTTCTGGTTTGTATGATATCTTAACTTCGTAGTTGGTATCCCTGGCCAGCAGCAATTGCTGCAGCTGGTCCTCCGGCCACGCCCCTTTGTCCAGTGGGCAGCTGGGCCATCAGTGTAGCTCGTAAATAAATCAATGAGCAGTTTGGTATTATATCCTGCGCCTCGGAGTCACTGCCAGTGCCCAAGCCCAAGCCCAAGCCCAAGCCCAAGCCAAAGCCAAAGAGGAGGAGATTGCCTTTTTTCTGGGGCATAAATTTGTGCGACTCGGACTTGGCCAGCACTCGGGCTTGGCCAGCACTCCGGAGCCTGGTGCTTGGAAGCTGGTGCTTGAAGCGTGGTGCTTGGAGTCGGGAGCATGCTGCTCGTGGAGCAGGCCGGACCGAGGGGCGGGGCCAGGAGGAGGGCTCTCGTCACTGCTGACGTATGTTTAGCTTGAGTGGATTTTATTGTGACAGCGTAAGGATTTACTGGGGACAGCAACTGGAACTGGCAGTCTGTAATGAGAAAGCCAGGACATCGAGACCCCCCCCACTCCCCCCTCCTTTCACTGTTTGGTCATTGGATTTTGTTTAGTTTATGCACTAGCCCGAAATTAATTTGCGCATTTTTCGCCAGCTTTGTACTGCAATGCACTGAGTGCACTCACACATTGCGTATACGACGCGAATGCCTTGAAAAGCAGTTTTGAAACCGAAAATACTCACATTTTGAGGACTGATTTGAATTGCCAGAATAGTTAAATGAGGTATTAAGCGTAATTAATCACATAACATTTTAGGGCTGAACAAGCGAATAAGAAATACACCCCTGATATCAGATTAAATCAATTTCGAAATAAGTTAAAGCCAACACAATTTATTGAGTGCACTACAGCGGTGCGTATACGACATGCATCCCCGGGGTACAAGGGGAAATCAATGCTGAAATATGCAAATTTTTATTTCCGCGACAATTTCAATTTAACGACAGCCAAGACGACGACAACGAGCCATTTTCTATTAACATTGGCTTGCCTTCCTTTGTCTCTGCTCTTTTCCGTATTTTGTTGTCTCTGCGTGGGGAAAATTGCTCTCCGCAGAGCCGTTAACACCGCCCCCTCCCCCGTGAAACGCGCCCCCAAGGGTTGACGCCCGGTGGGTGGGAAAATGGTTTTCCGAAAAATAGAAATCCGTAAGCAGTAAGTAAACTTTTCCGGCTGGAGCGGTTCCGCGCATTGAGCCATTCAAGGGATCATTATGCGTGTGCCCGCGTTATGGGGCCTCAAAGTGTCGTTGGTGGGTGCGGTGGGTTCGGTGGGTTCGGTGGGTCCTCAGTGGGTCTTCCGCCGAAGGGTGGGTCTTTCACCAGCGGTTCCATGCTGACGAAGGTTATTTGGAGGCGAGGCTCATGGGGATTTAAAATCACATTCGAATTTGTATTAGCGTATGGTTCGTGTGGAAGATCAAAAGTAAAGTTGAACTTTGTTTGCGATTTCTGATAAGAAAATAAGAGATTGTCCAGATCCCCGACTATCAGATACCCAGTAACTCAGTTGGGCAATCTTGTTGACATATGAGGAGAAATTTTAAGAAATATAAAATTTAAAAAAAAACAAAAACAAGAGTGAACAAGAGAGTCGAGCTGCCCGACTATCAAATACCCCTTACTCAGATCGTGGAGGAGCTGTGGTGGGATCTGAGCTCCAGTTTTGAACGGCTTATGGGCGTGGCCAAAATGTTTTTCGTACACCAATTGATATAAATGTGCGTATGTTTAATCTTTGAAACACGAGTTTGGTTCTCAAGCTATAACTTCCGTTGCTTGCTCCCATAAAGAACTTGCTCCATTCGTTTTGAGAGCTCCTGCTAAGAAGAGCGTGTTTCGCAGTCGAATTGTCGGATTAATTGCTACCACTAAATATGAAAGGCATTAGTACAATTGAATTATTTATTATTTATTGACAGCTGCCCGAGATATACACACGTTCTGCCCAACTAGCGCTGAGCTTAAGCTGCTCGGCGTATGCACACGCCAGTAGGAAACCCACTCCGCACATAGTTCCTCCTTTCGGGGGCACACAACTCCATCCCCAAAAAAAAAGAAACCGGAGCTGCAAGATTTATAGCAGCCGACTAGAGGGAAAGCTCATGGGAAAATAACTTTAGCGGAAAAGTGCCGACAAAATACAAGAAAATGCTTAACCCACAGAACGCGGAGAGCATAAGGCCTTTAGCCAGTGGCAGTCCACTTACAAGGATGCGAGTGGCAGGGAGCTCCGCCCGAGCTCCAAGTGGCTGCCTCCGGACTCGCCGCCTTCGAGCCGGAAACTTCATGAATTTAATTACCGAATTTTTTCGCTGTAATTACGAAATTCTTTTGGCCGAAAGTGGAATTTTCATTTCAGTTTCATTAAAATATTTCTGCTTGTAAGTGTTTACAAAATATGTGTGCTAGGCATCTCCCACTTCCGATTTTCCTTCCTAACTTGAGGATCGAAAAAGGGATACTCACGCACTTGAACTGGAGAGCCCCAAAGGGTTTTAAGTATTCCGTTTGGAGTAAGCCACATTTACAAAGTTATACAACTTAAATGTTCCTTACTATGTTCCATATCTAATGATTTTGTAAGTATCGCAAAGTAATTTAAAGCGATGCAATTAGCTTGTGAACCATGCAACCGACGAATTTGGCTATACACGTATTTATGGCCCACACTCGTTGGCAATGCAATTACTCAGTTATTGACCCACAAAAGCCGCAAATTGTAGACACAGACAGGGAATCGAAATCCTGAGCAGACGGAGGCGTTGCATTTGTTGGCCGTGCGATTGCATTGTCTTCACCTGTGCATTATTAACCCGACCACGATAAGCTCATAATGAGGCCGAGCTAATTTCTTACGGCCCAGCCGACTTTGGCCAGCCTGTCCTCAAATGTGCGGCTGGACCAACCCCTTTGAGTGCTTATCTGCGACGGAAGCCAAATGCATTCCGTGCCTGGCATGGAGAGTCTTTAAGTTGGAGTTAATGATGCCTTGTTTTGTGCAACACGATGATTTTCGTAATCAGTTTAAGGTTAAATATTTTCCTTCTACATCACATACTAGTTTTGTACACGCTCAATTAACTCATAATTAGTATCAGTCTAAGAAATAGTTTTAGAAAACGCGAAATCTATCAATTTAAATTTAACGGATTTAGCCAAGACTAGCGGAATAATTTAAAACTAAACTTAAAAGAAAACAACTAGCGGATTGCTCTTGAACTAGAAGGTCCCTTTATCGTCCGCTAGGTGGCGAATGAAAATCTCCCTCTCAGCTGTTTCGGCTAAACAATGCACTCCAGCCCTACAAAAATACCACTTGTAATACCACAATTAAAATACCACTTCTTCGAACACGAACATAAAAATTACATAAATAACTGCCATGAAAAGAAGCTACCGGGCATTTGTTCGCCAAGTGCGGCATGCCTCCACCACTGCCGCGAAAGGAGCTACCACATCGGTGTCCTCCACGGCAGCGGGTGAAGTAAAACCAGAGCCGGCCGCACGTGCCACATTTCTGGAGAGGATTCAACGCGGACCGGGCTTTCAAGACTTTTTTGCTGTCAAGCCGGCGTCCAGGCTGAAACCTAATGAAGAGGAGCATGTGGACACCAGTGTTCCGTACCTGAACGCGATTGATTTCAATGGAAACGGCAGGAAGGTGCACTTCGAGGTCTACGGATGCCAGATGAACACAAATGACACGGAGGTGGTTTTTAGCATCCTGAAGGAGAATGGCTATTTGAGATGCCAGGAGCCCGAGGAGGCGGATGTCATCATGCTCGTCACGTGCGCAGTGCGCGATGGAGCGGAGCAGAGGATCTGGAATCGATTGAAGCACCTGCGAGCCATGAAGAACAAGCGCAGTACGCGAAGGCATCCTCTCCAGCTGACACTGCTGGGCTGCATGGCGGAGCGACTGAAGGAGAAGCTGCTGGAGCAGGAGCAATGTGTGGATGTGATCGCCGGACCCGATAGCTACAAGGATTTGCCGCGACTCCTGGCCATCTCCCGCCACTATGGCAACTCGGCCATCAATGTGCTCCTCTCGCTGGACGAAACCTATGCGGACGTGATGCCCGTACGCTTGAACTCTGAATCCCCCACAGCTTTTGTGTCCATCATGCGCGGATGTGACAACATGTGCACCTATTGTATAGTTCCCTTTACCCGCGGACGCGAGCGCTCCCGCCCACTGCAATCCATTGTGGCTGAGGTCAAGGCTTTGGCGGAACAGGGCGTGAAGGAGGTCACGCTGCTGGGCCAGAATGTCAACTCGTACAGAGACAGAAGTGCGCAGGAGGAACAGGAATCCCTGAAGGCAAATCCCACCCCAGTGCCCGGCTTTAGCACCGTTTACAAGCCCAAAACAGGCGGCACTCCCTTTGCCGCGTTGCTCAGATCGGTGGCTCAAGCTGTTCCAGAGATGCGCATACGTTTCACCTCGCCGCATCCCAAGGATTTCTCCGACGAAGTTCTGGCGGTCATCAGAGATCACCCGAATGTGTGCAAGCAACTTCACCTGCCAGCACAATCGGGCAACACGCAAGTTCTGGATAGGATGCGACGTGGGTACAGCAGAGAAGCTTATCTGGAACTTGTGCAGCACATCAGGCAGTTGCTGCCCAACGTGGGGCTGTCTAGCGATTTTATCTGCGGCTTTTGCGGCGAAACGGAAGAGGAGTTCCAGGACACAGTATCGCTCATCCACCGAGTGCAATACAACGTGGCCTACTTGTTCGCCTACAGCATGCGGGAAAAGACCACTGCCCATCGGCGCTACAAGGATGATGTGCCCTTGAACGTGAAGAATGAGCGACTGCAGCGCATGGTTCAGGTTTTCCGAGAGGGAGCTAAACAGCTACACCGGCAAATGGAAGGCCAGGAGCAGCTCATCCTTGTAGAAGGGAAGAGCAAGAGGTCCGATGCGCATTGGTTCGGTCGGAATGATGCCAATATCAAGGTCATAGTTCCTACAATAGATGTACCCATATCTGGAGATCCCACAGCCAGAAAACCCTTTGGAGTAGGTGACTTTTTGGCCGTCCGCATAGAGGAATCGAACTCCCAGGTGCTTAAGGGCACGCCCCTCGAGCTGAGCACCATCAGCGACTTTCACAGCAGACAGTTAATACAATAAAATGAACTTTAATCGTACCTAGTTGCAGTTGTTTTGATCGCATCACATCACGTCTCCATGACCTCCGCCTTCTCAGCCGTCGCTTCACTCCTGCCGTGATACTTTGCCACCTGGCTGCGATAGAACTGAAAGATCTCGCCACTGGCAGCCCGGCATAGGCACTCGATGTCGTTGAACTGGGCTATTTTGAAAGCGCCCTTTGTCTGGACCAGCAGCAGGTTTCCTTCCACGGAATCAAAGGCGAATGTGAAACTGGCGCGCTGGTGGAGTGTTTCACTTTGGTCTGGATCTAGCACATACTCGCCCTGCTCGTTGATGATGCAGTGGACGGCCGCAAAGCTGTACTTCAAGGGCAGGCCTCCAATGAGCATGGCTAGGCAGGCGCAATTCACGGCACAGGCTTCAATCTGATGGTAAATACATATTTTTAGAAGGATTACAGTTAAGAAGATTCCAAATCCTACACTGCCACGATCCTCCAGCTCCTGGATCTGCACGGACATCTTTGAACGCGGATAAGCCTCCAAAAGGAGGGCCAGTTCCAGAACATCTCGAATGGCCGCCTCCCGAATCCGATCCTTAACCTGGGGCAGGCCCGCTTTCGGTCGGTAGTTACACTCCAGGTAGCTGCCATCTATGCTCAGGTTTTGGATCTTCACCTCGATGGGGCCGAGAACTGCGCCTATGAGAGCTGTGGCACCTGCAATTAGCAACAACCATGTTAGCCGGTTTTGGCCAAGTATTAGAGTTGAGGCAACACGGATATACCCTGGCTGTACATCACGGATCCGTCGCAACGTGACAACGGATTGAATTCGCAGCGCATCTGGCGAAGCTTGTCCTTTTCCACGTCCATTTTCGCTGGTAAACTAATATTATATTGTCCTAATATTCAAAGAAAACAACGTGCGCGTGCTATCGCCTCGTCTTTTCGATATCGATACCAGTCTTCCCTCGACATATCGATGTTATGAGTTGCTGCGATTGCAAATTTTCTGTCGATTACTGATTAATTTGGCGGGCGAAGTTCTTGTTTAAAATTTAATCATATATAAATAACATCCAATTATTTTGGTCCTTTTAAAATTCTATTAATTGCCCAACTTTCAGGCTGATGACTCCGTTTTGATGACGCTGATGACTAACAAAAAATGCAGAGCATGATGGCTTAGTCGAATAGTTATTTCAGAAATTAAACACAAGTGATAATAATATACCATCGTAGAACGCTCTCAATTCATGTTGGGAGGAGCATAGTTTTAAAATACATTAAAAGGACATAAGCCGAATTTCAAAATAAGAGTGCGCGGGTATTTAATGCACTGGCGATCCGACTGGCGATATACGCTACCATCGCTGGCTATCGATATACACCGCAGGCTGGCCAGCTCCAATCCGAATCGCTTCTCCAATCAGTTTCTTGCTTTGCTCGTCCGGAATAAGTTCAGTAAAGTGTCCCAATAAGATGTCAGGTGGGTTGCCAGTCCGGAGTTTTCCAGTTCCTTCGACTATCACATACCCTGTCCCCCGAATCCTGTGGCTTACATAACAACTTCGTATCGTCGCAGGCGCCAATCCCTTCGCTCAGTTCGAGAAAACTTTCTCCCAGGCCGGCACAACATACAAGTACTTTGACCTCGCCTCCATCGACAGCAAATATGGTAAGTGGATATGGTCTTTAGATGGCTTTTAAAGTGGGCGTGTCTGTCTACGTGGTCACCATAAACTGGGCTAAATATGCAGAGCCAAAATGGTATTAATTAAGCTCCCCAAAAGCACCTGTTGAAGTTGGAGTTTGACCCCTGAATTGAAAAAGTAGCGAACGACAAACGGCGAACACCTTAATTTGCAAGTCAGGCGATGTCAAGTGGAAGGCGCTCCCGGAGCATTAAGTGGCTGTTCCATAGCTTTCCATGGGCAGGCTTGTCTCGCGCCGAAAGCGAAAGTTATCACCGCCAGATTGATTGCCTCATAATGGGGCTCGTCTCGTGGTGATAACGTATCGTTTGCCTCCACAATTTGATTTCCAGTCTCCTTTCCTATTCCCCAATTTTACGGGCTCACTTATCAGCGGATTAAGACTACAGAGATCTGCTGATTTGGGGTCGTGGTCCGATTGCTCCGCGATGTCTCTCGACCAGTGGAATGTTTTTACTGAAGCAGCGCGTGTCCAGAAATCGGGGCTCTGAGGTGAGGGCTTTCTAAGGTGGCTCCCACCATATAGTGATGCCTGTGAATCGCATCAAGTGCTGGACAAACGTAATCATTGTGCCTGTGATAAGAAGTGACTGTTATCTGACTGTCACAATTCGAACTTCCTAAGGTGCACAATTCCCATGGTATCAAAAGCGAGGTACTTTTATTACTTTACTCCTGAATTTTACTTCAACATGTGCTGCTTTAAGTTATTCACAATTTTAAAGATAGATACGTTTCCTTGGTGTTCGCTTTACGACGCTTTACTGTACCTGTGATGAAATTCGAGTTCTAAACATTTTGATTAACACTTAACACATTCCACTCGTAGATCAACTGCCCTACTCGATCCGAGTGCTTTTGGAGTCGGCGGTGCGCAACTGCGATAACTTCCACATCCTAGAGAAGGACGTGCAGAGCATCCTGGGATGGTCGCCTGCCCTCAAGCAGGGATCCAACGATGTGGAGGTATCCTTCAAGCCAGCCCGTGTCATCCTGCAGGTGAGTTTCATGCGGCCATCTACCAAATTGATTTTGTAATCATACATATATGTTAATGTTTTGCTACTAGGACTTTACCGGAGTTCCAGCTGTGGTGGACTTTGCAGCTATGCGCGATGCTGTTTTGGATTTGGGCGGCGATCCCGAGAAGATCAATCCCATCTGCCCCGCTGACTTGGTCATTGATCACTCGGTCCAGGTGGACTTTGCCCGTACTCCCGATGCTCTGGCCAAGAACCAGTCACTGGAGTTTGAGCGCAACAAGGAGCGCTTCACCTTCCTGAAGGTAGGTTTTCTTAACTTTTCATCCCAGTAATATTATAAATAATATTAATTTTCCAACTTAGTGGGGAGCTAAGGCCTTTAACAACATGCTGATCGTGCCACCTGGCTCCGGAATTGTCCACCAGGTGAATCTGGAGTACTTGGCCCGCGTGGTGTTTGAGAATGACGCCACCGATGGCTCCAAGATTCTGTATCCCGACAGTGTGGTGGGCACTGATTCCCATACCACGATGATCAATGGACTGGGTGTTCTGGGTTGGGGAGTGGGAGGCATCGAGGCGGAAGCTGTGATGTTGGGACAATCCATTTCCATGTTGTTGCCCGAGGTAATTGGCTACAAGTTGGAGGGCAAACTGAGCCCACTGGTCACATCCACCGATCTGGTACTGACCATCACCAAGCACCTGCGCCAGTTGGGTGTGGTGGGCAAGTTCGTGGAGTTCTACGGTCCGGGAGTGGCGGAGCTCAGCATTGCCGACAGGGCCACCATCAGCAACATGTGCCCCGAATACGGAGCCACCGTGGGATATTTCCCCATCGATGAGAACACCCTCGGTTACATGAAGCAGACAAGTACGGGAAATCACTCCATTGCATACAACCATATTTGATTCATATTTCAACAAATATTTTAGATCGCTCTGAAAAGAAGATCGACATCATTCGTCAGTATCTGAAGGCAACCCAGCAGTTGCGCAACTATTCTGATGCGGCCCAAGATCCCAAGTTTACTCAGGTTGACATAGCCCTACATATCCCAATATAAACCTAAATTAACACACATCCCGTCTATAGAGCATCACCTTGGATCTGTCGACGGTGGTCACCTCCGTTTCAGGACCCAAGCGTCCCCACGATCGCGTTTCTGTCTCAGACATGCCCGAGGACTTCAAGTCGTGCCTGTCCAGCCCAGTAAGTTTTAAATTCATTGAAAAGCAAATAATTAAATCAATTAAACATGGGCTTCTTCATTGTTACCTCAGGTGGGCTTTAAGGGATTCGCCATCGCTCCGGAAGCTCAATCCGCATTTGGGGAGTTCCAGTGGGATGATGGCAAGACCTACAAGCTGCAGCATGGATCTGTTGTCATCGCGGCCATCACATCCTGCACAAACACATCGAATCCCTCGGTGATGCTGGGTGCCGGTCTGCTGGCCAAAAAGGCCGTGGAGAAGGGTCTGAACATTCTGCCCTACATCAAGACCTCGCTGTCGCCTGGATCGGGTGTGGTTACCTACTATCTGAAAGAGTCCGGAGTCATTCCCTATCTAGAGAAGTTGGGCTTCGATATTGTGGGCTATGGCTGCATGACCTGCATTGGCAACTCCGGTCCCCTCGAGGAGAATGTGGTTAACACCATCGAGAAGAATGGCCTCGTGTGCGCTGGCGTTTTGTCCGGAAACCGCAACTTCGAGGGTCGCATCCATCCCAACACCAGGGCCAACTATCTGGCCAGCCCTCTGCTGGTGATCGCATACGCCATCGCAGGACGTGTGGACATCGACTTCGAGAAGGAACCTCTGGGAGTGGATGCCAATGGCAAGAATGTGTTCTTGCAGGACATCTGGCCAACGCGATCGGAGATCCAGGAGGTGGAGAACAAGCATGTCATCCCCGCCATGTTCCAGGAGGTGTACAGTGAGTACTTCGTGTGCCATTTTCATTTGAGTTTGGCCTAATGCTACTTCCATCTGCAGGCAAAATCGAGCTGGGTTCCCAGGACTGGCAGACGCTGCAGGTGTCCGAGGGCAAGCTCTTCTCGTGGAGTGCCGATTCCACCTACATTAAGCGACCACCATTCTTCGAGGGCATGACCCGAGATCTTCCCAAGCTGCAGAGCATCCAGAAGGCACGTTGCCTGCTCTTCCTGGGCGATTCCGTGACCACGGATCACATCTCGCCGGCTGGATCCATTGCCAGGACCTCGCCTGCTGCCCGATTCCTGTCCGAGAGAAACATTACACCCCGTGACTTCAACTCGTATGGATCGCGTCGTGGCAACGATGCCATTATGTCCCGCGGCACCTTTGCCAACATTCGGTTAGTCAACAAACTGGTCGCGAAGACTGGACCCCGCACCGTGCACATTCCCAGTCAGGAGGAGCTGGACATCTTCGACGCCGCCGAGCGGTACCGCGAGGAGGGTACTCCTCTGGTCCTCGTCGTGGGCAAGGACTACGGCAGCGGAAGCTCTCGGGATTGGGCTGCCAAGGGTCCCTTCCTGCTGGGCGTAAAGGCGGTGATCGCGGAGTCCTACGAGCGCATCCATCGTTCCAACCTGGTGGGCATGGGCATTATTCCCCTGCAGTTCCTGCCGGGACAGAGTGCCGAGACCCTGAACCTGACTGGTCGGGAGGTGTACAACATAGCCCTGCCTGAGAGCGGCTTGAAGCCGGGTCAGAAGATCCAGGTGGAGGTAGGCTATTGGAGCTCCTGCATTACTAATACAAAGTATAATAATGAACTATCTTTCTTCAAGGCTGATGGCACCGTCTTTGAGACTATTCTGCGCTTCGACACCGAGGTGGACATCACCTACTACAAGAATGGTGGCATCCTCAACTACATGATTCGCAAGATGCTCTCTTAAGCAAACCATTTTAATTTGTTTAATGTTTTTCTATGTATATTCCACATGCATTTCTACACTGTAAATTGTAGCATCCTAAGTTGTAGTTTGTGGTGGTGCTTCCCCAACCTGGTCTAACCAATAAAAGTAAGCCCTTATTCTTGGTATCCAATTATACTGGGTTTGTGCTTCGCTGGGAAATCAAATATGGGTATCAATGAAATTCAGTATATCGAACACTTCTTTCGTTTTATGACAAATGAAACGAACTATAACAAAAATATTTGCATACCGAGCAAAATGTGATTTATAGGTATTTTAAATGTTTACTTTGTTCCTTTTTGGTACTTACGTGGTGTGATAAAGCTCAAAAATAAATGCAGGATTTTTTAATCATGTAATTTCTCTTATAAATAGATTTTTTGAAATATAGGTGTGATTTAAGGTTTCATGTTGAACAAATTTCGCTCTCATGAGATAAACAAAGCCCAGTGATGCTTGAAGTGTGACAAAACTGAACTGTGTGTATCCCATAAACTGAAACCGGAGGACCTTTTCAGCCAGGATACACGCAAAGCACTCGGATATTCGCATATTCGCATTCGGAACTAGGCTGCTTACAAAAGAGCTATCTAAAAGAAACAGCAACTGTGATATGTGAACAATTGTTGGGTAAAATCACGGCTACTATTTCCTTAGATAACTCGATATAAATTCAGGACGCGATCGAAGTTCCGAGGCAATTGTGGCCAACAATTATTTTATGATTTTAACTGATTCTTTGGGGGATCGAAGAACATCGATTTACCAACCGCGACACGTACTATTCCAGAACTAAAACCTGAGAGTTGGCCATCCAGCTCTTATAAGCACGGTGCAATGGCCGCTGCCAGCGCATCAGGTTTCCTGCTCGATCGGTGCTGCTCCGAATTTCCATTGGCAAAATTCGCTGATCCCGGCAATTGGCTTTCTGTTCTGCTGGCATGCTCGACATTTTTATGCCGAATTACCAAAAATTGTGAAGCCCGCTTCTGGGTTTCTTCATGACTGCACTTTGTTCGGCTTCCAGACCCGGCGCACTGAACCCGGCATCAGTTATGCCGGTTATAGGATCGGTTTCAGGGGATTGAGGCGGGGCCACGGGTGGCTTCCGCAACCAAATTGACCCACAAATACGCCCAGGGGTTAATGAACAAATAGTCACGTTGTCGGATTCAAGAACATGCGTATTTTGGGTCATTTTATTGCCGATTTCATTTTTACTACCTCATCGCAACTAAACGAATTTAGTTACAAAATGAAAGCTAAAGCAATTTATAAGAATTTCCCAAATTCGATATGTACTGTACTATTGGAATGTGGGTACTCATTTAATTTATTTTGCAATCGCATATCAGTTCATAATATGAACTTCATATCTATAGAAATTAGCTTTTAAAAAAACCGCCCTCGAATCGCTTAATATCGATAAGTCAAATGCGATAAGTGATTGAATTTTATTCGATAACTACAGCTACTGACATTGTTGTTGATAGTATCGAATCAACAAAGATTTTTGTTCCATCTCTAGCGGTTACAGTGAGATTTGGCAATTCGTTTTATTTATAACGAAAAAGCGATGATGCTGTAATATTTGTACCCTCAAGTGGTGGTTAAAAAGGTCCAGAGTCCGATGTCCGCCACTGGCGACACAAACCAGTCGATGTGGAGGCGCTAGGACGCAGGACACAGCCACATTTCGGACGGAGTCGGAGGAACACGGCCGATTTTCCGGAGACGAGACAGTAGGAGGAATAAATTAAGTCTGATTTTTAGCGATTCGGGTATGGAGACTGACTACCAGAACTACGTGGAGTCGCTGTCGGGAGTGTCCTCCGACGAGGACGACTTCTCCACGGTGGACAGCTCGGACGAGTCTGCGGAGGAGCCAGTTCCCACGCCATCATCAATCCCAAGGACACGGAATCTGGTGCAGATGCTCTACGACAGAGAGGTGGGTCCAAAGGGGTCAACAGATAATACCCAATTTTAATCTGGTTCCTATGAACTTTTATAGTACTTAAATCATTTTGATTAACATGCAAATTATTCCAAACCTATTAGGGGGTTAACTTTTTAGTTCAAGGTTTACCTTTCATTTCATGGAAACTTTGAACACATATTTCGATTGATTTTTAAAAGAGAGTGTATAGGTGCAAGTGTATGTTATAGATTATTAAAAAAAGATTTAAATAGAAGGAGCTACCAGGCTTATAAAAAGACATGCGCATGACCAGCATGAAATGGAACTTTTGATAGTTTTACTTATATTTATCTCTAATATGTTATCTGTTTTAATAAATTCACTTATTAAGGACAGATCTATAAATTAGTTAACATATGTGCTAATAAAACATATTTTCAACTCTCTTCTTAGCGCACTGGACACTTCTCAGGCTCCTCCAGGGCTGGCCAAAGGCAGCAGCTTCCTTACGACAGAGTGCCAAATAGGTTAAAGTTATATCTCAAGGATGTTATGGCCAGCAATCTGATGGAGGGGTATGATATTCGTAAAATCTAACTATCAATACTTTCTGCTTATAACCTGAATATCCATGCAGACACATTTTCATGGGTCTAACTGCCTGCGGCCAGTACATGCTCAGCCATCGGGTGATGTGCAACGACAGCTCTTCGCTGAACCACTACTCCTTCAACATGGGCTATAAATACACGTAAGATCCATGTTTTCCAACATATCCTATCTTAATCATAACTTTCCCCAAAGTCTGTACTTCTGGCTGTTCCAACCACACAAGAGGCTGCGCCACTTCTTCTCGCGTCGCCTCTTTGACGATCATATGGTGGACAACATAAAGACTGTAACCATGACGCAGTGGAAAAACGCGCAGCACCAAATCCTAGTTGTCCACGGTGCTGCAACGGAAGAGGGTGAAGATAGCTATATCACATATGTCAAAGTTCCTAGGCTGGGTTGCTTGGAGTGCAAGAAACTCAACGACGACGGTCCATGTAGGTGTTAGAAATACAATCTTTTAAGCTGCTCATGAGACTAAGCGCTTTACCGCCATTAGATTCCTTTTACAATGCGCACTGCCTGAACTGTCACTTAACAGTGCACACAAAATACTCCTCGACTGAAACTGATCCAGCTTTTGAGCCGAAAATAAATCTGCTTTGCCCGGAGCGCATTCTGATCATCTCGAATGGATTTATGCACATGCTGCGCATCGATATGGACACGCCGGGCGTGACCTCGGGCTACCTTCCCCAGCAGCATAGCCTCATCTTGCCCAGTCTTCAAGCGCAACCTCAATCGCATTCTTTCTTGCTGCCCAGGACGCTTTTGGCCAGCGAAGAGGATCGCTCCTCTGCTGCCTTCACAGGTTCCGGATCGGAGGCAGAGTCTGGAAATGAACAGAGTGTGGTGGCCCGCATAATTGCCGACTTCAGCGACATCGAAACCGAGCACACGCAGCGCTCTAGTCAGCCCGTTCATAACCATAATGAGTCTCAATCCGGAGGCAACGTTTACTGCTCGCCAAAAGCGTACGATAAGCTCATTTTCACGCCAAACTACAGTCCCACTTTGGTTACGGGCCCTAATAGTATGACTCTGCCGGAGACCACCCTGCCGGTCACAAAGCCGCTTGCCAACGAATCTAGTCCGCCACGGAGGCGCAACCATCGGATAGTCACCAAGTTCCGCAATGGCATCACTACTATTGATTTGCAGGTGGGTTTTATTTTAATGAAATTAGTTTATGTATAGCGAGTAATAATTTTGACTACTACTTCATAGAGCCCTCCCAATGCCAATTCGATGACGGACAAATCGAATGCATATGAGTTTTCAGAAGACAACGAGAAGTATGAAAAGATCTCCACTTTCCGAAAGCGACGTTTGGCGGAGAAGAAGTATGAGTTCTCGGAGGACAACTCGGAGAATATCATACCCTTTACCAAGGTGCGATTGGCGGGTCGGGCTTTCAACTCGTCCACTGCCAGCACTACTACTCGCAGCTTCCATCGCTTTTCGCCCACGGCGCACTTCTTTCACAACTCGCCCTGCGCTTCGCCCTCCTCATCACCACATCCCTCCCAGCCGGCACAGACGCCCCCCCATCTGGGATTCCGTTCACCACCGTCCAGTTCCATGCTAATGCGTTCGCCAAGCCGAAACGCAAACTCGGCGCAGATCTTCAACCAAAAATCGCCACCATTATCGCAGGCCACACAGCAAATGCTTAGTTACAAGCCGGTGGGTCCGCTGGGAGCGCTTTCCCCACTCCAGATGTCGTTGGCCAAGCGTTTCGAAATCGGCGGCTCCATGTCGCCAAACGCCGGACTGAGCTTCCTGTCACCGCGTCGCGATGAGCCACGAATTGTGGAGATGCCTGTGCAGGGCGGTGTAATGCCGGAGAAGCCTGTGTGCACGAAGAAGCTAAGAAGACGCTATGTAGAGGAGGATGATGCCACTTCCGTCATCACCAGCGAAGAGGGTAAAATAAATCTTTTAAAAGTATAGTTAACATTGATGTCAATGGAAATTTTTTTCTCATATCAGACGACTGCATATCTCCGGGCTATCACACATCACTGCCAATGGAAGTGCACGGCTCATGTTACTCGGAGATGCAGATGATTTCACAGGCGTCGTATCAGCGGCTACGCTGTAGTAGCGTGGTAATCACCCAGCACTCGTTTGATCTGGAGACTTTCACGTACTACGTGATCAGCCTGCTGTGCCAGAAGCACCAGAAAATCTACAACGTGTTCTACGACTGGGCGTACGAGGTGATCAGCGTGTGTCCACTAAGTCAGACTATCGCCTGCATGCTGACGGCCCAATTCTCGGCGCGGGATCAGCCGCTGGCGATGTGCTTGCACTGCACTGGCCGAATGGACTGTGCTTTTCACAACATGCAGTACGAAAGCCGCATCTTGTTTACCTGGAACATGGAGAGCGGACAATGGCTGGTGCTCGACTATGGGGAACTTAAGGAGGTACACGAGCAGTTCAACCCACTAAAGCGGCTGGGCAAGGCGCGTCCCACGTTTGCCCAGATGGCCAAGAAGATGGGTAAGGAGATGGCAGCCGGCTTGAGTCTCAGCCTGCCCGACTACACCTCTAATCTGCGCGTGCTCAACTCGGACATCCGAAAGTCCAAGATGTTCATCAGTGATCTCGACAACATGGTAGAGTTCCACTTAAAGCGCACACACCACGAGACCCTGTGAGCTTATTTTTTAGTTTGCCCAAATACATAGGCAGGCTGTTCGAAAATAATGTTATAGAAAAGCTGCAAAAATGTAAACAGTCATAATCTTTAAAATCTTCAAAACAAACTTCAAAATATTACAGCTCTTACATTAGTGAACACATTCATATAACCAGTTTTTTAGTTTGTATAACTCGCTAAGGTTGCGTGCATCTAGTTCAGTTCTAAACACAAACAACGTGTGCTGTATTTAGTATTTAGTTACCAATACCTTACTTAGGCAACGAAACGCTTTTCAAAAACTTGAAACGCGTCCTAATTTCGACTGAAGTCATTTAAGTAATCTACAACTTAGTTTTAAGACGCGAAGCTCGACTTCTAACCTGCTCATACCTACACATGCATACATATACGTACATATACTTTTGATATTCGACATTTCGATTAAACTATTAGCTATAATATTAGTTAGTTAGTTAGTTATTTTTTGAACTGCGGTACAAGTTATTAACGTACCGATTTAATTAGTCTCATGCTTCACTGAAGGAGCATGTGAAAAATATACACATGTAATCAAACCTAAGAACTATGTTTCACGATATTAAAGATAAGAAATACAATTCAAGATATTGTTCAGGTATTCTTCAGTCCAAAATGAAGGGCTGGCAAATATAAGGCAAATCAGTTACTTAATTTAGCTCATTTCCTTAATTCCACGTCGCCCATTTTCTCAGATTCCACAGGTCGACTCGTACTGGTCAAGTCTATTGAAGTAATATTTGGATTTCGGATGCTGTAAGAATGCAAATGATGATTTGAAAATCTGAATTGTCTATGTACTTTCACCGGAAACTCACCGCTTGCGTATTAACCTAAACATTTCCTTATTGCAGAATGTGGCTATAAATATTATTATCCCCTGACTGCAGTTTATATAATCGTTAAGGACGATCAAGGGCATCCACTTATTCTCCATCTCGCATATGAAGGCAACGATTTCGAGAAACCAACTTCCGCCCATTATGATAAACAGGCGAAAATAAATTCGATAACTGGAAAAAAGGGTTTTAAGTATGTTTTATCAGAAAACAAATATTTTTCGGTACTTGGCATGGTTCCTGGAGCGCTTTTGCTGCTCACTTTTATTTAGCACTTTCTGATTTTGTTTGTTCTCCACATAAATGTATCGGGTTGTTAGGAAAAAACTAACACTGTTCAGAATTATTAAAATCGCCAGCGGTGCGTAAAAATAAAACATTGCGGACCATCCATTGGCTGAAAAGAGTTTAAAGTACTCAGAAACAAGAACTATAGCAATGAGATTTTTTAACTTACTATATATCCAGCAATAATATACTCCCACTGCAGGATTATATGGATTCTCTTCATTTGTTTCAACAAATTGATCCACTAAAAAAATTATAAACGTTAGGAGTCCAGCAGAGCCCCAAACGATAATATTGTAGTTAAAGAAGGTGCTCCTGTTGTTCTGGTAAAAATCGTGGAACTTTCGCATCGCGAATCTTCTCCAAACATCGAAACTTATGGCGGAAAGCCAGAGAAAAGTAGCCATTACAGTGAAGTAGCCAACATATCCTGCAATTCTCAGTCAGAATTTGAAATATTCATTTGATTTAGCAATGGAAGAACTTCAGTTGGTTACCGGCGAGATAGCAAATAGGGGTCTTCAGCTCAAATATTCCAAACACGCTGATGACATTCAGTAAAAAGGTGACCACCAAGCTGATGAAGTACAGATTGCAGCACTTGCTGTGTAGGGATCTGAATTTCGGCAGCCAAAGGTACGCCGCAATTGTAATGACCATGAAGAAGACGGAGGTGCACTTGACTGGAATGGAGCATTCGGTAATCTGGATCTCCGCACACACTCGTACCTACCGTATGCCGTTGTCATGGATGGTAACTTGATGCAGTTGAAGGCGACGATGAGTAAGTAGTTCTTCCCGGTACTTGTCGGATAGGGCTGCAAGCAAAACTCCTGCTTTGAAAGAAATTGCTGATCGAAGTGCCGGAATAAGGATCCATTCTGAAAGTTTCGGTTCAAGAGTATTGTTAAATTGCATTACATATGATAATATTTAATATTTGATATTGTGTGTAACATACTTCATATAGCGACCACTTATCGTACTCGCTCCCCTCCGCATCCAATAAATAGTGTCGCTCGCAAGGAAGTGGAAGATCCTGCTGCACGACCATGTCCTCTAAGACGTGTTTCTTTATTACTGATCCGTCGAGTTGCGTTATATCCAGAACGTATTCGTAGGTAAGGTTCTTATACACTTTTTTGGAGCACTCGTCGCCCACCATTAGCTTTTTGGGGTGACAACAGAACCGGATGCAGGTCTTCAGCTTGCACACACAGCCACGAATGTGATTGGGGACCGAAACCGCATCGCCATCGTAGTCAATCTCGTAGTCATACTCTCCTGTCAGTTTGGCGGGTATAACGACGTCCTCATATATATACGATCCGTTTGGCAACTTTTCACTTTCACTTAACTTAACCGTATCGAAAAAACCGCAGTGTGGAATATCTGCGGACTGAGCACCAATCACGAGGATACTTAAGAGTAAGTACTCAATTCTGAACGTTCCCATTGTGATGCACTTATATTTAATGTGTACTTTTTCCGCTCTACCGACTTTTATGTGCGATTGCTCGACTCTGAATAAATGTCCGATCGCAAAAGGGCACTTAAGCTTGTTCCTTTATCACATTCCTCCTCACAATATGGGAAATGTTTATAAATAAGTTGTGCAAGAAAATTTCTTACAAATATCGGCGATTAGTCGTTATATACAGCCAACTAACCAGATATGTTCTTTGCGATACTCAAGGATACTCCGGTTTGCTATTGATTAAATGCATTTTCATATGTAAGCCATATTACATTTTATTGAAAGAACCACTTATTCAACAGAATACATAAATGTTTTGCCAACTAATTCAATTGATGCATCAGATGACAGTCCTGCGTCATTGTGCAAGTTTCGAATTCAATGCCACTAGTGCGTTTAGGTTGTATTCTGTAGAGAAGTAATGGTGTTCAATAGTAAAAATAGCATAAAATAATATAACAAACATAAAACTTACCGGTCCCTTATGGTTTTCCGCACCTCCTTGTTGCAAATCGTTAAAAGAAATATTATAATGCCTTGACTGCAGTTAATCAGGTCATTCGCTTTGGTAAAAGGTAGAAAGATATTTTTGAGTTCGCATATAAACGCGATTATTTCCAGAATCCAGCAACCACCCATGATTACGAAAAGGTACACATATAGGCTGAAACTGAAAAACTTACAAGTTATAGAGGTGTCTCATTTGGAAAGAACAAAGAAAATTAAATAATACTTAGCACGAAATCTCGATTTTTCTTTCTCGTCGCAATTTTTAACGACTTTTGGTCTCAGTCGTTTCTCCGCTCGAATGTTGCGGATTGTTAAGTAGAACATAATCCCGTTGAATAAAATTAGAAGGAAAATCGGGCCATAAAAGTAAACCATACCCGACCAGCCATCGGCTATAAAACAAAGTCACCTTAGGGTTAATGGAGTCCAGAGAAGCATACGTATATACACTTACTCATGATCCAGCAGGAAGTTACGCCCACGCCGGGCACAAAATTTGAACCTGAGTCGCTGTAATATGGGAACAGTAGATCCACTACGAAAACACCCAAAGTCAAGATGGCTGCAATGCTCCAAACGATGAGGTTGTAATAACGAAATCTATTTCCCATGCTTCTGCAGAAATCTCGATTCTGATGCGAGCCAAATCTTCTCCAGACATCATAACTGATCACGGAGAGCCATACAAAAGTGGCCATCACTGCGTAGTAGCCAGCGAATCCTATAGTACATATACGAGTATACATATAAAGTAACAGTGATTATCCTTTCTCGTATAATCTCACCATTGACTAGACACATAAAATCGTTTATAAATACCCCAAACATATTGGCGACATTCAGTAGAAACGTAACCATGAGGCTTACGAAGTACAGTGTGCAACACTTGCCATGGACGGTGTGAAATAAGGGAAGCCACGAATAGATACCAATTGTCATGGCCATAAACACTACGGACACTAGCTTGACTGAAGGGAAAATTAGATTGGTTGCGTTTGAAATCAGTGACTATTACCATAAGCCATTGTCATGGAAGGCTGGATGATGCAGTTATAAGGCACAAGTGAGTAACTTTCGCCAGACTTCGACTTTCTGGGCTGTAAGCAGTAATCCTGTTTGGAGAGAAACGCATTATCATAATGACGCAGCAGAGTTCCATTCTGGAATTTTAAAAAATGTTAATGCAAGTAATATTAACGCTTCCAGTTCCCTCCAAACTGACTTCGAATAATGTCCACTTGTCTTCTGCGTATCGTTCTGCATCCAGGTTATAATGGATTTGGCACGGCATTGGTAGATCCTGCTGGACGATCATTTCATTCACGATGTGTTTCGTAGTCACACTTCCATTTCGTAGCGTTAAGTTTAGGGCATAATCGTAGGTGAGGTCTTCATCTACATCACTGGAACACTGTGTACTGCTCATCAGTTTCTTATGATGACAACAGAGACGAATACACGGCCGTAGCTTGCAAATACATCCCCTGACGTGGTTGGAGACATGCTCCCAGGATCCACCGTCCAGGATCTTATAGTCATACTCTCCTGTAAGTCTGGCAGGTATGATGAGATCCTCGTACCTATACGAACCATTTTCAAACTTGAAACTGTGCGTTAGGTCCACGGTATCAAGGAAATCACAATCTGAGATATCTGCAGCAATGCCAACCAAAAGTAAGCTCCATATGCAGACCCAATATAAAGTTCCACTCATTTCAAGCAGCAGGATCGTTACGTTGCACCGAGATCGTTGAGATGACTGCTCCGCTGGACCACTGGAAGCAGAATAACTTGTTTCGCAAACCACTTTGATTCTTTGCCGCGATGTAACGTTAACGACTTTGATATCTGTGGAAATTCAAAAACAATGCGACGACGACAGTCGACTTTTAACCACTAAGATAAAATCAAGCTGAGTGGTAATATTTACGTCATCTGCTGCAAACTTCAGAATGGCGCGATTAAACAAGTGCATTGAGAATAATCCAGTTTTTCCAAGAAAGAAGTTTAAAACATACCCTGAGAAAAATATATGAAAAATAGTAAATGAGTGTGACCCGATTAAATTCATAAAAAAATAACGAAGCTTTTACCAGTTAGCTACCTCCGAAAAAATGAAAACGAGTTTCGATTTCATTTTGAATTTTTTATTACATCTGTATACATTTATAAAATATATTAAACAGTAACGTAGTTGTATATTAACAGTACCGTACAGTAAAAGTAATCGTACACATTAATAAGAGTCATAAAACATTAATAATCTTTGTGCTATCAACTTTTAGTTTAGCCGCAACGAAGCTTAGCTTTCAAAACAGAATCGTTTCCAAGTTCCTATAAAAATATCTAGGTGACAGAAAGATCTGGAAATTGCGTTTAATTTCTTGAATAACAAAAACACAAAGAAACAATCAACTTAAGTGTTATACAGTAGTGATAATAATAATAATAATCATAACTAGACCGCATTTCGAGAATGAAACGTGGTGCATTTCTTGAATAGAAAAGTTTTTGGGTGTTTTTCAAATATTTTTTTTTGTTTTTTTTTTCCCCATGTGTTAACCAACCAACTTAACATAATTTGTCACTAAAATACAAACTTAAACAAAGGACAATTGCTTGCTAATAATATTTACACATAGAATATAATAGGTTTTTGATTTGTTTATCTCCCATTTTGTTGTTGTTTTACGTGTTCGTACAAGTTCTCTGACTAGTGGTTTACTATATATATGTTTCTATCAATATATTTGATTTGTATATATAGATTACTTTGTTTGTTTGACGGGAGTCACTTGGCTATCTGACTACCTTATATGAAACCACAACACTTATTTAAATTGCAAAAAACGTTAAACCTCTAAAAATACATTTAATTCACATTTAGTTTTGTTTTAAAATCCATTAGATTTTTTACGTGGGACTGACTCTTGGCATCATATACGGTTCTATCGGCTTGCACACAACATACATACATATATGTTCATTGTAGTTTTCAATGCATGCACTATAATAGACATTCAAGTTTTGTTCAAATTATTTAACAACTAGCTACTCTAGTTGTTTTATCCACCTCGCTTAACAATTGGAAATCATTTCACTAGTAGGTGCCCAGCCTTTGAGGCGGCGGCTCCTTGCTGTCTCTATGGTTTAAACTAATCCAAAGGTAACAAATTGGTGTACTTCTAAAATCTCTAGAGCATTTCAACATCCTTACACAGTGAAGTTCAAGTTCAGCACTGGTTTTAGCTACATAGCTCATGGTCTGTGGACAAAAGTTGGCAAAAAAGTAATACAAGATACAAGACCTAACTATGATTTTAATCCGCCAGAGATTTAAGAAACACCCCCAGTGAATTCGCTTGCTCCTCCTCCTCCGTTTTCATTAACCTTTTCAGTATGGTAGGTACATTTGGGCGCAGATGTCGCTTAGTGTTTTTGTTTTGAGATTAATCATTTGATGATTATTCACAGAAGTACTGAGGTAGTGTTGTTCCATCTGTCGACCCGTTGCATTGCGATTGCTTGACTTTACCAGCTCGGGTTCATGGCCTGCTCCAGTTTGGCCTTAGCCACCGCTGCGGCGGCCACAGCGGCTGCCTGGGCCGCCGCCGAGTTGGTGGACAGGGGATGTCCCGCTCCGGCGGCCACCACAGCCTGTTGTTGCTGTTGCTTGCCAACGGCCACAGCGGCAGCAGCAGCAGCGGCCAAGAGCGAGGCGGACGGTGAACTGGGCATGAAGTTCACATTGATGTTGATGGGATGCACCACGGGCATGCTGGTGTAGCTCTTCTCCAGCAGATCCATCCCATTGAGGAAGGGCACCAGTGCATTGTAGTCCACGTTCAGGGGCACATAGTAGTTGCCCTGTCCGTGCAGCGCGAATATGGGTACCGTGAAGGAGTGCCTCGGCGGCAGTGGAGCGGTTGTGCTACTCGGTGTGCTCAACTGGCCACCGGCAGCAGCCACCGCACTCAGCTTGGCCAGCAATGGGCTGGAGTTGGAGTTTCCGTTGTGCAGCTCCGCCTTGATGTCCTTGATGTCGCTGAAGTTGAACGAGGGCGAGGGTTTGTCCAGCCGGTTGGCTGAACTCGCTCCCGCGTTGCTGGATTCGGTGTGAACCTCTAGGGGTATTTCTCCATTGGCCGCTGCCTCGGCCAACTTCCGTTTCTTGGCCATAATGGGGGCTATTTCGGGTTCAGTGCCGTCCTTGGAGTGCTCCGACAAGGCCTGCAAGTGGGAGTGGTCGCTCTGGAGGTGGGCCGCCACCGGGCAATGCTCGCTGCTCGTCTCCTCGTCGTGGAGCTCGTGGACGAACCGCTCCTTGATGTGATTCTTGTACTTGTAGTTGTTGTTGTGCTCCACCTCGTGCGAGGACTCCGAATAGTTGCGCATCCTCACGGACATCAGGCTGTCCTGGGTGTGGTGGCTGTGGGCCAGGTGGGGATGCTGCTGCAGCAGCAGATCCCTGGGCGGTGGCGAGTGCATGTTAGAGGTATCGGTGTGTAGAATCGGCTCCCTGGACGACTCGAAGTCGTGGTGGCTGCTGTCCGTATGGTGGTGATGATGATGCGGGGCCGTCGAAGTAATCACTGGCGCCTGGTGGGGCTGCTGGTGTGCCGCCAGCGGTGTGATCTTGGCTGGACAGCTACCTCCTGCTGGCGGACAGGTGGTGGAACTGGCTGCGTTGCTGCTGTTACTGCCACTGCTATTGCTGTTTCCCCCAGCACACGCTGCTGCCGGTCCACTGCCCGTGGAATTAGTGGGCACGTTATCAGCTACTGCCGGTGCTCCAACACTGCCGCCACCATTGGTCAGCGGGACCTTCGAGTCCATGCCGGCATTCGAAGCCGACGAACTGCCATTGGCGACTGCAACTACTGCTGCGGCTGCTGCTGCTGCCGCTGCCGCCGCCTGCTGGCTCCGCTGCAGCTGGTTGAGATGGTTCCGGAAACTCAGATCCTTGACGTCGTTATGGTCCTGACTGTGCTCCACATCCGAGGCAGAGGTGGCCAACATGTCGCGCAGGTGGCACAGCGGTGGGTGGTACGCCTGGTGGGGGCTGCCGCTGGAGGCGCTCACATTATCCGGCATGTGGCAGCTGCGCGTCGACTTGTAGCAGTCCGCTGTGTAGGGATAACCAAAAGTTACTTAGTGATTCATTTCGGTATTAAGCTATGTACTCACTCTTGAACATTTCATCGATGTGCTCCTGCAGACGACCCAAGAGGCGGTGGCAAAAGTCCTGCATGTGAACGTCGTAGAGGAACTTGGCCGCCTCCTTCATGCAGTCCATGTAGCCACTCCGGTAGTCGCTCTCCTTCTGCTGGCACTCGCTCTGCAGGTGCTTCAGGTGCCTGATGGCCATCTCGATGATCTCCGTCTTCTCGATCCGGCCACGCCCCTTGCGCTGGTACTGCGGCGGGATGAGGCGGGACAGGTCCGCCAGGCAGGAGTTCATGCGATCTCGTCTCCGTTTCTCGATGATACGATGGGAAAGCGGGTCTTGCTGTGGGCAGAGGTTGTAGAGATGGTCTGGTTAATAATGGCTTGAAGCTCAGCTAACTAGAGAACCCATTTTGAAGGGTAGTTAGTGGGCGTAATAGACCCCTAGCCTAAGTAATGATTGTTCGGCTGAGAGACGATTTTCTTTTGCTATTTTGTTTCATTTTATTTTCGCTAATTTCGATTCTCATTTTTTCACTTTATTATACTTTCATCGGTTTTTTTTTTGTGGCTCTTTGTTTCTAACAATAAGAAAGGGTCAAAAGTGGCGGCTGCGTCGATGGCGGCATGGTCATCATGGCTCAAGGTCTTTGCACGTGTGTGTGGTGGGTGGTAGTTGGTGGTGGGTGAGAGTGTGTGATAGCTAGTGGGCGTGGTCATCATCCGGGGCGCTGCTCTAATGCTCTTTTGATCCTTTGATCTTGTCTCAGTCGTTTTGTATTCGATTTCGATTTCGATATATTTTCAATTGATTTAGAAATGATAGCGAGTTTTGGGTCGCTCTAAAATTGTAATATTTACCCTCGATGTCTTATTACGTCTTCCGGTGGCATATTCAGCATCGTCCTCGCTGTATGCCGTTGCTGATGTTGAAAAATTTAAACTAGATTCTGTGCAATAAGGAAAACTGGAGACAGCTGCTTCGCTATAATTCGTTTCGATATGCAAAAAGAAGTGGGAAGGATAAAGAAACACAGGTAAGTCCAAATCTTGTTCAAATATGATTTATATTATTTGGTTTTGTTTTGTTTTGTTTTTTTCTCAGATCGTTTTTCAAATTTTTTTATTTGTTTTAGTAATGCATTTATTAGGCGCATAACTTAGCCTAACTTAGGTGTAATAACTTAGGGCTAGTTAGTCTACGATTATTAGTTGAATGCGTTTTAAATATGGTTTATTGTTTGTTTTCAGTTTCTTTTCATGTATTTAAAATTCATCATCAAAATAAATTAAGGCTGCAAGAAAACAAAGAGAAAGTGGATTAAAACTTGGCGCTTCGACTCGAAAACGCTGTGGATCAGCCAAATCAATCAGTGTGCCTCAATGAGCTCTCCATCAGTTAGCCGGATATTGGGCTGTTGGTCGCTTGGCTAAAATCAAACGAGCGTTTTGTTTGGTTTGTGTTGTAGTAAAACGGGTGGAAATGCCTTAAAGTACGGTTAGCATACGATACGGTATCCGGATCCGGATTGGATCCTCAGTCCAGGCAGGAGAACGTTCTCTCACAATTACACACGCACATTTAATTGGACAAGATGTCAGGATCGTGGGTGGATCATAAAAACATTTTTATTCAAAAAGCATTTGCCAGATGTCTTAAGGAACGACACACGTTTTCAAGCGGCCACTACACATATCAGGCCAGCTAAATTTAGAACCTACACGTTTTTATTGCCATGTGCCAAAAACGAAAAGCAAATATAATAAAAAGCTGAGCGAAAACTTGAACATAATTTGTAAAGAAACAAATATCTCGATAAAAACTGTTGCCAAGCGCCACGGGGGTAAAGCCAGAGAGAAAACCCACACAATTCTACGTTTTACAGACTCATTGAATGCCAATTTCTCAAACCAAAACCAAAAACCAAAACAAACACATCACAAGCGTCGGCCAGAAAGCGCTAGAAAACCAAAATAAACTAGAGCGAATAATAAGTGTCATGGCTCTGGGCGATAAGCAGGCGACCCCACAAGCGAACGCAAATCGAGTATACTACATAAGTCCGAATTAGCCATCAAGTATATGGTGAGATACTCAGATACCAGAACGCACCAGTCCCTGGCGCCTAGAACTTGTTTATCCGATCGCCCTGGCCCCACCCCCCCTAAAAATAAAGCGGCAACAACTTGTTTTCATCTTGGCGTTTAGCGCAATTTGCTGAATTCGATTTATAAACCGTGGCCAATTATCGGGCCACCGAGCCACCACACTGCGTATGAGTAATGCAAATAAAGTGATTTGGACTGGGCGTGGCATCGCCTTGGATTGCAGGTTGACTGCACTCGGGTAAGTGAAGAATTTGGTTGGCTAATTGGTTAATTCGATCAATTAATGTTTTTACTTTTAAGCTGAAATAGGATTTGTTTGAGTCATAATCGGATTTCGATATATCCGCACGAGATGAATGACACAAAGCAAACGCTATTATCAACTCTGAGTATGGGTCTGCTATACGAAAACTCAATTGTTCGTGGGTTTTGATAAACCGATACACCGATGACAATGTTTGCCAGAGTATTAGCCATCATTCGTGTTCAATTTGGAGGGCTGCGCCATCGGGTAGATATCAGACAATCCCGTGAACATGGCGTGTACTCGGGTGGCGTACTTTTAATCATTGGCCAAAGAGCACCAAACTGGGAACGTCAGTGAGAATCACTCGCTTGATTCATGAGAGCCATGCCGAAGACCCCAACAAGTTGGCAATGTGCCCCCGTTTGAATGGCGCTGGCCCACCGAATTGTCTTACGTTTGTTTACTTTTCGTGTGCCGTTTTTGTGTGGTCGCACTATTAAGTAATTGGCATCGAAATACGAGGCTGACGATGGGATCTACAGGTACTCCGCGACCCTGCCCTGCCATGACGACAGTTCCTCCGATCATCCACCCGTTGGTTGCCAAAGGCATGGACACCATTCCGGATCGTAATTTACTGTGTGGGGGAGCTACCGACACGTTTGTGTACGCATGAGTCTGTGATACTCGTAATTAGCCCATGTGCCAAGTATCGTAGTGATATATAATATAATAATTTTCAAACGAATTCGAGTTCATATGAATACTCGTATCGATGAACTTGTCTATTGATACTCAAGTTTGTGTTTAACCATTTCCTGTCCTTATCGGGGGTAATTAAACCCTACAGATTAGATTGCCACGCTACACGTGACGAGTTTTCTAGTATATTATTTTCTGTTTTTATGCCGTTTTGTTGTTCTTTTGTGAGCAATAAATAGTACGGATAGCTGATTAAAGCCGAAAACAACTTGTTCTTTTCGGTTTTGATTAATCTCTTCTTCGATTGGTTTTTTCCACAATAATAGTCCGATAAGATTGGGATCTACAAACACCTCAGAAGTCTGTAATAATGTTAATCAGTTACGGGACAGTCATATCTTCGCCTCTTAATCGTGCGTTAATCAACAGAAAATGTCATTCACTGTTGACTCATTCTCATTCGAGCACAAGTGATTCATAAAACTTTTGCCGATGCTAAGAGCATAACAATGCCTACATCGTGTCCAAATGTAGAGGCGAAATATACAATAATTCAATCAACGTCTTATTACTTAAACAATTAGCACTTGAAGAACTGCAGTATGACTTGTTTTTGATGAAATGTTCACATTCAAATATCATGTGCTACCAACAAATAAAACCGATTTCTAGAAAATGTTGATTATATCGATTCATTTCATAAGACATTGATTTTTAAAGTGAATAAACTTGAGGACAAATGGGCAGCCGCATAGGTATTTCTTTGTCGTAAAAATCAACTTGTTGATGATATTTCTCCTTGTGTATTGATTTACACAACTAACATGTTTACGGTGGACAGTCGTGGCATTCAATGCCAACAGTTTCCGCCGCTGATCTGTGTCACGAAAATTTCCATATCGACATTGGGCAATGGAAATGCGCTGCTTTGAATTGTGAAATCTCGGAGGGCGAGAGTGGAAAACAACCGAAACGAGACAACAAACGGCAGAACGATGACGCCGAACTCGAGGAGAGAGAAATAAATCAAGCTAACTAAATACATAGAAGAGTCTGCCCCAGCGTCTAATTAACAAAAGTGGGCGGGGCTGGACTGGTCTGGTCTGGCTCTCGCCTGATCGACGACCTTGGGTTTGTCGGTCGGTTGATAAGGTGTGTTTATATGCTTCTATTATAAACTATATCACGAACACACTCGGCTAGATTAGCACCAATTACGCTGAAAGTGCAGCGGAGCATCTGCTGTTCAGGTGAGCGACACAATCACGTGAGAATTCCACAACTGGAACTGGAACTGAAACTGAAACTTAAGCTAGAAACTAGAACCGAAGCTGGATATGCCGCGTAGCGCTCATAAATATTCAGTTGAAAAAACTGCGATCTACCGGGCGGGCACGTGATATAATTGTTTTTGGCCAAAGTGCAAAGACCAGAAAGTAGTTGCTGCACCAGCGGAATTCGATTCGTAACAAATTCGAATTTCGCATTTCGCATTTCAGTTGATTCAACAACTAACCAACACACAAACGTGCACACGTGCCGGATGGATTGCTTGGCAACCGTTTTGGGGCTCGGTCTTTGGGATTGGGATTGGGATTGGACTTGTAAATGGAATCGCAATGGAATCGAGGGCAACAATCCCCGGCAAATTGCTCTCTGGCGTGCTGTCTAGGCGAAAAACAATTCTATGCGAGTCGAATATAAACAGATACACCGACACAGCCACCACTCGCAAAGATACAGATACGACGCACACAAAGATGCTGTGTAAGAAAACATATATGTAGATACAAATACGAGGCCACTTGGAGGCGGCTGCCTTTGGCTTATTACGCATACCCTGGTGCTTCTTCAACAAATTTTCAAGAAGCGCTGCAAAAGTGCAAATGGAAGTTTCGTATCGCGCCCCATTTGCAAATCCAGCTGGTGATGAGATAGAGCTGCCTTTGTTCCAAGGAAAGTGAATCACAGTCAGAGCTGATTTATGAAATCGTCGTTTTGTGTATTCGGTGCAGCGTTGGTTAGGATAGCCATGTGTGCCTTATAAAGGCAAGTTGCTAACAGAAGCGATGCACCAGAAATGCCTGGTTTAACTGCTTAGTTATGCCCCATCAAGAGCTTGACTATCTATAATAGGCAATATACATACTTCCCCTTTCCCCAACTATTCACTATCTATTTAATAGAAGAGAATGATAGAAATTAAGCAACTAACTATGACTATTCAAGTATTTTTACAAATATCCCAACGTACGCTCCAAATTCCTCCGCTAATCGTGCATCCCAGATCTTCAACATTTTCATATTCCCCATCCGCATTCCCCAGCTGAAATGAATGTCCGCACTGGACATAACTGGGTCAAAAGACACTCAAATCCATCTATTTAAATCGTTTAGCGGCAATCAAATGCAGTGGTCATGAGTCAGCGGACCCAAACCAAAAAAAAACAAAAAACATCGAGACGAGTGCATTAATCACAAAAATCCACCACATACTCGTACTGCACAAATACCATGCGAATTTCACAATATCTGCGGCACGTTTGCCGCCCGTGAGTTGAGGACCGTCGCTTTACAGAGGGGGGTTTTCTTTTTTGAGGGGTCTATAGGGGTCAGCCTGCATGGAACGTGAACGACTACGTGCCCGCTTCTCAAATGCCAATGGACGGCGAACCGAGCGGACGACGACGATGATGATGATGATGATGATGATGATGATGATGATGATGATGATGTTGGTGGTGGCGATAAGTCCGGCGACGGAACGAAACGTATCGATGCGGATCGAATCGGATCGAGATCGGGTAGGATCGCCAACATTTTCGACGCAGGCGGATATATATCTGTCCATATAATTTATAACACTCCGTTCTGATATTTATAGCGTGCTGCATGCGTTTGTTATTCGTTTTGGTGATAAGCGCGATCGAAAGAGTGAATATATTAAAAACAACTGTGTTTATATGGGATTTATGCCACTAATTAGTAAATATTATTTAAGTATCTTACTTTCATGAAACAAAAACAACATAGGTGTAGCACAAATTTCAAAGCAATAATAAAGGTATCAAAAATATGGCCATTAAAGCCTTTTGATTATTTCTACACTTTTGATGGTTTTTGGGTAAGTTATAGCTCATTTCAGCAGCTCCAATCTTGAATCTCCTGTTGATATTTTTGACGTGTTGTCTTGCTGAACATCTGTGAGTTCATGTAGTGCAGGAAATCCATTTGGAACCCCTGCAACACAGACGTAGCCAGCAAACAAACACACTTTTTCAGAGATCTCATGCTGCTCCAGATATGGCGTCCAATAGGATGTGGATGGGGAACTGTTAATATCACTAATCACTGGGTTAATGTCTTCAATTCGATGGCGTCGTTGTCAAGATCCCGAAATCGAAAACAACGAGAGACAGCTGAGTACTAAATGGGGTTGGGGGGTGTATTTTTTAATTGTTTTGCGGGGCGGTTTAGCAACTGTCTCGTCGTGCAACAAACCCGAGATCTCACTGACGCTTGACAACTCTGGAAACTTTATAGATACATATACATATGTATAGGTGCACATGTGCCTTTAGATAGATATATAGACAGATACATTTCGGTTTGGAGAGGAGCGATTGTGCGTCACGACCGTTTCGCTTTTTATCGCGTGTTTGCTTATCTCTATTTGTGTTTTCTCTCTGCTATTTTTCGCATTTATGACTGACTTGGGTGTTGATTAAGATGGCAGCGCGTAATGCAAATTATAAACACTTCAGCCGCGATGAAGACGCGTGTTTACCCTAAGTGCCATTTGATAAAGAGTCCACCGCAACCGAATTTATAATATTTATTTTGATTACTTCTTTTTCAGCGCTGATCCCGTGGGCAAAGATTAACGATTATGTTTAACCAGTTCCGTTCATTAATCATATTTTTTTAGGATAATTAAACCGGCTAGACACATAATTAAGCGGCACACGTGACGTATACGTAATCATATCTGTTCATAGCCCATGAGTAACTTTCCCCCCAAATCCGCAGTGAAACCCAAAACCGAACTGGAAAAAACCAGACTACGAAACGAAAACATATCCAAAGGCCAATCAAATTGGGGACCTGAATATTTGATGAGCGGTTCATTCGATTAGCCCTTGTGTATTTATAGAGGAAAACGTTCCCAGGAGCACCGGTGGCGGTCACCGCATACCAAAATAGCCAAATATAAAGCTCAATCAAAAAACATAGCCCCAGAACCAACAGAAACCTGAGCGAAACACAAAACTTGTTGACCTTCAAAAGGACATGGCCCGAAGCGCCACCCAAAAGCTAGAAGGGCCACCCGAGCACGTGAACTGCACCCCTCTCCGCGCACTCGATGGCCAATCAAAGGAGTTGGTTGGGGAAGCATAGACCCACGCTGTTGTTAACTGATATTTATAGCCACGTTTTGGCCGTTGACATTTATAAGACAGGCGTAAACCCCTAAGCACCGTGATTATATTACTCATTTGCAGCGTTGGCCACACCACTTCACTTGGATTATTAATCCCCACTCTGGCCACACCAACGCCAATCACAATTTTTTTCTGATTCCGCTCGGACACGTTTAAACGAAATTCAAGTTCAAAAATACAAACTAAATGGAATGGGCCATTGGGGGGTATTGGGGGGATGGGGAGACTCACAGGGAAAAAATCAACGAAACATCACGTTTGGCGAGTCGTGCGTTGGATTTTGTTTTGTGTTGTGCCTTCTGGCAAACAAGAAAAAATAAAGATGAAATAAAGCGCAAACTGAAGCACCCATCTCGGCCAAGAATAGCCTCTCGACAGTGTCTGCCCACGTTTTCTTTGCCCGATTTTCGCGTTTGTTTTGCAAATGCAAAACGCTTTCTAGCTCGACGGCTAAAAATACGCGGCCCACACAACTTTAAACAGATCCGAATGGTCCACACCCGATCCTGACATGCACGTATGTACATAACGATCTAACTAATGATCGTAATAGAGGAGGAGGCGGAGACTTAGGCTTAACCACTAAGAACGAGTCTAAGATACACTAAACCATTAATTAATTCACAGAGAAAAGGTATCACAAGTCTCAGATGCGCGATATGGTTATCCAAAGATTTAGAGATTACAGTTATTCAATTGGTTTACTTCGTGGTTAAAATAAAACTACATAAAAAGCTTGAATAATTTTCAGCAATTTGGAGAGAATTTTCTGATTGTTACACATTTTGTGATAGGTTTTCTCTGCGTGCTTAAGCTAAACGCGCACAGGTGAAAGTGAGTGGTTCGATTTAGTCATTGGATTGGCTTTAATTTGCTTTCGAGTTGCAGCGGGATCTGGGGATCTGTGCTGAGTATACCTACCTTTCATACTTGACCGGATGGGCGGCGTGTCCGTTTGTCTCGTTCCAATAGGGCTCCATGGTGGTGCCAATGGGGCTCCTGCTCCTCGATCCGCCTCCTCCGCCTCCTCCTCCTCCGGCTGCTTCGACAGGAAACGCACCGAATCCGCTCCTGGGCAGTGAGACCGTTTTGTGGAGCGGCTGCTGCGTCTGCTGCTGCGTCGACGTGGTTTGCTGCAGTTGCGGTGGAATGGTGGAAGTGCTCCTCCTTACGTCAGTGCAGAAATAATTGTGAGATAAATGCCGGGGCGAATTTATGGGCGAGCAAACAGGTTGTCGAGTCGACTGCTGTGCGGCGAATTCACTGCGCGGCGAGTTACTTTTCTCTTCCAAAGCTGAGATGAGAGATATTTTATACTTTTCTGTCGCGTTCTTTTTTCACGTTTCACGTCCCGGATTTATATTCGAAATTTCAGAATGGCATTACGAAGCGGCCTGTTTATTTATGTTGAAACGAGTGAAAAATGCTGATAAGTGTGTACCGCCTGTTTACTCTTCTCCGCTTATCACTGGGTGTACATGTGCGAGTGTGTGGGTGCGATAACGATAGCGATAACGCGTCTACTCCTCCTACCGTTTTTTTTTTCGTACTACTCCTTCTTCTTCGTTCACTGGAGCTTCAATTAAGGTGCACTTGTTGGAGCAATTCTCTCTCGTTCGCGGTATGCACACAAAAAACAACAGAAGAAACACAAATAGTGTCGGAAAACGTGATTGCGCTGCGCGGTTTTTGTTTAAATTTTGTTTACACGTTTTTAGCTTTTATCAATTTTTTGCACACACTGTTATTTGTTTTGTTAATATATATGGTGCATAGATACATAGAGCCACAGAAAACAATAACTTCCTTTCGTTTCACAATGGAATTTTACCAGCCGCCTCTATATACACACACACACCGATAAATATTTGTACGGGCGAGCGAGAAACATGCGTGCGTGTGCGTGTGTTTAAATATTATAGCACGTATATATAGGTATGTATCAAATTTGTTGCTGTGCCCCTCCAGCTAATTTTGCTGTTTTTTATTTGCTCTCCCTCTTGCCTTATTTGCCTTTTCTTGTTGTATTTAATTTTTGCACTGTCACGTCACTCGCACCGTGAACTATTTCACAAACGTCTGTTCGCGACAAGAGACAGAATCGAAATGAATGAATAAAACTCGCTGGCGGCACGAGACCCCAAAAAAGAGGCGAGAGAGCGTCAAACTAATGACGTGCAGGCCAAAAGAGAGAGAGCAACATGTGTTGTTGCGAGAGTGAAGGCATTTCGTGTGCGGCGAACGTGATTGCCACACACTATGGGGAATTTTACCTGTTTTTTTGGCATAAATGTGTTTTTCAACTTTTTCGAATTTCGAAAATATTGTTCCTAACGGGTTAGGAATTGATCAAAGCTTTATGGTATGTAACGGAAATGTTAAGTTAACAGTCTTATGAAAAAATATAACAGCTGTAAAGTCAGCTGTTGCACACATAAGGCACGTGCCATCGGGGAGCCTCTACTTTTAGTGAATACTAAAATTCATATCTTTTGAACCACAAGGCATAAACTAATCAAATTTGAAATGAATACTCATTCGTCAGGTGTGTACTATGTGTTTTTACTAATATGTTGTTTATTTTGTGCGTGTAAACCTAACAATTTGTGTATTTAGCAAGTGATGTCCTCGACCAAACTTTCAAAATGAAATTTCAGCTTTGAATAGAATTTTAAAAAATTGTTTAAATTTGTTAAGTAAGTGGGTTAGGCCATGTTGTAGAGTGATTAATTCCCTATTTGAACATATAGTCATAATTTGCGCATTTTTCGCCTTATCGCGAAAATTAATTCTTAGGTAAATTTAAGACTAGAAAAAAAATTATTTTCATATCTTAAATAGAGTCCGAGATATTAATTTGTGCCAAAAAAAAATGTTAAATTTCCCATAGTGCCACAGTGGAACTGAAACGCCAGTTGTATGGCCACAAAATCCTCTGGGAGGTACACCCCTGGGATTTCCTACGACATGATTGGAAAATTTGACAGGTTGCCTTTGTTTGAACTGGGGATGCCTTAAAATATGAAGTAGGCATCAAATTTTTAATAGAAATGGTATATGTATCTATTATCTTTTAACCATAAAACTATAAACAAAAATTGTTGCCTACTTTAAGGGACACAACTGGCAAATATGGCGACTTACTCTAATGGTTGTATTTCGTAGCGTACTTTAAAGGGTGCCATATTTCTAATTATCAAAAGTCCGAAATGCCCTCGACAATCGCCAATCACCTCGATTGGCTCCACTGTACCGCCAACATTTGGGGGCCTGATGACTAGACAACACGTACTCGCACTCGCTCTCGCACACTCACGCCACTTACAACACCACGAGCAGCCTTGTTGTTGTTGCAAGATATTCATAAATGAGTTGCGTGTGAATTATATATGTACATATGTATATCTATAAGCATTTAGTTGGCCGAGTCGAGCCGATACCGATAAGGTTGTGGTTAACTTTAAGTGCGCCATACGATACTCCAGTACGAGTTCCGACTCTGGAGAGTTACCGTTACAGTGGGTCCACTCCACAATAAAAGATGGAACCGAGAAAAATGGCAAAAATAAAATATATATGCATGTATACGAATAAGTAAAGAAAACAACGACGCAGAAGCTCAAGGCGAGCAGCAACAACAAAAGTCGGCGGCATACAATAAAACACGTGAAACGTGACAAATTCCAAAGCGAAGCGAAACAGCCAAGTCAACTGGGCGGCGGCTGCGTGAGCGAGAGAGCGAAAGCGAGAGCGCGGGAGAGAGCGCGAACTGATAACCGGCGCTTGGCAACAACAATCACAAAGCCAAAAACACACACACACACACACTAACACACACTCACGACTCGGCCGACATTTTGTTTTCATTACAGAGCGCAACAGTCGCGGCTATTGTTGTTGTTTCTATGAGGGCTTCACTTAAAAGAAAAAACGAAATAATAATCATACGCTACGTTGTCCCACTCTGTCTCTCTCCCTCGCTCTTGATCCATTTGCTTTGCGTTTTTAATCGAGACACGTTGAAAGTGGCAAACACACTAAAAAGTACAAAAAAAATAATAATAAATAACAACTCAAAATTCGTGGCGCATGACGTAATTTCTCACGCGAGCCGAGCATGTCAGCGTTTTGGCACACACACCAGCGCACATCCACACACACACACACACTCACGCACACCAGTGCAGCACTCAGGTTTGTTGTTGGTCACGTGTTGTTGAAATGTTTTCGCATTTACAAAACGCTGTTGTTCGTGTTTTGCAGTTGATTCGGATTTATACAGTCCGAGCTCCATAACTCGAACTAATATGCTAAATAGTTTGATTTTATAACCCAGACAGAATCGAAATGAAAGAGTTTTAAAAATATGACAACGTCATGACAACAATTCGTTTTCAATCACATAACGTCAATCCAATGCTGCAATTGTACTGAAAAATTAAGATTTAATCACATTCAAGTAGGTTTGACTTAAGCAGCGTTTACTGTGCTTCTTTGTGCTGGGCTTTCCAGCGCGTTGATTGTATTTAAATGGCTCTCGACTATTTTTAGCCGCCCCAAAGGTCACACCAACACAATGACAGGGGCCGTAAGCCGTACTCCGTACTCCGTGCACTCCGTAAGCCCCAAATCTGGTAGATGTGATCTGCGATGACGGATGACGAATAGAGCTCAGACGTGTCCAATTGGCCACTGGGCTCTTGCATAAGAGTGGAGCTTGTTTTTGTTTTGTTTTGGTTTGGTTTCGGCATTTCGATGATCTCTCGCCTTAATTGCAGTGCGGCACGTGCATCTGGTGTCGCCTTGCACGGCGTTACGTATACGCCCCGTACTCGCATGTTACACATACGCCCGGTTGGCCGGAGGGCACGTGCAAAGGCACAAAAACTGGCTCGGGCTACTCATGTGCCACATACTAATACTCGTAATAACGCCCCACCTCCCCGCCATTTCAATCTTATCGCTTTTGTAATATGTACATTTACCTGCTCACATGCTCCGGCGTTTTTTTTTTTTCGGTCACGTGTTGTTCATCGAAATTGTTACGTGGCTCGGTGAATTTCCACGAAACGAAATGCAATCAAAGCTGGAGTGCAGTGCAATTGCCGGGGAAATTCATTCGTTTTCATAATGCAGTAAGTGTAGCTGAAATGGAGTTGCAATGGAGTTGTGTGACGAGCCCCATGCACTTGTGGATTGTTTACGTGTTTTCCTGTGTTTTCTCGTCTTTTCTAGCAGCTTATCTATCTAGCCCCGTGTGTATTTTCTGTTTACCCCGATTGCATGGCTAAAGTTTAATCACGAACGGCGGAGAAAAGCCCAAAACGACAGCAATTGCGACTGGCGGAGCTGGTAAAACTATTTTTAAGATACTTTTGTTACCACTGGGTTGGGGAATCCACGGCAGAGTGCGGCCTGTGAAATGAAATGGAATGTTAAGTGGAAATCAAATAAATAAACAATGAACAATGGAAATTGAACGACTACTGCTTACAGCACGGCACTGCCCACTTTCCCAAAGTGGAGGAGCACTTTCGTTATATCCTCGATAAATAAATTCTTTCCCTAACTCAAATGGCCTACTCAAACTCATTTTATGAGTTTGGAAAACTTATATACTGAATGTGAAACAAATGTGCATATATTTCTATGGACTCCATGGATTTTAAATCATCTCATATTTATTTTAGATAACTTTACATGTGTTTATTCCACGGTGGCTTAGGCAACGCACCCAAATGCTTATAGCAACCTCAAATATTCGTAAGGAAACGCACACTAGCTCATGCAATTTGCACCTCCAATTAGGACAGGTGCGAACGACATTGGGGCGATCAGCAGACCAACTAAGGCCTAATCGAAAATGGTGTTTATCACAGGAGTTACAGAGAATCGGGGCCAGCATCAAGTGTACCGCATAAAACACAGTGAAACATGTAGCTAGTAGGCGCGCTTATCAGCTGGCGAAATTTCTATTTCAAAGTCGAGGTGAAGTCAAGAGCAATAAAAAGACAACGAGCAAAAGTAAAGGAACCCCTGATAAGGGCGATCTAACCCAATAAAAATAGAAATATAAGCACAAGTAATCTGAAACTAAACGGGAACGGGAACGGGTCTGAGAGCTATACTACATTTTTGAGCTCAAACCGCGATTGCTGGCGCTGCTGATACCTCAATCTCGTTTTTGCCAGTGCTCCTGTGGCACTTGTTGTTATGTAGATTAGAAATCTCGAGAAATGTTTATAAAAAGTCGAAGAGCACGGGAACGGGGGCAACGACACGTGCGCCCGCAACTGGACAACTAGGGAACCACCTTATATACAGAGGTAGCTACTATATGTTTTTGTTTACAGTGTGTATTGTGTATCGGGCGAGTCATGGAATGAATGCATGTACAGTGCCTGCATTAATTAGTTGTGTCAGTCAACAAGTATACACGTGAGGAAATAGGCTATGTTCTATATTATAAAATATCTGTAACATATCTTAACATATCTTAATATTTGAATAAATTACTGTAACGCTTCTTATAGATCTATGACATCAAACATCTTATTCCTGGAATAAAAAACCTCGATGATTATATAACGTACCCTTTAGATTTGTCTCTCCGTGTATTTCAGTTTACTTTATCAGAGAAACCCCGTGTGCAACGACTTTTGAGTGAATGGGATTAGAACGAAAGTCAGGGGCATGACGTGCAAATTCTTCTAAGATATAGATAACCGAGTGTAAATCCGTCAGACTATAGATATTCTAGCGTACATTTATTGTGGATAGTTGGCAGGTTTTAGATTTGCGCAAACCACTTCAAATAGTCCACTAAACATCACAAGCCTTTCTATTCCAATTAGTACATCCAGTTGAAGGAAAGTAACTCGGCATCCAAAAATAACAAGCTATATCCAGAATAACAGCCATCTAAATTACATCTGCGGATTATTTTACATCACACATGGAGGTTATTTCCCATTAGCCAAGCGGCTGCCGATGAATTTAATTTGCTTTTAATTGATTTCGCGTTTGTTTACCAGTTACCAGTTAGCAGTTGCCAGTTCTATTTCTGCCCGTCGCCCTCTTATGTAAAGCCAACAAATTGTTACACGTTTTGCATGAGAATGTTTTCGCTGGCGTTGATAAATCAACCGAAGGCGGGTTTTGAATTTCCTATTGGGCCCGAGATGGCAGCGAAATCGACGGCAAGGTGACGCCGCCTGTAACTCTCCGCACTTTGGCACTACAGTCAAGACTCTGTAAGTCGACTACCAGTTACTTGCAACACATTGCTGTCATTGGCTAAGACCTTTAGATGTACTTTTCAGACGAGTAAAATGCTATTTAATCAGTTGATACTGCGAAATATTATCTTTAACTTGAATTTCAATACTACTTCTATTTGCATACAATACATTTCGCAGTGGAAAGTTCTGAAAATGAAAAAATACAGGCCTGTTTTCCATGTAGTTGATACCAAGAAACTAAACGCCACTGAAGTTCAACCGTGTGTTTGGCTCGCTTTGTTGGGCTTCCAAGTCGGACTTGGGCTCGTGGAGGAAGTGGCTTTAATTAGATGCGCACACTGACAGACAAATGGGGGTACATACGTACTATACGTATGTGCACAGTGGCTGCCTGTAGTGGCATTTGCATTAATCGAATTTGCATGTGAGGCATGATTTATGCGAGTGAGTCGCTGGCTGGAATGGATTGTCGGGGTTACGGGTGGGTTACGGGTGGGTTACGGGTACTGTGGGGTCTTTGGATTGCCGCAAACTGTCAATTCGGTGGAAGCCAATGTCTCGCCGGGCAGTCTGCGTCTGCGTCTGCGTCTGTTTGTGATGCGCTGCCACTTGTGCTTGCCTCTGTTTCTGATGTTGCAACGCCCGCGGCTTAGCACGTTACGCATACGCCATGGTGGCCGCGCTGCCCCCGATAAGCCGGCCAGAACAAACGGTTTTGTCACACAGCGACGCGAAAGACACGAAACATGTTGCAACAGCTGCCCCCCCCCCCGGATATACTAGTGTGTGTGGCTGTGCGCAAACGTGTATTGGGCATATCTGCAACTTGGTTACGTACACACGTGGGTGGTCCAAGCTGCCATTGAAAGCTGACTTTGACGCAGTTCTCGGCTCGCAGCCCCTCGGGCAAACGTGTGCGATTGTTAGCCACGTAAGAGGAGCGGCGAACGTGCTAGCCGCCTGCCTTTGTCTCCATTCCTGGTTGCTGCCCCGTCCCCCAAGCCCCCCAAGTCACCCAAGTCGCCCCATCTTGCCAAACATACATATATAATACATATATAGTGGAGGTACTTTGGGGTTCTTGTGGTTACGCGTGAAATACGCTTTCGCAATGCAACAAGCGATGAGCTACCGTCTATAAATATTAGCAAAATTATACATAAAACTGCGTCTTACTATTTGAAACAATCCTTTCTGATATTATACACAGCAAAAAGGAGAATATGAAGCACATTTTCGGGATGAACGCTATTGAACTTTGACACTCTTGCCTAATCGACCTGCACGACTGAATTTAAAGTGGTTATAATTTGCACTGCTTAACTCATAAAATCATATTTAAGCTTTCAATAAATTTTGTAACTTACAAATGTGTAAATATTTAATTTAATTATTATAAGATTTGACTTTATACTTAGGAGTATAAATATAACAACTTGCGAAATCTTACACATTTTGACTGCAAACTAGGCAACACGGAATATTTATAGAAAAAGATATTTGTTCAGATCGTTATTCTCGACGCAAACAAGGAAACAATACGACATTTTTTAAGATCTCGTTTCCCTGAATTTGCTCATCATTGATTAGCGTTGTTTACCTTTATAAATCGCTCAAGGCATTAAAATAAATACCTAGCTATAAGGAAGGGTTTTAGGTGCACGTTTTCCGTGATAGACAGGCGCATTTTCAGAGCTGTCACGAATTTCTAGTAATTAAGTAAATTGTTACTATCTTTTCGAAGGAATTTCGTTGTGACAGAGAGCACAGCAAACTTGTCTTCCAAATAAATCCTTTAGATTAGAATTTGATTATTATTTTTCTAGCTTTGATTTTAATGATATAATATAATATGGAGTTTGAATGGTTGGAGTTAGAATGCTGTTGTCATGGAAGAATACGATGCCCGTGATGCCCACGAGGCAGAATTTCAGCATGATTGCACATAGACTGGAAAAACATTTCAAATACGATTCGCAGCAGCAGATCTATACGTTTGCGAAGGCAGTGCAATAAATTCCAGGTTATGGCTAGCTGATTGCTAATGTGCAACACGTGTTCACTTCACTTCACTACACTCACCTGAGTCCGAGTGCCTTGCCTGCCCAATTAGGCAAGGCAAAGCAGAAATACAGCAAAAATAACAAAAACGACTAGAAAAAGTAGCAGACAAGCGGACGTAAGAGGTGCCCATATTATTGCTTCATTCCTGCGGTCGTTTTACTTGCTTTTCTAATTACCACAAGTGTTAAAATAGCATATCCCAACAAATTAATTAACGAACAATGCGCGGCAAATTGATCACGTTTGCTGGGGGTCGCGCCAATGGCCGGCAACAGAAGCATTCCGTGAAAGTTGTTTTTGTTTTCAATCAATTATTATTTTCAAGCGATTAGTATGTGAGCAATTCAAATCGATTCAAAAAGCGCGCCCATTTTTGAATCGCCTGCGCTGCCGTGTGAGTGGCATGCTAGCCAACACTGTGCGAACAGCTGTGAGCGTTGCCACTTGTGCTCGCGGGTTAGCCAACACTGCTGTCAGCTGTTTTTTGTCAGCAACAAATTATTATTTTTTTGTTTTTCCCATTAGAACGTGCAAAATTCTCCAAAAATAATGAGAATTAGTTATAAATGGTGTCATTTTAGCAGAACGATTGTGAGATGTTAAGGGTTCGCCGGGCGAGACCCAGAAAATGTCAGCAGACGTAGTTTTTTCGTGTGTTTGTTGTTTTGTTCTGTTGCCTAGCAACAAAAAAGTCCAAAACACTAGCCATTTCCTTCCGGTCCCGTTACTACGTCGTAATCCAGTTGGAAAAGCCAAGGATTAGCAGGAATACCAATTGGAAAATCGAATCCCCAGGAAATCCCCAACGAATTTTGGATCACAAGCACAGGAGAGGTTTTCGAAAACCCGAAATATTGAAAATCAGTTCCAGGAGCCGAGCTCCCTAGTCACTAAGGTAAGTTCCAGATTCTAGTATATACATATATATGATTTATATATGTATAAATCACTCATTGCCCCTTTCCGAAATTCGTAATTATTAGGAAAAAAGGAAGGAAAAACTTTTATTTCCAAACGAAAAGATCAAAAGCCGGCGAAGTTTTCTCATTTTGTAGCCAGCGAATTTTCATTGAACGAGAAAATGAGAAAATTACCCAACCAGCCAGGTAGTCAGCGGTTTTTCCGCATTTTCATTTGCGCGTTTTCCCATCTGAAGCGCTCAGCCATTTAAAGACAATTAAGTCGAGTCCTCGTGGCGGTCGAGGCATCGCAATTTGTATCCCAAGGAAAACTGGGAACAGCCACCACCGCCAGCACCACCCCTGCTCCCTTCCCTTGATCCTGCACCCTGCACCCCTCCCCCCGGCACCGAATCCATCCCCACCCCCGAAAGGACCTCTCCATCCACGTTCCATATCCATATGGAGTGTGCCATGGCCGGTTGCACATTACAGCGAGTCCTTGCGCCAGGTGTAAGACCAGGAATCCACAACTCCCAGCACACTCGAAGAAATACTTGCTGATCCGAAATATATTCGGCTTAATTTGGGTTTATACCACGTTTTTGAAACTCTTCAAACAGAAATCATATACAAATAGTTACTGAAAGTAAACTATACTATATGTTAGCTAGAAAACCACTTGCAACAGAATCTCACAGTCATGCTAGCAATTGAAGGGGTATAAACTCTTACTAAACTATTAACGTTTCCCATCTAAGCCAGTCCATATGTTCCTGCGGAAATTTAGAGAAGTGTACGGGACCAATGGCAAACTCCTGTGCACTTCCGCTTTGCTGCCTCGCCACTCGTCCTGCTTCACTGCCTCCGTCTTCTGCCCCGAAACAGAGGGAATGGGAATGGAAACGCAGGGGGCGGGGGGAAGGACATGGCCGCGGTGGAAGGGGGCGGGGCAGGACGCATGCCACACGCCTAACAAAGGAACTGCCGCATTACACTTATCATCTTCATCTGATGAAGTGTCCATTCTAATGAATGTCAATGTCAATTTGCCCATCGGTTCTGAGCGAAATTGAAATAGCGATAAAAGTACATCATATTAGAAAAATAATATTTATGATCAGTTTTATATAATAAGTTACTCAGTTTATTAGGTTTCACTAACTATTTTAATATATATATTTTTTTTTTATTTAAGCTTTTTTTTTTTTTAAATAAGCTTTTACAAGCAGTGAGTTCTTTAAAATTGTTTTAAAAACTATTTTAATTCGTAGTCATTGATCTAAAAACAAAGTGAAGACCTTAAGGAACTTGTAAGGACAAATCTTCTATTCTACAAATATAAGCATTTTTCAAGATGTTAAATACAAATATTTCTGAAAATTCGATGATATGAGCATTCATAGTTATTCTTGATAAGAAATACTAATGCCAGAACCTATTAAACATTTCTACATACGTGTAGATGTTATGAAGCCAGCTAGGCAAGAATAGTATGATAATCATCTCATTTGCCACATCAACCAACTGTGAGGTGCATTCCACATCTGCACCATCCAAGTTCGAGTCCTGTGCCCATGGCACATGTTACGTTATCCTTACCATCCTTTCTGCCTTACCTGCTGCAGCCGTTAAGTGAATATGATTAGGCCAGAAAGAAAGCGTCACGCTGTCTGAGCTTCTGCGTGCTATACTTGGCAGTCCGTAACCCAGTCCGTTCCCAACTTGGTAGGTTGTCCCTATAACAACGCAGCTGCCGGCGGAGGAGGTGGTGGCTTAGGGGCAGGTGGTGGTGCTGTTGGACATTAAAAAGGGGTCAATGCCATCGACTGGCCGAAAGTGCAGCACCCACTCCTGCATTCCACCCCAATCCCCTTAATTTCGTAAACTCATCTATGTATCTCTTTTCCACTGACCATGTGGCTGTGGCAAGTAGTTCTACAGTAAACTAGCCGAGCACAAATTTAAATTAATTTAAAATACTTGTGGTAGATAGTAAGACCAATTTATGGGAAGTATTATTATCATTATCATTATTTGTAAAATTTCCTATCAATATTTAGTTTTTAAAAGGATTAAAGTATTGTGAAATCATATTATATGAAATCATATTATATTATATTATATGTAATATTGAATGACTATAGTTTAACAACCTTAGTTGTGCTGTATAGTTCCATATAGTTCCATCCTCTCTAACTTGAGAGAACCAAAGTTAAAACTATTCAAGTTAAGAAGCAAACAGATGGCATAGGGAGTTCTTACTGTATTTGTTGGCTCAGCACATGTTGTACTAGGCATCGAATCCAAATGGCATTCAAATGAGTTTCCATCTCGCTCTGCCAGCAGCAATTCACTGCACTCGAAGCACCCGAAACAACAAAAACAGCGGCTGTAGGAGCAGCAGCGAGTGCATTTTGACCAATTCGAGTTCCCTATTACCAAACTATCAACCCCTTTGGGCCATTGTCATTGCCGGAGTGTTGGTAGTTTGTTTCAGTTAGTGCTGATGTTGGGCAAAACCTTTTTTCCGCCGTAGTTGCATACACACGTTCGAGGCAAACACACCGCAGCAGCAATAACTATAGCAGCCAGCAGATATACTCCACAGATATATATATATATATATATATATATATACATATATAGACGGTAAATCCCCCATCATATAGGGAAAATCCGACCGAGAGCAGCGCATTTGCAGGGAGCAGAAACAGGCGAGCGAACGAGAATGAAATCCCGAAAAATTTATTTGATCAATAATTTGGCGTTGCGCGTCCTTAGTGATTTGTTCGCCCTGTGTGGGTGTGTACTGTACAGGTGTACAGGTGTGCAGGTGTGCACCTGTGCAGGAGTGCTGCTAGTGATAGTGCTAGTGCTAGTGCTAGTGTGGGTGTCGTGACTGGGCAAACTTCCCCTGGAAAGCCAGTGAGCTGCACTTTTCACGCGTCAAATTTATGAGCTCGCCCAGCGCGCCGCTTGATTTGTGAACTGAGGAACCAAAGGAGCCGAGTGCACTTCCGTCCGGGGGCAACGCATTAGCTATCCACCCACTCCAGAGGACAACCCCCCCCCCCCCCCCCCCCCCCCACCCTTCGGCGCACCCGCCCAAAGGAACTCCCAACTTCGTTTATTGTTTATAAACAACAACTTTGGATGTGACGTATGCCGGGCCGTTTGTCCTGTCCGCGCTTCCAAAATGGGGGATCCCCTGCTATTAACCAAACCGACTCGAACCGAACCACCACTTCTCCACCAGAAGTTCGATTCCCCCTTTTCGGGATGGACGTGGACGTCGCCAGCGTCGCCAGCGTCGCCAGCGTCGCCTTCTCCACAACTTATTTACTTTGAGCCGGTTGCCCTGTGAGCAAGTGCATGTGGCAGGTGCAAAAGTGGCAGCAAAAGCGCAGAAAGTGTGAAATTCAGAGGCTACAAAGCAGCAGCATTGCAAAAGAGCTCCAACTATGCCAGATTAGAAATTTCCATAAAACATTGGAGCTTCTAAGTACACGGACTTTACAAATCGAACTAAAAAGAGCTGAAAGACTTGAAATATATGAATAGTATTAAAGTGCATTTAATATAAACCAATTCATGGCTTAACATAGAATTTAATAATTGAAAAGGAATACTTATAACAAAACACTTAACATTTAAACAGCTGAAATCATTTAAACTAATATAAACGAAACAAAATGAGCTCAACGTCATGGCAGCTAATGAAAATCAACTTGAACTTTGCAATGAACTTAAAGTTTCCAGAGCATAAATTCAGCTAAAAAGAAACTTGTTTTCCATCAACGATATATATTTATGTTTGTGAGTTACTTAAACAAATTGTGTTTTCCTTTGATTGATACGCGCAAGTTATTTTGAGCCCGAAAATTACAATTTGCCCAACTTAATTGGCCAGAGGCAGAGCCGTAGGCCAAAAATGGATTCCCCGGGTCTGGTATTATGTAAGTACAGTGAACTCAGTGGCCAACACTTCCCCGAGGCAATCACTAAGGATATTTAAGTTAGTAGTGCATGCCTAACATGATATAGGATTAAACAGCAGAAAGTTGTGTTAAATGTCCACGGAGCTTTGATTTATTTAGTTCCTTTTGGTTTCAGTCAATCATTGCTTAAATATAATATAACTATAATTTGAATCATTCTTTAATAATGAAATTTATATTTACGTTTATTTTCACAAGAAAGTGAAACAAATTGAATATTTTCTTTTCGTATTGAAAGTAAACTAAAAGTTTTTGAGAGGCCATTCGAAAATATTCGAATATTGCATCTTTTACTCCGAAAGTTTTATGAAAACTGATGGGAAGCCCCTCCTAAAACTAAACCCACTACGTTTCTGCCTCCGGTGATTCCCCAACAACAACAAAAAAAGCATAAATCCCCAAAATATTGCCCCCCAAATTTATGCTGTACTTGCAACGCAGGATGTTGCCCAAAGATTCCCCAGCAATTGGAGGCAAATCAAAATGGCCGACCAGAAAAAATACGATGTTGTACACAATAGACATCCGTATATATGCACATATTTATATTTATATTTATATTGTGCGTAGATATATATTTTTGTGCCGCTGCTCCTGCTGTGCGGAGAACAAAGCGATGAGGAAATCAAAGCATCAAGAAATACCTGCGAAAAGTTTAATTTCATAGCAACGCCCCAGCGGAAGCAGCACAAGCCACCACCACAGCAGCACCACCACCGCACCACCACCACCACCACCCACACCAACAACAAAGGATCCTTGGGAGGAGGTTGGTGGATTGGGGGTTGGGGGATGGGGGATGAGGTGGGATTGAGCGCCGCTCGGGTGGATGATGATGTTGATTCCTTATTGAATACCTGCTCTTTGATTGACGACATGCCTTGTTAAGTTTGCAAAATGTCACTTTTCCTTACAGCAGATTTCTCCACCCGGGGCCACTTAAAGAAGCCGGAACACAGAAGCTAAGTAACCTAAACACCTAAACACCGCCATTGCCTTAGAACTCGACGAAGCTTTTGAATAGCAAATACAACAGAGATCGAGAGTAGAATACGAGCTTACTAGTCAACGAATTTAGCCACCCAGGTGGAGCAAAAATCAACAACGCATCGCCAAATAACTTTGTGGAGCAGCGAGCGGAAAACATCAAACCCCAATGACCACACGCCTGGCACCGCAGCGCCAGTTCATCATCTCGACGCGCTCTGCCATCGTGGATGCCACCTCGCCAGCGGAGGACTCAGCGGAGGAGCAGCAGCTGACCGTCGAGGTGGAGAGCGCCACCACCGGACTCACTGGGGGCAGCACCACCAATAGCACCACATCGCCACCGCCGCATGCCGAGCAGTTTGAGTTCTGCACGGAGGATGGAGTCGTTGTCTCTGCCACACTGGAGGATGTCATGACACAGGTGGGTGCTTTCCCCGAGTAACTTGGGTGAATCTCATTAAAGATAAGGAATGTACTGAAGAATGAAGGATCTTGGCTAAGGCTAAGTGGCTTTCTCCAGTCGTTAGATCTTAGATTAAACTTATGAAATAGAAATTGGTGCTCCATCAACAAAAGAAAATAATTTAATAACTATCAACCTACCTTGATAAATAGGTAAAACTTCTACCCCTCTTGCAGAACTGCCAGCTCTTGCAGAAGAAACTAGTCGACGAGGACGACGACTCCACGGGAGCAGGAGCTAGCGGTGCCGAGCAGCTGGAGGTGATCCGCGTCGTACTGCCCATGGACGCCGAGGACTCCAGCAGCGATGCCCATCTGCATGGGCATGTGGTGAACAGCAGCAGCGACACCATGGGCACCATTACCACCACGGAGCCGAATGGCACCACCGTGACCCACTCGATACCCATTCACAGCATGGCCGATCTGGCCGCGATCAAGGATGGCGTCGATCTGGCCCAGCAAGTGGCCAATGGCCAGGTGACCGTGGTCCAGACCACCGAGGATGACGATGGAACGCCCTTCATCACAGTCACGGGTGAGTTCGCCATCTAGAATCTATTGGAATCCGGGATCTAAAAGATAGATCTACTTAAGATAGTCAACTAAAATATTTTATTTTATATTAAGACTATAAAACTATTACTATTTATATAACTTTTTGCGAGAAAACTAGACGCTTAATCATTAGAAATCCAGTCGGGAAGTAATCATAAACTAGAAGGCAGAAATCCTATTATTATTTCAAGAGCACATCGCTGTGCAAAACCCCTAAATCATTTTATTGAAATCCGCCAAAATTCCCCTAATGAAATATGCCACAAAACCCGATGGATAAATATCAATCTCGATGCCACTTCGCTAATAAGCGCAAAAACTGCGAGGCCGCAAAAAATCGTACGTAAAACGTACGTGCGATTCTCGTTAGCGATTTATTCCAGTTGAGAGCGGAAAAACCCACTTTGGCCAAATCCTGAGCCGAAACTGAAACTCCTGATTTCGTGGGCGGCACTTGCAGGGGGCGGGATCAAAGCGGCGACCAGCAAACGGGAAACAACGGACGGCAAAAGTCGCGGCTTTGTAAACAAACATAATGACAGGATCAACATGTCCCGGGGGGCAGGAGGAGGGGGGTGAGCGGGAAACAAGGACCAGCTTAAAATCCGGCGCATTTTAAACGTTTGCCTGATATCACAATTAAAGCGACTTAATTTGAAAACTGAAACGCGGATGAATGGTTGGATGGATGGATGGATGGATGGCTGGATGGGTGATGCGATGGGTGGGTTGATGGCTGAGTTGATGCTTGGCTAGGCGCACACGCACCCCGCAGAGGATTGAGATACTACCTGTCCACGGACACACGACACGGATCCGCACGAGGCACGTGCAAAACAAAAAGCAACAAAGAGGCAAAGTGCAGCTGGGACATCGAGACGATGGAGGACGAGGACGACACACTGGGTTGTGATACACACACGAACATAATTATTATCATCCACTCGAGCGCCGCACAATGAATTAATCGAGATTACACTTCGCCGCGAAACTATAGCTATCTATAACAAAATCGGACAGCGGGAAAAGGGTCGTCTGAATGTTTGCCATCGTACTTGATTTTATTAGCGCAAATTACCACCACCAGGACACGCAGGAGGGCAAACAACCGAATCCGAATGGCAACATCGGGTAATCACAACAAATTGAGAGGGCTTCACACGGTGCCTCGTCCTCGTCCTCGTCCTCATCCTCATCCTGATCCTGATTCGAGGGGCATGAATGGGATGGGAAGGGAAGGGGTGCACAGTGGGTGGGGATGAGTCGACGACTCGCTAATAACCGCCCGCTGTCAACTAATACCTTCGTCCTCCTCCAAGGGCCCTCAACTACAGCACTGCGAAAAATCACTCGAACTACTACGACATCTCGTACATCTGCCTGGAAATAAAACCTTAAAAATTATTTGGAAAGACCTCGATCTTCCCATGAACTTGTATAGTACTTTCACGGAACACTTCTGTAGTTTTCAATCCATAACTTTCTCGCAGTGCACTGATTGCCAATAAAAATTGGTGCGGAATCCCTTTCATATTTTGTGCGGCAGGGCGTTGCAACTCCGTTCCTGTTGTGGGTGTTTATCAGTTGAATGCTGGATGCTGGATGGTGGATGCTGGATGGTGGATGGGGATGGCCATGTCATAACGTACTCGTACCTTTCTCGAATATGTTGCATTGTGTTTTTCAATTGATACGGATTTGCTGGGTGCTCATCGAGTCGACGAGGCAGAAGACGACGAGCTTAACCTTTAATAATGCGCCAGCGAATAAAAATAGAAACATACAGAACGCGGGAATCCGTACCAGTTGAAGTGGTTGGTCGCTGATTGCCAGGTGGATGGATGGTGATGGCTACTAGGTGTACTACCAGGATGTGGGTGGTGGTTGCCAGGCTGCCAGCTTGCCGGCTTCCAAGTTCCAAGCTAGTTAGGGAACTGCGGCATATGCCGGGCTTCTTTTAATTGTGCCAACAAAAACCTATTTGTTCCCGCTGCCCATCGAGATAAGCGCAAATTTATTTGTCAAAAGCGAGTCGCAGTTCATAATTCTCGGAGAATGCTATCGCGCTGTGGAAATCAGAGCGAGTGAAGCTCTACAAAGGACTCAGCTCTTAGCTCTCACCTCTGACCTCTGACCCAAGTGTAGTCCGCGCCAATCCCACTGCAGCTCACATCCCCTTGCCAGTGTGTCCGGCTCACAAAAAGGTTAATTGTTTGTTGACGTTGTACTAGATGCTGGATAAGCCAGCTGCGCCCGCCCCCCCCTTCCGCCTTATCCTGCACTTGTCTGTCATCGTTATCCTGGCAATTTGTGATTTGTGCACGACCCGGCTCCCATGTTGCCCCTGTGGAGTGGAGCTGGGAATTTGCACAAGTGGCGCACCAAAGTGGATATGGCAATAAACCTTTTGAGCTCGCAAAACATCCGAAAGAACATTCATGGCTCTGATCAATCGGGGTTTTCATTACAAGTTATCTGATTGATCTATATTTCAGCGCAATGAAATATATTGTGGACATTCATATTTGTGCTTTTATTCTCTATTAGATATCATCATTAGGGGCTTAACATTGTTTTATTAGTTCGTATTATGAAAGTTCTCTAATGAATATTCTCTTATTACTTGTTCTCATAAGTGATTGGAATAATCCTATAATAACTGAAATAAAAAGGTATATTATAAGTATCTTATGTATACATATGCATATCTTTTATTGCTAAAGATAGCATTACATTCAAAAAGCTGTGCAAGATTACGCTTTTTCTCGGTTCGGTTCTCCCATCACCTATTGTCCCAAGATCCAGCTGAGCCCGTGTCCTTCATCACACTTCATCTGCCATCTGCAAAAGATTCAATCTGAGTCCATTCCAAAGGCAATTACCAAAGCAAAACTGCTTTGGCACTGAAACCAAAGTCATTGAAAAGCCAAAATGTTTGGGCGAGAATGCGGTCCACTTGAAAGAACCCCAAAAGATTTCGTATATGGCGAAGTGGAATAGTCCTGTGTCCTGTGACGACTTTAAAGGAGAATTGCCAGTGCAATATTCACTCCACTCACATCACTTCTCAATCCCAGTTGCCCCAAGGGGCACCTGTTAATATTTACAGTTTGCAGCAGCGTGTCAAAGGGAACATTCATGGGTCAGGGGTCAGGGTTCAGGGGGTTTACAGCCCGCAGGTCTGACCGCAACGACTTCAGGCACCACACACACATACACCGGCACATGTGCTCCTCGACAAGGAATTAATATCCGAAATATGCCATGGAAAGCGGTGACCAAGAGGATGCTGCCCAAAAACGAAAAAAATGAAGGGAAGCACTGGCCTGACCACGGGGAGAATATGGAAAAATTCCACGCATCGCATGCCATTCCGGCTGCTTTCTCTGGTGCTGCTCCACCCAAATCAAAGGGCTGCAAGCGACCCACCTGGTCGCACCTCATCATCGGCCATGGAAACACCCACGACAGCAGCCCGGCGACGAAGGGATGGCAGCAAGCGATTTGGTTGGCCAGGATACATCCATCAGCATCCTGATCCCGGGGGTTGCAGAGCGAGCGTGCGAGCGAGAGGCCCACACGGTGGAAGCGAGACAGAGAGGCTGCCTAGCAACCGGCGAGGAGTGGGATTGGCCAGGCGGCGTTGCCTTGACGCCGTCGTCCTGTTGCCATCCCGCTTGCGTATCCAGCATCCCAGCTTGACGCCACACGGGCCGTCCCCCAAGTCCACCCACGTCGACCCGGCCACCACTTGTGCAGATCCCTGAAAATGCGACTTTGAGCCCGGAATTAGCCAGCACACCGATAGAAACGGAGGACGGGCAGGAGGGGAAAGGGGAGAGGGGAGAGGGGAAAGGGGCGGCAAGGACGGGGTAGAAAAAAGGAAAAAAGACTAACAACAAAAACAAGCAAGTCGAGGGTCTGGGTTGGATTACTCGCTACGGGCATACGGGATCATAATAGCAACCACCCACCCGGCAACCACCCAACCACCGAGGCAGCAGCCGCCGTTGTTGTAATTTAATTCGTTGCTGCGCCGCCGTCGTCGTGAGTTCGCCATCATCATTATTTTCGGAGGCATATTGCTAGGATAACATTTGATTTTGGATTCAGTTGTAATTCTACCGTTCGCAGGCACTGGTTGCTCCGTTTCCACGCCATCCAGCAGCACCCAGCACCCAGCATCCAGCATACAGCATCCGTCCCTCGATTCCGGCCACAGCCATCGCAACCCAAACCGACTGGCATACAAATACAAATACCACCCACTGGAGCAGGACAAATCTGGTCAAGGATTTCACTTTCGCTCTCTAAACTGAATTGCTGGCCAGTTGCCAGAAGCAACCGGGTGACTTCTCCACTTTCAAAACTAAGCTTTGGCGTCTTCGATTTGCATACTTGAACTTGCAACTACGTTAGACGTTTCAACGATCGTTGAAACCCATTTATATGGATAGTAGATCTTGAAATCTGACAGTTATAGTTCCACCTTTGGATTGGATTTCCTAATGTGAGATTCTCACTAACTTGGATGCTCGGATTCTTGCAATATGAGACGGGATTCTTAGCTTTGGATTACAAATCTTGAAACTTACATCACTGGAACCTGGAACTTCGAACCTATTGAGTTGAATTTACAATTTCTTTATTGGAAAACAGTTGTGTCCAATTGTTGGAACCTTCAATTTCGAGTTTGTGCACAAAAATCTTCTTTAAAGGTTCAAAAACTTTTCGAAATCAGTTGGAAGCTCAAAACGCAGATATGTTTGGGATTTCAAAAGCAAGTGAGACCTTTTCAAGAGCCAACCAGTTTGAAGTGGTGCATCAAGTAATTACCGGAATCATCTGAAGTAACACACGACACCCACCCGGATTAGGGGCCACCAATTCCAGCAGCCTAAGCTCCACTTCCGGCCAAACGAATGCATTCGCGGTACGGCTTTGACTGCCAGACGCGCCATTACCAACACCACCACCAGCAGCAGCACCACCAGCACCACCACCACCACCCAACCCCACCGTGCAGCATTCCGTTGGAGTCGCCGCCAACGCCGCCAGTGATCAGCCCCAGCGCCGCTGCTGCCGTGGCCTACTCGAATCTCCTGGAGAAGTGCCGCTGCAAGCAATCCGTGGCCAGCAATCCCGTTCCAGCACCACCCGCCCAGCTCCAATTGCAGTTGCACCACCACCATCATCACCATCACCACCAGACCTTCGTGGCCAGCGCCAGTGCAACTAGCTATAGCAACTGTTCCGGGATTGGATTGGGTTCGAGAACGGGATCGGGATCGGGATCGGGATCGGGTTCGGTATCGGCATCGGGAAGTGGAAGTGGAAGTGGAATTGGATCCACTGCATCCGCTTCCACGTTGGCAAACTCCGCTTGTGCCGCCGCAACGAACATTTCGGGGGGATCCTCCAGCACCACCATGTACCACCACCACCATCGGCGCCACAATAACTTGTCCTACTGCGGTGGTAAATATCTCACTCCTCTTCCCGTCGATTTCAGTTCGAACTTTGAATAGTGCATCTGGAGCACCTGTCGGGCTATATATGCATGTACATGCGTCTTCAGTTTGTGGGTGTCAAGTGTTTTCCTCCGTGGTGCCAATTGAATGCAGTGAATAGATTGAATAGGCAAAGGACTTCAGGCTGCTCAAGAGTCAATCAAGAGTATATGTGCTCCAAGTAGTTGGTTCAATGTTAAATAAACTCCAGTAGTAGTAAAACCAGTAGTGCCGAAAATTCATGAGGCTTCAATATTAAACAAAATGAATAATATGTATCAAAAATGTAGTACCAAAAGTTTCCGACGGAAAAACTTCAGTTTCAATAGCATTATAATATCGTGTATTTCGATATTTCTTGTAATATTATTTATTTTAAGCAATCGATTAGTAGTTCTAAAGTTCTTAACAGTTCCTAACTACTAAGTTGTTATAATAAGAAGCCCGATGAAAACGAGGATCGTGAGTTTCGGGGCTTAAAAATGTAAAAGCTGTACAATAAAAACCCAATTATTCTGTTTCCTTTCAGTTTCGGGCCAGGAGCAGAACTACCAAGTGCAATATGTGGACTCTGAGCTGTACCACAGCAACTCCAGCCAGACGCAAATGTAAGTGGATCCGGGGCATCCCCATAAGTTGGACCATTAACTAACCCCCATGTCTGTGCCATTCCCTCTGCTCTGGCCAATTTCAGGACGTATCCGTTCTGCCCGGTGGGGGACTACCAGGGCAACGGCCAGACGGCCTACTACTCGACCACGGGTCAGTACGGAGCCACCTCGTCGGCCGGAGGCTCCTCGAATGGAGCGCACTCCACGACGCTGCCGTACCTGGTGCCCGTGGAGGAGGGCATCCTCCTCAATGGCTCCGCACACTCGCTGTCACAGTCGCAGTCACAGTCGCAGTCGCATGGACGCGATTCGCCGCACAGCCTGACGGTGAGTAGCAGGGATTGGGAGCGGGATGCGGACCGGGTGAACGGAACTAATCGCCACTGGGTGCAGGAGGTCGCGTACATCCAGGAGGCGCAGAGCACGCCCCAGACGCCCACCTCGACGACCACAACCCACTCGGCTAGCGGCGGCAGCCTGGGAACGGGCGGCGGAGGCGCCTCCCCGGATTCCGACCAGAGTGCGCTCGGCAGCAGCAACAAGATTGCCTCGGCAACGGTGAGTGCATCCATGGCTACGCCCCCACGGACAGCATCCCCTAATAATACTCGTATACCCCCCATGCATATCCATCCAACTCTCTGGCAGATCAAGTGGCTGTCGCGCAACTACGAAACGGCGGATGGGGTGAGCCTGCCCAGGAGCACGCTGTACAACCATTACATGCAGCACTGCAGCGAGCACAAGCTGGAGCCCGTGAATGCGGCCAGCTTCGGCAAGCTGATACGTTCCGTGTTCTCCGGACTGCGCACACGTCGCCTGGGCACGCGCGGCAACTCCAAGTACCACTACTATGGCATCCGCATCAAGCCCGGCTCGCTGCTGAACAGTCAGGCGATGGACGACAAGCAGATGCTGGCCGCCGGCTACGGGCCATCCTCGGACGGATCCGGCGGACCGGGCAGCGGACCCCTGGTCAGCGTCACCAGCAGCACCGCCGGACAGCTGGCCGGCTCCAATGGATTGGGCGGTGGCCATGGCCAGCGGCACAGCGGCGGCACCAAGAAGCACACCTTCAAACCGGAGACCTACGAGGCGTGCATTCAGGTAGGTTCCCAGTTGTTCCTAGTGCGTAAAAAATATGTTGTGGTATTTAAATTTAGAAACAATTTCTACTTGAATATCCAATATACAATCAAACTCCGTGATAAAGCAATGTTCTACTCCCAAAACCAGTTTAAATAGTTATGCACTGCCCTTCCGATACATTTTTAAGAGGACTCTTGAACCCAATCCATTTATTGATCCATTTTGTTCCTTCCATCCATCACCAGTACATCGGCGATGGAACCAGTGCCCTGCCCTCGTTTCCGCCCATCGAGCTGAACCACAGTTTCAACAGCGAACTGACACTGGAGGACGTGGACACCTTCCGGGCCCTGTACCGGGAGCACTGCGAGTCCTTCCTGGACGCCGTGCTCAATCTGGAGTTCAACACCGTGGAGTTCCTGCTGCGCGACTTCTGGCGGGCCAGCGACAACAACAATCTGGACGAGTGCGAGGAGGAGAAGTACTTGAGCAAGACGAAGCTGTATCTGTTGTGCCACTGCGCAGAAGTGCAGAAGTTCGTGCGAGAGGTGGGTGCAGCGGATTGGTAGCCAATAGATGGCCGGCAATCGTAACCCGATTGCCCGGCATGTTCCGCGTTTCACAAACTTCGAATCGTTTCAATCACCATCTTAAGCAATTCGTGAATTGTTTTATAACTAAAGCTTGCAATACACTTTCAAATTGATATTAATACCTTAAATATGTTGCTCTCACCAGGTGGACTATCAATTCTACCAGAACACCGTCGATGTCATCATACCGGATGTGCTGCGCTCCATACCGAACGCCCTGACCCAGGCCATTAGGAACTTCGCCAAGAACCTGGAGATCTGGCTGTGCGAGAGCATGCTGGGCGTGCCGGAGCAGCTTGCCCAGATCAAGACCAGTGCCGTCTCGGCCTTCTGCCAAACGCTGCGGCGCTACACATCGCTGAATCACCTGGCGCAGGCGGCGCGAGCAGTGCTCCAGAATGGCGCCCAGATCTCCCAGATGCTAAGCGATCTCAATCGCGTCGATTTTCACAATGTGCAGGTGAGTCCTATGCGATTATAAACAACCAAAGGTGCAGTAACACGTTATATGGGTATACTTTTTGAAAATCTATCAGATTAAAAATTACTTACCTGGCAGTACTTTGCATCGCAACAGGGCGTATGAGTGATATGCAAACCCAACAGCTAGTTTTCACATGAGATACCTTTTACTTGTATACACGTATACTCCAACTAATTGATCAATATATCCCGCAGGAGCAAGCGGCCTGGGTGAGCCAGTGTGCGCCCGCCGTGGTCCAGCGCTTGGAGAGCGACTTCAAGGCCGCTCTGCAGCAGCAGAGCTCCCTGGAACAGTGGGCCAGCTGGCTGCAACTGGTGGTGGAGTCGGCCATGGAGGAGTACAACGGGAAGCCGACTTATGCCAGAGCCGCCCGCCAGTTCCTGCTAAAGTGGAGCTTTTACAGCTCCATGATCATACGGGACCTGACCCTGCGATCCGCCTCCAGTTTCGGTAGCTTCCACCTGATTCGCCTGCTGTTCGATGAGTACATGTTCTACCTGGTGGAGCACAAAATCGCCGAGGCGCAAGACAAAACCGCCATTGCGGTTATCTGTGAAAGAATGGTTAGTAAACGGCTTAAACTACATCTTACATGAGCCTACTAAAACCCTATCCCTACTCATATTGGGCAGAAAAAGGACATGGACTTTGAGTTCGAGTGCCAGTTCGCCTACATCACCAGCGACGCGGAGCACCAGACGACTCCGAGCTCGGCCAGCAGTGGAGGCGACGTGGGCAACGAGGCCAAGCGACTGAAGCAGGAATGAGGCCCCGCGACTTGGACCTGGTCCATGTGGATGCAGTGCGGGCTGGCATGGAGCGGCATAGTCGTAGTGTTTATGTAACCACCAGTAACCGTTTACCCCATCAGTGTGCACCCCCCAACCCCCTGTCGTCACCAGTCATTCAGCTCTGCATTTAATAATGGAACCGTGTTGTATATCCGTAATCGTATCGTATGTGTGTGCTAGTTTTTAGCCCTAAGTTCCCCCACAACCAGCGTAGTCAGTCAAAATTTTAGTGGTTAGTTTTAGGCAGGATCCTTGCTCAAATGCAGTGAAAGATCTTTTGGACGGGCACTTGCAATATATGAAATATCATTTATAAAACGTTTATTGGAGGTCAGGCAAAATGTAGACTGAAAGTATGTTTTCAGATTAAAAATCGTTTGGTTTGGTAACCATACGTGTACACCATAGTTTTATGATATGAGTCTCAGCTTGTTGACCGACCAAGGGAGCTTTAACTGGAATTTGTCGAGCATTGGACTGCCCCCGCATCGAAGTGAAGAGCCGTCCAGAGAGCAAGCAAGTTGAAAGCCAGTGCGGCAGCATCGCCTGGTCTTGTCTGCCCTGATCTGTATTCGTAGGATACGTTTTAGTTTAAGTACATGTGCATTAATAATTGTAATCAACTGTCTACGATAGCGATGGGCTTGGAGGTGGCATCAGTTTTGTCTGGTTTCAACAAACGATCTTGTATATCACAGCGCACGGCGCACACCACACACATAGTCCTAGCACCCATAAGCGCACTCAGAGGAATTAGTCAGGAAGCATATAGATTATAGCGAGGGAACACAGCTCACATGGAACATGGAACACATCGAACAGCTTGCTCAAGTTCAAGTGGAACACCCAGCTCAAAACGCAAAACCTAAGCTAAGTGAACAACAGGCCTTAAATGTGCAAAGATTAACACTCAATTTTGAAACAATACAATTTACCATACCTATATATTAATTATACATAAAGATTCATAAGCATGTATGTATTTTTTAACTACAAGGAATCATTTTATTACGAAACATGTATTTTAAACAGAGGCGCTTATCATAGTATTTTATGCCATTTTCGATAAGAGTACAAGCAGCTAGCGAAACGGTTTTTTAAGTCAACTAAGGGGTATGCGATACGCAGGCCACGAACTGCATCGGTATCCAACAGTCTAGTCCTAGAAAGCACACATCTGAACTACATATATGCTCTATATGGCCCATGAAACCGACGATAATTACCAGTGGTTCCTTTGTACGAACTGGGTTTGCTCAAACTGCGAATTGCTTAGCTAGCATCTAAGTTCTATTGGTTGTTGAAAAATAAAAGTAATTTGAAAACTGAAATTTTAAAATGTCAAAACTATTTATGTATGTGAAATAAAGATTGTCAATGAAACAATAACACGGGCTGTTTTATTACAAATCAACTCTTCTCAAATTTCTCTCTCACTAGTTTCAAAAACTAGTTTGCTTAGAATGAATATGATAAATAATACAAGATTTAGTGTAATTTTATTATATTTATTTTTTTTTGGTTTCAATTTTGTTTTGTCAATTGATTTTCTAACAACTCTATACAAAAATTGTTTTCTTAGCGATTAACTTAAGGATTAAATACAATATGGTAGTGTTATTTAAAATGCTAATATTACAACAATAAATGCATGAATGTTGCTGGTTCGTAAATGGAATTGTTGAATGCACAAGCTGAGTCGAAGCATCACAAAAGAAGAGGGTAATAACAAAAACGCTTTAATTCCATGAGCCATCCTTGAGTTGGCTGTGTAAATGCTTGGATTTAAATGCCGAGCTCTTTGTACTATTTACTTCTGAGGCCTGATCATGTTCATTAGTCTGGTACGCTTCTTTAAAGTCTTATTGGTTTTCGGATCTTGCATTATTTGGAATTCGGATTTCGCTTTAAAATTAATTTACATACATATTACATAGATCTAAGCACATAGTATACAAGTTCTTCTCTGCGTGTAAACTATTTACATACCGAACCGCCTTACAAAATAGCCTTTATTATTAATTGACTGAACTTTCCGACAATAATTGTTGGTTTTCCATGTATATATAGTACAATTCGTATAAAAGTTCTGTAAAAATCCTCATTATACATCGCTTACGAATACTGGACCGGCAAGTATGTGTGATCATTTCTTTTCAACTTTCCTAAATGTTAGCTGAAAATGTTCGCAACGAATGCAAATTGTCACCATGGGGTGTAATAATCAACAAAGGGTCGAAATATAAACCTACTGTTCACATTTCGCTGTCAAAATAATCGTTGTGTTGCACATTAATATTATTCTACGACTACGCGTGGAATCATTTGTCATAAATGCATTGTCAAGTTTCTTATCAATTGAAGGATGAAAATTCATTTGTCAGTAGGGAGATCAAATCAAAAGTTACAACTCAAACCACCCGAAGCTCGAGTCTGGTCAAATATTAACATGCTTCATGCGTCGTCAGTGGAACCTATTGAGTTTTTTCTCCTCAAGCGTCAGGCGAGTTAAAACGGAAATATCGTCAAGTGGAGCAATATCTCGGTTCTTTGGGAACATTATAATACAGATTTATTCGAGAAGCGACTATAGAAAGTTTTCAATTAAGCAAAAAAACAATAGGGCACAAGCTATCTCTCTCGTTTTCAGCTGGCACAGGACCTAATCGAGATTTAAAATCAAACGGCAGCCAAACTGAACTACAAATAGGATGGGAGATTTTGCACACGAAACTGAAAACTGATATTCGATATTGGATGATGGGATGATGGGGCTTAAGGATTACGTTTAAGCGTAGCAGGGGTTTCTTAAATACCAAAGGCCTAAAACTAAGTGATTAATGTTATGGTTTTTTTTTGGGCTGTGCCCCGCTCTAGATGACGCGGTTGACCAGCGGCATCTTGCGCCTGTTGTAGGTGGGCGGATGCTGCTGCGGCTGAATGACTTGCTGCACCTTCACCTTCTGGCCGTATTGCTGCTCTAATTCGCCAGCCGGGCCAATCGCATAGTTGATGTCAACGCGAGCCCGTTTCGATGCCGGATGCTGGTGGTAGCCATCGGTGGCATTCAGATCGGCAGGATTCAACTCAATGATGTGCTGTGTCTGGTCATTTGAGATGATTCGACGCACTGACTCCTTCTCATCCTCTATGTCGATTGCGTCGTATAGATCGCCGACCTGAAAATAGCATGCGAATTATAAAATGGAACGTTCAAAGATATCATTTTATAAACTCACCTCTATATCAAAGTCGCTACTTTTTTGACCAAGTAGTGCATGGTCGATGGGTAGGTTATTCGACTGGTTTCCGTTGGCATGACGCTCATCTTCCGCATCAAACTCGTCGATTATTTGCTCATCATCATCCCCTTCTTCCTCCTCGGCTTCCTCGTCCTCCTCCACCAGCATTGCATCCACCATGGTGTCTTCGAATTCGTGCTCCTCCAGATCCGAAGACTCCTCGATTTCCGACTGCGAGTCCAGCTCTACATCCGAATCTGCCGATCCGTGCTTCATCTCTCCCCTCTCTAGGGACTCCAAGTGCTGAGGATATACCATGGCTCCGCGTATGGCGGCCGGATCCTTGCGTGACCACTTTTGCACCTCCTCGTCCATTTTGTTGATACGATCGGGATTCATGGCCCAACGGCAGCCCTTCCTCTGGTTGCCATTCGTCGCTGGCCTTTCGATCTTCTCAAAGCATTTATTTAGAGACAGGTTGTGACGCACACTGTTCTTCCAGCCACTGGGGGCATTCTCGAAGTACGGGAAATGCTGGCAGAGGAAGCTATATATTTCCGAGACCGGAAGGGATCCTGCACGCGAGTTCTTGAGGGCCAAAGCGATGAGGCAGGAGTAGGAGTAGGCTGGCTTCGGGAACGGACTGCCCACCGGCGGCAGCTTGACCTTTTGCTGTAGAGGCTTTACCAGGCCGGATCCAGCTCCGCTGGTATTGTTATTCGCTATGTTGACCAGGTTGCTCACATTTCCTAGGGGAGACGATGCAGATGACGAGGACAGTGATGAAGGTGATCCCAAGCTGTAGTTGCTCTGCATTTGATGATGCGGCGAGTTTGCCGCCGAAGCAATGCTCTTTGGTGTGGTGCTGGCCTGTAGTCCTCGTTTGTTTGAGTCCTCCCGCTTGAGGCCCACATTGGATCCTGCTCCTGGCGAGATACCGCCTGGTGACTTAGCCGAGGAAGTATGCTTCAGTTTCTGGTATGCTGCACTATTGGCAAAGGTCAAACCACCGATGCCGGGCGCCAGTTTAATGGTGTTGGTCGCCCCAACACCTCCATTTAGCAGTGTGGATCCCTTTCCTTTGCCCAGTTCCTCCACGGAATTGGGCACTGGACTGGATTGAGCTTTTCGCAGCTCTGTGACCAAATCCTTACGAACAGCATCCACGGCCGAGGAATTACGCCGTTGAAGAACCGAATTTGTGGCCATTGTGGCGGGCGCTGTGGTTCCGGTGCCGGTAACCACGGATATTTGCTTGGGAATGTGTGCCATCACCTGATCACGCCGCATAGAGCCTGCGCTGACCTTCATCTGAGCCGGCGAAAATGTCAGGTGGGACTTGTGCTGATCCCTTTCGGCGCTGGGCGACGACGGCACCGCTCCCGATCTTCCCTGTGTACTGGAGGCTGCCTTGTTCCTCTTTGGCGAGAACATTCCTGTGGAAGTCGAGTTGATCAGTGGCATCACGGAAATGGGATTCACGCAAGCGCCCAGATCCGCATAGTAATCGCTGTTGGACCAAAAACTGGCCGACGAGCCCATCCATTTCGCTGTGGGCGAGGCGTGGAGTGCGCTGCTGGTCAGAAAATTCGCATTCGCATTGTAGGAAGCTGACTGGCTGCTGTTTCCATTGCTCTGGTTGTTGTTGATCGCGGAAATGGCTTCCAGGGTTTGGTCCATGGACGATGTGAAGTCGCTGCTGGAGCTGCCCACCACATTGGCGATCTCGGCACGGATGTCCACGTTCAGCATCTCCTGCATCGAGTCGGATACATAGAAGTCCAGCGAGGGTCCAGCCGCATCCTGCAGAACAGAAGTTACATACATTTCGTTATAAAAAGTTTAAAATAATCTGGGGCTTTTAAAAATGTGTTGGTCAATAACCAATACTTTATGTATTGCTGGCTAATTGTTGCACCACAACACTATTGCTACTAATAACGATATTAAAATATCTGAATAAATACTTCATTTATAATACACAATGATAATTTTTCCATAAATGTTGAGGGCCTTTAAAAACACACAAGACCTTTTTCATTTTTATCAAAAAATCCAAGGGATGGCGTTGATAATGAAGTAGCATAGCTAATGCAAATTCCCCAATATAGGAAACAATAATATAAACTATAAAAAAAAGTTAAAAATTATAATATACAAAAAACTATAAATAAATTTATGGGAAACAAAAAATTGCCTTCTCTGAAACAATATACTAATTCATATTATCCACAAATTAAAACATCCAGAAACACGTAATGATAATTTTCCCGCGTTTTTGTTTTCCTAAGAACTCGTAGGATACAACTCCTTTGCACACATACATACAAATGTATAGAACCCCATATGTATGTATGTATGTATATAAGAACGTACATATGTATATTATAATGATTAAATCTGTAACACAAGGCGCTCGAATCTGGGTCCATATACGAATCCGATATCCCCGTGCTGATACTTGTGGGGATCGTATAAGTTTTCATTTTCTATATGAGGCACGGTCAGCAATAAAAAACAAAACAACAACAAACGAGGGACCACAGGAGCAACAGAGCCGAGTTCAAAACCAGTTTTGCGCGCCAAGGCAGGCAGCCTGTAAGAGAAAAAGATAAACAAAACCGAGGCAGACGGCCGAAGGATAGGAAAAGGGAAAAGGTCGGGGGTTCGGATACTTCTGAGTTCCATATAGCAGCACGTCCAACAACAAAACAACGAAAATAACTCATGTTGCAACACCCGAACCAGTACAACAACAAAAAATATCAGCAACATGTAAACAGTTTTTTCCCCTGAGAGTACATACAGTGATGGTTAGCTAAATAGAAACCACATAAGTTTATCACTCATTTCAGTCAAATAAAATTATTTGATTGTTGCAACATTTAAGATACATTTAATACAAATATTTCGGTATTGGTAATGACATTTCCGTTGTAGTCTTGGAAATGCTATTATCTTGCCGCTCGCTGTATTTACACAACATAAACATATCGCAAAGTGGGAGGAAAAGGAAAAGGAGTCGAGGTCCAGGCCGCGGGAAGGCCACACAGCAGCAACAACAAAGTGTTGGTGGCAAAACCGGATATCAGAAAAATTGAAAGTTTTATGCAACACAATCGAGGAATCTCGCGGATCTTGGTGCGCCGGGAGTGTCTGTTGTAAGCTACCACATCCTCTCCTCGCTAAAAGTGACTCACTTTTTGAATTCGAATATGTGTGTACATTTGTATATAACATTTCAGAATATTTTCCAAGCAAATCATTTTTTTAGTTGTAAACACCTTTCCAGAATTTTCTTCAGTGTTGCGCGAGGCGAAAAGGGAATTAAAGCCGTACAAAAACAGAAAAACAGGGAAACTTCGCTTGCGCTGTTCTCAGTCGTCGTTGTTGTTGTTGTTGTTGTTTCCCCCTTTTTTTCCACTATGTGTGCGGCGAAGTTGAGTGAGACAGAGAGCGAGAGAAGAGCAAGAGAGCCAAAAAGAGAGGGTAGGAAATTTACAAAAACATAGAACGTATACAACAGAGCTGCCACAGAGGCGAAGTTGCGACCTCTGTTGCGCGTACAGTAGGCAACAAAACATGCGGCGAGTTGCTAAGAACGACAAGCACAAGGCAGCCAACAACAGAAAAAACAAAAACGAAGTAAAGCAAAGACAGCAAAAACACAACGAGTACTTTTGCTTTTTGCCGTTTTCGCTGGCGAACTTTGGTATTCCTTTTCGCTTTTTTTTTCGCAGCTCTGTTGGAAAAATGTATGTACGTAAAATTGGATGCCTTCCGTACTTTACAGTTTTTGGGCGGCTGTTAAAAGTGGCGCTGCTGTTAGATGCGGTGTGTGAGTGGGATGGCGAGCGAAAAAGCGAGCGAGCGAGGAAGAGAGAGAGAGAGAGAGGGAGGGAGTTCAATGTCAAGGTGTCCTTGAAGCGGAGCAGAAAACACAAAACACTGACCTGACCCCAAAAAAGGGGGCGGGGTCATTTGGTGACCCCCAACGAGGACGACTGATGCGCGCGGGAAAGCTGGAAAATCGATAGACAAGAGCATATACATACACACGCCGGTATGATGATAACTGTATGCATGTACATATGTATGTGTGGAGTTTGCCACACGAGAGTGATAAGTTGCATAATTTAGCAGGATATCATAAATTGGTGCAGGCGCATATTCGGAGGTTCCTTTTATCAGACTGAAAAAAGGCAGAGTGAGCTGGGTGCTCCCCAAAGAAGCACCATACCTTTATCCTCCCCGCACAGCCCCTTCAGCAGAAATCCCCATACCTATTCCCCCCTTCCCCCTTCCCCATTCTCCATTCTCCCATGCGAAATCCCATGTGTCTGCGACGAAATAATCGGGATGTGAGGAATGCCGAAAGGGGCGATGCTGGGAATTCTGTGGATCCCTGTTTTGTCAGTTCGAAATTTCAAGTGACATTCAAGTGCTTCCGCCCGTTTTCCCATTATGCTATTGAAGTGCACTTGGGGAAATGGGAAGCCACTAAGTAAATGTAAAGTAACAGGTGGGTTATAATAGGAAAATACATATAATGCAAATATATTTTGCTCGATTGCACTGCTGGGACTACAACATATTTGAGATAGCAACAAGTAATAACTTTTCCTCGAGTGCTGGCTTTCCCCATTCAATCCTGTAATAGTTTTGGCCAATTGCATTGGGCCACCACTCCTTGGTTTCATCTGCATCTCCAGATGGCGCATCCTGGCCCAAACCAAATCGAATTAGCTGGCGGCAGGTGTTTGGCCGATAAGCGGACCAGCGGACCAGCGAACCAGCGAACCGGGCTAAAAGTCATCAGTCGGCGGTTCTTGCAACATGCAACACAGTCGATAAAAGGGAAACTCGAAGGAGGAGGAGCCGTCACAAGTCAGGGAGCCTGAAGAAAGAAAACAGAAGACCGGGACAGCTGGCAATCTTCAGCAGCTGGTGGTGCTCTGCAGTTTCTCAGTTTTTGGTTTTCAATCGATTTGTGTGGAGTGGCGATAAGAGTCAATGGGACAAAGTGTTCATGATTTGGTTTAATTGATAATTGAGCAGGGGATATAGGACCCCGGGCAATGAGAAAAAGCAGACTGCAGATCTATGCAGGGTGACTCAATTCATTATAATAATACACCGCGAAATACATCTGCCAATTCACAGATCTTCCCATCATCCTGTAAGTTTATCGAATCTGAGAACAAAGCCAAATGAATCAGTTGCATGGTTGCATTTGAATGTTTTATAAACATTATAACGAACCAAATCGATATTATTCAAGGCTTAATTCCCTGAATCGCCAACCCTTCGCCCTAATCTACCCCAATTGGAATATGATTCTCCAATTTCGCACAGATTTCATGCTGAATTATGCGTTTTTGTTTGGGAAATTCGGCAGCCCTTTAACCCTTTGCCGCCACTTAACCCGCATCCCCTTTCACCCACGCAGTCATTAATTGAACATTACAACCGAAATAGAACGCAGATGATATGATATGGCTCCATTGTGGGAGTGATAGAATGTCTGAAGAGGGTTCTGCTCTACGCCGGTACTTCCCCTCCTCCTCAGCTAGATGATTTCCTTCGACCTCCCCTCGCTGAATTCCTACCCAGCTGAGTGTGTGTGTGTGTGCGTTTCCCTGTCTGTGTGATAACCTTTTGGCCTGCCCTCTGTTGAATCGCCAGTTTCCAGTCGAAATTGGAGGAAAAGGGGCAGGGGAAGCGGACTCAGGCAGCTGCAACTCGAGGGTTGATGTGTCTGTAGTTTGGCTCTGTTGCTTGCGGTACAGTAAGTAATCGATTGAGTGAATTACACAATACAGAACTGAGCCGTTCTCATTACATTGTCCTAGCAAATTTATGTACATCTTTGGTTTTTTCTTATATAATATAATTTGATATCTTCAACCCTTTATAAAATGCAAATTTAGTTTTGTATCTATCAGTTAAACTATATGTATATTTTATGGATATTATATTATATTATCGGTAGACCACTGTAGTTTTCTACTCTTCTTCCTGCCGCCATAAGCTGCAATTCCAGAACCAGAATCGTTAACAGCTTAGAATTGCATTTGCGCCAACGGAAAGCAAACTTCCTGGCTCTAATTAGTTTACAGCTCGGGCCTCCGGTGCCAAAGAATTGCCACTTTCCGCACCTTTTTTCAAGGGGCGCAAATCGAGGACAGTGTGCGGGTGAAGGGTTAATAAATCCCTCAGCACGAGAGACCTAATAAATCAACCGGCTTTCGAATGCGGCGTTCAGAAACCTGGGCACAAGGCCTAGGGAGTCAGTTCGAAGATGAAAAGCCTGCACACCTTTCTCCGTCCCCACACCTCAATTTCATTCTCTTGTTTTTTTCTTACTTTTTGCCCCCCCAAAAAAATTCTCGAAAAAATGTGCCGAAATAAAAATGCATCGAACAGGCGAGCAAAGTTAACAGCAAGCTCTTTTTGGCCATCAGGGGGATTAAAGGAAAATGCAAAAGTTGTCAGTAAAACTTCGACAAGGCCTACAGAAACCCCACCCACCCCTCCGCCCCATCCGTGGCCATGTGAGCCCCCCTCCCCTGGCCATTAAAAGTTGTTGCTGCTCAGTTGCAGCTGCCTACAGTTGGCCCTTTCAAGTTGTGCAACGAACCAAGGAGCTGCCGACGAGGGTATTTTCGTCCTTTCTCGGCAGGATTCGTCACTGGCGATTGTTGTACGTGTTCTTCTGCATTTCCTGCATCTGCTTCGTTTCTTTTGTTGCACCTATTATTTTCCATCTTTCTCCGCCTTTCACCTCCGAGGAAATCACTCTGCTGACACACAGAGAAAACACCAGAAGAGATGGCAAATAATGAAGGCTGCAAGATGCCAAGGAGCGGACTGGAATGGAATCCCTCATCCCTCACTCAGGTAAAACCAACGATTTCCGTGGACCTTTCTGGTTGAATCTTCCCTGAGGTCATGAGCGCCCATTCGTAAATTACTTTATGGTGCAATAAAAGTCGTTTGCCTGAATTGCCTGAATGGCCTGCATTGCCAACCGAGGCCCCATGCAAAGTAACATCCTTAAATACACAGGATGATCCCTAGTCGTAAATCGTTTCCAAATCTCTCGGTTTAGCGGGAAGTAAATCGCCAGATTCCCCGGGTTATTTCATTCATTAACGGCATGTGTTTCAAGAAATCAGAAATCAGCATTTGACAAATGTTTATTTTTAGCCTGGAAATTCATTTGTGATCGCTGCTTTTTAAGAAACTTTGCCGCAGGTCGCCGTTTTTGAGGGTTTTTTGGGGCAATTAGTTGGTTTCGGTGCAGATCTGGCGAGTTTTATGAAATGCAAGCTCAATAACCTCTTTGATCATTAACTTTATGGCTAAAACAGACATTTGGTTTCACGGTGATTTCACGTTTCTTAAATTAAGAAGGAAGAAATCAATGTACTTTTTAAAGATACAGATAATTGCAGTCATTATATATTATTAACTATATATTAACTAGCAAAGTTTCAAAGTATCGACGTTTCTTGTAATATCTCTAAGGTATTGCAAGATTTATGCGCTCTAGATCTGAACATTCCTATAGGTAAAAGCAACTGTCCCACGTGAGTGTAGGTGTGTGTGTGGGTGGGTGTGTGTGTGCTGGGGCCGTGAGAAAATCTATGCGGCATACAGCTGGGCGCTCATATTCGGCAGCAGAGCGAAATGCAGACAAGTGGCAGGCCTCCCACAGCCCTTGTATGCCCATCTCTGTCCCACCTGCTGTGCATTTTGGGGGTAGGTGTGCCGCCACCCACTGAAATCGCCCCACTTGAAAGGCCCCAGTGGAAAGCGCGTTGAACTTTGAAGTTGTTCTTTGCTGGGCTCTGTTGGCTGGCTTTTTGATTTGATTTTTGTTTCGCTAATTTCTTTCTTTGCTGCCATGTTGCAGCAACAAAGGTTGCCGAAACCTCGGAGACGAAAGAGAACGGTGCGAAAGAGATGGGCGAAGGTGGGAGAAAAGCTTTTGATGTGGTATTGTATTGTATTGTCGACTGTTGCTTTTTGCTTTTCTTTTGTTTTGTTCTCGCACTCACACAAGCGCACAAGATGAAACGATTTATTTTGTTTGCCTTTCTTTGTTCCCCTTCGCACGCACACACACATATATCCATACTGGCAATTCGCAACACTTGTAGATTGTGCGTGTGCGTTTGTCTGTGTGTGTGGAGTTTTGCATGTTGCAATTAACAGGCGCACATGTTTTTCAAGTCTGCACTTTTGATTTCCTATTTGAAAATGTGCAAACTTTGTTGGAGGTCAGTTCTGCTGGCGGATTGTCGACTTTGGCGGTTAGTCTAGACCAAACTTCAGAGCCTTAGGCCCACTTTCCGGCCCAAAATCATTTGCCACTTGGTTGGTTAGTGACTAAAACAGGCTAAAACAGATGAAAACCAAGAGATTCGAGGTGAACGCTTGGCCTTCAAAAAGTTTAAAACGCAAAAGACAAAGAAGAAGAGGCCCCAGACGAAAAACTCAGCGAACCGGCGGAGAAACTCACTAAAGTACTCAGCGCCACAGTGGCGGCCAAGAAAATAGGATTGCAAGTTAATTAACTTCCGGCTAACTGTAGATCGGCATTCTACAGTGTCTGATGGAAAAATCACCAAAAAGAAATAAAAGGATATAACTTAATTAAGTAAATTGATTATCCTAAACTAATTATCCTTATATGTATTTCAAAACTGTTTCACAGTTTCTTCTTCTCCGGTACTGTGTTTGATTTAAGAGTTTCTCTTTGAAAGTTTAGATAAGAAATTCTTAAACCCCATAAATTATTAGAAATTAGATATCCTAAGCTGTGCTATTGTTTCAGCCAGCGCTGTGTGTGACAAAAAATAAATAAGTCAAATAATTGCGGAACAAAAGCAAAGAGTAAAATAATCCAAGTGTATTAACGATACAAGTAGAATAATACTGGCAATCCCCTTCCGTGAAAAGTGAATTGATGTCCACAGTTTAGTGCGAATAACATTCGTTTAACAGAGGTGAATTCTTCGGCTAGCCGAGTTAGTAACCCCCAGAATCAACAGCACACTTCCTCAAACGCATTGGTATTACACTTCCATTATTTATTATGGGCGCTCGCCGTTCCGGTTGTAATTAATCATCAGTTTATGGGACGAGCAGCGAAAACGTAATTTCCAAAGCTGAACGATCAAAAGTAAACACAGACATACACACACACACACACATAGGCACAGTCTCGCAGCGAAACGCGAGTAAATAGACGGCGGCGAATATAAAATTCAAAATTGCACGTTAAACGCGGCGAGGGCGAATTGACGAGTCAACAACAAAGCTTTGGAGCGAGCGAGGCGGGGAATACTTGGCCGCAGGGGCGAGCGAGACGGCGAGTGGAACCAAAGTTTCGCCGCCAAACTGTTCTTGGTGGTGGGTTTTCATCTTCAGGTGGGTATGGGAACAGTTGGGGTGTGGGGAACGTGGAGACTGAACGTTAAATTCAAAATTTGCGCCTGCTGTGTCGTGAGCACATGCGGATGTGTTGGTGCGTGTGTGTGTGGCCGGCCGGCGAAATGTGTGCAGAAAGTTATTATTCTCGTTCAGTTCATAGCTCGTTTTTTTGTGTTGTCTTTTTTTGCTTCAACTCACCGCATATTTGCTGAAGAAACCCTCGTGTATGCCGCTCGAATAATCCTCCAGCTCGAACATGGTGATATCCTTTATGTATTTAACATGCACTTTGTTTTGATCGATGTTTCCGCCTGGCGCTGGATTTCGCCGGCCGCTCTGCTTCTTAATGTCAGAAACCGATTAACGGTTCTATTTCGAAACAGTGCACAAAAACTATAATTCAGTGCAACACCGTTGTTCGTTGGTAATCAAAGCCGCGATCTCAGCACTTTTCAAATTCTACTTCCTGCAAAAGGACACACCGTACATGGCGCTCGCGCTCGATTTATCGTAGTTAACAGGAGCGCACAACTCCGGTCTCGTATTCGTAGTCGCGGAGCAGCGTTGAAAATAAATCCGCCCGGTCCAAAATTCGAACGAAAATGAGAGCTCAGCATACGGGTGTGACCGTAGTTTGGTTTTTGAAAAACGCCAACCATGCTCGGCGCAGCAGCCGGTAGCAGGCTGGGAGCTCGGCTAAACAGTTAGCTAGGCACCGAACCCGCAGTGTAACGGAATTTTGAATCTAACTTTTGTGAATTCTTTTAAAATAATTAATTTAATAAGATCAATTAGTTTTCACAATAATTGAAGCTCCTTAATGGTAAACATAAATTTCGTAAATGAACTGAAAAACAAAAACAATTAACGCAACGTTATAAAACTTATTTGACTTGTTGTTCGCCGTAATCTTTTCCTGCTTTTTGGATGGGCATCTTCGCAAGCGTTTCATTGGGCATGCAATTTTTGGACTTTGGCTTCTTTGACGACTTCTTTGGGCTTGACTTCACATTTGCATTTGGCTAGAATAAGAATTTTGTAATAATTAAATCCCTAGATGGTTAGTATCTGTATCTTATTCTTACATTTTGTTTGGTCGCTGCTTCAGGTCGTTCGATTGTTGAACTCACTTTGGAGGTCGGCGGCCTTCCAGCCTTCTTTTTTATACCTGTCTTCTGAATATTCTATTTGTTGTAATTTATTATATATTTATATATATATATATTTATATATATTGATTGAATATTTCTTACTTTCTCTTCATTTTTAGCCTTTGATGCCAGCGTCTCCACAGGATTTACAGCCACCTTGGCGGACTCTCGCACATACGAAAGGTTCTCCACATTCTCCTTGGGCGCAGGAGGTACCTTGAGCGCAGGAGGTTCTTTGGGCGCTGCCTGGTGCTTCTGGTCAGTTAAAGTCACCGCGGTCCTTTGCTTAGAAGGCTTCAACTCCTTATTTGCAGAGGCAGAAGGCTGAAACACAGTGAGGTTTATACTTAATTCAATTAGGTATTCCAGTGGAGATCTCACCACTTCGCTCTGCTTCGACTTGGCTGCACTGCGTGTAAGCACCACCATTTTCGGTTTGAAAACTACGTAGAAAATTCGGAAAATCAAGAGAATTGAAATTTGACGTCGCTTGAAGCGAGGTGCTAGAAAATGTGGATATTGTGTGAACAAGCCAGCTTATCTGCTTTGTGGGGCGACACTAGACAACCAGCCTACTATCAATCAAGAACTCACAAATTAAAATATATCCGAAATATATATACATATAATATTCGTTATTCAATTCAGTCGCAATAATTGTAGTTGAGCTTATAGCTTGCGGGTTGTTTATTATGTTACAGTGTTACAATTAGCGCTTCTCAAGCCAACTGCCCGAACTGGAATTGATTATTTCTACTCTAGGCAACCTGGGTTCCCTGATCACCATCACGTAGCCAGCATTGGTCCACCTACTAGCTACGCGGATTCCAAACTTCTTACGCAATATTCTTAGGGCCAGTCTCTTCATCGATGAATGCTCCTTCGACTTGACCTTCGGTGTGGGAGATCTTTTGAAAGATCTCTCATCAGGGTCCTCCAGCCTAACGCGCTTCCTCATTTGCCGCATACCCAAGCTCTCCAGTTTGCCGGTGGAATCCGAGTAGCTGTGCGACCTGCGTTTCCGCTTCAAAGACGGTCCTTTGAAGTAGTTGACCTGAGGATCAAGCTCATCCTCGCTGTTGGCTTCAGCAATTGGTGAAAGTGCTAAAAGCAAAGATGAAAGTGGGTAACACAAATCCGGCGGATGGGGAATAGCATTTTACTAACATCTCCTTGACATTGCGAAATTGTTGGCTTATGAAAATGGAAACGGACTTGTGTCGGAAAAGTTATGTGCAAAATGACGGCGATTTTTCCAGGGAATTTCTCAGTGATGGGAAAAAAGTTTAAAGTGGCATAAGTTTTATCATAGGGCTGTCACAATCCGCTACGATATTCCTGAATATTGGAACTCTATTAAAATCAACGAGTTATTTTATTTTTATATCGATAACCCTTTTCTTTCTCACTTGCTCAAAAAAAAAGGAACAAGTCCGACAATTTCTTATAGTGATTGTGCACCTGGAATAGTAAAATACTTTTCAATTCATTTCATATCTTGATTGGATCAACCACCTCGCAAGCATTTGCTTAGAATTCAAGAAACATCAATTTATTTCTGAGGTATGTGTATGGTAATTGTGGTTAAGTGATGAAAAATTAAGCAAAATGAAAATAAATGGCAAGGGGCAAAGGATTTTGTAACAAATATTTCAAAGAACAAATAATATATATGCAAATTCAATTTCGAAAATGTTAATGAAAAGAAACAAAAACTAAAGTATGCATTGAGTACACTTGACATTTCCACTAATTTCTGTCTAAATCTAATAATATTCTAAGACCTGCGCGCGAATATCTGCTCCTTGAAGCGCAGCGCCGCCTGTTTAGCGGAATTGTGGTCGACCTTGGGTGCTTGGTGCTTGGCCCGCTTCCTTGACAGCCCGGATGGCCCTGGCTCCTCGCGGAACCCATGCCTTTTCGGTGTGGGCGGCAGCTCGCGGAAGTATTTCTGCTTTGGTGTGCACGGCTCGACTCGCACCATGCCCGAACTGGTCTTAATCAGCTCGATTTTGGGAACTTTCTTGGGCGGAGCGTCGACCACCGTCACGTAGCCGGCATTTGTTCGAATACGATTGCCGTGGTTCTCCTCATCGGAACTCTTCAACGGCGATGCCTCCTGGGGCTTTTGCTTTCGCTTCTTCTCCTTCTGTTTGGCCGATTTCTTGTCCACCGCTGGCGGCTGTGGCGACAATTTCCGTGCGAGCGTGCGAGGCTGTGGAGAAAAAAGGTTTTGGTTCCTGTTTTATTTGTCAGGGTACTAACTAATGCTTACCTCAGCGTCGGTGGCTTTCGGTGGCGCCAGTAGATTAACAGCATGACTCACTGCCTGGCGTGCTGCCTGTAGGCGCTTCACATCCTTCTTCAGCGGTGCTGGCTGCTTGGAAGAACTCGCACTAATGGTTTGCGGTTCAGAACCCATGGTGACAAGGGGCTTGGCAGGCGCTTGCGCAGCCAGTCGTTTTGGTTTCTTTTGCTTCGTTCCGCTGGCGAGATGCTGAAGGAATAAACCAATTTAGTGTCATTCGAAAAGGAGATGTCGTAGTTAAGGAACTCACCTCTCTCTTTTCCTTTAGCTTAGCCTCGTTGGCAGCTTCCAGGAGGTTGTGACAGTATGCCAAGTAATATTCGGCAGTCTTTTCTATCTTGGCCGGCGCCATTTCCTTTGGCTTTGAAGTTGTCATTTCTGTCGGATTTTCCTCGGATGGCGGTGATTTGCAAGAAGTTTTTGGCTCCTCCTGGGGAAGCTCTTTCATGGCGACAGTTTCTTCTCTTTCAGGAGATTCCTCTGCAGTTTGTTTCTCAGGTGAAGAGACTGCCGTTTCTTTATCGGGAACTTCATCTTCCGAGATTTCCCTATCGCTGTGATCTTCCTCGGCGACAGCCATTATCTCGTCCTCGTTGTCCTCCTCCAATGAATCCGTGGATGCACCATGTGAGCTCTTGAGACGTTTGCGCTCGTGCTGAATCTCCATTTCCTCAAGATCCTCTGGAGCGCCTGAAAGGCTCTTAGACAGACGTTTGCGCTTGTTTTTCTGCATCTTTTTCTCGGCCACCATATCGACAAAGGACTGCGACGGGCAGAAGTCACTGCCAACATGAGCCCGTTCACTACGGCGTCTCAGTTTCGGCTCCTTGGCTGCCAGCTCGGTACTGGGGACATACAAAGACTGGCGCCGTGATTTCTGGAGAGGGTTAAACATTTTTTCCAAATGGCTCAGATCACTAGAGGCCAATTCGGCGAGCAGAGCTTCTTCATCCGCAGTGGAAATTGTGGATTTTTTGATTGTGGGAGAGCTTTTTCTTTCAGCTGGTTTATCTATATCAGATTCCTCGTTTTTATCGGCCGCCTTAGGTTCCTCATCTCCATCGGAATCCATTACCTCGTACACGCTTACCCTGGCTCCAGGATTTTGGGCCATGAAAGATGTAGATTTTGGAATTTCGGGAGGGTTTTCGTTTTCAGCTGGGTCATGTGCATCAGTTTCGTCTCGTTCTTGCTTTTCCCCTTCATCGGAATCCACTATTTCGTACAGGCTTTGTTTGCCCTCGGCTCCACCCTTCTGCGCTTTCTCCTCCTCTTCGTGATCCGAAGAGTCCACCTCCATCACACTGGCATCGAGTCGCGTTTCTGTCTTGTTAAATCTCTCCGATTTGTTCAGTTCGTTGAGAGCGATTTGGCGAGATCTTTCCAGCTCGGTTTCCGAGATGGAAGACTTCTCCACGCTGGCGTTCAACATTTGGGCAGCTTCGCTCAATTTACTGGCATCGGATGAGCAGTTGCTTTGGTTTTTGGGCTTTTCTGTTTTGTTGTTACTGGAGTCATCGTCGTGATCATCGCGAACATGTTCTTCCTCACTGGAGCTCGCCATTACAATGCGGCGACGTATTCCACCAGAATTGTCCGCTTTTTCAGATCTATTAGCATCTTCAATTTCATCCTCGCCGGAGGAGTAGCAAAGTTGACCTAAATCCTCCTCGCTTTCATTGTCAGAGACAATGAAGGAGTCGTCGCCCTCAGATTCTTCTGGTGCAGACTCTTCAGTATCTTTACTGCCAACGGACTCCCCATCGATTGGGATTTCATTCTCCTCCATCTCCTGGCGAAGCGAATCGTCCATCGAATCTCCAGACATGTAATCTTCCCCAGCATCTTCGGCTTCTAGGTCAACGAATTCGGAAATCGGTTTGTCTTCTTCGTGCTCCTCCTCGTTTTCTGCATCTCCTATTCCTCCATCCTCATATGTAACTTCTTCCTCCGAGCTTTCTAGCCGATCAAGGATTTTATTCTCAGCCTTTTGCCGTGACATGTGTGATTGTTCCACCATCTCATCCTCAACATTCTTTGATTCCAGCTCATCGAATGACATTATAGCATCAATTTGGGCAGGTGCCGGATGCAATTTCTCCTTGCTGATGGACAGATCTTTTAATATGGGTGTGGAACTATTTCGACCCTTTTCTAGGGCCAGTTTTAAGGGTGTCTCCGGCTTGGGAGTTAGAATGCGGCAAACTGGCACCTTCTCACGACCTGGAGTCTTGGGAAACCGTGTCTTTTCCACCTCAAAGTCATCAGCGTCGTTGTTAAATCCCACCGTCCTTTTTTGCTCCACAGCAGGGGACCCCACGACACGATATTTTATGCCGGGGGTTAGGTCCGGCAGATAAACAACGTCGGTAATATTGATTTGGCTTTGCTTCTCCCCGTATATAGAACCATTTTGGTTTGCTTCCTCATTGTCTTCGGCATTTTCTTTATTTGCTGGAGCTTCGGAAGGAAATACCGGCGCTTCGTCGTCCAGGTCTACAAACTCCTCTTGTTCTGGTTCCTCTATTGGCTTATCGTTTTGTGGGTCTACCTGTACAAACGGATCTTCAGCATCCATAAACTCCATGGACTCATCTTTTTCTGGGCTTGTGTCTATCAATTTCACAAAAGAAAGCTTTTGTGGAGTAGCGGAATTCTTGTTCATTTGATGGAGATCAATCGGCTGCTGAGTTTCTACTTTGCTTTCAAGTTTAGGAGAATCAATCTTCTCTGGAGTTTGGGTTTTCGGTTCAATTTCATTGTCTACCCCAACGGGTTCGTCGTTTTCCTTAATTTTGTGTTTGTCAACATGATGAACTTCCTGCGGAGTCTCGATTTTTCTTTCAACTTTAGGGGACTCGACGCGTGGGCCCTTTTGATTAATTTCAAATATATCATCCATGTTTTCATCAATTTTCTTGGAAGTTGCTGCTGGGGTGATTCTCGTAGTGGTGTCTGCGCTGTCATCAGTGTGAAGAGCTTTGCTTGAACCTTGAATTTTCGAAAGTGCGGTAAATGTCTTCAGGAATGATTGTTTGCCATCATCCTTGGCAGGTTGTGAGGATTGGTGTGTTTTTGGTTCTTGTGAAGGAGTTGCAATTGCAGATTTATTGTGCTCCTCAACAGCCTCATTATCCTTGAGTTCATCCGGTAGAATTAATTTCTTCGACATCTCCGTCTTCTTGTTACCAAATTTGTCCATCGAAAGTTTCTCTAGCCTGACTTCCACTTTGGGAGTGCTTTTATTATTGATCTTAGGCTTCGCAGACTCGACTCCTCGGGCTTTTTGCTCAACTTTGGGGGAATGGTTAAGATCACGTGGCGTATTACTGGGCGAACGAGTGGCCATCGGCGGAGTCTGGGACATGGAACGTGTCACTCGTTTCTCATCACTCAGCTGACTGGGTGTGGCTGTTTGCCTTGGACTAGGACTGGCACTGAACTTCCGCTGTGCCCTTCCCCTGCTCTCCTTGGGCATTTCCAGATTGACCTCATTCTCCTCCGGTTCCTCTGTGAGTGTGAGCTGTTGGCGGACAGATCTGGTGTTTTTGGCTGGTGTGCGAGCTGTCTTTTTCACCGAAGAGGGCGTAGTCGGCTCGGGAGTCTCCCCGCGTGCCAAGGAGGCGCGCCTGGTTCGTGTTGGTGTCCGCACATCTAAAGTGGACGAGTTTAGGCGTGTACGGCGTGTGGCACGTGCCGAGCCGGTATCTTTTAATGAGAGAAATCATAGTCTTAGACTTGCCACACCTGGGATCCGATTTAGGCTACAACTTACCGCGTTCCGCCGCCGTCTCCAGTAACTGTGGAGTGGTCGGACGACTGTCCGCTTCCAGGAGGGACAAGCGACGAGTTCGAGCCCGGGTGACTACCATATTTATTGGATCAAATGGATAAGACATTATTGTTGACGAATTAGCTTTGTTAGATCGAATGAAAGGCCGAGCAGCTTGCCAAAAGGAGGCCCCCGAAAATGGCCGACTTTGAAGCACCGGCTTACTTGTCCCGTTGCTTTTTCAGCACAGCCTGCTCTGAAATCCACTCACCGCGCTTTCCCTCGTTGTTCTCCGTAGTATCATCCATTTGGCCCGGCTCTATTGTTTTTCGTGCACAACAATTAATTAAAATCAAATCGGTGTCGAACCCGCAGGCAAATTATAACAAAGAAATAGAAAAGAAGACGCCAAGACGCCGAGCCAAAAAGTGAATTTCACATGTGCCGCAAACCGCGACGTTCTCCAACACTGCAGCCTGCTGTTGCGCATTTGTGTGACGGCCGTTAGAATTCAAACTGGGATAGTTTTTGGGCAGAATTCGTTGGGTCGATAGTGTTATCTCACCTTCAACTGATAACTTATCTTTATTAATTCATATTAAGTTGCTATCTTTCTATTTTAATTGAAAAATCAGTTCACAGTTTGCCCGCTTCACACGCTGTGCAGCACTGGCCTTTTCGGCACCGATCAACTGGCCGTTATCTTCAAACCGGATTTATTAATACATCTAAATTTAAACCATGATCATGCCAAAACTCAACTATTTCCGCATAAAGATTACGTTTGATTAATTGCATATTAAATCGATGGGTATTGATGGCCGATTTTTACATAAGAATGTATTTATAAAAATACAAATATTTTACAAAATCTTATTTGTATGTTTAAGCAAAGACTATTGCTACTTATATGGTTGATGTTCAAGTAAAATGTATTCAAACTCTAGGCTGTTAACATTAGGTTAAAAACTTTAATCCTAAAGCATATTTTGCTTCGCTAACTTCGGATTGAACTGGCTGTTGTACTTTTGGACAATTCTAGGCGTGGAAGCTGGCGTGGATGCTGCACTGGTAGCCACAGGCGACTTCTTGGGCGCGAGCAGAGCCTCGGAACGCTGGCGCTCAGATGTTTCACGTTGCATGCGCTCCCTTCTCAGCCTCTCGAGCTTTTCTCGTTTTTGGCGTTCCTCGGCCAGAAGGGTCCCCTTTGAACCCTTCTTGTCCTTGTGTTTTTGCTGTTTATGCTTCTTATCCTTCTTGGATTTCTTATTTTTTTGGGGTATTGAAGGTTCCCGAGGGGGAGTGGGTGTCCTTTCGCGTTTTCTGTATGTGGCCTTTTTGGGATCCCTTTTCTCTGGCGGCAACAAAGCATTGATGAGGGTCAGAGGATCGTGGGCTAGCTTTTGCTTGAGATGAGCCTCAGTTGCGTTGGGATCTCCCACCTCGGGTCTATTAGGGGCTACCTCGTACCAGCTGCGCACATTCAAAGCTTCATTGGTGTCCTGGCCCAAGTAGGTGAGGTAGCCGATCTGTTTCTCATACTTCTCCTGCTCCTCCTTTTTCTCCTTTTCCAGATCTTTGTTGGTGGTCTTCACTCTCGCCTTGTAGTCGGCAAAGAGATCCACCCCTTTGGTTGTTTCAGTACTGCATTGCGGCTCCTCTTGAGATTCCTGGGAAGCCTTCTCCGGCAATCCAGATTGGCGGCGCAGAAAGTTAATTCGTGCCTCGCTTTCCTACTTGAAAAAAAAAAACTCATAAATATGGTAATTTCACGATCTTTGGGCAATACCCACAGCAAATTCCAATTTCTCCTGCCGGACTTTTTCTTCCGCTGCGGCAGCCGCTTGATCACGGCGCACGCGGGCAATGTTCTCCTTGGTTCGCACATGCCAGCTGAGAAATACACACGGAATTATAATTGTAATCTACAGAATAAGTAAAAAAAACTCACCGTTTTTTTGGTAAAATATTCATCTCATTTCCACTTTGTTGACATTCGTAGAATCGATTCCTCGAAAGGTAAGTCTCTCCACCTATCGACGGACCGGCGATAGCTCTGAGTTATCGAATACCTTAAGCGTAGCAGGCCGAATTTATTGCTCTCTAGCTTGCAAAGAAAACTATTTTATTTATTTTTAAATGTATTTATTTTGCTGACTTGACGTGGCCACACCCCCTTACACTCGCGCGCCCCCTGGGCACTCGATTTATTTTTGGCATTCACAGGCGATTGGTAGCAATCGAATGGCAAACACATCTGTCAGAAGGTAGAAGAAGAAGAAGGGGCAAAACGAAGAAGAAGAAAAGCAGAGAACTCTGTTTCGCAGCCAATTATTTTCCGAATTGAATTGCGAAAAAAACACGCACAGAGTATTCCAACCAGAAGCAGAACCACACAAATCGCAGCGGCGCACCTCCGGAATGGCCACGGAGCAGCATCACCAGCAGCGCGTCCTCAAGCAAGATGGCTACTTGGATTTGGGCGACTGTAATAGCGCTCCATCTCGACCCTTCGAGATGCGCAACGTCGTCTATCATCCGCAATTAAATGTCCTTTTGCTCTTTGACAACGGCAGCACGGTCAAGGTCCTGGACGCCAATTCCGGTGTAATCCTGCAGACCTATCAGCTCAGTAGCAATGGTAAGATTCCTGGGCGAAAAAAATAATCACACCTATGCACACACGTATGGGGCACACTCACTCACACTGGCGCACGCCAATGTCAATACAGTGGAGAACTGCGAATTAGAACCCACACAGAGAAAAAACAGCAATATATCAATAGTCTTCTGGTTCATCGAAGATCCAAATTGGCTGAATCATAACACTAGAAAACCGCTGTAATAACGATTTGTGTTAGTAATTGCATTATTTATCAGTTACTTGTGATCAAGAGGCACTCCACTGTACATACATATTTACAATTGACAAATTCCAATATAATATTAATAACAATGCTCCGTTTTCTAAGAATGCTTGAATTCCCTTGAAAATGCTGAAGAAGTGGCAGAAACAAATTTTTTTTATTAGCATTATTTACCAGTCTAGCTGTGCATTTAGTACAAACAAAATTTATATTGTTACCTGCTAGGCCCGTGAAATAGTTTTACATTTCGTCGTAGCGATGGTTTGCTGTATTGCATTTCTGTACGTAATTGCCTTGCACTTGTCCACTTGTTTGTATGTGAGGCTGCGTGTGCTGGCAGTTTTTTGTGTATGCGTTTGTCATCAATTTTTAACAAAAGCTCGGGGGATTCCTTAAATGTAGAGTGATAATTCGATCCAAACCGTGTTACCACCGGTATCTGAAATTTTATGAACTGTCCTATCGCAATGCTTTTGTTGTTTGCGATTAGCCGCTAGCAGCACGCATTTTGTTTTTGTTTTGCTTCTATTACGCAGTTGTTCTATTCAATTTCCCCCTCGCACCCGCTGCCTATAACCTTGTACCACGGACACGTTTTTCGGACAAGTTCCGGTCTTCAATTTCACGGATATAGTCCCGTTACAATAAATTATCATTTGCCATAGATTTCCGTTCTTGACTTAAGTAAATACTTATAAATACTTATGTTGAACACTTATTAAAACTCTATTTCTTCGGATGGTTTGATTGGAATTAATGGCTGGGGGGTGGCACAGGAACTGATTAACTTATGATGAAATATGCATGAATGAGTCACATTTCCTTTCTATTGATTTTATTGGTTTGGTTTTCCCCTTTAGGCGACAACATCGTTCACGGGCGTTATATGCCCCTGCAGGACAAGATCTTGTTCTGGGATGGTCACAACATCGGATTGCGAGGCGATTACAATGGCGTCTTGCTACTGGACACCATTCTGCAGGCACCAATTGGCCAAAATGACGACTATATCAAGCTGGAGATCATCCTGTCCGAGGCGATCATCTTTCAGAACTGCATCACCGAACTGGAAAGTGAGGGTTTGGAGTGCCCCTGTGACATTAGCAATGAGCTTACGCAGAAGATCAACCAGGCGCAGCTAAATGCTAAGAAGGGCATTAAGGCCCAGCGGGTATTTAAATTTCTTAATACATCGAATTTTGTATACTGACAGAATTTCTCGTTTCAGTGGAATACCATATGTCTGGAGGTACCCTATTCCAGCCTGAAGCTAGTATCCAATAATATGGTCATCCTACTGAAGCGCCTGGAGCGCCACATTCCCGTACTGGCCATCGCCTCCGCCATTAATGAGCGTCTAACCGACATGCTGACGGGCTCCCGCGTGCCGGACTTTGGCTGGAACTTTAGCAACTTTCAGCGCGTGCTCATGCACTCGGAGGCAGTGCGTCGCCAGACGTTCGAGAAGTGGCCGCATATGGACTACAAATGGGCTTTGCCTGATCAGATGGCTCAGGCCGGTTTCTACCATCAGCCATCTTCATCTGGAGAGGATCGCGCCATGTGCTTCACCTGCAACGTGTGTCTTGTGTGCTGGGAGAAGACGGATGAGCCGTGGAGCGAGCATGAGAGGCACTCACCACTGTGTCCATTTGTCAAGGGCGAGTACACACAGAATGTCCCGCTGTCCATAACGTACGCCACTAATCCCGCAATGCCAGCACCAGGACTAGGTTTCGATATCATTTCCAACAGTGATTACGCGAACGTGCTCTGCACAAGTTGCTCGCAAACTGGAGAGCTGAGCGTGTGGAGCATTGAACGCCATCTGAAGCTGATGTACAGCTTTCATGTTCCGTCACTGCTTAACTACCTTTTCGAGGAGAGCTTCGAGTGGGCGCGGGTTACTGCTATCTGTGTGCTACCGAATGCACGAGCTCGCACCAAGGTGAATTATGTATACTCGGCGGCAAATTATGGCGGCTCAGGAAGCAGCAGTGGAGCGGGATGCAACTCAGGATTGAATGCTGTGTCTAGTGGAAAGTTTGGCAGTGTAAATGCCCAGCATATCACCTCCACGTCCACGCTTCGGGCCGGCGTTGTTGGATCCAAGATTGTTCTGGGCGTCAGCGTGCGCCTGAGCAGCGGAGAGTTGGCCCTGCGGATGGTAGTGCTTAACATTGTGGAGGTGGACCGTAACAGCGAGACCTCAGCGAGCGTCAGCAATGATAGCGGCAGCGTCTCAAGCGTTGGAGGCCAACTGATGAAGTCTTCATCTCCTATGGTGAACGGTACGATTAGCCGGAACTGACGTTTTTTGTTTTTTTTGATAACCCTGTATAAACTTAAATCATCCTATCATAACTAAACTATTTATTTTGCTACAGTGCCTGCCGAAAACAATGCCACCGTGACCCAAGTGAACCTCGAGTCCAAGGATGATGATAACAAGGCTATGACCCCATACGAGAAGTTCGCCGATGGCTTTGATAGCAATGGATTTGTGTCCGCTCTGATGACCTACAACAAGAATAATGGAGTTAGCCAAAACACCGACGATGCTTCTGTTCTGTATGATTTCGATTTGTGCACTTTATCTCAGATACTGGATCACAATCTGGAAGAGCCACTCAGTTTGATGGTAGGATCAAATACGGTGAATGTTAGCAATCTTGGCATGGGCAACGAGATTGATAAGCTGGTCGAGCATGTGGAGATGACACACCAAAACAATAATAACAATAACAACAACAACGAAGCAAACTCCCTTGGTGGAAATTCCTCCAATAATAACAATAACATAATGATCAACGGAGGCACTAACAGCACCAGCGACAAAATGACAGCCACCGAAGAGATAGACTGTGTAGTTGAGAGCTGGACAAGTGTGAAGCGCATGAACGCTTTAGATGGTGCCAGCAGTGGAGTTAATGGCGTAACCCATATGGCCCAGGAGGTTATCGAAATTGCAGAAATTCTGCCGACTACTCCTAAGTGCAACCAGCTGCTGGTCAAATTGCTGCGTACTAAGGCGCCGGAGGCAGAGGGTAGCAAAATCATCATGGCTACCGTTGCTAAGGAGGAGGAGGAAGAGGATGCGGAGCAGCGGACAGACGAGTCAATGGATACAGGTACAAGGAAATTCGCTCTCTTATTTGTTACAAATAATGAATTTAATTTTTTCCTTGTTCAGATAACAACGCCGAAGGGAATGTAGCGGCCCAGCTCTTAGTTTTCGACTACGATGACACTGAGATATCAAACGACTACACCCTGGCTATGACTTTCAGTAGGGCCAAGTTCCCCAAGCAACTGTGCATTCTGCCCCACTTCAACTCTTCTCCGGAGCATAAAGATGCCGGGTCCATATGTGTGGTGTGTGCAGATGGCACCGTGGAGATATATTCCCTCGCTGACTTCCAAGGCACTATGGTGATCGAGGAGGAAGGCGAGCACTTTGAGTCCGTTGTTTATTGCCGAAACTTGGATAGGCTATGCTGTTGCTCTCGCCAGGGAGGCCTGCTCTTCTACTCGCTAAGCGAGGGGGAGAACGATTCTGGAGACGAACTTCTGGAAATGGACGATGACTGCAGTACTACGTTAACACAGGCAGCGGATGTAAGTGTTACGGATGGCGCTCGCCAACTGGGTGGAACAGATCTACTGGGCAAAACCCTGCTCGCCAACGAATCTATTTGCGTGGATGTTGGCAGTGAGGCAGCGGCAGTCCCGAACTCTTCCAGCGCGGCTCAGGGTGCGCACGTTCAAACTTCGCCATCGGCAGCTTCTGCGGCAGCCAGCAATGCCAATCTGCTCGCTTACAAGACAGCTGACCTGACAATCGAAGACCTAAAAGTCTTTTACGCCCTCACCCAATTCGATGATAAGCTAACCGTCTACTCAGCTGAAGTGCCCAGTTGTTGGAATGATCTTGGGCAGGTACAGAAGCAACGCAAACAGTCACAAAACATGCGCCACGGTGGCGACGAGCGTGATTTCACTCGTACCTGGCGTCTTCACAACGATGCGTGAGTACTTAACAGAAATAATCAAGTTTATATTTGTTTTATAAATGATTTGTTATTAAATTGTAGAACCACCTGGGACGAGCACATTATAGAGCTTAACTTGGCCCAACCCGTATCTCTGGGCCACATCGATCTAAAGTTTACTGTTTACCAGCAATGCTCAAACCCTGCAGCAATTCAGGTTACGTTACTAAAACAGAATACCAACGGATTTGGGTACCGAATGAAGGGACCTCATTCCAGTTATAAGCCGAACGTTATCGATGATAACATTGATCTCTCTTATAGTAAGTTTAAGCACACATAGCTGTTAGATGTTTCCTAACAATGTTTCTATCTTTACCCCAGTTGCCAACGAAAATCCCGTGCTAAGTGAGGAGTATTTACTAGCCCACAATGCGGAAGTTTTGGCCGGCCCCATCGAACTCTCCTCATGCATTGATCTGTGTGATCAGGGAGGCACCGCCACGCTCACATCCCCTAAACTATTTAAGACACGCACTAGAAACTTCTTGCTCCACATCAAAACAGTGTCGGATCCGTCGAAAGATGGGCAGAACAAGACTAGAGGTATGTAGGCTAGAGAACGGGAATCCGTTTAGGAGCGTATACATACTTTTGATTGCTATATCGATACAATTTGGTCAATATTGGCACTCTTGCCAATACATACATTTTTGTCCGACATCTTATTCTAAACCTACTTCTACTTATTTTAACCCAACTTCGGTTTTTGACCAATATAATATAAGAAACAACATATTTAATATTTAAAATCGATGGAGTCGATGTATATTCTCTTGCCATATTTATATTTTTTACGTCAATTAAATATTATACAGTTTATGAGTCGGGTCAGAACTAGTGTCGCATAGTGAGGATGACGTTTTTTATGCAGAGAGTCTTGAAGTTGTTTACAGTCCATATCGCCCCATTTTGCAGCTTCTCCAACGCGGGACAAGCGCCCGCATCAAGTTGAGGAATTGGTGGAACGTAACAAGGTCCCTAGAAACCCCTTTAATGTGGACAATATAATCCGTATGGTCAAGACAGCAGTCCTTAAGGTTTTTCCAGCGGCAAAAAACGCTTGCGTTAAAATTATACAAGTAAACAAACCCAAAGCCCAAGAAAATCAACAGATATTTGTAGCCAAGATCTTAAAAAACAAGACCCAAAGCCAGTCAGCTGCAGTTGCTCCCTCTGTTGGACGCAGGCCCGAGCAACTGCCCAATAGGGAAGGTACTTCATGGCGTTGCATTTCCATCTGATGGTCGGGAATTCTTATTAAGTTGGTCCTTATTCTTTCTGTTTCTTTTTGTAGGCTGCGACTGGTTACACGAGATATCTATCAGTGTGCGCGCTGTGAAGTCTCACAGTCGGATCAGTAATGGACGGATGCAGCGCATAGCCATGTTGGAGAGCAACGTGTTGCTGGTGCAACTACTCCGCATCGCTAGTGATCCGGCTTCCAGCCCGTTGGCCAAGAATCTTTCACTTGATATACTCAATTGGGTTTGCTTCATTAGACTGAACCGTTTTCGGTCACCCAAGTCGGAGCGGCTCAAGGACCAGATTAATAAACAAACAGCAGCCAACATGCAAGATTTGCTTGCTCAGCAGTTCGAGTGCATTTCCCTGGCAGAGAAGCATATCGAGCAATTGCTGCGGAACTGCGTTATCTACAGCGAACGTAGTACGGCCCACAAATGTGTGAAACTGCTGATCATGTTGACAGAGTAAGTAACAGACCATTTATTATCCAATTGTCATAAAAAATACGTAAATTAACCATTAATTAACTTGCAGAGGTGCAACCAATCTACCGGCAGAGTTGCAGGATCACACAACGCTGGACTATAGCTTCAAAGCGGCGATTGCCAACACCTTCCCGGAGCTACCCCGCGCTCAGTGTGGCAGCGTTGTGCGATGGTATATGATGCTAACATGCGCCACATCCACCGCCGAGTCCCACAATAGCATCTCTGAGCAGGCGATCAGTCTGCTTAAAGAGATTACCGGCGAAATCGAAAAGCGTTGGGACCCCCACTGTGCTCTATTAAGCACGCGATTCGGGCTCTACGGGTATCCCTTTGAGCCGGAAATCTTTGACTTTGACTTCCCCAACGTCAGCAGACAAGGTCCCAGTTCATCGGTTGCCCTTACCAATGTTTTACGCAGCAGTTCCACAGTTCTGCCAGTGACTGGGCTAGACATCAAGCGTTTAAGCTCCATAGGTAGCATTTCAAATAATGAACTCTCCGACTCCACATAATGGCAACATTTTGCTTGCAGATGGCGTAGACTTCCGCACATTTCCCTATCTGATCCGAGGAAAGAGCATCAGTAACCAACTGCGTGGGTTGTTAGAGGTGGTGCAGCTGCACTTTAACTGCGTTCAAACTTCCGAGGCTACTCGCATCGACAATATCGATAGTGTGGGAGGGAACTCTGCTGCCAACGTGTTAATTGAAGATGTGATGATGATGCCAAAGCAAGTGGTGGCAAAGGAGAAAGGAGAGGAAATGGTACGCCGATAACTAGTGATAAAGAGGTATAGAGTTTAATATAAATATTCACTAGCTCAATGATTTGGCCAATGATGTGGAGTGTCTGGTAGAGGAAATGACGGAAAAACAGGTAAAAGGCGGTTACGATGCTTTTGGCTTGGTCAATGGCTTCAAAGATAAAACATGTAAGTAATTTCAATAAAGAAATTTTCCTTTTTCTTTTAAATTAGCGATACATTCTAAAGCTTATGTATTAACCTATATTTTTAGTGGGGTCTTCGCTATCAAACTCGGTTAAACAGACTTTGAAAAAGGAGGTTAAAAAAGAAAAATCGGATATGTTGGACAAATTAACAATTGCAAAGTTTTTGCCGAAGCTGACGCTACTTGAAAGCTACATACAAAAGAAGATTAGTGATAGTATTTCGTTTGATGACTGGGACGGTAACACACCGCCGCCATATAATCCGGAGGTTTTGGAAGCTGCCATCGAATGCTTGGACTCTACTTCCGACCTGAACTTGTCACAACAGACCGCATCAACAGGTTATGTCATACTTGACGATGCCACCGAGAGCGAGAAGATCACGGAGAGCCTAAACGCCAATCCTTGCCAGCCGATTGCCTGGCACAAATTAATCACTCCGCCGCCCAAGCAGATGATCGTCATCGACCGCATGCATTCAGGTGCAAGGCGATTTGTTGTTCTAGATTTTGGACAGCATATTCTTCTAACGGATTTGGTGGTTCCCTCCTGCGATGAGTTGACTTCCCTTACTATCGACATCTGGTGTTTTGATGAGGAGACCGATTGCACAAGGTTGGTGCAGGTAAACGACATTCAAACCAAAACACTTGTGCTCAGCGACATTCAGCCGGCGCCAATTTGCCGGTACCTAAAGTTGACCATTATTGGTCGTATCGGTATGTCGACCACCAAGTGCAAAGTGCCCTTGGGACGATTCTTTGGTCATCCAGTAGTGCTGGAGCACGACGGATATGGTGACCAGCTTATGAAGTACATCAAGCAGCCCACACACAGCCTTCAATCGCAATTAAAGTCACTAAATGCACTGTACGAGGATGTCCACTGTCGTTACAGCCTTGCTAGCTGCAAGTTGATGGATCTGCTGGCTCCCATGAGAAATAGTGAACTGTCCAATGTGGCTCACCTACAGGCCTTTATCAACAAGCAACGCGATGAGGAGCTAAGTGGATTGGATAACAACAATAAGGTCGTTTCGCTGTACGATGAGTGCATGCTTCTGCAGTACCAGATCAATGTTATTCGTAACGTGGTGCTCCGTTTGGAACGAGCTCTCTCCCCTAATTCTTTGACTACAACGCTGCTTCCGGGGCATTCTATTCCTCTTACGGAGGATACACTGCGCGCTGCCTCGAGGGACAAGTTGCGAGTGCTCAGTCTGAGTCTGGTGGAAGTGCTCTTGCACTTCTCCATCGAGTATGGCATCAAGAACATCCTGCCCGTTCATCAGAGATTCAATGCCGCCACAGCGAAGGCGCTATTCAACGCCCTGGTTGTCTACGGCGATGCCCAACTGCAGTTGGCAACATGCTCGTTGCTTGTGCGTATGTGCTGCTTCCAAACGTGGTGGGGGGACTTTCTCGCCGACACCTTCTGCAGCCTATTTTCTGCACAGAACTGCAAGGCTTTCCCCCAGGACCGGTTAGTGCTAAGAACCTTGATAGAGACTAAGACGTAATTAATCTTTGATATTGTTACAGCATATTCTTTTTGCTCACCTACCTGGGACGCCGAAGCATTGCTATGGGCGCCTGCCGATCCATAGTAATTGATGCTGTTCTTAAGACTCTTGTCAAGCTGCTCGCCCCCATCTCACCGCACTACAAATACCAATCGGAGCAGCCCAGCACATCGGCAAACGCTGCTGATCGCAATGCCGCCATGGGCACCACATCTGACCTGCAGCTAATTACCTGGCTACTTCTGTTTCTCTCAGTGTGCCTGGATGACAACGAGCGTAAGGATAAATGTAAGTGCATCAAAACACATCTTATAAAAGAATAGCATAAAATCATATTTCATTTATTGCAGCAGCAGCTCGCTGGGACTTCATGAGCTGCGAGAGCGATTTTACTAAGACCAGACCTAGTAATACTCCCAACAACAAACAGCTGCGATGCTTTAAGAAGCGCATTATCCAGCAAACTAAGTACTCGGTGCAGCCTTACACAGATTGGGGAAAGAAGATTTACATGATTCAGAATGAGGTGAGTTACTCATTCATTTTGTATGGTGATCGACTATCTTTTATTGTTTGTTTTACCTTTAGCATCCAGGCATTTTCATGGAGCTGTCAACGAAATCAAAGGGCACTGGACCAGCCAAGTCGACCTCCACTGGAAGCAAGATCAATATGGGATCCTCTAGCCTGTGTGTGGGTGGAGCTACAAGTTCGAGTAGCAATACAACAAAGAGTGCGGCTTCCTCATCATCTCCCAAGCATCAGGTTGTACCGGGTTCCGATGGCGAACGCGACAGCAACTTTGACAAGGGATTAAAGACGCTTCGAATGGCCAACATCAAGGTGGTTATTCGCGGTCTCTTTGCCCTGTTGCTTGAAATGGACTTCGATTGCAACATGGATCAGTTCTTGCTCACCTGCAAGGTCATCGCCCGTTTGGTGGCTGCATGCAGACCGTCTGTACAGCTGTGTAAGATTGTGACCACCGCCCAGCTGGAGCAGCTTGTACGTCTATCCGTGTGGAATGATCAGCAGCATCCCTGGGCTGTTCATGCCATTACGTGTTTGCTGCAAGTAAGTGCAACATCAAATTCATCAAGCCATCTTAATAATAGAATAAAATATTTTTTAAAAAAGATAAGCAGAATACCAATGGTGTTGTAGTTCGCTTATTAATACTTATTATCATTGCAGGATCTTTTGGATGCGGACAAGCAGTTCCGGGACAATGATGTCACACCCACCAATGACACGCCACGTACCATGGAAGCTGCAGTGCAAGAAACACGGGATATTTTCAGCGATTATACTTGTAAGTAATTACCAAGCTCCCTTAGTTAAGCTAATTGCTTTCATATTAATGTAAATAATCTAAAGCGATTATTTTATAAATTAATACAATACGTGTGAAAAGTTGTGCACAATATATTACCCACAAAAACATTTGTATTTCTTCGGCTTGTCCGTAGATAAGTCTTACGACGGACATTGTGCACCCTAATCAAGAGTTGTAAAGAATTTCCAATGAATTTTTCATTCTTTTAGCCACTGCTTCCTCGTGTACTGAGGCACTATTTGAGACGCTGATGCCGACAGCAAGAGAATTTTATCAAGAGGGTAATCATAGTGATTTTCTTAACCATAGAACCCAGCCTGGTATATATGCAAGGATTATAGTTAGATGTCCTAACTACCACATATTCTGTGTGTGGGGACCGTAAATATTTCAAATATTATTTAAACACTTGTTATGAATCATCCTAACCATTTACGGTTCCTGGTACAAGAATATTTTCCCCATAGCTCCGCTTTTATTTTAATCTCCATTACGTATGATTTTCCTACCCGTATCCTGAAATTTTATTATATACAACATCCATGCACTTTAACCAAATACTCAATTTTTAATTGCAGCCGTCAAATATAACTACCTTCCGTCATTAATTGAATGTGATGACACGGAATTCGATGAAATGCTGAACGACATTGACATGATTGAAAAAACGAAGCCAGTTACCAAGAAAGAAAGTAATGCCCTGTGCAAGAACACCTTCAATTTCTTCTGCAAGTCTATCTCCATTGCTCTGGATTCACGATTGGACGTGGGCCTGGAATTGCACGTAGAAACGCAGCTTAGAAGGCTAACAAATCGCACCTCCCTGGATCTCTATTCATCGCTTCCTCAGGTGCTGACCAATGAGTTTGTCTCTCCACCACCTGAGGCAGCTCCTTGGCCAGAATATTTGACTCAACTTTGGTCGGGCACGGAATACAACGGTCGCAATACATATGTGATGTTTAAAAAAGTCTTTGACTCCATCCTGGCGGACTTGCACTATGAAGACACGTGGGTGCACTTGGAGCAGGTGTTGCAGATGTGGCTCACTCTAAACTGCGAGCTCTCGGACAAGCCATACACCAGTGGCATCACGAACTCGGATGTCCCAAAAATTCCTTTTGGAGCAAATGCAGTGCAGGGACTGCTCCTGGCTTTGACTTGGCACAATGATATAAAACTGCGGACCTGGTGCCTGGGCTTCCAGTGCCTGTTCCTCGCTTGCAACTCGTTGCCTATTGGAGAGGATGCGGACTGTACGCGCATCAACGAGGCTATCGTAAATGATGAAAACTTTGAGAAAATGCTGCTGCGGTTCTTTTCCGGTTACGGTATGAGCTCCTCTATCATCACCAACCGATGCGTAAGTTATTTGGCTCATTTTATGGTACAACTGAAGAGACTAAGAAATTAAATAAATCTTTAATCAGGCTGGACCAACTATTTGCAAGCACCTGCATGAGTTACTGCTCTGGCTGCACAGCAAAAGCGAGACGAGTGGCATTCCTTGCAAGCGTCGACTTAAGGACATTTTGTTACATGTTGTCCTCCAGTTGGTGCAGCCTGGTGGCTCTATTAGCAATCAGCAGGGTCCCATCGATGCTCAAAATCAGCTGGTTCGTGATCTGCTTATGATGCCCAATGATAAGGGGGATCTCAACATTGCTCTTAAGATCACAGAAAGTGTTTGTAAGTAGTTTAAGTTCTACCGCTAAATAATTTTTTATTGAGCTTGTTATTTCATTAGCTTTCCTGGTGTACAACAACATATCCAATGGAGAGAAACTACAGTGTCAGCGTGGAAATGAAAACAGCGCAGTCGGTAACAACTTTAGCAATCTGTTTGCCAACGTTCTGGGATCAGAAAATCCCGCCAAGCAAAATGCCACAATCTGCGACAACTCGCTTATTATAAATCTGCTTAAACTATCGTCACACATGGTATTGACGGAGATGCCCAGGCAACCAAGTGTATGTCCCCGTACAAAGTGTTATGAAACCTATCACATTTGCATGTTCTTTCTGTAGGAGGTTACCATTCCCGAGGAGGAGGAGCTCTCCAATCAGAGTCAAACGGATGAGACTAAAGCGGAGCAGTTAAACACGGAAGGACATCGCAGCAAAGTGCCTTGCATTGCAGATTGGGGTAGGTTTAAAATTATTGTGCTTATATCCCTTATTAATAATTATCTTTCTAGTACTCCGCCATTTCCCAACAATGAAGCGACTTTTTGGAACGCTCTCCCAGTGCTCGACGAACACCTTTACCATGATGTCCTCTGGTTGTTTCTTTTCACTGAAGTCCAATATGATTTTAGATGACCCGCAGACAATCGCAGACGCCGTTTTTAGTTTGATGATTACCCTCAACGACAAGGCCTCGCATCCCCGACTTGTTGTGGCGCCCATTTGCCAATACCTCGAAGAAAGTAAGCCTATGCTTTGTTAACCTTTTTGCTGGGCGTTAAATTCTGACGATTTTTTCCATTAATAGCCACTATTCAGAGAAATGCAACGCTGCCGCGTCTGCCGCTCTCTGAACCCTTCCTATGGTACATCTCAAAGGTCTTGGAGGTAACAGCGGCCGTGCAGACGTTCACCCAATTGGGTGGAATCCAGATTATATGTCACAACTTAGTGCGACTCAATAAAACTATCATCAACATGCAACCAGGATTGGTAAGATAACAATCTAATTTGTTCCCCGAAAACTATTACTACAGTAAACTTTGACAGATTTCGCTGATTATGCAGCACTTGACGCGCAATACACGCTTTAAGCGTAACAGTAATGTGGCGGCAAATAGTGCCTGCAAAAAGACAACGACTAGTACGGGGACAACATGCGCCCCGGCAGCACAGCCGCCGAGAAGTGCTGCTCAGTACGATGGTCTGATCAACTTTGCACCATTCTCACATATTGTCTGCGAAAACGACGCGGCACAAAGTGCAGAGGTTCTAATATCAAATCCAAATAATTCACATCGGAGACCGCGATCGCCAGCCTGGAGCTATATGTTCTATCCAAATGAGACCCATGTGGATCTGACTATAACGTTGCCCACAGCGATTTTGTTGAAAGAAGTGCAGCTGGTGCCGCACACAACTAGTTTGGCATCCTGTCCCTCGGCGGTGGCTCTAGAACTGTCCAGAGATTACGGCCTTGGATCGATCCCAGTGGGTGCTCCCATGGCCACCACTGGTCTGACTTGCATTAGGCTGAAGCTGGCCAAGGCGGAGGTGGCCACAAGCATTGTTCTGAGGCTGTACAAGTAAGTCGCAACAGAAAACGGTTCCTTGAACCCTCTTTTTAAATCTAATTAAATTACCTTTTATTTCGTATTTCAGACCCAAGGACTGTGGAAATGTGGGTCTCGTACAAATCGCTGTGCTTGGTCAGACTATCTTCGGGAATCGCATGCATGGCCTTCGCTCACCGAGTCCGTTCATCGACTCCCTAGCAACGTGCTCCTCACCGCTGCAAACGGCAGCTTTAGCCGCAATGGATACAGATTCCTTGCTTGAAGATGATGCTTTTGCGAAGACTAGCATTGGCTGGGTTCGCATTCTGTCGCGCTGCTTCCACGTGGCCGCTTTACAACCAGACAGTAAGCTGGCTGATCTTATCGCAGCCTATCCGGCTGCATATCCCGGCTTTTTAGAGGCCTGCTGCTCATTGCTAAACATAATGCCAATGATTCCAAGTCTTGCCCAGCAACACCTGGAGACCATTTTGCTAAAATTGAGTGCTTACAACCACGAGATCAGTTTGCAGCTTCTCAGGACGCTTCTGTGGCACACCACTCCGCAAGGTGAGTTGGTTGACTCCAGGGACACAAATTATTTATATGTGTGAACTAATTCCAAACCTTTACTTTTACAGTTTTTAAACTCTCCAGCGATGCGGTGTGCGATCTCATTCATGAAGTAGTTACCGGATCGACGGAGCACCTATTGGACAAACTGCGCGTGCTTATCGACTGGGTGATGCAATTGCACGACAACTACAGCAAGCAGGCGCGCTGTAATAATCCTCAAAGCGGATTCGTTAAGGTGATTGCTTCGATTCTGTGGAAAGTGCATACCCATCAGCAACTGCCTGAGTTACCACTCCTCATTTCATCTTCGCTGTTCGAGACCTGTTTTGAATGGGTGTCTTCGCTGGAGCGCGATGAACCACTGAAGAGCAGTTTTGACTCCTTGTTGTGTGCTTTGTGCTTCATCAAGCCAGAACTGTTTAACCAGCTGTTGGTCAAGCTGGGAGTAAAACTGGAGCCTCCAGCTCGCGGTCAGACTGATGATAGCAAAGTGCAAAGTGGTAGTGCCTGGTTCCGCCGTGAGGGTAGCGAAAACCTTAGTGTTCTGCTACAGCGTCCCACGTTCCTGAAGACCCTAGCCTTGGCCTGCCAATCTCCGGCTGCAGTTTACCAGATGCTGGACTGTGGACTTCCGAAGCTATTGGCCCACGCTATTTACGAGTACTGCATGCACCTCTTGCCGGGATCGGAGCCATTAGCTTCTGCAGTCACAGTCACTGTGGCGGAAGACGAAACATTAGACAACAATCAGGCAGCCGCTGCAGCAGATGATGAGGATTCGTCGCTTACGGACTTTGACAAGGCCGAAGCAAATGTGGGTAACAATACTCCACTGCTAAGTAGCTCAAATGTGCCCAAAGTGCTAGATTTCTTTGCCGAATGTTGTGCCGAAGGTCCAATGCGGGATTGGTTAGGGACTATGCAGGGCTCCGTCTTCTGGAAGCCTCTGCTGCAGTTGCTCTGCAACACACATGCCGCCCAGTTCAGCAAGACGTTGCCCATGCAACAATCGTTCATCCGCCTGGAGCGGGCCACTATCAACTTTTTCACGCGGGTTAGCACCTGCCATCCCGGAAACCAGGAAGTCCTTACATCGCTACTCATTGGAGCCATAATTTGCAAGCCATTAAGATCTTCGCATGGAGTTCGGCCAACTATATCTGGATTCACCAGACAGCTGGTGCTGCAGCTCCTCCTCGAGAACGAACACATCACAGTCTCTGTGAGAAGTCAGCAGCCCTTGCAACGGAGGGATACCCTCTCCGCCATCTTAGGCGGGAATTCGAGCGGTGCCAGTACTAGCTTACCCGCAGCAGCCGTCAACAATCATCCGGCCAAGAGGAGCAGCGCCCATCACATGCTATTCACGGTGACCACCAGCACCACGTGCCAAGAGATTATGCAGAATTGCGTTAGTGGTGAGTTTTTTTTTGCACGATTTCAAAATTTATTTGTGCCTTGTTATTTGGTTTAACCCACCTTTATTTTTTCGCTCCTCTAATTCATTTTTTTTATTTCTTTACTTATATTTTTGTTTTGACCCCCTAGTGTATAGTAATCTAGTTTATCAACAACCAACAGATCAACGAGCAGGCGAGGCATCGGCCTCGAGCAGTGGCGTGTCGAGTGCGACGGCCAAATCAAGTGAGAGCAAAATGGAAAAAAGCAGCTTCCTTAACTTTAACAACGTAGAAGCGGGTAGCATGGAGTTCCTTACCGTTGGAGCTGCTGTGGCAGCCAAGGACAAGCGCATAAAAGATGCCAAGAACCAAGCAGCCATGAATAAAGACAAGGAGACTCAGACCAGCTCAACGAACAATGCTTTCAGTGAGTACTTGCTAGGTTTATAATAAATGCATTCTAAACAAAATAATCTCTTATAGATATATTCAACGTGGAGGAGTTCTTGCTGCAATCAGCGAATGCCGCCAATGGAAACCAATTGATCATACCAGAGTATTCTGATATTTTTCTGGCTGGAGATGCCACCATCTCGCAGGTTTTGGCCTCGCTTCAGAATGCAGGACATTCTCTGTCGACGCCCTGCATATCGCTTGATCTGGTGCCCCAACAGCGCGCTGATGACACAAGCGAGGCAAAGAAGACGAAAGCTGCTTGCACTGAGCCATTGCCATCACCACTGCAACGATTTTCCAGCAGCGGTGGTCTATCCTTACTCGCTCACTACCTGCCCACCGTGTATCCGGAACACTCAGGTCGCAAGACCACCTTAGTAGTTAGCGAAAAGGAGAAAAGTCCGCCGCTCTCTGACTGGGTGAAGCTTGAGCCGAACGACGAGATTTACGAGGATTTGGAGGACACTATCTGTGAGCCAGCAGCTAAGCAGACAACGGTCAGTACGGTGCCACAGCACTCGCTGGCCGCATTTGGATTATTCCTGCGCCTGCCCGCCTACTCGGATGTCTTGCTGCGAGACAAGATGAGAGCCCAGTGTCTTCTCCGCTTAGTCCTCGGAGTCACGGGAGATGGTGAAGGCAGTAAGTCAAAAAATGGTACATAAATTCATTGACTAACCCGCTCTACGTTGCAGATGATATATACAGTCTGTCGCTGGCACCTTCCTTGCCCACATTACCCTTCGAGGTCTTCCGTCAGCTTCTTGATAGTGTGCCGTTGTCCACCGACGATGGTGTTCTGCTACGTCGCGTGGTTATCGAAGTGGGGGCAATGCATCTAGTGCTTAACTGTCTTGGCATTTTCTCGCATCAGTCGCACAACAACAGGATTGGAGCACCAATTAGCGAACCATCGCCAAGTGGAACAAGTAGTGGTAGCGGCACTATTGGCAATGGAAGTGGAAACGGAAGTGCTAGCGGCACCAAAGTCAATGCACCAGAGGAGGCCACACCTGTTGCCACGTCGGACGATAAAAGCCACATGTACTGGGCCAAGGGCACTGGTTTTGGTACCGGTTCTACCACTCAGTCGTGGAATGTGGAGCAGGCGCTACTTCGGCAAAAGAGCGAGGAGGAGCATGTCACAGTGTTGCTTCTTGTTCTGGCAAGTTATATAAATCCCGGTGACTGCATCCCAAGTGAAATGTGCGGAGAGGACATCCTAGCTTATCATGATGTCAGAGATGTCACTGGCGAGTTGCCGCCCATCTTCCAAACCCTATTGCAGCAGTCCTGCTTAATCTCCGCGCTCAGCTCCTATCTGCGCAACGATTCAGTGCTTGATATCACGCGCCACATTCCGCTATACCGTGCCATACTCAAACTTTTGCGTGCCCTATCTCTGTCCAAGATGCTCGTCTCGTTGCTCCAACCTTCGGTTAGTGGCACTGGGGAAAGCACGCCACCCATAGTGGAGTTGCTCACAAACATGAAGACCTGTGTGGATACCTACGCTAAACGGTTAAAGTGAGTAAACGGTATACTTTACACATTTTCAATTTTTAAAGAGATCCACTTTCACAGAGTTAACAAGAAGTCAAACATCAAGGGCCAGACACATCAGTTGACCTTTAACATCGATGATGGCGACGATGAAGGATTAGCTTTGCTCATTCCGGATATCCATGAGACCAGTGTCCTGGTGCAGAAAACGACAGATGCGGATGCGCTAATCAACATGTTGCACAGCAACGAAGACGGCAGCGCCCAGCTAGAGCCGCAGAGCAAATCAATTGAAGAGCGCTACTTGGAGCTAATGAAGAAGCGCCAGTTTGATACGTTTGACATGATCGTTGAGTCGGACAACAACAGTTTCCGCTTTGTGGTCTCGCACCACTTCGAAAAGATGGTGCGGCTCGCCGGCGATCGCTACCATCCTTCACGGGTCAAGCGACTCGCCCAGGAGGCAGTTACACTGTCCACCAGCCTGCCCCTAAGCTTTAGTAGTTCTGTATTTGTGCGCTGTGATACTGATAGATTGGATATCATGAAGGTAGGTTGAAAGTTGTTGTTAATTGTTTACATAATTAAATTGGTTTTTGCTTACATGAAAACACCAACAGGTACTCATTACTGGCCCGGCGGACACACCTTACGCCAACGGGTGCTTTGAGTTCGATGTCTTCTTTCCACCGGACTACCCTAACCAGCCGATGCTCATCAATCTGGAGACCACGGGTCGTCATTCGGTGCGCTTTAACCCAAACCTCTATAATGACGGCAAAGTTTGTCTGTCAGTTCTCAACACCTGGCATGGCCGGCCTGAGGAGAAATGGAATGCACAGACTTCCAGCTTTCTACAGGTACTCGTATCTATCCAGTCACTGATCCTCGTCCCCGAGCCTTATTTCAATGAGCCGGGCTTTGAAAGGAGCCGTGGCACTCCGAGTGGTACCAATTCATCACGGGAATACAACAGCAATATATATCAGGCCTGTGTGCGGTGGGCTATGCTGGAGCAGATACGCAGTCCGAGTCAGTGCTTTAAAGATGTAAGTTTAATTTTAAAAGTTTGATAAATGGCCTAGCCGTACTTAACATGCAGTACTTATCCAATACCCAAGGTCATACACAAGCACTTCTGGTTGAAGCGAGAGGAGATTTGCGCACAGATAGAGGGCTGGATCGATGAACTGGGTAATTCGCAATACACCGAGAGGGCGAGTCGTACTATATCGTTCAACTCAATGGTCTTGCGCCGACACTATCGCCACCTGCGTGAGGAGTTGTCCAAGCTGAAGCCGCCACGTGGACTAGAGGACTTGGATGCGCCCTTCAATCCGGTGGCCACGCTACCGCCTATGGATGTGTCCGCGGTGGCTCCTTCACTGGCAGCCACCAATACCGTCCAGGCTGGAACGGATGATGCCATAGTGCCGGAAATGAATGCGGAAGGCGATGGAGATGTGGACGATGGCTTCAAGGGGTTCCCCCAAGAAGAGGGTTTGCTGACGGGCGAGGAAGAAGTCCTGGACATGTTAAGTGATACGGAGAACGAGAGCGGTTTGTGGCAAGAGAAAGATGAGGAAGAGCTGTGAATCTCTGGCTGCCCAAAGATGCTGGAGATGGATGTGAATTGATGCCCAGAAGCTGCTTGCACTGGCCTATCGCATCTGCGCAGCCCGAGACATTTTTATTTATATGCTATGATTTTTGTTTTACGCCTTTACTTGTTTTAATTTTTGTAAGAGAGACTGCAACAGAACTTGGTGTGCTTTACTTAATGGAACCGTAATGATTAATGTTAAACAAATTACGCTAAGGAACTTCGCGCAGAAGAACGCGTGCACACATACAAAATGCACACACTCCCCCCAACAAGCATTGTCAGAAACTTTACATTACACAAACTGAATCTCCCACTTCATACAAGTATGTATGAGATCATTGTATCGAACTTTTTATATATGCTTATATGAACGGATTCATAAATTTCTACAAGAATAACCCGTGTGTGTATAGAATAGAGCGATCATGCAGGTCAATGAATATATCACCATTATAAAACAGTTACAACAAAAACCACCAAAACTAAATTAATGTGTATTAAACTATGTATGAACGTAGCGATTTAGTTAAATATTTACACAAGAATGTGAGCAGTTAATTTTTCAATTGAAATAAAATCCGAAAAACATTTTGTTTCCCCCAAAAGTATGCTGTCGTTTTTTTACACTATTTGGGCTAAATGCTGATCATAAACTTTTTCGTGTTCTATTGAAAGCGAAAGATAATATATACTTCTTTTATCGCATTTGGCTAGTTTATCTTTATTATGCCAACTTTGTCACTTTAATGGGGAATTATTAAATGTTATGATCTCTTCACGACGTTTTTCGGTTGCCCAACTAAGATGGTTTTGCTTTAAGGTATTTACATAAAAATTCCTTTTTTAAATATATATATAGCTTTATTTCTTGGCATAAGAGTTATAATTTATTGAGAATTGACATGTTAATTTATTTTACTTTCACTATGCCCTTTTTGTGTCGAGCACCATTCTAGAGAGCACCAGTGCACCCAGATGCTCTTGAACCGAAGGCTCCCAGCTCTCAACGATAAAACATTTTCGATTGACAGATCTTGCCATTGGGTCTCCGGACTTCGTCGCGATCGGACGTACAGCGGAATTCTTCGCGAGACATTTCCGTGCGGTTAGCCCAATTAGTTTATGGCGGATATAAAGTGGGAGCTCGCCTGATCATGGAGCTGAACAATGTTACCGTCGAGGACGCCGTAAGTCCAATGCTTCCTTGCATAACAATTCAAACGCGTGGGTTTATGTAAGCGGAATTCTCCCAATTGATCTGTTCCTACTTGTATTTTGATTTTTATCGGATTTTGTTTTGCGAGGCACTTCTTCACTCAATTGCATTTCCCACTTAATTGTTGCCGCTGTGCTATACATATGAGTTTTTGAGGAATAAGATCGCTGAGATAACAACCAGCAATTAACAGTTCATTCACAATTTTTGTTGTCTAGCGATCTGTGCTAGTTGTTAACTATCGATCTAAACGATTTGTCATATTTATGCGGCGCATACCTTTCGCTCCACAATGCTGGAGCTGACAACAAGCTGATTTAGTAAGTAACACAGCTCATCAGCTATTAATTTATGGCCTGATTAAAATCACTGATCTCAACAAGCTGAGAAAAAAGCACTGATACTAACGCTCAATTAATCACGATTGGAGACCAGAGACGTCAGTCAAACTCGGCCCAAGATTAAATTCCTCCCTCTATGGGGCGTGTTAAGCCTTATAGTTATGTTAATCAATTCAAATCTTTAATAGCAAAGCCTCATAAATAAAACAATGAAATTTCCGTACTCTGCAATTATACAATAAAATGGGAGAATATCTCTATGCCTGATACTAAAAACCGCTCATTAGCATAAACAAATAGATATTTGCATTAGGAAAATATAATTACACTGAAGATCTAACTTTAAAATATAAATTATTTGATGGTTACAAATTGAAATTGTAAATCTGCAATCTCTTTGTAAATCTCTAAAAATCTGCATTTAAATTTAGGAATCTATTTTTTTTAAATTTTTTTGTAATTTTTCTGATGTATAATGTTGTAGAAATTCAAAAAACTTAAAATATGTCCCAAGGCTGAAGTTCTAAACCCCATAACTCAACTTACCTTAATCGGATTTTGAAGTGGGATACCTATAAATGTTTCTGATGCAATTCTCTAAAAATCTGCATTTAAATTTAGAAATCAATTTTTTTTTTGATTTTCTGTCATTTTTCTGATGATGTTGTAGAACTTCAAAAAAATTAAAAAATGTTCCAGGGCTGAAGTTCTAAACCCCATAACTCAACTTATCTTAATCGGATTTTGAAGTGGCATACCTCTAAATGTTTCTGATGCAATTCTCTAAAAATTTGCATTTAAATTTAGAAATACATTTTTTTTTTAATTTCTTGTCATTTTTCTGATGTTGTAATTCAAAAAAAATTTAAAAATGTCCCAAGGCTGAAGTTCTAAACTCCATAACTCAACTTATCTTAATCGGATTTTAAAGTGGCATACGTCTAAATGTTTCTGATGAAATTCTCTAAAAATCTGCATTTAAATTTAGAAATCTATTTTTTTTTTAATTTTCTGTCATTTTTCTGATGATGTTGTAGAACTTCAAAAAAATTAATAAATGTCCCAAGGCTGAAGTTCTAAACTCCATAACTCAACCTATCTTAATCGGATTTTGAAGTGGCATACCTCTAAATGTTTCTGATGCAATTCTCTAAAAATCTGCATTTAAATTTAGAAATCTATTTTTTTTTTGATTTTCTGTCATTTTTCTGATGATGTTGTAGAACTTCAAAAAAATTAAAAAATGTCCCAAGGCTGAAGTTCTAAATTCCATAACTCAACTTATTTTAATCGGATTTTGAAGTGGCATACCTCTAAATGTTTCTGATGCAATTCTCCAAAAATCTGCGCTTAAATGGCATTTAATTGATTACATTAATTATTGATCAGTTAAGAATAATTTGACTTTGCATTTTGATTTCCAGACAGATGCGTCCAAGTCCCACTCCCAAGCAGCTAACACGCCTCCAAGTAATGAGAAACCCAAGCCGCAACTGCTTTACGCCATCAACGACAATCCCCCATGGTACCTGAGCATCTTCCTCGCATTCCAGCACTACCTGACCATGATTGGTGCCATCGTTTCCATACCATTCATCCTGACGCCCGCGTTGTGCATGTCCGATGAGGACGCCAACCGGGGCATCATCATCTCGACGATGATCTTCGTCACGGGCATCGTTACCTACTTCCAGGCCACGTGGGGCGTCCGTTTGCCCATTGTCCAGGGCGGAACTATATCGTTCTTGGTGCCCACCCTTGCCATTTTGGCCCTGCCGCAGTGGAAATGCCCGGAGCAGGACGTAATGGATGCCATGAACGAGGCTGAGCGGGAGGAATTGTGGCAAGTGCGTATGCGGGAACTATCCGGCGCCATTGCCGTGTCCGCCATGGTGCAGGTCATCCTGGGCTACACTGGCTTGGTGGGTAAAATCCTCAAGTACGTAACTCCATTGACCATTGTACCCACTGTGTCCCTGGTGGGTCTTACGCTTTTCGAGCACGCAGCGGAAACCGCCTCCAAGCATTGGGGCATTGCCGTGGGGTGAGTATAACTGATAGAACAGTACTAAAGCACTATCACGTATCTGTTTTTTAGCCGATTAAATACACGTATGTGTTTTTCCAGTCTGTTATAATAATGTTTAATTGGATTTATTAATTAAACTCGATTGAAAATGACTACCGTTTCCAATTACAAATGCATTAGTAAAACTAAGTTTTTTTCATCCAAATTTTTTCATAGAACCACTGGTATGCTCACACTCTTTTCGCAAATAATGTCGAATGTTTCCGTGCCCATCCTGGCCTATCGCAAGGGTCACGGCATGGAGGTGCGCCAGTTCCAGTTGTTCCGCCTCTTTCCCGTTCTGCTGACCATCATGATAATGTGGGGTCTGTGCGGCATACTGACAGCCACGGATGTCTTTCCACCGTCACATCCCTCTCGCACGGATGTTCGCCTGAACGTGCTGACCAGTGCAAAGTGGTTCTATGTGCCGTATCCGGGACAGTTTGGCTGGCCATCGGTGACGCTGTCCGGCGTGCTGGGCATGTTGGCCGGAGTACTGGCCTGCACGGTGGAGTCACTCAGTTACTATCCCACGGTGTCACAGATGTCCGGCGCTCATTCGCCTCCGTTGCATGCGATCAATCGCGGCATCGGAACTGAGGGATTGGGCACTGTCCTCGCCGGCCTGTGGGGAGCTGGAAATGGAACCAATACCTTTGGAGAGAATGTTGGCGCCATCGGGGTCACCAAGGCAAGATATATAAAAGAGACCCTTCAAATTCAAGTTGATTCAATATACAATTTCTTCATTTTAGATTGGATCCCGACGTGTAATCCAGTGGGCTGCCCTGATAATGGTCCTCCAGGGGGTGATTGGCAAGTTTGGAGCCGTGTTCATTCTCATTCCCGACTCGGTGGTGGGAGGAATCTTTTGCGTGATGTTTGGCATGATTATAGCTTTCGGTCTATCCACCCTGCAGTATGTGGATCTGCGATCCGCAAGGAATCTTTACATACTGGGGCTCTCCATATTTTTCCCGATGGTATTGTGTCGCTGGATGCAGAAGAACCCTGGAGCTATTGAGACCGGAAACAAGACCGTGGACTCCACGTTATCGGTGCTCCTGGGCACTACAATTCTCGTCGGTGGAGTTCTGGGATGCTTGCTGGACAATATAATTCCGGGAACGCCAGAGGAGAGGGGCCTAATCGACTGGGCTAACGAGATGCCCTTGGGCGATGATAATGTTAATGATGGCACAGCCACCGACTACGATTTCCCACTTGGCATGGACGCCATTCGTCGTTGGAAGTGGACCTACTATATTCCGTTCATGCCAACTTACAAGCTTCAGAAGCAAAGCTGATCGTGGGATAGTGTCCATGCAAATAAGAGCCATTCAATTGGTGATTCGGTTTTTATTTATTTTTAGAAAACACTTTTCGTGCTCACGCTCTAATTACAATTTGAACTTCGAATTCGCATTCTACCCAAAACTCTAGATCTATTATTTTTGTTCCGTGTTTCTGTTAATTTGCTTTTTAAATTCGCTTATTGTTTGTTGCTACGATTACCTAACACACTCCCGTTTCGCTTACAACTCGCATATTTTCTATTATTTTGCAATAACATCAATAGACCTAGCAAACGAAAGTTGTCGCTATTAAACTCTATTCAAATCTTGAAAACAATCCATCAGTTCTGTATAATGCAAAAAAATTGTTGTTAAAATTTATATAATAGAAATTTTAACGCATTTTCGGCGCGAGGTATCCTCACAAAAAATGGCATAGAAAATACATATACATATATTGTGAAACACGTCTCTTTTTTTTCACTTCCGGTCTCGCTGTCTCCCCTTCTCTGTTTCTGTTTCTGTTTCCGTTTCCGTTTCCGTTCCGCTTACACACTTACAGATTAAAATCAACGTTTTATGGCTATTGGCTAAATCTAAAACCGCCGAAGGAACCAAGGCACAATCATTTGAAAATCGTATATATGTATATATGCAAATGTGCATTATTGAGTCACGATCTATGGCTGAAACTCTGCTAAATCCGAACTACAACAAACCTACGACTAGGGGCAGCGTTCAAAAGTCTGCACTAGAGTATAACTTTGGCTAAGTTCCATTAAAAAATTATCAAAAATCGTTATGCCTAAGTGGGATCTGGTATTGGGTATAAATGGTATTGGGAATCTGGGAGCTGGGAGTGGAGCGTAGGGAACCTCGTTTCTCCAGTCTAGAACTTGTGCTGTTCATTTTGGTGGTGGTAATGATGGCTTTGGATGGGAGCGGGATGAAGCTGTTGCTTCTTGGCGCCGCCGCTGCTGGCACGCGAGGATGACGATGAGGCTGTGGTGTTGGGCGGCGTGCTCATGGCCTGGCCATGTCCATGCCCGATTCCGACTCCGTGGCCGGGACTCGTCTTCTTCCGTTTGGAGTAGTAGCAGAAGATGCAGAAGCCATTCTGCGGTGTGGTACATCAAATGTTTGTTGGACTGCGAGTGGCCGATGAAGTGCGGTAACGCGATCCAGAGCTGGAATACATATCACATTGTAATCACTAATTCCTCTTGGAAGGCACACAACTCACCGCGAAATGCTGGATGTGTAGTCTCTAACCGGTGTCCTTGCTTCTCGCCTTTGATAGGAGACCCCATCGCCACTTCGACTGCTGCTCGAGGTCGGAGGCTCCAGCAGGGACATCGTTCGATGGTCGTATGGGCGAAGGGATCTCCTGCCCAAGGTGGCGTAACCATCCAGGTGGCTGCTTCCTGCTGCACTGCTTCCACTAGTCGCTGTAGGCAGACTACCATTGAGCGTATACGAAGATCTACGCTTCGGATTGTAGGTGTTATAATAGCCGCTGGCAATGGCTCCATTACTTGGACTCGAACTGGAGGAGCTCTTGTACCGCATTGGCACCGAACTGTAATCGGTGGTCTCGTAACGTTTGCTGAGGAACGAGGGCGAGGTATTCCTAATGTCATTCAAGCTCTTTCTTGGCTTGCTGGTGGCCCCCGCCGAGGATGCAGAGTAGTCCAAAGTGGAGCGGTAAACAGGTGGCTTGAGCTCCGTGCCCACGGGACTCAGCTTCAGGGGTCTAAAGAACTGCTGGGCTATGTCCGGTGAATGGGCCCTTGGTGGTGGATCCAGGTCTGAGGCATGCAGCTTGTTACTGGAGCGCGCCTTAACTGCCGCTTGTTGCTCCCGATAGTAGTCCCTGACCGCCGATGGACCCACAATGCTGCTGGTGCGTCGAGGTTTCTTTTGTTCATTGAATCGACTGTAGAAGCTACGCCGCTTAATTCTGTCGATCACACTCTCGTTGGGATCAGAGCTCTCGGAGCACCGTGTGGGCGAGGACAGGGAAGCCCTTGACAACCGGGACACTGTGGGCGAGGGCGTAGCGTGCAACATATAGTTGTCCTCGGAGCATATGGACCAATTGTCGAAATACAACTCCGGCTCTTCGGTGGGCGATAGGAAAGTCGAGGTGGAGGCGCAGTCATCTTGGTAGCTCCTTGAGTCCGAGGAGTAGTTGGCAATGTTTTCGAAGGAGGGCGTCAGGAGCGGATTGTTCCGATTAATCTCATGTGCCGATGAGGTTCTGTAGCTAGAGGTTTGCGAACTGCAATTATTATTGGTATTTGTTGAGTTATTGTTGGTGGCATTCTCCATGGACTGCTGGCTGGAGCTGTTGTTGGAGCTGGCACTTTTCATGGCTCCCGGATAGGGTGGCAGATTCGAGTAGATGCCCATTCCCAGTCCTCCTCCATTTCCATTGATCAAAGCCGGATTGGTTTTGGATCCCCGATAACTGCTTCCGCTTGTCGTAGTTGTGGTCGCGGTGTTCACCAAGCTGGCAGCACCACTGCCAGCCACATTGGTGCTGGCCAGATCTAGCATCAGACCCTTTCGCTTCTCCTTGCTGCTCGGTGTTGTGGTGTTGGTGGGAGCACCGCTGGTGGTCAGGTTCTGTCCTTTGTTTTGCCTGCAATCAGGGCAAGCTGTTTCGCAATTGCAATTCTCCTCGCCGTTTGGCGTCGAAGCGACCTTGCTCTTCGTGCTCTTTACCACATTCTGATAGATGGGCGATGTTGGTAGCGAAGCGTCCAGCAGCTGGTCCTGCTCCTCGCGAACCTGCCGCTCTATGTTGCTGGTGGATCGGGTGCTCCTCACCCGGCGTTGTTCACTGCTTTCCCTATCGAAGCGACGCAACAATCCTCCGAACATCTTGTTAACTGCTCCGCCTTGTTTACCCTGCCCCTCTGGGCATCCTGCGTGCAGCTCCTCCACACTGGCAGCTCGCTTGGGACTCACGCGTCCATTGGGCTGTGACCTGGGTACGGATCTCTCCCTCAAGGAGCGTAGCATGGTGTCGAATCGGGATCGCTTGTCCGCCCGTTTGTCCTCCGAGAGTCCAGTCTGTTGAGACTTCTCTGTATCCGAAATGATCTTCTTGTACTTCTCTGGAGAGCTGCGTTCTTCCGGAGATCCTTGCTTTTGGGTGCAAGCCAAAGATGCTGCTCCACCAGCAGAGCCAGTCTTTTTCTCCTTGCTCATGGCTGAGTCTCGTAGTTTCTCAAACTTCTGTCCCAAAGCGTAAAGCAAACCCTTGCTGGGTTTTTTTTCCGGTGACTTTTCCTTCGCCTTGATGACCGGACTCGACTCCTTGGAACTTTCTACTGGTGTTGTGTTTGCAGTGGTGGTAGCTGTCGTGGTTGGTGTGGTTGGTGTCACTGGAGTAGGTGGCATTAGCTTGGACTTCTTCGACACCTTAATGATCTTCTTAATGGCCGTGGGTCGCGAGTCGCTGGAAGAGGACACCGTATCTTTGGCATCTGTCACGGCGGACATAGTTCCGGTTGGTGTGGCCGACAGAGATTTCTCCTCCGAAGTGGACTTGGAACTTGTGGGCGTTGGCATAACCGAAGGCGTAGGTATGGCTTCTGTTATTGTGGGTATGGCAACTCCACTTCGTGTAACCTTGCGCAGTTCCTTAGGCGTGGCTAATTTGGTGGCCGGGTAGCTTTTCGGTCTCATCAGGCGGCTCTCGCGAGGAGCTGATTCTACTGCGGATTCATTGCAGTTTCCTGAAGGCAGCTTGCTGGGTAATTTAGTGGGTAGAAGTGATGTAGTCGGTTCTGGAAGGTCGGTGGAGGATTTGAGACTTAATCCAAGATCCTTCATGGGATAGGAAGTGGGTCTCTTTAATTTCGTTTCCTTTGGCGCAGAGCCAGCGAGCTCTGCATTCTCTGTTCCTGGTGTCTTGGGGGTCTCGTCTGTTTTCTTAACCACCTTCTTAACCTTCCGCACCAAAGTGGTTGTACTTGAGGTAGTTGTAGAAGCGATTTTCGTTGCCTCCGGCTCATTGGACTCTTTGGGTTTCAACTTCTTTATCTTCTTAATGGTGGACGTCTCTTCTCTTTTATCCGACTCCTGAGCCTGATCATGTTGACTTCTTACAGCGGACAGGAGCTGCAGCTCCTGGAGGATTTTATCCGCCAGTTCGTGCTTGTCTAGTTCCGTTTCCAATTCTCGAGCCTTCGAAACACTCCGTTGCCGGGATGTTGATGTCCTGACAGTATCCCTAACTTGGCCATTTGATTCGGCATCTGTAAACAGCTCCATGCTCTTGTTGCGTGAATGGCGCATGGAGGATCTAATGGGTGCTGTTTCTGCAGGTTGCTCCGCTTGCTCCACATTGGGCAAACTATGCTTGCGACGCCTCAAGTCCTGTGCCTGGGTCTGCTCCTGATCCTGGCGATCGATTGACTTTTCTCGTATTTCCCTGAGCATGCTCTGGGTTTCCCGATCCCTAGGTTCATCAAAGAAGTCGGGACGCAGAAAGCGGGAAATTCGACGCTGCGAGGAACGTCCAACCCTCAAGGAACTGGTGCCTTCAGTGGCAGCAACTTGCGGCAGTTGCGGTGGAGGCGAGAGACATCCACTCGGAGGACGTCCTAGTCCACCACTGTATCGCTTCTCTGGCCCATCCTTTGAAGCTATCGATGGACTCACATTGCTGGACTTGCTCAGATACGGCGAATAGTACTTGTACTTTTCGCTAATGTCGCTGGTGTAAGTGCTGCTGCTGCAGAGTGAGGATTTCCCATAGTCATCCCTACAGACACTGCTGCTGCGGCTTTTGGTCGTTTGGGCAGTGCGGCTGTCGGCATCCTGACCAGAATTTTGCGTGGGCGCCTGGCTGCGACTGAGGCTTCGCCTGTAAATCGCTGTACTTGCTGAAGTCGTCTTGGGGGCGTCAGTGGTCAGTGGTTTGGGCAGCTCCTCCGGTTGCTGTTGCTCCGGCTGGTAGCCCCTTCCGCCGCTTTGGCTGCGCTTGTACACCTTGGGAGTGGAGGAACTACTGGGTGCGCTGGTCTGGACGCTCAGGGTGCGTGATAGTTTGCGAGCTTGAATGGGTGGCAGTTTTGCAAGTAGCTGTTCCTGGAAACACTTGGGCAATCCGGGAGTTATGCTAGACAGGGTTTCCAGGTCTTTCTTGCTGAGACGCAGTCTCGAAAGATCCAAATCGGCCAGGTCCAGGGGCTCCTCATTGTTTGCTGTGCTGGTTGAAGAGCCCGTGGTGGAACCCTTTTCCACTTGGGCAGGAGCTGAACTGGGCTTGCTCTTGCCTTGATGATGACCTGCGAATGGTTAAGATGCCATGGACAATATAATAATATGGCCTATCTTATAGAGAGCAAAAGAAACGTCTATGTGATTAAAAAATAATTCCACTTACTTGCCAAATGAACTGATCAATTTCAATTATTCTGGGTTACTTACATGGCGATTACAATGATTTGTAGATTGATTGATTGACTGCCCCACTTCATCAGCCCCATAGATCTGAAAACTTTTCTCGTTCTCGTTTTGGCAACCAAAAGAATTACTTTCCAGAGACGCAATCAAAGCGGAGAAGCTTCAACTCGAACACTTAACAAACTTGCAGGATGGAGGATTACGAGTATCCAACAAAGGTTAACAAAATCATAAAACAACTGGGATTAGCTTACGTGCAGGAATACGAAAACGGGCGGTAACAAAAATGCTGGTCAATTTGGATTTCATGTTTTATTTCACTTGGTGTTGGTATAAAAATAGTTTCATATTTTATGGTACTTCTGATTAAGTGTTTAGTTCTCGGTTATCAGTTTTTTGGGTATTCACTTTTCATCTACCGATTTTAGTATTAGATATTAAGTAAGAGTAAAAGTATTGCTTAGTTGGTATGCTTGAAGCTTTTGCGCTAGAGGAATTGCTTGACTGAGGCGAATGGATTTGAGTAAAAATGACTGGAGTATGTTTAACTCGTTGAGGTTTAAAATTAATTTTAAAATCAAAATCACAATAATACAATGCTCATTGTACTGGGGGAATGTGGTTGCTGCCTTAAATAAAATGTACACGGTTTTCCATTCAATTTTTAAAAAATATAATAACAGTTAAAAGTCGAATTCCAGCTGCTCGGCTGGCAGTTAATTAAAAAGTTTTTCAATTGAATAGCGAAAGTGAAGACAAGTATTTAAACAACAAACAGATATGCTAATCGAATTTTGGCAACATAAAAAATGGAACTTGTTGTTTGGGCAGTCTACTAGGAGCAGCACCATCCTCCAGCCACCTACACAACCACCCACTTGGCTTGGCTTATGGCTTCCTTGGCCCGGTGGTTGTGGTGTTGATGTTGGTGGTGGTGGTGCTGGTGCTACTGCTAGTGGTTTTGGCCAGCTGGGGTGTGGTTGCGGTTATGGCCGGGATGACTGTTGGCGGTCTGCTCCTGCCGTTGGCTTTTGCGTTTGCGTTGTTACTGCTGCAATTGCTGTTGGTGGTGGTCGTGGTGGTTATTGTTAGCTGCTTCGGAACGCCGGCTACGGCTACGGCCACCGTTTTGGCCGTGGTCGTGGCAGTGGCGAAATGGCCCGGATGCGATTTGTTGGCGATTCTGAACGGACTCTGGTTAATGGTTATAACATGCTTTGTGGGCGTGGTAGTAGTAGTTAAAGTAGTTAAACCAACTGTAAACGAAAGTAAGTACGAAACGTGTGTAAACGGCCAATAATAAAATCATTATTTGGTAATACATCGAATCATCGGCTGGTGAATTGCAAATCACTCAAATAACACTCTACTAACTACGATTCACTACGGATATGGTATTCGATCATGACTTTCGGGGGTTAGGATTTCTCTACGGTATGGAATGATGATGAACGTAACAAGTTTGAGATTAGTAGCTGAGATAGAGAGAGAGAGTTTCGGTTCTGTACATTATCGTATTCAAAGTTTTGGACATTTTTTTCTTGGGTTTGCCCCATCACGAACTCTGCTTCACATCAAAAGAGATTGCCGTTTGGGATCACAATTACAAATTACTCTATTAACAATTTATCCAAAAAAAAAGCCCAGAACTCAGATATTTGTTTTTGTTTTTTTTTTTACAATTTTTTTAGTGCCAAGTTAGTTGTTGGTTGGTTGGTTTTTAGCTGGTTTGTTGGCGGTTTTTTTAACAGCGTGGACAGAGTCAACTACATTGAGAAGCTTTGGGTGTGTTGGTAGGTTGGTGCGCATGTATTTGTATTGGCAGGTATGTGTGTGCGTGTGAGCTTAGTGGTGTTAAACAAATAAACTTCTTGTACAACACAAATTTTGGTTTTAATTTCGTTTACTGATTATTCGGCTTTTGGCATTTTCAGGCTCAAATTTTGTTTGTAACTAATAAAAAACATCAAAAAATTAGAAGAAGAACTGGGAAAATCAACTTGAAACTTTGTCTTTGGTTTTTGGGGTTAGCGCATTAGAAAACTTGTAGTTTGTTTGTTTATTGTTGGTGAGGGATAGATATACATATATATATATCTGGAAATATATATATACTATATATATTTGTATATAACGAGTTGGTAAAACTAAAACAAATTTAAGGTAGCGGGGCCATTTGCATAAAAAACTGTACAACAATTAATTTACCAAAGAAAGTATAGATCGAACAATTCTTTTGGTTGCGAAAACAAAATCTCAGTGGTCACCTCAAATAAAATAAGAAAAGGTAGGTTTTGTCTTCTTTCATTTTGAATTGTATTTTTTATTGTCATCTATGTGTGGTTGTTCTCACTGCAAAACGTAGTAAATTTATTTATTTATTTATTAGGTGTTGGTTTCATTCGCTTTAGTTTATTTCATTGTTAACAATAAGTACAATCTCCTTATTTCGCCATCAACATTTTCATTTTCATTTTCATTTTCATCATCATCTCAATTCGAATAACATTTAGGTCAAGGGTTAAGCCTGATTCGGGTTCGCCATACATGAATATATATATTCCTTGAGCATTTCTCTATATGCATGTTACTGCGCTGGTATACAGAACTTTGAATACGATTTGATTACACTTTTATTGACTTAACAAATTCTTGGCTCTTCCTTGCATTGTAATTTCATTTTCATCATCATTGCATGAGTGCAGACAAAAATTTGAAAGGCAAATAATAAACAGTGGTAAATAATAATAAATAAATAAATAGTGCATAAGTTAAAGTAGGAAGTGGAGTGGGTTTTGCTTTTTCTGTAGAGCAATAAATAGATTTAGGTTTGTAAGCGTCAGCGGCATTAAGGGTTAATAACAAAAGAGTGGTGTTCTAAGACAGACAGCATTTAGATATATATGTATATATATATATATATATATAGTTATAGATAGTTCACTGGATAGAGATAGATATAGAGTGAATATTGATAGAGATTGAATTATGCTATTAAGAACTGTGCGCGCACACAAAACAGTAAATCAAATAAATATAGTCTTCAACGGAAATAATGGTTTTGTCATTGTTTAAGTATTAATTGGCATTTTCACTTGATAATTACAGTAGACACTTATGATTAATTGTGTTGCGTTTATTTTTGTTTGGCTATTTTGTTTTGTCTGGGTTTTATGGGACAATATAAGGTTTAGACTAATTAGACAAGGTAATTCACTTGATCGGTGATCTGTGTTCAGTTGATTGCTTGTTTTGTTTAGCAGACATCAAAAACTACTTGAAATAAAACAGGTTTAAGTATACGATATAGGCATATTGAAATTGAAAGTACTCTTATTTACGTAGCATACGTTGCAGCGCATTTCTTTAGTTCTACTATTTGTTTTTCTCTTTTCTGTTTGTCTGTGTGGTTGCTTCATCGTTGCGGCATCAGATTTCCGGCACTTTTCCGGCTCTGACTGGCGTGTCTCACTACTGATCTAGGTATTTACTCTTTATTCTGTGATATTCACCTCTTGGCAGCGTGGCCCCCGTGCGCGAGAACATCGATTCCATGTCGCTGCCCAGATCCCGGGACATGCTGTGCCGCCACGGAGTTTCCAGTCCGCTCCTGTTGCTGCTGTTCAGGCGGCTGTGAAGGATATCAGATAGTTGGAACGTCAGAACGGTTGGACACAGCTGAGAACAATGCATTAGCGACTTCGCTGCTTATCGAACTTTCTGCCGAGGGACTTGCACATTACACACGGTACGCTACACGTTGCCAACTTACAGGCAGCATTTGGGGGCATGCCCCAGCCAACGACGCAGCCGCCCCGTAATGTCCAAGGCCCTCAGCCAGCGCTCCCCGCACCTGGAAGCAGGAGGAGGTGCAGGAGCAGGTGAGAAATAGCCAGGTATAGGGCGGAATTGATGTATGTATGGATTGATGGATGGCGGTTTAATTGGGCGAGGCTGAAGCGAGATTGTGGTGGCTTAAAGGCGGCGTACAGTGAGTTCCAGCACCAAATTTAGTCGCAATTAAATGGCCAGATATGAAATGCATTTCGCAAGCCAGCCATTTAAGTACTAAAGTGTTTTTGAAACAGGAAACACCCTTCAGTCCTAGAAATTCGTTTAAATTTGGTCATTGAACACACTGTACCTTTAGCATGGGGTTAAAAGCTCTGGACCAATTAAAATGTAATTTTGGAGCCTTAGTACTTACACTTTCTTCTTCTCGACCGTTTCGCTATAAGTATAACTAACTTGAGATCTAAGCACACTTTGCGAATAATTAGTTTAAGCATGGTTGGTGAGTTTTTTTGTTTGAATTGTTAGATGGAAGGCATGTGGAGGGCAGCATGTAAGAAATGGACAACAAATTTGCAGTTAATGTCGGTGGATGGAGTTAAAGCCATTCAAGTCATTCAATGGTTAGGCTAGGACTTAAAGCTGAATAGCAAATCGCGTTCGTCTTTGGCCAAGAGAAGCCGGCTCCTAGTCAACTCACTTTCCGGGAGAGTCAACTCCAGCAGAATTTAATGAAATTATTAACTAGAGCCAGTGCCGTGACACGTTTGCATAAGCTGACTAACTGACTGGCAGCCGGTTGGATGGCAATCAACTTTAGTTGCCACTCCAACTCCAACTCCGGTCCACTTCAACCTCAAATCCCCTCCCCCCTATCGCTGAGGAGGCACACTCACTTGGCAAAGGGACTGCCCTGGCTCCAGAATGGACTGTGACTTTGGGCCTGCCGCGAAATGTCCGTGAGCAGGCGACTAGAATGACTGGGGAATCCGACCGTCAGGTCACTGTTGACATTCAGGCGATTCGTCAGGGCCCGCACCTAGAAATGGGCAAAAGGAGCATGGGCACCCGATGAGAGATGGGCCACATTACGGCGGACAGATGACGTCTTACCCGCTGCAGCAAAGTCGAGAACAGATTCTCCGCCGTGAGTATCTCAAAGCCATCATCGTCGTCATCGTCCTCCTCGTTGGAGCTTTGCGAATCGTTGTCTTGACTAATTTTCTTGACAGGTCTTGAGCTTCTGCGGGTGTATCAAATAGGAGAAAAAGAAAGATAGATTTGCATGAGGATGAGTATAACCGAATCAAACGGCAGTTAGGGAGGCTGCGAGGAGAAAACTGTGCGAATCAGATTCAATTTAGCAATCCTGTTACGTATTCATGCTGTGCACTCACAGAAAATGTATTACAATAAGGAAAAAATATACCAAATATACGTGTATATATCAATTTAAAAATAAATATATTTAAATATTAATTTAATAACTTTAAACGATTTTGGGAAATATTTAATCCCAATTGGGAGAAATATTTAGCAACAATTTCCCTTATCGCAAGCCAGAGGAAAGTCTATCCGATAAAGATAGGAGTAATCGGAAGTTAAGGATGCTGGCAAACCTGAGTCGGTGCGGGGTGAAGCGTGCCTCCTCCTCGGCTCCTCCGCTGACGCCATCCCGGGTAATCGACGTGGTGCGCATCTTCTGGAATGGCGAGCCCTCATCGAAGCCTGCCTCGCTCAACAGTGAGCTGCATACGAAATGAAATTTCAGTGAGGAAAACTGCACGGGCCAAGCGAAACTTCAACTTTAAACCATACCCAATCCGACGGGAGGGACGCATGCGGGTGAACGTGGAGCGACTGCTGGTGGTGTGGCTCGATTCCGATGGCTCCACGCTGCGTTCCCGGGGCGTAATGAAGCCGCCACCCTCGACGGCAATCGGGATGATAAACTCCCGCGGACTCTTCTTGATGGGCTGCGAGGTGCTCGTAATGGTGGCCTGCGACATGTTCGTGGCCGTGGTGGTAGCCTCGGACTCGGATTCCACCGTCGACTGCCGTGACAGCGAGCCGGAACTGCAAAAGGTCATGAAGCATGCAAAATCAATCATAAGCTTACACAGGAAATTAAGTTTTTACGACGTTGAAGAGAGGGCTAATTACGTATTTATCGCGTATATGAATAGATTTTTCGCAGCTAAATAGAACTATAGGTACCCCACATAGTGTCTTCTTTAAAGGAATCAGTACCGAATCAAAAAAAAAATTAAGTGCGAGAGCTGTAAACCTGAACCCTTTAATTTGGACACCCATTTAAGCAATTACATCGAATGTTCCATACGAGGAGACAGTGAGAAATGGAGGCAATAAAGTGCGAATTATATGGCCATCGTCTCTTATCTCGTACTCACCGCGTGGTTGTGTTGGAACTGGTGCGCCCATAAGCGTGCTGCGTGGGCGGTCGCTGGATGGTGATGACGTGCTCCTTGGGCTCCAGACTGGTGGCCCTCGCCTGCAGCGTTGTCTTGATGGGGCTGTAGGGGATGGGGCCCTCGCGGGGCGGGGCACTGCGCAGATCGGCCACCGGATGTTGCATCTCGGTGCTGAAACGCATCGCCGGCTGGGGAGGAGCCCCACCTTGTTCCGGGATTCGCGGCTTAATGTCCAGCTGGACCTCCGCCTTGGCGTTAATCTTGCGACGCGGCAGGGTGGCCGATTTCAGGGTAATCGAAGCCGTCGATGTCTTGACCGCTCCTGGGGGAGTTGGAGGCCCTTCGACACCCGGTGAAGCTGCAGATTAAAGAGTACAACAATTACTTCAAGTTAATCCAATCGTATGTATACATGTTGAATGGTGCAAGAGGAACAAGTAAGCAATTAAAGCATCAGTAACAGTAAGAGAACACAATAGAATAGTAACTTGTCATTGAGGCCAAAGGAGTGCAGTTCGAGGGTTAAGGCGCGCCTAAGTGTTTTTAGGGGGTTAAGCCGAGACTACTACTTGAAAGTCAGAACAAAAACGAGCACGAACAACAACGACTGCAACAGCAGCAGCAGCAACATCAACATCAACATCAACTTCAACAACTTCAACAACGAGAACTACAACCACACATCGAGAACAAACAACGACCAAGGAAAAGGTAGAGCCATAGATTTGGGTTTTCCGGGTGTGAATTGTTGGATAGGGAAAGCCAGGAGCACCAAGCCAGGGCAATTACTAACTGATTAACCTTTGACTTCTCCAAGGGCCAGCCAGTGTTCATCTAGCAAGGGGAGCGGAAAAAATACAAGTAATCGAGGAACGCAACAGGAAACGGAAACGGATTGAGTGAATTGCTTCGGTTTTTTTCGGTATTTTGTTTTTTAGCAGGCACACATAGCACAAAGCACATGTTTTTTTGGTTTTTGGTTTTGGTTGTATTGGTTTCGGATATACGGATACGGATTCGGTGGGGTTTCTGTTTTTTCTTTTCTTTTGGAGCCGCTGCCAAGACTTACATTTCAGCCACATAGCCACAGGCAAGGCACATGTAGCACTGGCACTGGTATTGGCATTGGTATTGAGTGTGTCTTGAGCTTGATTATGATTAAATGGTCTCGTGCGCGAATTGACATTGTAATTGACATTGGGCATCGTGTTGCAGTTGCCTATGTTGCTGCTGTTGCATCTGCTGTTGCTGCTGCTGCTGCTGCCGCTGGCACCACTGTTGCTGTTGCCTCCATAGTAGTTGCTGTTGGCTTGGCCGGCGTAGGCGTGGCTGGCGGCATATTGTGGCGATGGAGGCGGCGTGAATTGGGCTGAACTTGGCTTCTGATCCTCCTGGCAACGCTGCTGATATTGCTGCTGCAGCATCTTGAAGGGACTACACTGAATTTGTGGCGGCTGGAAAATGCTGGCCGTGCTGTAGGAAGCCTGCGGTTGCCAGGTGGCTGGCCTTCGATTTGCTGGCTGATTACCTGGACTGAGCAGTCCACCTCCGAAAATCCTTTGCTGTATCGTTTGCTTGGCCACAGCCAATGCATTCGGTGTTATTAGCACTGGCGGTGCCGTTTGTGGTCCACAAATCGGTGGCGATGTTGCTGCGGTGCCCGGAGATGTGGCTCCCGAATAGCCCATAAAATTGCAGCCACTCTGTGCGCGCTTGGGTGCATTGTTCCCGGGCGCACCACCCACACCACTAGCACCACTTGCTACACCAGCACCACCCATGCCATTGCCAAAGCCGTTGCCGATGCCATAAAACGGTGTTGGCCTGCGTATCACTAAAATTAAGATGATGAGTCAATGAATATGATGAGCATGTATGGCAGATAGGGTGGGTCGATCAGTATGAAAAAATGCGCTGGAATTCTAACAATACTCCTTAAATATCTCCGTTTAATTCAATAGAATCATATTTAAATAGCCAAATCAAAAGGTATAAGGTATTAAATGTTGATAGGACGAAGTTTATCTGCAAGAACTTTAACTTTCGATTTAAAACATTAACCAATTTCAATAATAATTGACAATAATAAAATGACCTTTCACTTGGGAAGCTGGATATTAACTTTGCAAAAAGTTCACTTCAAGTTTTAATATTTAAGTCCATACAAATCGATCCACCCCAAAAACAATGAGGTATTCAGCACGAGAGGGAACGAAAGACAAAAGACAGGTGAGTTCGATGATGATGATGATGACGAGTGTATATTTTGCTTGAGGATTTCATTTTCATTTTTTTTCTTTTTTTTTTCTGTGTGGCTTTGTGGATTGGCCAAGCGAAATTGCAAATTGGAAAGGAGGATTCGCTTCGATTTGTTGGTTCTTCAGATGAAGTTCGGTGAGTGTGAGCAGGAGATTATATTCCAAAAGCCAAATATAATCCATGCAGCACTCGGCTTGCAAAACGTTCACATACACATTGAAAATGGAAAGGAATTAAATATATATGCCAAAGTAAATATAGAAAACAAGACGATGGCACCAGGTATTGTGCAAGTACAAGTCAAACGATAGTTGTAGGTAAATAAAATTTATATAAAACGAAAATTGACTAAAATACAGCCTAAGCAAATGCAAAATCAAACAACCACGTACTATACTTTGTTTAAACTCGGATCAATAATAAAATTTACTTGATTTTCTTTTACTTTTAACAGGAACGCATTTATTGCCACTTTATTAACTGGCGTTTGACTTGTACCCTGATGCACAACCAGAACCTGGATACTAGTGCTAAGTAATGCTAGTAGTCAACTTGTAAGCGCTGCGTGGTTTAGCTTAACTTAGGTACGGATATCATAATCACTAGAATCTAGGATCTTAGAATCTGTCATGCCGAGATCACTCACCTGGTTGTATGGCATTTCCGATAATGGCGCGGGCGTTCTTCAACTTACGCTCGCGCTCCTGCTGAGTGGCCGGTTCACTGACGCCAATGGTCTCCGTTTGGGCACACAGCTGGTCCACCTCCTTGCTGGACTCGTTTTGGGCCTGCTGCAGCAGGGCAATGGAGTTCTCCATGGAGCGGCGTGCCTCATCCAGCGAAATGGAGGCCACCGAGTTCTTGGAATCGCTGCCCTCCAGCGATTGGGCCACCACTGGCGATGGTGGCGGAGTGTTCAAGGCTTCGGCTTCCTGGGCGGCCGCCGCCGCTGCTGCAACCTGTTCCTGAGCCCTCAATTCACCGGGCGTAGGTCCTTCTGCAGCCGGTGGATTGGTGGCCTTCTTTTCGAACTCCTTTTTAAAACTGCCCACACTGACACCCGGTATGCTGAGCTTTTTGGGTTTCTCGGGAGCGGCTGCAGCCACTGGTGGCGGGGGCTGGAACTTCTCCGCAGTTTCTAGGATGCGCGATTTCCGACGCTCCGCATTGAATTTGTTCAGTGTGGACTCATCCTGCAGGCTGCACTTGCGGACGAAGGGTGGTGGAGCCACTGCGCTCACAGGCGCCGCGGCCTTGGAGGCACTTTCATTGATGGCATTCACCAGATCTGCGGTCTTGTACTTGTTCACATACTTCTTGATCACCTTAGTGGCATCCTTTTCCTCGGGCGTTTCAACAACGGCATCCAGTTTACCCCTGGTGGCTTGGCGAGCCACGGGTGTGGGTGCCGGTGGTGCAGGTGCCGCAGTTGTGGTGGTGCTATTGGTGCCGTCTCCCATTAGCTGTTCGCATAGGTCACCCACCGCTTGCATGTCTTTCTGGGAGTAACTGGGAGCTGGGAGCTCCTCTGGTATATTGGCAATCGTCTCCGCCTCCATGAGCGTGGCTTGGGGTTCGATGATTGTCGGTGGTGCTTCAGTCAGTGGTGCACCATCCTTGCTGATCACAAACGAGCTATTGGCCGGCTTCTCCTTCTTTTTGGCTGTGGTTCCGGCTGCATTCTCCGTGGAAACAGTGGGCTGCAGTTTCCTCTTCGTCTGCACCGGACTCTGGGCGGGGGTAATGGTCCTGGTGGGTGAGGGCATCAAGGCGGCTTCTCCTCCAGCTGGAAACACGAAACAGGCAGAGAAAGAGAGAGAGAGAGAGAGAGAAAGGGTGGCGTGGTTTAATGAGTTTGGTTAAATGACTTTAGTTTCAAATGGTTTGGTACACTCGCAAGTGATGGGATTGTGTGTTTGGATTTTGGTTCCAGGAGGAGGATCAGTTAGTGGGTAAAAGGGATTGGTCGGTTGGTGTCGGTTGTGTATTGGGCAGCCAGTTAGTCTCCATTTATATACACAATAGGGTGGGATAATTTGATGGACAATAGTCTGCACATGCTTGTAATATACGTGTATGCATTTTTCCGATTCCGTCAGTTAAACATTCAGACCATACTTGAATTTAAAGATTTACACCCCACATTTCGTAGATTACACATGTGTTATGTCCGCACAAATCGACCCATCCTATTACAGAAGCATCTCTGCGCGGGTTGCTGCACTGGGGACTTCTATCTCACACACTGGGGACCACTCAAGCGATTTCATAAGCGGCAAGCAGGATAATGGACATCGACTCACCGGCAACCATGTCCAGGATGCGACGTTCCGCCTCCGTGTTCGGCGGTCCCATGTCCCGGATCGAGCCCACCGAGTGCGAGCGGGGTACGCGTTCATTGGCCGCCGCCTTGGCAGCAGCTGCTCCCTCCGCCGACGGCACCACCAACTGATCCGCCGTGATTGTGGCTGGGGTGAGTGAAAGCAGGACATCCAATCGCACGGGGGTCTGATTGGCCAGATCCTCGGCCAGGTCCAGACAGGACACATTATCGTTCTCGTTCACCCACCAGTGCGAGCAGATCTGCTCGATGCTGGCTCGCTTCCTCGGACACACGGTCAGCATGTCCCGGATGAGAGTGGAGGCTCGCGAAGGTTTCCTTGGCTCGTAGTAATCACCCTGGCTGATCTGCTTCACCAGTCGCTTGAAATTGGAGCCATCGAAGGGCATGGATCCGTAGACCAGCGTGTAGAGCAGCACGCCCAGTGACCAGCAGTCCACCTCGGGTCCCTGGTATGGCGTTCCCTCCACGATTTCTGGCGAGGCATAGAGTGGGGAACCGCAAAAGGTGCCCAGCAGTCGCTGGTCATCAAACACATTCGACAACCCAAAATCGGCAATCTAAAGGGGGTACATTTCAAATATTAGTAAGTCATTCCTCACAGTATGATAATCAAAATGTATGCAGTAATGGATGGTAATTGAGATATTCGTACCTTAGCATTGCCCTTCTCGTCCAGCAGGATGTTCTCCAGCTTGAGATCGCGATGGCAGATCTTGTGCTTGTGACAGTAGTAGACGGCGGTGGCCACCTGGCGAAAGATGCGTCGCGCCTCCTCCTCGGTGAGCACCTTCCTTTCAGACAGATAGTCGTAGAGCTCACCGCCAGCGGCGAACTCCATGACTAGCACCATTTTCTCACGATTCTCAAATACTGCGAGTATTAAAAGATTTAATTGGTATTTCTATTTAAGCTGTGCTTAAACTCAATTACCTTCGTAGATGTGAATGATGTTGGGATGATACACTGAGCTCATGATCTGCACCTCGCGACGGATGCGCACCAAATCCGCCTCGGCCTCGATCTTGCACTTCTTGATGGTTTTGATGGCCACCTCCTGGCCGGTTTCCTTATTAATACCTAACTGCACCTTGCCGTAGGTGCCCTGTCCTAGCTTCTTAATAATATCAAATCTGTAAGAAAGGATAATTTACATTTAATAAACTCTTACAGCCCATGAGTATTCATGAGTAGAGTGTATAGTTAAAGTAATTGAGAGCTTTAGTAGCTTTAGTAGCCACTCACCTTTGTCGCAACTTCTTGCGGTGATTGTTCATTTTGACGTTGCCCGTGTTGGCGATGCCGCTCATGATATTGTCTATCTGATCCTGCGGGATTCCCGAAGGATGCGCCACACTGTTCCCGGTGGCATCGAGGCCAGTTGGAGCAGCGGCCTCCGCTCCTCCCGCCGCTCCATTGGGCGCCGTTCCATCGGGTTTGCTTATCACCATGTCTCTGGATGTGGATGGGACTGCAGATCTGTCTGAGATTGCGGTGGCGAAGGCGATGGCGGTGGCGGTGCCGATGCCGGTGACTGCTACTGCTACTGTTTTCCGGGCTGGATATGGGGCTGGGGCTGGGATTGGGTCGGATGTCGAGGCTGCTCCACTAACAGCCGATGCAAATTACTGCAAGAGATGGGGAGACAGGAGATGTGAAATCCGTTAGCAAACTGAGCCAAACACTCGGACAGCCCTCATCCATCAAACGTTCAATCAAATGGGCAATCAATTAATTATCCACGAGGCGAGCGGGTGAAGCGAAGGCAATCGCTCTTGCAACTGACGTATGTAAGGGTAGAATCTGCTCCAAAGTTGCTGGCAAATGTGGCTGCGCTTTTCCCTAGAGCCTGGCTGGCATAAAAGGACGACAGTCACCGAAAATCTACACTCGACCCAGTTTTTAATTATGCCCCAGCAAGGCTGTGCGATTTTGACGACCCAGTTGGTCGGATTGGTGCTGTGGGACAAGGAAGTGCTTAGATTGGACCATCATATTTACCGCGCAGTGTCATAAAGATTTTATTTGTTTAAAAATGTTGTCTTGAACAATATTTTATCAAAATATATACACATATTTCAGGGCTTGCTTCTGATGAGGTGCCAAATAGCTGACACAAACGACACAAATGAACTTTATTGTCAAGGGAAGGAATGTTAAAGATGAACTGATATTTTGAATTGCTTTTAAATGCCGAAATTTGAAAATAATTTCAAGATTCCACTGATATAATGCTATTGTTTCCATGGGGAACTCTTTTGCAATTGCAAAACGAAATGAAATCCAGCAAGTTGGCTCGCATCCGGCAGACTATCCTTGAAGGTCCGCCAAGTGTCTGGCTTAAAGTGGTCACTTGTGATGCCACCTAACCGCCATCTCCTCCTCCGTTTCGTTTCGGGTATTGTGCTGTCTGAATGTGGATTGCGATGCTATTAGAGAACTAATCTATCAGCATTGTGGAGCAGTTGCAGTTGCAGTAGTGCAACTATGAGTACTTGCCTGCTCTTAAGCTGCAGCGTTTTGTCTCTGACAGTTATGACCGACGGACTGGCAAGGCAAGCCAAGTCTGAGGGAAACCCCCAGTAAATATGGTCGAGGTGGTGGTGGATGAGGAGATACGGACAGATAGAAGACACTCTAGGGTCTCCCCTTTAGCTGGCATCGTTCCAATTATAAATGTGCACTTGATGGCTAGTAAATTAAAGTGTAACCACAACAGAAACCCAGGCAGCCGGGGGCCATCTGCGGATGCGGAGTTGGGCACGAGCCACCACCACCGACAATAACAATGCCTGGCTGCAATTGTATCTTAAAGATACGATTACACAGATGCATAACAAATGCGCGAGGCACGCGTGCACCTCTCCCTGTCCCCATCATTCCCTTACTTCTCACACACATAAATAAGTTAATCTGTACACGCAATAATATGGCCAGCACCCTCTTACAGAGAAAGAAAAATAAATATTAATTTCATTTCATATGTTATAAAATTAACTCTTTGTTTGGCATCTTCAAGATTGTTCCACGAAGTTTGTAGTTTTAAGAAACAACTAATGTGATAGATTGTTAAGCTTAAATAGGTATCTGCTTTTTCACAGTGCACAAGAAAAGGGAGAGTGGCACTGATTCCTTTTGGTATTATATATCTTGGGCATCTGTGTTTGGGTAAAGCCAAAGCCAAAGCCAAATCCAAATCCAAATCCAAATCCAAAATCAAAATCAGGGCAACGAACAGTTTTCAAAGTGCGCTGAACTCGACGCTGGCCGTTTGCCGATTGCCGATTGCCCGATGCCTTCAATTTCGCATCTGCAAGATACAATAACATTGCGAGGCGTCTAGTCTTTGCTATTTATTTATTTGTTCTAGTAGGAGCCACGTTCCTATTTCTCGTTCTTTTTTTGCTACTTTTTGGCACTCAGACAGCACATGTCATTGAGCAGCCAGCGAAACAACTAACTATGCGAATGCGATGAGGATGGCACCCGGCAGAGATAAGCACGAGCGGAGACGGCGACCACGCCCCCTATCCACCGCACGCCCCCTATCCACCAGTCAGAAGTCCCGGGCAGTCAGAAGTTGTTGAAATATCTGCGCTTGCTTTTCCGTCAGTTTGGAATTTCTTGCATCGCTGTCGTTTACGTAAAGGGAAAATATTTTCTTATATTCCTTTCACTTCTTCTATTTTCGTTATATTTTCGTTTTTTTTTCGGCTTCTGCTGCTGTTTTCAACAGGAACAGCAACAATAAATTCCATCCAGATAGGCAATGTAAATATGCAAATGAGAATGTTTTTCTGGGTCAAGTCAAGTGCGACATTTTGGCCAAGTTATTTCTGGGACTGTCTCAAAATATTTGATGTTTGCCGGTCCACTGGAATTCCTTGCGAGCGATGCGATCCATTCAGGCGGTAAATTCATCATATAATCGAGAATAATAGCAGGAATTAATGGCCGGCCATAAAGTGATGATAAAAATCGTGTTGGCCATAGAGAAATAAAATAAATGCAATGCCATAATTGAATTCAAGCTTCAATGTCATTGGGCGGCCGAAAAGTGGGTGGTAAGCGAACAAGTGACAGCACAGCAACAAAGGACAAACATATCGCATAAACTATATATACATATATACAAATATACATATACATATGGCTATGCAGAATGACAAATTATTTGTGTTTTAAGAGAATTCCGCACAGACTCGCAAAATGAACATTCAAATGCCTGTAAATCAATTTCAATGCAATTGTCTGCAAAATTAAATGAATTTCCCTGTTGATAAAACTGATGGGTCTTAATTGAATAGCATTAATGACATCTCCTAGGTGAAGTATTGATGCTCAAGGGCTCAATACAATTCATTGGCAAACATTTAATTTAATAAAAACATTTACAGGCTTACAGCGCTTATGCCATCATAAATGCGAACTTAAACAAACTAAAAAACGCAATTAGCGTAACTTTCAAATAAAAATAGGATGCAAACTAAATAAATTTTGTTAATATTTTCTAGCCCACATGGATTGCATTTATTTGTACATAGAGCTAAGCAGATATACATATATTCTTTTCATACATCAGCGTTATTATACTAATTGAATGTATTAAGCCAATTATAAATAATTCCGATATGTATGCATACAAAATGAAACGTTAATGGAATGCCAAGTATTTAGACAAAGTAAAATTTGCAAACACAGAAATCTGTGTGGTCTGTTGACCTCTTCATATATCAAACAAATTACACTAATTTATTGCATTAGAATAAACATCTTCACTGCCAAACAACATTTTCGTCTATACAAGTCGGGTAATTAAGACAAAGCAAACAGAAAGATACAATGAGAAAACGAATTTATGTTGTCTTAAGTCTAATAAATAATACTCATAGAGATAAATATATACATATATATGTATATATATGTATATGCATATAGCAGTCTGCTTCAGCAATTAAGGCGAATAATGTCGGGCAATGTGAAGTGTCAATAAGTCAAAAAGTGCCCGTTCAATGAACGTAGAACAGCGAAGCAGACAGTCCCACAAATGCCAACCCAAATCAACATCAGCATTAATTGTGTTAAATAAATCGCATGATTTATTGTTTTTGCTCATCTAAATATTCCTGTGAATCTGGCGATAATATTTATGCAATTTATCATAACGCCAGACAGTGGAAACTGGCGGTCGTAAATAAGTTAAGTTGAAGGTCCTCGGGGTTCGGTGGTTAAACTTGGCTCTTGGTGGCAAACGGCAAAAGGCAAGCGGGAAAAACTAAATAAAAATATCGAGCAAATAATTAAAATGTTGGGAAAAAGGAAGGAAAAATTATAAACGTGCAGCATAACAATTCTCTGTTCGCGTAATTTTTCCATTTCGTTTTTTCTCAATGCCGCAGGCTAAACACAAGCCAAACATAAGGCGAAAAAATAAAAATGCTAAATAAAATAAGAGCGCCAGCGAAAGGAACAAGACATGTCAAGCATTTCCTTTGCTTGCACGAAAGTTGGCTAACACACACACGCACAGAGTTGTTGGCTAGCACCCACACACCCACACACACGCAAAACCGGAATACCCACCCACACAAACAAACCGCCATATGCTGAACAACTGAACAACTGAACAACTGAGCAACTGAAAAACTGAAACTTTTCTAGCTGGCTGGTGGAAACAAGAATTTAACGCTTGGCTCTTTATGTCGGTGCCCCAAAGAGCTGCAGGCCAAAAGTTTTCATTTACTCTAGCTTCCCCCACACGAAAATGGCCAACGTACTCACTACCAAAAGCATCTGCGAACGGCAAATGATGAATTCCGCTCAAAGTGTCCCCACGGAAAAGCAAATATTTGCAAATTGGAACCGAATACGAGAAAAGTTTACATTAAACGACGCCACAACTGCAGAACTGCTGAACTGCTGAGCTGCAGCTGAATAATGAGCTCTAAAATTGGAATAGCCACGATAAATAAACGGATTCAAATAAATTCCGCTCAAAACGCCTACGAATTAGACTATAATACTATAATAATACTGGTGCTTTGTTTCGATGGCTTTTGCTATTAAAGGATGGAATTATTTGATTTTTTGAGTAACTGATTGTGATATGTTCCAAAATCTCAGGATATTACGTTAAACGTTACGTTACGTTACGTCAGACAATAGATCATTTAAGACACTTTTATGCATTGTGAATATTATTTTTGAAATATTTTCTAAACTAACTGCAAATTGTTTTAAATTTTTGATGACATGAAAACATTGAACTCGCCTTGTAGCATTTATTATTTTAAAGTAGCAACCTTTTTAAAAATTATTTATGAAACGTTTTATTGTTTACACGTCTCTTTGTCAAACTTTCTGTAATTGGAAGAAAAGGCTAAAGTTATAAGCTCGTTCGCAGTAAACTTTGTTTGAGTTATGCAAAATGTACATATAATACAAGCGAGCTCATTGCAAAATATTTGTCCATCGTAAAGTATCGTCACAGAATTGTGCAAATTTTGATATTTTGATATTTTAGCTCCGCACACTCCGATTTCCTGCCTGAGAATCTCGGGTCTCGAATCTTGGAACCTTCAGTCTGCTCCCAGCTTTTCGTTGTTCTGGTTGGGTTGCCATTGCTTTCGCCACTGCCATCGTCGCCTTTTGTTTGACACTTGAGTTGTGACATTGTTGCCATGGCCAGGTTCGTTGTTCGTCTGCCAGTATCTCCGTGTCGGTCCGTCTGTCCACTTTCACGGATATTGCATTTGACAAAGTGTAGTGAAATAAATGCCCTGCCTAATTGCCAGTTGGGGCAGGTGGTGAAAAGTGGTGGTGATGCTCAAGTTTGTTTACCGACAGACTGACAGACAGCCAGCCAACTAACCAGCCAACCAACCAAGGAGCTTAATTGCAAGCGACCGATTTGGCTCGAACAGGTTGATTGGATATTAATGAGGTCATAAATCTTGGCAACAGGATGTCTGGATATCTGGCTATTCGATTACCTTCTAACAGGGAAAGTAAGGCAGTAAGCATTATGCGTAAGCTGTCGTGTTTGGCTTACAAATTTAATGCATTATTGCACAAGCTATAGGGCCTGATTATATATGCACACTATTTTGTTAGTCTATGTATGCTCGTTGGGAGCGTATTAAATTCAATTAGCTGTGGCATAATGATGCACTTAAGCCAAGTTAACCAAGTCCAACCGGCGTATACGTAATGTTTTTCTGGAACTGAAAACGTTGGCTTCATCTTTGTGCAATTTCCAAGTGCCACCCACACACACACACAGGGAAAATCTGGCCAAGCGGAAAATTGGAAGAGCGACAGAAGTGAACTTTGGGAAAAACCGGAGGAGGAAATATCATGATATATGCTGAATTAATTACGATTAGCATGCAATGCATTTCAATTTCGCTAATTTACAAGATCTAATTTGTGTATAAGGCGGAAATTTGTAATATTTTGTCGGTTTTTCCGCATTTTCTTTTCTAAAGCGGCATTAATGCAGCGGCGAGAGCTGAAAAATTCCTCGAGAGCATCGACAGACGAAGACGTCGCCGTATTTAAAGTCTCGTATCTCCGCACAAGCCAGCAGGAAAACAAAATTAAAAGAAATTTTTATAAATAACTTTTAGCTAACACGCAAGAGGAATTTTTATTTGAGCAAAAGACCAGAAAAGCAGCACTTCAGCAGCATCGCACCATCGCAGCAGTTGAAACAAAAAGTAAAAGCAGCCCAGAGAGGCAGCAACTAGGAAACATACCCCGAAAACTAAATAGCATAGATGAGATAGGGATTGGTGGGCTGGTATCGTTTGGTTTGGTTTGGGATCGTGGAAGACAAAGACCACAAACGAATCTCAAGCCGATTTCGAATCTGAACCTAAAGCCCGAAATATGTGCGCATTTGAAAAAAGGAAGATTTTCCTCTACTCAGGATTGTAATTGCTATGATTTGCTGAGTTTCCTCGTTCCTCGTATATATGGTTTTTTGGGAATAATATTGTTATAGATACACACCAAGCTATTCGCTATCTCTTACATTTTTCTCACTTTTACGGCAGCTTTTCTTATTGCAATTTTTCACGACCAGCTCACACACAATCACACACAAAATTTCACATTTTTACTTTTCGTCAAATTGAAATTGAAAAATGGGTTTCCCTCTTCAACCATACGTAGTATACAATTTTCAAGTATATATTTATACCGTGGACTATCTTCTGTGCACATATATGTAGAATATCTATATATCTATATAGGTATTTTTGGGTATACACGTATGTGTGTATATATATTCGGTATATATACTCGTACAATATAATTCGCGCACTGGCCTCTAGACGCCTTGCTCGCGTTGCTCTATGCGCTCGACTGAAAATTTTTCCTCGAATTTTCCCGAGGAAAATATAGAAATCCGCTGAATATCGCCGCTTGCCGGCGCTCTTCGGGGCCCATTGTTATCCTAAAAATAAATGCACTAAATGCTCTCTCCCCAAATGCCGCATCTCATCGCTCTTTCCCGATCTCTATCTACGAGTATACCGTATACCTCCACCGCACACGGTATAAAACCAACTCTGTCCCCGCTTTTCTCTCACGTGCGTCGGATCCTCCGATCTTCGAGCGAGGCGCGTGCCATAATGGAGCGGCACTACGTGTGTGTGTGTGTGTGTGTGTGTGTGTGTGAACCGAACGGATCGCAATCACGATCACTGCATACAGATATTGTGGTGTCTATAAGGCTATAAGGTTGTTTATACGCATGTGCTGGTGCACATGCATGCGAGTGTATGTATGTGCGTGTATATATAAAAGTGTGTACATACATACACGTATACAACCCATGTAAACAGCTGCTCGAGGGCGGGGGCATTGGCAAATGAGCCATTGATTTATTTAGATATAGTTTCCTCATTGCTCTATCTTTGCTTGTACCAATTGCAGGGCTGGTAGCTAGCTGCAAAGGTCATGGGGGTTGTCGAAAATTACAAGAAATGTTCCTTGATTTATTTGAGAAACTTTGAGAACTTTTACTTGAACTTAAACATTTAATATAACATTTCAGTAATTTAGGCTTGTAAAATAGAATTTCGAATCGTTGCTGGAAATTCTCAGCTACAACTGTTCAGAATTGTTGTGTTGATTGTAAACACAAATGAATGCCAAATTCCATTTGAGCAGCCAGCACATCACACTTGATGGGTAACTTCAGTGTTTGCTCAGGTAATTTTATGTGCATGCCCCAGACACACTTTGGCCAGAGTCTCACATTCTTTTGGCCCTAATACGGAACGGTAAGAGGATGGCAAGCGGCGTGGAATGCCAACGGATGGATGGAAAGACCTGCTGAGTCCCGTTTATCCATCAGGCCGAACTTGCTTGGCATTACTCAATGCTCAGCTGGGTGGCCAACAACATTAATCAACAGAGTCGAAAGCATGTAAACACGCTCACCCGTGCCGTACCCAGTAGCTTTGGCTTTGGCTTTGGCTAGAGCTGGAACTATGTTTGAGCCCATATACTCGCACATAGTGCCACGTCTATCCAACTGGCGAGCACCCTACTCTATTCCTGTGCTCCCCTGTCACTGATTTGGCCCTGACTCTAATACGGCTGCGGCTGTAACTGGATTCGGGACTGGCAATGAGCCTACACTACGAACAAAGTTCCGAACTGAATCTGTAAGCCAAGTCATGAAAGTCATGAATACGTGTGGTGTAGGTATTATTCACAGCAACACATTGCACGGATGTTATGTGCCAAGAGTCCAATGAATTTATTGGATTTTTATCTACAAAAAAAGTTTGTTTACATGCAAATACCAAGAGATTTTTTTGCCAGTGCATATCTAGTTTGCATTTGCATATGGCAGGGCGTGCAAAATGTTTCAAAGCTTATCAGTACGAGGCAAACAAGCGGCTAGAAATGCTTCAGACCACGATGATGGCAACGGTGATGGCGATGATGGCGATGATGATGATGATGATGGTGATGATGATGATAAGATAGTGTGGGGCCAACAGCATAACTGCATTATATAACCCTTTAAATGCCTGTTCAAACATTAAATATTGCATTATGCCAAGTTTATCACCTTTTAGTCGAAGGCAGGGCAAATATTTGCCCGACTCAAAGTGGGCAGACCATATTCCCGTATCCCGTATCCCGTACCCAATCCCGTGTTTCCGCTGAGGAAGCGACCGAGAAATGGAGCGAGCTGACGATCCGAGTCCGGGTAATGTAATTGGAAGGCTATGGCCGGCGGACTGGGGAGCACATGGTTCACCCGGAGGCAGTCGCCGGTCAGACAAATAGACACCAGACAGGCAGTAAGTCAAACCTTAATAGCATCAAGTGAGCTTATATAATTTCCGCACGCCATTTTCACGCGCACTATTATGGCACTGCTGGAAAATGGCATAAGAAGTGGGTCTCTCGAAATGGGGAAAAATAGTGATTTCCAGTAGGCTTATTCAACTTTACTAAATTAAAGTATGCAAGTTACAAAATTGTTGGAGAAAAAACTTACATCAGTTTGGTGGCCATCTTCATACACGTATATGTATAGTCACTGTGAACGACAGTCCACGTAGTGACGAAGTATGCCAACTTACGAATATAACGTTTTTTGAACAGCAAACCCATTTCTTCGAGTACTGGTAAATATTTAATGTGAGTTCGGGTGGGCTTAGGTGTGTGCGTGTGCCATCAAATGATCGACCTAGTTAAGACCTTGCCTTGCCTCGTTTTCGCCTCATGTCTGCACTTGGCGCATGCAACAGCAAAAAGTCACTCAAAAATAAGCAGAAAAAAAAGGAGGAAAAAATAAGGAAAAAAGGAAAGTGCAAAACTTGCATGCCAAAAACGTCGCCAACAAAAGTAAAAAGAAAGACAAGTGAAATCAGAGTGTGGGCGGAGTCGGGAAATCAGGAGGGGGGATGGCGAACCATGTGCGTGCCTGCATTTCGGGTTGCCTTATAAATAAACGCGACATTGCTGGAATTTTGTTTGTGTGCCAACTTCAACCGGAAATGCCATTTTCGCTGACTGCTCAACTTTTTGTTGGTTCAATAACGCCCGGTGGGGAATGAAACAGGAACTTTCTACACATATACACTGCGTATACGTAATATTTGCGTACAGCATACGCGTGCTTTGAGTGGATGGAAGGTGCCCATAAATCGCCAACTTTCGCTTGAATCGACAGCGCATACTTAAAATAGTTTACCATGAAAGTGCCAAGCGATGATTAAAAACGCAACTTGTATGAATTGCAAAAGTTTACCCCACTTTTAGCCCGCAGTTGTACACCGTTTTTATCTGAGATTCTAGTTGGGTGTTAGAATCACCTTATGAGTCTTCGCACAATATTCATATTTAACAGCTTAGTACCTAAGAAACTGTGTCAATTTTGAGGCATTTTTAAAGGTAATAAGGAGACTTCTATATCTTGTTGCAAACATTAAAGCACATGCATTATTCAGTTGCTCTTTTCACAAGTAGTGCAGGTAGCTTTTACCTTTTGCAGCCAAAGTAAATTCCTTTTGCATTACTTTTTTCCGAACTTTTATTTCATGTCACACCTGCATTCATTTCATTGCACGGGGCAAATTTTCTTGCACCTGAATGGGAAATGGGTGGCCAGGTGGCTAAAAGGACGCAATAGCTACAAAATGTCCTTTTCACTTTGCATCTCCGTGTGTGTGTGTGTGTGTGTGGGTGTGTGAGTGTTAGCCAGCTTGTCTGGCTCTGCGTGTGTGTGTGCGCCCTTTAAGCTGTGCGTAATTGACTTTGCATGACGTTGAGATAAGCTTTAGTTATTCCGGCTAATTGTCAGGGGGACAGAGTGCGATAATTGCATTTCTTTTGGAAAATTACAATGACGACATCAAGAGTAAATAGCCTGCAAGAACCAAAAAAAAAAAAAAAAACAAAAAAACACCAAATGAAGCGACTAGTGGGTGCCGGCGATTGCAGTTTGTGCCTTGAGCTGTATAATTATTTTGTGATTTGCTCACTTAATTACACAAGTAAGCCACTCTGCCGAGAGCGACAACAAACACTCACAAACAACATTATCAACATAAGCAACAACAACATCTCGGTTTTCGCTCATTTACTTAATTGAGTTGTCGTTGGCATTGTCGTTGTTGCCCGTTTCTTTTGTGGCCAAGTTGGCGGACCAGGCCAAAACGGCCCAACTAAAGGGGGCGCGGCATGGGGCGTTGTGGTCGACTGCTGTTATTGTTGCTGTGTTGCTTGTGGCATAATTTACGGTCGTAATTGTCGCACATCGTGGCTTTGGCGCGGCTTTTGTTTTTGCTTCCATGCCTCCACGGCTTTTTGTTCGAGTCTCCACTGTACGGTTGACACATGTTGAGAGTCACGCGCTTCACTTGACGCAAATTGCTTGCGGCAACCACTTAATCAGCAACATTTTGCACTCCTTTCGGCCAAGACAAGAGTGCCGGTGCCCAGAACAATTGCACACACACACACACACACACACACAGCAACTGGCGTGCACGTGGCGTATACGTAATGTTCGCAGAAGGACTTGTGCTGGGATGTTGTTTTAGGGGCCTACTTGAATTTGGCACGGATTTTGCGAACGGGCTTGTACTTTAGGCCTAATTGCAATCGATAAGAAGAGTCATTAGGCTGGCACAGTGAACTATGGACTTATATTCTATTTAAATATGTATATTTTAAGCAGCACTGAAAATGGTCAACATTAAATACATACATATTATAAACGGAAAAGAAAATTATTTAATTCTCAGTACTCTCAATTGTGAATGCCATAAAAAACTGAAAGATAAAATTACAATTGCTGTCCTAGCTACAATGCGCGACAATATATTGATACAAAACAGAAATAAAAACATATACGCTTCTTATCCTCCAAAACTCAATTTATTTTTGCCAAAATAATACGCTTTACAGCTGCGAAACGCACTGTGCATATAGATGTTGCCACTTCCGGCCAATGTCCAATTTTGCCTGCTTCTGTAGGACGTTCACATATTTATGCGTTTTATTCATGGATTTTTTTGCGTGGCAAATTATTTTCAGTTAGTGTAAAAAGCTTTTGATTTAGAGCCAACCGTGGTGCAATAAAATGCTCGCATCCAGCACAAAATATTCTGCAATAAAAATGTGTTTATTTCGGCCAGCTACAGCGAAAAGGCCAACAAACAATGGTCGTAACATAAAATGGCTTCCTAGACTCGGGCGCCGCATGTCCGACCAAAAAGTGCGACAAACATTAATAAAAAGTTTTCAGTGCGCCCCCAAAAAAAATGTAAAAAAATGTTACTTTTTTTAGCTGCTTCCTATAAAGTTTTATAGAGCCATGGAGCGAAATATTGGTTTACTTTTACGATGCAATAAATATATGTATTTCATTTATTCCAACAAAAACTATGCTGAAAGCAGGAAAAGAACTCTCGTTAATTGGAAAAGTTTTCAAGCTAGGAATTGATTTTGCATGCATCATTGATTAAAAACCTCATTAATTTTGAGATGTCGGAAAATGCGAATGCACTTTCGCCCAAAATGCTTTTAGCCAATTAGTCAAGCAATTTGCGTGTGTATTGCATTTCTTGAGCACTGTGCTGCGTGACAAATGTTGCTCGTTGCGTTTGTTCATTAATTTCGACATTTAAATGAATGTGCGCAAAAATGACAAACTGTCGCAGTGTGCTTATAATCGTAGCAACCGACTCAAAAAAGCGAAAAAACAAAAAAACAGCTGAAAAACAAACCAACCGCCCACCTCCCACTTTCGAAGGTCGCCGGCACTTCTTGTCACTTATCGCTTGTTGGCTGCGCGAAAAAACACTGGCACACTTTTTTAATTGTTGCCTTCTTATTTTTTATTCACCGACCGCCGCGCTGTCCACTTTCGACGCATTGAGGCTGCTCTGTGGGCCAGGCCCATAAGCGAGCGCCGAAAGAAGCCGAAAAATGAATTTAATTGCTTATTTTTCTGTGTGTTTCGCGCAGCGTTCTGCTGCTTTAAGCACTTTTGCCCATTAAATTAAACTGAAGCGCAGACTGCATGACTCAAAAGGGGGCGGCTATGGCCGGGGGTGGGCGTGGCACGCGCCAGAGAGACGCATGTAATTAAAATGCATATTCAACTTTTGTTTTGTTCCGGCTGGTTCGGGGCTTCCCAAGAGTTTCGTCCCGGGGAAAAGGATTCGCGGCAGGTGACGATGGTGGAGCAGTTTGGGCGGATAGTCTGGGTAGAGGCGCAGTTTAGCAACTGTTGTTGCCAGTTAGTTATTTTTTTGTGTGTTTGCGCCAGAAGTGCCTTTCAGAGGAAAAACATAAACTTAATAAAAACATTCTGTGAAATGCTGGCTTTTTTCTTTTTGCTAAGGAGCGCACATTAGTTGTGAAGCCTTAAAGCGAATTGTGGGAAATTTCAAGCTATTTTATTTTAAGTAAAACTCGAATGAAAATATATCCAACCATTCAACTTTATTCACTCTCCTCCTTGAAATTACTATTCGCTTGAAGTGTGCATAATTTGCAGGTTCGCCCAAACAAATAAGCAGTAATTAAATGCACACAAAAAGAGAAAATAAAATATAAGCGCTGGCAGCAGGGAATATGGCACTCAAAAATTTGCAAATAAATTAGACAAGCGAGTGGCAGTGAAATTTCAAATGCAAAACGATGCATGTGGGCCAATGCGTGTGGGCGTTACCAAAAACAAAAATAAAAGATTAAAAAAACCCTTACATTCCCCTATATATGCAAATGCCATGACAAGAAGAAAAATCCAAACCTAGCCAACAAACTGTCGGCTGTTCATTTTCATTTCGACAGTTTTCTGAATTTAGTTATCTCATGCATTTGCAACTAAAACCACAAACAAAAAAAAAAAAAAGAATCCACTGAATTGGCTTGAGTTGCAATAGCAGATGCAGAAAGCAATTTGTAGAATAATATTATATTTACCTATTTATATGCCCATTTATTATCTGTCGTAATTTAACTTTATGACTTGAAGCTGTTGATTCTAGCGACTTCCGCAATCGATGGTAATATTTACCCTTTTACACGGCCATGAATCACGTGACGAGGTGGCCGAGAGGTTAAGGCGTTGGACTGCTAATCCAATGTGCTCTGCACGCGTGGGTTCGAATCCCATCCTCGTCGTCCGATCTTTTTTGTTTATTTATTTTTCCATTCTATATGTGTTACCAAGTACGCAAATCCGAAAGTTAACACAATTGCACATTTGTTGGCGTTTATTTACTAAATTAATGATTCAATATTCCGTTGCAGAGCGATGAGTTCATGAAATAAATTGCAGCTTCTGATCTCTGAACACATTTTAGCCCTTTGGGCTGTCATCAATTACAAGAAAAAAATGTCGCTTTAATTAAGCAAAAAGCATATTAAGTAATCTGACCCACAGAATATATATTAAATAGCTTCGTTGCTCTTCTGCATTTTACTAGAGTATCGCCAATTTAATTATGCAGATAAGAACTGTTTTTGGTTATTTCCCTTGTGGTTTACATAGTACATTATATAGTACATTTTAGCTGACGGTTCAAGAACTGAGTCCCAAAAATGAAATGAGGCCTACCAAATTTCACACGAGCTTTAAACGGGGATAGCTGTGGTTTCATTACACTTATTGGATTACGCTGTTAATGCACTTAACGCTGCCTTTTTGCATAAATTTAATATGCGACGCATTATTAATTGACTCACGCCGGAAAATGGGGAAAAAGCCAACAGCTGTGGCCGCTGGCCTAGTAAATTATGATTAAAATCACCCGCACACTTACATTAACCCACATACAAGTGCGCATTTGCTTGCGTATACATAATGTATACACCATGTACATACATATATGCAATTAATGGCGATGGTGTGCGGTTAGAAGGGGTTTAACGCAGCTCAGCCGCAACCTTAATGCAGCTAAGAGGGTTTTCCCCACGGAAGTTAATTTAAATCGGAGACTGTGCAGAATATTTCCGTTTCAGGCTTTTCCCAGTGGCAATTCGTGGCTCTTTTGTACGGATTTCTCAGAGAAAGTTGTTATTTAAAGTCTAAGTACGCACTTGCACCAGTTTCCCTTCAATTGCTAGGGGCTTTGAAATACATTTTGGCATTAAGTTTAATGCGATTTTTTAAATTACCTATTCCTCTCAACAGAAATAAAAATATTTTGAATATTAGTTCAAAGTATTGTATACATGCACATTTCAAGCTACAAGCTCATTCCTGACTTTTTTCTGTGTTCAGAATAGATTTTTTTATTACAAGCCGTATGTGTGTATGTGATTAATTGCTTATCACATTTTCTTTTACTCTTCTGGAATTTCACGTTATAAAAAATTCATTCAGATTATATAGTGAAGATTGTCTCATGGAATTTATTGCATGTCAAGCTGCGTTTTCCTCGTCACATAGTCAGTCACATTGTTCAGCCAACTATCGTGGATCATTGTAAAACGCTGTCAATTTCTAAATCTTTCAATCTATAAATTTTTAAAATGGCTAAACGGATAAATACTGCATGTCAAAGCCGTTTTCCGAACTCCGCCCTCACTCCAAGCGGCTCTTCAACCATTTTGGCAATCAAAATCCATCAATAGCTGGCCTGAAATTCGGGCAAGAACAAAAAACAGTCGCTCAGAACAATATACCTCTACCATTTGCATTCTACCAACGGCTTTATGCGTTTCGTATTTTCGATTTATTTTGGCCAAGAGGCATGGATAAAGTGGAACCACAACAAATGGCTCAATACTTCACATTGAAATATGTTAATTATCAAAAACTTGCTGCTGAAACATCCCAATATGGATTAATCTCGGCAAGAAATCTTTGTTCTCGTTCCAACTGCGAAATCAAAGCAACGAAACTATCTCGCAAAACTATTTCAACAGCCGTAATAATAGGAACAACAAAGAGAAACGACAACAAAATAGCTAAATGTACGACATTTGGCTTACAAGAAGCAGGCAAAGGCTAAAATTACAATTGATGGGGTTTACCACAGCTAAAGTGGAGTGTGTATGGGTACACTGTGACAATTTATTGTCATTTAAGTTTCATTCACTTTTATACTATAATACCTCGGTTACTATTGGGGTTTACCCACTAATCCCAATAATACTCTTACACTAATTACTATCTTTTGTTTTATTCCTAGCTAATATCTAACCATTTTTTCATTAGCATTTGCATATCAACATTTTGATTTTCCCCAGTGGTTTGGGAATAGCAAGCGAAAGAGTGGAGACCACAGAGACAACAAGCAATTTTCATATTTTTGGCGCAACGAAAACGCAGGAAACGGGAAGCAGAGTCCAGAGATGGAGATAGAGACGGCAACAGAGGCGGCGAAAGAGACGGCAACAGAGGCGGAGAACAAAAGGCCAGAAGCCATTGCCCATGGCGGAAGAAAGTGGCAGAATGGTTAGCAACTGGGAGTTGGGGGATTCAGACGAGTGGAAGTGGAAAAAGCGAACTCTTGTCGCCCGACAACATTATTTCGGCTATTTTGTATACTCTTGTTGCCCTGGGGGCTTGTCGTTTACATGCATCGATGAACTCTGACCTTATATACCATTTGGCATGCCTCCTTGCATCTGGTTCTGTTTATGTGGCTTACTCTTAAATAATTGTCATTAACTACACAAAGTGCCTGCTTTTGTTTTCAGTGATTTCTTACAAACTATAGATCGACTTTTCCGTTTATAATACCCACTGCATATGTTCCTTTTGATTTATTTGTTATTATTACACGTACATATAAGCTATGGCAAAAACTAAAAGAGTATTTAAGTCTCTGCCATTGTTTTTTCTTCGTTTTTCCAGCTGTCAAACATTTTAAATACTTAGTCTCGCATTATTTTTCTTTTCTGTATTTTTAAAACAAGAAATGGCGCTACGAACGACAACAGCCAAGAGCAGCTGCGAGCTTTATGTCGTCCCATTGACGTTATAATCAAAAATCATATGACGTTTTTCGTTGGCATACCACACCATGCCATACCACACCATGCCATACCATACCATGCCATATAGCATGGTATATAACCAAAGACAGCAAAAAGTTCTTGAGGCAGAACGAAGGAGGACAGCACAAAGGCACTGGCGTAGCCAAGTCCACAGCCATCAATGTAGGTCAGTCCGAAAATAAATTCAAGAAGCGAAATCAAGTAAATAGACTCGCATAAACACAAGGGAAAGCATGGTGATTGCATCAAGTGATGAACTGAAAGGATACCGAATTTGTAAGTCATATAAACCAACGTGTATGAGTAGTTTTGTAGTATAATGTAAACTGTTTATAAACACTAATGTATGTACATATATAATAAGTAAGATACCACACACGAACTTGTATCCCAGGAACCTGGTTACAAACACTTTAAAACTTACTTTAAAATTCATTCAAATAACATTAGTAGTTTAAGTAGTTTAAATAACAGTAGGTGACAGGCTTATCTTGATCTTGGTTCTAGTTTCTTTTTTTTTTAATTAATTAACTCTTTAGTTTGGCCCATCCCACTGAATTTGCTGGGTACTAAAGCCGACTGACGCTGCCTGGCCAAGAAAAGCTCATTGACGTTGTGTTGTCGCTGTCAACGTCATCGTCATCGTCATCGTCATCGCCTCCGGTTGTTGGGGAAAAATTGCAGGCACTCGTTCAGGAGTGCAAAGTTAGGGCCTCGAGGAAAGGGCCGGCGGAGTGAAAGTTTTATTGCCAGGGCGTGCATACGCCAGTGGGTGTTGGGTGTTGGGTGTGGGCGTGACTGGGCGTGCGGCAAATGGATTAAGAGGCGCCGCAGCATGGAGAAGTGGGAGTGGCAAAGCCAGCAGCCGAATCACAAGAAGCTGCAACTGCTAAGACGACAAATGCGTAAGCCTGGAATCGCTTCTGCTTTTGGGCACAGTTCTTAGCCGGAAGAGCTTTATACGACTGGTGGCAAGGGGAGAGCGGCTGGGGAGCGTTGGGGGAGTTAGCTCCATAAACAAGTGTTGATAGCAGATTTCAAGCACGCTCCACGCTGCCAGCCAAAGCAAATCAACTGCTGAAAAGCAGCTTGCTTAAATGGGATTACACCGAATTCTGTGGTTTTCCCCCCATCCTGGGGATATCCGGCTGGGGATGGAAAAGCTGCATTGAACACTTTTCAATGATTTGGTCGTGCCGCGTAGTGCAACTTTCTTGTCCTGATTGCCATTTGTTGGACTAGTGCAAATTTAATGCAGTGACAGCCAAACAAATTGGCAAATTTTCGAGCGGCAACGCGGCGTATGCGTTATTTTATCAGCAGACGGACAGCAGGCAGCCAGCTAACTTTTCCCCCTTCAAACAGATTGGGTATCTGGTTTGTTTCATTTCGACTTAATTAATTTTACAGAAGCCACGGGCCAGAGGAGAAGCGGTTCTTGGGGCAGAGGGATTTCGGAAAACCAAACATGGATCATATAATTAATCAAAGCACTGTGTTGATAGTTGCGGTGCTGCTGGGTTAGAGTTAGCTGCGGTAATTACGCTCCGCAGGATTATGTATGCAGCATTAATCTGCGCAGCTTTCCCGATGTGGGAGTCCTTCAATGACCGCCCCCAATCCCCGATCCCCCGCCCCTTTCTCTGTTTTAGCTTCGCTAATTGATAATACTCGCCTTGGTTCAGGCTGAAGTGCAGCCAGTGTTTCAGCAAGGACTCTTGTATGCTTTAGCTTTCCTTTGTGGTTGTATGTATATTTGTTTGGTTTTTAGTTAGGATTACCGACAGCTTTGAGACTTTATTTATTCCAGTTTGTAGAACAAATAACAGTGATGAGATAGGATTTTATTACTGCTTAAAAGGATATCCAAAAAGTATAGATCAACTAGTAGGAATGTTGAATTTAATAACACCTTTTATGCAATTTGTCCCCTAAATGCTTAAACGTTTACCACTTACTTGTTTCCCCTTTTTAGTGTACGATTCCTATCCAAACACGCTAATAGGCAATGTTTTTGGCCAAAAATACAACCGCCTCTCGATTTATCACGGACAACATAGCAGCCGCGCCCATCGGCAACGCCTCCAGGAAACTCCGTCCATTCTCCCGCTCTATTTTCCCTTTACAACTCACGCAAACTTCCGGCTCAAAACGGACGGCCTTCCTTCCAGCGACAAAAAGCAAAGCTGAAAAAGCCGAAAAACAAATGCAATTTTGGTGCAACCGCCACCAGAAGGATAGCAACGAGCACGCCATCGCTGCCATCGGACATTTGGGTCAGGAATTGTGGGCACTTAATCAGCACTAAACAGGACCACGCCCACGGGATCCCAATCCCGGAAAATTGGGTCTGGGCTGCGCTTCTGATGGCGTGCACGCCACAGGACCTACACAAAAAACATCCTTGACCTTTTTAATGCCATTTTTTTGGGAGGGGGGTGGTGCTGCAATGTTGTGCTACAGGGTAGCATTGTCATGTACAACATTTTGTCGGGCGCAGGTGGGAGAAATTAAACGAGAAGTGCGGGAAGCCGGAGGCGGAGGCGGGGAACTATGTTGAAATGTCATTAACGCCAGCAGCGAGATTTCGCAGGTGAGTTGCCAACAAACGTGTCGCCACTGAGGCGTGGGATCACTACTCTACACTGCGCCAAAAGTTTCAGCCATCTTTGTTTATATTTATAGTTATTTTGAAAACTTGAAGTATCCAATCAAGGGCTTAAAAATTAAGTATCAAAAACCTTTGAAAATTACCTACACAGATGCTAGCTAGATTTCAGATTTCTTGAGCTACTTCCTTGATTTCCCATCCGCTTTCCTTGTTATTTTATGCTTTAATTTCTCCAAGTGTAGTTGCTGCTTGCTGCAGCGCTTGGCGTGTTGATTTAGTGGCATATTTTGCCAGAAATGAGGCACAGACAGCAGAAGGCAGAGGCTGAGGCCGCTGAGCCAGCTGAGGCGACAGCGAAACGTCGTCTAAGTGTGCGCCAGTTGGCTGCATTGCCAGCCTTGACCGATATTCGTGCGCTAAACACAAACACAAAGGCATTAAGCATACACAAACAGGCGAGAACACATTGGCTAACACACACACACACATACACGCCCGCACACCCACACAGACACACACCGCGGCGGTGTGACGAAAAAGTGGCATAAAAATGCAAGAAAATGGGAAAGTCTACGTCCGGTTTCGAAACTTTGTATTCCCTATTTGTGCCAATCGATACTAAGAAAAATATATTTTGTAGCATGTTTTCCATTTTTGTTTACGGAAAGTTTTTCGTTGCAATCCTTTATTTTCATAGAATGTTTATGATGTAATGAAGTCAGAATTAATCTCTGTTATAACCCCATAAACTTGAAGAGCAATAATCGATTTTTATTGCATTAAATATCTGCAAGGCAGCTGATTGCTTGTTAAACCGTATTGCTTCTAGATGTTGCAAGGTAATGGCGGTATTAAAATTTTAAGCTGCTGGAAAAGCCTCTTTGCACTCTCAGATAAAAAAAAAAGTCGAACAATAAAAAGTGCCCGTAAAATCGTCTTGCAGGATGTGCAGCTTTCAGGACAATCGTTCAAGTCTTGCAATTCAGAGGCGACTCTTAACCGAAAATCTCTCTCGGAAAACTCTCCATCGCACACACATACATACATATTTAATGCACTCACTCACAGGCGCACTTTCCCCACTCACACAGGGCCATAAAGCGTTTTAACAAATGGCATCAAATTGATTTTGCCACGCTAAGCATTTTAGGATTTTCAGCGACAGAGGCGCCTGCACTTTTCCACCCATTTTCCTAAAAAAAACCGCAAGGCAATGCCAAAAGTCTGCAGCTCTTTGATTGTGTGTGTGCGAGTTTTGCATATTTGCTACACTGTTCGAAATTGAGGGAAATGGTAAGTGGAGGTGCAGGGCTCGGGAAAACTTTTTACCCCCGCGAATCGTTGGCCCTTTTTAAATTATTTTATTTATACTTTTTATGACCCACCGCGAAACCCACAATATAACCCATATAGCCCAATACATACATACGTATGTGTTTATACAACTATATTTTACCTATACATGTATAAATATATATTTATTTATGTGTGCTGGTTGGGCTGGCACACATATGCGCATCTTTTTTTGATGAGCCTGCACGGCAAAGTGGCTGCATTTTTACCCAGATTTAAAATGATTGCATATGATGGGAAGTCGGAAAGGAGGAGAGGGGTGACAACCCTGGCCGGGATGTGCTCCCCTTTTCCCATCCAATATGTTGCGCTTTTCGGCGGCGCCACCGCCTTTACCTGGTCCACTGAAGCAGCCATTACGATGATGCCACCCATCGTGTGTTGGTTTCGCAAATACATAGTTCTGCCAACTTTGTAGTCCCCCGCTTTTTTGGTGTTAAGCCCCGAATAGGTTGGCTTCTCTGGATGGAATGTAAATAAAGTATTTGCGGTCATTGTGACGGGACAAAAAGCATGACACATGTACGTAAATGAACTGCCAAGGTATTTTCTCAAACAGCCCGGAAAAAAGGTTATAGGAGTTCTTAAAAGAAAGCTGTCAGAAATGAGGAAATCGTAAGGATTTATTTATAATTCTGTTGATCAATTTGGTTGCAGTCAAAAGACCATTTCCATAATATCAATATTTCTCCTATTCTTGTCGTATTTTCATGAAATCAATTACTTTTTGCAGCCATTGCAGAATGCAAATCGTTTGCAAATATTGGACAATGCCTTCAAGAACTCGGATGGCAACGCTTCACTTTCATAACAACCTTTTGAGATGCATTTCGCTCAATATCCTTTCAGTTGCCATCCACATTACAAATTCCATTCGCGCGGTACGCTGTAATCCCCCTCTGGCCGAGGGGGAGGAAACCCATTTGGAGAATCCACAATAAATACTTCTAAACGGTTCGGTTGAGAAGCAAAGCGATTTTGTCCCACCCACGTGACCTCAACCCCCAGCATTACTTAATAATGCGCATAAAAATGCATTCCGGGCATCATCGGGCGGTCCACGTCCAGCAGTACACAGAGGAAAATCTCCACCCCTTTCTTTAAAGGATTCAGAGAAGGAGCACTTATGCTAAAATCTTATATTTTACATTGATTAATGTATGTATGCTATAGTATATTTTGTGCAGTGTATTTACCAAGACAAGGCACTGACAAATGTGTGTGCAGAGAGAATGGCATGGAGGCGAGCAGGATTCAATCCAGCTCCTTGAACTTTATGGCCAGGATAAAAGCAACAAAAGACATGGCCCCACAAAGGCATGTCGATGGCTGGCTGCACATCCCTTCCCGCTTCCATCCCACTGCATCCAGACAAACAAACACCCGCAAACGCAAACACACCTCCTCCGTGCAAACAGCTCATCCGAGCGACATGCATTCTCCTTCTTTACCGCTTGACTGACAACGGACGGCGGCAAAGTGCATTAAGACCTACATTCGTTACGTAACCGAATGCAGAAGTTCCCATTGTCAAAGCATTTGACAAGGAAATTACAATTGTTTTGTTCAATATAGAGGAATCATTTTCAGCAAAAAGATATATTTTTAACAAAATATTATATAAACCTCATTCCATGACCCAATTGAGTTGAAAAACTGAAATACCCCTTTTCAGAAACAGCATCGGAATATACAAGGGAATTTATGTGTGGCTATGTACGTAGGTAACATTGTGGATTTCATTAAGCTCACAAGCAGCAGGTGAATCGGGAAAAGCGGGACGGCGAAGAAAGGCGGGAAATTCACGAGGGAAATGAAGGAGTTGGAGTTGGAGTCGGGAGCTTGGAGCAGCTACTCAAGTCGACATCAACTCCCGGCGGCACCTCAATGAGCTAACAAAGTGCAAAGGCTGCCAGGTGAAAGATCCTCTGGAGAACTAGATACTTGCTGGAGAAGGACAGATGGCATGGCTCCAGAGTGTGTTTGTTTTCGTGCTTCTTTTGTTTGCTGGATGGGTTTTTTGGGGGCGGGATGATTGCAATGTGGAATGCAAAGTGCTTTCTTTCCACTGCAATATTTAACAAAAATATTTTCTACAAGTAACATTTCTCTAGCCCGTAAGTGGGTCAGCCATTTGCCGACTCCCCCATTCCCCAATCCCCATACCCCACCCCCATCAACCCAATATATGTGCTCAGAAATTCAATTTATTTGAAGAGCAGCAGGAGCAAGAAATGGAGGAAGGAGGGGGAGAAACGTCTATAAAAAAACTTTAGCGTTGGCCAAACAAAATTCACTTTGAGCAAATCAAATTAAAATCAATTAAAATTAACAAGCAGGCAGCCGGGAAACCGAAAGCTCCCTTAATACTCAACCACCCACAGCAGTTTGCCCCACTCACCAACAGACCACCGCCCATCGCCCATCGCCCATCGCTTCACACTTGGAGAAAAAACGGACTGTCTATTTGCCTAATATAGCCACCGCCATATAAGCAAATTGTTTTCAGTGCACGCCTCCGCAGCGCAGCGAAATACCAAGCGCATGAATCATGCATTTTTCGCCTTTCGCCACGGCGCTCTTCTTTCTCACCTCTTGTTTTCTGCATTTGTTGCTTCGGCGGCTGAGGTGCGGCAATAAGTAAATTGAGTAGCCGCACGTCCCCGCCCCCCCAAAAATTCGTTGATAAGCGCAGACTTTTAGGCAACTCAGCCCCACCAGGAACAACAAGCAAGAGCACCAAAAACAGCGGCGAGTAAATGACACGACCAAAATAAGGGAAAAGGTAAGACAGACTGGTAGTACATTATGTATGCGCGAGTCCAGGTGAGCTGCTCGATTGTTTGCAAATATTTACACCACCTTATCGGCACGTACAATTGTTCACACATATTCACCGAAAGTCAATTTCATGCACTGGAAAAAGCATCGCAATGCGTTTCCCATCTGAGGACCTGAAACTACAGTAGTCGAGCATAAATGTTACCATCTTTATAACTATTTTCGGGCGCTCTTTTAATTGGTATAAAGTGTAGGCTGTTTAACTAAGGTTTTAGAGACTAATGCCCTATAAGATATCACTTATCTTATCATATATGTCTATGATAACAGAAATTCCAAGTTCCGAAAGTGGGAAGAGAAAAAGTTTTGAATTTCGCATGATAAAAACCTGACATTCTTGAATAGTACTTGGGTTTTAAGTCATTGCTATAGCATAGTGATATAAAAATCCCTAATGTAAGATTTCAGATTTTATTTTTTGAAGTGCACCTGCTTTCTGATAAAAACCAGGCATTCTTGAATAGTACTTGGTTTACAAGTCATTGCTAGAGCATAATGATATAAAAATCCCTAATGTAAGATTTTTCGAATTATTAAAAATTTTTTCTATGTCATTCTTTGCAGTGCACCTGCTTTCTGATCGACCGTAGGCTTTCTGTGTTTTGCCGAGGAGAATGAAATGAGCAGAGCGCTTGGCGAGTTGAGTTGGGCTGAGTTGAGTCACCGGGGCGCTTTTAACGGGCCCACTCACCTGGCGCGGCCCACTCACACTCACACTCACACACTCGAATGGAAGGTGTTGATCAGAGCAGCGCCAACTGATAGTTGGATGCTCGTAGATAAAGTGAGCGATTAATTGGGAACGTGCTGCTGACTGGCGACTGGCGCCATCTAGCGGTGCAACTGAGGCGTAACCGAGTTGTCTAGCCAAAATAACTAGCAAGAAATTAAATGCCGCTCGACACACTCAATTTTCCCTAGCACTTCACACACACTTTCCCCTCGCCACATTTCGCCCACACTCGTGGCCCACAATAGTGAGGCAAGTAGAAAATTGTGTTAGAAACATTTCTAGTTTTTCATTTTGTGTGTGCGTTGCAGTTCTTGGGTTGTTTTCTCAATTTTATTGGCACAAGGTTAGAAAAAACCAAAAACCAAAAAAGAAGCACAGCCAGAAGACCTAGACAAACAGGGGAAATGAAGAAGCGGCAGGCAAGATGAGGCACAAATGACAAAGTTTATTATGCCATGGCTCATTGTTGTGGTGTAGTATGTGGCCCCAACCGAAGACCCAAAGTGCAATGAAACGAGTACGAATGTAAATACAGTAGATATTCTGAGAAACACATACACACACACACACACAGACACACACAGACACACACAGGCACACACAGACACATGTAGGAGTTGTCCCCAAATGAATTTAGTGCAAAATTCATGTTGAATGAAGTGGCTGGCTGGCAGGTAAAACGTTTCTTTTATGCAATTTTAATTGAAACTGAGCAAGAGTCTTTGGCCACAACTCAGTAAATTGGGATACGATAAGCACGAGTCTTTGTCTTATCTCAAAAAAGGAAGTAATTAAGAATCTTGCATTTTCAAGATAAATAATATTGCGTAAGTTAATTTAGAGATACAGATTATAACTGTACACAAATTTTTGAAAAATGTGGGCAGTGCAACTTGTAGAGAAATGTAACTTGGAGCCTGGCGGTATAGTTATACATTTAAATCGCAGACTAGAAAGCTGAAAATCTCAAGCGGTGACGAACGCACACGTGCACAAAGCTTCAGACTGTAAGAGCAAAAGAGAGGGGTAGCAAGAAAGAGAGAGAGAGATAGAGGGGGAGAGTGGGAGAGCGGCTAGACGCGCTCAGCTGAGCACATGACGCTTTTAAGCGCGACTTGAGGCGTAGGCGACTTTGACAGCTGCTGCTCACGTCATAGTTGCCTCTACAGACGCTCACACACACACACACAGGCGCGTTTGGATGCCAGAACTACTGTACACGGTGCAGATGCTGTGTTCGACGCATCTGTGTTGGTGAGACCATACAATTTTTTGTGTGGTCCGCCTCTTTGTGTGGGTGGCGCTTACAAGGCTGTTTGCTGCACATTCACAAAGGCCCGAAAGCAGCGGCCAAAGCAGAACGCAGCTGTTGCTTTTGTTTGGCAGCCCAACAAAATGTTTTTTAGAAAAACCGCTGCCACTGCCGCAACCCACGCCCACACGCCCCGCCCCCGCACCGCCCACGCACAGTGGGAACAACCTTGCGAAGGGCAAACAATTACAAGAGAGCATAAAGCAGAAATGGAGAACACACAGCCACATCCACGGAGGTGACTCCTAGGAAATTTCAGACTAAATTTACTGAGAGGTTTCAAACCAATTAAAAGGGAGTTCGAAAGTATGCTACAATTATTCACAGCTACAGCTGCGTTGCTTTACTGTGGGCAATTCTTAAAACTTTTCTTTTAATGTGCTCTTTATTATATTAACTATTTTATCTAACAAAACTATATGTATATCGTTGAGATGTAAATCTAATTCTTTGGATTTGTTGCCTATAGAGAGGTAATACTGTACTAATGGGCTTTGCAGGGAAATGCAAAAATGTCGACGCAGCAGCGGCAGCAAATGAAAATAAATAACTAAGAGTGGAGGATATGACGTTAAGTAGCTTAGCGTAGTAAAGTGAAAACTCAGAAAACTCAACCATAAACTATCAAAAGCAAAGAGTATTGAATTCTATAATCTTTGTAAAAAAAGCGCACCATGTTTAAAAGAAAGTGTTACTGAAAAAACGCATTTGTTAACACCACACTCAATTAAGTGCAATGCTCGATTTAAAAGTTATTCAAAAAACACCATTTTTCGATTGGGTATCGAACTCGGGACCAAAATTCGCTTTGCTGCAACAGGGAAACATGGACAACTATGTATGTACATATGTATGTACATATACATATGTATATTTGTACATATTTATTTTCACCGCGCAGTTGACTTCATAAACTAATTGCAAGCAAATGGATAAACATAAATTTGCCTTATAGCCAAAGTCGGTTCCAGAAAGAAAAAAAATCGTTACCAAAAGCAAAGGCGCAGAAACAACAAAGGAACTGCGGTGAAATGTAGTTGTTGTTTGGTTGCCTGTTTGCTGCCATCTACAAAACGTACATAATTGTTGTTGTAGTTCATTAACGTCAACACCGACACGCTCAAGTCGTTTTTCTGCTGTATTTTGTGTGTGTATTTGTATTGGCCTTTTCGGCCGGCATAAAATATTTTTGAAATAAGACGCGGCGGAACGGAAATATGGTGCTGTTCACAGGGTGATGTTTATGCATTTCATTGAAAAAATGGTTTTCAAAGCGAAATATAATTTGTATAACGCTAAAATACGTATACATACCGAAACTTTTTGAATTGTTAAAATAATAATAAATCTTTGTTTTCGCGTTCATTGTACCGAAACACCACTGTGCTACTAAATTACATAAAATCCAATCGGACTCGAACCAGTTAACGGATCTTCCGCAGTGTAGGGCCAAAAACAGCGGGCGTGAATTGAAATTTGGCAACGATCGCGTGAGAAAGAGAGAGAGTGCATTAGAGAGAAAGAGATACTGACTCGTGGGCGAATTCGCTCCACAGAAAAAAATTTATATTTTTAATTGAAATACACAAATTTTACAAAGCATTTACTCTTTATAATAGAATATCTAATTTTAAGCACTCTGTCTCAATGATTTTGACAAATACAACTTACACCTAATCAAAATCGTTGATATTTAAAGTTGAAATTGATCAATTTCTTTTTGTGTAATTGCGCCGCCACCGGCGCCTCATAAAATGTCTTGTTTATGTGTTATGTTTTTGGCCAACTGCGGCGACCAATTTTCGCCCGCAAGATTTTCACATTAAAAATGGCTCGGCAAAAACAAATTAGGAAAAAGTATGCGAAAATGATCGCTTGGCGCAGCTGCAAATGCTGCTGCTTCTTCTTCCCGTTCTGATCAGAGCGAGGGAGTTCATCGCTTCGTCTCTTTTGTTTGTTGCTTTTCATTTGTGTGGCGTGAAATTCTTATTTGATTTATGACAAGCTGTGGGCGCAAACGAGACAGACAGCCGCTCAACTGGTTAACGCACAAAACTCAAATCACAACGTATGCTGGCAATTAATTATCCAGTCTCATAATCACCATTCATAAATAAAAGAAACACACGCACACGCTGGCGTGTTCCCATAAGAATACTTTCGCTTTCTATTCGGTGCCTCAAAAGAGAGACACAAAAAAAGAACCGAAATTATGTAATTCCCTCGTTCGTGCTACTTAAATAATAATAACAGTTAAGGCCGAAAAGAAATAAGTACAAAAAAGTGTAACGCGCACCCACACAGCACTAATTTTCTGATTGGGAGGTGCGGCCTCCAGTCCCAGACCCACACACACACACACGCACACGCCATCTCACGCACACGCACTTACCTTTTGTTGTTGTTCCTTCTTTTTTATTGTTGTATATTCGTTTGTTTGCCTTCGCTCTCTTTCGCTCTCCTAGCTGCCGCTGTGTTGTTGTTGCTGCTGCTGCTTGTGCTGCTTCTTCAACATTGGTTCATTCATGCAATAGATCCCAAATGTTTCCATTTTACCTTGATCCTGCCATCAGTATTGCATTTATCTCCGCCAAAGCGAGATTCTTGGCTTTGTGCGCACACAAATGAGCTCGAAACACACACATGTGCGTTAAATAGTGGCTAATTGCGCCGAATAGCAACAACAAATCGCGACTTTTATTATGATTTCACATTCTTTCGGAAAACCACACACGCACACGCACTCACACTGCACACACACACACGCACACCAAGTGCAGTTGCCGGCGTCGTTGGAGCGAGCGAGAGGCTAGATGCGCGACGCGAGGGGAACGGGCCGAGAAAGAAGAAGACGCCCACGCCGCGAATCGAATCGTTGAATATACTATTTACTGCCTGCACTTCAGCGGAGCCTTCTGGCTATTAATTTTGGGGCAGTGCGCAGCTCGACGCTCGTTGAGTGACTGAACTCACCACCAATTGGAATTGTTGGCCAAACAACGCGCACAGCTGATGTCGCAGGGTGGGAAATTGTAAGGTGGCGCGTGAGAGAGTTGCCATATCGCGGGAATTACACGTATCATAATCGGACCAACTGAAGTTTAAATAATAATAATTCCAATTAAACAACCAATTTGGATCGTCAAATTTTTTTAAATATTCTAGTCTCTCTTCTTTCATTTAAGAAACAACTTGATTAAATTTCTCGTTTCACCCTAATCTAGCTAATACACTCTCCAAGTCCTATCGATATATTTTCAGTTGAAGTGTGTACACACTTTTTTATCGATAAATATATACATCGATATATCGATATATATATAAGTCTTGAATTTTCTCACGGTACCAAGTAAATACAATAAAATTGCTTATCATTCTTTTACTGGGAAATCCGTGCAAATGGAATTACAATTCAGCTGGAATCGTCAAACTTACAACATAAACTTATTGTTCTTTTCGGACAAATGCTTCGAGGAGCGCTTGGCGTCAAGGAAGAGCGAATGCACATCCTCGATGTCATCCTTGCTGATCTGGTTGCGTCCGTTCACCTTGCACATCTGATGGGCCGGGGTCAGCAGCTGAACGGCGTAGCGCAGCGTGGAGCTGGTTCCAATCTCGCTGAGACGTGCGAAGGCGTTCTCCTCCAGCTGCAGTCCCTCGGTCTGGGCGCGCAGCTTGATAATCTGCTCCATGTCGGCAGTGGAGTAGAGGAGTGTGCGGATGATCAGCAAACGATCGAGCAGATCCAGCGGAATTCCGTGCGGCGAAATTATGTCGGTGGTGCCACTGTAGATGGGAAACTTATATTAATATTGCGTAGCGACAGATATAACCGGGTATTCATGTTATTTTGCCATGGAATTCAGATACCCTTACTATTGTCCGCATTTAACTGGCGTATTATTTCTTACCGAATAACACAGCGTCCGCGATTGGTGGCAAAGATCACAATTGGGGCAATGGGAGATTCCAGGGACTTGTGTAGGTAGGTGAAGGTCTCCAGATCGAGCATGTGAATCTCGTCGATGAAGAGGACTCCGGGAACCAGCTCGGCTATGCCCTGGTCAATGTACTTGTTTACCACCTTGTTGATCTCCATGCGTAGTTTGTCTGCTCACCAAAGAATATATCAGTAAATCTGAATGAAAAGGAAATTACACAGCTAACCAGTGATTTCAGTTTTTTTCGGCTTCATGAGCTGGCCCATCATGGAGAGCACATCCTGGCCGCCCTGTGGACGCGCATTGGCCACATCTAGATCGTGTAAAGTAACATCCTGAATAACCTCCTTCTTCTTGTGGACATCGCCCTTGGGCAACGGCACATACTCCTCGGTTTCGAGATCAAACTCGGTCGCAAATGTATCGCTGCGACCCTGACGCTTCACGGCACCGCTGTTGGCCTCTATGTAGATGACATCGCCCACCTCCACCTTTTCCTTTTGCAAGGCATCAAAGATGCTGGGATCCAGTTTGAGTTGTTTGGTTCCCTTGGCGGTCTTCAAGCCGATGACCACATTACTGATAGTCTTGCCATATCCGCCCATGGGATTCTCGGTTTCCACGGGAGTGAGTTCCGTAACCTCGCCCTCGTACACCTCCTTGGTCTCACGGATGCGCAGACCTATGGAGCGCCGGAAGTTCTCCATCAGCACCTCGGTCTTCTTGATCTCATTGCTGAAGACCTCCGATCCGACCATGGGACAGAAGGGCACCTTGTTGCCCAGCTCCTGGGCAATGGCCAGAGCAATGGCGGTTTTGCCAGTGCCCGGTGGCCCGGCCAGCAGAAGGGCTCTTCCGGCCATCTTCTTCGATTTGATGAGGTCCACCACAATGCCGGCTGCCTCGCGTGCCGCCTTCTGACCCACCAGCCCGGCTGCACTGTGCACGGCAGCTCCAACCTCGTCCAGACCCAATCCCTTCACGTGGCTGTGGGCTGCGATGCGCTGGGTGCGCACTGTGCTCTTGACTTCCTCGATCTTCATGGCGTCTCTGAATCCGTGTCCTTGCTGATGCTCTGATACTCTGTCCCGCTTCCGGTTTCAGCTGTCCTTCGCCCGAGGATGAGTTAATGTGAATTCAAGCGCTTTAACGATCAAACAAGCTACTGTCCCGTTGCCCTGGACGAAATTTGTTTTTCTGCCGGCGATTCGATTGGAAAATAGAAGCACACTTTGCTTCGTCGGCCGCGCGGGGTTACAGTGTGACCGTGCGAGTGGAAAATCCAAGCATGTGAGCTTAGCGCTTCGGTACACTGAACAACTCGAACAATAATTGAACTGAACAACAATTCGAAAAGAATTTTTTATAAATGGTTATTTATAATATATGTGATGTAATAATATATATGAAATGTGATAACAAATATTTTGAGGTATCCCGTCGATACATTTTTATATATAAATGTACTTCAACATTTAAATTCAAACAAATTAAGAAACCTAAAACATCCTTAGGCAAACATATTTAATGTACCAATACTCTATGCTTTTGATGCTTTTTATATTTAAACAAACTGCAAAACTTATTATAACTTATACTTTTCGTTAAGTGCATAGTGTAATTTCACTTGGCACGGTTAAGAGTATTTTGCAGCGTTCAAGATACGGTCATATTATAAACAATAAAACCTCGATGGACTCCTTACCCGCACAAAATATAAACAAATTGATGTCAAAGAGATATAATTAAAGTTTTTAAAGAAGACAAAACCTATATCCTAGCATGAGCTGCAACTACGCGGATGGATTGTCAGCCTACGACAACAAGGGAATCCTGGGAGCACCAGAGAGTTTCGACAGCGATGAGATTGTGGCCGAAAAGTGTCAGGAGCTGGCTGATTTGATCAAGAAATCCGGACATGTTGTCCTCCACACGGGTGCTGGGATCAGTACGTCCGCAGGGATTCCGGACTTCCGCGGACCCAAGGGCGTTTGGACGCTGGAGGAGAAGGGCGAGAAGCCGGACTTCAATGTCTCCTTCGATGAAGCCAGACCCACTAAGACCCACATGGCCATCATTGCCCTGATCGAAAGTGGCTATGTGCAGTACGTAATCTCGCAGAATATTGATGGGCTCCACTTGAAATCCGGACTGGATCGGAAATATCTTTCCGAGTTGCACGGCAACATTTACATCGAACAGTGTAAGAAGTGCAGACGACAATTCGTGAGCCCATCTGCCGTGGAAACAGTGGGTCAAAAATGCCTGCAACGTGCCTGCAAATCTTCCATGGAGAGCAAAGGTCGTAGCTGCAGATCGGGAATCCTATACGATAACGTTCTGGACTGGGAACATGACCTTCCCGAAAACGACCTTGAAATGGGTTTGATGCACTCCACCATCGCTGACCTAAATATTGCGCTTGGAACCACTTTGCAGATCGTTCCCAGCGGAGATCTGCCTTTAAAAAATCTAAAACGCGGTGGAAAATTCGTCATTTGTAATCTGCAGCCCACAAAACATGACAAAAAGGCAAACTTAATCGTATCCAGCTATGTGGATGTGGTTTTGTCCAAGGTTTGTAAACTATTAGGTGTTGAGATACCCGAATATTCGGATGCATCCGATCCCACAAAGCACGCCGAGCCAATGGAGTGGACCATACCCGCAAGCAATGTAAATACCTTTCACAGGCGGTATAGAAAATATGTAAAAGATTCCAAAATTGAATCTAAAGCTAAGAAAACTAAGTACAAGTAAGTTTATAGTTAAGTTAAAGTTATAAGTTAAGTTATAAAGTTGAAATCTAGCATTTGCGGTAGTTTATAAGCTAATTTTCATATATTTTTAAAAAATATGGTGCTAAATGGTGCCATATATGGCTGAAGAACATAAGTACATAAACAGTCACGTGTAGCAATTAATTTATCAATTAGTTAAACAAGAAAAATAAAAAGCTTTCTTATACAAAAGATACTTTAAGGGGTTTATTTAAGAAGTAGTTTAATATAAATCGAGTGTTGGTCCTAAAACTAAAGTGCCTTATAAATCAGGCAATATGGGTGGACAGGTGCACACAAGGTGCTTGTCACCATAGGCATCATCGATCCTGCCCACAGTAGGCCAGATCTTGGCATCTGGCTTAACAAAGATCTGTAGAAAAAATTGGAATATACACAGTTATTTAAAATAAATGTTAGCAAATGCAATGAACTTACAGCTGGGAAGGCAGCCTGCTCCCGTGTGTATGGTCGATCCCACTTATCCGAGATCACCTGAGCTTGGGTGTGAGGAGACATCTTCAGTGGATTGACTGCCTTGTCCATGCGACCCGCCTCGATCTCGGCAATCTCCTCTCGAATATATATCATGGCATCGCAGAACCTGTCCAACTCCTCCTTATCCTCCGATTCAGTGGGCTCGATCATCAGGGTTCCAGCGACGGGCCAAGACATGGTTGGAGCATGGAAGCCATAGTCCATGAGTCGCTTGGCCACATCCACTGCCTCGATATTGGCCGATTTCTTCAGGTCGCGTATATCCAAAATGAACTCATGCGCAACCAGCTGCGAGTTGGGTGCCTTGTAGAGAGTCTTGTAGTGGTGCTCCAACCTCTTGGACATGTAGTTGGCATTGAGAATGGCCACCTGGGTGGCTCTCTTCAAGCCCCTACTGCCCATGAGCTTAATGTACGACCAGGATATGGGCAAAATGGCGGAGCTACCGAAGGGAGCGGCGGATACCACGCCGAAGCTGTGCTCCTCGCTGCTCAATGGGCTGACAACAGGATGTCCTGGAAGGTAGGGTGCCAAATGGGCTTTCACGCCGATGGGACCCATTCCAGGACCACCTCCTCCATGCGGAATGCAGAAGGTCTTGTGCAGGTTGAGATGCGAAACATCGCTGCCATAATCTCCAGGCCGACACAGCCCAACCTGGGCATTCATATTGGCTCCATCCAGGTACACCTGTCCGCCATGCTTGTGGATCAGGGTGCAAATATCGGCAACCGTTTCCTCGAATACGCCCATTGTCGATGGATAGGTAATCATTAGGCAGGATAACTCGTGGGCGTGCTCCTCTGCTTTAGCTCTTAGGTGCGCCATGTCAATGGAGCCATTCGACAAAATCCTAATGGGCTCCACCTTCATTCCCGCCATTTGTGCAGAAGCTGGATTAGTGCCGTGGGCGGAAATTGGAATCAGGCAAATATTTCTGTGTCCTTCATTTCGGTGTTCGTGGTAACTCCTGATGGCCCTCAGTCCGGCATATTCTCCTTGGGCTCCCGAGTTGGGCTGGAAGGAGATATTGTCGTATCCTGTAATCTCGCATAGGTCGTGCTCCAGTTCCTTGAACATCTGATGGAAACCCTGGGCTTGTTCCACCGGCGCGAAGGGATGGATATCGGTGAAGTGGCGGAAGGAACAGGGCATCATCTCGGTGGTGGAGTTCAGCTTCATAGTGCAGGATCCCAAGGGGATCATGGAGTGCACCAAGGAGATGTCCTTGTTCTCCAGCTTCTTCATGTAGCGCACCATGCGGGATTCGCTGTGGGAAAGGAAGGGCTTTAAAGTTGAATGACTTCTGGAGTTCATGCAACTCTTACCTGTGATAGCTCTGGAAAATAGGATGCTGCAGATAGGGCGAAGTACGCAGGAACTTGGAGTTCTCAATCGAGTTCTTAAGGACATCTTTACGCGCCAGAATGTGTTCCACAGTGGCCTCAGCCTTGAAGACCCACAACAGATCGTCCACATCCGCCACACTGACCGTTTCATCAAGGGCTACGCCCACAGTGTCATCTTCAAAATATCGGAGATTAATGCGCTTGTGCTCGGCACGCTCCTTCAGATCCTCAAGAGATTGACCACCACCCAGTCTAATGTGTAGGGTGTCGAAGAAATTCTTGTTGATCACTTCGTGGCCCGCTCCCAGGAGTCCGGTTTGAAGGGTCAATGTGAAATGGTGGATGCGATTGGCCATGGCCTTCAGACCCTCCGGACCGTGGTAAATGGCGTACATGGCCGACATATTGGCCAGAAGAGCCTGTGCCGTGCAAATGTTACTGGTGGCCTTATCCCGCCGGATGTGCTGCTCCCTGGTTTGCAGGGCCAGGCGATAGGCATCGTTTCCGTCCATGTCCCTGGTCACGCCAATCATCCTTCCCGGCATTAGCCGCACCAAGCTCTGCTTGCAGGCGAAAAATCCGGCATGGGGGCCACCGTATCCCAGTGGAACTCCCAACCGCTGGGAGGTTCCCACAGCAATGTCTGCTCCGAATTCCGCCGGAGGACGCAGGAGGGTTAAGGACAACAAATCGGTCGCCACCACCACGAGGGTCTAAATGGAAACCAGAGATCACGCTGTAGTCAAGTTCTAGTCCAAGTTTTCTGATATAAATCTCATTTATAAATAAATATTCCAGCTTACCCCATTTTTCTTGGCCAAAGCAGCGATATCCTCGAAATCCTTGACATCACCATAAGTATCTGGATACTGGAGAAGAATGCCAGCCAATTCGCGACTGGGCAGATCCGCCTGTTCAATAGGGCCCACCACAATTTCCAGCTCCAAGGCTTCAGCTCGCGTCCTGACCACGGACAGAGTCTGGGGATGTATCCTGTTCGAGAGGTAGAGTTTTTTCCGCTTGTTGTGCCTGGTGGCCAGGCACATGGCCTCGGCGGCAGCGGTTCCCTCGTCCAGGAGCGAGGCATTGGCCACATCCAAGCCGGTGAGATCGGACACCAGGGTCTGATAGTTCAGCAGGGACTCCAAGCGGCCCTGGGCGATTTCCGGCTGGTACGGGGTGTACTGAGTGGTCCAACCCGGATTCTCGAACATATTCCGGATAATGGTGTGCGGCACATGGCAGTTGTGGTAGCCCATTCCGATGTAGGAGCGCCACAGCTGATTCTTTAGCGAGATGTCGCGAATGCGGCGGATTAGCTCGTGCTCATCTGCAGAATGGAAAATTGTTGTCAGCCAGACGTAGACGAGGAATCGAAGTTCATGTGTGGGGACAGTCAAAACACTGATAACTCGGAGAGACCCCGCCGAACCGGGCTTATCACCGCCTTATCAGCGCCTGCGAACACGCCAGGGGGTCCATTGCCTTGCCGCCTTGTTTTTCAGCTATTTCGGGATTGAAAAGTAGCGCTACTTACTCAGAGGTTTGTCCAGGTCGAGTTCCCTCTTCAGTTGAATGCTCTGGGGCACAGCTTTTTCAGTGAGCTCAGCCAGGGACTAAAGTGTTGGTAAGGAATAAACTTGGTTTGATTAGAATCTGGGTACGCCGCAATCCAAAATAATGCTATCTAACTAGTTTTACTTTAATCACTTCCGTTGTAATCTGATCTGAACAAAGCTTTTTGGTGGCATTCCTACCTTGAAGCCCAAAGTATCCAACATGGCCACCACATCCGTCTTGCGAGGCCCAATATGACGGCTGGGAAAATCGGATTTGGTGGGAAATATGACCTCCTCCACAGGAGTGGTGGCCAGATAGCGATGACCACATCGCAGCAGTAGGCTTTGGCTGCTCCTTCCCAAAAATCGCTGCATGGTATGGGTTAGGCGAATTCACTAGGGCACGTCCACTCCTCGCGGATTTCAATAGATGACTGATTTGTGGCTGGAAAGATTTTTCCATTTCAGATGATAAGGCGAGGGTAGCGATCATCTCGGCTTATCAGTTCTGCTCTCCAATAGATAGAAATACTTAACCCTCCGAAATTCAAAGTGAAATGCGTTTTTAAATATTTTCATTTTATTTCAAAACTTAAAACTCTTCAACAATTTGTAATAAAAATATGCTTACTACTTTTTTTTTTACCAATTAATTAGATTGTGTTCGTTTTTAAACAATAACATAAATGGCTTACAAACGTGTTTCAATAACAAGAAGAGCATCTCAACAAAATTGGGGAACGAAATTCAAGAGAACATTAATCAATATTTAATTTATGCTTATTTAAACTGAAGCCGTTATCGTAATTTTGCCTACGTAACAATTGCATTTGGTAGTATCCGGGTAATCTTGCCGATTTCGAATCGAAATACATGTCATAAAATTTTCCTAATCGTTTTGATTAACTTTCGGCTCCGCAGCCGCATTTGATAATTGTTTCTATATCCATTTCCACTCGGGTTTTCCTTTTCTGGCCTATTATTCATAGTCGTTATCGTGTCTTTTGCATAATTGAAATTCAACAACTGCAATCGGTATGGGTATGTAATTAAATACAATATATATCGTTCAATTGCTATACGTGTAGGTACATATATGGCTGCGTGTGTATTTAACAATGTTGGTAAACTAATGTTACGGCTTGTGTCAGTCAGTTAACGTAATTGAATAATCAACTAACTCGGCCCAAAAATGCACTTTTTGCACTGCTTTACACCGTTTCAAAATGTGTGTGTGTATATTGATTTCTTGGGTATTTGTTGGCTAGTGTAAGCCATGTAAATTGATTAGTTCATTTTAAGGAAAAGTTTAAGTTTAATTGAGTGGTCTAAAGTCAAAGTCGTTAAAGGAATTAGAGCTAAACTTTGGTTAACGCTGAAAAAAGTTGGATTAACATCTTGCCCTCCTCTTCGCTTTTGGTTACAGTTTCAATAGCTATATTCTTTGTATATACGTAGATATATATTGTATAAAAATCTTTGCTAAGTTATGAATAGTTGAGTTGAGTTGCTGGTGCTGTCAATGTAGATGAGGTAAGTTGCAAGAAGCCAAAATGGTTTGGTGCAAGAGTTGCTTGAAGAATAAATATCCGATTTGCAAGGTTTGTATATACTCGTATTTGTAGATATATATGTGTTTAGGTATTTATGTGCCTAAAACTGTTTATTATTTTTACTATATTTATATTGCTTAGCGAAAGTTAGACTGACTGAGATCAAAACCTTACTAAAATCAGCAAAAGTGGTACAAGAACTCGTAAGAACTTTAGGATAATTGTAGATTATTTGATATCTTTAGAAGCACAAAAAAAATTAATAATTTGAATAAAAGAACTTAAATTGGTTTTAGACAGATTTTTCTCTCAGTGCTACAGTTTTGAGCTTGATTTCTTGGAATCTATCAATGTTCTGAATCCTCAATGGGGGCTTTATAATGTGTATGGACAACCTTTGGTTAACGATTGATGTGCATCCCTCTATTGTTTGTTCTGTTCCTTGTCGAAGTTGGAAGTGAAGGTTCTGTTAAACTGAAATGGTAGCAATGGAGAGGCACTTGAACCACCCAGGGAACTGCTGGTAAGTGGTTCCCTCAGCGTGAAGGACATCATGGGATTGTAGACGCCCGTGGAATGGGTAAGGGAACTAGTGCTCACTGCACTCGCAGTGGAAGTGGTAATGGGATCGCTCAAGCGAGATGTGAAGGAGCTGGTGAAATTGTAGGGTACATAGGAAGAGGTGGTTACGGTGGTGGTACTGGTGGATGTGGGGCCGCTGGTGGTGGAGCGGAGATCCGAGCAACTGGCGCGCGGCGAAATAGAGGAGATGCCCGAACCCAAACCCGAACCCGAAACCGAATTCAAATAGGAATAGTTGCTGGCCGAGGGCAGCGAAAAGGAGGGGCCCGCATAGCTGCTGGACATGAATGAGGAGGCGGAGGTGCTAGTGGCGGTGGTGCTGGATGTGGCTGAGGTGGTGCTGCACAAATCCACGTAGCTTTTGGCTGGCACCGAGGGTGAGACCACTGGGGAACGACTGGGCGGACGGGAGTGGGTCTGCCGCTCGATCTGCTTCTCAGTGAGGAACCGATCGTAGAAGGTCGAGGTGACGGTGGTGTGGCGGATCTCCAGCTTGCCGGGCTGATAGAGTGGTGTGCCACCGGCACCACCAGGGGACCGATGGTAGGGATCGTACGGCTGGCGATATGGCGACACGGGCCGGGGGAAACTGTCTGTTGCAGTGGCTGATCCTGCTGGGTTGGCTGGGATCTGGACTGGATCTGTGTGGCTGTTGCTGTGGCTGTGGCGTGTGGCTGTGGCTGTGGTGCGGGACTCGTACGGGTGGCTCAACGGTGTGCGACAGGCCGAGCGTCGATCGTCCGCATACTTGGCGCACGTCTCTTCTAGTTGTCTATCTACTTTGTGGTTAAACCCGGTTAAACTACTCCCGCTACTTAGTTCGCTACGATTATCAGCAAAATAATTTGGCAACAAGTTATAACGTCTTACCCTACTGCTCTCCCGATCCTTACGCTCCTCATCCTCCTCCTCCAAGCGTCTTCGCCGAGGCGACAGCTCCCGGCTGACATCCCGATGCGATCTGTGGTGCAAGGGACTCGTGTCCCGGTTGCCCAACGGACTCCTCCGGGAATCCGCCGAGCCCAAAGATCTGTGCTCGGAGGTGACCCTTATGGCAGGTGCATAGTCACCAGATCTGTGAATGCTCCTTCCCCTGCTCTCGCTGCGACTAAGACTCCTGCTCAGACTGAGATCCTCCAGGGAGCTCTTCTTGCTGGCAAAGTGCAGGGAGTCCGAGAAGAGTGAGTCAATGTAGCGCTGGCACTTCTCCTTCTGGTACGGCTTCTCCTCGCACAGCGTGTCGATCGATTTGATGGAGTTCTTGATCGAACTCAGGCGGTCGTTGATGTTCTCCCCCGTTCGCAGTGGCACGCCCGTATGGGTTCCGGTTCGGGTAATCGGAGAGGTTTCCTAGAAGGTATGATTAAATAGTTAATTAGTTAATTATAATAAATATGTTTCACTAGAGCGGACTTACCCTCATTAGACGACTACCCAAGGCATCCAGACCCTCCGAGCTGCTGGCGTAGCTGCGAGTGGCCGATGGTTGATCTGCAAGAGTCTTCTTAAGAATACGTTGAAGAATTTTAGTATTCTCCGCTAAGCAGTCCAAAACGTCATGAGTGCTGCCCACCATTCGATCGCTGGCCTGACGCGACTTCGGTCTGGGTGCTTCTTCAAACTGGTCCTCATCCTCGTCCTCGTCGCGGAACCGAATGACCTTGGGGCTGGTGGGGCGGTAGTGGGTGGTTGTGTGGCTAACGCCACAGTAGCCCTCATCGAAATCATCGCGACGCAGGGCAGACTTGGGCGTAGTGGGGCCATGGCGGCGGGGACTTTGCTCACGCGACTTGGCCGCCCGGAATTCCTCGAAGGAGAGCGAGGGTGAGATGACGTCCTTGAGCTTTTGATTGAATGCCTTGTAGTCCTTCTGGGTCTTAAAGTCAAACTTATGCTCCTGCTCCAGAATGCGTATGCGCTCCTCGAGCTCTTCGGCAGTGGGCGGTTCTGGTCTACCAGGCGAGCTGACAATCCTTTCTAGATTGTGGACCGGAGTCCTGGGCTTTTGCTCATCTCTCATCTTCTGACGCTTTATGTCTTCGATTGTTGGCGATCGAGAGCGCGACTTTGATCGGGTCTTGGCTGGCGACTTGAGCTTTTCATCCAGGACACGGATTCTGTGCTCTAGCTCACCGGTTGTAGGTATCGCATCTGTATCCGGACTGGGACTCAGAATCATTTCCAGGGGATGAATGGCCGGTTTTCTGTTGGGATCGTTCATTCGCTTGGCCAAGTTCTCCTTGGACTTGGATCTAACCAAATCAAGTACTCGATACTTGTACTCCAAATCATCCGATATGGGAAGATCGTTAGGATGCGGCTTGCGACGGGCTGGTGAAGTGTAGGGACTTCTCTTCGTCTTCCTTTCCGGCGATCGCGTCGGAGAAGGTGATCTCTGTCGATTTCTGGAAGGCGACGTATATGGCGATTTGGCAGACTTCCGGGAAGGAGATGTATAGGGTGATTTAATGATAGGCTTCCGGGTGGGAGAAGTATGTGGAGTTTTGATGGTGGCCTTTCGCGATGGAGAGGTATATGGAGATTTGGTAACCACCGCTTTGCGTCCAGGACTACGAGAACGATCTCTAGTTGCGGTAGTTTCCTCCGCCTTCGTTGGGGTTTCCACAGGCAAAGGTTCATCGTCATCCAGTCCCTTACCCTCACACAGTTCCAAGTACTTGTTCAAATCCTTTTCGTGGGAAAGCGAGTACTGCAGCTTAATTTTACGCTCGATTTCATTCAACCGCTGCTCCACATCGATCTTTTCCACATCCTCAAGCAGTTTTATCTGGCGTTCCAAGGAGCGGAAGCGAGATTCCAGCTCTTTGGTGGAGGGCAGGTAGACTGTTTTGCGTTTCAAATGATGTTTCACCGTGTTGGGTCCCCAGTCGAAGTCATCCGGCTCTTCGGGTTCCGGCTTGTCTTCTTTTGCCGCCTCCTTCGGGTTCTCCTCCTCCGGTTTGGCGCTGGTAAAATCCTCGATTTCCTTGGTGAGATCAGAGATAGCTTGAGTCTGCTCCACTTGCTCAGCGCTTGGCTTGGGATCTACACGTATCAGGCGACCATCTTCGGATTTGACCAGATTCCGATCATTGAGCTGTTTCTCCAAGGCCTGGAAAAGATCCTCCAGTTCCTCCGTGTTGGCCCTGGTCAATCTGCGAACCTTCGAAGCTCTGTGTTCGTTGTCCATTAACAGAACCACTGTTTTGCCGTTGGGATCCATGGGTCCTACATCTGTGGAATTGATAACCATTTTATCGGGCAGTTCTTTGGAAGGAGAGTGTTTGATTGTTTCCTTTTTTTCTGGCAGTTGTTTGCTCGGTACCTTGCTTTCTTTGGTGGAGACCGCAACTGAGGGTGTTTCCTTTGATTTATTTGTTTCAGTTTTTGTCGCTTCATTTTCTTTTGATTTGGGCTCCCCACTTTTTAGATTTTCCTTTTTGGGTGAAGCCTCCTTAGTTGAATTTTCCTTAGGAACGGGATCTTTAGTTACGCGTTTTTCCAACTTAGTCTCGGAAGATTTCCCTTGGGTGGATGTTTCTTTAGGGAGCTCAGCTTTGATGGCCTCTGACTTCTGTTTAGTGTCATCTTCTGATTTTCCACTTGCAGGAGTTTTCTCTTTTTTATCCAAGCTTTCTCTATCTGTTTTTGTATCATCCACAGCATTCTGGCCTATAACTGAATTTTTATCATCCACTGCATTCTGGCCTTTAACCGATTTTGTATCATCCACTGCATTTTGGCTTTTAACTGATTTTTTATCATCCACAGCATTCTGGCCTTTACCAAATTTTTGAGTATCCACATCTTTTGCTCGAGCTTGAGCTTTCTCTTCATTTTCAAGGGTTTTGGTCTCCTTAGCCGCTGCTGGTTCAATTTTTCTCTCAGCAGGCACTTCAGTTTTCTCGACTTCATCACCTTTGACATGCTGATTGTGGCAGTTCTTCTCCTGTTTATTGCACGAATCCTTTTCCTCGAGCTTTTCTGGTTTCTCCGCAAGCACTTCACTTTCTGGTGGGATCGAGCCATTCTTGGCCCGCTCCTCCAGCAGTTGCTGCTCCAATTGCTCCAGGCGACGAGTCAGATCTTCTGTTGTGGGCTTGGCCTCACCCTTCGGCTGCTTGGACTCACTGTCTTTGTTGACCATCATCTTGATGTTGATGCTTATGTTGATGGGCTTGTGGGCGTCCACTTCCTCCAGCTCACCAATGTTTTGGGTGTATCTAACCAGCTCCTTGCCGGTGGCGTCGATTGTCTCAGTGCTCAGTCTCCTGGGAGAGCCACTGTCATCTGCAGACCTCTGGCGCTCCCTCATCGCTTCCAGCAACTTGAGACTGTTCTCGCTCAGCTGCTTCTCCAATGCCAGGACACGCTGCTCCAGCTGTCCTTCGGCCTCCAGTTCCTTGGCCTGCCGAGAGGTGCTCGGCTGCTCCTCGGCCGGAAGTTTGACCCTCGATGCAACTTCGGAATCACTTGCACAGCGCTGCTTGTAGAACTTCTTGTAGAGTTGCCTCTCCAGGAACTGCAATCGGTTCTCCAGATCCGCCCGGGAGGGTAGATCAGAGAACCGACGCACCATGCGCTGCTGCCATTGTTCGTGGTTTGCCGCTCTGTAGTAAGCCGTGTTTGCAGGTGCTTCCGAGGTCTCATCGCCCATGGGCGTGGGTCGTTGCAGTAGCTTCCTCTGCCTCCTCTGTGGATTTATCTCGCTGGGCTTTAGGTTCTCCTCGCCGGGTGATTGGCCACGCATCTTGCTCTGCAGCTCCTCGATCAGAGCCTGTTGCTGGTGGAGAACCGGTTCGGCCAGGACCGGGCGTTCCTTGGGTGGTGGTGGCGGCGGAGGTGGTGATGGAATATGCGCCTCAATGGCCACATCTACGTGCTTGGTTTCGCCCTCTTTGGATTCCATGTGCTTCTTATCCCCATGCAGGGCCTCAAAGCGACTCTCCAGATCCGCCGTCGACGGTGGTGGTTTCTTTTCCTCCACCGACTCGGAGATTACCTCCTGCTGGATCCGCTCAAGAGCTTCGTCCACCGTTTCGCTGAATTGATTCTTGCTGCTCATGCGACGCTTCAGGGTTTCATAACGCTTTTCAAGATCCTCCGTTGACGGTGGCTCAGAAGCTCTTCGCTGATTCTTGCCCTTTTGCTGACTATCTTCTGGTTGCTGAGAATCCTTTTCTTTGTTATTTGGGGTTTCCAAATTGCTTTTGACCGCTTCTTCAACATTTTCGCGCTTCTTTTCAGCATGATCTTCTACTTCAGCTCTCTTCTGCTCCTTTTCGATAGCCACATTAACTTCTTTGATCTTGTCGTCAAAAGATTTCATGGATTTCTGTATCTTTTCTTCAGCACTTGAAGATTGACTTTTGGTTGCTACTTTAGTTTGATCAGGTTCTTTGGTTGTTTCCAAGTTGGTGGTACTCATCTGTTTTTCCAAGGCATTAAAACGTTTTTCCAATTCTTCTGTGGAGGGTGGAGATTTCCGAGGAGTCTTTTCTAGTTCCACATCTTTGGTAGTTGAGTTTTCTTTAGAACCGGGTTTCGAATCAGACTCAGTTTGAGGAACCGAATTCTTAGTGGCTTCCTTATTTTGGGAATCACTTTTTTTTGACGAGTCTGCAACATTTTCGTTTTTGGTTTCAGCAGTTTCATTATCGGTTTTCCCTGCAGCTTCTTCCCTTTTTCCTTTCATTGTATTATCGCTTTTTTCTGAGATAAGCTTTCGCTTGGTTTCCACCTTTTTAGTTGAATCAGTTTCGGATTCTTGTGAATCCTCTTTCGACTTGGAGGTTTCTTTTACAATGCTCTCTTCACTTTTTGGGGACTTGGCTTTGACTTTCTGGTCTTTGTTTTCAGTTGGTGATTGAGTTGTCTCCTTAGTTTCAGGTTTTTTCTGATCACTGTCCGTGGGATCCTTTGGTGCAATGGGTGATTGACAGTCCGAAGACTTCTCGGTTTCCTTTTCGGACTCCACTGGTTTCTCTGGCTGCTTTGTAGATTTCGATTCTCCTTCATCAGGTGGCTCTTTCTTGTTTTTCGATGGGCTGCTCTTCTGAACACTCATTTTGCGTTCCAAGGCATTAAAGCGATCTTCCAGCTCTGCAGTTGATGGAAGTTTCTTGAGGCGTGGTTGCTCCGCTTCCTTTTCATCACTTTTATTTTCTTTGCTATCGCTGGTTTCTGTTTCTTCTGTAGGTTCCGTGGTTTTAGATTCAGGTTCCTCGGACTGGTGCAGCTTGCTGGTTTTTTCGCTATCCTTCTGCTTCTTGGAGCTGCTCCCACTGGGCCGGTCCTCGTCCTTGAGATCAATGGGAGTCTTGGAACTAGAGTTTTCGCTGGAACTCATTTGTTTTGTTAAGGAATTAAAGCGCCATTCCAGGTCGGCGGTGGAGGGAATACGGTCGGATTTAATTGGCTGGTCAGCCTCCATATCGGCCTGCTCCTTGCGTTGCTTCTCGGCACTTAGTTGCTTTTCAAGGGTGTTAAAGCGCTCCTCTAGAGCAGCTGTGCTGGGAATGTACTTGGCTTTCCGATCTTCACTCGGCTGATCCTGGCTGATCCTGCGCTCCAGAGCCTGATACCGTTCCTCGATTTCAATGGTCGATGAGCGAGTCAAGGTTTTACGGCGAGGATCTCGCCTCTTTCGGCTGGCATTACTCAATGTGCTGGCTGTGGGAGGTGGTGGCTTGTACCCAGTATTTTCCTCTATCGTCATGCTCAGCAGCTCTTTGTAGTCGTCCTTGTTCTCACCTGGAATGTTATCGTCTCGAATCTGTGGCACCTTGCCATCATCCTGTACACCATCATCGTCCACTCTTGGATAGAAACGGGGTAGGGAATTGTATTCCCTATCACCACTATGCCCCTCAACTTTTTCCCTCTCCTCTAGGTAAATTGCATTAGTATCCGTCTCTTCTTCGTTGAGCGAGTAGGACAACTCCAGACGATTGGGCCGCTCCACGCTGTTCACCCGCTCGAAATACTGATTTGTCACTCCATCGTCGCTCACATCGAAGGGCTTCCGCTCATCCAGCAAATCCTCCTCAGCTTCACTCTTTTCTTGGGGCGTCGGTATGGGACTAACGGAGGACATGCCTGGGAATTCGGTGTCGTAAGGAAGTTTTAGTGGCTCTAACTTGGAGCTGACCAAATGCAATTCTCTGTCGAATTCGAAATGACCGCTTTCCGTGGCACTATCCTCCGCTTGATCCGCAGTATCCGGCTGCTCTTTCGCCGCCTTCTCCTCCTTCTCGTCGCCACTATCCGTACCCATCAGCATGAAGGGAATCTCATGGCTGCTTGGAGCCCAAGATTTGGGTCTCTGCCGCTCCAAGCTCGTGTCCCTAGAACCGGCCAATTGCTTCTGCTCCTTGAGCTTGCGTGCCAGCTTGGCCTTCTGCTTGGGACTCTTCTCCGTGGACTTTGGGTCATCGTCATCACAGAGGCTGGTGTCCGTGCTGGAACCTCCTCCTCCTCCTGCCCCAGTCTCCAGCTCTCCATCACTGTCCTCGCTGTAGGAGGAGCTATCGCTCTTACCGAATCGCGTGCGAAGCTTCTGCGTTCTCACGGAGCTCACATCAGTGCCCTCTCGTATCATGGCAGCTCGATCTGCTTTGATCTCCTTCCAGGTCAGACTATCTCGTCGTCTGCGGCTCGGATCGGTGTCCCTCCAGAGCAGGGTCTCTCCCCTTCGCAACTGTTTCTCTGTGGCTGGCTTGGTATGGAGGACGGCGGGAAGGGAAGGCTTTCGAGCGGGTGGAATGGCGCCCAAAGGTGCTCCAACCCGCTTTCCCTTGTTGGTCACTATTGCAGGGCGACCGAGAAGTAACTGGTTCACTGGAACCGACGACTGGGCGCTGCTAGCTGGACCCGATCCTTGACGGGCTGCCGTGGAACAGGCGGTGGTTAGGATGACATGGGCCTGCTTCTGGCGCTCGCGCAGCCTATCGTACTGCTTCTTCAGCAGGGATATATCCAAAGCCAGGCGATCCTTCTGCTCCACTTGCTGCTTTCCCGCCGCCGCAGGACCCACAGATCCACGTCTACCCCAATTCAAGCCGAATACCGTTGCCACCGCCAAGCGCTCCTCATCCGAATGGGTGTCCTCCTCGTCGTAGTAGAGCCTACATATTATGTGTCCATTATATGTGTACATTGAAATAGATTTTGTAATACTCACTGCAATCCCTGTTTGTGACGCAGTGGGGCAATGTTGTAGAGGTGCTTATCCCGCAGTTGTCGCAAATCCGCAATGGGTCCTAGCTTCACCACACGCTCAATAAGACCATTTGAGTCCACAAGATGGCCATTGAGGAGTTCACTGGAATAGGATCCCATCTTGCCATAGAACTCATCGGCAGATCGCACACTAATCACACGTCTAAAATGTAAATCAAATTATATTATTTTATCACCTAAACTTCAACGAAAACTTATTCAAGAGCTTATTTTAATACCCATTACTCGTAGAGTAAAAGGGTGAACTAGATTCGTTGAAGAGTATGTAACAGGCAGAAAATTAACAAATGTCCCAAGCATTAAGGTCTAAACTCCATAAATCAACTTATCTTAATCGGATTTTCAAGTGGCATACCTCAAAATGTTTCTGGCGCAATTTTCTAAACATTTGCATTCAAATTTAGAAATCTATTTTTTTTCAATTTTTTTGTAATTTTTCTGCTGATGTTGTAGAACTTCAAAAAAATTAAAAAATGTCCCAAGGCTGAAGTTCTAAACTCCATAACTCAACTTATCTTAATCGGATTTTGAAGTGGCATACCTCTAAATTTTTCTGGCGCAATTATCTAAAAATCTGCATTCAAATTTAGAAATCTATTTTTCTTCCATTTTTTTGTAATTTTTCTGCTGATGTTGTAGAACTTCAAAAAAATTAAAAAATGTCCCAAGGCTGAAGTTCTAAACTCCATAACTCAACTTATCTTAATCGGATTTTGAAGTGGCATACCTCTAAATGTTTCTGGCGCAATTATCTAAACATCTGCATTCAAATTTAGAAATTTATTTTTTTTCAATTTTTTTGTCATTTTTTTGATGTTATGATGTTGTGGAACTCTAAAAAATGAAGAAATGTTCCAGGCCTGAGGTTCTAAACTCCATAACTCAACTTATCTTAATCGGATTTTCAAGTGGCATACCTCAAAATGTTTCTGGCGCAATTTTCTAAACATTTGCATTCAAATTTAGAAATCTATTTTTTTTCAATTTTTTTGTAATTTTTCTGCTGATGTTGTAGAACTTCAAAAAAATTAAAAAATGTCCCAAGGCTGAAGTTCTAAACTCCATAACTCAACTTATCTTAATCGGATTTTGAAGTGGCATACCTCTAAATGTTTCTGGCGCAATTATCTAAACATCTGCATTCAAATTTAGAAATTTATTTTTTTTTCAATTTTTTTGTCATTTTTTTGATGTTATGATGTTGTGGAACTCTAAAAAATGAAGAAATGTTCCAGGCCTGAGGTTCTAAACTCCATAACTCAACTTATCTTAATCGGATTTTCAAGTGGCATACCTCAAAATGTTTCTGGCGCAATTTTCTAAACATTTGCATTCAAATTTAGAAATCTATTTTTTTTCAATTTTTTTGTAATTTTTCTGCTGATGTTGTAGAACTTCAAAAAAATTAAAAAATGTCCCAAGGCTGAAGTTCTAAACTCCATAACTCAACTTATCTTAATCGGATTTTGAAGTGGCATACCTCTAAATGTTTCTGGCGCAATTATCTAAACATCTGCATTCAAATTTAGAAATTTATTTTTTTTCAATTTTTTTGTCATTTTTTTGATGTTATGATGTTGTGGAGCTCTAAAAAATGAAGAAATGTTCCAGGGCTGAGGTTCTAAACTCCATAAATCAACTTATCTTAATCGGATTTTCAAGTGGAATACCTCAAAATGTTTCTGGCGCAATTTTCTAAATATTTGCATTCAAATTTAGAAATCTATTTTTTTTCAATTTTTTTGTAATTTTTCTGCTGATGTTGTAGAACTTCAAAAAAATTAAAAAATGTCCCAAGGCTGAAGTTCTAAACTCCATAACTCAACTTATCTTAATCGGATTTTGAAGTGGCATACCTCAAAATGTTTCTGGCGCAATTTTCTAAACATTTGCATTCAAATTTAGAAATCTATTTTTTTTCAATTTTTTTGTAATTTTTCTGCTGATGTTGTAGAACTTCAAAAAAATTAAAAAATGTCCCAAGGCTGAAGTTCTAAACTCCATAACTCAACTTATCTTAATCGGATTTTGAAGTGGCATACCTCTAAATGTTTCTGGCGCAATTATCTAAACATCTGCATTCAAATTTAGAAATTTATTTTTTTTCAATTTTTTTGTCATTTTTTTGATGTTATGATGTTGTGGAACTCTAAAAAATGAAGAAATGTTCCAGGGCTGAGGTTCTAAACTCCATAAATCAACTTATCTTAATCGGATTTTCAAGTGGAATACCTCAAAATGTTTCTGGCGCAATTTTCTAAACATTTGCATTCAAATTTAGAAATCTATTTTTTTTCAATTTTTTTGTAATTTTTCTGCTGATGTTGTAGAACTTCAAAAAAATTAAAAAATGTCCCAAGGCTGAAGTTCTAAACTCCATAACTCAACTTATCTTAATCGGATTTTGAAGTGGCATACCTCTAAATGTTTCTGGCGCAATTATCTAAACATCTGCATTCAAATTTAGAAATTTATTTTTTTTCAATTTTTTTGTCATTTTTTTGATGTTATGATGTTGTGGAGCTCTAAAAAATGAAGAAATGTTCCAGGGCTGAGGTTCTAAACTCCATAAATCAACTTATCTTAATCGGATTTTCAAGTGGAATACCTCAAAATGTTTCTGGCGCAATTTTCTAAATATTTGCATTCAAATTTAGAAATCTATTTTTTTTCAATTTTTTTGTAATTTTTCTGCTGATGTTGTAGAACTTCAAAAAAATTAAAAAATGTCCCAAGGCTGAAGTTCTAAACTCCATAACTCAACTTATCTTAATCGGATTTTGAAGTGGCATACCTCAAAATGTTTCTGGCGCAATTTTCTAAACATTTGCATTCAAATTTAGAAATCTATTTTTTTTCAATTTTTTTGTAATTTTTCTGCTGATGTTGTAGAACTTCAAAAAAATTAAAAAATGTCCCAAGGCTGAAGTTCTAAACTCCATAACTCAACTTATCTTAATCGGATTTTGAAGTGGCATACCTCTAAATGTTTCTGGCGCAATTATCTAAACATCTGCATTCAAATTTAGAAATTTATTTTTTTTCAATTTTTTTGTCATTTTTTTGATGTTATGATGTTGTGGAACTCTAAAAAATGAAGAAATGTTCCAGGGCTGAGGTTCTAAACTCCATAAATCAACTTATCTTAATCGGATTTTCAAGTGGAATACCTCAAAATGTTTCTGGCGCAATTTTCTAAACATTTGCATTCAAATTTAGAAATCTATTTTTTTTCAATTTTTTTGTAATTTTTCTGCTGATGTTGTAGAACTTCAAAAAAATTAAAAAATGTCCCAAGGCTGAAGTTCTAAACTCCATAACTCAACTTATCTTAATCGGATTTTGAAGTGGCATACCTCTAAATGTTTCTGGCGCAATTATCTAAAAATCTGCATTCAAATTTAGAAATCTATTTTTTTTCAATTTTTTTGTAATTTTTCTGCTGATGTTGTAGAACTTCAAAAAAATTAAAAAATGTCCCAAGGCTGAAGTTCTAAACTCCATAACTCAACTTATCTTAATCGGATTTTGAAGTGGCATACCTCTAAATGTTTCTGGCGCAATTATCTAAAAATCTGCATTCAAATTTAGAAATTTATTTTTTTTCAATTTTTTTGTCATTTTTTTGATGTTATGATGTTGTGGAACTCTAAAAAATGAAGAAATGTTCCAGGCCTGAGGTTCTAAACTCCATAACTCAACTTATCTTAATCGGATTTTCAAGTGGCATACCTCAAAATGTTTCTGGCGCAATTTTCTAAACATTTGCATTTAAATTTAGAAATCTATTTTTCTTCAATTTTTTTGTAATTTTTCTGCTGATGTTGTAGAACTTCAAAAAAATTAAAAAATGTCCCAAGGCTGAAGTTCTAAACTCCATAACTCAACTTATCTTAATCGGATTTTGAAGTGGCATACCTCTAAATGTTTCTGGCGCAATTATCTAAACATCTGCATTCAAATTTAGAAATTTATTTTTTTTCAATTTTTTTGTCATTTTTTTGATGTTATGATGTTGTGGAACTCTAAAAAATGAAGAAATGTTCCAGGCCTGAGGTTCTAAACTCCATAACTCAACTTATCTTAATCGGATTTTCAAGTGGCATACCTCAAAATGTTTCTGGCGCAATTTTCTAAACATTTGCATTTAAATTTAGAAATCTATTTTTTTTCAATTTTTTTGTAATTTTTCTGCTGATGTTGTAGAACTTCAAAAAAATTAAAAAATGTCCCAAGGCTGAAGTTCTAAACTCCATAACTCAACTTATCTTAATCGGATTTTGAAGTGGCATACCTCTAAATGTTTCTGGCGCAATTATCTAAACATCTGCATTCAAATTTAGAAATTTATTTTTTTTCAATTTTTTTGTCATTTTTTTGATGTTATGATGTTGTGGAACTCTAAAAAATGAAGAAATGTTCCAGGCCTTAGGTTCTAAACTCCATAACTCAACTTATCTTAATCGGATTTTCAAGTGGCATACCTCAAAATGTTTCTGGCGCAATTTTCTAAACATTTGCATTCAAATTTAGAAATCTATTTTTTTTCAATTTTTTTGTAATTTTTCTGCTGATGTTGTGGAACTCTAAAAAATGAAGAAATGTTCCAGGGCTGGGGTTCTAAACTCCATAACTCAACTTATCTTAATCGGATTTTCAAGTGGCATACCTCAAAATGTTTCTGGCGCAATTTTCTAAACATTTGCATTTAAATTTAGAAATCTATTTTTTTTCAATTTTTTTGTAATTTTTCTGCTGATGTTGTAGAACTTCAAAAAAATTAAAAAATGTCCCAAGGCTGAAGTTCTAAACTCCATAACTCAACTTATCTTAATCGGATTTTGAAGTGGCATACCTCTAAATGTTTCTGGCGCTATTATCTAAACATCTGCATTCAAATTTAGAAATTTATTTTTTTTCAATTTTTTTGTCATTTTTTTGATGTTATGATGTTGTGGAACTCTAAAAAATGAAGAAATGTTCTAGGCCTGAGGTTCTAAACTCCATAACTCAACTTATCTTAATCGGATTTTCAAGTGGCATACCTCAAAATGTTTCTGGCGCAATTTTCTAAACATTTGCATTCAAATTTAGAAATCTATTTTTTTTCAATTTTTTTGTAATTTTTCTGCTGATGTTGTAGAACTTCAAAAAAATTAAAAAATGTCCCAAGGCTGAAGTTCTAAACTCCATAACTCAACTTATCTTAATCGGATTTTCAAGTGGCATACCTCAAAATGTTTCTGGCGCAATTTTCTAAACATTTGCATTCAAATTTAGAAATCTATTTTTTTTCAATTTTTTTGTAATTTTTCTGCTGATGTTGTAGAACTTCAAAAAAATTAAAAAATGTCCCAAGGCTGAAGTTCTAAACTCCATAACTCAACTTATCTTAATCGGATTTTGAAGTGGCATACCTCTAAATGTTTCTGGCACAATTATCTAAACATCTGCATTCAAATTTAGAAATTTATTTTTTTTCAATTTTTTTGTCATTTTTTTGATGTTATGATGTTGTGGAACTCTAAAAAATGAAGAAATGTTCCAGGGCTGAGGTTCTAAACTCCATAACTCAACTTATCTTAATCGGATTTTCAAGTGGCATACCTCAAAATGTTTCTGGCGCAATTTTCTAAACATTTGCATTTAAATTTAGAAATCTATTTTTTTTTCAATTTTTTTGTAATTTTTCTGCTGATGTTGTAGAACTTCAAAAAAATTAAAAAATGTCCCAAGGCTGAAGTTCTAAACTCCATAACTCAACTTATCTTAATCGGATTTTGAAGTGGCATACCTCTAAATGTTTCTGGCGCAATTATCTAAACATCTGCATTCAAATTTAGAAATTTATTTTTTTTCAATTTTTTTGTCATTTTTTTGATGTTATGATGTTGTGGAACTCAAAAAAATTAAAAAATGTCCCAAGGCTGAAGTTCTAAACTCCATAACTCAACTTATCTTAATCGGATTTTCAAGTGGCATACCTCAAAATGTTTCTGGCGCAATTTTCTAAACATTTGCATTCAAATTTAGAAATCTATTTTTTTTCAATTTTTTTGTAATTTTTCTGCTGATGTTGTAGAACTTCAAAAAAATTAAAAAATGTCCCAAGGCTGAAGTTCTAAACTCCATAACTCAACTTATCTTAATCGGATTTTGAAGTGGCATACCTCTAAATGTTTCTGGCGCAATTATCTAAACATCTGCATTCAAATTTAGAAATTTATTTTTTTTCAATTTTTTTGTCATTTTTTTGATGTTATGATGTTGTGGAACTCTAAAAAATGAAGAAATGTTCCAGGCCTGAGGTTCTAAACTCCATAACTCAACTTATCTTAATCGGATTTTCAAGTGGCATACCTCAAAATGTTTCTGGCGCAATATTCTAAACATTTGCATTTAAATTTAGAAATCTATTTTTTTTCAATTTTTTTGTAATTTTTCTGCTGATGTTGTAGAACTTCAAAAAAATTAAAAAATGTCCCAAGGCTGAAGTTCTAAACTCCATAACTCAACTTATCTTAATCGGATTTTGAAGTGGCATACCTCTAAATGTATCTGGCGCAATTATCTAAACATCTGCATTCAAATTAAGAAATTTATTTATTTTCAATTTTTTTGTCATTTTTTTGATGTTATGATGTTGTGGAACTCTAAAAAATGAAGAAATGTTCCAGGGCTGAGGTTCTAAACTCCATAACTCAACTTATCTTAATCGGATTTTCAAGTGGCATACCTCAAAATGTTTCTGGCGCAATTTTCTAAACATTTGCATTCAAATTTAGAAATCTATTTTTTTTCAATTTTTTTGTAATTTTTCTGCTGATGTTGTAGAACTTCAAAAAAATTAAAAAATGTCCCAAGGCTGAAGTTCTAAACTCCATAACTCAACTTATCTTAATCGGATTTTGAAGTGGCATACCTCTAAATGTTTCTGGCGCAATTATCTAAACATCTGCATTCAAATTTAGAAATTTTTTTTTAAAATTTTTTTTGTAATTTTTCTGATGTATGATGTTGTAGTAATTAAAAAACATTAAGAAATGTCCCAATGCTGAAGTTCTAAACCCCATAACTCAACTTATCCTAATCGGATTTTGAAGTGGCATACCTCGTAATGTTTCTGGCGCAATTCTCTAAACATCTGCATTCAAATTTAGAAATCTATTTTTTTAAATTTTTTTTTCAAATTTTTCTGATGTAGAAATTAAAAAACCTTAAGAAATGTCCCAAAGCTGAAATTCTAAACTCTATAACTTAACTTATCTTAATCGGATTTTGAAGTGGCATATATCTAAATGTTTCTGGTGCAATACTCTAAAAAAATTTGCATTCAAATTGGTTTCCAAATTTTGCCACGCCCACTCTACCACCCAAGCCTGTCACGGCCACACTTTTAAAAAATGCTTAAGTATGTTTTCATTTTATTACTTTTTCCCCAATTTATACCGATATTCCAGAAAATGTTGAAATTTCTCGTTTGCACTAGCTGAGTAACGGGTATCTGATATTCGGAGAACTCGACTATAGCATTCATTCCTGTTTCAATTCAACTCATGACCTTGGCCTCTTCCCATGAAACCCCTTTCTAGCTTACATTTAGCATAGTTCAATGTCGTTGATATTTACTAAACTTGTGTCCCACAAAACCATAAAAAGTTCCACAACGTCTGAACATGAAATTCCTGGTGGGTAAGCACCGAGCGGAATTGCTAAATTGCATTTGGAAACCAAGAAAAACCCTTGCCAAAACTCCAGCAGCCTTGACACAAATTCTCGCCTTGCACTGCGGCGATTGTTTGGCCAACCACCCACCGAAAAGCAACCCAATCCAAACATTCTATACAGACTGGGGGTGGCACACTGATATAATCGTAGTTTTGCACTCAATTACATTTTAAAAACCTTGCTATTTCTCTTAATGCATTCCAGATGGGTTTTTAACTCAATTCTTCAAAATTGGGAAAGTAACAAGTTTTGGTGCCTAAGGTTGGGAATTCATACCCTTATACTAATTGAAAATGAAAATTCTAGTTCAGCTAGTGTGATGCCATTTTAGAACTCACTCTTCAAGCAGACTCCAAAGGACGAGGGCGGTGCGAAGAAGGACATCACTACCCTCGATTAGGACCAGGTCCCAGACGCGCAGGACGCAGGACATGGGCAGGCAGGTGCAGAACATGGTAAGGAACCACTGCATGGTGAAGACATTGGTTAGCGGCGGTTCGAAGGCATTCTCGACGGGTCCTTGGAGGCGCTGCAGGTGCTTCGCCAATCGCGGCAGTCGCGTCTGCATCAGCTCCCGGAAGACGCCCATGTCCGCCTGCAGGCCGCCCATCGAGCCGTAGAAGTAGCCCGTGGGCAGAACGCCCTCCACCAGGTAGATCATGACCTTCATGGACTCCTCCTCCTCCTTGTCCATCACTTGCAGTATGAGGGCGCCCAGCATGTTGAAGCCCTGTGCAAGGAGCGCGTTGGTTTTGTTTTATATATTTGTGAAGTGCACACAGCAGACAAAGATCCTTCAAGGAGCACTCACCTGGCAATAGCCCACCTCGGGGTTGTAACGGGCATAGCCCAGAAGGATGCGCTTCAGCTTGGCCTGGTTTATGGAGCCCGCGGGACCGGTGCACAGATTCGAGCCAGTGCGATGCAGATCCTAAACGGAGACGAGACATTAATGATTCCCTGAAGGACCAACTGTCCGTGACTGGAGCTCACCTTGACGATTTGTATGCCCAGCTCCTCGTCGTCCTCGCGCCACTCCTCGCAGAAGCACTTCTCCCGCTGCTGCGCCCAGTCCACGTTCTTCGACTTGAGGTACTTGTCCGCCAGCGAGAGCCACAGCTGCAAGGAATGATAAAGTATTAGATAATATTTTAGAAGGAGTGTAGTGATAAATAATGATTCAAATAAATATCCCTCGTAGTCTGTGACCTTATGCTGTCCAAATAGGAGAAACAAACTAGTTGGAATCTCACCTTGCGTCGGAACTCGGGTGGAGTGCCTCCGGGCAGGCGGGCCACCAGTTTCATGGCATGCAGCCACTGGTTGTAATCCGAGGTGGCTTCGTCGTCGGCAGCGGCAGCGGCAGCGGCAGCGGCGGAGGCTGAGGCGGATGGGGCGTGCCCGGATCCGGAGGCGGTGGGGCTGGTCCCGTGGCCTCCGCCATTGCGGGTCAGCATGGTGGCTTTGGTGCTGCTGGGGCTTCTATTGTTGCTGCCGGGGGTGGTGATGGTGGTGGCGCTCCTGGTGGAGGTGGTGGTGCTGCTGAGGCTGTTTTTAGTGGGCGAGGTTAGGCGGGCACTGGTAATGGCTTTCTGCGGCGGTGGTGAGAGGCTAAAACGCATTTTAGGCTGTGCATCGTCTGCAAAAGTTAAGTAAAAATCGTATATAGCATACTTTTGTGCGGCGGGCGGGAAAAGGATATGGTTGTCTATTCAAAATAGGATTCTGGGCTCTTGGCGGCTGGATCCTTAGCACTTACAATATCCGTGCAGTATGCAAACTTTACATATATAGAGATATTTGGTAATATTAAAATACAGAGTTGGTTGTTGGCACCAAATATACGTTTTAAGAGCGCGCAAAAGAGAGAAGAAGAAAGAATACAAAATATATTTATATATAAGTATTTATATAGCATATAGACACTTAATCAATCAAGTGCTCTGATCCAAATGGTGGCGAGAATGTCGATGAGCGAACCAACTCTTGAGAGCGACAAAGATGCGGCATGCATGCAGTTGTGACACGGATTTGTGGCGATTTGCGCCACATCCTTGTGAGGAATCATCAGTGGGGGCGCAAAAAATGAAAGCAAAGCCAAGTCAAAAGGACGAAAAACACTCCATGGAGAGGCGTGGCACACAGAAGAGCACGAGTGTCTGTCTTTGTGTTAAATTGACCATGACATTTATTTCAGTTGACAAGAATGTGTGTGCGTTGCGAGGATGCGAACATGAGGATGTGTGGGCGATACATGTGTGTCCTGGCAAGGCATTCTATGTAAAACATACAAAGTTAGCCCTGCGAGATCCTCGGTGCGATGCTGACACCCCGACATGCGAACAATATCCTCGTGGCCCAACTTTATCGGCTTCTAGGCTGCAGACAGCTGCTGACAGGCATTCCCTGACCTCCACATAAGCCACCCACATGCTCAGACCCAAAGGTCAAGTTAATAAAAAATATATGATGTCTTTCGCTGGCTCTAAGCAGCATAAACTCAGATTGCATTCGGCGGTGTGTACGTGTAGATTGGCTTATGTTTGAGCTTCGCTCCTTGAATCGATATTTTTTTATTTTTTACAGTATTGGCCGCAGCTTTGGCGAATCGCGCTTTATGGCAGATAATTTGATTTCCGTTTTATTTTTTACATCTGCTCTGCCTTTGCCAGCTTTTCAAATGGGAACGTGAAGCAAATTTTAAAATAAAATCGGAAGTTTCACCCGGGCTGCCATCAAAGCTTCTGTTGGGAAATAAAATGGGAATGGAATGTGTGGAAATAACATTTCCGGTTTTAAGGAAATTCCCGGGAAATTGGTGTTATTGTTTGCGTTGAAAGCAGACGGCTAAGAATGCGGGGAATCCATTAACATAGAGCCCCAAGAAATATACTACACATTTTTGCAAAAATAATTCGCTATCTCAAAAGCCATTTTTGATTACATTTACAGTTGTACTTCTTTAAGTTAAGCCATCAATTTGGTCACATATACTTGTATATATTGTACCATTTATGGTTTGTACCAAACATTTTTATCATTAATTATTATAGAGAGTATGTGGACATGATTCCTCATAATTGATTAATTGAAGCAGGTTCTACTTAGCCATGCTATACTGTATGCGGCGGCATGATTGCCGGGAATTTTTCCTTTCCATCGCTTGTTTACACGCTAATGCAAATCCACACATTCTGTGTGTAAGTATGTTCAAGCTGAAGTGTGTAGTCCTTCGGAGAAAGGCATTTGTATAATGAAAAGGCAGTTGGGAATGGCCGTTAACCAAAGTTAAAGCTGAACAAACATTGGCTTGTTTACCCCCAGCAAATTGGAGATAGACCTGGTAGGAGCAGCGAAGCTCTCTGGCCGGAGGACCAGCATCCAATGGAGTATGAGACCCCGACCCTGGCTAATGAAACACTAATTGCGCCGACTCTTATGTAATGGGAACCCTAACTTCGCACTAATTAGGCGCCGGACGTAAAAACGTTCTTTATTCTTTATGGCCAGAGGTTGGACTGTCCGCCATGGGGGCTCCTCATTTTGTTGTTCCCTTCAAGTGCATTTTTCCATGGAAGATGGAAGATGGAAGATGGAAGATTTATGTGCGACTGACAATGAGGAGCAGTTCTTTATTGTACGCAAGTGAGTGTAATTATTTTAAATGCGCCTGCCCAAGGGCATCTAGGATCTACGAGTGTTTGTCAAGGCTGCGATAGTTGGCCCACATTCTGGCCCGAACGCTTTTGGCCCTGACCAAAACTAAACTTTGGCCAGAGTCACATGCGTCTTGGGTTTTTCCTATGTGTCCTGAGTGTGAGTATTTGTAATGTGTGTGTTTCGTGTGTACTCAACCATAAAAACACGTAAGGCATGACAGTTGGTTTAATGAGCCGTAAGAATATGCATCCTGTCAGCTATTTATATAGGTGTAAAAGAAATGAAAGAACAGCGGATATTTTACGACTGTGGCGGTCACATATAATGTGTATATTACTGTCATAGAAAACATATTTCAAATGCTATGGGGCTTGTTGGAAGCTACAAGCTAAAGGAAAATGGCTAAGTGATGTAATTATTAATGGCTTAATGGCTGTAGGCAGAAAGTAAGAGAAGATATGTTCTCTTCTTGAAAAGAGCATGTAAAATTTTAAATGATTGAAATAAAGGATGTACATCTTGAATTAAGGAAGGACCTCGTTGTTAATTATTACTAATGGTGTTTGCATACAATGATATTAGGAGGTTTAACATTTTACCTCAATGTGGCTATAACCGTACAACATTCTTAGTACGCAGCTTTAAGACCTTAACTTAAATTTCGCTTCCCCTTGAGCAGTTCAAAAGGGATTTACTTCACTTTATGTAATGTCCATGTGCGCATTCAGCAGCTAAAGCTGCGTACTTAAGCCGCATTTATCCCTGGGGATCGCATGACCCCAAAAGTGGTGGTCCACCGCAGAAGAAAGAACGGCGTCTGTGTGTCTGGGGGCTACTTTCTTCTGGCCCAATCTGCGATGCAGTTGGCCAAGGACTTTAATGGGTGACTCGGATGCGCAGGCACGTTCTCAGCCATTAGTGTCAATTCGGGCGTGAGGCTGCTAATGAATTCCCCAGTCAATGGCCAACTGGATGATAAATTTAATCCTCGCTGGTTCATTAAACTATTGCCATGCTAACCCAAATGATTATCGGCTTAGTGATTGCAAATCGCCTTTATCACGCGGTCCCAGACAAAAGCACTTCAGCAGGCGATTATGGAAGAGGGAAAACTAAGGGAAAACAGGGGAAAATTGCGAAGGCTAAATCCTGCTTTTGATGGCAGCTTACATAATGACTCCCCGAGGAGCACTTTTTGTTGCTTCTGCTGCCACTGCAGTTCTCGCAAACAAAGCCATCAGTTGCCCTCCATTTAACTTTGATTAAATTTTCGATTACCCTTCCCCAAAAAAAGAAGCATTACTCATACGCCACGTGGGCCGGCCCGTGCAAGGAGATAGCAATCAATTTGCATCACGCGGACTGAAAATGCCTGTCAATTCCAATAAGCCCTCCTTTCGAAACTTAAGTGAACATTGTGTCCTGCCAAAAGCAAGCACAATTTTCATTCTTTTCGCAATTTTTGCATCTGCTTCTGAAAGCTACATAAGTTTGATAAGGGACTCTTGCTTGTGACAGGCCAGTTTCTGCTGGGATCTACTTAAAAACTTCTAAGAAAATGGCTTTGTACCCAATCAAGATGGTGTTTAAGTGCACCAGTTGGTACATTCCTTTGAGCTTATTCTTTAGAAAAGTCTTTCCTCGTGAATCCCTCTCAATTATCCTTGAACATGCTACATAGAACATTACCTAGAACTTTTATATATTAAAGTTATTTATATGACTATTTTTCTGATGATTGCCCCCCATCAACCGCTCAAGCTCGACTCCGATTTCTGAAACCCCGCGAAATTGGCACACGTGTGTGCACATGTCCTAGCTGTGCAGGATCCTTCAACCGCCCACACAGCCGCTCGTGTCACTTTGCATCGCCATAAACGCGATGGTGGGCGTCATAAACAAACCGCTCCGTCAGTGTAAAGTGTGAACTGCGACGCAGTAATTACAATTTGATGGGGAAATGTGAGAGGTGCTGGTGGAATTGGGAAAAAAAGACCAAAACCAGGAAACTCGGCAAACACACATACAGGCGAAATCAGCAGAGTGTAAAATGATTGTTGAAATGGGTGGGCAAAAAGCGGAAGAAAGGGCAACAGCAACAACTTGGCCAACATGCAACAGATGTATCTATGTATATGTACGTGGAAAAGGTGTGATAGGATTTTCGGAAAATTCAACTATCCTGTATGGGGGCTTAGCTTAAAATCATAAAAGGGCTGTGGGAAATTCAAATTATGTATGCACTGCCCGGGGTGGATAAATATAAATGGGTTAAATGGGGTCAAACGCCTCCAGCTCGGCTCTATGGCAAAATAATGGAAATTTATGCCAGCGCCGGGAAAAGCCCTTGCCCTACGAAAAATGCAAATGTTAATTACAAGCGGCCGCCAAAATTAGAATTGTGCGCGTTTGCGGTGAGTAAAAATTGTGTGTATGTATGCTTGACTGTGTGGATGTGCGGTGCGTTTGTATGTGTGCACTAGAGCGGACCTCAGTTATATTAAATATATACATTTAAGTAAAAGGATTCTACTGTATCTTTACATAATATCAATTGGTGAATGAAATGTAATGGAATTTAATTATGATCGCAGTAAAAACAGAGCTTGATGGCTTACAGATTACAGTGTACAATATTTACAGTTTTACAGTTAATTGAGTTATTATTAATAGGTTAAAAATAATGTTTCAAATTTAAACCTCAAAATATATAACATTTTATTACAACTTTGGCTCATAGAGGTCCGCCCTAGCGAAAGTGTGCCCAACGAAAATTGAATGGCATATGCAGCAGCTTTACTTTTGAACTTCTTTTGCATAAATTACCTTGTCGTTGTTATTTGGTTCGTTTTAAAACGTTGTTAAACAAATAAGGTAAAGAGAGAGATAGAGAAAGAGAGCGAGAGTTAAGTCTTTGTATCAAAGCGAGCAAAAGATCGAAGGCATAGAAAGTCGATTATTTTGGCTTTGAGGCGCGCTAAAATAAACACACAAAGGAAAAGACATCGATCGACAGTTAAAAAGACTTGAGAAGTATGTTAATTAATTATTGAATATGCATATGTACACGCACACACACACACAGAGTAACGCAGAGAGAATGAGTGTGGTTGGCTGTTCTGGTGCGACTTGGCATAGTTACCCATGTTAAGTTAACGTGCGCCTGACGGTATGCTATGATTTCTGCCACTGCTCGCAGCGGCTCTTTGTTGTTGCTGCAGCAGTTAGTAGTAGTAGTAGTAGTAGTTGTTTTTGTTGTTGTGGGGATTCTCTATTTATGGTTTTACATTTTTGCTTTACGTTGTACTTGTTCTTGTTGTTGTTGTAGTAGTTGTAGTTGTTGCTGTGGCCTATTGTATTATTTACACAAGATTTACATGAGTACACATATAGACACTTACACTTAGGCATGCACATCTATTAATACGTATTGGATAGTAGAGATATTTGCATATGTATTTGTAGCATGCTGAAGTTACATAATTTGGCAAAGTCTCTGACACACACACAGGCACAAATCGCCGTGACTCAAATGTCATTGAAAACTATTTTTTTGCCCCACAGAAGAGCTCAAAAACATTCAACTCACACACACAGTTGTTGCACAAAAAATAAATGCAAAAAAAATGAAGGGAAACCTTGACAACTAAGCAACTGCAGAGCCAGTTCCCAAAAGCTGGCCAGGTGACTGCTGACTTGGGGGAAAATGTGTGGCAAAAGCGGACACTGAGCAGTGTCTTAATGCTGCACTCGGAAAAATGTGTCCTTCGTGATACTCCTATCTACCTAAGGTATGAGTAACATATAACACATACTGAGGATCATTTAAGCTTGCATTAAACTTGCACTTTATCCATTAAATAGAAAAAGAGCTCATTGGTGTTGCCCTATTTAACCGACCTTATTAAACCGCCATATTTTTTTGCACTGTAGCCATGCCATTGTACGCCTAGCGGTGCACTCATCGATTCCATGTGTTACTGGCCACTGACTTGACCCACTTTCGTTGTTACGTTTGCCTAGGCTGCCCCTTCTAGCCAAGTAATTACCTTTGAGCCGGAACGCGTGTTTAAAATTTCATGCCATTTAAATGTACAAGTTTGCACGAGCTGCATTTAACGAGCCTAATAAGCCTAATACTAAGGATTGTGGCCATGAGGTTGTGGCGGGTTTGCGCGTTCTTGAGAGAAAAAGGTAAGCTGAGCTTAAAGCCACGTGGACTAAGTAAGGGAAACAAAAAGGAGGCGTTAGTTTTGTTGGGGCTATTAATTACGAATTGGCATAATTGGCAGTGCCGTCGAACTTCCCCTAACATTTCTGTTATGTAGCCATTTTCATCCATCAAAGTTGCTCAACTGCTTCATAATGGATGTGAATGGCTTGGCCCAGATATACGTGGATTAAAGCGGCGTGGCCTTCAACTTTTATTTTTTGTGGGACATTCTTTGTAGTTATGCAATCCACAATCAACTATTTTTCCCTTTTTGCCAAACAAAGCCAGTTCGTGAGCCTTTTCGCTGGTCGAGTGTGAGAGCGTGACATGAATCACACTCGTACACTGCAGCAACAATGGCAGCAACAATAGCTGGCCATATCAGCCATGGCCAAAAGAGGCATCACATGAGGTGTGTGTGGCAGTCGGGGAATACAAACGTGGGGCTTTTTGGGTATATTACCAATATCCCACACTGCAGCGCCAATGGAAAATGAACCAGGAAATCGCATTAAAATGGGCGCTCCGGTTTTAATGAAATTTTCGATTGCATGCTTTTGGGCGAGTGCAGCTTTTAATTGCAGTTTCCTAGGCTCAGCCGATCGATAATATCGTATTATTTCATTACGCGAGCTGATGCTACTTCTTGGAATTGAATTAGAACGCGTTCTTCCACCTTTGAATAAGTTAAATAATAAATAAATAATAGCACGCTACTTTTGCACGCACTCTTGTTTTTATGGCCCTTGTTTTCCAGCTACCATTGGTATTTTGGTCGACGAGTATCAAGGGTAACACACTTACACACACACACACACCCGCACTTGTATAAATAGAGAGAGAGAGAGGGGTGCAGAAGAGTGGAAGAGACGTGGGGGGTGATATAAAAACATAGATAAGACAGGCAGGCAAAAATTCTTGTGGAGGCCAGTCTTCCACGTTTGTTGTTTCAAACCGCTTGTGCACACGCACACACTTACACCCTCACGCACACAAAGTCAGGTCTTACATGTGTGTGGTTGTGCGTCGGTGCTTGCGTGTGTGTGTGTGTGTGTGTGGCCCGTCAGACAGTCTCAATGCTGCTCTGTGTCGTCATCAAGTCAGCCTCCTCGCTTCGGAGCACACCCACACACACACGTACACGCATGGTCTTCACCTGCCCACAACTCTCACACACGCACGCACACCAGCAAACGGCCAGAGGACACAACAAAGTTCATTCAATAAATGCAAACACAAGCACACACACCCACACATACATGCACGGTGCGTGACGGTAGCGAGGCTTTTTTCAGCGTTCAGCCGTAAGCGTTTTGGCTGCCGCTTTTCCGATTCCGCACTTCACGATCCACACAGCTGAGAGTTCCGCACTTGACTGACGGCAGTGGCCAAGACTCAGGCCAGAACCGAGCCCCCAGCTGTCAGTGGGGAGCCTGCGCAGTGGCACGCCCCCTTCCACCCACACGCACACTTTGACAGTTGGTGCACTCAAAGAAACGATATAGTGCGATCGGCAAATAGTATTGAAATTGCCGAGAGGTTTGCAAAAAGTCATACTATTCTGCAAAACGTTAGGGAATTCATTGGAAATAATATATAATAATATATTATAATATATATAATATATAATAATATAATAATATATGATTGAAATAATATATAGATACTTTTCTTTTTTAAAGATCGTATTTTCGTATTCCTTAATATATGCTATTGGTAATAATTTAGGTTCTTTAAAATAGATTTTATGATTGTTTAGCTCGAATTAATGAATCTTTTGATTCTAGGCTAAGAAATCTATAGCCAAGAACTCACCACTCTCCACGATGAGCACGGCAGTGACGAACTCGCACAGGACCTCCTGATGCCTCTGCAGGCGATCCCTGGCCACGAGCACCCGCTCCAGCAGATAGCCCAGCATAAGGATCTCCACCTTCAGGATGGCGCACACATCGATGAGCTTGCGCACATCCAGACGCTCTAGGATGGACCGATCACCGACCATGCCGCTGGCCAACTGAGCGAGTTGTCCCTTCTTCTTCTTCGGGGATCGCTTCGGGACAGGATCGCGGCAAGAACGCCTCATTCGCTTGGCCAACAGCTCTTGCCTGCCGTAGATATCGCATAGCAATGCGTCGAGTAGCTTCTTGGTTTCACTGGTTAATGGTATCCCTGAATGCCAGCTATCACCATTATGCTAATATGACTCACCTCATTTTGTTGGCTTTATGATAACACGCTGTAGTTGGTTTACTTTTAATTTTAACGATTGCATGGGTCTCGAGTTGCTTGGGATTTTTTGTACTTTTTTCTCTTTTTTTACAAAAAGCAAACTGAAGAACTTAAATTAACATAATAATCAAAGTGACGTTGGGGTGCTTTCTTGAAATGTTATTTATTTTTTTGCCATTTTACAGTTTTGAATTTGTTATTGATAGATTTGCTCAAGGTTGCTTAATAAGGTAAGGGTTTCGAATAGTGTTGCAGTACTTGATGACCAGAATACAATTTAAAATTTCATAAGAAATCGTAAAATTGTGTATAAAGTTTGAAACAGTATGGGGCCATCGTGATTTGCGTCCTAGTAGAAGGTACGATCTATATGCGTGTTCAGGGAGAAATTGCGATACATGCCGAAACGCACGACTTCATTGGAGAAACTCTGGGGCAATGGATAGAAGCGCTTGGGTATGGTATAGGCATTGGGTGCATAGTAACCATATTCGGAGTTGCAGGTGCGGTACATTGTATTGGAATCCGTTTCCACGCCATAGCCTTTGAAGCTGTCTGTTCAGAAGATATATACAACACTTTGAAATTATAGTGTTCCTGGGAAAACTAGAAACCCTCTACTCACAGGGACACTTGATGTCCTCCCGCTTGTGCAGGTTCTCATAGAGTTGGGCAGTCCTTACGACGGGCTTGCGTTTCTGGAACTTGGCAAACTCGATCTCCGGATTGAAAGTCTCGAACTTGTCACAGTACTGTTCGCACATTTTCTCGTTTTTACTGGTGGAAATTTGTAATTTGTAATTGTTTACTGCGGCGTTTGCCTATGTGGTGGGCTCAAATAACCTGTAATGCCTAATGCTATTGAACCAACGGGACAAGTGCCAACGAGGTTGCTATGTTTGAATTTTGACAGTCGGCCGGGTGGGGAATTACTACCTACATACTACGTAAATATCCAAAAGTCAGCGCCTGCGCGATTCTAACCACTTTGACAGCTCGCGTGACAGTTGTGGCCTGGCCAACTCACCCCACAGAAAATATACACAAACTCGACCCGAACTCAACACACAACAATTTCCTGCAAAACGCACTTCACAATGTACAGGATGTGCAACCTATCGAACCTGCTGAACTTCATCATCTGCATAGCCAGCTTCAGCCAGAACTTCGATGGAACCCTGGCGGTCAAGCGGGGTCCACATCATCCAAGGGGCGAAACCAGGAGAGTGGACCAGCATCTCACCCATGAGGAGCAGTGAGTGGGGGGCAGTAGGGAAAATGTTTCCAAAATCGCAGTAATATATCTACATTTTAGTCGCATCGATGACGATTTGAGGGACATGGGCATCCAGGCAAATCTGGATGATTTGAGTGAGGAGGAGAAAATCTTCTATATGTTTAAGGTATGTCATTGCTTTACTACTTACTATTAGATAGCAGCACTAATTTTTATTATCACCTTAGGCCCATGACAATGATAACAACAATGCACTGGACGGGCTCGAAATGATTCAGTCTGCCATGCATCATAACTATGACTATTTCAAAAACAACGAGCGGGATGAGTACCTACAAAATGCCACTGATGAGCTGGAGCACTTTATAGGTATACAAACATTTTCCATTTCAGTTTTTAATTTCTTTTGCTGCGATTTTAGAAATAAAAATTTAATATTGCTGTCTCCCACAGAGGCAATTGACAAATTTCTGCTGATTGCCGACGACAATAACGATGGCCTGCTGCATTATCCAGAATTTGTGAAGGCCATCACCGGTGGCAAGGATCAGCCGAATGTGGACAGGAATATCCTGCGCTAATGCCTCCAAGATCCCGACTGCCAGTACTCAACTCAACCAAAAAGAAACGGAACAGCCGAAGTAGACACAATAATAGTCATAGCATAGTTAAATTTTGTAGCAACTAATCTGATTTCCCAGCTGAACCATTTGAGACTGTAATACCACAAGCAGAAGCAGAAGCAGAAGCAAACCAAGCACTAGACTGCACCTCGTTTGTACTACAACCTAATGATTTAATATACACGTACATATAAATAGATACATAAATAAGAGAATCTTTAGAGCAGTCCGTCACAGGTCTGGGTGGTGTTGCAGGCCGCTCCTCGGAAGCCATCGTAGGCGGCACGCTCCATCAGGACGATGAGGTCGTTGTAGCGCGGCTTCTCCAGCGGCACTCTGTGGATTAGTTAGAGCCCGATTAATAGTTAATTAAGTTATCAGCTGTACTAGTTAAGTTTCTAACAACATTTGTAATAAAAGCTGCATTCACTAATCAAGAACGTTCACTTAAAAATTCCCCTTTCAATAAGGTTTATCGTCTTACCCTTGGAAAACTTCAATGGCGCCCAAAAGAGCACGTCCTGCTTTCGCGTAGTCATAGGCTGATGTGGGGCAGGCGCAGGATGCAGCGTAGAGGCACTCATCTCTGCCGGCTCCCTGGGCGGCCAGAAAGCCGGTTATTAGATAGTCATCGCCAGAAGCTATGCCCAAACCAAGGCTATCGCTACGCCCTGCGGAGCGACCATATCCATAGCCATAGCCACTCCAGTGTCCTGCGCCCAGCATTCCGGCGGAGAAGATCAGGACTTTCAGCAGTATGATGATCAGCAGATTAGTGAGATTCAGACTCAGCACCTTAAGTGATAATAACAAAATGAAATAAGAGTCCAAGCTATCCAATGCATCCTTGATATCCTTAACCCACCTGACTGTTGCCGGCTGAGCGATGCAGCAGCTCCTTGGCCACCTGGATGACCACATGACCAGCGGGACTGCCGAACATGCTGTTGGCATTCCGTAGCCAAGAAAGAGGTCGTTCCAGGGAGGTGACTCCTGCATTTGCATTGAACACCTCCTCGCTGGAGTTCGATACCGCCGCCCCATTATCCGTATCCAGATCGTAGGATTGTAGCTGATAACTGGCAGCATTTGCGAGATCTAGGTAACAGCTTAAAGCCAACAGAGTGGCGATGGTAATGATCGTGTGATCTCCGCCTGGTTGTGGCATCTTGAAGATCGCGTGATTGTCAGCCGGTCCGAATCGAATGTGCCGCGAATGAAGACTAGTCTTCGCCCCGGGAAGTGACGCGTTTTTATGGCCTAGCGCTGCGGATTGGCAGGTAGACGAGGAGGAGATTAGGCTGCAGGCCTCGTTGCACTGGAAAAGCGGATTGGGAGCGAGAGTGTTTTTCCTGGTGTCATTAGCCGGAAAACGGCGCAGACGTTTTTCCGCCCGAAGGATTCCCTAATGTCAATGCTAACTCCATTCCGCAGGTAAACGCACGCAAAATTGTGCGTCGAGTGGAAAACAATTTGTGTCTTTGCTTTTGTATCAATCATCAACTCATTTATTGTTACTTTGGTTTTTCGTTTTTGGTTTTGGTTTTGCTTTTTGTTTTTCCTAGCCATTGCAGTTGCCGCTGTTCATTGGAATAATTCGTAGTACATATATGTATATGTATATATATATATATATATAGATTTGCAGTAAATTTGTGTGTACCAATAATTTCTGAATTCGGGGAAGTGAGACTTCAAGGGGGAGTTGAATCAATTACAGACAACATATAAGTACATATTTCTTGCTATACTTTCACAATAATACGAGTATTTATTTGGTATATTTTGCAACAGATTAGAAGTCGTGTAAGTTATATGCCATATGCTTGAGTATTTCCTTTGAGTTTCAATTTATGTAATTCAGCACTTTCTTTCATTCGATGAACGATATTGTTATGGGGTGAGTGAGTTGTGGGTCTGGTGCCATGATATATGTATGTTTCTCGAATTCCTCGAGTGATGCCCGTATTTATTTATGTACTTTCTGTTCTACATTTGTCGTTATAAATATATGTTTATAAAACATTCCGTGAATATGTGCCAGTTCGATTAAAATGATGATGTATACGATTACGAAAAAGTACTTGTAGCCAAAGAATTACTTAAAATTACATACATATTTTATATATTTACTTGTATACAAGTATAAATGGTAGGATGATATAGCATGAAGTTATCGGGCCTTTAACCCTAAACAAAAACAATAGTTATTCAATATTCTTGTATAGTTGTAAATTTGTTTAGATTAAAATATTGGTAGCATTCCCAAGTGTAGATTCTACTAAAATCGAAGAGAGTTGGTAAACTAACAAGTTCTCAAGTTTACTTGCGTTATATTCCTTTGCATATAACGATATTTAAAATTCTCTAATGCAATTAGTTGATAAAATAGAGAAGTATACAACCCAATTGAAACGATTTCAACTATTATATCAACATCAACATATGTAAAATTGTCTATTGCTGTAAATAATGCTTAAACATGTGCGTAACAAAAAACATCAAAATACTAAACATTTGTCGCTAAATCATAGTTCCAAACAATTGAAGCTATTGTTTATATCTTGAATGCATAATATGACTTCGTTGTTGTCGCTTGCAACAGTTACATATATTTTGTTGTGTATATTATCTAAATATTCTTCAATACCATTTTCACTTCATTTTCATTTCATTTTCATTTCATTTCTCGACCTTCAATCGTGTACCGACTAAGCCGAGTAAATTAATGTGGATCGCATGGGATCGCCAGATTTTCGAATATGTTGGGTTCGTTATTGTTGTCCAGTTGATTCAGACTAGATTCACATTGCTTGTCGTGCTTGGTACTTTCCATATGTTCATATCTTTCGCGTTTGTAAACATTAACTACTAATACATCATAATAATAATCATAATATTTGTGGTAATAAACATTTACTTTGTGTGTGAGTTGCTTCCACTCTCGTGTGTCTTTGTGTTCTTTATGTAACATTTGCTCATAGTAATTTCCGAATACATGTAGTTCGTTAACTAATTTATTCATTATAATTAGATCGCGTATGTATTAGTATTAAACGTTTGCTTGTTTGTTATACGTTGCGCATATTGTCTTTTATTTTTTATAGTTTTTAGGATTTCATATGTGTCTCATGTTGGTATATAACAGATTTATTAATATTCGATTTACTTAAAAGTTTTCCCATTGATTTATTAGCAGGTTAACACGTAATATATGCTTGCGATTACTTTAAATGTCAGCAACTCTCAAATGGTTTAATATGTCGGTATATAATTCAATATTTTTCTCAATAATATATTTAATATATAATTTGTTCGCTTTGGAAAATGTTTCAAAATGTTTTTAAGTATGGTAATTAAATAGGTTCCTCCTCCTTATCGCACTGCAAAACCAGTCAAGTCAATCGGCGACATTTCATTGCACATATTTTATGGGCCTTGCATTATTGTTGTTGCATTGGTGGTTATAATTATGTATTAGTAGTGTACTACGTGTCTACATAGCATATTATGCTGTTTCTTTTTCCTTGATGAGCGGCAAGTGTTTCGATCATGATAGTTAAGTGGAAACGATAGTAACCCAATAGTTATGTGTTATGTGAGGAGTGAGTAATATGCTTAGTGTTTTTCCCATGAAACCAGGAAACTTCAGAGGCAGAAAGATTGATAGAATTCAATAGTTTGGTTGCCCTAGTGTGTGTGTGTGTGTGTGTGTGGGTGAATGTTTTCTGTAGGTGATAGTACTACTGTGGAATTTCCCTTGGATTTACTTCAAGTCCAGTTCATCATCCTCCTCCTTGCTGGCACTCCAGCGTTTGGTATGCGATCCAATGCTGCTCATACTGCCCGAGTCACTGAAGTCGCTGAATGCCGCATTCTGGATGCCCTCGTAGATCTTATAGCCCCCGGATCCGTTTCCGGAACCCACTCCGCCGGAGGTCATGCTCATGCTTTTGGAGGCCCCGAAGCGATCGGTTTTGTAGTTCGAGGGTGGTCCTCCAAAGATCATATCGGCATCCGAAATGGATCCAGCGGCCCGGGTGAACTTGCCATTTCCATAGGATGCCGGAGTGGTCTTGCTGTCTCCGAAAATGACATCCAGATCCGAGTGCTTGGAGGCTGCAAGAGTTGGGAGTATAAATTAATAGCCAAGCCATGAAAATCTCCAACGAGTGCACATCAATTTGGCGTGGGTGCAGTTTCTAGCACTTATCTTTAGCACTACGTAAGCCAATCTAACTTTAATTCTATACACACAAGAGTCGATCGAAGAGCAAGCTAAATATAGCTAAATATAGTACTTAAAATTTACTAAAGCATTTTTTGATTAGTTTCAAATTTAGGTTTTCAAATATTGTCTTGTCGTTTCGATCGGCTTTTGCATATTCGTCACTTGACTTTCGGTGATGGAGGATGAGCAAAATGAGCGTTACCAAAAACAAGCATTATCAATATGTGAATGAATGGTAATGGGAATTTGGAAATCTTCTGATTCTTTTGCGACTTTCTAACTGAGAAGTTGATCACGGTTTTCTATGGCTCATCTTTTGATAACTCTGCATTTACTACAAAACGCACACACACACACTCTAGAACTGAAAAGGGGTTGCATTAATATTACTAACGAATTTTGTTGTTTCTAAAAGCTTGGAGATTACTCTTGTGGTGTTATTTGGGTATTTTTCTGGATTGTATCTCGGGTTTCTCTTGTTTCTCGATGCGTGCCCAGAAAGCCAGAACTGAACTCAGATTTGCGGTGCACTCTAGCGAGTGTGTACTGTACGGTTCCTGTTGTTTTGTCTTCTGTGGTGTTGTGACTGTGACTGTGAGTGTGTGTGCAGGCAAGCGCTTTTGTTTTTGCTTTTGATTTTGATTTTTGTTCATCGCTGAGCGAGAGAGAGACTTACAAACACTTGGTCGGCCCACAAGTCGTATACGTAATATTTGGCTTACTCACTGAGCTCGGCTAGGAAAATGAAAAAGTTAGGCTCAAAGGACACAACTCCTACTTTTCTCGTTTTGGCTAACACTTTGACACGGCTGCCTACTTGGCTATGGGTTATTCGATTACATTTAGTTGGTCTCTATATACGAGTATACATATTTATATGGAGTGTAGGTAGCTAGCTGAATTAGTACGATAATGAGATTAAATGACATGATTTTTATATATATTTTATATATATATATATATGTATCGAGAGGATGAGTCGAGGTTGAGCAGCCCTAGGTCTTGCGCAGGGTTAGGCTGACCAGCAGTACGCCCACGGCTAGATAATTACCATTGCTCTCGGATCGCGAGTACGATGGTCTGGTGTACGAGGGCAGATCGCTGGGATTGTTGAGGCCCTCGCCCTGCGAGGCAATCGAGTTGGAATCGTAGCCGGATGTGTCTCCTGGCAGCACAGTGGTCACTGCAGCGGGTGCACTGTACACACTGGCCGATCGCATACCAATGGCCGATCGCCAGTCGTTGGTGGTCACCGAGGTGGTGATGGTTCCCGTGGCTGGAGCCCCTATTCCGGCACTATTGCTGATATTGGTTATGGCCGTAATACCACTAGCTTCTCCAGCTTCCGTTGCAGTGGCTCCTGTGTTTGTGGTGTTCGTATCCATTCGTGTGATGGTCTCCACCGAAGTGGTGCTGCCATAGTTGCCATAGCTCGTCTTGTCCTTGCTCAGGGAGCTGCTGAAGCTGTTCCTGTAGCCACTGGAGCTATTGGCATTGCTGCCCACCGCCGTGACATTGGTGGGCGGCGGTGGTGGTGGACCCGCCGGTGGGGGCGGGGATTTGATGGCATTGCCATTGCGATTGATGCGCGACGAGATGGATGACGATGAGATCGATGAGGACGAGGAGGTGTGTATGCTGGCCGCACTGCCCGACTTGTTGGGCTCCTTATCGAAGGGATTGACCCTCTCCTGTTGCTCGTAATTGGTGACCGGCTGGTAGCCGGCACCTGCTCTTTCCGTAAGTGTATCCGTATTTCTTGTATCGCTAACTGAAACGCTGCTCTCCGGCCGGACGGCTGAGCTGGCCGTCGTCGGAATGGCTGGGGGCTCCTCGCTGGGACGCTGTGTGTGCTGTGTGGGCTGTGTGGAGATCACGCCCTCCCCCTTGCCGGCGAACGAGAACTGCTTGCCGAGGAATGAGCCACTGAATCCGCTCCCCGGACCCGCGCTGCTGGGCACACTACCTGGCCCGCTGCCGCTGCTCGTCTCGCTGGCCGTTCTGCCGCGCTTCTTGTTAGCGATTTCCTACATGTCACCAAAGATCCCCGCAAAGGTCTTCCTCAGGTTCTTCATGGTGTCCTCGGCATCCTCCACAACGGAGCTCTGGGTCTGGGGCGGCCTCTGGCCCGCTCGCGACACCGACGAGGAGATGGTCGACGACTGTGAAGTCTGCGAATCACGACGCACCCCGCCCACTGTGCTGGGTCCCGACGAGGAGGGCTCCTCCGGCACCTCCGAAATGCTGCTGCGACTGCTCAGCCGCCCAATGGAGCCCACGGCGGGCGAGGTGCGCTCCGGTATCGGTGGTGGTCCACCCATGGGCGCTGGCCGTGGTCCAGCTGGAAGTGGTGGTGTCGGGGCCACCCCGTCGTCCGTGGGACTCTCTGCTCGGGAGGAGACCGAGGAGCGGGAGGGCAACTTGCCCGGACCCGTCTGCGCCATGCTGGGACGGCAAACATTCTGGAATTATGCAGTTATGCATTTATTGAGTCGATGAATGATCCCACGCCTATACCAACCTGCATCCGTCCGGACACCAGATCTGCGATCTGCCTGCGATCCTCCTCCTGGGTGTCTCCGATGAGGGCGAATGTGCTGTCGCAGGCGCTTATGATATACTCACGTCCATCTTTGGCCACCACCACGGAGAGGCCACACACTTCCATGCCGCCAAAGAGCTCGGATATCTGAAAGTGATGCGGGCAGCATTCAGCGATTAGAATTGTGATTGAGTCATCAAGACCCTTAAATGTGTTTTCGATTGTAAGACATCATTCAAACATCTATGTGTGGGCTTTCCGCCGATTTCCGCTGCCGTTTTCAATTACACAGTTTGTTTTGATTAAAGCTATAGCTATAGCTATGGCTAATGCTGATTCCGATGCTGATTCCGAGTTGCCCAGAATGGCGGTGACGTCGTCAGCAGCCCACCCACTTTACCATGCACTTGGAAAAATAACTATATAATTACTGATTTTAGAAAAGGCATTTTCAAGATCTGCGCATAAACTTTCATTTTCACCAGATTTTAACAAAAATAACCAGCTCTTTGAAAATTGCTTTTACACTAGTAACAAAAATATTGAATAATTTGAAACCCCTTAAAAATGAACGAAGTACGTGTATGTATGTTATTAGAAATACAAGTATGTCTTACGACAAAATGATGATCAAACTAACATCAGTATTCTATATTTTATCAGACCTAATGTAATCTCTAGTCATATTGGCTTAGTAAATTAGGTGGAATTTAAATAAGACCTTGTATAAAAGAATGTATACCTTTACTATTAATGACCTAATAACTCAAAGCATCATTTTTCCTCTGAATGTAGTTGGAAACTGCTGCCTTCTAATCGAATGCTTGCACTTGAATGTGGAATATTTGCGCCAGTAAATGGCAATTAATAAATGCACATATGCAGTGCCAATCGGTGAGTCACTTGCAACTCAAAGGAAACCGAGCTGAGCGTTCGTTTGCATTGATAAAATGCCAAATCTGATGGGTTTCCCATGTAACCAAATGCTCGCACCTCATTTGGCCATTATGGGGTGCCGTCTGGAAATTGCTTCAATGAAAACTACCGTTGTTTCATCGTTCATTGGCGGCTAAATACGTTTAACCGTTTTGCGATTTCCATATTCATGAGCTCTAATTAAAGCCAAGCCGCCGCTCGAGGGCACAGCAAACTCAGCACAGCCTTCTGACGTCAATCGATTATGATTTCTGGTACCGAGCCGACTCCAAGTCGGCTCTCCATTTGCCTCCATTTCCCCCGAGGGAAACTCGGAAAGCTGCCGAAATCGAATTTGTGCACCCAAAATACCGCATATAAGCTAAAGCGATTTTCCTTAGCCATATTGATTGGCCAAATTTGATAAATGCGAGCCAAATTCGAGTGAACTAAGTTCGGCTGAGCAGCTTGCGAACCGATTTTCATGACTAGGCTTCTCAGAATTTGGGGCACAAAAAATTGCCATACGTTGCTAAATTTAACTAAAAAATTGAAGCAGATATCTTACATATATGTTAGATACTAAGCAACATGTATGGGTATTTGGAAACTATTTGATTCACATGTGTAGCGAAAAGAGCAGAGTACAGACAAGTCGGTTGAGATGTCTCACAATAATTCGCCTCTTTGATTTAGTGTCTCATATGGCTTTAATCCATCGACTTACCTCATCCACCCAGCTTTTGTACTTCTCGGTTAAAGTGATTTGCTCCAGCATGGCGGATCCCTGATTGGTCTTCCAATTGCCGGTGATGGATTTGCGCCTGTTGAAGAGCGAAAGCGGTTAAGTATAATAAATTGGACGGCTAAAAAGGCGTAGATAATGCGTTTGGGAGGTCGGCGAGGGATCTTTGAACCCGTCAGCGGCGTTTCGGATGGCAAACAATGAACTCTTGCCGCTGCACTTGGTAGGATAATAGCCAATTGCAAAACGACGACGGCTTTTGTCTGCTGACAGTTGCAAGGTCAGACAATCAGACCACTCGGACCATTCGGACCATTCAGACTACATATGTACGTGTATTCAGACCACTCGACCCTTCCTGCATCAACTTGTGGCTTTCAGTTTCAGCCGCCTGCGGCTTGCGGTCACTTACATAAACGCCTTGTAGTTGTTGCCAATCTTCTGGATGTGCACGCTGAACTTGGCATCGATATAGGGCTCGATGGTGCAGTAACAATGGGAATCATTCCCGGCACCGCTCACCAGTCCGGCGGCATCTTGCAGGGCGCTCTGGTTCTCCAGCCGCGCGGTGGCCACTCCGCCATGGCAATGTCCAGCCTTCAGCACGCTGGGGAACTTGGTGAATTGGAACTGCAAGTGCACGGAGAGAAAGAGTTTATGGTATTTACCTAATTTGCAAACTTAATTATAATTAGTGCAATCTTAATAATACAAAAAGTGAGTATAAACCAATCTGACTCATCGCAAAAAAATGTATCAGATTTTATAAATAGCTTTTAAAAATGTTTGGGAAAATGTTATGGACCTCGCTTTAACGATTAACCCACTTTATAGGTTCGTAAAATTGAAAAGGAAAATGGATATACAAATTTAAAACACTTTTTTTCATGTGTTGTGAATAAAGACAATAAAGACATGCAATCACAATCTGTATTTCGCTGTCTGATTGAAATTCTATAAATTACAAAATGCAAATGATTTTTTCTCATCTTATTTGCTGCGGAAATAAAGGGGCGATGGGCATTAATCCATTGGATAAGTGCCAAATTTATGTTTTTGCATTCATTCCAATCACGAATCCGGCCACAGAGATTTTCTTTCAATTGCCAGTCAAATTCCAAGAATCCTCGATCATTAGTCAGGCAGGAGAGCATTTTCATGAAAATGACTTATTGTTATTAATGACGCAGGCAAATCACTATTAATACGCAAGAGCGAAAATGCCCTGCCCTCAAATATTTGACTAATTCGCATTTTATTAATTTTGCACTGTTACTCATGGCTATTACGTTTATATATGCAAATCGTCAGCCGATTATCCTTGTTAATCATCTCCCCCAGGCCCAAAGCCATTAAACAGTTGATAAATCACAAGTAAACACATGGGTTCACTTTCGTGTTGTATTGGCAGAGAGTGAATACAAGTATGTATGTCAAAATAAAACCAAATGGAAATGGAAAACCATAACAATCATGACGCAGCCGGAAGAATTGTCGTAATTGCCGCCGATGAAAGACCATCGTGCTGACAGAAAGCCCCCAACAAACAGAGCGCGAGAAATCTCTCAATGAACATATAGATATAACATATATGTAGTTATTCTTATAATACAATCGTGTCTGAACCTCAGAGTAAGAATGAGAATCAGAATGAGAATGAGAATGGGAATGAGACGTCACACCCCCACATAGCCCGCATTCTTGGAAGCTGCTACGTATTCCGCATGAGTGCCCACTGTCTAGGGAACTGCTCCTCGGTTATATCAGCGGACCTAAAATATGCACTGTGACGCATTCGTAGTGGCCTGAGGCGGGTTCACCGATTGGCATTGGTGTCTGGTATAAAGGTGCACAGGAAGAAACGCCATTAAATAAGTAGCAACATTGTTGCGCCACTAAGGGATGGTACAGATCACTGTATCATTATCAATATTCTTATACTGTTTATTACTCCAGATACTTACATATTTAGTGATCTTACGAGCTTGTGACGACAAAACTTGTTCATACTCTTTATAAATGTTCCAAAAACAGATATTTTAGCTATTAATACCTTTTATATTAAAATAAATTGTCTTATTTTTATGTAATTCATCATAGTGTTATAGTAATCATGATACTTTTACGTTTATCAGTCTATTTATTTTGTAATAATATTGTAATAACATTTTAAGCTATCAGTAGTGCAACTTTTTCTCGCCGTGCAGATCTGTAGTGCGGTGGCGTTAGCGGGTCGGCTATGCAGATTATGGCAACGTGCTGTAGGTGGAGCATGGAGCATGATATGAAGCATGACCGGAGCAGCAGCACGTGTGTGCACCACATGGCCAGAGGAAGTGGAAGTGGAAGTGGGATCGCCGGCGAACTTACGACTCGGCGGCGGGCATAGCTGAATTATTAGTTGATATGCGGCCTGACAGATGCGCCAATGCGCTTGCTCTGCAGCTTTGTGTGGCGATCTCTTTTTGGCCATGGCGCCAAGTGACTACGACTACATATAGGCACATATTGTATGCTATTATATGGCCGAGAGCATAAACCAGGCCCCAGCACGCAATTAATAAAGCTGCCAAGGTAAAAATACAGGCAAAGAAAAATGCATTCGACTCTCCGCCACTTTTCACTCATTTAAGGGGGAATTTATGGCGCTTTTGATCGGCCGACTGCCGCGAGAAACACTCAAGCTATATACATATGTACATACATATGTACATCCAACACGACTTGACTCGACTTGACTCGCCACGACTTGACTCAACTCGACTTGACTCAACACGACTCGCCTCGACTTGACTCGCCTCGACTTGACTCGACTTGAAACGACTCAACCGATCGATCGACCCGATCTCTCACTTTCCGATGAACTTGAGTGGAATATCTGAGCATTCGGGTTCGGGCATACTCGTTGACCAAAGCAGTCGAATCGGTTGACTTGGCGAATCAGTGCAGAACCGCAAGCGCAGCGAGCTAGAACGCCTCAGAATCGGCGACGGAGAAATCGCGAGATCGGGAATATATATATTACCAAGTCGTATAAAGTGCAGACTAGTCGATTCGAGTGCGAGTGCCGGTGAAAATACATTCAACAGCTTTTCCCCATTTTTGTGCCCTCGGGTTCAAGTGTTTAAAAGCCTGAAGTGCCAGTTTTACCCACGAAATAGGTTGCTGCTTTAAGGTAACAATTAACTAGCGATATTTAACTTGTTTTTTTGGCAACTGATTAGCTGAGTAATTGAAAATATTATATTAATTGATCAGGTTAAAATATTTACGCAATTGTCGCATTGCAAAGTTGTGAGTCAGCAGTTAAATAGCCGTTCTTAGATTATTCCGCAAACGGATGTTTTATAAATGTATGTTCGAAACCGAAACGAAAAAAAAAGTTTCTGCTGTTAGAAATAATTTTGATTAAATTTTCAAATCAAAATTCTTCGTAAAATTCTGTTCTCTCTTTGATGCTTTTTCCCGCAAAAAAATATTGCCACTCAAAGGCTAGAGTACAAATTCATGTTGTTTTAACTTTATTTTAGATTTAGAGTTGTCTGGCATTTAGAAGATTGAAATTGAAATTGAAATTGAAGGTATGCAAATCGCGCGACGCAGACGCGTCTTGTATTTTATTTTGGGCCTATCTAAAACGCGCACTGGGAAATGTGGCGACGTGACACAGCGACACAGTTTTCCACGACAACGCTCATTTCTATTTATTGGCGTTTATTTATAATTTGTTTTTATTTGCGTAGCTGTGCATCTGCCTCCCCTGATCTTTTGGAGCGGCCCGAGTTTTCTTCTGGCCTTTCGAATTGTCTTAATAGTATTTTATTGTCGCCAATTTGTAAACAAACTGCAGGCCATTAAAAAATATACAACTAGTTGGCTTGCGCAATCCAGTCTGATCGTAAAGCCCATTTGAATCCGTGATGTATGGGTAACAATTTTGTTGGATGTCAAGGAAAGCGAAACGGTTGTGTACGCCATAGGTATTTCCATATTACGCATACGTCATGTGTGTTTTGGCATTGGCCAAAAAATATTTAGTGTCTAAAAATATAGAAACACATTTAATGCTTCTCGAGTCGCACCAAAAAACAAAAAAAGAAAACAACCAATAAAATTTACAAGCAAATCTCGAGGGAGATTGCCCCAGGGAAATGCATTTAAAGTGGGTTTTCCCCCTTTCTCTTCCATTGACTTTCTTTTGACACGGCAAGTCGCATGGATATCGCATGGATATTCATAATTTCAGTTTCCTTCATTTGACTTTGGATTCACAGTTGGCTTTTCATTTTGTTTGCTTGTATTTAAATGAGCTTGTATTTTGTGTTGGCTTTTCAGCTTTTCTGGGATATTGTTGGGCAAATTACTACGTTGTTGTATTTTCGTTATTCGCCAGCAGATAACACTGTGCCCTTGTTATCGAATGCAATTCAATTTTCCAGAGTGTGCTAATTCTTGAATTGAATGTATTGTTTGCCTTCTTACGACACATAAAGCCATATGGCACCTTAAATTATCTTAACCGCATTTGCTTATTGAGGGAGGGAAAATCCGGTTAGTAGGCTACACTGAAATAAGCTCCCATTAAGATGTTGTTTATGGTCATAACATTTGAATCATATATCATAATGAGAATAGAACCATCTTCAACACATAATATTTATTTTATATAATTTTTTTTGTTTTATGTATATCATGCCTATTTCAGCGATTCCCAGAATGTCAATACGATCTACTTAGATTACGCATTGTATCCAATCGGCAATCAATAAAAAACCACAAAGCCGGGCAAATAAAATTGTCATATTCGATGATTGTGTACATATGTGGCATTTCCCTCGCACATCATTCAATTCGCCATATTTGGCGAATGCTTTTAAATCCACCCCAAAAAAAAAAGTCGGAGTGCAGATACAAATCGGGATTGTTTATGTCGACACACCCACATTCGGCTCCTCCCGTGCCATTAATAAATTTTCTTGTGCAAATCTTGCAATTAAATATTATTGTACAATTAAGACAGCGCGACAAAGAGCCTTTGGTTTGGTTTTTTGGTCTTTTTGGTCTTTCGCCACCATTAATAACTTTTCCCCCCCATCATCTGAAGTGAATGTGCGTAAATTTCGCAGGTCTGGCAGCAAATTTATCGACAATGAATTTGTATATTTTTTTCTCCTCCATTTGTGTGTGGGCCATGGGCCGTCAATTTGTCAGCTTCCCTGCTGCTTTTCAGCTCCTTTTTTTCCCATTTTTCCCAATGTCTCTCAATGTATCTCAATGTCTTTAACAAGATCTGTCAAAATGGTCTGGAATGGTGCCTTGTTAGGCTGAAATAAATCACCGAAGTTGACGAAAAGCGATTCGGTATTGTCACAGAATATCAGCTGAATATTTAATTGAACTGCCAGCCGGGTTACTTGAGCGGAGTTTATTGATTTTCATGCAAATTCCAGCAATTTGATAACGAAATGCAAGCCGCACACTGCACACCATTATGTTCCACAGCCAGACCCCACATTATACATGATATGTGCAGCATATGCACATATGCACATATATGTATGTTTACTTTGCGGCTTTGTATATGCACACGCTATATGGTTTTCGCTCATTAAAGATTTATATTTTTATGGCCTGGCCAATGCAATGTGAGTCCAGGCCCCAGACCTTTGGGTCTCCGATTTTGCAGGACCCCATCCCCCTCCTCCCTCCCATTCAGATACATTAGCATTTTTAATTGAATTTTCGTTACGCATCCTGGGCGAAATGTTTGTTTATGTTTCCGCGCCGCCGGACAATTTGTGTCATAAGCTGAGAAATTTGTGGCGTTACTGTTTCGCTTTTTAATTTCGCGTCCTAAAACGAAATACCAACGAACGTGACGAATTTGGGCTTGCAATTTTTGTTTGCTTTCTTGATCAGCCGCTGCAGCTGAGTGGCAAAATGAGAGGCGTCTTATTTTCGGCCCAATGATGTCAGATTGCGCTGGCAATATGTGGCATACTTGTGCATGGGTTAATGAGGCGCAAGGCAATAAACATTCCCACATTCCCACATTCCGAGCATAGCTGGCTGCCAGACAAGGTTTCGTCACACCTGAATGGAGCTGTCCACCAGCGAGCCACTGCATCTCATCGGCTGGCGATTCAATTAGCCAGTGGAGACAACACTTGGCCAGTTCTTATCACCTCGTATTCGGAATTCAGTTCCCTTGTTAATTATGCATGTACATGCCATTGGTTCAGGTGTCGTTGAGTGCATGTAAATGCCTATAGCCGCCAATCTGTGTGTTCAACCAACTTGAAACCTCATTATTTGGCCATTCTGGGCAGGAAGACCATTGCGGGTCAGGGATCAAGCAGTGGCATTAATCAAATAGGCACACCATAACCCCCTTTTGTTTGCGCCGCATTGATCAGGCTGATTATGGCATTGCCTATTGCCCGATCGTGACTTTGATATTTCCCCCGTCATTTTCCCCCATTGTTGTAAAGGCAACGCCGACAAAGGAAAAGCCAGTCAACCGAATGCCTTTGGCCAAAGAAAGTTTTTCAGCACCGTGATGGGAAATTGGCGGAAATTCACTCGACGGCAAAAGTTGGTTATGGAAAAGTCGTTGTCCCTGGCATCGGCCACTTGCAGCTTGTCATCTCGGTTGCAATGGCTAATATTAGCTTGGCCTAATCAAAAGTTTTCTCGCGTTCTGATGACTTGAAGTGACATCATCGCGCTGTAATGTAATCTAAGTCAGTGAAAATCAAATTCCCATAGCGAATTGCGCAGAATAAGCAGTAAAACGCAAATATATAAACGAAATGCCACAAAGAGCAATATCGAAAAGTAAATGACCGCCAAAAAAAGGCAGTCGAGAATAATGGCATTCGATTCGAAGTCTGGATACTCACTAAAGTGTTCTCATGTATTGGTTTTACTGAATAAAGAAGCTAGTTAGCTATGTGACAGCTATACTATTAAATACTTAAGGCATTCAGATTAATATTATCTTAATGAAATGTAGAGCTTACTAAAAATGTTATACTTACTTAGTGTTATGTAATGCTACAGTGATGTGACAATTTGCATATAAATCAACTGATAAGCACGTCGAGAAAATCTGTTTTGCTACTATTGATTTAGTGATGAACTACTCCAACACCACTAAATCTTTTGCAGATAAAACAGATTGTTTTGAAACAATAAAAAAATGCGGTACACCTATTATTCCGCTACTAAGTAGACCAAGAAACCATAAATCTCGCGCAAATCTCGCAAAGTGATCGGTGCAGCCACAATTTGATATGTCTTCTTTGGAGGCGCGAAATACTAGGCATATGCTCGCATAGTCGAAATATCAGAAAGCTATAAATACGTTTTTATGTCGATGCATTTGGTGTTTTGTTCGGAGCTATGTGAAGTGCTGCTGGCCGTTAATACTTTTGTGGGTCCACGTCCACACACTTCACTTACACATTAGCCGCTATTAATGGCCCCAATTAAGTGCTCATAAACCAAACCTCTCAACGGCCAACTACACAGCACTGGCCAACACAAATTTGCAAGGCAGGAAGGCGAGCACTGAGCACAAACCAAAATCGCATTAATTATGTGGCTTTGGTTGGTGAAACCATTTTGGCCATTTTGGCCAACCAAGCAAAAAAGGGGAGCTAAACCGAGAGCGCTTTAGTTTTTGTAGCTGAATAATCCTTTCTGTCTACTTTTGCCCCATTTTTTCTTTTTGTATCATCATCGCCGAGCCTTGGCCTTTCTCATGTCTCTGACCTTAGCCAATCCCTTTGAATTCACCTGGGAAATCTGTCCGGATTCTGTTCGCTGTCTACCTTTCTACGAGCAAGTGTTAATCCTAAAATTTGCATTATGCCAAATGGCTGAGCCTTTTGGGCATAGATTAAGTTGCATGAAGACGAATTTGTAATTTAAACATTTCAGCAAATAAAAAACAATGAATTTGGTGAAAGTCAAATGGGTAATTGCTTTCGGTGTTTTATAAATTAATACTTGAATACTTCGAGTTTATTTTGTGTAGAAGTGTACATCAAACATACCAATTAACAATTAAAGTATAATCCTGTTGCGCTTTCTGTTTAGAACTTTCGATACAAAATATGTTGTACATATGTACATATGTATATGCTAAACTTTTAATTGAATTATTTGTGTCAATAAACATTTTCCATTTTCTTGCGAGCGGCGAACTTTAAGTGGCCCGAGTTCAGAGTGGAAATCAATGCCAATTGAACTCGATCCGAAATTTGAGTTAATATCTTTTGAAATTGTTGCCTTCTCTTGTTTATTTGGTGTATATTCTTTTTTTTGACCCGCATAATTGGATGACAGCCACTCGAAACTGAAACCAGTGTCAAATGTCAACATCGATGATGGTGACGACACAAGAACTTCGTGGCAGCCAAGTCCAACAAGTGTGTCAATTGGACGGGGGCACCAAGTGACGTCAAATGCGGCACGTTCCACTTTGTGGAGTCAGTGTGAGTGTGAGTGTGAGTGTGAGTGTGAGTGGCCGCCGCGTGCCATAATATATAACATTTAATTGACATGTGTTAGGCTTGTCAACAAACACGGGGAGCGTTTTTTCAACTCGGAAAATAGGGAAACAAAAAGCTCCGAGCTGTTGCTGCATTTTTGCCGGCTCTGGGCAGCTTTAAACTATGCCTGAGTGATATATGGCCCAGCTAATTGTGCATTCAGACTTCAGACTTGGGTGCATATATAAATACGGAGGCTTATATGTAAGCAGGGGGGGGCGGGGGGAAAGGAGTCCCAGGTTCCAATGAAATCGTGCGAATTTTCAACGCCTCTAAAAACGCTTTTCATGCCGGTGATTGGCTCCCAACTTGATTTATCTGCTAAACGTTGATGACGTTTTCGACTGAATGTGTGTGCTTGTGCCACTTTTTGTTGCTTCTTGGCCGGCTGTTTGTTGGTTTCCTATTTTTGCTTCACTCGTTGTTTGTTTTGTTGTTGTTGTTGGTGGTGCTGTCTTGTCGGCCTGTTTGTTAAACAAATCCGCGCCGTTAATTGCCGGGCAAAGTGTCACAGTGTCAGGGGAAAAAAAAATGCAGGCAAACATGCGAAGCTTTTCGCCTGAGAAGAATTCTCCCATGACACTCGGCGTTGTCACTATTTTCCCGCCCTCATTAAAGGCAAATTAGCTGGTTTGAAAGTAGCGCAGTGACTGAACTTTTTTATATTAGATAAAGTTATAGTTTAGTAACCTATTCGAAAGGGAAACAACCTTTTACATCGCAAGCCACTGTGTGGCATCTAATTATAGGTATACACTCAGAAAGAACTATGCGTAATTTGTTGAACTGTGAAAAAAATATACTGTTTATTATACCTGTCTCTTTTATACACACTTTTGATAAAGGTTGTGGTATTTTTCCACTTTTTTATATATCTTGTAAATCTCTATAGATTTGCAAGAAACTTTTAGCCACGCCCACACTTTTAAAAAATTTCTACATTTTTTTTCATTTTATAATTTTTTTCCCCCATTTCTACCGATATTCCAGAAAATGTTGAAATTTCTCGTTTGCACTTCCACTAGCTGAGTAGCGGGTATCTGATAGTCGACTATAGCATTTTGTCTTGTTTCAAGTTTTAAAAATACCAGCTTTTAGCTGCAATATTGTTTTATAATACTATGATCAGGGTATTAAGCCAGCAGTTCCATTATTTTGTAGGGTATTAAGACAGAACTAATGTTATAGCTTGTAGTGCTGACATCACATCTTAAATTCGGAGGTATTCATTATCGTATTGGCTTTACTGGAACTTCCTGTACTGTAATCTATTATAGACTTCTTTTCTGCCAGTGTATGTTCCAGTTTAACCCATTAGTCAGCGCGTCTGCTTGTCTGCCGCCACTTGGGCTGGCACTTAATGAATAGTTTGATGCATTACTCCTGCCTGCTTGGCTTGCATTCAATCAATAGCAACCTCCCAACGATTCACGCATGCAGGTCTGCCCCCGATTTTTCCCCATTTTCCGCGCTCCCTGCGTGTGAGTGTGCGTATGCGTGTGCGTGTGCGTTTTCTAGTGGCTTTTCCGCAAAATGCTTTTAATTCAATTTTATATCAATTTAATTGCCACATTGCCGAGAGCTGCAGAGCTGCAGAGCTGCCGGGTTGTAGACTCCATAAACAGAGGAGAACTGGCACTGCGAGGGGGCGGGAAATCGGGATAGATAGGCATATGGCCATAGGTCCGTCTATATGGAACCTGACTATCTGCCCCGATCAGCTCGAATCGGTAGCTGCAGCTGATTGCCGCCTTGCCTTTTCCACTCTCGATATTATACAATATTTTTGCGTTAATATATGGAGGCATATATGTATACACGAGAGTTTGTGCATCTATATCTATAGCTATGGTGTGGCAGCACAGCGAAATATGCGGTGTGGTAGCGGTTTTGTAATGGATTTCGATTTGTGCGTCTCAAGTTTTCTATGAATTTCCCATAAAAAAATGTTCAATTGAAATGCCCGGGCAATTGAACTACTTTTCCTGCGATTTATGCATTCTAAATTGACTGCTGAATCGTCTTTGCGTAAGTCTGAAATGAAATATTGATGAAAGGCGAATATGGATTCGGGCTTAAGCCAAGCCAATCCAATCTGTGAAGAACAAAGATGGATTCGATTTGGCAGTCAAGTGCCTTGTCCATAAATGCTCTTGATGATCCGAGCTTGTGCGTGCTTGTGACAGTGGGCGCGATTAATTGCTGACATATGGGGCGTATGCGTAATATATTAAATGCATAATTGAGCAGCGGATTGATGGCTCAATTGATGGAAGGCTGCCGGCTGCTACTGAGCTGCCTGGCCTCCATTGATAAGCCGAACGGCATAAATAAGACAGACAGATAATTAAACACTCTCAGTGACCTTCAGCACGAAAGCCATTATATGCGTTTTCCCATTAAATCATTGTCGTCAACGTAAGAAGCAATCTCAATTTTCCCTCAATTTCCCTCATTTCCCACTTCCGTTACAGCAATCCCGACGACTCACTGGCGGCGACCTAAAGCCATAACCATTTTATCAGCTCGCTACCAACCAGCGCAGCCATGGATTTTAGAAGACATTTGGGTTTATTGACGCTCCTCCTGGTCGCGATACTCGCGTTTTACGGTCGCCCAGCGGACGCCTGCATGTGCATGCCATCCCACCCACAGACGCACTACGCCCAGGCGGACTACGGTGAGTTTTCCACCACCCGAGAATCTCTAGCCGGGGAACTCAATAAAAATGCCAATCCTTCACAGTTGTGCAACTGCGAGTCCTTCGAAAATCAAATACCATCGAGCCGGGCAAGATCACCTACAAAGTGCAGATCAAACGCACCTACAAGGTAAGCACGGCCATTTCAAGTTGAAGTCAATATTATCGATTTAAAAACGTCACTTAAGAAAGTAGTCGCGGCCTATTTACTCGATTTTAATCACATCATTTTACTAGGCTACTCACGAAGCGCGGCGAATGCTACGCGATGGTCGCCTGTCCACGCCCCAAGATGATTCACTGTGCGGCGGCGTACAGCTCAGGCTGGGAAAGGTTTATATAGTGGCGGGAAGGATTCCGGCATTAACTTTATGCAGCTACTACAAGGAGTACACCGCGATGACCATAACAGAGCGACATGGCTTCAGCGGTGGATATGCCAAGGCCACCAACTGCACAGTAAGTTAAGAGTGTGCAACCAATCAGACTTCAATCTAAGTAAATTGTGGCTCCTACCAGGTAACTCCCTGCTCCAACGAGGGATGCCACAGAGGACCAACTTATGCCGATGAATGCAAATGGTCGCTTTCTGAAAATTGCGAGAGGGACTACAGCGCCTGCATGCCGCGCAAGGAGCGATCGGCCCATGGTGTGATTTCCCGATGCCGTTGGAAACGCACGCAGCTCTACAAGAAGTGCAAGATTAATTCGTAGAGCAATACGGGTTTCAGTTCACCAAGTCCTCCGCTTGTCCTTGTTATGCTATCGTTTTTCTCTGTGTAGAGCTTTAATACGTACGTTATGCCTAATGTGTTATTTGATAATGGATGCTTTCGCACTTGTAACCCACATCCTTAGTAGCTACTTAATTAGTGTTTAGCTTTTAATATTCATACCGCGTGCACTTACCAAATCGCGTGGATTGGGGAAGAAGGTCTGTTCGATCAGCGGGAAGCCGTCGCGTCCGAGGCGTCGCTGCAATTGCAGCAGGTGCGAGAATACCCAGGGCTTGTCCTTGAAAATATCAAAGCAGATCAATTGTAAAGTGAGCCCCATATGAACAGCCATCCAACACTACTCACCTGAAACTGATAGATCGAGTGCAGCGAATTGATGCTGGGCACTCCGCCGTACTTTAGTCCCAAGATCGTGGAACGATAATCGCTGGATCCGTCGCGCGGCGGCTGGCGAATCAGCACAAAGTCCGGTCGGAAGGAACGCGCCACCTGTTTTGGTGCGATATTCCAAAAAGCAAATAAATTTTATGATAAAAAGCAAATATACTTAGCTGTTAGATTGCCAGTGCCTGGCAACATTTTTGTAATTTTTAAAAACGAATAATATATTTTAAAAACATTGTAAGTGGTGTTATTTGTTATTTCGAAGTTCAATCGCATAATTCGTTGACTTGCAATACAATTTGTTGGCGAGCAAACGGCTTGCATTGATGATACACTAGCGCCATCTGTTGTCAGGCGGCAGTTCTGTGACCAAACATAAATATTTGTTGCATACTTTTGGCAGCATATCATATTGATTACTCAACAATTTTAAATATATTTCACTTGCGCGTAATATTATTTTACAACTGTAGTTAAATCCTTATTGCACGCAAAATGACTTCACTTGGACAGAACTATTGCACATCCTACTTGAATAAAATGAGAATCCCTTCATTTGCATTTCAAAACTCTTCAGATGGCGTCTAACCTCCCGACAGTCACAAGTATGCCATACTTGGCAATCGCATTCGTATTTTATCACTACTGACACACTCAATTGCAAAAACAGCACCAGCATCGTAAAGTCAACAATCCGACTTGAAATAAACAAATGGAAAATAGAGAAAACAGAGCTTCGAGCTCAGTGCTACGCAAATAAGGCGAACGGGACAAAGGCTGTTGATGGACTGCCGTCTTTAGGCACTTCTTGCCACCTATCCACCCATCCACCCATCCATCCATCCACCCATCCACCCATTAAGCTGTCCACCCACGTCCTTGGGTCCTTCAATGGCCCTATTACTCTGTAGAGCACTGGCGGACATCCAAACCCCCGGCTAAGAAGTTGGATCCACGACTGCTGGTCACTGTCATTGCACTAATTAAGCGCAAACTACCCAGGTGGGAGTACTGGGAGAAATAATCTGTTAGCAAAACTGCGAAGTTCTCGGGTAAATTGGATTTTATTATGATGTGTGTAGTTCTAATACTAAATCCAAATCTCCCATTTTTCTACACACCTAACACCTTTTGTATGTAAGTCAACCCATTTAATGCAATTGGTATACAAATTAGAAATGGGCAACACGTGCGTAGTTTTTTGCCAGTGTCCTGGATAACTCACCCGAGTGCCACTGCGATAGGCGGCCATGGTGACAACTGGTCCGGTGTCCGCACTGGAGACCACCGTAATGTCCTGCAGTGGACAAACAGTAATTACCCCGATTACCGGGTGAGAAATGGGATGGTACTTGCCCTAAACTCGGCCTGCTCCACTCGGATGTCGAAGTCGCCGTGCAACCGCCTGCCCCGGAAGTACTTGGACCAGTCCGTGTTCTGGTCATCCAAGACCAGCAGCGTGAAGTACTTGTCCTTGCTGAACGCCGGTGCCCGTTGTGTGGCGCTCTGAACCGCAGCTCCTGTTTTGGGTTAGATGTCATTCCATGCCCAGAGACCAATAAACAGTCCCTACACTCAGAAAAGGCTAATAGATTGTAACATTTAGGTGGGACCCAACCTTTAAAGTTATTAGGTTGATGTACTTCGGATTGAAGAGTGGGTTTCTTCTTAAAATATAGGTTCACATTTAAGTAGGAATTTTAACGTATTTTATACTTTGCATAATCCAAGCAGTTCTATCAAAATATTATAGAGGAATGCAAATTGTATGACTTGTTCAACAGTATGGGAGTTGTTGAAATGATTATCCATGGCTTATACAATCGCCCGGGATAATAAGGGTCACTATATATATTATCTAAAAGCAATCAACAGGTAAATAGAACAACAACAATTACGATAACATAATGGTATGGATTGCTTATAGAGTGGATTGTATACTAAATATACCACGAGTTAATGATGACTTCTCTACATGTTATGTGACTGAATGACTGCTAGATTTTTTCTGAGTGTAGGTGCCTGCCAATGCCAAAGCATACCCAAAATGGAGGCTCCCTGATCCCGGGCAGCGCCGGTCAAGCTCTGCACCCGCTGCAGCAGACTTTCGCGCGACTTGGCCGGACTGGTCGGCGCACTGACACCACGTGGTGGAGCAGGTGCAGCCGTCGCCGGGGTTTTGCCGGCGCCAAAGCTCAATGACAGCTCCGGAGCAGCTCCGGCCGGTTGGCCGGGAGCCGGCGGTGGCGGCATATTCGGCGGTCCGCCGGCAACCGGCGGCTTCGTCGGCTGATCCTGGATGGGCCGCGCCGCCGGCGGCAGGCTATTCGGATCGACATCGTCTACCTCGGAAGACAAGTCTCCCGAGCTGAATCTGTTAGTAGTTTTCGTGTGGGTTGTGGTGGTGTTTGTGGTAGGGTGGTGTTTTTTTTTTTGATTGATTCGGTTGTTTTCCAACCGCCAGACAAGTAGACAGATTAAATGGTGCAGCGCATTTGAGTGGAAAAGGATGAGATAATCAAATGGGGTGGTAGACAAATACCGCCCGAGAAGAAAAGATAGAGAAATAGACGAACATATGAAATTTCAAATTAGTTTCGTTCAACTGGGCCCCCCTTCTGCCAAAGGGGCCACTTCCGTTTTTAAGGTCTTTACCTTCTCTTCAGGAAATTAACATTGGAAGTGAAGCTCGATTTGAACGACGAGAAATTCAGGGTGCTGCTTTTTGGCTCCTTTGGTCCGCGGCACGCGAAAATACATAAAAAATCACATACAATGTATAGTTGATTTGCTAGTTAATTAGCTAGAGTGCTTTCAATTTGGGCATTCATTTAATGATTTCTGATATTTATTGTGCATAGACATTGAACATTAAGGCATACAGTAATTTAAAGCGTCTCACAAACATAAAATAAGGCACTTAGTTAATATGTTTGTCCCTTTGCTTAACTATATTGCAGAAAGGTAATGAGATTTTGTGGCCAAACTAAGCCAACGTTCTCACTTGGATCCTAATTGTTTTGAAAACTTTCTCTAATTCAGTTACGCCAATGTGGCGTATACGCAATGTGGTCACTTCGAATGTGCATTTTCGCAGTGAAAGATGGTAAAAATCGTAAAAAACATTACATAGTCGTAATGTAATGTAGTGAAGTGAGGGGAAAACTCATTTCAAATTTCATATGTCAACTGGTTTAAGGATTAGTACATTTATATAAAACAAACTTCCATGGATTTAATTAGATTTCACTTACTGTCGGAATAATGGGTTTAGTACACCATGAAATCACAAAAGTTGCATTTGCTATTAGGAAAATGTCGTGAATGTGTGGTATAAAAGGATATGCATATTGTTTCAGCGGACAGAGAGAGAGAGGTAGAGACTGAGTTGGTCTAAGTGAAAACTAAAGTTCTATTAAAATGGCAATAAAGGTGTCTCAAACTAAATTTTAATTAAAATAAGCACCACGAACAGAACATTAAAGCGAACGGCGTGTGGGCATGAGTATGAAATCGAGCTAATGGCAACAGGTGTACGAGGCAAGGACACTTAAGGACAATGGCCAGTGTGTTGAGATTGCATAGCCATTATATTTCCAAGGATCTTTTGTGTGGCGCTTTTGTGTGTAACGTCAGAAATCAATTGGTGCTGAAGTTTGGCTTGGGCCAAGTCAACAATGTCAAACACTTGTGGCCAAAACGACGCTGTGCGTTTTGCATTTATTATCGTGGCCCGCAGGCCTACAGCCACTTGAAACTTTTCAGCGCCTGTATAATATAATGTTGGTCTCAAGCACATATACAAACAGCAGCATACCCCCAACATAGACCCCCTGTGGGTAAATTTGCGTGTTTGTGTGCGAAAAGGTTCAAGTGGACAGCTCGGTGGAAAAACAAAAAAGATTGAAGCTGGAAAAGAACTGAAAAGCAATTTGCTGATGAAAGCGTAGCAAGGCTATAGATATGTGAGAGTGTTTCGCATATGAATCGAGTGATATCTTTGGGTGCCATTTTAGTAAAGCCGAGTAAAAATGAGTATGTTCTGAAAACGCGAACGTATCTTGGAACAGTCTTACCGGTGGCGGGGCGCAGATTCGCCCACACCCAGCAGTTGCGATGGCGCTAATATTGACAGTGGTCGACAATTAAGTCGAGCAGTTGGCCTCCGTTTTCGCAGGGGTTCGCTTCGTTACTACGACGATGCTCAGGCTACTCGGTCGCTATTTAAATCTGCAAGTAAGGAGGTAGATGATTAGGCTCACAAATTATTTAAATATATTTATCGTTCAGTTTTGATCAAAAGGACTGTTTTCAACTCGAAGAAAATCTGAGCATTAAGCTCAATACAATGTTTTTAATTAAGCAACGAAATGTAAAAAAACTTAAGTAAGATTATGTGCCCTGCATAGTTCAAACATTAAGAGAAATCCACTGAATCTTAAAGTTTATCACTCAGACACATATTTTTCCTCGACGAACTTCATGGAAACCCTTTTATTAAACTCGCTACAGTCCGGCATCGTTTCGCCAAAAGTTGAACGAAAACACGGGAAAATAAAAGAAAAGGGAAAACACAAAGAGCAAATCAACTGGGACAGCTATCAGGCACAGGATGTCCAGGCAATGGGGCGACTGGATGGATGGATGGCGGAATGAATGAATGGACAGGCGACTGGTTAACATCCCAAGGGACAGTCAGTCTGTCGCCTTTGTTGCTCTCTTCTTTTTTTACCATCGACTGCCAAGCAAAACATTGTTTTTGGTTCATTGCACTGGCAGTGGCCTCTATGTAGGACATAGTATACAAACAGCAGAGAACCGGCACTGAAGCACTCGAAAACATACATCCCCAGGCGATACGTCAGGAATCAGAAAGATTTGCAACTAAATAAGCAAATGTTGTTTGTAAATAACACCTAAACAAATCAGCAAAGCCAACCTTTTTCCTCTGCGGTCCCAGCTAAGTGCGGGAAAATTGCGTTAATGGGTCCCAGAGGTCCCTAGCGAAGTGCTGATTCACTTAACATAACTAAAATATTCAAGGCGGTTGTGCAACTTTTCGTAGCCTACTTTTTGGGGCAGAACAATTGAGGGTGTCCTTGCCGTTCCAATGAGATGCACATACATTGTTGAAGCTCATTACAAAGTCAAGACTTTCTAAATTTTCCGATAATAAAGTACCGACTCCTCCGTATCCATTCATGACATAAGCTCTAATAATGAATTTTTGTGGATAAGAAGATTACGTATACGCAAGGGACGCCGTTCTGTCTGTGGCTCACTTCATGTCCCCCACACACAGCTGAGCTGAGATTCTCTGGTCTTCGACCAGAAGCTGTGCGATAGCTGCACTTTCCAACACGGACAGCTCTGACTTTTGGCATTTCCTTCAGCGTGTTCCCAAATGTCAAAGTTCAGCGCACGTCAGAGACAGACTAACTCGCATTCTGGCGAACTAAGTAGAACTCATGTCAATCGATTTCATTATTGATGGCCCCCATTGTTTGTTTGCTCTGCTTATTTTACCTATCAAAACAGTAATAACTGAGCGGATTTTCGGAAAACAAGCTTAAGTCTTATTTAATTATCTAGCCAGGAGATTGGGTCACGATACTTGGCCAAATTAGGTTGGGCAGGCCCCTTAACTTCACGCCCCTTCTTGCATAATTCATAATCGTCTAGCATCGATATACATGTGTTGCCATTCGGCAGATTGGCAGCAAAGCTCGTTTGCGGGATATTTTCATCTTCAGACAACACGAAGAAGCACATTTCCCGCAGCTCTTGGCTGCCTGGCTGTACGTGTGTGTGAAAACTTTTTGAATTAATAATCACAGTAACGTGTTGAGGGTCTCGGCTGTTGGTTTGCCCTTTTCCGGAGGCTTGCAACTTTTCTGGACTGTTTTTGCCCGCACAAATCTGTGCTGGCAAAACTTTATAGCCTGGCTTAGCCCGCCCCCCGCCCCCATCTTGTGGGTGGTTTGGGTTATTTTCCCGGCTTGGGCGAAGTTGCACCACAATCCATCAACGTCAGTGGCAAATTAAAGTTCTTTTTTATGGCAGCTTAAGCAGTTGCATTTTCTGTCAACCGTTTTATATAAACTGCAATGCGAGAAAGGGTTGCGGAATGGGTAAATGCAGAACTCTACATCCGGAGCTTCAGCACCTGCAGCCACATTTAACCCATTTTCCAGTTGCCTTTCCTTTCCGAGAATGCTTTGTGTTGATATGTGCGTTGGCTTGTCATAAAACAGGGCGTAATGTCTTTTCGATGGTAATTAAAACTGCCAAGCATTTCAGAGTAAATTGTGGCGCTGGCTCACGCAAATTGTGGCAGCTATTTCCGTCTGGGGTCAAAGACTTGGATGGCTTTCTGCTAAGCTATAAAGTTGATGCCACTTTAAGTTCAAGAAATAAAATTGGGCTTGTGCATTTTAGCTGAAGCCGAACGGCTTATTTTCATTATATGAATTTTTTTATTGTTTAAAGCTTATTATTGGTTTTCTTTTCATTTGAAATCGTTTGCTTGGATACTTTGCTTCATAAATCCCTAAAAATGTTGCTTTAAATTGCCTGTGTAGTTCATAAGTTCAATTGCCTAAATGTCTAATCAAAGCAATTTAAGAACTAATGAACGTAAAGTGTAAAGAATTCTCTCCAAGCGATCATTGGTAAATAGTTTTAGAGTGCAAGGTTTTTAATTAATTTGTTCCAAGCAATTAGCAGTATCAAAACCGCCACTCAGGACTATTTGCTCGGCTCCCGCTGGCAGTGGGTTTGTGGGTTATCAGGTTGCCACCGCCCACTTTGGATCCCCCTTTGTCCAACTTCCCCTACACCTCCCCCCTCTTTGAGGACGCTTTAATCGCCAGCTAAGTCGCGCTCTTTGTTTTACGTGTAATTCAATAAAGCGATGGTGCCTCTCTAACCTCGAGGTCTCAGTTTTGTTGTTACGGCGTCTGTCTACGCTTATCACGTACACACACAGACACACACCCACACACACTCGCACACTCACAAAATACACACAGACACTCGCACTCACACTCACACTCACACTCGGTGCAAACAACGCTGACTAGCTGATACAGAAATTTCTTATATATTTTTTTTCACTTTAGCCGTGTTTCGATTTTTTGGTAATTGCGTTTTTCTTTACCGAAAAGAGCTAGAAATTCACTTGAATTTTCCTACTTGGACTCTTTAATTTCCACTCGAATGGCTGATGAACGTTAAACGATGAATTTCAATGATCAAAAGTGAACACAAAATGTAGTTTAGATAATTTTGAGATTTGACTGTGCGAATTTTGTGGAGCTAGAGAATTTTGGCTGAACTGTCAACGACGGTGATGAAATTTTCACTGAGCGAGTGGGCTTTTCATCCAAGAGTTTCCCACCAAAAGAAATGTGCGAATGTAAAGGCATGTAAGTACTCAAAGAGAGCGAGAGGAATTGGAGAGAGTTTTGAAAAGAGAGTCAGTGCAATGTTAATTTTAAAGTTAAATACATACCCATAAAGCAACTATAGGTTGTTTAATAATCAGGCAGAATGAGTAATTTAATTATGATTCAACATTTTCCAGGATTTTATAGATAACTTCTAACAAATCCTTGAAATACACCGTTACTTTTATATCGTTTACTAACACTGGATGCTCTCTTCTAAGAACACCACCCCATTTACAGTTACTGCGCATGCGTGAGTAAGAGAAACCTGCGGGCATATCGATTCATTGAAGTCTGCGTTACGCTACAACTTCCAACAACCACCACTAAATAATACACTATTAAAAACCATTTAGGCAAGCCCATTTTTCTCGGAAATTTACTTGAAAATTACATGCATCTCATATGAATTAAATATGCATTGTAATATTATTATTTTTGTCAAAAAAAATTATTCTTGAAAACGAGCCCCACATACACGTGTATAATGTTTTTATATACTTGAAAATGATACAAGGTTTTTGAATTCTTAACGGGAATAACAAAAATACAATATTTTTTTATATAACCTTTTCAAATGGTTGAATTATTAAAATGTATTTCAAATTTATATAATGTTACAAATATATACTGACAATAAGAAATGGCTTTGCTTAAAATTTATAATTTCTTTGAATTTTTTTTAAAGGCAAGCGTGACAAATTGATGAAAATAGAAACTGGGCCAAACGAGTGGAGCTGTTGCTTGGGCGCCAAAGCCATGGTTTAAATTCATTTTCCAGCGATGTGGTAACGCCTTCGATGGCCAGAATGAGTAGGCAAAGTAAAAATGACCAAAATAAACGAAGATGTGGCCAAAAAGAGCAGCGAAAGGAGAGCGAGAGAGAGAGAGAAAAAATAATAAAGCAGCCAAGCTGAAACAGCAAAGCTTGGCTTAGAGCGATTTCCGTCTCTGCGGTTCAGTTGCCAACGATCTCCCGAACTGTTAACGTGTCCAGCGGAAAGTTCCCGTCCAAATCGATTTAAGAATTGTAGTGCTTTACGCGTTTCCAAAGTTATAAGCTTGCTTTCAGTGCGGAGTGCAGGTAGCTGAGTAATAGCAAATAAAAACAACTTTTTCGAATAAATAAACACATTTTACAAACGGCCGTAATAACAATAAGTAAACAATGAGCTGTTGCATAAAACTTGTTTTCACGTGTTGCTCACACGTCGCTCTGTTGAAAAGAGCAGCCAAATGTAAAAACTTTAAAGTGAACAAAAACTAAATAACAAATGAAGTTTAATGATGGAAAACTACTGCTGATTATAGCCAACTTCATGCAAAAAAGGTTTAGTTGTTTGAGTGTCTAGCTAAAATTTAAATTATGGTACTAAATTGCCTGGAATTTGCGCGAATTTGCGAGTTAGTTGAGTTTTTTCGTTTCTCTTCAAGATGCGCTCTTAGACCAAAGCTTAGCTCTCTTAACTGCAGCTTCAGCTGCGAGTTCGCCTTTTTCATTAACTAATATAAATGACTAACTTTTTTGCTAAAAGCCCTAGGTTGACTTGAATGTTGCATGAAAATGCCTTAATTATAAAGTTGTTTGAGAATGTGAGTTCTGAATTGCGTGTGTAGGTGTGTCAGGCATTTCCGCTTGAGTTTGCTGCTAGAAAAGCTAAATAAATCACATATGCGGACAATAAATAACTTTTGGACACAAAAAAATAGCATAAGTAAAGCTCATGTTTTGGGGTAACATGTTAGATATTAATATTAAGTTTGACAATAAATATTCAATCTGATACAAATGTCACTTTGTTTTAACGATTGCTTTGCTTTTTAAGCTTTTATGTCACATTTTCGGCAAATGACGTAAGTGGAGCTATTTTTTGTGATCTTTGTGCGGCAAATAAATTTATTTTCGAGCAAACTCGTTTGCGGCATTCCAACTCATTGTTTCATTTGATTTGCGAAACACTTTTCCGAGTAAACTCCACTTTGAGGTTTATTCGACGCGGTTCAATCGGGTCGGGGTCGAGTCGAAAACGAAATCAAAATCAAAATCAAAATACGTGAGAATGGGATGAGTTGTCTTAGAAAAAAGTAATCAGATCAAAAAGGCCATATTAAAAGATTAGAAATCCGATGCACTCAAGTCACGTTTGTATACTTACAAATTTCATAGAAAGTTATGATCCACAAAATCTCAAAATCATTTCAAACAGCACTAAAAATTAAGCTCTCTAGATGAAAACGATGTGATAAATAGTAAATTCATACCTGAGATAAGTTCTGTTTAGTACAACTGGGGTTAGCTTTTGTTCTCAGCAGTTACCTTGAGTCACTCGGCGGATGAGTAGGAATGGGATTTAACAAATAAAACCCATCAAGTCGAATGCAGCTGCAGCCTGACAACTGCGTGAGTTGCATGAAGTGGGCTATAATCAGCGGCAGACAATTGCACAATTGCTCAATTGGGTGATAAACGTTCCGCGTAATTGCAGCTGCCCAAAAGGATAACACTAAAGCGAACAAAGGCAAACGAAAGACTTAGGAAGCGAACGCGATGATGATGACGACAGGAAAGAGGCCAGATAGCCAGGGCCTTTGGCTCCTGCCCGTGCTGCTGTTTCTGGTTGGACAGGTAAGTGAAAGATAATTAGACCACTTTCTGGACATTTCACTTTTCATTTGCATACAATAATGTTCTGCGACGGCCATGAAAACGGGGTTAACTACCAGACCCTACTATCTTGTACACTGCCTTTTCTTCTACCACATCCATGGATGGGGCTTGGTCTGAACTGGGCCTCTGGATTTTCCACGGCAATTTTCCAGGGCAGACAAATTAATGAACTCTACATTGACTGCAGCTGGGCCAGTTTATCAATAGCAATTGCCATCGCCGTGACTCCATCACGGTCATAACTATAACTCTGCGGGCAGGCTTAGTGCTCCGATTGCCCGATTGCCCGATTCCCCGCCTACCCGCAGTCATACTCCAAATGTGCCACTGACCGATATCTTAACTTTTACCCAGCTGTGCCCCCCTCCTCGCCCTTCCCCTCAAGCCGCCCAAAAATTGGTCTCCATTGTTCGTGAGCGCTTCAGGAGTTTACTAGGTTTTGGTTTCATTTTTTGATTTAGCTTGGTTCGATTTCAGTTTTTCTATGAAATGGCACAAATCTATCATGGTGAGAGTTGTTAGGGCTCGCCAGCAATTGAAATTAGTTCAAGTCTGGATTTGGTCGAACGGGGGGGGGTTTTCCTTAGTTTTCATGACAGCTCGAGACAAAAATTTTGTTTTGATTAAAACCTTCAATCTAAAAAGTTATTCTGGCATCTTATGAACATAAGTTTAATAAGTTAAACATATCATGTTATATCTTAATAACTTTCTGAGTTTGAGAAGCGATTTATTGTTTTTCGACAGCTTTATCCGTATGAAGTGAGGCACTTTTGTTTCCATTATTTTACATAAAGTTCACTTAATAAATTTTTTTTTAATTTGCTGTCACAAAATCATTGATTTCCGACTGGTCAAATGATTTCCTGACACTTGAGCCTTATAAACTTGACAAGATCCGCCCTTGTCGCTGCCCACAACACCCGCTGAAGAACTGATAACGGGTATGTTGAACTATCCGCCGAAGTCAGCGGCCGCTGGAGAAAATGACATCATGAAATGCCGGGTTTCGGGGTGTGGGCGTCAAAATTCGCTCTCTGGGCTTGGCAAACAATCGGCCTACGGCCTACGGCTAACAGCTCGGCTTGGAAACTTCAAGTACTGGGAAAACAGAGGCTGCGCGACCGAGTTAGTTGGCTTTTGGTTAATGCAAAACTCACAAAACCTTGAAGCATACGTAAAAGCAACGGCAAACAAAACGCAGTCTTTTAGGTAATTATCATCTTGTTGGCGATGATGATGTAATGATGACGACGGAGACGATGATATAAGTATACCCATCGCCGCGTCTGGCCCAAAAGTCAGACAAGTCAGAAAAATACCCATGTAAACAGCAACTTATGCGAAAGTAATTTTCGCCGCATGTGTGCGTGCTGAGTGCCGGTTAAAATTGAAACTTGGCTTGGCTTGCGGTACTCAGCCAACCAGCTTTTCACACTCATTAAACAAATAATGAACTAGCGCCTTTTTCGGCTGGTTTTCAGTTACCCAAATGGGTAACTCTTCATCTCTTTCCCTTCGATTAATATGCTCAACGCACCGACGTTTTGGCATAGAGATGCCCAAAATTAGTAGACGGTTAACTCATTTAAATCGACGCCTTCTTTCGGCGTTAAATATTGACTTGCACATTAGCGTGTACTTGTACTTGTTGTCATTGCCATGTTTTTGTTGTTACGGGCCATTAAAATCGGTTTCAATGTCAGCGAGCAGCGAACAGAAATAAGCTGAAAGCGAATGAAATATGCTAATTCTCGATGCCATCCGATTCAATATGAGTATATGGCAATCCATACGTAAATGTGTATATAAGAAACGAGTCGGTTCGTATTGCCATGTCGTCATGGCTTTGGCCTGCCAGCAACCATATAAGAGAGCGAAAACAACCCACCATTTATTTTCGATTCGGTATATGAAGTTAATATTACAAAAAAAAGAGCTCAGAAAATAAAACCCAAACAACGAACAAGAATGTGGCGTATTTGGCCAGAAGTGACGCTTTAAATGCGACCACAGGTAGTTTGTTTTGCGGTTGAAGTTGTGAGTATTAAACGAAATTTTGGAGTTCAGAGTTTTTCAGTGGGGAAGAAGCCAAACTTTTAGCCAGGCCTAAGAAAACTTGATCTAACTTATTTAAAAAGCAGGTGCTTAAATATTGAATCGTGTCGAAGCTAAATCTTCGTGTCGAAGTGAATCTTAACTTTGGCAGACAAAATAGGTTGTACTTTAATAACAAATGCATGCAATTTTCATTGAAAACTAATTGAGCTTCAACACATTTCTTATTCCACGCCATATTTGTGAGTCTAGCAAAACCCGAAATTTCAAGCACAATTATTGATAGGAAGTCTTGTTTGCTCTACAAATACCAATCACGACTTGAAAAAAAAAACTCTTGCCTAGAGTGAAGAAACTTGAGCTACCCACTTGATTTGTTTCCCCTGCGAGGGTATCAAAATAAACCGCAAATCCATTCTCGACTGACAAGCACGTGCTTCACAACGGCTGCCAAAAGCCAATTGAAGTGCCCCACAGTGGTCTTAACTCTCGGCCCCCCTCGATTCTCCTTCTAAGTCTTCAACCCTACCTGAATTACTGCTGCGGTTGCCGGCAGGCAGTAAAAAAATAAAGCTTTAGTATGCGTATGAATGTGCTCGAAAATATGATTCATTGTTTACACGGACTTAGTCGCGGATATAATATTCTCAGAACTTTAGATGAGTTAGCAGCAGTGGCCGAGAATTTAACAGGGAAACTTCATGCGGCCGCCAAACAAAAGACTTAGACAACAAACTCGCTGATTGTCGCGGCCATTTCATTGAAATTCTTAAAGTTCTTATTTAGTTTTTGTTTACCGCTTTTTACGAGTATGAGTGCTAACGGTTTGTCCCAGATACAGTTGGCCGAGATGGTTTTATCAAATTGAGCCGGGATTTATATCGTTTTTGTTTAAGCCGCTGATAACCGCAGAATGCCGAGTGAATATCAAGCCTTAAGTCCGGCCATTATGGTCCAATTAACAGAAAATATGAGCATCGCCAAGACGGCTGCATATTGACCACAAAACTGATCACCACTGGGCGCAATGAAGTGAACTGCACTTCTGGCCAAGACCTGGCCAAGACCGTCTCCATAAGCCGAACGCCACGCACTGGAGACCGGGGCAATTAGAAGAGCAACCAGTTTGGTCACTGCACGCAACGCCAGTTCAGCACTGGGTTAGTAGTATCGCAGTAGTCTGCCAGGTCCGACTCTCATGTCTGGCCCCTGGACAGGAAGCCATTGCCGTTGCCATTGCCATCCCGTTCTCTCGATCGCCGAGAAGATGTCGACTTGCCGCGACTGGACCCATTAGATTGAGTGTGCGCAGTTAGATTCTATGGCTTTTTGGACATAACTCTCGGAGAGTTGGCCAGAAGGAAATTGGCCAACAAAATTGCATGTTTATGTCAAAGCTGAACGATTTCAGCACGAAACTGTGCGAACTTCAGTGGTGACAATTGGGCTATTTTCTCAGATATTAAAAAGTCTTTTAATTGTCGTTATATAATTTGTAAAAAAAATATTAACTTGAAAACACATGGATTATAATTAACAAATATTCTGTTTGTTATACTTTATTTTGGTGAAATGCATATTTTATTGTTTTTTAAGATCGCTGGTACCACTGCCGAGCTACCAGCTCTGTGGGACAATAGACACCAATACACTTGGCGAATAACCGAGCCACTGAGTTGGCGCAATTTAACGCAGCGTTGATCCAGCAGTGCGAATTATTTTGCCCAATGCTGGGCGGATCGGTGTAGCGTGAAATTCATTGAAATTTATGCAAAAGTGTTTGGCATATTGGGTCATCGGTGGTGGCCGCAAGTACGGAGAAAGTTCTTTCTTTTGTTTGACTTGGGCTGACACTGCCTGTGGCTGGGCTAGCACATGTTCATTATTTGATTAACTTGCATTGTTCACCTGCAGGTTTGCTCTGCTTCTCTGCGTTCTCCGCCAGACTGTCAGTCAGTCAACAGAAACAGAAAAAAAAAACAATTTAGCAATTGTTTTTACCTTTGTTTTCCTGCTCCAGCTTCGGTGGCCCGAGGTAAAAGTAGGTTTTATTTGAAACTAATGGGAAAAACTATTCCCCAGTTCTGCTTTCCTACTCGCTGCACGGCCGACTGTCATTGAAGCCCAGGGCTTTTTGGGTAATTTTCAACTCAGTATGGGACTTGGCCTGGCTTTCAAATTCTGTCCAAGATGATGCGCATGGAAAGTGCACATTTATGAAAATTGCACACACACCGAGGGCAGTTTTTTAGTTTTAGTTTTTGTTTTTGTTTTTGTTTTCCTGGTTTTTGGGTCGGGTGCTGGGAACTACTTTTTCAGAATGTGCTTTTCGTGCAGCCAAAGTTTTGTCGGCAATTAAGGCGATGGCCAAAGAAAGTGTGACAGCTTTGATGCCAACTCAGAATCACGATAAGCGATTGTTTCAATCAAGTAAATGATGACTAGGGGGTAATGTCTGACATTTCAAATGAAAGTTTGCACTGCCAATGCCCGTTGGGTGGCCTTTTTTGTGATAAGTTGTATGGCTAAAACGAAAATGTTAGTCTATTACTAGGCTATTTGGTCTTCAAGCCTAGTATAAAAACCATGTACGCCAATTAAGAACTAAACTCTGAAAAAAGGTAATAAGCAACTGTACCAGAAAGGCCACTTTAAATCACTAAAGATGCACCTTATACCAAGAGGTTCTCTAATAATGCATTTGGAATTATACGATTATTAGAATTTTTGTATACTAGAGCTAATTTGTTTAACAACAACCTTTACGGGCAGGAAAATATATGCTGTACTCAAAAATTAAACACAAAGAAAATAAATGAAGGTGCACTTTGGCTGCTAACATTGACTGTATGCATTTGGTGAAATGATGATGAGAACATTCGGATGAAAGAGCTGCCCATTCTTCGCCGCCAAAAGGAGGCTAATTCAATTAAAGACAACTTTCAAAACACGGCAAGCCCTTGTAAGCAACAAGAATAGAAAGTACTTAGCATAATTTCCCAGCTGGTCGGAGCGAAACTCATTAAAAGAAGACATTGGCCGCGGCTACTGCTGTTTTGGAGCTGGATTCTTCTACGGACCATCGATAAATAGGCAACATCAATAACCGTTTGGAATGTTGTTCAGTGATTTTTTGTAGTAGCTACAAAGCTTTTCTATTGAAGACCTTACAACAAAAGGCCAGACATATGATTTGGATTTTGGGGAACGAAGAAGGGGGTTGGGCGGCGAACAAGTGCTTATTATTATATTAATGGTACGACAGCGTTTCATTATGAGCCGCACACAATTGACCCACCGAATCGGTGGTAGGGTCGCCGGCAGAACGTGCAGACCCGCTGACAGAGAGTCAAAAGGTGGGGCCAACAGGTAACCACCACCATGGAGGAACCATCGAGGGTCCAAGCGACGTGCCATGGAATTAGCGCGTCAGAACTTCAATGGAAAGAGCGCGCCGGCAATTGAAATTTAATTGAAGGCGCAGCGACATTAATTGTCCACGGCCTTTCTTCATCCTCCTCAATGGGTTTGTTTATCTATCGGTGAACCCTAACTCCTAACTCCTAACTCCAAGCTCCTATCTGCTGACCAAGAGATAAAACCGTTGGAAAAACCCTTTCAGCTGTCACTTCACTAGCCGTTTGCATTATATAATCAGGCAAAGCTCGAAACGGGTTTCCTCTGCCGGCGATGTCAGCTTCATTAAGCTTTTCGGCCAGGTCCAAGCCGATGAAGCTGAAGCTGAAGCTGAAGCTCTGGCCAAAAAGCCACAACCGCCACATAAATACGCTCCCATCTGGAGTTTTTCGCGGTACTGTAATGCGAGTTAAACGGCAATTTATGCGCTGCCAGCGAAAATACCGTGACAATTTGCAATCAGCAAGCATTCGCTGGACTCTTGGCCATCTGAAAACCAGGCTTAGTCTTAGTTGAAGCTGGCAAGGCTTGGCCCGGACTTTATGTTATAATTTACTTCGATCCGAGCTTTATTGCCCGAGCGCCACATAGCGGAAATTCAAATGCACGCGAAATATGTATGCGACTCCCCACCTTTTGTTATGCACGAGTTTTTTGTTTTTCAGCTTCTAGGAAAAACTGGCAGCACATGTTTTTCGACTCCCAGCGATCGGAATATGTTTGGCAATCTATTTCGGCCAGCTATGCGCAGCTGCATTTGGGCTATTGGAGATTGTATCGCTCGACTAAAAATCTGAAATCATAACAAAAAAAAATAATAAAACCTCGCTGGCTCTTGTGAAATATATTTAAGTTAAGGGAAACACACCCTGACTGGCTGGCAGCGTAAATTGAGTGGAACTAGCAGTGCACATAAATCACAATCACATTTAATTGCCCAAGCTAAGAAGGTGCTTAAATCGATATGGGAATCTATAGTATGGAATAGTATAGCCTGCAGGAAATTCACCCATACTATTCCTTATTACACTTAGTTACCATGCACTATTTAAATAAACAGAATTAATGGTTTAATAAATGTAAATGTTCTCCCTTATACCATACCTAAAGTATTACCTATTGTCCTATTGTAAAAAACAAAAACACACACTCATCTGTCTGTGGACATATAGATACCAGTTCGGTTGTATGACAGATCGTTAGTCCAATAGCTCCAACAAAAATTTCCCATGTTTTCCGCCTCAGACTGAACTCCATTTTTCACTTAAAGCCTTGCAGTTTTGTCATTCTTAAGCAGATAATTGCTCGGGCACAGCAAAAAACAAACTAAGAAGTACAAACGAGTTGGCCTTCCTGTACTAATTGCCCACGTCACTTGGCTTAATAGCTAAGCTGCTTAAATGCGGCGGTCCGAACACTTTTATTTTATGGCCTGACCCCTTGCAGCCATATAAATCACATCCAACCGGGGCACCACTTAATGATCCTGGGCGAGTCCGCGAGGCTTTTGGGTCTCCGCATCTGGTTCCAGCTGCGTTTCGATTTTGCGATACGATTTTGCATGCGGCTCGGTCCGCGGGAACTGGCAAATGCAAAGGAGTCGGAATTTGTGAGAAATCACTCGGCCGTAGTGTCCTGCGGGGAAAATCCATCAAGCCAAATGCCGCGGCTCACTGCCTCATTGGCCATGGCGTGACTGGCAGCGCAAGTGTCTAATTGTATTTGGGTTTGCTTTTTGCTTTTTGCTTTTTGCTTTTTGTGTTTTGTGTTTTGTTTTTTGTATTTTTTCCTATTTTTTGCACCAACCACAATCAGAGCGTGTTGCATAATACAATAGCGGAGTGCTGTACTTTGGGTTAGCTATTTTAACAAGCCGCCGCCACACTCGAAACGATAGTGAAACGAGCATGCAAAAACTATTTTAATTGACTGCCGCCTGCAGTTGGCGAGAAGAAAACAAAACAAACAAAAGAAAAAACAGCAGCAAGCTAAATGCAAAAATCCATGCAAAACAATTGCCTTTTCGCCGAGCGACAAATTGTCATGGGAGTTCGCCGTAGTCGCTCTGGGGACCCACTCATGTGACCCTCGCGGCGCATTGAACTCCCGATCGACGGAGACGGTGGCTATCCACCAACCCACCATCGCATTGTCATTGTCCCTCCTCTGGATTTGTGTTTTTATTTTCTTTTGATTAAAGTGGCCGGCGCATTGAGATACAATAAATTGCTGATGGCATGCAAAGTGGATGTTCTAGTTGCCATAGAAAGTGGCACACTGGCCAACATACTTTTGACGCTGTCAGCGTTTTGGAGCTGGCAACTGGGTCATCCGGCTGCATTTCACCTGACGCACAGTAGCAGCTATGCGGCGGGCGGCGGATGGTCGGATGGGAAATTAATTGCTTCAATGACTGCACAAAATTTCATATTTTTCTCTTTTTGGCAAGCCAAAGGGCGAACGGGATGCTGCCCCTGTGCGCCTTTCGAAAGTAAAGTATGAGTATAAATCAAAAGCCTTTCGCCTGCGACAGAAACTGGGATCAGGCTGGCTGTCCAGGGGAACTCCCCTCGACTTGGACAGCGCCCGAGGGCCGACGAAACGTGAGCCCAGTTGGACCACAAAGGCGGTGTCTGGGCGATTGCCATGACATGGCTTACTTAACTTTGGCGCGGCTTATCTAGCGCCTGCACTCGAAAAATTATTTGCTCTTTATAGTTTTCCGATTTCAATTTAATTAAGAGCTAGTTCAAAATCCTTATTAGAGCTTCAAGTCTGCCTGCCGCCAGCTTCAACAGACAAGTTTTCTCACTAGCAAACGAGTTCGTGTCTTAAGTCTTTCGTTTGTCAAACGGAAGTAGACATATGGAAAACAAATCTGGCAGCCAGTGTCTTTTATATGCAAATTAAGAACGCAGCTGAATCGTTATGGTACTAATTGGTGCCATAGAAGTCGCATAGTATTGGTACAGGATTATTTTAAAGCCTAACAAGAATATAAAAGTGCAATAACCCCATCCTAGCTTAAAGAAATTATAATCCCATAAAATCCATTTAATCGAATTCTAAGAATTGCGGCTTAATAGGTTCTTAACTTTTTTTTGGTGTACCCACTTCGTTCTTTGGACCGTCATTCCCTAACGTTCTGCGGCTCTGAAGCTGGAGCACAAATTCAATTATCACGACGGAGCGACAGCAGCCCAAGTCGAGCACGCCAATAAATTATCTTGGAGCCAAATGCCTTTGACAGTGCGCTCGGCTGTAAGCTGTAAACTGACCCAAAACGTGCAGAACTTTGGCAGCTGTGTTCTGGCCCAAAGTTCTGTCCAATCTCCGGGTCCGTGTGCGATGCCTTTGCCTTTGCCTTTGCCATTGCCTTTTTGCAATTAATTGCGACTACGGCTGACTCTTTGGCTTACCATTTTAAATTAATTTGAATTTTCCTCTTTGGCTGCTGTTTCCACCGTGTTTGTCCAATGAGTTGGCATTAATTTGCGGTCCGTGTTAGTGTTAGTTCCCAGGGTCCAGAAATCGGGTCAAAGTTATTAGCCAGAGAAGATGGTAGACATGCCTAACGATTTTCGCATTTCGTATTCATTGCAGGTCACAACACAGGAACCACCGGCTGCCCCATCCGAATTCGCACCCCATGTGACGGCCACATGCAAGGCGGGCACAATGAACATCAAGGTGAAGATGAGCTCCGGCTACACGGGCGCCGTCCACGTCCGGGATTACCGCACACCGGGCTGCATGGCCATGGGCGATGGCAGCGACCAAGTGGCCTTTAGCCTCAACCTGTGGGCCAAACAGGGCGCCAGCGACTATTGCGGCATCCTGGTCAGCAACGTGAGTGGGAGCAATGTAAGCATAACATTCCGCGCTTCTCTAACGAATCTAATCACTAAACCATGCACAACTTAATGTTGCGGTTGGGAAAATATCCTTAATTCTATCAAAAGTTCCAAAATATACTTTAAATAGGTTTTAGGCGGGGAAGGGAAAGAAGGAAAGTCTAATAGAAAACAGAATACTATCAAATAAAGTCACAGTTCGTGGGAATAAAGTAGTACAATACTTTTCAAACAAACAATGTGGGAGAGCAGGTTCATCAAGAACATTGCATACTTTTGCTAATACCATACAATTAGGTAATGTAATTGTGGGTGAAATTATACAGATACTTTGCAAAGCAATTGACAAAAAACCAACTTAAAGAGACACGCTTTATCAGCAATTGCCATCCAATTACCGACACAGCCAGAAAGTTCGTGTCTTAAGTCTTTCGTTTGCCACCTTCCGTTTGACAAACTGCAAATTAATTTCGTCAGGCAGCCAGTAAAATTACCAAATTACCACCAAAAACTGAGGCAGTGAGTTAGTGCAAAGACCCTGCCAAAAAGCCACCAACTGTGAACTATGAGGCAATCTCTGGGCAGCTGGAAAACTGCCGATGCAAGACAACAGACACAAGAGCTTCGGTCTGAATGAGAGACCAAGAAATGGGGGACTAGAGATACCTGATGCCAAGGTCTGAGACTTTGTCTGGCTAAAAAGGGCACGCATGTGCATAAATTTCAGCCCGCCTATCGGCCGTGTACTTGGGTCTTGGCCCCAAATCAAGGCAAATCAGCTAAGACGCTACCCTGGTCGTCCGGCCTGGTCGACGTTGCAGTCAATCTATATAGTAACGATGGCAATAAAAATCAAGTTTAATCCTACGTGCATCACAGGCGTTGACAGACGGCGACTGCAATTCCGTGTGGGTCTGATCCGGCCTCTTCCACTCGTACACGCACTCAAACAATTGCCAGACAAAGGCAAATCGCATTAGCCATAGTGCCCTGTGGCCCCGTGCAATGCGTTGAAATGCAAATTATCCACATCCATAGGGCTGGCTGGCTGCCAGATGCTTATAAGTACAAGCACATACAACATTATTAATTGCAATGTCAAATCCGAAGGGCCGCACCCTGTATTCCAATTTTTGCCCCACTCGACAGTCTGTTGGTGTAAAAAAAAACTAGAGCCCGGCTTTCGTTGATGGGCAGATTCGCAGCTTCAAGGCCCACCTTCCTTTCGGGATGCGAACAAAAAAAGGGGAGGTCCCCCATAAAATTAAATCACGCTTATCGCAACTGCGGCTTGAATTTTATTTTTATGTGTACACAAACGAGCATATAGCCGCAGCCTATGTACAAGGCTCTACAGTAAACCATGGGTACAGAAAACCTATGTAAAAAACATCATTTGAATTTGTACAAATCAATTATGAGTAGAAGCTGTTTCACGAAAGAAAACTCATGTAGGGAATAGAATAGAATATAAAATACAACTTGAAAATAATCAGTTTATGTGTTTATAAAATAATAATCATATAACAAATTAAAGTTTAAATATCTCCATATTTATTATTAAAACTTTGAAACGAAGAAAACAGCTAAGAATATTTTAGGCCCTAGTAGAATAAGTAAGCGATTAGTTTTGAAACAAGCTTAGCCAAGTATACTTAGGTGTGTTACCCCTACTATGAGGAGCAGTGTCGTGTTAATGAGTTCACGTTCTCGGTGCTCCACTGTGTTTTAATGTTTGCTGGCTGTTCTGAAAGGGAGTGCCTTGGCAGCTTGCGCCGGCGTCTAGTTTTCAGCTGCAGACGGCGGATTTCACATGCCCAGACACGGCTTTCCACGCTTCGACTTTGACAGCATTCCAGGCTGCTGTTGTGGTTGTTGTGGCTGTGATGTGGCTGTGATGTGGATGTTGGATCCGATGTTGTTGTGCCGGCTGCGTGGAATTTGTGTCAAAAGAATTGTTTCTGTGGCGGCGGCAATTTCGATTCTATTTCTTGGCAAATATTTTTCGAGCGGCTTTAATTGCTGGAGCGAAATGCCTTCACAGCTGACCTTGGCCAGCTAAAAATGCCTACTGCAGTCGACCACTTTCGCCCTCGTCTCTGCAGCTCCACCACTCCTACCTGCCCACTCCTACTCCACACTGCCACCTGAAGATATCTTTAAATCTGCTCCGGAGCAGCTGGCAGAGCATGAAATTGGCGCTGACAATGGCCAAGACGCCCAACAATTTTTACATAAAGTTCAAGACATTCGAGGCATTGTGGCTGGGCTGGCGTACTTGAACTTATTTTTCTTATTACGGGCACTATTATTGTTATTATTTCTATTTTCGCTCCTGCTGCGAGTGGGTTGCCCCAGTCGAGATTGTTTGCCATTATTTGATGATGGCAGCTATGGTTCTTTGTCTAGCACCATTATATACATTTAAATGTTAATTGCGAATGCAATAACCAGAGACCGTAGTAGGCAGTTGCCGCAAGATAATTTGCCATCGGGCAATTTCAACACATTTAGACGGGTAATGGGAGTCGAGTCGCTCATAGAGCCTACTTAGTTTTATTTTCGATGGCTGGGGAGGGGATTAACTTTGCCATTTTCCTCGGCCACTGATAATAACCCGATAATGAGCTCATCCGCTGCGGCATGCAACTGCGTGATGCATGAGTTGGGCCCCAGATTGTGACATCACAACGTTCCACACCAATGGAGCGCTAGAGCTCTGCGACCATCCAAGGTATTTATTTAAGACCACTGCGATATGTTGTGTTTATTTGCTAACCGCTTTAACTGGCCACTGACCAAGCTCTAATCAAGCCAAACCCCATTCATCAAAAGCTTTAATACCCTGACAAGTGGAGGCGTACGATTAAACCAATAACAGCGAGATAACATAAAACATTTATGAAAAAAATAATAGATATACTCACCCAAGTATTTACTGACTTCCATTGACACTTATTTACTGGGCAGTGCAAACTGGTTTAACAGCCAGCTGGCGCAAAAGTGACAAAGAAACGTGTACTTTTTGTACATCTCTGTTTATGGAAAGCTGTTGCGGGTCAAGGTCGTGCTGTAATATCGGAAAAGTATACAAAAACACTTCAAATCAAATGTATTCAAGCCTTAGGCAACAGTTACAGCAATTACTGCGGAAAATCTTGGCCAGCCGAGCGCAGAGATTCTCGGAACAGTTGCCCATCTGGAGTCACATTCCGCTGCACAAGCCAGCTGCTGCTCTTGATGATATTCAAAATGATTCTAAAATAATTACCGAAATCCATGATAGCACGGCCATAGCTGGGCAAGCCAACAGCAGCTGAAGAGCAATCAGAGTCAGGGAAAAACTGGCTAAGCTAGGGAGAAAATAAACAACTGGAAAATGCGTCACACTTGGCGGCTTTTTGCATTTCCTCGTTGTGCGATTGCATCATGTGACAATTAACATGCCACAAGTGCAAGTTGCAACCGTGCTCTCAAGCCGGCCACTTACAGTCAAAGAAATTGGTAAAAGTCGCAGGATGCGTAAAATACGAGTAATATTGAACAGCACTAATTGCTTGATAAGCTTACCAATTCTCTATGTGAGACTTCTTTACAAATAAATTCCAGAATTTTAAATCTATTTAGGTCTTTAAAAGATATCCTTTCTACAAATAACAAATCGTTATATGCAAAGACAATCTTAGACATATCATTTAGAATGCCTTTTTGCAAGTGATCCGGCTGCTGCTTGGCTATGCTCCTGTGTAATGGGCAAAGCCGTGACTTTTCCAACCAATCAACATTAACGTCATGGGCATAAAGATTTTAATAACCGACAATTAAGTGAACGATTCCCCCTCATCTATCCACCCATCCATCCATCCACTCGATACGGAATCCCCCGCAGCGAACGGAGGAGCGCTCCATCCAATTGGCCGTGCGTGTGCACAAGACACTGGAATTGGCGGACGATAAGTTTTATGTGATTACCTGTGGCAAATCGGGCTATGCGCGGTAAGTAGAATGAGAATGCGAGTGCGAATGCTAATGCAAATGCTTAACCTGTCTAGACAATTGCACTTAAGTTTGGCTCTGATCTGTTCTGTTTGTTTCGGCTGCGATGTATGTACATACATACGTGTACTTTACTTAACTTTACTTTGTGTGTGCTGTAATTTTTGGTCAAGCTTCCGTCAGATCCAAGTGCTGGCCAATTTCCAGAGACTCGAAGGCGGCAAATCAAATGGCAAATTGTGCTTCGATTTGGCGATGCAGGCATGTAGGTGTTGCTCGCAACCCACCATTTGCCATTGTTCGCATTTCTTTCTGCCTTTTGCGGAACTAGAGCTCCAAGGCCATTGAGCTTTGGGCCACACAATTCTTAACGATTTTTTGCACTCCATCACCACTTTTGTGAGCGGCCAAACAAAAAAAAAACGGAGAGAAAGAGAATTATTCCCGAAATGGCAGAGTAATCAACAAATTTATAGTGCTTACTGGGCAGCAGTTCAATTAACGGTAAACGGTCTTGAGGAGGCCCGATAATCATCTTGAGGTGAACGAAAAACAATTTAATTTACCTTCTCGCCTCGCGGCTCATTTGCATAATGCCAATGACTTTGCTCGACTGCGAGCAAACTGCGAGAGCGACTTACGCAAGTCTTTCTCAGCTAAAATTCAGTTAAAATCCCCACTGAGATGCTACTAATGCTAATACCATCACAATACCTCGGATGGGAAATAAAAATGGCATTAAAAACGGTTTTCCAAAACGTTGCGCTCTGTTAAGCCCGGAAAAAAGCAAAGAAATTGTTAACAGAATTTGTGCGGTAAACACAAACATTAAAATCGTGCATGCAGCCGGTGCTACAAGGCGAACAACAAATAGTTTTCGACGTGTCTACACATACTCGTACATACAAACGTGTATATACATATATATTATTGTAACTCGGCTTATCTGGCCTACAAAACAACAACTGTCTATAGCGCAATGACCGGCCATTGCAATTGCAATTGCATAATTGCAGAACCTGCAGTTGCGACTGAAGCTTCGCCCAAAGCTTTTGGGTCTATTGGCTACTATTTTAATTAGCCACCAGCCATACGGAGTAATTAAAGAGCCATTCACCGTTAAACCCCACCTGCTCGTATAATAAAACTTTATGAAACCCCCAATCCCACTACTTTTTCCCCAGCGATGACAATGCCCATGTGGTGCTCAAGTTCCTGGAGAACGACCATAGAGTGCGTGAGACGGTCTACGGTCACGAGTACAAGATCCGCGCCGAGTTCTCCAAGCCAAACGGTGGGTAGTCCCAGCCCTCGGGCTCTCTGGCTAAAAGAGTCCGCACTTAACGTTCTGCCCTCATATTATTACCATTCCCAGATACCTATGGCCTGCGTGTGGGTAACTGCTTTGCCTTCGATAAGAAGAACAGGACCCAAAAGCTCACCGACGACAGCGGGTATGTCCACTTACACCTCAATTATTCAGCCGGAAAATAAAATAGAATTACATAGTTAGAAAAAGAGTGTCAATAAACTCTTTAAATGACTTGCGATTGCATATAGTAAAACATCAAGTAATCTGAATTCTGAACAATTAAATAATGAATATAATATCTTCATAACATCTTATAAAAAAATCACATTTTATACTTACAATTTCTATTCCCCCAAAGCTGCCCCTATGACTCGAAGATCATCAGTCGTTTTGTGCCCACAGCAGATGGACGAGCTGCCGAGGCGGTGCTCTCCTCGATGTTCAAGTTCCCCGAGGGTAAGGCCTGGATTTTTCACCCGATCAAGCCAGATTCTAGCTAACTTTCTCTGCAATCATTTTAGGATCCGAGGTGCATCTGCAGTGCGATGTGATCCAGTGCTATGGCCGCTGTGTGGAGATCGACGACTGCAACGATGTGGCTCTGGCTGGATTCGGCAAGGGCACCAATGGACCCCGGAAATTCGGTCCGAATGAGGAGGGCTCCAGTTTGGCTGGAACCACTGTCTTTGTGCTGGATCCCGCCGAGGCTAGATGTGAGTTAAGCGGCTGAAATGCCTGCGTTATTTATGATATTTATTTTATTTATTTATCTGGGCAGTGATCTCGGGCAATTGCGAGGATGGCATACGACCCAGTTGGCTGCTGTGGCTAACCATCACCCTGGGCGTACTCTTCCTGATCATGTTGCTGATGAACATTTTCCTCTGCACGGCCATGAGCTGCAGTTGTGCCAATACAGAGGTAATAAATCTGACGTTTATAGAACGCTTCTCTGTGCATCTTATGAATTACCCTTGTTATTCTGTTGTTCTCACCCATTTAAACACTTGCAGATCATCGAGAAGGAGCCATCGATTATCGAGGAGTACGATCCCTATCGCAGTTGGCATGGCAGTCAGTACGGATCCCGCTACTCGCTCCATGGCAGGGATGCCCACAAGGGCTACACCAGCGGTGGCTCCACGATACACTCAAATAGGTCTGATAGATATTAAGCTGCCTCCACAAAACAAACAAACAAACCAACAGTAAACACACACAACACACCTCTATTCTACACTTCAAAATGCATCTGATCTGCTCTCGCAAATTATTTTCTGGTTGCTGTGGAGCCACACACACAATACAAAAACAAAAGCATGCCAACAAAGTATCTTGTATCTGCGTATCTCTATGTATCGTATATGTATTTATATATACTCGTATATCCTGGACAGCAAAGACAAAAGACCCACAATTACAACACAACAGATCACAAAAACAGAAAAATCAAAAGCATAGAATGAAAGACCATTTCGTGCCTAGTACTGCAACTGTAATTAACCGATAGTAATTTGCATTCGTATGCTGTATCTTTAACTAACTCTCTGTCCTTCCATACAAAAAAAAAAAAAAACCAAAAAACAAAAGACAAACGGATAACTAACTGCCAATTTAAAGCGTTGCTAACTAATCTGTCTTGAAGATCCTCCTTGATCCCCTACCTTCTGCAATTTGAAATGTATTGTATTAAATCCAAACTTATCCAACGTACTTCGAAGGTCGATGCCAATCGATAATGATAACGATTATGCAATTGTGCATTCGCGTCCAGGCTCTAGACATTCCACGTTACACGGACAGCGCGCCCATCGGGGACCGCCCAGTAATATATGATCAGATCCCAATCGATAAGAACGCGACCATATTGAAAACTTATTGTTTAAGCTAGCCTAAGTGTTTCCCAACTCTCCATCTCGAGTTCTGAGTCTCAAATGTACATAACTACGTGAAAATGCTAGCCGCCGACCTGCAAGTTTTCCAAATTTTCTCCAAACCGATGGTGGAGACGAGATGCCGCTGTAAAATACTAAACTAAACGTACTAAAGTTCTCTTTGCCTAATTTTAATTCAACCACGTAACATAAGTCATTAGTCTGTCATAAGTGCGAACGAATGTGTATTAGTGAGACGTTTCAATTACTTGTAAAAATAAACAAAGGCAGGCCAACAAAATTAATTTAAAGTATAAAGTCTATAATATAGTCTAAAATGTTAAGCGACAAACATTTGGCAAATGCGTTAAACGTACGAATTGTAATTATTTAAAATGTAATCATTTAATTTAATAAAAACTAAAAGGTACATTTTGAGTGTGTTTTATTTAGTTGTGCGATGATCATGGTGTAATTGTAAAACCCAAATGACTAAGTAAGGAGAACTGAGTCTTAGGTCATGTTATATGAATGTGATTCTGAAAATAATATTTATTTAAGTTCAGATTTATTAGTTTTTGACGATCATGCATTAATAATAAAAGTAAATAAATGGGTCCACTAAAATGATAATAAAATCGCACGATTTAACGATCGCATTTTTAAAAATTTGTTTAGAGGTATTAGCGTAAGCTACATTTATAAAATTTCAAATATATACAGTCCAGGTTTTCCATAAGAAAAAATGCATCTCGTTTGCCCAGAAGGCCCAAAAGTATGCAATACTTTTAGAGAACTCAGGTAAACTTGAGGTGAGTCGCGCAGCTAATGAGAGGTGAATCAACATACATTATTAATTACAATATATATAATGAAATATAAACTTTTCAATATATAATCTAAGTTTACTCATAGCTTATTCTACATTTGCTGATGATTCATCTCGCTGTTTATTTCCGCTTGATATATGTATAATAACTTACATCCGGCGCCCACCCGCACTTCATCGAATTCGCCCCTGCGCTCGGCTTATCTCACAACCAGTTATTCTCTCTCTTCGCTCTTTCGCCGCGATTTTCGCACTCGCTTTCAGCACAGCTGTACGGTTTTCGCATGGCGTCTGTCTCAGTTTCACATTGGCGGTCGTTGAGCGCGGAAGTGGCCAAGAAAGTGGTGTAAAAGGGCACCTAGCCAGAATCGGAAAAGCATAAGAACGCGATTTTGATTTTCGTTGAATGGCCGCCGCTCTGTCTTTGTGTCCATGTATTCCAGTTTGAGTGTGTGTGCGTGTGAGTGTTTGTGCTTGTGTAAGAAGTTCGGCGGCAACGAAGACGTAAAATAGTGAAGCATAAAGGCATAAAGTGGAGAAAATACTCGCACATAAACCCATGTTAGTGTGTTTGTTCTAGCCCTTCTACCTCTTTTTTTTGCTACCTGTCAATTTGTAAACTTTATTGTTATTACCGCTTGCGTGCCGTGAATCAAAGTAACAACAACTACCGCAACAACAACATGCACAAATAAGTGTAAGTGTGTAAGTGGCCATGGAGCGATTTAATAACAGTGCACCACCAGGAATAGCAACCAAAATCAGTTTTCAAACGCGCGACGAATGAGTTTAAAATCGATTGCAGCTCGCAAAAATTGGTCAACATCAAAGTAAATTCAACTCAAAACCACACACAATACCCTTTCGGTCTATACCCTATATGCTATACTATATACGCAGCGTATCTCGTGACTCATCCGATTTGGTTTTGCAATTGCAATCTCTACGCAAATTACTCGGGTGACCAAAAGAAAACTATTAATAAGCTGCGCGAAGATAGCACAATTGCTAAGCGGAAAAATCATAAATCATAGCGGGAATATTTTATAATTTATTGCTCTAACAATTAGGCTGACTGAAAATAATTTAATGATTAAATACGAATAATACAATTAGGTTGTGCTGCTCGAAATTATAATTATTATCAACCCCTACCCTTTGGAAAAAGATAAGCAAAATTGTGAATGGAAACGTAAATATAAACAGGAATATATTAGGAAAATCAACATAATTTCAATGAGAAACCACTGTGCATATAAAGTATTATTTTCGAGAATTATTTGCTTTGTTTTTCGTAACATTCGACCACCACCTACTTCCACTACTTTCCACTGCCGCCCAACCCAACAAATTTTGCCATTTGTTCCTACTCAAAACGTCTGCAATGCCAAGAATTTTAATAAAATGCAATGAGCTCTCGGTTGAGAATAATTTAAATTTAGCCACGCGCCTTTCTGGCCCACTGACAACTCTCGAAAGTCGGCGGCCAAGTGGCAAGTGTTCGTTGAAAAAGTCATTAACCTCGGTGATTTTGATTCGAATGTTGTCGTCAGTCTAGAATCAGTGTAACAAATATTGAATGCTATGCTAATGGGAAAGATAATGGTCCAGGCCGTAAACATGACCGATATATTTGACTTTATAGGTCAACGATGTTGACGCTGAAATTCCAAACTGCAAATATTGCAACTCTTATGTGAAGCCCGGAGAAAAGGTCAGTTCTGGTGAAGCCAGCGCATCGAAAAGTTTGCTCAATAAACAATTGTCTGCGACAAAGGAATCAGCAAAATGGCCCTGGATTCTTTATCGCTTTGAGCGCCACTTCGGCTTGATATATATCCGAGAAGGGTTCGGCCTGGGCAGTACCCTGTACTGAAGGGGAGGAGGGGTAAAGCTCTGAACACAACGATTTGAAAACCAAACACACATGGAAACCATAAATAATGAGGCGCTTTTGTTGCTTTTGGCATCAGTAAATTATTTACTGCGATCGGTTCTTACAGCAGCGGTCAAGATATTAGCTAAAAATGAGCTTGAAAACATGAAAATATCAAAGCCTACATCATATTTCCGCTTTACAATGCTCTAACAAAAGGGGTTAACACTGTATTTATCCAACGTACACATCTATACTTTTTCCCGCTTCTGTTTACTTGCTTATTTCGCTTATACTCGTATATATACGATAAATTAGCTTATTTGGTTTATACCTACTACATATCCAGTTGAAAGTCCCGCTCCTATCGCGTTTCTCTTTGTTTACCCAGACATTTGCTATTTCAGCAACAAGTGATCACAAGGGAGTGATAAATCAATAGACTTTAAAAAACTTATTTAAAATATAATAAAATAAACCCTTAAAAACAATGAGCTAGCTTGACTATCTAATCACATTCAAACTAGTAGTTAGCATACCACGTCACTTTATTGTTTTTTTTGAAGGTTTACAGTCATGAGAGAAATAAATCAAATTGAACACGAGCATACACAGAGAAGAATATATTATTGGTTTTATATTTAATTCATTATTATTACGATTTATTATGATTGCTCATCAATGCAGATACCATTATTGAAATCACATCTTCCTATGTAAATAGTTTGTAGTAAATATTTATTAGTAATACTAAATTACTATGATTTTTGTATAATTTGCTCCTGTGTATAATTTGCGATCGCTCAGCATACCTATAGCGATCCCCTCTAAAGTAAACAGACCGATACATGATGTCATGATCGCCGCAGCAGAAAGCCCGGGATCACATGGCACATGGTCGGAATGGTCTTGGTAATATAATTTGAGCTCGGAGCCGAGTTCGTGGTGTGATTTTCGATCATTAGCTCACCGGTTCACCGGAATTCTCGAAATTTTCAGTCTCTCTTTTAGGACGGAAATTCATCGCTTTATATATGTGTATACCTATAAGGAGAAAAGCTAACTCAATGAGCTCATCTTGGCGTCATTACATAATGTACTTCCCCAACTACATATTTGCCCTAAAAACTCAATACTAATGCCATCTAAACGGCATTCGATGTGTAATTCTGCGTTTGTTTGCTCGCTTAATTGGTATCTAATCGTTGGATGCTGACCCCCACAGACACCTCTCGAAATCAAATGGAGACCGCCCGAGCACTCAAACGCTGACTTTGACATCGCCCACACGCAACGCTGAGTGTATTCTAGCTCAGCGCGTTTCAGATACATTCATATACACAGAACTATCTGAACATGCATCGGGGTTTTTGTGGCAACGTCCATATAAATTGCGGCAATTAATATAATCAGCCCGAAGCTGTTGCATTTCTGTTAAATGTTAAATGCACTTCAATTGTTTTCCGTGCCGCGCGTTTCCTTCATCGGCTTCGTCGCATGTCTAATTGTGAAAAATATCGATTTTAGAATTTCAAATTGCATTACACACTGTACAGGTTGTTTTCGATTCCTGGTACTGCCCTGAGTAATTGCTCTGCAATTACATAAGCCCGTGCTCTATTGAAATTGCTGTGGAATCAAGTCTATCTGATATCATTTCAGGTGAAGAGCGGAACTTTCATTTTCGACACACTACGATGTGTGAGACGCGATAAGACAGTGGAGAAGAAGAACAACAATCTCAGCTATAAAAGAGCACAGCAAACAAACTAAATTGGAGGTGGAATTAAAATAGGAGAGAACAATGACAATTACGTACACAGGTGAAGTGGCCACTTGTCGCGGCTTTGGCTGTTTTCTCAAATTGCTGCTCAGGTGAGTACATTTTGAAGTCTCATGTGCTACCCATGTACTTCACCCAATATCATCTATATGCTGTGCAAGTATAGTGCGAAATTGTTAGCTGGCTTGCTAATTATAGACCATTGACATGCTTCGGAGAATTGGATGGGATAATCAGCAGGCAGCACAAGTGCAGCAATTGCAAATTATATAACTTTCCACTATCCTTCATGTGGCAAACTGCACTTGCCTCCACAGTCTGACCCCCAACCCTCCTCCTCTATAATATATACGGATATTGTGTGCAATCTAGACCCGTGTAGTCATAACTCTGACATCTGTCACGGCTTGTTGTCTGAATTATAATTTAATAATGTGGGGGTAGAGTTCTATCCCTACGCATTTCCCCCATTCATTATTACTGATATGGATTGTAATCTATGGGGCTGCCAGCTGAATAGTCGATGATCTAATTAGGCTGCTGTTTATAACGCCCAATAATGGTCAATTAGCCATGGTCAATGGAAAATAGCTCTTCCTGATTCACTGGTCCTGCCGTAGAACGCTTGTTTAAAATTTCCAAAAAAATATAAAAACAATACAATTCTTTTTCCGTTTCCACTAAAGTACTTTTTTTGGCTATAAAATATCGCTTGATTGTTCATAATATCGCGCTTTATTCGCCTGATAAGCTTGGTAAATATCGTCTGAACGTCATGTGAAGTCAAGCGCCCATTTCTGCAGACAATGTTTATATTTCGAGGGCTACAAGTATATTTTATGACGTTTCGCGTGTCAACAACAAGTGGCCAAAATAATCGGCCCATATCAGCAGGTTAGATTCGCCATGACATATCATCCTCAGACACAGTGCCGCTGGTCAAATATGTATAGCCAATTTCGAATATCAAGTGGGGATTCTGGAACGGATCCGTAGCAGAAATGATTATTGCCTGATAAGGGTCAGTCAGTGTATGCTGATTAGTTTGACGTGTTCGCTCTATTTTTATAGGCTGATGTGGAACAATCGCAGTGTATAGTAATTGGAAATTTAATGGCTCAATATTAATTTTCCCCCTTCTTCAGATGGCGCGGAAGCATTTACAAACTGGTTTGGCTAGATCTTCTGGCCTTCCTGACCATTTACTATGCGATCAATATGGTGTATCGCTTTGGCCTCAACCCTGCACAAAAAGAGTGAGTAATACTACAATAGAAAATCAAGCGAGAAGAAAATCATTGCAGTTCCATTCTATTGAAAAACAAGTACCAATATTTGTTTCAATTGTGTAAAACAACTTAATAAATGGTGTTAAATATCACATTTACGTATGTGCACTTCTCCTCTGATCTTGTCCCATTTTTAAGTACCTTACTAACTGTTAATTTTTTTCAGAATCTTTGAGGCCATTGTTCAGTACTGTGATAGTTACAGAGAACTCATCCCCCTGTCCTTCGTCCTGGGCTTCTATGTATCGATCGTGATGACCCGTTGGTGGAACCAGTACACCTCCATTCCCTGGCCAGATCCCATTGCCGTGTTTGTCAGCTCGAATGTCCACGGTCAGGATGAGCGAGGACGCATGATGAGGCGAACCATCATGCGATATGTGTGCCTTTGCTTGACAATGGTCCTGGCGAATGTTTCGCCGAGAGTGAAGAAGCGTTTCCCCGGGCTCAATAATCTGGTGGAAGCGGGTCTGCTCAATGACAATGAAAAGACCATCATCGAGACCATGAACAAGGCCTTTCCCAGACCTTCGAAGCACTGGCTCCCTATCGTTTGGGCTGCCAGTATTATAACTAGGGCCAGAAAGGAAGGTCGGATACGTGATGATTTTGCTGTGAAGACCATCATCGATGAGCTGAACAAGTTTCGGGGTCAGTGTGGACTCCTTATCAGCTACGATACCATCAGTGTACCCCTGGTGTACACCCAAGTGGTCACCCTGGCGGTATATTCGTACTTCCTTACCTGCTGCATGGGTCAGCAATGGACAGATGGCAAGGTGGTGGGCAATACCACATACCTGAACAAGGTGGATCTATACTTTCCAGTATTCACCACCCTGCAGTTCTTCTTCTACATGGGTTGGCTCAAGGTGGCCGAGTCGCTGATCAATCCATTTGGCGAAGACGATGATGATTTTGAGGTACGCATTCGAACACACTTATTAGTTCTGTGGAAAACCAATAAAATGTACACCTTAGGTCAACTGGATGGTAGATCGTAATCTGCAGGTGTCCTATCTGATCGTCGACGAGATGCACCACGACCATCCGGAGCTGCTGAAGGATCAGTACTGGGACGAGGTGTTCCCCAACGAGCTGCCCTACACGATAGCTGCCGAGAGATTCCGGGAGAATCATCCAGAACCGTCCACTGCCAAGATCGAGGTGCCCAAGAATGCGGCCATGCCATCGACAATGTCGTCCGTTCGCATCGATGAAATGGTTGGTAATGCTAATGGTGATCCCGCCGCCGCTGCGGACGCGAAAATCACGATCCCGGTTACGGGTCAAGTTCAAGTTCCGGGTGCGGACTCCGGCGTCCAAACCGTTACTTATGATTTTCCCAAAGGCTCGCCAGATGAGGAGGTTAGAATCAAAACGTTGGCTGCATTCCATAGCGTTACGAAGCATTGGCACCAGACACTCAATCGGCTAACAAAATTCATCATCCCCCCGTCCTGCGATCTGATCCAAGTCGAAACTAAATCAAGATCCAATACCAAATCAAAATTTAAAATTTCTAACCTCTTTTTCTTGTTCAACACGAAGAAACATTGCTTTTGTGGAATCACAATTCGCTCATTGGCATTCTGAGTTACAGCGGTGCTTGGTATATATTCAATATAATCTAGATGTACAGATTGTGTATTAAAATAAGGAGCAGGCACAGTAATGTTCAAATGTTCATTTCAGTAATAAGTATTTATATTTTGAACTATCTTATCGAAAGTCTTTCCCACTTTAACTTTAAAACTTTTCATACACATATTTTTGTATAAATCGAATGTATTCTAAAGTATTTAATTTTATTTTTGCTTTCCTACGTTTCCAGTCTATTATTACTTAGTTTATATTCCTACACTTATATTACTGTGCCTATCTCCAGTCTAACCATAAGTTAAGAAAGGTGTTTGTGTCTCTATATGCTTTAAGAATGTGAATACTAACTTTTGATTCTAATTGTTTGAAAGATCTGTCCACAGCCTAAGCCTTTAAAAACACTTCGCACTGCACGACTTTCAATTGCTTTCTGCTGCACTGACTCTAGAGCACTAAATGGTTTCGAGTAATCCGGGCACAGCGGAACTAAAACAAGCACACTCTATCCACTAACACCTATCTAAATATGTGTCTAACGTGATGACTTATTTTCCCAAAACTAGGCTGATGATGCCAGTGGCATACACTTCTCAGCTGGAAATGGTAAAATGCGCCTGGATTCCTCGCCTTCGCTGGTGAGCGTTTCAGGAACTCTATCTCGGGTGAACACGGTGGCCTCGGCCCTCAAGCGTTTCCTGAGCCGCGACGATAGTAGACCGGCATCGGCCACGCCCAGTCAGGATCAGCCCTACAAATTCCCGGCCAGCGCCAGTTCGGCGAGTTTATCGGGTGCAGTTCTCGGACCGGCTACATCGGCCGGAAAACCAGCTGGCAGTCTTAGGATTACGCAGCAAGTGATCGAGGAGGTGGACGAACAGGCCACTATAACATCCATGAGGAATGCTGAACCGCGTCCCAATGTCATGGACATATTCGCACAAACCACGTCGGGAGCTGGAACCTCTGGACCACTGCAGCCACCACCGGCCCACTCGGAACCGGTGGACATACCCGCACGTCAGCCCTCATACAATCGTGCCCAGTCGCAATACGAACCCACTCTGTACCCACCTGGCGGAGTGGATGCTCTGCTCAGTACTTCGGCTCCGGCGGGCGGCAGTCCCCTGCTCCTATCCAATGCAGCCACTGCGCCCAGCTCCCCAGTGGGCGAGAGCACCAAGTCCCTATACGATCCTCAAAAGTGCGCCAGCCGTGAGACAGGTGAGTCACCCATCCGCTTCCCATCCCAATCAGCGGATGTGTTAGAGCGCCCAACCGCTTCTTAAACTCATTTTTAACATTTGTGTATCTTCATTTTCAACAAATTCGGGAACTTTTAAAGAGAGGCCCGATGCACCGCAGGTTTTCAGGTGGTTCGTCACGCCCGGTAAAGTTCACATCCATTGGCCGTATTAACTTGTTCCAATATTTTAGCTTGCTCTTCTACGTAATCGTTGCTGGTTTACCCATATTACAATGTTATTTTTGTTGAATTGTAATTGGTAACCGATTTGCTTTTATTTTAAAATTTATTTATAAATGGAAAACTGAGCGGAAATTTTTCAAAATATTGTTGTGTACTTTAAAATATGTTGTTTTGAAACCTACTTATTAACTAAAATTAGACTATTACTAATTCTAGCAATTTACTTGCCCAGTAAAACTATTCGTTAATGCTAATAGTAACTTTTTTTATTATTTAATTCAAGCTAACAAACCGAAAACAAGTGATCCCTTAAAAACGGTCCAAAATTCGTATCTTTTCCTATCATTGTATTTAATTTAAATTTAGTTTTTTAATTATATTTTTAAACAATCGGCATGAGTTTTTTTTAAAGCGATGCCCACTTGCTGACTTCTTACCCCAGCTTAGCCCTTTAAATTAAATAATTTGCGCTATGTTTGATCGCAGAAATGGTTTCTGGCTGGTCATGTAGGTAGCCATGAACCCGTAACTTCAACTTCATATTGGTACCCGCCTAGCATTGATCCTAGCCATTTCGTAGACGTTGCACGTTGCGTATAATACCATTAAATTGTCGAACCAAATCATATATTTTTCTAACATTTACCATCTATGTTTCCAGTGGAGAACATGGACCTGAGGTCCTCCACGGATCTCCTGGGCCAACCGGCTGTTCAGCCCGAGGACGAGGGCGATGACTTCGATAAGCTGAAGGCGGAACGCGAGAAGGAGAAATTGATGCGCCAGCAGAAGAATCTGGCCAGAACCATAAGCACCGCTCCGGGAATGGAAGCCACGGCTGTGCCGATGGTGCCAATGGTCCCAGTAAATGTGACTGTGCAGCAGGCACAGCTGCAACCAGTTGCATCCAGTGCCGATCTTCTGGCCGGCGGAGATCAATTCTCCAATTCGACGATGAAGTCGGAGGACGCCATCAACGGCAGTTGAAGGACACCTAGTATTTTGTTTCGTACACTTACCTAGTTTAAGTCTAGTGCTTCTAAGCTAAATTATCTATACTATATACATGCTAGACGTATATGCCGCTGACACTGGACCTACGCAAAGTAATGGACAGTTTAAGAATGCTCATAAAGTCTAAAACGAGCTCGAGTGATGATGATGGACCTAATTAACGCAGTTAATAACACAAATACTAATAAGTAGAAAGTTTTTGAATTTTACAAATATAAGTTATTTTGTAAATTAAACACGTTTTGTTTTAAATCTTTCAAATGGGCAAGTTTTTGTTGGCTGTAAAATTGATACACGTTTTCACAAAAAATTAAATCAAAATTTCCAGTACACATAACACAAATAAATCTGCGCTTCTACCAACGGAATCTCTAAAATATTAGTATATTTATAGAAAGAGCTGTAGCTTTTGATATGTTAAACGGCTTCTGAAAACAAACAAAAGACTTGAATAAATATGAAAAGCTAAATTTAAAAAAAAACACTTTTCCGTTACTTTCTCTTTATCAGTTCATTTCAATCATAGCTCTGTAGTTCCGGAGCCTATGGTTCGTGAACTGAAATCAATGAAACAGTAGGCAGCCCTGTAGTAGTTTCCAGCCCTGGTAGTTTGAAAGGCAGGGCTGTTAATCAAAACAAAACGAAAGTATATTTTCGATGTTTTCTGAATATGTCGGTTGTTATCGCAGAAACTCCAGCCGTCAAAAGAGATTCAATAATTTGGCACCAATGGTGTCGCCTGTGTTCCAAGGAGCATCCGACCAACCAAAATGTGTTCTTCAGGGAGTCGAAGCAAAACTCCTGGGCGAGCACAATGGCCATGACCATTGGCAAATACTTTTGGGTCGATGTAACTGCTATAAATTTACCCATTCCAAAGAGGTTACTAACAGTATGCCTTTCAGATCAAAAGGGAGGATGAGCTGAGCAATTTTCTGTGTGCCGAATGCTTCACATTGATGGACTGCCTCATCGAGTTTTCGGAAAGGGTTCGCAAAGTGCAGATCCTTTTCAGCAAATTGCAGTCGTTAAAGCCAGATCATTTGATGGATTATGAGCAAATGCGAGAGAAGTGCGGTGTAGCCACCTATGGATGGAAGCATATAATGCTCAACGCAGTGGAGGCAAATCTTCTCCAGAATGAAGAAGAACTCATTAGTGAGGATCAACCAATGGTCTGTGAAACAGTAAGATCCAGTAGAATGGAAGGTGAAGTCCTAATGATACCAAATTTGTTGGTGGAAGAACAATGTCTTCAGGAAAAACCAGAATTTCTTAAAGAGGAACATATTGTCGAAGAAATGCAAATTTCTGGAATGGAAGAGGACGTCTTAGAAGAGGAGGTGGAAGACCTTGCGGAGGAAGAGGTTGAGACTGTGGAGGAAGAGATTGACACTGTTGGGGAATTGGTAGATCCCCATGACGCTTCAGATTGTTTAGTGGAGCACATGACAGAGGAACGCTATATTGAGGAGTCGCAGATTATTGAAGAAAGCCAAGTCTCAGATTTTAATATGGAAACATATGAAATAGTACAACACGATCCGCAAAAAGAGTCCGAAGAAACGAAAGACACGGTAGAATCCATGGAATCAAGCGATGATACCCAGGAAGATATCTCCCCAGAGCATGTAACCGATGACGAGGATGAAATACCCGAGGAACCAGCCATGTATAAATGCAATATTTGCAAAAAGCCGTATAAGAAACCCAAAGCCTACAAGCGTCACATGGAGGAGGTTCACAACACTGTGGCCGAGGATCTGCCACAGTTAGAGTGCAATCAGTGCAAACTATGCTTCCCAACAGTCGCCCAGCTGCACTCCCACCACCGAACCCATGTCCGAGTCAAAGCAAAGACAGATAACTCCTGTCCACACTGCGATAAGCGCTTCACAACCCCGGGAACTCTCAAGCGCCATATAGAAGGCATCCACAACCAAATAAAGCCCTATGTCTGCGACCTCTGCGGCAAGAGCTTCAACTACATTACTGGACTGAAGGATCACAAACTTGTGCACACGGATGAGTGTCCCTTCGAGTGTGCCGTGTGCAAGCGACGCTTTAAAAACAATGCTAGGTTAAAGGTAGGTTGTCATGTAGTCGAACTCAGCATAATTAGATTAACTGGTTACCTAAACTTCTTTCAGATCCATTTAGACACGCACAGTGCCGAGATCTACGAGTGCACTATATGCGGTTTGAAGCTAAAAACCCGTCGCACGTTCAACAAGCACAAATTGGTACACTCAGATAAACGTCAATTTAAGTGTGAAGTCTGCGGATCGACGTTCAAGCGAAGCAAGACGCTAAAGGCACATCTCATCCTTCACACCGGCATCCGGCCGTATAAATGCAATTTTTGCGGAAGAGACTTCGCCAATGGCTCCAATTGTCGATCGCACAAACGCCAGGCGCATCCCAAGGAACTGGCCGATGAGGAAGCGCGCGGTGTGACACGTTCCACACTTCTTCCAATGCTGGACGAACTGACAAAGGCGTATGTAACCTCATTAGAGTATAACTCAGCAATTTATTAATTATTCCATTCCATTTTTAACCAGGTCCAAGCTTTTAAAGACACCCGCAGGGCCTTGCAAGGTAAAGGGTAGTAGGCCAAAAGTTCCGCCTAAAAAGCAAGATAAAGACACTGAATCTCCAACGAAAGACACCGAAGGTGCCATCCTCTACGAGCTGGTCGAGGAGCTTGATTATTCCTAAGTATTTAAATAAACTTCAATTAGATACTCACTTAAGACGTGCGATTACAAGGGTCTCTTGGTTTATTCACATTGCTAGTTTAGGTTCTTAAAAGCTAGATTACAAATCGAGAGTTTACAATTCTTAAATGCTTGATAGGCAGCAGAAATGGAAAAAACACATTTAGCTTAGACAAAACTAATCGAATACATAAATCACAAGGCAATCAACAAATTTCGAAAACCATATTCATAATAAATAACAAAGAATTTAACAAGCTAGTGGAACTGTCGATGCCACCATACCATATATCAAATATTTTTCGCAATTGGCTTTGGAATGTAAAGATCGATATGCAAGAAGCATAGAAATGCCTTTGGATGCTCCACTTGAAAGTGATTAGCTTTATATGTGGCCAACATTTCAAAATGCAGTAAATATCCAAGGACACACTTAAAAAAGATCACATTTCGGGATGGATAAAATACGATTACGATTTTATAGCTATATGTTTGGTAGGAGTTGTCAAATTGTACGGTTGCGAAGAAGTATAAAAGGATTGGTGTAATCTAAGGACAAAATTATTTAATTTAACTATGCAATAGTTGAGCATTGTTTTAAACACTTTTACTTTATGAAATAACCAAAGACTATTTAAATGGCAAAGTTTGTGCAAATTGGATACGAATTGTCCAAAGATTAAATTCTCAGCTTCTTTGCCTAGAAAACCGACCAACTCAGATTTGGGAGTACTACACTAACGACCTACTTTTAGATGAATTGAGCTTATTACATACAGCTAAAATGTACAAATTTCACTACATACACGTACATAAAGAGCAAGTAAATCTGCACCCTGCCATCTGATCGGCCTAACTGAATCCGCACCGCAGGCCGAAAAGCAGGAGAACAGCGGTAATTATGGCCACGGAACGTGATTGCTCACTGCCCGCTCCACAGGCGAGGTTGTCGCGCGGGTACTTGTTGAGCGGATCGGGCTCCTCGCCCGGACGACACTGCTTGCCCTGAGCAGCAAATTGTGCTCCGCACAGCTCGTGGCACGGCGGGCACATGATCACGCCCTTGTGCAGCCATCCATTGGCCGCGATTCGAATGGAAAGCTTCTGTCCGGGGAAGGAGCACTTGTAGCTATAGTTGCCCACCAGGATGTGCAGTCGGCCGTCAAAGCAGTCGTACTTGTAGCATCCGCTGCCCCAATGCTGCCACTCACGCGTCTGGTGACAGGATCGCTCCTCCCACATGGATTCGCTGTGTTCGAAGCACTTTGCTCCCTCGCCGTAGCTCTCCAAGGCGAAGTTCTTCTCAGGTTCTGCAGGCGGATATCAATGAAAGTTAGTTACACATCCATGTAAGTAATAATCGATTTCGTAGTCTTACTGGGATTATTCTCTGTAAAGCGACAATGAGATCCTCGCACTATGACGTTCTTGCTGCGCCAGGTGAACTCCTGAATGTAGGGGCAGTGATCGGCCAGCGAGACCGAACCGCCGTAGAACCCCTCTTCACCGTCCTTTACATGATTCAGGCTGTCGAAGTTCTGGTAGCCTTTGGGCAGCTCAAAATCATGACGGATGAGATTGCACAGCGCCACAGAGTTGCGATCATCGGTACACTCGGTTTGGAGGGGATCCTGCTTGACCTTCGAGCAGAAGGGATGTATGGAGCGACCCCTTTGCAAACGAAATGAAAGGTAGTAAGTAAAGGATCACCTATTTTGCGAAAGAATCGTTTTACCTGGCATGGTTGTACTGTATCCAATCCTTGCAACTACGCATGGCAAACGCACATCCCAGTCCCTTGCCCCAGGTCAGCGGCGTTGCCATGGAGTAGTTGGCCCGATACCAGCCGGAGTCCTCCATCAATGCAAGAGTGATGCGCGAGAAGACCGGCGACTGTGTGTGAGTGCCAGTCATGGCCTCATTCTCCAGTATGCGCTTTTCCCAGTGGGTCAGGGCGGTACCTTCGCCACCCTGATCCTCCAGCTCGGCGCCCTCCAGTTTATTGCAGTTAAAGTGGGCGCGCACCTCGGCAATTACGCGGGGCGTGACCATCATGTCCACTACCTTGTTAACATGGCCACCACGCACAGACCAGTTCTCTCGCACCACCTTGCGAATGGTCTCGTTGCTCCATTGATGGATCTGCAATCTGCAAATGGACTTTACGGATTAGACGGCAATTTTATTTAACAAGTCAGTTGGCTGCTCACTTTTCATTCAGGTACGGCTTGCCAGTGTCTGACTTTCGTGGAGTTCGGGGTTTTCCTTCATCGTCCCGAAAGAAAGCGTACAAGCTCACGGAGAAACCCAGCGCATGCAGAATCTCGTGCTTTACGGTGGAGATCAGGGTCTGCAGTTCCTGCGGCTTGGTGCTGATGCTCTCCGGACAGAGATTCGCATGACCCGCGATTGGACGATCCAGAGCCGCTTCCTGTTGGCAATGGGCCGCATAGGCCACGGTTAGACCCTTGAAACAACGCTGCGTCTGCCTGGCGGACACGTAGAACACAAAGTCCGCATTCTCAATTCCATCGCCCGGCTGCGTATTACTATCGATTCTACAATTCTGACCCGTGGCGTTGCACACCCGACATACCTGAAAAATTATAATTATAAATATAATGGGCAGGTGTACAAAAATGTATAAGACATTAAGATCTCCAAAAAAATACATCATTTCTGCCTTTAAGAAAAAGAGTCTGGTAAATACAGAAGGCATGCTAATGATATGTAAAATGTTGTTACTAGATTAAATATGGGCTGCTTATGCAATCCCATATTTTGTTGAAATGTTTACAACCTGGCAACAAAAAATGCAATTTAACAAAGGGCGTTTTGTAAGCTACCAACTATTTAGGTATTTAAGTGACTTATGATCAAAGCTGCAAGTGCTCATGAGTTGCTTAAACCAGTTTTCAATTTTAGCAGTTTAAATTTGGTTAGGCTGCGTTTACTGCAACCCAAGGTCATTCTTTAAACGAAGGCGGTGCGAGCTGAGCAAGGTGTGGCTAATTCTCCACAAGAATTTCGTTGAACTGCAATTGGGTGGGGGTAGCTGTGACAAGATTCCGTGGATGGATGACTTACATCCAAGTGCGCATCGGGCACCTGAACCTCGCCGCACATTGTCGTCGCCTTGCAATGGTCGATGCAGTGGGTGTGTCCGTTCTTCACATACACCTGGGTGCTGTCGCATTTCCTAAAACAAATGTCGGAAAATTAATATTTCGTACAGCTTGCGGGTTTCTTGAAAGTGGACAGTGGACGGGCCACACGTACCTATTGAGCCGAATGACGCCCTTGGTCTCTCGCACCATCAGGGCCTGTTCCCAGAACTGCACGGCTTCCGGGAGCACGGTGTCCTGGAGGGGATTAAAGCAAGGAGCAAGGTATTCAGTATTCCAGGTCGTGGCCAAGGTAAACCAGAAATGTCAACTCACATTTATCAAATTAAATTTCTCCTCTTCCAGCCTGGCAGGAGGCAAGTGGGAGCATGAAGGCAAGATAGCATGAAACAACAAGAAAATAGTTTTGTTTATGAAACTCTGCTGATAAAAGGGGTCACACAAAGGCGTGGGTGTCGTTTCCTAGTTGCTGTAGGGATTCTGTGAAATCTGAAAAGCCAATTTGCCATTCTGGACATATAAATGCCTTGACAACCATTTTATGTGATGCCTTTGTTATCGCCATTACAGCTTATTACTGAACTTAGGGCTTAGAACATTTCCAACTGACAAAGGGCATTAGAATATATTGCACAGCTTTCATGACAAGTTGATGCTGATAGAATGCTATCCATTTAAAAATTTGCTGTAAATTAGCCAGCACGATCTGATTAGTCAGTAATCAATCCAATCAGATGCGCAACCATTTGTGGCCAAAGCCGGATAATCGGATTAAAATATGGCAGTTTTATTAAGCTTGAAATCGTATCAAGCTTCAATTGAGCTTGAAATCAATTAGTAATTGTAAATTCCTCGACGAAAGCACTTTTACACGAAGGTCGCCCCACTTATTCACTGTCAACTTTTTGAGACTTACACTCAGGCCGGTTAATTGTGTACCTGTTGGCACCTGTTTGAGTCACTTATTCACGACTTAATTATTCATTGAATCGAAAGCGAGGCCCAAAATTAAAACCGAGTCTGCTTTCCTGTTGACCTTGTCCGCTGCCAATATACGCCAATCGATCGTACAGATCGAAGCGGGCCAACAACTGTCAGCCAATCTGGCCAGCTAAAGTGGCCAACAGCCAGTGGCTAGTGACCATGTGGATGGAGCAATCGATGGCCAACCTTAGGAGACACCTCGGCCAACTGCGTGGATTTGAACAAATTGCGCACACACACATGGTCAACCGATTTGGGCCCGAACTCAAGCAGTAGTGTGGCATATAGTGGTAGTTTTGTTACCCAACTCGCAGCGGCGGTAACGGTGCATGGCCAAAGCAAAACGGTCCGGAAAGTGAGTTATTTAGTCGCTTTTGCGCGGCTCTATGTTAACTTGACATTCGGCCAAGTCAAATTGTAAACTGTTTTTTCTGTCTGCTTGGCTGGCTGCCATTAAAGTGCAATTAAAGTCAATTTTCAGAGCTGGAGCGCAGATCCACACTGCGAAAAACGCAATACTTTCTAAGAAAAACTATCTATATTATTGGAAAGTAAATCAAAAATATTCATATGAAATTCTAACTTATATTAATACTTCTTAGGGCATCTTGTATTTTCCCTTTACATCTCAAAGAGTTTTTCTCTTGTTTATTGAGCTTTAAATTGGCATAAAATTGGTATTACTTATGGTAATTTTTCAGAGTGTAAGCGGTACTCACCTGTAGACGGATTCGTCGTAGACGAGCAGAATTCGCAGTGGCTGCTCGGCGACCACGCTGCGCCGGCGGACGCTATGCCTCGCTGGATCTCCGGCGGAGTCATCTTCGCTATCAGCCAGTTGGATGCGCACGCCATGGACGACCTATAAAACGAAATGAAAAGATGGATGGATGATGAGCCCGATAGTGGCGGATTGCAGAAAGGGAGAGCAGACAGCTGGGTAGCGAGCAGTTGAGATGAAATCAAGAAATCAGTCAGCGGAGCTTAAACGAAAGCGAAATTTCGTTGTTAACTATCAAATGACGACATGTAGTCAGACAAAGGCCACACCAAAAGGCAGCTCCACGGCGGTAATTGGTCTGCACAAATTGCAGGGAAATTAATTTTAAATTGCCCGCCAAAATGTCGAACGATTGGCACATCGAAATGTCAATGATTTGTGGGGCTGCGGCTGATTATATTATATTGTTTTGGCAATTTCGTTTTCTGTTTTATCTGGCCATTGTTTCTGTTGCCATTATTACGGCACTCGCATTGTGCAATCTGTGCCAATTATTAGGAATAAATTAGATGTCTTCGTTGAATATGCATGGCGGCCCCATAATCCACAGATAATCGTCTGCCAGACAGACAAAGCACTTGACACTCATCATCCGCATAAATTGTCGCAGACATTTTATCTCGCAGATTCGCCTGAGTGCCGCTAAAAATATGCTCATCAAATACATACGGATGTCTGGCTGTCTATACGTCCGGAAAGCAGTCCTAAAAGGTTCTATCCCCTCATGTTTTCTCCGGGGAAGTGGGCACTCGGAAAGCAAAAGTATCTTTTCAATTCATCGTAGGCCGCCTACCTCATAAATGAAAAGCCAGGCGCAGTAAAAGCCATTTGCATCGGCACTGGCAATTGAAAATTACGCTTAATAAAGCTAATTTGCACACAAGAAATGTAGATGGAGCACCATATGTCCCCCAGCGTGGGAAGTGATTTCCTAGGTGTTCTCAGTGCCCAAACGCGGCTGGTAACCGCCGATAAATGGCAAAGTTAGACACCTGCACGAACACGAATCCGAGGAAAAAACATTCCTATTCACCCAACTATTCAAGAACAACAATAGTTGTGAGGCAATCGCGATCTGACAAAAGAGTTTGGCATTGAAATGAGCTGAACAAACAGTGGTGTGGTTACCATGAAGTGTTCGGGGATTGGACCAATCCCGGTGACTTATCTCGCACCCATCAAAGTCATCGGAGCACTAATGACCGCAGATCAGCCGCCAACGTGACTATATCTGCTTGTCATTGTTTAACTCTTCAAACGTCATTGTTTACAAATAGGAGTAAATACATATTTAGCCACCTTACTCAGATAGTGATTATTTTTGCAGCCAAAACCCAGAAAAAGTTACTATTATTTAGTCAAAGCAAGTTTTATAACCTTTTAAAATAGTAAACTCAGGTTTTAATAGTATTTACTGGCAATCAACCATTTGGCATCAGAGTTTACATATTGTACATGAATAAAGTGATATATAATCCCAAACTCGACCCCCACCAGACAACGCCCTGCCAAAGTCATGTGTTGAGATAAGTAAAGTAACCATAAACCATCAAAGAGATATACGTGTATGTCCAGAGCTGGCAATAAACGTGACAAAGACTCTCGGAAAAAACAACCAGTATGATGTACGATCTTCACATTGATCGTGCCCGGCTGGGGAGCATTATCCCCCCAAAAAGATGCCAAGTTGCTGCGGTCGAGTGCATTGAAAAAGCATTTGAAAAACCGCACAAATTACAAATCATGGTGACGCACAATACCATTTGGATGGGCAGCTCGATGGGATTGATGTCATTAATTTATAAGGTTAAATCATTAGCGGCAAAATTAATTTCATTTAAATTGATATTTAATTAGTTAAAACAAGATAAAATGCTATAGTCGAGTTCCCCGACTATCAGATACCCGTTACTCAGCTAGTGAAAGTGCAAACCCGAAATTTCAACATTTTCTGGAATATAGGTAGAAATTGGGAAAAAAAATAATAAAATGAAAAAAACTTAGGCATTTTTTAAAATTGTGGGCGAGAAGCGTGGAAGCTGCCTGCTTAATCTTCTCAGAAACTACCAAAGTTAGAATTTTGAAATCGAGCCGTTCATACGAACAGACGGACGGACAGACGGACGGACATGGCCAGATCGACTCGGCTATTGAACCTGATCAAGAATATATATACTTTTTTATGCCTGCTACATACTTTTCAACAAATCTAGTATACCCTTTCACTCTACGAGTAAAGGGTATACCAATTTCCTCACCATTTGTACAAATATGCATTAAAATTCATTTAAACCAATAATTTTTGTTGCCAATGCGAAATATTTCCAGCCAAATAGTTCAAAGATCAAATCAGACGAATGTCATCAATAGCAATTACAACGAAATTAGCAAACTGATTTTTTTCTATAAGTAATACGGACAGCTTTCAGTATGAAACAGTAAAATGTTCAGAGTGCAAGTTATTTATTTGTATATATTTTATTTTAATAACTTCGGTTGTATACCTGTTAGTAAGATACCATATTTCAGGAGTTTAAGACTAAAATATAGTAATCTTTAAGGTGCACGGGTCATATAAGTTCAATTCCCTCAATTGTGAAGTTTGTGCTCCGGAACTGGGAAAAGTCAAACTGTGCGAAATAAAGGCGATTGATCGCAAGCACAACATGATCAACCTTGCAGCCTTTATAAATATAACCTTATCAGAGGTAATACGGAAATCAATTTTATTTCCAATAACTAAAGCAAATTTTTCTGAAGGTTGAGATCCATTTCAAAATGGTTAAGCGTGAGAATGGCGGTTGGCATCCCTTTTTTTACGACATACGAGTGGACGTTTGCCAATTCTTTAAGAATCCAAGGAAGTTCTTCATCCCCAATTTAATATACTCGTTTATAAAACCTTTCACAAATGTTAATCACACCTGCCCGTACATGGTAAGCAAATAAATGAAGGTATTTCACAATTATTAAAAATCCTTTAAGCAAACATCAACAGGCTGGCACAGAGATGCGACTTATGAATTGGACTCCTGATGAAAATGCCGTTTTAGCCAAATTCCCCGTAGACCACGGCCAATATGGCCTACATACAACTTGGTATGTCAAAAAAGAGGCCGCATTGAGAGTAAATGGATCTGTACTATTTTTTAGGTAACTAAATGTCGAATTCGGTTTCCAGAATGATGATAAATGATTAAATAATCATTGAACTTTATGAACAATTCCTTAATATGATGATATGATATTACCATATTTTTCGCCACACTTTCCAACCACAGTGGTATGCACACGGGCTTATTCAATCGGTGATAAGACGTAATGCCCAGCCCGCTTGCATACTGACACAGATTTCAGTGGCAAACACATTTTTTATTCGGTTTGTGGGCCACATTCGAGCGTGTCCAGCTTTTGGCCATGCGACTCACGTTTAAGGCAGAAATGGTAATGGTAAAAATGGTAAAAATGGTAAAAATTCGAACAGAAAATACAAAAATAAGACAAGACGACGACCGGCAAAGAAAAGCAAAGAGAAATGTGTTCGTTTTGGCCACAGTTGGCTGCGCATGCGCCCGCCTGATTACCTCCCGTATTTACTTTTAAAGCCAAACAAATAAGAGGCGGCTAAGAGAGCCGTCATAAATGGCCAACTGCGAGCCACGCACGTTCGCTTTCGGTGATTCGAGGATGGGGGATTGTGGTGGAGATTGGGATTGGGATTACGAAGCGCCAACGCGGCTTGTCCAGTTGCGCATGCTAATTTGGGCGCGGGAATCGATCATCGATGGTGGTTGGGTAATTATTTACGTCTATCTCGGGCTCGGAGGCAGTTGCTCCGACTGCCAATCGGCAACCAATCCGTAACTGACAACATTTCTACCTCTTCATCTCACCCATTTGCACTCTCTTCCGCACAACATTGTTGCAGAGGAAGAAAATGGATATTCAACTAGGAAAACATTTGGAAAAGTCAACTGTTTGTTAGTACACAGTGGGCAATTATAGCCTTTGATCTCCTTTTGTGGGTATAACGAAAGATTTATTGAAATAAATTAATAAAACAACGTGTGTAGTCAAATTCATTCACCCATTATAAATATTCATGGTGCTATTGAATCAAGCAGCAATAACATTAACATAAATGCCGTAATGTGTTGATACTAACTAATATAATCAGCTTTGTTCCCGTTTTTAATAACCTAATTTAAAGACTGCGAGTTTGGAGAAATATCTCCTTGGAAATAACACAACAGTGTGCTCATATCCACTGAAGTCAACTCTTACTCCCAATTTCCAAGTCAACCACCACATGAGAAAGAAAATCATTTAACTTTCTTGCACCCGTTTTCTCCGAGTGCAGTTTTCCGCCGACTGTCACCTGCGTTCATCGCTCGCTCAAGTTCGGCAGATCAATCGAAATCGCGCCTTTCAGTCGAGCGTTTGTGTATGGGCTTTCACTTTCGTTTGGCCAGCACTCTTACTCTCACTCTTGGATTCTCCGGAGCAGTTTGCTCCGCTCAGCTTATTTCAGCAATTTTTGCTTTTCCTTCGTTTTTAATACCTTTTGAGCCGGGTTTCGCCGTTGGCCAATTTGCATGCTGTTAGCTCTTCGACTGACTCATCTGTTCGGCGGGTTTGATTATTATTTGTACTCAATTCGCTCGTTACCTCACAGTTTGGCCGCAAAAAGAAATAAGCTGTGTGTTACTTAATTGAAACTATGAACTGTAGCTAATCTAAGGCACTTTAGCACCAGCAGCTATTCAGATCAGCAGCTATTCAAGTGGCGCAATTTACGCCGCAACTCAAATAAATTGGGAAGATAGGGCAGCCAATTGAATAATTGCATTAACTGGCACTGAAAAGTTCCATGAATGCGCTGCTTGCGTTTCAAATAAATATTAAGTGCACAAATTCCAGCAACTGAATGTGCATTTTATGTATTATTTCAATCTGTGTTGAAATAAAATGCGAAAGCCCCAGCAAATAAGTTCGTTAATTCATTCAGATTAATAACATTTTTTCACTCTCTGCTGCAATGCAATAAATTAAGAAATAAGATCATCTCTTGATTACTTAAATTCCTTGACAGTTCATGCAGGGTTAAATAAACCACTGACTTCCCAAAACAAGCTTGAAATTCTTGTTTCATTGGTGAATGGAAAACAATACTGCAATGCATCAAATTAAATGTTGCATGGATGTTGAAATGGATATACTCGTATGTCTCTTATTATACCAGCTCATTAAAAATAAATGCAAGAGTACATTTATGTTCTATTATTATAATTCACAGAATTTATGCATTGTGTGAAATTAATCCCCTTACTGAGTGCCCTGAAGCCATTTCGATTGAAACACTTTAAAGTAAATGGAATAAATTAGCACAAAGGAATTAAATGTACACAATGATTTGAGGCATCAATGACAATGCCTAATTAGTTGCTGATTCAACTAAGGACACGTTCTCCGATGAAATCGAGAAACAGCACGTTGGATTGCACAAATGCATAGTGATTGGAACCGAAAATTCACGCAGATTTACATACATGCATACAAATGCCTTCTAGTTGCAATTTGGCCCAATATGCAGGGACTTAAAGGCTTACGGAAGGACCCTGCGAAGCGTCGACCTCGTCCAAGTGGATTCACTTCACGCACATGAATCTCTTCCTGCTAAAGTCACTTGTTTGTTCGCCGGCAGATGGCGGTGTTGTGTTTCAAAACAGTTTCGTTTAAAGGCCCTGAAGCGCGCGTCATCGCCATGAACATTCATCAGCCAGTTGGCCAACTGCCTTTGGCTTTAGATAAACGTGTTTTTCCCCCGGTCTCCTCCATGAGTTCGAGATTTTCACTAGCCCATCTATTTGCCATTGCTATGGCAACTATGCTACTGATATAAACTTCTGCTTACAGCGTTTTAATTAAATAGGAAAAATATGGAAGGCAAGTGCAACTGCTGACATTATGATGAAGTTTGTTTTTACTTTCTATACATAGGTTTTACAACTTGCCCAAATAACACCCAGCATGTAGCTTAAAACATTTAAAACATTTTCACAAATTCGAGATGTGCAAGCATGCATTAAAACGAAACATGAGCATAAAACTAAAGTTTTTTAATGTTCCGCAAAATGTGAATAGTTGGGGTTTTAGGGGGAATTTGCTAGCTAGCTCATTAGTCGAAATACCAAATGGATTTTTACAGCTTCATACGATTTTCAACGGCGTTGCACTATCTTCAAAAAGGTACAAGTGCAAAACACTATATTGCCAGGCTATGCAAATTTGTATCTGATCGATTGCCCATTTTTATGCATTTTTTCAGTTTACAGTAATCCCTCCACTTGCTGCAACTGAAGCTGCACGACTCCTAATTGGCCAATTACAATTGCAAGTCGAAGCATAGCTTTCTGCCAAGTCAACCAGCACTATTTTCCGTAAGGACCGCAGAATCCGTAATCGAGTTCCTTTTCTATTTTGCAACTTCCCATCGAGAAGGAGGCTTCAAACTTTTGTGAATAACTCTTGTTGGTTGCTGTCCGGATCGATTTGCTGCATCGTAACTTGCTTGTTTAAAGTTGCTTTCGTCAAGTTGATAAATATTTAATCGTGATGGTTGGTTGGAGCAGAAGTGCAGGAATATAGATAGAGGCTATCCACTTAATATGGAAATGGAAATACATGCTGATGCTTGCAACACACATTGTCGAAATGTGTTTATAGTTACTTAGGGACATACATGAATATAGAATTTGTCATATCAAAACAGCAAAGTTCAATGCTGTATGTTGTGTATGTAGGAACACTACGACTTTTCGATGACCGGAAAAATTTAAGAACAACAATAGTTGTGAGGCAATCGCGATCTGACAAAAGAGTTTGGCATTGAAATGAGCTGAACAAACAGTGGTGTGGTTACCATGAAGTGTTCGGGGATTGGACCAATCCCGGTGACTTATCTCGCACCCATCAAAGTCATCGGAGCACTAATGACCGCAGATCAGCCGCCAACGTGACTATATCTGCTTGTCATTGTTTAACTCTTCAAACGTCATTGTTTACAAATAGGAGTAATTACAAATTATCCACCTTACTCAGATAATGATTGTTTTTGCAGCCAAAACCCGTATTATGTGACACTACAATTGAAATTCAGGAAAAGTTACTATTATTTAGTCAAAGCAAGTTTTAAAACCTCTTAAAATAGTAAACTCAGGATTTAATAGTATTTACTGGCAATCAACCATTTGGCATTAGAGTTTGAATATTGTACATGAATAAAGTGATATATAATCCCAAACTCGACCCCCACCAGGCAACGCCCTGCCAAAGTCATGTGTTGAGATAAGTAAGGTAACCATAAACCATCAAAGAGATATACGTGTATGTCCAGAGCTGGCAATAAACGTGACAAAGACTCTCGGAAAGAAAAACCACTATGATGTACGATCTTCACATTGATCGTGCCCGGCTGGGGAGCATTATCCCCCCAAAAAGATGCCAAGTTGCTGCGGTCGAGTGCATTGAAAAAGCATTTGAAAAACCGCACAAATTACAAATCATCTTCGCAACGTTTGGCAGGTGAAAGATGGTGACGCACAATACCATTTGGACGGGCAGCTCGATGGGTTTGATGTCATTAATGGGAAGTGAAATCACACACGGGGATTGAGATTCCGACTTATAGCAGTGCCAATATCTCAACGGCTTTAATGCAATCCAAATGCATTGTGATGTAACAGTTCAATGACACCAAAAATGGACACGATGTTTTCCGAGCTTAAAGCACGTGTATGTTCATTTATAAGGTTAAATCATTAGCGGTAAAATAGATTCCATTTAAATTGAGTTCCCCGACTATCAGATATCCGTTACTCAGCTAGTGGAAGTGCAAAGAGAGAAATTTTAACATTTTCTGAAATATCGGTAGAAATTGGGGAAAAAATAATAAAATAAAATAAAAAAAAAGTTTTTTGTCAAATCTATAGAAATTTACAATATATATTCAGAGATGAAAAAATATCCCAACATTTTTCAAAAGTGTGGCCGTGACAGTTTTGGACGGTTTGTCTAGAAGCTGCATGCCTAATGTCAACATTGTAGCTTTCGTAGTTCCTCAGATCGGGGCGTTCATACGGACAGACGGACTGACGGACGGACATGGACAAGAATATGCCTGCTACATACTTTTCAACAAATCTAGTATACCCTTTACTCCTCACCATTTGTAGAAATATGCATTAAAATAAATTTAAACCAATAATTTTTGTTGCCAATGCGAAATATTTCCAGCCAAATAGTTCAAAGATAAAATCAGACGAATGTCATCAATAGCAATTACAACGAAATTAGCAAACTGATTTTTTTCTATAAGTATTACGAAACGGACAGTTTTCAGTATGAAACAGTAAAATGTTCAGAGTGCAAGTTATTTATTTATATATATTTTATTTTAATAACTTCTGTTGTATACCTGTAAGTAAGATACCATATTTCAGGAGTTTAAGACTAAAATATAGTAATCTTCAAGGTGCACGGGTCATATAAGTTCAATTCCCTCAATTGTGAAGTTTGTGCTCCGGAACTGACAAAATTCAATCTGTGCGAAATAAAGGCTATTGATCGAAAACACAACATGATCAACCTTGCAGCCTTTTTAAATAGAACCATATCAGAGGTAATACGGAAATCATTTCCATTTCCAATAACTAAAGCAAATTTTTCTGAAGTTTGAGCTCCATTTCAAAATGGTTAAGCGTGAGAATGGCGGTTGGCATCCCTATTTTTACGACATACGAATGGACGTTTGCCAATTCTTTAAGAATCCAAGAAAGTTCTTCATCCCCAATTTAATATACTCGTTTATAAAACCTTTCACAAATGTTAACCACACCTGCCCGTACATGGTAAGCAAATAAATGAAGGTGTTTGACAATTATTAAAAACCCTTTAACCCAGGCTGGCACAGAGATACGACTTATGAATTGGACTCCTGATGAAAATGCCGTTTTAGCCAAATTCCCCGTAGACCACGGCCAATATGGCCTTCATACAACTTGGTATGTCAAAAAAAAGGCAGCATGGAAAATAAATGGATCTGTACTATTTTTTAGGTAACTTAATGTCGAATTCGATTTCCAGAATGATTAAATGATTATTTAAATGAACTGAAAGTATACCTTAATATGATGATATGATATTACCATATTTTTCGCCACACTTTCCAACCACAGTGGTATGCACACGGGCTTATTCAATCGGTGATAAGACGTAATGCCCAGCCCGCTTGCATACTGACACAGATTTCAGTGGCAAACAAATTTTTTATTCGGTTTGTGGGCCACATTCGAGCGTGTCCAGCTTTTGGCCATGCGACTCACGTTTAAGGCAGAAAGGGTAATGGTAAAAATGGAAAAAAATGGTAAAAATTCGAACAGAAAATAGAAAAAAAAAAACAAGACGACGACCGGCAAAGAAAAGCAAAGAGAAATGTGTTCGTTTTGGCCACAGTTGGCTGCGCATGCGCCCGCCTGATTACCTCCCGTATTTACTTTTAAAGCCAAACAAATAAGAGGCGGCTAAGAGAGCCGTCATAAATGGCCAACTGCGAGCCACGCACGTTCGCTTTCGGTGATTCGAGGATGGGGGATTGTGGTGGAGATTGGGATTGGGATTACGAAGCGCCAACGCGGCTTGTCCAGTTGCGCATGCTAATTTGGGCGCGGGAATCGATCATCGATGGTGGTTGGGTAATTATTTACGTCTATCTCGGGCTCGGAGGCAGTTGCTCCGACTGCCAATCGGCAACCAATCCGTAACTGACAACATTTCTACCTCTTCATCTCACCCATTTGCACTCTCTTCCGCACAACATTGTTGCAGAGGAAGAAAATGGATATTCAACTAGGAAAACATTTGGAAAAGTCAACTGTTTGTTAGTACACAGTGGGCAATTATAGCCTTTGATCTCCTTTTGTGGGTATAACGAAAGATTTATTGAAATAAATTAATAAAACAACGTGTGTAGTCAAATTCATTCACCCATTATAAATATTCATGGTGCTATTGAATCAAGCAGCAATAACATTAACATAAATGCCGTAATGTGTTGATACTAACTAATATAATCAGCTTTGTTCCCGTTTTTAATAACCTAATTTAAAGACTGCGAGTTTGGAGAAATATCTCCTTGGAAATAACACAACAGTGTGCTCATATCCACTGAAGTCAACTCTTACTCCCAATTTCCAAGTCAACCACCACATGAGAAAGAAAATCATTTAACTTTCTTGCACCCGTTTTCTCCGAGTGCAGTTTTCCGCCGACTGTCACCTGCGTTCATCGCTCGCTCAAGTTCGGCAGATCAATCGAAATCGCGCCTTTCAGTCGAGCGTTTGTGTATGGGCTTTCACTTTCGTTTGGCCAGCACTCTTACTCTCACTCTTGGATTCTCCGGAGCAGTTTGCTCCGCTCAGCTTATTTCAGCAATTTTTGCTTTTCCTTCGTTTTTAATACCTTTTGAGCCGGGTTTCGCCGTTGGCCAATTTGCATGCTGTTAGCTCTTCGACTGACTCATCTGTTCGGCGGGTTTGATTATTATTTGTACTCAATTCGCTCGTTACCTCACAGTTTGGCCGCAAAAAGAAATAAGCTGTGTGTTACTTAATTGAAACTATGAACTGTAGCTAATCTAAGGCACTTTAGCACCAGCAGCTATTCAGATCAGCAGCTATTCAAGTGGCGCAATTTACGCCGCAACTCAAATAAATTGGGAAGATAGGGCAGCCAATTGAATAATTGCATTAACTGGCACTGAAAAGTTCCATGAATGCGCTGCTTGCGTTTCAAATAAATATTAAGTGCACAAATTCCAGCAACTGAATGTGCATTTTATGTATTATTTCAATCTGTGTTGAAATAAAATGCGAAAGCCCCAGCAAATAAGTTCGTTAATTCATTCAGATTAATAACATTTTTTCACTCTCTGCTGCAATGCAATAAATTAAGAAATAAGATCATCTCTTGATTACTTAAATTCCTTGACAGTTCATGCAGGGTTAAATAAACCACTGACTTCCCAAAACAAGCTTGAAATTCTTGTTTCATTGGTGAATGGAAAACAATACTGCAATGCATCAAATTAAATGTTGCATGGATGTTGAAATGGATATACTCGTATGTCTCTTATTATACCAGCTCATTAAAAATAAATGCAAGAGTACATTTATGTTCTATTATTATAATTCACAGAATTTATGCATTGTGTGAAATTAATCCCCTTACTGAGTGCCCTGAAGCCATTTCGATTGAAACACTTTAAAGTAAATGGAATAAATTAGCACAAAGGAATTAAATGTACACAATGATTTGAGGCATCAATGACAATGCCTAATTAGTTGCTGATTCAACTAAGGACACGTTCTCCGATGAAATCGAGAAACAGCACGTTGGATTGCACAAATGCATAGTGATTGGAACCGAAAATTCACGCAGATTTACATACATGCATACAAATGCCTTCTAGTTGCAATTTGGCCCAATATGCAGGGACTTAAAGGCTTACGGAAGGACCCTGCGAAGCGTCGACCTCGTCCAAGTGGATTCACTTCACGCACATGAATCTCTTCCTGCTAAAGTCACTTGTTTGTTCGCCGGCAGATGGCGGTGTTGTGTTTCAAAACAGTTTCGTTTAAAGGCCCTGAAGCGCGCGTCATCGCCATGAACATTCATCAGCCAGTTGGCCAACTGCCTTTGGCTTTAGATAAACGTGTTTTTCCCCCGGTCTCCTCCATGAGTTCGAGATTTTCACTAGCCCATCTATTTGCCATTGCTATGGCAACTATGCTACTGATATAAACTTCTGCTTACAGCGTTTTAATTAAATAGGAAAAATATGGAAGGCAAGTGCAACTGCTGACATTATGATGAAGTTTGTTTTTACTTTCTATACATAGGTTTTACAACTTGCCCAAATAACACCCAGCATGTAGCTTAAAACATTTAAAACATTTTCACAAATTCGAGATGTGCAAGCATGCATTAAAACGAAACATGAGCATAAAACTAAAGTTTTTTAATGTTCCGCAAAATGTGAATAGTTGGGGTTTTAGGGGGAATTTGCTAGCTAGCTCATTAGTCGAAATACCAAATGGATTTTTACAGCTTCATACGATTTTCAACGGCGTTGCACTATCTTCAAAAAGGTACAAGTGCAAAACACTATATTGCCAGGCTATGCAAATTTGTATCTGATCGATTGCCCATTTTTATGCATTTTTTCAGTTTACAGTAATCCCTCCACTTGCTGCAACTGAAGCTGCACGACTCCTAATTGGCCAATTACAATTGCAAGTCGAAGCATAGCTTTCTGCCAAGTCAACCAGCACTATTTTCCGTAAGGACCGCAGAATCCGTAATCGAGTTCCTTTTCTATTTTGCAACTTCCCATCGAGAAGGAGGCTTCAAACTTTTGTGAATAACTCTTGTTGGTTGCTGTCCGGATCGATTTGCTGCATCGTAACTTGCTTGTTTAAAGTTGCTTTCGTCAAGTTGATAAATATTTAATCGTGATGGTTGGTTGGAGCAGAAGTGCAGGAATATAGATAGAGGCTATCCACTTAATATGGAAATGGAAATACATGCTGATGCTTGCAACACACATTGTCGAAATGTGTTTATAGTTACTTAGGGACATACATGAATATAGAATTTGTCATATCAAAACAGCAAAGTTCAATGCTGTATGTTGTGTATGTAGGAACACTACGACTTTTCGATGACCGGAAAAATTTAAGAACAACAATAGTTGTGAGGCAATCGCGATCTGACAAAAGAGTTTGGCATTGAAATGAGCTGAACAAACAGTGGTGTGGTTACCATGAAGTGTTCGGGGATTGGACCAATCCCGGTGACTTATCTCGCACCCATCAAAGTCATCGGAGCACTAATGACCGCAGATCAGCCGCCAACGTGACTATATCTGCTTGTCATTGTTTAACTCTTCAAACGTCATTGTTTACAAATAGGAGTAATTACAAATTATCCACCTTACTCAGATAATGATTGTTTTTGCAGCCAAAACCCGTATTATGTGACACTACAATTGAAATTCAGGAAAAGTTACTATTATTTAGTCAAAGCAAGTTTTAAAACCTCTTAAAATAGTAAACTCAGGATTTAATAGTATTTACTGGCAATCAACCATTTGGCATTAGAGTTTGAATATTGTACATGAATAAAGTGATATATAATCCCAAACTCGACCCCCACCAGGCAACGCCCTGCCAAAGTCATGTGTTGAGATAAGTAAGGTAACCATAAACCATCAAAGAGATATACGTGTATGTCCAGAGCTGGCAATAAACGTGACAAAGACTCTCGGAAAGAAAAACCACTATGATGTACGATCTTCACATTGATCGTGCCCGGCTGGGGAGCATTATCCCCCCAAAAAGATGCCAAGTTGCTGCGGTCGAGTGCATTGAAAAAGCATTTGAAAAACCGCACAAATTACAAATCATCTTCGCAACGTTTGGCAGGTGAAAGATGGTGACGCACAATACCATTTGGACGGGCAGCTCGATGGGTTTGATGTCATTAATGGGAAGTGAAATCACACACGGGGATTGAGATTCCGACTTATAGCAGTGCCAATATCTCAACGGCTTTAATGCAATCCAAATGCATTGTGATGTAACAGTTCAATGACACCAAAAATGGACACGATGTTTTCCGAGCTTAAAGCACGTGTATGTTCATTTATAAGGTTAAATCATTAGCGGTAAAATAGATTCCATTTAAATTGAGTTCCCCGACTATCAGATATCCGTTACTCAGCTAGTGGAAGTGCAAAGAGAGAAATTTTAACATTTTCTGAAATATCGGTAGAAATTGGGGAAAAAATAATAAAATAAAATAAAAAAAAAGTTTTTTGTCAAATCTATAGAAATTTACAATATATATTCAGAGATGAAAAAATATCCCAACATTTTTCAAAAGTGTGGCCGTGACAGTTTTGGACGGTTTGTCTAGAAGCTGCATGCCTAATGTCAACATTGTAGCTTTCGTAGTTCCTCAGATCGGGGCGTTCATACGGACAGACGGACTGACGGACGGACATGGACAAGAATATGCCTGCTACATACTTTTCAACAAATCTAGTATACCCTTTACTCCTCACCATTTGTAGAAATATGCATTAAAATAAATTTAAACCAATAATTTTTGTTGCCAATGCGAAATATTTCCAGCCAAATAGTTCAAAGATAAAATCAGACGAATGTCATCAATAGCAATTACAACGAAATTAGCAAACTGATTTTTTTCTATAAGTATTACGAAACGGACAGTTTTCAGTATGAAACAGTAAAATGTTCAGAGTGCAAGTTATTTATTTATATATATTTTATTTTTATAACTTCTGTTGTATACCTGTAAGTAAGATACCATATTTCAGGAGTTTAAGACTAAAATATAGTAATCTTCAAGGTGCACGGGTCATATAAGTTCAATTCCCTCAATTGTGAAGTTTGTGCTCCGGAACTGACAAAATTCAATCTGTGCGAAATAAAGGCTATTGATCGAAAACACAACATGATCAACCTTGCAGCCTTTTTAAATAGAACCATATCAGAGGTAATACGGAAATCATTTCCATTTCCAATAACTAAAGCAAATTTTTCTGAAGTTTGAGCTCCATTTCAAAATGGTTAAGCGTGAGAATGGCGGTTGGCATCCCTATTTTTACGACATACGAATGGACGTTTGCCAATTCTTTAAGAATCCAAGAAAGTTCTTCATCCCCAATTTAATATACTCGTTTATAAAACCTTTCACAAATGTTAACCACACCTGCCCGTACATGGTAAGCAAATAAATGAAGGTGTTTGACAATTATTAAAAACCCTTTAACCCAGGCTGGCACAGAGATACGACTTATGAATTGGACTCCTGATGAAAATGCCGTTTTAGCCAAATTCCCCGTAGACCACGGCCAATATGGCCTTCATACAACTTGGTATGTCAAAAAAAAGGCAGCATGGAAAATAAATGGATCTGTACTATTTTTTAGGTAACTTAATGTCGAATTCGATTTCCAGAATGATTAAATGATTATTTAAATGAACTGAAAGTATACCTTAATATGATGATATGATATTACCATATTTTTCGCCACACTTTCCAACCACAGTGGTATGCACACGGGCTTATTCAATCGGTGATAAGACGTAATGCCCAGCCCGCTTGCATACTGACACAGATTTCAGTGGCAAACAAATTTTTTATTCGGTTTGTGGGCCACATTCGAGCGTGTCCAGCTTTTGGCCATGCGACTCACGTTTAAGGCAGAAAGGGTAATGGTAAAAATGGAAAAAAATGGTAAAAATTCGAACAGAAAATAGAAAAAAAAAAACAAGACGACGACCGGCAAAGAAAAGCAAAGAGAAATGTGTTCGTTTTGGCCACAGTTGGCTGCGCATGCGCCCGCCTGATTACCTCCCGTATTTACTTTTAAAGCCAAACAAATAAGAGGCGGCTAAGAGAGCCGTCATAAATGGCCAACTGCGAGCCACGCACGTTCGCTTTCGGTGATTCGAGGATGGGGGATTGTGGTGGAGATTGGGATTGGGATTACGAAGCGCCAACGCGGCTTGTCCAGTTGCGCATGCTAATTTGGGCGCGGGAATCGATCATCGATGGTGGTTGGGTAATTATTTACGTCTATCTCGGGCTCGGAGGCAGTTGCTCCGACTGCCAATCGGCAACCAATCCGTAACTGACAACATTTCTACCTCTTCATCTCACCCATTTGCACTCTCTTCCGCACAACATTGTTGCAGAGGAAGAAAATGGATATTCAACTAGGAAAACATTTGGAAAAGTCAACTGTTTGTTAGTACACAGTGGGCAATTATAGCCTTTGATCTCCTTTTGTGGGTATAACGAAAGATTTATTGAAATAAATTAATAAAACAACGTGTGTAGTCAAATTCATTCACCCATTATAAATATTCATGGTGCTATTGAATCAAGCAGCAATAACATTAACATAAATGCCGTAATGTGTTGATACTAACTAATATAATCAGCTTTGTTCCCGTTTTTAATAACCTAATTTAAAGACTGCGAGTTTGGAGAAATATCTCCTTGGAAATAACACAACAGTGTGCTCATATCCACTGAAGTCAACTCTTACTCCCAATTTCCAAGTCAACCACCACATGAGAAAGAAAATCATTTAACTTTCTTGCACCCGTTTTCTCCGAGTGCAGTTTTCCGCCGACTGTCACCTGCGTTCATCGCTCGCTCAAGTTCGGCAGATCAATCGAAATCGCGCCTTTCAGTCGAGCGTTTGTGTATGGGCTTTCACTTTCGTTTGGCCAGCACTCTTACTCTCACTCTTGGATTCTCCGGAGCAGTTTGCTCCGCTCAGCTTATTTCAGCAATTTTTGCTTTTCCTTCGTTTTTAATACCTTTTGAGCCGGGTTTCGCCGTTGGCCAATTTGCATGCTGTTAGCTCTTCGACTGACTCATCTGTTCGGCGGGTTTGATTATTATTTGTACTCAATTCGCTCGTTACCTCACAGTTTGGCCGCAAAAAGAAATAAGCTGTGTGTTACTTAATTGAAACTATGAACTGTAGCTAATCTAAGGCACTTTAGCACCAGCAGCTATTCAGATCAGCAGCTATTCAAGTGGCGCAATTTACGCCGCAACTCAAATAAATTGGGAAGATAGGGCAGCCAATTGAATAATTGCATTAACTGGCACTGAAAAGTTCCATGAATGCGCTGCTTGCGTTTCAAATAAATATTAAGTGCACAAATTCCAGCAACTGAATGTGCATTTTATGTATTATTTCAATCTGTGTTGAAATAAAATGCGAAAGCCCCAGCAAATAAGTTCGTTAATTCATTCAGATTAATAACATTTTTTCACTCTCTGCTGCAATGCAATAAATTAAGAAATAAGATCATCTCTTGATTACTTAAATTCCTTGACAGTTCATGCAGGGTTAAATAAACCACTGACTTCCCAAAACAAGCTTGAAATTCTTGTTTCATTGGTGAATGGAAAACAATACTGCAATGCATCAAATTAAATGTTGCATGGATGTTGAAATGGATATACTCGTATGTCTCTTATTATACCAGCTCATTAAAAATAAATGCAAGAGTACATTTATGTTCTATTATTATAATTCACAGAATTTATGCATTGTGTGAAATTAATCCCCTTACTGAGTGCCCTGAAGCCATTTCGATTGAAACACTTTAAAGTAAATGGAATAAATTAGCACAAAGGAATTAAATGTACACAATGATTTGAGGCATCAATGACAATGCCTAATTAGTTGCTGATTCAACTAAGGACACGTTCTCCGATGAAATCGAGAAACAGCACGTTGGATTGCACAAATGCATAGTGATTGGAACCGAAAATTCACGCAGATTTACATACATGCATACAAATGCCTTCTAGTTGCAATTTGGCCCAATATGCAGGGACTTAAAGGCTTACGGAAGGACCCTGCGAAGCGTCGACCTCGTCCAAGTGGATTCACTTCACGCACATGAATCTCTTCCTGCTAAAGTCACTTGTTTGTTCGCCGGCAGATGGCGGTGTTGTGTTTCAAAACAGTTTCGTTTAAAGGCCCTGAAGCGCGCGTCATCGCCATGAACATTCATCAGCCAGTTGGCCAACTGCCTTTGGCTTTAGATAAACGTGTTTTTCCCCCGGTCTCCTCCATGAGTTCGAGATTTTCACTAGCCCATCTATTTGCCATTGCTATGGCAACTATGCTACTGATATAAACTTCTGCTTACAGCGTTTTAATTAAATAGGAAAAATATGGAAGGCAAGTGCAACTGCTGACATTATGATGAAGTTTGTTTTTACTTTCTATACATAGGTTTTACAACTTGCCCAAATAACACCCAGCATGTAGCTTAAAACATTTAAAACATTTTCACAAATTCGAGATGTGCAAGCATGCATTAAAACGAAACATGAGCATAAAACTAAAGTTTTTTAATGTTCCGCAAAATGTGAATAGTTGGGGTTTTAGGGGGAATTTGCTAGCTAGCTCATTAGTCGAAATACCAAATGGATTTTTACAGCTTCATACGATTTTCAACGGCGTTGCACTATCTTCAAAAAGGTACAAGTGCAAAACACTATATTGCCAGGCTATGCAAATTTGTATCTGATCGATTGCCCATTTCTATGCATTTTTTCAGTTTACGGTAATCCCGCCACTTGCTGCAACTGAAGCTGCACGACTCCTAATTGGCCAATTACAATTGCAAGTCGAAGCATAGCTTTCTGCCAAGTCAACCAGCACTATTTTCCGTAAGGACCGCAGAATCCGTAATCGAGTTCCTTTTCTATTTTGCAACTTCCCATCGAGAAGGAGGCTTCAAACTTTTGTGAATAACTCTTGTTGGTTGCTGTCCGGATCGATTTGCTGCATCGTAACTTGCTTGTTTAAAGTTGCTTTCGTCAAGTTGATAAATATTTAATCGTGATGGTTGGTTGGGCCAGAAGTGCAGGAATATAGATAGAGGCTATCCACTTAATATGGGAATGGAAATACATGCTGATGCTTGCAACACACATTGTCGAAATGTGTTTATAGTTACTTAGGGACATACATGAATTTAGAATTTGTCACATCAAAACAGCAAAGTTCAATGCTGTATGTTGTGTATGTAGGAACACTAAGACTTTTCGATGTGCGGAAAAATAAAAAAACTTTCCTCAATGATAGCTTTTTCCCATGGGGAAAACCGATTGGATGAGTTATCTTTTTCATCCAGCTTGTGATCCATAAAAATCTTTTATCTTGAAGATGCAGATTCCCAGCAGCTCAGATTGGTAAGCCAAACCATTACGGAAGTTAAGTGTACATCCTGCCTACGCTCTTATCGGTTCAGGAGGTCAGTACAGTCCGCGACATCGCTGACAGGCTGGCACGCACACTGGCAACGTGACAAATGATTCATTTTGGCGATTTATAGACATTGCTGCAGTTGTTCTCGCAGTTGTTGACAGCCGCGTTCTTCAATTTATATAAGACTAATTAGAAACGAGTGCTTCGGTTTCAACTGGACCGGTATTTAATTGAATGGCCGTTCCACACGCATATGTATACGTGTCGTACTTATGTAATGTTATATATACAAATGTGTTTATCCTCTTGTCAGGATGGTTTTCAGTGGCCAGACAGCAGGACATTCCGTGGGCAGAGAGACACATACTCTGGACGAATGTTTTTTGCACTTGCAACATTTTAAGTTACAGACAATTCAATTAATTACACGCTGGGCGACCTCGACAGCATCGCTAGCCATCGACAGACAGTCGCTGAATTAATTCATTTCCCTGCCATTCCAGTTCACTTTTGAAGGCTCGAAAACATAGTAGCTACTGGCTAATTAAAACTTTTGCGGGCGCGCATATTTTCCATATAATTTATTTTTAAAACTAGTTTAAAATTTTCTTAATTAAAAGTGATTTTACCGAATGAGATTTGCCTCTACTGGTGGGTTTGCAAATACATATGCAACCTGCCAAACTTTGCAAAAAGCTGATGTATCTTTTGTGCAAGCTACACTATAGTTGCTTTTTCTGCCAATTTTTATTCACTGGTAAGCAACAGCTGTGTAATAATTTCGTTCTGGAAAACTGCATATTTGGAAAGTTACAAAACACCTGGGAAATGTGATTTTCCCAGAAAATTCTAAACTCGATTGTGTTTCAAGCGAAACTGCAGTTACCGATTTGCGGCAAATTGCAACCATGCAGGACAGACTGTACCCCACTCGATACAGTAAGTAATCATGTAAATTTCCCCTTTTGCGCAATTGAAGGCGACCTTTATTTATGGCGACGCGCCAATTAAATCGCCGTTGATTGGAAAGCAGTAATGTGCAAGCGAAAAACATCCAAAGACACAAAAACAAAAGTCCGGCGGTATTTAAATCCAGAGCAACAAGTTGGCGGACAGAGTCTGACATTAAACCCTAACTAGAGCACTGGATGTTGATGTGGATGTGGATGTGAATGTGGATGTGAATGTGGATGTGGATGTGGTGCAGGTGGAGGCGGTTTGGTAACCACGATGGTGGGTTACACGTTATGAGCCACCATTTAATATGCAGCACCACCTGACTGACTGACTGACTAAACCACATTGCATTGACTGAATACTGAATCTCGAATGCGCATATTATTATCCAGCGGAATTAGTCAATAAGCTGTGGTTGCCACCACCATCGCTAGATGTTTATTGTCTCTGCTTCTGGCACGGTTTCTATGCCAGAATTATGAGAATGGCAATTTCAGGGCTCCTGCTAAATCGGCACTAATTAGACTTTTTCCATGCCAGAGCCCAATCAATTATGAATTTTCCGCGAGCACAGTGTGCACCAATTAGGAACTCGCTCTAATGAGCGCAAAGGACAATTTGCCTAAATGGCCGAAGAAAAGCAAAAACAAACAAGTAATTCGAGCATCGAAATCTCCATTCACTGGTAATTTTCCGAAATTTGGATTTTCAAGCTGATTGCAATCGTAAGCTTTTAAAGACTAGTGCCATAGACCGAAACATTTGCCTTTGAAAGCCCAAAAGTTTGATAAGAATTTCAATATGACTCATCTTGTAAACTAAACTCAAGCTTGCAAAAGTCGCTGCTAGTTACCATGCAACTTTTAGATTTCAAAATATTTTTGTAGATTGGGTTGTAGATATTTGGCACACGTGTGCGGGTGGGTGAGCACTCAAAGACTCCGTGTTCCCAAAATAGCCCTTTTCGGGTATATTATTTGTTTTATTTACACGGAGAGGCGGAGAAAAAGAAGAAGGCCAATTCAACCCAATACAATCCAATCCAGTCCAATCCAATCCAAACCAATCCCTTCATTTCGGACCCAGCCGAACGTAACTCACCTCGTGGGCCTTTGGATGCTGGTGCTGGCAGTTGTGAGCGTTGGCCGAAAGGAGGAGCCAAGAGCAGACGCCAAGGGCTGCCAGGAGTTTGGCCATCTTAGTGAGGGGGCGGGGCGGGGGCGTTTTGGCCGCGGTGTTTCACTTCGGGGTGGAATATCGTTGTGGGATATTATAGAGTTTTCAGCATTGTAATGGTGATCCCTTTCATTCCTCGGATGAATATGATTTTTATTTAATTATCACTTGATTTTCGAACACGCATATCTGCACTTAAAGTTCTTTGCTTATTTTCCTCTTTGTTTGCGTTTGTTTGCTGGCTTTTCGCCGTTTGCTTTGTCAATTAACTCGCGAAAACCGGCTCGATTCGAATCCCTTTCCTCTCACTCGCACACATAAACAACTTGCAGACACACACACACACACACACACACAGAGTGACACTCAATTATTGGGGCCTTTGGACTACTTTTTGTTTTTGTTTTCGGGTGGGTGTGTCCGCTAATCTCAGCCCACGCCAAACAAAAAAAATGCATGAAAAGCAAACTACAAGCTGCAGTTAGCCGCAAAAGCATCAACACACTAGCACTTAAATGTCAAATTCTCATGAACTGTCCGTGCAGCGAGAGCATTCTGTAGGACTCACTGCCAGTCCCGACACAGTGGGCACTCAATAGGCGCATTTGGCGAGCCTTTTCATTCAGCAAAATCATAAAAACACTCGCGCGGATAGGGGGGCGTTTGGATACCGGCGGGGGTGGTTGACACGAGCAACAAACACAGAGACGCGAGGCGAAAACCGTCCGACGGCGACGTTAACGTTTGCAAGCAGATTTTGTTTTGAGTCGAGGGTCTATATATGATGATGGGTGACCAGATGCGCTTTCGCCAATTATCTTGTTTTTTAAGTGCTGCGGTAGTAGTGCGGTCACACTAAAAAGTTAACAGAAATGTTACTGTGGATCAGCGTCAGTGTTGGCTAACGTGCAAATCTATCTAAGAGGTGTGCACAAGCAAATTAAAAAAATACCAGCAAGGCTTATAACAGATTAATATATACTTTCAATATATATATAATATATACTTTTACATAAAAGTAAATTAAATTTTTATACAATAACTTAAAACATGTTCATTTCAATCACCTCTAATTTGCCGCCTTAATATTAGTGATGTAAGTTTTCATAAAAGAGACGGGCGATACATCGATTATCTCAAAGAACCGATGGTATCGTTACAGACATTGATCATTGCCCACCTCTACTACACGCGCGATTTGTTTACAACCGCAACTTTGAATAGCAATATAATTTAAACGTGATACCCTAAAATAAGGTCTAAACATGGAAGAAGTCCTCGAGACGATGCAGCTGGAGAACATGCAGTGCGATGTGTGCGAGAGCACGACCTTCCAGGAGCGCGTGGGGTTCTACTACTGCGTGGAGTGCGGCACACAGAAGGACCAGATTCGCGCAGTGGACATCACCGCCGAGGATAACTTCGATGAAACGGCAGCCGGGCGCTACACAGCCAGGACAATCCGCCAGCGGAAGGATGCGGAGAAGGAGGATGAGGGCGACATCACCTCGTGGGAGTTCTACAACTACGTGCTGCGCGGCTTCCTACAGGAGCTGCTCAACATGGGCGCCAAGCCAGAGCTCAAGCTGATGGCCCTGCAGGTTTGGACGGCGTACTTGGGAAGCATGGAGGTGGCCTTCAGCAAGAGCAACAAGACGGGACTGCCCAAACTGAATGTGCGGGCGTTGCCCAGGTGAGTTTTGGCACTTCCCTATAATTTCATATCTTTAAATTCCAAATTCTTTCAGAGACGCCCGCATCCTGTACAACCGTAAGATATTTAAGAAAGGCAAGAAGGGCAAGAGAAGCACTTTAACACGTGACCCAAATGACGAGCGAGCCAAGTTCAGATTGTGGAACAGGACTAAGGTAATTTATTAACCGCTTGTAGTCGGTATATAGAACTGATTAGGGAACAGCAGCGGCAGCAGCAGGAAAAGGGTCCGTTGGTAGGCATTATACATGGACTGTTCTGAATTTATCTCCTGTACGGGCTTAGAATCTGTGGTAAATGAAAATCATGCTGGATGAAAAGTCATATTTTAGATTATTTTATTCACTTACTTTCAATGACTTCTGGAGCTCCTGGAACAGGTTGCCCGTAGGCCAATGCCAGGATGGCCAAGCCAATTAGAACCAGACGCATGGACATATGTGCAACGAATTACTTTGCCAAACTGCTGCTGACTTGACCACGTTCGTCTTTTATAGCTCCACAAGCTATGTAAATGACATAATTACCCAACTTATTAGTACTGTTTACTCAGATGCGACTCTAACGCCTTGCTCCCATTTCTTTTCCAGCGCATTCTAGACGCCTCCGGCTACCGCACGAACGGAGGACCTTCAGAGTCCGAAGGCGAGCAAAGTCTCAACCTGCAGTGGTCATTGCGCGCCCGCAAGTTACTGAAGCGCCAGATGCCGCTGAAGCACCTGGACAAGCACAGCCGTGACAGCAAGGGCAGTATGTCGTGTCACAGCTTGAGACCGAAGGTCAAGGAGCTGCACTCTTTTGACCGCAACATCTACTCCCTGAATATTATAAAGTTGTATGTAGTGCTGGGCATAGCCCTTAATATGGTGGAGGATGATATACAGCTCTCGGACCTGGTGCGGTTCATTGATGAGGAGCACTTGACCATGCGGTACATGCTTAACTATCTGCCCGAAAATGTTGCGGTCAAGGGCAAGGCACTCCTTAAAGACTTGGAGCTCAGCAAAATCAAAGACAAGGTTACCAATAAGGTGACTATTTATAATCCATCAATTTCCTAAGATAATATGTATACGAATAATAATTATCTTTAATTTGCCCACAGCTTCTGCGTTTAAACATCGGATATATGTCCCGATTCATAAACCTGTCTGAATTTCAAAAACCGAACCTACACTCCCTTGCGGAGCGCTACATTCTGGAGTTGGGATTGCCACCTCGTCTACTGAAGTTCGTGGGTAGCCTGATTGATCTGTATCCCCCAACTTTCTTAAACGCCGTAACCGTATACTCGTATCCGCGCTGCGAGGCAAGAACTATGGCCTACATCCTCTACGCCATGAAGTTACTTTTCGGCTTGGATGATCTCAAGGAGCGGAATATATCCGAATCGGCTGCACAAATTAACACACAACTGCTGGAAGTCGGCGGAGATGGGGCTCCCTTGCTCTTTGTTTTTACCGAGTGGATGCACTTTGTGGAGATTAGGAAAATGATTGTCTCACATTACAACCAGAGTTTTGCCCGTCGCTTCGGGGTAGCCACACAGACTGGTTGTCAAGTGGATGACATCCTGGCAAAAGAGTGGAAAGAGAAGGAGCAAGGCGAAAACTTCGGCTGGATGCAAGGATCTGCGGCAATGCAGCGTCAGCACGAAAACCTGACACATATTATTGAAACGATGCTCAAGGACCATTTTGGCGAGTCAAGCAAAGAAAGTATGGAGAAAGAGCGCATTGAATTCCAGCCCAGCTTGACTCCGGCTCACTCCTACTTCAACAGAATCCTACTCCAAGCATCGCGGTCTGATGCGAAAATGAGCATCAGAATTCCAGACCAAATGAAAGTAGATCACTCGGTGCGGCACCTGGATCCCTTTGTGCTAGAGACGACCGAACTGTCCCAGTATTTGTCCCAGCATGGCCTAAAACTACGAGTGAAGGAGCTTGCCTGCCAGGAGGATATCCAAAAAGTGGGCGTATTTCGTCCACTCATACAAATCCGAGGTGACATCCGAGAATACCGTGCCAACACTGACATTAAAACCGAGACGTGGATCGGCGAGCTTAAGAAGAAGGAAAAACGGCCGGACTTTAGGTTCACACAGCCCACTGGAACCTATGGAGCCCGCTATCTGAAACGAATAACAATGCATAATGCAAGGCGTGAGAAACTTGAGTTAAATAATCCTTTTTGGCATGTCACCGAGACGCCTAGCTTTCTTCTCAAACTTAACGATACCGAGGTACCACTTGACAGCCTGAGCTCCCTGCAAACCTTCGCGGAAGGTACCATGGATCCCTTGAGCATCCCTCTAGATCTGCCCCGTCGCAATCTGGAAAAAAAGGTGAATCCGGAAGGGTCTGACAGAGCATCAGAACAGGGAGCAGAGGACATAAATGACGAGCCGCCAAGTCCTGATGAGCTGGTATTGCAAGTGTCCAACTTTGATTGCTGGCTGCTGCACGGCTATATGAGGAAGATTCGGCAGCACGACAAGCTGAAACTGCGTCAGTTGTTCCCCTGTTCCTTCCGTTGGCTCTTGGAGACCTGTGCCAGCACAATTGGCATAGTTTGGGAAGAGCTCTATGAGGAACTGCTCATCATCGAAGTGATGTACCATCACAGCATCAAGAACTGGAGCAATCACAGGGATTTTCTGTGTATTCAACACAACACTCAGGAGAAGGACATCCGAACCCTGGCCAGGACGTACAAGGAGTTCTGGTAGTATTTCAATACATTTAAGGAAAGTGCTTAAACAAATAGGAAGTTTAGAAGTAGCAAACATTAAAGATGCCATCTGGGATAAAAGTAAGATTCCTTTATAATAGATTTTCTTATTGTATATGTAACAATTATTGCGAAGCAAATAAATCTGCTGGTTAAGCAGTTACCAAAGTAAAACCTTGACACTCCCACTGCGTCAACAACTTAAGTCCAGGAAATTATGATTTACACACCTATCGAGAGCAATCAATTCAATAAAACAAAATATTCATTGCCTCTCCATATGTTTTCGTATACCTATAAGTTTAAATGTGCATCAATTTTCGATAGAAACGATGTTTTAAGAGATAATGCTATGGTCTTGGCCGCGAATGTGTGAGCGAAGGCACATTAACATCAATATCAATAGGCAAATTAGCGTTTATCAGAACAACAACAATCACATTAGCAGCAACAATGCGTGTCGCGGTTTTGTTTACAAAAATCTTCTTCAAAAGAGAGCGCCGGGCCCACGGTCACCGCCAACCGAAGAGAGCAAAAAAGAGCGCGAGAGTGCTTGGGGAAACAGTGGAGCGCGTTTAGCTTGTTTTTAGAAGTTACCTATGCATTTATTGTACCAAAAAGAATTACAGCAAGGTTATATAAATAAATTTACCAAAACATAAAACAATTTAAAATACATGCAATTCTCATTCAGCATTCAAAGTATTGTTTTTAAATGTTTTTTTAAGGAATCTCCAAGGTATCAATTAAATGCCTGGAATAACCCAAAGCTAGTCTAAGCTTAGTTTTATAAATAACAGACATCTGCAATGGTCCTACCTTAAAAATCCACCCAAATAGGCGATGAAAAATGTCCGCGGTATATTTTTAGGATCTTACCTATATCTCTAGCTATATCTAGCTAGAAACGAGAGCATCTGCGCTGGGGAGCAGCGAGAGTGGGCAAAGAAATCATAGGCGCGCATTCGCACGTCGCGTTTCAGTGCTAATTTTAACGTCGTCGCCGACTGTTTCGCCTTATTGCCATTGCCCTGCTGCGGTTTCAGTTTCCCCATTTTCCACTTTTCCACTGGCCGCGCGCACCGAGTTCGAATTCAATTTAAATTAGCTCACATTGTGCCTTTGTACGCCTTTTTGCCCGTCCATTGCTGCTGTGTGATAACCAGAAACCAAAGTGCCAAAGAAGTGCAGTGCAATCGGATGTGTGGACAGGAATTTTTACCGTTGCAACGCGACTTGAAGAGAAACGATCTGCGTGCGATGAAAGTGAAGAGCGCACAGCAATAGGAACCGAAAATAGAACCGAATTTCAAAATCAGAGTTCAAAAATAGCCCAGTGCATGGCAAATTATGAGATATCCAAAGACTGTCAATTCAAAATAGCACTGTTGTGTCTGTGATTTGTGGGATATCTGCTGTTTTTTGTTTCGCTTTGCAGAAGCCTGCTGGTGAGTTGGTTTTGGGTTTTGAAAATGTTTTCATATTAATATGCGAGTGGTTACCATTCAAATGGTGTGCGTACGTACATATATGGAAAAACAGCTGTTTCAATACCGCCGAAAGTATAGTAGTGCTGCAAGTTTCAAGAGTTTAGCTGGCTGGCTGGCTGGCTGGCTGGCTGTTACGTCAACCTTTTGCTATACCATACCATTGGAATCTCCAGTTTCTGTAGGCTAACACCCCCCCGCCAAAATGCCGCCCGATCTGAGCCAAAGCCCCACTGGTTGACGTTCTTGGCGGTTTTTGAGGTTAACAACATTTTCAGGCCGCTTTGTTGCGCTCTGCTCTGAGCCAAACAATAAACAACTATTGACTCGCACTGGCCATGTTTAGCGAACCGACTTACAAACAATTAATAGCTACTATTTTGTCACTTGCTGACTTTTATGCCAAAATATTTGCCTAAGCTGTTCGCATTAGCAAATCGAACAAATTGCTCAAAACGAAAAATACAAAAAAAAATCTACGAAAAAGTAAGAAAACAACCATATAGCACGCGCATTTATCTTGATTCCGATTCCATGTGACTAAATCATTATTTGTGGGCTTATAATTTGTTTTCCCAACTGAAGTTCCCCCCACTCAATTGGGTCCTGTTTTCGCGGATTCTACATTGGCACAGTGGTCCACAAAAAGAGGTTTTCTGAATTCCGGATAGATTTGCCTTCTAATTGAACTCGAATTTCGTAGTAACATTAGCACATTCGATTTGATAAACGACACAGACTTACTTTGTTTACTTGAACTTGTACAAAGGTGGTAATAAAACGGTGACCATAGGGTCAAGACCAGGTTTTAATGACAGCGAGAAAAGGGTAAATCAGCACCTGGCTCTACAGCAATTTACTTGCCACCCCAAGTGTATACTTAGATCATGTAGTAATTTACAGAATATCAACACTTTTTCAAGTGGCGTTGCGCTCAAAATTTCTGGATTTCATCAGTGAAGTGTTTGCCTTTGTAGGAACGCCCACTGTATGAGGAATATAATATGAGATTGGTGTTTGTCAAATGCTAATTAGTTTCATTATATCTGCCAGCCACAAGTGCAGTGGGGTGAAGTTTGGGGGCCGTGAAGTGTATTAATTGGATGGGCCGAAACAGCTTGATAAGCACAATATTGCTTGCCACAGATCTCGTCGGACATATGGCAGCAATCACGTCTGTCCGTCGAAATGCTTATCAATCCCCCACCCGCTTCCCCAAAAAAGAAACAAGAGGCATGCCACTCTCCTGCCGCCAATGGATGTCAAACCGAAAAGACACTTTGATGGACATATTATAGACAGTTCGGCAAGCGGGAGCATATGAAATGCTAAATATAAACAATGTCAGGTAGCTTTATAACTGTGCCCCCTTTGCGCCGTTTTCCACGCCCCTCTCATTAAAGGAAAATGATGAAAACCGGGCGAGAAGGGTTGACAGATCCGAAAATAATCAAGGCAGCAAAGATTTGGCAGGCGAATTGCGTCTACCTGGTTGGACTTTGGCTGATGAGTGTGCCGGGGGATTGGGCATCCAAGTGGGTCTCGTGTGGCACGTGTTCAGGTGCCTCTAAAACTGTTGCCGCACTTATTTATAGCATCAGCAAATTATTGCTTACAACAGGCAATAAGCATTGATTTATACACTTTATGCTGAACTTGAATATTCAGAGCTTGATATACATGGATATGTATCATTTATTTGTTTTCATTTGCTGGTTTTTTAGCATTTTGTTTGTTTTGAATTTGAAAGCACGGAACAGCCTACGTTAAAACAATTTCACCTTCCTTCGAAATGCGTAATGCCACTGTACATTGTACACGTATGTATGAAAATCTGCAAAAACTTGTGTATTTATCTAATTTTATTTTTGAGTTCCTTTTCGGCAGCTTCCGCTGCCCGTCTTTGTCATTTCCCGAAGAGCAGGGTGAACTACAAAATCTCGCCATGATTATTTTCTTGAAAAATGCGCTGTTTGTTTGCTATTGTTTTGGTTTGGCTGCTGTTTGTGTTTGTTATTCTGCTGCGTTTCGTAGGAAAAGAGAAGCTGGCGCTTGTCTCTGCAGCCATTCACATGCCACACACTTTTAATAGACCGTTCATTTCATTTGTTTATTTTTGCATCTCTAGTGCTCTGGTGGCTTATTTTTAAGCCCCAGTGACACCTATGACGGTACAGTGAAAATGGCTTATAATATAAAAAATCTATTATATGTGCACCTAAATATTTAATTGTTCAAAAACATATTTCAAATTATTCTGAAATTTCAAAGAAATTCAGTAGTAATTATGTGGCAAATGTATATTTTAACTAAATTTAAAGTATCACACAGGGCGTATACTCAATATTATTAAAAAGTGCTCGTTTTAAGGGAATATTTAGCAAAATGCTACTGTTTGGTATTAAGCAAATGCATAACAAACATAATTTATGTAAACCTGTTGCAACTTTAATACTTCAGAGCTTAAAAGAATGCTATACCGTGCGTATACGTAATATTTTTCTAGGATGTTAGCCAATACCAAAACTGCGCTTCAGATATATGGGCTGGTGTCTTTCTTGTGGTTTAACTCGCCCAGTGCCCACTGTACTTCCCATGCCGAAGCAATGGCAAGATTTTTAATTCGCGATTGGCTGCCGCACTCACGTTTCTACGGGTACGCGAGACATTGAAGACGCAGCCCATTAATTGGATTACAATTCTTCGCATTTTGCCAGTGTGGTTTTCTTTTGATTTGTTGTTCCACACGTTGCCGTCTGCTTCTTTCTTCGTGGCCATTAGTCATGCATATGTTGCGGCTCTTCAACTTGTTGCGTACACCCGATTTTGCACATATGCCACACCTCGGCCGCCACCTCCCCCTCCGCCCACTCCATAAAGCCCATATGTACATACACACATATCTACATACATATAGCGCTCCTTTAATGAACGTGGTGGAATTTCGCCTTCGTATTGTAACCGTATATCCGTAATGCGAAATTGTCTGAAATAAATCGTACACAGAAACACATGACAAAGTGTAAACAGACGAGGCCAGAATATTAGGAGTGATCTTTTGGGCATGCTGTAACTTTTTAATACATCGCTTAAATGTTAAATTAAAATATTAAAAAACAATTAAGTACTGCACGATCTTAAAGGTTTATTTAATTTCCTTGCAACCTTAAGCGTTCATAAATAAATTAAAGCTCAATGGGCGCCGATTTTACGACTTCAATTAAGAAATAGATAAAACTTATCTAAAAAGTTTGACTTACGTTTTTTATTGACTAATTTATTTACATAGCAATTTTTAATTGAAAACAATTCATATTCATTTAATTAAATGCGCAACAAACTTATTTTTTAAACAAGTGTTTATGGAAAATTTAATAGAAACTGATCAATTACATTTTTTAGATAAGTTGTTTATAAAAAACAACACAAACAAGGCGCCTTTTTAAATGCCTGTGGTTTTATTTATGTTTAGTTCATGAATTTTATGATTTTTTAATTACATATTTGCTTCATTACTTTTTTTGTACATATTTTTTCTTCAATTCTTAGATGGCTTTAGTTTGTTTTTGTGTTTGTTATGTTTTCACTGCACACATGTCCACAAAAAAGGCCACATTTAATATGTTTTTGTCTTATACGATGTTTTTTTTTTTTGGTTTTCATTGGCTGAAATTTTCCACTCTGACGTTTTCGCGCTGCCTTCAGAGTTCAAAATCAAATATTTGGGCTGGAGATTAGCAAAATTGCCTTTTTTGTGTAATTGTTAATTGGAACGCCAGCCAGCCAGCCTTTTTGCTTTTGGCTATTAACCGCCCTCAAAGCGAAAATACGAAAAAATTCTAAATATTATGTGCCTGCTGATGGAGCGAAATAAATTTGATAGAGATCAATAAAAGAAAAGAGGATCCACAAAAGCAGACGAGGCCAAAAACGGCAGACACACCTCTGAACTGACCAAAAACAAAAATAATAAGAAACGTTAAATTTATTAAACACGAAGGCGGCGGAATTCAATTCAAACCGAAAGCAGATGTTTTGTTCTGTTTTGCACGCAGGCGTAATTTCTTAAGTAAACATATGACAGGAGACGACGACGATTCATTTGCACAACCCATTTGTTTGGCAAATGGTGAGGGGGTAGGTGCCAGGGGGGGGGGGGGGGGGGAAGGGGGTAGTGGCTCTGCGACAGGTGTTAATTGGCCGACAAATTCAAAAACACGCAGCCCGCTCATGCGACGAAGTCGGAGATTCATGCAAACATGCATTATACAACCGATGTGTGTGCATCCAACATCCAGCACGCTAATAGATTCGACCGTTCAATTTGCCTGCAGATCATAGCACGAATCCCGACCGTCTTGGACCAGCCCATTGAGATCCGCATCCACCGGATATCCAGGCCCCAATGGGCCGCTGGGGACGGCAGAGTCCGGTGCTGGAGCCGCCGGACCCGCAGATGCAGAACACGCCCCCGCCGCCCACTCTGCCGCCAAGGACGTTCATGCGGCAGTCGAGCATCACCAAAATCGGAAACATGCTCAACACGGCCATCAACATCAATGGAGCCAAGAAGCCAACAAGTAAGTCTATGCGGTATCATAGTTTCGTTAAGTGTTTCCATACGTTTTCATATGCATACATACATACATATGTAAAAAAAATGGGGTTTAAAAATGGGCCATGGTCAGGCGGTAATGAAAATTGTATTGACAAATATGATCGGTTATTGCTTAATATGAATTTAGCCTACTCGGTTTCAACAATGGTTAGGAAATGTACTCTTCAGAGGCTATTTTATGTTTGAGTTGTATCTAGTAATGTGAATAAATAAAGGAATTCAAGTCGGAGCGAAAAGCAAACCTGCAAACCTGCAGTTTCTAGAGTGTATTAAATAACATTTACCAATTCAAAGTGCCCGCCAAATCACCGTTACCAATAACATTGGCGCCAACAGTCTGCTGTTATTCGCGAGCATTTTGCAACACCAGCGGCACGCTACTGACCAACACTACGCAAGTGTAACGCCGTTCGCGCAGCGGCAATTCGGTAGCTTCGAACTCTTACTGTAAAGTGCGAAATTTGCAACAAAATTTGTACTTCCATTTGGCGTTGGATTTATCGGAATCCGTTAGTCACTAAATAAGTTAAAACAGCGTGCGGAGCGTACGGGAATGGTTCGGCAGCCGTGTAAATAGTGCAACAGTGCGTGCGATAGCGAAAATCGAGACGGAATGCCGCTTGTGCAAAAGCAGGAGCCACACTCACTGGCATTCATATTAATATTACGACGCAACGACGAAGCAGTGCAGCAAAAGAGGCGGCAAAAACGGGAAGAAGAGGCAGCGCGCAGAATGTGAATCGGAAACAGAATCAGAAAACAGAAGCATTTTTTGGACGTCTTTTTTTGGCAATATTTGATTTTTGCCTGCGTTTGTTGGGTAGTAAAAAATGGGGAATTGCATGCTTATCCCTTTTTCGATCACGCGGCTTTTACTCGCAGGCCGTAAAGTATAAGGCATCGCCACTATTTAGTGTTCTCATTTTGAAGGTTAGACTTCGCATATATTTTTTGCTCGGAATTCGCGATAAAACAAAGAGACAAAGCAAGCGGCGCAAACGTGTCTGCCTCAGTGTGTGTGTGCTTATGTGTATTTCGTATTTGTTTGGTAAAATGCAATAAATAATAATAATTGTGGATAAACTGGCAAATATCTCATTTTATCGGTGTGAAGTAATTTTTTCGTATTTGCTCACAACCACCGGCTGCACTCGCTCTCTCTCTTTCGCTCGCTCGCACACACACACACGCACGCACAAATGCACGTATAAAACGCACGCCAAAATTCTGCCGCTGCGCTGCCACCGCCGACGTCGTCGTCGCGAACAAAAAAATAATTTCCCCTACTTTTGCAGTTCTTTCTTCCCCTCTACGTGCTTAAGTCGTGCTACACACAAAAAAATACATAATTAATAAAGGAAACAAATGCATAAACAACAACGGAAAACCAAAGTGTAATCGAAGGAATTAGTGAAAAGAGCGGCGAAGAAGCGTAATAATCGCGCTCAACTTTTTGAAACTTTAAAATCGGCAGCTACAACAACAACATCACCCCCGTGAGAAAGAGACGGAGCTAGAGAGCGCGAGCGCAGCTCCTTTGGCCTTCTCCTTTTGTTCTTGTTTTTGTTGTCGCTCCGTTTTTCGTTGCTTCTAGTGCTGTTGTTGTTGTTGTTTTAGCTGCGGCTGCTTAAAAATCGACGCAAACTGTTCAACTGTCATGGCCGGTAAGTTTAATTCTCTCCGCTCCCTTGTTGCCGCTCTTCTCCTTCTCTCCTCCTTTTTCTCTGCTGCTCTTCGCGTTCGTCACTCGCTTTTTGTGTGGGAACTGCCAACTTTTTTTGAAATACCCTACATTTGAGTGTTATAAGTTTGGTTGTAGGTTTGTGAGATCGTTGTGATTTATTTCGCCTATTTAACTGACATTTTATTGGATTTTTTTTTCTATAAATAATCACTTTGATCTTAAAATAATCTGATTTCGATTTCGAGTTTTTAACCACATCAATTATTAACAAGGCCAAATTGCAAGGGTATTTTACTCGATGTTTTGGCATTTCCTCGATCTATTTTCGCTTTTCTGATCATTTTGATGTTGGCATTAAATGTGCCCAAACAGCAAATAAACAAAGTCAGTGAGAAGTAAACAAACTAGTCAAAAGACTCGAACGCATTCGAATAACAACTTTTCCCTATCAACTAGCATTGATCTTTGCACTTGAGCAAAACGCCGAAAGCAACGTGAGCGGCATGCAAAACTCAAATTGACAGGCCCCCGCAGCCCCTAATATATTTTTTAAACCAAAAATAAGCCCCCGCCCCACATGCATTATATATTGCAAAAAATGAATTAAAAAAACATGGAACTAAAGCTACTCGTAATGGTTAAGCACGATTCGTTGCGACAACAGTATGCATCCGATAAGAGGATCTACACAGAGTACGGTAAACTTGGGAAGCAGTCAAAGTTGGTACAATTTGTTTACACGCCTCTATAAAATAAGCCTTTATATTTTTTAATAATTAGAATACCAACTGGTTTTTATGTTTTCGGATTCAACATTCTTTCATTTGACTTCTCGTATTTTATTGGATTGAACCCAATTATAAGGATAGTTTTCTTACATTCAGAAGACGTTTTGCAAGAGTATAAAATTGATTTCGTGCACATGCTCGATACAAAGACACAATTGCCATAATTAAATAATAAACAATTGCACAAAGTGCTGAGAATGCGGCGTACAAATTGGTTCGGTCAATAGATATAGAGGCCCTCGAAACTGGATCGTGTTTTTTGCCATGTGCAAATTGAGTTAAAGTCGCAATGGACCAAAGGAAACCCCATCCACCCCCCTATTTTATTCAATTTCCCCCAAGTATATTCCCAGACAACGTGACGTCGCTAAGGCTTATAGAATGTTTTTTATTTTGTTGTCGCTTCATGTGATGTATGCATATGATGTATATTTGGCAATTTTTATGCAGTCCCTGTGTATCTGCAAGATACGCACAAGTAGACATGGACATGGACATGGGCATCTCCCAATGGCCAGCACGTCTCTGGAAGTTGAATAACTCACCATGTCGCCAAACAGACATTACATAAGTTTTGATGTTCTAGTCATGAGAATGGGAAATGCTGAGATTTCGAGAGGGTTAAGTAAAGAGGGGCAGATTGATGTGTGTCTTAGATTAGATTGGATATGGTAATTGACGGGGGGAATGGCAAGGTGCTACAGCGACGAACGTTAAGGCTCTTTTGTGCTCAATTTGCAATGCACACTTAAATTGCCCAAGAAGCCAAACAAGCTGAGATCATAACTAAACAACCAATCAATTATCGATTAGGTGGGGCCTGAACTATTCCGTTTCGTGGTAGACTTTACAATATATAAAATTAGCTAAAGCTGGCTGATTTTGAATAATATGGGCAAATATAGCAAAGAAGCATTAGAATGTTTCATTGCCCATTCCCCAAATACTTTGCTTGTTAATGATTCCCAGCCAATATTCTTAATTGCTCAGTGGTTCAGCCATGCATATGAATTATTTGTGTAACGCTTTCCTTTGAGGAAACTTATCCAACGTGGCTGCCAAAATAAGAAAGGATTTCCCTGCCGGATGTGCCCCATTTACCCTCTATATCTATATATTCACCTTGCCTTCTGTGTTTGTCAGTCGAGCAGTCCGTTCCGCCATTCTCTAGGTCGTTCAGTTGCCCCGCTCTATAGCGTATATAGACTGAAACCGTGATATTGTAGATAGATAGATAGGTAGATAGTATGGTAAAGTAGAGTAGAGTAGTCTATAGTAGTGGGGGATGGGGAGCTAGAGCTTTGGCTTAGCGGCGACATCGCGTGGTTGTGTTAAATAATTGTGTCAATATTTGAGTTTCATTATTTTGTTCCATTTTGCGGGCGCTCATGAAAATCTACTTATCTCGTTATGTACGCTTATGTGCGATCTAACGAATAAATAAGCGAGCAAGAGCAATTTTACAGATTGCCTTGTTTTTCCCCATATACTTCATAGTGAAAATGCTACAATTATTTTTTAATTGATGCCGTACAAACTAATTAGGTGTTTCGCAATCTTATGTGGTAATATCTTGGGATAGATTAATTTATAAGGTTTTTTTTTTTAGCAATAGGTACTATAGCTATATAGCTCTATATCATAATTTAGTAATTTGAATTATTTCCCAATTTTTTGAAACTACACAATTAAATGGCTCATTATTTCAACACTTTTGTTTTCATTTGTGCACTTTACGACGAGTTCAATGGCTCAACACCTCTAAATGGCTGTGTGCGGGGCTTGCGGGGGCGTTTGCGAAGCTGCCACATATAATAGGAAGTATAAATAGCCGCAGTGCCGCGAGAAGTGTGCAAAAACAATTGAGTTATGACTGACTAATTGGGCGACTGGCTGTCCTATGGCTGATCCTATTACAGTGCAGATTCACCCTGCACACTCCGGAACAAACAGTCGGCATCAATGCAACTGCTGCGTCTCGTCAATCGCATTGTGACGTCGTCAATGGCAGCAGGAAAATGCCAACAGACTGCCTGCCAATGGGCCGTGGATAATGAGGTCACAGCACATGGGACTGGGCTGGGCACGGGCTGTGCCAGCGAAATCAAACAAACAAAGCCCAATGAATATTTGGGAATGTTGAAAAAATTGCCAAAAATTCGCACACAGCCGCCAGATATGGGGGCCAAAAACAAAAAGCCAATGGCAGATACAAAGCGAAGGGAGGGGTGGAGTACAGTGGGCATGATAAAGATTTCATATGTTTCCCTTATGAAGTTTATAATGATGCCGCAGGCTCAATCAAAGCATTATTTAATAGATTATTACTTTTGAATGAACTTGTATGGATTTCCTGCAAACTTGATTAAGATACACTACATCCTGCATCCCACTGTCGGTGAAAAGGGAAACACATTTTCCAAATGAAATGCTCCCATTATGGAATATCAGTGTATAAAGTGGGGTTTCCGAATAAGGAGGACAGCAGCAACGTCATCGTTTGCACAACGTACCGCAATCGCTAAAAGTGGCTGTGCAGAGAGCGAATGGCAAACAACGGGGGAGGGAAAAGGGGCGTGGTTGTCGGCTAAAAGCAGCGAGACAAGGAAACGGAGAGAAGAATATTTGGCCAAGGGATTAAAGGGCTTTAAAGACAGGCAGACCGGCGTGGAAGGCCGAGTATGGCGTCATTAGCAAATATTTGGGCAGGCCCAGGATACCGTCGTCATAGTTGGTTGTCCTTCCGCTTACCATCTATATATGTACATATGTTTCTTTGAGCATGTATGGGTTCGGGAGCAAATCAAACGTTACACTTAGTTACATGTGCCGCCAGCCTTTTCAGTTCGTTGTCCAATCGAATTGCCATTCAGTGGATCGAACTCGAGCTGGCCGAAAGTGTCAAATTGAATACTCATCATTTGGCCCTGCTCTGTCTTTTCAGGTAATGGAGAGGCGTCTTGGTGCTTCTCACAGATTAAAGGCGCCCTAGACGATGATGTCACGGATGCAGACATCATATCCTGCGTGGAATTCAATCACGATGGCGAGCTGCTGGCCACTGGTGACAAGGGCGGTCGCGTCGTCATCTTTCAGGTGAGTGATAAATGTTTTATGCAAATGTTTTATGGCAATATTCAATATATATGCAACTATTGCAGCGTGATCCTGCCTCAAAAGCCGCCAATCCAAGACGCGGCGAATACAATGTCTATTCGACATTCCAATCGCACGAGCCTGAATTCGACTACCTCAAGTCCCTGGAGATTGAGGAGAAAATAAACAAGATCCGGTGGCTGCAACAAAAGAATCCCGTGCACTTTCTGCTCTCGACCAACGACAAGACAGTCAAATTGTGGAAGGTCAGTGAGCGTGACAAGTCGTTCGGTGGCTACAACACGAAGGAGGAGAACGGCCTGATCCGGGATCCACAGAATGTAACGGCCCTCCGAGTGCCCTCCGTGAAGCAGATACCACTGCTGGTGGAGGCCTCCCCGCGGCGCACCTTCGCCAATGCACACACCTATCACATCAATTCAATAAGCGTTAATTCGGATCAGGAAACCTTCTTGTCGGCCGACGACCTGCGCATCAATCTGTGGCACTTGGAGGTGGTCAACCAGAGCTACAACATTGTCGACATCAAGCCAACCAACATGGAGGAGCTAACAGAGGTGATCACGGCGGCCGAATTCCATCCGACCGAGTGCAATGTGTTTGTGTACTCGAGCTCTAAGGGCACAATACGATTATGTGATATGCGTTCGGCGGCACTATGCGACCGGCACAGCAAACAGTTTGAGGAGCCCGAGAATCCAACGAATCGCAGCTTCTTCAGCGAAATAATCAGCTCCATCAGCGATGTGAAGCTAAGCAACTCGGGTCGCTACATGATCTCCAGGGATTACTTGAGCATCAAAGTGTGGGATCTGCACATGGAAACAAAGCCCATTGAGACCTATCCGGTTAGTTTTTACATAACATGTATATAATTTGTTTTTCAAAGGTAGAGGTATCTGCAGAATTTTTGAAGCACATCTGATTTATATGGGAGTCATATTAATTTCATCGTTTTATTTACAGGTCCATGAATACCTGCGCGCCAAGCTGTGCTCGCTGTACGAGAATGACTGCATCTTCGACAAGTTCGAGTGCTGTTGGAACGGCAAGGACAGCTCAATAATGACCGGAAGCTACAACAACTTCTTCCGCGTCTTCGACCGCAACTCGAAAAAGGATGTGACGCTAGAGGCGTCCAGGGACATCATCAAACCGAAGACGGTGCTTAAGCCACGGAAAGTTTGCACTGGCGGCAAACGGAAGAAGGATGAGATCAGCGTGGACTGCCTAGATTTCAACAAGAAGATCCTGCACACCGCCTGGCATCCCGAAGAAAATATAATAGCCGTGGCTGCGACCAATAACCTATTCATATTTCAGGATAAATTTTAGCCAACACTCTTCACTAGAACCACACCATACGCCACAATCACACAAGCAACTATATCTACAGAAACACCAAGAACTACGATCACGCCTCATTCTAATGTTAAATCAATCGGTTTGTTTCGAAATAGTTTTCAAATATCACTTGCAATTCAATTGTTTGCCTAACACCATTACCTCAGGCCATTACCCTTCATCCGCATCCCTTTCCCCCTTCCCGCCCCCCGAAGAAAACCAAATTCAAGTAACAACCTTACATCATACATAATGCCATAGCAAAAGCTTTGTAATGTATTTCTGCGCTGAATGCGTATAACGAGAAACAATACCAGAAACTTAAGAGATGGAAACAAATTTTTATACATTACATTTATAAATAGTGAAGCGTATATTTGATTTCGTGTAGCGCAATTCAAAAAAAAACCCACAGTAAGAGTAATATATTATGATAGCTATTGATTTCGTCGAAAATTTTTGTATAATTAGCGCCAGCGCCGAAGTATTTGTAATAAAAGATAATAATATACAACATAAAAAGTAAAACATAAAATGCATGTTGTAATATTTTTTCTGTTCGCTTGTTAAGTTTACGATGAAAAGTCAAGAAACATATGCGCCCTGTTTGCTCTACTTTATAAATATAGACTAAACACGAATTTCCGATTGTTTATTCGTTTGACAACGTTCATTCCATGCAAAAAGCGACGATAGGCCCTTGGAGCTTGTCGATCGACTATGTCTCATTTTAAATCTCATCAGCAACGTCAGCAATCGAACAGCCGGAAGTTGTCTCAGTCAAACCAATTTAAAATGCTCATTTTAACACTTAAATTCACTAAGAATCCAATGCTAGACCAGAAAGCAGAAGTCAAAGATGAGGCGAACGCGGAAAAATTATGAAATAAATGCATTGATAACGTATGCATCGCAGTTTATTGATACATAAATATACATATAAAAAAAAACGCAGACTAAGTTTAAAATACAATTTAGTGTTCTCAATTTGTTTAATTTAAAGTCTATCTGAAATGAGAGAAACAAGAAAAACAAAACCGATAAAAAGAAAACACTATTTTTATACGCTACATTTAAGCTAAGTATTGCTACTTTTAGTTCAACTATGCGTGCGTGCGTCCAAGACCAATTCTCACATATAGCCTATCTGCCCCCTTGGCCCCGCCCCCTTTTTCATCGGTCATCGGACTTTTCCAGCGTGTTTACTGTTTTGTAAAGTTTCTTGTATTCATTGTCATGTTTTCCATAAAGAACTATAAACAAAACTGAACCATTTTTATAGGTTATCTAGTGTTTAGTGTTAACAAATAAAAAACAAACAAAAAGAAAATATATAAACACAAACCGTAAATGAAAGTAAAAGTAAATTATAAAATAAACCATGCGCTGAAAATGTTTAAGGACAAAATTCTGAAAAATGTACGGCAGCGAGTTCAAAACACTGAAATGTAAACGCATAAAATGATGAAATAAAAACTAAAACAACATAAATTGTGCTTCTTATGAGAATAATGATATATTATTAATATTGTATTTTCAATAAACTAGTTATACGAGTGCGAAGAGTGCAGCGGGACAGCAGATATAGAAGAGAGCCTAAATTGTTTAGAAACTAAGAATTCAGTGAAATTTGGTCTAGACCTGAGTGAAAATCGTTTACAAATTTTCCAGACTTTCGATGCAAATGTTTTGGTTGCCAATTTCATGTTTTTGATCGAAGACGACCCTTTTATTCAATTTTGTTTGCAACGCACATCTTTATTCATATATCTTGACATGCCTTTTTGTAAATAAAATCGCAACCACAAAAAAGAGACAACTTAAAACGAAAACATTATTCATTAAATGAACTAAAATCCAACGCAGGCAGAGTAGAGAAACTGTTGCAATTGCTGTTTAAATAAAAACGCAAACAGACGACAAATTGCAATTGATTAGTTTTAAAAACATTGAATTGCTATTCAAAATAAAGATCTAATAAAAGCAAACTTAAGGAATAAAGTTTAGTTTTGCAAGCAAGAAAATTGTGAAAAATAATGAAAGTGTGTTTTATTTCAAGATCTTTTACGCCCGACAGTAAGAAGTCCATTTACCCCGATAAGAAGTCTGATCCAGAAATTGTATATAAAAATACTATACCCGATGGGGTCAGTAACATGGATATCGCAATATATATTTTTATGGGTTTATATTTGTTATGCGTGATAATGTCACAATACTAGTAATTATTCCGAAGAATTTTATAGAAATATATAGCTAATACATATTGTGATACTATTTTGGAACCTCTGAAGCGCACCTCGCGAACTCCGTATGCAGCAAGTACCGTTACGGCCACTCTTGGCCATTTCAATGCCAATCACGCATGCGCACCGCTCCAGAGAGAAAGGTTCGGAGAGCAGTGCTCTCCAAGACGTCGGAACTCCGAAAGAAACCCAAACCGAAATAACGGCGGCTTGAAGTCTCAGTTCACTCCGATCGCTTGGACAGTGCGGTTCGCTGTTGATTTGGGCTTCAAGCGAGGGCTTTGGTAAAAGTAAAAAGTATATGTAGAAAAACGCCGGAACTGCTGCCTAAACCTGTTTTGGCCAAGTGAACACAACAACAATAGCAGCGAAAACGCATGCAAGTGACGAAACGACCTTAAGCAAAAGCAAGAAATTAATTAATAATTTACTTGGCTCTCAATTAAAAATATTGAACATACATATAGGTATATTTGGAGATCTCACCATCTTGAGTGACGCAGCGGGCCCGGTAAAAGAAACCCAGTATGCAAAATGCTGCAGCGTGAATAAGCATACAAGATAAAGTCGGTTCAAAAATTTAATTCGGTAAAAACAATTTAAACGTGGCTTAGGAAGTGAGAGTGATATAAGCCGGACCGGGATAACAAAGGAAACGAACAAGATGACATTGAGCAGCAGAGTTCTTTGTCTGCGATTGCAGCACCATTTATTACTGGTTACTTTAACGATTTTCCTGCTTCTCCCCGCCGCCTGTGAGTTAACTAAACTAAATTGCACACTTAACAATAACAAGAAAAACGAGGCAAACTGCAAAAGAAAGAGAAATTTGTACTGGCGTTACGCTCCAGACGGGGCGAAAACAAATTCACTTTCGTGTAAAACTAGAGAAACTGGTCTAGTCTTGGATTGGTCTCTCAGAGCTCCCGCCAGGGGGCGCCACCTGGCCCAGTGGCAGTAAATCAGAAACCGAATTGCTGGCTTATTAGTCAGAGCGAAAATTCCAAAAAAAAAACAAGTTTGTTGTCATAGTCTTTCGTTTGCGATTTGTTTTCAATTTTTTTTTGTTTTTTGCCGGCTTCAAATTTTCTTAATGGTAACTTATTCAAATAGTGGCTCAGCTTGAAGAGGAGGACGGTCCGTACCGGGGAAAGTATCTGGGCAAACTGAACTCCTACCATCATCAAGTGTCCGGCGATGTGTACGCCGTGAATGAGTACACCTTCCTGATTGTGGGCTTCAACTACGACGGCAACGGGGCGGATACGTTCTTCTGGTCGGGCGCCAGTAATCGGCCGGGACCGCAGGGATTCATTGTGCCCGATGAGTATGGCAAGTAAGTATAATATGATTAATATATAATAAATTAACCATTTTTAAAACGATCTGTAAGAACAAATATTTAACTTGCAAATATGTATGATTACCAAGAAGAAAACCCTCTTATTGCATTTAAATTGTATATAATATATGATCCAAATTGATAACCGTAGAGCCAACATCCTGGATCGCTATCACAACAAGGATTTCACGCTGACACTGCCGGATCGCAAGAAGATAACTGAAATCAAATGGCTGGCGGTCTACGATCTGAGCAGTCAAAACAACTTTGGTGACGTTTATATACCCGAAGAGTTTGAGCCACCGATGAGCCAGTTGGCTGGTACCTTCTCCAAGCGCAGCCACAATGTGAGCAGCAGCACTATCGAGGTCTTGGACTCGAAGACCATTCGCATCAAGGACTTCACCTACGACGGGCTCGGCAAGAGGACGTTTTTCTGGACAGGAGTCGGGCCACAGCCGTCTAGTCGTGGGAGCAAACTGCCAGATGAGCTAGGCTAGTAAGTGTTTCTAGGGATTTGGAGAAGTTAATTACAAACCAATTTTAATAATGATCATTCAGCCTTGATCCTATACGAAAGTACAACAAGGAGACCATAGAACTGGAACTGCCTGGGGATAAGACTATCTTTGACATCGATTGGATCAGTGTATACGATGTGGCCGACAATGAGAACTATGGTCATGTTCTGTTCAACGATCAGCTGAATGTTCCACCTTCCCTAGTGAAAGTTACACCTTTCGAATTCTCGCTGCCCAATTGCCGGCAGCTACACAAGGATATGCAGGTGTCCTGGGAGGTTTTCGGACCACAGATCACGTTTCAACTATCCGGTCAGGTGGGCGCCAACGATTACATGTCCTTCGGCATTTCCGGATCTGATGTATCCAGCCAGATGATTGGCTCCGATGTCGTGGTGGCCTATATCGACGACATCAGAGGCTACACCGTGGACTACAATATCACGTCGTTGGCACCGTGCGTTCAGGTTTTGGGCCAAAACAAAGGAGTTTGCCGAGACGATGTGGTTGGCGGGTTGGATAGCTTCCAGTTGAACACCTATAGTCGCAAGGATGGCATTAATACGATCAGTTTCAGGCGGACCCTCAAGTCATGTGAGTTTATAATCACGAGTCGCATGATTTGTGCACACTGATATAGCTTTTACACATTTCAGCCGATGATGGCGATAAGGAGATCTTCCTAGACCGCAGCAACTACGTGATCTGGGCATTTGGCCCCTTGGATTCGAACAACGAGCCCGCCTTTCACACTTACTATCCCAAGAGCGATATAGTAATAGATTTTAACACCACAGAACCAGTTAATGATTGCTTTGCGTTTACAAGTCGAGCGGAGACGACTGATCCCCCATCGTGGGAGCGAACCAGGATAACAGATGCGTAAGAATTCCATTTTCCTGCATAGATGAAAAGCTAATATATTGTTAACTGTACTGTATACAGAACTGTACGCACCTTCAATGCCTACCTGGGACCCTCTGGAGGACTTCGAGGCTATCAGGGATTGACAGGTCACGTGTCCAGTGGCTTGGCCTGGTACATCAATGGCTACATAATTCCAGAACTTTACCTAAAGCGCGGTCTGACCTACACTTTTAAGGTGAGGGGTGGCAATAATCCCCACTCCCCGGAGCACTATCATCCGTTGGTTATCACTGATGATCCCCAGGGGGGCTACGACCGACTGTCGGATGCGAAGCAAAGTGAGATTCGTGTATTGGCCGGTGTGGAGTTCACCAGGAGAGGCAGGCCCAAGCCCACGGCTGCTGGTCCCCTGTGCCTGTCCAGATACCCTCAAAACAGTGATCGTCGCCTGGATGATAACTTCCCCACCTTCAAGAAATTCAATCGATCGCTGATCACCGAGTGTGTGGATGGGGAACCGGCCCTGTTGGAAATTACACCGAATATCACGTGGCCGGACACTGTGTACTATAACTCCTTTACCCATGGCAATATGGGCTGGAAGATTCACATCGTGGATAGTTATACCAATCTGAAGAGTGGGGCGATGGGCTTATCCTGGTCCTTGTGCATCATCCTGCTACCGTGGCTCGTGCTCCAGAACTGACTGTTTTCTCATTCTTAGATTCTCCTACTTAGTGTCTTAGTCTAATTTAACAAGCAGTCACAATCTATGTATTTGATACGCGTGTGTAGAATGTATGCTAAATGTTGTGTATATTATTATTTATATGGTATTTAAATACAGAACTGTGTTGTACTTTAGAATGAACTGTGAAGTTTCAAAAACAAAAGACCTTCCATCAGTGATTCAAATTTATTTCAATTGTTATTATAGAATCGCGACAGCTGATTTAAAGGAAGGAACATGGTGTACAAATCATCCAGGGACACAAAGGCGCCTAGGACTCGGGTTCGGGTTCCTTCTTCTTGCGCGGCACAGGCCTTCCGTTCACCCAGGGAGTGAACTTCACATGGCTAATGTTCCGCTTGGCGGCATCTGCACGGAGCTCCACGCGCAGGGCCTCTCGCACCACGCGGGCTGCGATGTTGGAATAGTGGATATAGGTAAGACCTGCATCTCTCCACACTTTCATCTTGCAGTAGTATTGGATTCACTAAAAAGTTGGTTCGAAAATAATAGGAAAAGAGACTATGCATATATGTATAAAGTCTTACCTGCTTCGGTGAGGAATTATAAGAATCTGATATAAAACCGAAAGACAGTTTTCTTTTCAGGATTAAGCACCCTGTTGGTAAAGTTTATGTTTAACTTTAATTGCAGTAAGTTGCAATATAGGAGTAAGCTTAACTGGTTTACATTCTTACCTTCTCACTTAAAGATCTCTTAACAAATGACAAAGCACATGTCTTCATATCGATGTGTTTCTTTCTTTAGCCAGGGTGACACAATTTAATCGAACTAGGAGTTGTACGGATGCGATACAAGTTCGATTTAAAACCAAATCGATCAAAATTTTTATATATTTCCTACCAAATATACTCAAAACTAAGCTTAAAATGCATGGTTTGCCTAAAAGGGTTACCTTTCACTCCATAAACTTAAAAAAAAACTTTAAAATCCACACAATATGAACTATTATATTTAAATACAATAAAATACTTGAAATAACAGAAGTGAAGCATTTAGTAGTACCATAACGCGGTGTCATACCCGCATAAGGAAGGAGCGGCCGGCTGGGTTTTCTCTGCACTTGCGCACTTGGGCACACTAATTCGAATGTAAGGCACTTGAATTGATTTTTTCAACACGCAACGGTTGTGGCTTTCGAATATGAGCACTCTTGATGCCAAAAAGATAGAAGAGGCTGAGACCTTGATAGGACAGACGGCTAGTGCCGCGAATGAGTATGCCAAGGCTGGTATGTATTTCAAGGCAGCAACCGCATATCGAATTGCCAAAAGTTTCGATAAGAGCAAGGATTGTTTTTTGAAGGCCATCGACTGTTACGAAAACAACAAGTCGTGGTTCCATGCAGCCAAATCCTACGAGCAGATTATACTGCTTGCCAAAGAAACGGACAAGCTGTCCGAAGTGGAGGACTATGCCAATAAGGCCTGCTGTCTCTACCAGCAGCATGGATCGCCGGAAGCAGCAGCAGCTGTTCTGGACAAAGCCGCCAAGATGACGGAATCCAGGCATCCTGACCTGGCATTGGAACTCTACAAACGCGCCCTGGCTGTCGTCTTGGCTGGGGACTCCACGCACCAGGCATCGGAATTCGCATCGAAGGTTTCCAGGATATTGGTCAGACTCAAGAAATACGAAGAGGCCACGAAGGCACTCAAAAAGGAAATCAGCCTAAATCTGCAAACAAAGTCTTATGGCCAAGTTGGGCGTTTGGTGGTGGCCCTGATTCTGGTACAACTAACACTGGAGGATTTGGTGGATGCCAAGAAGACCTTCAAGAAATGGGGAAACCGCTGTGATCCCCAGGAGGTGAACACATTACAAAACCTACTCAAAGCTTTTGACGACGAGGATGCCGAGCTGGCCGCCAAGATGCTGGCATCTCCATTCATTAGACACATGGACGTGGAGTACGCACTTTTATCCAAGGATGTGCCTTTACCACAAGGAAGTCGTCAGGTGGCCCAAAATGGCGGCGACAATGTTGGAAACTAAGGAGCATTACAAAATGTAGTCTATAAATGTTGTAATAGTTTTATTCTTGTTCATCAGGTGAAAAAGTTTCATAAGTGTAGGTACCCTGTTAAGTATATACAGAAATATAAAAAGTGTTAACTCAGAAAACGCATCAGGGGAACTTTTCGTGCCTTAAACAGGCTATCCGCAGTTTTTATACGAAACATATTTTTTACCCTTAAAAGTATTGTTATTAAATGTTTTACACTACTTTAAATGCATTGTACGCATATTTTCTACATATCCCTAAAATTATACTAATATTTTTTGGGCATCGAGTTCTATTTGAAATCATATTCGCTTATAAGATGCAAGGCTTCTCAAAAGAGTCTCAAAAAGTTTATAAATTAAACAAAATTGTTTTCAAAATTTAAATTAATTAATAAATGCAGAAATGTAGCAAAAAACCTTCAAAACAGGGTGTTTTAATTCCTATTCAAGGAACTTTAACTTTATAGGGGGAACCCAGCTTAGTAGTAAGCCCTAATTGTATTTTAAGTTATCAATCGGCTTATTGGACTTTAGATTGTTTTGAACTCTCCGCAGTGCTTGTATCTGCAGCAGATAAGATACTGCTATGTGTATAATTAGCCGTGCCATCAATAAACTTATTCACTGGACACTCGCTCCATCGCAGTGTCATTTCGCAGCGAACAATCATGATGAAGTGTGGCCGGCAATAAGCGAAATCAAATTGCATGGCCCGCTGTTAGTGTAGTTGATTTATTTAGAGTCCATCCAATATCAATTAGCGTTATCAGGCAGCGCAATTGGTCAGTCAGCGCTTTGCAGTTATCAGTGATTTCCGAATACAATGCGGTGATAAACGCTCTATTCCCCGTTTATGAGGAGCACTTCACTCGGCATGAGTCCCCTCAAAGGAATCACACTGACCACGAGCCATAAAAATGCCCATTCCAACCGCCGCGGCGGTCTTGTGACAAAATATGCAGAGGAATGGTTCATCGTCTATTTTTGGCACTCGGCCACAAAACCAAATTGGTCAGTGGTCAGTGGTTAGTGGCTAGAACTTTAAACGGAATTAGGCGGTCACTTTCAAGTTGCGCATACGCCCCGTTGAACCATAAATCAGCATGAGACGAATGCTTGTAAAATGTTTCATTTATTAACTGCGATCTTTGCACTTACTGAACTTTACACAAACTGACTAGCTGAATTCTTGTTCTGTTCTGCATTACAATTAATGAGTATAAATTGTCTGGTCTGACGTTGCTCTCCTGTGTCTCCGGTTCGTTTTTGTTAGATTGTTAAAATAGTTGGTAAACAAATTCGTTGCATTAAACGATTCTTTGGTACGAGTATGTCATTGGCTGCTCCCTTCGAATTGTAACTCTCATGTCTACAGCAGTAGCTTCTGGCCCGCCAGGATGAGGGTCAGCAGGCCCAGGGATACGGATGCAGTGAGTCCTGCTGCCCCCGATCTTTGCTGAGGCTGCTCGACGAGCACCACCGCTCGATTGTTTTCGCTCTGCAGCTCCCTGTAGTTGTTGTGCAGCTGCTTGCCCTGGTCGTACTCGATCTCCTTGAACTCATTGACCTGATCCAGGGTCACGGGGAAGGTCTCGGTCAGCACGATCCAGGTGACGGCCTCGGCGCAGGTGGGCGTGGTCAGGGAGCCGGCGTAGGTGAAGTAGCTCTCCACACTGGGCACCAGGTCATCCACTGCCAGGGAGTCCGCCACCATGACGGGCTTGTTCATGCTATCGTAGCTCTTGACGGCTCCCAAGCTCTTGATGATGCTGCCGATGGCCTCGTTGGGCGTGTTGGACACATGGTACAGCACGCCAATGACCACAATGCCATCTTTAAAGTTTGCCGCCATTGTCATATTCGGGTAAATGGTATTCCGGTGCACGATGTGCACTTCCAGCGGATACCGGATGTCGTTGATGGTGTGCTCCGACCACCAGTGCATGTGGATCTGCTCCACCACGAAGTCTTGCAGCAGGGCACCACCACTCAGGGTCAGTTCGTGATCAAAGCCAGATAGTTGAACTGCAATTGCAAAGAAATTTCAATGTTGCGGGGCAATCTTTGTGGTGTCTGGACTATTTAACAACTCACTTGAATGTCCATTGTTGACCATTCGCAGATTCTTCTGATGCTCGTCGTAGTTCTCGAACTTCAGGCTATCAAACTCCCCCTTCAATGCCCCCTTCACGTGCAAATTGATGGGGCTTTGCTTCTTTCCACTATCGCAAAGACCGCCCCATTTCGGAAAGGCTGTGGCATATAAAAAACATCCATCAATTATTTCGCACAAGTAAGTGTCAACTTTATTTGCAATATTCCGGGAAAAGGGTTAACTTTATTGTCGAATCGATGTTCATTAATGAAAATTTTGCACACTCCAAATATTCATCTGCAATTTAATGGCCATCAATCAAAGTTTATGCAATTGGTCGCCGGTTTGGCCAATTGACACTCTAATATTAACTTCTTTCGCATATTGATTTCCACTTTTGGCAATTTCAGCGCAAGCCAAACTTTTATTTGAACTTAAATGCTCATAAATCAAACTTTCAGCAATTGAATGCTCTTCTGTCAATTAAAAACTATAGGCAGCACAGCCAAGTAGCTGGCGGAATTTATCATTATTCATGTTCAATTTGCATACACAACAATTTGGCACAATTTAGGCTAGCTCGAGTCGTAAGCGTGCACACAGATGTATGGATATGGATATGGATATATGTAGATACATATGTAGATACATACATATGTAGATACATATGTATGCCCGAGCAGATTTGGATCGCTCTCGCATGCAAAACACTTGACAATGAGTGACCCATTCGCCGTGGCGTTGATTAACTAATTTCAGCAAATAAACTCGATTGCCTTTACTTACGCTCATCCTGATTGTTGTCCAAGTCCGGATAGCCCCATTCGTTGGCCCAGCTAAACGACACAGAGCAGCAGACTGCAAAAGATGCGAAAGAACGGGTGACATAGATGAGTATTCAGTATCAAGTATACGCCGTGTGCCACCGCCAAATGAGCGCAATTCAAATGAACTTCAACTTGACCAACCGAATGGCCGCAGAATGCCTCAGGGGCATTTAAAAGAGCCAAAAGAAAACAGGCACATTAACAACTGCACTGATGGGCCATAAAAGACATGATGTGTTGGCCTGACAGAGGGTCAATCCGCACATGTTTGGCAGCAGCCTCAACCTGCACTTGACTGGGCTAAGAATAGCACTGATATTTATGATTTCAACTACATGCATATGAACGTATAAGATACTCAGCGCTTCGGTTTCGTTTTAACCCGCCAGCAAATGGACAAATATTTCCGCTTTCTCCTCCTGAAAGCCTTTTGACATCTGCACCTCAAGATATCAACTAAATTTAATGCGTGCGGCTCTTTTTTTTTGCTTAAACTTTTACGATCCATTTTGGCTTTTAAACGGATCCATCAGCATAACTCGCCACTGTGATGATCTGTGATCAAAACAGCGTGTTTATTAAGCCATATGCAACATTAATGGGTTAATAAAATGCCCGCAAACAAGTGTGATAATTTATGCTTCGTCTTTAGTCTCTCGGGTATTTATGCTTTTTTCCTGGCATTTTCGCAAATTCGGCGTGCAAAAAGACAGCTGCGAAAGTAGAGTACTAAATATAGGTACACCCGAGTACGAATATAATATATTTTACTACATAATCGTTTTAATATACTTTTTGTCGGGGCAACGTGCTGCTGATCAGCTGATGTTTCTCTGGTATCATCCTCGGTCGCCCTGTGACGCAATCATTTGGATGGAAAGATCGCTGATTTATGGCTTTTCTTCATTCAAAATAATATTTCATTCCTTAATGCTTTTTAAATAACGCTCTGAGCCAGCAGGCTATGCCATTTGGATTTGTATCGTATCGAAAGTCATAAAGATATTTCCTTTAATTGGGAAGCGATCACAAGACTGAATGGGTTATTGCAATTTCCGTCAGATGCCAAATGCCGAAGTGGAAGGAGCTACTTGATCTCGATGCCTTGCAACAACTAACTAGAGGCGTTTTCCAGCGCACATGCCACAAATGTCGAGCAGCCATTTAAAGTGCAATTAAATTTGCACATGCAAAGCGCAGACAATTAAATTTGAGTGTCTAATGCTTTGATAGCTGATAATGGGAAATGTTCTCTAATTTGAGGCCCTCGGGGTGTAAAAGTTAACAAAACTGTGATTGTAAGCGGGAAGGGGGGTAGAACAGGGGGATGGGATAATCATGTGAAAAATCGCGCAAAATAAACAGCTGCAATTTGAAAGCGGAAAATGCACTCAACTCGCGAATTCGACAAATGAAAATACGAATATTTTCATATGCTCTTTTGCGCTCTTGAGAGTTGTAATGCCAATTCTCTGGCATTGAATATGCTTGTCGCAACTGCTGTTTATTAAATCATTAAATTATTTTCAGCCTTGTCAACAGAAAAAGAGTTGAAATGATTTTGCTGGCTCAGCAGCGGCTGATAAAATAATGCTCGTATTTCGTTCTTCATTCTTAGGTTTTTGCAAAATCACTGCGGCATCGAGATTCCCGCCGCATAACTAGAGCACTCAGTGATTTTCCAGCACAAATTGTAGTTAGATTTTACTGGGTGCCATATAATAGGAGATATCTCGCACCGATAAACGATTTCGGGAGTGCACACCAATTAATACCTCGTTTTGTCTTAGGATTGGGGGGCGTGTAAAGCCAGTGATAAGTGATAACTGATAAGCTAGATTATGTCCAATAAATACAGCGCTGGTCATGTGAATGCAACCATTAAATTGATTGACGTTATCATTTGTCTAAATAAATGTGCAATAAATCAAATGGCGGTGATAAAGGCAAGCTCAAATGGGTGAAAGAGCAATAAAATACAAGAATGTAATTAATTATTTTATGATTAAACAAACTTTCTATTGAAAATTGGCCTGCATTGGGGTAATTACTTAAGAAAAAATAAGGATTACATTAAAGTTTGAAACAACTGCCGTAAATTCGATTTATATATGCGAAAAGCGTGTCTAACTGGGAACACCACCCCCCGAATTAATCTAATCTGCGGCATAGGAACATAATTTTCTCAGCTGCCACAATCAGACAGTAATCTAGACTTTGGTTTTTCTGAATTGCCGTGACACTGTGACGTTTGTCTGGCGTGGATGCCATAAACACTGGGATTACTTTAGGGTATTGCTAATCGATGTGGGATGGTAGGCTTCTTAAAACTTTCCATCATAAGCCAATCGACCAAATGGACTTTGGGTTCGCAATGCCAGCGGAAGAGCGCGGCTTTGATACACGATAAACTGATGGAAAACAAGTGGATGAGATAGTGGAGTGTATGGAGTGTATGGAGTGTATGGAGTGTATGGAGTATATGGAGTATATGGAGTATATGGAGTATATGGAGTGCAGATAGCAAAAGGTCTTTCTGTAAACAGAAGTCAAACCGCGGCGGATGACTTCGTATATAAATAGGATGCATTGGCTATCAGGAAAGTGAGCTGCGTAGTGCAAATTCACTTTCGCTCGACAACAAAGGGATTCCACAGCAAGTACAAGTACAAGTACAAATACAAATACAAATACAAATACAAATACAAATGCAAATGCAAATACAAATACTCGTACAAATGCAAATACAAATAAATGCAGCAGCAGCAGCAGCAGCAACGCTCTAGTGCATTTAAAGGTTTGGCGATGGACATGAATGGAGGCTCTATAAGGAGGGTGTGTGCTATCCAGCGATTGCTTGTTCTATGGCGATATGACAATGACCAATCAATTGGTTAAATATTTGTAGGCCAAGCAGAAAATCTGTTGTAAAGTACTACAGTTTACACATTGTCTGTAGTTGTTGTATTCATCATTTAAAGTGTTGACATTTAAATATGAAAAACGTCATAGGAATCTCCAGCTATTTTATGAATAAAAAGAGAGTTCCAAAAAATAATAGATGAAACATGATCAAAGGCCGGAAGTTTCTAGTAAATACCTAAAATTGAGTCACAAAAAAAATTTGCTGTATTTTGAGGGGTACGATGATTTGTCATTAAACTTTTATTCCCATGCGTATTGTTTAGCTTATAATATATATTAAAACTAATCTAAAATGGTTTATTAGCGGCAGAATAATCTGATGTTGATAACTAATTTCTAGCAATACAAAAGTACACACCAAATATACGAGTACATACGGAAAATGTCTCCATATTGACACTTGTATTATCTTGAACAAAAATAAGTGTATCATTCTACTGATTGTGTTCAGTGCACCCCTTAACAAATAGAAACGTTGGTAAATAACTTGAGCTTAATGGGATCCTACACAAGGAGTATAGTTTTAAACACCTGCCTTTATAAACACATGTCCATCAAAATTCGCAGCTTATCGGTTTTAGCTACCTGACAAGTTAGCACGCCGATAAGAATTGGCGCCCTATACTAAAACGTTAATGGGAGCGATTAAGCTTAATCGAATCTCGAAGGGATCCCTACACCCAGTCAAGTTAAGTGCCAATTAATCGTTTAATATGCATTTTCGCTTCATTGGCTACTTGAAATTCGCCTTATCAAACGGCATCTTATCGCTTATCGGAGATCTCTCGAGTACCATCTTGCCGCCATGAGGATTACTTATGATTATCTCGATTGGGTCGGCAGTTTAAGTTTCACTGCCCACCGTGACCAGCTAGTTAGCTTCTGCTGACCTTATCACATTCATTATTGTCTGCCCGCAATGATGAGTCGTCCGGATCTGTATCTGTATCTGTATCTGTATCTGTATCTGTATCGGCATTAGAAATTAAGTGGGTATTTTCCAAATGCCCGCACAAAGTCAAAGAAGAGGGCAATATGTAGCTGTAAGTTGTCTTCTGTTCAGATACATCAGTTTGGGCGCGTGATCTACGTATGTATGTTCAACGTTCTATGAAGTGCGTTTGAAGTGCTGATGTGAAGGCGTTCGCTCAGATTGAAGATAGGGCCCAAAATGTGTGTTGGGGTTTCTTAATTAGATATCGCGAAAATCCCCGAACTTGATGGTGTTACATGGGTAAGGTAACTCCAGTTGTATGGATCTTCGTGTGGGTGAATCATAGTAAAGAACATTTCACTGATTTTTTATGATTATCTCTGAGAGAGCATCTTCGACAGGATGGAGCCAATTGACAAGTTTGACCGCTCGTGCCTCGCATTCAAATTTCAGACCCGATCTACATTTATCTGGCAGCAAAGTCAAGTGCACTTCCGATGGCAATCACCACTTCCCCTGGGAACCGGCCACTCCAACCTATCCATTGTAAATCATAAGCGCAAACGGCCGCCTTGTAATTCGCGATCCCAGCGTATTATCACTGCGACATTGTCTATATCATCTTATCCACCAAAACGATCCGAATAATTGCAAATTGTAAAGCAGTAAGCAGTAAGCAGTGAGTAGTAAATAGTAAACAGAGAACAGAAAACAGCAAATGGCGAATAGAATGCGGATAAATGTGGGATCAGCGATCAGCAATCGCGACGTGCCTTTTCGTCATACGGATATGCGGATAAGTAGTACATATATGGCGATAAGTACAAGAATCCAATTAATTGTCAGTTTTTTTGGGGCAGGTGATTCACTTGCGAGCTAAACCACTTCGATTGGCTTTGAGTCACATCAAAACTGATAATAATTTACCTATTATGGAGAGGGCGATGAAATGCATCTTGTACGGTTTACTTTCGTCAAAATTCCTTTCGAAAATCACTATTATGTTTGGTTATATCACTTGCTTGTATGCGTATCACTCTCAACTGATTTTGCTCGGCAAGTATTTCACATATATGTATATTTATTATTTTCTAGAGGCTGCCAGGCAGGACGCAGAACCTTTGCGGTCTCGGATCGAACTCCATCGGTTTTGGAGCGGCACGCGTCTTTTATAACGGAACCTCTAGAACGGAACCCATCGGCAGCGGCGGCGGTCAGGCACAGAATGAAAAGCGGTGCGAGCATCGGCAATGTGCACACGCACACACCCGCAAGGCGCACACCCACACACACACACACACTCGCACACACGGAGACACGTACACAAGCAGCACTGCACTCACACAATTGTACACTGAATTATATGAACGTTGTACAGAGGTTTTATGTGCTCTTCTACACTTTTTTTTTTTTGTATTTTCGTGGGTTTTCAGTTTTCCCGCCCCGCAAGAGGGAAAATTATCAACCGACCGATGGGCGGATTAAGCAATAAAGCCGGCAAACGAGACGAAGGTGAAAATTGCAATTGCCGAGCTGCGCAGTCGACGTCGCGGCTTAGAAGCTGATTAATTGATAAGCGGGCAGAGAAATGCTAAACGAACGGTAATTACCAGCTGAGTGAGAGCGCGGGAGCGCAGCGCTCTCTCTCTCTACCACACTCGCGAAAATGTACACTGAACTAAAAACAAAGCCTGTTCTATGAAAAATATACACTTAAATATTAATGAAATGTTATTTCCTCATTTTTGACCAGAGGGAGTTATTAGTTATGATTCAAATAAAATAACATATTTACATACGTATGTATTTAGCACTGTTTTAGTTGGATTAGAAAATAGTTAGCAAGGAAACGATACTACCTGGTTTAAACAGCAGTTGACATCATTTCCAATATTTTGTATCCATCAAAACAAAAGAGTAAATATATATAACTATCTTATTAAAAGTATTGTCAAAATTTGCGCGAGTAATTTGAGATCCCATTTCTATTACGATTAACATGCATGCGCGAATTCTTAAGGTTATTATTATTACCTAAAAACAAGTGCAGTGAACACTATTTATAAGGGATATACATATATAGTTTGTGATAAAACAATAAAACAACCTAAATTTCTGATTCATGTTACTACACCTTTTACCTAGTTATTTGATTGACCGAATATTCTTCGCAGTGTATTTCACGGCGAGAGGAAGTGACGTACCTGTCGCGATCGAGATTGTCACATTTTGGCAAATAAATTTCAGTTGATCCCGCCACACGGTTAAAATTAGAATTTAAATTAATTTAGTGCCCGAAGTGACCAATTGCTGCACTGCAATTGCCATTGCACCCGAACCCGTGAAATGCTCGGATCTTTTCAAATCCGATCGAGAAACGAACATAATGCTAATTGAGCGGCACAAATGCTGGGGTGCGAGCGAGATGGCGCGAAGGGTTAGGGGAAGGGGCTGTCGTCGCTGATCTTTTCGCTCTTTTGTTGGCCCTGTCGACGTCATTAAAGTGCAGTTAATGTGCCAAAAGGCTGAACAAAAGTCAATGTCAAACGGCAGCTGCTCTCATTTTCCTCGGCAAGGGAAAAGCGGTCGGAAAATAGTGCGGGTAAAGTGCGGGGAAAAGGGCGAGGGAAAATCAAATCAGAAACTGCATTTCCGCAACAAATCGCCGCTTGGCAGTAATAACCGTCAACACGAGCGGTAATTTATGACTATCGAAATGCGAATCTGGATACCCTGTAGCGAAAATGTTTACGACATTTTAACGGTATCTGCCTGGGAAATGCGAAAATGACGAGTACAGGGTGTTGCATTCGCACAGAGACATGATTTTTCAACTATTTACAGGCATATAAAGGATTTAATAGTTCCCATTAACTGACTGGCCATGAATTTTTATAATCTGTTGGCCCATTTTCACCGCACAAATGCCTAAATGTCATGCGATTAAAATACAGTCGAGCTTCTTGACTTGCCCACTCTTACTTGCATTAATTAAGACTAAAGTGCACAAATATATTTCATAAAACAATCATAAAAAGAAAGCAAATATGTGGTTACATCCTGAATTCAGTACTTTGCCAGATTTTCGCTGTCCGATCCGCTGAAAATTGATGGAAATAAGATTATAAATAAACTGCACTGCACCTTTATCGGCCACTCATAATCAAATGCAATCCATGAATGGAAGGGCAAAATAGAACAAAAAGAAAGGAGAAAGCAAATTCAACAAGCGTGTTGACAAAAAGCGCCAACGACGTCACGCGATTTGGGGGCAATCAAAGGGGCAAATAAAACACCGCATGTGACAAATTGCGCCCACTCTTGACCCCAGCGGTCGCTGCAATTACATACACAATTACATTAAGAAGCGTGGTGGCTGGTAATTCTGCAAATTAAAATCGAATCGAATCAATTGAAGAGCACCGAACGAGCGACGCAATCTGCTAATGGGCGAGCAATTCAATTAGGTTGTTAGCAGACAGCAAACCAAGTGAGCAGTCAATCGGAGACAGTCATAAAAGTTCGTCAACTTAATTTAAAATTTGCATGATCTTATCAGCCATTTGAAATTCAAATTGTAACCGCATAGCGCGCTTAAAATACAACCCTGTTCATTGTGAACCAACCACTTATAGCCGATCTGGCAACGCCCTGCGAGCTGTCACTAGACAGCCCTGCCACTTTACTGCCTGTCAGATCATTTGTCAGTCGCTCTCAAGCAAACCCTGTGTTATCAAGCACAAATCATTTATCGAAAAATAAGTTTTTTAGTTTTATAAATCCATCGCTTGGGCCCAGCACGCTCAAAAACCCAGTCGAAACCCTCAAAAGTGGCCAGCAACGCGCGCCGATTGCTTACGGGTGGCAACTCCAGTAGAACGTTGCCGAGCTGCGAAAGTGTGCAAAAGCAAAACGAAGAGAACGCAGCGCAGCCGAAAAAAAATTGAAGCAGCACTGCACGCGATATATTTTGTATTTTCAAAGGTTAAAGCCGCATTCAAAGGAATCCGCCGAGCGCAAACGAAGTGCAAAAGTGCCGGTCAGCCGTAAGTTTTCAAAAATTTGCAGTCTCTTGTGTATTACAGCCGCAACTAGTGCTGAAAAAATTTTGCAAGAACCGAAAAAAAAACGAAAAAATTTTGCACATCGGCGGCGGCGGCTGTGACGTCGACGCCAGCAGCAGCGCCGCCTCTCTGCCGGCAGCAACAGCAAAAGGGAGCAGCTGAAAGAGGAAAACTGGTAAAATACAAAAGGAAAAGAAGGAAACGAGAAAAAACGGCAAGCGGCTACGCAACGCTGATGGATTTTCTCTGTGAGAAAAGCGAAAAACGAAAGCAAGTGTGGAAATTATGTGTAAATTCGGCATGTGCCGTTTCGTAGTGTGCGTAAAATTCTTATTGGAAAAGCGTGTTCATCGGTGTGAACGAACGAACGAAGCATTTCCGCGGCGAGAGAGAGCGAAAGAGAGCGAGAGCGCACACGCTTGGTGGTGCATGTGTGTGTGTGTGGCGGCGCGGCGAACTCACATACACAAAGGGAGAGACAAAGAAGAAGAGGAAGCACTACGCTGCTGCGCTGCCGGCTAATTCACTGGCGCAGTCGACGTCGCTGCCAGCTGCATTTTGTGTTTAGCCAGGAATTTTCTGGCCCCCAAAATAACTTCAAAATTTTCCTCTACTACTTTTTGATTAGTGCGTCAAAATTGAGTCTCCCACTTCCGAAAAAAAAATTCGAAAATACAAAACACCCAATCATTCCATATTTTCATTGCTTGCAGGCAACATTTGAAGCAGCCGCCAAGCAAAAAGACTGATTTGATTACAAGTAATTAGGAGCAGGAACACGAGGATTCCGCCACTGCACACTGAATTGTGAGCATACCCAGCCCCAGCCATAACTAGCAATATCTATAGCCCTAATACCTCCACGTTTCCCCCTCAGGAGCCCCAGATAACGCGGCAAACTGCAGTCGACGGGGAATAGTCGGGAGTTGAAGGCTGGGCAGCAGCAGCAGCAGCAGGAGGGACAGGGACGGACGACGAAGAACCACCAGAACCAGAACCAAAACAAAGCGGATAAACCAGGAGGCACTGCGTCCGGCAACATGGAATTTCTCCTCGTGGAAGTTCGGCTCGACAATGGCGCCTACTACAAGGTGAGTTGATTCAATTGGAAGAGAGGCGGCTTTTCGCGAGAGGGGGTGACAAAGAAGAGAAGAAAAAGGAAAACTTAGGCAAGGAGTTGGGGCAGCAGCTGCCTCAGTTTCTAATTTCGTGGATTTTAGCTTTATTTCTATAAATAAACAGCAACATTTTGAGTGGAGGTGGAGTCTCGACATCATCGTACCACCACCACCACAACCACCACCAACACTACCACCACTACACTAATACCAGCGCCAAAGCCAATCTGCATACACCAACGCACTCACGCACACTGCGTTGTGGGGGTGCCGACGTCGATGCCGACGCGGACTGCGCCGCCCACTGCGCTGCTCACTGCGCTGCCCACTGCGCTGCCCACTGACGTCGTCGAGCATTGGGTTTTGTTATTTTGGTGACTTCCCTTGCTTATCGTTGCAATTTATAAAGTTAAGACTCGATTCAACCATCTTATTTCGCGGTTAAGTGATTTGCCTGAATTGATTACAGGTACACCAGGTTTTAGGACCTCGGATCTTTAGGTTTACGAACGAAGTTTTGTCTTTAATCCATTTCCTAATACTAGGTTTTGATGTGTTTTATTTTGCACTTTTTAAACATTCTACAAAAGCTTCGGTTTATATGCATAAATTTTCATATTTATACTTAGACCTACCCAATGATAACGGAGGCCTATCTGTTTTTAATAGATTATAGCGAGATTAATATGGATCTTTATGACCTAATAGCGTCATATTGCAAAACCAGATAACATTGCCTCATACTTTCAATTATTGTTTTCATACTTTTGCAAGGGTTCTTGGTACTTATCCTATCATTACGCATTAGATTCTGGGAACCGTTTCGATTTATGAATACTTTGCATAGCTGTGCGTTTGATTTCAGTACTGCACATAAAGCCACTCGATAGGGCGACTTCCCTGTTTCTGTTGATGATTCAGCACTCGGCTGTTTGCATTTGGGATAAGGTTCTACGACTACTACTCGCTTATCGGAGATATACGGTTTCCCTCGCTGATGCCTTTGCGCTTCTCGATTTCACAATGCTTGTCGGGCTTTAGTTCATAAAAATATATTGTATATACATTAGTTTGCAGCCCATGATGAGCCCCAGATGAGGTATATCATAGGCAATGGCCACATTAATGACACACATTTTTCTCTCTCTACTTCTATGCCTTCCGATGCTGGCCCTGTCAATGCTCTTGTATTTCATCCGTTTGCTGCCTGCCTGCCTGCCGCCAACAAAAAACTACAACTGCAAACTGAAAACTGAAAACTGAAAACTGCGACGACAACAACCACAGGGCCAGGTGACAGCTGTCGGCGATGATGGCATCTTTGTGGATGTGGACGGGTAAGTTTGTACAAACAAACAAATCTGCGAACAGGGCAAACAACAACTTCTAGACCAGCGTATTTTCTAACTAATTTGCAACGATTAATACAATCAAAGCAGCAGCAGCAACAACCACCGACGCGACTTCTTGGCATCCGAATTAGAAATTAGAGATTCTGGGCACGCATCATTTGTGTCGTCCGCCATCCGCCATCCGGCAAACCACTTCCCGCCGAAATCCCCTACTGCGGACTCACTAATTTGGCGCAATTTGTTAAACGCCAGTGCCGCTGCAGCAGTTTCTGTTGCTATTAGTTTCTTAAAGAAGAAAAAATGAGCAAAATCAAATAAAACTGCTGACTGACAGACTGACCAACGCCATACCCAACTGTCCGCCCCACTGACTTGGGAAGCTCCCGATTCCCAGAGGCAATCCTCCCGAGCAGAGGGAGCAGGGGATGGCTTCCATCTCTGCCAAAGCTGTCAAGTGCGAACGACAAATGCCACTAAGCAGCGGCGCTGAAACGGCGGGCAGCGTCAAAGGCGCTACTATTTTTAACCGCGGAAAGAAACCATTTATAATTACTCATTTTGAATTCGGTTATGACGCTCTTGCCGAACGTCTTGTAACTGAAATGCACCCTATTTTCATAATTTTATTTTGTTTATAATTTACCGCGTATCTGAAATGAGAACTTTGATTTATTCACATAGCACATCAATTTAGTTTGGTGTCTTGGAGTTTAAATATAGTTCTTATTGTCTATTTTTAAACGGCCCAAAGGTACTCTGATATGCTCTGCAACACCGTAGTTTAAAATAAAAATTAATTTATATATTTCTATATGTTATTGTAGTAAAATCAAAAGGGAACACCGCTGTCGTTAAGCGTTTGTTAATTGATGCCGTTTAATGTCCGTGTTTCTGTTTTTGTTTTATGTGCCTGCTGCATTTCTTGTGACGTTTTTGGAACAAAACTTTTTTTTTATTGTTTCTTGATTTAATTTTGTTGTCTTCCATCTCTTCGGACACACCGAGATCCACTCGAGCCGAGCAGCTGGATCTAAATTTAGTTGCGCCACTATCCTGTCCGACTGTGCGGCATTTCCGATCTGTGTTTCTGGGCGGGATTAGGAATGGGTTTTGCCAATCGGAGTAGGGATGGACGTGGGTCCACTGTGGCAACCCCCACAATTGGTTGTTGCTGCTGCTAGTTGGCCCTCGGCCAGCGGAGCAGCTGCCGCCAGAGAATATGCAAACACCTGTCCGCAGAGCTTTATGCAAAGAATAACAAGTGCACCTTAATTAATTAATTATGCCTTATCCGCGCACGCATTGTTGCAGCGTGCCCGAGGTGATGAAATATCCATTTGTGAACGTTCGTCTGCCGCCCGAGGAAACCGTCGATGTGGCCGCCCCGATCTTCGAGGAGGGCACGGAGGTGGAGGTGTTCACGCGCACGAACGAGCGGGAAACCTGCGGCTGGTGGGTGGCCGTCATTAAAATGCTCAAAGCTGACATCTGTGCGGTCGCGTACATCGGTTTCGAGACGCCCTACACCGAAATCTGTGAACTGGGCCGTCTGCGCGTCAAAAACTCGAATCCGCCAATTACAGACAAGTCCTTCTACCAGTTTACGCTGCCCGTGCCCGAGGAGTTGCGCGAAGAGTAAGTGCATTTGCTATACCCTTTCCATAATCAGAAGTAAAACCATGCTTTTGCTTTATAATAGAGCCCAGAAGGATGGCATACACAAGGAGTTTCAGCGCTCAATCGATGCCGGCGTCTGCAACTACAGTCGCGATCTGGACGCCCTAATTGTCATCTCCAAGTATGAGCACACTCAGAAGCGTGCCAGCATGCTCAAGGATATGCATTTTCGTAATCTCTCACAGAAGGTGTGTACACATACGCAAGGCATTTGATTCGTTTGTCTTAACTCTAATCTTATCTAAAGGTTATGCTGTTGAAAAGGACTGAAGAAGCTGCCCGTCAGCTCGAAACGACTAAACTGATGAGCCGTGGGTAAGTTTGACATAGATATGTATATCCTATATCCAAATGCAATTACAACCTTGTTAATATTATGCTACATTATCTATATAGCAACATAGCTCTTCAAATTTTAATTCCCGCAACTACTATCGTTTTGCAGAAACTACGTTGAGGAGTTCCGTGTGCGTGACGATCTCATGGGCTTGGCCATCGGCTCGCATGGCTCGAATATTCAAGCGGCACGCACGCTGGCCGGCGTCACCAACATCGAGCTGGAGGAGAAGTCCTGCACATTCAAGATCAGCGGCGAGACCGAGGAGTCTGTGCAGCGTGCCCGCGCGATGCTCGAATACGCCGAGGAGTTCTTCCAGGTGCCCAGGGAGCTGGTGGGCAAGGTGATCGGCAAGAACGGGCGCATCATACAGGAGATTGTGGACAAGAGTGGCGTGTTTCGAATCAAGGTGAGTGCTGTGAGTATTGTGCGCTAAACGAGGGCCAGTTTTAATCTGTATCGGTCAGATCGCTGGCGACGATGAACAGGATCAGAACATACCACGTGAGCTGGCGCATGTACCCTTTGTGTTCATTGGCACCGTGGAGAGCATTGCGAATGCCAAAGTGCTGTTGGAGTATCATCTGTCGCACCTGAAGGTGAGTTGTTCAATCATTGTTTTTTGCGATATTCTGCTTAAACTAATCCGCCCGTTTCGTGTCCTGTTCCGCAATAGGAAGTGGAACAGCTGCGCCAGGAGAAGATGGAGATTGATCAGCAGCTTCGCGCCATTCAGGAATCCTCCATGGGCTCCGCACAGAGCTTCCCAGTGACGCGGCGCTCTGAGCGCGGCTACAGCAGCGACATCGAGTCGGTGCGCTCCATGCGCGGCGGTGGTGGCGGCCAACGTGGTCGTGTACGCGGACGTGGTGGTGGCGGTCCTGGAGGCGGCAATGGCCTAAACCAGCGTTACCACAACAATCGCCGCGACGAGGATGACTACAACTCGCGGGGCGATCATCAGCGTGACCAGCAGCGTGGCTACAACGATCGCGGCAGTGGCGACAACACTGGAAGCTATCGCGGAGGCGGTGGTGGCCCCGGCGGCCCCGGCAACAACAGGCGCGGCGGAGTCAACCGCCGGCCGCCACGCAACGACCAGCAGAATGGCAGGGACTATCAGCACTACAACCACACCACCGAAGAGGTGCGGGAGACCCGTGAAATGAGCAGCGTGGAGAGAGGTGAGTTACGCGAATCATGATGCCAATTAACCAATTAGTTCAATCAATTTATTTCGCGCGCTCAAACAAGATACAAAGTGAATACTCGATCCGATCCCCTCCCCCTCAAATGGACATCATGTGGGGTCAAGAATACGAGAATCTGTACAGCAAGTTTATTAGTTATTAAAGAGTATTACATTAAGGACTGTGTCAAAATTTTCCTATATTTTTAGGATTCTGAATAAAACGAATGAAATCATCTTAGTTTTTTGTGTAAAATACCAAAATAAACTTTTTAAAAGTGAAATATTACACACATCTTCTATTATTATTTAATTGAATTTGAGCTTATTTTCGCTTTGTCCAATTATATAGTATGTAAAATAGAAACAGAGGTCTAAGCTTTTGTTTAAAATGAAATAAATATTAAAATATATATTTTTTTCATTTTATTCAAATTTGAAGAGACTTTTGCACAGACAATTAAATTATTGCTTCCGATTAATAGTGTTTTGGCTCAATACCGTTGGTGCTGAGAAAGTAATTCCTTTTATATAGCCAGCAGTAATCTTAGCCCCTATGCCAGTCTACGCCTGATAACTTAACCATTATCCTCTTCTCCGCAGCGGACAGTAACTCATCGTACGAGGGTAGCTCGCGGAGGCGCAGAAGGCAGAAGAACAACAATGGACCCAGTAACAGTAAGTAGAATGCCACAGGGGTGAACTTACCCCCCAATTTACCTGTGAATTCATCCTGTTGTTTCTGCAGCAAACGGAGCGGTTGCCAACAACAACAACAAACCGCAGTCGGCGCAGCAGCCACAACAGCAACAGCAGCAGCAGCAGCCGCCGGCGCCAGTGAACAAGGCGGCACTAAATGCCGGAGATGCCAGCAAACAGAACAGCGGCAATGCGAACGCCGCTGGCGGTGCGAGCAAGCCGAAGGATGCCCCACGCAATGGCGATAAGCAGCAGGCGGGCACACAGCAGCAACAGCCATCGCAGGTACAACAGCAACAGCAACAGCAGCAGCAGCAGGCGGCACAGCAGCAGCAGCAGCCGAAACCGCGACGCAACAAGAATCGCAGCAACAACCACACGGACCAGCCATCCGGTCAGCCGCAGCTGACGGAGAATGTCAAAAAGGAGGGCCTGGTCAATGGCACGTCCTAAGCCGAGTGGCCAAAGCGGTAGGAGGAGCAACAGCTCACAGATGGGTAAAACAACATGAACACGAATTGCACATCGTTCAACGGAGTAACAATGTGTATGCGCAGCGGGGTCAGTTTAATATTCATGTTGATGTCCCTGAGTATAGCCGCCACACAACACAACAAACAGCAACACAACAACAACAACACAACAAACAAAAAAAATTGAACAACATCAGACACTAGAACAACAACATCAGTCAACAACAAGAGCCACTAACCAATTGTTTGATAACCTATATGAGTAACTAAAAGAAAGGAAGCGAAAAAATTAAATACATGAAATATGTAACAAATGTAAAAGCATACACTAACACACACACACACTCACACACAAGGATACACTCACACACAACCACACACAGTTCGAATTATACACAAAAAGGAGAAAGAAATAAAAGAAAATTCATGCCTAGGCTTATAATTTGAATTGAAACTAAAAAAGCTTCAATAACAATCAAAAAATGAATTATATTTATGTATAAAAGAAACTCAAAGGCAATTATTAACAAGCAAAACGAACGAATTGAAAGGGAAACATTGAATATGTAAACTAAAACTTTAACTCTAATCCGGGCAACTAGCGTAGTTTTTCGAAAAGAAAATCTAAAGAAAACCTGACGAAATGGGCGCTTCTAAAGTGCCCCTTGCGTCAACTTGAAAAGTTTCTAGTTATATGCATATTATAATAAAACGAGAATAATATAATTGCATTTTTGTTTTGTTTAAATTAATTTTAATTGAGTCTATCATGTGTTTTTTTGTGTATAATTCGTGCATTCAACAACTTAATCGCCTAGCAGGTTTTTCTATATTACCATTATTTTTGTATTATTATATTTTAGTTTACCAATGTAAATGCCCACGCGCGTTTAGAAGTTGCTTATAAAATTCAACAAAGTAAATGAACGCGGCTCCAGCCAAAAGCCACGGCGAACAATTTAATTGGCAGGTGAATGTCTGCAAAGGACGTGTTCGTCGTGAGCTTTTGCAGCGTTTCATTGTTTATTTTGTTTGTTACAACATGGAAATCCTCTCTTATTTGTATAATGTTGTATTTATTTACTATTATTAACACATCCACACCACACACCATACACCATACACGCCACACTCATCCGCATACTCCATTAAAAACCGCACGAACATCAACTCTCACACACACGCGCTCGCTCATCTCATACAAACCAGAAGGGAAACGCATTGAATTTGATTTTGTTTTATAAATATATAATTTACTTCGCCAAACCTACAAAGCGTATACTAACTTAGTCCTCTATTAAATACTCTTAAATTATTTAAAACAAGTAACGTGCAGAGTCATCGAGAAATGCGAATCATTTCAATTGAACCATAATGGGAGACCCAACTAAGGAATATACATAGATACGATGTAAAGCCACCATGAAAACCATATAAGAACAAACAGCAAGGAGCAAAACAGAACAATTCTTTCCTCTCATTTGGAAGAACAGTGTCAATAATATGTAAGAAAGGCAAACCACACATTTTAACATACATTGAAGAAGAAGGAGATAACGATAATGGTACCGATAAAGATAAAGATAAATCTAAATAATGTTGTGTAATTCAAATTAAATAAAACAGAAATCCAACAAATGAAAACTGCATAAAAAAAACGTAATAATATAAATATAATGAGAAAAATGTGCGATTTAAATTTATTATTTATATAAAGATGAACTTATAAAGAATAGAAATATAGCAAGTAAATTTTATTAATTTAAAATTTATATATATAAAACAAAACCAACCATCAAACTAAAGACGTTTTCACTTTTTTCGTTTGTGATTATTCGCGAATATGCGGGTGTATCGTATCGCTACAATTTATTCATTATAAGCTGGAAATTCAAAAATTAGTTAATAGTTAGTAGTAGTTTTCCGAATACAAGCAATGCAAGCTGCCGTGCATATGGATCTTCATTGATTTTGAACAGTTTATATTTCTCAATAGATATCCATTATGATGCACAGATTGCTGCCACAATGATATGATTATTATATGATTAACAGTGTAGCAACTAATGAAGTCTCTTCTAGTTCTGCTCCAGATTCCTGGCAATCCGTTGTGGTTATGAGCAAGTGCCTCCGCCATGTCCTGAGTACGTTGCTTTAGCTTGTCGCGGCGGCAGTGAAGATAGTGGCTGTGAGTTGTCAACGGCGATAATTGGCTACACAACCAGCTAACCACACTGCCAAAGCGCATAGCCAATTGAGAATACTGGATTGGGTTAGTTCACTAATTTGTTTAATTCGTTCGGCATCTTTTTGGTAGAGATACTTGCGGAAAAGGTTACCGTTTAAATATCTTGTGCAAAAGCCGAATTCGCTGTAGCCTCACCATCTTGCGGATGTTTTGCGAGCAACTTCAGTTTCGGGGGAGCTTTTTTGGCGCATCGAGCGCCACCTTCTGGCCACTGTGGGGATGGGGGGATGGCCGCGGTATGCTGCTTTTTATGCTACGTTGCGTGTCGTCAAAAGCTCTTGGGGGGGCGGCAGCGGTGGGGGCGTGGCAAGAGTGGTCATATTCATGGCGCTGTAAAATATGCAATGTTAGCTTTCAGTTTTCAAAATAAATTTCAAATTTGGGCGGATTATGTTGGAGTTGTTATGGTTAGAGTTACCCTCTGATTTTATGGGTCTGCATTAGTCTGCCACCTTCTAAAGTGGCCATTATAAATAATAGATAAGTGTGCGCAAGCCAAATTAGAAACCTCCGTGGCACAGCTGCAATCATTATAATTGCGCCAATTAGAGTTCGAGTGCTCAAGGTCATCGCAAGCTCCGCGATGTCGTGGCTAGGAAACCTTGCTCCCGAAGGTCTCAACTCGGTGCTTGCTTTTCCACGCTTCATTGTTGGCTGCCCTCAAAAAATTCCCTCTTGGCAAAAAACATTGAATGAAACCACATCTCGTACATATACAGTTCAAAACTCTTCATAGAAGATATTCCATATTTTATTATATTCTTTATTTAAAAAGGCAGTGTCTTACAAGTATGTAGCTTAAAAGTAAACTTATTTATTTCTATTTAGTTTTAGTTTAAAAATCAGTTTGAGAATATCGTTTGGGTATATCGCACTATCACAAAAATTGCATATTTCATTTATCGCATTTTCCTGCATTCGGGAAGATTGTACGTTCTGGAATGTCGTACCAGATAGTGCATTTACATGCTTCAGATAGTTTCAGTGCAAATGCACTCCTGACACGCAGCCCAAAACCTTCAAAGGATGCATTTTATCGTTAGATATATATACATACAATATATATATATTTTGAACTGAAACAAATACCAAAATCATGTTCGTCACGGCGCGGCGTAAGTTTTTTGTTTTTTTTTTATTGCATTTTCGTGGGGCAGTCTATCGATCTTCTGGTTGGCTATTGCTTGGGGATTGGATGCGACAAAGAACCGAAAACGAAGGCGTAACTCCAAAGAAACAAAGAAGACTCATGCAGAACAAAAGTGAGGTGGAAACTGGACTGGGAGTGGGAGTGGGACTGGGAAGTCGAGTACAATGAACCATGAGCTGGGAACCCGATCACCAAGCACCTGATAAGCAGTCGCAGGTGCCAAGGTGCGCAGCTGATAGTGATAAGCCACAGCCAGCGGCGGATTGGAGCGAGCGATCGAGTCGAGTACATACGTGTGTGTATGTATGACTCCGAGAGGGTGTGTGTCACAAAGTGGGTCGATGCGGTTCGATGATTGTGGATCGTCGGTTGCCGATCGCCGATATACCGCCGGTTATATACAAGTCGTTTGTGTGTCACAAAATGTCAATCGAACTGAGTTTCTATGCTCTGGCTGAAAAGGCTGGGCGGAAATGAAATGAAATGCACCCCAGGCAGCCCATTTTCCAAAAAGGGGGCAGATAAGATAAGATGGGCGATTATAAACTGATTGCTCAGAAAATAATCCATTGCCAATGCTTTCTGGAGCAGAGATTCGTTTGAATTCTGGCAAAACAGACGCAGTTTGCCAGCAGTTTGGCCAATGCAGCCTTCAATTTCGACTTGCTTGGCTGCTTTTTACTTGACTCGCGGAGGTGTGGCGCAAAAACAGAAAAACTAAATCCAAAAACGAGGCCAAAACATTGAGCATTGAGCAGGCATTGGGCCCAGCCAGCAAACAAAGGCCAGAAGGGAAGCAGGAAGGCGCAAGACCAATGCTAACAATGATTGCAGAGCAAAATCCATAGCCATTAGATCTCGAGTGGAGGAGCGCAGCGCAAAACTGAATTTTCGCAATTAAAGAACGTTACCAAACACACACACACACACACTGCGTATACGTGATGTGTCATCTATATGCATACACTGGCGCGTATATAGATAGATTGAAATATCTGGCAGATAATAAACAGTTTTAGCTTGTAAAATTCATAAAGTGTGTGTGTAACCATTTAGTTTTTAATCGCGTGCCAGCCAGCAGTGCAATGCGTCTGTGTGTGTGTGTGTGTGTGTGTGTTCTAATTTCGAAAGAACAAGAGCTCTTGGGCAATTAAATAAATTATTGTTCATTTGTGTCGCTGTGTGTGCGCAAGTGTGTATTGATAAATGAAAAGCTAGCTCATGAGCTTACAAAGCGTTAACTGAATAAAGAAACCAAATGTGCTTCCATGTGCCAGTCAAATCGCTCGTTTCCATGTGCGTTAAATGGGTTACATGGTCGACCTGGCAGTTGAATGAAAAATTTCTAAAATGCCCCAAAACACCATCTTCACTCCCCATTCACCAAAACGGCCTAGTCTCAGCGCTCCTCTTTATGGCCCACTTAGTGGCTCAGTTATAATTTCATTAGGCAAATGCTGAGCATTTTTCATTAGCACTTCGTGAACCATTGGCCCATTGGCCCCCCCTCGGCTCCTAAGCCCCACCCCCTTTGCAACCATCGTGCTGGCCAACACGTTTACTTTTATCTGGGTCATAAAAGCTGCCAGTGCCAGAAAACAGAGTTTCCAAGAAGTTGTCGTCACCGGAAGTGACCCGAAGTGTTACCAAACTAACGCTACCTAAATAAATTGCTGTTTGACTTGAAATTTGAATTTGAAACCCTTGCTTGAACGTGGAATGCCCGTTTGATTTATACAAGTATATTTTGTATATACAAGTTTTTACTTAAGGCAACAAAACATAATTTAGCAATAAAATGACTGTGAAAGCCGCCATAGCCATTAGAAGAGTATCGCACAGAGCGCTACCCTGCCTTTCATTTCGTTGGGTCGCATGATCAGCCGCACAAAACGAAAACGAAAAACACGCACGGCACTTATTATCTGCTAAATACACACTCGACTGACTCAGATACAGATACATCCATGAAATTCCGTAGGCCAAAGCACGCGCGCACCCGCAATGGAGGCGGTTGAAACCTATCGCTTGGCGAACACTGCGTATACGTAATCACAGAAGCGGAATGCTTGCTATTCGATTCTTTATCTGCAGACGGGAAAACAACAAAACTAAGGCAGCCCCTTGTCTGGCTGGCTAAATTTTATACAAATGATTTTGTGAATGATTTCCGATTTTGGGCGTTTTTCGTCCGTATTTTTCGGAAACCGATCGCGCCCGGCTGGCAACAGAACGATATGGAAATGTGTGGCCAGCCAGCCAGCCAGCCAGCCAGCGATTAGCGGAAAGTAAGAAATTCCACCAAGTTATCTCGCTTTCCGTCACCATTTTCGTGGCTGCATAAATGCCCAGCGGCATTTTATGTATATGTATAAATAACAGAGCCCCTCAATTGACGCAGCAGCTAACTAGTGACGAACGCTATTCAAGCATACGTTCTTTGCCTTTGGTTTCGATTTGGTGGCGATTTCGTTCGTCTAAAATTAAAAAGAACAAAACGAACTGAGTCATGCGTTAAAGGCGTGATACCTTTTGAAAAAGATCATAAGATCGGCGCTGCGTGCGTATGATAGGAAAACAAAAAAAATGGGGAAATGGGGGAAGCTCCCACCAAAACATTCAGAAAGTTGAGAATAATTTCAAAATGTATACATGGATATATGTGCGTGAAAGGAAGAATGATATATCTAAAATATATGGCAAATATGCAGATTTGGCTTTACGAACTTATTTGCCCCCACTGGGAATCTGAACGGCAAACTTTCTTCGATACAGCTAAATAATGCAGCTACTTTGCGAAAGTTTTCCTGAATAACTGACGACCGAATTCATCAAAGTTTAAACTGTTTTGCAGGGCACAACAAACGGACTGCCACTTGGCCGAAAAGACATCGATAAAACCGAGTGTCTGTGAGAGCGCGATTGTTTGTGTGTAGATTTGCAGGCAGGCAGGCAGGCAGGCTCAGGTTGACCCACATCGTTATAGGCCATAAGCTGTAGGCCTCAAGAATGGGTGTCTATCGTGCCGTCTTTGCCTGCTAGGTGATGTAATAGGTGGCAGGCCAAAGTGACACACCACAGTGCATTGCAGTTGCAACACAAAAAGAAATAGACGGCTCGAAAGTGGGTAATAGATGAGTTATGCAGTCTGCCATAAATTTGTCATCGGCCTGCACTTTAGCCATATTTATAGAGCACTCTTTGAATTAATTCAACGGGAAAAGCTAATAAATGTCAGCATTCTGGCAAATAAATATAGATAAATGTCCCTGCAGCTCTGCCCCACTCCTCTCGTATGTGATTTTCTTTTATTTTCTCTTTTTTCGGTTCTAGCATGGCAACATTTCACTTTTCATTTGCGCCTGCAAATGAACCGCCCTCCAATCCACACCCTTGCGCATCCAATGTGCACTGCATTTGGCCCGGAGCCAAAGAGAATTTTTATTTTTGGCTCCTTGGCTAAGCTCACGACTGCAGCCAGGCCATGGATGGTGCCGTGTATCCAATAGATACCCATTCCCATGCCCATGCCCATACCCATACCCATACTGTGGGGCAAAAGTTATCTAGGTTGGCTATACTATATACATATAAGCTGACGGCCCGACTAAAAATCAATAAGCGGCGTCACGAAGCCCATCCAATTGTAATTATCGAAGGTGCCAAAAAGCCCATTTCGAACTAATCAAACTGCAAATTGCTGCTGGGGGTTTGGCTAGCTACATTCCCACCACCCGCTATCCTTGCAAGGAACTGGGTCATAACACTGACCCAATTTCCACTTTATATAACTGCCGTGGCGTTGGGTGGCAGATCGACCTCCATGCGGAGTAGTTTGCAGGCTGCTGCATTCTCATCTCCCCACAAACGACCTTGCGGTCCGGGCTGAAGGTCGCTGCTGTTGGCCAAAAGGCAACCAAACATTTCGCCACATACAAGTATATACATATGTAGGTACGTATTTCGTTTAAAGAAACATATACATATTTCGAAACTTTGAGGTAGCTGTGTAAAACACGTGATTCATTTGGGTTTTGTTTTTTTCAATTCCATGTGTACAAATCTGGCTTATCAGCTACAGCTAATCACTGTAGTCTGGTATACTGACAAATTAGGAGTCTAGGCCGATACAAGTGGAGCCAACTAACTGTGTTTGTAGGCAGTAAATGATCCATCACAGAATGCCGCCAACAATGATGTCATAATGTATACGTCTACGTATGTACACATATAGTGATGATAAATTCAGTCTGCTGGTTTGGCTGCTGATATCAGTTAAGGTCCAAAATCCAAATGCTAATTCAACGAAAACTCACGGCACTCTGGTAAATGTTTATAAAAACAAAATATACAGCTATTTATAAATTCAGCGGGCGAAACAGACTGCAAAGTCCAAGTGAGAATTGAATTATTATGAATTATTTTTCAAATCCACTGCTTTAAGCTGGAATTTTGTATAAAAACGCTGAAAAAAGTTTTTGTTCAGTTTTGAGAAGGCTGAATGCGGCTTTAAACTGTTTTTTTTTTGTTGCCATTTCATCTTGACATGAAATTAATCAAACGGGGATTTTCGCCATGAATCACAGAAATATTTTCGTATTTCTTTGGTCAAGATAAGCGGATACTTCATTGGTTTCTGTTCGTTTTGAATTTGCATTGGCTTTGGAAATATCTGCCTTTCAATATCTTTTTGTGTTTGCACTCGCCCGTTTTCTGTGTCAAATGCATTTTTCAGTCATCCACCTTCACGCGTTGGGGGGAGAAAAATAACAAAAATCGACCTCATAACACCCACCCATCAACACACACACACACACACGCACACCACAGCAGGTGAATGGCGATTCGAGTGAGTGTGTGTGAATTTGTGCGCTTCTCTATGTACCGATGGCCTTATGTAAAAGTCTGTTCGTTATTTTTACACAAAATATTGCAATTTGCTGTGTTACCCCCACACACACACACACACACACTCATATGCGGGCCCACAGTACGTATACGTACTGTATACTGAGTACTGAGTACTGTATACTGCATACTGTATACTGCACACTGCATGGCGAAAACTGTGCAAGGTCAAGTGGCCGAGTGTGAGTTGAGTTGTTGCTCTCGGATTGCAAGTGCCTGCGATTTAATTGCCTTGCCTGAATTTGATCTACCCTTTCAAGTTGCCGCAAGTCGGGCTTTAATTGTGATTTTTACTTGGCAAGCGCCTCTAACCTATTCCGCAATTAAATCCGGGGTTTTTAGTGCTTCATCGCTTATATAAGATGATGGCAACGAATTGCACTGCGAGCGAGCGAGACAGAGAGAGAGAGAGATGCAAAAAATTTGGGTTACAAGCGACTGCAGCGATACTAAATTTAAAACTGCCGCTGTGCGAGCGAGAGCAAAAAAAAAAGAAAAGGCAGCTGATTGTTTTAAACAAATTGCCCGACTAGACACACACGAAAAAAACCGAAAAACGGCTTGGCAATGTGTGTGAGCTAGCGAAAATGTGTTCGCATTGCACTTCCATTGTTTTTGTGTTGTTGTTGCTTGCATTACAGGGTGCCTCTTTGTTGTGCCATTGCATAATGCACAGAGAATCGCAATTGCAATGGCAGATGTGCAGCTAGTCGACTGATATTACGTATACGCCACCGAAAAAGCCAAGACCTGCTTGCGTTTTCGATTTTGATGGGGGCTTAGCTTGGTGTTGGTGTTGGTGTTGTTGCTGTTTCGGGTTCTGCTTATGGGTTTATGCAATCCAGGGGGTACAAAATCACACTATGGATGTGGGATTTGAGATGGGGGATGTGGTATGTGGTATGTGGTATGTGGGACGTGGGGGAAAAACGCAGTTAATCAGCTGTTCAGCTGGGGATCGATCGACTGTGCGTCCGTTGGCTGTGGGCCCCTGCGACTTCCGCTCGTTGTTGCCGACTCGATGGGGAAATGAACACTGAAGCTGGCCAACGGCAATGGGCCAAACAGAAACGGACGTCGGCGAATGCAGCAGCGTTGGCAGCCAGCAGCGAACACTGCGTCGACGTCGACTGCAGCTGCGTTTTTGGCTTTGCTACTTCTGGTATTCTTCGTTGTTGTAAAAGGAAAACTGTTACAATTTTAGGCCAAACGCGACGCGAACCGATACCGCTTTGATGGCCACGTGTGTGTCTTGTTCTCGCTTGCCAGTGTGTGTGTGTGTGTGTGTGTTTGTGGCTGCAAGTGTGTGGCAAAGACGCTCTAAGGTGAAATATACTAAATGCAGGGCGCAATTTTGTACGAAATGTATTTTTGTCTCTCGCTGCAAATGCAGCTGCCACAACACACACAGCACACTCACACACAAACACACACCGAGCCACGTATATACTATTCGCTTCGCGGCTAATAACTAAAAAGTCAAACTACTTTGGTCTAATGCTGAAGCGCAACTGTCAGCTGCTCGGGCCGTTCAAAAAAAGCTAGCTGAGATAAGGCAAAAAAAGCGAAGAGAGCGCGAGCGCGCGCTTTCGTTTAAAGCTCTCTCCTCCCACACACACACACACACACACACACGCGCACACATGCATGCGAACAGCGGAAACCGAAAGCTTTTGCACTTGCACATGACGCAAACAAAAACTATCTAGCTCTTTTTATCTATTCTTCGCCCTCCCCTTCGCTCTAGCTGGCTGCCTCCGTCTCGCTTGCACAGTTGCAGTTTAATGTTCAAGGTGATGTTTCGCTGTGTGCGTGCGTGTCCGTGTGCATGTGTCACAGATTTTTTTAGTATTTCGGTTCTTTTTTTTTTGCAAGAGAGATTCCACAATTATGCGAAATTATCGATCAAATTTTGCTGTAAGGTCAACCTTAAATTGAAAATTCCGCTTTTCCACCGCGAATGTTCCGCCAGAGGCCAACAGCTGGTATCGGAATTGTTAATGGTAATCTCGTCATGCACGACCTGAAGCATATCGTGTGATTAGTGCCCGTGCTGTCATTACAATGTTAGCTCGATAAAACGAGAGCTGGCACACGATCTTGGGCGATAAATGATTTCAAGTGCACTGACAGCCCACAGTGCACACGAACACTATGCATTTTATCTATCTGGTGGGTCTCACAACCAAATTCACAAACTTGGGAAATTTTATGCAGTTGGATGGATGGGAAAATGTACAAATCTACTGATAAAAATGTATAGTCAATAAATTAGTATTACATGTACTATAAAGAAATTTTAAAGTTGCAGTGCAAATGTTTTTAGTTATTTATGCAACAATCACATCTTTTCAATCCGTTGATAGATACTGCATAAGATCTTTCGAACTCATCAAAATCCATCAACTTTAGTATATATTCTTTAACATATATTCACAATGGTTGAAAACCACAGAAGGTTAAAAGCCGCTTTTGTCCAGTAATCTTATACCAATAAAATGCAAACCACTGTTTTGTACGAATGAACCAGTGTGATGGCTAAAAAACGTTTTCAACTATAATTGCCCATAGATTAATGATTTAATTTGCTGACCATAAACTTGTTATTTCCGATGATATATGTATGTATGTACTAAATCAAGAGCTTGATTTCTATATCCCTCGATTGCGTAAGCCGCAGCGCTCAGCTTGGCCATTGTTTATAATTTTAGTGCGAGTTTTTATTGAATTTGACGGCGTTTTACAGGCGAGCACTTCTAGCTTCCAGCTAATCTCCTCATAAAACTTGTCATGAGGTCACCGAAAGGCGAACAAAATGCACAGTGTGGCAAGAAATGTGGCTTTAATTACCCCGCAGATAATTGTTAGACCAGTCCAGAGGGTAGAAATTGATTTCATTCCATGAGTCGAGTGAAAAAATCATTGCACTTCTGTCAACCAGCGATTGCATAAGACACGAGCAGAAAAAGAGACTCTTGAATGCACACATATCGCACCATATACTCTGCACCGTATACTATGGGAGAAGTGGGGGAAAATCCGCTCGGGCGGAAAATCAATTTCGCTTTCCTTGACCTCAAGGGAGAAGAGAACGTGGAAAGACAAAAGGGGAGTGTCGACAAAGGATAATTGACGGTCATTTGAAATGCAAAAGTGACAAAAGTGCCTGCACTGGCTAGCAGGCAAATGTCGAAATAATGTCACCAAGTTGCCTTTGCCTTTGCCATTGTCTTTGCACAGCTGCATTTTGCAGTTCGGACCAAGAACAAGAAATCTTGGCCAAATTCAATTCGCAGCGCATTTCGGCTGGTAGTGTGCAGAGTGCAGTGGGCAGTGGGCAGTGGGCAGTGGTGTGGGCCAAAAAGGCGAAGCGAAGCGAAACGAAAATAGAAAATGCCAAATGGCTTTGCTTTCGTTTTGCAGCACAAGTGCACACGCGACTGGGTGAAAACCGCGAAAACAGATGCAGATGCAGATGCAGAAAATCGGGCGAAAATCGGTCGAAAATAAATATATGTATGTAGTTATATTAATCACAAACAAACAAATCAATTTGCAGCATGAACATCGTTTTTAATTGTTTGTGCCAGCCAAGTCGGCGATTTCTAAAGCAGATCGCTGAAAATTTCACTCATTACTACGGACGGTTTGCTATTTGTGCGGGGCATAATTAATGATTTCAAGAGTTTTCAGAGCGTTGCATTCAATGCGCCCATAATCGCACCTCAGAGCCCCCAATCCCAATCCGATGCCGATGCCGATGTGCGTGGATTACTAAGATAAGATGCATCAAAAATCAAAATGAAAATCGGAGGCAAGCGGAAAAACCAAAGGCGAACGAAAGGCGAAATTATAATTATCAGAATCAGAGAAATGTGTAACAAGAAAATGCTGAGTATAATCATATGCAATTTTTGTCTTCTCACTGATTAGTTTCTTAAACGATTCTTAAGTCTTAAGATTATTTTATTCAAATTCCAATTTATCTCTTTTCACTGTTTTCTCAATTGTTTTTGAAATTTTTTTCTTGGGTAGAAATGAATACTTTGTTGAATCGAACTGAAGCTTATGGCTAAGAGAACGTCATTTTAGTATGGCAAAATTAGGTTTGTAACGAAATGTAATCAACGTGTAAACGAAATGAAAATCATCGATAAATTGGACTTGCAAAACAAATGGTATTATCCTGAGCAGGAAACTGGTAGATCTGAGCACGCACTTACCCTGTAATGACGTTCTTAGTGGGGCATTCTCGGTATCCTTGGAGTTTCTGGAGCAGCAAGGACGCCAAACGGCCACTGGATACCACCAGCTGTGTTCACTTGCTTGCATTTCATTCAAAGCGAGCACAGGGTGTATCCCAATGGCAGTTGCATATGGAAAACTCGCTTTTCGCGCAAAGCTCAGCAGAGACACAAACCGTTTTTCCCGCTTTTCACCAAGCTGCAGACAAAGTTTTCGCAAGAGTTAGCTTCATTTGGCTGCACTTTTAAAATACACGTTTTACAATTTGTTCACTGCATAAGTCACACTTTTATTTTTAAACATTAGCTCACAATGCGCGTCAAATTTCCTTTTATTGCTTTTAATTTTATTGTATGTATCTAACTTCTATGTATCTAAGTAACGAATCGCGTTTTAAGCCGTTGTACATTTGAATTTTTAATTTCACAACGAAATGCAATGGCACTCTGAGTGCATTAGAAAACACATTTAGAAAAACATTATTTCGAAACACATTAAAAAGGCGAAGCGCAATAGGGAATTCTGCAATTTACATTCGAAATTTCGTCCTTATATTTCTTTCGTATTTTTTACTTTTTCTGTGATTTTCTGCTAGTCACCCCACAAGCCGAGCAAGCACGGTACTAAACTTTAATCCTTTACCTGATTTATATCCCATTTATATCGCTTTTCACCATTTGAACTGTGTTCTTGCCTGCATTTTTCTCGATATTTAATTTATTGCACTTGTGCCATCTGTGAATCGTGGGCGCAGCTTTCCGCTGGTCCAACTGGACCTCTTTTCACTGTGATAACCGAAGTGTTTTTGTCGTGCATCTCGTCTCCTTGGTCTTGGCTACAAACAGCTGCCAGCCGACTTGTGGGTTGCTCTATATAGCCGAGTGTATGTGTATGTACATATGTATATATGTACATATATCCCCGATCCCCCGAAATGGGGCGAGTGCTTCCAATATCCTGCTGCTGCCCACGCCTACTGCTGCATGGGTGTGGAAAGGTCAAGGTGCAGGATAACAACAACAGCAACATCAACAACGAGTGTTGCATATGGCAGCTGTGAGTTAGTATTAGTGTGTCCGTATGCCCGCTTGCGTGTGTGTGTGCGTGTGTGTGTGTGCGGAAAGGAGCACCGTTCGTGTCGTTCTCAGCTGGTTAATTATTCAAATTTAATTGCCATATGCTGGCGTGCGTCACTTGAATTGAGTTTTATGTAAGTACACACAACACAGCGACCACCATATTGTTTGTATTTTTCTCCCATTTTCGGGCTGTGTGCTAATCAATTCTCCACACCTGATTTCGCCATTAGGGCGACGCGCCTTTAAAATGAACTTGGAACGAACCGCACACGGGCACAGACAAACACACACACACAAGCGTACGAACTGAAAATAACAGCGAACAGGATACTGGGCACACGGGGGGGATAACTAGGCGTATGCGTGATGCTGACCTCATCGGTCGCCCGCTCGTCACCGAATAAACTTGGCCAACTTGGCCAACGGGGAAGCTGCAGCTGGGCTCGCACAGGTGGAGGTCACGCCCCCACCCCACTGCTTACCGCCACCCAATGACTACCGTTTTCCCGCTACTTCGCCTCCTATCCCCGTAAGTATGCAACAGTATGTGCCTACAACAAAACAGCAAACAGTTGGCCGACGCCGACAGCGACGTCGACTGCGCTGCCTTAAGCCACCCACGCAAAAGCTGCGCTCTCGCTCACTTGCTCTCGCGAATAGCAAAAGCTGCGGGAGCGAAGCTTGCGCTCTGCTCTGATTTTGTTTTTGTCTAACCTAATCAATGGAAAACACACACATACCTGCTCAGCGCGCTCTCTCTCTCTCTCTCTCTCTTCCGCTCTCTCTCGGTTTGCCGGCACTAAAAAGTTTTCAAGTTCAAGTCGGTGAGAGAGAGAGCGCATGTCTGGTTCAGATAGGCTGCCTCGCTCGCACACGCACACATTCGTGCAGTTGCATTTCGATTGTTGTTTCGCCTTTTCGCTTTTTGCTGTCGTCATGCAAAAATCAACGAAACCTCCTCCTCCCCCTGGCCCACTCGGGTAGCCCAGTGGGTGGTTGTGGGTGGCTGCAGGGGGTGGGCCATTGGGCGGTACAGTGGGGCATCCAATCCTTTCGACTTATGGCCGCTCAGCTGAACTGAACTGTCGCTAATTAAATTTCCATGCTGACGCAGCTCGCCACCCTAAAAATAAACAAACAAAGAGATTTTTGTTTAGAACACCATCGATAAAATGCACGCCAACATTATCGATTCCGCCGCATATTGGTTCGTCTATAAACAAACATTTCGCTTTGCCATTCGTTTGCACATTTCATGAAGGCGCAATTTTTGTCGGAATGTGCACACACACCACAAGAACTTAACTTGAAAAGTATCTAGATAAAAGCGCAGTGGGTAATATATAATGCTTAAATGTGAAAATGTTATACAACAATAATTTCAACAGTGGTTTGAATGAAATCTTCCTTAAGATTGGTATGCCTCTTCTAATGTCCAAGATCATTGGCTTTCTACAAACTACTCAGATGACAGAATAGACAGAAATATGTTTCTTTATTCTTGTCAGTGGAAAATTTTGAGCTATGCGTGGAATCGATTTCATGGTTTTTGGGGGATCCGAACTTCTAGCCTTTTGCTGTGTTTACCGTTGAGCTACGGAGTCCATTAAGTAAGAACACGCTGCCGATTAATAAAATGGCCAACAGAAATTCTCGTTTTGCTTTGGCAGGTAGTCGGTCTGGTCGAAAGAGGGCTAAAGGGGGAGGCGGTGATTGCAGTCGCCACTCAGCGTAATCATCAACATCAATTCAATTAAAGCTCCATGGTATATGTATATCGCGTGTGTGTGTGTGTGTGTGTTTGCGCGAAAGATAATAAAACTGAAAGGCAAAACGCATAGAGCAATAATAAGTGCGAATAAGCGTTGCAAATCAAGCGGGGATTCCACTTTATCCGCTCTAGCCAAAAAAAAGTTGAAAGTTCTTAAACTTCTTATATTATCATATCTTTAAAATCTTTCAAAATTCGAATTTCTTGGACTAATTATTGTATTGGTCGCATAGAGTATTCTTTCTGTGTAGATGAGACCCCACCGTGTGTGTGAAAGAGCGCGGCTGATGTTTGTTCGCTTTTTATTCGATTGCCAGTGGATGTTTGCCGTCGCCGCTTTTTGTGTTTACGGTTCGTACTTTTCGCCTCTGCTTTCGCTGTGTTTGGTGTTCCTGCTTTTTGCCTTATGTGCTGCTTTTGCTTCCTCTTTGTTTGCCACCGCACGTGTAGGCGTCTCTTTCTCACCAAACTGGTTTGCCGCACACACACTGACGCACACAAATGCATTTGGGTACAGCACAGCACTATGGCAACTACGTATTGCCAGCTCGCTCGCACTCTCGGTCCAAGTGCTGTATGTACAACTAGTATCTTAACCTTGAACTTGAAACACACAAACACGCATACATACAGGGGCGCAGAAGAGAGAGCGAAACGCTGAAGCACGCGATGCTGTCGCCTCTGCCGCTGCCGACGTCGACAGAGCTTTTGTGTGTGTGTCGCTCTCTCTGCCTAACTCTCTATCTCTCTCGTTCACAGTATTGTCCATTTTGAGCTGCAGCTTACGCGTTGCATACCGTAATATGGCGAGCACCTGGCCATCTCACCGCCCCCCAAAAATATCACCCCTTTCATCAACATCTCCAAACACCATCTATACACTCTCTAACTCGCATACAAATGGCGCCACTGGGCAATTAAAACTGCACAGAAAAAAATGCCCTTAAACAATAAGGTTAGTCTATAACAAAATGTTTCTCGGAATTAGGTTGTCCAGTTTCTGTTATCTCACAAGCTAAATCATAATCTTTTATAGGAATCTTGATTCCTTTAAGGTAAACATTTCGAATCACAACTAATGTTATTAGACTATTGTATCTACTAACCTATTAATACTTTAGTTTAATGTATCAGACATTTAATTGTTTCTCATATTACATTTATATTACGTATACGCCATGATTATCCACTAAGTCTTGGAACTCAATATGATAATCACGCGTTGTCTAGCAACTAAATTAGATAGTATTTCAAGTAGACTTCAATTATTTGTAGATAAGTGAACTGGAATGTTATCAGAGGAAACGAATTGTGATAGATTAAATTTAAGTACGGACTATTCAAATGGAATAATTTTCCAATAATTTTCTTCACTGTGTACCGTGTAGATGACTCTTCCTCCCCATCCCCATCCCATACCCCTTTCTCATCCGTAATTCCGTAATGAGTGTGGGCCGTGCTGAGATGGGGCGAGAGCAACGAAAACAAATTTCGAAGTCCCATTTACCCACACCAATACGAGTGCAGACACATCGATGAGCTCGGATCTTGTGCAAAACGAATACTGCACGCGAACTTGAGTCAAGTTCAAATTTAAGAAAATGGCATTGTGTAGGTTTCCTGTGGTTTTCCACTGCGGCAAGGGGAGGGAGCTGAATTTTCAGTGCCGCCTTTCTGGGCGAACTGCAGTTTACAATTTCACAGAATTGTGTAATCAGTAGATAATCTGAGTCACACATACACACGAACAACATCTGTACATTGGTTGGCTATAGCAATACAGAATATAAAGCGTCGATCTGCTGATGACACGTGATGCAATCGGAAATCAAAAGGCTGACTGGCCGCTGATCGTAAATCTACAAAGTATCCGAATGCTTAGCAATTCTATGAGCGGCTTGGTAGCAAACACGCTTTTTACGACCCATTAAACTGATAGATGCAATTTAAAGTTAAATAAACGCATCGATTGTCGATCTCTTGCTCTATCTCATAGAACAAAGATGTATCTGACAAGTAGTAGCTTCGGTTTTTCAACAATCATAGGCTAGGTCAAATTTATCGTTATATTTGTGCCAGGTTTCAAAGCTTGAATTTTGTCTATGAACTACGAGCTGCGATTGTATTTGGATGTTTTTTTAAATTTTCAAATTGGTTTATAATTAAATCAAAATCAAACCGATGGACAGTGCGACTCCATTAGCGACAATTTCCAGCAAATTAGTGTCTAATTGTTTTTGCCGAGTGAAGTCATAAACAACTTGGAAAGCTGACAAACAAAATGGCAACACACACACACACACACACACACACACACACACACTCGCACGCAAGTAGAGCCATCATCATTTCGCGCAAAGTTCCTGAGAATCATAATTCCCTTTGGCCAAATTCCGATTGGGTTTCGTTTTGGCTTTTGGTTTTTTCTTTCGACTTGTACATATGTGTATAAACGGAACTGTTTAGAAGCTTTTTCGCATTTGTTTTGTTTATTTTCGCTACCATTGAGGCGTTTTTTCGCGATTATGTATTTTTTCTTGGGTTGGCTTAATTTGTGTTGTTTATGTTATAAATAAATTTTGATATTTCTGCAAATTCCGGGCAAAGGAAAACAAATGATTGCGAGAGATGGCCAAAACATATTGGCTGTCATTGTGTGCGTGTGTGTGCCAGAGAGAGAATTTTTGCAAACAGGGGCGTATGTGGGTTTTTTGCAAGGGGATGTGAAAAGTCATGGTAGTGATAATAATAATATTTTCAAACTGAAGAATGAAAGGGTCTTTATTTCTAATATACATATGTAGATATATGTATTTTGAATATACATACATATGTTTCGATTTACAAACACTGGCTTATAATAAAGGGTTCTACGCATCCCAAACCACCCATCCCCTCTTTGGCGCGCCCCTGATATTAAAACTTAGCTTTTAGCAATTGTTGACTGTATTTCTCACAATCACGGAAAGCGGCTGGTAAAAGGGCCGCGGCGGGGGTGGCGTTTTGCCTTTGATGACGCCGTCAAAAAAAATGTTAACTACGACGCAATTCAGTTTACTCACATTCTGTGCTTTCTGCCACATTTCCTTTTGTGTCTGTGTTTGCCGATACATTTTGTTTTTCCAACATGCACTTTGTTCGGGTTTTCTGACGGCAGAAGGGCGAATTTTCCGCCAGGATAGTAATACGTCACTTTTCGCGCAAGAAAAATAAATGAATCCGTAGAAATTCGTCCATCTTTAATTTTAATTTCTTTAACTTGTTTTTTTAGGCTTATTATTTTTATGAATTATTTTTTGGCCTGAGTTCACAGACAACAAATGCGATCGGTTGAAGGCGCCGATGTTCAATGTCCCCGCTTTTTTTCTGCCATGGAAAGTTCTCGCCTCTGCGGCAGCGCAGCCTCTGCCGGCGTCGACGTCGAACTCTCTCTCTATCTCTCTCTCTCTCTCTGTTCGTGAAGTTTTTTCGATTCTTCCTGTTCCTGTTTCTTGGGCCTGCTTTCGAGCAGTTTTGTCTTCCACTTTTGTCCTACTGCCCCATACTGCCCCTTTAGAAAACCCGAAGAGCGCACGAGATTTTCATCGCAATGGCCTTCAAACTGGCTTGGCTCTCTCGCACACTGTGGTCGCCTCTCATGCTCCACTCACCCTCTCCACGATTATTTCATTCATTATTCTCCTCCCCTCATTTCTGCGCACTTTTATCTGTGTTTGCAACTTTTGCTCACTTTTGCTTTTTGCGGATTCCTGTTTTTATTGCGACGCTTTTTCTAGCCGAAGCAAAACAAAACAATTTGCCTGAACAAGAATTTCAAGGGTTCGTGGGGTAGCGAGATCCTCATCCCTTGATCCTAGCGAAAAGCTCCACAGAGCTTTCAAAGTTCGAGCAAAGGAATACCGAGTATATGGACATTTTAAACTGCGTTTTGACTGTTAGGTTACTTGGAACTTTAGATACTAATTTATTTGGAAAATTACTCAATACATCAAAGAATTTAGAATTCTACTGAAATTGCAAATGTGCATAGGTGCACATTATGTGCTGGCTGACGAAATCGACAATCTTAAAAAGTAGTTGTCATTTTAAATTAGTTTGTAAAACAATGCTCACCTTTTATGGTCCCATTTGATATTTGATTCATTTCATTTTATAGTTTCACTGACTTTTTCTAATTGGTTTTTAATTGTTTTATTTTTATGTAGAAACTCACTGGTTTTGGGCACGTACATATGTATATGAAATATTGAAATTCGCTTGCATTCTCAGATCCATTTCGTTTTTTATTTTTCGAGTTTTTTTGATCACACTTTAATGCACTTAAAATGATTTCAATTATGTTCGGCGTAATTACCGTTTCGTGTGTTTATCTTTGATTCTTTTTTGTTGATATGACAGGCACTTCACGTAGAGAATTGAGCACAATTAATTTCTAATTATTTTGCATTGTATTTGCTTTTCCATTTTGAATGGTTTGCTTTTTTGACTGATTTAAATTCGCTGTTGATGTCATTTGCGTGTCTAATTTGTTGCGAATAATGGAGGCATTGTTGGCTGCCTCTTTTTTGAGGTGGGTATTATATGCAGTACACAGCAAAAAGTGTTTAGAATTCTTCTGCTTCCGATTGGGAATTTTCTGGGAATGGAGCGATGTTGACAGTTCGCCTGCCGCCGTTTCAATGCCATCGCGCAGCCCAGCAGAAAACGACAGAGCCGAGCCGTCGTCGTTGCGCCTGATGAAAAGCCCGCTAGCTTTCGACGCGAAGAGAGAAGAAACGAAGTGGTCAAAGTGTGGGAGACAAAGGAAGAATGGGGCACAGAAGAAAGCAGCATACATATGTATTGAGGAGATACATACATATGTACATATGTATATATTGCATTTGAAAGGGAACTCTGGCGAGCTCAGCTCAAGTTCAAGGATGTTATGTAATAAAGCGGAGGGAGAGCGCGCAGCCTGAAGTGGTGGTAGTGCAGTTCCTCAAATCATCGCTGCACAGCCGACGCTCTCGCTCTAAAAATGTAAAGGAAATTTCACTCTCTTCAAAAATGAGTGGGCATTTTGTGACAAAATTGTGCCAAAAGAACACCGCTGTTTCAGCGCTGCCTTTGGTGTGTTTGTCTCATCGATGATTTCCTATGACATGCCATGTTAAGATCAGCGCTAGATTTCTTACAAACTGAGCGGTGATTAAACGCTCCAGATTTGTACTGAGTGGTGATTCACTGATGAAGAAGCGGTGAATGGAGCTGCAGGGCAGCGCTCTCGCAGTAACACACACATGGACAGGTATTCCTAATCTAATCCCCTTTCGCTTTCTCACTCGCCCTCTCTATCGCCGTCTCCCTCTGGGGCCCTACCCCTTCCCCAACACCGTCCGTTTTCCACGTTCTTGGCAAGTAGTTACTAGTTTAAGTTGTGCAGTCGGTCTCGACGCGCCTCGTTTACTGCCACTGGTACAGTGATCACCCGCTAGAGGTGGTCAACGGGTGGAGGATTAATTTACTGAATGCACTTACAACACAGTGATCTTTATCTAATAAGGAGTTTAGATTTATGGCAAAACACACGTACTTTTCAGCTCCTTATAATTCCCAACTAGATTACTTTCTTGGCGATCGAACACCTACCGATGATGCCATTATTTTCTAGCATTCTTTAGGGACAAGCAGGATCCAAAGGATATTTATAAAATATCGTTTTAGCTTTGCTCACAAAATCGTTTTGTGTAACAATTCCTTCGCAAGGGCGCCCACTGTATGTGCAGTGAGTGCGCTGTGTATCTACTGGTTCTGGGCTTTCGTATATAAATATTTATACATTTGTATATAATTAGCGCATTTATTGACTAACTGCCGCTTGCAACACACAATTTTTGTAGTTATTGGAGGGAAATACAATAATTACTTGGCTTACGGGCCCTGCAAAGTGCACGGATATTTGCTGTCATATATCTGACGTAGGTGGGACCTGCTAATACCTACATATGTACATATGTACATTCATACATACTTGTACATACATATGTACATATGTGCATTGTGCACGGTGCTAGGTCATGCGATTTCGATTTCTAAGACTAGGACAGCCCCAAAAACAGAATCCCCATACAGGGTAGGGTATGGTTGCATCTCTTTCTCGCCAGCTACGCCTCCCAAGGGGGGCCTCTGTTTTTAGTAGCACAAACATTGCTGGCATTTCGACTTTAATTTCTTAATTGAATTTGTTTGGGGGGCTGGTGTATGTGTTGGTTTCGCGAGAGACCCAGAGAACGCTGTCCGCCATGTTTGTTTAATTGTTTAATTAAATTAAATGCGCTAAGTGCAACTCTTGCATACCTAGGCACTTTGTAACGGTTGCATTTTTCAGATATATCGCTAGCAGCTCTCGTAGGTGCCATATTTTATTTTCAGGTAAATATAGTTATGTATTCCTTTATTCCTGGTGATGCATGTACATATCTGTATCTATATCATCGGCTATATGCAACAGATGTTAGTGCATGTCGGGCTGTGGACTTTCATAACTTACTATCTCGTGCGCCCTTTTGTTATTTCTTATGTCATGCGCACCATGCCGTTGTAAAGGGTACTCAGATACGGATACGTATACCAATGCAGATACAGATACAGCTACGAATACACACATGCGATTGCACTGGCGCACACCGAAGCTTATATAGTGGCACATACATACATAAGTATATACCCCATATACCAATATATGTATATAACTGCTCGTCCCATGCACACAACCATGACTTGCACTTCCACAGGCACAGTCGCCACCAACTGTTTGCGTCCACTTTTCCTGCTCGGAAGCGGAGGAAACTACTCTATCGCTGGCACTGTGGGGAAATGAACAAAATTGCATTACAGCTAACGAGTGAATTTAGTTACGTATTGAAATTTACTTAGAAAATCGGAAAAGGTCTACAAGTAGAAATGGTGCCAATAAATGTTGTTATCTGCCCGATAATATATAATGCCTAATGGGCTTAAAAACTACAAGTTTTTGTTTCGGATGTAAGAACTTCTCGACTACTTTTAATATTTGAGAACATTCAAAATTCGTTAAGAAAAGTACCAATTTTCTTTTATTTCAATGATCATCATCAGGCGATTGGTTGGTCTATTTAACTCTTCTGTTAGATATTTTTTAAAGATAAATCAAGAAAAAATAGTCCAAAAATGTCATTTGCTACTAAAAATAAACCAAGCTGTGCTCAGTAGCGCCGAAACCAGTGGCTCGCCTGTAAGCTCGTTTTAAATGAAGAGACGTATTTATATCCCCTGCGAGAAATATATATATGTACATATATATTTCTTTGTAGTAATTGCTGTGCGGTCGGAGCTTGAAGCGCATCTATTATAGAATGTGTATTCTTTGGGGCAAAATGTTACAGAGTGGGAGGGCAACTTTTCGCCAGCACTGTGTGTAGGTAGGTAGCTGCTGATTCAGTCGAATTTGCTGCTGCTGCTGCTGCTGCTGCTGCAACAAACGCCCTTACCCATCCCCATTTCGCAGCGCATGACTGTAGTAGGTGACCTTGACAGTGACTTTAAAATATATACTTGCTACAACGCTACATTCGCCCTGCTCCTCTGTATGCGTGCGTGTGTGTGTGTGTGTGTGTGTGTGTGTGTGTGTGTGTGTGTATATATGCTTGTGCGCGTGTGAGACGCCGTGGAATGGAACGGTGAGCAAAAGAGAGAGCTTTCGCAGAAGTGCAGCTCGGTGGTGAATATAGAGTGCAAATGATTCATCGCTACTTGCGACGCGTTGTCTGCAGTCGGGGTTTGTAAAATATGTGCCAGAAATTTCGCTTTCATGTTTCGCTTATTGCCGGGGGAGCGCAGCAACAGAATCGGAAAACAGAAAAAAAAGAGAGCCAGAGGTTAGCTTTTATGCAACGGTATAGCTAATGGGCAGCATATGTTGGTCGTTGCACTGGACGGACAAGTGTGCCAAATGACTCACGGTTTCATACCCACTTCCACTTCCATTTTCATTTTCATTCCTATTCCATTCCTATTCCCATTTCGATTTCAATTTCAATTTCACTTGCATTTGCTATATTCTGGCATTTTCCCAGGCCGACATCGCCTTTCATATTGTGCATTCAACTTTGACATTTGGGGGCTTATAGCACTTTAATGGGGGTGAGGGTGGCATTTATGTGTATGTGCTGACCCCTCTTCAATCACTTCCCCCGACGAAAAGAGCATTGCACATTTTCTGGAAGCGGCTTGGCAACACGGCGTATGAGCAATATTGTGCAATTTTCTCCTATTGATGCAGAATATTGCTGTGACCCAATTGGTGTTTTAATGGCAGACCTAATCACTTTTCTGATCATAACTCAGTTAACGGGGACCCCAAAAATGGCAAGCATTTTCCATTAACTTTGCAAGTCGCAGCGCCAATTAATCAAAATGCATTTCAAGCATGTAAATGTTATTTTCAAAACCAATTAACACAGACACTCACCCTCAACCGCTGAGTTGCACACACCCACGTATAAGCTAAATAAACACAGGAAAATGCTGTTTAAAATTGTTGCTAAAATTATAAAATAGAATACGGAAAAATGCGGTTAAACTGAAAATTGTATCCGTGCGATAATGATTTCGTAGGCAAGCGGAGATGGAAAGATGCAAACGTGGGCAGAGAACATGCGATACAAGTTGGGAATGCACTGAACAAAATTAAAAACACCTAAAGGACGCCGCTTAAAAATAAAATACTTTGATAAAAATACATCGAGTTACAATTGACATTATTATAAGAATTACTAATATACATTTTATATACGATATATGTATATTCCTTGTTTACGTATATTTATGTATATTTGTATGTACATGTAGTCATTCTTTTCGCCCTGTGTACATTCAAATGTATATGTTTCTGCAGGCACCTGTGCAGCTTGTCAGGTGGACTAGTCTCAAAGGCAAGAGGAGCCAAAACATGAAATTGCATTTGAAAATCTAATTATTTTCGCTAGTTTTTCATATCTGCCAAAAAGAGCGTGCGACAGAGAGAGCAATAGAGTGCACATCACATGAGCGATTTGATTTGTATGTGTATGCGGTAACCTTGAAATTCTTAGTTCACCGCTGGATAGAGAGGGCCTGCTTTAGAGGGAGCAAGAGATAGCACGAGAGAGCGAGCGCGAGAGTGGGGGAAATGCAGTTGGCAAATTGCGCTTGTGTGCGTTCAAACTTTTCGCTTTGGTACATTTTTTTTTTTGCGACGTCTGCCCATCTCGCTTGCACATTCGTCATCTCGCTCGCCTAGCATCTTGGTATACCCGTTACTCGTAGAGTGAAAGGGTATATTACATTCGTTGAAAAGTATGTAACAGGCAGAAGGAAGCGTTTCCGATAATATAAAGTATATATGTACATATATTCTTGATCAGGATCAATAGCCGACTCGAACTCGCCTTGTCCGGCTGGTCTTCGTCCGTCCGTCTCAGGAACTACAAAAGCTAGAATGTTGAAACTGCCATATATCATTTCATATTTTATAAGTCTCGTAAATGTCTATCGATTTGTAGTTTTTTGTTTTCCCCACCTTGTTTTGCACTTCCACTAGCTCAATAACGGGTATCTGATAGTCGGGAAACTAGACTATATTATTCTCTCTTGTACGCTCGGTGACTGTTTTTTCCCTATACTTTTTTTGCTTTTCGAGCGCGAATGCAATTCACGTTCAAGGCCATGCCAGAGATATGCATACATACATAAATAGAAATGTATATGGTTATATATAAGGTGTGTCAATGTGCTTGTGTGCATCGTCTGTTGTTACCTATTTTTCAGTACAGCCACAGATACAGATACGAATGACACACGCACACAGCTGCAAGTGCACACAATCAATAAAATACAACTTCTCTGTTTTATCTCTCTTCCGTTCCTTTCTTTTCCTTCCCTTTTCCCACTTTGTCTTATCGCCGCGTGTTTTTCCACTCCGTGTTTGCCAAACATTCAAAAAATAATCTAAAACACAGCAAGGGGTAACGGAAATACTTTCAGCGCAGATCATTTCCGAATGAAAGTAAAGGAAATTGCAAGCTTGGCCAATAATGTCGAAGTCCTAATAGTAGTTGACGTTTAGTAGTTAAGTTTGGATTAAAGTAGAAAATGCACTGTAGAAAATATTTTCACCAATATGGACTATCTGTATGTTCTACATACATATATCTATACAAATTATATAAACTAGTTTCACGTTTATATTCAATGTATATGATAAGATAGCAAGGCAGATGTTTTGTAGGTACTTTTGAAAACGCGCTGCCAAGTTTGGAATGAATAATTTTCCAACCCACTGCATCATTTATTACACCCATGATAGACTAGTCATATTGCTCATCCCCCTGGACCATGCCCCCCTGTATTATATAAATTGCTGTCAAATGGCAATGAGAATGGCATGCAATCGAGCGTAAACAAAGTAGAGAAATACCAATTATGGCAGACGCAAAGACGTGTAGGTTAAGTGGAAATTTTCTTATCAATCCAATGCTGCAGTTGACCTCAGGCGTCTTACTATCGACTTGCAAACTACTTTATTGTATGCCGTTCAAATTATGCGATTTAAGATACAGGTGTTTAATGTAAACCCGACACTGTCTTGCAATTTCTGCACTATCAGATACCCCTTACTCATGGGGTAGCGCTGGGATATGGAGGTATAATAGAAGCAAGTCGAGGATTTACGAAATGACAATCGCAAACGAGCGCCTAGCGACGACTATGTTTGTTGCACTCGAGTATCTGACGTCAATGACACGGTTTTCTGACTTGTGGGCGTCAGAGTGGGCGTGGACCTCACCAGAGCCGTAATCGTATAATGCTTACATATATGGCCCATGAGCAACGGATCTGAGAAATGTTATGAATTGGCTTGAAAACTTAATTGTTAACAGTAAGAAACGGGGTTAAAGTAATAAGTGTTATACATATTGTTAAAGTTAATAATAGGAAATATGGTTTTATAGAGACGATGTCCTGGGTATATTGTTTATATATTAATTATATTTGTGCATACTCATTTATTTTGTGTGTGTGTGTACTCCGTTCACTTGGTCGTTAATTCAATCGCATATTAGCAAATCAAGCGATTTTTTATTGCACATTTGCGTAACTCGCACTAAGCGTGTCCAATTAATGTTTAATTGGGTATTCCATTGGCTGGGCCTTGCATTATTTTCCCCTGAAAATGTGTCAAGGAAATTCCGCTTTCCTAACCATATGGAAAGCGAACACGGAAAATGTTTTAGGCAGGCGCCGTTGGAATGCAAACAACACACGATGATGAGTATTTCTATTTGAGGGGCAAGGTCATGGTTGTGGAGAGATGCTCCGTCTCTCTCACTTACACTCTCTTGCATATGAATTCCATTGGGGTCGGGGAAACACCCAGTTTTCCGGGCGTGGACGTGGCCACAGGCGTGGCCGTGGGTGTGATGCAGCAGCTGGCTCGGCATCCTGCAAAGCCATTGACGTGGGCCAGGCCAAGTGACCCATATGCGTCACGCCCGTCGACTTCCTGGGGCTGCTGCCCGTCAAAAGCACTGTTCTTGGCCATGTTATCGGGTTCCATCTCTTCTGGCCACCTCGTCTTCCTGTCCTCGATGGCTCTGGTAACTTGATGGCCACTCGCCGCTAATTGCATCCTGCGGCGCTTGTCGGATGCATACGAAATGCCATTTTCGCTATAAATGATTCGGCCTGTGTGAGCCGGACCAGATTTCAACAGCTGTTTGTATACTTTATTCGTTTTAAATTGTTTCCCATCGTAGTTTTGTGGTATGATTGTTGATAAGCAAGAAATTCAGCAATCTCATCGTAAATCCAATCGGTGTATAATTAAAAGGTTATTTTTAAGGTATAAGATAGTTGTAAGAGTCTATAAATAAACTCGGCTTATATCCTTTATCCTTTAAAGTAATATACAACTATTTAAATATCTTATATTTCACTTATATGCAATGCACCGCAATTTTCTAAGGATAATTTTAAGTGGGCTTAATGCATAATAATATCAATTTAATAATTAATATGCTATTCTGTTTATAATCTCAATACTGTTGTTAATTTTTGTCGTTTTTATGTTATTATATTATAGAACCAAGATATCATGCCACCAGAAAGTTTCAATATTTCATCAACAGAGGGCGTTTCCGAAAGCTCACCAGGAAGCTTACTCGGGAGTTGCCATCCTGATTTCCATAGACGTGTATTCGGTTCTAGTCGACAATAAAGTAGCAAATACGTTACCTTCAAAATCAGTTGAGGGAAACTAAAACATTAGTTTTAGTTATTTAGTCAGCTTAGTTTTATTTTTGTTTATTGGCCTATTGGTTGTACAGTACTTGGGTAAATAATCTTTCGGCAGTATTGTCTTAGGTTTGCTTAATTTTTTGTGCGTTTACAATAATTTTTCATAATAATCTGTACAGCTCTTGATAACATTAAGGATCAATCTTGTATTGTAAAAATCCACTGGAGACTCATATCGAAACCTATAATTACCTATACGGGGAGAAGGTCTTACGAAACTCACACCCCTATTCATATTACGCATACGCAACGTGTGCTGCTGTTTGACAGGCAAAATCACAGCATGATTGAAAAATTGTCATGGAAATTGGTCAGCGATTTCCACAAGCCAAGACAAGTTGGAAAAACAAACAGATAAAGGGACCGAACCGATAATCAAAGTAATATCCGACCGAGTGGCATTGTCAGTTGAGTGGGATTCGAATTGAAATTGTGACAGTTTCGACGGGGGAAAACTGACCACATGTCAATGCAAAGCAACTTCAAAGCGACGAAATGACGGACGTGGCTAGCAGAGTGGGCGGGGTTGGGATGGAATGGCATTAAGGGGGCGTAAATGCGGGCTAATGGCAGGTAATTGAGGCAACAATTTCGCATTCGCATAACTGGCAAATGAACAAACCGTTGCTGCACTGTGTGTGTTAGCCAATTTAATTGGGCGAGAATTCATAAGCGAAATAGTTTGTCGCTCGGGGTGGAAATTGAAAACGTTATTTGAATGCCAAATGACAATTAGTATTTGTCGTTTGCCAGGGCCAAGAGGCCATTTCATTCCATTTCGCTGACAACTTGGGCCGCTTTAGACCAACTCGCAAATCAATTGTGGCCCACACAAATGTGAGAAATAGTTAATGGCCAAAGCTGAGATGTTTTTGACCCCTCAAAACGGCAATTGAACTCGGAATTCTCAATGTTGTGCACTGGCCAAAATTATGAGTAATTTAGGGCGTAACATAATTTTTTCCCTTAACAATCATATTTATTATACACCGAAGCTTTTTGATTAATAAATAATTCAAGTGACTAATAAAATGTGATTTCTAACTTTCATGTGAAATAAACTCTAATTATACTCGTAAGCAGTGTAACTATTATTGGGTATACACTAACCGCTTAAGGTTTTTAAATCTATTGAACTTAATTTCTCTCTCTGCATTAGTGGACACGCCAATTAGTGCATTTATAATTCATGACGTGGGTTAATTGCTACACTTAGACCCAACAAGGCGGCCAACGATTGGGGGCTGTAATTCTTCTAAGGCGAATCCAAACCTTATCTCGAACAGCAGATAGCAGATAAAGTTCTTTATGATACAGCCCGAGGAAGTGGGCAATTGTGAATCAGTTTTGGCCGCATCTTTGCAATGGTAACCACACAGCGGACCAAGGAGATTTGCCAAATTATTCGGCTGAAGTCAACGCAGGTCTTCCTGGTGGCCGGAACATGTTTGGTAACGGTAATGGTCACATTGCTCTGCATTGGCTTTATGACCAGGTACGAGGTGGAGAACGAGGTGGCCAACGTGGCGGATGTGGATTATTGGAGGGATAAGGTGGCGCCCTCGCAGAAAATCTGGTACGATAAAGGCATTGATGAGCTCAACGTAGCACTTAGGCCAACGGATTCGACGTATCCTAGAAACGTGAGGATATTTGTGGTTCAGGGAGTCGATGTACGTGACTTGGCTGCTTTTCGATTTCCAACTAGAGCTACTAGCCAAGGAGGCAGCAACTCTATTTGGGATCACTTTCCCCACTTAGCTCGCTTGAAAAACAGCTGTAGTCAACAGGTTCCCTGTCCAGTGGCCAGTGTTTCCAGAGCTCTTTGGTCGGGCATACCTGTGGATAAGGTTCCAGAAAGTCAGGAGGATTGCGGAAGGCTATTTAATGCCACGCAAACCCCGATAAGCATTCTTCGACAGGCTCAATTGGTTGGCCTGCGAACTGGTTTTGTGACCACTCAAAGGATTACAGGATCCACTGGAGCGGCTTTGGGAAACACTAATGGCAACTTTGAATGCGATGAAAGGATGCCCTTGAGCTCCATAAAATCCGGTTGCCAGGATATAGCCCATAAGTTGATGTCTGGTGAAACTGTTAAGTCTCTAAATGTACTCATCGGTGGAGGCAGGCAAATGCTGAGCAGTCTGGTGCCCAAGACCAAATACGATCCAGTGGATGAGCTGCTCTCCGAGTCCAACGATGGACGCAACCTGCTAAAGGATTGGAGAACCCAAAAACTGAGGCAGAGCAAAGTCAATCCAATCATATTCGATTTGATTCAGCGAACCGATGAGCTGGAGTCCCTAAATGCAAGTAGTTTTGACTACTTAATGGGTGTGATGGCCAATGGAGACTTGAGTGGCAATTCAAGGGCGCCAAGTCTGAAATTAATGGTGGAGCAGTCATTGAAAGTGCTTAGTAAACATAAGCAAGGATATCTACTCATAGTTGAGCAATTTATAGCATCGAACATGGACAAAAGGGAGCAGTTGCAGCTTTTGAATGATACGTTGGTTAATCTTCACAAGGCTCAGGACACTTTAACTCTGCTCCTAATAACCAATGCCATCTATCCAAAGGGAAGCCTGGATGTCAGCGAAGAAACTGAGACAATCAGCCTCCTTCCGGAGATTCTTAAGGAGGCGGAAACTGAGATCCAAAAAAGACTGCACCAAATTCCATCGGAAAGCTTGCTTTTTGCACAGGGTGAGTAACACCTTCTATGGAATTTTATTGCATTTAGTTTATTACTTAAGTTCTGTTTATTAATTAATATTTCAAGGCCCCAAGTCCTCCATTTTTCACGGTGTCCGCAAGGAAACCTTCCTGGCACATGCAGTATCGCATGTCCTTAGCAGAAGTAGAACTCGACCCTAGCACACTTTTTATATTTAATATATTTATATAAAATTGAAATAGCTGTCACCGAATAAAAGACGTTCTTATAATTTGATTGATTTATTAAACTTTAACTAGAGATCGTTGATTCAATGCTGCTAATAGTTGGTAAGTCACATGATAACATTGCCGCCGGACTCCGCAGTCGTCGCCGTGGCAGTTGCAGTTGCAGTTGCAGTTGCATTTTCCGATGCATTCCCACCTGCGGGCGGAGGTGCCACCCAATTGAAGGCGTGGCCAACGGAGGACACTCCCGCAGCAGTTGCCACTTGCCTGGTTGTTGTTGCTGCCGCTGGAGGTCCTGTGGCCGTTGTTGTTGCCGCAATGCGTGGCACCGGCCGCAGGACATTCGTATTGGGATTGGGTCATTTGACGGGCAGAGGAGGCATTAAAGTTTGGGCCACATTCGACAGTTGCCTCAGGTGGTTGGCCTGCACGTACTGGAAAGCCGATGATCGCTCCAAGTGCTGCGATAGGTAGAATTCTCCAAGAGAGTAGAAGCGCCGCTGATCGAAGGATTGGAAGGGAAATCCAGGAAAGCGTTGTCCAGCCCCATAGTTCTTACCACTTGGGGGCGGATAGATGGGCATGCCAGGCGGTGGGCGTGGCAAGGAGGCATAAGGAGCGCCGCCTGGGACCGCCTGTCCAGTTGTATGCTGCAGCTGGACATGATCGGGCAACGGGTGGCCATTGATAGCCAACTGCTGCTGCTGGGACTTGAAGAAATCCAGGTTCTTGAGATTATCCAACATCTGATGGGAGGCCTGGTGTTTCTTCAGGTAAGCTTGACTATTGTTTGTGGAAAAAAGAGGTGAGCATTTACAGTTAACTGGTTAAAAAAATATTTGAGAATATTCTTAATACCGAATAACTTATTTGATATTAAAGTTTTTCCCTAAAGTTGCACCATGATGTTATAACTCACCGTCGGAAAGTCTTTCCGCATATATGGCAGGGATAAATGCCATCGTTGGCATCATCGCCGCTCCTAGTCGCCTCCTGAACCAGATCGCCCGTTTCCACAACCCGTTTCTTGGCGGGATTGGCGGCGGCTACATCCGCCTTGGGCTTGTGCCATCTGCGATGGGAGGCCAAGTTGGCCGGGCAATTAAAGACCTGCGAGGGAAGAAGTGTTTTAGCAAATCCTCCCTGCTGACTTGACCACCAACCTTTTCGCACTCGGAGCACTTGTACTCGATGTGAACGATGCGGGGACAACGGTGCTGGGCCAACATAAAGGCGTCATCGTAGACGGTGCGGCAGAGCTGGCACATGTAGTCGCCAATCTTGTTGTCGATGCTGGCCAGGATGGCCTTGGCCTCCTCGGTGATTTCGACCACATTGAAAGCCGGATCAATGTCACCTTTGCGCACCACCAGCTCCTCGTCGTCGCGCAGCTTGCGAATGATGGTGCCGGAAACTGGGCTTATGGTCTCCTCATCGATGGCCATGTGTTTCCGTAGTTTTGACCTCCTACGTTCGGACTTGTGTGGTCGAGATGTGGGTGGTGGTGGAAGTGGAAGTGGAAGTGGAGGTGGGGGTGTAGCAGGGATAGAAGAAGAAGTCGTTGGAGGCGGAGGAGGTGGAGGAGGTGGTGCGAGGTTGGCGGAACTAGTTAGGAGGGGTCTAGTCTCCACCGTGGCCACGCCACTGAGATCCGTGTAGGTCTTCCCGCTGTTGCTCTGGACATCCGCCAGTTCGCTAACCTCCACATCTGGTTCCGGAAAATCCCTATCGAAGAGCCTGGCCAAACCATTTACCGCCTGATTGTGCAGTTCCTCATCCTCATACAACAGTTCGTTGCGTTTCAGGGCGGTGGTCTCCATTAGTTGGGCCTGCAATCTTGTGGCCACCGGGTCCGCCGCCTCATCCTCGTCATCGTCACTGCCCAGGACATCCACAAACACCTCCTCCTCATCGTCGTCACCATTATCGCTGACTTGTACCTGCTGCGTCTCATCGTCGCCCTCGTTGACTTCCTCCGTGTCCGTGGCGTACTCATTGTAGTCATGGGAACTGACAACTGTTTCATCCTCGTCCTCGGTCAGCACAATGGTCTCATCTTCCACGTAGATGGGCGAGCTGACGCTCGATTGACCCGCCGGAATTTGCTCAAAGTTGTTTTTCGTCCCGTGAAAATGACTTTTATTAAAGGAAGCGCCCTCCAAGCTGCTGCGTGTGGCATATTGCTGATGATGTTGCTGGTGTGGTTGATGTTGCTGCTGCTGCTGCTGTTGCTGCTGCTGCTGTTGCTGCTGCTGCTGTTGATGATGATGATGGTGATGAAAGTAGCCCGGCTGCATTGCCAGGCTCGAAGGTCCTGCGGCAGGAACAACTGGAGCTGGAGCGGCAGGACTCGCCATGTGCGGACGCCACAGGTAATTCTCCTCGGACATTAATCTCTGGCGCTTGCGAGGCGGCGAGGGCGTCGATGGTGGAGTAATTGGCACTACACTGGCCGCAGCCCGCAGTGAGAGATCCAAGGGGGAGAGCAGCGAGATAGCCGGACGATGCTGGCCAAATTGCGGAAATGTCTCGTTGATTGCTGGTAATGCCCGACACTCCACGAAGTGGGTGGTGGCTGGGTGGCCCTGGAGCAGGGCGGGCAGCGGCTGATGCTGGCCAAGATGCTGCACCGACTGGAGATGGGACTGCGACTGCGGCTGAGGATGAGGATGAGGATGTGGGTGAGGATGTGGGTGAGGGTGCGGGTGCGTCGGCGGATTCATGTTCATCATTTTTCTCCCCTTTTCTATTGTGTTCTAACGTCAACTTCTTCGTAATTCATTTGAAGTCAGTAATCAGTATTATCCTTGGGAAAATAAAGTGTCAAGTGTTATAATGTTGTGCTTTGGATTGAAGTCGCGTGAAATCAAGTTTCTCAAACAAACAGGAAATACGCCATGCATTAAAGTATGTTTTTCTATGAATTTTTAAATAGAGAAAATAAAAAAAAAATTAAATAATTTATAATGGATATAAAAAAGGATCTCTTGATATATAATAAAACACTGACAATTGTAAAATTTACCTTTTGCTTCATCGGACACTAGATATGTTTGATTTAAGAATGCACTTTAATATATTTTAAAATTTTTTTAAAGAATTAAAGGTGATACAATTTTTACAGCTTTTGGTGTATTTATTTTGTATTTGAGTTCAACACTTCACATCACTTATTTGTTTGCTTCGTTTTGATCCAAATATTCAATATGTAGTTGCGCAATTTGGGAAAATTTCGTTCGGAATTAAACTTTAATCGGGAATCACTAGAAACTTTTCTGTTAGCCCAAGGATTTTCTGCAGTTAACTTGAGGATTTTCCGTGACACGCAACTGACCCGCGGCAGGCTTCAAAGTGAACTGAACGGCGGACGGTCACCTGTCGCAATGCTGCTAGCTGAAATTGGGCTTGAATGCGAAGCCAATGAAAGGCAGTAACCACCACCCAGCCACCCAGCCACCACCCATCCACCCCCACCACCCACTGAGCACCCGCACTATTGAGCGGGATGTGGATGTGCGGCTCTCGCTCGCACCTTGCGCCGGAATCCTGAGCGGGCTGCTCTGGGATTCGCCGGGCGGATGACATAGCTCGACCATCCCACCCCCGGATTCGCCCACGCGCACGGGAGGCGCATGCGCCGCCACGCCCCCTGATGCAGGCCCACCAGGGGGCGCTGCATAATGTATCATCTGTTGCTCCACTGGGGGGCACGCTTATTGGCAGCCTTCTCCGACTTGCCACGCCCCGTCCAAGGCCCGGAATGGAATGTCATTGAATTGCAGATGAAGAATTTCATTGCACTGCGTTGGAGTTTTAGCCACCCACTCCACATGGTTTTTGTGGGCGGCTAACTGGGCGAAAAAAGGTGCTTGTGCTTGTGCTTGTGCTTGGGGCGTTGACAGGTGAGTGCACCCCTTGTTGCCAGCTCCATGTGCCCTCCATCAGGCACTTCCACTCCCCCTGGCATCACCATGGTCAGCGTTGTTCAGACATTTTAAGAACCAAAGGATTCTTTTTGTGGTTTTGAAAATTTAATGTGGCTCCCCTCTTGCGTTTCACGTGAGTTTCCAAAATGGCGTCAGCTTTTGGCCAAACAAAAATGAGGGAAATCTGTGGAATTAAGCCAGGGCTTCAAAGCCAGCGCTACATTTATTAGAATATCTTAGGAACGTTTTAACACATGCTACATGCATTGTAATTGTACTTAAAGTGATATAGTGTACTTAAAGTGATATACAATTAAATAAATATAAAAAAATAGAATAAATATGGAGAAAAAACCCGTAATGTACAGCATTTTTAATTCCAAAAATGTTAAATGCCTTGCAAAAAATAAAAGAGTCTTAGCCATATATATAGTCTTGAATCTGCAAGTGCCTCATGCTATATTCATAATTGCAAATCTGTAGTTAAGCTCTCACACTCGAGTTATCCTTCCATATCCAGCCCTGCTTTCAATTGCAGCTGAATGCAATTAATTAAGAAACGGTCTACAAAAATCTAATTAAATTGTTGCGTCGCGACGCCATCGGAAAACAGCCTCGTGCGCTGCAGCAGCGTGAAAAACAATTCCGACTAATAAACTGAAATTAAATTACGAACTTTTATACTCCGTCGCACAAGCGACTGAACAAGTGCCTTCCCAGCCCAATACAGATGGAAAGAACTCTGAGAAAAAAAAAACCTAGATGGCTTATTAAGTTTTGAGCCTGGCCAAGATCTGTTGTGGCAACGAGGTCAACAAGTTTCAGTTTGCGGCTTTTCCTGGCCCCCGTCTAATTGTCAGCTTCTCAGGGGGGCGGCAGCTCATTAGCATAGCTCCATGGCCTTTGTGAATCCATCCGCCTGCTCCTGCCTGATCCTGCCTGCTCCTGACACTCGTCCAAGGAAATGTTCTTAACGAGAGCGCCAAGCAGTTAGCACTCATTTGCATGGAGATTTTCACGGCCTAATTGCCCAGGTGGTTGTCGGCTCGTCCAAGTGTCGGATTACACACGTAACAATTCGCAGCACCCCTCTCCCAGCCGCCCATCTCCTTTGTAGCCTGCAGTCTCTAAAGAGGGTGGATTCACGAGTTTGGTTGGTTGGTTGGTTGGTTGACTTGCGGTCGACGGTGTCTGTTTACTCAGCGAGGGTTGGGTAATGGGCTCTTAATTAGCCTCATGTGATTTTTGAACATGGATTTGCGATTTGTTGACGTATGCACTGGAAGATAAATCTGCAACCATAATATGTACTGATAATAAGAAAATTTATTGATTTCTAATTGGCAGATATTTTTAAACCCGCTACTCGTAGAGTAATAAGGTAGACTAGATTCGTTTCCGACCATATAAAGTTGATCAGGATAGCCGAGTGAACTGATCATGTCCGTCTGTCCGTCCGTCTGTCCGTCCGTCTGTCCGTCCGTCTGTCCGTCCGTCTGTCCACGATCTGATAAACTACAAAAGCTATAATGTTTAGATTAAGCATGCAGCTCAAGTTTATTTCCAAATGTTGCCACGCCCACTGTAAAGCCCACAAACCTAACAAAACTGCCACGGCCACACTTTTTGTAAATGTTGTAATATTTGTTTACTTTTTTTATTAGTTTTGTAAACTTTTATAGATTTGCAGAAACTCAAAAAAATTAAGGAATGTCCCAAGGCTGAAGTTCTAAGCTCCATAAGTGAACTTATCTTAATCGGATTTTGAAGTGGCTTACCTCTAAATGTTTCTGGCGCAATTCTCTAAAAATCTGCATTCAAATTTAGAAATCTATTTTTTTTCAATTTTTTTGTAATTTTTCTGATGTAGAAATTCAAAAAAATTAAAAAATGTCCCAAGGCTGAAGTTCTAAACTCCATAACTCAACTTATCTTAATCGGATTGTGAAGTGGCATACCTCTAAATGTTTCTGGCGCAATTCTCTAAAAATCTGCATTCAAAATTAGAAATCTATTTTTTTTCAATTTTTTTTGTAATTTTCTGATGTAGAAATTCAAAAATAATTAAGAAATGTCCCAAGGCTGAACTTCTAAACTCCATAACTCAACTTATCTTAATCGGATTTTGAAGTGGCATACCTCTAAATGTTTCTGGCGCAATTCTCTAAAAATCTGCATTCAAATTTAGAAATCTATTTTTTTTCAATTTTTTTGTAATTTTTCTGATGTAGAAATTCAAAAAAATTAAAAAATGTCCCAAGGCTGAAGTTCTAAACTCCATAACTCAACTTATCTTAATCGGATTTTGAAGTGGCATACCTTTAAATGTTTCTGGCGCAATTCTCTAAAAATCTGCATTCAAAATTAGAAATCTATTTTTTTTCAATTTTTTTTTGTAATTTTTCTGATGTAGAAATTCAAAAATAATTAAGAAATGTCCCAAGGCTGAACTTCTAAACTCCATAACTCAACTTTTCTTAATCGGATTTTGAAGTGGCATACCTCTAAATGTTTCTGGCGCAATTCTCTAAAAATCTGCATTCAAATTTAGAAATCTATTTTTTTTTAATTTTTTTGTTATTTTTCTGATGTAGTAATTCAAAAATAATTAAGAAATGTCCCAAGGCTGAACTTCTAAAATCCATAACTCAACTTATCTTAATCGGATTTTGAAGTGGCATACCTCTAAATGTTTCTTTCGCAATTCTCTAAAAATCTGCATTCAAATTTAGAAATCCATTTTTTAAATTTTTTTTTGTAATTTTTCTGATGTTTGATGTTGTAGAAATTCAAAATAATTAAGAAATGTCCCAAGGCTAAAGTTCCAAACTCCATAACTCAACTTATCTTAAGTTGTTAAGTTTTTCCACTAGCTGAGTAACGGGTATCTGATAGTCGGGGAACTCGACTTTTGCGCTCTATCTTGTTAAAATTTATAAGACACATTCTCTCTTTTATAATATTTATTAGAGTCTTTTTGCGTATGTACTTTTTTCAGAGTGCAGCTTTATTGAATACGAATTACAAATGTAAATAACTTTATCTAATCTACTTACTAAACATATATAGTTCGTCAGCGATCGATTCCCAGATTAACCTCAGCATGGACTTCTACTTCGCCCCTCCAAACGCCATCTGTTTTCACGATGAACCTGAGTTTATAGAAACCATTCGGTACGGGAGCCTTGGATATCATATCATCATTCAGAACCATTTGGTTTACAATTATGTCATGCTGCGAATGAAATCATTTATGCGAAAAAACGTAATTACGTTCCGGGTATACTACCAACATTGAAGGGACACGTATGATTTAAATTGCTGAAGTTTTTTATTCCATTGTAAACTAACTCGGCAAATGGATAGCGTTTGCGGTGTTTGAGGAAATTGCAAACATCGACAGTGACGTTAAAGAGAAAAGGCCTGTAGCCACTGAATCTTCGGAACAGGGTTAGCACGCACTAAAAATGATTGTTTCAAAATAAATGTATAATCGGTATGAGTTAACTGCTCCACATACCGTCGTAGATTTAATGGGCAGCTTGTAAACCTGGGCATGTAGATTAAGACCCACAATGCCGCGCCCCAGGACCTTCAGTTCGCAGCGCTTAAGTTCGCAAAAGGACCTTTCGTAGCATGTACACTTAACATTTTTAAACTTGAATAGAGCGTTTGAATCACTGAGTAACACAATAATGACCACATATGACCACAGTCTGATGCCATTTGTTTCTATTCTCATTGCAGGCCAACACTTAACAGTTCATTTAGTTGAATGAACAGTTTTGAGGCTTGTCACGCTTTAATGCCGATATCGTGATTATACCCGTAACTGGTAGAGAATAAGGGTATACCTACTAGATTCGGTGAATACTATGTAAGAGTTGGAAGGTGAAATTATTATAACATTAAATATACATATACCGGGTATTTGATAGTCGAGACAGATGCTTTGCTGTAATGGTTGCAATTGGGTCGCACAGATCGCCTCATTAAAATCAGTGAAAATAACTAGACCTTATCTGCATAACAAGAAAAAGTAATGTGTTGACCTGTGTATCTTTAACGATCATATACCGGATTAACCTCTACATGAACTTCAACCTCGCCCCTCAAAATGTCATCTGTTTTTACGACAAACACTAGTTAGTAAAAAGCACTCGGTACGGGCACCTTAACGATCATATTGTCATTTAGTACCATTCGGTTCACAATTATGGCATGCTGGAAATTACACAAAATTGGAAAACCATTAGGGCATAAAAGTATTATAAAATTCGGGATATACTACCAAAATTGGAAAAGGAAGACGAAGATTGTATACCCTTTCACTAAGTTAATATTTCTATTATTTTCCCTTAATATGCCTATACGATATATAAATTATTGCAAAATCTGACTGGAATCAATTGACCCTCTGCAAGGGTATACTCGTAATCATGATAATTTTAAATACCGTAGCAGATTTAATGGGTAGCTGGTGGGTCTGGGCATGCAAATAAAGACCAATGCTGCCGCGACCCAGGACCTTTAGTTCACATCGCTCTAGTTCCCAAAAGGACTTCCCATAGGACTTGATATTTTTAAACTTAAATAATGCGCTTGAATCGCAGAGTAGTGAAATGATGACCACATATGACCAACAGTTAACAGTTTATTGAACTGCATAAAGTATTTTCAGGTTGTGCAGGCACATGCTAAAATGCCTCATTAAATTCAATAATTTATGAAAGTAAATAAATATACCTTATCTACATAAATATATACTTATCTATACACATCTAAACATATATTTATATACTTATATTTATAAGTATCATCAATGCTGAACCAAATGACATCTCGTTTAAGTTAAACTAAGTTTTTAAAAACGATTGAAAACACTTTTTATTTAGTAAGTAACATATAAGGAACAGCCCGAACAACTAAATTTTCTCCATATAGCGATTGAAAGGCACTCTGGAAAAACATTAAGGACTTCCTGCAGGCAACGCACAGGACAAAACGCTATTGACAAACCATACAACTGCCCATTTTCCGGGTTGCCAACCAGGGGCTTGGGATTTGAGCCGCCTCGTCGGAGACGTTGATGACCTTTAGGGAAAGACGAGGCCGAGACCCAAAGTCCTGGCCAGCAAACGGAGTCCTGCGCCGAGGGCAGCCTTTAATTAGAGTGGCATGAAAGTATGCCCGAGGGCCGTGGCTCGATGCGATTCTTATGCAAATGCTTTTAATTACAAAACTGTGAAACTGAATTACGCAACATTGCGTTATTTAAGTGAATTATTTTGAGGCAGGTTCGTGTGTTTAATTGCCCAACTCAACGCCTTTTTAATTGCCAGAAAATGGGCGCAGGTTGATTTTGAATTTTTCTTTCGCAAATGCAGTTTACCAAGGACTGAAAATCGATTTGGATTGATTCATCTACTGGAAATGTGTCTGCCCCAAAAGCTAACTAGCTCTAATTCCGATGACCTGTCCCATTAGATTGGCTCAAGTATTTCCACGCCAAATGCCAGTTACTTTTGAATAAACTGTGACCTCACCCAGTTGCCAAATCCAAATTGAAAACCTTCCCTCAAGAAAAAAACAGAAATAGAAAAATGGGACGGTAATAGAAAATGTTTATAGATAAAAAGGCGACAAATTGAATTTGCAAAGGTCACACATAAGTGCGACACTCGATATCAGGCATTGGCACTTCACGTGAGTGCCTCCCCCAAAAATTTTCCCCAACTTACTTGCTACTTGCAGGAATTTTCCCTCCGTCGCCTGGCGAGATTGAAATTTTGATTTCCATTTGCCATGGCCGTATAAAAGATAGCTATATTCACATTATTTTTGCCAAATTGAATTCGCAAAGTGATTTGATTGTGCGTTAAGAAAGGCATTTGCCCATCGGAGGGTGTGACCCCTGACAGGCCACCCCTTTCCTGCCCAAAAATAAGTCCATGGAATATAATACGCGATGAAAACCGCATGACGGATTTTAATTAACGTAGCCACGGATATTTCAAGCTCCATTAAAATATCATATTACCATCGCGTTTTAACACCTTCATAATGGAAAGGGTTTTATGGGCTTACGGTTTCAGTGATTTTTACCAAAGCTATGGCCCAGTAACGTGTATGATATTCACATTGATTGGCGGCCGGCCATTGAGCATATTGTTTTTCTATTAATTATGTCTAAATTGCGCATATGGCTTCGGGGAAAACCGCAAGTATCCCGCGGGAAATCCAAAGAAACCCCCCTGCAGAAGAGCACTCACGCAGGTCTCCTCGGCTCGGGGATAATCACCATAATCGGCCATGCACTTGGACGGTGCTTTAAGTGATTTTCAATATGTTCCCTGCTCCGCAGCGCATGACGCACAATGGAAATAGGATGAGGTGGATAGGTGGAGGAAATGTGGCGGAAAATGCGGAAAATGTGGAAAAAACGAGGGCGAGGCGACAGCAATCCGCTTACAATGCAGACGGGGGGTGAGTCGAATACAGAATAGACATACACACATCCTGTAATTACATATCCTTTGTTGGCAAATATTTATTCTGAGGGACTTGCAATTCGGACATCGGTGGTCACCTGCAGGGCAAAGACTTTCTCCGCTGTTGCCTCAATCACCTCCACGAAGAACTTGTAGATGCCATTCTGAAGCACCTGCGGATAGATGTCCTTGACACTCATATTCATCAGCGAGTAGTTCCCCACCCGCACAGGGCAGGCTATGATGTCGCTCAGTTGCATCTCCGTCTGCAGAAAGTACTTCATCATCGGGTTTTTCCTGTACTCCGTGAAGAAGCCACACAGATCGAGATCCCGCATTTGGAGCAGGGTTGCGAAATTCGTTCTGCCCGTCGCTCGCACCCGAATCTTTATGTTGAAGGTCAGGAAGTTGCTACCCATTTCCTCACGAAGCGCCACACATAAACTAAACTTGGTGCGAGTTTCATCGATGTACGATAAGGCCTTCATATAGCGAGAGTCCCCAAAGATGTTGATATGATGGATGCGAAGTGTCGGTTTCTAGAAAGCAAAGTACCTATAGATTGGAAGCTTAGGTGTGCACATAATACCTGAGCCTCATCCTCGTCATCGTCATCCCACAGGGATTTATGGCTAGTTGCATTGCCATTTACTATGTAAAATAGCGGGAAAAATAACGACAGCCGAACGAAGTTCATACCGCAATGAGAAAAATCGTCTGCTGGACATCATCTAACAGTCGCGTCCCATTAACCAGTTTCAATTAAGATTGGTCATTTATTAAATGGACCCATTCTCAAACCATCTGATAAATTAACCCTATAAGGCCGCTGTTTCTAAAACGCAAACTAAGCTGGAACTTTTTCAGTTATAGTTAATTTGTATTCAGTTATCCATCACCTGATTGTATTTGACTTTTTCTTTTACATTTTGTACAGAATGTTAAAAGTTGTAACCTTTTTAGGCATCATTGCTCAGACATTCTAAGTCTTTTCCTCGCAACTTACAGTCCAGTTCCTTGTCTACAATATAAACCGCCGAAGTGACTTGAAGGGCAAATACTTTCGCAATCTCGCCGATTTCCTCGACAATTTCGGCGAAGAACCTGTAGGTGCCATTCTGCACACCATCCGCTTGGATATTTTCGGCTACACCGGAGTTTAGGAGCGAGTAGTTTCCGACTCGAACGGGGCACAGAATAATTTCCTGCAGCTTGAGGTTCTTTTTGAACATCATCTGCATCATCGGATTCGAGTAGTATTCGCTGAGGAATTCGCAAAAGTTGACCCGTCGCAATTCGAAAAGTTGCACAAAGACATCACCTCCTTCCGGTTTCACGCGCACCTTTATGTTCATGATGAGGTGATTACTTCCCAACTCATGGACCATCTGCACATAAAGATCGAATTGGGTACGATCCTCGTGGATATATATTTTGGTCTTCATGTAGTTCGACTCGCCAAAAACATGTATTTGCTTAATAACCGCCACTGCTTTCTAACATATAAGATTGGGCTTGATTTAGTTATCATATTATCATAATATCATAACACAAATCACCTTTTGACTCGAGCTGTATTCCACGTAGAAGGAATTCGGATCCCCAAACACCTCGATGGCCAGTCGAATCAGAATCAAAGCCGAAACCCAACCGAACCGACTGAATTTCATTTCACAATAAACTTTGGATCCCCTCATACCGCTTTCACATGATGACAGCACAGTAAAATGTTGAAAAGAGCTTTTATTTAATTTCGAACAATTTGTCTAATTGATATCATCACGGGATCGCTCCGATGGCTAATCCCTGGTCCATCTGCAGCCAAAAACGTGTGTGCAAAGCTCCCAGTGTCACGTTTGGCCTCAAAAAATAATGACATCTGTTTAATTGTGATTAATTTAATTTACTTGAAGGAATTCCTGATAATTGCAATGAACTTACCATGGATCGGCTTTATTAAAATCATTTAGTTCACTCGATTTCAGTACGTTGATGTTCAGTTCCCCATAATACACAAATTGGGGTCCTTGATAGGACTTTACCTCAATTTGAATGGAATAGTTCGGTTTTGGGGGCGTGTAAACCACTGTGTTGGGATCATCGTTTCCGAGGATGAAATTGCGCATAAAATAATATAACTCCGGACTATCGAGTCTAAACGTAATTATCGTCCGAGGACTGCGATTAGCTTTCGAATTTTGTTGAATAATGTAGGTGTACTTGGAGCCTTCAAAATTCTTCCGGCCGATGTAGCTTGTTTTGGTTTTCTCGTAGAAGAGCAGGTCGGCCAGAACGGCCAAAAATGAGATGCGTCTGTTGGACTCCGCGCCATGGAAGGAGAACACCTTGTCGATGACACCGATGAATGTGTTGGGCACGTCAACAACCAGGCTCTGGCTTAACGGATCCCAAGCAAGGTTAATAATGTGTATGTCTTTGAATTGCCGCACAAGACCTAAAACCGTCATTGCATAATGGAATCGTCTAAGACTCAGACGATTCTTCCATTCAATATCGAATACATTGAATCGCTGTTCCTTGCGGCGCATGAAAAGGACCACAAATTGGGTCAGATGACTAGCTTTGAGCTCGAACTTCTTATCATGAAAGTACAGCAGACAGAGAGCGAGGTCCGACTCACTATCTTCGTCGACGAAGTAACAGCTAATTGACCGCATGATCTGCAGCTTGATCCTTTCATCCCGATTCCGGGTACTCTCCGCCGGACGTTCCCGATGGGCTTCCTCATGCCTCCTGTGCCGGTGCAGTATGTACGAATTGCTGATCTGTTTCATTTCATCGGACACTCCGCGCATCAATTTATGATGATGCAAGTCCAAGTGGCTCATGACCATCTCCAGTAACTCAACCGGCAAATCCAGTAATTGAATTGTCGTACTTTCTTCAGCGTCCGCCATTTGCTTGCCAGTGGATTTTCCAATATTCGAATATTCGTATTTTCGTATTCGTATATTAACACATATGTGTTCAGGAAATGAAAATGAAAATATCCTATTGTGAAAGGAAATGCTATGGAGATGTCGTTGACGTATTTTGAATTTATAAATTATTTGATTGTTATTCCAAGGCATACACCATCAATATTGTTTGTGCATTGAATCCACATCGATTTAGTAAATACCTTAAATGCTTGGCAATGTATTAACTGACCTTAGACCGAGTGCTTGTCCAATTGGCGGTTCCTAGCCATATGTCACCACCTAGTCAACGTCTCAATTAGCTAACCGTCGGATATGTGCTCCCATCAGGGCTTGTTCATTAGACGCCATCAGCGGCAGGAAGCTCCAAAGTGTTGAAAAGCCAATTAGCCTTGAGCGCCGGAAGGAAGCCATAGGAGCTGTGCGTGTAAATGGAGGCTAACTGGAGCTCTGGCAATTTTAAAGTCTTGTGAATGGAGCTGGCAAAAAACCGCAGTCACCCCAACCACCTGCCACCTGCCAAACAAAATCCACCCACCCACAATCCACCCACCCACCCTTAGGATCTTCCCACACCGGAGCTGCGTAATTTTCTGCGTCATTTAATTAAGCCGATTCATGGCGCCCTCGAGGGTGGTGGTGGTGAGCCGAGTCCGGCTAAGCCGACTTGGTCTGTCCCACAAGTCGAACCTCCCACACATCCACACATTCACACATCCACACGCCCACATGTGCCCGGGTAATTAGCTCAGCCGTTGATTTCGATTATTTATAATATTTTCCCCTAATTATTTATTCATAACTGCTAATAGTGTTTGCCGAGCTTAAGTGGCAACTGCTTATGCGCTACTAATTGCCATCAGTCGACGTGCAGTGCCAAAAACATTGATACAATGTCTTGTGGCCTAATCTATAAGTCATCTCCATCATCACCATCACATCTCAGACGGAAGCTCTAGGATGCCGAGCTGGGCTTCTTTATCCGAGTGTCGGCCAGGAAGCAGGACACCACGCGATTCTCGTCGTCGGAGTCCAGCAGGCGCACCTCCAGGCGGGTGGGCACCTCCGGCTGGTTGGTGGTCACCGGCAGGAGCAGCTGGTAGGTCACATCCTCGCCAGCGTCCAGGGGACAGTAGGCGCCGTGGAGCAGATTGCTGCACACATTGCCGCGGGAGGCTTCTAGGTCATAGGGTATGGTCACGCCCAGCGAGGTCAGGTGCACTGCGGCTGATAGCTTCTTCATGGTATTGCGAGCTATAGCAAAGAAGGAACAGGATATTATTACATGTAGCACCAAGGTAGTTAGAAAACGGTATTAAACTTCATTTTCACTGTAGTTCCTTAAAGTGAAGTGATATAAAAATCCAGAAGAACGTAATATTAAATTGATGCCAAACCAGTCATTGAATTAAGTTTTGATTAGAGATTTGACCTATATATGAGCCATTGGCATTGATATTCAAATTCAAGATACTAAGAATTTTGCGATCTTGTAGCACAATATGCATTCCACTTACTGGCAACAAACTGGATGTCGATCTTGGCCTCGGTTCCCTTCCACAAATCGCAGGGCAAGGCGTCGCAATCGTCGATTTGCACCATCAGCGGCAGGGGATAACTGCTGTCGGCACCTATAACGTTTATTTGCACGAAATAAGTTAATGCTATTAAGTGGTTTCCTAAGCTGGACTCACATTGCCTGATCGGCGTGCTGGCCGCACCCAAAGTCCACACAATGGAAAGCACTAGGCACAGGGAGAACTGCTTGGAGCTGGACATTTTGCTCTGGATTTTGGTTACTGTTGTCTGCTCTGCAAGTACTAATGGTCTTGTAGTACGTATTCCCCAATCGCAGCTGTATTTATACCTAAAATGGTCTAGTTAGTACTCCTGCACTTGCCATTAATCTAATCGCATTTGGGCTTTAAACTTTTGCACCAATATTACGTTTGATTTTTCTGATTATATGGCGTATTAATCGCACTTGGAGGAATCCTAGGAACATGTCTGCCCAACAAGTAAGTTGGGGTAAGTTTTATGAGTTGAATGAAAAACACGGTATGAACACGGTATGAAGGTGAAAAACATTAAATGCAAGAAACCAATTCTTACAGATTTCTCATTTATGTCGTTAATGATAGCCTGTAAGGCTATCAACAATGGTGAAAACTATTTTAGTTAAAATATTGCAATGAATCGATTCGAGTGCTCAAGATAGAAATGACCTAAAATCCTCCAAAAGCAGATATGATTGCATTCCAGGTTCCCCAAAACCCTATATGATTCATATGCGTGCTAGGGAGCCGCAAGTTGGTAGTCAGTACATTTGAACCTAGTTAAGTGCAGGTTCTGCCAATTTTGGCCAGATTAGCTGGCCAATAAGAACGCACACCTGTTGTGCTCTTGGCCATTTCAGGTACACTTGTACGCAGACCAATGGAAGCAATAAAATTAGAAAGCGATTATCAAGTATTGAGTGAAACAAAGACGGCAACCGAGATTACCGGATTACCAGATTGCGACATTATCCACGCGTTGCATACTTTCAGGCCATCGGACTATATGCTACATACATATATGTATGCGTGTATATATAGATATATAGAGCAACCCTCCGCCGATCGGCATTAACATCAATTTATATGCATAGCCAATTTGTAGCAAGTTTTACACAATTTCTTACACCCACTTGACTCGTTGAGGGCAAAAACAGCAGCTGCCGTCAAGGGTTGCCCAAATTTCATCAATATTTCCTGATTTTGTTCGCAAATTCAACTGTTTTATATGCAAATTAGCTAAGCGATTTTTCGCCCCCGCCAGCAATTGATTTTAAAATGTTTACGTTCCTTCGTAAATGAGTAAATGATTGCCGAGATTTTTGGGATTTTTGGCACGGAAAGGGAACTTGAGCATTCAATTGGCCGAAACGTTTGTTTAATTTGCATTTTTATAATTAATTTGCGCGCTAATGAAATTTTAATGCATTGCCAGTGGAATTTCGGGGTGGATTTGCATATCTGCTTTATGCATGTATAAGTTTACTCAACGTTTAGTTATTTTGTACCACATAAAACTATTTGCATATTTGCACACTTAACAATCATTTCAGCAAAATAATTTACAGTTCCTGGGAAACCGCTAGGCACTTTCCAAGGAATTCCAACTCGTACTCGGTATCCATCAATGGCAAAGGAAATTACTGGTGAAAAGTCATGCTCTAAAATTATGCAACTCAAGGCTTCCAGCTAACATTTTAATTATACGTAGGTTGGCCAGAAATTGAGAGCGAGTGGCACATATTTATGCAAATTAGGCAAACTTCTTTTCGCTTGAAGTGGGCACATTTCTCAGCTGAAATGACGTTGCCAGGCAGGAGCGGAAAGGACATGGTCCTAAATGCCAACACTTTGGGGGGAAAATCGCTCAACAGCTCAACAGCTGAACAGCTGAACAGCCGAACTTGTTGCAACGCATGTTCCTTCTGATTTCGAAGAACATGAGTTTCGCATTCACTTAATTACAGTGCCAAAAGCGCAGAGCAGTCTGTTCCGAGGGGGCTGAGCAATTAATTAGCATCCCTGGCCGCGCTTGACATGCTGCAGAAATTTAATAAAATACATTTTTTGCATGACGGCATATGCAAATTGCCATTGGCAGCAAATGAGTCTCCGCCAGTGCGGCCATATATCAAAGGGTGCAGCGGGGCGAGAAATGCTTACCATGTCACCACCCCCAACATTTTCCAGGTGGAAAGTGCGAGGAATTGTCTCAAGGCCAGTTGGTCACCTGGTTGACCATAAGCAATCATAGAGTTTCTCCTCGTTAAGGAAATACAGCTGAATGCACTTGGATAGTCGGCACTACACCCCTTTGCTTTAGGGGTTGCTCCGACCAATGCTGCCAATTAGCCTCATTTCCAGAAAAACGTTTCTTAAAGCTATTCAAAAAGCTGTTATACCTCATATAGGTATGTGTTTCAGTACTGGCTTGCACTGCATTTTCAAACATCTTTAAGTTCACTGCCTTTTAAGGTAGCACAAGAAATTTTTGAAATTAACTACTATATGGCATTGGCAGCACTGCCTTTCAGCGTATGGGCAGCACCTGTTGAGGGGTAAAAAGGACACGGGTTCATGGGCAATTGGGCGTGAGTGGCCTTTTGGGAAATTCCTTTGTTAATTGACAGCACACGGCTGCTCCAAAAATGTAATGAAAAATTAACAACACGAAAATCAAATTGCCGCCTAATTGAGACACAATGGCCGCGCCAGTTTGTCACTTTGTCAGTTTGTCATTCGGTATTGAATTACGTGCAAACAAACATCAAATTGAAATAGAATAGACATCCGGATGAGGGGCAATGGGAGTTGCAAGGGGGAAAGGCCACAGGATTGGCGTGACAAATTGTTTGGCTTTGGCGCTGGCATTTAATGTCTGGCTTGATTTGACAAATTAATTGAGTTACCTCGGCAGCGGGCTTTTCTGGGCGGGGCTAGTGGTAACCAGTAGCCAGTCTATTCAAAAATGAAAGCTCTGTGCAACCCATGCGGCCAAGTCAAAAAGTGTTGCCTACTTTTCGTCTCAAAATAATCAATAATCAATGTCTTAGCCCCCACACACGCACACACACATTATTGATATAAGAGGGCACATCAAAGATAAGCTGAACATCCGTGAAATACATTTGGGAATATGCAAAAATGGAGATTACCCAAAAGTGCAAACGGAAGCCGAGGCAAGTGGAAATGTTTGGCAGCGAAAGTATTCGGGTATCAGATTTTCCGGCACAGATAATTGCATTAGATGCCACCGAAAATAGAATCCACGAATCAGTGTATCAGGACTCAGGATTCAGGACTCAGGACTCTGAACTCCGGTTGATGCTAATCAAATACTGCGGTTCCCTAAGATCCATTTCGGGCTATATGTCGGGGATATTTTTTGTCGTGCCGGATTTTCCATTGCTTTGACATATTAAATAATGTCACAACAATTACATGTGAGGAGGGGCAACAGAAGTTCCTGGGTAAAAAAATGAAAAAAAAAAAAAAAATACATTTACAGGGGAAGGGTGGTGGGTGGCAAGTTCAAAAGCATTTCGAGAAAATCTCATGCTGCGCTGCGACTGTCCACATGGCAAGTCACCACCAACCATGCGAAATGTTGCAAAATATCGGCGAGGGTGGATCGAGCAATAGAGAAGTGGTGCAATGTTTTCGGTACAACGCTGCAGAGCACCAAGAACCCCAAGAGCCACCCTCGCCTTAGTTTACCTTTGGAAAATTCGCCAACATTTGAGTTCCGGGTAGGTGGGTGGATGGAGTTGTGGAGGGGGAATTATCTTTTCCAGCTTACTTGCGTCCGTTTCCTTTATACTCGCACATTTTCCTGCCCCGTCCGCACAGAAGTTCCATTGTCAGTGGCTTTGGCCGAGGCACAAATGTCTGTGGGTTTTCCATTGCCATCAGGGGCTTAGTGGCCTGCCTGCGGAGTGCTCAGGGATTTAGTTTGGCACTGCCTTTGTGGCAGGCGATGTCCCATGAACTCGGCGATGAAGTGATAAAATTCTGCAAACCGTTTTCATAATTTTCCGATCCGTTCGCAGGGGCCAGTGATTGCAGATCTAATGCTGTCTCAATTGATTGGGAAAATCTTGATTTGATTAGGCATATAAGTAATTTATACATCTTTGATTTAAGGGTAGTTTGCCACAAACTGAAGTCAGTCTACCTGAATCAAATGCTAATTGTCATAATAACTAACATAAAAGGTTTTCCATACGAGTCTAATAGCAGGAACCTTTTCATCCAAAATAAAAAAAAAGAACCGACCACGATTAGATAGCCCAAATCCGATCGTGTTGGCCGAGATACAGCTCGGTTCTGGCTATAAAAACGATGTGGGCACCGTTGGCCGAAAGCAATTCGCATTGGGAAACATGCATGTCAAGTTGTTGGTTCTGATCTCCCTGGGATTACTATCGCTGGCTGGGGCCCAGCAGGAGTATCCGGCGACGTCTGTGAAGAAATGTAAGTACATTTACGGGCTGAACACCACACCATAGTACCCATAATACAAGAGCATAATTCCACGCTAATTAGGTTCCGGAAGTAAGCCCTTTCCGCTGGAAGTGCGTGTCCATAACTGCGTTACTCCACCCTGCCAGATTGTGAAGGGAACGACCCAGAAGTTCGAGATCGATTTCGCCGTGGACAAGTACATCACCCAGCTGACGACCTTGGTGAAGGCCACCACCCTCGGCATCATCACGGTGCCATATGAACTGCCCGCGGATGTGGCTGCCGTCTGTCCGAATCTCCAGTACGGCGCCTATTGCCCGCTGTATCCCACCGAGGATGTCTCCTATCTGTTCTCGTTTCCCATTGGGGAGTATCCCGAGATCGGCGTGAAGATCGAGATCTATCTGGTGGATCAGGACAATGAGATTGCCACGTGCTTCGTGTGCGATATTAAGGTGGTCAAGGGCAATGGCGGCAATACCGTCTATGAGCTGGACTATCTCAACTGAAGTTGGGCCGAGTTAATTCATCAATTGGTTGAAATTACTGTGATATACCATTCTTTATTTTCAAAAATCCATCGCTGAGCTACCCAACGATGTCTCATGAATATTTAATAAAATTTTAAAAGCTTTACCCCCACATATGAGGGTTGTTTCCCTAAGTAGATCTCCCTGCTCTGGCTGAGTAAAGCAAAAATACACTTCGTAGTCTGGCACTTTAAGACTCCTTTTACGATGCCTACCATTGGCCAATGGCGCTATCTGCACACGCTGCCATCAAGGTGTAAAACTCGAGTGGGCGAATGGCTATAATCGAATCAAATATTAATTCGCAAATCTTACGCCTGATTACCCGAACACACCTGGTCATTTCCAATCAGGTGGAGAGGGAAGCAGAGGGAGGGAAATGTACCCGGTTATCAATGACCACTTTTCATAAGCTGGCAATCTACTATACTATCAGATTTACTTTCAACGTATTTAGACACTGTAAACAATTCGGTCGCCTTTAAGAAGGCTTTTCTTCCAAAACTATCTTTAACACTTACTAGCCATACCAGAATGTTAGCTAATTTAATCTGGCATCTGGTAAGGAACACTAATAAGTCGTTTATGATGCACTGAAATTTAATGCAATGATTTATATGGCTTTTAAGCAATACAATAGCGTAGGCTCTTCAAAAGTAAGAACATAAAACATGTTTGCAAACGATAAGGTTCTTTGGAAACACTTCTAATTATTATTTAATCTGGTATTAATCACTTTAATAGTTTTGTAATCTCACGCGAAATTTCTTCGAGTGTAGAGTTGCACCCAGCAAGACGTTTATCGCATTATCACGCAGGAGAGCCCAACTTTTGGCCATATGGTCAATGCGATCTACGGCGGTCAATAAATGATTATCACGACGATTTTATTAGCCAATTGTGCCACTGAATCAGTGGAAATAAATTACTGGACTTTCGGTGCAAAAATCAACGTCACAGATGACTGTATATAAATAAATACGCTGGCATATCTAATCGGCGGGCCCAGAAATGTGCTAATCAGCGGCCTGATTGTGCACTGGGTACACTGGAACCCGTGACGTATTCAAGGTAAACAAATGGTCTTATCATTGCAAGAGTTTTGTGGCTTATTATTTGGCAAACGAGTGGAAATATTCAGTCGGCCGAAACGGCTGGAGTTGCGTACATCGTCGGTTTAAAGGGGATTCGTCTAGTCCAACAGAAATCCGTCCATCTGTGCTGCAGTGGCTCCCTTGCGGATTTTACAGGACACGACAAAGCAGGTGATCGGTTCGTTCTGGGCATCGTTCAATGTGACAGTGACATCTGCCGTGATTTCCGGAAACGAGGGCTCCACATAGAAGTTAAACTGGTACGTGACATCCTCGTCCTTGTCGATGGGACAGATGGCGCCGTACAGGAGATTGCGGCACACATCGGACACCTCATCGGGCAGGGCATACGGCAGATTCATGCCCAACACCTTGGCCGTTGTGGTGGCCGTGATGCTCTTGATATTGTTGTTATCTGGAAGAGGTCGAGCTAAGAATCAAGTGGATAATGATGTAGATTGCCCAACTTACTGCCCAGGAAGTGCACTTCCATTACTGCAATGGTTCCTTTGTACACAACGCACGGTGGTTCCTCGCAATCCTTAATTTTCACATCCAGTGGAAACGGCTTATTTTTGCCTGAAAGGAAACATGTTCTCAACGAATCAAAAGCTGGGCTGAAAAGTATGCTATGATTTTTTGTAAAAAAGAGATTAGCTGCCTGTTGATAAGCCATATCAACACGGCCAACAGATACACGTTAGGACTCTACATTTCTCTCAAACGTATTTTTGGCAATAGTTTTCTAGTCAAAGTCTGTGAAATGAATCATCGTCATGGAATTATCTACTTTAGCCGCCTGGGCTATTTAAAGCCAGAATACAACATTTGAGGGTTGTCCAACCAAAATACAGAAACTTGTGCTACTTACACTGCTGAACATTGGTAGCACTGACTGTGGCCAGAATTAGAGCCAAAGTTACAACGATTCGCAGCATTTTACTGGATGGAAACTACTTTAATCTTACGCCTGAAGAATGGAAAATTTCTTAGATACGCGCGCACGCAGATGACAATCGTGAGTGGAATCGTTGGGGCTGGTGGAGAACCTTAAATAGCCCCGTGTCCGAACGATGACCAACGCCTTGAGAGAGCACTTAATCAAAATCGGTGGCTATTGCCATTGATACGGGGCCGCCACGCAGGTGTTACAAAAGAAAACCACTGTGGCCTGCAGGTGTTGTGCTCTGACGAAGAGTAAACAACGCCGCCTCGAATCAGTAAATAACGTAAATTTGGCTGATAATACGGGAGAGACTGAACTATAACTAAACCTCGTAAACAAAGCAGCCAAAGGGTGAATATGTAAACAAGGCGGATTATTGTATGGAATATTGTTAATCAACATCTTATTTAAAGTTCTGTCGAGCAATCAAATTTAAATAAGCCGGCAAATTTGCTATCGATCGTCATTGAAGACTTCGTGTAATCGAAGTCTGCACATCTCTAACTATGGCCGTTCAAAACATAAAAGGTAAACAAAACTCATTCAAGCACAAGCTGACTAAAATCAAATAATGGAAAGTAAGGAAGAAGATGTAGAGCGCAATCTGAGTCAAAAGTATCCCGCTCTGGAAGCGGAACTTCAGCCCAGTGGAGCGTGCATCTTTAGAGGAGCTTTGCACAGTGGAGTAAGTTATCCGTATTTCAATTCTTCCCGCCAAACTAATGCTAGTTTTATAACTAAGGATACCTGGCTCCGCATTAAGCTCTATCTGCCCAACCATCCAGCTCTTCATGGCTTGCAGCTTTACGTCCAGGAAAGCTTGGAGTACAAGCTGTACACATCGGCTAATCTGAAGTTACAGGATGACTGGCTGCTGGAGGATTTGCTGGACAATTTGCCAAAACTTCTGCCTGTCAAAGAGGCCCCAACAGTGCCAAAGGAACTATGTCGGGAGGGGAACGTGTACTCCGATGTCCTGGCCTTGTACAAGTCAGACGAGTATAGCCTGCAAATGGACGAGGCCTGTTCCATGATTCGATTCAGCGATTTTACCGACTTCGAGCAGCATTACTTGGAGCTGAAAATCCCGTCGCTCCTCTTGCATGATCACAGTTTGCCAGATTGTGTATTGCTGGGTGAAATGCTGACCAAGAGTGCTGGAAACCTAGAGGAGGCCCTAAACCTCTTCCGCAAGCTGCTGGAGCATCTGCGTCCATTCTACGACAACTTTATGGACATCGACGAGCTTTGCCATGTGCTGCAACCTTCGCCCATCAGCAGCAAACACAAGACGCGGCTGTTCCCTCTCAAGGATCGCGTCTATTTGAAGCTGACCATCGCGGATCCCTTTGCCTGCATTGCGTCCATGTCGCTGAAAATCATTGGGCCCACGGAAGAGGTGGCCCGCCTGCGTCACGTGCTCAGCGATGGTCTCAGTAACTGGGACCCCGAAATGAACATTCACAAGAACCTACTGCGAATGTTCGATTTGTGCTACTTTCCCATGCCAGATTGGTCTGATGGCCCCAAGCTGGATGAAGAGGACAACGAGGAGCTGCGGTGTAACATTTGCTTTGTCTATCGCCTGGATGGGGGCGAGGTGCCCCTTGTCTCCTGCGACAATGCCAAATGTGTGCTAAAGTGCCATGCCGCCTGTTTGGAGGAGTGGTTTCAGACTCTGATGGATGGCAAGACCTTTCTGGAGGTCTCCTTCGGGCAGTGTCCCTACTGCAAGGCGGTAATGTTGGTTATTACGTTTTCGATTGCAAATGTACAACTGCTTAATCTTTTTCAGAAACTTTCCACCTCATTTGCGGCACTGTTAAATGATTGAAATTGGCAACCATAAACATTAAACGCAATTATTTAAGAGCAACTTATTACAGAGAAGTTTTAGTTAAAAAGAATCTTAAATATCAATTAGGTTAAATTTACTCAACTAAAGAACATATATGCATACATATGTAGATGTAGATCAATCTTTCGGTTTACATTCACGCCATCAAACGCCGTGGGTTTTTGCTAAACGTAGTTGTGAAACGAATTAAACAGGTCCCACCTAATGGACCGCATCATTCCCCTGACGACGACAGCAGCAGAGTTGACATCTGAGCAATCGCTTCACAACGCGCCAGCCTCATTCCATCTCATTGGAGATCAGCCGCAGCATGTTGCGCACCACATAGGGGCTTCCATTGAAGGGCGTGTTCTCGCTGGCCTTTCCAATTCGCACGCTGGAGCCGGCCAAGCCGAAGAACACTTTGGGTGTTAGGTTGGGCTGCACGGCCTTGAACTCCCAGCCGACGTGCTGAGCGCAGAACTTGCACAGAATGATGTGCCACTGGTAGCCGGGGAACCAGCTAAACTTGGTGGACGGCTCGCCGCTGTAGCCGATGGCATGGGACATCACCCGGTACACGGTGTTCGTCTCGTGGATGTAGCCTTCTGTAAATAATTTGCTCTTTCAGTGAACCCATTGCCTTATATGCCACTTACCTGCATTGCAGTACTGGGTCTGCACACCGTGTTTGGACATGGCAAAGAGATCTGCGCAGTGGGCCAGGCTGCTGTTGCAATATCGACAGAAGAAGAGTGACTCGTCCGTGAACGTGCTTTTGATCAATTGAAGGCGAGTGTTAACCGAGTCGGTGAGGAAGGTAAGCCGCATCATCTTCTCGGTCAGGTGAAGGTTACGCACCAACCAGAACGACAACTGAATGGGGCATTTTGGCATGGTGTCTATCTTTTGGGACTCTAGCCTTTGGCGTGCGCGCTCCACAATCGAAGCAAACGAATACTCTTGGCAGGCGTCAGAGGGCCAGGTGGTAGTGCTTAGCTGGAACCTGCGATACTTGTCGCGCATCGAGGGGATATCCCGAAATCTGGCCATCGAGCCCATTTCAACAGATTGAAGGGGCTCGGGCAGAAAGTACTCGGGCAATATTTTGACTTTGCTGAAACATTTGCTAGTTGGATTGCGAGCGATGTACTGCGGTGATCTGAAAAGGTGTGTGATTGATTACACGTGCACAATTTAAAGTGATCCGAAGAGCCATGACTCACCCTTGTATATCATCAAAGTGGATGACAATGCGCTGCAGTGCTCGTGATTTGTAGAACACCAACCCTCGGCCGCTTTCGCCCTTTTCGTAGATCTGGCACGTGACCCCATACAACTTGAGTGGGTTGTCCTCCGGCGGCTGCATCAGCGGAAAGCCCACGCCGAAGATCAGGCCGTCCAGACCGGGCATATCCTCGTCAAACATTCGGCCGTCGATCATGAAGGGAAGCACCTCGCCGGGGAAAAGAATGTGCTGGTGCAGGAAGATGAGCATGTGATGGACGCTGCCCACCTCCAAGTAGTCCACACCGGGCACGCGACTTAAATGGTTGCCAAAGTATGAATGTTCCGCTGGCAGATTGGTGTCAAAGCCAATGTCGATTGGCGGTCGAGGCGGCTGTTGTGGTGGTGGATCATCGGGCTGCTCGGCATCCTCTTGGCTAGTTTCCTCGCTTGTGCGACTGCGTCGTCGCTCCTGGCTGAAGACTATGCTACGCACTCGCTGTAGGAAGTTGTCCCGATTGAGCAGTGCAGCGATTCCGCCATCCCGGTTGCGGGCTTGCGAGACCATCATGTCTACGGCAGAGCGCAGTCGGTTCTGAGGAATCATCCAGCGGGGCAGGCTCTCCAGATCGGAGTCATCTGAAATGGAGATGCGGGTTAAGTGGGAGTCTGCAGCACAACGGTACTTAGACAACTAACCCTCACTTCCCGGACTCTCCAACGACATGTCACTGCTGGGATGACTGCCCTCGCTGGCTGTGTCGTCCTGCAAGACGTCCTCTACCATGGCCTCCGGTGCAATCCCTATCTCACCCTCGATGGCCAGTGGATCTTGGAACGCCTCTTCTGCCGGCGGGGACTGCTCGTCTTGTATGGCATTGTTCCAAGCCTGCTCTATCGCGTCCACCCGCTCATCCTGGAGCCCCTGTGGCTGTGAGTGGTCTTCCAATTGCACATCTTCATCCCGTCCTTGCACAGAATTGATTTCTGCGCAGTTTCAATAAGTGAACGTTATTGGAAACATTTGGCGAGTGCTATGATGCTACCACACCCACCTGAGGTCTCCTCGTCGTCCATTTGAGCCGTACAGCGTGTTTGCTCGCTTCGTTTCGCAGGTGAATTGAATACTTATTTATTTACTTTTTATTTTGACAAAGGAAAATAAGAGATGAGTGTTTCTCGATAGTCAGCGATTGGACAATTGGACGACCAGTGTTGATAGTGGCGAAAATTTGATAATGTTCGGTCGTTTGGCGCAAAATTAGATTTTGTGATATATGCCGTGCTAAATAAGTAATTATTTGATTTTGAATTTAAATTTCTGATACACTTAGTAATTTAATATTTCAAAACTCATGAAAAGACAATACAACTATACAAAACTATTTTTAAAATCCATTGCCTGAAAACCTACACTTGTGGTTAAGCTATTGAATAAAATAGTAATTATAGCTCCTTTTTCATGGCTTTCGATCAGTAACGCTAATTTATATAATTGGGCCTGACGCCGACCGGACGATGATCAAACTGGAAGTTGCCTTTAACCCGCTGTACCGCACCTAGAAAAGAAGTCAGAGCTCGTGTGGGCAGGATAGATGGATGGATGAATATTATTATTCCATATGCAATACAAGGTGTAGGCCCAATCTCACATACAACTTAAACTCTCTATATATCGCCGTCTAGCGTTACAAACCGAATAATAATCCTCGATACAAATAATAAGCCGTGACGTTACATTTGAATTGCTTAACCGTCGATCGTTACAAATCCGCTCCGCGGAAGGGCCGTTTTCTTAAAGTCATCGATAGGCATAGCTGAGCTTCGATCTTTGAGCCCCTCTAGCAAGAGCGGATGTAATCGGAAACTTGAAAGAGCGGATTTGAATAGTCGGGAGCCGATCTTCGTCGCAGTTGGAAGTTCGCGGATGTAAAAAGTGAAACCGAAAAAAGTCGCTCTGTGTTATCTTCCATAAGCCTTCGGCATCGTCGATTTTGCATACCCGTTAATCAAAACAGAGCGAGAGAGGGCGAACAATCGAACAATGATCAATATCAATACGCGATTTTTGCTGATCGCCGTGCTCATTGCGCTTATTGGGAAAGTGGCACGCGCCCAAATCGCCTTCGTTGAGGATCAAGACATTGATAAAAAGAAGGCCAACCTTGCGGTAAGCTGCAGACAGAAACCATTCAAATTTGTGATAAGAAATGCCAAAATGGAAGAGAAAACGCAGCTGGAATTGGGCAGAGCCCTTCACCGAATACCCTTCCCGAATAACAATGTTAAAGTCGTTCAAATCCAATTCCTTGAATGAAATCATATTTGTTCTTATCTTAGTTTCAAAACATGTATAATTTATACTTTATATACCCGATCTTTTATTTAAATTTCATGGCAGTGTATTTGGTTTCTATTATCGGTCTTTCAAAAACGATCTTCGCAATGAATTACAATAAGTTCTGAGAAATATGTTTAGCAATTTGTGAATTGTCAAGTGTAAGTATTGATCAGATAAGTTCCGCATCTAAGAATTTAAAGTGATTTACAAAATATAGGGAATGTTTTGTTAGTGTATGGAAGACGCATTGGCAATAACCAATCCGATCCCTGCCTCACACCTCTCCGCTTTCTCCTCTTCCTCAGGGTCGCAAGCCACTGTATTTGCCAGCCAGATGCCCCAAGCACCAGCTTCTTTATCCGGGAGACCAGCAGAAGCAGAACGACTGGGTCTGCGACTGTGCGCCAGGTGAGCGGCCATAATGTAGCTACCATGGCGATGACATAATAACCTGGGTACGGGTACTTCCCCTTGGACAGCCACACTGTATTACCCAGAGACCGATGCCTGCTATCCGGCCTACCGGCAGGGACCCTGTGAGCCGGGCCAGATCCTGGTGCTCTACAAAGAGCGGATCATCCCGGAGTGCGTGCGCAATCCATGTAGTAGGGACGGACACTTTATGATTCGCGACACATGCTATGAGTTTGGAAACACCAAGAAGGAGGAGAACCCGTGTCCTCACCAGGAGGCCTCCTTTGTGCTTGGCGTCAATCCCAGCAACTTGATGGTGGACTGTGTGAAGCTGTCCGTTCAACTGGAGACGCGTATCTCGGACACGGTGGAGGCTCCGCCGGAATACTACGTCGATGTGGCCGAGAAGTGCGCCCGTGGCAGTCGTTTGCTGGCTCAGGGAAAGTGTCCTTAATGAATTTAAATGGATGTTACAAATTAAGTGCTTAAATGTATTGCGTTCTGTTCAGTGCTGTAAATCCCAGTGGAGAATAACAAATATGTTTGATATTTATAACAGAGACATTATAATTACATTCCTTTAAGGACCAGTTCTCAAATTGAAGGCAATTCTTTATTTTTCTTTAAAAGCAAAACGCTATTATGTACAACTAGGAACTGGCATTCTTGCGCTTCTTGGCGGAAGTGCTGGCGGTTTCAGCACTTTCCTCTTCGAGCATTTCATCTGCTTCGGCATCATCCTCTTCTGGCAACGTGACGCCATCTTCTAGGTTTTGTTCATCATTGGCTGTCTCCAGCTTGAGCAGCGCATTCTCCAGAGAGGCGAGGAAGGAGCTCTCGCCGTACTCCGGCCACTGACGAAACTGACTAAAGAGCGTCAGCATCTGACTGGGCAGGAGATCTCCAAACTGGGTGTAGATGTTGATGCCGGGATAGTAGTTTCTGGTGCTCATTGTGGTACTTCGACACGAGTACTGTGGTAGCTTCTTGGGCGATTCATCTGGATAGATGGGCTTCACGGACTCGGAGGACTGCGGATTGATGATAAGCCGAGGTCCACAGCCGGGAACCCATTTCCTGCAGAAATAATGTAATGAATTAAAAATCCTGAAGGTTTGGTTGAGTTACCTACTCTAAATTGGGTATTATTCTGTTTCGTCGGCTCACATAGTTTTGCTTGATGAAGAACCAGAGAGCGGATAGGTCCTGGGACTGGCATAGCTCATGGAGATTGCGCCGCGGAGTGAATTTCACCAAGTATAAGTACTCCGGATTGATGGACTGCACCCTAACCAACTTGCTGCTCTTGGTGGGATTATAGACCGTCTTCTGTGGCAGAAAATCCTCGCGCGGCACCTTGGCTATAAACTTGTGCTCAAACAGAATCTGGAACAGTACGCTGGTCGATCGGTAAATGAGGTAGCCAATTTCGTTGTTGCAGGTGAGGTGCTAAACGAGTCAAATGTGGGATATAAGCGATTTTTTAGGGATGAGTATGCTTATTTACTATGTATATGGGTGGCGGCATGGCGAGGATCATCTCACAGCGTCCGAGATTAAAGAGGCTAGTCTGAAAAATTAGGGAGTTGATCAAGTGCTTGAAGAATGGATAGGAGCCCACGGCGCCGAAGACCAGCATGTTGATATCTATCGGAAACAATTAGGTTAGAGGATTTAATGAGCAGCCAATATGAGCATACCATCTGTAAAGGCTTTCTGGGGCACATCACTGAGGAGATCCGCCACCCTGGAGCCACCTTCCATTTTGTCCATGTACACCAACTTCCATAGGTTCACAAAGTCTCCTTGCCGCACCTTTACACGTTCCGGATAGAGCGCGTGTAGCTCCTGGATTTTGGGCATAAAGTGATCCATGGTCTCCAGCAGAATTATGCGTCGGAACTGGGATTCCCTGTCCAACAGATGCCGGGTAAAGTAGCCAGCACCGGAATTGAGTTCCATCACCGTATCGCAGCCGGAGCTCTGGAAATGGGGCTCCAGATACTGGCTAATCCTTGCGGCAGCCTCCGCATTTGCAATGTACATGTGAGTGGGATCCTTTTGCTTTCGGTTTAGCAGTTTCTCGGGGAACTCGTCGCTGTAGCGTGCCACTAAATGCTTTCTGGCCTTGGTGCTGTAGTTGGCCCGGGCCAAGGACCAACTGCATCGCAGGGGCAGCATTTCTTATGATTCTTAACAATTTGAAACTAAAGACAAGTTTTCGTTTGTTTACAAGCAACAGCTGTGTATTGTTAACAACACTACCCGGTAACAGGCCAATCAGCTGTTACCAAAGCCAAGAAGCTATCTATCGATAACGTCGCGAACAGCTGATCCGAACACAAACAACAGCTGGCCATGCTTTTATAATTCTTTTGGTTTTCTCGATTTCACGTGAATTTTTAGCAACATAAATAAAACTTAACTTATTTGTGGCATGGGTCAGGTGGTTTCCATGGTTGCCCGCCGGGCCAATCGCTTCAATGTCGAGAATCGCGCCCATCGCGTCCTTGAGCGCGAGAAGCCCACACCGGCACCCAAATTTGAATCGAATTTGAGAGACATGGAACGCACCCTGGAATGTAAGTTAAGTTAACTTTCAACTTTCTCGAGTAATGCTTGGTTACCCCCATTGCAGTGGATCCCAAGTTCGTGGACAAGCTCAATATGAAGGACTCCAGCTTGGACGGGCGATTGAAAGACGTTTATGTAACCTCGCAGGATCGATTTGTGGGTTAATACTTAAGCAGGCAGTTGCGATCAATACTTATTTGGTATCTGCATATACATATGTTCCCCAGATCAAGAGAGTGCAGGAGCGCCAGGCAGCTGAGGCGGCAGCGGACAAAGGGGAACAGCGACGTCTGCCTCTGGATCGCAAAACGCCGGATGATTTCGAGTACGGATATCAGGAGCCGAATCGCATCAGCCCTGGTCATTGCACACTGCGCCAGGCGCTTAAGTTCATCAATGACCACCAGTTGGATCCGGAATCGTGGCCAGCCAAGAAAATAGCCAATGAATACAAGCTCAAGGAGCCTCTCGTTGGTAAGACACAGAAAAGGTGTTCGCTGCATAGCCCAGACTAACTTTATCTCTTTTAGAAAACGTATTGCACTACTTCAAAACCTTTAATATGTTCATACCCGACCAGAAGTACAAGGACACGATGCTAACTCAAGCCACGCAGCCCCTTCTGCGGGTTAAATCGAGCTCGGAGGGTAATCCGTAAATAAATCACTCTTGTTCTTGGTTTTAAACCTACGCTTTCTTGTACGAAATGGGAATTATACAATGGCATTGGGCGGACAGTAGTAAATGTTCAGTGACTTGTCCTCGGATGCAGAGACCACCTTGTCGTTGCCGGGACTATATCGGACGCCCCACACCTGATCTGTGTGCTCGGCGAATGTGTGCAGGCACTTGCGCTTCGAGGTATCCCATATTTTCACGCTGTTATCACTGGAGGAGCTGGCAAAGTGCTTGCCGTCCTCGGAGAAGGACACGCACAGCACCCAAGATGCGTGCCCGGAAAGGGTGCCCACAACGTCCGAGTGGGCTCTGAAACAAATAGATTGTAGTGTCCATACATCTTTTAAATGTAAACCACTTACACGTCATAAAGCTTCATGTGACCATCATCGGAGGCAGTGAGCAGCATCTGGGAGTTTGGCGAAAAGCAAAGACTACGCACTGGCATCGCGTGTCCTTCCAATGTTTGCACCACCTTGCCCGCGGCCACATCGAAAATGGTGATGATACCATCGATGGCTCCACTGGCAATGTACTTGCCATCAGGACTCTAAAACAATATAGCTAAAAGTCTGGGCAGATGGGCTATTTAATAGATAATCCTTACGTAGGCAATGCTAAGCGTGTATTTGCCGTTTTGCGCGTCCAATGTCTGCTCTGCCTTTCCGGTTTCCACGCTGTACATGGTGATTTTTCCGTCATTCAGTCCGGATATAACGTATTTGTTGCAGGGTGAAAATTTCACCGTCCAGAGATAAACGGGCCCAAAGGTCAGCAGGTGTTTCTTCTCACCCGAACGAGCATCCCACAAACACATCGTGGAATCCAGAGAGCTGCTGGCAATGGCTAAAAGGAAGGTGGCAAGATCAGTTGTTGTCCATTTCTATAGCACCCCAGCACAGAATCTTTCATCTTACTCTGTCCATCTGAACTGACGGCCACCGAAACGACACCCAGAGCATGGCCCTTCAGTTTGTGGCGCAGCTTTAGAGTGTTGTCTTCCTGCAAGTCCCACACCTTTACCAAGTCGTCTAGTCCGCCGGTGACTATGAAATCCTTCGGGCGCGCCTCCCTCTTGTCGAAATCAAAGGGATTCTCCTCCTCTGGCTCTTTGCCCGCGTCATCCGGCTCTGGATCGGCAGTGTCGCGTCCCCAGGTGCACGTCCACAGCGGACTATCGTGCGCATTATCGTCTTTATGAAGAAGTGAAAACTAGCAGGAAAAATTGAGTTGTAAAAAGTCACATTTCATAAAATACCTACTTACCATTTTTAATGCCGGAAAAGTGTTTATTTTTTGCGAACGAGCTATCAGAAAATGAGCATTTATCGATAACAACGGTTGACGGTAGAATTAGTGTTTGAAAGAGTTTACAGTGGGCAAAAACGGTATGTTGAATATGTTAAATTAAAAAAAAATATATATATATAAATTAAATATGTTAATTCTTTAAACATACAAATAATTTATAAAATTCATATAGGTTTGGTAATTAACAAATAATTCTACTTTAATTTTATATGTGTCAATGTTTTGATGTAGAAACATTTTTTTTTTATTTTATTTAAATCTTTATACTCACTTAGCAGTTTTAAGTTTAAGCTTAGTTTTTTAGTTTAGCTGTAGTTTTAAATGAAACAAACTTGTTAATCATTGAACAAAATTCATTTGTTTGGTATTTGGTATATTTTGGTATATTGCTCATATGGCATACGGTATAATCTCACTTTCCCCCCGACGGTCACACTAGAGGTATATAGCTGCACTCGCAGGGCGGTCACACTGTTTAAGGCCGTCGAGAACCGAGGAACGAACGTCGCGTGTTAATAAACAAATCCCCAACGACTCGGACGCGAGATCCAAGCGACTGGCGAGGAAAAAGTGTAAGTGACGGGTGCAATTAGGTGGCCCACGATGCAGCCATGAACGGATCCACCAGTGCGGTTATATAATGCGGATATAGTTCTTGGCCCCCAGCGATACGATATCAAAAACAAAGGAACGAATCGGACCAACGCGTGTGTTCTGCTTTTCAGTTTACGATTTTCGGTTCTCTCTTTTTTTCGCTGTCGCCGCCGCCGCCGTGTATCGAATATGTATGATTTTCCTCTATGGATCCGCGTGTCTGGAATATATTAATAAACATCCACAGTGAAGCCTCCTCGACCGTGTGCTTTTGCGTGTGTGTGCGTGGGGGCGGGTGTGCGTGAGCGTGTGTGCGTGCGTATGTGTGGCTGTGCAGCAGCATATTATTTATCTCACATATCATATCTTTCGTCAAAATCGAAAAGATTCGAATGATTCATTCTTATGGCAGCAGGATTCGCCAATTTGTGCACGAAACCGAAATAAAAGTCATATATTTTTGCTGCACTTTCCATGTGTTTTTCGTGGTGTGTTTGTTTTATTGATTCCCACTTTCCCGTTCCCCGCTTTCCACCCAATTTCCACTTCCTCCCCTCCTTGCAACATCCATATTCGCGCCTGCCCCCCACAACTTCGTTTCCGATTTGGTGTAAACAATAACGGCAACCGGTTTTCGCGTGCAACTTTATCTTTATCTCCCTAATATCGCCATTCCTCTTATTCTTCTTCTCTCCCTCTGCTCATCTTTGTTTCGATTATAATCGCAATTTGCCGTTTTCAAAATGATATATGCAATCCCCCTTGAATAAATCAAACAGTTCCAGCTGAATCTGTAAATTATCAAGGTGAGTCGCCAGCCGGGTATCAATAATGCTGTATTATAAAATGAAGTGGAAGATTTGCATGTTTATGTAATCTTATTTGTAGTTTATGGTAATTTTATCACACATGCTAGGATCCATTTTTCTTATGGTGTATATTTAACCGGTGAAGAATGGTTTGGTCTTCCTTTACTTGAAATTTGGTATAGGAATGATAGTTATTCGTTTATTTAAACAATACTTTTGCCAAACAATGTTTTCTATGGCATGATGTCAAAATGATCGTACAATCTCTGAAGCTATTGAACTCTGAAAACGTATAGAACTTAGAACTTCAAATTATGAACTGTTTGAGATAGACCCTCTTATGTATGATTATCTAATGGAAAAAAATTGTCTTAGTGAAAGGTTGTTCATTTTTAATATCTAAGCTGCATATGTACATATGTCGATTAAAGACTCCCAAAGTTAAATGTTTTTAGATCCCACTGTTCTGCTCCATTTCCATTCGTAATTCCGGACCAAACCCATCACGGTTGCTCTTAGCCTTCGCACTAATGCGACTGGAGGATAAGAATAAATGTTTGCCCTTAAGAGGTGCTCAAAAGGCGCCCAAACAAAAAAAAAAAAAAAACAGAAATAAAAAGAATGGAAAAACTAGACCATAAACATAAATGCATTTCACAGCTGCCATTAGTGCACAACGTTTCACAATCGGCGAGAAAAACCAGCGCAAAAACCAAGTACGACAAAATGGAAATCCAGGGCAGGCGCAAAAAGAAAATGAAACAGTGGCAAGCTGCGGAAAAAGCCAAAGCCCAGGCGCAATGCACTCGGAAAATGGATGGAAAACCAACAAAGTTATTAGTTGAGGTGGGAATAACGCGGTCCCAAGATCGCGGGGAAATGCGAAGTCAAGTGTGGAAAAGCGTTCGTTGGGAAAAGCGTGACATAGTCAAAAGCAATGGGCGAAATTGGAGCAATTTGAGTCTGTGTGACATCATTGTAAGGGGCGTGACAGGGGGCGTGGCAGCACCCGACAATGACAAGTGCTAAAGTTTTCCAAAAAAAAAAAAAGGAAAAAAGAGAGTCAAACAAGAAAGCTGGGAAAATTTATGTCAAGCCAGCGAAAAGATTTGTTGCATTAGCCTTGACATTATTTCAAAGAAATGCAGCAAATTACATGGAGTATTCCATCGATATAGAGAATAAAATGATTGTTTTGGACTTAGATGTATAGTAATTAGTACTTGCTACTATTATTAGTATAACATGCTTAAAAAGACAAGGGATTAGTGAAGATTACATAAAAATTGAAGCAATTGGTACGGGTTGCCCACTCCTTGAATGGGTATAGTACTCGATGCAAATTACCAAGAGAGTAGAACATCCTCTGATAAGAAAATCGCTGGAATAATCGCCATTCGTTGAACCCGGTCACAAGAGTATATAGGAGCATTGACTTTTAAGATCGCGTTCTGCTGTCGGTGCAATTTTCTTTACACCCATCGAGAAGGCAGCGCTGAAAATGTGATGGCGTCAAGTCATGACATTGCACTGGCAAAAGCACAAGAACAATGGTAAGGCATTCACTCTTTGGATTCCAGTGGAAGAGCCAAACTTTTCGCCTGACCGCATACATATTTCTGGCCCGATCGCATGGCCGAAAGTGTATTTAAATCCAGAGATAAGATAATAGGTGGAGCATTGCTGTTTATAGTAATCAACGCCGGGTTCTTTTATCACGTTCGAAGGCTGGAATTTTATTTCAAGTCTCAGCCTCGAGAAAACACCTAATTTGGGCTCTAATTGGGGCCTCGTTTTTTTGTTTTTTGTTTTTTTATTTATTATTTTTTGGAGGGCACGTGCAAAGTGTGACATTTGTTATGAGTGTGTGCTTTATGTGGAATATATTCATTAGACAATTCGCTTTGGGCCATATTTGTGGACTATGGTTCTCAAGAGGCGTTAATGGCTTTTAGTCTGGATGGTAATAGCAATGGCCATTAGCATATGTTGGTTAGAGTGTAAATGTAACTGGTTTTCCCCCTTTTACTGGTGATGTGGGATCAGGAAAATATAAATTATCTGTGTTGGCTGGTAATGTCGGTTAAATCTCTTTCAATATTCTGTAATTAGCCCATCTGTCACGAAAACCCGAACACCTCCAAGTAAGGAATAGTTACAACTAGAAAGTGTAGATTACTTTAACATGCTTTAACTACGGTCACTCCTGTAAAACACTGTCATTCTTGTGGCCCCTTAAACCCTTGACCTTTGTTAGTGGAATGCCATAAAGTGCACTCTTTATGACCGCAATGTGTGGGCAATTGCAAGTGGAAGGCAGGGTCTTCGGTTCCTCATTTGAGAAGCACTTGAAAAGCCATTAAACATAACTATGGCAAAAAGGAAACCCGAGTAGAATCCCTCTATCTGCGTTTCTCCCCCATTAACCCATAAATGGGAAATTGATATCGTTCAATGTTTTGCGCTGTGACACTGATAAAATATCAGTCGAATTAGATAAACTTGCGGCCAAGGACAAGTATCTTTTACACTCTTACTTCTATTTAAAGTAATTTTATTTAAGTTGAACAGCGCGCGTAAAAATGTTTTTCTTTTGTAGGAGGCAGTGATCAGTTTTTCATCGCCAATACGATTTCTATTTCGTTTTTGGCAAACGCCATTTGGGTTTTAGTTGGCCTTTCACATGATAGGCTTTTGTGCGCTATTAATCGCATTTTTATCGCCACTTTAATAACATGTGCCATTCGGTGGGGAAAAATGGGCTTGTTGGGGAGTTTTGGGGCGTCAATTAGCTGTCGTCTGGGCCGGGCACTTTCACAATTTATCAAAAATACATCATCAAAGTGTCCACTGTTCGTTTTCAATTCCATGTGTTTTGTTGTCTGAGCCTTTCTTTCTCTCTGTCTCTTATTTCATTTTAGAGGTGGTGGTAGGAGTTTCATTATTAATTAAAAACCTGACAGACATCGCCGTCATCACCATGATGACCATGACCCAAGTGGGTGAGCTCCTTTGTTGTGATGGTTGTTTCTCGCTTTGTTGTACATGTATGTGCATTTTCACATTGCAAAAGTTCGCTGATCCGGTGAATAAGATTCTGCTCTTGTCTATAATTCAGTTAAAACAACTAAGCACATACAACATGCTACTTTTGTTACGCCCGCCTTTGTGCCGGTGTTTGGGTTATTAATTTGAGCCTCGATTTTCCAGTTTTTCAGTGCCAGTGAGGCATTAACTTTGCTCATTTAGCCACTCGGTTTATTCACTCAGCCACTCACTCACCCGTTCGCTTAGCTTCAGTCATCTATCCATCTATCGTTTAATCAGCCCTTTTGCCTTCTAGACCAAGTTTAGTTTAGGAGCCGGTTTGCGAGCTCCTAATATGATTAAGTTTTACGCTTCGACAGCTTCTGGCACGGCTCACCTACCTTCTCTATATATTTCCATATGTATAATGCCATTCCTTGGGGTTCGTACGTGGTACCACCTATATTTGTTTACAAAACAGCACTACATACGTGTATTCACAAACTGGAAGTTTTCAATTTCCAAAGAATGGGGCAAGCATCGGGGATTATCCCGAAGCAATATAACTCCGTGGGGGTGTTTTGCGTCCACGGGTTCCTCGAATTTGGTGTCCTAATTCAATGATATCTTTAGCACTTTATAGTTATCTGAAAACAAATACAAGTTAAGCCTGCTTTCTTCCAAGTAATTCATTCATTCAATATGGTATAAAGTTGGTCTTTATGTAATTATACCCGATACTCGTAGAGTAAAAGGGTATACTAGATTTGTTGAAAATCTAGTAACAGGCAGAAGGAAGCGTTTCCGACCATATAAAATATATATTTTCTTGATCAAGTCGAACTTGCCATGCCCGTTTGTCCGCCCGTCTGTCCGTATGAAGGCCTCGATCTCAGGAACTACAAAAGCTAGGAACTACATTAGCAGAGACAAAGACGCAGCGCAAGTTTGTTCCAAACTCCATAGCTCAACTTATCTTAATCGGATTTTGAAGTGGCATACCTCTAAATGTTTCCGGCGCAATTGTCTAAAAATCTGCAATCAAATTTAAAAATTAATTTTTTTTAAATTTTTTTGTAATTTGCTAACGCTAAAAAAATTACAAAATGTCCCAAGGCTAAAGCTCTAAAGTCCATAACTCAACCTATATTAATCGGATTTTGAAGTGGCATACCTCTAAATGTTTCTGGACTAATTCTCTAAAAATCTGCATTCAAATTAAAACATTTTTTTTTTTAATTTTTTTTGTAATTTTTTCTGATGTTATGATGTAGAAATTCAAAAATGTCCCAAGGCTGAAGTTCTAAAGTCCATAACTCAACCTATATTAATCGGATTTTAAAGTGGCATACCTCTAAATGTTTCTGGAGCAATTCTCCAAAAATCTGCATTCAAATTAAAAAAAAAAATTTTTTTTATTTTTTTTGTAATTTTTTCTTATGTTATGATGTAGAAATTCAAAAATGTCCCAAGGCTGAAGTTCTAAAGTCCATAACTCAACCTATATCAATCGGATTTTGAAGTGGCATACCTCTAAATGTTTCTGGAGCAATTCTCTAAAAATCTGCATTCAAATTAAAAAAAAAATTTTTTTTTAATTTTTTTGTAATTTTTTCTGATGTTATGATGTAGAAATTCAAAAATGTCCCAAGGCTGAAGTTCTAAAGTCCATAACTCAACCTATATTAATCGGATTTTGAAGTGGCATACCTCTAAATGTTCCTGGAGCAATTCTCCAAAAATCTGCATTCAAATTAAAACAAAATTTTTTTTTATTTTTTTGTAATTTTTTCTGATGTTATGATGTTATGAATTCAAAAATGTCCCAAGGCTGAAGTTCTAAAGTCCATAACTCAACCTATATTAATCGGATTTTGAAGTGGCATACCTCTAAATGTTTCTTGAGCAATTCTCCAAAAATCTGCATTCAAATTAAAAAAAATAATTTTTTTTTTAATTTTTTTGTAATTTTTTCTGATGTTATGATGTAGAAATTCAAAAATGTCCCAAGGCTGAAGTTCTAAAGTCCATAACTCAACCTATATTAATCGGATTTTGAAGTGGCATACCTCTAAATGTTTCTGGAGCAATTCTCCAAAAATCTGCATTCAAATTAAAAAAAAAAATTTTTTTTATTTTTTTTGTAATTTTTTCTGATGTTATGATGTTATGAATTCAAAAATGTGCCAAGGCTGAAGTTCTAAAGTCCATAACTCAACCTATATTAATCGGATTTTGAAGTGGCATACCTCTAAATGTTTCTAGCGCGATTCTCTAAGTTACTTATCATTTTATTACTTTTATCCCAATTTCTACCGATATTACAGGAAATGACAATATTTCTCGTTTGTACTTCCACTACCTGAATAACGGGTATCTGGTAGTCGACTATAGCATTCTATATTGTTTTCAATATGTACAAAAAGGTAATTTCTTCTGTGGCGTTTTTTATTTTTGTTGGGAAAACTGCAAGTGGTTTATTGACTAAACACTTTTCGCGATTTATTGATTTGAATCTCCATGCAAACACCCCATTGCAATGGTTCGCCGTCTCTCAATTGAAATCATCCAAACAAATTGCATTTGCATGCCCGATTCCCCGGAGTCAAAGCGAAGGCCAATTAATGGCAGTGAACAATACAATTTTCAATGCAAATTCAAAGTGCTGACAGGCGACAATGTTTGATCGCATCCGAGGGTCGTGGAATTGGCCAGTAAACATAAACAGATATTTCTAAATGAAGCTCATGTCAATGGCACTCTCTGAAATTCGACAGCCACCGGATGCGCCACCGTCTAAAATAAAAGCCGCAATGTTCTGTGAAATTCTCGCTGTTTACAGATCAATTTGGGTAAATTTATCTGTGCACTTTTTAAGTAATATATGCACGTAGGTAGTAGAGAACCACATGAGTCAGTTTCCTTAATTATTTAGAAGAGTCAGGCTACGAAAGATGACGTATTTTGGCCATGACAGAAATCACAAATCACAAGATCAACTAATATGGTTTTGCACTTAAAGAAATTGTACTCTAAACTTAATTTAAGTATATATCTTAAGTGTCTAGTAAGAACATGGCTAACATCAATATGTAATGCTTATTAATGCAATTAGTTGTAAAGCCAATTGCTAGCTATTGAATTAAATTAATACTTGTTCTGTTTTTCCTTTCAGTGAACTAAACAAATCATTATATATATTTCGCCTTCCCAACACAAATGTTTCCTGCCAGCAAAATTGCTTGTTAAGGTGAGTTGTTCAAAATAATATATAATTATATATTGAATTCATATGCGTATTAGTATTAGATTGGCATATGTCAGTGACTAAGAACGTCATAATTATTGGCAGATAATTGCTGTTGCGAATTATTTGGAATAGATTAGATAAGAGCTTATACAGTTTTTTCAGCCAACAATGCAGCTGTATGGTGCATATTAAAGTTCCGTAGAAGAAATAGTTGTAATCAAGCAGAATGTGAACTTAAATAGCCGTCGAAAATTGACGTTTCCGCTGGCTAATATTATTCATTGATCAATTTAATTGTCGTCCAAAAGTTTCCACGTCAATTGCACCTGTATTCCTCAAGTTGTGTCCACCTGCCAGCTTGACTGCCTCATAACTCTGCCTCATGCATTTTTAATTGGCGAACGCTGCTCGTCCTCTGCTGCTGCTTCTATTGGCCAATGGCCAACTTAAAAGGGCAAAGTTTATTGGGACACTAATAAAATCGAACTGGGAGAATCGGCCATAGGCAATCGGCGAGAATCGAGTTTTGGGATTCGAGAAATCGAAACCCGGCAAAAACTATTTTTAATTACCCCACAGCATTGGGCTTTGACAGTTTCAGTTTCAATTTCTAGCTGCAGTTTTTCAATTTATTCTTAAATTGATTGGGGCACAACCCACATCACACCCACTTTTCACGGCCCATGGGTTTTGTGGTATTGTGGAGGGGGGAGGAAGAATTCCTAACAAGAAATGAAAATCTAAACATCTCGAACAGTTTCGATAAACACGAGCCGAAAAAGCCGAAAAATAATGAAAGAGGAAAACTTTCATCGGTGGAAAATTTGTGTAAAATATATTCTGCCCACAGCCTCTGCCCCTTTCCTTTGCTATTAAATTTTTTATTTTTTGTGGCTGCTGCTAATTTTAGCGTAAAGAAAGCTGATTGCATGGGGCATTTGTATTTCGGCTCTTCAATTGCCATTTCATTTATATTTTTAATTACGCAGACCGATCTAGAGAGATCTCTCTTTCCACAGCGCCGCTTTTGTGGCTCTTTTATGTGCTATTAATTTAACAATTTGTCAAATGAAAAGAAACAACGACTATGTTCATCTCTTTTTAATACATTATTTTGTAGTTAAATTTTTATTTTAGTTGCTGCCGCTGTTTTTGCTGCCGGGGATTGTAATTAGCTGTTTGTGGTGGGTTTATTGAACTGTGGGCTCAACTCTCCGACTACAAAGAAAACTCACACTACACACATTGGATATGTTTATGGGTTTTAAATCTATTTACGGCCCCAAAATATATTGATGTTTCCCTGGACATGCCCCCCAGTTCATTGCCTTACGGTGGAAATTCTATGCTTCAGGTAGCTCTATGATAATACGGGTTTTTAATGCTTGAGGCGAACTGTTTTGCTGATCTAATAACTCCCACAAACCGATGATTACTTGGTTTAATGTTTTGTGGCCAAAGCAATTTGAAATTAACTTCTGATTGCAAATTGTTATGGAGCAGTCATATGGTTTGATTGTGAAAACATATCAAATTCATTCATAAATCAAACGCAAATATCTAAAATCACTTTAATTTCTATGTTCTGTTCCGTTTCCTAATAAATACCGCAGCAATTAAAATTTCCAAACATTGTAAAGCAAACAAATCTATTATCACCTGCTGAACAAATCAACAAGGCGAACGCTCGATTCAGCGAATACCATTTCCTTATCTACAACATGTGTAGTTTAATTTAATGATCGGCGCCTGGTACACCCATACCGCGCTCGTATAGGGGTTCCGCAGCCTTATAAGGTCTGCCATCCGACCCACTCTCATTAGACGCTTATTGAAATGAAATCGAACGGGCCTGATAACGATTTGCGATTGGAAATCGACCTGCGAGAGGTGTCGATACGATAAGCACGATCGCGTTTGTACCGTCCAAACCTTGACCATCTAAATTGGGGCTAATGAATCAGCTGATTGAACACGAATCGACCCTCCGATCCATATAGGGCAATGGAGTTTCGGTTTCGAAAGGTGGTTTCTTTAGCCGCCGCCGCTTCGCCGCTTTTCCCAATCGGCAAAACGCAAATCCAATTATCAATCGGATCAATTGGAAAGTCGGGGCAAGTCGAGGCAACCGCACTCCAATAAACGGGGCGTGGCAATGCAATTAAGGATGGCAGAAGGGCGGATCAATTTGGGTTCCGTTAAGGAAAGCAAACCCCGCAGTCGTATGCACCGAGCGAAATTCTATAATCATTAGGAGAGATTTTTGTAGGTGGAAAAAAAAAACTGCAAGAACTATAAGCATTATTATAAAAGAGTACATCGGGGTGCATTTCATGGTTTATAGAAAATCGTTTACTTCACATATGTAGGTTCTTTGGTTCCCCCAGAGAGCTCTTCTTATAGCTAGCATTTCCCATCTTTGGATGCTCCATTGCCTCCCGTTGTTGGGCCTAGGAAACAAGTTTATCCCTCCCTCTCTCTCTTCGGGTGTCTACCCGTCTCTTTCGGCGTTTCTGGTTGCGCATGAATCACTTTTTGTTTTGGTCCGACTCTGCTTTGCTCGGTGCTTTGTCTTTTCGAAAGGTAACTAAACTATGTACACACAGTGCGGTACAGTTAAAGGGCATTGGGGATTCGGCGGGACCCGGGGATCCGGGGATTCCAGGGGACGGGGTTCGGAGAAATTGAGTTTATGACGTTTGCACTTAACCCCCAGTGGAAAACATGGCACAGTTATCATTCGTTAGCTTTCGGCCCGGCAGCGGAAGTTTGTCGGTCGAGCGTGAATCGATTCACGCAGCTCGCCCGGCATTCGTCACTAATTCATTCATTCAATAATTCATTCATTCATTCATTCATTGGGTCGGCGGCAGTCAGTCAGTTGATGGAATTCGGTGTTTCTGTATTGTTACTATTTCGAATTTATTTACTGCTTGATTGCATTGCCAGCGGATATTGGCAATGCAACTGGGAGAATCGAAAGGCCCGCCCGAAACCACAAAATCCCCTAGTGACTCTTTGGGTCATGGAGAAATAGACTTTCCAATCCTTGATTCAATTTCCTATATTCCTATGGTGTCGTCAATTTTAACTATAGATATATGCATTCTAATTGATTCCACAACTTGTATTGTATAATTTTTGCTTATAGAAAAAAATTTCAGAAACTTTAATGATTAACAAGCTAAAAGATTATTAATCAGTTAACTGAAACAAAAACATCTTCAAAACTATTACCTAAAGTTATCTAAAAATCATTTGCCCTATATTTACCTTAAATTGCTTTACTTTTTAATGGCTTGGCAAAAGTGTTTTCATAAAATTTAACAATTAAAAGCGAAAGAGAACTGAAAATGTGGAGCCGTCAGTGGTTCACGGTCAACTCGTGCGCCTAATGACAGCCAACGATTTCAGGCGCATAATTATGCCAGTAACCACTGCAAACAATTGTTTCATTTACATTGTGCACAGTCATGGAATCTGGTCAATGAATCGCACCGAAATGCTCCTTATGGCAAAAACCATAAAAAGAGAGAAAAAAATCCGAAATTGCCCAGAGCACGCCAACACACACTCCACGAAAACCAAGAAGTCTGCACACGCGATGGCAAATCTCATATGGAATATACTCGTACTATGGATAAATGCCACGCCCACGTCCGAACAAGGCTTATAATGGCCACATTTATTGACCACAAAGTAGCGGCAAGACAGACGCACAAATGCGGCCAAAAGCAGCTCAATTCATGTGGGCAGGTGTCGTGTCTTTGTTCGCTCAGTGTGTCTAAAAACGTGGGTGGCTGGTGAGCGCCAAAAGTTAACCATTATTAACAGTTTATTAAAAACAACTCAAGTGGCCAAGGTAAATAAAAAGCAAAGAGATCTGGCTAAGCCGAAGCACGTGCTGCCGCAAAGTGGGCCAAGAAACATGCAAAGCATTAAAGGCTACAAAAAAGTAGTTAAAACATTTAGGTATTTGATGGTATTACATTTCAAGAAATGAACTCTGAAGCCGAAATAAAACTTTTGAGGTTGTTAGACCCTAAACTTCCATTGTCAACTATTTCTGAGCAACTGCAGCTCTTTGTTAGCTACACCACTTTTCCTTAACCCTCCCCGCCAGCTTGCAACATTGTACAACGCGTCGTATGAGTAATGCGAGGCATTTAGAAAGCGAAACTGCGCCACTACAAAGAGCAGCATTCCTGAGGAAATTGCAAATGCTAAGTGAGAGTCGCAGCATCTAACAAGATTCTTTACGCATACACGTACCAGAAAAGTGAAAGAGACGGGTAGATATGCTAGAAAGAGTCGACGCTATTTATCGATTTCGGTTTCATGCTAAACTTGTTGCTCTCAGCGTTAGCAAATCAATTACGCAACTTTGCTCTCAAGCGATTATATATTTAAATGAAAACATTTCATGGCAGTCAATTTGATAAGTGGAAAAACGCTCATCAATCCGTCAGTCTGCCGCTCCATCAAGCTGTCAAGACACAGAACTTTCCTCAATATTTCATCTAGCTGAAAGTTCACTGACTTTGGCTATTCGACGAGCACAAAAAAAGAATTTCTGACCCAAAAAAAAGAAACTCGGAAAATGTGCGTTGATGCGCAGTGGATGTGACGCGGACGACTGTCAACGGAATACATATATCTACTATATAATAACAATAGCCACGCGAAACATAATGGTACCCACAAAAATAAATGTGAGTGAGACTGTGATCGAGTATTTGCTGTGGTTCTATAGTTTGCAACCAGCTTTTTATCACTTTCAAAGCAAATTAACATGTACAGGATTCCCCTCAATTCAATTGCATTCATAGACCCCATACGATCGTTTAGATCTAACATACTTTATGATTTGATATTGAGCTGTTTATTTTTCGCTGTGTAGTGATTGCCATAATGATGATGTGGATTATGAGGCTGCTGATTAGATGGGCAGTCCCGCCGAATGAAATGAAACTTTATCGGATTAAATTTATGACAATTTTATGGACAGTGGTGGTCGAGTGGCCGAGCACTATGCTGTGGGTTGAATCAGTTACAGTAGGGCAATCAAAATTCCTTTCGGAACGCATGCTGACTGCCGATCGTTTGGGCAACTTCCTTGAAGTTTATGGCGTGTTGCATGCCTCAAACTTCCCGAGGCATGAACATAAAGTGTGTGTGGAGCCACTGGGGGAATTGTACGGTGTGTACTATTCAATGTGTGCCCCACATTATGTGTGGCTCGGACAGATCTCTGCCAGACCTCGCTGCGTTTTTCATTTCTCCTCTAGAGCTGCTTGACAGTCCATCCGACTAACTGACTGACTGACTGGCTGACTGACTGACTGGCTGGCTGGCTGAATGCCTGTCGTGTGCTCACTCAATTAGCGCTCAGAGGACCGAAACTGACTGAAAAGTATAGCAAACGCAGCTACGATTGCACCGGCCCGAGGATTGTGCAAATATTTGCGCGTTAAAACAAACTGCAAATGAAATTGTCTAACAACAGGCCTCGAATAAGTATATAAGTATGCTCGAAACGCCTAACAATTGCCGGGCTGCTTCTGCTGCGGGTGAGTCTGCTGTTGCAATGAAAATGCCAGCGGACAAAGAAATCGAATCAGAAAAATGCTAAATTATAAATAAAATCGATTGTAAAAATAGTTGCAATTGCACTTTAAAACGGTAAAACGGTAAAACGGATGGCTTTGCTCGGTTGGTTTCGGTTTTGCTTTCGATTTGGATTGTATTTCGTCAGCTCATCTTTGTGGTATGTCGATTGCTCATGCGCCCCGTTTTACACTCCTATTAAAACTTATCTACATTTTATGGTTCTCAGTGTTTTGTGTACACCGTGTAAATAATCACCTAATCGTTGGGCAAATTGGCGACTTAATAGCCAGCGTTAATTGGCACATTCAATTCTGTTGTCATCGCAGAACTCCCAGCTATGTTTTATATGTATGAATTACGAATATTACTCATACGCCGGGTGTGCGGCTGAGATTTAAAGACAATTCCAAGGAAAATATGATTAGATAAGCAATGTAAGTCGCAAATGTAGAATCTGTGCATTAAATATAAACCATTTCTTAGCCTTGCAAAAAGTGGGGTACATTAATATGAACAGGGATCAACTAATTTTACTCTGGGCCTAGCAGCAGTTACGTTCTAATTCTTCAGAGAAGTAAGAAGTGGAAAGTAAGACATCTGCTAACTGTTTGCCTTATGCTCCAATATGCATCACACCCAAGTGCCAATTGCCAAGCAAATTAATACCGAAATGGCAGTTGGGGGCGGCAGCGGACAAACAAACACGTTTGGCAAACAGATAAACACGCAGCTGGCTGAAATACGAGATACACCATATTGGCTAGGCGAAATCGAAAGCCCGACCACTTGACACTTTGTTTATTTTCATTACCAATAAATGTTTGCCCATTGTTGTGGAACTGCGATCAGCAGCGCCCCTGTAGTCGGCACACATGGCGATATCACCTCGCTTTTTCAATGAAAACGCGATTCCGTCTCCGGCGACGACGAGTCCAATTTTGGGCACTCACTTTCCTGTCCGGACATTTTCGCATCCGCTGGCCATATGCGCTGGGAAATTCGTTTTTTTTTGTTTTTTGTTTTTGTTCAGCCTGCAGTTGCAGTTGACAGGCCGACATTTAGCCAAGGATGTTTTGCATTGCAATGGCAATTCATCAACACCAACAGATTTGTCATGCGGCAGACGCATAATTAAATACTTTCACCTGTGCGCCAGCAGCTTTGCACATGCATTCGTTCATACACCTGCAGCCGCGGCAGCAGATTAAGATGCAGATACTTTTTCAACATTTTCATGGCCAACGTGCAGACCGAGTAGGCTGCGGAGCCAATGCACTAAAAATAGGCGCATTGCCTTTGCGAGAGACGCATTTTCCTAATAGCCGCCGCACTTTTCACGCACGCCCATAGAGGCGTCAGATGGCAAAAAGCGAAAAGAGTCAGGGACAGGTGACATCGAGGTGGCCAGGAGTAAAATTCGCCGTGCGTGCAAATCGCAATTTCCCACCTCGGGCCTTGGCACTCGTGGCGTCGCCTTTCTGTGTCCACTTTCTGCGTGAGTGGTCCTAAAATATCACCAAGAAACGAGCTCCAAGTGCTTGTGATCCCGTCACAACTGATATCTACATATTTACACTGCTGCTGAACTCAGCTTAGTCGGATAACTATGCTTTGTGGATATCTTTTGCGTTGATCTGCCTTGGGATTGATTAAAAAGTATTGATTCAAAGTATAATATGTTGAAAATATTATGATAAAAGATTGAAATAAGTGCGTGTATGCAGTCTTTGGACTTTTTAACTAAAACGCATATTGCCATCGCGAGATGTTAGAACTGGATTAAGGTCAGAAGCGCTTTGAAGAAGCTGCAGTGCATCATCCTTGAATGGCGTTTGTTTAGACGGAGTGTTTACACTAAAGTCGAAGACCCATCTTGCCGACATCTGTCTGTGTATGTGTGTGTGTGTGTATGTGTGCGTGTGCTTCGGGTGGGCCCGTATCTTTCGGATTGCAGAACTACACCGCTGGCAGATACATTTTCTTATTTTCCTGTTATTTTTAAACAAAGTACACGACCCAAACCCTCTGCATTGGCAGTGCTACCATCTCGATTTGTGCATGTCTTCTTGTGCTTGTTTATTTTTCGTGTGGCGCATTTGTTTGTTGGCTCCGCTCCGCCTTTGTGCATCTATGGGATACTCAATGGTGAGCGGCGAAAAGAAAATGGAATATTGTGTTTGACACGGCCCAACATTTGACACAAAAGCGCCGAGATGCGGCAATGAACTCTGCTCAATGAAAGTGCAATTAAGTGCAGGCAATCGCTAATTGCATTTATCGCTCACATGTTAATTATGCTGCGGTGGGGTGAAACTGGGCGACACTGCTGTTGTAGTGAATTTGCAAGGGGAGCCTCGATCTCTCGGGGAGGTCAATGATATAACCGATGATTAACTGCCGGCATTGTGGCTGCCAGTCCATCTTTTGTACCCATGGCATCGCAGTGCGGCTAAAGGTCAGGTCACCTATCTATCTTGGCAGCTCTGAACGATGCCGTATCTCAGATTGGTCATCTGCAGATACGTAGATAGATACTTTATCTTCAAGTCTGCTGTATTGGCCTTTGTTTCGCTTGTTTGGTTTTTATACCACGCTATAGACTACACAGCTTGCCGCTGCCGTATTTTTAACGTTGTTTAGCTACCTTATAATCCTGGAAAAGTAGAGTATAACTCGCAGTAGTTGTAGAATGCAAATATTTGGATTAGCCGAGCACATCTCTAGCTTAGTGATACTATGTAAGCTGCTTGCTTGCATTGGACAAACATTAGGCTATATAAAAATAGGCTATGTTGCCTTTTGTGTGGTTTTCTTATATATGTATGTGATCACTGAACCATTATTAATTTTCAAATGATGATTTTCGATCGAAATGTGCAAACCGCTTTTTGTATTCTGCCAAAAATCCATTACGCGAATAAAGAACAAACATCATCAAATTTGGCTAAATATGTACACAATTTGTAAAACAATTTTGGGTGCGGTCGAGCATGATGAATAGAATTTTTGTGGCCACCAGCACAAATTCATTTATTGGCCATGCCGAAGCTTCGAGTTATAGGCCAACTGTATGAGCCACAGAAACGGCATCGTGGGGAAAAGTCGGCGGCGCAACTAGTGAAAGCGCCAAAATCCAGTAACAACAACAACTTGGCTCGGCATTTTCCTTAAGGCTCGGGACTTGGGGCCAACCAGCCTGCAATCATATTTCACCTTAGCCTGGCCAACAGTTTGCTGCACTTGTCGTAGTAGTTGCAGTGGTTGTTGTTGCTGCTGCGGTGGCTATAAAAATAACTGAATAACCGAACACTTGCCGTTGCACACTTGGCCAAGTTTGGCAACTTTTGACGGCTGCTGCGGCAACCAACCAACCAACCAGCCAACCAACCAGCCAACCAAACCAGCTAACAACAACACGAAAACGAGCTGCGATGTGGCCGTTGTTATTGTTTGCATACTAGCATTTCTGGCCAGTTTTTTCTTTTTTTCCTATTATGTTTCGGTCTATCCCCATTGGCAACATTTAATTTCATTCATTGCGGGCAGCGGCAAAACGGCAGCCGCCAAAAATTTCAAAAACCGTCAGAAAAGAGGCATAAACGTTCTGCTGATTTATTATGTCCCCCATACATGTTCTATTAACTACAGTTTAAGGTATATACTATTTCAGGGTATTAATGTTTTTAAGTTTGAGTAGTAATAGCATCATAACTTGCTTAGCTATGAATAAAATATGCAGCATTCCTGAACTGATAACATGTTCTCTATAAGTTTTAAAAACTTGTTTTTATAAATATTTGATAAACGTTTTAAATAATAACTTATGAAAGGGCATTTCCATTTCACTAGCTCGACTGCAATTTTCTCCAATTTTGCGTCTGTGCGGTTGGCCACGTGATTTTCCGTTTGGGTTTTCTATTTTTTGGCCATTTCCTTTTCGCGTTGTCTGTGGCCTGTTTTGGCTGGGGATACTCAGCATTTTCCGCTGGGGGCCGTAGTAGTACACCCCAAAGTGTTTTATTCATCGTCAGTCGTCGTCTAGCGTCATCGTCATCGTCATCGTCATCGTCATAGTCTTCGTCTCCACCGAGTTTAATGCCATTTTCGTGCCTGGGCTGTTGCTTTGAATAAATGCCCAGTCGTACGTAGTTTTAGCCAACTCGTTGCAGTTTTAACTGCTCGCGAGGGTCTGGAGTCCGGTGCGAAATTTGCGAGGAATGGGGCTTGGGATTGGGTGGAATGGGGACTTGGTGCTGGGGGGCTTGGAGCTCTCCGACAGCGAAAAGGATGTGGTAATTGCCATGTGGTAGCCAACGTTACCTAAGCAGGTGTTTACGTCTGCGATTTTGTTTGTTTACCTTGTCTGCAATTGCAATTGAACATGCAATAAATAGTTCTTGCAATCTGTCGCATTCAATCTCTTTTCGGTGCGGAACTTGCCCATATTTCGCATTTAATATGCGGGTAAATTCAGCTGGAATTCAGCTGAAATTTTGATTGCTCTGCTAAGCAAAACAAATAATTTTAAATGCATCTTATGTGATTTGTGAGATGTATTATGGGATGTTCAAGATACTTACCCACAAGACTTAATATCTCTCAAGTGTCAGATGTATTATGGGAGGTTCAAGATACTAACCCACAAGACTAAATATCTCTGAAGTGTATTAAGCACTTCGGTTCGCTTTGCCAAACCCATTTGTTTATTATTTTGCATAGTTCTTTGTCTTGGTGGCCCACGCGACTCACGGACACAATCTGAGATCCATCATAAGCCCAAAGACATTTATAAATTGGTTTTCAGTTGTTGTTGCCTCTGGATGCTTACTGAAGAATTCGCACAGCCCACATGATTATAATGAAGGCCTCGATATCTTTAATTGGCCTCAACATTGAAATGTCAATCCAGTTGGTGGGCTAATTAGAGACGATAAATTTACCCCTAAGTTATACGAAATGCATTTGCACTCGACTCGATCTAAATATATCAAATTTCATTTGCTTCCAGTTAATGCTGCATATATGACAGGCCCACACGACATCGACAGCGACTGAGACAAGTAAGTTGAGTGTGCAATTAAACCCCGCAAACAACTAGAATATTTATGTAAATTTTTTGCACATTTTGTTGTTTATTAAATTTGTTGCTCCACGAGGAGAACTTCGTCCGGGCGTGACCCCAATCCCAGTTGTAACGGAGCAACTGGAGCGAAGTGGGCGGGCGGATTGAGGAGTGGGATTTTCCACTCCCAGTTTAGTTTCATTTTTTTTTTCCTGTGCAGGCGGCATATATTTTTATTAAATTCAATATGGGTTGCAGCATGCAGGAACAAAAATGGGGCATTTCTACAAAATATATACACAATCAGGATGTAACTTTCCAAACTAGAGCTGACTAACATCCACAGTTCTGCAACATATTCTCTTGAAATAAAGAATTGTTATAAAAAGCCACCCGATGTAGAAGATAGCATCTCCACTGCGAATGATGTCAACGGGATGTTTCAAAGGGATTATCCACAAAAGGATGCTGCTGTGCCGCAAGGATATTGAATCGGAGAACAACTAGAAGGGAAAGTTCCCCTTCTTTTTTCCCTGCAGCGATGATGTCATTTGAAGTCATAAAATTGATTTTGCATTAAAATTCGTTTAACAAGAGATTTTGCATGCGTAAGGGGCAAAAAACGAACCGAAATCGGGCAGTAAACACTCAGAATCAATTAATTCGATATTTGTATATGTGTAAACATACGTATACACTATACATTTATTTATATGTTTGTGCGAAAAAAGTTGAAGGCGCCTCGCGGATTTTCCCCCTGCACCTCCTTCAATCTCGATGATGGGAAAATGTTTGGCTCGTGGCTGCGAGTTGGCCAACCGCATCGTTTGCTGACCCAATTTCGTTTGGCTAAGAATAGCGAAAAATGTTTAAGCGAATGCTGCTGTCTATTCGAATATCTATTTGCCTCGGATTACACTTGATGCTGCAGCACCATGCGTTAAACTCTTTGCCAAAAGATAGACAAACTTAGCTGTCTCTTGCAGCACACAAAGCTCCTAATGTTGAATTTAACTAGAAAATTGCGAAAGTGAAATATGGTCGATATATTCGATACTTAATTGCTATATCGTGAGTTAAGCTGCACTGTCAGCGCTTTGACCATAGCCCACTAATTAAACGTAATTTATTTAGCCACGTCCGTTAGTGCCAAAGAAAATACGGTTAAACATTTATAACAATGCCCCAAGTTTAGGCTTTGGCTGCCAACCAAAATGCTGCCGACAAGATTTATTCAATCAAATCTATTTTCATTGTTTTGGCACTTGTCACATCTAGTTGCAACTGTGCAACCAGCTGAAGGGAAATGAAAAGCGCCACAGACAACATATGTACGTACCTTTTGGTTTCCTTATTTAATTTTATATTTTTCCCGCCAGTTGTGAGTGCCCCTAGTCCGAAAGTAACAATTTGATGGCGCTTCCGCATTGTGGTTCGCGTTGCTCAAATGTCTGCCTGGTGTTCATAAATCAATTTGCTGCAATTTCAACAATTTTCGTTCGTCTGCGAGGCTGTCGATCAATTGGCATAGGAGCCAAAATTAGAAGACAACGAACTCAAATCAATCAAGCGGCCGTCTATTTGCATGATTTTTTATGCCTCAGCTGTATCCATTTGCCAAGAGTTCCAAGACATATATGTAGGTGTTAAGCAGCTGGATTGGAAATTAAGACGTTTATTAGTTCGAAATATGCAATGCAGCCCGTATGGGCTCGAAATTTTCCATCGAAATTACTTCAAAAACTTCTGAAAACTCTTCACGTTTCAGTGACATATTTCTATTTACAATTGTCACATAAGGGCGAGCGAATAAAATAACAAAGATATATTCATATTACGTGACTTTCATGCCAATTTCGGAAAGCATTTCCTCCGTGACTTTGATGTTATTAGAAAGTGCCCAAGAATGAGCTTTCTTATCGAAGAGTGATAATAAACAAAACTGGCATATAGATACAATATCTATAAATCTATAATTAGAGCTGCCTTTATGGTTTTCTGTGTATATCAACAGTTTGTGACGAACTTCTCACGTTGTGGGGGTGTTTGCAGTGTTCCTGGCTTTTGTGTACCTGGCCGAACTCATTGTATCTTTGTCATCGGTCTTTGTAGAGAGTTACTTCAAAAATGCCTTAAAAATGATCCCAGGCAGTGGCGTAGCTTCATTACCGATCAAGTGGCTCTGCATCTCGCAACGCAACGTTCCGAATAAAAAATTAAGTAAATAAACACAAAACATTGTGATATAACCGACAAATATTGTGATAATTTGGACAAACGTGTCAATTGCCTTACATCAGGTGAGCGTATAATACTGACTAAAGCAAAATCGGGTAGGAATAACACGAATTTGAACAAAATTAATTATTTTGTTTATGAATGGGACTACGAGATGTTGCTGCATCGAATATCTATTATAAATTTCCTGGCCATTGGCCAAGTTTGCACAAGGAAACGAAAGAGAAATTTTAGCATTTCAAACTGAAATGGTTCATTTGTTCTCGGGAACCTTGATCTTGTCCGGCAGCCATGTGCAACACTTTATAAGCTATGAATTCCTTCGTTTACTCAAAGTTCGCAGTTTTCGTTTTATTTTCGAATTTATGAGTAATTAAGCTGTATAAATGGTGGGATATTTTCGGGCCACCCTCGAATAGTATCACAGATGAGTCATTCAGCCCACCCCCAAATGACCAAAAAGAAAAACCTAATGCAGTCCACCCTCGCCGGCTGTTTTGATACCCTACCCATTCCCCAACTTTCGGCTGATTTCAATTTCACTCCCTGCCCCAACAAACTTCGCGTTGTGGCGACTTTTGATAGATAAAGCAGCCAACACAAAAATCGATAAGCGCTCAACTTTTCATTTTCATTTTCCTTCGACTTTAATTTTCGTGTTTCATCTCATACGACCACCACCCAACAACACCCCCTTCCTTTTGGCGCAATGACATAATGTGGTGTGTGCCCAATGTGACCCACAAGGCCACATATTAACCCACGTATTAACCCAGAAAAACAAAGAGCGAATAATACCAATGGCTACACGGATCAAAAGATATAGTCAGATTTTGATGAGATGAAAAGTCGTCAGTTACATCAGACTTTTCAAAGTTGAGCTAACAAATAGCGAATATTATTAAGTATAATATTTTAGTAGGCACTTAGTTTTTTCCCTCAGTGTGAAGAGTGGTAGAGGAAGACAGTCGAGCTGTCGCCAATTGCGTGACCCACCCGCTTGGCTACCCACCGCCTCTTTCCTGTCCGAAATGTGGGCGTGGTTGGGGGCATTGAGCCAGCTCATTTTTATGAGTTTGTTGGCGCCAATCGCATTTGTGTCCCGAACTTTAATAGACGATGAGACAACGAAAATTGGAACCGACTTTTGGCAATGTATGGCATGGGATTTCTTGCCTTGTGTGTGGGTTGCTGTAGAATAATTTGTCAAGGATAAAATCTATGCAAAAAAGGAACCTTTTCGGTTGTATTATCGTTTCCCTAACATCACAAACAAAGGAAGGTTTCCTATTATTTTCTATTAAAGAGCTCAGTACCATAAAAAATGCACTCTATTTATTCTATTGTTCAATAGGACAAGAGATTTAATAAGGGGTTTGTGGTATTACTAGATCATCTTTCTATAGCCGAGGTTGATCCTAAGAAACTTCCACCTTTATCCAAACAGTAGATCCCAGTAACCCCCTCATCTCATCTCGAACCACAAAATTCGTTGCCACTGATTTTAGTGTGTTACAAACTTCCGAACAAACTACATTTTCATTGTCTTTATCAACCAAAATATTTGAATATCCCGATTCGCCAGCGACGCAAAACCAAAAGCGTTGAAAAATTCATTGTTCATTTTTAGCAATACCAAAAGCAGAGATCAAGATCGCAGTAAGGAGGCGCAGCGTCGCCATTCAGTCGCGTAATTCAGAATGAATCCCACGAATCTGGGCAGGCAGAATGGTGCTCTGGTGCTGGAGGTGTTGAAGGTGCTGGGTCGCCCGGCGACCAGTTACGAGGTGGCCGAAAGAGTGGCCGACGTCTACAGGCTGCCGCTGCACCGCATCCGCCCAGTGGTCATCGACGTCCTTGAGGGCGGACTGCAACATGGGTTCTTTAGCAGCCTTAATGGCCGCTATTCGGTGGTGCAGCCGGTGGTGGAGCAACTGGGCCGGGATATAGATCAGTATGCAGCTGATATTATGGCGGGGTACAGTGCCGAGGGATCACTGCCCCAGATGTCGGCCCTGATGCTCAAGCTACAGCAACTGGACGGATCTCCGCCCATGGTGATGGGGTCCAGGTATCCCCGAGTAACCTCGGGGGAGCAACGCGAACACATGCCCTCCGGCGATGTGTCCCTGGACGCCCGTCTCCTCCTGCTGCCCTTTCCTCGAGTACTGTGAAAATTCTCCATCTCTCAAATTGTACCAGACACTGAGCAGATTTGTGGTTTGTGCAAAAGAAAACATCTGGTGTTCAATAAAGTCGAGGCAACGGCCTCGAGTTTGGACCAAGATTGAGTTTGCAAGGATTTCATATATATGAACGGGCTTTAAAACATTGATTTTTATGGGTTATACATCTATTCCGTATGATAACATCCTTAAAAGCTTGGTTAGCCTCGATAAAAATCGCCATTCCTAATGATGTCCCCGAAAATGGGTCAGTGACTTGTTCTCTGGGCTTCCCAGGGGCTATTGTCCTTTATGCGGGTGAGTGAATGGGGGACATTCACATTCAGAAACGCTCTCACAAAGAACAAACAGCTGCGGTCTTGTGGCTTACTTTTTTCCCCATTTACCCCGGACGCAAATGGCACTCCACCTCAGGATTCCCACCTTGCAGCTCCCACTTGCCAGTTCCCAGTTCCCAGTGCTCCGTTCTCAGTTCTCAGTTCCCTACTGTCCATTGTCAGGTTGTTGCCTGTCTAGGCGAATCCAAACAGAAGTTCAAACTCGAGTGGCAGCTTTTACCGGCTCATTTGCCTTTGGCTTTTGTCTGGCTCACTTGTCAGCACTCAAAGGCTATTCCAATTATAGCCCACAGTCGGATGAAATGGGTTCGCACAAAATGCTCTACTTGAGTTCAAAAGGGTTTAATTGGCTATTGGGATTTTTCATGATTTATGTGGCATCAAGCCAATCGGTTTCAAGGGTATTCAATAGTTGAGTTTTATTCTGGGCAGACTTCCCTTCTGCTTTTCACTGCTTTGTTCAACGGCTTGTATTAATTTCGCCGGACCACGGCATGAGTAATTCTTACTGATTTTCTGATTCAATTAATTGAAGTATAATGCTGCGCCGAGATTTCAGTTGTCATTTGAATCCAAAAGCAAAACAAAAAGCGGAGCAAACAACCAAGATGATGACAAGTTCAGTTTAAAAGCTCTTTGTTAGTTCCCTGGATGGGAAAATAAGAATGAATGAAAGAAAGGGGATGTGTTTCTTTCCGCTTTCCGGGAATATTTAAAAAGTAAAACTTGTATTTTGTTTACATTTACATACGAGGCAGTCCTTTATGAGTAAACATATAATGGTTCGTTGACTTCCAAGGAGGTCGCAGCTTACTCTTAAAACAATATCATTCATTTCAAGCTTAATTTCATACCTATAAATTTAAAAATATTTTAATTGGCACGTAAATTATTATCAAAAATATGTAGGGTATGAAAACAGCGACCAAACGACCAAATATGAATCTTATTAAATGCGCTTTATTAATTAAAATTAATTTGACAGCGCAAATAAGCAGAGTTAAGTGCTTCGTATAGACGCGGACAAAAGTGAATGAAAAATCTGTCAGAAATTTATGAAATTTCCCAACGAAAATCGAGCAAATCATCATAATATGTTGTATATCCACAAATGCCATGTGCAAGTTTAGTTTTCTAGTAGCCGTACTCGTTATATCGAAACACCCCACTAACTCTATGTCTACCAAACCTCTCTCCTTCCGCAGAATGAGCCGCCAGCACCAGCGGCACCACCAGCAGCACCACCACCACCTGCCGCCGCACCAGCAGCCGCAGCAGCAAATGCCGCAACAGCAGCAGCAGCTGACGGCGCAGCAGCAGCAACAACAGCAGCTGCTGATGGCGGAGCACGCGGCTGCCGCGGAGGCGGCGGAGCTCTTCGACCTGCTGTGCGTGGCCACTACGATGCGCCAGATCCTGGCGCTCCATCGGGCCATGTGCGAGGCTGTGGGACTAAGGCCCTCGCCCCTGAACGACTTCTACCCGCGGCTCAAGGCCAAGGTGCGTTCGTGGAAGGCGCAGGCCCTGTGGAAGAAGTTCGACGCCAGGGCTGCCCATAGAGTGTACGGCAAGGGTGCAGCCTGTACTGGCACACGTGTCCTGGTCATCGGAGCCGGGCCCTGTGGCCTGCGCACCGCCATCGAGGCCCAACTGCTGGGCGCCAAGGTGGTGGTGCTGGAGAAACGAGATCGCATCACCCGCAACAATGTGCTCCATCTGTGGCCATTTGTCATCACGGATCTGCGCAACTTGGGCGCCAAGAAATTCTACGGCAAGTTCTGCGCCGGCTCCATCGATCACATCTCTATTCGGCAGCTGCAGTGCATGCTGCTCAAGGTGGCGCTGCTCCTGGGCGTAGAGATCCACGAGGGCGTCAGTTTCGAGCACGCTGTGGAGCCCTCTGGCGATGGCGGCGGATGGAGGGCAGCTGTTACTCCATCCGATCATGCCGTATCCCACTACGAATTCGACGTGCTGATCGGGGCGGATGGCAAGCGGAATATGCTGGACTTTAGGCGGAAGGAGTTCCGCGGCAAGTTGGCCATCGCCATCACTGCCAACTTCATCAACAAGAAGACGGAGGCGGAGGCCAAGGTGGAGGAGATTAGTGGGGTGGCGTTCATCTTCAACCAGGCCTTTTTCAAGGAGCTGTATGGGAAGACGGGCATCGATCTGGAAAACATCGTCTACTACAAGGACGAGACGCACTACTTCGTGATGACGGCCAAAAAGCACAGTCTAATTGACAAGGGCGTTATCATCGAGGATATGGCCGATCCTGGCGAGCTTCTCGCAGCAGCCAACGTAGATACACAAAAGCTGCACGACTATGCACGCGAGGCTGCGGAGTTCTCCACCCAATACCAAATGCCAAACCTGGAGTTCGCTGTTAATCACTATGGCAAACCAGATGTGGCCATGTTCGACTTCACTTCGATGTTTGCCGCCGAGATGTCCTGCCGCGTCATCGTGCGCAAAGGAGCCCGCCTGATGCAGTGCCTCGTCGGTGACAGTCTGCTGGAGCCGTTTTGGCCTACTGGATCGGGCTGTGCCCGTGGTTTCTTGTCCAGCATGGACGCTGCCTATGCCATCAAGTTGTGGTCCAACCCGCAGAACAGCACCCTTGGCGTTCTGGCGCAGCGCGAGAGCATCTACCGGCTGCTTAACCAGACCACGCCAGACACCCTGCAGCGGGATATCAGTGCCTACACCGTGGATCCGGCCACGCGCTATCCGAACCTGAACAGGGAGTCGGTCAACAGCTGGCAGGTCAAGCATCTGGTCGACACGGACGACCCGTCTATCCTGGAGCAGACTTTCATGGACGCGCACGCGCTGCAGGCGCCGCATTTGGACACTCCGGGCCGACGCAAGCGACGCAGTGGAGGTCAGTACATACATACAATATATCAATGTATTTCGCTTTATTTAATAATAACTTTGGTTGTTGATATAGACTTGCTGCCCCAGGGTGCCACTTTGCTGAGATGGTTAAGCGCCCAGCTGCATTCCTATCAGTTTATTCCCGAACTCAAGGAGGCTTCGGATGTGTTCCGGAATGGACGCGTTCTTTGTGCGCTTATTAATCGGTGAGTAGTCAAACGACTATACAATTTGCATTGGTGCAACTATTAAAATGTTTCCTTTTAGCTATCGTCCTGATCTCATCGACTATGCTGCCACCAAGGACATGAATCCTGTGGAGTGCAATGAGCTGTCGTTCGCCGTCCTGGAGCGCGAACTCCACATCGATCGCGTCATGAGTGCCAAGCAGTCTCTGGACTTGGGCGAGGTGGAGTCGCGAATCTGGCTCAACTATTTGGACCAGATCTGCGAATTGTTCCGTGGCGAGATCCCCCACATCAAGCACCCCAAGATGGACTTTAGCGATTTGCGTCAGAAGTATCGCATCAACCATACGCACGCCCAGCCCGACTTCTCCAAGCTGCTGGCAACGAAACCCAAGGCCAAGTCGCCCATGCAGGATGCAGTGGACATACCCACGACAGTGCAGCGGCGCTCGGTACTCGAGGAGGAGCGAGCCAAGCGGCAGCGTCGCCACGAGCAGCTTCTCAACATTGGTGGAGGGGCAGCAGGAAGCGCCGCCGGAGTTGCCGGAAGCGGGACGGGAACCACAACGCAGGGTCTGTTGAAGATCACTATCTTACACCATAGTCTATTGGATAATAAGTTTCGGAGTGGCTGCTAGACGAGCATATATGTTAAATTAAATGGTGGCAATAAAATATATACGACTAAGCTTAGATTAGAATGTTTCGATGATGCATTCAATGCAATTGACTATTCTAATTAATTGCTTTCACTATTTAAAGTGAAGAAAACAAAAATGTGTTACAATTATTAAAAGAAAAAAAGAAAATAATCACTAAGTCTTAGAAGAATTATAAAATGTAATTTGGATTAAAATTGAAGGTAGCCACTCCAGGGACTTATTAATAATTATAATTAAATGATTTCCGATTGCTCATTTTATTTTTCTCGACAGGTCAAAACGATACGCCACGTCGGTCGAAGAAGCGCCGCCAGGTCGACAAAACCGCCAATATTGTGAGTAAATACTGGCATTATATTTTATCATGGATTGGTTCATACGCGAATGTGCAGAAGGTCTGAGGAGTGCCATCGCGCCACTTAATCAGCCATTCAAACATTTTGTTAAATATATACACATACATTGCGTATTTATATTTCATTACCATTGCTCGTTGAAAATTGTTCGAACTCAGCTATCTCATGTACATTCAAAGAATTTAATTGTTAATCACATATGTAAAACGCAAGAAAACCAATTTCATAAAAACAAAACCATCGAAAATCTGTTCCCAAGGTTCAGCTCCTGCTGAGAACAGCTCTCTGTCATGAAATCAGTAACGCCATTAGCGCATTCGAAACCATCAATGAGGTCAGTTCACTTAGTGTCCAAGTGTCCCAGTGTCGTCTACATTGTCCACTCTCTGTGATGCGTAACTCTCAATCCACATTGCACAACTAACTTAGCATTGTCCCAGTGAAAGTCAAGTAGCCAAATAGATTTAGATTTAGTTATCCGTTCTGTGTCTGTCCCACGCAAAGTCACCCAAATAGCATACCATAGTTCCCCAAATCACTCTCGATCGATACCAAAGTTCACTGCCCCCAAGAATCCGAATCCGAATCCGAACCCCCTTCGAATCTGTCCAATGTGTTGACTCTCACCTCTGCCGCGCAGGAGGAGCGCCAGCAGCGCTTGCAGGAGATCGAGGAGAATCGGCAGGAGCGGATGAGCAAGCGGCGCCAGCAGCGCTACCACCAGACGCAGAATTTCTACAAGAGCCTTCAGCTCCTGCAGGCGGGCAAGCTTTTGAGGGAAGGTGGTGAGGCGGGGGTGGCCGAGGATGGCACCCCCTTCGAGGACTACTCGATATTCCTCTACCGCCAGCAGGCGCCCGTCTTCAATGATCGCGTCAAGGACCTCGAGCGGAAGCTCCTGTTTCCCGTAAGCGAAGAGAATCTCCCGTTCTCGCTCTTGCACGCTGCGTCGTCTTCTGTGTTTTTGTCTTGACTCGTTTTGGCCTTGGCCCAATGTGGTCCGGATCGCTATCTTCTGACTAATGCTGCAGTGCTGTTGCTAAAATTCTATTAAGAAACGAAGAGTGAAGCAATTAACAAGATCCTTAACCACAATATCTGCTCGTATAATAAGACATAGTAAAGGTTTTAATTCGTTAAAATTGATGTTCAATGCTCGATTACTCAAATAATATATTTAACATGTGTTTCAATTCAACGAAGATAAAAGATGATACCAAAAAATATTTGCAATGAAGATTCTTCATGTATTTTCTTGGTGGCCCTATAAAATTGTTTCCTGTTTGCTCAATGTCTAAAAAACTCAGCGATTTGGCTTCAATGTATGCTGCGTGATTCAACTAATAGATGTTTAAGCATTTGGATTTGACCAAGCCAGTCTGCTAGTTACTAATGTACTATTCGCTAAGCTAAGCTCGTTCATCTAACTGGTCCAAATTGGACTTTATGTTATGCTTACGTTCAGTTGTTTGCCTTTTGAGTTGATTCTTTATGTTCATTCGTTACTAGACGATCAGTTATCAGACGTAAAATATTTATGCATATCTATCAATTTTGATTTCTTCAAACCTTTCCACTCCGCCCCAAAACCTTAATTATTTAAACGCCTAAACACGAAAAACCCAAAACACGACTACAAACACTGCCAAACACCCATCCACAACCTGTGAACCAAAGGATCGCGAACGGGGAGATATTCCATCGGCACTGCCGCGCACGGCGGACGAGCAGTTCAGCGATCGCATTAAGAACATGGAGCAGCGGATGACGGGACGTGGTGGCCTTGGTGGTGACAAGAAGCCCAAGGATCTGATGCGGGCCATCGGCAAGATCGACTCGAACGACTGGAATGTGCGCGAGATCGAGAAGAAGATCGAGCTGTCCAAGAAGACGGAGATCCACGGGCCCAAGGGCCGCGAGAAGGTGCCCAAGTGGAGCAAGGAGCAGTTCCAGGCGCGCCAGCACAAGATGTCCAAGCCGCAGCGGCAGGACTCGCGCGAAGCGGAAAAATTCAAGGACATCGACCAGACCATCCGCAACTTGGACAAACAGCTGAAGGAGGGCCACAATCTGGACGTGGGCGAGCGGGGTCGCAACAAGGTGGCCTCCATTGCCGGTCAGTTTGGCAAGAAGGATGAGGCCAATTCGGATGAGAAGAACGCGGGCAGCAGCAATGCCACCACCAACACCAACAACACAGTCATACCCAAATCTGTGAGTAATTTTGTGTTCATCCACCACCTCCTTGTATCAATTGTTTTGTTTGGGTTCCATTGTTATCGGTTTTCCCTGTGCTACTTTAAATTTGCTTATATATTTATGTATACTATATTTTTGCTTACCTTCATGGTTGCTTCCTGTGGTTGCTGTTGCTGTAGTCGATGATGTTGTTAGCGTGCTTTAAGCCAAAGTCTAGGCAAAAGTCTAGGCAATTCCCCCACAAACACTCATAGTCATCAAGCTATATACCACCCACTCATTTGTACATTACACCCATCGAATGCCAAGCAAACGTTTAAATGTTATCGTTAATTGTTACTCATTCTCACCTTTAAACTCAATCTAATACTAATCCTCACAATCATGCAGAGTTCCAAGGTGGCGCTGGCCTTTAAAAAGCAGGCCGCCTCCGAAAAGTGCCGCTTCTGCAAGCAAACCGTCTACCTGATGGAGAAGACCACCGTGGAGGGATTGGTTCTGCATCGCAATTGCCTTAAGTGCCACCACTGCCACACCAACTTGCGTCTGGGAGGCTACGCCTTTGATCGGGACGATCCGCAGGGCCGATTTTACTGCACCCAGCACTTCCGGCTGCCGCCCAAACCGCTGCCGCAGCGCACCAACAAGGCCAGGGTGAGTATCTATCTTGGATCTATTTAAAAGTTTCTACTAACTGGAAGCCATTTTGCTATTTCTCCAGAAATCCGCTACTGCTCAACCCGCCTCGCCTGCTGCACCACCAACTGCAGGATCCGTACCCACTCCAGCTGCCACAGCTGAGCCCATGGACACCACACCACCCAGGGATCAGGTGGATCTACTGGAGACCTCGCGAGCAAATGCCTCTGCCGATGCCATGTCCGATGATGAAGCCAATGTTATTGATGAGCACGAGTGGTCTGGTCGCAACTTCTTGCCCGAGTCCAACAACGATTCCCAATCAGAGCTGTCCAGCTCAGATGAATCTGATACGGAATCGGACTCGGAGATGTTTGAGGAGGCGGATGATTCGCCGTTTGGCGCTCAGACCCTCCAGCTGGCCTCGGATTGGATTGGAAAGCAGTACTGTGAGGATAGTGATGATTCCGACGATTTCTACGACTCAAGTGAAGGTATTGCGGGTGAGTGGGCATAAAAGGGGGAAGTTTAAAAATCACTGTTAAACTATTCACTGGATTTTAGACGATGGTAAGGATGACACGGAGGGGGAGGAATTCAAGAAGGCCCGCGAACTGAGACGCCAGGAGGTTCGCCTGCAGCCGCTGCCCGCCAATCTGCCCACAGATACGGAGACCGAGGTGGGTCATATTTAACTATTTTGTCTCTTGGCGATGGGGAGACTAACCTTCTCATTATTCTCATTTATTTTCCCTGACTCTCTTACATTATTCTTTTAATCTCCTTCTCATGGTGTTGGTTTCATTCTTGTCCTTAAAAATCCAAAATTATTTCAATAATTAGAAACTTAAGCTAAACGTAGACAATAACGAGAACGTGGCCGACAGAAGCTCTCTGAAATCCGGCAATTCCTTTGAGTCCGCGCGCAGCCAGCCGTCTACGCCCCTTTCCACGCCCACTCGTGTCGAGATGGAGCAACTGGAGCGCAACGCTCCCCGCAAGTTTAGCAGCGAGATCGAGGCAATCAGCGAGAAACTATACCACATGAACAACATGGTAAAGATGAACAAGGACCTCGAGGTGCTGGCCAAGGAAAATCTGGTCAAGAGCGACATCCTGCGCAAGCTCACGCTGAAGGAGAAGTGGCTGGCAGAGAATGCGGCCATAGCAGCAGGCCAGAAGGTGGCTCCGACTCCTAGTGCGTCCGCTCCTGGGTTTCAGCCCAAGTCAAAGTTCGATGAAAAGTTCGAAAAGGTAGTGAGCCCACCTCAACCGGTTGCCGCCGAACCCAAACCCAAGCCAGTAATCGATTTCAATCTGGATGAGCTAAGGCCACGCAAACCGAACTTTGAGGAGCGACCCAAGGAGCAGCTGCCCAAGCCTGACAGCTTGAAAAAACCTCCACAGCAAAAACCAAAGGGCAGCAGCACAAACGTGAGCCGCTCCAACAGTTTGAAGAGTAATGCCAGCACCGGGAGTCCTAAGGTGAAAAAAGCTCCTATTTCAAATAACAGCAGAATGCAAATTGAAGGAATCCTTGGTACCTTAAAAAAGATCCAGAGCCAGAACAGCAGCGACCAGGATGAAGATATGGATGTAGATGAAGATGTGGATGTGGAAAGAAAGCCAAATAAAGAGCTCAACAGCAAGTTGAAGGAAATCCAAGCAAGCAGCTTTGCCGGCACCATGGATCATATTAAATCACAGCTGACTATGCCAACGGTTAGTGCTCAGGCACCACCCTCCATGGATCTATCCAAGTACTTTCCCAACCAGAAGCAGGAAAAGAGCTCCGCGAGCAGCACCAACAAGAATCAGGTTACCCTGAAGGATGTAAATCTGGCCAAGTACTTCCCCAGCAGTCCAGCACCACAACGAAGAACCGTGGAAACGGTGGCCGATCGACTAAAGAAGTCACAGACTGAGGCTGCTCTAGCCAAAACCAAACTGGTGGAGGATCAGGCCAATAACCAGGCGGAAAAACCCAAGAAAGAGGCGGAAAAGGAAGGAGAGTCGAAAAAAAACCCAAAGAAGGTGGCAGATTCGAAACCAGTACCTCCGAAACGACAGGCCTCGTTGGACACATTTAGCTTAAGGGAGCACCAGATGGATGGAGCACTAGACCTGACCAAAAAGAAGGTTCCCACCAAAGCGAGCACTGGCGTTAAAAAACCAGCCAAATCGGGGAGTACCACGTCCGTGACGAAAGCCACGGCCACATCCAAAGGTAAGACTATCAAGATTGTAAAGAAAATCGTACCCAAAGGAACCAAAGCCAAAAAGGCAGCAGAAGCCGCACAAAATTCACCTGCAGTCGAGCCTCCAGAAGCAGAGCCAGAGAAGCAGCCTCCAAAAGATGAAGCAGAGCGAATATTGGACGAAATCCTGGGAGATGGCGAATTGCGTTCACCCAGCTCCGAGTACCAGCGCCTGTTTCAGGACGAAAAGTCGCCCAGCGATTTGTCCGACAACATTGATCGGATACTCGAGGAGACCGGCTTGGATGTGGAATTGGGCCTGCCCAAACGCAGCAGTAAGAAACTAGTGAAAACCAAATCCCTGGGTGAGGGTGACTTTGACATGAAGCCTTCGAAAGAAAGACTAACTGGAGTACAGAACATCCTTAAGCGATTTGAGTCCATGAGTTCGGTTACCTCGCAGAATAGTGATGAACAGGCGGCGTTCAAATTACGTCGCATGGAGTCAACCACCAGCAACCTGAGCAGTTTGACCCGTTCCAGGGAATCCCTTGTCTCCGCCAGCGATTCAATGAGCGACTTGGAGAAAACCATGGATTACCTGCGTAATGAATGGCGCAATGAGGCCACCAACTTTCTGCAAAAGAAGCGCGATAAATTCTATGCCAAAAAGGAGGAGCAGGAAAAGGAGGCTAAGATTAAGGCTAAACCAGATCCCTTAGACAATCTTCCTGTGCAATATCGCGACTCCAAGCTGGCCAAATTCTTTGGCTTGGCCGCTCGCAAGTCACCTGAGAAGCGGAAGTCTCCCATTAAAAAGAAGAAATCTCCCTCCAAAACGCCAAAGGTGACCAAAGCAAACAATTCACTGGAGGAGCTGGCCAAGATCAGTAGTGTTCGCCAGACCAAGAAGGCGCAACCAAAGACTCTAAAGCCTGTAGAAGTGAAACCTTTAAAGCCAGCCAGTCCAGTTCCAGATGATTTTGAGATTCTTGATCTGCTGGAAAAAGCCACAGAGGCCAAAGAACTAGAGCGCTCAAAGACCAAGAGTCCAGCTGTAGAAGCGATTAAGGAGACGCCCAACGAAGCTATAGTGGAGATTCCCTTACCAGTGGAAGACATTAAAAATCTACCCAAAACCGGGTGTGACAAGTCCTCAAATAGCTCACGTCGTGGTTCCCAATCTAGTTTGGTTATGTCTCGACGACACTCGGAAATTTCGCTAAATGATAAACTCAACCAGGAGGCACTCGCTGCCTTGAACCAGCTGGAAAAAGAAAGAGAGGCGGAGCAAGTGGACGAGCTTTTCCAGAGCATGGTGGAGGAAATGGAGCAGGAACCGCAGCCAATTGCCAATGCCGAGCCTCCGGAAGAAGACATCGATGCGGATTCCTTGTGCACCACAATCAGCAAGAGTCCCAGTGCACAGCCAGTTACGGTGGTTAAACGGGGCAGTTCCGAGGATCAGAGCATAGAGAAGCTATTCAGTCACTTCTCCGACGAGATGTTGGTGAATGTGGACTTTGACTCCAACGATGAGCTTGTAGGAATCACACCAAGGGCCACACTCGTTTCCCGAGACACAGCGGATCGGGACTACTTGGATAAACTAGAGTCTTTGGAACGCGATGAGGACACTTTCCAGCCAGTTGTTGGGGAGAAATTCACAATGGAAAATGTCCAGGACGAAGTGGACGGATTGCACTTTCCATCGCGCCCACAACGAAGACCCAAAAGCAGTTCATCTTCCAGTGAACCATCACTTCCTGTGGCTCCTCAAAGGTTAAAAAAAAAACTATCAAAACTAGATCCGGAGGATATGCCTCCTTCGGTACAGGATCTCTTACAACAGGTTTACCAGAAGAACGTGCAACCTGAAAAAGCGGAAGTGATTCCAGTTGAAGGCAATCAAACTTTAAGGTTCCCCAGCATGTTGGCGGAAGAAGATGTCGACGAGGTGGATCATTCTAAAGAAGTAATCAAGAAAATTGATACGGCTCCAGAAGAGATCAAAGCTGAAAAGATCATCGAGCCGGATGAGGTTGCTCAGTCAATTCCCAGTCCTTGCAAACCGGCAATTAGTCAGAGCAACTCCCTCAAGAGCGAGAATTCCTCTGGCAGCAGTTTAGTGGAAATACCAAAGATAATTACACCACCCAAGTCAAGTAGCAAGGAAAACTCTTCGGATTGGGACATGGAGAAGCTGCCCGCATCACCCATGCCACGACGTAGATTACTACAAAATCAACAGCCATATAAAGCCCCAAGCGTGGCAAGCAAGGAGAGCTCCCTGGAATGGGACATGGAAAAGCTGCCCAACAGTCCCATGTTGCCAAGGAGGAACAAGATGCGGGCCATCTCACCTAGCACCAACCCTGTGCAACTTCTGAACAATTTACCCTCCGATGCAGATGACGAGGCGGCACAGAGACGCCTAATTGAGGATTTCGAGCAGCAGAGACGTCAGGCGCTGATCAAGCGGGACGAGAACTTCGAGGCCATTGCGGCGGAGCAACGCAGACGCGACTCCTTACAGAGCAGCAGCAACTCGAGCAGCAAACGCAGCTTACCACCGCCCACGCCGCCCATGATGAGGGCATCGCGACGCGGAACCACTCAGGACACGAATCGCACCCAGGATACCGCCACGCGGCACGAGGGAACTCCGCCCATGTTCAAGAAGCTAGATGTCGATGGCAGCGGTACGTCAATGGATTCCACCACCTGCTCCACGCGGCGCAGTTCGTTTGCATTTATAGAGTTACAGGATAACAAGCCAGTTATTGTGCCCATGCCCAAGAAACTGAAGTTCCCAAAGCCGGAGGCACCTAGGTTCGTACCCGAACCAGTGGCCATCGATGAGCCCGTGCCCGAGGTGTTCCAGGGTCGCGCTTGGCCCAAGACGCAGTTGGAAGGAGAGGTCGATCTAGGGGATTCGGATAATGAAGATGAGGCAGAAAAGCTAAAGAAGCAGCTGCCCGAATACGCTCGTTCCGACTCTCCCCCGTCGGCTGCGTTCAAGAATCGCAAGTGGCCGGATGGGAAAACAGTGTTTGATAAGCGAGCCGAGTCTCTTGAGGAGGAGGATATCTTCGAAGGATTGCTGTCCCCAAGGAAAAGAGATTCCCAAAGATTCAAGGACAAGCCGCGCTCCCAGTCGCCGCAGCCATTCAAACCGCTGGCCAACAGCTCCAGGAAAAACTCAAAGTCATATAGCGACCTTAAGAAGGGACCCTCCATGCAATCTCTGTCGGCGCAATCCAGCCAAGACACGGACACACTGTCCACCACCACAACAGTAGCCACAGCTCGTCCTGCAAGCTATGCCAACTACGAGGACCCAATGGATGCCAGTACCCAAGCTTTGCTGGATCGAAGCAAACGGTTACACAACCGCAAAAGAGATTTTGTAAACGAGCGAGTGGTGGAGCGCAATCCCTATATGAGGGATGTGCTCAGGAGTACGGATCGCCGGGACTACGACGATGTGGATGAAGATCTGACCAGCTACCGGCCAAGGCACTATGCCAGCTCCACGCTAAATCGTTTCCCCAACACCACAACAAGGAAGAGCAACAACTACGATTACCTCAGTCCCAGCAGTGATTATCTGAGCAGGAGAAGCTACATACCGAGCGCCAGTGCAACCAGCAGCTACTATCCATCGAGCACGCGTAGCTCCCATTTGAGTGACCTGTTCCGACGACGCAGTCCCGCCAGCGGACCCGGATCCGGATCCGCACTTTCCGGCTACGGCAACAAAGAGTCGTGCGTTATCTCCTAGTTGTCAGCCCTAAACCATTGACCAAAGCAGCCTTCTCTTTTCATTTATATTTTACCCCGTTGTGGCCGCAGACGACGCCTCAACTACTATCTCTACTGAGAGCCAACCCAGCGTCAGCGAAACCAACCCCACAAACAGCCCCTGTTCCCTGACCAACCCGACCCCCCCTTCTAGACACTATAGGTCCCCGATAAGCAGCCCAAGAATACCCAACCAACCAACCAACCAACCAAACAACCAACCAATCAACCATGCTAGACTGCCCGCCCGCCTGTCTGCTCTCGATGTGCCACGCCTTCAAGTTCAAGTCCAGTCCAAGTCCTCCAATCAGCCAAAGACTAGATCGGTCTAGCCTCAGGTCGAGTTGGCCACTTGATTGAAAGTAAATGCATCTGGGTACGATCTACGAAGGTAAATTCAAGCACAGCCATCCGCGAAATGTTGCGCTAACCCCGAACTCAAGCAGCCCGATAAAAGCCGAAAGTTTGTAGTCTCTAAACCTAGAAAATACTGAAAACTGAATACCGATTGTGTTGTGTCGTTCTGTTGCAGTCCTTACAACGAAAACAGGCCTAACCCCTAGCTAATCCTGGCCAGCGTTTGTTTTGTCCTTCAGCGTTCCTTTCGTTTCCCTTCTGGATCGTACCTAAAGGCATGATGCCGCTGTTTTCTTTGCTGTTTAACTCACTACTCCGACTAATTAGCATGTGCGAACCAAAGGTGTTTGCTGTACATAAAACGCCGCCTTCGGGTGTGGGCAGTAGCTAGACCGATCTTTGACCGATTGCTACTGACCCCAGCTCCCATTGCTTTTGTTTTACGTTCGTTTAGTTACTTGCTGTCCTGTCCTAACGCACTCTAATCCTTTGTGTATTCGTAACTCCACTTGCAGGTTCAAACCGAGTCCGAGAGCACCTCACCCGACGAAGTGGAGCTCAATTCTGCCACTGAGATATCCACCGACTCCGAGTTTGACAACGATGAGATTATACGCCAGGCGCCCAAAATCTTCATCGATGACACCCATCTAAGGAAGCCCACCAAGGTTCAGGTAAGTGGAGGAGTCCAAGTGTAAAAAACGTACAGCTTATTATTTACCTTGCAGATCAAGTCCACCATGATCGGACCCAATGCAGCTTCCGCCGGACTCCATCAGAGGCAGTTGGCGGCGCGGGAGAAGGGCGGCAGCTACCTCCAGAAATACCAACCCCAGCCGCCACTGCCGCAGTTCAAACCGTTGGTCCAGGTGGATCCCACCCTGCTCATTGGCAGCCAGCGCGCTCCTCTTCAGAATCCCCGGCCAGGAGACTACTTGCTAAACAAGACGGCCAGTACGGAGGGTATCGCCTCCAAAAAGAGCCTGGAGCTAAAAAAGCGCTATCTTCTGGGTGAGCCGGCCAATGGCAACAAGATCCAGAAGTCCGGATCCACGTCAGTGCTAGACTCGCGCATTCGCAGCTTCCAGTCGAACATATCGGAGTGCCAGAAGCTCCTGAATCCCAGTAGCGACATCAGTGCCGGCATGCGCACCTTCCTCGATCGCACAAAGTTGGGCGAGGGCAACCAGACACCCGGACAGACGAACGAACTAATCCGTTCCGCCACCAGCAATGTGATTAACGATCTGCGCGTGGAGCTTCGGATACAAAAAACTGGCTCCAGCCACTCCACGGACAACGAGAAGGAAAACGTGTTCGTGAACTGTAAGAACGAGCTGAACAAAGGCATGGAATACACGGATGCGGTCAATGCCACGCTGCTGGACCAGCTGGCCAGAAAGAGTTCGCCCACCACGCCGACAAATAAGACGGTGGTAGAGGTTATAGACCTTGTGACACCGGAGAAGCCAATGGACATTATCGATCTAACGGCGCTGGAAACGCCGAAGAAGCAGCTGGTGGATGGTAGCACCATGGAAGTGGATGAACGCCTCACACCCGACAGCAACAAAATCAGCGAACTGCAGCAGGAAGTGAAGGAGGAACCCAAGCCGGATGTCTCCCGTGATGTGAAGGAATGCATACCAGATATACTGGGACATATTAAGGAGGGAACGGGAGCTAAGGAGCCAAGTGGAGAGGACCAACAGAGTCTGCTGGAGCAGTCGGACGAAGAGAAGCGTGACTCACCGGAGAAGGAGGTGGCCGAACATGAGCTTTATGAACCCGACAGTGTGCAGATCCAGGTGCCGAATATCCCATGGGATAAGACCAAGCCGGAGGTCATGTCTACCACCGGCAGCAGTGGCTCCATCTGCTCAAGTTCCGACTCTTCCAGCATCGAAGACATCCAGCACTACATTTTGGAGTCCACGACTAGTCCGGATACTCAGACTGTTGGCGGAAAGCACAATGTGCCCCGTTTGGAGGTGCACGACACAAGTGGCACCCTGATGCAGGTGGACAGCCTGATGATTGTGAACGGAAAGTATATTGGGGATCCCGACGATGTCAAGTTCTTGGATATGCCCGCCAATGTTATTGTTCCGCCGGCACCGGCGCTTAAAACGAATGAGCTGGATATGGAGGATGACCAAGAGTTGGAGGCGGAACCAGTAACTGCTACTCCGGAGCCGGTCGAGTGTACGGTCATCGAGACGGAGCGTCGTGCTAGTGCTCCGCCTCCTTTGCCAGAGATGGGTCCACCTAAATTGAAGTTTGACAGCAAAAATGAGAACAAGATCGAGAGCTTGAAGAATCTTCCGTTGATTGTAGAAAGCAATGTGGAGCACAGTCAGGCAGTGAAACCCATTACGCTTAATTTAAGCAATCTGGCCAGGACGCCAGATACACCGACCACGCCCACGGCGCACGATAGCGACAAAACACCCACTGGAGAAATTCTCTCGCGAGGATCTGACTCGGAAACCGAGCATACTGGCACTGGCCAGGTGCTAACTGAGACGGAACTCTCCGACTGGACGGCCGACGACTGTATTTCTGAGAACTTCGTCGACTTGGAGTTCGTACTTAACTCGAACAAGGGTACGATAAAACGGCGCAAGGATCGACGACGCAGTGGAGCAAAACTTCCCAGTGGCAATGAGGTAATCCATGAGCTGGCCAGGCAGGCGCCAGTGGTACAGATGGACGGAATTCTTAGTGCCATCGACATCGATGACATAGAGTTCATGGACACGGGTTCGGAGGGCTCTTGTGCTGAGGCCTACTCCGCCACAAATACAGCTCTTATTCAGAATAGAGGTTACATGGAGTACATCGAGGCGGAACCCAAGAAGGCGACCCGTAAGGCAGCACCTCCATCCACTTACCCAGGAAATCTGCCGCCTTTAATGACAAAGCGGGACGAGAAACTGGGCATTGATTACATTGAGCAGGGAGCGTACATAATGCACGACGATGCTAAGACGCCTGTGAATGAGGTGCCTCCTGCCATGACCCAGTCGCTGACTGACTCAAGCACGCTCAATGAACTGGATGATGATAGTATGATAATATCCCAGACCCAGCCAACAACAACGGAGGAAAGTGAGGCCTTGACGGTGGTCACCAGTCCACTTGACACGTCCTCGCCCAGGGTTCTCGATCAATTCGCCTCTATGTTGGCGGCGGGAAAGGGTGACTCCACGCCCAGCAGCTCAGAGCAACAACCAAAGACCTCTACGGTGACGAGCAGCAGTACTGGGCCCAACTCCTCGACACCAGGGAACGTCTCGAAGGAGCCGCAGGAGGAGGACCTGCAGATCCAGTTTGAGTATGTTCGAGCACTGCAGCAGCGCATATCGCAGATCAGCACCCAGCGGCGAAAGAGCTCTAAGGGAGAGGCACCTAACTTGCAGCTAAACAGTAGCGCACCTGTGATAGATTCAGCCGAGGATCCGCCCAAGCCCGCAGAGGAGCCTGTGGTCTCAATGCGACCGCGGACAACCAGCATTTCCGGCAAGGTACCTGAGATACCCACACTTAGCAGCAAGCTGGAAGAGATAACCAAAGAACGCACCAAGCAAAAGGATCTGATTCACGACCTAGTCATGGACAAGTTGCAGTCGAAGAAGCAGCTGAACGCTGAGAAGCGTCTGCACCGGAGTCGACAGCGCAGTTTGCTGACCAGTGGCTATGCCAGTGGCTCCAGCCTGAGTCCGACGCCCAAGTTGGCGGCGGCTTGCAGTCCGCAAGATTCCAACTGCTCTAGCCAAGCGCACTACCACGCCTCCACGGCGGAGGAGGGACCGAAGCCGCCGGCGGAGAGGCCGTTGCAGAAGTCTGCCACGTCCACCTATGTGTCGCCTTACCGCACTGTCCAGGCGCCCACACGAAGTGCGGATCTCTATAAGCCGCGTCCCTTCAGCGAGCACATTGATTCGAACGCTCTGGCGGGTTACAAGCTCGGCAAGACGGCCTCCTTCAATGGCGGAAAGTTGGGCGACTTTGCGAAACCCATTGCCCCGGCGAGGGTTAACCGAGGAGGAGGGGTTGTGACAGCGGACATAACCAACATTTCCGCCTCGACGGAGAACCTAAGGAGCGAAGCCAGGGCCAGGGCTCGTCTTAAGTCTAACACAGAACTGGGACTGAGTCCAGAGGAAAAGATGCAGCTAATGCGCTCAAGGCTGCACTACGACCAAAACAGATCCCTGAAGCCAAAACAACTGGAGGAGATGCCATCCGTGGATCTGGCGGCACGTGCCCGCAAAATGAGTGCCTCGAAGAGCGTCAATGATCTGGCCTACATGGTGGGCCAGCAGCAGCAGCAGCAGGTTGAGAAGGATGCCGTGCTCCAGGCCAAGGCGGCTGACTTTACATCCGATCCCAATTTGGCGTCCGGTGGGCAGGAGAAGGCAGGCAAAACGAAGTCCGGTCGCAGGCAAAAGGATCCGGAGCGGCGCAAGAGTCTCATACAGTCGTTGTCCAGCTTCTTCCAAAAGGGGTCTGCATCCGCGACCTCCAGTTCCAAGGAGCAGGGCGGCGCTGTGGCTGCCGGTCACTCTGAACAGTCAGAGCGACCCGGCACCAGCAGCAGCGGCACGCCCACAATCTCGGATGCTGCGGGTGGAGGCGGAGGAGGAGGTGGCGTCTTCAGTAGATTCCGCATCTCACCGAAGTCCAAGGAAAAGTCAAAGGTCAGTGCCTATCTTTTTGATCTATTTGTCATATGGTTTTGGTCGGTGTTGATGTAACCAAGTGTTGTCTGCCTCACGGAGATTGGCTAGTCCAAGCTATCGAATCACACGACCTCATCTAGCATATAAGTTATATTAACTGCCGCGGACTCGATGTCTGGTGTAATAAGTGTGCCATTTATAACATTTAAAATTTTAATCTTTTAATCGTTTTGCAGTCTTGCTTTGATCTGAGGAATTTCGGTTTTGGTGTAAGGACTTTTAACTATTCTAAACCCCATTTACCAAACACTTTCGAGTTTTCCAAATTACTTACAATCTCAAAAGCTTAGTCTTATTATTTGGCATCTGTAAATTTTGGTTTATTTAATATCTAATCGCACATTTTTCCATCTGAATGGGCTTTTTGTCTGTTTCTGTCCTATTAACCCAATAAAATTTCAATAATTCTATTATGATTTCTTTTTATTTACTTTATTTTTGTTTCTTTTACCCCTTGCAGAAAAAGTTATCTAAGTGTTAACATTTTAAGTTTGAATGCTGAATTATTTCCTTTGCCTCTTCAATAGCATATATGTTTTCTAGTTTTATATCTATTAGAAGCACATGGGTTTCAGGGAAACCTTACGGATATTCCGGATATTCAAGAATATTTAAGGATATTCAGGGATATTCATTTGTGTGTTTTAAACTTTAAGCTTTTATTGGTTTAAGTACTGGGCAACTTATTGTTTATTGGGAATTACTTTAAGAAGTGTTATTTATGATTTAAGCTTATTTTGGATATTTTGCATGATTGGTTTCCCTGGACTCTCGGTTATGGTAATCCCTAAGATAAATGTGTTAATTTATTGCCTTTGGACAACCCGCACGTTACATGTTTATACTATATTTTAGTAAATAACAAATTGTTTCTAATAAGAGTTTTGAATTTGGTTTACTTTACAATACGTTTTTCTCGACATTTTCTAACCTCCTCTGAAAAACACGCAATCATTTAAACCGATATATATTCTGATACCTCCAAACACCATGCTACACTAGGACAAGGATATGCTGGTCTGCAATGCAGCATCTCCAGCAGGAGCCACATCACAGAAAAATCACTCGCAAGAGTATCTGAATACCACGAACAACAGTCGCTATCGAAAGCAAACGAACACCGCGAAACCGAAACCCGAATCGTTCTCTTCATCCAGCCCGCAGCTCTACATACACAAGCCCCACCACCTGGCCGCAGCTCATCCCAGTGCCCTGGACGACCAGACACCACCGCCCATACCGCCTCTGCCACTGAATTATCAGAGATCCGATGGTTTGTTGTTCTCATTCTATGTCTGCATCTTCCGTCCAGCCAACTGTCCTGTCCCGACCCACTGAAGATTCATACCAGTAGAAACGTTGCGGCATGATTCTATATTCCCATTTCTATAATCCCGGTTCCAGATGAGAGTTACGCTAACGAGACACGAGAGCATAAGAAGCAACGTGCCATATCGAAGGCTTCACGACAAGCTGAGCTCAAGCGATTGCGAATCGCTCAAGAGATTCAGCGGGAACAGGAGGAGATCGAGGTGCAACTGAAGGATCTGGAGGCACGCGGCGTGCTAATTGAGAAGGCCTTGCGAGGCGAGGCGCAGAATATCGAAAAGTGAGTGCTAGACTTAAGATATTTCTTGAAATACAAATTAAATAAAATCTCCTCTACAGCCTGGATGCAACAAAGGACAACGACGAGAAGCTACTTAAGGAACTTTTGGAGATTTGGCGCAACATCACAGCACTCAAGTATGCTAGTCCATAAGGCTCTACAATAACCGAATTTAATGTAATTCTCATTTCAGGAAACGCGATGAGGAACTGACTATAAGGCAACAGGAACTGCAACTGGAGTATCGGCATGCCCAGCTGAAGGAAGAGCTCAATCTGCGCTTGTCCTGCAACAGTGAGTATTATTGTTTCCTATCCACACTACGATGTGTTATCTACTGCCACCGTTACAGAACTGGACAAAAGCTCCGCCGATGTGGCCGCCGAGGGAGCAATTCTCAACGAAATGCTGGAAATTGTCGCCAAGCGAGCTGCCCTACGACCCACAGCCTCCCAACTCGACCTCACAGCAGCGGGATCGGCATCCACGTCCGCAGAGACAACGGGCATTAAGCTGACTGGACAACCGCATGACCACGAAGAATCGATTGTGAGTAAATAGAAGCTACAAGTTGCAGTTTGAGATTTACAACACCTGCTGTTTCAGATTTGAAAAGCAAACTTTCCCTGGAGCTTGGTGGTCTGCGAAGTAGTGCATGGACTTTTGAGCCTAAATACTTAAGATGGAACAAGGGAGAGCGTACCAAAAAGGCAGCTGAATTTAAAGAATTAACAATACTAAAACCCGTGAGCTGTAACCGAAACGAGCAAGTGACTTTTCAAAGAGAATAAGCTGGCGGAGAACAATTTCAATATGTATAAGTAGAGAGTCTAACTGATTTTGAAGAAGCGCGCAAGGTTAATGTAAAAACAGGCAGAGAAGAAATCAAAACCAAAAACTAATTTCGCAATTTAAAAGTAGGGATTACGAATGTTTTTGCGAATACCTTTAGTTCCGTATTTGACCTAATTGTACGTTTTGTTAGTCGTTGCCACTGAAATCTGTCTGATCTTTGTATGTCCTATGCAATATGTTGTGTTTTTATTTAATGTAATGTAGTGAGTGTGTGTGTGCAAAGGGTATGTGATTTTGAGCAAATGTAAATGGTGTATTTGAGTTTTCTTAGGTTATTTTTTGACTTAGCGATTGTTTGTCGATTTCTTTGATTGTATTATTATTTATTTGACGAAGCACCCGCATATTCTCCCGATCAGCACACCCGTGTATGTATTATGTCATTTGCTCCCAACCAAAATCAAAGTGAACACAAAGAGATACACACAAATATTTTCTATATGCGAGAACCTACACATAACGATGTAAGAGAGCAAGCAACCATTAACTGTATACTAATGAAATCATTTAAATTATTGTGTAACTTTATTTATAACCTGCATATATAAAAACATATTTATCGAATTTATTATGTACTTTTCGATTTATTTTGAATTGAATAAAGATTTTATGAAACCTGATGCTTTTGTACCTATTTTCGTGCTCTTGTATTTTCTTATTGTTCATAAAAATATTTGCGCGTATTTCAAATTCAAATCAGCTAGAGAGAGATGCCACACTTCGTTCTCATAAAGTGGCCACACCAAGAAGGTTTCGGTGATTCGTGGTGAATGACAATTAGTGGTTGGCGGGAGACCATTTTGCCATCTGGTAACACTAGTAATAGGTAAACAAACATAGCAACCGCGAATTTCTTGGTGCTTACCCAAAACTTCGCTTTAAAAAGAGATTACGCTGAATTTGAAAAACAATGGCTGACAAACAATCCACTGAGGACGCAACGAAATCCGTCCAGACTCCAGCAGTGGCCAAGCCGGCGGAGAAGCAGTCGAAAAAGTCGACGCCAGGAAGTCTGAACTCGGGCTCTGCCGATGGCGTGGAAATCCATGAAAACTCGGAAAAGCCCGGCGCTCAGCCGACCGCCTACAGCATGCGACCGGCCTTTGGGGAGATGTTTCCCCTGCCCACCATCAAGAACATAATGAACAACGTGATGGCCGAGAAACTCAAAGGTAAGTGAGAAAATCCATAGACACACTGCACGTTGCCTAGCAACTTCTCTATTTGAAGACAAAACCTATGACAAGGACATTGCCAAGAAGTGGACGAGTGAGATCGCCGACGAGGTGAACCAGCAGATAGCCAGCAACTCCAAGGTGAAGCGGTACAAGCACGTGGTCCAGGTGATGCTAGGCCAGGAGCTGGGTGCGGGGGCCACATACAACTCGCGCTGCTGCTGGGACTGCGACTGCGACACCTCCGTCTCCGAGGTCTTCAGCAACACCAGTCTCTTCTGCGTCTGTACAGTGTTTGGAACGTACCAGTACTAGAACCAATTACCCACAGAACTGATTAGGCTAAGGACCACATCTCTATATTTAACTTTAATGGGGTGAGCTTACATTAATGGGTTGCCACGAGATGGGTTTCCAAGTCGGTATAATATAGGTTAATCAATCAACGAATCCTTTACTCCGTTGGAATTCCATTTGACCAAACTCTCGTGACACGCCCATATATTTACATTTTAATCTAAGCAACGCTAACATCTCGTATTAGTAGGCACCGGGAACAAAGGGTTCATCACTTTCGATAGTCGACCTTCGTCGTGCTTCATTGGATGCGTACGTTCAGCGGATTCAGTATGCGGCCCGACATCACAGCCACGTCCAAGTCGCGATCGACGATGAAAAACAGAAACGGATGATTCACAGATATCTGAATGGGCTTCGATTGGGCGCCGTAGTTGCCTAGAGAGCAAAAGGAAGTGTTTATTGCACTTTGTCTCGTGTTGCAGAGGCTGCAACTGTTGCAACACCATTAGGTGGGGCGTTCGCAATGCGTTGCGGCTCAATGCCTCCACTCCACTCCATTCAGGTGTGCTGCAATGCGAGACACTTACGCTTCAGCTGATTGATGGGATGCGTACGGATGGTGACGTCTATGGATTGCTCAATGTGCCGCACGTAGACGCCCTTCTCCTCAGTCATGGGCCTGAAATCGGCGCGATTTGGTTCGAATACATCGCAGCTGCAAGAAAAGTTACGTTAAGCCAGGAACTGGAGCTATTACGCCCATGCTTACATTCCCATCTGCAACAGAAAGCAAACAACCAAAGAGCTCAATAAAAATGCACCAAATAGCACACTACAAAGGAATACATACATTCTGCAAGTCGTTGGTCAGAAACATGGTGCCATGCAGCTTGAAGTCTGGAATGATGGCTTGCACCCAGCGTGGCTTCAGCTGCTTCCGCATCAGCCGAAGGGTTGGCCCCAGTTTCAAGGAGGCGGCGGCTGCCACAATATCCGTGTGGTAGTCGGGCAACAGGATCATTAGGTTGTACTCCGGTGTGTCCAGCTCCAGTTCCAGCACGCTCATCTTCAGGTGCTCAAAGTACTTGTAGTACAGCACGGCGTTATACACCTTGAAGGTGGTGTGCACCACCTGCTGATTGCCCAGGTAGAATACGTGGCTGATCACATCCGTGTTATAGTTCGACTTTCCCTCGGCGGCCTGTCCAACGTAGTGTGGCTCAAAATCGTTGGTGATCGGTGCAAAGGCAGCGGGCACTGGCGGCGGAAAGTGCAGCGAATGGTGCGGGACATGCGTGTGCGGATTGAAGAGGGTCAGAAAGAGATTTGCATCCAGATCCTTGTATGCTGGTAGCGCATGGCGCTTGTATCGTGCCGTCTTTGCCTTCCGAGTCACCGATATGTTTACTGGTTGTGCGGATGGCGCTATAATAGAAATTACCTGCCGTGTTGCTGGTGGCTTCCGCTCCGCCACCTGGCGAGCCATCATTGGCATCGGCATGGCCACTGTTCGCGCACTGGGCAGGTAAATGGGCTTCGGAGTGATTGGATTCGAATGCTTTAGCGGCGCCTGGAGTTTGCTGGTTGGCAGTCTGGACACTCGCGCCTTCTGGATACGCAGGAGAGGCTCGGCGTCCTCCTCGGCTACAAAGGCGGACACTAGCTCGGCAGCTTCATCCTCACCAGCGGGCTCCGCGGCCTCCTCTTCTCCCGATGTGGCAGCAGGTGCTTCTGTGGTAGCCTCCGCCTCCGCTGGAGCCTCAGTGGTGGTGGTGGGAGGCTCTGTCGTCGTCGCCGGTGCCTCCGTGGTTGTTGTGGCGGGCTCTTCTGTTGTGCTTTCCGCATCCTTTAATGTTGTGGTTTCCGCCTCCATTTCCATGGTCGTCGTGTTGCTGGCCATTGTGGTGTTGACCAACTCAGCATCTGATGTGAGATTGGCTGGCGTGGAGGAGAGCATATCTACACTTAAGTCGTATCCGTAGAACATGAGAACTGTCTCAAAGTCCTTGAGGACCGTGACATTGCCCTTGTTCAAGCTGAGTCCTTTCAGTGGATTATCGGAGCCAAAGAAGTAAGTCTGAAAAATGTAATAATAACCTATAATATTAGATTATTAATCATTACTCATTACCTATGCCCTTCATAATTCTAAAAAGTTTTTGTCAGGACTCTGAAAATTAGAACAATTTCTATAAATTTAGTTGGAGGGCTACAACGACCCTACTGAACTACTTAATTACCCAAAATCTGATCAGCAAAAGGTACGCAACGATGGCCAATTAAAAAATCTATTCGCTTGAACAAATGCTGGTTAGTTTTGGGAGATTAACCGACCCAATGGGGTCGACGAACTATTGAAACCAGATTGGAGATCAATTGAGCTTTGGTCCGGGGGAATGGGGCCTGGGGCAATTTGTTTGGCAGTACGCATATCTGGTTTTTCATTTTGTTCTTTATCAATGACCACTTGGTGCTCCCCACTCTGGCCAGCTCACTTTTGGACGGGTGCTTAGCCAGGCGTGTAAATGTGCGTGGGCACTTAATTTGGATGGCGTTCCTCGAGCGGATTACCCCCGATGGCAATGGGTTAAGTTCAAAGCAGCAGTTACACTGGCCTACATGCTGGAACCCAGTCTCACCCGCAGTCGTCGGTGGATGTCGCGATATCCCACGCGGGTCACGTCCCTGTTGTTGGGCAGCTGCAGGACATGACGCAGTTCCTCGGCACTATTCCCGGCCGAGCCCTCGAACAGGGCCACCAGCACACTGACCAAGGCAGTGGGCGAGAAGGCGAAGTTGTTGCGATTCAGAATGGAGTGGTAGTGGAGCAGGCGGTGGGTCAGGTCGTTGGTCAGGTCCACCATCACCTCGGCGGGCGTCAGCTCCTTGGCGGCCAGCACCTGGGGTAGGTGATCCAGCGGCGTCAGCGGAGGCGGCGGAAAGTGCGGATGCGGAAAGCCACTGGCACGAAACTCTTCATGGTCAATCTGTATGTAGTGGGCCCTCGTCTGGAGCAGGTGGACCACCAGCCAGGCGAACAGTGCCACCAATCCAGCCATGACAATGCAGCTGACCTCGGTCTGCACTGATTGATGGCTCACTTAGCACTTTGATTGTCGCGTTCGCGGCAATTTAGCAACAAAAATTGGCAAGCTCTCTCCGCTATCCCCCCAATTGCAATCCGTTCATTATTTTCCACTTTTTGCGATCCCGATTCAATTAGCCCAACTGATGAGCTGCCCTCAAGGTGATGACTATTCTGAAACTCGTCAACCGTCAAGCCCCAGCGTTTTCCACATAGTTTTTCAGATGCACTGGCTCGGATTCGGATAGCGAATGGGATGGGTCTCGTTTCGCTTCTGTTTCGAACTGATGCGCGTGATTGCTGCTGCCAAACTGAAGTTAAAGCCGCTTGAGCAGAGGGCTAAAATACGGCAGCCGATCGATGGAACTGCGAGCGGATCGCATAGTCGAGCTCGGCTTCGTGGATCAGACAGACAGTCGCTGCCAGGTGGAAAGTGTTAGCCCAGTCAGAGCTGAACGATTTTGTATCAACGAAGGAAACAAGTAGTACATGCAGTAGTTTTTAAATCTAAAGTCGCTAACTATATTGTTACATTTATTAGTTCAGTCCTTTCGGTTTGCTTGCTACGAATATGATTCCATATAAAGGTGGTTCGAGAAATCGATGAGTGCGGGCCAAAGTCAATTAATTACAAGCAACAAGTGCTCTCCGTGGGGTGTATTCCAACTGATTTAATCTTTGGTAATCGAAATGACAGACCCTTCCAAATGATAAGTTCATGTATAGCCTAGTACTGGCCCAGTTGCTTCGTGGAAACTTAGTGAACCGGTTTATGGCCTCACTGAGAAGACTTTTACAACGTAGCCTGGGCTGCTTTTGTGCCCTTAATGGAATTCTGGATTTCAATGCGCACATTGGAGCAGGAAAATCGCGCAGATCCCGCTGCCTATTTATATACCGTATACTGCACAACTTCGCGGTCATCAGCCTGACGTTAAAGTTTCAGCTGGATTTCCTGGCCCACTTTGAAAATATCGAAGAGTCCACGCTGGTGACTGTAAACTTTTTCACATATTTTACACTGGTGTTCTTTGCGGTGCTTAGCTCCATGGGATCGTGCTACCAGTGGCAAAATAGAATCCTTGCCGTTCTGAAGCAGCTGAAGCATCAGAATGATCTGAGCAGGCACATGGGTTACAGGGTACCCAGGGACAAACAGAGTTCCCTTGACTGCTTGTTGATCGCACTCACCGCCCTGCTGATCCTTCGTCTCAGCGTCCACTTGGCCACGTTTGCGTTCAGCGCCAGGATGGGCTTCAACCATCCCTGCAACTGCTTCCTGCCGGAGTGCATGATCTTTGCCATGAACTACCTGTGGTTCGCCATCCTAGCTGAGATAACCCGGTGCTGGTGGCGCTTGCAGGCGGGACTGCAGATGGTACTCCTGGATCGGGATTTATCAAAAGGCACCTCCAATTTATGCGACATTAAGAGGCTGCACACCAGGTTCCAGTGCCTAATTGATTTAACCGCGGAAGTGTGTTCCATCTTTAGGTACGTCACCTTTGCCCACATGGCTCGCAATCTTTGGAGTGGCATTGTGTCGGGATATCTTGTGGTACGCTTCGTTATCGGCAATGGGTTACAGGACCTCGAACTTGTGTACCTGGTTTTCTCATTCATCACCTGCATCCAACCCTTGATGTTCTCGCTGCTGCTGAATAGCATGACCAACACAACGGGTTCATTGGTCGAGGTGACCAGGGACATTTTGAAAGTACCCCCCCACAAGGAAAGCGCGGCGGTGGCTCGAAGTGTGAGTACCCTGGCACTCCATTCAAGAAATTATAATGCATTGAGCTTCACAGATCGAATGGCTGTCGCTGCAATTGACTTGGCAGCACACGCACATCACGATCTTTGGCATATTTCGCATAAACCACTCTTCGGCTTTCCGGTTTGCAGCACTCATCCTGGTACATGTGGTCTACATGGTGCAATCTGACTATATTTCGATAACGAAGTGATGGCTTAATCAAGCTGCCGCAATAAATTATATACATACTTACAACTTTATGATCCCTTTTAAGGAACATATCCTTAGGGTTATCATTTATGTCATCATGTTGTATGTTATAAAGACACCCCCTTTGACGTAATAAAAACACAAATATCTAGTTTTGAAAGTATCATTTTGCTCTTGTCTTTTCTGTTTTTATTATTTTATTATAGAATTTGTATTTTGTTTAACTTATTCCATACATTTAGTTGTTTATGCTTTATTCATTCTGATTTCAATTTATTGTTTAAAATCAACATTCATAAACACGTCCATTGAAATGATTTTAGAGTTTCTTGCTTTTGTCATTGTTTTCATTTTTCATTCGCTTAAAATAGTTTTGAAAATGATTTTACTTCGTGGGACTCGTCCCATGTAGCGTGAGTGGTGTTGGAGTCAATGCTTCGGTGTGATGAGTGTGATGGGTCCTTAGGTATACGTATACGTACATATGCAGATCAGTGTTCCGTGAACAGTACACCAAGTATTAATGGATAATGGCTTAATGGGCTGATCTGGAGTCGGAGTTAACATGAAGCATAAAAAGCCAACCGAGCAACAAGTACTAAAGTATCCCTACATATCCCTAGCTGCTGTGACTCGTAGCTTCGATCTGTACATTGAGTGTAAATATACAAATATGCCGTTTTCCTGTATATAAAGACGCAAAATATATCTATTTATGATCTGTAGTTTGTGTGTGTGTTCCCCTCGCTTCGTATTGCCCATCTCGATTTACTTTTTGTATGTCTAAAAATGTTCGCGCGTAAAACGTTATCCGTTAGTTTCGGTTGCATTTGCTGCACAATTTGCTTTGCAAAAAATATAGTCGCCCCGCACGCACACTAGTCCACCACAGGATGTGCAGGATGTGTGTGCGTGTGTGGGCGCTTCTCTATCTCTTTCAGTTTTGTAGGTACTCGATTCTCACCAATGTTTAATTGAAGTGTTAAACATCTCTGCTGCTCTGTATTACGGATACTCGTTATGTATTTTATTTTCGTACTTTTCGGGGTCACCATGTTTGGGTTTTGGGGTCACCAGTGATTGGGTCTCTTAGAGGGGGGAGGGGCTCCTTGGGTCCTCGAGTTTTAGCTGCTATTACATTAGTTTCGGTGTGGACTTAAGCTTTTCACATTGAGAAAACTGTACGATTGATTAATGCACAACTATTTATCTAGGGTATATGAACAATCATTGCCGTCTGAAGGGATTTCTTGCTCTTGTTCTCGTTCGCTATTCATAATTTCGGTTAGATATATGTATGCATATGGTTATATATATATATATATATTTATACTGTATACATGTATAATTATATGCTTATATGCAGCACAGTGGCTGTATTTTTAACATGGAATATACACGACACTTAGTTGCTGGTTATTTACTTGGTTTCATATGGTATTCGTTTGGAAATGCAAAACTCCGTTACGCTAATTCGTAATTGTAGTATTATCTGTTTCTAAATCTGTAGCTGAATCTGTTTTTGTTTTTGTTTTTGTTTTTGTTTTTGTTTTCGTTTCTGTTTTTGTTTCTGTGTCGTCTGTGTGCTCCTCTGCTCAATTTTCACCTGCTCCAGGCCTAATTGCGCCCCTTTGGCTAATGGGCGTGGCAGGGGGTGGATGCCGCCCCAATTGCGCCTCTTTTGTACCTTGTTATGTGGTGATCAGTGGCGGCACGGCGATCCTGGCGACCGTCGCCTGCCTTTAAAGTATGCTCTAGCCTAACTTCGCCGACTTCGCCAGTTCAACTAGCTGGCCAGTCCAAGCAGAACCGAGTTAAGTACACAGTGGGGTTAATAGAATCGATAGATATTCGTAACAGCAAACAAGTCAACAAGGTAAACAAAACAAGGATGCATCGATCTGATTTCGGTTTAGTTACTCCTATAGATGTGGACACAACAACAAGTATTTTATATTATATTATATCATATCATAGATTCATCTCGTCCCTATTCATCGCTTACGAACTACACATAAAAACACGAAAAGTTCAAGGTGATGATGAATGGTTGTATGTGTGTGTGTTTTTGTGTGTGTGTGTGTGTGTGTGCGTGTGTGCTGGGGGATGCCCCTAATGCTAGACATACAAATACAGATACAAATACAAATGTGGTGGGAACGGGGGGAAGTGGGAGCGTCTAATTTTAATCAAGTCGCGTCAAGTCCTTCAACGTTCATCTCTCATATCGCCTAGATCCTAGTAAAGTTCTCAGTTAGCCCAACTAAGCCGATTATTGTTAATGTTACATAGTAATTGTTAAGTGTTTAGATTTAATTTTTAATTTCCGCGACACCCGCTCCGCTTCGATTTCCATGGGCACTACGCGGTAACCCATAAATATTCAAGGGGGGGGTGGGGGTCCGCCCCGAAGAAAAAGTCTTTTCGAAATTAAGGATGCATTCAGCCAATCTTTTTTGAAGACATCTAGTGGTTTCAGTTGCCAGCCAATAATCAATGCAAAATAATTGAGTACAATTTCGGCCGAAATTCTTATCGTAACGCTCGCGTCCTCTTCAGTTATCAAAACAATTGTCCTGCCAATTATCATAAATTTAAATTTTAAATTGTAAAAAAGTTACAACAACTCGTGGGTAGAAAAACTTATTTAAAACCTATTATTGAAATTATGATTTTTCGCTTAACTTTAAGCGGCCTATGTTAGATGATTTCACGTCTGATATTCGTGATATTCCCTATACATAATCTCGCCTCTTATTTTGGTTTCTCGTTTTTTTTTTGTTTTTTTTTTTGGTTTGAAGTATCAGTCAGTTCACAAGAATGCTCTAATGTGTGCATGATACATGATTACAGGGTATTTGATTGTATAAACAGCTTATTGCTTCCTCGAAGTCGTGTGTTTCTTAAGCAGAATGTGGTGGTGATTCGGATGCGGATTTTCGTTGCTGGCAGTGTAGAGCACTTGTTTCCGTTTCCGTTTCCGTGCAACAACTTTTCACCTCAGCCCCCTGGGGTATGCTACGAAAAACGCGAGATCCCCAGGATGTAGCTTCTTTTGCCCGCTCCTGTTCGATTCTCGACCATGAAATGGATGAATGCGAGTGACTGGGAGTGAATGGGTTCGTGAAAACGCAGCCAAATAAACGATGCGCAAGTCTTTTGCTGGATACTCACTAAACTAACCGACTTAATGCACTTAATCTTAAATGGAATTCAATGTCTAGCACCGTTAGCTGCCTGGCTGATATGCGTGAGTGTGCGTGTGTGCCGTGTGTGTTTGGCGTGTGGGTGAGTGTGTTAAAGTGTGTGTGTGTGTGCTTGAGTGTATATATCAAAATGAACAAGTCAAATAAATCAGCCTTATATTGAATGCAATTTTGTTTTAAAACTAATTTCGCTTTCCAATTATCCAAAAAATGAACACCAACACACACACAAAGACGCGCAGGCCGCAGCCACGGTCGCAGAGCTCCGATCCTGCCCGGAATCGGAAGTGGAATCCCACGGATATAACATATACCCGTGCGGAGTTCCAAAGTCCAAAGTGCCAGGTCCGAATCGCTCAAAATTCGCTCAGACACTTTGCCCCTAGCTACACACCTAAATGTACTGTATATGTATATAATGTATCAAGTATAATTACTTAGTTATCGTTTAGTGGATGCAACATACCGCGCTGAACCAGCATTCGCTGCGCCGGATCCGAATCTGCATCCGAATCCGGCCGCCAGCTGCCGTGAGATTTCTAATTTTAACCAAACTCGATCCTCCTTAAGGGACTACTACGAGTCCATCTTAGCTTAGAGTTAATTTTATGTTTACACATCAATAACGACGATAAATATCCAATGAAATATCATAAGTTTCCATCTACATGCATACGTGTATGCTGCTTAGACGTACACGTTGGCAAATATGCCCGATAATAAGTATATAGCTAGTTAAGAGATAAACACATCGATCTGTTGTTATGTAAGCACTGCTTTCTCTGTACATCTTAGACCAGCGGAAAGGAAAATCCAACATTTGCGGATCTAGCAACTGTGTTTATGGCTCCATTCTAACAACAGAAGGCCAATAGATCCAGTAGAAAGTTGTACAATTTGTATCGATACCATCTGTTCTACGTCTGAGACCCTGGGAGAAACCGTGTCTGTTCGAGAAATGCATTCTTCTTGTAAGGGGGATTACGGCTGGAGTTTCCGGGAGTGCGGAAACCTTTCGCTCCAAAAAACAAGGAGTAACAACTGAAAGGGGGAACCAAGGTGGCAACTGAAAAGTTAAATCATAATAAAAACAAAGTGGTTCGTTTTTGTTTTGTTTAATTATAAATAACAATTGTATATTTTTTAATAAAATGGGTGTTCTTGTTGTTGTTGTTGTTGTGTTGTATTCTTTTCAAGAAAAAAAATCAAAAAGAAATATTATTTCTCGCTATTGAATGAATCTAGCATTCATGTTCGATGGATTAGAGCTTTGACCTTTACTGATATTTCTGATATTTCCCTCCATAATTCTTCTTCCTCGCTTATCTTCGTTAAGCATTTCCGTTTTTCTTCATCCGTTGTCACTTTCCGTTTGTTTTTTTTCAGGTCAGTTCTAATCTCCGATCGGGATTTTGAGGATATCCCGGATCGCGGGACTTAGCCTGCCATGTATTTCTTGCTCTTTTCGTGGTAATCGTGGTAATCGTACACATAAAATAGTAAGAAATATTAGCGATAATTATATAATAATGGATAGTTTTCTTTCCTCTTTCCTCTCTCTTCTTTCTTCTTTGTTTTTTGTTTGTTTGTTTAAAAATATCACTTAAGTTTAAATAATTTCCAGAACGCAACGAAATAGATCGAGTGTGCGCACTTAACTACGCTTGTGTGTGTGTGGGGTGTTTGTGTATGGTGCACGAAAATTAGCAAGAAAAACAATAATAATGATGACAATAATCATACTCGTAATCATAATTCGTAATAAAGAATAGAAGACGCCGTTCTAGGGCGACAGACAAAAATAAGTAAAATGTATTGCATTTTCTCCGTTTTCAGTTGCATTTTACTCCGTTTGCTTACAATCGTTCTTGCTGTTGTTTTTGTTGTTTTGGTTAAACTTATAGTTAATAAAAACGAAATACAAGTGTACAAAATGTTGTTAAACTTTTTCGCATTACTCAAAAATGGCCACCATTATGAATTTCATTCAAATCACGGCAAACAATTTCAATGAAATTTTCGCTTGCGTGTTTTACTTTCTCCTTACGGTTTTTGCATGCCTTCGCTTCCGGTTCCGCTTTCGCTTCCGGTTCCGCCTTCGCGTTATCTTTCAACTTTTAACTTTCCCGCTCTCCCTATTTTTCCATTTTCATTTTCAAACATTTTTAAAGCTGCTGCCGCCTAAGCTCAATTTTCCCTCCTCTCCTATCCTCTCCTCTTCGCCCATCAACATTACTTCTTCCGATCGCGATTCGGCTTCCTCTTGGACTCGTTATCCCATTGCACTTCCGCTTCGTGTTCCCTTTTACTTCCGTTCGTTAAGTGTGTGTATGGGGGTTCTATATTTACATATTCTAGACTTTAGTTTGTACTTCCAATTTGGTTAAGAATTCCTTGTGTATTTTCATTTCTTCATCCGTAAATTCTCCTGCTCTTCAATCTCAAGCTGTAGCTATCCCTAGATGGGCTACATCTGCTTATATCCTCGCAAACCTCGCTGGGTCTTTTGTGACGTCATTGTTTGTATGTGTATACCGTAATTTGAACAATTCACAACAGTTGCACAACGCAAAAAGTTTATGTTTTTTGTTTTGTTGTTGTTTTAAATCTTAGCTTTTAGTCATAAGTTCATTACAAATTAATTAATAGACAAATTTAGCTCATCTTTCGTTTTTGTGGGTTTTTAAAAAATATCAACTTAACAATTTATTAAAAATTTGAACATGTTTGAAAGTGTTTTCCTTCTGGCTCCAATTGAAATTTCGACGATTCCCTTTTCTCGATAAGGATAAGGATATAAGATCTACCTCACAATCCATCTGTTTGTCTGTCGGCCTGTCTGTCTGTTTGTTTGTTTGTTTGTTTGTTTGCTTGGTTTTGTTTGTTTTAAAAATTCACTACGTTTAAGTTTAAGTTGCTCGTATGTCTATATGTTACATTAGCGTGGTTTTTGGATCTCGGGATTTCGGGTTGAAGGGTAATTGTTCTATAGATGTTTGAGAGTTTGGGCTTTTGGGCTTTTGGGTACTTGGTTGTGGGTGGGTTTGTGGTGGCTGGGTGCTTAATTAACTAGATTATTTAGCTGTGTGTCCATCTATTGCCGCTCGTATGCATGAAGTCGATTAATACTTAACTCTTAGCGCTTAACACACACACTTACAAATTGTTTAAACGGCTCTTGGATTTGAGTTACATGTGATTATGCAAGTAATTTAACTATTTTTCGTTTATGCCTATTTAATGTGTAGATGCAACGCCTTGAATATTTAATATGCATATTTTTAGGTTTTCGTTTGAATATTCTGCTTTCAAGCGGAGGCGGCACAGAAATCACTTCGTGACGAATTCTTACGTACATCAACGTAAATGCCGAGCAAAGCGATTTCTGCACCACCTCCTCATTTTGATTTGTTTGTTTGTTTGTTTGAGTTGGTTTGATTCGTTTTCTTACATTTCATTTCATTTCATTTCGTTTCGTTTTGTTTTCTTTGTTTAGAGCGAGAAGTAGAACAGAAATTGCACTTAATACTAGAAAAAAATTTACTAGAGTTCTTACAATTAAAAAAAATCAAATGTATATTTGCTTTAAATATTGTTGGTTTTCATGTGTTGCTGTTGCTGTTGTTGTTGGTTTATGCTTGAATTGTTTTTTGCTGTTTTTTCTTTTGCATTTTTTTGTTATGTTTTATGTAAAACAGCTGGCATACGTATGGTATGTACGTTTCTTAGCTGTTTGCTGCTTTCGCATTTTGTGTATATAAAAATCTGCCAACTGCTTTTCAGCTTTTTAACATAAGAATTAACAAAGTCATTTTAGAAATAAATATGTATATGTATGTATATATGTATATGTATATTTACGCACTGCAATAATAGTAATAATAATAATTATAATAATAATAATTAGATTATTGTAGATTGCAAATGTTGCCCGGGCGCAAATGTCAGCAACATTTGCACGGCAGTTGGCAAACACCTGCACAACAACAAAAGAGATACCGTTACGTGTTTAAGGTGCACAATTCAATGCAGAGTAAATAAGAAGAGACCATTTTTCATTTGCATTTGCATTCATTTGCGATTTGTGTCGTCGGGGGGCAACAGCTGCCACTGACAGCCATCCATTCTCATCCATCTCATCCATCTCATCCATCCAGGAGCCAGCAAGTGGCGGTGCTCGGTGGCGGTTCAGGTGGACTTAGCCCTGCATCAGCACGGCCTGCGCCTGCTGCTGATTGGCGGCTGCTCGGCTCCAGGCCAGCAGGCCGTTGGCAGCAGCCACCTGCGCCTCCTCCTGATCCTCGAGCGCCTCCTGATCCTCCTGCTCCATCTCATCCAGCTCCTCCTCCTGCTCCTCTAGCTCCTCCAGCTCCTCGTCAGCATCGTCCATGTGGGTGGCCGCCGTGGTCGTCGTTGTGGCTGCGCAGGCAATGGGCGCCACAATCACCGAGGTGGCCACACTGCGTATACGCACCGGCCGATTGCTGATTGTGTTGCTGTTGGCGGTCACCGCATAGGGATGCGGCTGTTGTTGTTGCTGCTGCTGATGCTGCTGCAGCTGCTGCACCTGTCCACCGTAACGCTTGTTGGTTTTGATGGTCAGCGACGAGGGTAGCTGCTTGCCGGCAGCCACCTCGGCCGCCAATCGCACCACTGTGGTGGTCATTTTCGAGGACGATGTTGCTGCCGGATTGGGAGTTGCTGATATTGCTGCTGGGTTGGGTGTTGCTGATGCTGCTGCTGTTGCTGTTGCTGCCTTGGACTGGTGCGCCGACGCCTGGTTTGCCGCCTCCGTCGACGACTTCTGTCGCTTTCAGTCGCCGAAGCGGCTGCACGCCTTCTTCCACCGGCACTGGGTGCACCACTGGTCGCGCTTCTCCATGCCGTACACCTTGCGGCACTTTTTGTTCTCGCCACGCGTCCTCTTGCCGGGCGAATGGGGCGTATGCTTGACGGCCACCTGTTGCGCCATGTGCTGTTGCTGCTGCAGCGGATTGCTGCCGTTGCTGTGGTTGCTGTGGTTGTTGCTGTTGTTTTGGGCAACCAGGTTGCCGGCAGTTGTCTGTGGATGTGGATGTGCCTGCTGGTGGCCGCGCATCGGTTGGTGCTGATGGTGCTGCTGCTGCGCCGGATGGAAATTGGGCGTGATCGTCACACTGGACAGGAGATGTTGCTGCTGCTGCTGTTGGTGGCTGTGTTGCTGCTGCTGGTGGTGTTGCTGCTGCTGCTGCTGCTGCAGTTGCTGCTGCTGGCTGTGGTGCGCCGTCACTGTGACATTTTGCTGCGACAGCTGCTGCAGCATATTGTTGGCACTGTTGTTGCTGTGGATCACTGGACTGCTGCTGCTGCTGCTGCTGTTGCTGCTGCCGCTGCTGCCGGCGTAGTTGTGGTGGTGCGTGTGTTGGTGGTGCTGCTGCTGCTGGACGTACGTCGGCGATGGATATGGCGCTACCGAGTGGTTCGGACGGGAGGACGACGAGCGAGCGTGCTTGCCGAGCGGCGAGGCTGATGAACTGGCCACCACCGGCCCCGTCCCCGTCCCCGTGGAGTTGGAGTAGCTGCCCACTGTCGCCGTCGCCGCCGGGCATGTGTAGTTGTGGTGGGCCAGGTGCGATGTGGGGATGCAGCTGGTGTTGTTGTTCTGCAGCTGCTGCTGGTGGGTGCTCGGGATGTTGCTGCCACTGATGGTGGTGCGTCCATGCGACTGCGCTAGGTGGTTATAGTGACTACCGGCGCGTCCTTGCCTGCAAGATCGAAACAAGATAGTGTTAACCAATATATCTACATGTGCCGTGCACTAAGAGCACCCACTTGAAGTTGCCCACAATCTGTTTCTGGTACTCGGGATCCTCGTGCGGCGGACGCGCCATGTCCCGGTGACTCAGCGTCGGCTCGGAGGCCAGACTGGGCTTCACCTGCTCGTCGTCGTCGTCGGCATCCTCGTAGTAGAACTCCTCCTCGTTTCCCCAGTCATCATCCGCGGAGCGATGACCGTCCTTTCTGCAATGCCAGCGAAAAGTTGCGAAATTGATTAGAAGGATGTCTCAGTGATGGCAAGATTAGTGCCGTTATGTACCTTGTGAAGGTACTAATCAGATTGGTACATTATTTTCTGTTGTTTTATTTTATTTTATTCAATTCAAAAAAATATTAAACAAATGGAAAATGAATTGAATTTTGGGAAATATTTATTTAGGTACTCAATTTAGGTACCTAATTTACATTTCAAGCGACCGTTTTTTTTGTACTCGAGTTGCCAACTAGCCATTCACCAATTTAGGTTTGAGACCCTGCTAAAACTGTACCAGAGTTCTGAACCTAGATTCTATCCACTTAAAAAACCACAAAAATCGTTCCAAGTTTGTTTTCCCCAAAATATTTTACTTCAATTATATTTCAAAGTGAAAACGGGATGATTACTTTCATTGATAATATAAGTTTGTACATCATGCTTATCTCAAAAATCGATTAGTCTTGAAGCACTGGGCAGCACTAATCCTATCGAAAAGCATCGGACATGGTCCCACCTCTAGCCTCAACTATTTGTTCCAGCTCTAGCACTTTTTGCAAAAAAAAAACGCACGTTCCGTGTGAAATCAATACGAAATCAACAAGAGCGATCGATTCTGAGCAATCGTCCGAGTTGAAAAGCAGCGCGCAATATTGTTCACAGCGCCAATTAATCCAGCTACCCGAGTCACCAGCCATTTTTTTGTGCGGTGGAAAATTTTGCAGATATAAAAAAATTGCGCGTCTGTCTGTCTGGATCTGCGTCTCTGTGCGTGCGTGTGCTCGTGTATGTGTGTGCGTGTGTATAGCGAGGCCTACTTTGTCAATTAACAAGGGAAAAAGACGCCAGTGGTCCTGCTCAGCTCGTTCGCCTCTTTGCCCTCCAAAAAGCCAGCCAACATGTCCAGCCTGCGACCCGAGGAGGCCCGAAAACTGGCCACCGCCGCCTCCGTTTCTCCGCTGAGCAATTGCCAATTTAGCGGCGTGGTAATCAGCTCGATTGCCGACGAGCAGAAGCTGGAGTTCACCAACAAATACAAGGGCAGCTGTACGCTGCTCTGCAGCTACGATTCCCAGGGAGTGGTGCTCCGAGTTGTGTCAGGTAAGGAGGAGCACAGAATCTTCCATTAAAACCCGCCCCTAACATCGCAAATCTCTTCATCAGATGATGACCGGAGCCACGTGCTCAAGGAGTACATGATAGCCGCCGATACGGATGCCGCCCAAATGGGACGACGTAGCTATGCCGTTTCCCTGGATGCCGACAATCTCGTGCTGAGGTTCGCCAGCGACCAGGACCAGCAGCTCTTCCGCAAGGTGGTGGAGAACGTGAAGCACTTGAGACCCAAGTCCGTGTTCTCGCAACGCACTGAGGAGTCGTCCGCCTCGCAGTACTTCCAGTTCTATGGCTACCTCAGCCAGCAGCAGAACATGATGCAGGATTATGTAAGGACGAGCACGTACCAGCGGGCCATTTTGGGCAATGCGGTGGATTTTCAGGACAAGATCGTCCTGGATGTGGGCGCTGGCTCGGGAATTCTCTCCTTCTTTGCCGTGCAGGCGGGAGCCGCCAAGGTGTACGCCATTGAGGCGTCCAACATGGCCCAGTACGCCCAGCAGCTGGTTGAGTCCAACAATGTGCAGCACAAGATCTCTGTGATACCGGGAAAGATCGAGGAGATCGAGCTGCCCGAAAAAGTGGACGTTATCATATCAGAGCCCATGGGCTATATGCTGTACAACGAGCGCATGTTGGAGACCTATCTGCACGCCAGAAAGTGGCTAAAGCCGCAAGGAAAGATGTACCCCACGCACGGCGACTTGCACATCGCGCCCTTTTCGGACGAATCGCTATACTCGGAACAATACAACAAGGCCAACTTCTGGTACCAGTCAGCGTTCCACGGTGTTGACCTTACCACGCTGCACAAAGAGGGCATGAAGGAGTACTTCCGACAGCCAATCGTGGACACCTTCGACATCCGCATATGCATGGCCAAGTCGGTGCGGCACGTGTGCGACTTTCTCAACGATAAGGAGGACGACCTGCATTTGATTAGTAAGTACCCGAAGTTGTGACTTGCGACAATGGCTAACTGCTGACCTTCCGCAGGCATCCCCCTGGAGTTCCACATTCTGCAAACTGGCATCTGCCATGGGCTGGCCTTTTGGTTTGATGTGGAGTTTAGCGGCAGCAGCCAGAATGTGTGGCTCTCCACGTCGCCCACGGCGCCGCTGACACATTGGTATCAGGTGCGCTGCCTACTGCCCATGCCCATCTTTATCAAGCAGGGTCAGACGCTGACAGGCCGCGTGTTGCTGGAGGCCAATCGGCGGCAGTCGTACGACGTGACCATCGACCTGCACATCGAAGGCACGCTTATTTCGTCGAGCAACACCCTGGACCTGAAGAATCCGTATTTTCGGTACACGGGGGCGCCGGTCCAGGCACCGCCGGGGACTAGTACCCAGAGTCCATCTGAGCAGTACTGGACACAAGTGGACACGCAAGGATCACGCAATTGTGAGAGCAAATCATGAATATAACAACCGCATTACTTATGTAACGATTTCTATAGCTTCAAGCATGCTCAATGGCGGGCTCAGCGTGAACGGAATAGGCGATGGCATGGACATCACCCATGGACTTATGCATCCGCACTAGGGCGGCAGTGGATCGAATAACAATAAAAATATCTTTCTGGGAATTTCCTTTGTTCTTAGTCCACTCACTTTCTACGATTTATTCTACATTTGTCAATTTTTGTTTTGTTACAGTTTATGATTAGGTTATTTATTGAAAAGTGTAAATTATTTTTAACTATTTTCAAAACTTAGTTGTGTTATGTTCTGTATACATTATTTACAACCTTTGTCCCTATCATGATATATATTCTCCTCCCTTCTCTTACACTTTTAATCGATCGGACGGATCGAAGGAATCCAGCATCCCAGCAAGTAACCAACATACAAACAATCAACAAATCAAGGCAGACTAATGTAGTTGTTTAGAACACGCAGCATATTAATAAGCCTAAGCTAATTTTAGCCCATAGTAATTAGAGTTTTTAACGTATGTGAATTGTAATACCGATATTTAACCCGCACGGGACTGCGCTTCAGGAAGTTTATTAGTTAATATGCCGATTGCCAATTGCAGATTTTGCCGAAAGCTTTGAACAAACCAACAAATTCAGATTGTACTGTATCTATTATGTGTGTTATTATTATACTATATATTGTGTGTACCTCCAGCTAGTTTCAATTTTTGTACTTGTCGGCCGTGTTTATGTTTAGTTCGTTTCAAATTGTAAGAAATTGCTCATAGGATTTAGTGCTAAGCTACGATACCATTACTAAAGGCCGACCTGCGCCGAGAGATTATACATACATATACCCCCCATACGATTACGATTAATTCAGTTCTGGAGGCACCACTCGTTCGATCCTAAGTTACGCACCCAAGCCCAGATCCTGTCATAGATCCTACTATATCGCTGCCAGCAAGCCGAGCGCTATATAAGCATATACACCTAGATATACGCGTAGGGTACGCCAACCTAACACACTCCCCGACTTTCTCGCATTCGCATCCTGTATGCGGACTGTACTTTATAGAGCAGCAACACAAAAAACACAAAAACACTCCAACAACACACGACACGACACAACACAACACAACACAACACACAATACACAATACACTGCAAATATAAATATAAAGCAAAACATATACAATTATATATATACGAATAGATATACCGCATGTATGCAGATGAGAGAACAATGTCAAAGCAAAAGCAGCAAAAAACAAAGCCCCACCGCGTCTTTTATTTGTGCACCCCCACTTGGAACCCCTCTCGATTTACATAGGAAACGAGATTGGCAAGTGTCAAAGCTCAGCGCGGATCGTGTGTGGGCGCCTCGCATTGGACCTTGGCCTCAAAAGCGCACCGCTGCACCTGCCGCCACCCACTGCTGCCACTGCTGCCACCGCTGCCATTGCTGGCCTGCTGCAGGTGCGCATAACAAAGTAATCTGTGTGCTGGAGAGGGGCTCCGGCACACTCGTGTGACCTGCTTACTGTGCTCGAGTGCTCTACTTTTGAGCCACCACCTCCAGCGCCCGCTCCGGGCGAGTGGAAATGCTGGCGGAGATGGCGATGGAGATGGATATGGAGAAGGAGAAGGTCGGGTGGCTAAGTCAAGGCCCCGCCCACTTGCTGCTCGCCACCTAATCCACTGATAGCAGCGCAATTCCCACATGTACACTTACCCCAAATGTTTTTTCCTTATGTGACGCATGACTGTATTGTGATCGGCTACCAGGCCAACGCATCCTCGATAAACGCATCGGAACTTTTTGGACTGCAATGAGAAGAGAGGGTGATGTGGTTAGATTGGTTATATTATTGTGCTCTTGAATACTAATAATAATTCAATATAACAGCCATCGTACTTGGCGGGAATAGGGCTGCATTAGCGAATCCTCGGAAGACGATGTGGAGGAGCGCGAGCAGCTGTCCCCCGTGGGACTGTGGCGACCGTAGCCCTCGTAGTCACTGCGCTCCACGTAGTAATTCATTGCCATGGTGTGCATGATGGCGGTTCCGCAGCAGCTCTTTAACTGGCGGCTGTCTAGCGGTTGCACTCGGAGCAGTGGAGCTGTGGAGCAGTGGCAGTAGCAGGAACAGGAGCGATTCGAACCGGTGCCGGCCCGGTGCCAAGTGCGACTGTGTGAGTGCGGACAATGCAACTGGCTGGCTGGCTGGTTGGTTGGCTGGTTGGCTGAAAGCCAGATTCAGAGTCCTTGGACTCTCGCCCGAGCGGCAAACGATGCCGCCCGAACGAGCTGGCTGGTTGGCTGCCTGACTGGCTTGCTCGATGCCGCCTGCACTGATAACAGGGCCCGGGTCCGGGTCCGGGTCCGAGTCCGGTCCGCGTCCTTGCCAACTCCCCCAGCCGAGCACCCCCTTATTTACTGGGTCACCTTGCGGTCGCTTTGCTCCGCTTGTCGCTCGCCTTGACACGCTTTTGCCGCCCAGCTCTTGGCTTTTTATGCGCCTGCATTTATGCGCCTGCATTTATGCTGCGCTTTTATGCTGAAGGTTAGGGCAGCGCTGCAGCAGCGCAGCAGCAGCGACGCCGGCAATTGACCCAGTTTAAGTATGCTGGCTCACTGTACATACTCGGTATGTACCCTTACATATCTACATATCTACATATCTATATGTGCATTGCACGCTTTTTGGGGGTACAGCAAACCACTGATTGCGTCCTTGTGCTGGCAAATGTTGTCCTTGTGCGACGACGACTGCTGAACAAATTGAAAACTGAGTTTTCGGTTTCTCGTTGCGGCCTTGCGGGCCAAGTGATTAACGATTTGTTTACAACTTTGTGGTTGGAGAATGCCAGCGAGCTTCAATTGTTATGGATTGCATGGTCTTGCTGCGCCGCCATTTTGGCCCACTTAAGCTGAATTTGCGGAGGACGCGCACACGGCGTATGCGTAATTTGAGCTGAGCGCAGGAAGAGCTGAATGCCTTTTTCGGGGCGGAGTCTGCGAACCGCAACGCAATCATAAACATAAATATCCTGCGCTACTTAAGCGGCGCAAATTGTTAAAGCACGTGGCTGCCAGGCAGTTACACAAATGCGTACACAGAAAGAAATATTAGGTGCTGTTTGCTAAAAAAAACCTTCTAATAAAACGGTTTTTGATGGTATTCTAAAGTGAAAGTGATGTGGGATGTGCTTATTAAAGCTTATAACCTTTTATCAACTTGAATGCCATTTATTTCCGGTGTTTCTAACTGCTTGACTTGGAAATGCGGAAACTAGACCATTTTCGTTTTAACTTGCTGCAATTAGTCGGCGGTCGTAATTCGTTTGCAGCCCGACCTCTGGGGTCAGGATACATCAGGATATGCCTTATATCCTGGCTCATAAATAAGGGCCTGCGAGTACACACACGCGGTTGTTGCCAGTTGTTTGTGTGTGTGTGTGTGTGTGTGTTTGGCAACAGGGAAGTGCTTTCCTGCCACTTTCGCCGTTTTCAGAGTTTTTCGGAGTTGGTAGCCGCCTGCGTGACTAGCATCTTAATGTGCTGAATGTTTGAAAAGGGGTTTATTAATGCCTCGATTTTGCTCGCTGGCAGATAAGCGCGGCCCAGCTCGTTTGTCAAACGCTGCGTATGCGTAATTTTCAATTGCCAGCTGCCGACGCCGCCGACGCCGCCGTTTGCCTCGCAATTATATTCAATTAATGCGGAAAGCAGTTGGAAATCCTTTTGGGCTATCAATTCACGGCATCCCAAAACGCTTCCCCTGCCGTTTATTGCCACCTGCCAAGTCGCTCGAATCCAAAAGTAAATTAGAGCAGCTTGAGTTATGTCCCCCTTGCGTTCAACGTGTAGTGGTGCGTGTTAATTATCCTCCTCTAATGAGAAGGACTCCCGTCGCCGGGCGTAAACGCTTGTTTGCTAATGAAAGAAAACCATTCGCCGGCAAAGAACTCCAGCTGGCTAACTGCGGAGTGAGGAAATAAAATTCCACCCTGTTCCATCCAGGAGTGCGTATTACATCCAGAAATGACTACCGCACTGTGTCCTGATTTGGCTGCCAAACAGCGGGCACAAACAAAGCCGGGTCCGGGAAAACGTAAATAGCCGACTTGAGTGGGCGGCCCAACATGAATCTTCTTTAAGGGAAAATGGCAAGGAATTTCCCCGTCTGGCGCCAGTTCCAGGCTGCTCCCAGCTGTCATATTGTATACATATGTATGTATATACATATATACTCCATGATAAGTGCGTGTATTTACTCGGGGGCGTACTTCATGCTAATCCCTGCGCGTATTTACCGAAGGCAATAACCGGAACGAAGACAACAGATATTTCCTGATTCCGAATGGAAGTTGATCAGCTTTGGCAGCACATCCTTATTAATTTGCCGACTTAATAATTCCCCCGTCTGCCATCGATTTGTTCGACGTTATCAGTGGAAGTCCTGCGTTGCCATGCAATTTCCTATTTCTTCGCATTCGATGGGAATTTACTTGACAGCACACACATCTTCGGAAAAAACTCAAAGTCCCACCCACCCACGCCTTCTACTCTACGTGCGTGGGGTAAATAAAAGTTTTTCCTGTTTCTCTCTCTCTCTTTCTATCCGTTCATCTTGGAGTTTTCCCATTTTCCCATTTCCCCATTCCCATTCCCGTTGGCGGCAAGCATAAACAACCCCAAACCCCAGAGAGTCGGGCCGAAAATACACAAAGCGGAAATGCGAACCGAAATCGAAACCGAAATCAGAACAGCTGTGGAAGGACAGCGCGCGAAATTGGGTCACCAGTATATAGTGGTGTATATGTATATGCAGCCCGAGCCCCCTCCTCTCTGAGTTTTCCTTTTCCGGCCAAAGGGGGGTGGGGGTGGCCATGCCCCTGGGTTTTCCACTCTCTCACTTGCTCTCACGCTCTGTCTGCGGACTTGTCCCTGTCCGTGCAACATGAAACGTCACTCTCTTGCCACTGTTAACTGCCCCAAAAACTAGGCCAAAAAGAGCGGCCAACTAGTAACAGCAAAAGAGAAAGTAAGGAGCGCCAAAGAGCGGCTCGAAGAGAGTGCGCATGGTTGGTGCAGCGCTGTTACCAGAATTGGGTCAATGGAAGGCCAACATAATCCCACATGCCCCATGCCCCAGAAAAATGGTGCGGAGCATAAATTATTGACTCCGCACTGGCGACCGAAAATAGCACAATTTGCGTATATCGATGTGGGAATGGAAATGGGAGTGGGAATGAGAATGGGAATGGGAGTGGAAATGGAGGCCACCCGTCCCATTATGGCCCAGAAAAATGTGTGCCAAGCATTAGAGGCATCTGGCATCTTTTCGCCTTGTGGCTAATAACATGGAACATGAAAGGTTCGTTCCCTAATAGGTCTTAATACCCGGCAAACGCGAATTGCACTCCCGTCGCCGTTTACATTTCAACGCCCTGAAAAGTAGGCAACGAAAATTATGCTTCTGCTTGGGGGCTTGGGCAGAATTTCCTTTTCTTCCCGTTTTGCACGCCATTAAAGCCGCCTGAGTTCGTCATGGCAATTTCTGTAATTTGCATTCCACACACATGTATTCCATATACATACAAGTATATTATAAATGGGCTGCCGCAAATCGAATTCGTAGTGCTTTGCATGTAAGCGGTTGATTTTAAAGTCTTATCGCCGTGTCTTCAGGCAGCAAGCAAATTGGGTCACATCGGATAGGGGCGAAGCTTTCAACAAACTTTTCGTTGACTTTATCAACCGAATCAGCACAGCCCATCCTCCCACCGCCGCCCACACACAGTAAATTTACTCGGGAAATGCTATTTTTGTAACGAGTTGCGGAGCAAATTGGTTTTATTTCGGGCCTGGCTGCATAGTTCTCTCTTGTAATTCGAAATTCGCAGTTCGCATTCGATTTTAACCTTTGAGGGGGAGATTTTGGAAAACTTGATTACACACTGGTGATGGCCTTGCCAATTTGCTGGGCCCCTTAATTTGATTGCGTTTAAATAAAAAGCACGCACACACCCGCATTCGCATTCGCATTTGAATTTCGCGTCCACAGACAGTGACAGAGTGGAGTGTCATAAATATATGAAAACTCAAACACACATGCATAACTGATGTGACAAACACACGCGAAATTGTCATTGCCGTTGGGAAATCGGAGATGGGGGGCGGTTATGGAAAAGCCGGGGAAAACGGCAGGAAAAAAGGCTGACAACGATGGAGATGAAGGCTGAAATTGAGGTTGAGTGTTCACTCATTCAGCAAATATGACAATGGCGTTGATTTTGATATTTTGAGCGGGCGGACAGAAGCACAATAACCGACTTGTTCTCGACGTGGCCCAAGCTGCTGGATATCGCGGTTTAAGGGTTCTGCACAGCCCACGAATGCACTGAAAAAAACGAGATCTCTACGGGGTTTGTATGGATCTGCCATCACAGCTTCAACGCATAGGCTTGTTTGCTAGGCTTGTTTGAAAGGTATCTACTTACACGCAAGTAGCTAAGCTAGTTAATATCCTCTTTTCTCTCTGTGCAGATGCTGACACGTTTCGTGTATTAAATTTATGCGAAAAGTTCGTGAACACTGAAGGCGACTTTGTGTTCAGTTGAGGGCGCACATGCGAGTATTGCCAAAAGTCAAGCCCAAGCCAGCTTGAGTGTGGAACTCGGGCTGGCTCAAAGTGTATGCTCGCCAAATTAGATCAAATGAAATGACCTGCATTAGAGTGCACTAAAGTTAAAACTGAACGGAAATGGCGGAGTGGACCGCCTGAAAGTATGCAGCGCTGTATCCTTGGGGCCACACATTTGTAGTCAATTTACTGTGGCCTTTACAAATGATTTAGTTACTGAACGCCGTCGAAGCAGGAAGTGGAAATGAGTTAAGTGGTGCGTTTTTTAGAGGCCAACTTGTCCCGCAACTCGCAACCAACTAGTGATGTACGTAACTGTGAGTGTGTGCGTGTGTGTGTGTGTGTGGGCGAGCGACGACAATATCCGGCCACGCTCAATTTACCGCAACATAGCGCAGGACACCCTCGGGGCACTAAAGCCCTTATCAGTGGAACGCTCGAGCTACAAGACTGGAGTCCTCGGGCCAACTTAATGGCCGCCGCAGGCGATTGCGTTCAACCCCAAGCCTGAAGGCCCCCATCCCTGGCGCTTTCACCACCCGTTATCAGTGTTCATTGTCACATCTCTCTCGCATTCAGGACGGCCCACAGAATCCAATTATGACATAAATATATTCGTAAATTGTAAAATGTAAATTTTCGTCCACAACCAGGCGAAAAAGGGATTTTCACTTGGCCCAAAAGATAAGCGGCCAGGACAACGAAATTATTATTTGACACACGTAAATTGTACAAGGGCTGCTAATAAAATGTGTGCCTGGCTGCATTTGCCGTTGACTTTTATTGCTGCGGTAATTGCCAAATGGAGCTTGAATGGGTTGGGTTAGCCCGGCCCCAATATCCTTGCGCATCTGCCAAGGTCCTGGTCCTAATCAACACGGACTTTAACAAGATGTGTGGTTGCCATGTGGATAGATGGGATAGTGGACGTCAGTCCTGAAAAGTAATTGGCTTATGGCGAAAATGTCAGACTTTGTGACAGCGAAAAGCGTGCGACTGTACCTTTGTCAAGGCTTTCTAAATACGTGTTAAAGCACACAGAGACAGAAATCCTGGACGTACGTTTCTGGTTTTGATTAATAACAATATCCACAGCGATCTGTTATATTAGTTGCTTCGTCATCTGTGCGGTGTGTTTACAATTTACGTACAATAATTTAATGTTTAGCTATTTTTTAAGCATATAAGCCCCTAATTTCCCCTCTGTCAAAATAAATCAAGACGAACGGGAGCCTCATCTATTTTCATTTGGCCGAGTGGAAGCTGCGTTTGTCTCCGACTTAGACTGTACTGTGCGCTGGCTGACCCAGAAACTCTGGGCCGGAATGCAGGCCCAGTAAGCCAGGGGTCCCAGTAACTGGGTCACGGAGCATCAGATATACACAGACACGTACACGTACATAGCAGTGGGGGAGTGGGGGAGTGGGGCTGGGGCGGGATTCACTTGCGCCTGGGTGACCTTGCGAAATAGCAATCGCCTGGCTGCCGAAACAAAAACGCCACCAGCAACAACAGTGGCATCAAGGATGGCAAGGACTGCAAGGACTGCAAGGACTACAAGGACTGCAAAGAGCATACATATGGCAGTAACTGTACTTGGCGAAATTTATGTATGCTGCAAGGCGCTGGATTGTATGCGGCATGGGGGATTGTCCCTGCCGTTTGCCATTCGAGTTGGGGATGCAGAACTAAACCAGGTCAAGCGTATTCGGCTCTATGTACCCCACTCGACACGTACACGTATGTGTGTGTGCCTGTGCATATATATGGGGCAAACGGATAAAATAGCCGGCGGATTGATATCTGTGTGTGCCATTGTATCTGGAATTTATACTGCACTTCTTCGATCTCGAGGAAGATGTAAATTGGAAAATATCTCCATTTAAGCCGAGCGTGGAGTGGAGCGGCTCTCCAATGGCGGGCTCATATTTCAGGCCCTTCGACCATTTGAGGGCCATTTGTGTCTCTCGAGGCACATTTCAATTTGGAGCCCGAAGGCAATCGCCTCATAAACTGCCCCTGACAACAACAACAACAACAGCAGCAGCAGCAACAGCAGCAGCAGCAGCAGAAAGAACTTGATGCCTTTCGGGGCTGGAGGGGCACGTGCCGGAAAACTGTCCATCTAATAATTTTCCAACAGAAGGAGGCAACTGACAGCAAAAAAACTGCGCAAAGCGGCAGAAGAACACTCAAAATGACCAAAAAAAAAAAGAAAAAACCTATATACGAGTATAATCAACTTGCCGGGAAACCAAAAGCAGTTTTTTTCAGCCTGGCTTTTTGGGTTTTCCGATGGCTGATGGTTATGGCGAGTCTATCATTTCCCCAAGGGCAGCTCATATCGGTTGGCAAGAGAGGGGAGTCACATTACTTTTCAGGTATTATGCGCCACTCAAAAGTTGTCGCTGTCGTTTAAACTGAAAAAAGAGCGCTCCAAATGTGGCCGAAGGTGAAGGGCGTTGGTGGAAGGGAACGAGATCCTGAGCCTTGTGTGTGTGTTTAAAATGCCGTTTTAATATGCCCAAAAAGGGGGGTGGCGAAAGTTGGTAAGCTGCTTATGGCCAGCAAATTAGACATGGCGGCAATCGGCTTTCGAGTGTCGCCGAAAGCGCAGGCACATTCATACACGTATATAGTACGAGTAAAGGGTATACAGAATGGTAGAGTGTGCAACATGTTGGAGTCCTAATCCCCGCAGAGGTAAGGCAACCGGCAACCTAACTTATGCACTCGGCTCAAAAATGGGTTAATACGGACTTAGGCAAATGCTGAAAGCTAGAAAGCTGCCAGGCTGCGGAAACTTGCTAACAAAATGCTCGCAAAAGTCCTTCGAATCAAAATTGATTTGTATGTGGACTTGGCATACTTTTGGCCAGCTCCAGATGTTCGCCCAGCCCCATAACTCTGATGCTTTTTGCAATCAAATCGAAGGATAAACTTTGCACCCGGATGATTATTTATATGTCTGCGTATTGTATGTGTAGGTATCCTAGGTATCCCAACCAATGCCAGCTCTGTGCTCGCCAACGGCAACTGCTGTTACAAAGTTTTGATTCAGACTGGAAGTTGTGCAAGACTCGCAAATCCAATTGCCAATTGCAGGTTGCATAAACAGCGACAACAGCCGCAACAAAGTAGAAACCAAAAACTAACTCAACTTCAGACCCAGACTTCACTTCACTTCAGTCGAAAGAGACAGATAGCTGAGCGGAGACAGGGACAGGCACAGAGACAGAGACAGGGACAGGGACAGAGACAGAGACAGGGATAGAAACACCCGCAGGCAGGGTGAATTTCAATTTCACTTCCATTGCACTTGCAAATTGAACACGCACGCAGACCAAGAAAATAAAACGAGCAAAACAGCAGTCAACAAAGCTGGAAAATATAAAAAATGTAAGCAAATTTAAAAGCAATTTCTATGTTCCCCCTAAAAAAAACAGGGGGGAAAACATAGCAAAGCGCTGCATTAAACATAATTTTGTTTCCATTCTATTTTCCTTGCATATTTTATTCGGCATGTGGGGGCAACCCCTTTTCAATTTGAGGCATGCATGGATTTGAGTGCGGGATTTAAATATTCAATTCGTTGCAAGGGCAGATGCTCCCACTTTGGTATCCAATTTGCTGGGGAAAACCCCGGATAACCGACGCAACTTTTCGCACTTAACTCGCCACTTTTCAACTGAATGGCCTGGCCTGGCCAGGCCTGGCCTGGTCTGAACTGAACTGCTAAAAAAGTTGGCCAAGTCGAGTGTCAACGCGTCTAATTGCGAATGATAACGGCAGCAGCGGCAGCGGCAGCGGCAGCTTTAAGTTGAAGTTTCCCACTCAACTTTTCCTTTTGTTTTTCCCCCAGAGTCCGGGGTGGCTTTTTAATTTCTTGCCTGACCCAATTCGGAAGACTTTTCATTATGCAGCAAGGACTCCGGCGAAAGTGTCGCCCCCGTATTCCTCGCATCCTGCCCCCGGGCTTTTCCACTCCGTCTGCGGCTGCTACGAGCTTCCTGTTTAGATAAAATGCCAAATGCCGGAAGATTTTTAATTAGAATTCTCCTTTCTTCTTCTCGCACCTCTTGAATGGCAGCCCCTTATCCACGCTATTGACTCGAACAATAACCCCAAACTAAAAGCCAAAGTAAGGCCGAAGATGGGGCCAAACTTCCCGATCCCGAAAAGAAAGGGAAAAAAAAAAAGATTGTTTAACCAATTTGGCAGCTTAAATCATTTTAATAATTCTGCATAGCTTAGTGGGGCTTTAATTGTGACCTGAGCTTAGCGTTTTCTGTTTTCCCTCTTCCTGGCTGCTGATTAATTTTGCTTTATCATCCAAAGTCCCCCCCCCCCCCCCCACCACCCTTCTCTGTGACTTTGGTAATATAATACACGCTTCTTAATTAATTCAATTTACTTGCGGTTGGCTCACTGCTTTATTTTGGCTCTGCTCTGCGGCTTTCCAATGTTGAGCAATCGTAATTTGATACGCCAACGGGCGGTTCGTGACCCGGAGGACTCCGCCGGAGATGTCATAACTCGGCCCAAAGGCCGTGCTGGCCGGCCAACTGCTGCGAGTCAGGTTGCTTTTAAATAGTATCCCTCTGCAGGGGTTGCAAGTCCCCAGTGCGAGCCAAAATTCGATACGACGTCTATCGGTCAAATGCTATTTATTGAGCTCGCCATCGAACAGCGAAACTTAATTGAAATTCAACGCTGATAGATAGAATATCCGTCGAGTGGACGTGGCGAAACATTTGCATTGACAAGTTGACAACTGCTGGACATGGCAACCGGCCGGAATGCAAATGGCCAGGCCAAATAAACGGCCAGCAGCTGCTGGGCCATTTGAAACAATTGACAGGGAAAGTGAATAAAATGGCAAGGGGAATGGTGGTGGGCTGGGGTATGCCGACCTGGTCGCCGGCACCTGGCAATTTTCATAAATTTTCCTTGCCCCCAAGGCAGTGCCGAAATTTCCGCATTTTTTCGAGCGATCCAGTCAGTTCAGTCCGCCTGATGTAATGGCCAGGGCAAACAGTTCGCATGAATAACTTTCGTTATGACCAGGGACAGGCCGACTGGCCAACTCCAGCACCAACTCCAGCTCCAGCACCAGGTCCGTCTGGGTGGAAATCAAAAAGTCTGGTACTCCAGCCGGATAGCCGGGCAACGCGGCGTATGCGCGATGTGCACAAAAGGCGCTTAAATTGCCTTTTTGGCTTCACTCAATGGGTCGATTTTTTGTTCGTTAACCGTTCAATGGTTTGTTACGGCCAAACTTTGTAAAACCGCTCTCTCTCTCTCTCTCTCTCCCTCTCTCTCCCTCTTGGTATAAATTTTTTGCACTTTTCAGCTCGTCCGAAAGTTTTGGTTTCTGTTATTGTTGCGTTTGAGCATTAAATGTTTGGCTGTTTGAAAGCGGTTTAACTGCAAGCCCACAGTTTTCAGAAAAACTATGCTGGCTAATAGACTTTATGGCTGGCACTCCAGAAAATAAAAGCCGCAAAGAGCTACAAAATTAATTAAAATACGTACCAGAACTGTGTGGCATGTGCAAAAAATTAAATTAATACTTTTTCATGGGGAAAACCAGTTGAAGCCCTATGACTGCGACAAGTTCCAGGTATTCAAGCTGGGTGTTCTCGCTCCCCGCTGTTTTGGGTCTCGTGGTAAGCACTGCCGTCGCTTTTCGCTGGCATTGAACGTTGGCCAGGGAAAAACATCAAAAACTGGCACAAGCCACCCGACACCACCCACCACCCACCACCAACCACCCATCGCGCCATCATTCGCATGTGGCAAGGACAGAAGCGGCAGAGAGATAGCCTCGTGTGCCCATTTCCAAGTTTACCATGTCGGGGTCAAATTGTTAGCCGACTTTCGTGAGCAAACAAATTGAGACTACCAATGCGGATCGCTCGAATATGCATGTGCATTTTCTTTTTTCCGATTTTGATTCCGATTCCTATCGCACCGCTGCATTTTCCATCGCATTTTCCATCGCATTTTCCATCGCCATTTTCATGTCGGCCTGCCCAGTTGATTAACGATAAGTGGGAGGCATTGACATGATTTCACGAAACCAAGCCAGCCAAGCCAAACTGGCAGGCCTAATTGCCCGTCTTAACTGCGGCTAATTACTGGCCTTTTGTGCAGGAGTTGCCTTGGCGATTGCATGGGGAAGTCGGACGGATTTCCAGTTCTGGGAAATCGGACGGATTTTAATTGGGAGAGCGCCTAAAACAAAATTCGAGTGCATGACTAAGATGCCGCCAGCGGGCTATAAATTTAGTTAATTGAATGACTGGCTGAGATGGCGGGCCAAAAAACAATTACAAGTGCAGTGCGCGTCAGCCATTTGTCATGCATGCGCCGCCATTAATCAAAAGTTGAATAACCCTTCCACTTTCCACCACTTCAATCCCCATCCGGATCTCGATCCACCTTCGAGCGCCGAAAAGTAAAGGCTTGCGATTAAATCAGCTGGCTACTTTGGGCCATCGTAATTGTTATTAAAGATGCTCGTGACCCCACACAAAATGAACTGAAATTACTCATCATTAGCCGAGCTTTGCATACACGCGGGCGTTGCCCAATGATGGATTGCCTTTGCTCGCCGGCCAAGATAATTGACCTCTAAATATACTTGGGCGTCCGTGCGGGGTCAGCACCGCAAAGTAGGCTAAAAATATGGCACAGCAAGGTGCCGCCAAAAAGAAAGAAAGGACGAGCTCTCTGCGTTGGCGTGCGCCATTCGCCTCGACTGCGGGTCCAACAACCTCGATTCCCGAGTGCCAATGACACTGGGCCAAGGAGGCTGGGCGGGGCGCGAAGCCAAAAGGAGACCCAGAATCCAGCTGCCCTGCTGGGCCAGTCGGCCAAAGTGAAAACAACAAGACGACTCCAGGCCAAAGTCATCGAACGAGTCCTGCTCACGCACTTTTCCGAAAGCAAACAAGAATCTGGCTAAGTACCTGGCTGGAAATTTGTTTGGCCAAGAAGCACCTCAAGAAGCCATCACAGGCTTTGTGCAAGCTGCTATGCTATGGCATTTAAAATTTATGGAATTTAAAATAGTTAAGCCATATACATATGGGCATGGTGTTTCCTAAACTCCAAGATTTTTAGACTCATTCGAATACACTGCATTTCAACCAATTAAGTTAAGGTATTTGCATGTCGTATCGCCTTTCGGAGTCTGCCACCCACATTTATCTTTAGTTTTTCCTCTCTCTCTCGCAAGTTTTTGCCTTCGCTCTCGATGGAGCGTTATCCCCAAGCCCATGCCATGCCACATGCCCCATGCCTCATTCCCCAACAGTTTTATGGCCCACAGGCAGACGAGGATGGCAAGGTGCGAGGTGCGAGCTGCGTGGTGCGTGGTGCGTCTAGGATTCGGGAGGTCGGGAGGACCTGCGTGCTGGTGGCTCGTTTCAAGGATCCCGCCGGCTGAGTTGCCTGCGGCAAGTTTTATTGTGTCATTGGCACGCATCGGGGGCAAAAAGTTAAATCTTAAATCATAAAACGCCCCGCAGGCAGGCTGGGCAAATGAATGAACGCTGGCGGAGAAGGGGGCTGAACGCTGGCGGAAAAAGGATTTGGTTGTTTATTGTTTTGTTTGGGGAAGTTTGAGTTTGGGCATACAATTCGCAGGACGCTCTCGGTTTTATAAACATAATCGTAATAGACATCAAACATTTCATGGCTGCGGTGGCTGAGTAATTCCCTTATCTGACTGCCACTAATTGCTGCCACCGATAAAAGCGAAAGTGGCGGGGCCGTGTCCTTGCCACGCTCGCAAGCTCGCCCACCCACCATGCCACCCACTGGGCGGCGGGTTGAACAAACTCGTTGAGTTTTCAACAGAATCACGCATTATTTGTGTCTGAGTATCTCGGTGTGTGTTTGTGTGGTGCGCTGAGTTTTTTGAGTGTGCGCCTGTTTCGTATTTTTCGGTTTTGTCAAATACGTCTAGACATCGAAGGTCATTTGCAGCTAACGGCTTGGGTTCCAGCGTAAGAAACATCGGAGTAGAGCAGTCACGTATCAGCAATGACCTCTATAAGGAAATTCTTTGGGTTCCGATTTCATTCCATTCTATGCCATTTGCCTTGCAAATTACCATTTTTGTGTCATTTGATTTGATTTGTTTCTGTACCATTTCGTTTGCTTTGCCTCACTTTTTTGCGCCTTTGCTCTTTTTTGTTGTCATACTATACTATACTCTATACTATACTATACTATACCGTACCATACGATATTTCGCTATATACTATAGGTTTTATTGGGCTGTTGTTTTTTGCATTTGCAGCCGTGTTTGCCGGTCGGTCAGTCGAATCAAGTGAACTCTGGGCAACGTCTGCTTCAAAAACGTGACTAACAAGCGGCTCGTAAATAATCTTTAACCGCTTGCCGCCGATCGTACCTCTCTATCGCACACTGTCAGCCCATCTCTTTCTTTCTCTCGGGCATGTGCAAAATTTCGCATTTTAATTGCAGTTTTTGCCTAAGCGAGTCAATGAAACCTTTCCAACAGATTAAGCCCACCTAAAAGGGGTTTTCGACGAGGAGGGGTATGTTGACACTCGAGGGAGATGGCAATACGTGTATGCTGAGTGAAAGAGACAGCGCGAGGGTGGAAGAAGAAGCCAGGCGATGCGATCGACACACGTTTCAATCTGGACTCGTAGCAAATCGCTTTGTTTTACTTTCCCGCTGTTTGTGTTGATTTAAATTAAATTTCTTTGAGCGCCAAGTGCATTGACTCGCCGCTTTGTGATTTGAATGTTTATAATTTAATTAAACTAAATTTAATTTGCATGCTAACGCAGTTAATTGTAGTGTAAACTGCACATATTCGGAGCAATGAACTCGTCCGATTTGCTTTTTTGTTTTTGTTTTTTGTTTTTTGTTTTTCGTCTGGCAGCAGTTCATTATTTTCGCCTTGCTTCTGGATGAGCTTATCAAAGTTCGTCTGGCGAGGGAGAGGCGACTACTTCTAAGTCCAAGTAGCGATTTTCACACTCGACTGGCGAAAACTGCCAAACGACCTTGATGACAATGAACTCGACTCAACCCCGCCCCATTGCCATTGGCATAACCATTTCCAATTCCATTCGACAACAAGGTATAAATACAAGCTTTCTGTCATACGATTGTGAGCGTTTTTCAGTGCATACACGTACATATACTCGTATGTAGAACCATCTACTTTATGGCTTGCCACTGATAAGACAGCCCTCAAATATTTTGCATCGTAAAGCGCAGAGCAACTGTAACTTTTCCGATTGTTCAGCGACTGTTTGTTTGCCGGGCTGCCAAGAAGTCTGCCAGAGGTCTTCTGTTCCTGAAAATCCATATAAATAACACCCCCTCTATATAATCGGGCTTTGGAGATAAGTTTCTTTGCCTGATTGGCTACGCTTTTGTCAATTTGCTCGATGTATTTGTGCGGAGCTTTGATGGGGGATTTTCTGGCTTACTTTCAATTCTGGCAGTGCAATAACTCAGTTTTTCCCGCACTGAAGGTCAAAATCAGATAAGAGCGCAGTTAACTTGGCTCGCTTCGGTCTTATCACTATTCTGGCAGTTCAACGTCTGATTGGCAAACTTGAAGTACTTGCCAGATATAGAGTTCGATATAGGGAGGACATGCCCGATTGCAGGTTCTACGAATATATTATTAAATTAATCGCTGGGGGAGAAAGCAAAAAAGAATGGTATTGCCTTTCTTCGTTTTTGGTAGCACCCATATTACATTACTCCGTATCATGCCATGAATATTGAAGCGAAACAAAAAAAGACGAGAAAATAGAGGGAAATTCGTTCGGTTGCCGAGCTGAAAACTACAAAAAAAAAATGAAAAATGAAAAATCCTCCTCGTGGCAAGCATGTCAGTTAATAACAGCGTACAATTTGTGGCAGATGACAACAGAAGCAGTGGAAGGCGGGCGGTTAGGTGGAAATGATTGCTGCAGCGGGGAATTCGAGTACGAATACTACGACTACGACTACGACTACGACTACGAATATAAATGCATGGAGGCGACTCGGCACCCTGGCACCTGGCTCCTATTACATGCGCACTGCATTATTACAAAAGGCTCCAGCGAAAAACACAAAAAAAAACATACACACACATTGAAATTGCAAATAAAAGGTAATATTAAAAGCGGCAATTTTCCGCGGCAACAGCAACAGTAACAGTAACAATTGCCTTGGGGCACCTAAGCCCACCACCACCACCACCACCACCAACAACAACAGCAACAACAACAGCAACAACAAAAACACTGCCGCAACAACGGGGCGAGTGGCAAAGTTGCCTTCGTTTTGCGTGCCATATGCGAGTTGGAAAGGATTTCCGGTTTTGTGCCGTGGCCTTTTGTAAATTGTTTTGTTATGAAAATGCAGCGAGCGTCGATCTCAGCTAATGGCCGGCTCAATATATTATTTAATATGCAGCGGTAATGGTCATGTTTTATTTAAGCCAACCCCACCTCCACAGGTTTTCAGTAAAGGCTTCGAAGCGCATGAAGCCGGCATGTTGGCATCAGGACCCTACAAGTTGTCCTGCCAATTTTACGTTTTTCGCACCAGCTCCAGCTTTTGGCCAATGCAAATGCAATAAGTCAAGGCGTTTGCTTTTCATGCAGGCTTAGGTAAACAATGGCATTTCAAGCAGACTTTTCATTGCTTTTCATTGGCCCCATGCTGTATGCTTTGCGATTCATACATTCGAGATCAAAATGCGAAGACCTTATTGAACTCGATTCATATCGAAGGAATTTTAATAATCTGGCCAAGGCAAATGAAAACAGGACGACCAGAAGCCAAAATGAAAGAAAAAAATGGGAACTTAGAGGGAAAAGCGAACAGTGAGAAGGGAATCCATTCAACCCGAACATATGGGGATTGGGGATAAGGATTCGGCAAAGGGAAAGGGAATGGGAATGGCGACGGCTACGGAGATGGAGCTGGAGATGGGTGCCTAGGCAAACAGGATATCGAGTGGAGTGGCAAATGGGCGGCGTGCATGTCGAGTATTTGTACACAGGTTTGCCCCAACTCAGCTCAGCTCAACTCAACTCGACTCAACTCAACCCAGTTCGGTTCAGTTCGGTTCGGTTCGGTTTGGTTTCTGGCTGCCTTTAACCTCAAGTGCAGCATGGATCTACTGCCACTTTGCACCCCCGACCATCCCATCGCCAGCCAGCCATCGGAGCCATCTCAACCGTCCCATCCTGGCCATCATCATCATCCTACCCATTTCTGGCCTGCTCCTGCTTCTGGACGTTTTAGCCATGGCTTTGTTTTCGGGTTTGCCTTTGCTTGCCGCCTTTTTGCAACGTTTACGTTTTGTGCTCTTGCCCCAGCGAAGTTAATGCCGGTTGCTGTTGTTGTTGCTGCTGTTGCTGTTGTTGTTGTTGTTCTACATATATGTGTATACACATATAGTAGTATATGCTAGAGTGGTGGTGGCTTGTAGGCTGCCCGATGTTGCTGTTGCTTATCCTGTATGTCATTGAACCCAGTTAAGAATCGGCAGGGAACTCTCCACATGTACCTGGGATTGCATGTCAACCTAGGCAAAAATAAAACAGGGGAAGTAAGCAGCAAGCTCACTGAGGAAAACCGGCATAGAGATTAACAATCAAAAAGAATAATCCTGAATCAATTCTCCATTGACATCCTGTTTGAATCCTTACAAAACACCAGTGAAGAATTGAGAAAAGACGAGTTATACTACAAGTATGTATAGTAATTAATTTTCTTCTCTCCTTGATATTTCTCTCAGTGTTGTCACCGAAGGGCTGGATGGAGCAGTTGCTTATCCCCCCCCCACCCGTCCGCCGCACTTGACTTTATGCGAGGTGCAAGCGGGTGGTGCAACCGGCGGTGCGAGGTGGTGCGGTGGTGCAGGGCAGGACATGCCTTTGACAAGTTTTTCGCTTAATTTCCACAGCCCGAGCAACAACAGCAAGGACATGGAAAGCAGGGAAAACAGGAGCGGGAGCGGGAGCGGGGGCAGTAGCATAAGCAGAAGCTCGAGCATAAATGCCAAAGTGGGGAAAAGTAACACACAGCAGGAAAAATGTAAACAAAGTGCAGTTCCTAGTTGTTGCACATTCACCTCGATATTGTTTGCACCCGGCGTCATGGCAACACTTTTTTCTTTCTCTTCAGCCGGAGAAGTTTATTGGAATAACTTTGAGGGAATTCAGAGTTAACTCTGAAGACCTTTTCGATCGCAACTACTAAACTAGCGCTTTTAGGGCTTTATTTTTGTTTGATACTCCTCTTGGCACAAATTGCCGGCTAATAAGGATGGCAATGCATCTGCCAGATAAACGGAGCCGGGCCAGCAACATTGTGGCCATAACCGGGGGCTAATTCGTGCTTTAATGCACACATCACGATGGAATTTGGCAAACCTCTTTCTCTGTGCAGAAAGGGGTTTCATAATTTAATGGCCAAGCTGGTGAAGAATAAAAGCAGCATCTATTCAGCACTTGCCCCGGGCAAAGACATACACGTACATACAACAGAGTATCTATGAGGTTGCAACTGCAACTGCAGCCCATTCCCATTTGCCGACATGTAAAATGATGCGTAAACAATATTCTGACGCATCATTAAAAACGCCTGGACGATGACGAGGGGAGGGCTCCATGGAGCCATGGAGCTGATGATGCTGAATCTGAATCAGCAGCAGCCGCAGCAGCAGCCGCAGCAGCAGCTCCATGTCCGATTTTCCGGGGGAATCGGGGTATCGGGCAGCCAGAATCGCGTTGTGTGTGTAATGATCATGTTTTTTGCACACGGCAACGCGATGATGATGACGCATGTGGTCAAGGAACTGCCCTGCCTCAACAACAATAACAAATTCTATTTTGCCCGCTCGAAAACGACGGCCCCAGAAGATCGGGACTGGTATATGTGCATCCACACATGTACACACATACATATGTACACATATCGGAAGAGGGAGATTCGAGGAGGAGCCAAGTGGAGAACGGGATCGTCATGTCCACCTTCACGCGCTACAATCGAGTTCAATTGCCTCGGCGAGTACGCAAGCGTTCTGCCCTTTCTCCATCTGTGTCCCCATCTCACCCTGCCCCACTCTCTGTCCCTGCCCCATTCCCATTCCCGATCTCAGTCCCAGTCCCAGTCCCAGTCCCAGTCCCAATTCCATGCCCCATGCCCCATTCGGTTGCCCCATCTCTCTCTCTGTGGGGAATACACGAACATGGCTGAATGTATCGCTTAATCGCTCGTTCGTTCCTCCGGCTGTGGGCTGTTGTTGTCTGAATCTGCCTCTTCCCATGCCTCTGCCCCAGCCCCAGCCTCAACCTCATCCCCATCCTCATCCCCAGCGGTTGTTGTTGATGATGTCGGAGCTGCAGTCGGAGCTGGAGGAATGGAGCTGGTGGTGCGGCGTGCTCACTGCTTATTTATGCTGATCTCTGTAATGAGATATAATGCCGGCCGGCCGGTCAAAAAAGACAGCAACAATAGTGGCAGCAGTGGAGAAACAACAACCTGGCCAAGATTAAGACCGAGCTGGGCCAGCAGGAAAATGGCCAGCTAGTCAGCTAGCCAGTAACTACGAAAAGGCACTGCCACCTGACCAAAGGACAGCGAACCCAAACGACTAGTAAAGGGAAAGGGTTAATTTTGCTAAACAAAGAACGAGGGATCCTATAAGAGATTATATCCTGTTTGCTGGGTAGACGGAGATAGAATAACCTGAACTTTGGTAGTTCATATTTGGAATAGATAGCACTCCAAACACTGGTGCTATATGGGGTATAAAGCTTCAGATCCATTGTGATCTGCGGACAAACAAACATCATTATCGAAAACATGACAAAGTCGCAGTCGTCGCACCATCGTCATCATGGCCATTATCATTATCGAGCTGCATTCGTGATTGTTGTCGCATCGGCCGGGTTAAAGAACCTACAGCAAGAATGGTAGCTATAGAAACGGAAACCGAGTTGATAAGTCGTGCAGCCTCTGGGGTTCTGGACCCGCAAGATATCGCCTGGCCAAACCACTCACGTATGCCAGCCACAGCAGCAGCAGCAGCAGCAGCTTCTACCCATATTCTGTTGGAACTGACCTGGACAAGAATCGCTAAGGAAGATGACGATGGTGATGATGGTGATGATGGTGACGACGACGAGGGAGTGACGAAGCGGATCCGATCCTCAAGACGCTGACAGAATCAGCAAACAACAAATATTATGCATACAGCTGATTCAGATTGGAACGAATCTCGAATAAGATGGCATGGGATGGCATGGGTTGGTTTGGCTTGGGATGGCATAGAGTGGGTGGAACGACGGGGAAGGTGCTCCTCCCTCTCCCCCTGCTGTTGCTCCTCCTCCTCCTCCTCCTCCTCCGCCGAACCGAAGTGAACTCCATGCGTGGATATTAATGACCGGCCTCGACCCCAAACAACAACAGCAAAAAAGCAGCGAACGTGCCCAAGTAATAAAGAAATCGCTGCAATGTGGTGCGGGGGCGGTTGGATGACTGGATGGCTGGATGCCGGCTGCTTCTTGGAACCAAAAAAAAAAATAAAAAAAATAATAATAAAAAAACAAGAGGGGAAAAGCAGCTGAAAAAAGGGAAAGAAAACGCAGCGCGAGGAAGCAATTGGCAAGCGCGTCGAAGAGGCGCATAAATTACGGCTACACAACCATCTTCACATTCGCATCGAAGTTGCAACAGTGGCGGCTTCCGGGGGTGGCAACAAAAGCAAAACCAGCAAAGTGCATTTAAATTAATCGAAGAACTATTCAAATGAATTTATTATTAAATGAATCAACTTCAACTTCACACTCTCTTGTTTAATTACAGTTTGATAGCACATATGCTTGTACTCCGAAACCCTCTTCGATTCCTGCCTTTTTGCTCCATTTAAGTGGACGGAGCCCCCTCGATAACGTTTTTAAGTCCGCCCATGGGCGAATCACCAGTTCTGAGGGGGTGGGAGCTTCTTGGGCAGGAAATGCAGCGGCTTCTTCTCCAGCTTTTGCTGCCTCGTTGACATTGCCGTGGGCTCAATGGGTTTTATTTCTTTTTCCCCGGCGAGAGAAAACACACCCATCAGCTGATGCAGAAATTTTGCTTAATTTTTTAATTGCCCCAGCGGTGTTTTGTTCTTTATTTACTTGCTTTTGTTTTTGTCTGGCATCGTCAAGTTGGCAATTAAAAATGCGTAACGCGGTTTCTCCCCAGCCGCCTTTGTTTCTGCTGTTTTTGTTGCTATTTTGCGACCTAAGCTAATGAGTTGATTGCCAGTGCAATTTTCGCAAAAAAAAGAAAGCACACAGAAAGCTATAAATGAATAAAGCACCTGGTTGAGCAGTTTTTGCGCTCCTTGTTTCCTGTCTCATTTAGAATTGTGATTTTCACAAAAACAAAAAAAAACTCACACACAAATACGACAAGGGGCACACCCATAAACTCAGAATTATGGGGAGTGTACAATCATATAATTTACGACTTACTGTTAACCAGATTTTCAAGTGTCATGGGGAAACTCACCTGAAATGAGACAAAAGAAAATGGAATCAATTAGTTGGGGGGGAAAATACGTACATAGTCACAATTTAACTGGGGACATTCGGCCAGGTTCAAAAACCCTTTGAGCCAGCAACTCTCGCATATGTGGCCATGCATATATGCATATACTCGTATGTATAACTTTTGTTTATCTTATGAAAGTTTCTTTTCATGGTTTTGGCCATGTTTGCCAGCCAACAGGCAGCAAGAGAAACAAAAGCAAAAACTGTTCGAGATGCATCTAAATTAAAGCAACAACAACCACAATGACAAGAGCCTTAGCCAAAAGGCAGCAACTGAAATAAGCAGCTATGGACAATAGTTGCTGCTCGGATTGAAGGCACGGAGAATTGTCCAGACCAAAACCAGATGATAATAATGACGATGGAGTGCCGAGGAGCACCGAGCCGCATGGATGCGGAGCCCATTGGAGGAACCTAGCCCAACTTTGTTTTTGTTCTCGCTATCCCCAATCCGCGATGTTGCTGCTTTTCAGGTCGTTGCTGCTGCCGCTGTTGTTTTTCGGTTTTATATCTGCGCCTCAGAATCATGTCGCGGAGCCAGTGAGCAACATGTTTGTGCAACTTGCAACTTGCAACTTGCGAGTGCTGCGGCACTCGGCACGGCGGCAGCAACAGCCGCTACACGGCAAATAAAGAGGGCTTCCTTCGCAATTTGAAGTTTGCAGAACATCTCTGGATATCCCTATGTCTGAATATCATCTCTACCATCCCATAAAAAGATCTTATATTAGTTAAGTGGTGGGATTTTAGAAATCCTCCATTTAAGTGCCATTAAACAAATATGTATATTTTGGTGTAGCCAGCTGCTGTGGCCCGTGTGCCACATACACTGCAATGTTGCTGCTGCAGATAGGTTGCTGCTGCTGCTGCTGCTGCTGCTGCCACTTGCCGTCGAAGTTGCTCATCAACTTTAGCTTACCACCACATGCGAATGCGGCAAAGTCGCCGCTTGTTGCATTTAGTCATCGCATAGTATACTATATTATAGCGCTATAGTATCCCCCGGATACTGCCCGTCCTCCTTTCCATGTGTCCATGTGTCCATCTGTCCGTTTGTCCGTCCAATCGGGCTGCTCATTCGCTACGTTCCACTTCAACACCCGTCGACCCGGCAGATTGCCTTTCCCACAGTGGCCCACAGTTGCTGGAGACCGTGGAGTGCAACAGAGTTCGTTCCACTCGATGGTGGTGGTGGTGGTGGTGGTGGTGCCCCTCTTTCCCCTGGGCTTTGTTTTGATTTCGTGCAGTTTGTTTTGCTTTTCATATTTCTCCGGGATTTTGTATTTTGCTCATCGTTCGCGATGCACTCGGGACCCCGATAATTGCAGTCAGGCGAGAAACGAGAAATGGGAATCGCGAAATGAGAAATGAGAAAAAACTGGAACTGGATTGCACTCGTGACGTCACCGACGAGGGCATTCACTTTTGCGGCAACTGCAACAGCAGCCGCAGCAGCAGCAGCAGCAGCAGCAGCTACGGCAACATGTTGCCGACAACAATCTGTGGCTGCCACATTTGTCTTTCACCGCCGCCTCCATTGTCCGCTTTATGAGCCACGAAATTCAAATTTACACATCGATTGCGAAGCTCGGGAGCTGCACTCATTGTCACGATAAATCAATTGGCCTCTTTGCCCCTTGCAACTTGCAACTTGCAACAGCAGCAACATCCAGTTTGTTGCTGCTGCCGTACAGTAGCAACATGCAGCTGACACTTACGTATGTTAATGCTGACAAAAGAGTCAAGACAAGAGCAGCACAATGGCCCCATCAATTCGTGGGGGAAAGTGCAGCAGATTGGCCATATCGTTTCGATATGCAACTGCAACTTCAACTGCAATAGCAACGGCAACGGCAATGGCAACGTTTCTATTACTTTTCTTGGAACCTGAAACTTGTCCGGCCGCTTGACCCCTTTTAGTTGCCCTCCTCCCAGATGCGGATTTATATGCGGGTCGCATGCAAAGCGCCATGTCAACAAAACAGCCTGGCAACATACACACACACACATGCCACGCCTCCTTGGCCCCAACCACCGCCGCCCCCTGGCGTGACGCGTCAGTAATGCAATTATTTTGATTTTTGTTAAACATATTTCGCAGTACTCATGCCACTAAAAAGCCCACTCCAACACGGAGTAGCATGGCTAGAGCAAATAAAAAGCGCTCAAGCTGACATTTTCATTGGATGGAGCAAACTCCTGGCCATTTGCCGTTTGTGGGGATCATTAGGCGCACCCCGGGGCCATTAATTTGAGCCAGGCCGAAAAGTGTTTGCCAATATACGAAAACACGAAGGCGAAAGGCCAGGAAAGTGAGGCACAACTAGAAAGAGAAGGATACAGACAGAGAGGTAAACGCAGCATTTAAGATAAGTCCGCGTCGATAGCTGAAGAGCCCGAGAAGTTGGCTAAAAAACTAAAGGAGTAAATGGTGAAGGAACTGAAAGGGCCTAGACCGGAGCAGCAAAATGGCCATCAAGTTCAATGTAACGAAAAACAAGTCGAGAACCAGAACGAGAAGTTGGCCAAGTCATGGCAAAGCCTTCTGCTTTTTATACCCTTTTCAGAGGGTATGAAACAAACGGACGGTGCAGTGCAAATAATGGTTTCAGAAGGGTATTTCTAGTTCTAGCTTCCCATTGAGTAGTTATTATGATATTGTAGAAATTCAAAAAAATTCAAAAATGTCCCAAGGCTGAAGTTCTAAAGTCCATAATTCAACCTATATTAATCGGATTTTGAAGTGGCATACCTCTAAATGTTTCTGGAGCAATTCTCTAAAAATCTGCATTCAAATTAAAAAAAAATTTTTTTTTTAATTTTTTTGTAATTTTTTCTGATGTTATGATGTTGTACAAATTCAAAAATGTCCCAAGGCTGAAGTTCTAAAGTCCATAACTCAACCTATATTAATCCGATTTTGAAGTGGCATACCTCTAAATGTTTCTGGAGCAATTCTCTAAAATTCTGCATTCAAATTAAAAAAAAAATTTTTTTTTAATTTTTTTGTAATTTTTTCTGTGTGATGATGTTGTAGAAATTCAAAAATGTCCCAAGGCTGAAGTTCTAAAGTCCATAATTCAACCTATATTAATCGGATTTTGAAGTGGCATACCTCTAAATGTTTCTGGAGCAATTCTCTAAAAATCTGCATTCAAATTTAAAAAAATTTTTTTTTTTATAATTTTGTTGAATTTTTTTACACAATTTCTATCGATTTTTCAGAAAATGTTGAAATTTCTCATTTGCACTTTCACTGGCTGAGTAACGGGTATCTGATAGTCGGGAAACTCGACTATAGCATTCTATCTTGTTTTGAAGGTGTTTTCCCTGCGCTGATTATCGTCTCAGGTTCAATGCTCCATTTAGTCGGTGGACAGTTGCTGGAACGCCCTGCATCGCCGGGCGGTAAATCAGAAAAATCAACACATAAAAACTAAACAATCGCCTCATTAATTACAATTAGAAGTGTTTATTGCACATGCGCGGCCATAAAACGGGGAGAAGATCGGCCGAAGGGGCTGCGTCATCATCAATCTTTTGGCGAAGAGAAAGAGAGTCACCGCGAGAGATCGCCACTCCTCGTCCTCCACAGAAGACTGGTGTGGCAGAGTGGAAGAGTGGTCACTACCCATGGGGCAGCCTCGGGGGCAGGCTGTAGGATTCATCAATCAACAGCTGTCACAGCCGCCGGCAGCCGGCCGGTTCACTATGTCTCCGTTTCTGTCCCGGAATCTACAGTCCTCTGTCCGCCGTCTGGTGTCCAAACTGGGCTGTCACTTGGCGCGGCGCATGCGCAGCAGCAGCAGCAGCAGCAGCAGCAGCTCCCCAGTGAATCTGGGAAAGAGTCTTGGCATCGACTTGTCTTGGCCAACTCGGCAGCTTCCTGTTGGCCGCCTAGCTATGGCTATCGGGCCATCGGGCTGAAGAGCCCGCTTCTGAGTGGAAAATTGCGAGTCGAACGGCTGACGGACGGGCGTCCGCTTTTTATGCAAATGCCCCACGGTAATTGTTGCACGAATAATGTTGCATAATCATGACACATTACAAATGATCCGGCGATTCCAGCATGCCCGAGTCATCATCAATGTCACGCCTCATTAGCGACTGAAAGTGCACAATCCGATCCGAATCGGAATTGAAATCAGAAGCAGAAGCAGAAGCAGAAGCTCACTGCTGTCACAAGCGATTTGTGCGCTTTCTGCACTTTCACGATTGGATTAAAAATCCAATAGAGTTTCATAGAATTTCAGCTTAAAGTCGCGACTTTCCAGGCCATTTGGCTTTTTGGTCACGCCGCAAAAGTTTCTATTTTCAGGCCGCTTTGGTCCTTGTTCTACCGGCTTTGCTGTTGCCCATCATCGCCGGCCTTCCATTAACCGGGACATCGTTTATTTTTACCTTTGGCCAACACCTAACACAGCAACTGGGCATTGGCTTTTTAAATATTTAAGCACCTGTCGCTTTGACAAAACGCTTTTCCATGGCAACGCCCCTAAAAGGAGGCTGTTCTCTGGCAGAACGTGAATAAGAAAAATGGGGAGGAGTTGACCAGGATTTAGCTCTGGCTTTTCCACACACAGATAGATATACATACATATGTACGAGTATACATATATATGTATATATGACCTGCAGGGCAGCTGGACGTGCGGAGAAAACTGTCTATATGTGCGATGTCTATATCAAATGGCATGGAAACGGAAGGGGGGGGCAAAAAATGTCAGCAAATCCTTTTCCACACAGAAAGATGGGGAAAGAGGCAAAGAGCGAAAAAGCATCCTTTGTGCCGTGTCAGCAAACTAGATTCGCCGTACAGAACCATTTATTTGTGGCCCTGCCAGCTTTGACGCTTTATTTCCGCATCCGGCGCTGCGAGCGGCATTTTGTTTATCCGCCGAGTGAAAGACAGCGGGGCACTTTAATGTAATTGCGAATCTATGTGAAACGAAATATTCTGGTTCCTATTCCAATTGCTATTGCCATTGCTATTGCCATTGCTATCGCCTTTGCTATTCCCCATCGAAAACTTGGTCAAGAGCTCGTTTCTTTTCCCCCAGCGATGAGCGACTGCATTACTCAGAGTTGTGAAATTGCATTGTGAGCTGAGTGGGGGGAGTTCCATGTTTTCCCCGCTCACTGTGTGTTTGTGTGTGTGCATGTTGTTGCTTCCCCCGATCCCAACCGGTTATAGGTATATGTTATAATGATCCCTAGCCGCCGCTTGGCACATTTCACTCATCTAATTGGCCTTAAGCCCACCCACCCACTCTTTGCAGTCCCTCCAGAGTGGGTTTCATGTGTATGGGGGTTGTGTGTTAGACATGTCAAAGTAACATTTAGCGGCTTTGATGTTTGTCAAATGGCATTTTAAACAAATGCAACTGGCGCAGGGCAATAAAAACCAACAGCAGCGGCAGCATAAATAAATAGCAAAATAGCGCTATAATTTACGCTTTTCAGGTGAAAATGGCACGCAATGTCCCCTCCTCGCCACCGCCAACTTTGGGCTTATTTTGTGTAATTACTTGCAGCGCTAGTTTGGGCGGGATTTATGGGTGCTGGGTTCCGAGTCATAAAGCAGTAATTAGCTGGCTTACAGCTAAGCAAGATAACTGATAGAGGAACACTTGGAGATACCTGCCGTATTGGTAAGGCGAAAAGTCGCTGGACTTGGCTCAATTCTGGCACATGTTGTAAATAGATGGATGGATACAGTACAGTCATGGCTAATAGCCAGTTGTTATTGTTGCATTGTAGAGCTAGAGCTATTGCTATTGCTATTGCTATGGCTATGGCTATGACTATGGCTGTGGCTATTGTTGAGTGGAAATGCATGCGAGTGAATAATAGTGAATGGCTGGAAAAGCCGTTCGACTCAGACAGCTTGACGCCAATGGCAAAAGCTGCAAAAAAGCCCCCTTGTAATGATGATGAAGCTTTTTGCAATTGTATCGCCACCGCTGCTCATACAATGGCAATTAGAGTGCAGTGGAAAAATCCCGTTGTCTGGGCAAAAGTTTAAACAAATGGTGGAGGGCAGAGCTCGAAATTTGCTGCGGTTGAATTTCACAAATTATACAAAACTGAATACGTGTACGGCGCGTGCAACAAAATCAAGGAAATGCACATGGCAATGACTAAAAGACCGCAGATCAAGAGATTTGATGTTTGCCGATTGTCATTTGCTGTTTACTGGCGGCAAACCACATATAATACAAACAGCCAAACAGCCAAACAGCCAAACATTTTGGCAAGCGGCTTACGACGAGATTGGCGAACGGTTGGTTAGCGGCTTAAAGGCCAATGGCAGGTGCCAACTCATTCGCCATCAATCTGCGGCGCAGTCAAATGTTGTTACTAGTGTTGCTGTTGTTGCTGTTGTTGCTGTTGCTTGTGTTGTTGACTTGTCAAAAACGTTGACGAGTCGCGCCAACACGCCATCTAGCGTGCGGTCGCAGCAACAACAATTTGTAATCCTATTAACCCCTTGACTGCAATTAATCAATATTTTGGCCAAAGCCACTTGACCGGCCAGTGCACGATCCAAAACCCATAATTGAAAATTCTGAAACCCAATGCTTGGGAGTGTATGGCTGGTTACATGCAATTTGCTAAAGTGAATTATAATAATACTTTAATTATAAAATTTAGGGCTTAATTGCTTGGGCCCGGCTAATGACATATCAATCAGCTTATGAAACTCTATATGCTCAGCAAGCCGATGCAAATTGCCAGTTAATCCCACTGGCTGCTGTTCGTTCACATTTTGTGCATTTATTTTTCTGCCAAATTAGTGGCTTTCATTATAATCTTTTCTTTTTGTTTTGCTTTTTTTTTTTAAATTTTATTCGCGAGTTTTGTTTTGTGTGAATATTTTTTATGATATTCAGCGTGTGGTTGGCTTTTTTGTTGACTGTTTTGCAGCCAAATCTTCAAGGCCATGCACATTGAGTGACTCGAGTTTTTGTGCCTCGCTGTTTTCGCTTGGCGATTTTATATAATGTTTTTTCCCCCTTTTTGTTCGTTCTCTCTTATTTGTTTGTTGGCTATTGCAACCTGTCGCAAATATTTCGACGCATTTGTTATGCTTAGCTTATTTCATTATGATGATGATGGCTGCTCCGTATATTTATAAATGTTGCAGTCATTCATCATTATACCGGACCAGCAGCTGAGCAGCTGAGCAGCTGAGCACCTGAGCATGGGAACACCTGAGTTTCTAGGCAGTTGCGCCCACATGCAGCGCGGTTTTGAACAGGAAGTGGGCCTTGAACACCTCTGGCCAAAAGCCATGAAGCCATGAGCAGTAAGCACAAAACACTCTTGGCCAAATCACATTGCAAGGCCAAAAAAGCGCACACACACACACGGGCTCGCTAAATTTTGATTTTTTTTTTTGGCCTGACCGATTGCACACAGCGTCAAGGTTGTTCGCTTATCTTTGGGAGAAAGCGGTTCTACGGGCCATAAAATACCTAATTCCTCCAGCTACAGACCCATCATCAATTGCAACCTGTTCCGACGATGACGCGATCTTGAGAGTAGCCAAACTCACTAAGTGGTAATTTATCATTCGATGCTGCGCTGGCTAGCCAAACCGAAAAGTATCGAAACAGGAAACATGAACAGGTGAAAGGAGGGCCCAATTTTAATTGGATTTAAAATGCTATAACGTAGCACTCTGTGGGAAAAATACAGTTAATAATATACTGGGTCGTAGTTATTGTGGCGCAGGTAAATATTTGCCAAAAGCGAATGAACCCCTCGCATTTCGCATTTCGCATTCGCATTTAGCATTTAGTATTTAGCATTTGGCACATCGGTTGAATGCACTGTGGCCTGGAAACAGTCGTCGAAATCTGAATCTGAATTATTTATGTCTGGTGGGCCAGCCGAAGGATCTGAAAACTCGGATCTTGGGCTCTGGGCTTTTCAGTTTTTTTTTTTTTTGGAAGGGGTTTGCTGGCTTGTTGGCGGTTGGCGGTTGGCGGCTGGCGGCTGGCCTGACACTTGTTATGCAAATGCCATTCAAAGGTAAACCGGCGAAGAGCGGATCTTGTGTGTGTTATATGTGTTTTGAAATGTATCCCAAAGATACCCAGCGAAACGAATGTGCGAGCGAACGAGCGAACAAGCGGCTGTCGTCATTGGCAGTCGGATTGCTAGGTTGGCGTCACAACGCCGCTCTGACGACGTTTGCTATTGCTTTCCGGCATTGCAAGTCGCGCACGGGCAGCAAAAGCTACAGCTACCGATACAGATGCAGATACTGCGCACAGATACGTGCGCACACACGGGCGAAAGATACAGCTACAGATACAGATACAGATACAGGCACAGATACAGGCACAGATACAGGCACAGATACTCTGGCCAGGCAAGCGCATTTTATAAATAGTTGCTGCTGTTGTTGATTTTGAAAACAGCAACAACAAGTTGTTTGTTGGCTTCTGCGGTATTTTTCTTTTGTTATTGCAAAATACGAAAATACAAATTTTTAATACGTACTATACAGAGGCGAAATGAGAAAGAGATAGCCGCTGAGCGATCGTTTTCACGACGCCGCCGGCGGCATTGACCGCTAGAATGCAATCAACCTAGTCCAAGGCCAAGTGGCCAGCGGTTTTTATTTTATTATTATGATTATTATTAGGCCCCGGCGGTGGGTGAGTGTGCGCGTGTGTATCTGTGTGCTAAAAACATTCGGATCGGAAATGAGGTTCTTCCTCATGACTAATTGTTTCGGGCATTGATTAACCAGAGTTCCAGGAACTGCATTCGATTTTTCGGTTGCTAGGTGTATTCTTGAGACACTTTTCTCCCTCATTCGGAAGCAACGATTTATGCCGGCTGAAGCAACAGTTTTTATTGCATTGCTTTAACAAAAACTGTTGGAAAAACACTATTGATTTATGCTCTTCGCTTAATTGAAAAGCATTCTCGCAGCTCTGGCCCTGATTTATGCAACTGACTGTACGAGTATATCGTTCGTTTTGCAAAGTGAGTATCCGCCGAAAGCGTAATTCATGAACCAGATGCAATGGGGAATGCGATGGGGAGCGGTAAACCAAGAAATAAACTCGGATTTGGCGGACTCTGGCTGTCTAGACGCAGCCAAGTGTCATTATGCTAATGAAAACAATCGAGGCTGAAGGATCAAGCATACTTTTGGGCGCATGAACCCCGGCCTGCCGCTGGTTGGTGGATTCAACTGGATGGGGGCAACTTTCCAATCCGGTCGAATGGATTGGATTGAGACGGCATCTATTTGGCAAAAAACCACAGCGCTGACATGTCAAGGTTCTACTGCGCTCGCACTGCCCACACGGATATACGGATATATGTTTAATAATAGAGTTGATAAATGCAGATAAGTGGTTTCTTATATACCCGCATACGTATGTATATGGTATATGGTATATGGTATATGTGTAGATGGTTGGTATCGGTTGGCAAATAAGCGTTCTACTCACAGAAGTCAATTAAAGACATTAGCCTGTCCAAAGCGAGAAATTACTCACCTGCAATTAGAAGAGCGAAATGGAGATGTGAGTTGGTAATGCGGCAATTTGAATAAGAAATCTATTTGCATTTTGCATTGCAAATGCCGCTTTCAATAATTATGATAATAACTGGTTTGCAACGCTCGGTGCGGCCTTTGTGTTGGCTAAAAATCAATATATAAATCAAATATTGCTCATACGCCACGGCAGCCAGTCGCCATTTTAATGCAAACAATCACCATAATGATGATGGCGTACGCAATGCACAGCTTTTGCTTGCGTTCTGCCATCTTTCCCTATTTCCTATTTTCTATTTTCTATTTTCTGCTTTCTATTTTCCTTTTCTTGGGCTTACTTAGCGCGTTACTTTGGGGCTGCAACTTTTCCAATTACCCAGCGGCAGCCGAAAAATATAAATTGTTGCTCGCGTGGAAATGTCACGCAAGCTAACCTTGAAACCTTATCGATTTGCTGGCAAACTCAATTTGCAATTCGCTGTTGCTGTTGCTGCTGCCGCTACTGCGTGTAATTGGCCGGACTTAATTACATGCGAAAGTCTGGAGTTCTAGATGGTATGGGTATGGGTATGGGTATGGATATTGGGTATGGGGATTTGTAGAGCGTGGGCCAGGCTATAATTAAAAGCATTCCCCGATTTAAAATTCGCCTTGGGTTTCGCAATGGGCTGGGAAACTGGGAGATGTGCACAAAGGAAGCGAGAACCTGCGCAGTGTTTTCCCCTACATGGGGCGCCATTCGCGCTCTCGCTCTCGCGGCGAGAGAGACAGCGAGAGAGAGAGAGTGGAAAATGCGCGGGAAACCCGAAGCGTTATTTATGACGACCCACTGAACCACTCCGATGACGTTACTGCTCCTCTTTTCCACTTTTCCACTTTTCGCTGGTGGAAATTCAAGGAAACGCAACGCAACGAAAGGAAAGGCAAGGCAAGGCAAGGGCTGCGTGGGTTTTTCGCCGCAACCCTTAAAAGTGTTGTCCATATTGATTTTCGTCGGTGTGTGTGGTTATGTGGGTGGGCCTCTGCCGCTGGCGCTGCCGCTGCCTCGGTCGGCTTTTCTCGTTTTTCATGTCTGCCCTGACCTTGAATACATTTGCAATTGCTACATGCGCTGCCAACTTGTGTGTGTGTGTGCGTGTGTGTGTGTGCTTGTGCTTGTGTTTGGGTTTCTGTGTTTGTTTGTCGGCATTTTGCCTTTGCCACTGACTTTGCCCAACTTTGCTCGCTTATCCGCTATTCCCCCACCTCCCACCCACCCCCCGCCCACCCATTCAGCTCGCCATTCAGCTCTTTTTTGCCTTTTGGTCAGAACCCCATTGATGGGGACTTTCTTCGGCAGCTGTATTTGTTGTCATGACAAATTTGGTATGCAAAAATAAGCAAACAGAAAATAATGAAGGCAGAGATATTCTGTCATGTTTGCTGCTTAGGTGGAAATGAATTGGCTCGCCTCTGACTTGTTGCAAACATTGTGGAGAATCATTTGTTTGCCAACTTGTACCGAAAATGTGTTGATTTGCGTTTGCCGAATGAGCTTTAAAAATATAAATTATGACCGCACAGCTCTGCTGGCTTTCTATGCGGTCTGCCTCATGCACTCGCAGTCGTGATTTATGGCGAGCGAGATATATGTGGCATGTAGTACGTACATTTCTTATTATTCTTCTGCTTGGCATCCAGAAGTGTATTTGTTGAGCTTGACTTTTCCCCCGCTGGCCATTGCATTAAGCCAAGTGTTGTGGCTGCTCCGCACTTTCTGCCCTGACATTGCCGGCATTTGAATTTTAATGCAGTTTTGCTGCTTCCCGCCCACAATGGCCTCGCTTCAGCGACTGTCATCGCGGGGGAGGGGTGCGGAAAAGTGCGGGGGAAAAGTCGGTGGTTGCCTATCTATATATTTGTATATGTACGAGTATATCCCACATACATATATGTACATACATGTGCCAGTATGCAGAACATGTAACGACGCACGGAATTTTAAGCTGCGAGGCGTGCCAGCGTCGTTGCTCTGCTTTAATTAAGCCGGCCTCCCACTTTGCCGCCCCTTTGATCCGCCCCTCCGCACAGCCCCCTCTGACCCACCAATAAAATGCAAATGTCAACGAGCTGCAAATGTTGCTGTTGCTGTTGCTGTTGCAGTTGCTTTTCCGCCCACGCCTTGCGCTTGTTGCGCACACGAAAAGAAAAAGATCCATCACAAATCAAATCATTGCAATCGACGTTGAACTTTAATTTGATTCGTTGGCGAATTACTTTACGACTGTCAGGGTTTTATAATCCAGTTGAAAACTCAATTTAATATCTACATAAAAAGGTCTAAAAACATATGTGCTAGATGTGGAAGTATTGTGGCCTTATTAAAAGTAAGTAATAGCAGATTGAAGTTTTAAAGTGCATTGAAGGGGTTTCTGATGTGATGTACTGTGTAAGCAAAACAAGATTTACATGCCACGTGCCCTGGTCCGTGGCACATTATCTATCAGTTGCTGCAGTTTCTGCTATCGGGCAATAATTCCCAAGTGAAACAGAGTGCACAGGTGTGTGTGTGTGTGTGTGTGTGTGTGTGTGTGTGTGTATGGAGATCATTTGTTTGGCAAACCCCCACTCGCATCGCCATTCGCAGTTCCCTGTTCGCTGCTCAGTGTATAGTGATGTAAGCAGAGCACTTGGCACATCCATTGTTTGCCGGGGTGCATTTGTTTTCCCACTCGGCCAACACCCCCGCCCCTTGGAGCACCGCCCCGATCAGCCAACTAAGCGTATAATTAACGAAGATTGCCATATCAAAAACCAAAACAGAAAGCAACAAAACTGCGCCCGAGAGCGACTTGCAAATGAAATCACCTGGCGGCCTGAAGTCGCTGCTGCCGCTTGTTTGGCTTTTAATTATGGCGACTGCGGCGACGCCAACAATAAATTTTCGATATAAACATATACATACCTACGTGTATATCTATATATATATATATGTATATATACTGGTATGCCAAGATATGTATGCTTAAGGGGTAGGAAAGAGGGGCAGGGGGATAGGTTCGCACGTTTGCATATTCATGGCATTTCGCGTTATTAATTCATTTTGCGCAATGCGAAAATTAATTAGCCATGAAAAGTGAATCGACCGCAAAACAATTCCAACGGCGATGCATTCACATTTGCAAATTGTTTGTTTTACAATTAAGAGAAGAAAGCACACTGTACCACATCTTCACTACGTTCAAGTGAAACGCTCTGATTTATGGTTGATACGTATCCAGTGGATTGTTTGTGACTGTCTCAGCGAAATATATGGAAATTTAAGTATGAGCGAAAATACATGTGTTGTCATTAGCCAATGATTTAGCCACCGAATAAATCCCATAAATATTATGTGCTCTATCCGAGTGCAGCTCATTATAAGCGTTTTTCAAAGGGGAATAAATTAAGGCGTTTTAAATTAAGTGGTTTTCGGCGATCAATGGCTTTGAGATAACATGTTGACTGTGGGGAAGTGGGCTTTAATTGGCCGTGATAAGCAATGACATCAGCAGAGCAGGCTTTCTTCAGCCGGAAATGCAATATAAATAGCTGTGGACCAGCACATTTTGTGGCCAGCATTGCCATTTTCCATTTTCATTTTCCATTTTCTGCTTTTCGACGACGTCAGTTCAAAGCAAAAGCAATAGAAAAGCACTGCAAAAGCAATGGCAAAGTATGGCAAATACGAAAGTGCATTGGTGTGCGAACACGTGCCGTTGCACCTTCCATCCCTCAACCCCTTGTTTCCACCATTTTTGCATCATTCCCACTTATCTCCCCTTGTGCATGTGTGGGCGTGTGTGCATGAGTGTGTGTGTGTGTGTGAGTGCGGCGATTTGAGCGGAAGTGAGTGAAGTGAGCAAGTGCGCATGCCGAAAACAAGAGATGCACAGCGCGATGGAGAGAGGGAGAGCGAGCGAAATGCACTTTCATGGCTAGCGGTTGTTGCGCAACATTCGCTTTTTGCCGGCCGGCGCAATGTGTTTGCTGCAACAGTGTGGCATCCGCATCTACATCCACATCCACATCCGCATTCGTGCCACTGTGTGCGGTAACCTAGAAAACTGCACACGCACACACAGCGCGCGTGTGTGTTGGTGAAAAAGTACAGCCACGACAACAGTTGCAAGGGCCGCCATTTTGTTGTGTACCGTTACCCCGAAACTAGGCCAATTCGCCGGGCTGCCCTCTTTCGGCTCTTTGCACTTCTATTATTCTGCTGATCTAATTGTGACCCCTCGGAAAAGTCTTTTGAGGGGAAAAGGCGGCGGAAAAGTGGGCGGAAAGTTGTTTGCTTCTGGCAAAATGAAATCGAAATGAAAGTGCAGTGTTTGTGTATCTCTTTTCATTTTTTTTTCTTTTTGTGCGGCTCGTGGCAAACGTTTGCCAAAAGTTGTTTCGCAAACATTTCGATTGCATGTAATTCGCCCAGAACAATTTGTTCTTGTCGCTGAGTGAATAATGGGACAGCGGACTTAGCTTTGGCACACTCAAAATGTTTTCTACAAAAACACCATTAAAAACACTTTCAAAAATTAGAATACCTATTCGAAACTACTGAAAATATGAAAGGAACACAATTATTTTGCAAGTACCAACCATATGGTTGCACTACTTATCTAAGATCTAGATCACAGCTTCTCTTCTGCTGGCTGCTGGCTGCCAAGATTTGTTAGCCGATTACACTGCCTTTTCCCCTATTGATATCTCTGTATATGCCGGCGTGCACATATTGAATCTGGCCATAAGCAGAAGGCTGGCAAAGTGTGTCAGAGGGGCGAGCCCCAAGCCCCAAACCCAATGCCAAATTCCGCATTCGATGAAGCGTTAAATCTTTTTTTTTCGGGCTTTGCCAATGCGGATGACAGCGGTACAGTGGGCCAAAATGGCGCTGCACTTGCACGCGATGGGGAAAAACTGAACCTTGCGGTGGTCTTTGGTCGCTTTTCCCGTTTTTCGCCCGCTCATTTTTCCACCCATAGGTGTACAGTGAAGAAGTGATGACAAATATAGCATGAAATGGCCAGGCTAAAACTGCAGCAAGCCAGAAAGCGAGAAAAGCAACAGCAAGTGAGCAACACATACATACAAAAGGCAAACGGAAACGAGGCCAAACGATGAGCTAAAGCTTTTGGCTCGAGTGTCCGCTTCGTTTTGTTTCGCTTCGTTTTGTCACCTTGAACATGAAAATTGGCGCTGCATTTGTTGCTCTGGCCGTTTTCCGCTTTTCCGTTCGCCATTTGCCATTCGCCGTTTGCATTTGCACTTGGCACAGATCTCGCCCCGTGGAAAATCCAACTGCGACTACTAAATATTCATTTTTCCAATACGGGCGCTGCTAACTGCGTATGTGGAAATATATGTACTTTTATTGCATTTCTGTTTTTCTTGCTCCCCCATATTGCCATTTGCCTTAGTCACATTTTTGCAATTATGACAAATTTATGAGTTCGTTTCTCCCACACGCACGAGTGCCTCTGTGTGTGTGTGTGTTATGTGTGTGTGTGTGTGTTTGTGTGCATTTCTGGGCACTCCTGCAAGTGACTTTCTGACTTTTGACGGATTGCGGCAGCCATTTCCTTAGCTTGTTGAATGCAAGAGACGTGAGGCATTCGTCAACTTAAGCGATACGTTTAAATGGCGGTTTACATACAAATTTTTCACTTTTTTTTTAGGTAAAATATAACAATGCACATTCCTTTTAGGAATTTCCCAATGGATTGGATGGATTATTGTTGTCTATGGGTGCAATTCCATTGCACAACTTAAAATGTACTAATTTCAAAGGGATGATTAATCTGAAGTTGCTAAAAAAAGATACTTTTTAGATAAGATTGAGCGCACTTTAAAAGCACTGTTTGTTCTAATGCCCTTTGTGGTTCCATTGCCCCGCGATTGATTGCAGTTTCTTGGGGCTGCGAGGCGTAGGCTGCCCGGTTGTCAGTCAGTTGCGCTGTCATTTATTCTGCTTAAGGTGTAATTACATTCGTGCCCAGCTGGTTCGCTTCTCAGACATTACTCATACGCCCCGTGCCCCGTCATGTCGCCGGGTTGCCTAATCTACCAACGCAGCCAAGATGTCGACACTTTGGCCAAGTCATTTGCAATTGTTAATGCCCCACAAATTGCACAGCGGCGGAGAGGCGGAGGGGCGGAGGGGGAGGGCTTTGGGCTTTAAAAAAAAACATACTTGTTGGTTGGTTGGTTGGTTGGTTGGTTGGGGGGAAGAGGATGTGGGAGGGCATCCATACAAATGGCTTTTAGCAGCACAATTAATTTTTAATAATAACTCAATAAAGGCGAGCGGCAAAAGGTGAGTGGCAGAGCAAAGAAAAATGACTTATAGATAAATTTAAATCGCTTCCTAATCAGAATTCAAGGCTAACAGCCATATGAGTGAAATTAATACACACGACTGTGATGCTGACGTCGATCTATGGTCTATGTGCAAAGTGCCAATTGTTTTCTGCTTTCTGTATTCTGTATTCAGTTTTTAGTGTTCAGTTTTCAGTTTTCAGATTTCTGATTTCTGATTTCTGATTTCAGATTTCTGAGGCTGAGGTGCTCGAGTGTGTGGTGAGTGAATGTTGACTCAAGGTTGCTGCTGCAGAGCCCCTCAAAGGCACTCGTATGAATTTTAATTAAATTCAGCCACATTTCTGCGCTGCTCTGTGCCGCTCTGCCTTTTGGGTTTAAAAATAATAATTTGCAGAAAGTTAAGCGAAGACACGCGAAGGAAATAAGGCAAAGCCAAAGCGCAGGTGAGGTGTAAACGAAAATCATAAATAAATAAATAAAATGTAAGCTTGTTTAAAGAGCGGCAGCTGTTTAAAAATAAATGGAAATGCAATTGCTGCGCTGCTGCTCGCTGCACTTAAATGAAAATCTCGCCAAGGCATTCAATTGTATTAATTCGGATTCATCGAAAGTTTTAAAGCGACATGTAGTTTAGTTTATAGTTTCTTGCAACTAAAAGAGTTTTTTGATAAATTGCTTCATAATTTTATCATGTCAGAAAATTGAAATTAAAAAATCCATTAAAGTACAAACTACTCATTGATGCAAAATAACATGACTGCTGTTTCATTATCTTGAGTAATTGCAAAACACCAATTTGAACAGTGTAGGTGTTAGTTTTTGAGAGTGCGCCTCCTTTTCTGCTGCAAGCTGCAAAATACGCGCACATTTGTCAAAAAAAGGCCAAAAGCGGCTAAGCCAAGGCTCACACAGACACGTGTGCCGCGCCACGTTGGCCACTTTCTGGCATTTCTGTTCGCCTGGTATATGAAATCAAGAATCTCTCAATTTACCCAGCAAAACTTATCCCTTTTCTTAGTTTTTGGCACATTTCATTACTTTTTGCATCAGGCGATCATAATAAGCAGTAGGTGTTTGCTGAAAACGAAATGATCGTTGGCCACTTTCTGGCATTTCTGTTCGCCTGGTATATGAAATCAAGAATCTCTCAGTTTACCCAACAAAACTATCCGATTTTCACAAACCATGGCCATGTTCTTGGTGTGTGTGCGCGCCTGTGCTTGTGTTTGTGTTTCAACTGTCAGGCATTGCGAAAGCTTAATGCCAGCTAACCGCAACGCCGCTCATCCGCCGCCGCCCCTCCTCAGCCGCCCCCCTCTCCCCACTCAGTGCAAAGCCCCTCGACGCCGCCCCTGAATCAACCGCCGCGCTGTCTGCTCGGTGCACTATAATTTGCCTGTTTGCTTTGGCTTTGGCGTTTTTGTTGCCTTTTGATATTATAAAACAAATTAGACGGAAAAAAACTATGCTATACTGCGAGTTGGAATTTGAAAAGTTTATACTAGACTAGCCAACTAGAAGGAGAGCGGAGATAGAGAGAGAGGGAGGGAGAGGGAGAGGGAGAGCATGGCGTGTGCAATTAGCCGCAACTACAAAGTGAATGCTGATGCGGCTGTGCTCTCAAAGGGTTTTGGCCCAATTAAGTCTCGAAAATTCAGGGTAAATTCATTCTGAGAATACATGAGAATTAAGCAGAAGAAGCAAAGCTGGACGATCTAGTCGAGTCACTTTTCCCAACAGTTTGTCACCGCAAATTGCTGGCTCTGATTGCTAGTCACATGCCATCGTGGCAGTTTGCGTTTTAATTTCCCCACCAGGATTGACTTGTGGCCTTCCCACTCGAGCTTGAGCTTTCCTTTGGTGGCCATCGCGAGCTCCGTGAGTGTGTGATGTGCCTGGAAATTAATGGGCGAACGTTTAACCACCCATTGCGGTTGGGATTGGGGGATTGGGGTTGCCATTGCCTTGGAGCTTTGCCTTTGCCTTTGCCTTTGGCTTTGCCATAATGGGAGTGCAACTGCAGAGAGGGCCTTGATTAAAAGGCAGGCGGTTGGGGGCTGTGGCCCTGATTGTCACGGGTGGTGGCGGTAAATGGTAAATGGCAAATGGCGAATGGCGAATGCACATAAATCTGCATTTTAAATAATAACCCGCACGATGGCGGTGGTGACGAAGATTCAGCGAGACAAAGGCCACAGTGAGTCGGCCCTCTTAGTGTTTCACTACATTTTACATCATTCCATTTGAATCGCATGACGCGCCTGAGCAGCGAAGGTTAATCATCAATGCATCTGGCAGCAGCGAGCCGCACGCGCTTCAGTGCGTATGAGTAATGTCAGTTGGATGCCATTACGTATGCGCCACGTGGACGCCTTGAAGATCTCCACTCGAGACGTTTCGATACGTTTCGATTCGGGGCGAGCGCATTCTGATGCGGCACATCACACAGCTGACAACTGACAATAATTGCGCACAATTAGACATTAATTGCATTCGTTCGCAGCCCGGCGATCGTGCATTTACCCAACCATCCATATATCTATCTATCCATCTATCCATCTATCCATCCATCTATCTATCTATCTATATATCCAGCTATCCATCCATCCATCCATCCAGCTGGCTTGTGTTTTCGCTGGCCAGCGAGCTTCGAGATGCAAGATGCGGAAATGCGGCATATATCTTTTCAATTAACCAGCCACGCCTTGGCAAAATAAACTTTTGCATTGTGCTCGTTTTGTGCAATTGTTTGTTTTTGTTTTTTATTTTCAGCTCAGCCCCCGAAAAACGGTGGGCGTGGTCGCCTGACTCTGACATAAATTCAAATGCGCACTCCCGGGCACAGACATTTAATTTGTTTCTTCGTTTTATTTGTTGTGTTTTTTTGTTTTTTTTTTCTGTAGACTGACAGAGCAGGAAGTTTGACGCTTTGGTCAGCTTTTTCGGCGCGATTGTGCAACAGGTATATGGAAAGTGAAAGTGCAATTGCTGGCAGCAGGATTCGAAAATGTTTGACTAATTGAAACGACTGGAGAATTGATTGGACTTGGGCGAGAAGTCAAGTCGTAATGGGAAGTCCCGTAAATTTCCAATCCTTATTTATCAAGTCAATAGATTCAGCTCTAGGTATGAATCATTCGCGCTGGGGCAATGGTCATTGTACATTCTAAACAGCATTCTTATTGACCGTATCTATATTTAAATGATTTACATCATGCATCAAGTATGGAATATTTTCCAATACGATATATTTCATTCAACTGTTTTTGGGCTAGTGTATTTTTTCTTCGCAGCCTGGGCTTGGCGTCGTGTAAATAAAACATACGAGTATAACCACCATATGAAAATCTAATCAGACTTTCAAGGTTAACATATTCTACCGCGGCTGCTGCTCACTTTGATATTTGTTCTCAGCCATGGTTGTTGTTATTTCTGGTTTCTGTTTGTTCGCTATTAAGGGCCCTTAAAAGCTCCAAACGAAATAGCCAAACACACGAGCGGGCGAGAAAGCGTAACTAGTTGGGCAAACAAGCGGCAGAGGCGGGCAGAAGTTTTCTGGGGGGGGGGGGGGGGGGTGAGGGGGCGTTTCTGTTCGTTTCTGTTCGTTGCCGTGCTGTTTTTCAGTTGCGTAAGTTTTTTGCTGTTTCGGCGCTGTGTTTCTCGGGCTGAGGCCCTTAAAGTTCAAACATAATTAATTAAAGAGCCAAAACTCTCGGCGTCTGCCTGAAAATCGGTATCAAATGGCTGGGGGTTATTGATTTTGTTGAATTTCGCCGTGTGTGTGTGTGTTTGTGTGTGTGTGTGTGTGTGAGTTTGTGTGTTTTCCAAGTTAACGAGCTGCTGACATTGCCCTTTTGTGTGATTGATGCGTTGCCATTCTCATGGGCTTGAATCATTCTCGACATTTATTTGATATTCTATAAATGCTGTATTCCTTTGCCGCGCAGCAGCAGCGCAACATTGCGTATGAGTAATGGGCATCAAGCATACGCCGTGTGGTCGTGCCAAGAACGGACCGACATTTACATAATTATGGCAATTAAAATCTATACACAAAGTTGCAATTAAAATGCAACAAAATGTCACGCTCCACCGCCGTTAGCCCAGATTCTTCTGACCGCATTCTTCCGCAGCAATCTAACTACACGAGCATGTTTCTTATATCTATCTAGATTTTGGGCCTTAGAGCGAATCACCCACCTTTTTCTTGCGCTCCTCCTTGAAGTCGATGACAATGCCCTCGTCCGACGTGGACACGGATGTTGTGCGTATGCGTGCGTTGGCCGCATCGTGGGGCGACATGATGTTGTGTGGGCTGGGGTGGGCGTGGCCGTCGTCACTCAAAGGCGGCGATGCGGAACCGGAGCTCCAGGAAGCCGACGAGCTGCTGCCGGGACTCGAGCACTTGTCGGCTAATGCTGGGTATGAAATGGGTAAAATTAATTAGCTTATACGTGGGCGTGGTCATAGGGGGGTGGGGCGTGGCGGGGCAGGGTCATGGGAGATGTAGTGGGAGGAGGAGGAGGATGACCTACAGCCATGCGGACTCTGCAGCTTCATCGATGACAGAATCTCGGCGGCACGGCATGTCTCCTCATAGTTGTTGTAGTCCTGGTGATCGCTGGGCGGACGTTTCCGGGAACTGCGAAAATAAGATGGGAATAACCGATGGTTTAGTAAATTAATAATATATTATTTGTATATGCAACCTTTTCATTGCATTGAAAGATTGGCCTAGTTCTATATATAACAAATCAATTCCCGCTTTGAGCATTGACCCAGATTATGATTCTTGATTTTATCAGTCATCTACATATAGGAGCTACAAACTGGGCGATAAAGATATACACACGCAGGCATTGGCGGCATTTGCTTAGACACATCAAAGCGACCGCCCATCGTTGTTGTAATTCGCACAACAACAACAGCAGCAACAACAACAACAACAAATATCCGTCGAGGTCTTTTCAGCGATAATCGCTTCGAGCGGCATTTCAATGCAAAACATAGCAAAACTATTTTTCCATTTAACTAATTTGTGTGGCCACCAAATTCCGCGGCCCATTGTGTGTGTGTGTGTTATTGTTTCGTCATTAATTGGCCTCCTTCCGATGGCCTCACATATTTTGAAGCGACGTCAAATGAATTTCAGCCAGTGGATTTCCCAGTTTCGATGGCTTTCCATGCAGTTCCATGATGGCTTTAAGGTGGCTCCAAGTTGGCTAACCTTGGCGCAACCTTCGCTGGCCAAATCGGTGCGAAATCCTTAGGAACAGCGAACGTTTGTGACGCTCAAGCATATAAATTTGAACAAAGACAGCCGTCAACAATGGCTGGATCCTTAAATGCATTTTGGGATTGGCGGGGGATGACCATAAAGACGCGACGCTCTCATAAATTCAAAACATTTGAAACGGAAAAACTGATTTGGCATATTTGCCATAATCAAGCAGAGTGCTATTCCCACCCCCCTGCCGCCGCCCTTCTGGCCAAATCATTTAAGCCAAATGGCGGCTATTGAGACAAGTGGTTTAAGACTTTGCAAAGGATTCCAACACTCGCTGCGTGCCAGGATTAAAGTCGAGAAGCAGGTGGCGGTTTCTTCAGAAGATGGAGTGATGCTAGTGAAGCAAGCGGTTGCTGATGCTCAGAATTTCGGTCAGAACTCCTCAACTGTGCTTATCTTTTGGCCATCTGCTTTGGGCCAAGGTACACAGCACCAAATACAAAACACAGAAAGCACAAGCAACTCGTGCCGGCCAACCGACTCACCATCTCTCCATTGTGCAATGTGAAAAGCCGCGGGCATTTGTGGCCAAGTCTGCACTTAGCCAAATGCTGCCTCCTTGGCAGCCTCCAAAAGAGCTGTGCTGGGCCGTAAAACTTTATTACTCGGCTACCAGGTTTTAGCCTTTTGTCTAATGCAACAGCACAGCAGCAGCGCTGGCACCATCACCTTTTGCCTGGATTTTCGTCCCAATTAAATTTACTAAACTCAACGATAAATTTCTGCCGCAGATCGTTGCTAATCGCATAAAAGTAAATTCGCGCATAAATCGCGAATTTCCCCCATCCGTGGAGAATCACAGCTCGGTGTGCTGGATTTTCTTCCCTCCCCTCATTTTCCAGCTAGCCGGCCGGCAAAAGGCGCGTGCCTGTCGGTGATGCAGCGAGGGACGAGGGGAAGGCGGTTTTGGCCTGGCCATCACGATGTGGCCATTTTAATGCGCACAATCCGTACCGTTAGGCCGTTTGCTTTCCGCCCCATTGCGCTGAGCTGGAAAAACTTTAATAAACTGCAAGCGAGCGGTTGCAGTTGCAATGTTGATGTTGCATTGTTGATGCTGCTGCAACTGCTGCAACTGCGGCAACTGCTGCAACTTTGACCGCGTCTTTTGAATGCCTTTTCGGCCTACTCGCTGCTGCGTGGCCGCACGTAAATTGCCCCAGAGCGCGTGATTGAAATGCGATATATTCGCGCCCGATTTCGGGCCTCTTGAGCCTGGGAAATGCAGTGTTTTTCTGCTGTCTTGGCCATTATTTGGCCACGTTCGCTGGCCGCAATCAACACGGCAAGAGTCGAGGAGCGAAACAAGAAAGCCAGCAAGAAAAAAGAGGTGTTGAAAGCAAAATTACATTGCGGTGTCAGGAAGTGAGAGATGCGATATGATATGCCTGCCCAGAGAGTCGGTTGTTTGCATGTGCCGGCGAAATTAGTGAAAATTGCATGAAATTCGCTGGCTGCAGCTCCATTTCGACTTGATTTGCTGTGTGGTTTGCAGTTTGCATTTTGCAGTTTGCAGTTTGCAGTTTGTAGTTTGCAGATCGCAATTAAAGCTTATTAAATTAGCCACGTGCTCGATATTCGCTTTTGTTTTCGAGGCAAACGATGACTTTCACCAAAATTGACCAGGGAAAGCGCAAGTGCGACTTAAGCGGAGACAAAGCGACTCCGTGGCCTGCAATCTACCAAAAATGGGGGAAACAAAAAGGCCCCACAGATATCACCAATCAAAATCTAAACAATTTTCAAGTGTAATTTATACGCAGGCAAAAAATAAATGCCCCGCAACCCAAAAAAAAAGAAAAAACACAAAAAACGAACAAAAAGAACCAAAGTCGTTGGCTGATTTCTGTGATTAGAGCGATGGTAGTTTTTTGTGTATTTTTTTGTCCCAGCAATTTCATTGAGGTTTTTTTGTGTGCCTTGTGAAAGAGCTTTTAGCTTATCAGTTTGCACGATAAGGGGCCATATCTGCGCTTATTCAAGCCAATGTCAACAGCAACAACAAAAGCGGAAATGTTCGCTCGAAAAAGAAAAGTAAGGCGAAAAGCAAAGAAACCCACTGAAGGTAAATACAATTTGGACAAAAGGAAATCGTGTAATGACAAGTGTTTTGGCCCCAAAACGGATCGATGCTAACAGCTTCGGTATTTTTATGGCACACGAACAGGAAGCGCTCTGGTTTCACAACTTAACCAGTTTTGCAGTGCGGCCAACGGTCAGCGGACAACGGACAACGGCGCGTATGCGCAATATTTTATTGAAAATCTTCATCTTCCATTTACCATCAGCGAAATGAAATGAAATGAAATCAAAACAAATCGCCACAGACATGGCACATTCGTACGCATTTTTATTATTCAATATTTTTGTGCCTACATTTTTGTTTCGTTTTTTACGATTTGTTGTTTTTCCTCCTTTAGTTTATACTATATACATACGTGTATATATGTATTTTTGCCCATGACGTTGCCAGACGAATCGTGTGTGAGTGTGTGTGTTTTATATTTTGATTTTAATTTTGGACAGGCCGAAAATCAGACAAGTGCCTGGGATTGTTGTTAGCTGTTGTTGTTTCAAGGTGCCGATGTTGCTCTTAGTTTCTTAGTTGTTTCTAGCTTGTTTCCGAGTTGTTTCCGAGTTGTTTCTGAGTTGTTTTGCATTGCGTGCGGTGACTCAATTTGAACCCCGCACTTTGGCTCCCTGGGAGTTTTTCCCATATGCCAAGGCATTTTGCGTTCAGCTTTTATTTGTTTATTTGATTTTGAAGAAGGCGACCTCTTTCTGCTGTTGTCCCTGTTCATTTGGAGGTTTCCGTTTTTTTGTGTTTTTTATATTTTATATTTTGTAGCCATACCCGCCGCTGACACACATAATTTTTGCTCTTTTTCGCCTTTTTCGCCTCTTTCGTTCGTTTTTGCGAATGGCGAACAATAAAATTGAGTTAAGCAAACAAAAGCCCGACTTTTGGGGATGTGGTGGCCTTTAAGCCGCCGAGTAGCGCCGGCAGGCCAGACGGAAATTTGTGGAGGTAAACAAAACGAGCGGCGGAATGCCGACATTTTTGCAGGTGAAATACGCGGCATTAAATCGAAAACAAGCGCGGTGCGTAACAGTAAAATGTGTGTGCGTATTTCTCGTGGGGCTTTTTCAGCAGCAGAAGGGGGGGGGGGGCGGGTTGAGGGAGGGGGCTACTAACTGAATGGCACAGGCATTTGGCCAACTCGTCTTGTGCCGGCCGCTTTATCATCCCCATTTTTGGCCGTATGCGTGAGTATCTTTCACGCTCGCCAGTTGTTTACTTTCGGCTTATTTTGATTCGGCGGGTCCCGCTGCTAATTTTTCACAGATAACGATGGCAAAACGTCAGAGTAGGCGTAGTAAATAGTTATGCTGGAATTGCCGTTTCTTTTTTTCAGCCCGGTGCGTAGTTTTTTATGGCGAGGCTATTATTTATCTGGTTTATTTTTCATTTTTGGGCATTCGCGCGGAGCACGTGCTTTTCGCTGATTAGTTTGAATGGAACTGGGCGATTGGTTCAATAGCTGGATTTCTAGGGATTGGCCAACTTAATTAACATTTAAGGCCAAAACGGTATTATCATTTCATTTTACTGCCGCAACAGAAGTACAAAAAAAAAGAAGCCATCTGAACTATGGCAAAAATACGAAAACGAAGCACTGGAAAATGGAAAATTGGGGAAAAAAAACATTTAACAGCTTTCCTTTCTTGTTGTTCATTTTCGGCGGGGTCCACATCGTTTACATAGCCGAATGGCGCTTTAAACATTTTTTGTCTATTTCGGTTTGTTTTTTTCTTGATAGCCCCTCGGATTTTCAGTCCCCCCCCCCTAACTCGTGTCGCAAAGGCTCCACGCCTTTTTAGAGGCTCATTTGCACAAATTACTAGCATTGCGACAACGGCCAAGGAGGCAACAACAATGCAATTGTCTGTGGCAACAGCGGAGGCCAGAAGGAAAAGCCAATACAAATACCAACCCAAGCCCAGGCCAAAGCCAAAGCCCAAGTCTGAGCCAGAAAGGTAGAGGCGGAGAAAAGCCCAAGAAGACATTGTCACCACATTCCGGCAACGGAAGCCAGCCGGCGGCCAAAAGCAGATTGGCTATCGCCCCATCGCCCCATGGGCCCAGTTCCCCTCCCCTTCCCACCCCGCCCACTTAATGTCTCTGGTCGCTGTCCTGTACACTGAGCAAAAAGGGCGATGATCTGGCTAGTATATCTAAAAACTTGGATAGCCATAGAGAGTTCAGTTTAAGCCCATTTAGTGTGCATAATATTGTCACTTACAAAAAAGGATCAAATGCATTTTTTTCGGTGCACTTGTCATGAATAAAAATCGTATTAATTCCGCGCCAATGTCGATTCTGTTTCAGCCATTTGCCGTTTGTTTTTACCTCGGTTTTCCTTCCCATTTGCGATGTCGGCGACAGGAGGCCTCAACTTGAACTTGAGCGCCTGAATTGAACCGAGCCGAGTTCAGTTGAGTTGAATTGAATTGAATTGAATTGAATTGAATCGAATCGAACTGAACCGAGTGGAGCTGAGTGGAGCAGAGTTGAGGTGTGCCCCGTGGGCTTATTAGAAATGCGCGGACATGAGCGGCTTTTCCTGCGGCTCCTTTGCCAGAGGAGGAAAGCGGAAAAGCGGCAGGCGCAACATGGCAGCAGCGAGCCAACTTCAAAGTGGGTTGGCGTTTTTCCCCCGGGCACTGCACCTTGCCAACGGGTGCCTACTGTACTTGCACCACTCGTACCTGGCCCAAAATGACATTAGCCATGGCCAATGTTGTCGCTGGCGGTGCTGTCGGCAGCCATTTCCATTTCCATTGCCATTTCCATTTCCACTTTCTATTGTTTGGGTTTTTCGGGAAATTGATAAATCGGCGAAATTCAATTTGAAAAGTTGGCCAGCAGGGGAATGAGAGGATTTCCCTTCCGCCATTCATCCCACTCGATAGCGACAACAACCATCAGCGAACAGCCAACAGCCAACAACTACCAACAACTACCAAGAACTACCAACAACTATGAGTAACTACCAACAACTATGAACAACTACCAACAACTAGCCGTTAGTGACAAGAGCAATAAGCGTGTGACAGTCGAAAGGGCGTAACAAGCTGCCAGTTGTCACCGGGCCATGGGCATTGGTCTAGACACGGAAAGGGGGTTCGCATGTGCCACGCGGAAAGGTAGGGGATGCGGATGGATATGGGATGGAGATGGGATTGGGGTTGGGGACTGGTGTAAAGTGGGACTGACACACACCTGCCACTGGCAAAGCACTCAAACACATACAAGCGCGTATGTGGGCCGCTCGTGTGTCGCCTCCAGCTGATTAGCATGCAGAGCGCCAAGCGTCAGGAAGCGTCGCTGCTGCAGTTGCTGCAGTTGTTGCAGTTGCAGTCGCTTCAGTCGGTGTTCTTGCAGTTGCTGCTGCAACAATTTAGCGGTACTTGGCCAGCAGCAGACCATGGGAATTGCCCACTGTGTTCATGTGAGAACAGTGGGTAAATGGCCGCTACAAATGAGGCATTATGGTTAGGAAACTTGCCAAGAACACTTGTATTAAGTAGCTGGCATTAAAGGAGAGTAACCATTGCACCATTACAATAACCACACACTACCGAAATTACCCTTTAAGAACGCAAATCATCTAAAAAAACATTCAGGCAATTCAGTAACTCGTAACAGTTATCACTAAATAGCAATAAATTATGACTAAATTATACACCTCCCATGTTAACTAAACAGTATGGTATAGCATAGCACTTGATCAAAAGCGTTTTCAAATTCCAAACATTAAATTCCGAGACAGAGACAACGTGAGCGAATAAATCCTGAGGGACCACTAAATTCCAAGCTAGCAAAAATAATAGCCGTCTTTGTCTTTTGCTGCAATGCATCCAACATTGCTAATCAATTAACAATGCCAATTTCAATTAAAATCCTCGCCATTGGCCCACCATGCGAGCATATACGAGTATGCCATACGTTTTGGCCCAGTCGAAGCCGCAAAAGCTGGCGGCAGTGGTACGTGCGTTTGCCTTTACAGTTAAGTGGCCACTGCAGCACAGTGCACTCTCGCTAAATGGGTTGCACACACATGGATGCCAGATACACAGATACTGTGAGAGACAGTCCCAATGCCCCCATCAAAGTGGAGTCGTCGCCTGCATTTTGATGACCCGCTCGCCTGGCCAACACATTTAATTCAATTAACAAATCGCGACAAACAAGCGGACACTTTAATTAGCCGAAGCAGGGAAAAGCGCTGTGGGAAAGCTGCGGGGGAAAACAGAGCTTAGCCTTAGTTAGCCAAGTGCCTGATTTTGACCAAGTCAAGGTGAAGGCGTTGCCCATTGCCATTCAAATTAGCCGCGGCCAACGTGACACGACAATTTGACGGAATCTTGTGGGTCACCGAATGCAAATGGAAGTAGAATGACAGCTCCTTGGGGGCCCAGGACACTGGACCCAAACCCAAGCCCAAACCGAAACCCAAACCCAAAACCCAGTCGCAGTGCCAACCAAGAACTCTAATTGACACGGCCCAAAGAACCGCTGCATGTGGCTCCAAGTTGCAAGTTGAAGTTGAAGGAACTGCAATGCAATTGCCATTCTGGCCAGGCCATTCTGGCCATTCTGGCAATTCTGGCCACCGCAGGCCCGGCGAAATAAGCCAAATCACAGCTGAATCGGCTAGCTGGCAGGCTAGAAATCTGTAACTGTAACTGGAAATTACACAGCTCTTCCACCACTGCGGTTTGGACTTGAAGTTGGATTTGGACTGCCTTTCGGCCGGGCCAAATGACTTTTGAGTCGGAGTCCGAAGTGGTTTCGCAGTCATTTGCTGTCAGACATCAGTGCCAACACCCGCAGCGTTTTTGCCATTTCAATTGGAAACAACTCAATCAAATTGCCTAGACCAGGTCGGTCATTATGGCTCCTTTGCCTCCCCCCTGGTGCCACCCCTTTCCGCACTTCTTTTCGGCCATTTCCTTGGTCTTAGCCCGCAATTGCGGCTGCAGCAGGAGAAACAATTCAATCTAATTTCTGTTCCTCGAAATTTGCGTTTTGGCCGCAGTGCAAATGTTGCGTGCACACTTCAGCATACTATCCTATACTCCTATATATACTCTGCTACTCCGATCTCCGGTCCCGGCCCCGGCTCCGCCCCCTTCCGCCGGCCTCCTTTTTTTTGGTTGGTCATAAGAGTGCGCGTTAAACTTTATGGCCAGCGTTGCCGATTCAAAAATCGGCACACCAAACGATGGCGAACTTTAATTTATGAGCAACTGTTGATCATGTTGCTGTTTTAGTTCGTTTTTAGTCCGTTTTCGCGCCCCAGCACTCGCGATCTGTAGTTCTTTTTATTTATTTGCTAGTTAGCTAAAAGCGTGCGAGTGTTGGTGTGTGCCCATTTCCAAGTGGACAACACAAGTAGCCGGAGCCACTAAAAATTTACTAGCTGACGAAAATGGTACGAATATGCGCCCATTGGCCCCCTTTCTGCATCCATCCGCCACTCAATGCGCCTTTCAACAGATTGTTTCGCCCATTGAACGTCAACACATCGTCGTCTATATGATTTTCCACATGGCACTAGGTGTGGGAATGGAAATGGAGCTTTTCTGGCTTTTCTGGCTTTTCGGGCTTTCCGGCACTGCCTATTAATGCATTTGGGCATAAATAATGTTTGGGAATTCAGTTGAAATGGAGATCAAATGTAAATTGAATGCCAGATTAAAGGGAGCAAATGTCTAGGGGTAGCTGCATGAAATTCGCATTATTTGCTTTACAAATTACGATCTGGCCAAGTTGCAAAACCCACTGACCACAAGACAACAGCACTTGGCCAACTGAAAACGTCCACTTTTCGAGGCAATTCATGACCCTGCCGCCAAACCGCATCGATTCGGATTCCTTCGCGGCACGAAACTCATTCTTTGGCCAAATCATAAGCGGACTGAAAAGGGTAAGGACAGGCCCAAACGGAAAATGTAAGCTACACTGACAAAAATGCACAAATATCGCAGATGATCATGAAGAAATCAACTGGCAGTAGCACAAAGTTCTATGAAAGCAAGGAATGCTAAAATATTTGCTGGCTTTACGATGTGTTAAGATAAAACTTCAAATTGAAAGCCAGCATTTTTCTCTCTGTGCACGAGCTGCAATGGCATTTCGGCTTTTTCGCGTTCTTCGCTCTTTTTGCATTTTGTTTAGCGCTGCGATTTGAATGCAGAAATAAAATTTTACGATCAAACAAACTATTCGTGCAGAACATTGGGAAATTGTGTTTACGTCCATTGGAACGGTGCATGGGCAATGGATACCCCCGCTTGTATAGGGTATGGAGGGGTCGAGTTCCGAGTTTCGGGCGGGAGGGGTGGCATATGGCATATGGTATGCTATGGCATGGCATCGTATATATAGGTTATATGCTCCCTGCTATTGGAGTGGAGTGTCTCTCCTGGTCGGGTGAATGCGAAATGCAAAATGCGAATGCATTTCAATAATTTGCCGTCGAGGGGCCGTCGCTTAGAAAATTATTATAAATTTTGTTCTCTCCCCTCCTGCTGAACCACCACCCCCCCTCCCCCCCCCCTCCCCCCCTGCACACCCGCACAACTTATTTTGTTGCTGCATTGCCATTATCGTTGCCTTGCCGCTGGCTTTGTTTTTGTTCTGCTTCAATAATAATTTTGACCCACTTTTGCGCTCGACTTGACTTTTTATTGTACTGAAATTAAGTATTATTTTTTTTCCTCTTTTTGCGAGCGGTTCTGCTCAACTCTCGGCGTATTTTTGAGGGCAAGACAAACAGTCGCTCATAATAATATTTGTACATAGCCTTACCAGCAGCAGTCGTAGAAAACAGAGCTAAATTAAATACGACGAGGCAATACAAAGAGAAATGATTAAAAAAAAATGAAAAAATATACAAAAACAACTGGTAAATATTTTTCAAGTCTCGGCTAATTGCCGCTGCCGGCCAACTTGGATTTGAATTCTGTTTTGCCATCACCCAAAGCCCCCCCCCCCCCCTTTTTTTTTTATAAATATTGTTGTCATTTTTGTCGTGCGCTTTCCCCATTGCAATTGCTAATTTCTTGACGTCACCGCAAACGTCGTTGTTTATGCGGCCTTCGTCACTGGATTTTTCCGCCAAAGGCTAGCGAAAATGCTTCTCAGGCAATTTGCATCGGAAATCGCTATCAGATCGATATTAGCCATGACTAATACATTAGTTAAAGCCCAAGTCAATTTGGCTAATTGACTTTAAGACATATTTTTTATTTACATGTTTTTACTGCCCAAGTAGAACTTGTTGAAAATTAATTTACAACTTGTTATTGTTGTTCTGATTTTGTTGTGTATTTTTTGTTGACTTCGTTCTTCATTTTTTGCGCGATTTTGTTTTGCAACGGTAAACTTGTTTGTAAAATTATTTATATTATTATTGCTGCCGTTGTTGGGCTCTGTGTGTTTTTGTGCTGTTCTTTTGCTTTTCTTTGCACGCTGCCAGTTTTCCCATATTGTTTGTTTTTGCAATAAGCAACAGAGGCGAGTGCAGCTGGAAAACAAAGGGGGGTGGGGTGATGTGTTGGGGCAAATGGGGGGTACTTTGCTCCCCCGGCGGCGGCTGCTGTTGTTAATCATTGCAATTACAACAGCAGCAATAACAAAAACAAAAACAAAACAAAAACAAAAAAGAGAAAAATACAACGACAACAACATATGTAGTTAACTATAACTGAGTAACCTGGCCAATTGACGCTTACACGCTTTTATTAGTCGAGTGCGGGAAAAGCGGGGTTCGGCGGGGTTTTTTGGGGTGGAGGGGGGGGATATGTTCCATATAGATGGGGTCTGTCATCCACTCGAGCGTTAAAAATTAGCACTGACGCAACGCATTTGCCGCGTAAATTGACATTTACGCGATAATTACGCGCTTATTATATTTGTTACCACTTTTTTCCGCATTTAATTCGCTGGCATTTGTTCTTTTTTTCCTTCTTTTTTATAATTAATTCTTTTTTCCATTACTGCTGTATCATTATGCGTTCTTTGTCTGTCAAGTGCAATTGTGCTGCCATAAAATGGCTGCTAATGAAAGGTTTTGGATCGGATGCTCGGCCATCAAAGATGATTTGCAGATGGATTTTCCAAGCTGCCCTCCAAGAAGCGCTCGGCTGCATTGAAAGGTATGAATCAGTCGAGCAGTAGGCAATATTAATTAAGCGGCGATTTCACTACAGAACTGTTTACTCAAACTATCAGTTCGCTTGCTAGACTATGCAAATTAATAATAATAAAAAAAGCGCATTAAAAACCTAAATTCCGCGTGCGAGAAAATCACATATCAGACTAGCTGTGGGTGCGGGGGTGGGCGGAATGGAGGGGGCTTTATAGGGGGCAGGGGAGGCCGTTTGATATTACGTCGCATTACGCGAAAAGCGCGTGTCACGCGGTGGGCGGCCAGCGGGGGCGTGGCCGGGGGCCGGGGGGAGCTTTGGGGAGCGGTTCCGTGCAAGGTGAGCGAGTTGTTATCATTACACGTGTGTGCGAGTGCCGTCTCCCTCGCTCCCGCTGCCCCGAGCTGGCATATCAAAACATAACGAATATGGCGGCGATAGACACGCACACAGATACACACGCACACACTCGAAATCGCGAGAGCTTTGTGCTTACAGCTTATTTGCGTATCTGTGTGCGGAGCTGGAAAAAATACTTCCGCATTCGCATGCGGCTTTCGAAACAATAACAAAGAAAAAAAAATTTAAAAAAACAGCACAATGAAATAAAACCGAAGGGGCAGCCGAGCAATGATAAACTAAACTAACTAAAACTGCGGCAAAAACCACCGGCAAATGGTCTCCTTGTTTGGTTTCAGTTTCGCAACTGCGGGGTGTCATCTGCTTCGCCAACCACCTATGCCAGTACAATGTGCCACATGCCACATGCCACATCTCGCGCTCTCCGGCATTGTAATTAATTAAATTAAACTGGCCCAGCGACTCGCGCTGAACTCAATTGAATTTTATTTGAATTTTATTACAACCAACGACACAATGAAACCGAAACAGCGGCAGCAGCAGCCGAAGGGAACTTTGTATTTCCTAGTTTTCCACATTTTTTTTTTATTTTTTATTTTGGCCAGAGCATCATAAGCTTTAGTTGCAACTGCGGCAGCAACAGTTGCAGGCGGAACACAACAGCCACATTGCCGCCTGAACAGCGGAACAGCCACATTTTAGTTTTTCCAGCTGCTTTTAGTTTCGACTTTGGATGGTCGGCTGGCATTTGCGACGCAATTGAAGTGGCCCCCTATGCCACCGCCACCAAGCCCCATTTTCCTTTAATCCCCCCAGCGACAGCTCCCCCTTTTCCCCCCTTTGGACCGCACACCCCTGGCTGGACATGTCGAGCCATATTTTGCCGCCTGCCTCTGCGCTTTTTGTTTTCAGTTCCCAGTTTGCGCTTTTTTCATTCTTTATTTTGATTATTATTGTTATTATTTTTATTATCAATTGAGAACGTGGCCGGCATTCAGCGCTGATGTTGCTGCTTTTTGCACACTTGACTAATAGTTTCGACTGCGGCGCGCGAGGCTTATCAATTGAAATTGAAATGGAATACGCAACCATCAGTGGCGAGTGGCAATCGCTACAATTGCAAGTCGGAAATTTAATGCTCTACACTTGTCGTCACTTTAATGGGGCCAAGGGGCTGGCTGAAATATCTAGTCCATGCACAGACACACACACACACACGAGTTTTTCCCCAAATGTGAAATCACTCTAATAAAAGAACCTACTTCTGACCCCAATTTCCATTGCATGGTAACACTGAAAGATGGGATGCTAACTTGAATTGCCTGGTCACATTTGATTTCGATAGGACTGCAGAAGCAGTCGAAATACCCTCTCCGGTCAAAATAAAAGTTCCCCATTTGATTAGAGCGTTCACTTAGACTATGACACCCGGCCCCCGTCCCTACACCCCCGTCCCCCTGTCAACGTAATCAAATGTTAGTGTTTCGTATTTTGTATTTTGTGTTTATTTTTTCGTCGCCGCCGTCTTTAAGTTCGACGTAGTCGTCGCGACGTCTGAGCGGGTAGTAATTGAAAATTTGAATTATTTTGCAATCAGCTGTCGTCCCAGTGGAATGGAGCATTGTGAAAGCCGGCTGCGGAGCGGCGGGCAGCGAAACGCGTTGGTGGGGGGTGGTGAGAACTCTTTATGTAAGTGCAGTTAAAGCGGCGTCTATGCTAAATAGCTGGGCGTGGCCGGTCGAGGGCGCAGCTGGCCGACAAGACGGAGACACAATTTTATTATAGATATTATACATGGATCGGGCGATGTCCGTGACTTGGTGGCCGGTTCCGCTAATTTGTCGCCACTTATAAATTATTGATATGGCCCAGTCTCCGTCTCCACAGACGCCAATCGTTGCATATTTATGCAAAAGCCGTAAGCCAAAGCCGAAACACAAACACACACAAGACGAACGAATAAAATTGCGATTAAAAACCGGGTAGGACCGGCAAAATAAGCGGCGGTTTCCTACCTAGGTAAACAGACATTCTGGGTTTTTACTATGGTCTAAAACCAAGAGGTTTCGCGTGAGTTCTCTGTTCCCAAAACCAAGAGGCTACGCCATAAGTTCTCTATTCGACATGAATTCCCTCTTCCTGGGGCCTGCTTTTTGATTCATCTTCCACGCGTTCTGGTTGTTAAGGTGGTTCTAAGCTGGACCTCCTTGCAATCTAAACTCTACGGTACTACATTCTGGATAACTAGGGGCTGTACTCACTTGTGCTGCGCCGTCAGCTGCGATGGCACCTCAATACTGTGTGTGATGGTTCTGCGGCGTTCGCCACTCATGTCGGCGAGTCTGGCAAAGTCCGTGTCGCGATCCTGGTCTGCCAGACGGGCGGAGCGTCGCGATTCCAGCAGACGCACTTCCTCCAGTCGCTTCTTCAGCTCAATGGGCTCCTGCGAACGGAATGGGAAAGAGAACAGACTTGGGTTAGTCAGAAGCTTGTTATCGCCTGGCGGCTGCCTGGTGCTGTTCAGCAATCGCCATGAGTCACCCGTTTGAACAATTAAAGCGCACAACTTTATTGAGCATACCATTACAAATTAATGACCCAGTGTGGGCACTTTAGAGCGATTCCTAATTGAGAAAACGGCGACATGGAACACATATTCCTGGGGGTATCTGCATCTAACATTGTTGCATCCACATCCGTCACGCAAGGCGAGCGTTTCCCAATAATTGCAGTATCTATACCGCGGCGGAATCCCTGGAAATCTGATTTGATAATAGGCTAAAAACTACTACCGAGAAGTGAAAACCCAATTAAATTATAGTTCACTAAGCGCAAATTCAACGAATGATTCAAGGTTAATTACAGACCACCGTAAGCACTCCTTATATACGTGTATGAAACTACCTTAACCAGGTGAGTATGCAAAAAAAGAGTACGAATTAAAGGTATGTGGGCGCTAATGGAGAAACGAAGTTAAATTGCAATCTCTATGGGCAATCGGGGGGAGGGCAACCTTGAATGAGGTCACTTGGTAACAGTTGCATTTTAGCCATATATCCTTATGCAATCACCTTTTGGCGTATTTTTCAAGATCTCGTCGCTCAGCAATTGATTGTGACACTTATTATGCCAAACATCTGCATTCAGTTATTTGTATATTGTATATTTATTTATAAACTTTTCTCTATTATACTGCACCAGAACGAACCGCAGCGAAATTAAATGAGACGAAGGGTAAGTATATTATTGGGGTTTTGGTTTTCCTTTTCGGTTTTATGTTGTTTCTTTTGTTTTTCGGTTTTTTTTTTCTTTTTGCGCTACAATTTATTACGGTTGATAAACAACTGGGCTTTAATTCGATATTCCGATACCGAATGTTACAATTTGTTTTTCGCGTCTGGGCAATTTGTTGAATGTGCGTTAATTGGGCACAAAAAGCCGGCCGGCTATATAACGGTATTCGGGTGAAAATACGTCAGCGTTTTGCCTTTGCTTACGCTTTGCTTTGCGTATCTGACGGATACGCGGCACGCACACTCACACTCTCTCTCGCACGGCGCGTGTTTATTTTTAATTATTCAAATTTTCGCTTGATCTTCTTCGCTTTCTGAATTTGTCGTTCTGAATTTGGGCCACTAGGCCTCCGTCGTTCCTAATTTGTTTTTATTTTATATCTCCGGTAAGTTGGCAGTGGTAAAACTCAGAACTCCACTCTCCACACTTTCCACACTTTCCACACTCTCCACACTCTACGCACTTCACTTGCACTTTTCGGCTGCCCGGGCTGTTTGCTTTTTCACTCGGTTAGCCAGCTTTGCAGTTACTTTTTGCGCTATTCGGTCTTGCGAATTTTCAGTGTTTTGCGAATTTTTGTATCTTTGTATCTGCGGTCTGCTGGTGCGAAGGGTTCGCGCGCGCTTTACAGAATGATTCTGTGCGCTAAAGTTGCCGGGCTTCTGCTTCTGCTTCGGCTTCTGCCTCGGCTGTCGTTCGGCTCTTGCACTCGGCTCGCTCTCTCAGTTTTCGCGACTGCGCTCTCTTGCGGCCATTTGGCATTGGCCATTTTCCGGTTTCTTATGACGTTTGTTTTTGTTCCTCTGCTTTGTGCTGGTCTTTCGCATGCTTTGCCGTTCCGTTTTGTTTATGTATCTTAATCTCTGCTTTACTGCGCCGCCGCCGCGCTCTCTTTCACTCGAGCAGCGGGCGATGGGTGTGTGGAGGGGGCGGGTGGAAAAAGAGCGGATTTACGTAACGTAACTCAAAGATACAAGTGATATCCAGTATCTTGAGCTTTTTCGCTGGCATCGCGTTGAAAACAAAAAAAAAACTGGCTTTTCTTTCTTTTGCCGATCCGATCTTACTTTGATTTAAGATTTAAGAGCCATTAAATGTGACTTAAGAGAAATACCTTCTGGTTTATGACGTCGGGATGACGAAAGCGCTCCGTTTTCCCCTCCAAATCATTTGGGTTTTTTACTGTTTACAGTTTTTTGTTTCTTGGCTTGCGCTTTTTGAGCTCAGCTCACTCTGGGATTTTTATACCTCGCTGGGGATTTCTGCCGCGTTTTAGGACCTAATGCCATAATCTTTATGCGGTGTTTATGACGGACATACTAAAACTTGATGAAGCACTTGCAGATGTAGTTCAGTGGGGCGGGAAAGGGGCCTGACTTAAAGTCGAACTCGTCTAACTCGAAACACAATCTGCAGCATAAAAAAGATCTACTTTGGGGGGCAGCAACACCGCTAACCTACTAAAAAACATTTCGTTTTTATTCTTAAAAAAACTTGATTTATCGAAATCATGTGTAAATCTGAAGTTGCAGCGAAGTTTTTATGATAGTAGTCCTATAAAAATAAGTAGGTAAGAATAATTACTATACTGAGATGCTGCTAAAAATTAATGAACATTTATTTCACATGAAATATCTAATGACTTCCGACTTCTTTAAAAATGAGTCAACTTATTCGTGTTAAATTCGGTTTTTTATCTCGCTAAATATTCCAGTAGCATTCATTGTAAATTCAGAAAGAGGACTTCTAAGGAAAACCGATGACAATTTTGTTGTTGGAAAAACATATTACAGCGGGGAAATGTTTTTCCTGCCGTTTGACCCCGATTCCTGGTATTGAGTAAGGTCTGGTGCCCCTTATCAGTAAAAAGCTCTGGCAAAAATTCCACAGAACAATATGTTTGCTCAGCGGTCTGGCCGCCGGAGCCCTAACAACAATTATGTATATATCTTTCCTACAACCAGTTCTGGGTTATCGGGTCCTCTGCCACGCCATCCGTGCTCAAGTGAAAGTGGAAACTTGTTTGTCATTCGCCCCAAGACGGCGATTAAGCGGCGGTCTTGACGAAACCGAGCGAGACCCCAATTTTAATTTTAAGCGAAACCAAAATATTTGACCAGAGAGTGAAATGCGGTTCTGTACGGTCAGATTATGCGGACCGAACCGAACGGAACCGAGCCGCACCGCACCGCACCGATAGGCTTGTCGATGTCATCCAGATAGCCGGCTATCTGGGCCACCCTTTGGCCCTGCTACCTCGCCGCAAAACAACAACGAAAGTGTACAAGACCGTGCCCCTGGGTATACAACTTTCGGTTAGGGTATTGGGTGTGGGGTGTAGGGTGTAGGGTGTAGGGTGCAGGGGTACTATGATTACGATTCCGCAGACAGAGTCATATGTTTGTAAGTAAGTAGTTGCACTGATAAGCGGTGCAGATAAGGCTGACCACGCCACAGGGGCGGGGCAGAACAGGGGCTGTGGCTGGTGAATTACGTTGGGTAAACAAGCATCGAACGATGCAGTACGCGTATCCGTCAGATAATTTTAGGTACTGGCAGCGCACATGCGCCGAAATATGTCACTCCCTCCTTGCGATCAGCCTCATCATGTGTTTATCAGACAAGCGTGTGGCACTTCCCCCTGCGAGCCGCGCATCCGATCACTTGGAAATGCGTGATCGCGTGCCGGAAACCTGAGACGCATGCGAATTCATCAGATAGTCGTAAATATTCTCCGTTTCGCCTTCGCTGGCGAAATGAGTCGAATTGAGCGCAGTTTTTTTTGGCAAGCTGATCGAACTGTGTTTTGAAATTCGATTTGGAGTCGAGAATGTGTCGGAAGTGGGGCTAATTATGGGCTATCGCTTGTATATTTGTACAAATATTTGCATAAAAAGAAATTGTATAATTTTATTAACACTGGAAGTGCTACCTTTTTGCCGAACCCATAAATTAATAATAATAATAACTGGGTATATTACCAGCTTGAACCTTTCACAGCTAGGACAATGGCACAGGAAGCCAGTATGGAATGCGTTCGAATTTCGACTTAATTTACGAGTTTTCATTGAAGCACACCCCTGCTGGAGAACCAACTCTGAGCCATAACTCCGATCGCTGATGGCCCCGATCATCGTGCATCCCCTGGAAGAGCTAGTGTCCAAGTGCACCCCCTGTGTGGCAGTGTGGCACCCCCCGTCGGTTGGCTACCGCCATTGACAGCCAGTTAAACCCAATTAAAGGCTATCTATATCTGTATCTGTATCTGTAACTGCATATGTATCTGCATCTGCATCTGTGTCTGTACGACTGGCCGGCAAATTGCCGTATCCCCGCTGCTCCGGAGTTTGCTGTCCGCTTGCCTCATTTGTTTGACTAGCCCATGTTGGCTGTTGGTTTTTGGCCCAGAAGGTTGCTGCAGCTAATTGCCCATTACCTTGGGCCGAGGCAGTTTTTATTTTGTTTGAGCTAACTGCAGCAAGTCAAAGACTTTCAAATGCCAGTCGACCGAACGTCGTTTGTTGCCAGCTGCCACCAATGACGACGTCGTCTTGTGCAATTATGCCCCCTTGCACTGGAAAGTAATTCACTGGGATATACTTACAAAATATATATACATATATAGAAATACAATTAAATGGTGCAAATTGAAGTAAAAACCAAATATGTGTGCATTTTATGTGTCGCTTACAACAGCGCAGTGAAGTCGAATGAGTATCTATGCATTTGCAATAAAGTTAATTACGTGAAATTACTTGAAATTATGTGAGCTACTAGCGCACTTAGGGTAGCAATGTTATTTTCAGTGTAATCCCGGCTGCTGCAATTTTCGCAAGAATACGCGAGAGTTTGCCCACGTGCCAAGTCGACTTGAGCAGCGCAATTTGGGTTAATTGTCTGCGGATTAGGCAGCTCTCATTGTTGCATTGGGGCGCAAAAAGGCGCTTAACGCCTGGCATTGCTGACACTTTGGGGATATATGTACATATGTACACGTATATTGGGGAATATGGCCTAAATCGAGCATCGACTGACTGGCTGACTGGCTGACTGGCTGAGTCAGCTGCGGATCGCTGAACGATAATAAATCCAGCCATTGTCATTTGAGGCGTTTCGAAAACGTAACATTCGCCTTCCGACTGGAGTTGCTTTTGTTTACCTTTGGAAAGGTTGTAAAACACACACACACCCGGCTACATGGCAATATCAGAATTTACGTAAGCCGTCATGTCTTCCGATCATGCAACTTCTGCAATTGCAATTGCGCTTCAACTTGAATTGAAAATGAAAAGGAAAATCGATGTGGAATGAAAACAGCCGGCTGAGATTGTAATTGAATGACAAATAGTCCATAGTCTTTGGATGGCGCATTGCATTCGAGCATGTGTGTGACTCAATATAAAAGGTTTTAATATATACATATATGTATATAAACTGACTGCCGGAAGCGTTTTTGTTTTCACAAAGGGCGTGGTCGAAACACCCGAATATGTCGAGTACAACCTCCCCCCGCATTGGCCAACCTCATTCACTCATTCAACAAGTCAGGGCAAATGGAATTGAATATTGTTCGCATTTTTTCAGTTCGCTGTGTCTAAATTGAAAGCCACTTAACCCATTTCGAGCATAATGCGAAACAGTTTCAGCTGTCTAATGGCCGGCAAATGGAGAATGGAGACTGGAGAATAGAGAATGGCTATGCTTTATTAGATCACAGATGCGACCGAAGTTGTAGGGCAAATAATCAAGCGCAGTCAAAAAGAAGTCATTAAAGTAACTTCAATTTTCCATTGGCAGCCAGCGTGTTTTGTGGCTCATCATTATGTAAGCCCAAAACACTGGATTTTAAGCCAAATGAAAATCCTATAGCTGCGAATATTTTCAATTCGCTTCGCTGTCGTAATTTTGGTGGCTCTGGTCAGGTTTAAATTATGACGCAAGTTGCAGGCACATAACAAAAAGTCATCATAGTCATCATGATATACACTTGATCAAACGGTATTGGCCAAAAAAATAGCACTTCAATTTTAAATTTACAATAATAAATAATTTAGTAAAAACCACATCGATTCTTCTTTAAACAATTTAGATACCAGTTAGCTCAGCTAAATTGCATGCTTATATTCGACTATGCATTTTAAGCGCCCTCCCATTTCTTGCGGTGTGCAGAGCATTGAACACCTATCTGAAATCTCATATCGCCAATCGGTGGGTGGTAGCAGTTATAGTGGTAGTAATAGTGGTAGTTATACTGCCACCCGCTGATTTGGGGCTCAGTTCAAGTTGAACACCGTGAACATTATGCAAACAAGAGGCGCGGGAATTGACACATGACCAAAATCTGTACGTGCGGCGCAATGAAAGCTCAATTAAGTTATTGCTGCATAATTCGTTTTCTAAGCCAGCGAGCGCTTTCCCAACAGGAAAAGCGCTTGAAAATCCAACATTTCTGCTCATTTTTTTTTTGAGTTTCTAAGCAGCACGTACGTAACGTGGCTAGCAGTTCATTTCGCTGGCAATTGTAGATTTTGGTTTCTGTTTTTTAGTTGGCCAGACAGCTGAAAATGCGAAACATAAACATAACTGTAATTGCGGCGTAATTGCAGCGTATAGAAGCGGAAAACGAAAGTGCATCGAAATAGTGGAAAATCAGGCGGGGAAATCGGAGGAGCATTCGTATAATTGTGACCCGAAACAATTTTAAATGCCTCACAATTTCAATCAAAGCGAATCGAATTTGTTTTACCATTTTAGAAAGCACCCGTTTCCGTTTGATACTATTTTTTCCAGTTTTTTTTTTAGTTTTTTTGTTTTTGAAGGGGTGGCTACGATTATTGGCGGTGGAGCTGCAACAATGAAATTGAATTTGATTTCTTGATCGTCGAGCACCCGACGAAATCTGACTTTGTGTGGAGTGTCTGCTTTAATAAGCCAACAACAACTGGCGGGTGAAAGTAAAAAACCGAAAAAGTGAAACAAAAACCAAGGCAGCAACGTCTCGGCTTTCTTGGGTATTATGAAACGCAAGTCGCTCGAGCATTTGGAGTTGCAAATAGAAAATGGAAAAGAAAACAAGGAGAGGGGAAGGGAAGGGAAGGGAAGGGAGAGGAGAGGAGGAAGAGAGGGGGCGGGGCGGGACAGGTGGAGCTGCCAGGTGAGCCGACAAGCTGGCAAGTCATCCAAGTAAGTTGCGCAGGTGCGAGAAACTTTCAGCGAGAAAAACGCCAGCGGCATTGACTCCATCAAATTGGGGCTTAAATTCAAATTCAACTATAAATTCCACTCGTTTCGATGTTGAGTCAATGGCGTTGTTCGCACTTTTTGGCCAGGAGAGCGTGTCTTTGGGCCATGGACGCATTCGCATTCGCACTCCCATTCGCATTAACAGTTAATTGCCAAAGTGGATGCTGATGGTCGTCGAATGATGGAGTACGCGATTGCAACTGGAGGCTACGCGATTGACTTGTCAAGACCCCCAAGTGGATAATCTACTTTAAGATGGGCTTAGCAATGTGTTTTCTATTCCTCTATTCCTCTATTCATACATTGTACTATATTGTACATTCCTTCATTCGTACTCATCACATTGAAAGTATCTGAACCTGAGCAAATATGAGAACGATTTGAAAGTAATACTTACTTTATCATTGCATGTTTGTTATTTAATATAAAGAGTTTTATGTGAAATTAGCTACAGCAAACATATTGTAATACTTTCTTACATTTCCAAGACTTGTCTTACTTGTATTCTCGCTCGTATAACCCATTTTTCCCCATCTATTTAATCGCTGGTGTTCAAAAGTCTTTACAAAAAATGCCATTTCAAGTGGCAGATTGATATTCGTCAGTTGTTGTGGCGCTTGAAAGCTGAATGTGGTAGCTGGTGCTCGGGGCATGCCACACAAAATGCCGGTTGCTTCTGTGTTGTTTCCACTGCCACTGCCCCCAAAAACCCCCCACCAAAACTACCGTTATGTCGGCGCTGCGATTGTCTGCGAGTATGTATGTGTGTGTGTCTCTATTTGCCGGCAACCTGCTGATTTCCAAACATTAACTTAATTTTTTCCCATTTTTCCTCCACCATCGCTGGCACTGCGGAATTAATTATGCGTTTGCGCTCAATTTGTAGCCCAGGTAATTTACCATGGAGGGGGTGATCGAGGGGCGGCGGGCTGAATGGGCGTGGCTAGACGAAGTTGTTGCAGGCGAAAGATTTGCGGGTGGCTCCCCATTCGGTTTGCTGTTCGCTTTTGGAGCTTGAGTTTCACAATGTTTTGAAATCGCGCCTCTGGCTCTTTAAAAAAGAAACACGACTTGTAGTAGCAAAAGGTTTATAGCAAATAAAGACTTTAATTAAGCGATTGACCGAACCGAAATTGATTGCCAGAACAAGCGATCTTCCAGCTTGTTGCATTTTGTGTGTTTGACTAATGGCTCTGAATGAGTTTGGCTAATTAATTTCCCAGTGGGGCATAGGCTGGTGAAAGTGCACGGTGAGAAATGAGTGAATGTATCTTGAAGATAGAGAGCATAGGGCGTATGAGCAATGCATTGCTCTTCCAATTCAATCTTTCACTTCATACTATTATAGCCTGTTCTTGATTTTTCAATTTTCCGCTGCTTTATGGCTTTTCTACAGCGCTGCCCGCTTTCCACCATCATCACATACTGGTATGTACATACACTCACACACTTTGCATTTGTTGAAGCCAAGGTGGCAAAGTATCTATTAGATGCCGTTAACTATAACTACGGCCTTTTTATTCGCTGCCAACACGCAGCTCGTTTTTTTTTCCCGTAGAAAAGGCACAATTACGCGGCAGGAAATTGTGAATCAGAAGCAACGCCGATGCTTTCGGGATCCAGTTGCATTATCCTGCGGCAGCGATTAGCGAACTGAATGCCACATTTTTCCACCTACTTTTCCTTTATTTGCACGCTACTATTTGCTAGCCGGGCTGCATTCATTGGAATATGTAGCCATAAAAGTTAATGATTTCCAAATTGGCCATTTGATAAGCCCAAAATGCATAGGGACATGACAAAAATCGTGTATCATTATCGTGTTTGTACGAATGTGTGTTTTCCTAGCCAGCGCAGCGGAGTAATGAGTCGCAATGTGGGCCAAAACACATGAGGCCATGCAATTATGTTTCCTACTTTGAGTTTCAGCGAGTAGGAGAACGTAACGAGAACTGTGCCAAGGCGGTCCGAAGTCTTGGCCAACTCATATGGCTGGATAGATGGTTGGATGGTTCGGAATGGTACGGAATGGAATGGAAATGCCAGCATATAATAATTATGTGGCTTCACTTTTGACATTTCGCCTGCATCCGCTATCACCAGCCGGGCAATTGCATCTCTGGCCAGAACAATGGGAACAATGGGGCTCGGCACGACTCGACTCGACTCGACTCGACTCGAATCGGCTTGGCACCGAATTAGCATTAGCATTAACCCGGAAACTTACGCAGCTGTGCGCGGGATCTGAAAAGTGAGTCATGTGGCATAGCCAAATGGCGAGTATGGCCATGTTGCACGTTGCACTTTTGCAGGTGTGGCCTGTCCCAGTTGGATGCCGGCGGAGTTGCAAATTAACTTGTTTGCCATGCGATTAGATGCCGCAAATTTATGGTTTATATGATTTTGGTCAACCATTCGGCAAGTGGGTCAGCCATACAGTACGTACTACACATATGCTGAGAAGATTTTCCCGGCATTCTTCTTCTCAATGCTCGATGCTCTGTGCTCTGTGACCCACTTGCCAAGCGGAAAGTGAAAACATGGCCGTACGTCAGCTGGCCTTAATTGATATTTGGGCCATTCTGTTCGCTGGTGGCAAGAAACTACAAATTCGCAAACTACCCAAGCCACAATGCAAAAAGTTTGCCTTTTCGGATTGGGGGGATTGGGCATTTTGGCATGCCAAACGAGTTGGAAAGTGCGAATTTTTGCACGTCTCGGTATTAGCATAAAACGCAAAACCAAATGCAAAGTATAAAATGAGCAAAAATCCGAACTACAAAAGACCTTAGACTGAAGAGTGGCAGAAACAGGGTTCAGTCGTTTTATGCGCCAAATGCGCCGGAGTTATAAAAGCAATGCTATTTATACATCTAAACAGCTTCATTAAAGTTGCAAATTGCATAATTGTTGGCTAGCCGCTGAGTTTCCTCTGTCTGCCGTCTGTTCCTAATATAGTTTCGCATAAGCCATAATTAAGAAATGAAAACCAAAAGTAGCATAGTTGCTAAAGCTACTTTCGTTGGGTTAGCCTAAGGAGTCGTTAAAACTCTTAGAAATGGTTGGCTAATTTCTAAAATTCCGGATTTCAAACTTAAAAGCCCAACATTTTTACGAGCTTCGGCTTCATGCTGGCACAACTCGATCGAAAATATCTCTAGGCCAGGAAATCATAATCAAGTTTTTGCATCAGAAAATAAACAAAGCCGACCTCCAGATAAGCAAACATGTGAGGCGGCAAAACAGCTCTATTCCTGCCCAAACCACTTCCTTCTCCCACCAGCAAATGTGGCTATATCTCAACTGAAGCTCGGACTTCACACTAATTTAACACTTTCGAGTGGCTATATGCATCAATAGCTGAGTGCCGGCCAGGGCGTACAGAGTGAAACAAAAAAAAAGGCAAAGCTAAGTGAAAAAAAAGTATCTCATGGATGCGGCGTACACGTATCTGCGCCTGTGCAGCCAGCAAACAGCTGCTGATGAGCTACGCAAACAATGATTGGCATTCGTTGTTATCTCTCATGCCTTGTCGAAGTATTTGCACTCTTTGAAAATTGCCAAGTTGCGAAGGAGGCAGCATCGGCGGCTTTGAAAACTTTTCAAATTGTTGCCCATTTGCCATGATATGCCGAGTGGCATGCGGCATGCGGCATTTGGCATGGGGCAACTGCCACTGGCAGCTGGCACCACCACTGCCACTTGTTCGAAATAACTTAAAGCCGGGCTCGTGGAAACTAAAGTTTAATTAAGGAATCGGCCTGCGTCGCACACAAGAAACTTACCGACCAACTACATAATTAAAATCCAATCCCAGAGCCAATCAAATGGCAGTCGAACCCACATAAAACAATGAGGAAGTGCTTCACTTACCACACGCCATTCCCCAGATGGGGAATCAAACTTACTAAGTATCTAAGGGTTTACCCAATCATGGAGCACTGTGGCAATACGCACCTGCAACGAAAGAGAGCAGAAGAGAAGTGGGTTACAACGCGGCGTTTAACTGTTCAATAAAACGTGGCAACATAATGCCGCATTTAAATGGCAACAGCAGGAGCACCGGTGATTGTAAATTTGCCCCAGAGTTTATTTTTTCCATTTTATTTGTTTTCCCAACAGCTGTTGCCGGCTATTTTTGTTGCTGATGCTGCCGGTAAACACCTGTAAGCCACAAATCGCAAGTCGGCTCCACAAACTGCCAGCAATTGCCGCCATAAAGCAGTTGGATTGTTTAAGTTGTTGCATAAAAGCCAAGTTGCTCCCACTTTCAGCCAAGAAGTGGGAGAAGAAATCGCCGGCTTTTGTTGCCGTGCGAAAAAGTGAAAGTAATGCAACAGACTTACACACACACAATACAACAATAATGGCCAAAACGGTAGCCAATAAGCCATAAACAACAAAAGCCAACAACCATTCCAACTGGCAAAAACTAACAGAGAAGTTGGAGAAACCAAAAGATTCCACAGGCGACTGAATCTGAATGCAAGTTTTCATTCGAGAATACATCTGAAAATGACCGGATAAAGATACAAAAAAAAATATAAGAAAAAAAGCACTGCAGTTGAGTTGTCAAACCTAACGAGCATTACTAAACGCTCAGAAATCAATGGCTTCGTTCACATTTCAAATGCGGAAATATTTACCTTGGACGCGAATAAATACAGACAAACATGGCGAACAAGTATCTAAAGGTGTGTGTTTGAGTAGGTTTTTGTGGTCGAAACGGAGGTGGATTTTGCGGCTGTTTATTTGCTCAAACTGTTAGCGTCGGTATGAACATGTATCTGTCTTCCGCTATTTATCTTGCAGATACGCCTTGACAATTGAGCAAAATGCAGATATAAATAACTACCAAGTGGAGCGAAACACTCGTGGAGATTTATGGCTTCGATCAGTAGAAAGTCAAGGGAAAATATTCTTTGTTATAGCCGACATCGAAAAATATTCTTACAATAATTTAGAGATGTATTTACATAGACTTTCGTTGCAAATGGTACCTGTATCTGGCTGTACCGTTGACCTTTGACCCGGTCAGAAATATTTAACCAAATTCTCTTGTCCCAACATAGATACACACACACACACACACACACACAAGTATCTGCGGCCATGTTTCAGCATTTCCCCAGCCGCTCAACACCTTTTTTTCCACGGAATTCCCAAACATTCTGACCGCAGTCGATGATTACGATCCTACCTCCCCTCTTTCTTCCGTCCACTCTAACATACTTACACACATATTTAGTTGGCTTTTATCTTTGTCTTTTGCTGGGGCATAAATATATTTTAACACAGGTTCAAGCGGCCTAATTAGAGGGCCTCTCACAGGCAGATAGCCACTTCATTTCGAGACAACTGCGTGTAATTAAAGGCGAATACTCGGATACTCGGATACTCGGCTACTCGGATACTCGAATACTTGAGAACGAACCACATCGAGGCTGTTAATTTATTCAAACTCGTTGAAGTCGCCGAAATAACATGGTGAAAGATACTCGCGTACCTAAAAATAGTCACGTGGTAGAATGTCGAATGCACCCAAGAGAGTTTCCCTCGCGGAGTTCGGTGTTCGGTGTTCTGTTTTCTGTGGGCTGCATTGGTTCTTGCTTCTTGGCTCATGGTTTTCCCCCCGCAGGTTTTTCCCCCGCTTTTCCTACGCGTGGAAATGTTAATGGGGTCATTTGCCCGACTCGTCGGCGCATCGAAGGCGAAAAAGGCTGCTCGAGATGGCCTCAAGTGCATTTATTTAAATTTCACGCTTTGGTCTCGACATCGTGTGTGGATTCGAGCCGCTCTATCTTTAATGGCTTTTGTTTATGGAAATGAGTGACATTAAGTGCGTTTTTATATTTGGGGAAATATGAAATTAATTAGGGGTTTCGCTCATCACAAGCTAGTAAAGGGCCATGAAATACACTACGATTCCTTGATATTATTTTGATGCAATATTAATAGGGAATGCAAGGCAAACAACCCATTCGCTATCAGTCGCTATTCGTTTTGCAACCGTTGAATTGCATCATTTTGCACCTGCATATCTGGGCAGCAGAAAGTTTTGCTCAATTGGCAGTGATGATGGCCAACAACTGTTAGCAAAGTTAACAACTGAACTGCGGTTATCAGGCGGCGTGTCGCTGCGACGAGTGTTTCGCAATATTTTTGGCCCGCTCTTATCTGTAAAAGCCATTCAGTGCAAGCCAACAACAATGGCCCAAAAACAGGCCCGACTTCCGCTGGCAGTTTGGTTTGGTTTGGTTTGGTTATCGCTGCTCACGTGCTTGTTGCATTGAAAGTGCTGAAAAGAGTGAATACACAAGTACGGGCTTTTGGCCCGATTAGCCAGAGGGGGCTATCACTACAGCTGCAGTATCATCTGGTGTTGCCATTTAGCGGAACGCATTTTCTTGGCCTCTTTGTTGTTATACTGCCGCCATATCATCGGCACACGTGTCATTCGCAAATCGCGACTTTGGCACGTCCCACATTTAGCGAAAATCCCTCGATCTTTCAGTCTGACATTAATCTCAATTTTTGCATTTTTCGCACAGCTGCGTGCTCTTGAAGTCGCAGCAAATCGCCGGCAATCTTTTTGCACTTTTGCTAATTTATTTGCTCAATTTTTTATTCGCGCAGAATCACAGACAATTGTTCGTGTCTTGTGTGCTTTTTTTCTAATTAGCTCATTATACGCGACTTAATTGCTCATTGTCGTTACCCGATCCTCTAATCGTCAACTGGCGTTTGATTGCAGATACAGATGCATCGCCATCGCCATCGCCATCGCATCTACACGTAAGTGCGCAGTTGAGAATCGCCTTCGCGGATAGCGATAACTCGAAGTGGATTGCATCTGATCGCCAGTGTTCCCATTTCCCCATTTCAATCAGTTTTCGTGGACATAAAGAGATTCTACCAATTAATTCTTAAAATGTATATCTAGAAGTGATCTTAAGCAGCTTAGTACATTTTTTAATATTGTTGCGCTTTATTCCAGAGACAAAGGCTAATGGCCAACATTCACTTGCAGCTGATGTATCTATTAGTTGTTTTAGGCAAAACTACGACAAAGAGACATGCAAAGAACGCATAAAATTGTATTTTTGAAAGTAACTGCCATGTGGAGTGGCATACATTTGGCGGAGATTGAATTTCCTCAGCCCCACCATTTCCCCGCCGCCGTTTAGGTGAAAATTCCTTGAGTGCTTTTTATGCACACGTTCAACAATGAGGAAATCTTTACGAGCACATCTGCCGCATAAAGTGTCCGACTTTTGGACCGACTTCTGCCGTCGGTGGCAAAGAGTTAAGACCCGGCTGCATCGCAGTCGCGGTCCAAGTCAACTTGTTGTAGCCGGCAATTAATTACGCCGGTTGACAGTCGACTTGGGCTGCTGTTTCGCTGTTTCGCTAGCGGTCGCTTTACCATTTGATCTTTGCACTTCGATAGCGGAACGTAAGTGAGTGCGGCGGGAAGGGGTGGGGGGTGGGAGGGAAATCGGGTAAATATGTGGCAGAGTCACGCCCACTTCGCCACCCCGAGTGTGGCATTTTTAGAGGAAAAACAGAAGAGAAGAAAATGCCGGACAACTTGACACTTGTAAGTCGCGCTAATTGGTTTTTGGGAAATCCAAGACTCATATTTATAAGTCATTAGCTGCAGGTCAACTACACTAATTTGCGTGCCCCATTCATCTGCTGTTTTCCTCTCTTTGCGATTGAGGTCAACGCGGCAGGAGGAAAACTGTCGAAGCGTTAAGCAACTAACTGCGAGGCAGGTTCAAGCAGTTGGGGCAATCAGCCAGCCACAGCGCAATAAAAAAAAGAAGAGGAAATAAGAAAATAGGAAAATAAATAACAATAACAGCGGGCCCTTGTTTATGCAACGCACGCATCGGAAAAGTCTAGAGACATTTTCCTCCTTTCCGCTGTCAGCTTGGCGTTTTGTTTTACATCTCACCGTTTTTGGGTGGGTTACGGGGGGTAACGGGGGGTTACGGAGTGGGTTAATGGAAAAACTTTGGATTCAATTAGAGAAGAGCGCCGAAGGGCAGGCGACACAGACAAAGATACAAAGATACAAATATAGGAAGGCAGCGAGATACAGTTAAGGCATTCGACTGTGAAGTTCAAATTACAAATTGGGTAACAATTGGAGAACTCGCAACTAATAAACGATATTTCTGAACTCTTGACTTGCGCTCCATTCCATGCCATTCCATGCCATTCCAATTCCAATTCCAATTCCAGTTTCAATTTCGATTCAATCAAGCAGCCAGGGCCACAATTATGTAATGCTCGCTTCGAGTGCCTATATATATATAGATATGTATATAGCGTATCTTGAGAATCGAGTGAGCGGGACAAGGTCTCGCCTAAGCCATCTATTTGGCTGTCAGCATTTGGGCTCTTTAAGCCGCACAGAAATGTAAACTGTATGCCGAAGAACGAAAACGAATGAAAAATCAGAAATGAAATGAACAAAAACTGAAAATTGTTTACAAAACGATACGCTTGGCCTCAGCGACACCCGGGTGCCCGAAGTCGGGCCAAATGGGCGCCACTCCCAGAACTCCGAGCTGCAAACTCCAAATCCAGTTACGAAAAAAGATACAAAAAAACTTTAAGCCCGAAAAGTTAAAAGCGAAAAGCGAAAAACGCGCAGGCGCGGCAGTTTTACTTTTTCATTTACCGTTTGGCCCGCTTGCCACATAAATTGTGCAGCAAACTTTATGCAAGCCGCAGAGTAAAAACAAAAAGAGGAAAATCCAGCTTTGCATACTTGCAACGTCTGATTAATTTAATAGTTTTTTCCGCACACTTTTTCGTGTCTGCTGGGGAAAATGACATTTAAGTATCATATGCCTTCAATTCGCAACAGGTGTGTGTGTGGGGGGGGGGGGGGATATTTCATTTTAATTCAAACCGAACATCTGCCATGTTCGCGCCCTTGTAGATGAGTATCTGGGCATTAAGCAACACCACACTTACCAACATTTTACACGGAATGGTTAAAAGGTGTTTGGAATACGGGGCTCGCTCGTCGGGAGCATGCAATTTTCCAATTTGCTTAATTGCTTCACTTTTTGCCAGTGAGCAATTTTATTGTGGCACAACTAATGGGAAATGGGAAATGGTCTTGAGACGGGTTTTCCAAGCGACACACAGCACAGCAAATCGTTTTGGCACAGCCAAACGCAATTCTAATTGAGTAATTAGCTGCCTTTGTTGCCCTGAACTACTTTCGAATGAGTTTTCCATTTTCCGTTTTCCATTTTTCGTTTTCACACACACATCAAATGTATCGAACGAAATGTGTCACATATTTTCGGCATTCTGCGTGGGCGGCCGGCTACTAAATAGAATTCAGCATCTACATATTGCGATCAAATATGCAGCTGCATTTGTGGCCACACAGATACAAACGCACAAGTATGCACATGGATACGCAGATACGCTGGTATGGTGGTATGTGTTTGATGTTGCCCCTCGAATGCCGACACCCACACATTAACCTTCTCTTGATTCACTTTGAGCAATTTAATTAGCCATGAAGGCCTGCGACCGGCCGAATGAATCACTTAGCCAAATAGCGCTTGTTAATAACTTTCAAAACCGATTTGGCCAACAGGGCCAACAGGGCCAATAGGGTGTGTATTATGATTCGCTGGCCGGCTGTAATGCACTTTAAGTTTTGGCCCGGCTAATGGATGCCGTGGCCAAGTTGCGTGTTTCCAGCTCATGACTGAATAATATCGCGAAAAGTCCTCTTCGCTCGCGATGACAAATTTAGCGAAAATGATTGCCAGCTCCAGCCGCTCGAAAATGTCTCAAGAAGGCTGTAAGAGCGTACCGAAATCTGAAGATTGATTCACTCGAGTGGCACTTGAAAGATGCCCGATTCGGGTTATTCAAAGTGCATGTTAAATTAATTATGCGCTGAAAATAAAAAGCCAACACGAGCAGCAAAACGAAAATTAACCCAAATGCGGCGTTTACTCAAACAAAAGGGAACAAAAGCCGTTCAAGTAGCTGCTCAAGTCATTTCGATTTTTTCGCTTTTGCAGCAGTCGGGGTAAAAAATGTTTTAACACTTTAAGCAGACGACAAGCCGATAAGCAGCTACCAAAAAAAAGTTAAGGAAACATGTGTATGTGAGAAGGGCCACTTTAGGGCCGAATTGGGTAATACCCTTGCAAATCAGCTGAACTAAATACTAAACCTTTACCTTTAAGAGGCCAAGAAGTGGGGAAACATTCAAGCACTCCACGAAATAATGAACAAGTAAAATCTTAGAAAAAAGTGTATGCATTTCGGAGTAATTGTGTTGTTTTTGCGCATGCCGATGGCCAGAATTCCATTACCCCCCACTAGGGTATGGAAATCAAAATAAAACACAGGAACAATCGGCCCACATGGGGATCGGACATCAATTTATTAAGAGTTGAATGGCATTCGTAAGGCTGCTTGGACTTATCGCGATCGCAACGGGCGATGCGATGTCTCTTGGCCTGGTCATTTGCTTAAATGAGTTGGCAAATAAATAAGCGCGGCTGCAAGTATGCAGCGAAATGCGGATTACATGCGAGGCACAAACAAAAGGCCAGGTAAGACGGCTCAGGCAAAGTGGGTGTGGCCGAAAAGGTGAAGGAGCCAACAGGCAAAGTCACTTTCAGCCGGATTAAATTCAATTTTATGACCCCCACACTCTACTCTTTGCTCCTTGTTGGCCTGGCCGGCTGACGGCACTTGTTTGGGTTTTCTTTTTTGGCGTGGCTCGCTTTGAATTAGCCAGCCGTCATAATAAAACCGTTTAATTTGCCCGTTGTGACATTTTAGTGGCAATTAAATCGAGGATAGGTGACTTTGTTGCATGCAGCACCGATCGCGAGTTGTTGGCCAATTTTGGTCAGCAAGCCGGCCGGTTAAAGCCGGCCATAAACCAGCTGTCTCGAAACTCGGATTGCATTTTCCACTTGGCAGCGCCAAATTTGGCCATTGGCCGCTGGTCGCACATCGTTTGTTGTTAGCTGTTTGCTGTTAGCTGTTTGCTGTTTTGCCGGCCCAGACAATTTGGCATTTTATGCAACTGCCCGCTGCAATCGGCTGCAACTCTTTGGATTTTCTGTTGTCATAAGACGGCCGATTTCATTGACTCCGCTGAGTGTCGACTCGGGTTTGAGTTTGAGTTTGTGTTTGAGTTGGAGTTGTCCGAAAGGCGAGTCATCAAGCTGGCGAGACACAGACATTAACGCACTCCAATTTGGTAATAAACCACAACGAAAACAGGCGAAATGCAGGCGCTTCTGTTTTGGCCGACGAGTAAAAGGCTAATTGAAGTGGAAACAATGACCTTTCGCTGTGTAAATTAGTCACAAACAATTTGTGTGCTGGCACTCGCTTTTAAATGCCTGTGCCCAAATAAGGTTAACTCTGTTAAATATTTATTAAGTGACTGGAATTAAGAGTGATGGATTTGGTGGGACGTTGACATGGGAAACAGCGTTCGAGATTTCTAAAGCAAACAGATACAACTGGTAATTAATTACACACTAAGTACGCAGATCTATTAGCATGCCTGCCTTAGGAAAGCGAATGGAAAGAAATAGTAAGGCGAAGCATAAACAAATTTTCCTAATCGGCTTAACCATATTTTACACCCTAAGTCACTACACTTACTGTGCTTATTAAGATCCAAGCCAGCAAAAAGCCAGATAAGCTAATGGCCAACATCGTTTCATGAATCAGCTAACGGAGTTTAGGAGTTTGGGATCAGCTACGCTGATCATCGAGGTAATTGCAGGCCGCAGGTGAACTGAAGATCACCCGAAGATCACTATTAGAACAAAGATCTGACTGAAATGATCTGAGCTAATATATACAGTCATTTCCTTGTTGCGTTCGCTGCATTGGCAATTGTGTGTTGCACCACATCGTGATAAGGTCGATATGGTCGACAAGAGGACTGCCATATTTGTGGTAATATGGTATTGCTATCCTCGGCGTGTTCGAGGCTAATCAGTCGCTTGTCGATCGCGAATAACATGCAAACTGGTAAAGAGTTAAGAGGCAAGAGGTGTATGCGCGATATCGAGCTGCATTATACACATCCACATACATACATATGTATGTACGGTTGCCACATCAAAGTCAATGCCACCGGGCAGCCGAAGGCACGCAGCTCATTAATCAATGCCGCGCAAAACAAAGAAATAAAAAACAAACAGCAAGTAGCGACACTTCCTCAACCACTCACGCCCCCAGCAAAAGTCGAGTTAACTGAAACAATAAAGATGACGCCGCTGAGGCTGCTGTTGTTGTCTTTCAGAGCAACTTCTAATTACTCGTTAATTTTCTGCTTAGTCGCCATCGCTATCGCCAACCCCGCTGCATGATTCACTTGTCAATTTCGTAAGTTATTACCTCATGCCCCATGTTGCGTTGCTGAGCGGTGGAACAACACAAACGAAATAAACATGGTAATAAACAGGGGAAAATGGCAAGGAGACAGCAAGAAAAATGCATTGCCATCGGCGGCAGGGGGAGGGCTGAATGGAAACAAAAGCGAATCAAGTTAATTGCCGTTAATTTCGCCATGGCACATTGGTAACAAGGAAGGTCGCCATCAACAACAATGGCAACAGCAGCACAAGCAGCACAAGCAACACAAGCAACACAAACAACTGCAGAAACAACTGCAGATACAAAAACAGAAACAACGCCAACGACAACGTTGCAATGCCTGAAATCAAATGAAATGCGTAAATTGCTCGAGAGCCGACTTCAGTTGGGATGTCGAAGTGAAGCCAATGCCAATGGCAAAGGCAATGCCAATGCAATTGATACACTGAGCAAAACGGGGATTTCCACTTGGAGTTTGGGTACATCATATGACTAACTGGACATTTTTTATACCCCATAAAGGTGCTCAGCAATCAATCACCAAGTGCTTTGAAACAAAACCTGAAAGATAGTCTTCCCAATCAAAATACTTTTAATTTATTCATACATCAGCGCTCATAAAGTGCAAAACAATATTAACTTTGATGTCATCATTAATCACCATCAAAATGAATAGATTTTAAGGGAACTGGATTAGAGGAAACTACTTTTTCAAGGCGTATAGCATGTGAAAAGTGATTGTATTGCTAAAACACTGTACAGATACATTTATAAGTTCTTTTCCGTGCTGCTAAGTGCAGTTGGCAGCAAATTGCTTTTGCCGTAGAGTGGGAGGCATTGATTAACAATGGGAGCCGAGGAGCGATTATCCGCCGGCAAAGATCACGATAAGTCAACGGAAGATAACAAATTTGATGGCTGTAGATGCTTTGTTACGAAATCAGTTTAACAATCCATAGTAACAGCGAAGATCTACAGCAATCGCTCCGCTCCAATGTTGATCAATGAGTGCGATTAATCTGTGAACTTCTCGCAAGACAAACAACGGGTCGCGAGATCAGGAGATCGGAGTAAAGCCAGCATATAAATTGCCACATGGCTAATGATGGCTTATGGCTGTGTAACCATCGATCAAGTGCCATGCAGGGCTCGGTTCTTTGGCCAATAATGAAGCCAGCCAGCCAGCCATCCAGTTAGCCAGCCAGCCATCCAGCCAGCCAACTTCTAATGACTCGCACTCCGCAGCGCATTGCGCATACGCCCCGTGAGCCAGAGACATGGCCCATTCTGCGCTCGACATTTCGGGGCCGAACAACCCACATTTAAAGCTCATAAACAATCGGCAGCGGCACTTATTAGCCGCTCAATGAAATTGTACCATAAAGTGGCAGCGGTAAGGGGCGCAGCAGCTTTTATTTCTTGCAATAGCGAATCGAATGCCACTTAACCTTGAGCTGCAAAAAGGCAAAAAGCGCAAAAAGCGCTGCAAAAAACCAAAGCGAAGCCAAAGCCAAAGTGAACTAAAAGCCGGAGCCAAGTACTCAGTGAAACCAATTTTGAAAATCCGCTCACGAAAACAATTGCAAAAAGTCATTAAATAAACCAGAAACCAAAAGTGCGACACACAAAACCGATTCAGCAATCGACGAGTTGCATTCAAAAGTGGCCTTAAAAATCGAGCAAAAAATCAAAGAAAAAAATACAAAATAGACAGAACCTCAAAACAACGAAAAGAGCAGACTGCATTGCAAATTAGCTAAGCGGAAACCGCACCATGGAAAAACTGAAAAGTGCGGAAAATGGCAAGGACAAAGGCTGGGTTGCCGGCCTGGTTGGTTGGTTGGTTGGTTGGTAAGTTGGTTGGTTGGTTAGTAAGTTGGCCGGTTTGTTTGGTAAAACACATACTCTGCACACGGCAGTGCCAATTAATTTGTTTTATGATTTTACGAGTCGGGCTCAACCCACCAAAGACAAGCGGCCAAATGCCAAGCCAAGGAAAATTCGCATGTAGCCGGCAGCGAGAACTGCCAGCTGAAATGGCACTAAAATGTTTTACCAAACTCCACTCGGCTGCAGCCACAACTCCATGGACCTGATGCTGGAAATGAAGATGGAGTTCGATGCGTTGCAGCCTGGCCAAGACCAAAGACCTCCTCCTCGGCCGAAGGCAGGTCTCTCCATCTTGGCATCGAGATACATTAGGAACGCCTCTTAATGGCCAGTTAACCGCCTCCCCAAATGCCTTTGGAAAAGCTAGAGTCAGGCACACAGCCACAGCCAAAGTAGAATGCAATAAAAATCGGTTAATAATGTTTTTCACAACGCCATTTTAGCCATGCGGAGAGCCAAAATATAGGTTACCTGCATTTATCAAAAGGGGCACGAAAGGGGGCCAAAAGCAAAGAGCCATGGGCCAGGCACTTGGCTTTAATGTTGATGATCAGGCATCATGTTGTTTGCCGGCTAACGCAGCGTTTAACCTCTGCCAACTTGGCTTGTAAAAGAAATGGGGATTGGTCGAAAACAAAAAAAAAGAACAAAAACAACAAAAAAAAACAAACTAACTAAAAAACACAGAAATGAACAAGTACAAATCGCAGGCACAAACATACATCTTCATTCAACAAGTTTTGTGGACTTTGGCGAAATGCTTTCTTTCCCGTTTGCCAGATAAAGCAAACTTTTTGTTTCTTCTATTGGAAATCAATTTCCTTTTGGCCAGGCTAATGCCACAAAAATCGTTCTCAATTATTTCGCCACCATTCTCACGTTTGAGGGAAATTCTTTGGCCATTTTCCGCACTCCGACTTTGGCTAAGTAATGTGCCAAGACTTACGAGCATCATCAAATAGCAAAAATAGCGAAAATAGCAAAAATAGCGAAAATAGCAAATAACAAGAATAAAGTAAGGAAAAGCAGCACAAGTAATTTCAAGTTGAATTTTTAACGCTTCGCTATTGGTTCTGAGCTGCTTTCTTGGGGGCTGTTGTGGCAAGGCTTTGGAAAATCATTTTAAAGTGCATCGGTGGCACGAAGGTGGGGCTGTTGCAGCTTGCCAACCACAAAAACAATGCACAGAACCATTAGCTGCGAACTGAAAAATAAAAAAGAGGGAAAAAAGAATGGTGGGGGCAAATACGGGAACCACAAACATTAACCATCATTTTTATTTTCTTCTTATTTTGCTTTTCTCTCGAATTTTGTAGGCCAACATACGAGCAGCGAGCAATTTCTGTTATCTTTTGTAAATCATTTTGTTGCCACTCCGAGCAGTTGCAACCTGCATCTTGCATCTTGCAACGTGCAACGTGCAGTTGCTCATGGGGAAAAGAAGCTTACAGCTCCACTCCACTCCACTCCACTCCACTCGACTCGACTCAACTGGCAATTATTGTTGCTTAGATACCTGAATACCTGAATATGAGAATGAAACGACGTCCCTGGATTCGTTTTGAAGCGAGCATTGGAATTATAAGCCCAGTTGATAGGTAGATCACCCAGCTAAAATGACTGTTACCGTTCCATGCTGCCAACTTGTGTTGCCATCAAAACGTACCTGCAAAGAAAGAGGAAAACGCATTAGATATGTACTTGAAATATTCATAAAACTAGCTATAAGTAGCTACTAGTGCTAAGGAAACTGTTTAATTCGGAATCATGGTTCTTAGCCCGATAGTAAAATTCTAACAACTAATTGTCATAATCTTATTAGCAACCAGATTTGAACTCGTGTTGGACTCAATAACAATTTCTCTCGAGAATGAAAATGCGCGTGATAATTGCTATAATTTGAGTTCCCATTGGAATGGCGTTTATCAAGTAGGCATGCATTCCACGAGTTTTTCTTCTTTCGTCTGATTAAAGTGCCATAATCAAAACTTCATCACTGAACATGGCCTGATAAACGTTGTAATATACACTGCTCAAAAGGCCCTGCTGGCTGAATGGTAAGGAATGAGATGCTGAATGCTGAATGTTGAATGTTGTATGTTGTATGTTGAATGTGCTGAATGTAGCTGCATCTGCTGCCGGGTGCTAACAAATTGATATCTCTTACATGATGATGATATTTTTTGCTCGCCGCTAAAACTATTTACACATTGTTCACATGCAATCCGCTTATGTGGGCGGTGGGCGGTGGGTTGCAATGTAGGCGTGGTCGACAGCATGTGCAAGTTGTATCTGCATCTGTATCTCGAATGTATCTGCATCTGTGTACGCCTTCATGTATGCCCAAACGATTTCAGCTTTTGCCATTTTCGCTTCTATGGAAATCATTAAAAATGCAACTGAAACTGTTGGTGGTGTTGATGCTGGCGATAATGTTGTTGCTATGGCTCCTATTATTGTTGATATCGTTTGTTGAATGATAATTTCCATTACCACCGCCACCGTCGCCGCCGCCGCCGTCTCTGTGGATTTGTTACGCTCGGATGCGTTGCATCTTTTTTTGTTTCGTTCAGATACAGATTCAGATTCAGATACAGATACAAAGATAGTGAGACACTGAGGAGTGTGTGCGTTCAATCATTTGTCTGCCTCTTTCATGTCGGTTTCTCTACTAATTAATTCAAATTGACATTGAAACCCGGCAACAATAGCAGCTCAGCCAGCAACAAATTGGAAAACAAGCTTCTAATGATTAGTTGCATGCCTCCTCTTCGCTTTTTTTCTCCATTTTTTTTTTTTTTTGCAGCTTGCTAACAATGTGCAAAATGCTGTTTGCGTTGGCAATTCCTCTTCATCGTTTTCCGTGTCGTTTTCACAGCGTCTTGTATTTTTTATTGCCACAACTGCATTGTGGCTTCCTATTCGAATTGCTCAAGGCCGAAGCTTCGAGGAAGTCCAAAACTGAAGTGGCTAATTCGCATCGAGCGATTGCAGCGTCATTGATCAAACAAGGCGAATTTTTTGGGGGTTCCTAAGCCGCAAAATCCAGCACAAAAACCCGAAAGGCTTTAAGATTAATGGCACTTATATGCAAGGAATCATTTTTATTGACATGCTATAAATCTTGAATATATAGATTTTGTAAATTGCTGGCTACGTGTAAGTCTAAGTAATTTCCCCATTTCAGTTCAACTGGAATGAGTTCTGTGCCATAATATGTCTTGAAATGAGTAATTACTTGTGGGTTTTTCTCCCAGTGCAGCCCGTTAACCCAAATTGCGCCTAATGAAACATAATGGACACCTTTAAAGTAAGAAATCACCGGCACTCAAAACGAAAGCTCCGCAAAAGAGAATTTGGTGCTTAAAGCACTCGGCGGACTATAAAATGTTTATATAGGAATTCAGACGGCGTAATCAATAAATAGGTTTTCTATTTATGCAACATCCCCGAGACAGCGATGCTCCGTCTCCCTCTGGCCGCTCCCATCTCTGTCTATCTGGTGTGGCAGCAACAGCAAAAGCAAAAGCAACAGCAACAGGCAACTGGCAACATAACGGGCCCAAAGCGACCGACCGGCAACTTGTCATGAATACGAATATACCTACTATATAGATATAATATGGGGTTTGGGATCGGGCGGGGAAAGGGGCGGTGCCAGGGGAAGGGGCAGACTTACATAGTTGCATGTGGAGAGCACATATGTACATACATACTTGTATATGTATGTGTGCATACATATATTTTCTTATATTTTCCCCACTTGCTTTTCCCCCACCACTTTTTATTTTTTCTGTATTTTAATTTATGCAAATAAATTTCCACTTTGCACTGAAATCAAAATGAATTAAGTGCGAGTGATAGAAAAGTTGTCGTGTTGCAACAGAGTGTGCGTGTGTTTGAGTGTGTGCGAGTGTGTTTGAGTGTGTTTGAGTGTGTACCGTTGCTTGTGCCACTTTGAACGGGTTGAGATTTTCGATTTTTAATGCATTTATTTTTCATTATGTATATGTATGTAGATATCTCTTGCATATACCACACACATGCATATATGTACGTGTATGTATGTATGTATATCTTGGCCGGCCGGCTTCGATTGCTGTTGACATCGTGGCCAATGGTTTTTATGGCTGCAGCATGTGGTAGTTGTTCAATTTGTTGTAGGTGTCGGCATCTCGAGACTTGGCAAGTGCGTAAGTTGTGCGTTTGCCTATAGTTTCACACACAGATACTTTCATGTGTGTGTGCGTGTGTGCGTGCGTGTGTGTTGGCTGGGAAACTTGTTTGGCCCGCTGACCGATGACAACGCCTCAAAGTAGTCCAAGGTGCGTGAAATAAATTTTCCGAGACGCCTGTCCAACTAATTTGATTCCACTTTGGCCTCGTCGCGCTTTTCCTTTTCTGTCTTTTTTTTTATCTAACTAAACTCAAGTTCATTTGACATATAGATTGATTAACTGCATTTTTACAAACGAAATATGCAGCCTAATAATATTGTGTAGAACTGAATATGTGCAACTATGAATATTTAACTTGGTTCAGCACATACGATTTTGAATGAACTTTTATTCAAAGACCACAGATGCGAAATTCAGTTTAAAAAGCGCCTTTTTTTCATTGTGCAAATGTTACCCTTGTGGTTTTTGCCACCACCCCATAATTCGCCCACTTTGCATGACAATTTCGGTTACACTGTTGCACTGCGAATAATCTGCTGGAAATATATATACATATATATATGCTATATATTGTGAGCTATATATACGAGACGTCACGCCATCAACGACCACGCCCACATGGGCTGAGTCAGAAAAGTGCGGCTCAGCCTTTCGGATATGTAAGGAAAATTGCGTAAATTAGCATAAATTACGGGATAGGTTAAGTGGAAGTTGAAAAGCGTGTACGCAATCGCCTTGAAAAATGTGCAGCGGAAATTTAAGCATAAATTGCTGACCATGACGGTCAGGTGATGGTAATTGTGCAGGCCTAAGGGGGGGAGGGGAGAGGGGGGAGGGGATAACCCCGGCTGACCGCTAATTAAGTGGAAATTTATGGAATGAAATTACACCGCGCCTGCTGCCTTCGAACACGGTGCGAGCATAAAAATATGATTTTCAGCGACCGTGTTTGTATGTTGCTCCCTGTTGCTCCGGTCGCGCCAATTTTCCGACAGCAATTTGAATAAAATTGAATTAAATTCAACTTTAACACACACTCGCACACACTCGCACACACTCACACGTGGGCAGCCCAATTATTATGATGGCCCAAAATCTGAGGGATTATGCAACGATGACTGGGGCTGACTGGCGTTGGCTTAAGTTAATTTGGGGGCTTTAGACCTGACCACAAAGTAATTTACTGCATTCGGCTGCAATCGAAGTGGGCGGGGGTCATGGGGGGGGGGGGTCATTCCACTCTCCACATGCAAGCCGAGTTTTCAATTTCCGCAAGAAAATTGTAAATATTGGTCGGGCTTGCAAATGAACTGATGGAAACTGAAAATTGTATTACGCTTGTCATGTTCACAGGCCAATAAAGCTGTATAATTTTGCATTTTTTTTGTTTCTTATTTTTTTTTTTTTTTTTGAGTATTTGAACCAAGCGTGTAAACATCGAAGTTAATGAAATTGCGATCAACACTTTGTTTCGCTTGCAGGTGTAAACCATATGGAACAGGTATGCAAATGGAGCTGCATGGCCAGAGATTGTGCGACATGTAATTAAGTTGGGGAAATTAACGCATGATTTCATTGAATACCCATTGCTTCAATTGGTAGATACGCATTTGCATTCGAGCACACACACACACACTAATACACACTAAGTTAACGCGAAAGTACTAAGCACTTAAATAAGCTAGTAACAATAAGGCATTAAAATGGCATTAACAGCCAAGTATTCAGAGTCATTCAACCTGTGGCAGCCTTTTGTTTACTCCTACATTTTCTGAAAGGGTTTTGCTATTAATAAACAGTTCATTTTTCATAAACACCTGCCGGGGTTTTATAAAGCCCTAGTAGCTATTTCAGCATGCCATTTAGCTATTTAGGCATTGTCAGAAATGCATTATCTTAAGGTTATCGACATGTGCAAGTTAATCACGCTGGCAGCGTCGCGGAAAGTGAAACGGGGCCGTTGAAATTTGTTATTTAAATTTGAAATTTAAATTTATAACATATCGCAGCAATATATCGCCGGATGGGACAAATGCCGGTCAGCACTCAATTTACATACGTGCCACTCCACATAATTCATTTCGAAAATGCCATAGCGAAAACGCTGGGCGAAATCAATCTGTGTAGCATTTAACATTTTATCGCAGCTCGTAGATCTCCCTCCTCGTCGGTGGCAAACGAGGCCTTTAGGCCTTTAGGCCTTTAGGCCTTTGCTTAGGCCTTTCTGGCTTAGCTGCAAACTGGTTCTGGCCTTACGGCCACCCCGAAAAATGGTGAAAAAGCAAAACAACACGCTGCACGTTACAAATGAATTACGCTTTTCGGCCAGTTCGATACGTCGATCTGCCAAGCAAACCAGTTGGCGGCTCAAATTAATAAACTTGTGCAGGAAAATCAGTGGAAAATGTGGCACGGCCACATGCAGCTTACATGTACATATACATACAGTACAGTATACATACGAGTGTGTGTGCGAGGGCTAAAAATAGCCGCAATCTCGGTGACAACGCGGCGTATGCTTGATATGCACTTTGCGATAACTTCTTGGCCGCTCAAGTGAATGGGCCCGGCTTATTGTGGTGCTCCATCAAAGCGAATTTGCAACTTTTACGGCTGCTTGTTCGCTGTTTTGATTGAATTATGCGATGGCGCCTCCGCTCACCCCGAAAATATTTGATTTTTGTATGTTTTTTTCAGCCGCAGCAGCATTTGCGATTACCGCATATATATTTTGAATTTTTTTTTCTTTTTTTTTTTTGCCGTTGGCCTCGTGGCGCCGGCACAATTGCACAACAAATGAAAAACCGAAAGTGAACTTGCGACTTTCATTTTTTCCTTTTTTTTTCGACTGCTGCTGATAGTCTTAAGACGCTTAATTGTGTTCGCGTCAAAATTGTTTGGCTTAATTTACCCTGACAGCGCATCGGATGCCGTAGGCCCTGGAGACCACAGTGGAGCCTCATTTGCGGGTACCATAAGATACAATACGAACGCAAACAAGCGCATTCAGTAATACGGCTTATTTTTCCCGCCATTCCCAAGTGAAAGTCGAAAAAACTGTATGTTTCAAGTTCGTTCGCTTTTGTATGCGGAAGTTGGTGCGCTCAAAATGATTTGATTACGATTCAAACGCAAAAGCAGCAGCAACAACAGCACGAATGCATGAATTTGTGAAAATGCTTTAAAATGCTTTTCCTTTCCTTCTCTCCCTCTCTCTCTCTCTCTCTATCTCTCTTGCACTGCAATCAGTCGGTTGGCCAGCGGCTGTGAAAAATCGTTTGGTTTTGCTGACCCGGGCTGCCAACATCCAATTATGCTCAACTGCACTCGGTTATTGGCGGCATATTAAAAATCATTTAAATCGAAGAGCGAAACTTTTCCAGTAAAATGCTTTAAGCCACCGCAGAGCAAGTAGAAACCGCAATATGAATGCTGCAAAGCTGTGTATATTAATATTACTAAAGGCTTTTGTGGGAATTGCACAAAGCCGACCGGTGAAAATTGATATGCACAGCATTTAATGAATTTACAAGCCAGCCATGGCAAACAAAATACACTTGTATGCTATATTTGCCTTGGCTTTTATACGTGTACATATAGTACGTAGCTATAGTAGTAACTATTTGATACATTTGATAGCGAATGATGTCGAATCCCAGTCCTAATTATGCTGCTTTGCTCAATCTTGGAGCGGAATGCACCCGAAATGCCAGCAGAAGTCGACCGGAAGTTGGGCGCACAATAAATGTGACTGAATTATGATGTTTGTTGCCACCGCTGTTCCCGTTCTGGATGAGGTGGCATGTGGACAAAAGGGTGTGCCACTCATCCGGCGGAGAGTTGCAGGGTTGCGGGGTTGCAGGTTACGCGTTGCAGGTTAGTGGGTGGGGGCATGGCGAGTTGAGGCAAGAAGACAGGTGGTGGTTCATGTCATTAAGAGTGGCGCTGCGGTTTGCGTGGTGAAAATGTGTGTGGCAGAAAGGCAAGAAGAAAATTCCCGTTTCGGAAACTTTTGTGTCGACTTTTTCCCAATTCAAATAAATTAACATAAAAATACGGCGAATGGGAATGCAAGCACATGAAATGTGCGGAAATCCATGTGCGACACTTTGAACCCAATGCCCTATCACACGCACACACACGCATTTGTATACATACACATACGTACACATACGTACACATACTTTCTCATAATGAGACAGTGCGATATGAGAGCAAGTTATTGACAAAAGTCACGCAAATTGTGTGCAGCAAAATCGCATTAAATTTATGGCTGTAAAATATGTGAGAAATTGAAATGTTGAGCAGTAAAGTGACACCATTGCGTATGCGTAATGATTATGATTATTTGCTCGCTGCGCGCGGCATTATGCAATTGCATTTGTTAACTTTTATGGTTTCCACAAACCGATCAGCGCACCAAAGTCCCGCGGATGTGACCCAAATCCCGAATCCCAGTTTTGGCCATGCTCGCTTACCTGCAAGTAGAAGAAAAACAAACTTATTTAAATACGCAGTATTTTGTAACATTGTACGAGCTGCAAAAGTCCAGCAAAAACAAAAAAACACTGCAATTTATGATTCGTTATTATGCAAATTAATGTGGCAACAGCACAAAAACTGCACCGAACTCTTGTTTGGCCATGAAACCATTGCCGGCTACAATTATATTCAAATTTTCCGACTCCAAACTTTGCATTTGCCTTTCGGTTTTTACCATTTTTTCTTGTACACTGCCCGAAAGTTGCACATACATTGGCGTGCGGGTTCCGATGATTAAACACGCAACGGATTTCTGTGCGTTGTTTTCGACCCCCCAACCCCCCAACCCCTGAACAACTCTTGACATTTTTTAATTATCTGCATGTTTGCATACGAAAAATACTTCTTAATTGAATGAAAAGTGCGCGCACACAGTGGCGGCCACAAACTTATAACCATCTCCTCCCACATTCGGCGGTGGTGTGATGCATGATTATGATGGCAATTAATTAAAAAACACTGTGGCCGCTTGATTTGAGTGGTTGCCTTGGTGGTTTTGGCCTGACGCAACAAGTAGCCCGCGAAGAGGTGGCACGGGGAGGCGGGGTGGGCCAAAGGGGGCGTGGCAGCGGAATGGCAGTGGTTTAAGCCGCTTTCCGCCGGTCGTAATAATTAATTGTGCACTTCACAAAAGAGAACAATGTTGTTCGGAATTAATAACGCAAGCTAATACTTTCAAATAATAATACTAATACTTTAGCTATGCGTTCTAAATGTCAGCAGTTATTCATTTCGACTTAGAAAAGAGCAATGGTAGGGCAGTGTAATTATTTAAACTAAATGCTTCAAATCTGCAAATATAATTGTTAGGTTTAGTAATCTTCTTTTGCGTCATTACATACGTTATCATATGAGGCTTTCATGTTTTTCCCTTTATTCGCCATGGCTTTTGTGCAAAACGTGTCACTTTTATTGAAATAAAGTGTATTTTCACAGCCATTATCAGTCACGTAATTTTGCAACAAACTGCCAAACGTGCGATACTTTCAATTTCCGCTGAGAAGAGCTTAAAAAGAGATCAACTTTAAAGGATTTACAAGTGCAGAAAGCTGACACATGCATTTTACACACATTTCACATGCGACTGTGCAGTTAAAGATAAAATTTTTTGGTTTTGGTTTTTAATCTTACGAGTTCTCGTTAAGAATTCACGCAGCGAATTATCATCAACTTCAAATGGTGAATACTTATTTTTACAACATGAATAATTGGAATTGGAACTGATAAGAATAAGTACCATATTTTCTGAATAAGTAGTGCTTAAATTTCATTTCGCTATTGTTGCTTCGAAAGTGAACTCTAATAGATGTGCAAATAAAATGTAATTGCATTTGGCCGCTGATTTTGCATGTCTGCAGCCAGTTGAGAAGTTTATGTGTTTGAAGTTTAATGGCCTTAAGGTGGACTAATCGACTACGCTTCCCGCCCAGAAATGCGTTAAGGCTGGGCATACTCCTCCTCGTCCTTTGTGGCTGTGTGTCGATTGTTGCCTGGTGCCCAACTTCGATGTCAAAAACTGGATGCTGTCCAGTTGGCCAGCCGGCCAGCCAGTCAGCCAGTCAGCCCTTTGTGCGGCATTTCGAAGGCATATCCGAATGGGAATGGGAGTGGGAATGGGTGTGGGTATGGTTATGGGTATGGTGATAGGGATGTGGAAGGGTAAACCGCAGACCGGTTGCCGGGATCCCAGCATCGAGGGCCCAAGGAGGGCCCGAATCGCCGAAAGCCCGGTAGCTGGCCAACTGATTTATGCCCGGAGTTTCGCTTTGACGGCGAATGAGTTGGCAATGCGTTGGCCAAACAAAGAAGCAGCAAAGGCAAATATGTTTCAATCTCCCTGAGTGCCAGCCATCCCAGAGTCCTACCAGCCCACAAAAGCGAGCCCGGTCATAAATCAATGGCCAAAACATCTTGCGAATATTTTTGGATTGGGATGGGGCTTAATTATGTCATGCCCCAGACCAACGGGCTCAATCAATTCTCACCCAGCACGGCGGCAGAGTGCACTCAATTTTGCAATAGATTGAGAGATGCAGTGCCGCAAATCAATTTGCCACATCAATCTGCCGCCGTCGCCCGCAATATGAGCTCAATATTTATGGAGCGCGATTCGCGATTCGCCGGCAGATTGGGCCTAAATGGTCATAACTGGCTGGCCAGCGGGGTTGGCCAATTTGTTGTGTGTTTCTTGCTTTGTTTATGCGGGATCAGAGATAAGACCACCACCAGCGGACTGATAGATCCGATCGCCTGGTTAGCCGAGGCATTAGTCACCCGGCAATCTCAACTTAATTTTTGCGTGGCCACGGGGTTTTTGCAGATCCCCCGGTTCAATGGACCCATTTGCCAATAATGAGGGGATATCAACTTAAGTGGGTCAGTTGACAGCGGAAACCAAATGTTTTCGCCATCGTGTAAAGTTCATTTCATATTTGTCGCTTCACAATTAAACATACATATTTAAATTAACTGATATTTGTATACCCGTTACTTGTAGAGTAAAAGGGTATACTAGATTCGTTGAAGAGTATGTAACAGGCAGATGGAAGCGTTTCCGACCATATAAAGTATATATATTCTTGATCAGGATCAATAGCCGAGTCGAGCAATGTCCGTCTGTCCGTAAGTCTGTCCGTATGAACGCCTCGATGTCAGAAACTACAAAGCTAGGAACTACAAAAACTATAACACTATAACACTTTTAAAAAATTGTTAATTTTTATTACTTTTTTCCCAATTTCTACCGATACTGCAGCAAATGTTGGAATTTCTCGATTGCACTTTCACTAGCTGAGTATCTGGGGTATCTGATAGTCGGGAAACATTCTCTCTTGTTCAGTTTATAACGCCCCAATGAAATTATCATCCTGCAGTTCGGTAGGTCGGGTCGCCCTCCATTTGGGTCCGAGGGCCCTTGAATCAACTCAACTTTCTGCTGACCGCAACAATAAGCCCCTGACAGCTTAATTAAATTGCATCTTCTGCTGCTGACAATTGCATTTAAATTAACCACAGCCACTGAGAAATATAAATACGAGTCGAAAGCGCCCCAAACCAGGGCCAGATCAAATAATAATAACATTCCGACAGTCCTGCCAGGTACGGTAACTTAATTACGGCAGCCACAGATTGTTGCAGCAGTGGCGTTGGTGTCGCCACAAATATTGCACTACCTTTTTGGGGCTTTCGCTCAACGAGACATGTGTAGGGACTAGTTGTCAAATACAAAACAAAAAAACCAAAAAACTAAAAACAAAAAAGCCAGGGAACGAGAATTTTGTAGAGGGTGTAACGATGTGAAGTGCATACGAAATGATTCCCAGCAAACATCCTGATGCTGTTTGCCATTTTTCGCGCTAAACCGAATTTGAAATTCCAATTGCAAATCCATTTTCCGTGCGTTCCGCCTCACCTTCAATTATTCAAATAGAAAAAGAAACAAAAGGAAAGAGCTGAGAGAAGGCGAAGAAAACTACAAATTCAGCACACAGACACCAAAAGTTGGTGTGCCATTTTAGCATTTTTGCGTATTTGGAAATTTAGACATCGCCTTGCCTTTTCGATTTTTGCATACTGCACACTGCTTACTGCATATTGCTTTTGCTTTTGCTGCTCTGCCGTGTGCTTTCTGCTTTGTGCTTTGTGCTTTTTACTTTTTGCTTTTTTCAGTGGCCGCAGCAGAGTGTTGCCTGTAAAAGGAGCTGTTTGAGGTAATTCGAAACGCCTGCCAAATGACAACGGCAACTGAAACAGCAAAAGCAACAGCAACAGCATTGTTTATCGTTTTCGTGTCGACTGTGTTTGCTTTGCGATTGGACCAATCCTCTGACCCACTTGCTCGCCATTTCGTTCCCAAAGTCCGGACTTGAATGAATCATTTTTTTTTTTGGGGTCTTATCTGGCAAGCGGTACGCAGTCGCTAATCACATAAATTAGGGTCGTGGCCTCCGCGAAGTCAAAAGTACCAGCCAGGGCATATATCTCCACTTTCAAATCTGTGACGCAGAAAAGCAGAAGAAAAAAAAAAGGGAAAAGCGGAGAGTGCACATTTGACCCATAAATTAAGCGTAATAACTTTCGAATTTCGGCATTGCATTGGCATTCTCGGTTTTCACTTCAATTACGAAACTCTGCGAGGGAGCCCTCCACAAAAGCCCTTCAAAAAAAAAAGGGCCAGATGCCCTTCAAAGGCAGCCAGAATCACCGGCATATATGTATATATCTATATGCCCCCCCTTTTGGCCCCCAAAAAACGGAGTCATCCCGAAGCAGAGAAAAAAAAATTAAATAAAAACACTGAAAAGCGAGAGAAATAAACCGGTTGGGTGCTATAAATTCGGGAATTGCTTTTGACTCACAGTTTACCGTTAAAGTCCAGGGAGTGTATGGCTTGGTTATAAATCTGATATCAAGCCATTATATTCCACTGAAGTTCATTGATTTAATGCCTTCAGCCCTGAGCTCAATAAACCCCATGAATAAGGTAACAGGAATTTTCGGTTTAATATATCGTCGGGCGCCATTTATTATGAAAACCTCATGAAATTCCATTATGGTTCTCACACAGTGTTCCTAATAAATAAGTGTGTTAAATAAGCAAAAGTTAATGAAATAATTGCAGCGGAGAAAAAAAAGCAGAGCGTAAAACAAAAGGGCCAAACGCATAAGGCCATGAATTTCTTAACTGCCAATTGATTGATGGCCGCGTGTTGGTTTAATTGCCCACCCATACACCCATACACCCATGCACCCATACACCCACACACATACACCCATACACAATATAACCATAGAGGGCCGTGGCAATTGATTGACATATCGCTCGGCAGTTATCGCATTGGGAAATGTAGAAGTGCGCACGCCAACTTGTTGCCGCTGCAATTTGGTGGCAACAATGGCGCAAGGCGGGGCAGGGTTGCCAGGGCTGCCAACGGGCACGCACAGCTGGCCAGGGTTTCCGTTTATGGTGCGAGTTCAAATACGGCTATCACACTATCACAAATGAAGTTTATCCACTGCGTTTCCATCGCGGCGACAGGGAAATAAAGGATGTTGTTTGGACCATGCCGATGCCTATTGAAAATGTCTTTACAATACTATTGTAATTTGATACTTGGCATCAAAATAATAATTTGCATTACTACTGTTTAGTTGAACATTATCCCTATTGAAGTAAAGTGCATAATTTAAGTTAGGGGTTTTTCCCTGGTGCTAAGAGCCCATTAAGTTTGCAATCTTTCTTCCTTTTCCGCACCAAACTACGAAAAACGCAGGCAAATTTCATTTGAAATAATGAGCGAGAGCTAAGCTCACGTTTTGCCATTAGCATTTCTGCAACTTACAGCCGTTTTCCATTTCCCTCGATTTTCCAGTCAAATGGCCATTGTCTTTTGGCCATTTGGTGGCTGTAGCTGTGGCTGCGTTTTCCGTTAGCTTAGGCCCATATTGCATTGTTTGATGATTTCTTGGTTAATCATACTGCAATCGGAAGCCAAGTTTATGTGTGGCTGGCCATCACGTGCGTAAGATCAATAAAAATCCAATTAAAATGCAAAAAGTTTCATAATTATGGCCAAAGCGATTGAGCAGATGAAGTCGAGGGTTGGGTTGGATGGAAAATAAAAAAAAAAAAAAGGAAAAGTGAAAACCCCCTGGGGTAATAGAGAAATGGCCAACTGCAAATGCAATAAAACAAGTTGCAGAGCAGAAAGAGAAAAAGAGAAAAAGAGGCAACTTGGAATGGGGTAACAACTTGAAGCTGAAATTTCGCGCACTTTGTTGCAGATACTTTTTGGTTTTTGCAGTTTTTGTTGTTTTTGTTGTTTTTGCACTGACTTTACACGCAATTCGGTTTTTAAACTAAGTTGCTGCCGCTGCTGCTTTTAACAACTGTTTTATGCTGTCGATTGCAGTTAAAATTAAAATGGAAATGGCTTGTAAACGACACGCTAAAAGACATTATGCATTTTGCACAATTTTCGCTTTTTCGCTCTTTGTTTTCAGTGCTTTAGCATAAGAAACAAGTTAAGAAGCAGCCGAAGAAAAAGCGAAAAAACCTTTTAAGTTATTTCAGCTTACTTAATGGCAACATAATTTATGGATCGCAGTTGGCTTGCCTTTTATGTTAATTGCAGCGTGCTAAATAAATACGAACAGCATAAAGAAACTTTCCATTTTCTAAAACTAACTTTAAAGCAGTTCTTAGCTTCACTGACCCCTGATTGCTGCATGAAAAGAATGTATCTCACTTTGGCTTCGGCTAATTAATATAAATTTCATTTGGGATGAGATTGACGGCACTACAAAGGCGGGATAAACAAAAGCCTTCTTTCAGCTGAAACTTAATACGATTTCAAAGGCACAAACGGCCCTGCAACGGAGGCAACTGCAATCCTGCCACTACCACTGCCACTGCCACTGGCACTGCCACATCCACTTGACAAGCTCGCCAAGCTGGCCAAGTGGCAAAGTGGCCAAAAGCAAGGAGTGGGGCACACTTAGCCCACAGACTTACTTGCCTGATGTTGTCATAAAGAGCGGTTAAATAGCAAAGCGAAATGCGAGCTTCACAAATGGGCGCTTCACTTCCCCAATAGCCGGGGTAAACAAACTCGATGGAGACTTACGGGGAAATGAACTCGTTGGCCAGCAGAAGATGGCCATTGGATACCATTGGATAGTGGCTGAAAGTCCAGGCCAGAAAAGAGTGCTTTTAATGGGCTCCCAAAATCAAAGGCAACTTGGATTTGTGAACATATTCAGTCTAATTACCTTGCTAACACACTTTTCAACTGTCAAATTAAAGGCAAATTACATATTTGACATTTATGACTCTGGGTTTTCTTCTTCATGGGTTTCAAAAGCAGTAACTTCCATTGCCAAGTGGAACCATTAAAACGCCATTAAAATTGACGTCACTTTCGTTGACTCTGAAAACTAATTTCCATCATCAGGGTTAAGTAGCTAAGTTGCTTTTGGTAGCGCGATTTCCAAAACTGGGCTAACCAATTTCAGGGCATTTGAAAATGTTACTTTAATTGATTTGTGTCGAGAGTCAAGAGTTTCAATAATAGATCTCAAGTGGATTTACATGCCAGTTGTCAGTTGCCGGGAAAAGCTTTTGCATTTCTGACAGCGATAAGGAATTGATGGCTTTTTCCTTGTGAACTCAAATTACTGGCATTTACATTTTAAAGACTTTCTGGGAATGCAGGTCATTAAATTAGTGAAACTACTATGTCTCCCCATTTCAAAGAACTTATAAATAGACAAACTCATTTTAAAAATAGTTCTATTGGGTCTTTTCGATTTAATTGGTAGCTTCAAAAAACTGTTAATAATATGAAAAAAACTCTAGTTGTTACATTTGCTTAAAAAAAATATAAAAATAAAAACCATGCATTTCGCAGTTATTTTGAATTTGCAGCCAAGCTAGTTGGGAAATAAATCCAACTAATTGTGCATAAAAAAATGTAGGCAAAAATAGCTGAGAGCGGCATAAAAACAGTACAAATTCACGTACGCTAAAAATTAAAAAGCGTTAAATTGCGAAGAGCGGCAATGCTCGAAAAACAATGCAATGCAGTGCAATAAAGGCGCACCAATTTCCACATATGACGACAGCAAACTGCAACTGCGAATGCAACTGCAACAACAGCAGCAGCAGCAACAACAGCAACAATAACAACAGTATAGCGTTTATTTATGTAAAGGTCAATTTGCAATATTTGCGCAAGGTTAGGCACACACGCTCATATGCGAATGTGTGTGTGGGGTGATCGAGCTAAATGAACGATGATTGCGGGAAGCGCTACTCTATGCAACTGTAAAACTGTGGAAAACTGTGGAAAACTGTGGAAAACGGTGTAAGACTATGTTAAAAATGGGCAAATAAATCAGCGAGGGGAAGCGAGATTAAAGTTCAGCCCCATAACTACGTGTATAATCATAGGACCCTTGCAGGTGCCATTAGGTGTCCATTTGGAAATGGCAACCGCCAAATGACATTAAGAGGAATTCCAGCTGACAATGTCGAGCGGATTAGCCGTGTGTGCAAAAATGCACTCAAGCCGCCAGCCTTCCGCCATTTCAGTCTATTTCAGTCCATTTCTTGGTGGGTGAGTGGCTGGTTAAGTGGGTGGTTGGGCGGTTGGGTGGTTGGGTGGTTCGGTGGGTGTGGAGGTCACCGTGCTCATCATCCTTGGCCAAAACGAACAAAAAAACAGCAAAACAAAACACCGGCTTCAGCAAACTCGGGCAAAAACGTGCCAAAATCGGTTTGAATGGCAAATGCTAGGCGAAAATAAGGGCGGATCAAGAAGTTAGTTGTTTCGCTTCAAAAGTGTTAGTTCTATTGATTAAGTGTAATTACAGGGTATTTCTAAAGTCACAAGTTATAGGAAGAAGATAACAATATGACGCGTAATCTTGTCAACAAATTTAAAGGATAAGTTGTGTATTATATAGTTGTTGGTTAATTATAAATGAATTAATATGAATTTCTATCACAAAAATCCCAAATAAAAAGAGAGTTAAAAATAAATCTCTAAATTGGCGCTTATAAAAATTAATTAAAAATATTTTTCCCACTTTGTTTCCTTTCACATTTGATATGTTTTCAAGGGGCTGATTTGCTCATCGCGAACTGCAGAGGCAACCCTCTCGCATGCATAGATGCATTTGCATAGCCAATGTCAGTTCCATTTATGCCATTGGCTCGCCTTCGTTTTGCATTGCCGTCCGTTGTTGCCCCAAGGTTGCATGCACCATATTATGCCATACTATGGGGGTGCGATCTTGCCGCTAGTTTGTTTTTTTTTTGTTTTGTGCTTGCCACTGATAACCGCAACCCATCGACTAATGATATGTAGGCAACCGCCAGACTTCTGAGACCTGTGCACCTGTGCAGCAAGTATCTGAAAATTCAGGCGAGTGTGTTGCATCAGCGAAAAACCAGCTACAAAAACATGACAAACAATTAAAAATGCAACTTTTGTGAGATTGTTGTTGTTCTGGTTTCGTTCCGACAGGTACTTGTTGTTATTTTTGTTGTTTTTACACACTTACACTTACGTAAAAAACAAAAAACAAAAAACAAATGCCGGCAATAGTTGTTAATTTTACTCGTTGGAAGTTAATAGTTTTATTTTCGTTATCATGACAGTTGAACGCAAATAGCGCAGACAGCGCGGGGCGCTTGTTGCACAACTTTTATATGAACAAGCTGCGCGTGTTGTTTGCATTATTTACTATTTGGTAGTAGTGTGCTTGTTGTTACTACTTTTCCTATTTTTCCTATTTTCCTATTTTTCCTATTTTTATTTCCAAAACAACTCTTGACCGAGACTGCAACGCAGGCGTACCCAATTGGGGTTTAACAAATTTGGGGGCACTTTACCTTTGCGAGTGCCAAAATAAACATCAAGTTAAACTTCATGGCTCAAAGGATGCTTACCTGAAAGTAGAAGAGAGAAGACGGGCATGAAACATTTATTTTGACTTCCATATGCGCAGCGTAAATATTTTACTAAGGCCAACTGTATTGACCATCTCCAATGGAATTTGGAAATATACGAGTACAGAATACAGCACCATTTGTATATTTATGTTTTCCCCTTACGCAACTCTTGGTTGCCATGTAAAGACACGAGCGATAAAAAACTTTGACTGAATATCTGCCCGATATATTGTTTGTACTGCCAAGTTTCCGCAGCCCATTTGCAGCTACATACATACATATCTAAACACAAACGAGAACTCCACAAAATGCTGTCTAATACAATTCACCTTGAATAGCAATGAAAACGAAGGGGAAAAACTAACAGAACTTGCACAAAACTGATAAAGAGCAAAACCAAAAAACCAAAGAAGAAATGTGGAATTAAACAAGTATTCAAAGAGTTTGAATTGAAATTGAAATCAAGTAGTCGAGATACATACTTGTACATATTCCGAATATTTCCGAATGACACCATACACAATCAACAATGTTAAAATGGACCGCAAATGGGAAAAGTATTTCACATGTTATTTATTATGAGTTTAGTTCGTTTTCGCCAGCAGTTGAAACTAAAACCCATATGCCACAGAAACCCCAACCCTGCCCTTTAGCATAATGCCAATCAACTATACACACACACACGCACACACACACACGCACACAATGACAGCCTAATTTATGAAATTAACAAAACGCACAGTGGCCGCGATAAAAAACAGGCTAACCAGCTACATAAATAAATAATAAAATAAACCACAAGCAGCCAAAAAAAATAGAACATGTAGCATGGAGCATGGGCCCTTATTTATTTACAGTGAGAACATTTCGTATGGCGCCCCAATCAGCAGCTCACCAAAAGGTGATAGTGTGTGCCCGCCCGGTGGGCGTTGGGAACGTTGGGGGCGTGGCAGATCGGGGGCAGAGAGGCACACGAGTGCCGATGTCGGTAATCAACCTTGAATTCGTTTCATAAGCGCCTACACACCACAAAACAAGCCGAAACCCAAACCGAAAAAAAGCTCCGACGAAACTATGTAAAATGGCATTAGAATCGCGAGATACTTAGCGCTGAAAGCCAGCAGCTTCCACGCCGAAGCTATAGATATAGATATTTTCATATCAAATTTACATTTTACCAACATGCCCGGATTTTCAAACGGTGATGTCGTAACAAACTTGTTTCCTTGTTGGTTTTTTCTTAAGTTTTCTGTAGTGGCCTGCCACTCAGGTAAAATCGGACGTCACACGCATCGAGTTTTCTGCTCGAAAATGAAAAAATGGAAAAAATGAACAAAATGAAACTATGCTGTGGCTCTCGCAATAAATAAAATCAACATAATTCAAACATAATTCTGAAGCTCAAGCAAGAGCACGTGATGGCCGCATGCAAAGTGAGCTAAATATATATTTATCTGTTTTTTGTTTATTTGTGTGTCTGTGCGACTGTGCGACTGGACAGGCTAGTTGAACCAATCTCGAGTTTGGCCAAACTTTGGCTTCGTGTTTTCCTATTGTGGATGGAAATGTATGAGCCAGAGCCAGAGCCGTTTTGTTTGATTGTCCAAGGCTGTGCATTGAAATTCAAGGCGTGCCGTCACTCATTAAAATTTATCTACGTCATAAATTGCCCAACAAAAAAGAGAGCCCACCAAATTATGCATGTTTCATGCAAAGCTACCATTTACCATTTACCATTTACCATTTGCCACTTGCATGGTCGTTGTAAAAATATTGGGCAACGGTGCGTATGAGCGATATCTGCATTGTGCTGATGAAAACATCCGAAAATACTAACTAATTGTACTGCCACACAAATTAAGCCCATTTTAATTGCACATTTTAACTGATGCTCCGGATTAGCAGCGACAGACGAAATTGTATGCTAATTGAATGAAGAACTTTCCCAAATTAAACCCATACAACATAAATGACAGGCATGAAAGCAGATTAGCATTGCTTTTGATTTTCTTTACTCTCTGCCGTTTTCATGTCATTGCTCTAAATTCTCCGATTCGAGCAGTTTAGTTTGTAAATATTTTGATGGCCTGATGGACAAAGTGCCACTGAGTGACTGATTGACATATTTGCAATCTTGCATTTGATTTGCAATTGTTATGGGGCGCAGATTGAAAGTTCAGAGCGAGTGCCAAAATATCACTTGGGGCCTAATTAATGGCAAAGAGCAGTGGAGAATGTCCAAATGTTTAGACAGCTGTGTTTATGGAAACAGTGCTATTTATTTGCATTTTCGCCCAAAACAAACCATATTTGTTTGCCAGCAATTTGAAAGATACACATAAAAATCTTTATTTATAATTTATATCAAGATGGCATTATAACCATTTCCATGCCGTTAATTCTGAAACTTTTTTAATGCACTTTACAGTTGTATATACAAAAAAAACACACACTATTATATCGCTCGCTGCATTTGTTTTTGCAAAAACAGAACAGGCAAAAGGCAACGAGCAGGTTAACTAAAAATAAGCTCATTTATTGCTGTATTGCCTCCGTGTTGCTTTTGTTTCACCATTTTTGCTTTGTCTTCCGATGCACTGAGGAAAACGCAGCGGAATGGGTGCGAGTGCAGCGGCGAATCCCCGTTCACCTTCCGCAGGCGGTGGCAAATCCCCGCCCCAACCCCTCCGCCCACCCCCTTAAAGCCATCTCAATGCCAACGGCTTAAAGCTCAAAGCCTATCCGAGTTGTTTCTTGCCATTGCGCTTATTTTGTATCTCAGCGATACATTTTGTTGCTCTTGCTTTGCTTTGCTTTTGCTTTTGCTATGGCCACTTGCAGTTGTCATTGCGGTTGCCGCTTGCGCTTGGAAAATTGGGTTATTGGGTCATGATTCAGTTCGAAGCAATAGCATGCCAGCCACAGCACAACACAACACAACACAACACAACACAATCGCCTCGATTTGTTTTTCGTTTTTGCCAGCCAGCCAGCGAGCGAGTGAGTGGGCTGTCAACAAAGCGAACTTGTGGATACATTTTCAGCTACTGTTTGCCGGCTGCAATTTAAACACGAATGCTGCCCCCAGACTCCAGCGAACTCATCGAAATCCCAGTCCCAAACCCAATACCAATCCCAATTCCAATCGCCATTCCATACCATCCCCAATCCGAGACCCAGTCAGAGTTTTGTGTGCCTCGCTTTGTATCTTTCTAATTGACTTCCCTCTTTTGTCTGGCCATTGTCAGCGATGTTGTCGTTTTCATTGAAGTTGCTGCTGTTGCTGCTGTTGCTGCTGCAGCTTGCTGCTGATGTTGCTGCTGCTGATGTTGCTGCTGCAGCTTGCTGCTGCTGTCGTCGCTGCTGTCGTCGTTGTTGGGGCAACACTTGACACTAATTAGGCCACTCTTTGTGCGCCCGAGCTTGCCTTGCATTATCTGCAGCTGAGCTGAGCTGCCGCTCTATGCAAATGTTTCCTCCTCCGTTCGCCTTTCAATTAGCTGCCATCTAAATATGTATCAGAGCATATTTACTTGGCACTTGGGTCAGATAAGCGCTATATGCATGCACTGCACTGTACTGCCTATGAGCATGCACATACATATATATATATGCACAGTATATATGCACATAGGAAGAGAATCGAAATAGTTCTCATCGAGTGCGAGGTGCAAATAAACTACGCAGCTAAAAATACAAACAGATACAGTATCTCAATCAATTCTATTATGCTCGACTCGCAGTAAATCACTCGCAGACAAATTGATATTGTAATTTTCTCAGCTCGGAGCATCCAAACAAATTCCTGTACACTGAAAATCCATCTAACACGGATGGAAGAATTCTTCCAGCATTATTTCCTATATTCATTTGTTGTATTCGCAATTCTCGGCGCGATTTTCTCGGCGTGCATCTAGTGTGCCATTGACCAACATTTTGCCACCGCCTTCACGGCTAACATGTAAAATCGTACAAGTCTAGAGATGAGAATAAGAAATGGACAGGAGAACGGAGGACAACATGGGCCATAAATTTCAATCAAAAAGTCTGCCAGCAGCAATTAAATTGCGCAATTTTCGCCCTGCTTTTTTTTACGACCAGAGAATTTTTTCGGCTGCAATGAGAATTTGATTTTCTGGCTGAAAGATTGAGACCCGGCATTAATAAACATATATCTATATATATATATATGTATATTCAAATTATGTGGGTGATGGATGGCGTCGATGGGACTTGGAAATAATTCATCTGGGAAATGCGAAAAGCAGGTTATTATTCACACCCTGCAACCCAGCAGTTCACAGTGATTTGCCCAACTGCAAATAGATATTCATGGTGGAAACATCACATCACAGGTACACACTGAACGACTCACAATTGCATAATGACTTTCGCAATTGCCACATTAGCATATCAAATATTTCTGTGGGCGTCTCGCATAGTTTGTAGCTTTTTTAGTTTTTCGAGCTGCCCCCGAATCGGAATCGGAATCGGAATCAGAAAACGAAAACATAAAACATAAAACACACATTGTAGCACTGACACCAAATAAATTTGCAACTAGAAACTGCAGCTTTTGGACTTGGCTTTAATTTCGTTTCCATTTTTTTTTTTAGTGCGACAAGGCAAGGGGCTAAATTTGTTTCCCAAAAGCGTCTAAAACCGGGGAGAAGCTGCCAAAGTAGCACACGGCAATTTTTGTTTGCTTTTCGAGCTATTTCGTGTATGATGCAAACAAAACGAAGCGAAATGTAGAAAAACAAAAATACAAAAAGCCACAGCGAATGCAGCCAGCCAGTGACACACTTAACTTCCAAGTTGGTCACCCTGTCGGCTACGCAATATTCGTGATTCGCACTGCATTTGGAATTTAAAGAGGCACAGATATGCATGCATGTGTGTGTATGCTCAAAGGAAGCACTTCAGTGCCACTCCCCTTCTAAGCACGAACTCAATCAACTTCATGTTTTGATGATATCTGCGTGCCCCCTTCCCTTACCCTTACCCTTACCCTTACCCATACCCCTTCGCATTCCCATTCCCGTCGAGAAATGTATGTCATAATTTCGCCTGGCTTCTGGTCCCTGGCTTGTTTGTTCACCCCGTGTTTTCGGCTTGTTTACTTTGGGAATTTGCATGCAGCGCCTGCCGTTTTTGGCCATAACAACAAGTTTGCCCTGCCGGCATCGAGCCATTTGACCCATTTCGCCTGCCAGCCGAGTGAAACATTTTGTTTGGTTCGAGCAACTGGGTCAAATGGGGCCTATGGTCGCCACCCCCTAAAAACATTGATTAATCAATCCCTTCCCCCCTCCCCCCGCCACCCGCCCCCAGCTTTGATCTTTTAGCCCGCCGTCGGGCATTGTAAACAGAAAGCTAATAGATGATGGAGTTACAATCACAGGCAGCTGACAGCTTCCCAAGAAACCGCCAGTTGGGTTATTTCGTCATTGGCCGAATTGACGATGGACGATGGTCAACAAACCTGGGAAGCACCCGGCAACCAAAACTCGACTCAAATTGCTTCCCAGTCGAGTCATTGTCTCATAGTTATTTTTTGGTTATTTATATATGTATTTGTTGTTCCTCGTTTTCTCAGTCGAGTTTCTTGACCGAAAGACCGGCATATTTTTGGGACGAGAGCCTAGAGTTAAATTAAATCTGACACGCATCCAGATCCAGAGTTGACTTTTTATGACGGTTTTACCATTTAATGGACTTCTTCTTCATTTTCATAGTCTTACACTCGTATGGTTTCTGTTTTGATAGCCGGCTACTCGCTTTTTGGTATTTTACGTTTTGAATGGCGTTTCGAAAGAATTCCCCAGCACAAGATTGGATTCAAATTACGATTTTTAGGCTTCGTTGGACGCCACCACACACACACACACACACCAACCAAATAAAAAGGAACCAAAAACCCGCAGACAGAGAAAGCGAGACAGCGCGACTGCGTTAGAGGGAGAGGGAGAGGTGCAGAGACAGTGGTAGAGGAGGCACAAGGAGCGAGTTCGTTTGCCTCACGTTCAGAGCAGCCACCACCAAGTTTGTTGACCTTCATCAAAATCTGGCGAGGGCAACAGGCAGACACAACTCTGCCGCAGACCCGACAAAAAAACATTATAATAATAAAACAACGCAAAGGATCACCTGTTGCTGCAGCTGCTCGCCGAAAGAGATGGGCATATGGCGTGCGAGAGAGACGGCGCGAGGGTGAGGTTAAACACAAAGGGAATCGGTGGAGGACTAGGATTCCTGCACTTGTCTGGCACCCAAATTTGTTAACAAAAAACTGAGATAAATGGATTAAATTGATAAAAGAAAAACATTTCCAAGCACAATACAAATCCGGTATAACAGTTCTCAAGAACTGTAAAAATGTATGATATAGTTTTCCGTTCAAAGGCAAGTGCCAAATTATGCAAACAAAAACGTCACACTCCAATCAAAATCTACTCAAGGCTCAACTGCAATCAGTTTATTCGACTCACAAATTATTACATAATTCCATAATCGGCAATCAAAACGAAGAAGCGGAGAGCAGAGGAGAGGAGAGGAGACAAGTGCCAAAGACTGCAGCTGGAATTCCAAGCGATTTAAACAGCACAATTACGGGCGATTTAAAACGCACTCGACGGGCGCAGGAGGCAGCGGAATCGATAATATGTAAATGCGTTTGTTCCCCTGCCGAAATGAACCGAGAAAACAAAATACAAAATACACAAAACGCAAAACAGAAACAGAAACAGAAACAGAAACACTGCGACCCAAACAGTCGAAATACTCGAACGGGATCAACGGCACTGCTTCCCGAAAGTTGAATAACCCAAATGGGCGTATAAACAAAATACCAAAAAACCAAAAAAAAAAAAAAAATTAATCTGAAAAGGAAAAAGTAGAAGCAGCGGTAGAATGTGTACAAAAATGCAGAAGCAAGTAGCAGGGAAAATAGGTGGGGGGCGCGGGGTATCATTATGCCACTAATAATTCCAAGACCTACATATTAATGCATAATGAGTCACAACTGAGCATAGCTTACTACGAGTATCGCAATGAGGCGCCATGAGTAATACGGAGTTCTCTGTAAGATGATCAACAGCCCGATGATGAAACTTTGGATGAACAAGCACATCGATCGGTGAGCACAGCACACATATGAATGTATATATGAGTATAACCCCCAGACGAAGAATTTGGGGACAATAAATGATAGCACAGCGTGGGGCTTACCCTAATATCACACAATCAACTTGGCTGCGTTTCACATTTCAGCAGCAGCTATGCTGCTCCCCTATACTTTATATGCACATATTATTGAGCATATCCAGTTGCATTTCCTATGTACACATACATATTATGTACAAACATACATACATGCGTACATCAAGTACACCCCCTTTCGATGCGGATTGGTTTCGAAGGACCAAAGCCGTCCCTTTATATCATTCATGTCTCAATACGGATCTGGGAATTTATGCGAGAGTTTCCTGTTTCAATTAAATTTTATTCGAGGCGATAAAATTTTACGAGTCTTCATTGTAGCGCAGAATAAGAGGAAAAATTGTCAAGAAAATGCCAATGGTGGTATTGGTATTACTATCTGTTTCTCATTTGCCACATTCGCAATTGCTATGCGCACTTCTTTTTGCTTCGTTTGTGGCCAAAAACTTTTGGCAAAAAAGTAACTGTTATGGCAAGTGCTCAAGGAATTTCTGCATTGCTTCAATTAATATCTGAATGGGAAACGATGAATCGATGAAATGACGACGTCATCGCAAGCAACCCCAAGTGACTAATGCGCCGGCGAAGTGAGTGTTCTATATTTATCCCGTGACGTCGTAGGCCCACGTTTATGGCCCACACAAACGCCCATCCGTCCATCCGCCCACGGGTAAGTGAAAATGGTATGGAAAATGGATGGGCCTGTGGGTGGTGGGTGGTGGGTGGTGGCAGGCGAAAATGGCCGAGAGGCAGGGTCTTGGGACATTTGGCAACTAATCGCCTCGTAAATACGGCACTGCAATGGAACTTGCACGGATAATCCAGTGGCGACTACAATGCGAAAGGCAGAGCAAATAAAGCAGGGTCAAATGAATCCGGCCTTTTCGAAAGTGTGATAAGCACTCGGCGGGTAAAACGCTACGTAAGCAAACACTCGCTCGCTCGCCCGCTCACACCGACATTACGTATACGCAGCGAGCAATGATGACGACACAAATTGAGAGGCAGATGGCAGTGAAACGGTAGCATTGTCACTGGCCAGGGGCGTACTCGCCTGCCAGCATGGAGCACTGCCCATGGCCGGCTGCCAGGGAATCTGCATTAGTGGGTCAACCCCTTTTCGAGGGACGCCCCTGTCAACGCCCCTTCGGAATTTGTATATGGCCAAAATGTAAGAAGTATGCCAGAGAGCCAGACAAAGCAAAGGCAATGAAGCGAATTTGATTGTTATGTGAGGTGAAAACTGTCAAAGTCAAGACAAAGGCGGGTTTAGTGATGTGAAATGGAACGGTGGGTACATTTAAACCATTTATTGCTTATTTTTGGACCACAGAGGGAAACCATTTATCTACATATATTTGCATTACTTGTAAGTAAATGGTGTTGATAAAAATCTATTCTAATATTGTTGGTTTATTTCTTCTCTCATTATCTATTAATAAATCGCGTTTTTGTACTTCTGACAATGCTGGATCTTCCCCAATCTATCTGGTATCCGCTTTAGGTACAGTACCCACCCCATCGCTGTGTGGGCGGCGAAGGGAGAAAATGGGCGTCCCTATTTGGGTTGTTTTGCATGCTGCACGAAACTCATTCAAGTTAATTTAATCGCGTAATTTACGCATGATTGGCATCGAAAACGCGTGAAGACATCGGCCGGGTGTCGGCTCAAAAGCTTCTTCTTTCCCCCCCTCATCTCCCCCATCCATTCCATTCGCTTGGCGGTGTAGCTTTCGAAATGTAAATAAACGAAAATAGAGACCAAATGTTGGGTTTCCGGGAGGGGTGGGGGGAGGCGGGGTTTTGGGCGATGACGTCGCCATCGCGCCTACGCGACCGAGGGAAAAATGAAAAGAAGAAGCCTCGACATAAACAAAAAAAAACGACCGATTCCGAAATACATACAAATACACGCACACATACATAGAGAAGCACAGAAAGGGAGAGGGAGCATAGGGCCCAACATAACGGTGAGAAAACAAAATGGCGACCATATTGCGTTGTAGTTTTTCGGAGCTTGGGAGGCTGCCATTTTGTTTTTGGCGCCATCTCACCCCCACCCCGCTTCTCTCTCTTTCTCGCCGCCGGGTGCGTAAGTTTCGTGTTTTTTTCACCGTTTTTTTTTTTTACTTTGGCGGTCCAGCCGGCTGGTGGATTGACGGATTGACTGGCCGACTGAATGAATAAATGAATGACTGAATGACTGAATGAATGAATGAGAGTCTGGCAGACGCTGCATTCGAAATGCGGTAGAAAGTGGCCACAGGCGGCCGCTCGGCGGTAGAAAGTGTGAAGTCTTCAACTTTGTTTTTGCCAGCCACCGGTATTATGTTGGTATTTAGCAGCGATTTAGATATGGATTAAAGCACAGTCGAAAAATAATTCCATTTGCTGGTCTAAAAATATATATTTACTATCATCATTTTAGTGATTAACATGAAATAAACAGCAAAGCAATCGGTACTAAATCTCTTTAGATGAGAACAAAAAATATACCTGATATTATTATCAAGTTATTAAATCCTAAGCTGCTAAAAGCAATCTAAACTTGAATAAACATCGTAACTTAAGTGGCTTTGGTGGCCGTTACCACACAACTCTTTTTTCCTCAAATGCAATTATCCCCCAAATCAACTTTCATAACAGTGGACTTGCAATGGATCTCCGTCCTCCATACAAACCACAAACTGGGGGATTCAATTGACCATCCGAGGAGAACTCGTCCGTCCGTCCGTCCATCTGTCCGTGATAAGCCGCATACGATAAGCGTGCAAGATTTACTATCGCCTTGCTTTTCAGGGATTTCCAGCTTTGAAATGTGCCTGCCACTTGAGCTGCGACTTCGGATCGGCAGCTGCCGTTGATTCCCCCCGGGTGCAAGTTGCTGCTGTCAATTGCACATCAACGCCAAAGGGGTTGCGGGGGGGATGGGGTGTGTAGTGGGGGCTGTGGGGCAGGAGTGGCGGATAGTGGCAACAAATTTGTGAAAATCAACTCAACTGCTCGCTGCGGCCACCCAGAGACTAACCAGCACATAGACCCCATATATCTTTATATTATTCAGCGCAATTTTTTAATATTGATAAATACTTATGCATTTTACAATAAATATGTAATTACAAATTTTGGCACACTCAACCATCTATTAACAAATAAACCTGGAATTAATTGATTTGTTGTCAATAATCTCTTTATTTGTAGAAATTATCTTCTAAATGATACCTAAATTATAGCCGCTCATTGAGCCAACATATCAAATGGATAAATGATAGCGCTTTAATAAAATCAGTTCGACCCTTGTTAACTGCGCTCGTTATTTATCAGTGAACTCATTGTTTTGTTTCAAATTACAATCAATTTGGTTGCTATTTCGTTGGTGCAGGGGAAATTGTTGCAGCTCAATGGCAATGGAATGCAAAGGCACCCCCAACCTCACCCCCCACTTCACCCCTCACTTTTTCGCTGCGAAGAAAAGCCAGAAAGAGCGACGAAACATTTTAATTTGATTAAATTTCATGTGACCCAAATACCGGAAGCAGTTGTTCTCAGTGCCCTAGACGAAAGTCCCCAACCCACCGCCAACCGCTCACCGCCGACCGCCCACTGCCCTCCACCCGCCGCCCACTTTTTGCCCCCCAGGAAGAGTGACAATGGCCTCGCATTACGGAGAGCAACAAAAAAAAGGAAAAAGAAAAGGCAAGGGAAAACGCAGAGAAGCGAAATGGGTGCAAAACAAAATCAAAATTGTGATAAAAGGGGGGAAAATGGAAAAGCGGTTAGGGGTGAACCCAGAGGGGGGTGTAAATGGGTGGTGGGGGGCGGGATGGTGTGGTGTATATGGGGGGTGCTGAATTCTGGTTGCGTGTGTTTGAGTGTGTTTGCTCGGCGCAAACTGGTGACGTTGACATCTTATTTTATTTTATACATTTTTCGGCTTTGCTGTGCCACATGAAAAGCAATTTTCATGCGTGGCTTCTTCTCCTTTGTGTGCGTTTGTGCGTTTGTGCGTGTGTGCGTGTGTTAGTGTGTTTGTCTGCAAGTGTGCGTGCTTCCGCTGACAGAATCAAATGGAAACCGAACCCAAAGAGCCGGTTTTTCTTCAAAGCGAATAATATACAACAACAACAAAGAGTATACTTATAAAAAAGAGACTCTCACACACACGCACACACCGGCAAACTGAGCGTGCGTAAAGTGCGTAACTGTTGTTAATAAGAAACGGGTTTGCTTTGGGCTCCTCTATTGCCATCTCGCTCTGGCCGCTTAGCTGGTGTGTACAGCTGTTTTCTGTTTATCTCGCACTTTCCGCCTCCTCTTTACATTCGTATTTTTGTTTACGTTCTGTGGCACGCACACGAGACCACGACACGCACACGACTCCCCCCGCCCACTCACCCATACCATTGCGCCTGGGTATCTGCAAGTTGGTCGTATCCGTATCCGTATCTGTATCTGTATCTGTATCTGTATCTGAGTGTTGTACTTTCTGCTGGGGGGAACACATTTTCACACTTTGCGCATCTCTTTCTGCCTATTTCGAATTTATGCATTTTAGTCTGTTATTTTTTGTTGGGGAAAACCCTCTATGCCTTACTTAATCATCAAAACTTCAACTTCATCGCTTTCACTTTTAAATTAAGTCATAATAAAGCCAAGCAAATAAAGCCTTATAACGCATATAAAAAGTCAAAAAAAAATTCGTAACCTACTTTCGTGTGAATAAGATACTGCGCAAAAAATGACCGAAGATCGATAATTAAAGCTCTCGATTTTTGATTTTTTATTCAAACTGGACTTTTTGTATATAGCCCTTGAAGCTGTTCCGCAATCCGAATCAAGTCTATTTTTGCCAATTTGTTTATGACGCTCATAATAGCAAAACATAGCCTTCCGGGTGGGGAGATAACCAAAAACTGCAGTCTTTGTTTAAAGTTAAAGGCAAATACTAGTTGATACTGGCACGATACCGTTTTATCTGAATACTTGTGCCATTTTTCCCACAAAACTTAAGCTAAAACACTTGGGATCCGATTCTTGTTTTGTTATTTTCTCGCTGCTCGCTGCGCGCTGTCTTTCTTTCAGCGTTAATCAAAACCCCATTTCAAGCTGACCCACATACCAAGGTGGCATGTACCCAAAACGCCAGACTTACCCAGACATAGTCGAAAAATCAGGTGTTCGTGTGTATAGGTTTTTGAGTGTCCATGTGAATATATCTGGTTGAGCTTGTGCTGAAAGGCCGCTTGAAAAAGCTAAAAGGCGCTGCTTTGAAATCAAACACAAAAAATAACAAAAACCAAAACCAAAACCAAAACCAAAACTCAAACGAAACTGAAACTGAAACTGAAACCGAAACAGGCTATAGGCATTTTTTGAAAGTCGTTTGGAATTTTTGGTTTGGCAATCGCTATTCCCTTTTGATTGCTCCCATTTGTGAGTCATGAAAGAAATTAACGCTATGACAGCAGATCCAGACCAATGGTAATCCAAAACCAGCAAAAGGACAAGTCGTTCAACCTGCAAAAAGGTCACCGAGACAGCAAAGACCCCAAAAAATAATGAAATAACACAAAGACCAAACGTTTTACCCCTCCGAATTGATAGCTTCTCCAATTGGAGTGCTGCATTATTTGTTGTCGGGCATCATAAATTGCCAAAAAGCGGCGACTTTCTACCTGCAAGATCTACGAGTAGTCGACAAGGTCGATTAGTCATTAGAGTGCAGCACCCCGACCAGTACCAATACCATGCCATACCAGTGTCCGGAGTTTTCAGAACCGAAAATCCAAATGCCGAAAACCCAAAACACGGGGTCCTTGCTCAAGTGGCCTGGCACTCAGTTTTTTCCCCGGCCAGTTTAGTCAAACAAAAAACCGAAAAAACCGAAAAACGGCATACAGGCAAAAGGAACGAAAAGGAACAAAAAGGGGAATTTATGTTTTTGCCGGTATCATAAAACCATAGCAATGCACCGAAAAAAGAGACGGGTAGACGGGGAGAACGGGAGTGTGAGAGGTTAGAGGATATCCCTGGGCAGGTCGTTAGCCGATTTCGATGCCCCGAGACATGGTTGAACAGTGGGCAGTCCGGCAACGGATAGAGATATGGGATATGGGATATGGAAGCAGGAGCAGACATGCCCAGCCAGGACTCGGATCAGCCGTGACCAAATGCCTCAGATGATCGAGGTCCTTGATAAGCGATCGGCGAGGTAATGGATTTAGGAAACACACACACACAGCGGCTGTGGGTCAGAGTGTGGAAAGTTTCTGGCCAAATCCAATTATCAGCTTACAACTAGTGGAGATCGAGGCAAAAATCGCTGAGAAACTTGATTGATTTCGGTAGGCGAGCGGTAGTTACAAATGAGCTGCTACCAGCTGGCCGAAATGCGCTTTTGGCCGGGCCAACAAAATGGGTCGCTGCCGAAAAGTGAGAGGCCAGAACACGGTTAAATAAATTTGTTTTCTGCTTCTTTTCTTGTTTTTTGTTTTTTTTTTTTGTTTGGGTCCGCAATGAAAGTAAAAAGTGAGTTGGAGAAATGGGAGCAGCAGCACTTGCGTGCGTGCAAACACATACGAGTACATGCACACATATAAGAAATCACTTGGCAATGTCAATTTCAATGCCATTAAAACGAATTTCGTTTTAAATGCAAAACACAGGTAGAACGGGAGATAACGAGGGTAAAAACTACAAATTAGCCTGGGCGGAAGTGGCAACACAAATCGGAGTGGGCTACCCGTCTTTGGGCCGCAGTCTTGACAAATTATACCCGACATTTTGGCCGGCAGCTGAGCTTAATTCTTGGCTGGCCTCCATTAAATGAGCTTGCAAATTATGTGCGCTGCTGCTCCTGCGGCTGCTGGACACTTGATTCATGGCCCGGCCATTATACGTCATCGTAATTGAAATGCGACTGGAAATGGACGTGGAAATGTAAATGCAAATGAAAATGGAGATGACGATGACGATGGCGATGACAATGACGATGGCGATGGTGATGGCGTTGGCGCTGGAAATGCGTGCAACAAGTTTCTCGTTTGAAATAACCTTAGAATTAATTGCCTCACGTTTCCGACTCAAACAAAAGCAAAAAAAAAAGCAGAAAACAAAGGCAACTGTTCAAGTTGAACCGAAAAACAAATTTCGGTTGGAGCCAAACAAACACTCGCACACACACACACACACACACACACACACACGTGACCATCACATGCCAGCGAGGACAACTATTGATAGATGTAACAAATTTCCCCACCCCCAATTGTCAGTTCAGTTTTTTCGATTACAAAAGCAGCAGCAGCAGCAAAAAAAAAAACAAAAATGGAAGAAAAAAACACAACAAACAAAAAAAAAAACAATTGTTGATTGACTTACAACATAGCAGCGACGAACTTGAGCTCTTCACTTTTCTAGTTATTTTCGAATTTGTGGCTAATGATGAGGTCATAGGAGTTGGAGCTTGTAAGTCGCACGTTTTCATACGACTCACATTACCATAGCTGATTATGCCAAAAGATTCCGATTCCGATTCTGATTCCAATGCCGATTCTGAAACTGATTCCGCGGCTTTTCAGCCCCGTCACCGATCGTAGAAGCCAGGCGAGCGAACGAAACAAGCTGCGATAGATACATTTTCAGTGTTTTCCCCTTTTGGGCAGCACGTAAAACTCGATCGGGTCACAGTGCGGGTATCTGTATCTGCTGGATACCAGATACCATATACCGTATACCATATACCATATACCAGATACTAGATACTGAACAGTGAATACCGAATGCTGAGCACTGCACACTGGGCACAATGGGCCGTCATTGGGCTGGGGACAAACCCACACATCTGGCCGCCTGCTAGCTCTGACAAATTTATCGACTCGCCGCCACACGGAAAAGATATGCGCAGCTGACTTGGCATTGAGGAGCACGTATCTGTATCTGTATCTGTATCTGTATCTCGGAACGTACGGGTACACGGTTGGAAAATCTGAAACAGTTGATGATGGTGTAACATCACTTTTGGAGCTGATAAACTATGAAGTTTCTATGCTTTCAATTTTCAAATTTTGCAAAGGCCATGAGTTCCGGTTTATGTGGAACATCTTGTAAAAGTATTTCTTCCGGTGTATCGCGTCATTCGCATGCAACAATTACAAAGGTTCTAAGCGATTATTAGTCGAAAGAGAAAAAACCACGGGCCGGCAAAAAAAACAGCGAACAGTGGAGCAGTGAAAACTGCAAGGGAGAGCCGAGGGTGGAGCAACAGAGATGGCGCGAGGAAGCGAAAGGGACAGAGCACAGCTCGATGCCGGCTGTTGCATCTCTTTCCCACCGCAACGCAGTCAGCCGGCAAACCGCGCTGGTATTGGTATTTGTATCTGTGCGAGCGTCTATCACACAGATGCATGTGTTCCGCTCATGTAGCTAACTATCTTTGTATCTTTGTATCTTTGCCATCTATATGTCTGACTTATGACGCAATTCGAAAAGTTCATCTGATCTTTTTTGTGCTCTGTCCCGCTCTTTCTGGGTATCTCTATCTGTTTCCATCAGCCGGTTGACGTTGTTGTTGCTAAGGCGCGGCCGCAGTCCGTAGAATTAATCTATATAATTAGCTGTAAAGCGTAGAACATCAAGCCATATATCTCTATTTAGCCCTGAATTTCGTAGCGCATTTATTGCAATTGTTTCCCCTCATTTACATTGCCCCTTTATTTCTATTTTTTATTGTGGATGTTTGCTCCTCCATCGGAATTCTTTCACGTAACCGAATTCTAAACAAATTTTCATTACGACACGATCTCATCATCATCATCATCTCATCTCATCTCATCGGCAGAACAGCATCGTCGTCATTGAGATTGTTTTTTCGGGTTTGCGCGTTTGGATTCGGGGCGCTTCTATAAATGCCCCAACCGATGATGTTTCACTCTTGAATTATTTTTCGCCGCCTTTATTTATTAATTTTGTTTGTGTTTTCGCCTAGCAGTTGAGCAGTTCAACGATTCGCGAGTGACGTAATGGCAAAGGGGCTGTGGCTGGAGAATTAGCTAGATCATGTGTGTGGGATCAACTTGAGGGAAGAAATTCACGATGGTGATTTGTGTACAGATGTGTAATAAAGGCCAAACAATAAAGTTTATAAGCTATTGCATTTGTGCAGAGCTATACAACACGGAATTTCGTAGCCATTTCAGTGCTTTGATATTAACATGGGATCAAAGGGTCTTTGGCAATTAAACGCAACATAAAAGTGCCACCGAGCTGGGGCTGTCGCTGTGCATCGAAGATACGTAATTAAATCTGAAGCCGCTTCAGTTTCTGGTCAATCTAATCTAGGGGGCTCGAACTGGCCCTCAATCGAGAGGGGTTCTCTATGTCGGAACGCGTGAGCAAGAAGGCCAACCCAGAGCGTAACCCAATTACGTGCCAAAAAGCGGAATGCGACCCTCGACAAGTATTTTTTGTGCTTTTCTCTTTTTTTGTTCGTTGCATAGTTGCACATAGAACGCGATTGCACATACACACACTTTATACGAGTATACGCGTATGTACACACTATATATCGCCATATCGTACGGTACTGTACACTGGGGTGCGAGTAAATATATGCTCTGAATAACCGAGTACATAGGCGCATAGATACATATGTATGTATGTATATGTCTATGTGCATGTGTATGCTGCTGCGCCCCCAAAAAGGGGAGGGGCATGCTGTGGTGTGGCCAAGTCAACCTTGACACACTTTTCACCGCCCCACAAAGCTGATGATGCTCATGATGATTCGGATGTGGATGATGACGATGCTGCTGGCGATGATGAACAAAAAGTATCTAAAGGATGCAGAAACTCCCACTCCCACTTCCCCAGCCTCTTTAAGTTTATTGAATACCAACATAATACCATTCGATCACCTTGCCTTCACACAAAATAAGGTTTCTTGTAGCTTCAAAATATCCATCAAGTAATAAGTGAATTGGACTTCTAGCCAATGCTCGTATAGTAATAGGATGTGCACACTCACCTCATTTCCAACTGTTGTGATTTTGACAATCACCTCGTCCTTGGTGGCGTCGTGCTTGACAACATCGCCGCTCTGCTCGCGTCCGTTGTAGGTGAAGTAGACCCGCTGGCCGGGCTGCAGTTCGGTGTCCATGATGGACCGGAATCCGGGTCCAATCAGATCCGATTCGCGGAACTCCTTGATCATGGCGCTGCGGCGCAGTGCCTGAGCGGGACTGATGTGTACGTTGGCAGCGCGACGCGTTTCCACGATGACCGACGGATCTGTGGAGGATGTGGACGTGGCCGAGGACGTGGACGTGGACGTGGACGTAGACGACGTGGTCGCGGTTGGGGACTCGACGGCGGTCTTGAAATCTAAACGGACCAGGTACCGCGTATCGGCGTTCAGCTGGGCCTCGCCGGGCGCCAGAAAGGTGGGCGGCGGCGGGGGCGGCGGCGAGAGCGGTCCCATGTACGAGGGCGGCGTTTTCACGTCGGATATGGTGCCGGAGTACCAGAGGCCATCCGGACCCTTGGCGCACACTTTGGTGCCGATGATGGAGCGCTTGGCTAAACGGCGGCCGGTGGACATTTTTGTACGTTCGGTTATTCTACTTTTAAGGGGGGGACGAGGGGGGCGATTTTAATTGGCAGCGCTTTGAGAAAACGCTGGATTTGCTAGTCTTTTTTACGTCTGTTTGCTTGAACTTAGAACTTGAACTTGGCCTAAATGGGTGGCCACATTTTCTCTTCGCACTTTAAACACTTTTGCTTTTGCTTTTTTTTCTTTTGTATTGCACTTGAGTATTTGATTTTGTGGATATTTGTTGCACACTTCTTCCCAATTAGTTGCACTTTTTGTTTGGTTATTAAACGCACTTTGTCTTTTTATTTTTTTTTTTACTTTGAGTTTATTGCGGATTAATGGGGGCTATTTTAGCGGGTTTCTTAAGTCTGGCAGACGTTCTTGGTCAGCCGGTAAACGTGAAATTGGCCAAGACGGGGCAGTTTCTTAATGATATTCTTGTGATACAGCTCCAGAGAAAAGGTGACGCGGTACAGGAGCCACTGGGGCGGATGGAAATGCGGCTTTAACTTCACATGCTCGGCGTCGCTGGGCGTCTGAATGGCGTGGCAGTTGCGTTTGTGCCTAAGCATAATCCAATTTTGACCGCTTGTAACGTCAGCTTGCAGTTCGAGCTTCCTGCGGGGAAAGTTGATTTGTTTTTTCGTTTTTCGCGCTTTTGCCGGTCGTTACTTTTCACTTTTCTCTCAGTTTTCTTGCCAGCACACACACACACACACGCACACTTATAGACACACACTGGCACAACACAGAGAGCGATATGCGATGCAATTGGCGGCTGCTGCACTGATTTGTTTTGACTTTTAGGTTTTTCGTTTCGTTTTCGCTTGAAAATCGCCCAATAAAACTAAACGGAACACCAGAAGTGGGCCCGTTTGTCTTGGGTTTTTGGCTTCCACTTAGTTTGCTTGGCTTTTCACTTGGCTGTTGGCTATTTTTCAGTTGTTTTGGTTTGGCGGAATGGCCCGAAAAGCGCTTATCGGTCTGCTCCCGAGAGTTGGCTATCAGAGACTGAGGCGAGCGCACGAAAAACGAAACGAAAAGCAAACGGCCAGCAGTTACAGTTACCCACACACACACACAGACGCGCGCTCTCCCTCTCCGGCTCTCTCTCTCTGTCTTATGTGTGTGTATATGTATGGCCGTGTTTCTATGGCATCTACCTGCGCTCGGAAAAGCAAAATAAAACACACATGTGTGTGTGTGTGTGTGTGTACGTGTGTTGGGCCTCCCCGCAGCATAAAACTGTTAGAGGAAAACTGCAATTTCCACGGCTAACAGAGTGTCCAAAACAGTGGAAAATTATATAAATATGCTATCTAAGTGCGCAGTAGGTAATCAACAAAATAACTATGACGCCATCACAGGATGGATGGAGCATAAAACATGGGGGCAGCATAGGAAAAAAAACAGCAGCATAAAATACTACGCAGTTATAAAAAACAAAACCAATCTACAGAGCACTTGTCAACGCATACGCGCATCATAAATGCGTGTGTGTGAGTGCGACTCGCTCTGGTTTATCAACAACAACAGAGCGATAACAGCTGTTGGAGGCGACGCAGCAACAATGTTGCGAAAACAGCTGTTGAACAGCGAACATCAGCCCCAAAACAAACGAGAGAGAGAGAGAGCGAGAGAGAGAGCGGAATAGTGGGGCAACTTTGCTCTTGGATCCTCTTCAAGCCCTAGTAGATCCCGGAAGTTTTGCTCCCTGAACTACAAGTATTGCATACATCGAGGATCTCACTCCGTGATTACCTATTATCTATTATTATCTATTGCCTACTCTAAGGCGTTGGCCTTAACAATCCATAACAGGTGTTCCCTTTTTTCGCCAGCTTTGGTTTCCATTAATCTCAGAAAAAATGGCTATTCAAACAGAATTATATTTTAAATGGTTTTAAATTAAAACCTACAATCTAGAAATATTGTGTTGCAACTACCTGTAAAAAAAAGTCGCAAATGCTCTGTACATTTTGTCGTAGTGCAGCGGAAAAGAGCCGGCCGGTTTAACGATAACGTCACAGAATTTAACAGTTAAAGAGAGCGCTGTGTTTGCTGTGCGTGCGTGTGTGTGTGTGTGTGTGTGCGTGCGCGACTGTTTTCCAACTGTGTGTGAGCGACTCACAGCTGTTATGTGCTTTGAAATTCATTCGATTTTGTTTACATCAATTCCATGCTGGCGCTGTAGATGTGAATATGTTGCTGTGCTGCCGATGGATGTGGATATATGTGTTTCGAGGTTTTCTTGTATTTTTGGGCTCTCTGCGGGCCGAGCATTGTTGTTGCCTTTGGAATGACCTCTGTAGGCATTCTTCGGCAACGTCAGCAAGTGTCGAAGGGCGATGGAAGGGGCCTGAATGGGCCAGAAGGGGGTGGGGGCGGTGTTCGTTTATTGCGGGACTGGGCGTTCCAATCTTCAACTCCAATAACCATCACATCCATGAGAGATCCAGAACGCCACGGGGCCAAGATTTGCGTAGTTATTGTTCTGGAGTTTCTGCGTATCTGCGTTTTCCGCTTCAAATTCGGGGTGGATTTTCTGGGGATTTTCATGCCGGCAGCATTATTGAAGACGTCATTTGCGAACGGAGTGGGAAAATCAAGGAAAATGCACTGCGTATTTCCCACTCCATCATCGCAATTGTTAAGTCAACCAAAAACCGAAATAGAAGTCAAAAAATGAAGGACAGACGAACGGACGGACGAACGGACGGACGAAAGACCTTGCCAGATAGTGCGGAAATACTGCTTACCGCTCTTATCTAGTCGAAAACTGAACTGATTACAGGCGAAGGGAAAACTTATGCGGGTCTTATCTACGCTGGGCTACACAGAGAAAAAAGATCCATCACCATTTAATACATAATTATGCGCAGAGGGCCAATAAAAACGCGAGTTGATAAAACGTAAGGCCTTAAGGTTGAATTTACATGTATTCAAACTTGTATACTATTGGAAAATCGTAATCCTTTACAGTTTCAGCTGGTTCGACTGGTATTTTGATATTTGATATGGGTAAGCGATGATTGCTGATTTCTTCCCCCTTTCAGTCGGCATCGAAGAAGAAGAAGAAGAAGAAGCATATGAAGAGGAGTGGCGGCCAAGTGCAAAGATGAACTATCTGGTAAATTCAATTAATCATTTCTCCAGTGGAAATTCCGCAGCAGCAGCAGCAGCAACAACAACCACAATACCAACAACAGCAACAACAGCAACAACAGCAACAACAGCAACAGCATGAAAACAAATCAACAGAGCGTTACCAGAGCTACAACAAATACGCAGTTACGAAAAGAAAACAACAAAGTGAATGTAAATGTGAATGTGAATGCAATCCACGGATTACAACACCAAAACAGCAAAGGCAGCGAGCGAGCGAAGGAAAACGCAAAAGGCAAGAGGCAAAACCAAAACAAAGCATAGGCGTTAGACGGAGCGAGATGGCGATAGTTGGATACAGAAAACGGAAAACATGCACACACAGCTACACAGATGCACGCACACAGTCGCATTGACACATTACCGAAGCTGGAAAATAGGTCAGCCGCCAAAGAGAGAGTCATGTAAGAGCGCTCTGTAAGAGAGCGCAATTAGAACGGGAATCGACTGTTAGCTAACAGCGTCCCCAATTCGCTGGCCGCTCTGATTGGACTCGCTCCAACAGCAAAAATTTCTTGGCAGCTGTTGCACTTGAGAATATATACATATGTACATATGTATGTGTATGTACCCGCTACCCCCTCCCCAGTCACTGGCCAACTACCATTTTTCCGATTTTATTCGAATTTTATGAAAATTAAACCGGATTTTCGGTTTGCTTTGTAAAGTTGTAATTATGAGTTTAACCCTTTTTTGTCAGTGTTATTATAGCCGACGGATTTGGCTGGGCGCCGCTCTTATTTCCAACACTCTAAACAATAAAAGCAACTAAACATTCATAACTATCATATGCAATTCAGAGAAGGTTGAGTTTTTAGTGGGATAAAATGACTCGGGCTAAAATTCGTGAACTTTTTTATCAGATAATTATCCTGGAAGTGTATGATATAAATCATTTATCACTTTTTTAAAAAAATATTCCCAATTATAATCTCGAGTGTATTTTCATTCCCTTCTTTATCACATGCTCATACCCGTAGATATGCGCAATCTTGTGTGTATAAGTGTGGATTTGATTGGATCGCCTTCGAAACCGGATTTTCAAAATATGTATGTCATTCCATACCGTTCCATTCAATTACGCTGATGCCTAGGTATCGCCGAAGGTACATACGATATAGGTCCCACAATGGATGGCCTTTGTTGCAAAGAAATCAACTTGAAATTACCCCGATCGACGGACTGAGTCGAGGGCAGTTGCCACTGTTGATGACGTAGACAAAGTGCAAGCTGTATGCAAATTAACGACACTGTATCGGAACGGATTAAGTGGCCATATCAGATTTGGATGGGGGTGCCAATCATCCACTGCTCCAATTTGTATAGACTTTTCTTACACATTATCGTGGACCAAGAAACCACTAGTGCATCTCAATCATCACATATGTATGTCCCGTTAAATCTTATTAACCTATCCCAATTATGCCGGATTTTCGTACTCCATCGCATCATTACGCCATCAACCCCATCAGGGAGCACTCACTAATTAGAATCGCTTGGGTACACCCCCAAAGTTGTGAAGGAACATGTCAAAGTAAGGCAAATGTGCTGTCATGACTGCGAACTTGGACGTGGACATGGACGCGAGCCTGGATGGACATGGACATGGACATGGATGTTGATGTGGACATGCCACCGACGCCGCGTCGAGTTGTCCATCACAAAATGTGAGTGGCCAAACATAATGCTCGCACACAAAACAAACAAATCGCAGATGGCGGAAAATCGCCCTTGACTCGAAGTTAGCATAATGTACAGATGCATGTATGTATGTATGTATGTATGTATGTATGTATGTATGTATGTATGTAGAACATATGGTTGGACATCAGCTTTGTCTTGGACTTGGCACTCCCACTCCAAGCGAGAAGGCCTTGACATTTGGAGTTGCGTGTTGCGATCATTAGAATGTTTACCTGTTCGCTGTCAGAGTATCTGCTTCTATTTTCAGCTGTTTTTTTTCTGCTTTTTTTTTTTGTAAATTTTTTATTTGACATCCAGGAGGTCGCGAGGGGAGATTCGTTTGTACGGAATGGAAAATCAAGTTACCAACGGCCAACAGGGTCGTGTGATTGATGTGAACATGTCAGCAGCACGGACATGAAAGTGGACGGCGATGGGGTTTTGGCTTGGGATGCGGATTGCTATTGGGCTGGCAGGAAGCATAAATCGTAGACAAGATGAGCGCAGATACAAGATACATGCTGCTATTACACGACTCACAATCAGCTGCAGTTACAAATTTATGTCATGTGCAGTCTGGTCATGTGAATGACAAAAAAGCATCGCCACGGACTGATAGACTTTTGACAACCGGTTGCACACGGTGAGAAAAGATAACTAACTTTCACTCAATGTATCTCAATGTATCATACAGGCACCAAGATGTTAAAGCTGACCACAGAATGCAGATCCTTTACCAAGCTGATTTGTATCTATTTGTTTGATTAATTAAATAGGTAAGTATACTAAACTATCAACTCGAATGGATTTCCATAGGGCTGTAAGCTGAAATTTGTCCATGTGCATTGGGGGTTTTGGAGCTGCGAGCTGGAAGCTGGGAGCCTCGTCTGGAGTTGGCGGCCAACCCAACTAGATGGCTGGGGTCAAGTGGCCACCTGACAGCAACTTTCCTTGGCCGTGCCGATTTCACCGATGAACGGAACGATTCAATCGAAAAGCCAGGAATGGGGAATCCAAGATCGCAGATCTGCAGATCTCAGCAGCGGAGCAAAGGAGGAAAGGAAGAGAGGAGGAGAGGAGGAAAGGAGGAGCTGCGCCTCCAACATGGAAACTGTGCGTGCTGTTGACATTGGGTCATAAATTCTGGTGAAAAGCAGACAACAGTTTTCATTGTTTGGCTGCTCAGATGCAAGACTTTTGTTTGGACAATACACAAATATGGGCACTAGGCAAACACCGATACGCAGCAATAGACAAATAAATGCCTCGGATGAAATTGGGTTGGGCTTGGCGGCTAAAGGGGCCTACGGGGGATAGTTCGATTGAGTTGAGTTCGATTTTGGATGGTGGAGGGAACGAAGAGCAGGCGAAAAGCGGAAAAGCAGAAAAGTGGAAAAGGGGAGGCTGCAAGCAGCTGTCAGAGCCAAACTGTTGATTTTGCCGTTTGCAGGCAGAGTTCCAACGAGCAAACAAGAGGCAATCGAATCGAACTACCCCCTGGCTGCAGAGAACCAGGCCCCAAAAATTAGGCCAAAGACGCCACCAACCAACCTTGGCAACTTTGCAACTAGGCAAACTTCAGATCGCAAATGGGTCAACCGGCCACGTCACTTGCTGACCTACTTCCCCATGCCTTTGGGTGGCGAAATCTGTGTCACGGATGTGAGCAGCCGTGAATTTCTCTTGTGCAACATATAGAATTTGTAGGTGGTTAATACTAAGGTAGTCCGCAAAAATGATTAACAACGACCAAGGTTATCTGCATAATTTAAATATATTTTCAAAATTAATACATTTACTAGTTACATAAGTAGATGTTACAAGTACCTAGATACATAAGAACACGAATGGAGAGAGTTAGCTTAAAGTTGTTGTTTAAGTATATATGTATACATAGTATAGTATACATACATACATATGTATACATAGGTATATAAACTTGCAGTCACTCCTGTTTACATTAATATAAGTAACTATAATTAGTAACTATAAATATGTATGTGCTCTTTAATAATGTGAAGCGACCACTTTTATATGATTTTTCTCCGAAAAATACCTAAGGAATAGTAGAGCACTCTGAGAGCATTCTGATTTGGGGAAAATGTTCATATTAGGGTCTAAGCCATCACGGATCGTTATTTAGACGTAAATAAGTTAAACTTGCCAAATACTGCTTTACTCCAGCCGATCTTGTCTTTTGTTTTTAAGATTCTATGGTATAATTCTGTTGAAGTCGTCAGCATTTTACATTTTCATTATGTTCTGAGAAATCACATGAAAGAATTTTTTTTGGTATAAATACTACTTTATATTAGGTGAGTTTCATTGATAATTAAAACAACATTTAAAAACGTTGCAAGAGATGATTTTGTTCGCAGCTATTTACGCTTGAGATGATTCTACAAACTTGAATGGTTTGCGTGTTTGCTAACATTAATACATTCTACATTATGTATTTTACTTTATGTTCCTTACGAATGTATTACATACAGAGTAATTTATTTGGTTGGATTTTAAATAAAAAAATGTAATTCTTATTTCATTTTTAAAGTTGCACAGGGTTTTTGAATATAAGTTTTTTAAGACCGATTTAATGTAAGGATTTAATAGTTTAATACTATCTAAAGGAAGTTCTGAATTATTTGACAAAATGTAATTTGAAAATTCATAATTTGTGAAATGGTTTGCAGCTATATAATCAAGAACTTCTATGGGAGTTCTTAAATATATTGTTACCACTTATAAAAATGGCACCGTCTTTGGTAGGGATTTTATCACCTCTAAAGTAGTTTCACATCTTACGTTCGCTCTATGGGGAATTTTACTGTTTTTGTGGCATAAATGTGTTTTTTCAACTTTTTCGAATTTTGGAAATTTTGTTCCTAACGGGTTAAGAATTGATCAAAGCTTTAAGTTATGCAACGGAAATGTTAAATTAATAGTCTTAGTTAAAAAATAACAGCTGTAAAGTCAGCTTCTGCAGAATACTATTTTTAGTGAATACTAAAATTCATATCTTTTGAACCAAAAGGCCTAAATTAATACTCATTCTTCAGGTGTGTACTATGTGTTTTTACTAATAGCAACCCTTAATCTAGGCAGTCGCATTCAAAAACATAAGCGACTTCCCCTTTCGCGGAAAGTCTCTGAATTGTTGTCGTGCGAATTCGAACATTCAAACAATTGTTTGAATGATCCTCATATATGAAAATGACTTATTTTTAACGGTTAAATAGATACTGACAAATATATTGATTAAAAAAAAATATTTTTTTTTAAGGGTGGTGGGGGGCGTTGTGGGCGGTGGCCACACGCCCACTTTTTCAAAATAATTGTTAAGATGTATAAAAGACTAGAAAAAAATTATCAACGTATCTTAAATAGTCTCCGAGAAATTAATTTATGCCAAAAAAACATGTCAAATTCTCCATAGTGGTTTGGATCTATAGTTTGTATCTTATAATCCTCTAGCTCGTCTCCGTTAGCTATTAACTGTCCTTCCAAACGGTTTTCACAAATTAATTGCTTGAATTGATGTACATTACATTACCGTGTACCCTGACCTTATTTTATATTAATTGTCTTATAAAGTATTAATATTAATAAATATTTTTTTTTCGGGCTCACAATGCTTTCCTTTAGAGTTCTCGTTTCTTTTAGAAGTCCTTATTGTTTTCTCCTGTTCAGTGGTCCTGGTTAAACTTTTTTGCTGGGGTCTTCCTTCAATTTTTAAATGTTTATCTATTGATTGGGATTGTCTTCTGCTTCTTTTTCTTTATTGGTGTTGATTATTCTTTGGGTATTTGATTTTGGTTGGGTTTTTTTTATTTGAGCTCTGATTTATATTTGAGTTATTCCTGTATGTAAGTTATTGACACTCTTTTCCAATTGACACCCTTCACTACTTACGTTTGAATTATTGCAAAGGATGCCTATAACGAATACACACAAAAAGAAAAAAAACAAACCGATCCAATAATTTTTGTTAATTTCCCATTGGCCCTGCGACCTCACTGTTTTCGGTTGGTCGGAATCATTCGAAATGCAATCTGCCAAATTCGACTGGAATGACAGTTATATTTAGAAATTGCATGCACTTATCTTATCAACTAGCGTCTAACCTGTTCATTGCAAGTATTGCAAAAATGTTGCTTATCCAACGGGTTGTGACTCAAATCAATAAAAGGTTTTTGGCAAGCGTCACAGTACATTTCGCTGATGTGGTTGTAGGTCAGATTCACTTTCTCCAGACGCGGCATTCTACTGTATATGCAACGGGGCAGGCTCGTGAGATTGTTAAATGAGAGATCCAGATGGACAATCTTCTCCCATCTAAGTGAAATGAGTTCCACCGGCCATGTCTGAAGTTCATTGCGTGATAGATCCAAGTACTCAAGCGGCTGCTGAGCCAGACACTTGAAGTGAATGCCATCACTTTCCTTACAGTCTGCTTTCACAGTCTGCTTTTTCAGAACCGAAATCGAGCAGCCACATTGAGACCATTGTGGTGCACCTTGTATCACAGTGGCCCCGACGCAAATGCAAAGCATTACAATCTGGCAAATGAAATTACAATTATTATTATCAGTGTTATTCCTTACAATTAATATAAATTAACGAAGGCCAATGAACGCATACTAATAAATACACTTGCAAAACCCGATATTATTTCTGAGCTTCGGAAAAGGCTCCATCAAATGACTTGAGCAGCAAGTTGTGGCTGCCGTTTCCAGGGGAGCTTGCAATATAATGTCCAGGATCAAACCCAGGTATAGCACCTGGGAAGACTGTGGGATGGCGACGTCGTGAGGCTCAACCCTAGGAAGGATCTGTCCTCTCAATGAGAAGTTACAGTCTTGCGAGTGTCGGGAGGAGAAATGGGCCATTCGGGCGTAGTGATTTCATCCTATTTCATACATTATGCCACACGCGGTCAAAAGCTTCCTTAACATCAAGGAAAGCAGCGGAACTGTAGTGATTGTTATTAAAGGCATTCAAGATGAGCTAAACAACGCGATGACTTTTGTGCCTAAAACAACTTCCGTCTCTGGAAGCTGCATGCCCAATCTCAACACTCTAGCTTTTGTAGTTCCTGAGATCGAGGCGTTCATACGGACAGACGAACAGACGGACGGACAGACGGACAGACGGACATGGAAAGTTCGACGCGGCTATTGATTCTGATCAAGAATATATATAATTTATATGCCGGTTGCATACTTTTCAACGTATCTATTTATGTATTTTAGGTCGATTTGGGGTTAGCATTTTATGAGTGTAGATTAACTTAAATGAACTACATAAATGGTTGACCAACACAGATTATAGCTTTGGAAATGGAATTATCAGCAAAAATGTACAATACAGTCAGTTTTTATTTCCTCAGCTCAACCACTCACTCAAGACCTATCGTAAAGAAATACAATATCAGCAGAATTATACGAAAACAACGACTGTTGAACAGTCTAATGATTGGAGCAGCTTGTCATAATTCAGTTATTATTTTCTCAGCTCATGAACAGACGTACAGAACTGGAAACAGGAGTGAATATTAAATGAATATTAATGTACTATTTTAAAAATTTTTCTAAAATTGTGGGCAAGTTGGTGATGCATTGTTAAAAAGTGTGTTTTTTAGGGCAATTTTTGCTCATAAAAATAAGTGTAAGTGGTCAACGGCTTTACTGATAAAAGCTATCTATAGCTATCTATAGCTATATATAATCATATTTAATCAGGTGTTACTTTCTCTGCTCATGAACAGACTTACAGAACTGGAAACAGCAATAATACAAAGTGCAAAATAATGGTGGTGAATATAAAAACAAATGTACTATTTTGCAGCCAGCTATTCAATAATAACTATATCAACTAAATCATGATTCAGAATGCTTATCACTAGTTCTGCCGTAGTTTCCTTAAGAAGTCGTGATACAGTTCATCAGTATATGATTCATGTAAATGATGATTCAGAATGCGTACCACCAGTACCATAGTACTTTCCTTTATAAGTCGTAACACGTTTGTAAAATATTAAGCCTAAGTGTTAAGTGTTAATATTTCTAAAATTGCGTAATGGCGTTGGTAATAGTATATGATATCAGTATATGATTCATGTAAATGATGATTCAGAATGCGTACCACCAGTACCATAGTACTTTCCTTTATAAGTCGTAACACGTTTGTAAAATATTAAGCCTAAGTGTTAAGTGTTAATTTTTCTAAAATTGCGTAATGGCGTTGGTAATAGCCCCTTTGTAGGTTGTTTCTCTATATCTATGGGCGATTTTTAGTCGATCAAAGATAACAATTGATACATTTTTCGTATATTTATGCTTATAAATTCTATAGAAACTGAGTTATATAATCGACGACTTTACAGATTATAGCTATCGACAAGGAATTATCAGCAAAAACTGCGATAGGCGCAATCTACAATAAGTCAGTATTAATTTTTTCGAATTAATTTTATTGCGAATATTAAAAACTAATGTAATCTACTACTTTGCAGCCAGACATTCGATGATGCATATCTAGCATGCAAATGATGAGTCAGAATACTTACCAGTATGTTTCCTCCAGCCATAGTTTGTTCATACATTCGTTTGGATGTCGTAACACGATTGTAAAGCCTTGTTGTTGTATTTATATGATCTAAAAATTACCAATAGTAATTTATTTTTTTTCCAACAGACAGCGATCTTATCAGGAACGTATATAATGTGGCCAACAGAAGTGGACTTTCGTGCAGTTGAAAAATTAAGGTCTGAATCGTCAATGTCGCCATACTTTTGGAAATTTCAAAAACATTTAAAGGAGGTATTGTGACATTGACTTTTTTAAATAAAAACAAGATGGAATGCTTTAATCGAGTTTCCCGACTATCAGATACCCGTTACTCAGCTAGTGGAAGTGCTAACGAGAAATTTCAAAACTCTCAATTCTCGAAATATCTGCATTTAAATTTAGAAATCCATTTTGTTTTTTAATTTTTCTGATATTATGATGTTGTAGAAATTCAAAAACATTAAGAAATGTCCCAAGCCTGAAGTTCTAAACTCCACTTATCTTAATCGGATTTTTTAGTGGCATACCTCTAAATGTTTCTGGCGCAATTCTCAAAAAAATCTGCATTTAAATTTAAAAATCTATTTTTTTTTAATTTTTCTGATGTTATGATGTAGAAATTTAAAAAATTATGAAATGTCCCAAGGCTGAAGTTCTAAACTCCATAACTCAACTTATCTTAATCTGATTTTGAAGTGGTAAACCTCTAAATGTTTCTAGCGCAACTTTCTAAAAATGTGCATCTAAATTTAGAAATTAATTTTTTCTTATTTATTCTGATGTTATAATGTTGTAGAAACTCAAAAAAAAAATTAAGAAATGTCCCAAGGCTGAAGTTCTAAACTTCATAGCTCAACTTATCTTAATCGGATTTTGAAGTGGTATGCCACTAAATGTTTCTGGCGCAATTCTCTAAAAAAGTGCATTTAATTTTAGAACACTTTTTAATTTAATTTTTTTGTAATTATACCTGTTACTCGTAGAGTAAAAGGGTATACTAGATTTATACTGACAACGATGAGAACAGCGGCTTCTGCCCCATATGCAACACGAACTTCGAGAACAAGAAGGAGCTCGAGCACCACTTGAAATTTGATCAAGACGTAGTCTTGAAATAAACTACATTTGCCTACATCAGATACTGTCCCTTGAAGCGACGACGCACTCTGTACTATACTAGATATACTATATATTCTTGATCAGGATAAATCAGCTGGCCATGTCCGTCCGTCTGTCCTTATGAACGCCTCGATCTCAGGAACTACAAAAGCTATAAGCAATAGTGATGTATGTATGTGCACACATACAGTGATCGACTGCATGTGCATGTGCATGTGTTCTGGTTCTTTCGCTCTTGAACAATTCTAGATAGCCTAGTGCAAGATAGTACTTTTTGACAAGTGCCTGACTTTTTTATATGCGAAAACTTGATGGGAGCATACTTACATATATCTTTATATTAGCAATACCGACTTGAACTTGATTTGCCAACTGCACGAAATAAGCTGCGAGACACTTGCATGTAAGAGACTGGACCAACACTCTTCCTTTTATACAACTTTATTTCAACTACTCCCTACCATTTATGCGTTAGGCGATAACAAATACGACCTTACGACCTTACCTTACCTGACGACGATGTAGTGACGACGACTTTACAGATTATAGCTATCGACAAGGAAGGTGTGTGTGACGACGAACCACACACGAAGGTTTACTTCGGATGGCCACGTAGGCTATAGTCACCGATCGTGGCCACCACCTGGTCCTGATCCGCACTCCCGTACCACACCACAGCCACAGAGGCGACATCGAGGTGACTGTGTTGTGGGTAGCAATGTGCCGCAACACCCAAGCAGCAATTATGTATGTATTGTTATATATATATATTGTATATTGTTATATATGTATTGTGTAAAGAACAATACAGTGGTATGTATTGTTGAAAGACGTTTATAGCTTGCGTATATTTGTGTTTTATAAATATAATCAATTACTAAGCAAAAATTGTTGTTATGTTTTTTAGAGATGGGTTTTTACAGTAATTACCGATACGTTGAAGAATTATATGCCAGATTATATGCTCTACGACAGCTGTGTAAAAGCTAATGCATTGGGTTATAGCAAAGACATTACAATAACAGGCCATACATTTGTTTTGCAGTATGCAGACAGTTTTTTGGTGGCGGCAATAGTTGCTTTCTCCCCGATGTTCATACGATTCACTTGGGTGAAAACAGTAAGCAATACCCATATGTGTATATATGTGTGTGTCTAAATATTTCCTAGTTTTCTAACTATTGCTTTTCGATATATTATATGTATATAATGTATATATACATATGTATATATGTGCACACATACAGAGCGCTGCTGGTTCTAGAAGGCTATCTCTAGATGGCCTAATGCAAAAAAATCGTATGACACTAGAAAGTAGTGGGTATTTTATAGTCGGCACTCTACTTTTTGACAAGCTTGACAAAATTCTGACTTTTGTATAAGTTAACAACCAATATCCTAGCAACTAGCGCTCTGCGCCAGGAACGACCAGCAGCGGAAACTGGCACTCCGTATCCGGGGTACCGCATTGCGCTGCAGCAATGCTGAGTCACGCCATCCACCGAAATCTACGTAAGAAGACTCCCTCCTAGATAACTCCAGGAACACGGGACTAATCATCTGCGTACGCCCTATCTGCCGAGGCCATCCACTAAGAGGATCCCTGGACAATAGGAACTACATAATTTACATATATGCGTAAACTTGATGTACCGACTTGAACTTGATTTGCCAACTGCACGAAATAAGCTGCGAGACACTTGCATGTACATACATACATATGTACACTTTGCTAAGATCACCTTGGATAATGACGATTGATCACTTATTGGATATCAAACATCCTTTTCTCACGTGTAAAAGACTGGACCAACACTCTTCCTTTTATACAACTTTATTTCAACTACTCCCTTTGAGAGCATGTCACGAAAAAACTACTGAATAACCTTTCTGCGATAGCAAATTCGATCTCAGATTACAATTACATATGGTATATTTAAAAATGAGAAGATGGCTTACATCTTGATTGGTGTAGTTTTTATTGTAAAACAGTAAATCATGGGTGACTTTGCAATCTTTTTCTTCTTACCCGCCGGTGCAGTGATGATCTTGACTTAGCTATCGATCACAAACTTTAAACAAAAAAATACCATTAGTGATGGGTAATCGATATGAACGATTATTTTCACAGGCCTGCCCGGTTATTATTATTATTATTAATTGTGCTCCGTTTTCCCCTAAATTTGGTTTTGACACTAAGCTTATGAAGTAAAATATATAATTTTTATACAGTGTTTAGCATTAATGCGCTTTTCAACTGAATATTTTAAGGATTGTATTCATAATAATTTTTTACATATTATATTTACAGGGAAAAATGGGAGAAAAAACCTTGATTTGAGCCGTGCTAGCATATATGCTCTACAACAGTTGATCATTTTTAAAAGCTAATGGACATGTACTTATATTAAAGGATATTCTAGATCTCGGCAGATATAAGAACTAGAGCGGTAACTAGCGGGTAGCTTTTGGTTCATGTACAAGCTTGCCGGCTGACAGTGCGTATACTTGTTGGGAGCGGCTCTGTGCTTGCAAGCAGTGCATACTCATATTTGTTGTCCTGCTTTACTCCCACTCCCTCTCTCTCTCTCTCTCTGTCTATCTCTCTCATTTGATTAGACTCTCTCTCCAGAGCGCGCACACGCGAATCCTTGGCCAGTTATCGTTACTTTAGCGAAGTTGCGGCGCCGTTGGCAGCGCTGCCTGCGTCGACGCACCGTTGCCGCGCCGCCCCCGAAATGCGGGGCAGGATGTCCTGCCATCGGAGTCCTTACTCGAATCCAGAGGCTCCCGAGTCCGCAGTTTTGGACAAACACTCCGAGAGGCACGACAGGGCCAAGCGCGCGCGCTTCTCGTGTCGAGAATTCTGTCTGTCTGTCTGTCTGTCTGTCCGCCAGCGTGTGCGTGAGCGTGTGGGTGCCTGTGTGTGCGTGAGCCAATGGCAGCGTCGGTGTTAGCCAATTTCAGTTCTGTGGCAAAAAATACCGTGCCGTAATCGCGCTAAATATATGTACGTGCAAAAGTTTGCCCCCCAAAACGAAATTCAAGTGCAAACGCAAACAAACATCAAGTGAAAGTGCAAGAAACAAATAAATAGCGTCCTGAAAACAAGCAGGAGCGTGGAAAAGTCTAAAGAAAAACCCATAAGCAACGTTGTGCTAGCAACAAAATCAACAAAGTGCGCCATCGGATCGGGAAATCGCGACCGGGTTGTGCGGGTTGTGGGCTGCGGGCTCTTCAGCTGCCAGTTCAGCTGTCAAAAGTTAGTTCTACTCGAAAGCTTAATGTTTTATTCCCATTTCCATTTCCATTTTTATTTCTATTTTAGTTTTTAGTCACCTCACCTCATCCATTCCCCTTCCCATCCTCACCTTACCTTTCTACGCAACCAAAGGCGTGGGCGGTGCACTGCGAAAAATTGTGGGAAAACAACATTGTGTTAGTTAGCACCTTCGAAAGTCATCTTGCACTAGGGAACTTCATGTAGACGTGCACATTTAGGCAATTTGTAGCTTAAAATTGCTGTATTAATTAGCTTAAGCATTATTAGCAGCTTAAGACTTGGAGCTCCAGGATTTTTTCTGTGTACTTGAGACTTAATTCTTATGGCAATGACAGGAGCTCAAGGAGCTTTTCTGCTGCTCTTGTTCTAGTCGCTTCTCCTAGAGCCTTGCTGGAAAAGTACACGTTTCCAAAATTCCTATGCTAAGTGCATCGCTAGCACCAAGCCAACATATCCATGGTATCTAGGATAGTTTAGCCAGAATGCCTGCCAAGTGCATTACTCATACGCCGCGTTGACCGCTGAACAAAGCATGGAAATGAAATCATACCAACCACACACAAGCAGAGGCAATAACAGTTAAGCTCACCTGTGTGTATGTGTATGTATGTGTGCGTGTGTGTGTGGGTGTGTGTGGGTGTGTGTGGGTGTGGGTGTCTGTGATGAAAATTGTGAAATGCGTGCCGTGGCTAAAAAAAACAAAAGACAGCAAATGAAATGAAATGAAACAGAGCAGCAATAAAACGGGGCAAAAACAAAGAACGAGAGCTAATGTCTGAGCCTGACCAAAGTCCAGAGTCACGCGAAGTTGCAACAACAACAGTTGCGATATACATATATGTATATATTTTTTAAAAAGACCACCAAGGTGAAACAAGGATGTTTCGGTTTGCGTGGCAAGGGGTTAGTGCAGAAACTAGTTGGATCTGACTACGCCGCACAGATCCGTAATAAATCAAGAATACTGTGTGCTGGCTGGGCAGACAAATGCAAATAAATTGAAGAATAATAAGCAAAATGCCAAGGCACTGGCAAATGGCAACTGGCAAATGGCAACTGGCAAATGGCAACTGGCAACCAAAAAGCGAAATGCGAAAAGCCGCCGCACAAAATGTGTAGCATAAATAATTCCACCCACAACACACAGAGGCACAAACACAAAAAAAAAAAGGTTACACAGTCACTAGGGCGACACCAGTAGACTTTCGAACGCCGACGTTGGCGTCACAGCTGGCGGCGACGTCGGCGCCAGCAGCGCAGTCAGCGGGGGCAGCGGGACACTCGTACACACTCGCCCATTCATTCTCTCATTCTCTCATTCTCCCATTCGCAATCGCTCAGCGCGATGCTCCTCTCTAACTAACCTACATCAACAGCTGTGAGTTGTGAAAAAAGTGCCACCCACGCAAGCCGCAAAATTGTGTAAAGAAATGCGTTAAAAGCCGGAAATCGTTTTCTAAATAAAACCCAACTAAGTAATATTATTTTACAGTGTTTTAGCTGCTGTTGATAAGTGCGCAACCAGCGAAAGGAGTAAACAATTAGCCAGGACAAATGAAAACGCCAGAGCGCGCTTTTCTCTGACTGTCACTCGCTGTCTCTTCCCTTCTCTGTCTCTCTGTCGCTGTCGCTGCCGCTGTCGCTCCCCTTCGCGGACTTTCGCAGGGAACAGCTGTTCTCCATCTCTATCCTGCAATTTCCCGCTCTCTCTCTCTCTCGCTCTCCCTCTCGCACTCTCGCGCTCTCTCTCTCTCTGTGTGTGGTAGAAGCTTTCTCCAGCTTTTCTGCTGCGCCGAAGCGTGTGTACATAACCTAAAAACCTACCGCGCTCTGCATGTTGCGGTAGGCGGACGAAACGGAGGCGTCGCAGTTGCACACACAAGTGCAACATCGCCAGCAGAGCGACGGGGACGCAGCAGAGCGACGGAGCGGCGGCGGAGCAGCGTTGATGCCGTTGCAGCTGCTGCTGCGCAGCCAGCGACGACAGCAGCAATAGCAGTGATACGAGCAGCAGCAGCAGTAGCAGCAGCAGCAGCAGCAGCAGCAGCAGCAGCAGCAGCAGCAGCAGCAGCAGCAGCAGCAGCAGCAGCACCAGCAGCAGCAGCAGCAGCAGCAGCAGCAGGAGCAGCAGCAGCAGCAACAATCAGCAACATCAGCGCCCTGTGTGCACCGACAATAATATGAGGAGTGGCAGTTCGGAATTACTACTCGAGCAGCAACAACAAGAGCTACGGTTACGTAAAATCCGAGAACTGGCTCCAAAAAAGAAAAATGGCAATCGGCGCTTTCGTTCGTGGCGGGAACGTGCGCGTTTCTATGGCACCTCGACACTGGCCTTCTTCTCGGTGACCGCCGGGGCATCGCTGCTCTTCCTTGTGCCGCTCTATGTGGATCCGGCGATATCGACGCTCAGTCACGATTTCATCGAGAAGCCAACGCTGTGCACAACAACGCGGCGCGAGGATCTAGTGGGCATATTCAATTGCTCGTGGAGTTCGTGTCGCGAGGGCTGCACCTCCGATTTGTATCGCTGCGTGCATATCTATGTGACGTTCATTGAGCAGAACATTACGATACCGGAGAATATGACCGATTACAGCAACTTTACGTCCGATATGGAGCAATCCGGTGAGGCGACACTGCTCGTCAATATCAAGGGATGCGGCTATCCGCCATCGGTGACGTGCAAGAATTTCAACGGTTACTACGGCATCGAGGGTGCCATCTTTCCGTGCTTTTACTCGCGAAAGAACAGGACCGTGGTGCTGACATCGTATAACCACGACGACCAGGTGGCCATGATCATTCACTTCTTCGCGGTGCCCTTTGTGATAACGGTCATCTCGTCCATTGCCCTCTGCATCATGCACTGCGACTGCCGCTGCAAGAAGGATCGCAGCCACCGACGCAATCGGCCGCAGTGCCGAAGGCCGCGCATCGAGAATCTCAGGTGAGTGGTGACGAATTCTCCTCACCCTTCGCTACCTTCACCCTCCAGCTAACAATGCAGCTCTCTAAGACATCCAAACGAAATAAATTGTGTTACTCCACTAATTCTACATATTCATGAAAATAATTCAAGAATATTTTCGCATTTTTTTTAGCTTTTTTACGAAGCAATTAGAGTTTGTGTATGCTTACCAAACTTATCACGCCTCAAAAGCCACCCACCCAGTCTCTCGATTGTGTTATTCAAATACACATGAATTTAAAACGATTTTTGTCGCGTGTACATTGCCTTCCTTGGCCAGTAAGTTAATTTAACAAAACTCTCTCAGCAGCAAATTCCTTCCTGTCTGCAATATTTGCTTTCCTGGCGTCGGCGTCATTTAAATAATTCACTAATGACAGTTTTTCCGTGTATGTGTGTAAGTACTGAGCGGGAAAGGAAGCGGGGTTTTTGGGGTGTTGTTATTTCGGAGTAATATGCGGTCTAAATTATTAATAATAGCAGGCGTCGCTTGTATTTGCCACCCTGCACAGCGCAGTCAAAGCATTAGAGCACGCACCAAACACGCACCACACTGCGTATGATTGATATGTTGAGCTGTTGACAGAGCCGCCGGGGTTTGAGGTTGTCTCCGCCAGCGACTGCTAATGGAATTCGAACTGAGGGGTGCGTGCTGCATTCCGGGAGACGGACAATCACATTTGACCGATCCAGTAAATAGAAAACAAAAGGCCATCGATTCGTTGAGCTACAACTCCATTGCCAGCTGGTCTTTAATGCTGGTTTTTATTGAATTCCCTATGAATTGCAGCATTATCGAATCTGTGCCATTGTTTTGCCTTCTACCATTTTACTACCATTTTTTTTTCTTGTTTTTTTCAAGTAAATTTCCATCAGTTTTCAGTACTCATTGCACATCGATTCAATCGATAATGAATTGGTGGTCTTTTTCCCCGCTGCCAGTTGCTTTGGTCCCACTTCTGCTCCTGCTCCTGTCCGCCCATTCACTTGCTACGTGCATTATTCAAATGTCATGGCAGCCAGGGTGCTCTCACATGCCAAGCCAGGCTGGGCAATTTAAGCGCACCGAGTGTTCCTCGCCCAATCGAATCCCTTGTTTTCCAATGTCTGGCTCATCCAAGCCGCTTGGCTTCGACTGGCCCAGAGGCTCCATCAATAATCCGGTGCAGTGAGCGGAGTGCGAGGGTCTTGCAATCGTTCCTTAACTCCACAGATTGCCGAATAATTGCTGCCCGTAAACGACCTTCGAGTACAAAGGTGACCCCATTTCAGTCGGGTATCACACAGGGAGAAAACGCATCAAATAGGTTTCCTAAGAGAATTGCACGTTTTCATAGCATACTTATCGGGGCATGTTCGAGAAAAGCAGACAAGAACAAATAAATTCAATTTAGTACTGCAAATTTAGAAATGTTTATAGAAATTAGCTTACTTTTAACACACACGACGATATCAAAACATAATGCTTGTTCTGGTTAAATAAAATCACCTTAATAATAAGCTAAAGAACTTGATTTCAAAAGTATGGTATTCCATTGTGCCATATTTTCGCTGTGTGTACGGGCAAGGTAAAGATATGTGGATGTGAGAATAAGTCTGCGGACAGCTGCAGGTGCATGTTCAACATATTCTCCCACAAAAAAAGTTAACGCTGCAAATTCCATTGGCAGGTGGTGTGGAAATGTATCTAATGCGCATATTTTAACTTGTTTTCAACGGAAATCACTAATAAAAACTGTTGGAAAAGAGCTGTTGAAAAGTTGCGAAACAAAATGGCGCTATCTGCCAGGCACACACACACACACACACAACCGACAGTCGACCAACCGAGTGTGTGTGTGTGTGTGTGTGTGTTACGTAATCAGCTTACCTTCCGCTGATGCCTTTTCTTGTCGCTGAATCCGACTTTGTTTCAGTAACAGTTGGCGGTGAGGGATTTGCAGGATATCACTCACACGACACTCGAGTTTTAAACTCACTCGCAATTCGAATTCATGTGCTTAGCAAACTGGCAGTTGGCAGTTAAGTGCATCTAAAATGGATTCAACCCATTGCCAGTATGCTAATGATTATGGAGCAGCATTGTGGCACTTTCGCACGTTGCCACCGCATTCGAGTGGCGGGCACTAGCACGATTCCGCATTAGCGCCACTCTTGGCCCACTCAATCACTTGGCCATAATGCAACTATATCGCAGCCAATTCAAAACTGCCGCTGCAACTAAGTAGCCAGCCAAAAGGAGTTAAAAGTCAAGTAGGCAAGTTCTGCTCCATATGGATTCGACTAGTTTACACCGTAGAATTGCATGGTACAAATCAGTTTTTATGTGTAAGCTCATAAAAAATGTGCTTAATAATATAATTTATATTCATATTTTTAGTGACTGCGCAAATAGTGCAATTTCTATTCCCTTATTTGTTCTATTTATTTCATTGCTTAAATGGTATATTATTCGTAAAAACTTCTATTTGTACAAGATAAGTTGAATGTAGAGATAAGAAGTATTTTGCACAATTAACAAATTTAATTAAATGTGCTCCCCAAGTGGTGTTCCCGAAAAATGCACAAGTTATAAATGGCTCCTTTCGGAGATGATTAAATCGGAAAACTAAGCGGACTCGATGGCTTTGTGGTCCCCCTGGCGAGGGTATGGCCACCATCAGCAGCTTCTTCAAGTGCAGCTCAAACAAGAGTTTAAGGGTTCAGCAGCGGGTGGGGATGGGGGGGGGGGGGGTGGCGTCTGAGAGGGACGGGGGGTGGCGATGGATGCCATGGGGGAAATGCTCCTAGTGTGGCCTACTTCTGTTTCTGCTTTTGCGGCTGCCTAGAAGCGTTTTTCTTTGTGCACGGCTGTATGTGTGTGTGTGTGTGTGTGGTTGTGTGTGTGGGTGTCTGTGTGTGTCTATGCGAGAGTGTGCCACTTTGTGCTGCCTTCCTTTCCATTCCTTTCCTTTCTTTTATTTTATTTTTTATAGAAAAATCAATTTTGCTCCTTTTATGAACAACGCAAGCAGCTGCGAATGCAACGAAGTCACGTCTTTCATTTTCCTAAATGATTTTTTGCGAATTGTGTGTCTGTTTTTTGTCATGTGTACATGGCTGCGGTCAGACAGCATACTTAAAGAATGTAACTAAATGGGATTTCTATCAAATTTTTAAATTTTAAAGGGGCTCACCTGCTTGGGCGCTCTGAAAGCTCACATAATCATGTGGTTCGTATTCCGTTTGGGTTGGCAGCCTGCCGCAATCTAATGACAACAACAAAGGATCCTTGATTATTGCTGAAATGCCGTTTAGTTGCAGACAGATGTTGCCCCATCGAGTGTCACGTATCCCTTTTGCCAAGCTGGAAACAATGGCGGTGGCGGTGGGGTGGAAAAAAAAACGAAAGAAAACCCAAGATACCAAAAGATACCCAAGAACCATTGTTGTGGGCCCCTATTTTTTATTTATCTGTGCCGAAAGGAAACTAGAGAACTGCAAGCTATCTCAATCTTGGACCCACACACACATGTGTATCCTTAAGATGCGCCAGTCACGCGGAGACTTTCGCCTTGCCACGCCCACAAATCGATATTAATAATGCGCAGCATATGAATGCTGTTCAATAAATTTCCATTTCTTGTTCGGTTCAATTGGAGATTGCCAGCGAATTCAGTCGTCGTCAGTCAGTCAATTCATGTAAATCCCCAGCAAATCCCTACACCTCCGCCATGGCCATTTTCCCTATGTATTTTCCCAGTTTCCCACTTTTCCAGTTCGTTTTGGGAAAAGTCTGCCGAGTTAGTGGAGGCGCAGCAAGTGCTTCATTAATAACATGAGCACACATTCCCCGGGGAATACATATTCATGAAGGTTCTTACGTAAATGCTAAGAACTTTCTCTGTCCCAACTATGAATCCGGAATGGAACTGTGAACGACCAGACGACGATACATATTATACGGGGAATACGAGCCCTCATTGAGTTTCCCTTTGAGTTGGGCGAACAAAACGCCAAAGAAATGTTTAAGTCTTGGAATTTCTCGTCGCTGTCGTCCGGATAATTTAGGAGTCTGCATAGCTGACTACAAGTTTTTCCAGGCGTCCGACATTGCACACTCCACAATCCGTGTTCATAAAAATCACACATGTGTACAGGCAGAGATAGATTCGCATCTGGAGAGGATGCATGCATTAATATTGCACTACAGGCGGATATTATCTAAATTTGAATATGTTATTAAAAGGAATTTATGGCCCCGCCAGCATATTCCCTTTTTAGCTTGACGACCCCTTAAGATGAGGCATCTCATAATAAATGGCGAACACACACACACACACACACACACACACACACATATACTATGAAGGACACGGATACTCGCACACCCACAGTCGTGTTCGCAATAATAGAATAGTAAAATCACTAAAAAAAACAAAAATAAAATTATCAGGGCTATTTTAAAAGTTTTAAGTAACATATTATTGCAAATAATTGTAAGAAAGTTTAAGAGCATAGCACTTCAGATAATAAAAAAGTCTACTCAAGGACTATTATCTTGAACGCAGCTGTCTGCTTTTGGCCAAGGAAACGCGTACGATTTTTAATGGTCAGACATTCGGTTTAATACGGCTGTAAGAACATCATATTAAAGGACATAAGTATACTCAGACATATGGGCTGAATTAAGCGGCGAGAAGAGGCAGAGTTGCGACGAAATCAGTGTCATTTTCATTTAGCGTGTGTTCTTGAATGTCCCAAGAAAGTAACATGAAATTCAAGCCTTAGGGAACTGTATTTAAAACTCTCCTTACACGCGCGTTAGATTACCACAAATACACTTTAAATTAACAACATTTAAAGTTTTAACTGCACATTAAGGAATTCCGTTTTGTTCCTCCTGCTCATCCGCTTCCTTTTCATCCGCCCCCACCAACGCAATTAAGCTTCAAATGCAAATGTGTGAGTTTTGAAGCGCGCGCACCACGGGGCGTATGAGTTATATTTCGTGGGGTGGTGGTGAGCGGCAGCTCATCTGCTCATCTGTAAGTTTGTTTGTCTGCTGGGCCCGTCAAGCAGGGCAAACAAAGCTTTTATTCAAAGCAATCCACGTTTATAAAACATTTATCTTTATGGCCGTCTTTAAGTGTAGTCGTGTCTACGTGTCAGCGACGAAAAAATAGACACAGCAAATGAGAATGAGAATGGGAATGAGAATGGGAATGAGAATGGGAATGAGCAGAGAGCACGTGTGTTGATTTAGGTTTAAATTGTCAACAATGTCACATTGTTTGGCACTAATTTGGCCGCAAGAGAAGGCGCAGGCCGTTTCTTTCGCAAATTTAATTACAGCCACGTGTCCTTTTGCCAGCCATTGCAGTCGCTTGCAAGTGCTGTGAAGTGCTCCGCCATGGACAAGGACATGCAGCAAAACAATTTTTGTTGACAATCAAGTGCTGTGAGCAGTGAGCAGTGAGCAGTGAGTAGTGCAGCGCCATGCAAGGACATTCAGCCAGCATCCTGAGCATAATGCAACAAATTTCAATGAGAGACCGACCACCTGCCGCCAGGCCACCCAATCCACCCAATGCACCCAATCCACCCAATCCGACCCACTCGAGAGCCCAATGAAATGCCTGGGGTGTGGCCTCGGTCACGACACGTTGCACTTGTTGTTGGCCGCGTTTTTGTCGGTTATGTTGCAGGCGGTGCGGTAGGTGGTGCGGTAGGTGGTGCCACTGTGCCGCTGGTGGTGCATCCGCATCCGTCAGTGGCAGGACACGCCGGCAGGAGTTGAGCACGGCGGCTCAGCCCGCACAGCCGGCAGGATATTACAGAGCCACAGCCCAAGGCCCAAGGCTGATCTGCCCACATTGTTCGCCTGCCAATCCATCTAGTCCATACATCCATACATCCATACATCCATACATCCATACATCCATACACCCATGCAGCAGCCACTGCTGAGGAATCCATTCATTTAGTTTTGGACAGTCCATCATGCATTTTTGGGCCAGCTGTCGCTGTTTTAATTTCGTAATTACAAATCCTTGCTGGTCGCCCGTTTTCCCCGTCTTTTGGCCATCTGCCAAGTGTCGTTTCCTTGCCTGCCTTTTGCCGAGTATCCTGGCTGGGCAATATTTTGCAATGATTTCTGACAGCTCTTGCGGCAAGTCCTGCCAATTATCAATGCCCTACGGATATTTGATTTAATTAAACCACACAAAAACACAAAATGGGAGCAGCTCAAAACTAATTTCGAATTTCTTCTTCGCCTCGTAGTTTGCCAGTGACAGGCAATTATAGCAAAAGGCATATTTTGGTAGCCAGGACCTTGTGGTTCGGCTTTCGATGCCTCTCTTGGCCATCGATTGCTTGAAGCACTTGGGCCCCGAAATGCACCAAGGGGACTTTAAGATTCGAAAACTTATAACGATTACTAACGAGGATTGATGCATTTTAATGTCACACAAAAGTCACACAAGTTAAAAAATAGATAATGAATTTATGTAGATAATGAATACAACATGAAAAGGTGTGAAAATATAACCCCAATTTTTGTTTAAGATAATTTGTATGGCATTTAAAATAAATAAGTGGCAAAGCAACCAGCTTCCAACTAAAAACATTAAGAGAAATAAGATAAATGTAAAATTATAATAAACTTGCCACACTTTTTATTAAATTGGCATAATGCTTTAATTAGCAAATAAAAAGTGAAACTGTGGTAAAAAAGCATCATGATTTTCTGTGCAATATACAATGAGAAGTGCTTTTACATCTCATAAGCATAAAAATGTGTGAAATTAAAAATAATATTATATTTCTTCTGCGTGCCGAGAAATATTTGCATATACAAAAACCACTTAATTAAATTTTTTGTAGCATTCAAATGTAAACACAAATTTAAATAATATATTCGAGCAGCATTTTCTCGCCCTTGGCCTAAATTGACAAAAGCTGTGTGCAATTGAGAACAATGGTCGACCTTTTTTGAGCCCGTCGTCTCCTTTTACATTCATTACACGATCAGTTTGCTCCTGCTGCCCTATTTGTTGTCCCTCCAATTTGTTATCCCTGCGGACAAAGTGGGCTGTGAATCGGCCTAAATGCTCCCGTTTTAATAAGCGTGTTTCACCGGATATTCCAGCGTTTAACGCCTGGCAACAAATTGTCGGGATTTCTCCATTCTGTCCTCTTCTGCTCCCAGCCGCCCTTCGTTTCCGATTTTTGTGTCTTTTTTTTTTTTTTTAACAATGTGACATGTTGCCGTTGTCCGAGCCAGATCCATATATTTCTATTACAAAGCGTTTCTTATGCCCTTGTTCGCGAAACTCTGGAGGCGGTCTCACTGGGGCTTACACTGCGGCAAATAAGGGAAACCACACTTGTGGTTGTGCATGTTCCTTAATCAGCCTTATTTTTTAAAAGTGAAACGAAAGCTATCTACTTATAATTTTACATTTTAATATAGGATAGCAGTCGACTTAGGTATAAGTCCTTAATATTACATTTTCAATGTTCGATATATGATTATTTTATATATATTAAAAATACAAATGTCTTGCGGTACTTTATAAATAAAGTAAAGTTATTAATAGAATCGCATTAACTTGATATAGTTTTTATATAGTTTTTGATAAAATATTTCTGGTTTTTCTCAGTGTATGCGGGTGGCGCGACCAGTTTGCATGTAACTCACCTAAACAAGAGGAACATTTGTATATTTCACAATTTCCGTTTCTGTTCCGGAACGTTGTCGCTTGCCGTTGTTCGTGTCACATCTAGTTCTTTATTTTTTTTGTGCCGCCTCCTTTTTTGTCGACTTCAGTTTTTTATTCGCTATTTTTTGCTGGCCTTTTCCCCACGCCAGCAGCTCCAGCAGCGGCAAAATGGGGCATTCGGGAGCTTTCAACGCAATTTGAAAGCAGCCCGCCCCCGCGATTCGGCATTGTTTGTCTGTGCGGCAACATTGTGCGGGTGCCACCAAGCTCCAAGTGCAACGCGCCGGAAACTAAAAGCACCCAACAACTGAAAGGGGGAAAAAAATGAAAAGGGGAAAAAATGGTTAAGAAAAAAAACAAAAATGGTAAAAAGCCACTGACAAACATGCAAATAAGTCGACATCGTTTCGTGTCCATGCTAGTTCCCTGCGGCTACGGCAATCTGTAAGGAGGCGGGTGGCAAGCAAGGCAGGCACAACATAATAATTTCTTAAAAGTTATTGTGGCTGCCCGCTTTCTGCTTAGCCGCCTTTGTCTATGCACAAACCACCCAGAGCCCCCGAAACCGCCCAAAGCCACACCACCACCCAACCACCACCCACCCAACCACCGCCCACTCACCTGCTGTCTGAGATTTATGGGCGCCTTCGCAGTCGGCTTTTAATTTGCCAGCCAGCCAACTCCTGTCGTCCTCTAGTCCTCTAGTCCTTTTGGTCCTTTTGGTCCTTTTGGTCGTCCTGAAGCCTCGCAAAACGCATCTCGACGCTCGTCTGGCAGAATGCCTCAACTTTTTGTTTGAGCCGAACAAAACCCAAACCAACTGGGCTGCCTTTGTCTTTCGGTCGTTTTAATGAATTGTTGTCGCTGGCAAAGCATTTTGTAATTTATTTAATTAAACTTTTTTCGCTCTCGTTTCTGCACCGCTTTGGAAACAAAAGTTTCCGCCTCGTGCTTTTTGAAGTTTCCGCGTAATGATCAATTTGAAAGGACCAAACAGATGAATGCAAAAACATGGCAAAGGGAATATGCGATGACACAGGTTAAGACTTCTCACAGATTCCTATGTATCATAACTAATTAATAATAATAATGGAAATATTTATACCCGTTACTCGTAGAGTAAATACTAGATTCGTTGAAAAGTTTGTAACAGGCAGAAGGAAACGTTTCCGACCGTATAAAGTATATATATTCTTGATCAGGATCAATAGCCGAGTCATCTGGTCATGTCCGTCTTGACTCGACTATAGCATTCTATATTGTTTTTTTTAATTTTTTTATAATTTTTTGATGTTTGATGTTGTAGAAAAAATTAACAAATTGTCATTTTTCTGATTGTAGAAATTTAAAAAAATTAAAACATGTTACAAAGATTAAGTTCTATACTCCATAACTCAACTTATCTTAATCGGATATTGAAGTGGCATACCTCTAAATGTTTCTGGCGCAATTCTCTAAAAAACTGCATTCAAGATTAAAAATTTATTTTTTTTTAACTTTTTTGTAATTTTTCTGATGTTTGATGTTGTAGAAATTTAAAAAAGGTAAAAATTGTCCCAGGGCTGAAGTTCTATACTCCATAACTCAACATATCTTAATCGGAAGTGGCATACCTCTAAATGTTTCTGGCGCAATTCTCTAAAAAAGTGCATTTAAATTTAGAAATTTATTCTTTTTTTAAATATACCCGTTACTCGTAGAGTGTCATTCTATAGCATTCTTTCTTGTTTCGTTGTCAATAATATTTAATCAACCCAATTCAAACTCAATATTGACCACATGTCACTTACTTTGCATAAGGTTGCAAGCAGTTAATAAAAGAAAAGCCTTGGTAAGGACTCACATTTTTATTTAGCATAGGCTTTTCAAAATCAGCCCCAAAGCAGACAAAGAGCTTGGAAAAGCAGTTGGGTCCACTTTGGAGGCAGGACAAAGGCAATGCCTTTGGCTGTTTTATGACAAATGTGCCAAATCATTTGTCTAATTTGTGGACCCAAAACGTAGCAGTTCCTTAAGGATACGATGCCACTGAAATTGATTTGCTGCTCGTGCGACAGCAGAGTGAAATTACAAAGGCGATCGGCATCCGAATCGAACTCAATATGCCGGATGGGAGTTCAGGACGTGGATGTGGATGTGGAAGTGGATGTGGATGTGGCCATTGTGGAGCTGGTGGGTCCTTGGTAATTTCACCCGTTTTATGTGGCCAATAAATGTTTTATCTTTGTATCCAAATTGCCGCCAGCTGCGTGCATGCGTGCCGATAAGCACAGGACCCCCGTTTCCAGCTCCACTTCAACATTGCGCCCCCATTCCATGATGCCAAAAACTGTTGGCCAGCCATGGCTGCAGTGCGTCTGTTTGGCTGCCGAAAGCAAATCGATTTATTGGCCATTAAGCCCTGGCATTTAAGCCACTAATATTTGAGCCCAGTTGCATTTGCCTGCGCGGGGAGCGGGCTTTATCGCCGCCTTAAATGTGTAAAATAATTTCGTTGTCCTGCGGCCGAATCGTCGGCCATTATTGTTATCCTTAGACTGTGCGTGACTTTGCCAACTGCCTGCATTTGGATTACGACTGCAAATTGCCTATTAAAGTCGAGTGGAGCCGCCTCCGCTTCGGCATAATTTCACATTTTCGGTCACGTTCGGGCTTTTAATTTGAATTTTAACAGCTCGCCAGACACTCGACGGTCCAACCAAATGGAAATGCAATTAAATCATTCTTATTGAGCCATTGATTTAAATTTATCGCTGACTTTTAAGCATGATGACGGCCATCAACTGAATGTCAAGCGAATAAAGGATTTTTAAAAGCTTAAAGACGTTTTCAAGGCGGCAGAAAGTAGGAAAAGTGGGAAAATATGTTAGATATGTACTATTAATTAAATGGAGCCATTTAATTGCACTGAGTTAGCATGCACATCTCAGTTTCTTAACCGAATCTATTCGGTTAATCAATTTATTTTTATACAAACGCCACACAATTTGCCTGTGGAAACACATGGGAAATCGATTGACTGCATACGAAGTTAATGCCGGAAAACATCCATGACAGCCTATAAGTTCATTTCATTTCAGTCGCCCCTCACAGTTGTATAATAAATGCGTAGCCATGTGAGCGGAGCATCAATTATGATGGCTTGTCAATTAATTGAAAGCCAATCGGATTGCATCAGACCCAATCATTTGGGGAGCCAGGACCGGGCGGACGCACTAATTGGGGTTAATAAAACCAACAATGAATCCTTCGAACTGAGCCGCATTCATCAGAGGCTGATCGCATCGCAAAGGAGGCGAATGCAGCTCTCGGTAATAATTTCTGGGTAAATTGAAACTGGCCACAGATCAAGGGGATTGGCAAGTATTTAATTGCCATAATCAGAGATAAGACCCGAGCTAATGAATTAACCAGAGTGGCAAACGTGGCCATAACCCTTTGCTTTTAGCTTACCAATTCGTCCTGCAAGTGTCCTTTTCAGCACCTCCCCAGCTCCCCAGCTCCCCAGCTCCCCAGCTATCCATTCCCAGCCCAAAATCTCTCGACCTTGCCGGACATTTGGCACGTGTCGAGACCAACATGAATTCACAATGCCCATTTGTCGTCACTCCCTGTTGTTGGATGGACCATGAACCATGAACCATGAACCATGAACCATGGGCCATATCTAAGCCGCTAAGTAGCTTTTCCCCCAGCAATCTCTCTGCCACTCGAGCCCTAATATTTAAACAAGGTGGTCCTGTAAAAATGATGAGTGTGCGGATTGAAAATGGAAACTCTATGCGGGCAGCGGCGCCCCATCGCTGATTAATTTTTAAGCACGAACAAGTGTCAATATAAATGGGTGAATGCGTAATGCATGGAGGCCCACTTCCGCAACCCCGGCAATTAAGCACTCTCATCGATCGATCGATTGCGTCCTTCGTCCTTTCACAGCAAATTGCACCTGACAACCGAAACTTGTCACTCGCTGCTTGTCTTTGTGTTTGCGTTTGTGTTTGCGTCTGTGTTTGTGTTTGCTTAAGTGTGTGCGATTGACTTTCATACGTGTGAGTGACATTGCTTTATTACATCAATATTTCGTTATAATTAACCATGGGACCTGGGGTCAAAATCAATTTCAGTTGTAAAACAATACAGCTGAAGTGAATGTGCCATAAATCCGATGGCTTATCTCATGTCAACTGAAGGCTGCCGGCGCTCTTTTCTCAAATATGTGTATTAAAAAGCTAAAGCAGTTAAACGATGATTGATTTTATAGCATATGCTTAGAAGGTACACGGTATTACCATTTGTTCATGTGAGAAAACTGTACTTATTCCATTAATCCACCACGAGCTCATTGAATCAATACGCAGCTGTCAACCGCTGGGATTAATGGCCAAAGTCGAGAGGAGTCGGCATTAATCTGTTCCATGTCAGATGAAACTTCACGCCGAACTCCACATCCGCATAGGAGATACATATACGTGTATGCCTTACTTTCCGGACTAATTGATTTGTTACCAGACTTGCGGACTTACCAACCGAATGACCAACTGTCTGACTGACTGACTGACTGACTAACTGACTGAATGACTTCGGGATGTTCACATAATTGACATGTGCTTGCCCAAAGAGATTTCGATTGTGAAAAGGACGAGAAGCCCGTAAAAGGAACCTGAACTTCAACTGGTGAATGATTCTATTTCATGGCGCGACTTTCGCTTTCGCATTATCAGAAACGAATCGAAATGTAGCCAAAAAAAAAGGAGGCGAAAAGCAACTTACCGTGCGGAGCAGGAGTTTTCCGCGAGGTGTGGGAAAATCAATTTGTATGGCCATTTCGTTTGGTTGATGGCGGTGGGCAGTGGGCAGTGGGCAGTGGGCTGCCCGGAAAGTTAAGTTCCTACTAACTTTGGTCACCTTTTTCTTGCCTTCTCGGGGGCGTTGAATTCGGGAACTGGCCACTAAGGCTCACAACTCGCAAAGAACTTCACACGAATCGGAATTGGCTTTTGCTCTGTTTATGGACATTGTGGCCGTTGCCGTTCCCGTTGCCGTTGCTGTTATGGCTCTTTTGTGGGGCTAATGAAAATCCAAGGCTCTGGCCAACAGGGAGTTCACTTGAACTCGATTTCCCTGCCCGCAGCACATGCATATATACTCTTATATATATATGTATGTACGTACTTATATCCCATGACAAGCCGAGCAAAATCGTTGGGTTTCAGTGCGGAAATGGTCAGTCATATGCCGTGCAAGAATGTGACATGTGGAATGACTGGCTGGATGACCCACAACCAACACAAGCAACACAACAAACCCAGTTAACCCAGTCCAATCCACCCAATCCCCCAATTTATGCGCTCTTTACTGTAATTGGCAGGGCGCCGCGAATGTGAATGCAATTTATTTTCCCATTGTTTGCCGTACATTTTCCCCCTGCCCAGTGTAAACAAATCGTTATCGTTTCGAAAGTGAACTGTGCCACATTTTTACATTTCACGGCTTAAAAAGGTGGAAAATAAGGTGGCCCTTTTCATGGTTTTATACCTCACTTTTAAGTTGTAAAACACGTAATCTATCTAATTTTCCTATTGAGTAACTTTAAAGTGAATTTTTAAAGTACTTGAAAAGCTATGATAGATTTAGTTTTAGTTTAGGCAACTGGCTTCTGTGAATTCCCTTCCTTAGCTCCTTAAAATTCTTGATTAATGTGCCTTTATTCTTTAACCAGCTTTCCCCTTTCCAGCAGCCATTTCCCTATTGTATTCTCTCACCTTAGCCACTGCAGTTTTTCCCTGCATTCGGGAAAACTCCCTAAGTAGCCACCTGCAGGAACTGCGATTACTGCGGAAAAGCCACCCAACTCTCCTCCTGGTGGGTCAGTCGCCGAAAATAAAATGGAAAAGCTGAATAATAAAATGGAAATGGATGTACAATATTTGTTTTGCGTAATAAGTTTTTCTAGCTGCCAGAGGCTGTGTTCTGTTGTCCTTATAAATTTCACATAATTTATGCAGATCGACGCTACGTGCAGCAGCAGTTGGGCGGCAAAATTGGGGGGTTGGGGGGCTTGTGGGTGTATGGGTGTATGGGTGTGTGGGTGTGTGGGTGTGTGGGTGTGGGGGCATTGAAAGTGTGTTTTCCCTTTGGGCGGCCATTGTGAGGGCAGTGGAGCATTTAACATAGAAATAACAATAACAATTTAACAAATTGTCGCCATTGCTTTAGCTGGTTCGCCATCTCGCTCGCACACAGCGACTGAGCGTCTAGTCGAGCAACAAAAGAAATTTACTCGCAATATATTTTACTTGGCTTCCTGCTCGGTACATATGTATATGCTGTATGTGCATATAAATATGCATACATACATATACATATATTTTGTGAATTATTTGCCTGCCTAAAAGTTCCTCAAATTGTTTGTGTGTGTGTGTGTGTGTTGGGCGGGGGTGGACGGAAGTGCCACAACATTGCCAAAGAGGGGCAAAAAACTCAGGATGGTTGGGGGGGGGGGGGAGGTCAGAGGGCAATGGGCGGTGGGCGGTGGGTTGTGGGCGGGTGAAAAGTCCACCCACGCGACAAACGCCCCAACAGTCGGCCCTTGGCACAAAAGCTGGTTAGTCAGCCAGGCGACTCCGCTGTGCATGTGTTGGTTACTGTTTCCGCGTGCGTGTGTGTGTGTGGCAAACACAGTTACACACACACACACACACACAAAAAAGCGATGAACTCATAAAAAACTTATGAAACTAATTTTGTTTTGCTTGCTTTTGCTTTTTGCTTTTACATTTGGTTTGCGTTTCTGTTGCTGTTTCGTGTACCCATTAAAGGCTTAGCAAAACAGGGTATGTTGTATTCGTACCTAAGTATAATACAGGAAAGAAGAAGCAGCTTCCATAGCATTAGATATGTTAATTGTTCGTTTCTGGGTGATTAAGATTAAATAAACAAATATTTGTTAAATTCATAATTCATAACAATGTTACGAAGCCCTCATAGGTATGCAATAATTCATTTAAATTAACCGTGAATCATATATCATATCATATCATATGCATAACGCACTCAACTTCGCTCTATTTAATATTTGTTTTATAAAGCAAACATGTTTGCTAGGAATTTCTTAAATTACGAACTTAAAAAGAGAGGTATCTTGTAGTCGTATCGCCCGGCGACTCTCCACATTATGCTTGCCATTGGCACGGAGAGTTGCCTTCGCCGACGCCAGCGTTGTTGTCCTTTGACTATTTAACTGGCCCCGAGACATGCCAATGTGTGGGTGTTCTGTAATCGCTGTGTGTGTGTGTGTGTGTGTGTAAGTGAGTGAGTGTGTGTGCGAATGTACGTATGTACACGTATGTATGTGTGTGATTGTTGGCTCATCGCTGGCTTTTGCACGGCATTTGGGCATGGCCAAGCCAAAAGCGTGTGCCAGTCAACTTTTTGTTTTGGCCAACCGCTTGACTTTAGTTTTTGCTGGCAATGAAACCGAAAATATAAAACCAATGCCCAGGCGGCAAATGAAAAATCAATATTATTGCAAATTGGCCTGCGTAGCCGGTTATCCTTTCGGTGAGTGGAAGGAATGGCAGCACGGCATCTGATTCGATCCCCTGACCTCTCCCTGTCTCCATTGGATGCCACTGTTGCTATGCGATATGAAAGCAGGAGACCAAAGGAACTACATCAACCATGGGAACCATCCTTTGCCATCCTTGCTGGCCAACGACGTGTCAGCTGTGTGTCCATGAGCGGAATACTAAGTGACCGATTCCTGAGCACAAACACACTCACACTCGCAGAAGGACTGCCACAAAAGGCGCCGTCAAGCGGAAATATTGCCATACGCTGCGTATGAGCAATGCGTAATTTTAAATACATTTATGCGCAATATTCTCGATTTATTCGTATGTGTCCCTTTTTATTTTTGCTTCTTTTACTGTGCCAATCGCTCCACCAAATTGCATAGACGAATTTAATGATGCGTCCCGAACTGGGAACTTTGTGCACTTTGAGGTGCCTTCGATTCAGGGCCTTTCGAAGCGTTCCCTTGTGACCATTTCCTTTTTATCGAACTCCGCTTGCTTCCCTAAGGATGACTTAAATACGAAATTGGGTGATAAATAAATAAGTAATTATATACATATACAAAAAACCTTTGCAAGCTGCTAAATCGTTTATATCAATCCTACTGCTTAAGTATTTTGAATCAATCGTTATTTTTGGTAGAAAATATTACCATTAAATGTCTGTCTGCACTTCATTAAATGTTTTAATTGAAGTACATTTACATCTACAGATCAATTATACCAATGCTTTTAAGGAAGAGCAGAAGACTTTGTCTCGTTAAATATTCATGTACTTTAACGCAAAGCTTTGCTTTAAATAATTAGGCCAGTTGCAACTCCAAGGCACAAGATCCCAAAGGAATCAGTGTTAATTAATATTAAAAGTCTTATGGGTCAGTGGTCGTTATAATCCTGAAAAGGGGGACAGTGGTCCTCCTAATCTAACCATATCAGCTCATGCCACAAAACCCAAGCATTCTTCGGGAAACTTTCATTGTTTGTTTATGAAAATGGCAGGACTTAGGTCGGAAAACTTTTTAATTAGTAAATCCCAATTAAAATGCAAAATGTAATATTATCCCGGCGTGCCCGGGATGTCTTACTACCAATTATTCTTCAATTTGCTGATTGGATTAAGATGCGAAATTGAATTAGGTTACCGCATTAACGAGCTGCAACTGAAGCGGAAATGCTATCTGTGGGGAGATGATGGTTTCTGTTTTGTGCCCAATTAAAATGCTTCATAATTTCTTTTTCCAAATAATTCCATTAAAAGCCCAGAAATCGACGTCTGGATACGATGAATTTGGCCGACGAGCAACGTAGACTCGATAAAGATAGAAATCAGTAACAGAAAAAGTGCTCAAAACACTTACAGCCACCAGTGGAATGAGATGAGATGAGATGAGTTGGGCTGGGCTGGTCGGGGATTGGGATGGAAAATCGGGAAAATCTGGGAAGTCTGGGAAACTCAGTGCAAAGTGAAGCGCAAAAAGCAAAAGCATGCCCTGCTCTAAGGACACGGCGGCTGCTTTTAAGCACTTTTATGCTGATGCTGTGATTTTTTACAGCTGCCATTTCAAGGCGGCACCGCCAACTTCAAAATGCCATGCCATGAGCTGGGATGGCAGCCCAGGATCTTCCAGTATACCAGTATCCGAGTGGAATGGGCTGCTGATGGTGCGTGCGGTCGTCCCATCTTCGACAAGTTGGAGGGATGTGACGCAAGTCGATGGTCGGGTCGTTAGGCAAAACGAGTTCCAACGCGACTATGCCAAATGATGTTTGACTATGGCAGCAGCTGCTCCTCCATCAGCTCCTCCATCAGCTCCACCATCAGCTCCTCCAGCAGCTCCTTCATCAGCTCCTCCAGCAGCTCCATCAATTTTTAAGGAGGCACAGGGCGAAGGGGAGGCCTACGAGTGTATATATTGAATTTTGTGGTAATTACAAGTAACTCACTTGGGCTCATTCACAAGCGAGTGGCGTTCGCCTTGTAGCTCCTCCACGTTTTACCCCAACATTTTCGCTTGCCAACAACTGGCGCTTTGCATACTTTTGGCGCCCAAACTGCTGACTGAGTTTGTTGACTCGCCCACTCGTAATTGGCAACGCTTCACTTGGCCCATGCCACAATGTTTGCCCAGCATTGATAATAGAAATGGGTTTAAAGTTGCCAAACAAGTTGCGAAAATATTTTCACATTTTCTTTTTGGGTCAACTTGAGCAAGCGTCACAATGGCCTGCTCGAAAAAAAAACAACTTTAACATAGCGAATTTTGTGCAACAATGGGTATTTTCAAATTAAGTACGTTTTCCACTCACTCAACTTTTAGTATGAAGTTTTTATGAAAAATACGCCTGACGTCTCCCAAAACTTTTTAAATTAACTTCTTATGGAAATATTTTCGCGCAAATATTGTTTTCAGGTTGGATATAGAATATATAAGAAGGAGTTTACCATAGACGATAGAAATCCATTGAGAATGGCACAGTCTATATGAACTTTGGCTTAGCTGAATGAAATTAGTGAATTAAATGCGCTAGCCCGCTGCAAATGCACAAGAGATGCAACATGACATAATCCTTTAATGAATCCCGTCCATTGTCCTGCCAACTGCTGCTCCCAAGCTCTATTATGTCCTTCGTCCCAGCTTGGCCCCCATTTGCCCAAGACTCCAAAGAAGTAAGCCGCAATAATTGAGATAAAAATGTGCAATTAGCGCGGAGTACGCGTTGGCTTCGCAGCTTTGGCTGTGGGGATTTTACGCAATTTACGTGGCCAGCGCAGCTCAGCGGGGGAAAGTGGTGGGGGGGAAAGCGGGAAAAGCGGTAAAAGCGGGGAAATGGGAAAGCCCAGGATGCAAGAGGTGCGCCTTGGCTTTCTGCCATTTCTGTTGTGTGGTTTGCCCATCAAAAATAAACGCGAGTGGCGAGAGTTCTGCCTTAAACGCCGCATTAGCGCCAGTCCACACGGATTTTAAGGTGTGGTGGTGGAAATGGCGGAAAATGGCATGGGAAAAGCGGAAAAGCGGAATGCTGACGCTTTGACTGCGCTGCGCTGTGCTGCGCTGCGCTGCAGGCTGCAGAATTTCCCGCAACTTTTTGGTAGAAGCCGCCCGTTTGGGGAAACCCCCATGCCGAACCAAACTCAAAACCCAAGCGCTGCGGTGCAACACTGGTTTGCCCTCTGACCCGTGCGTTGTTCCGAGGGCGATTGTGTGCTCCTTGTTGTTTCACTTATTTGCCGCTTGGTATAATCTCAATCGCAGCACTGGAGCAAGGACATGCTCTATTGCAGGCAGCAGAGAAAGCAGCAAAAACAAAAAACAAAAAACAAAAAAAAACACAGAACGTGGGCCAAATAAATATAATAAAATAAAAGGACACCCTCGGGGCTCGAACAGCAGCGGCAGCAGCGGTTATGGAAATAAATATTTGTTAATGTTTTATTCACTCAACTGTTATGGCACATTCGTTTGGGAAATATTTCATATTTGCTCTTTACACTCACTCCCCCACAACAGCATTGCCATTAAGGCCCCAAAAAAAAAAAAACACAAAAAGCTTAAAGGCTATGGGGTAGTGCATATAAATTATGACCGGAATGTGTACAATACGAGTGCATATGTACACCCAGTTGCGGATGCAGTTGCGATTTAAATTTGAAGCACTGCCAAACTTTTGAAGTCACTTGGAGTTTGGAGTTCATAACTGAAATGTGTAATCCATTTGAAAGCGCTTGTTGTCAACGCTGTGTTCTGTGCGCGCCAAACAATGGCAATCCAATTAAAATGCAAACTTGATTCCAATCAACACATTTCAATAATCGCATTACGCATACGCCGCGTTGTCGCGCACAGCCAAAGCAGCGAATTCGATTTAACAATTAAGGGGGTTGCACACGGAGGTCTGGAGTGCGGGAATACGGAGTGCGGTGTGCGGAGTGCCGAGTGTCACGGAATGATTTCATTAGCCAAGTGGAACGGGAGGCGTCATCAGAAACCACCGATAGTCGCTAACCGAATACCGACCGAAAACCAGAAATCGAAATCAAACTCGAAATCAATGCGAGCAAGCGGCAAATAAATCATTCTGACCGACCCTTTAACGAACATGACCCAAAACTAAATCCAGGCTCAAGTGATAGCCTTTGGGCCGCCAATCTACGTGCCCAATCCGCTTCGTCCGCTTCCATCTGATAGTCAGCCCTCAAGTGGAAATCATATTAGGGGCACAGAAATGTGCGAAAAATTGAGAGACCTGCTGATTGAGTTGTGAGCGGAAATTAATCAACGGAAACTAAATTTCTGGGCGCACACGGGGTTTTTCAGGCTTTTCCTCCTTGCAGAGTGAGAAATGCAATTTTCTTTCCAGGCAAATCGAAATTTGAAATTAATTATTCATATACAAGTATTAGTTTTAAAAAGGATTCTGCAGATGATTGATTTTCTGCAGATGCCTCTATTATGCTTCTACTCCATTCACAATGGATACGCATTTTATATTCATTTTTTAAAAAATTAGTTCCTTTTTTTTGCCGCATTGATTGCCAGCACTCATCACACGCCATCGAGTATGAAAATGTTTATTTGCTTAAATCCTTTCGGCCAGCTTGGATTTTTCTATTCCCTGGCCAGCGGGCTGGGCTTTATTTATGGCCAACGGACTAGACATCACGTAGCTCTGGTTTGATTAATGGCAGCATCTTCATCAGCTTGGCCCACTGAGAAACGTCCAAACTGAAAGCCATGCAAACTTTACACAACATTCGCTGGCCGAAAAGTTTGCCGGGACACTAGGACAGATGATGAATAGTCGGTGCCCTCGGCCCGGGCTACTTAATATCAATGCCCCAGTGTCGACTTGGCCAATACAAATGTTCCGCCCCCCCTTTATTTGAGTTTGAATGCCTGTTTGAGTTAGCCTGTGTGTTCGGATTCCAATTGCAAGTTGGCAATTGAATTGGGCCACGCCCGCGCAAATGACAAAACAAAAGTTAGCAACGCCCCACTTGTTTTTGGCTTCAAAAATGCAGCTCGACTGTTGTTTAACTTTGGGTTGAGTGGGTGTATGAGTGGGTGAATTGATTTGAAATGTCAGCCAGCGGGTTGACCTACAGCAACGGTTGCCATTGGATGTGTTCAAGGTGGCCGCACGATACAAGCGCGCACATATACAGCTCGCAGGACGAAGGACATGCTCAACAAGTATCCGAAGCACAATGTATCTGCAGTTGCAGCGCCTTGACACACAAAACTTTGCCTCGTCCATGAGGCAGTCACGTGCCATCAGCAGCACCGCAAGGAAAAAGCCTAACCGAATATTCATTCTAGTTGGGAGCTTTATGCAAATGTATCTCCTCCCCCCCAGCACCCACCCCGTTTCCAATTGGAGGAAGGGCGACGGCGAGTGCGAGTGCGAGTGCGAGGGGCGACTAAGCACTTCTCAAATCGTGAGCGACCTCGACGCACCACATTTTACCATCAACATCAACTCAGACGACGAGGACAAGCGCTCGGCGCTTTCATTTGCATTTAAAGTGCTGCCATATGGCCAGCAGTATAGCAATATCATCGGTGTATGTATAAACACCACCCACACACCCAAACAGCCAAACACCCACACACCCAAACACCCAAACACCCAAACACCCACACACCCACCTATACACCCACCACCCACTGCGTTCGAGAAACGGAGAAACGTGCCCGGGCATATAGAGGATGTTAAAAAATTTAAATACCCAATGTACATACAGATATACGCAAATGTTTTCCAATGCACTTTTTCAGTTTTCAAATTTGCCTGCTACTGGCAGTTGTTTTTTCTTTGTTTTTGGTCCTTAAACACACATGGAGAAATATAATAGTTATTCGAGGATTAACACTCTTTTGGAATTTCAATTAAATGTTTGTTCCTGGCCTGCGGGCGACACTTTTTATCAGCAACAATACTGCATAGAGATAAATGCATCATTTAGAATCCCTGCAAATGAAAATGCTATAGATATAAAAATGATAATATTGTTGCCAAGCAAATTGTTGAATATGCATTTTGAAGCAGATTGCTTCAAACTCTGGCGTTCATTGCAAGAACTTGATTTCATCAGTTGAAGTTTTCACAGACGAGTGAAAAGCGGTCAGCGTGCCAAAGCGAATCTGAAAATTGTTTGCCAAGCTGCAAAGATTTCCCAGTCAAAAAAAAAAAAGAAAAGTCGGGAAAAACAAAAAGAAAAGAAAGAAAACTGCTCTGAGCCGACAGCCAAAGCTCGTGTCCTCTCAAAAATGTAACTAATGAGATTTTAAGTTTCTCCCAGTTCCACCTCCACTCGACACTTGTCAGTTTTGTGTGGGTGTTCCGGGTGTTTTGGATGTTTTGGGTGTTCCGGGTGTTGTGGGTGTTCCGAGTGTTGTGGGTGTTTTGAGTGTTTTGGGTGTTTGGCTGTTTTGGGTGTCGACGTTTGTGTTTACTTGTCGCCTGCAGGCGGCGGATTTGGATAGGAGCCCAGATTCTGGCTGCGACCCAGGTGCCGGAGTCCAAAAGTCCCGAGCCCGCAGCATTCTGACCTCTAAGCTGGCACCCTCACCTTCGCACTTTCCGCCGGAAATCTGCTCGCCTGCCAGCTGTATCTGTATCTCTGTACTTGTATCTGTGCACGGCAGAAAATTTATGATGCAAAAAAGTAGGAATATTGAAATTTCCATAAATACTTCCAATTATAGCTGCTATCATTGAACGAAAACCCATTAAATTATGTACAACTATTCGAAATATATATATATATATAATATTTTGTTTATAAAGAATTCATTTCTGGCAAAAGATTATTTCTTACTTTTTTAGTCCTGCTAAGCTTCTGTGAGTTTGCTCACCTCTTTCCTTAGATTTTTGCGTAATTAGCCTTGACTTGGTGCGCATTGCGCTCAGTGTACCGCCGCTCGTTGTTGTTTTCACGCGTCCGAGGCTGCTGTCCTTGCAGCGCCTGCGACTTGTTAGCAAAGTTTGTGGGACTTTTGGCCAAATGAAATTTTAATGTACCGTGTTTCGGGTTGAATTTGGCCAGCCTATCCCCCAGTCGCCTGGCAGGCGTGGCGCGTGTAATTTAATTTACACCGAGCATTCAGCAGGCCGCAGTGTCAGTGTCGCATTTTCAAATTAAATACGTTGGAAGTTTTGCAGTCCTGTAGCCAGAGGACACCGGCACTCCCAGGCCCACCTGCACACACACACACAAACACACACACCTGTTTGACCTGGTTTTTTGCAGATTTTCTTGGCCAAGTGCTGCCGTTGGCCATTTCTCACTGCCAGTTGGCATTTACATTTACATTGCTTGTTGTCGCCTGTAATATGCTTCCTTTGGCCCCAAGGATTCGAGGATTCGCCCCACTTGGGCGGCAGTTAATTGCATAAAGTTGTGGAGTTTCTCTGCCGAGATCTCCTCCTTAGCTTGGCTCCCATTTCAAATGAGTTCCTGGCGAAATCAAAACTTTGACAAGTTTTGAGCTCTGTGGAAATCGCAAAGGAAACCGCATAGTTTCAGTCAACTGCATACGTTTGCCGGTCTCAAAAAGTTATGCGCAGTAGGCATATGCTTGCAATCGATTGCATTTATAAATTCAATGGAAAAGTTCAAGTTTTACATGCAACAAAGTGACACAAAGCAACCGACAGACAACCGCAGGCACTTTTCAGCTTTTCATGGTTTTTATGACTCTCGAAACTAATTTCATGTTAAATGCAATTGAAAAAGCTTTTTAATTGCATTGGCATCCTTTATGTTTTCAATTGCAGTTGCAGTTGCACTTGCCGTTTCACTTCTACCATCAGCTGTACGACAACAATTTGTGCTCGAATTTGTTGCATTTTTAATTGGAACACAGCTTGCAACAGCTTGGCAACAATTTGCACACTTTCCATGTTCCATGGGTTTTTGGGCCCCATCTCTGCCACACTTTGGTGCTCCCCTAATGCAACTGCATCCGCTCCCTTTTTTCGAGTCTGATGGATGGTCAGCACCAGATGGCGTCCATCTCCTGGCTTTTAGCCCACTCCAAACTTGAAGAACTCAGCAGCTTTTGCACTTGGCGAAGGGCGTAAATGGTGTTCACTTGCAACTCCATTTCACGCTTACTTCGAAGGAAAGTTGAGTGCATGGCCAACCAATAAAAGGGGTAATTTGATTTTAGGGGAAATAAATATTTCGACTTTTATATAAATCTCTCTGTTGTGGATGAAAAAATAAATTTTTTTATGATGCAATAAAAATAAATTCAATCAAACTCTCCCTTCTTGGAATTATAGTAAAGCTTAGCTTGAATACAAAAATTCACAGAAATGCTCCAACTATCTAATATTCACTTTAAGTGTGGCTTAATCTGGCATCTAATTTGGCCAACTGAGTTATTCATAAGGAACTTATACATAGGTAAAATATTGTTTTAGGCAACTACTTGCCCTTTAACCCTGTTTCCCCCATTGTCCCGTTTGAAGCTGGCAAAACTGGTTCTTAATCTCTTAAAAAAATATGCATTTTTCCGATTCAATGTTTTAAGCTTATCGTTTTAATTATGGCCCTTAAGCGCATTTCGAGGAGTTGCCAACACTCGAAAGTTTCCGTAATATCTTTTAGTTTCTGCCTGTTTTTGTTTATTTTTGCTCCGAGCCAAACTTGCTTGAACAAACTATTTTGAACTTTCCATGAACTGACCAGCCCGAGTGGGCGTGGCAGTATGAATTTAAGTATGTAAGTCGGGGGATTTATTAAAGACCAGGTAGTACAGCTTCCGCTCGAGAAATGCGATTTTTATTTCGCTTAATGTGAGTTCGGGATGTGAATGTGAGATGGCGAGTGCAGACAGTGGGTATACACAAAGACGAGAAGAAAACTAAAGTAGAGTGCCAATAAAGCGAACAGACAAAGCACAGTGGGGGCCATAAGTACGCGTATAAATTACATTTGAAATAGTAAGCGAAAAGGCGATTGTTTCGCATTGCTGTGCTTTGTTTCGCTACCAATCCCAATTCCATTTCATCCATAGAACCCAACCCAACCTCCGACCTCCATCCACATCCCCATCCACATCCGTTTCCGCAGAGCAGCGCAGCGCTTGTCGCATGGAAATCCCCTAAATACAATAAATTTCACATTTCATTTAATTCCATTTCATTTACAATGCGAAACCGAATCCGCAACAAGCAAACAAAGGAGCTCCAATCCAGTGGGTGCCCATGATAAAGAAGCCGAACCACCAGCCGCCAACGAAGCCAGCCAACAAGGGGTGGGGCAAAGCGGAAAAATGAGGAAAACTGAGGGAAACTGAGGGAAACTGAGGAAACTCAGTTGGAGAAGCAGTCGTAGGTCTTGGGGTCAAGCAATGAAAGAAATGCGGAAAACAGAAAATGTGTACAAGTGTATAGTACATGGCAGTGTGTTTAATAAATAAGTGTAACAATTGAACCGAATAAATGAAATCAGGACTCGGGAGCATTCACTTTGCTGCCTGAGGAAGTACAGGTGCATACAAATGAATGCGCATTTAAGGAAAATTTCGCATTTTCGCAATAATATTTATATAATATATAAGTGCTGCAATAATCCACAGTCTCTGTTTATAAATAAACACAAAAGCTCTACAAAACTATATTTCACTTTGAGATAAACGCATATACGAGTATACTCGTATAACCAAATAGGAGCTAAAATAAAAAGGATTGGCAGAAGTGGATTAAATTTTCGAAACTACCCAGCTTGGCTCCAAATTCGTGCTCAGCTGGAGAAAGAATTTCAGGACAATGCAATGCAATTAGTGAGACACGGATGACTGATGGTGAAACTGGGATTAGTTTTCCTTGTTTGTGCGGCTCAACGTGTTGCAAGAAGCAAGTGCAGCAGTTGTCTGCCTGCACACGGTGCGATAAAGTTTTTGGCTTTTCCCTTTTCCAACTTACCTATTTTCCGATGTTTTTCCCCCTCTGCGCTGTGTCTTTAAACTTTTTGGGCAATGGATGTATAGGGAACTTTATTTGGGGCTATGCCATACCAGTCACTTATGATGTTCAAGTTATTTAGATGGTATCAGATACATAAAATGCAATCACTAAAGGTTTAGAATGAAGTAGTCCGCTTTATCGTATTGAAAAATTTGATATGCCTAATAAATCTGTGTAGTAATCTTACTGAAAGGTAACTAAACGGAACAACAAGCTTTGCACTAACAAATACTACTCATAAATACCCACTTTAAGATACAAGCCAAGCTGAACCGACTGTTTTCTTCCCTTTACAGTGATACTTCGATATCAACGCGAGTGGATATGCTCACGCCAGCTATTGAAGTCTACAAGCCGCCCCTCTGACACAAGGACGACACTGTGGAGAGCAATTTAGGGAATCCCTCGACGAGTAGCGACTTCTAGCAGAACCTGATACCAAGCCCTGCGGAACTAGCCAAGGATAATCTATTTGTTCTTCCAACATAGTGTCGGCACAAGCGAACTTCGAATGGAGATGATAGATGGTAGATGGTAGATGGTAGATGGTAGATGTGTGGATGGGTGATGGCCAAAAAACTGGAGACACGACGACCGAAACTATCAGTGGTTTTAGTGCAACTAGGCGAGCAGAAATGAATCATCAGATTAATGAGACACAAACGGACACAGACACACATAAATTAATGATTGATCCAACTGAATAATTCCTAAGATTGATTAAATTTAGTTACTTTTTAGCGTTAATGATTTTTAAACCAGCCGACGCAGGAGGAGCAACAGAAACCAACAGAAGTGTTAATCGGTTAATGAAATAGAACGAAGTCTAGTTTTAAGCTGTGGCAGTGGCAAATGTATTTGTATCTCTAGCCGCGTATGCAACATAGTTTATATGTATATGTGTCTGTGCGAATAAACCATATAGTACGAGTACGAGTACGAGTACGAGTATATGCGAAATTTGGCAATGTGTAAATTTAGTTAAAAGTGAGGTATCATCACGGATGTAAAACAATGGCTAAATGGAGACAACAAACACCTAAACAGAAAATGCAATGAATAATTTTTGTACTGCTGAAGAAACCAAGTGGAAACCAAGTGGAAAACAGAACATTAACGTTAAGTGTACAATTTTGCATTAGGTAATGAATAAGTTTGTAATGCGTTAGTAATTAAATACAATAAAATGTTCAGCTAATCACATGGAAAGCAAAAGCAACCCAAAACTACAAATGCAAGCAACAAAAACGAAGTAACGAATATGCAATTGGAAATATGTATTCAAATGGAAATTCGGCCAGCGGCAAAAAAACATTTTACGCTTCGTTTAATCGCTTCACACAAATGTAGACACGCCACGCCTCTCATTTTTTATAGAATCCGCCCACATTATATAACACCCCACACACACACACGCACACACCCCGCCCCCGACCATCAATCGCTTTTGGTTTGCGCAGTAGAAATCGGGTTACAAAGTTCGTCCTAGACGAATATGCCCTCGTATACCCTTCACGAAGTGCCCCAAGTTGAGAGAATTTGTTCAAATTTCAATCAAGAAATTGCTCTTATTTGCATTACTCAATCGTATTTTTGGTCAAGCAACTAAACCGTATCTTTGTTGTGTAGTAATGGTTAAAATGTTTAAAAGTATAATTCAATAATGAACGTTTTTTGACTGTGATCATTTGAATGAGATGTAGAGAAATATGATATTATTGAGTATTGTTGTTGACAACAAAAAATTACGAAAAGCAATTAACTTCTCGGCCATGATTCAATCATCCACCATTAATCATCAATCGTCAATCATCAATCCAGCAGCACGCCAAAGCACATTTCCCCATCAATTAGTGTAGTGTAGTTAGATTACCCACCACCCACTTGGCATTATGGCATTATGGCATTATGCATTATGATTCTCTTTAATTTCGAGGCTGATCACACACACACACACAAACACACACACACATACACCCCATCGTGCTTGACAATATTTAATTTCTAAAAAGGGAGTTTTTCAATCATTCCATCTTAAGGACATTGACATGCTGCGCCCAATTTGTAACTAAACCCGCTTATTCTGTTCCACATTGAGATACAGAGGCTTTGGCAAAAGGACGAAACGAGAGTGAAGGAGACATTAGGGGATATTGAATGTTAACATTTATTTGTATAAGCTGCAGAAACATTGTTGGACTTAGAGGAACCTGCATAGTTTTTTGATATTCATGTAGATACATGTAAATGCCACTCACTAAACTTAAGCGTATGAGAAGTAAAAGCTACCGATGGCATCAAGGATAATTGCATTATATTTGTAATATCAAAACTGTTCATAGTTAAGACGAGCCTAGCCACAGGAAAACAATTCAAAACCGAGAACACACAAATAACAACAAATGTATATAAGCTGACTAGAAAATTGGTAATGGAAACTTTTGAAACCGAAACAAAAACCAAAACAAAAACCAAAGACAGAAAACAAACAAAAAAAAAAAAACAAACAAACGAACTCAAAGAAGCTACAACAAAGTGCATATAATTTTGATAGTTAAGCTAATTTTAATACATTTTTTAAGATACAGCAAGAGGGCAAAGGTACTACGATACGATAAGGAAACCAACAAATAGGAAAATTCAAACCAAATGAGGAGAGGCAGTGAAAATTATTCCATTTTTACACACCCTCAAAAGTGGGGGGCTCGTTAATTGGTTTTGTTGTTAACAGTAAATAATGCAATAAACATTCGCGTATTTCTTACTATTATTGTTATTATCATTGTTGTTATAATGGAAATTTGAATTCGAGATGTGCACAATGATTTCTTATACACCGCAAATTGGCTTAGTCAGTGCAAGGAAATTCGTTTTTTTTATCAATTCCATCAAATTAAGAGCATGTCTGGCATTTTAAAGCCAAAACGACACCACACACGCATTGAACAATTGACATTAATTTATACACATATAACGACGAGAGAAATAATGGAAAATAATAGAACTAGAACGCATATTGAATAATAAATGAGACATACATATTATTGAAAGAAATTAAAAACGAACATTACAAAACCGATTCAATTCCTCGTATTTTAATTTGTTTCAAAGGGAGTGGCAACATTTTCTTTGCCGCCTTGACGATTCCACGAACTAAACTACCAAAGTGCCCAGGATCTCCAGCCAGAACCACCAGGCGGCAGAGATTATCCGATGGCATCGTCCGTCATTCCAGGCCGCTGGTTATCCCCAGATGCAAAATAAGTTTGGGAAAGATCCACCCGAACCACCGACATCATAATGGTTATTGCGATTGGGTGGTGCGATTGGGTGGTGCGCCGTTTGGCGACGCAGTCGCGAGTTCGCCTCCACCGACAACAAAATGAAATGAAGTGAAATGAAATCAAAGGCATCCATCGCTGGTGGAGGCACCAGAAGCCAACGCATAGGGGCACACACGTGCACCATGGTGGCTCAGGGGACTTGGGGCTGCAAAGAAGACGTACACTGGGCGAAAACAGGGGAGTCGCTTAACTCTCTGAATAAGGAATGTTCCTGAAAGTATGCGAGAATATATTATTACTCGGAAAGTCGCAGGGAAACTATTCAAATGCAGCAATCTTTTTTACTGCATATCTCAGACTTCGTTTTCAGCAATTTAAAATATTTCAGCAGAGAATTCGCAGTTACTTTCTTACTTTCCATAATTCAGAGAGAAAGTTTTGCAAGCACATTGAGAACTGATGCCAACCAGTAAATCCTTTGCTCGCAGAAATTTGTTTCTGTGCTAATTTCCCCACCTTATGGGAAAGTTCAGCCGCACATCCTTGCCACCAGATGATGTTTACACTTGAGCTGCAGCATTGGCAAACACAATCTACATGCCACAACCCCTCGTCGCCCACACTCCTTTGATTCTCCAACGGTTGCTGCGTTCGTTGAGCTCGCGTTTGGGGAAAAGAAAGTGCCGTGGCTTCTGCCAGGAGCCAGGAACCAGAAACCAGAAACCAGAATCCAGAATCCAGCAAACAGCAGCCACATCGTTCGATTCAAGTTGTTTGCCCTCCGCAACCCGAAAACTGAGTTGGCCCAACTCTGCGGTCGTTCGCTGTGCTGGAATACTATACACATTCCGTGGGAAAAAGTTGTGGGGCAGAAGGGAACGATGTCATAACCGTAAGCCCCAGTTGATCCGTCATCGATTAGTGTGGCAGGAAGCGAGTCCCTCATACCGGATGCTCGTCCGCAAATCCTGCCACAAAGTTGCGAGCACAAATCGCTACAAGAACGCAGGTCCTCGGGCTATGCGTTTCCTCAACAGGTAACTAGTAGCCATGGGAGAATCTTTCTAGCATCTACATACACTGGGGTACATCAGATATGGAGGCGCTCACCAAAGTAATAAATATAAATAATAATAGTAAGTAATAATATAAGTAATAATATAAATGTTAAAATATTTGAATTTATTGTATAGATAAATATAGAAAAGATTTGCAAAAATGTAAGTTAGCTTACCTATTTACTTAGCACTTAAATTTGGTTCAAAAGTCTGTATGATTTCCTAATATTAAAAACAGATACCAGTTATTTACATTTTCATGGGCTTATATGAAGACATTGTACCCCTACCACAACTGCAAACATCCCAGCGATTGATGGCTCGAAAATGCGCAAAATGGGGGGCGATGGAAGGGCTCCACTTGGAGGAGCAATTGAGAGAACAACGAGCTTAACAAGCTGCCAGAGCTCCGGGGGCGCTTTTTGTTTCCGTCTGTCCTGGCTGCCCCTCATCCTCCGCCTCCTCCTCCTCCTCCTCCTCCTCCTGCGATGTGAAGGAGGAGCAAAGCGGCAGGTAGTTGGCACTTCAATTGAACACATTAATGTGTCACTTTCGTCGGATCCCGGAGCGAGTTTCGGTGCGTCGGCAATGCCATAAATCAACACCCCGGCCATCGCCATGGAGAGCTATCGATTAGCCGGGCTCCAACCTTCGAATTGAAGGCGTCAGGCAAATGGCATGGGGCTGGTGGAGCTGGATTGGGGCAGGCGGATTGAGCCATGAGGTGTGCTGCTGCAGCGGTGAGTGCGACCACCAAATACCTGGACAGGTAGCTCTCCTCGCACCCTGGGCCTTACATTTATGAACTTGACTTTCGGTTAGCTAACAGCCATCAACCATCAGCCATCAGCCATCAGGGGCCCCCTTCTTCCGGCTCCTTCTTCCCCTCGTCATTGGTTCCGGCCAGACACGAACGGGTATGAAAAGGTTCGCATGACTGCAGGAAATTACCATAATTTCAATTTAAGAAATTAAACGAATTCCGTTGTAAGCTGCAGAAAAGAGAGCAGCGCCGACCGCCAAAAGAGTTAAGGTTTAAGGAGTCCTTGCAGATTTTTACAGCTGATACAAGTACGTGTATATGTGGATAAATCGACCTGATGAAGTGGGTGGAAAACTACTTCCTTGTGGGGGGGGGGGAACTTTTCTCTATCAATTACTCAATGGAGCTTTTACAGAATGGTTCTCATATGGTATATATCACTAAGATCACTATGAACACTAATTTGTAACGGTCAAGCAAGTTTTTAATTTAAATTCAAAAACAGTTGGCACTAATACTCCAATAAGAAATCTTTGTAAGGGTGTAAGCCCTAATCCAGGGTTACCATCTATTCAACTTTTTTGAGGTTATGCAGCAAAGATCCAGTTTCCAATACTATCAAGTGACGTTGCACATATCAAAGGGAGTTTCATTTGCTAAAACCCTGCCAGTAACTAAGACGATGGACCCATTCCGGCGCAATCCCCTCCTGGCAGTGACCAAGTGCGAGATGTGCCCCAATTTGGTGTACCACTTTCCGACCGGATTGTGTGCCCGCTGCTTGACTTTTTGGGCCGGAAAGAAACAACTGGACGGAGTGCGTCTTACCGTTGACCAATCGAGGGCCCTCGCTGTCAGCATGGCCCGCAGTTCGGATCAGGGCCAGCATCAGGGCCAAATGGATCCCGTGTTCCAGCGCGTGATTACGGAGATCCGAATGCAGCGCCAGCAGAAAATGAAGCTGATCCAGAAGATACGCCAGCAGCTTCAGTACTCGGTACTCACCGGTCCCTTCTACGACAAAAATCCCAAATACGAAATCAATGAGGACTACTGGAATGTGCCGGATATCGTCGATCAGGACATGGTGATGTTTCAGCATGAAATCGATCTGCTTGGCGATATACCCCGCACGTCTTCCGAGGTTCTTGGCCCAAAGGACAATGAAAAGCGCGAAAATACAAATGGAAAATTGTAGTTACTATCTGCTTGTAACATAAATGAAAGTACAAATATTTCTAGGAAATATGCATTTTTAAAATAAATGTAACACATTTTTTATAATATGTGATATAATAAGGTATATACATATATACCTTTTGGAAAATTGCATACTTGTTCCTTACTTTTCTTTTGCAGAATAGTTTTGGCAATTTAAAATGTGTTTATTTAGAAACTGGCCAAAAACTGGCAGCTGTTTATTAGCTGGTGACAACGGGCCATTACCAATTTGACCAAAGGTCAATTGCTGGCCTGGGAATCGTGGAAAGGATTGAATCGGATGCCTTGTAATTGGCACTTTTAGCCGGCGTAATAAATTACCCAAAATCCGAGCAGCGACCAAGTCGAATCCAATTGAGCAAATGTGATTGCCAGGTCATCATTACCATCGTCCGACGCCCATCAGATATCAAGCTCCGACTGTCTCCGGGGGCTCATGGACATTTTGCTAATGAAAATGTTTATTCAAATTTACGTCAATGGATGTGTTTACACGAATGACCATCAATCTACATAAACAAACGCAAGTGCTGGGCGAAAGTACATGTGTTCGTGTGCCATGGAAATGTCGCACAGTGTATTGTTCTTTGCCCGGCATTGTTCAACAATTTGTTTAATGAGAAAACTAATAAATCAAATGCGCCGTCAATTACAATCGCATTTATTCTGGGAAGCCCAGGACAAGGGATCCACTTGGCTCATGGATCAATAGATCGATTTCTTTATTGGTGGCGCTTTTTAGGAAACAGGCACGCATCAGATACTTAGAAATTAAAAAAAATTTAAAATGTCCAATAACTAAAGTTCTGAACTCCATAACTCAACTTATCTTAATCGGATTTTGAAGTGGCATACCTCTAAATGTTTCTGGCGTAATTCTCTAAAAATCTGCATTCAAGTTTAGAAATTTATTTTTTTTTAATTTTTTTGTAGTTTTTCTGATGTTTGATGTTGGAGAAATTCAAAAAAGGTAAAAATTGTCCTAGGGCTGAAGCTCTATACTCCATAACTCAACATATCTTGATCGGATTTTGAAGTGGCATACCTCTAAATGTTTCTGGAACAATTCTCTAAAAATCTGCATTCAAATTAAAAAATTTTTTTTTTTTTAATTTTTTTGTAATTTTTTCTGATGTTGTAGAAATTCAAAAATGTCCCAAGGCTGAAGCTCTAAAGTCCATAACTCAACCTATATTAATCGGATTTTGAAGTGGCATACCTCTAAATGTTTCTGGAGCAATACTCTAAAAATCTGCATTCAAATTAAAAAAAAAAAATTTTTTTTAATTTTTTGTAATTTTTTCTGATGTTATGATGTTGTAGAAATTCAAAAATGTCCCAAGGCTGAAGTTCTAATGTCCATAACTCAACCTATATTAATCGGAATTTTAAGTGGCATACCTCTAAATGTTTCTGGAGCAATTCTCTAAAATTCTGCATTCAAACTTAAAAATATTTTTTTTTAAATTTTTTTGTAATTTTTTCTGATGTTATGATGTTGTAGAAATTCAAAAATGTTCCAAGTCTGAAGTTCTTAAGTCCATAACCCAACCTATATTAATCGGATTTGGAAGTGGCATACCTCTAAATGTTTCTGGAGCAATACTCTAAAAATCTGCATTAAAATAAAAAAAAAATTTTTTTTTTTAAATTTTTGTAGTTTTTTCTGATGTTATGATGTAGAAATTCAAAAATGTCCCAAGGCTTAAGTTCTAAAGTCCATAACTCAACCTATATTAATCGGAATTTGAAGTGGCATACCTCTAAATGTTTCTGGAGCAATACTCTAAAAATCTGCATTCAAATTAAAAAATATTTTTTTTTTTAATTTTTTTGTAATTTTTCTGATGTTATGATGTTGTAGAAATTCAAAAATGTTCCAAGGCTGAAGTTCTTAAGTCCATAACTCAACCTATATTAATCGGATTTTGAAGTGGCATACCTCTAAATGTTTCTGGAGCAATACTCTAAAAATCTGCATTCAAATTAAAAAAATTTTTTTTTTTAATTTTTTGTAATTTTTTCTGATGTTATGATGTTGTAGAAATTCAAAAATGTCCCAAGGCTAAAGTTCTAAAGTCCATAACTCAACCTATATTAATCGGAATTTGAAGTGGCATACCTCTAAATGTTTCTGGAGCAATACTCTAAAAATCTGCATTCAAATTAAAAAAATTTTTTTTTTTTAAATTTTTTGTAATTTTTTCTGATGTTATGATGTAGAAATTCAAAAATGTCCCAAGGCTGAAGTTCTAAAGTCCATAACTCAACCTAAATTAATCGGAATTTGAAGTGGCATACCTCTAAATGTTTCTGGAGCAATTCTCTAAAATTCTGCATTCAAATTTAAAAATATTTTTTTTTTTTAATTTTTTTGTAATTTTTTCTGAGTTATGATGTTGTAGAAATTCAAAAAAGGTAAAAATTGTCCCAGGGCTGAAGCTCTATACTCCATAACTCAACATATCTTGATCGGATTTTGAAGTGGCATACCTCTAAATGTTTTTGGCGCAATACTCTAAAAATCTGCATTCAAATTAAAAAATTTTTTTTTTTTTTAAATTTTTGTAATTTTTTCTGATGTTATGATGGTGTAGAAATTCAAAAATGTCCCAAGGCTGAAGTTCTAAAGTCCATAACTCAACTTAAATTAATCGGAATTTGAAGTGACATACCTCTAAATGTTTCTGGAGCAATTCTCTAAAATTCTGCATTCAAATTTAAAAATATTTTTTTTTTTAATTTTTTTGTAATTTTTTCTGAGTTATGATGTTGTAGAAATTCAAAAATGTTCCAAGGCTGAAGTTCTTAAGTCCATAACTCAACCTATATTAATCGGATTTTGAAGTGGCATACCTCTAAATGTTTCTGGAGCAATACTCTAAAAATCTGCATTCAAATTAAAAAAATTTTTTTTTTTTAAATTTTTTGTAATTTTTTCTGATGTTATGATGTTGTAGAAATTCAAAAATGTCCCAAGGCTGAAGTTCTAAAGTCCATAACTCAACTTAAATTAATCGGAATTTGAAGTGGCATACCTCTAAATGTTTCTGGAGCAATTCTCTAAAATTCTGCATTCAAATTTAAAAATATTTTTTTTTTTTAATTTTTTTGTAATTTTTTCTGAGTTATGATGTTGTAGAAATTCAAAAATGTTCCAAGGCTGAAGTTCTAAAGTCCATAACTCAACCTATATTAATCGGAATTTGAAGTGGCATACCTCTAAATGTTTCTGGAGCAATACTCTAAAAATCTGCATTCAAATTAAAAAATATTTTTTTTGTAATTTTTTTGTAATTTTTCTGATGTTATGATGTTGTAGAAATTCAAAAATGTTCCAAGGCTGAAGTTCTTAAGTCCATAACTCAACCTATATTAATCGGATTTTGAAGTGGCATACTTCTAAATGTTTCTGGAGCAATACTCTAAAAATCTGCATTCAAATTAAAAAAATTTTTTTTTTTTAATTTTTTGTAATTTTTTCTGATGTTATGATGTTGTAGAAATTCAAAAATGTCCCAAGGCTAAAGTTCTAAAGTCCATAACTCAACCTATATTAATCGGAATTTGAAGTGGCATACCTCTAAATGTTTCTGGAGCAATACTCTAAAAATCTGCATTCAAGTTTAGAAATTTATTTTTTTTTTTTTTTTTTTTGTAATTTTTCTGATGTTTGATGTTGGAGAAATTCAAAAAAGGTAAAAATTGTCCCAGGGCTGAAGCTCTATACTCCATAACTCAACATATCTTGATCGGATTTTGAAGTGGCATACCTCTAAATGTTTTTGGCGTAATACTCTAAAAATCTGCATTCAAATTAAAAAATTTTTTTTTTTTTTAAATTTTTGTAATTTTTTCTGATGTTATGATGTTGTAGAAATTCAAAAATGTCCCAAGGCTGAAGTTCTAAAGTCCATAACTCAACTTAAATTAATCGGAATTTGAAGTGACATACCTCTAAATGTTTCTGGAGCAATTCTCTAAAATTCTGCATTCAAATTTAAAAATATTTTTTTTTTTAATTTTTCTGTAATTTTTTCTGAGTTATGATGTTGTAGAAATTCAAAAATGTTCCAAGGCTGAAGTTCTTAAGTCCATAACTCAACCTATATTAATCGGATTTTGAAGTGGCATACCTATAAATGTTTCTGGCGCAATTCTCTACCGATATTCCAGAAAATGTTGAAATTTCTCGTTTGGACTTCCACTAGTTGATTAACGGGTATCTGATAGTCGGGGAACTCGACTATAGCATTCTATCTTGTTTTAATATAGTAAAATTCAATGGGCATTTACTTATTTTATTGCATGCGGGTATCTAGATCACCATTTAGGTGCCACTTTCTCATCCTGAACAGCCTCCTGCCCGAAATGATGTGGATTTGATGGCTTAAATAACAGATGGCCAAAGTCCAAGATACTGAGAATGTCGCCGCATCCTGCTAAGTGGCAGGATAAGAGGCCAGTCGGAGGACATTAGTCAAGTGCAACAGCTTTCAAATAAACATAAATTGAGGATGCTGTGCTGTGGCGGAACGCGGAACGCGAAGCACGGAGCACGGAGCACGAGGAAATGGCCAAAAGGGGCAATGGCAAGTGGGGGAATCCCCGGGGCAGGACTTTGTAACTGGGAGCTCCTTCCAGCCGCCTGGTGTCGTAATTAAAGGCAGTCGCGCAATAACGAAGAGAAATGCCCGTTGCCAACGAGCAGAGGATGCGCTTCTAATTTATTTGTTTTCCTCACTTGACTTTTATTTACACGGGCATTGGCATGTGAGTGGCGTGGAGTGGAACGGCCAGGGGTAGTTGGGTGACTCTTGGCTGCTTTTGGGGCATATTCGGTTGGCTTTTCTAGGTGGCCCGCCGTCGTTTGTTACCTTTGTTTGTGAAAGTTCTCCGTGCGCCTTTTCGGGGCCAGGGCACAGTGCCAAATTGGCCTAATGGCGTTAATGCGAATACGAGTCGAGACTGAACCAACTACCAGCCAACCAGCCAACCAGCCAACCAGCCAACCAGCCAACCAGCCAGCCAAACAACCAACCGACCAGGCCCACATCAAAGGTCGTTTACACAGCTACAGGATTCGGTTTCAGTTTTCAACTTCGGATGCAGATGCACTTGAAAACTGGGTGCAGTTGCCAAGCCAGAGCTTTATTTACCAACACCCACTCCCACACCCACACCCACATCCACATCCACATCCACATCCACATCCACATCCACATTCCACTCACAATGCAATGCAAATCAAAGCACTTAAAAAGTTCAGCAATTTGGCAACAAATGCTAATGAATGTCGAGAACATTCCAGGGATGCATTCCAGATTTGCTTCATTAAGGCATTAATTCCACAGCCCTGGCTTATCGAAGAAGACGAAGAAGCAAGCATCTCAACTTTGCACTGTCACTGTCAAACAAAATTTTGCATCACAATCTTTCGTCATTCGTCATTTGGAGCAATTCGCTTGAATATTTAAGAAAATCTCCTGGAAAATGCCGCCCTTTTCCGTCTGTTCTATGTGCAACGTGAGAACCAGGAAGGTGGTAGAGGATCCTGTGACCTCAAACCTAATCTACGTGTGTCCAGTATGAAATCAACTAACTAGTCAAATTGGAAATTTAACTCATACCTAATCTTTCAGAAATGCTTTAAGAGCACGTATCAGAGCAAAACTCAGCAAATTGAAGCTGGGAAGCTAAAAAAGGAAGGACAATCTCAACTGCCGCCTATGGACAGGCGAACCTATCGGGAAGAAAACGAGAAGATGGCCAAGAAACCAGTTGATGAGTGTCTGGAAACTGGGAGGAAGAAGAGACTGCGTCCTGGCAATTTGGCAGCAATGGATCCGCCTAAGGTGCAAAGGATTCCAAAAGTCACACCTCCACTCATGCAAACTGTGATAATTAAGAATCGAAAGTATGTGGCCATCAGTGAAACGGCCGACGACGTGTGATTTATTCTTGGCCGGATTATATATTTTTTTGTTCATTGTGAGGGAGCGACTTGATTCTAATTAAACTAGTTTCGCCGTCAGCTCATTTCCATTCAATCAAGCCGCCAATAAACAACCCAACGAATTTTGTACACTCTTTGAAAGGGGTTTCCTTTATATAAACTTATTGTTATTGTTGCCCTTACATAAGTGCACTAGATGCTAACTTTTGCGAGGTGCACGGGTGTATTTACTTCTAAATTTGTTTCGGCTGTTGCCACTTTTGTTGCAACGGATGTGCGTGATGTGGCGGTATTTGTTTACATCCCATTTCCGCATCCGCTTTCAATGGAAGTTGCTGCACTTGCAGGCTGGCCACGCCCACTGCGTAACCTGATGCGATATAAAAACCACCGCCCATCTATTTGTACCGCTTGCGTTTCGCATGTGCGTGATTTTCGAACATTTCCCAGGAGCCCATTAAACTTTTAATGGAATTTCCATAATCATGTTTAAAGTTCCGAAGGTTTTCCGGGAAAGTTTCTGCACTCTGGGTATTGATTTAAAGCCAAGGGGCATCAGTTTTCATGGCTATTTTCATTTGCTCGCTGGCAGGCTCTTCGAATTTATATGGAAATATCTCTACAAAGTAAAAAGTACAATAACACGCAGCTGTCGCGAGCATTGCTAAACCCTACTATTTGTACTCACGCCTATAAATTAAGCATGCTAATCGAAGCTCATAAACCACCACGACATTAGTCGCGCTTCCACCGACCCAGAGAACGCACACACAATCGCAATGCTGGGCGATTTAGTTGATTTCTTTGGCCAGCACCCAGCCGATCCGGTGCGTCTGCCACTCCTGGCCAGCCACAGGCCCATCCTGATGATCTTGGCCACCTACCTGGTCTTCGTTAAGATAGTGGGTCCACAGGTCATGCGGAATCGAAAGCCCTTTGACCTGCGGGGCGTGATAAAGGTGTACAACGTCACGCAGATCGTATACAACGTCATCATGTGCTTTTTCGTGAGTGTTCCCTGAAATATCAACTATAACGAAGTGGATCGAGTGTGTGGATCTTCCCACCTTACAGGCTGTCCACTTCATGCTCGGACCCGGAGATTTTAGCTTTAGGTGCATCAAGAATCTGCCGCCGGATCATGAATACAAGACCTGGGAGCGCTGGCTCACGTACTCGTACTTCTTCAACAAGCTCATCGATCTGCTGGAGACGGTCTTCTTTGTGCTGCGAAAGAAGGATCGGCAGATATCCTTCCTGCACGTCTTCCATCACATGTTCATGTTGTACTTCAGCTTCATGTATCTGTACTACTACGGATACGGTGGCCATGGCTTCTTCATGTGCTTCTTCAACGTCATCGTGCACATCATGATGTACAGCTACTACTATCAGTCGTCACTCGACCGGGACTCGAAGGGCGACCTGTGGTGGAAGAAGTACATCACCATCGTCCAGCTCATCCAGTTCGGGATCATTTCGGGGCACAGTATCTACACCCTGATGCAGCCGGACTGTCCATCTGCCCGCTTCTCGGCGACCTGTTCCGGCAGCATCTCCGTTGTGTTCATCATCTTATTTAGCAACTTCTATTTTCACGCCTATATCCTACCCACGAAAAGCAAAAAAAAGGCCATCTAAGCTGGAGCCAGTCATGAGATATATTTTGTGAAGCATTTAGACCTCTTCGGTCTATTAGATACCTATTATTATTTAAGAGCTTAATAAAAAACATAGAAATATATTTGAACTTTGTATTTGATTACTGGTGTTCTCTGATATTCGGATATGTAGCGTGGAAATAAAATCTTTGGATATTTCTACTAAACTATCATTAGGCATCGCATTATAACTACGCACTTGTGTAGAATTATAAAAATGTTTTTTGATTTAATAAAACGTAAGAGTTATTGCGTCAACAGCCATTGATAAGTGGACTACATTAGCAACTGGTCTACGAATGAATTATTTTAACTTTCGTAACCAGGAGACCGTCTATTTTCTATCTATTTTCCCTTCTGGTGACCCTCGTATATGGTCGTCGTAATAGGGCTTGCTTACGTACGTGTTTGTATAATAGAAACACACACTTAAATCAACTAGTAGATTACCATTTCAGTCTTCGGCCGCAGTCCATTTGAATGATGTTTGATATATCAGTCGCTGTTCCACCGACGCCGATAACACTTAGACATCCGACATGGTTGCCCATATAGTGGACTTCCTGAACCGATCTCCGCCGGATCCTGTGCGTCTCCCCCTGACCAGCAGCCACTGGCCCGTGCTGACCATACTTGGAGTCTACCTAATCCTCATAAAAATAGTGGGCCCTTTGTTTATGCAGCGCCGAAAGCCATACAATCTGGATAGAGCCATCAAGATCTACAACATCGTGCAAATAGCGTACAATGCTATTCTGCTGATATGCGTACGTAATGCTCCTATGTGAAAATTTCTATTCTTATATAATAGATAATAGTCATTATGATTATCCCGCAACTTGTAGGCTGTGCACTTCATGCTTGGCCCTGGAAACTACAACTTCAGCTGCATGTCCAATCTGCCGCTGGACCATGAGTACAAGAGCTGGGAGCGCTGGCTCAGCTATTCCTACTTCTTCAACAAGTTGATGGACCTGCTGGAGACTGTATTCTTTATACTGCGAAAGAAGTATCGACAGATATCCTTCCTGCACGTCTTCCACCACGTATACATGGTGTACGTGGGCTTCTTGTACATGTATTATTATGGATACGGCGGCCATGGGTTCTTCCTGGTCACTTTCAACGTGGTTGTGCACACCATGATGTACACCTACTACTATCAGTCATCCCTCAATCGGCACGCGGGAGGTGATCTCTGGTGGAAGAAGTACATCACAGTCGTCCAGCTCGTCCAGTTCGTCATTATATTCGCACACTGCATCTACATCATCCGCCAAGAGGACTGCCGCACATCCCAATTGTCGGCAACTTGGGGCTCCATCATCTCTGTAGTATTTATAATTCTTTTCAGCAACTTCTACGTTCGCGCCTACATTCTTCCCAAGAAGACGAAGTCGCTGGTGCGATGACCAAAACTAAGTTCTACATTATATCAAAATTGCTTATATGAATAAATGTAACCTTCTTAGGGCTGCTTCTCGCAAATAAGTTTGTTTTCTATCATTTAAACATAAGTTTAACACACTATATAGCTATACATTTTATATCATTTACACATAAGCTTCTTATACTATATAGCTAGCTATTCATAGACCAATGGGAGGTATTTGTTGGGCTCTAGAACTTTCTATGCACTCACTCGACCACTAGAAGCTATTGAATAAACACAATACCCTTCTATTGGGTCTCGCCAATATGCTATAAACTCAAAGCACCTCTCTTTCGCATTGACAATAATATCAAAATAAGTCATTTTCTGACTTCTGATTTCATTGTTATGCGTATGAAACCAATTTTTGAAAATCAAAACATAGTTGAACTGTTAGCTAAGCTTAGTTCAATTTACAAAACCTTTAGAATTCAAGTTTAAGGTTGATGGTGGGTTAAACATACCGGAAATTTGCACTAATGTAATTAGCAAATAGTTAGCAGTATAGTGGCTATCGGGAAAGTTTGATAAAACAGAAGGTAAAAGTCAAGTCACCCGATAAGTTGTGCCCGAAAATGTTGGAGGTGTTCGATAAGCCCTTTGCCGATCCTGTCCAGCTGCCGCTGGTGGGCAATATGTGGTCCTCGGTGGTCATCATCACGGTGTACCTACTGTTCGTGCTGAAGCTGGGCAGGAAGCTGATGGACAAGCATGAGGCCCTCCAGCTGCGCGGTGTCCTCAAGTTCTACAACATCGGTCAAGTGCTGTTCAATTCGCTGATCTTTGTGTGGGTACGTATGTACATAGGTCGTAGGATATCGATATACACATCTTGTTAACCATTTAACCGTGGACTTTTCCGAACCATCCAGGGCTTTCACCTGTTATTCGTGTTGAAGCCGTACAACCTGAGTTGCATGCAAGTCCTGCCGCAGGATCATGAGCTCAAGTCCACGGAAAGGACACTGTCGTACTTGTACCATCTGAACAAGGTGCTCGACCTGATGGACACCATCTTCTTTGTGCTGCGCAAGAAGCAGCGCCAGATCACGTTCCTCCATGTGTTCCATCACGTCTTCATGGTCTTCACGTCGCACATGCTGATCCGATTCTATGGCTTCGGTGGCCATGTCTTCCTGGTCTGCATGTTCAATGTCCTGGTGCACATGGTGATGTACGGCTACTACTACGCCTCGTCGCAGAGCCAGAATGTCCAGGAGAGCCTGTGGTGGAAGAAGTACCTCACCGTTGGCCAGCTGGTGCAGTTCCTCATGATGTTCCTCCACTGCATGTACACCTACTTCCAGCCCAACTGCTCGGCCTCGCGGGGTGTCATCTACGTCATAAGTGGGGCCAGTGCCTTCATGTTTTTGATGTTCTCCAAGTTCTACATAAAGACCTACATTCGACCGAAGGAGGTCAAGGCCAAGGTCAACTGATTGCACCTGCTACACTGTGAGTAAAAGCTAGTAATCCGAATGTACATAACTATGTCTACACGTATGCATAAGAGTGAAGAGTGTTCTATATTTTCAACTTTCACAAATAATTATAAAATTGATAAAATTGGCAACATTGGCCCTGTTTTATTACTCAATAAGAATTGATTTGTAATTTGTAATTTTTTGTAATTTTTTGTTGTATTGTATAATAGTGTACTTGCATTGGTTTTTTTTTTTTTTAATTAATTATAAATATAAAGTGACACATCATCAACTCCTAGTAGGTTTTTTCTGAGTGTGGTCGACGATTTGCATATGCGCCGTTTGAATAATAGATGAATTCAAATGCATCGACAGTTAATTCAAATGCAGTCGAGAAGGTCAAGGAGTTTGACTTCTTCTTGTTCCGGAATGAATGCCATTGGCCACATCTCGAGTACTCGTGGGGTATTCTCTTGGCACGTGATCTGCATGCTCCGCAGGACTTGGCCGACCACGTCGCTGGACATTCCATGCTGCTTTTAATTAGAATATTAACCACCATCCCGGCCAGCGCCGGCGATTTATGGCACCGGAAGGGTCACCCGTAGCCGGACCGGCCGAATTTGCATAGGAATCGCATGCGGCGAATCAGAGTCAAAGTGCCAGCTGAATAATTGCGGCCATGCAGCAACATTAAAGCGAAGCCGCAGTCAAGTGCAGTGGTTCCTGGCTTTTCGGCTCCTTCGTCCTTTGTCCTTCATCCTGCGTCCTGCGTCCTGCGTCCTGCGTCCTTCGTGCTTGGTGTGCCTTCGGAATGGGGTATCCAACTGGTCGAGCCACCGAGCGTGCTGAGTAATTGCCGTTTTAAATGACATTAAACGTGCATTGTGCAGTTCCCTCACCAGTCACATGCCTACTCACATTCGTGGACTTGTATGCTTGTACATTACCACATTTCGCATTCGATTTTTAGCTATTTTTATATTTACCCTTTGCAGGGCTGAGGCAGTTACGGCCGTAAAAATAGTTTACCTCTGAAAAAATCGTTATTTTTTAAGTTTACTTAAGCGAAGCAGTTGCTATCTATCCTTGTATTAGTGATCCATCGGCAGCTTGACAATGCAGGACAACCAGCAAGTGAAGTCCATAGAAAACTAGCAGTTCCATCATGGGAACATCAGTTCCCCAGTGCAAATGCTTACCAAAGCGATTAGTACGCCATTTTACAGGGTCTGGATTACGTTTTAGACTTTGCTAACACCTCCCAAATGGAAGGGATCTCCACCTTGAGCACAAACAGCAGATAGCTGCTCCATATGACCATGGTGACCCATGGATCGCCGAAAACTGGCATCTCTACAGGATCTATCCGAGTGAACATGACGAATCTACTCGAGTTGTGCGACCGATAGTGACTTAAGTTCGAAATTCGCCACCAGTGACTTATGAGCTATTACATTGTATGAAATCAGTCCGGTTCAAGCCCGGTTTGTACGGATAACAAGTTTAGTGATTAGCAAAATAAATTGATACAGTGAATGGTTCTGTATTTGCATTCGTATGCCGTACTGTGAATTTTAAATGAGAATTCATGGGGCATTGTATGCACACGATGATTTTTAAGTAGTGAACGTGGTGGATATGCTAAGTGACTCCAAGATTTTAAAGGACTGGCGTGTAACTTGCCCAGGGCTAGTAGTAATATCGCTGTGGATGCGTAGGTTAGTGGAGTGTTGGTGGCAATGCAGATTTATTTGTTTGAAGCCTGTGCAGCCTCATTCGGCTTTCAGATTGGGCTTCTGTTTGCCTTTGAATATATAGTTCTTAATGTAGAAGTTGCCAAACATGAGGATGAAAATCGAGGACGTGGACATTCCAAAATATATCACATTTCGCGTGGCCTTGCAGTTAGGCTGCATCAGGGTGAAGCTTAAGTTCGTCAGGATCAGGACGAACTGCGTCAGCTGGAGAATGGTGATGTACTTCTTCCACGTACTCGACTGCACATCCTTGCTGACGGAGGATAGGTAGTAGTAGGTGTACATGATCACATGGACCGCCACGTTGAGCAGGCACGATGGGAAGAGAACGCCTCCATAGCCGCAGTAGTTGATGTGCACGTAGCCGCCAAAGAACATCACCAGGTGGTGAAAGACGTGCAGGACGGATATCTGGCGATCCTTCTTCCGCAGCACAAAGAACACCGTGTCCATTAGGTCCATGAACTTGTTGAAGAAGTACGCGTAGGTGAGCCATCTCTCCCGGTTTTTGAACTCGTGGTCCAGCGGCAGACTGGTGATGCATCGCATGTCGTACACCTTCAGCATGAAGAAGAAGTGAATGCCCTGCAAACAAGGGATGTGGTAAATAATATTCAATTATTACTATGGCCATGAGCTATGAGTGTGGTATATGTAAAGAGTACCCCCTGTACTTAACTACACGTAACTAACTACTCGTGGGGCGTGTGGGCTCTATTACCCATACTTACCCATATCAGGACAACGCCGTTGTAGACGATCTGCATGATGTTGTATGCCCTAATGACTCCACGGAGATCGTAGGGCTTTCTTTTCTCCATGAACATCCTGCCCACCTTCACGACGAACAGCAAATAGACCGAACTGATGGTGAGCGAGGGCCATGGACTTCCGGTGAGTGGCAGGCGGACAGGATCATCCGAAATGAACAGGGTTTGATTGAGCAAATCTGTCATTTTGAAGTTGAAGCAAAATCTAGTGTGAATCCCCTTCCACTCAGGGGAATGCTTCATTGGCAACTAAACGTGGTTCAGTCTTTTATGCGTAATCGCAATTCAATTGCGTTGCGATTGAATTGGAAATTCGAGCAGCGCATGCAGAGCGCCATTAACATAACTTATAATTCTGCAACAATATATTTAGCTACACTCGCTATACGGTAATCGGAATAGCTACATACATACGTGTACGTTTACTTGTGTTGCATACTATTGCTAGCAATTTGTAAGGCTGCACATGTATCCCAGATACAAGAAAGTTCAATTCTTATGACAAAAGCTCAAGGATGGCAATGCAACATCGATTCTCCCGCTTGTAATTGTTTTATACGCATTCTACGAGTACATGCACTTTGTTCGCGCCTGCGAGAATTGCAATTAAACAACTTTTGACATGGTGCATGGTGCATGGTGCATGGTGCACCATGGTGTAGTGGATATCTAGCACTCGGAAAATTCGATCCATACTCGTACACTCTCGCTTGTTTTCCTGTCTTCATTTTGCACTGTTGTATTTTTTGGCTGCCTTTGCTTTTGCACGTGCCATGCCGGGGAAAAGCCATTTGTCGATGCGAGGTTGCAAGAAGCAGGTGAATTTTCACCCATAAGCCAAGTCATTTTGCGCTAACTACCCGTGCGCCAAGTAGAATTAGTTCATATTAAGGAGCTGTAGCCACGACTACGGTGCAAATGGAAGTAATGACTGCAAGTGTCTGGATGGGATGGGCCGCAATGCGAGTATGTGGCGATTGGGGGTTGTGTTGTGCTATGAGGTGTGCTGTGCTGTTGTGCGGCTATTGCAAATTGAGTCATTTTTCATGCCGCTCTGGATTACAGCGAATGTAAGGCGTGGGCGAGTGCAGCGAGGCCTCCATGTGTCACAGTTTCATGGCCGTAATTGGGTCGCAGAAAGTGTCCTTTGGCCGCTGAATAAGGCGGATTATGGTGCTCCTTTTTTTTTTTGCATTGCCATGGTGCATAACCATGGTGCGGCAAAAGGGGCGAAGACATAAAGCCACAGCATTTATAATCGAAATGGTTCAACCTTTGTCTTTTCAAGTGTGTGGTATTTTACACGCCTGCCACATTTCGTTGGCCAAACTGCGAGAAACACACAAATTGCGTATCATTATGGTTGAGTTAATATTTCATGGGCAATTTGCCGAGATTGAAGCCGACACACTTCAAAAAACAGCGCGCACACATGGCATACGCACTCGCGCCTAATTACGGTTGCCGACTTCCATTGGCACAGGGCAAAGGCAAAGGGCACAGGACCTTCGGTTCGTCCCATCTTCATGCAATTTTAAACTCAATTAAAAGTTTTGCGCATTAGACACACACACTTGTGCCCGAAAGAGCTGCTGCAAATGTGATTAAGCCGGGCCCGAAAAGAACTAGGTTGCTGGTGAAGGGTGGTGAAGGGTGGTGAAGGGCACTCGCATTAGTTGTCATTAAAAATGTGAGCGATTCCATCTAAATGACTTCGCATATGACCTGCATGTCAGGGGGCAAATGGAGCTCGACTGCAGCTCTGCACTCCGCCAGCGGACAGGTGGATTCCATTGGAGGCAACATTGGAGGCAACAGCCCATTGACACACATTGATACGCTCCTTGGTTGCAAGTTCGCAAAAAAGGCGGTATGGGAATTGGTAAGGGTAAGTTCTTAAGGGTTGCAGAGAAATATGTGTAGATGTTCGAGAAAGGGTTGCACTTGGAGAATATAGAGCAAATAGAGAGAATTTTTCATGCTTCAAGAAAGTAATTCATCTAAATTTCGTCCTTGCTTAAATTTTTCCGTGTGAAAATGAAAAATATGTTCCAATTTCCACATTTCATATTGTATAGTAATAATATATGTATGTTATTATCGCTGCAATAATAATTTAATTGCCCACTTTTGCCGTGCCTCAGCCTGACCACAGGAAAATCCATTTGCCCAGTTTTTCCGTCGTCCTGAATCCGAAATGCGAAAACTCGCGGCCGCCTGAATAATGAAAGCAAATCGGAAAGAGGCAAAACAGCAAAAAGTTAAATGCCTCTAATGACAGAAAATGAAGCAAATGACGAAAAATTGCGCAAAACAAAAGAGACAAATAATAATATGCGAAAACGGCCGACTCGGACGATTCCACCCACTAGAGGCCACCAAACACCGACCACCGCCCACTTGAGGCCACCACATCCACATCCACATCCACATCCACGTCCACATCCACGTCCACATCCTCGAGAGCTCAAAGCGAGGAGAGCACGCACCAGCGAAGATAGGAAGGTGACCGTGGGGGCCAAGTGAATTACCAACAACGGGCGAATCAAGAAAACCATGTGCGCGGCATAATTACGAAGCAATTAGACGAAATTATTATTGAGGTCAGCGGCAAGGGGATGTCGGCGAGTACAGGACACCAGGACACCCCCAAGAACATATGGCCACAGTCAGTCCACCCAGCTCACCACCCCCATTCTCCCCTTTTTGGGGGGAATGCCTATGCCATTATCATTCACGCCAAGTGAAGGAACGGAAAGGAAGTAGGACCTCTAAATGGGCACCACAAAGCGCAGACCAAAACAACACTCAGAGCTACATGGTAGTTAAAGCGGCGAAAACCGGAAAAAATTAGGGAAAGCCATGAGAGGTCAAATAGGTTGGGAGAAACTATTTACAAATGGTAAAAAAATCATTTGGGACATTTTGATGGCACACGTTTTGACTATTTAATAAAATGAAATGTAAGATGCAGTCATTTTGATGTGTTTGTTTTTTGAGAATGCTAAAGGCACTGCAATAAACGTTTTTTCTTAATTGAAAAAAAGAAAATACAATCGTAATGTCCTTGTATATTTCTGACCTTGCTAATTGATTTCAAAACCTCATCTGATTTTCGTAACTTTTGAAGTGCCAACAAGTGCTATTTATAAAAAATATGCTTCACATTTGACACGTGCCTTTGGCATTTGGGTCACAAGTTCAGTTACAGAAACATTGAAGTTCAATTTTCCATAGTCGATGCAATCGCGTGTGCGAAGTTCAATGTTGGGCATTCTTTCAATGAAGCAGTCAAAACATGGCGCACATGGCCATGACAAGCAGGTGAACAATGAAACTTATATCCAAAGGGGGCGTCACAAGACCCTAATTGTCGATTTGCAGCTGCTAAAGTTCTAGTTTGCATGTTAGCTGCTTATCACGGGCTCTCAAATCAGTTCAGTTACATGAAAATATTTTCAATAAACAATAAACATTTCAATAAACATTTATTCTTTTGTTTTTATGATCTGTACCGGGAAATGTTGTATAAGTTGTATTTTGAAAAAAAAAAAAGAAAAAAAAAAATTGAATTTGAATTTTACAGATTCGCGCCCAAAAGTTATCGATTTCACCGATGTTGAAATCGATTTTCCTGATACTATGCAAAAAAAAAATACTAAACATTTGTATAATGCCATTTCGGTTTTTTTTCACTTGCTAGCTGGTATATTCAATCAGTCGAGACGCGGTCACACTGGACGCTAAGATTAAAGATCCGAGTATAGGTGGTTTCGCTGCTGAAATTTCGGAAAAATAGTGTTCAATTGTGTCAAGTGCAATAGCTATTGGATAGAACTTGCGTATGTGCATTGCGAAAAGTGTTTTTTTGGCCGCGGAATAAGCGAATTGAAATCAGAGTGTCTGCTGCGAAGACGAATTAAAGGGGAGACGGAGTAACAATGAGTGAGCGGGAAAGAGCAGACCAGTGTGTGCGCTAGCTGTGCTCTTCTAACCAAATAAAACAAAACAAAGGAGAGACAAAGGATAGAAACCCCGAAAAAGGCACACTCACACACATATACACATGCACTCACCAGCAATAAGAAGAGCAGTCAGCAGACGGATAAACTTAAGCAAATGTAGCTAAATTAACTAACAAGTGAAGGGTCCAAGGATATAGCCAGCCAATCCCAACCGATCGGTGGCACTCCACATCGAAAGCGAAGTGAAGGGAACGAGAGACAGAGCGAAAAGTCGTCGCCAAATTGTGCATGTGCATGCGCCAGTGTGTGTATGCCAGTGTGAGTGCGTGTGCATATGGGGTTGGAAAACTGTGAAAACTCAAGCGCAAAAGTCTTTGGCTCTGATTAACTCGCGGAAAAACTCATCATCGCTGTGCAGGTGAAGCGAAGATGCCGAGCGCCTCGTTCACCTCGTCGCGCACCTACGTGCGCCGCTCCCGCCGGAAAGGAGCCAACCGGATAGCGATGCCCAACCGGCCGACGGGCAACATAATGGATCCCATGCTCCAGCAGAACGTGTCCGCCGCCGGTGCAGGAGCCAGTGCAGCCGGTGCCAACAGTAGTGCCGCTGGCAGTTCCGGTGCTGCTAGTGTTGGCAACAACAACGCCAGCAGTAGCGGGAGCAGTGGCGTCACATCCACCTCTGCAGCGGCAGCAGCAGCAGCAGCTGCCGGAGCCACTGCAGCAGGAGCATCCAGCTCTGCGGAGTACTTTGACAGCGGCCAAGGAGCTAGTGGATCTAGCGGAGCGGCTTCATCGGGCTTCTCTGGCAGCTTTTATAATGCCCTGCAAATGATGGACACCACTGAGAGCTCGGGCGCCGGTACCAGCCAGTCAACGCCACCGGCATTAGGAGCCTCCTCCTCCACCTCATCGAAGTCCACCTGCGCCACAGTCGGATCTAGTACGGCAAGCACGTCCGCCGCCGCAGCTGCTGCAGCCTCCGCTTCTACCGGAAGTAGTCACCAGAGCCCGTATGACTTGCGCCGAAAGATCTCCGCCAGCAGCCACGAACAGTGGCCCACCAGCTCATCTTCCGCCGTGGCAGCAGCTGCCGCAATACTCGTAGGACCATCGAGTAGCTCCCCACCGCTGGTGAATCCGGGTGCATCGCCCTCCAGCTCCTCGTCGTCCTCCTCATCTAGCTCGTCATCTTCGTCCGCCTCGTCCTCGAGCTCCTCGTCCAATGTACAGGCGCCCTCGACCAGCGCCACCTTTCCGGTGAACAATGCACCCACCACCGGAGCCACGCTGGCGCAGCCACCCAATGTCCACAGCTCGGTGCCGCAACAGCATTGCGGGGCACTGCCGGTTGGCGCTGCCATCGAGGATAATAACTACATGCTGCCGGCGAGGAAAAGGTCTCGACGCCTCTACACACAAGGTGGAGAGATGGGACCGGCTTCGGGAGCCACAGGTGAAGCAGCCGGAGCTGGAACAGCAGCGTCCGGCGGTGCAGGTTGTGCGCCCACGGCTGCCCAGTACCTTCAGTATGAGCTGCCCGACGAGGTACTGCTGGCCATCTTCTCGTATCTGATGGAACAGGACCTATGCCGCCTGGCGCTCGTATGCAAGCGCTTCAACACCATTGCCAACGACACGGAGCTGTGGAAGCGGCTCTATCAGTCTGTCTTTGAGTACGACCTGCCGCTCTTCAACCCGGAACTGTGCAAGTTCGTATTTGAGAAGCCCGAGGAGTCGGAGTACGCCAATCCGTGGAAAGAGAGTTTTCGCCAGCTGTACCGAGGCGTGCATGTGCGTCCCGGTTACCAGGAACGTCGCAGCTCCGGCCGCAGCATTGTGTTCTTCAACACCATACAGGCGGCCCTGGATTACCCAGAAGAGCGAGCGGCAGCTGGAGTTTTTGTGCCAGCCGGTGCAGGAGCCGGCAATGTGGTATCCGCCGGACTGTCCAACACCAGTGCGTCAGCGGGCGTTGGTGGTGCCAGCGTCAATGCACTGGTCAACATTTATGAGGAGCAAGTGGCCCCGACCGAGCATCCTGGACCACTGATATTTCTTCATGCTGGTCATTACAAGGGGGAATATCTGTTCATCGATTCGGACGTGGCACTTGTTGGGGCTGCGCCGGGCAACGTTGCCGAATCAGTGATCCTGGAGCGGGAGGCTGGATCGACTGTGATGTTTGTAGAGGGCGCCAAGTACGCCTATGTGGGTTACCTCACACTCAAGTTTTCGCCTGAGGTCACATCAACAGTGTCGCATCACAAGCACTACTGCCTGGACATCGGCGAGAACTGCTCCCCAACTGTGGACAATTGCATTATTCGCTCTACGTCGGTGGTGGGCGCTGCCGTCTGTGTGGGCGGGGTCAACGCCAATCCCGTCATTCGAAACTGCGATATTAGCGACTGCGAGAATGTTGGTCTCTACGTCACTGACTACGCCCAGGGAACATACGAGCACAACGAGATCAGCCGGAACGCATTGGCGGGCATTTGGGTTAAGAACTTCGCCAGTCCGATTATGCGGGAGAACCACATACACCACGGTCGGGATGTGGGCATCTTTACCTTCGAAAATGGAATGGTTAGTTGAAACTAATTCTATTGACATTCTAATTCATTTTGAATACATCATTAAAATTTCATTTTCATTACTTTACATTTACATTACTACTACATTTTCTAATGACTGATATCTTTTTTAGGGTTACTTTGAGAAGAATGATATCCACAACAATCGCATAGCTGGCTTCGAGGTTAAAGCCGGAGCCAATCCCACCGTGGTCAAGTGTGAAATCCATCACGGCCAGACGGGCGGTATTTATGTGCACGAGAACGGACTTGGTCAGTTCATAGAGAACCGCATTCATTCGAATAACTTTGCAGGTAAGATAACATGACCAGGGCTAAATCAGTAATTGTTTCTAACCCACGTTTTCTGTCGCAAAGGTGTCTGGATAACCTCCAACAGCAATCCAACAATCCGCAAGAACGAGATCTACAACGGGCACCAAGGAGGAGTGTACATATTTGGCGAGGGTCGGGGTCTAATCGAACACAATAACATTTACGGAAATGCTCTGGCAGGGATTCAGATTCGCACCAATAGCGATCCCATAGTACGGCACAACAAGATCCATCATGGCCAACACGGCGGCATATATGTGCACGAGAAGGGTCAAGGGTTGATAGAGGAGAATGAGGTGTACTCCAACACACTGGCTGGCGTGTGGATCACCACTGGAAGCACGCCAGTATTGCGACGCAATCGGATACATTCGGGAAAGCAGGTGGGAGTCTACTTTTACGACAACGGGCATGGAAAATTAGAGGACAACGACATATTTAACCACCTGTACTCGGGAGTGCAAATCCGTACGGGCAGCAATCCGGTAATACGAGGCAACAAGATCTGGGGCGGACAGAACGGTGGAGTACTTGTGTATAATGGTGGTCTGGGCTTATTGGAGCAGAATGAGATATTCGACAACGCCATGGCCGGTGTTTGGATTAAAACAGACTCTAACCCGACCCTGAAGCGCAACAAAATCTATGACGGTCGTGATGGTGGCATCTGTATCTTCAACGGGGGCAAGGGAATTCTTGAGGAAAACGATATATTTCGCAACACGCAGGCCGGTGTACTGATCTCGACGCAATCGCACCCAATCCTGCGACGGAATCGCATTTACGATGGCCAAGCAGCGGGCGTGGAGATAACCAACAATGCCACCGCCACGCTTGAGCATAATCAGATATTCAAAAACAAGTTCGGTGGGCTGTGCCTTGCCAGTGGCGTTCAGCCCATAACGCGGGGCAACAACATATTTAACAACGAGGACGAGGTGGAAAAGGCCGTATCCAGCGGGCAGTGCCTGTACAAGATAAGCAGCTACACCTCATTTCCCATGCACGATTTCTATCGCTGCCAGACCTGCAACACAACCGACCGCAACGCCATATGCGTCAATTGCATCAAGAATTGTCATGCTGGTCATGACGTCGAGTTTATACGACACGATCGGTAAGTGCGCAGCAAAGAACATATGAATTGTATCTTTTTAATATAATAGTTTACTGCCACCAAAAACTTCGACTTTTATCATAGAGCTTGAATATCAATATAGATAAAACCCTATTGAAGTAGAGAAGTTACTAATCGATTTAAAATATATTTTGCAGCTTCTTTTGCGACTGCGGTGCTGGCACCCTGTCCAACCAGTGTCAACTGCAGGGCGAACCCACTCAGGACACGGACACGCTCTACGACTCGGCTGCCCCCATGGAATCACACACACTGATGGTCAACTAGAGAACCCACATCGGCAGCTAAACCACGGTTTTATCTATAGCTATATCTTAAGTCGTTAAGGCAAAGCTCTCAAATCTCTCGCACATCTCACGTGTTGCTGTAAATATTCGAAAGAAACCAACAAACAAACAAACTATACACAATACAATTAATTGTATATAAATAATAACTAATTATTCTTGCGTTCAAAATTTTACTCAATGTGCAATTTAGTTTAACATGAACTCACACGCAAAGTTTTCACTTTTTAACTGAGCATGCAACGGATAAATCAATGCAAAAACCACTGAAACTTTTCCCATTTATGTCACAACGAATGAACAACTGAAAGGAGCAACACCTTTGACACACAATGCATTTGTTTGTACGTCGAAATGTAAACGAAGGAGGAGCAATAGAGCCCTCTCGAGCCCAGTGAAGAACAATTTTGTAATGTAGATTAGTAGAGATTTTAAAATTACATCAATTAACATAAACTACTAAGATATGCTACTAAGCATAAGATATTAATAAGCGATATACACACTTCACAGGCGAACGAGCATGCCCCTGACTAAAACTAACAATTCGAAGAAAGCAATTCTAAGTATTAACAACAAACTAGATTAGCGACAGCCAATGCTTCAGCAAACCAACCTATGAATATACGAGTATAGTAAACACATAACATAATTACATATAAACGAAATACAGCACACTATATATATTCATGAGAATTCTACGGATACAGCACACGGACAAGATACAAAATCAAAAGCCTTTACCAAGCGTAAAATATGAAGCAATATTTCATGTCTAAATGTTGTAGAACAAATTTGTAGCTCAAACTTAAACGAGAAATAGAAACAAGCCATGTGTCATTTTAGTCCAGTAAGTTTGATGAACAGTTTAGTATTTAGTTTGTCTTCGGGCCGAGTATTCGAATCAAGCGAATGAATCATTTTCTTAATTTAAGTCAGTAGCTTAGGCGTAAGTGAACGCAAAACCCATAACTATTGCATATATGACATTATCCGATAACTGCGTGTGAATTAAGTATTTTGTTTTTATTGCCTTACATTTTATTTATATTTATATTTGTTTGCCGTTTGCCCGTGTTTTCCCCAACGGTTCACATTCGTAGGCCATTACTCGCTGTACGGATCAAATAACCACATAAATACCGCATACTGCATACTATATTCTATATTCAACTATATGAAATATACGAACATCCGATTGTATTGTTTTACTAACAAAAATTTACGCGCGTCCCCGACGTGCGACTATACTATGTAGAGATTGATTTTAATGTGTTACCTATGCAAGCTAATAACGTCGCCCTTGACTTGGACAAACAACTAAATATACATACTTATATATACACAAGGTATAAGCTAATAATATTTGAAATTTGACAAAAAAAAAAAAAAAGAAAAACAAGCGGTTCAGTTTGGTCTTTAATTTGGAATTTTGGATTTAGAGCTTTGAACAGTGCTTTCTAATGCGTACAGGAACACGGATCTTGCTTGGCCAGCTCCTTCTCCTTGAATCGCATCAGGGTCAGGATGTGGGCATGATTGGCTGCCTTGGCGTAGTCGATGGGCGACATGCCCAACTCATCCTTGATGTAGGGATTCTCGTAGTGCGGCAGCAGATACTCGACCACCTCGTGGTTGCCCAACTGGCAGGCGTAGTGCAGAGCCGTTCGTCCTGTCCGATCGGCCAGCGTGAGATTGGCACCGGCCAGCCGAAATGACTCCAGACGCTTGATCTTACCCCGCTCGGTAAGGGCACGCAGTAGCTCCGCCTGGACCAGCGGCTGGTCGTTGAGCTTGGCCCCGTTCTTGAGCAGCGCCTTGATTATGTCATGGTTGTCCGTGTCTATGGCCTCGTGCAATGGCGAGCGGTTGAATCGATCGTGGACATTTACAGGACAACCGGCCGATATCAGGAAGCAGACGCAATTCAGTTTGCCTAGGAAGCAGGCCAAGTGCAAGGCGGAGCGTCCATCGCAGTTGGTGTCGCACAGATTGGCGCCGTACTGCTTAAGGTCGCCCAACTTGTGGACATCACCTTCGGTGACTGCGGCCGCCACCAAGGCGGGATAGAATGTGGAGCACATCTGCTGCCGTTCCATCGCCGTGGACATGTGCAATGTGCGGGCCACGCCCTCGATCAGATCAATGTCGTTGATCTTGGCCACCTTATTGGTGGTCAGCTCGCCGCGCAGACTCAGCAGCATCACCTTCTTCTTGTTGGCAATGTCCCACTCCGGCTTGGACAGCACATAGGCCAGCTTGGTAAAGGCGGCCTCCTGAGTCATATCATAGCCGGGAATTACGCCCACGTCGAGCAGACCCTGGCCTGTCTCATAAATATTTGCCACCATGCCTGCCGAGCACTGCGTGGTGTTGACGATAATAACACCTCTGTGGACCGCCTCCCTCAATTCGTCCAGCAAGTCCTCACGATTCACCGGAAAGTTACCGGCTCCAAACGTCTGGAGGACCACACCTTTCGTTGGCTCCTTCAGTATTGCCTGTACAACAGTGACACTTATTCCCGGATAAATCCGCAGCAGAGCCACGTTCTTTTCGAGTTCAGCATGAAGCGAAAATGGCTTAATATTGCACGGACGGAAGATTTGGCGGCTGTTTATCTCGATGTTGACACTCGCCCGACCCAATGGTGCCAAATTGGGTGAGTCCAGTGCATGAAAGGAGTCCGAATTGAGCTTCGTGGAGCGACAGCCACGCAGAATCTTGTTGCCAAAGAAGACCAGCACCTCGGGTATATTGTAATTGCCTGCTATCAGAAGTGCGCCCAAGAAGTTCTCCCGACCATCGCTGCGCGCCTCAAAGATCGGAATCTGTGCCCCAGTAAGTATCACGGGTTTGTTCAGGCTTTCCAGCATGAATGCTAGTGCCGAGGCGGAGTAGGCCAAGGTGTCAGTTCCATGGAGGATTACGAAGCCGTCGTAGGAATTGTATGTTTTCTGCGAAGAAAATGTAGTAGCATATTTTGGATCAAGCTAATGATCCCCGTGTCTCAAACTTACTCCCACTTCGTTGGCAATGCGCTTCCAGTCGCAGAAGCCCATGCAGCTGGAGTCCATCAGTGGACAGAACTCAACCAAATCGTAAAGGACTCTATACGGAGCACCAGTCACAGAGGGTAGCACCATCATGCCACAGTCGTCATCCTTGCTGTTGTAATTCCTGTCGTGGCAGCTGGGAAACTCTTGAAGCTGCTCACCCAGCACCTTGGGAACGGTGTGCAGTACTAATGGCAAACAGGTTATTGGTACAAAGACTAGACCCATCGATATACCCACCTCCGGACTCGTTGCGGATCATTCCGATGGTTCCACCCACGTAGATGACATGGACGCGAGCCTCCTTCTTCAAGCAACTGCACTTTGCCGCTGGCATTTTGGGCTCTTTTTAAAATTTGGTGTGTTTTCCAAAACTAAACTAACGCGCAGTTCCAAAGGCTCAGAGTGACAGTAAGATCCATGAGCTCTGAGATCTTTATTTTGTTGCCTAATTCCAGGTATATTTTGAAAGCAAATTTGCCGCCAAGCGTAATGAACCGTTGCTTGAGAAAACGGTGGTATGACCGTATTACTTGGGAATTTTATCGAAACTTAGAGATGGACATTGTTTCAATAAGAAATAACGTTGCCTTTAACTCTGGATATGCATTATTGATATACCGTATGTTGCCATAAAAACTGTTTTTTTCTTTGTTGTTTACTTCTTGAACAACAAATTATTGCTTAAAAGCCATTAAGAAAATGTTTGAGATAAGAAATGCGAAATTAAAAGTAGCAACTGTCAGCAAAGCATCTAAATGCAACTGGGACCCCCCATAAACAGTAACCCATCGCGACTATGAACAGTCACGACCAGTTCGCCCATCCCTAGTTTCCACAGTGCAGTGCAACAAATAATAAATAAATAAATAGCCTGGCACAAAGAGTTAATCGAATAAATTGCACCCCGCAGCGCACGCCAAGTGGGTTGGGTACCGAAATCGCGAATTATTTGCTCCGCTGCAGCCGCTGCCGCTGCCACTGCCTCCGCCGTATCAGTTGCTGATTGGAGCGCTGAGAGCACGGAAGCCCCACAAATAGAGGCGCATTTAGAGCAATCCTTACCGTCCGCTGCTGCGGCAGCCCGCGGGTCATCGGATTGCCATGTCCCACTTTACGCACGCCTCCAGCAGCGACCTGGTCAACCTCAATGTGGGCGGTCAGCGGTAAGAACAAAGCACCATTACCTTATGGCCCTCAAACGGCATTGATGACGCATGCAATTTCCATTTCAATATCCGTAGGTTTTCCACGTCGCGGCAAACGCTTACGTGGATCCCGGACACCTTCTTCACGGCCCTTCTCAGCGGACGCATCTCGAGTCTAAGAGACGAGCACAACGCCATCTTCATTGACCGCGATCCGACGCTCTTCTCGATCATACTCAACTACTTAAGGACAAAGGACATCGACATCAAGAACTGCGAAATACGCGCCCTGCGCCACGAGGCCGAGTACTATGGCATCACGCCGCTGACTAAGCGCTTGGCACTCTGCGAAGACCTTAATCACTCATCCTGCGGTGATTTGCTCTTCTGCGGCTTTCTGGCGGCGCCGCCCATGCCGTCGAACGAAGCTGTGCCAGCTGCTAGTATCGACGAGTCGTTGCCCTCCACTTCGGCCAGTGCCATTGGTAGTCGTCCCGGTTCCATGGTGCGCGTTCCCGAACCCTCACGCTCCTCACACTCTCGCAATTCATCATGGGATCTGCGCCTGGGTCGCACAGGCAGCACTGGCAATGGTTCCAATCCTCCAGCTCCCATGCTGCACTCCCGCAATCCCTCGATGGACTTTATGCGGCACTCGCGCAACTCCTCGGCGGATCTGAACAAAGTCTTTCGAAACGAAGTGGGCATGGTGTTCAGTCCCACGCAGAACTCAAACTGGGTGGACCCGATGCGAGTGCAAATCATTAAGGCGCACCAGAATTGGATAGCAGTTGCATACGCGCACTTTGTGACCTGCTACCGGTTGAACGGCTTCATTGGGTGGCAGCAGGTGTTCACATCGCCCCACATCGACGCCACCATAGAAAGAATCGCCCTCAACTCGAAGATAATCACTTCCGCAGCAGAGCCACTGCCCAGTAAAATGGTGGCCATCTCTTACGGAAGCCAGATAAGGTTGTGGATCATTCAGGACCGTTCAGGCGGCCAGAAAACGGATGTGGGCACGTTTAACTTGAATGTACGTGTGGAGTACCTGTTCTTCATCGGCAGTCAGTTGGTGGCCCTGTCCTCCTCCGGCAAGATCGGTGTGTGGCACGCAATGACCCAGCACTGGCAGATTCAAGATCTAGTGCCCGTGCTCTCGTTCGACTCGGCCGGCTCTTTTTTGCTGTTGGGTTGCAACAACGGCTCCATCTACTACATAGACATGCAGAAATTTCCGCTACGGATAAAGGACAATGATTTATTGGTTACCGAGCTCTACAAAGATGTCACACTGGACCCAATTACTGCTATCTCCGTCTACCTTACCCCAAAAACCTCGAGCATAAGTGGCAAATGGATAGAAATTGCCTATGGCACCAAGTCGGGGGCGGTGCGAATCATCGTCCAGCATCCGGAAACAGCTGGCCATGGACCACATCTTTTCGAGACTTTCTATGTGCACCAAAGCCCCGTAACCAAGGTGATGCTGTCAGAAAAGTACCTCGTTTCCGTGTGCAGTGAATACCACCATGTACGAACATGGCGTCTGATTCGCTTCCGGGGTATGCTCTCTACCCAGCCGGGCTCCACCCCGGAAGCCTCGTTTAAAATCGTGTCGTTGGAAGCTACCGATACTAGCTACAGCTATGCCGCTGGGAATGATTTTGGCCCTTATGGCGACAACGACGACATGATATTCGTGCAAAAGGTGGTGCCCGAGACTGATCAGCTGTACGTGCGCTTGGCCTCCAACGGGGATAGGGTGTGCGTCATTAGATCTGTGGACAGCTCCACAATTTCGGCATTCAGTGTGCTCGAATACGACGTATCGTCCCGGTTCATACTCACCGGTCACTGCAACGGCGCCATTCAGATATGGGACCTAACCACGGCATTGGCGCTGCTCTCCAAAGATGAGCCCCAGCAGAAAATCAATGGCGGACCCGACACCAATGAGCTTCTCCGCCTACTTGACCAGTGTGAAATCAGCAATTCATCATGCACAACACCTTGTATGTCACCGTGTCTATCAGCTATGGGCAATGGCTCTGGAATGGCCTCCTCCATAGCACGCATGAAATCCAGCAACATAGCCCTCCTTAATCGGGAACCAGCAATGGCAATGGCCGTCCAAGTTCAGCCGCCCGCTCAGGTGCAACCTGCTCTTCCAGAGGCTGTGGCGCCGGATGTTATCCCGATGGCTGATGACAACAACGAATGAGACGTGGAAGCGGCTGCTTGATTGGCGCTTGTCGGGCGCGTTTCATCGTTTACATTTCACAGGTGTAGCTTGATCTTCGACTACCAGTTTATATTCCTGCAGTTCGTGGTGTGCGCCCTCATCTACGTCTGGATGACGCGACTCACCCGCGGTTCAGCCACTGGGCTGTGAGGAACTGCCAGCAGGCATTTACCCAATCAAATAATCTCCATTATATGTGCTCGATGTGGTTGCAAGTTGCAATGTGTATCCCGTAAACCCACTTGTTGTGCTCCAAAATTGGATCGTACAGTTAATAAGTTTTAAAACGTCTTTCCTTGTTCTAGTTAAAGTTATGAAAATTAGTTAAAACGATGAAAACCAGAGTATAAGACTTCTGCAACCAATCTATAATTAGCACAACTCCAAAAGGGTGCTCCATCAGGACAGATTCGAAATCGTTCAGTGTGGATAAGATTGGTTGCCTAAAACAAAGAAAGTTCATTGAACAGCCAATCAGTTTATGGTCAACCTTGATTATTATTATTTGTGATTAGAATCCATAGAGTGACTGCTTGGAATCTGTCCTGTTGTAGTGCCTCCTATAAATATAATGATCCGCCTTGTTGCAACCAGTAAACAGCTACATATTCAATATAAATAAAGATAATAATTATACACAAAGATATATCAAAATAGCAACCGAGTTATGTCATCAATAATTTATTGAACATTTTATCTTAGTTTCTTGATGGTTGAATACTTGGAAGTGTTCCATTAACATTTATCAAATACAAATACTTGGCTTGCCTTCTCGTGGGTATTGTGTGTGTAAATACGTGTATATCCTACGCCTATACCGGACCTCAGTAAAGTAAAAAAGCAGCCAAAACGCCAAAACATATAAAAATATATATAATATACATTTGTGTATTGTAGGTAAGTTACCCCCGCCCGCCATTTAAATATCATTGGCCTAAACACAACCCACTAACGACCGCCGCTGTGCTTATCAATTTAAACAAGTGGCGCGTCAAGTGAGACCCCTGCCTTTAATTTACCTAAAATAGGACGCACTGGTACTGAGATAGAATAATAATAATGGAGTAGATACTTGGAGCGATTACCCACCCTCGCCCGGAAGCAATTGTCGAGCCGTTCATACAAATAGTTTGTACACAAAGTCAACCTAAAGCTAAGTTATGTATATTCTAAAGGGCAAACCGATATGAAGCTGTGCCAATGTGGTGCCCCGATTTTTCCGTGGGTCAGTGACCCGCTGCAGTGCAATCTAAGACTTTCGCTTGGCGGTCGGCGTTCCTAACTACGATGAAGCGTTAATGTGTGTGGACTGTGCATTGAATGGATGATATGTGCGTGAAGAATTGCTTAGCAAAAACTGATGAGGGGAGATCCAGCTAACTGGACACGGGCTACACGTGAAAGTAGTCGTCCACTAGCAACTGTTCACTTGGCGTGAATGCTGCCCCACTCAGCGGACTGCTCGTCTGCGTGTCCGAATCCTGATCCGTCTGCAGCGGCTCGTAGCCCGGCTCCATTCCACTGCTAGTGTTTGTCGTCGCTGTTGTGGTCGTCGCTGTAGTAGACGCCGTAGTGAGATAGCACACCGACTCATAGTTGGGATCCGTTTCACTGCCCGTACCCGTCAGCGATTCATATTGCGAGGAAATCGGCGTGCTGGTGGCAATCGTTGAAGAGTTAAGCGACACGGAATTGGATGTGGAGCTGGGCGATGTGGGGGTCAAGCGACTGCTGCTACTGCCCGGCGTTCCTTCCACCGCGCTTTCCGCTATCCGTGCATAATGATCCGTCTCCGCAGCGGCCTTTGTCTCGAGGATGCTGGCATAGTTGTGGTTGGCATCCGCCCCGGGAATGGTGCTGTAGCCGGAGACGTCAGCGTTGGCGGGTGGGCGCTTCTTATCCAACACCTTCGCATAGCCGTCGTCTGAGTGTGCACGACTTTTGAGCACCTCGTAGTTAGGATCATAGTCAGACTTTTTGGCCTCATCCTCGCCTGCGGTAACAGGATGCGGTTGCAGTTGCTCGTACCCAGGATCGTTGTTGCTCCTGGACGGTGGCGGGGGCGGCTGTGTCTTGTTGAGAATAGTCTCATAGTGCTTTGCGCTGACGCTGATCGCTATTGCTGTTGCTATCGTCACTGGCTGGGCAATCGCTGAAAAGGCGCCGGAAATAGCATTTTATTAGTCATGAGCCTAAACAAGAGTATTAACTCGGATTGAAGCCAAGAATTTATGGATTTACTGCAGGCGATACTAACCACGGCTACTTCCAAAGAAAAACTCATGAAATTTGCGGTGTTTTAGTTTAACAAACACGGACATATTTCATTTTGGCATAGCAACTTAGTTTGGGAAGGCATTTTAAGGGAAAGACAAGGAGAGACAGATAGATAGACAGGCAGATTAGGCATTAGGCAGGGATTAACGACAAAGCCAGGGAAAATGTAAAGACAAATCACGGGGATTAGCACATTTTACCCTGTAATCATAGGACAGGAACTGGTAAGAAGGGACTTGAAAGATCTGTCGACATACCTCCTCCTTCATGCTGTCTTTCCTTTTGTAACATGTTGGATGCATAGCAATCCGACTTCCGATTCTCGTGCATCATCTGTCCGTCGGCTGGAATCGTTTCATACCCATGATCCTTGGCTGAATAGCTATTGCTTCGCACCCGACCCTTCTGGGCATCCACTAACAACGCCGCAGCACTGTCCAGCGGACTGACTCCCAAAGCATCTTGCTGCTGCTTCCGTGCCAGAATAGGGGAGCTGTTTTGAGAGGACGGCGAGTTTCTCGAGAATTTGTGCTTTTTCATGACCTACGGTTATAAAAGGTATGTTAAAATTGCTATGTAATGCTGACAGACATTCTACTTACCTTCGCGTACATGCCCTCAATGTTTTTGTTGCCCTCCCCATCCTTGGAGGGACTGAGGCTCTTGCTGTGCTTGCGCTGTGGCGATGCCTCTCCAGACTCCGCCTCGTGCCCTTCCGCGCCCGCTTCGATCACTGATATGACCGAATTCCGTCCAGAGGCTAGGTTGCTAATACTACCGGCCTGCAGATGATGCGACTGGCCCGCACTTGCCTTGGGCGTGGGTGGTAGTGGCGAATTCGCCTGACGCTTCTCTGGTTTGGGTGACCCCAAATTGCAGACAGACGAGCTATTGTTCGACGATGATGAAGCCTGACGCGAGTGCATCTGGGCTCGCAAACTGTCCACCGGCGGTGGAACTGGCATAGCATGATCAGCACCACTGCTGCTAGTGGGTCGTACCGCGGACGTACTAGCGGTCGGAAGACTGCTGCTGTTATTGATCTCGACAGCCACCACTATGGGATTTGCCTGCATAGGCTGGATTTGCGCGTAGGTCTCCGATCCGCTTGTGTATATATCCGAGGCGATGGCCTGATGACGGTTATTGGGATCCTCAATGGCCGCATACGTCTCATCTTAAATAAAATATTTCAATTACTAAATGCGTTAACATTAAATTAATATTTCTATACAACATTTCGAACAGTTCGATACCCTATACTCTATCTTGACTTTCTTATAATACATATATTTTGTGTATAATAAAACTCAAGGTACTTATAAGTTTGAAATTGGCCTGGGGAAATGTGTTTTTTCTCTTGTGACTCACCAGAATCGTCGGATACAGTGGCGTAGTGAGAGTCATTAACATCCCGCGATAATGTTGGGTTCCTGTTCGGGGGTTTCCCTGGTGGCTGTTGCGCCAAAATGTTGGCCAGCGGCTCCCTCACACTGATGCTTGTGTATCCCTCTGCGAAAAAAAAAACATTTAGCGATATGACATCACCTCCATTCCTACAGACTTACTCGATGAGTCTTGTGAGTCCCCACTGAAATGTTGGTTGGCGATGGGGGGCGTCATGTAGGGAAGATCTTGGCTAGCAGAAATCATGCCTGCAATCGCAGAGGCAGCTGGAATCTCAGCCTCTGCCGGCGCTGAGTCATTGTGCTCCCTGGACCCATCGCTGTGCTGTGAGCTGCGGTGCATTGGATCGATACCGTCGCTAGAGGATCCGGCCACCACGGCCGCCGCCGCAGCTGCTGCTGTCGAGTTGTGGTTGGTCGCATGGGACGTGGATGGGGCATTCAGCTGGGCGTAGGGATGCTCGGTGCCCCGCACCTTGGCGTAGTCGTGCGGCAGACCCTTTACCCGCGAGTACGGCGAACTTACATCGTCCGCCTGGCTAATGGAGCTGTGCTGCGACACGCTGGTCTGTTTCTTCATGCTTGGCTGTGCTGTGTATGTTATTAGGCACGGAATTAATTACGAGGTGATTCCTTGGGTTCGAAGTACGACTTACGACTTTGGCTACGGGCATTGCGACCATCTACCAGTTGCTTGTCCGCCACGGTTTCGTATAGTTCGGACCCATTATCATTGCTCTCGGCTACGGGAATGTCAGGCAAGCTGCGATGCGCAGCAGTGCTCGATCTGAAAATGGTTATGGATGCGGTGTTTCCAGCTATGTTATGTAGACAGCAAGGTAATGAAGACTTACCGCTTCTCCGAGTCCGCATTGGACACAGTGGAGGCATTCAGCTCCGCCTGGGACTCGCTGTTGCCCACCAGGTTGGTCACCACAATGACCTCATCCGGATTCTTCAGCTTGACCATGCCCTCCAGACCCATCAAGTCATTTCTGTGGAGATAGAGTGCATAGAGAGTGTGGTGAGCGACAAGAGTGCACCCAACTGGAACTGGGCAGCGTAGCGGCGGAGAAAGAGACCCACTTTCACTCTCTCGTTGGCCTGCACCGCCCAGTTCCCGCCTAAGCAATCGAACCCATATGGATTCCTGATCCTCTGGGATATCGGGAGGACTTACTTGTGGATCCGCTTCTTGCAGCATAAACAAGCGCCCAGCATCACGATGAATGTGAGCGTCAGGCTGACGGTCGCCAGGAGGTACGTGTACGAATTGGGGGCCTCCAGGCGCAGCTCCGACGTTGACGCCTCCACCATGCCCATGTCGCGTTGTGTACATATGCACTATGTACCCATATAGCACTTGCACCGACCGCTGCACATATATATATTAACAACTTTTCGCTAAGCTAATATTTTCTTGTTTTCTTGGTCCACCAAACGAAACAGACAACAACAATAATGCGACTAGCGTGTGGTCATACTAGGTGCGGTCCTACTGGGTGGAGGGAAATGCACTTTTTACGCCAGCTCCTATATGGTCATACTGAAACTATCGTTTTTTTTTAACGGTTTCTTCTTAACCCTCTAATATTTTCTAAACTAAGCTGCTTACTGTACCTTAAAAATATTTCAAATTAAATGAATTTTTAAAGTTTCTTCAACATTGAATATCTTAAAAGAAAAAGTAAATTGTGAATAGTTCAAAATTAAGCTTGAGATTTTATTTATGTTCAAATGAAATTTGGTATCAAAATTATATCTAGGCTGAATAGCAGCCAGAATGTATTTGTGCCTTACACAAAGAGATGCTCTTAAATATAATTTATTCGCTTGGCACTTTCGGTGACTGCTCAAACTTTTAAAGTTCGGTGTGCTTGAAGATTGTTTTTTCAATGTTCTCCTGGAGTTTCTCCACCTTGCGAGTTTGCTTCTTCAGCTGGCTCTCCATTTCATCGAAGCGGCTGCTTTTGTCGTTGAGTTTTTCTCCCTAGAAATACATTTTAGTTGGCTTATAAACTTGAATGATACCAATAAACATTTACCTTGTACTTCTCCTTTTGCAAAGCATGCTCGGCATGCAGGTGACGCAGCTTCAAGAGACGGCTTTCGAAATGATGCAATTCCATTTTAATGGACTCCAGTTCCTTGACAGTAAAATTGCTAGCCTGGGCCACTCGCCACAGACCCTGGACCTTGGGCTCAATGAAGTCCTGACTGTGTGGACCGGAGGACACCAGACGTTCCAGCCTATCGTAGTGATCCTTGATGCCCGTATGATGACCTCGAAGGGTGTTAAGGTCGTTTTCGAAACTCTTCACGTTTTCCGCATGGGTTTTAATATCGTTTTCATTGACATCATTTGAAATCAGATTGTAGGTGTCCAAATCTTCGGTGTTAATAGCATCTAATAAGGGGGAATCAATTAAAGTAAGTTAGGGTTTTTGTGTTTTATCTAGCCAAACTCACTCTCATGCTTGTCGGTATCAACGGTACCAATATTTTCCAGCAAGCTGTAGTACACATCCACCTTATCCTGGTGATGATCAAACTCCTGTTTCAAGGATTTCAATTCCTCTGCGGTAAAGCCTGAAATCTCGGCTTTTTCCCACAGCCGGTTCAGTTTTTTGTCCTTGAAAAGACTCTTGTTTCTGTGCTTATCCTCTGCGTCGTGGAATTTCTGTAAGTTACTTTGGATGTAGGGCAACTGTTGCTCTTTGAAAACATGTTTAAGATACCTTGTAGGGCTTAAGCTTTTCCGTATCCTGGGTGTCGTCAAAATGTTCCAGCAGATCGTAGCTGCTCATGATGCCAATGAGCTTGCGGCGCAATTCGTCGGCCTTCAGGCCATCCTTGTCCTTGTGCTGCGAGTTGAGCTGCTTCCAGGCAATCTCCTCCTTATCGTGGATCTTCAGCTCCATGTACAGTGACTTAAGCTTGGGCTCTGTTAGGCGCTGTAACCGGCATTAGTACGCTAAAACTTCAGTTACCTAAGAATGCCAACTCACGTTCTGTGCCTTGGCCCACACGAGATTCAATTTGGCCATGCGAAATGGTCGCTGGATGCTCTTAAAGTCCGGATCATACGTTTCCTGCTTTACTTGCTGAAAATGCGGGTCGTTGGCCTCCTTGCTGTACTTCTTGCTCTGCTTTTTGTCGGCATCCACGCCCTGCAGCGCAATCAGCAAAGAAAGTGCGATGGCTGCAACAACGAGAGCTGACTTAACCATTTTCCTCGTGGTTTTTATCCGGGTTTAAAGCACACAATTTTTGGTGCAGTGCTGACCTGGCCAAACAGTTATTCACAACAAGCAGTGTGGCCATCTACCGATCGCATAAAGCTGTAGGCGCAGAGAATCTAGCCTTTATTTGGCTTGTATAGCTTGCTTATCGCATGTGAGACTTTCGAACTTGGTCAATCATAAACAATTAATTTGATTTGTTTTCATAAACAATGCATGTAAAAATAAGCAATTTTGTAGTTTAAGCAAACTTAAATAAATGGATTTGGTTTACATAATGAATAATGAATGTCTCTTCCAAAAAGCCAGATTTTTCTGCTATGATGTGGCGTTGTTGCTAATTGCACTTGGTCACACAATTTTCATCTACCGCGTTAACATCTACTTGTGGCGCGTTGAGCTATAATTATCAAGTATTTTTACCTAAAACCGATCTGTACAGAAACTAGGACAATGAGAACGGAGGCAGCGGTCAGTTGTTTTCTGTTGGCTCTGCACAGCGTGTGCTGCCAGAGCGGCAGCGAGGAGTCCTGGGTGGATCCGTATCCCGCCTGGTCGGACTTTTCTTACGATTTCGGTCGGCCCGATGGATCGTGCCAGTGTCCAGCGAGTCCAGAGCTATCTCCAGCGGCCATAGAGGATGCCGTGGCCCTCATATATTTCAAGAAGTTCGTCAAGCAGCTATTCCAGCGCAAGCATTTGCGGGTATGCTCGCTGTTTAGACCATATTTGGCAACATGATGTCATACTTCTGTAACTTTTGTCTAATTAGTATGATGCTCAGTCGGAGGTCCATAGGCGAGCGTTGATCTTCTCTCTGTTGCCATCGCAACTGGATAAATTGGAGAAGATGCAGGATGCTCGAGATATGGACATATTGCTGACAAAGATATTGGAGAGTGCCGAGGAGGGTCCTTTGTTTGATAAAAGGCTCGGATTTTCATACGTCCGATCCGGTTTTTTCTCCATATTGATGGATATTTACCAGGAAGTAATTGAGCTGACGAAAACGACCGAGGTACCCGTTGCGCTTTTTATGGAAGCTTGGCTTTAAGCTATTTAATTATTTTTCTAATTTCTAGGTGAAATTTATCCTATATGCAACATTGGCAATTCTACTTATTGTCATTGTGCACAAACGTTTTCGTATCAGGATAATTTGTATTGTTATGTGTGGTATTTTTGTGCTCGGATATATTAATACTTATTTGGAATGCAACAGAGTATGTATAGCCTAAAAATGTGTGAAATTGTTCTTATATGTTTATATTTAGGAATTAGACATCGAAAGGGCGATAGAGATCGAAAAGCATCACATGGATACAGACAATTCCTGGAGTTCTCAATTCGTATCCTTCATAAGGCAAGGAAATATGAAAATAGAGATGCTGAAGTAAGTACATGACATGTAACTTAGAAACTCTATTGATGATCGTTTCATTTTAGAAAATCCTCAAAACGGCACATTTCTATTTGCATGCCAGATCAAGTCCTCTTGATGTATATGAACAGCCTATTCATCAAGCAGTTAGAAATTACGATAGAAAAGGTGTCGGAAACTATGACCAAACTTCGCAGTAAGTATTATTGCTTAAGTAGTTCTGGAATGTTTCTTATTTATTAGAAAAGCTCGAGAATTGCAACAGTCAATTATTGCCACTTCAATAACCATATTTACCCATAGCCGGATTATCCTTCCCTCTTAACCTCCTTGCACCAGTCCTTTTGGTGTTCTTAGTTGGGTACATTATAAAGCTGTCCTTTAAATACATCTTGAGCCCCCGAGCATGGGCGACCCTTCTTCACAAGCCAGCGCCACTGGCGACACCAACGATCCACCAGTCGATAAATGCGCAGGAGCCCATAGAGGACCGCATATCGGGCGACAACTTAAAGATGCTGCTAAATGTGATTGGCGTAAAAAGCGTTTCAAGTCAGTCACTACATCGGCTACCCGCCGTTTCGGGAGTCGAAGAGCTAGTTGAAGCGCAGGAATCTCCTTCCACGGAAGAAGAAAATTTAGATGCTAGCGATTCCAGCAAGAAAAGCAAAAGCAGTGTTGCTGAAGAGGGAGGATTCATGCTGCTCGACGATCACGAGGATAATAACATCGATAATGTGTAGCGGCCGCCAATTAACTTAATTTGTAGTTTAAGTGTAGTGTTCGTAATATTTCCCAGTTATTGGAGATAATTAGTGGTCGAAAAATAATTCAATTTTTTTCTCTTTTTTGATTTGTCATAGTTAAATTTTTATTTAAATTATTTTGCATGTACTTCATCTCCTTTGCGCGATTAGTGTTATTAAGATAAATCTTCAACAATAAGATCTTTTAAGTAGGCCACAAAACTGTTTATATTTTGCTTCTTATTATTATGATGCCGGCCCTTCAAAAAATCGGATATAATTTTTATTTGTAACTTGTTGATCATTTATATTTACAACTTGGCGCTCAGGCGGTTATTAATAAGTATTATAAGCAGTGGGCGCTCTTTTGTGAATTGCATATTAATTGAATGTAAGCGATAATTAAATATTCGGTTTTCGAATCTTGTAAAATCTAATTTAATATGTATACAACTAATATATTTATATATCTATGTATATAGATCTATACGGTGTGTGTATATATTTGTAAGTAAAAATTAGAAAAGAATTTCGGTGTAAATATATTTATTCGTTGTATTTTAAATCATGCACCTAAAATGTATTATGCTTTAATTACAATTCATTTTTATTATAATTTTTATGCAACTAAGTAACGTTACGCATTGGTGAAATGTACTGTATGGAATATTGTATCCAATATAGGGCACATACTGAATAGCCAAAACCCAGTTTGCTGTTCATAATTAAACGTACCTAAAACTAGAAAAACACGAAGCAGAACCCAAAGCACAGGCAGGCTAACTATAATTCTCAACTAAGGCTGGCAAATGGCATATCGTCGTAATCGTCGAGGTCTATGGCAAACCGAGATAATTTATCTAAATAGATTTCACAAATCTTATACGCAAATTGGTCCGCTATCATAATCTTGATTAATAATTTCTCTACTCGAATTCAACAATTGTTTTTGTTTTGTTTTGTTAAGATCTAGTGGGCAATTTCCCCCTTCTGATTTGTGTTGGCGGCTGTTCTACTTATTTGTCCGGCACTGGTGGACGGCGGACCAGCAGCCAAAGTTACCAGTTTGATGAGCAACATCATAATTAATGTAATTACATGCCCCTCTATCGGCTAATTGGTATAGCAGCGTTTAAACTTTAAAGCATATCATTCACTTAGTCCGATTGGTAAAATTTAAAAAACTAATCCTCTTAATATCAAACAACAGCAAACTATGCGAAACAATTTGTTCAACTCCTACGCCTACGCCTACGCACAAGCCAACCAACTATTTAAATAACGAATACCACAATTGGGAACGGGTTGTGTTAAAGTTATACGTACGATACATTCATACATACATATATGTATGTAAGTAGGTAGGTTATTAGTAAGTGTTTTAAAAACAGGCAACTTATATCCCATCTACGCTACTGCAAAAATGCACCAAATGCTCTTCAAATATCCTTCGATGTACGCGTTACTTGGCTCACTTGATGGATGCGAATGCAATTGTACTTAAACGTGATTCTGACTTAGGCTAACTCTCTGACTGAGCCAATCTTTTTGGATTGGCTGCGACCAAAAATGTTCAAGCTGCTCAATAAAGTTCAGCAAATAAGTGTAAAATTGTACATACACATTTAATATAATACAAAAAACACAATGCCATAGCGAATTTCTTCATGTTTTACGGACTGTGGGCTGTCGGAGTTGTTGGCCATGAGTATTCTATACATTAGCTTATGTGGCGATCGGGGCGAATCGTCCGACTCTGTATTATTCTGATTAGGTGGTAAATAGTTAAACAGCAATGATAGTCAGGGGAGGCATCGGCCATTTTGCGGCCACTTCCGGCCATTACCGATCACTTCCGGTTCCGCTCCCGGATGCCTCACGATGGTCTCTGTGGCGATCACGGAGTAGTCTTACGTTGATGGATCCATGTAAATATTGTTATCATATCGTAGTAGATACAGATTCTATGTCTTTAAGTAGGTACTTTGGCTTTCATTAGAGATATAGTGTATAGCTTCGTTCGATTTCGATATCTGGTTGGTTGGTTATGTGAATGGCTTGTGGATCATGCAGTATGTATGTATGTAAACATTTGATATGTATGCCGTTACGTTTCAGATGCGATTATGTGCAAACTTAGGTTTATCTTCCGTGGTGTGTTTAGTTTACTTAAGTATATGTATATATGTACGTGGTATCGTATCTGGTTTCGTGTCCTCTGTGCGACTAGAAAGATCTGATCTGCTCGAATAGAACCTATGTATGCGAAATGTACTCGTAATCGTAATTGCAATCGTCGTGCGACTTATCCAGTCATTTCCTAAATACAAGTGTATCGTTATGGATGTAACTCTATATGCGAGTAAGTGGCTCTTCTGGGGATTGTGTGTGGTTTCTGTGGTGTGGTGTGTGTGGTGCGTGGCCCGTGTGGGTGGTTGGGTGGCTGGGTGGCTACCTAAGCCAGCCCCCCCAACCCGCCACCCATAGGGTGCTGCCCCAAGGCGAGTATTTGTCTGTCACCGTCGTCTCCGTTCACTTCAGCGCGACGCAATGTGACCCGGGTCACATGCCCATGCCATCTGGTCAGTTGGCCATTTGGCCATCCGATGCTTACATAACGCGACACTTCTCCTTGACCCCGCCGCTGGCACTGGCCCCCGCATCGCCGTTCTCCGGTATCGAGCCGTTCGTATCCTTGGACTTCTTCTCCTTTTTCTGCTTCTTCTGCTTCTTGGTGTCCAGTTGCAGGGAGACGGTGCGCGTCTTCTCCATGTTGAGCAGCTCCTGGAACAGCTCGGTCACATTGTGGTTCGTCTTAGCCGACGTCTCCATGAAGGATATGCTCCAGGTGGTCGCCTGAGCCTGACCCTCCGCTTGGGAGACCTGTGGATGGAACGATTGGATTAGAGGTTTTCCTCATGATTTTTCTGTTCAAAATCCCCCTTAAGATTGTAACTTAGATATTAGTTAAGGCATGTATGTACATATATTAGGAATCCATCCATCCAGATCCATTAAACCGTTATATGTATAGCCCATTCCCAGAATTACTAATACTAATACCGCCGCTAACCTCTCGCAACTCGGCGGTCTCATCACACTTGTTGCCCACCAACATGACGGGTATGTTGGGGATGTCGGCTCCCTATGGACACAGAAAGTATTAGTGCATTGCGAATGATGGCCAGGCATTGGACCTACCTTCAGCTCCTTGATAAGCGCCCAGATGGGTCGCAGCTCCTCCAAACTCTGCTTGGAGCACACCGAGTAGACCAGAATGAAGGCGTGCCCCTTCGAGATGGACAGCCTCTGCATGGCTGGGAACTGATGTGATCCCGTGGTGTCCGTGATTTGCAGCGTGCAGATGTTCTTGTTGCAGCTTATGACCTGTGCGATGACTAGCGGATTAGAAGAGTCTTCCCGTGAACTTGCGGAGTACTCACCTGTCTGTACGTGTCCTCGATGGTTGGGATGTAGCTTTCGCGGAAGGTGCCCTTTATGAAGCGCAGCACCAGTGAGCTCTTGCCCACGCCGCCGGCCCCAAACACCACCACCCGGTAGTCATTGCTCTGCTCCGGAGCAGCGCGCGTCACCTGGTTCTTCTGCTCCGTCATCCCGGATACGGATTACGGATTCGAATCGGTCGAACGCGGTCGCGTATATTAAACTTGGAGTGGAAATCGGAGCGGAATAGAGAGAAGCAGGAGCTGAAGCTTGTTGGCTTGCTGTCGGGCGCTGGTGGAATGTTCTACTTGGGCGCCATGCTTTCGTTTATCTGCAACGATTTAGAGCAAATCAGCTTGGCCACGACGCCCACGCACGCACAACCTTTCCGGTTCGCCTGTGGGTGGTAGGTGGTGGGCGTAGGCGTGGGTGGCACTACTTTAGGGTCCCGCAACAAAAACAAAAAGGGAAAGAAGTTAACTACCGAGAGCCGCAGCTTATATACACTAGTTGGTTTGTTAACACGTTTCATGGGTGGAATTGTTCTCTTAATATACATACATACATATATTCCATTACATTTAAATGGTCTTATTTTTAGTTTATGGCTTCGAACCTTTTTATTTTAAAACTTTAATGATATGCTTTATGTGATGTATATTATTTCATTTTTATGAGATGCTGACGATCTATTTCGTATGAAAATATTAAGTTACTTAAAATAATATGTGTATATTCCTATAAGCGATCCCCAACATATGTAATTTCTTGATTGTCTTACAAACTGGCACTCGAAATTATAGTAGCCCTTGCAAGGGTATTTATTAACGGCAAACAATGTGTGAGAGTATCCCGCTAATTTTAGCCATGTGCCAAGGAAGGGTATTGATTTTTCGCTCCACTGGCAGATCGGCATCAGCCTCTTCTCATCATTATCGCCACAAATATGATTGGCCATGGCCGGGTACGGTATAAATAGGCCTGCTTTGAAGCAAGTGTCCCATTCGGAGCGGGTTTCCTGCCCATCTGACCCCCCCCCCCCCACACACACACACACATACACGCACAGCACACACAAGCCGTAACTGCTCACTTCCGCTTGATTGTCCTGGTGGACCCGTGTGACACCTTTGGCACGCCCCCTTCGAACGACCCGCCCTGCGATTTTCCGACGTTTTGTTTTCCCGCACACTTGCTATTTTGTTTTTTGCTCTTCCACCTCGAACACCTAACGCGCTTTGCTCTCGGATTTTCCTCGCTTTATTTTGGCTTGGATTTATCGATTTTATCTGCACTGCACTTGCCACCCACACGTGAGAATCGACGGAAAAGCAAAGGCTGGCCACCGCATCCGTATATCCGTTGAATGGGATGGCCCCGAAAGGATCTATGGGGAGTCCCTGTATTGCGTCGCAGTATTTACTTGCATTTCGTTGCACTGGAATTCGTTGCAGGACAGGATGTGGTGCCCGATGTGGCACTAGCTCTTTGCTGCAGGCCGTCCTATCCTATCCTCTGCTACCGATAAGAGACTCAGAAGCCCGACCGACCACCCAACGCCCCCATACATAGTACGCAAGTACGACGCCTGCGCATGCCCCAGCACATGTGGGGCCAGCACAAAAGCTTTGCAGCTTTGGATCCATCCACCCAAAAACGAATTCAAAGTGGAGAACCGAACCAATTCTACGCGCGAAGAATGAAAGCTTCTGCACACGTCTCTACTCAATTTGGAGCCGGCCGGCGTGTGCAAAAGAGGTGTTTCCGAAGACCCGTGTGTAAAGCCGCGTTTCCAAAGTGTATAAAACCGCGAGCATCTGGCCAATGTGCATCAGTTGTGGTCAGCAGCAAAATCAAGTGAATCATCTCAGTGCTCTTAAAGGCCTAAATAGCCCATCTCTACCTTTTGTGAAGTGAACAAGTTCGCCGTATACTAACTAAATCAAGATGCCTTGCCCATGCGGAAGCGGTAAGTTCTGAGTCCAGTGTGATCCTTTAGCATATTACTGATCTTAATTTAAAAAAATTCAGTGGGGATGCGAAGCTATCAAGCTCAAACTTTCTGCAAAGTGAAATCTTTGAGTTCGTCGCTCTAAGAAAGAAGTTCTTTGTTTCAAGTTCTTCAATTGAAATGCTGATCTCAAATGGCTTATTTAAACATCCTGCCTATGCTAATCGTTGAACCCCCTTCCCTTTCAGGATGCAAATGCGCCAGCCAGACCACCAAGGGATCCTGCAACTGCGGATCTGACTGCAAGTGCGGCGGCGACAAGAAATCCGCCTGCGGCTGCTCCAACTAAGCTTTTCCTTACGGATGGTCTGGAGAGGATGGCGCCGCCTTTTGTCATTGAACTGATTTCTGTATAATTCCCGATACAAAACACAATGTTTTCTCATTTACTTCCCCTCCAATTTATGTCAAATTAAAGTAATTGAAACCTAACTGCGTCTTTTCGAGTTGCATAATCAGTTTGTAGGTTAGATTCTCTTTTATTGGCGGTAGCTACGTGGTCGGCAATATGCGTCGTGAAAATTGGATGGTCAAGTGTTTTCCACAATGTGTATGTACATATCATTAAATTTAGTTGAGCAATATGGTAATCTGAGATGCCTCACTTCTGAAGTGAGTGGGAATTGAGTTTCAAAGCACAGCGGTTTGAACTTATGACTTGTAGATACGAATACAGTCGCGGGCGTGAGAATAAAACCACTATCGGTTTGACGATATTGAAGAATGTTAGCATTAGAAATAAAAAAAAATGTTCTTATCAAATTAAAAACGATGTTGGGCATAACATATACTTGGAAAGAGTGGAAAGGGAAATAATATTTCATATTCATGACGGATTCCATTATTTTATAGACTCTGCATACGTGATTCATAAAAAATATATGATTGTTGACTAATGTATTACTGCTCAGTCTGTTTTGTGAAATGGTCCACTTATAGCGCAAAAGTACCCAAGTAAACATACATATAGTTTTAGATGTAATGTGAGCGCGCACTTAGCGTGGAAGTGCAAGAACCCGACATATAAACATAATGTCACCGAAGTAAGTCAAGAACCAGAACCCCACGGCAGTCGGTCGAAGTGACCTAGGCGTAGGGTTACGGAGACCTCCACCTCAGACCTCCAGTGGAAAAGCACCCAGTTCGAGTTTATGGTTCGTACATACGTACATATGTATATATTTACTCTTATGTCTAATACTAGGCTAGGTGGACTTTAATTAATGGAGGATTACGGGGTATCGAATGGGGTGCGCCGTATAGGTACATATGTACATATATACGAAAGGTATGGGTGTGGGCATGTCTTCTTTTTGGTTATCAGCGTGGCCAAACAAATACGGGCGAGATATCACGGCGGTTTCCAAATGGTTCTGTCGAAGGTGCTCGACGCACGTTGTGAATAGTGGGAAATTCACGATTGGACCTACTTGATAACGATGTTCTGGGCCAGTCGCTTCACAAAGTCCACGTTGAGAAAGTTGGCCATCAGTGTGAGCACGGACTTCTTGGGCGGCCGGCAGTGCCGCAGTCCCGCCTCCTGGCAGCACACGTTCGGAAAGCAGTCCAATGTGGAGGTGCACGCCTTCGGATGGAGGTCAAAAATGGGCGGCGGCGGTGCCGTGCACTCCAGATACTCCGTAACTGGAAAAGAGTGCGACTTATATTGATTTCTGTTACCATACGGAAAGGTTGTTACTTACGGTAGTCGAAGGATCGCTTTACTGGCACTGGAGCTGTTTCCAACTCCGGCTGCGAGGTGCGGCAGTACCTCCTCCGCCCATCCGGACAACAGACCCGTGGCCAGCAGTCCATGTCCGTGGAGCACTCCTGCACATCCCACCAGAGCTCGGCCAACGGTCTGCTGGGACACTTGCGAGGTATCAAACCCAGGATGGCTGGCAAAAGAAATATATTGAATAACGATATAGTAGTTGTAGATCAAATCTACTTACGAGCATGTGGAGCCTCCTCCAGAGGCTTTGGAACCCCAGAGACACAGCTGCTTGCTCCAAAGATATCACAGCACAGCTCATCCCTCTGCCACACGGCACAGTCCCGATCTGCCTTGCAGATCTTGGGGAATAGCTGGAACCTCACCTCGTTCTCCCGCGGACAATCGAACCGCAAACGAAGCTCGGCAGCCGATCGCTTGCCCTTCTCCTTTTCCGTTTCCTTATCCTTGTTGTCGCGTGGAAAGTTCAAGGTGGGCAGAGCAATGCGGAAGGGTCCATCTGTAGTGGGTTTCTGGGTGGTGGATGTTGTGCTTCGACTAGCTGCAGTAGTTCTCTGCTCCATCGGTTTCCTAGTGGTTTTGGTCGGCTTTCGTTGGACGGACTTCTCCTCCTTGGAACTAAACTTCTTCGGCGGATGGGGTTGCTTGGTGGGCGGACGCACTGCCACCAGACTCTGCTGGCCGAAACTCCAGAAGTTCCGATTAAAGAAGTTGAAGCCGTTGGCCAGGCTGGGACGCGGAGCTGGGGGTTGGATGTGGAAAGCGGGTTACCAGTGTGCTTAATGGCCATTAGTGTTTCTGCTCCAAATAGCAGACATTACACGTCAAGTAAAGCGCAGTTCCCGCCGCTCATAAACAGCGTTTGATTTGGTTTTTTTTACTTCTGTTTCATTATTCAGGCAGGCTAACAATGGATCAACAATTGCTGGTGGAACGCAGCCTGTTGGCCAACGCTTCCCACCCACTCCATAGGCATAGACCCATTCCCAACGCAATTATGTACTCGGCTGGTTGCAACAGCAAGTGGACGCAAGTGAATCACCCGCGAAAACTGCCATGCTCACCAGATCATTACACCCGAATTAACAAGAGCTTCTCGAGAGCAAGAAGATGGCACGCACTTTAAATTTCCAGCTCATAAAAGTATCTAATGGAGAAGCACCTTTGATTTAATTAGACCTTGCCCGCCGAAACAGGCGGGAATTCTATAGCCGAGTGATCATGATCATGCAAATTACCAAAAGCCTAGGCCCCAATAATTCGTAGCCTTGCGTCCGTCTCTCCAGTTCGGACTTAGCCAAGGTCTCCTGGTGCAGCTGAAGCCGATTCGAAAGCTCCGGTGCTCCAGTTATCAACGCTCTACACCTAACCCATGCACCTATGGTTAACTACGTTTACGAATCTCAAACGGGTATATCTGGTTTTATTCACAATTTGAATACCCCATTGCGGTCAGAATAATGAGACTGCGAATCCAAGGCAAAACTATTTATCTGCCATTTTGCAATTAATCTTTGGTTTATTTTTGAACCAAGTGGCGGAATGGCTAAGCGATCTTAGCTATGATAGAACATCTTGGAATCTGCTTAGTACTGATGGTATAAACTGTATTTAGGTTGATTTGCTAGATTTTCAGATCCTACTCACATTCAGCTTGCTCACATTCACTAAATATATATACGTAGCAAAGGGTATTCCATCTATCGGTAGACTCTAGACGACCTTTTCCCCAGACAACTTCTTTGTCACTTTTGTGGCTATGTTCGCATTACCACTTTCAATCTTTATGGTCGAAACTAAAAAGCTAGGTCAGTGCCAGCATCTTCGACCAGTTTGCATGGCTATTCGAGCAAGTTGCAGCGATCTAAGATCAACGCTATATAAACAATATAACTATAGCTTTTCTAGTTAATTATTGGACCACTATAGTTTACTGGACACTCACTTGTTGTCGTCGTTGTTGTAGTTGTCGATGTGGTTGTCGTTGTGGTTGAGGTGGATGAAGTGGTTGAGGTTGTTGTCGAGGAGGGCCTGCGCCGCCGCACGACCTGATTGCGCCTCCGCTGGTTGGATGCTCCCTGCTGCCGCTGCTGCTGCCGTCTAGCCTGATCCGCGCCTGAAACCGCCACAGATTCGTGGTCTGGCAATGGTGCAGGGAGCGGGAGCTTGTATTGTGCAACTCCGCGGCTTGTGGATGCCTTGGCGGCCGTTGCACAACCGATTGCCAGGTAGAGCGCTCCCCCAGCAGCTAGGAGTTGCAGCCAGATCAATCTCATTGCGACTGAGGATCACTTAGGTGCTCACTGAGCCACTGACCTTTCCGTTCAAATCACTGCAGTCTGTGTCACACACTCACTCACTACCAATCACTCATCTTTGCTTGTAATACAGGTGATACTGGGTTGGGCAAGCGCGACTACGTTGTTTAGACACCAAGCGACCGCTTCAGACTCCCAAGCCCAATTGGCGAATGTGCAAAATTGCTACCTCGAATTTCGGCAGCGGAGCCAGCAGATAAAACAGAAACAGCTAAGAGAGCTTAAGCGGGGGCTGACCCGCTCTTTAGCGGCCCAAACTGGTTTTTACTCTGGCCTGGCTCTCGTTATAATGGGCTACCATTGCACTGGGTCTCGGTGTGGATACGACTAACCCACTGTCGTAGAAATGAGGAAATGGAGGCCAACAGCCTGGAGATTGCTTCCGGCTTTCGAAAAGGACACCATCAATTAAGGAGGTGAAAAAACGATCATGACTGACACATTTGCGTGGGAATCATGCTGGCTTACACACAGATCATGCACTTTGGTTTATTGTGCACTATCGTTATGTTGTCGACAAGTAGATTGAAAGTTTGATAGAGCTTTATTCACTCGAAGAAAATATTTTTCCAAGTCCTTTCCACTTGAATATGAAGTAAACAAAAATAGTACTTTTGATTAATCATTTTAGTTTATCAAAAACAAAAAAAAAACAGTTTTGCTATGCATGAGTAACAATTTATAATCTCATTCTGTATTTCGTACATATGCTTAAAATCCTCTTTTGAATTCGAATATGAGTGGTAACCATGTGCTATTTATGATTTTAAGAACTGATATTGCAAGCATTGTCTACAAATTGCATATAAAATGAGGTCAGTGGCCTGCCAGATTTGCATACCACATTATTGGCATCAAAAGCCTTTATGCAACTGGCGAAACCAACAATGAAGTTTTGAATGCTAAGAGAGCTGAAGTTTGGGGATGGGATGACCCGGTCTCCATCGTTGCAAACCGGTTGCTTTTGTTTTGGTAGCGGCCTAATATGTTATTAGGTGACACAGACCGACTGACTGAGCGCACTGCAGTTCAAAAACAAGGAAATGCACACTTTTCCGGCATGCATCAACACAAATGCGAGGATGCCCACTAAGATGAAAGCTCGAATTACGACACAAACAGATGCCCGCTAGATACAGGCTCAAATTATGACACAATTAAATACGTTTCTTGTTATGGGTTTAATCAGACGGAGATTTAAACAAACTAGTGTTGTAACAAAGATCCTTCGCGGAAGGCGGTAACTGTTGGAATTCTGTGGTGTTGGCCATTCTGGTTACTTGCTTAGAGATTACTTTGGAATCCATGCTTCAATGTGCTTGCTTTGTCCTTGCTTAAATCCCCAAATGATTATTGATGTTGCTGCTGCTGCTTGTTGCTGCTGGCATACTAATATACTGAGTCCCCAATTTCCGGCGACTCATTACATTAATATGCCGAATGGTGTTGCTTTGAGACGCGATTAACGCGTGCCAAGAGGCGAAGAGGACATTTAGTCCAGCTGAAACAGGAAGGTTATTAGTAATCAGTTCATAGCGGATTTTGAATGAATTACTCACCTTCTTGAAGCCAATGTCGTTGGCGTACTCCCTGAAGCACTGACGGCAGATGTTCAGGCCGTACTTGCGGATCAGACCGTGGCGGTTAGAGCAGGCACGGCTAAAATAAGATGGTATATCATTGTTACATCGGTTCCATCACAGAATCTCCATAGCATGGCACAGTTTTAATTAAAGCAAAGCTGTCGCTGCACTCAGCTGGACCAAATTCATTCGGAAATGGCTCCTTTTGCCTCGGGCAGCTCTTACTTTGGCCACCCTTAATTATGGAAACTGTTCTAGATGTTTAAACACGTATTTCCGTACTCAACCGGGGGCAAAAGCCATTAGAACTTTAAACAATTGCCAACAATTGGCAGACGCCATGCGTTAAAAAAAAAGCGGGTCGGGAATAACCTCACTTTCAACAAACAAGCAAAAATCGTGCAAAATACGGATTTACGGGGCAAGCATTTAAACAAATTGTACACCAAACGGTGCGCCATGCAACGGGCTACACAATTCTTACCAGCATCGGGAGCCTTGGCCATATTTGCGGGGATGCGAGTACCAGAGAGTAGCGAAACCCATGTTGGCGTTTTCCACGAGAAATCGAAAAGAAAAGGAACTAGCGATGGCACACGGATCTGGGGGTGGCAATATCGATATTTTCGGCGAATGATCGAGGCGATTATCGAACGTCTAGCACCACTGGATGAGGAACTACATGGCAACGCTGTTTTGGAGGCCCACTTGCTAAGTGGCCATTGTGGCAGATTTCTCTTTAGCCGGTTTATTTAAATTCGAATGTGATTTTTACATATAGGTATCTGAAAAGATCGGCTGAGTTGGATTGTTCTTGACAACCACCACCCTAGCATTTTCCTCAGGCTGCAACATGGGCGCCTGACGCTCCTGCATTGGCTCGCCCACCTGTTGCGGATCGAAAATGGTCATCATTTCCATATCCTGGACTGGCTGCTCGAAGACGATTATATGCTGCTCGGAACCATCCTCCTCCATGGGAACAGCTTGCATATAGTGCGACATAAAGAAACTGTTGTTAACCTCGTCAATTGGTACACACATCATTTCCTCCTGCTGCTCCGGCATAATGGAGTACTGCAACTCCGTGTCGCCAGGCTCTGTCGTCATGAAACGCGAGCCGGATGGCACATCCAAGGAGTTGGCACCATCCATATCCTGGTGCTCGAGATTATGATTTTGTGCCTTCTGAGCAGCGGCCGACTCCAGTTGGAACTTCTGCATCTGCATCATGAGACGAGAGTTAGCATCCAGGTGGGAATGTCGAGCTCGGATGTGCTTGTCGCGGTCACCGCGCTGGCGGAAGGTCTTGGTGCAGAAGAGGCAGCTGTATGGCTTCTCTCCGGTGTGGATGCGTTGGTGGTTCTTTAGTGCATCTGCGCGGTAGAAACGCTTGCCGCACTCATCGCACTCATAGCGCCGCTCGCCTCGATGGATCAGTCGGTGCTGATAGAACACAGATCCGGTGAGAAAGCGCTTTCCACACACCTGACAAAGATATGGACGTTCGCCGGTGTGGCACTTCCGAATGTGATCGTTCAGGTCTGGGCGAATGGTAAACTTCCGATCACAGTTTTTCTCCTGGCAAACGAAGGGCTTCACACCTGATAAGGAGCAATTACAATCTTATCCTCATATATATTTTATTACTTACCCTGGTGAAAGCGTAGATGCTGCCACAGATGACTGGACTGGGTATATGACTTGCCGCAGATGTCGCACAGATACTGACGCATTCGGCCAGCACCGGTGTTGCGCGTCTCCTTCTCGCGCTTCTTTTTATTGAGGTGCTTCTCCTCATTGTGCGCCAGAATCTCGTGGGCAAGCTCGAAGTTGACGTCGCAAAACTCACAGGGCAGCAGCAGTTTCTTCCCACTCTGGCTGAGGCGAGGGAAGTAGTGGTAGGAGGTATACCTAGTACAGAGAATAATCGCATCGAATCCTTCATACATTACTAGCTAGCTATCAGCTTACCGATGCTCCTGGAGCAGGTCCGTGTTGGCGAACTTGAGCTCGCATACATTGCACACAAAGTAGCGACTGAGCGTGACATTTAGCGACCTGATTGCCTCGCGCATGAAGACACAGTCCGTCTGGAAGTGTATGCTGGCTTCCTTGGCCGTGTTCATCTGAATGTCGCAGGCGGTACACTCAAAGCGCCGCTCCGCCACATGGGAGGCCGAATGGACAAGTAGCTCGGCTATGTCAGCGAAAATGTACTCGCAGAATTCGCACTGCAAAACGCTTCCTAAGATCAGGCTGGTAAACATCTCCTTCTCCGGTCGGTTGTTGCCGAGTTGGCTCGCTACAAAAGTGGCTTCGCTGGCTATTAGCATCTCACCTTCTAGCAGCAGCTCATTGAAATCTGCTTTATCGGAGGGTATTTGGGTCTTTAAAGTTTTGCGGGTCGTTGGATCTTCCGAATCGTGAATAAAGCCGTGTCTAAAAGCCACCTGCGGATCATAGAAGATGCGGCCACAAGCGTTGCACTTCACAACCACATGGAGTCCGGCAGCCGGAATAGTATGGGTTTGCTCGCTGGTCTGCGAAGGGATCAAGTCCAGAGCGTGCTTCTCCATGTGTCGCACCAACCCAGAGGCGTGGACGAACTTGCGGTCGCACATGGTGCACTCGTTGGGTTCCTTGGCTGTATTCTTGCTGCGCGAGCTTTCGATGCCTGTGGCCAGATCGTACTTCATCTCATCTTTAATGTAGCGGCGCAGACGCACTTGATTCTCGAGGATCACCCGCTCGCTACCCGGTTTGCTTGGCGGAGCCGGAGGAGCAGATACAGTCGGGACAATAAGGGCCTTCTCCTGCTGCGTCGACGCCACCTCGACCGCCTTCCCTTCACAGGAATGGTTTTGGAAGGCCACAGCATCGAAATGGACCAAACATTGCGGACACTTCATACGGCTGCTAGTGGCCGAGGAATGGAAACGAGATCCTAAATAATGTAGAAAATACTATAAAACTTATTCATTAAAGTGGATCTATTTGGATACCATGGAAGACCGATTGCTCAGTGGTCATCTTGCTGTTGTTGACCCCGGCCAAAAAGTCGCGAATCTTTATTTGCTCCGCCTGGGGATCAAAGCCTTTCTTGCCGTCGGCCTCCTGCAGGATTTGCTTGAAAGCCGGATCCGCCAGTGTCCGCTCCACTACCACATCCGTTGGCATTGGTAGTGCGCTCGCTGGCGCCACGGCGAAGAATCTGGACAGCTCCTCATGGCTGACAATCCGTTCCAAGCCACCAGTACTCTCGATGGTGGCCAGCACTGTGGCTCCGGGTTGCAGGTCGACCGGCGTCAACTGCGAGTCCAACTCGACTTCGATCTCAGCCATCGTATACTCACCCGGAACGTTGACCTTCATTGCTTGTTCTTAGAAAATTGGTTTTCGCTAGCCCGTTTAAACTCTCAAAAGTTATTCAAACTTTTTGTAACTCAGGTTGCGCAACGGCAGTTGGGCAAATTCGAGAAGAATACAAAATTGAAATTTTCCTATGGCAGGAAAAATTTTTCGGAAAATTTTACGAAACGTTTGGACTGGTGATGAGTAGGGAAATGGCAGTTGCTTTCTCCGTCGGTGGAAAGAAAGTTGGCTCAACTGACAGTAAACTCCATGCCAACGGACAACTCTGTAGGGTTCCTAACAAGTCTGGAAATATTTAAATGTTCTCTAACGCAGCAAATCCTATAAAGTTCTTATAAGTTCATGACTTAAACGACCTAAGATCAAAGCTTGAAAATTGAATATTATAAATGTATCGTAAGATGAATATAAATGTAGTCTTTAAATTGCTTGAAAATTAAATTAAATTAAATGAGTTTTAAGTAGATATCAATAAAATAAAGCTTAGAGTGGTTGAACATTTGAGTGGGGTTTGGCAGGCTATAGATTTTTTTGAAGAACTGCGGTTTTGAGTACCTTCCATACATAAACTTTTAAATACAGAATAATTTATGTGCTAGTTTCTTTTATATCATAGAAAGTGATAAAAACGATTTATAAAGTCGTTTCCGATTTCAGCACACATTAGTCATTAGGAAATTTTTTGATTGTGTACTTACCCAACATGCAGACTTCTGACAGCCAACCCGCATATCATACACCACCATCGAAATATTGTTAACGCCATTTGTTTATGTTTTACCATGGCTCAGGCTGTCGGAGTCGGCGTAGTTGGCCCAGGTGATTACTGGCCTCCAGTTATCTGCATTCAGTGCTTTCGTTTCAGATAAGACGTTTCGCGAAATGAGTAAACGCAGTACCTAACAGGGCATACCGCCGCCGTTAATCAGTCCCACAAGGTTCTCCGTTCCGTTCAAACTATCCCAACCAATCCGAGCCGATCCGGTCCAGCATTTGCAGAATCCCTGCACACAGCTCTTCCAGGTGCACACGGTAATTGATCCATGCTCATCGCCACTGCCTGCTGCTGTTCTGTACCACCATTGCACCAACTCATTACAACGGGCTTTCATTTATTATTAGCCTGTTAGACTGGTAAATGGGACCGTCGATGAGTCACCTCCGTGAAGGCCCAACCGCGATCCGAATCCAAAATTGATAAAAGCACAAGTTGCGCCAGCATTTCTTATCGGCAAATTGGCTACTAGATAATGCCGCAGGGCACAGTGGACGCACGGCGGCTACGGGGAGAGATCCAAGACAAAGCCAGCGGGCGGTACCTCCTTTGCAGCCGTACTAACGCAGCTACCAACTACGTATCCGTTTTTCCAGTTCGATGGAGGATTACACATACGCCTACATCTCCGAGCCCGTGGAGTTCCGCCAGCTGGAGGGCAGGGCAATTGACTTTCGCAAGACATTTGATCTGCGGGGCCAGGGTACCGACGAAATGCTCCAGTTGTACCTGCGCAAGGCCAACTTATCCGATGATCTCGACCGTCTGCCGGCAATAATGCGACGCGCCTATGTCTATGACATAATAAGGAGCGATAAGGAACCCGGTTACTGGGTGGTAATATTCCGCAGCATCTCATCTTGCCAGCTTCATCAGCCGAAAGAGTCGTTGATGTTGTCTACAGTTGTTCTGAACGCAGCCGTTTCTTTTCCTTTCAGCCGCCGTCTATGCAAGTGAGCAGCGACGTCTTTGCACATCCACCGCCTGCTGTTCGTCCACCTCCTCACTACGCTGACAACGTGAGCATAAACGCCAGTCTAGACGGGATGAAGAGCTCCTCCTCCTCGAACAGCCTGGACAGGTATGCGGGCGCTCCGCCCTCAGTGGCCTTCGCGGGTCCCAGCTTCGCCACCAGCGTTTTGGTCAGCAGCAAGGGCTCCAAGTACGAGATCAGCGGACCCGTCAACTTCCAGCACGTTTCCGGCGATGTGACGCGAGATCGCACGCGAAACGCTTTCGACCTAAATGCCGATTCCAACGACAATGTGCTGAGGAAGTACATGATGGAGCGTGGCATTACCGAGGCGGACATCAGCAACATGCGACGGCAAGAAGTGATAAAGAAGATTATTCACTCAAATTTTACTTGGATGGTAGGTCGTGAAGTTAACCGGAATCTGTTAATATAACGTTTACTTTTTAAGCCACCAAAAAGTGATCTTCAGGCACAGCCAAAGGTTCATGATCAGGCCAGGCCGCTGCTCTATGCCACCATTTCCACCAATAACCAGATTACTCCTCCGCCGTCTCCACCGCCACCTCCAATAGCCACTGTTACGAGGCCAACAGAGGCACCAAGCTTTTCCAACTACGCCTCGCTTACATCGCGGTTTGTGGATATCTCTGATATGGACTTACCTGCTCCTACTACAGCGGCTGCACCAGCTCCTGTTAGACCGGCAGAGGTCGGAACTGTGATACCCGCCCAAGTGCAGCCTCAACAGAGTACTAAACCTAGGGTTCCGCCACCTCCGTCGGCGGTAATGGCGAAGAACACACATGGATATCCAGCGGCCATTGACATTCGTCAAGTGAGACCATCTGTAGCGCCAAAAGTTGCAAATGAAATATATGCCACCATATCACCGCATCGGAAAGTGGGCTCAATGCGCGTCCCACCGCCACCGCCTCCAAAGCCAACTATATTGCCCAATACAAGCTCGACGATTTCCAACGGATCGCCGTATGCTGTGTCCCCAGTCCAGTATGCGCCTGTTGCCAAGCCGGCGCCGCCACCTCCTCCAGCCAAGCCGACTTCTAGATCTTCGGCTGTCTATATGACACCACTGCCAGCGCAGAAAACAAAGATTAGTGCCACTGGAGCGCCAGCTCCACCACCGCCGCCGCCACAAGCGGCACCCGCAGTTGTTCCGCAACCACCGCCTCAAGCGGCACCCGCAAGTGTTCCACCACCACCGCCTCCAATGCCCATATTAGGTGAGGGAGGCGCTCCTCCTCCACCGCCACCTCCACCAGGTGGCATGGCCGGCGTTCCACCACCGCCGCCGATGCAGAAATCACAGCACAAGGCTGTTCCAGCCGCCTCCCCCGGCGGAGACCCGAGGGATGCGTTCTTGGAGAGCATTCGACAGGGAGTTACACTGAAGGTATTTTACAAATAGCCTACCATTCGAATTGGAAATCTAATCCTACTTCGATTCTTGCAGAAAGTAAATCAGAAGGCGGCCACTATAAGTGGCATCAAGCCGCGTCCAGAACGTAAGCCGGTGACCACTGACTTCCTCAGTGAGCTGAAGCTGGGAATAACACTACGACGGGTCAAGAATCCGGCAGATAATCCGTATTCCGAGGAATCGGAATCGCAAGCGTAACAACTTGGCGGTTTAACTTTCAACTGCGTCGCACTATACAACACTGAACCAAGCGGCAGGGCTACCAGACTGAGAAAAACCGGCCTAATTTTAATTTCGCAAATACATTTATAATTTTAAAATTAATCCCCATGACAAAACACCATTAGCGTTAGTAAATAATATTGTTATCGCCAGATATGATAGTTCTTATCATTATGCCTGACAGTAATCTATATACAATTTTTTTATTATATTTTGCCATATACAGTGCTTATTACAAGCAGTAAACAATAACCAAAATAAAATTACCTACAGCGAAACAAAAAACCATGATATTTTTACAACACTAAGGCGTAGTTTAATAAAAATACTAAAAACTTGAAATATCTTGTTAGCTACTGCAAAAGCTTCACAAAAGTGAGTGTTCACTATTTAGAAAGAGCACTGTATATTTATTGTTACGGGTGAGGTGAGAATGCGAGCAATCGTTGGAATCACTTGTGAATTGAAACTTTAATAGATAAGTTGCGGCTGGATACAGGTGAGACTGCACTTTTGCCTACCGACGACTGGACTAAACGCATTTGAATCGTTGCGAATTAAAGAATCAGCCGAATTATGCAACGCATAGCTATTATTGGAGGAACCGGCATGACCGGCGAGTGTGCCGTGGATCACGCCCTGCAGAAGGGTAAGTGACACCACAAGACCCGGAAGTCGCCAGTTAAACCGTATTCATCCTTTCAGGTCTGTCGGTTAAACTGCTCTATCGCAGCGAAAAGACAGTTCCAGAAAGATTCAAGTCGAAAGTTGAACTGGTTAAGGGAGATGTGACCAACTATGAGGATGTGCAGCGCGTCATCGAGGGCGTGGAGGCGGTGGCCGTCATCCTTGGCACCCGCAACAAGCTGGAGGCCACCACCGAGCTATCTCGCGGCACCGAGAACCTCGTCAAGGCCATGAAAGAGGCCAAGCTGACCAAATTCTCAATTGTCATGTCCTCGTTTCTGCTGCGTCCGCTTAACGAGGTGCCCGCTGTGTTCCATCGCCTGAACGAAGAACACCAGCGCATGCTGGACCTGACCAAGGCCTGCGACCTGGACTGGATTGCCATTCTGCCGCCGCACATCGCCGATGAGCCGGCCACCGGCTATACCGTCGTGCACGATGAGGCCCCCGGTCGTCTGGTGTCCAAATACGACCTCGGAAAGTTTATTATCGACAGCCTGGAGCAGCCGGAGCACTACCGCAAGGTTTGCGGCATTGGCAAAAGCCCCAAAAGTGCCTAAAACCATCATCCATCCATCATCCAATGGGATTGTGACCAATTGCAGCTGATCATTGAAGACGTACAAATTTAATTTGATATTCCTGTCGTAGTCCTCGATAATTTCTATAATTCGCCAAATGTATACATACCCTTATCCGTATGTACTGTGAGCGCACAATAAACTTTCCATTTTAGAAGATCCGCATTTAATTGCAATTACGTGCGGAATCGCTTTGGCGCGACCAATCGGAATTTCGCCACGTTAGCACCTGTCGCACCAAATGCCGGGCAGGTATTTAAAAAATGTGTAACCATAAGATATCACCGTACCCCCGGGCAAGCCAGCAGCGATCAACAGCTTCCGCTGTCCGAGAGGTGAGAGGCGTCACACCCAACTCATAGTCAACGGATGCAGAGAGAGATGTTTGGCAGCGGAGAGAGATCTCTGTGTGCCTTACATCACTGCGGGTTATTTCTGTAACAAATCATTACGTTTGCTGGGCGGGCATTAACCATTTGGGCACCGAGCCCCCATCAAATTTGGCTGCGCAAAAATAACATCAATTTATAGACGTCGTCGCCGTGAACTTGAACTTGTCATGTGCGGCCAAATGGATGCAGTACATCGCTCATGCTGCCAGACAGCCGTTTCCGTCATCGCCACTTCCGCCCAGAAACAAGAGATGGTAACTTAAATTGCTACACGTTTTATTGGAAGTTATTGCCCTTCGTTGAGTGCTTAATGCTAAGGCTCGATATGTCTATTCGCTATGTTTCGTTGGAAGATACTTGAGCTTCTTATTATCATAATCATATGCATAATCATCATTGCAGGCAGGTCGATTTTCCGTCTAGGAGCAATTATGCACACACTTGAGCAAAACTATAACAAATTATAATTGCTAAACAGTTAGGATTAGGTTAACATTAGCCTTATAGATGTACCGAACAGCCGCGGTCACTTTTGTCATACAAAAAGAACCAAAAAGTTTAAAAAATACATGCGGAAAGTAATATTTAAAAATCAACACAAGCGCTTGGTGAATGGTTTGCTTATCGGTGTAATGGAATCAAAAGCATTAGCTGCTTTGCAATTTGCCAGAGCAACGATGCAATCACACATGCACTTGGCAGACTGCCTGGCATCCACAGGTTATGGCTCGGAGCAGCTGCTGGGCAGGTAAAACCCGTAAAGAATTTCAAGCGTTTGCCAATTTGACTAGTTCACTGCCACTCTCCGATCAGCCTGGGCATGGCCCAAATTAGCCAAACCAACTACTACTGGCGTTGACGTCTATAAGACCTTCTTCATGTATTTCTTTTTGGCATTTTGCAAGCTGGGCAGCTCGCAGTGACGCGGCCCATACATTGTGATGGGTGCGCAGTACTCGTAGCCGATGCGCTCGTAGAATCCATCCTGGTCGATGGTGGACAGATAGATGGTCTTGAGGTCCAGCACCACGCGGCAATAGTCCTCGGCGAACTTCATGATCAGTTTGCCAAATCCCTGACCGCGGTGCCGCTTGTCCACCACCACGGACTCCACAAAGCAGGCCTTCTTCTTGGAGTTGATCGGGCTGAGCTTGAGGTGAGCGATCACGCGGCACATGCCCTCGGTGGTCAGCACCAGGCTGCAGGGCAGGCTGTCACAGGAGGCTTCCAGGGAGCGCATGCGCGCCGTTTCTGATCGCGGCCACTCGGCGTTGATCAGGGCGCAGGTGTCCTTCATAAGCTCCGGGTAGTTGTGAATGGGTACCACATTGAAAGGGCTGCCGCTGACATTAAATGGAGGAAGCCCCTGTAAATGGTAGATGGTTAGTATGTTTGATTCTTGAGCTTTTGTTCAGAGGCTGTAAGAAATTGGGTTTGCTGCTCGATTACTTCATAGTACGGCTCCGGCTTTATGTAGCGCATATTGCAGAAACGGACTGTGCCTCGGATCTGGAAGGGATCCGCCTATAAAGTGTGTGACAATCTAGAAGAGAACAGAATTGAGTCGTTTCGGAACGGAGTTCATTCTGATCAGTGTTGGGGCAATACTTCTTCCTAACTTCATTTTCCTAACCATTTATCTACATAATAAATACTACAATATTGGCATGATGCCCTTTTATCAGCATACGACAAAAGTGGTTGAATTTTGAATATTTTTTAACTGGAATTTGTCATGATTTGGGTACTCTATTTTTTTGAAGCTAACTTGTACCTAAGCTAGGTACAAAACGCTCGTGGCCTTCCCAACACTGATCCTGGCACACAACACTTAGGCGGTTATTTACACGGGACTTGCAATAAACACATCTCAGGTGGAATAAACAAAGATTGGCAGCCATGGAAACAGCACAGACACACACGCACGATCGTATAGTTGAAAATCAAGGTGAGGCGTAAAAGAAAGAACATTTTCGTACACACATATCTGCGCCTGGCCGAGAATCGTACGACCTTGACTGGCGCTTATATACATATATGCAATGCTCAGAACTATATACACGGATGAGTGGGTGGTGGCGCTGTGCGGGTGAATAAATGTACATGGGTTCTGGAGCTGCTATTGATTTGCTAGTTGGTGAGATAACTACTGGGTGGTTACCATTGCGAGAGCTGTGCGCTGCTGGGCGTCTGGATCCCGTGCGCCACGACGAAGTGAACAGAACGAACTGATATGATTCCCAATTATGAGATTGAGTCCCAAAGAAATGGGCCAAGTTTCGTGCGAGAGCACAAATTCCGCTTTAGAAACTGACTCTCTTGTGTGTATGTGTGGGGCTGCTACGATTTGACTGCGCGCCCGGAAAATTGAATATCAGTTTGATTTAAAACGGAATTTGTTTATTTTTAAACTTTTTCGCAGACGCTGCCCCGCTGCTTCTTCTTCTCCGCCCCAAACAAAGCGTTGCCACCAGGCGCAGAGCACACACTATCCAACACGGGCCAACTGGGAGCAGTGTTGCGTAGTGCAAGCAATCGACCAAGCGAAAATAACAAACAAATCGGGTTTTTTAGCGAGCGCAAGGCACATCACGAGTAGAAAACACAATAAGTGCTCGCTACAAAGGACAGTAAATCAGCAAAACACTTACAGTATTAATGTGGAGGTGGCAGAGCGGGAGCAGCGTGCACCACGGCCTGCTAAATTAATTATTACACAACAAATAAATCAAAAAACTACCAGCGACAGTTTCCAATCGGCAGCGTGCGGCCGAAAATAGCTTGTAAACAAAGCGATCGCTAGGAATAGGAATAGGAAAAAGAAGCTCTCTCAACGCCATTGACCCACAAATTAGTCGTGGTCATTGCCAAGCGAGAACACATTCTAGCCACTTCCCACCGCCACAGCCCAATAAGGCGCACGTGCATCCACATCCACAATGGCCAGCAGACAAATGACCAATGACCACTTGCGCCTCTCCTGGCACGACACCCAGATGATGGCCACCCTTAGTCCGCAGACCGTCATGGACTACTTCTGCCGCAAGTCGAATCCCTTCTATGATCACATGTGCAACAACGAGACTGTCCGGATGCAGCGCCTTGGTCCGGAGCACCTGCAGTAGGTGTCCTGCCTTTTATTTTGAATCAATTTAATCGCCGCCATCCCTTAGCAACATGATCGGCCTGGAATACATTCTGTTGCACGTGGCGGAGCCCATTCTTTATGTGATCCGCAAGCAACACCGACATAATCCCTCGGAGGCCACGCCGATAGCCGACTACTACATCATCGGAGGCACCGTCTACAAGGCGCCTGATCTTGCCAACGTCATCAATGCCCGCATAGTGAGTAGCCCCTGTCGGATACCTGATTCATTTGGTTAATCGCTGTGTTTCCAGCTCAACACCGTGGTGAACCTGCAATCCGCCTTCGAGGAGGCTAGCAGCTATGCCCGATACCATCCCAACAAGGGTTACACGTGGGACTTCTCTTCCAACAAAGTTTGTACGTATATATATTCTCTTATATTAGAATCGTTTGCTAATCAACCAAATTATTTCTAGTATCAGATAAGTCCAAGTCAGATAAGAAGGACGCCAACACAGCAAAGGATGAGAATAGCGGCACTCTGTTCCAGAAGCAGCGTGTGGACATGCTGCTGGCAGAGCTTTTGCGTAAATTTCCCCCACCAATACCGCCCATGCTGCAGAATCTCCAGCAGCCCCCACCAGCTGGCGATGATCTGAACGCAGCTGGTAATGCCTCCGAAATGAACAATGCCACGGGACCTCTGGATATCAAAACCGAGGGTGTGGACATGAAGCCACCGCCCGAAAAGAAGAGCAAGTGATTATGTAAACGTGCATTTAAACTGGGAGAGATTAAAGTACATTTAACTTAGACATAGACTAGGCTACACACGAATCGTTTGATTTAATCCTGAGCACTCTGTGCGTCCTCCCCGCCGGTCATCTTCTTTACCTGGTTTTTTGCATGCATTGTCAGACTGTGGTTTGTGAACTCGAGTATGCTCTTAAATGACTGCTTGCAGATGTGACAGGGCACAGACTTTGTGGGAGTGCGGTGGACGCCGGCATGCGCAACGCTCTTGGGAACTTTCTTGACGCTCGGTGGAGCCATGGACTGGGTTCCGTTTGAGGGAGCTGGGAATTTAAAGTAAGAGTTTAAGTGCTTGTAACCAATATTTTAGCCGTTTAACAATTACCCAATTTTGAAATGGTGCTCATGCGTTGCTGTGGCTTCTGGGGCATTGTCATTGCTTGGTTAACCCCACTGGCACCACCAATCCTTGGCAGCTGAGCCTTCTTCTCGTGGTTCAGCTCGGTGAACTGCAGCTTGCGCTTCTCGGACGGCGGTATCTTGTCGCAGTTCTGCATTAGATGGATGTGCAAAGCACGTTCCAATGCGAAGTTCTTATCGCAGAACTTGCAGCGATTCTTCGATCCTCCCGCTGCAACCGGATGGGTGTTCTGACGCTTTAGAAGCTTGGGTCCGTTGTCAACCAGGTCGTGCATTCGCATATGCATGTCGAGAAGTGATTTCAATCGAAAGGTTGTGCCGCAATGCTTGCAGTTAAATACTGTCTCTGAATTGCTTTTGGTCGATAGCTTCGACGGCTTTGAGGTGATCTTTTCGGGCGTACGCCCGCTGCTCACAGCGAGCGACTTTCTGTTGCTACCCTTTGTTAGCTTGGAAACGGGCAAGCAGCTGCGGCGACTTACCGTCAGACCGCCACTCAGCTTGCGAGCTGGGCTGTTGAGGGTGGTCTTGACCACCACAGACATACGCTGCTTGAAGGAGTACGTGCGCGTCTCTGCAGTGGTGGTAGGCAGAAAGGAGCGGCGAGGGCGCGGTAGGACCCCCGAATAAGCGGAGATCATTGACTGTCTCTTCTTGCCCACATCTACTTTAAATTTGGAGGCCGATGGCTTCACAGAATCAACGGATATCTTCAGAGCTTTGGCAATCAACTCGGAGACTTCGTTCACTACCTCGTTGACCTGGGCGACCTCCTTTTCGCCCTCTCCCGGTGAGACCAGCATAGATACCCCTTCGTTGGATACTGTAAATTTAGATGTTTATAGAAGGAACCTTATCTGAAAAAAGTATAAACCCACCTTCGGTTATATTCTCTAACACTACATTTGCACTCAAGGGATAGACTTGGCTTGGAGCTGGGGTCTTGGGAGCCTCCTGCACGGATACATTGTCCATGGTAGCGTCGTCGGTTTGTAGGGTATTGGCCTTAACCGTATTGGCAGTCACGTTCACCGAACTTGACAATGTCGAGTTATCGCCGCCATTGTGATTATCCCCCTCCGGCTGGGTGTTCTCCTTGTCGTCAATGTGAGTCAAATCCATGCCCAAGATCTGCGGTGGCTGCGAGGCATTGTCCTTGGAGGGAGTGGAGCACAAGGCGTTGTGCCGGTTGAGAATGCTCTTGTCAAATGGGCGAAGTGGCGAATTCTGGTCCGGTTCGCCGATGGTCAGCTGCTGTAGATCCTTCAGGACTGTGCGCCTGAGGTCCTTGTCATCTGTGTGCACCTCCAGGAACTGACTGCTCTGGGTGACCAGGGCCGACTGCCACTTGGCGTTGGACAAAGTGTCCTCCGCGTCAAAGGATAAATACATGGAGACGCTCTCATCGTTGGTCGCCATCGATGAGCAACGAGAATCGATCTGCTGGAATTTGAACTATTGTTTTAGAAAGGAAAACGGGAAAATGTTCGGAAGTCTTTTCCCGGTAAATGGAAGCAACACCATCTGAAACCACCATACACTTGCCTTGCCCGCCAGCGATCTGCGCGAATCGTCCATGACTAAATATATGCTATGCCCAATTGGCCACGAGCGAATCCGAAATTAATAAACACGGGTAATTAATTGAAAATTCGAGCAGCTGAAGACCGACGCTGTACCGAAAAAACAAAGCGTTAATATTTCAAACACACTTTTCAACACTGCGCGCGCAATGAAGATCAGAACGGCGTCGTAAAGAATGTGCGGCCTGGAAGTATTGAAAAACTATTAACTATTCACTGCATAAAAATCTATGTTAACACGTAGACAACTCTAGTAAAATAAAAATAAATTTTCGGTACAATACGAGTTGAGAGGTTACAGTGACTAGATTGGAAATATTTCTATAAAAATAAAATACTTTTGATTTATCACAGACTCCAGCTAGGGTTTGTGGCATAGATAAAAATTTAATCTCAAGTCTCAAATTTGATAGAATAATTTAAGCCGAATACTATTTCGCAGTCCCAAATTACATCGTTGTAATTTGCTAATAAATAGTTTGCAGCTTGTTATGCTTTATTTCTTTATAAACCACTAAACCTAAATGCAATATTAGGTAGTGTGAACAGACCCAAACATCGCTTATTGAAATCGGCATCGATGTTGAGATCGATTTTTTTGCAGCTCTAGTATACAAATTGGCGAATTGTTGTGTGGTGTGAAAATTCATACTTTCGCAAATAAATTATTAAATCTTGTGAATAAGTTCCTACGTATAGAGCACAAACGAGCTTAGCCCCGCCCCAATTACATATCCATTGAAGTCACACACCGAACCAGCACACAGGGTAGTTTTTCATCTCGCGAGTGTGAGTCACAGGCCAGATTTCCCCACCCAAATACAACAAGACAGTCGTCTTGCCTCGCAACCACTTGCTAAGCATTCAAGTGATCTCACCAAAGCTCCTAAGCACCCAATCACCAAATAGATAGTCACGAAATGGCCGCCGTAGAGAATGCCGAGCCGCGCACGGAGCTCCAGGAGCTGCAGTTCAAGTCCGGACAGGTGGCCGATGAATCCCTGGAGAGCACGCGTCGGATGCTCGCCCTCATGGACGAGAGCAAGGAGGCCGGAATCCGCACGCTGGTGGCCTTGGATGACCAGGGCGAGCAGCTGGACCGAATTGAGGAGGGCATGGACCGGATCAACGCGGACATGAGGGAGGCGGAGAAGAACCTGAGTGGCATGGAGAAGTGCTGCGGCATCTGTGTGCTGCCCTGGAAGAAGGTGAACATCAAGGACGACGGCGAGAGCGCCTGGAAGGCCAATGACGATGGCAAAATCGTGGCCAGCCAGCCGCAAAGGGTCATCGATGAGCGGGAACGCGGCGGCATGGGTGCTCCGCCGCAATCCGGCTATGTGGCCAGGATCACGAACGATGCACGCGAGGACGAGATGGACGAGAATCTGGGACAGGTGAACTCAATGCTGGGTAATCTGCGCAACATGGCCCTAGACATGGGCTCCGAGCTGGAGAACCAAAACAAGCAAGTGGACCGCATCAATGCCAAGGGCGATGCCAACAACATACGCATGGATGGCGTCAACAAGCGCGCCAACAATCTGCTCAAGAGTTAAATATGCACAACGGCCACGTCCCGAATCAATAGCGAAACACGATAGTCAGACACCTCCATTTCAATCTTGTTAGGGAAAGGAACCAATGTTGTGGGCACAAAACGTAGCTGGTGGTATTGCGTTATTTATACCATATATTATACACATATACAAGTAGTGGCAACTGCTCCTGGCAAACGCAAGCGTAACAAACCCATCTATACTTACAAGAACTTCGAGCCGCCGAGCCGGATGAACTAACTACTACTTTCTACAACTATATATATATATATATATATATGTATATATATGCGAACCAACATACTAACTACTTACTATTACTACACTCGTGTACAAATGGCAACCGAAAGGCGCCGGAAACAATTTTATTATGAGATTTACCGTATGATGTACTCTGTTTTTGGTACAATCTTTTTGAGCATTTTACCAAACTTTGTGAAATCAAACCAAGCAACTGCTGCTGAGATGGATAAATGTGAATTGATGTATTTACAATTCGTAGAACCACCGCATCCCGCACGGGCACAGACAACCAGACAAAGACGGGTGTTATTATATCGTAGCCAATATTATGTTCTCCATTGTTAACCCTTTTTAAGTAGGCCATGTATCTGGGTATTTCGTAGGCCCAGCAGTCCAAGCACCAATTCTATTGAATTACTCTAGATTTGCACTCGAACCTCTTGCTTCGTACGTATGAATACTTTATCCCCAGTGAATGTAACCGATCGAGTTTCGTAGCTCTAGCTTAAGTACATACATGAAATTGTTGGTTGCAATAATCGCAAATATTTAAGAAACTACCTGTTTGTGCGCAAGATATTTCTCGTTAATTATTAAATGTACCATGGAAGGAGTATAGCCAATTGATTAGATAACTTATTTATCGCTACTATTGCCACTTTAGCTTACATTCTTAGCTCTTAATTGCATGTAATTATAAATAAATTAATTCACCACCAAAACGTGTTAATGGATTTATTGCACTGTACAAAAATTTAGATTAACTGAGAATTTTATGGCACTCGAAAGTAGTTGCTGGTTGCTATGTAGCCGCTGAAGTCGTCATCGCAATCGTCGGACTTGGCGAACTCAATTTCCGGCGCTGCCTCGACGGGAATGTACACAATGCTGCCGCGGGTTACCAAGATATCCTTATCTCCCTGCTGCGTTTTTAATTTCAGAATGCGGGATCCCTTCAGGACTATCAGTATGGAACCAAAGGCTTGTATCTCTAGCGTGTACGACTCCAGCGTGTGTTCAATGTTCACATTTATCACGGCGAAATCAGATACTGGTGGAATATAGACCTGGACCTGTCCATCTATGCGAAACGGAATGAATTCCTTGCGATCCTTGTACGAACTTTCGAAGATCACCGATTCCAGCAGTTGGTCCACATCCTTGTACTTAGGCGTTAGTCCGGCCCGTATTACATTGTCCGAGCAGGCCATGCACTCCACGCAGTCGCCGTCCAGGTAGGCGTGAATCTCGTTTGCGCCCAAATAGATCGCCTGACCGGGCTGCAGGCGGACTAGATTGAGGAAAAACAGGGACAGTACGCCCACATCGCCGGGGAAGTCGTTGTTGACCTTGGTGAACACATCCAGCAGATCGTTGGATTTCAGTTCTATTTCAAGGGACTGGGTTAGCTTATATTCTCAAGTGCGCACAGATTGACTTACCGGTTTGATAATCTTTGGCTATCTCACTGATGCACTTGGCTATTACCGACTCCTCGGTCTTCATAAGCTTCTCGTAGCACAACTTAACGCTTTCCGAGTCGGTCGAGTCGTGGAGTTGCTCCACAGCCTCCTTGCCAATGAGTTTACTCAGCGGCTGGAACTCATCGATGTAGTCCCTGATGTCGTCAGCTGACATAAAGCCCACGAGGGCCAGAAACGGCGTGAGGGCAATGGCCAGTTCCGGCTTGTGATTGGGGTCCTTGTAGATATCCGGGCGCTCCTTGTGTAGACGCTCCGCCTCGCACTTGTTCGGATGCACCTGGATGCTGAGCGCCTTGTTGATGCTCAGGACCTTGAACAGGTATGAAAGGTCTTTCTTCAGCACCCGGTCCAGAGTCTCGCCGGTTTCCTTGACCACGGACACGCCGCACACATGTGTGCCCATCCACATTTCCGCGTAGGTCTCCTTCTCGTTTAGCCGAAAATCCGGATCATTGGCCATGGCGAGCTGGGCCACCGCCGAGTTGATGCCCTTGCGGCCCCAGTCGTAGTTCTTCACCCATCCAGTCAGCTCCATTTCAGCGCACTGTTCCCCTTCCAAAACTCGTCGTACTGCGCCTGAGGTCAACCTGAAGGTGATAAGAAAACATATGATTGCTGGTGAATGGATACGTGTGAGGGTTTGGCTGTGGCGAGGGCGCCACTGGGAGGATTAGTGTAACGTAATTCGTAAATGCTGGCTTATCACACCTTGTTATATAGTAGATAACAAACAGCTTCCCCTGGAAATTTCTAATTTAGATTTGGTCGAACAAATTTGGTGCGTTTCCACCGCTGCTAATTTAAATATATCGCGTTCACTCTAGAGATGGGGCTTTTGCGATATCACCAATAGCTATATTTAATATGATACCATGATTAATACTCTATAATTTAATTTATGGGATTTAGTTTTGAGCAGCAAAACATATGTCCCAGGGACGTCATGAGTCATACTCTATTTGGCGATTTGTGTCTAGTATGGAAGCGGTTTAGGTGACATAATGGCCAATTATACGCAGTTCAGGGGCGATTTAAAGCGACTTGAACGCGGCTTGGTATTTGGCAAACCTATTTTTCTATAAAAACATAGGCAGGGCCAATACTCGGTTTCATTCTTGTTTTTATTTTAAATGTTTACAACTGTGCCGTTAACAAACTCTTAATTTAATTAAAAAACTGTTCAAACTATGATAAGTTTTGTCATTTGGATTTCAAACCCTCGCTGTCATCTATTTTGTCAATGACCTGTTTTAAGCAATCTTTGGTCGATGTCTTTTCCAAATCGCACATACGTGTCAGATCCATCGTAGCAATCTGTTCGATCATTTCCTTGATCTTCTCCTGCTTTATAATGGACTTAACGGACTGTCGTAATCCAGCGCGGCCTTGGGTCTTGTGGGTCTCTGCGGAGTCGTTTTCGATTTGCTTGCCCTTGGCTCGGTAGTGCTGCTCGATAATTTGTCGAATCTTCATCTTGGTTGCTGCTCTCGACTTCTTGGTTGCCTGTCCCAACGCGAGGGTTCGCAGCTCATGGAAGTTGATCTCCTTAAAGGGCGCTTCGATGGTTTCTGGACCAGCTTGAGGTTCAACATCCGTTTCTAGTTCTAGCGACATCTCCTCCACAGTTGCCACGATGCCATCATCATCATCCGGTTCGACTTGTAGCCTGGATTTTAGTTTCGGATCTTCTTTCACTACTGGAACATTTTTAACAGGAGGTAATAGCGTTACTTTTTCAACCGGGGATGCCTTAGCTTTTGCTATTTTCTCTTTCGTGTTTGATGCCTCTTTTGGAGGCACTGGTTTCTTTTTAAGTATACCAATGCAGGGCTTCGTTTTTATTCGCACCGGCAGCAGTGAATTGTATTGAATGCCGATGTTGTTAAAACAGTCAACAAACTCCATCGTATCGAAGTCGTTTTGGAGCGATGCCCATAGTTCAGTGTTTTGCTTGTTTTTCGCCTCCACCAAAAGATGTGTGTATGCATCCAAGTCCGCTTGGGTGTAGTTCATTGTCTCGTCCTTGCTGTAAATCCATTCATTATTTATTTCCATAAAGCGCGACACGCCGCTCTGGGCGGCCAAGTTGGAAATGTGAACGGAGACATTTGAGGTGCCAGCTTCCAAGCGATGTAAGCGGGATAGAGCTGCACCGCCCGGATAGTTAGTGCCCGAAATGACAAGTAAGAAGACAGTCATAAGCACATTTAACAGGAGATGGGCTCCACAGGCGAGCGCCAGGAAGCTGTGCCACGTTGACTTGGCGCTATTCATCCAACTAAAAGAGGAAACAAATCGATGATTTACATGTTATAAATTAAAAAGGTCAAATATTACATTCGTTGGCATGCGCAAGCCGCACCAATGTTGAGAACGGGAAACACGTAAATAATGAAACGCAGCTCCTTGTGTGGCAGAATGGAGTACAACAGGACAAAGAGAAGAGCTGACAAGACCAACGGCCGAATACGTGGCTCCAAAGTGATGCCGATGGGTACAAGCACCAGTGATGCCCCCATGGCACGTGGCAGGGCGGAGTAGAAGTACCATAGGAAGGGCGAAGTACCCCAGTTGGAGCTCTTATTGAGTATAGTGTTGTACCATAGCACCTCTCCCTCGGGCCAAAGGAGGCGGCGCCAAAAGAACGAGTCCACTAGCACTGTGGCGGCCAAAATGCATACGCCAGCCGGCATAGCAATTTTGAGTAGCCTATTTATACAAAAAATTGTATAAAATAGTATGTAATGATTGATAATCTCACCCGTCAATGGAGACTTTTCGCCGTAGGAGGCTCACCACCAGCAAAATACCCAAAAATAACGCCAACTCAGATCGAAAGACGAGGATGGATATGCCAGAGCAGATGATGAATGGCTTGTGCTGGTCGCACAGCCAATAGGCAATGGCAAAGAGCACTGCAACGATAAGTCCAATAATATTGGGTACATATTAGGCACCGTCTTTTCGACTTACCCATTGGCAGTGCAAAAATATTGGGCAGCGGCCGAGTCATGTAGAACATGAAGTGGAACTGCGTAATAGTGATGGCTGTGAACCACAGACGGACCTCAACTCCGTAAATCTTTGTCACCGCCTGCCGTAGGTTGTTCCACGCCACCGAAATGGCTCCAGCCAGGACGAGACGCACTAAGGTACATAAGGGGCAATTAGCATACCGAAATGGGCAGTAGAAATGCTGATTTTACCTACATATTGGGCCCAGAACTTGTTGATGCTAAGGGTCTCGAAGAGAAGAACGAACGGGGCAGAGATCATGGACACCACCAGCGGGCCGATGAAGGTGCGGGGAACCACCCCCGGATAGTCATGGTGATCATACTAAAATTCAGAAAGACATTAATGATCTAGCAAGAGTTTGGGGGAACTTCTGTCTTTCACCTGCGTAAAGTTGTTTCGCAGATATAGAATGTCGTGCATGGCCTGCAGATTGAAGCTCTCCTCCACTTTCGTAAAGGGCGTGTAGACCAGATGAGCCGCCGCCGTCAGAAAGATTAGGATGTCCATGGTGTAGGCGGTTGGTCGGCCTTTGGGCGTCACTGGTGTGCAAAGTGTGTTGGACAGGAATCGGTGCGTTACATAATGGCCATAATTGTTTAGAAACCGATATGAATTTATTCTTGTCCGTTGGAAAATCTATAATTTCTGGCCGAAAGAATCTGACTAGGATTTCCCAATCAAAGCCGGCGTTGCACAACGTCGATATCTAGCACCGTTCTTCGAGTAAGTGTTTAACCGTCTCACAGAAAGTGCCAATGCTTGGGCATATATATGTTTCCTATGCCGAAGAGAATATGTGGTGGTTCCAAAATAAACCAAAATAGATATATAAATAGATCGCTCCACGTCGGAGGCAGAAAAGCAACCACAACAAGAGCAAGTCCAAGAAAAACAACAGGTCGGTGCAACAGCTGATTGCCATTCACGTGGCGACGCGAAACGGCCCAAAAGTGGTTAAGAACTACTTTATATACTGTATAATTTTCATATTTTGATATTTTTTAAATAAAATAAATGTTATCAATATATTAAAATAGTTTAAGTAAATGTTTCTAACTACGCCCATGTAGCGTAGCTTTTTCTAGTGTTGCAATTCACATCCCACCGTTAGCTAAATATCTGTTATCGATAACTTTTGAACGCCATCCTGCTTTAACTTTTGAAAACGCTTGTCATTGCCTTTCCTTTCGAACCGAGTATTCACAGGGATAAAACGAAAATGCGCTTGTTAAAGGAGGAAATTGCTCAGTTTCACCAGAAATCGCTGCAGAAGTACGATGGACTGGATCCGCATGATCTGTATGTTCTCTACAAGAAGCTCCAGATGGAGTTGGAGCTCATCCAGGTGCAGGAGGATTACATCAAGGAGGAGCAACGCAACCTGAAAAAGGAGTTCATACATGCCCAGGAAGAAGTGAAGCGCATAAAGGCCGTGCCACTGGTCATTGGTCAGTTTCTGGAGGCGGTGGACGAAAACAATGGCATAGTGGCCTCCACCACCGGCTCCAACTACTACGTTCGAGTGCTATCCACCATCGACAGGGAGCAACTGAAGCCGTCCTCTTCGGTCGCGCTTCACAAGCAGAGCAATTGCCTGGTCGATCTGGTACCGCCGGAGGCGGACAGCACCATTTCTATGCTATCGCCGGACGAAAGACCGGATGTCAGCTACTCGGACATTGGAGGCTTGGACATGCAGAAACAGGAGATACGCGAGGCTGTCGAGCTGCCCTTGACCCACGCTCAGCTGTACAAGCAGATTGGTGGGTTATTCGCAATGTTAAATGACTATTTCTACTAATTCTGTTTTAGGCATTGATCCCCCGCGCGGCGTCCTCCTTTTTGGACCACCTGGATGTGGTAAAACCATGCTGGCCAAAGCGGTGGCCCATCACACAACTGCATCCTTCATTCGTGTCGTGGGCTCTGAGTTCGTACAGAAATACCTCGGCGAGGGGCCGCGCATGGTGCGAGATATTTTCCGCCTAGCCAAGCAGAATTCTCCTTCAGTTATCTTCATTGATGAAATTGACGCGATTGCCACCAGGCGTTTCGATGCACAGACAGGTGCGGATCGCGAAGTGCAGCGCATTCTGCTGGAGCTACTCAACCAAATGGATGGCTTCGATGAGACCACCAACATTAAAGTTATCATGGCCACCAATCGTGCGGATACCTTAGATCCTGCTCTATTGCGACCCGGCCGTTTGGATCGCAAAATTGAATTTCCGTTGCCGGATCGTCGCCAAAAGCGCTTGGTTTTCACCACAATCACCTCTAAAATGAATGTGGGCGAGGATGTAGACCTGGAGGACATCATTGCACGCCCGGACAAGATCTCCAATGCAGATATCAATGCCATTTGCCAAGAGGCAGGAATGCATGCGGTGCGCGAGAATCGCTATGTGGTCAACGCCAAGGATTTCGAAAAGGGTTACAAGACCAGCGTCCGCAAGGACGAGGCTCAACATGAGTTCTACAGCTAGAAGGTTAATTTAAAATTTAATCTGATTATGTTAAATTCTCCGAGTTTACCAAAATCTTGAAACTTGTAAATATATTAGTCAGTACTGACGGTTTGAAAAAAAAAAAAACGATCAAAAGTGCGGGCGGTTTTGCGCGCAATTCGACAGAACCGATAACTTTTCGATGTGTAAGTAGAAATCGCGCACGTTTGTATGTGATTGTCAGAACAGCTGTTGGTTTAAAATTGCTCAGCGGATTTTTGCCGGGTTTAGTTTTGAGTTTTATTTGTTTATTGGGCTAGTGGATACTGCTGCCACGATGATGCATCTGGAGCGGTATGTAACGAAGATAAAGCCGGCGGTGGAGAGTTTTATGAAAGAGCCCAGCAAGGACACGTTGTCCGTGGTGGAGCGCGAAATTGAGGGATTCAACTTTGGAGAAATGCGTATTTACCAGGTGCAAACGGTGGTGCCACTAGTGCTCAAACTGGATGAGCTAACCGGGTAAGTGGCTCCATTCCGCTTGGGACTCTGCCTTCAGAGAAGACGCTCTTTTTTACAGAGAAAACCAGGAACTTCGGACCAGCCTGATGAGCTGCTTGAGCAATATTATCTCCCAAGCATTCCTGGCCGATGAGAAGGGTCTGCGTTCCATCCTGGTGGTGGTGCTGCAACAGGTACGCGACTCCAAGGCAGCGGTTATGCGACCCAACCTCTCCGAGGAAATCAAACTGGCTGCCGTTCAGTGTATACTCGAGGCACTGCGTCGCTCCACCACTGATGTGCTGGAGTCATTCTACGTTAAGGAGACTGCATTGGTCATTGGCCAGATACTGATCATGCTCTTAGAGATCATCGAACAGGAAAAGTATCGAAAACTCGTACAGACAGCCATTCTGTGTCTGATGGTGGTTTTCTATGTCCACGACGAATCCGATCACGCGGATGTTGTGCTGCGTAGTCAAGTAGCCAATACCATATTTATATTCCTTCCCAAGGTTCTCATCGTGCTGTTTAAAACATCTATGAAAGATGACAAGGTGGGCGAGACTATAAAATCGGTGAGTTTTTTTTTACGGTTTTGGAAGAGTTAACCTCAATTATGATAACTTAAATATTATAATTAGATGGCCATTCAAGCGCTAGGACGCATTATTTGCATAATGTTTGAAGAAACCACTGATGAGTTTATGAAAATGCGTTACGATAAAGATGCCTTCCGAAAACTGTTCAAAAACAACGAGGACATGTTGGCTCAGCAATGTGATTTTATCTTTTTCGGCAGCAGAAAGGCTACTAATGAGCAGAATGAGGAGCGCTTGCATCAAATGCAAACGGAGCTTCGTTCGACTCAATGGGTGGCGGCCACCTCCCGACGCCTTCGCCCAATCTTTGCGGACACATGTATCCTAAGGGCTCACAGCGCCCTGCTCGTTAGGGAATGCTACTCCGATATGTGTTGCCTGTTGCTAAAACATTGTGCTCACAATTTGAAGGGAAACTTTCTACACGTGCTGGAGAGCGTATTGGCATTGTCAGAGGACGAGAATGCCAAGATAGCGCAGCGGTGCAGGGACACCCTAATTCTGTTGCAACAACAGCCCAGCAGCCAAGGTATATTCGATGAGAATGCGGAGATGTTACTAGATGCCCACCTCAATAAATGGCCACGTATCCTGCATCGCTGCGAGGACAACGAACAGTTTGCCGAGCTTCTTTTTTTCAAAGGATTTCTGCGCAATGTCAACGCCGATAAATTGCAGTTGTTGCTGCTAGTTCCCAAAAATCTCGAAATGTTCGTCACTTGTCTGCTGACAGCACTAGACCAACGGCCCACTAGGGATCTTCTCAACGAGGAATACTCTCTTCGTCGTATTCGAGAGGGTGATTCCAAAGGTCTGGCCGCCGAACTGGCCAGACTGCCTTGGAGGCAGTTCAAGTATCTAAGCTCAAAGCGTACCGTTGATATTATATATGACATTGGAGCTCTATTGGGTATTGAGCCCACTCTAAATCGGCTTGTATTTGATTACTGTCAGGAGCTAATACAGCAAAGGTCATCATCCATGAACGAGTGTGTGCTGCTTCTAACTTTAATGGTAACGCCGCGGGAGAAGAAGGCACGGGAAAGTCGACTGGTGCTGGCTGAACTTTTTTTGGACCAGATCCTTCGAGACGAGCATTGGAACCTGGCGCTTCAGCCAGACTCTGCGTGGCGCCTTAAAGTCAACAAGGTGAGAATGGGTTTTACAAGTGTACAATGCGTACTATACCTTTTTTTTGAAGCCCTCGCATTGGTTTGAGGAACGTACTCCTGGCCTCTACTCATCGGCGATTGAGGTCCGCACCCAGGACTGCGATTCTGACGACGAACAGACAGAGGTGGTCGGTAGTCGGGTGACCATTGCAGACGCCCAGTTTAATGTGCTGCACACCTGCCTAATTTTGGATGCAGTGGGACACTGTGCCAGATTTATTGGCGATACCTTCGACAGGCATATATTTTTAAGTCTACACAAAGTGCTTCTCAAGGTGGCTAGCAGTAACACAATCGTCCACCAAGCGGCCAGCTTCGCATTTGTTTCCATGCAGTACGCTCTAAAGTATGCGGAGCCCTCACATTTTATCGAGTGCTCTACCGACTACATCACTTTCCACCTGAACGCGTTGCTAAAACGATCGCCAGATAGCACCGCCGCCGTGGACATTCTAACCGTCGTTTTGCAGTACAGCACTCGCGGCAATGTACCCCACCTGGACAGCTTATTCCAGACTATGCGCGAGGAGTGCTCCAAATCGCACCAGACAACAAACGTGCACTCTTATCTTCGCGTCTTCAAAGCTTTCCTGAATCATGTGTCCGATTGGCAAGCTGATGCAGCGGCCGAGGTTAATACCGAGCTGCCGATGCATGTGGATGAGGAGCAGAATGTCCTAAGCACGTGGATGAGTGTGCTGGAGAAGCCAAAGTTACTGGAAGATCTGAATGGCGATGCTGACATGGCCGACGCCGAGGAGCCGGCAAAGGATGAAGCCGACGATTCAGATGAAACGGAACCAAAGCCCACAAAGCCCGTTCTTCCGCGTCACGTGGAAATGATTAAGGATATACTAGGTCAAGTAATCAAATTCATTTCCACCGCTGATCAGGGGCAGCAGATCGCAGCGTTAGAATGTTTTTCCAGTGGTCTGCCACTCCTGGCGGACTACGAGGACGAGCTCTTGCCTTTAGTGCATCTAGTGTGGCAACCTCTAATCGAAAAATTCCGGCAAAAGGACGCGCTGGTGCTAAATCGTTGCTTCACCTTGCTGCACCTGCTAGGCGTTCATGCCAAGGACTTTATACTAAAGCGAAGCCTTAGGTAAGCCTCTGGTTCAGAAATGAATAGTTCTTTTCAACTTATCCTTCTGATTTGCAGTGATGTGATACCCCAATTAAAGCAGTTCCTTAAGGCAGCTTCCCTGCACAGCAGCATTGAAACCTCACAAGCGCAGACTCAGAAGTACAAACTGCAGCTTAAGCTCCTGAAGAGCCTGGCGGACTTTATACTCGGCCTGCAGATAGAGGGAAGACATCTGCATGAAATCATGAGCACGGTGGTGATTTACCTGTCTCAGGTGCAGCCGATAGAGCTACAGACGCCGGCCCGGTCGTTTTTCCTCCAGCTTATTCCTTACAATGGACCTTTCGTATACGTTACGCTGTTGCAGCGGGCACATCTTAAGGATTATCAGGCTAATATTAGCCAGATCTTCGGGGTCATGGGCTTTAGCATAGCTAGTGGACTCGATCGTGATTAATAAAGAACGGACCGATTTTTATTTCACAATTGCTCTATTCTGATTTCTGTTCACTCGATTAACATTAAAGGCTCTTAAGCTAGGTGTCTTTTTATGCAGTTTCGGATATTTTGATCAGAACATACTGTTTTGCTTATGCCCGCAGAGTAGGCAATAGTTTTTGGATTGAAAAAAATTATGTGATTATTATTGAGGTATCTATAACTTGATTAGTTTTATTAAAATGACTTTTATATAATATAAACAAGGCAAGGGTTGAACAAAACTGGTTTTATACACAAACAAAGCGTTCGGAACAAACAAAATTGATGAAACATTTTATATATGTACTTGTATATTATGTTTTGGTTGCCATAACTAAATGCTATGCATAAACAAACTTCTTTCAATTTTTTACTTACAAGTGGAACCGCAGATGCTTGGCACCGATAAAACTTAGCATCCGACTTCTAAAGCCACTATACACTATAACATTTCGTTCTGTATCAAATATAGCTGAATTTATAAAATGATTGCTGTTCTGTATTTGTGATCGTGATCTTTTCCCCGCCCTCCTCTCGTACTACGCCTTATTGACTCGCCATACGCGTACTTAAGTAGTGAAGCAGCTCGCAGTTTGCATAAGTCTATTGAGCATCTTCGAATCCTTTTCCTCTCCTTTGATCATTGTAAGCTGGGCTGTTTTGCGGTTGTGGGTTCTCAAGCTGTTTGTAAATTGGTATGTGTTGTGTGGGAGTATGGTTTAGCTATTGAATTTAATGCGAAACTGACTACGCCAGCCAGTTCATTAGGCTGTTGGCATAGGCCATGGGCTTGACGTCGGGATGTGGCTGAAAATAATACGATATTGAATTGACTTGAGTAAAGTTATTTTTGAGTACTTACCACAGCCTCAAATGATTTGTAATTTGGTTTCAAATTGTTACCCGTAATGGTAATAAATGCGCCCATGTTGCCCATAGTATCACTGCAAAAGAGGTCACATGTTACCAAAAGTTTACAAGTCGAATGTGTAGGCTTACCAATAGTTCGGAGCAGAGAAGACTGTTATGCATTGACCGTTGTGAGCCACTTCATAGCCCATATCCTTGACCTCGTGGCTTCGAATGATGTAGTCCAGGTTGTTGTTTTTGCAGAACGCCTCGGTAACGTCCGGACCAAACTGGATGCCCACACCGCGCTTCGACTGTCCCACGCCCACCCAATGCTGAGGATCGGACCACAGCAACTCGCACATAAGACCTTCCTCGGGCGGCTGGCAATTTCGTTCGATGCGTCTTATATTGTCCAAAGTCACATTTTCCGTGGAGAAGAGCCCGCCGTGCATGACTAGGATCTTTTGGTTGATGCAGTGGCACAACGGCAACCAGTTGAAAACTTGCGTGAATATGTCAGCCATGGCGCTAGTGTACTTTGCTGTCACCTCGCCAGTGAAACCATACATTTGGTTCATGTTGATGCTTTCGTGGTTGCCTGGAATAAGTTTGAGGTATGTTATCTATAACATCTAAACGAAAATAAAAACTTACCGCGCGACAAGAAGAAGTGATTCGGATACAGCAGCTTGAAACCAAACAGCGTAAATATACACTCCACAGAGAAGGAACCCCTGTCAACGAAATCGCCGTTGAACAGATAGGGATTCTTTTCAGATGGCAGGCCATTGATCTCAAATATGTTCATCAAGTCGTAGAATTGACCGTGGATGTCGCCACAAATCGTGAACTTCTCCTCATCCGGCACAGTGATGTCCACCAGCGAAGGCTGAGCTCGCATGTACGTATCGATCTCGCAGAGTATCTGAAAGGAGTTATATGAGTATTCAAAGGATTGCTAGGCTTGGGGGTTAAACGCTTACTTTGTAGGCAAATTTACGGTGCAATCGTTTCTGTGCCTTGTAATGCTCCATCAGTTCCTTCATGAACTTCAGAGTCACCTTGCCGTCTTCCAGCTGGGGACCCTTGTAATCATCCTCAATAGCTGTAATACGTTGCCAAACGCAAGTAAATAACCAAGTCAACAGGGAGTAAGTATGAGCCACTTACTTATGTTCTCCATGTCCCTATACATCTCAGCGAGCGTCTTCTCTGGCTTATCCACAGCAATGGCCCGTTCAAAGGCGCGCATTTTGACAATTTTGTTGCACTCGGAAAACTTGAGCTTTGCGTCTTTGTCGTTCGGGCGGCACTTTGCAACCTGAAAGGAAATTATCGTTCAGTGGTCGACCAAAGGTGCTGGTGGGATTACTTACGAATTCAAAGTCACAGAGAGCTTGCTTAAACTTCCCCAGAGACATGTGAGCCGCTGCCCGGCGATAGTATCCTTTGAGGTAGGCGGGATCCGCCTTCACCGCTGAAACACCATCTTGTAGTGCAAAACCAAAGCTCTCCTGGCGCAAGTGCGCCAAGGATCTGTTGGCGTAATATATCGCGCTACTGGGGTGCAGATCTATGGCTTTGGTGTACATGTCGATGGCTTTGGAGAACTCCTTGGCTATGGGAATACAACAAAAGGTGAGTAATGGTACTAATTATACCCCCATAAGTTTCGGCAGTTTTGTAAATTATCACACACAGCCAAAGTTTTCCATTGTTTTAAGGTTATGTTGAAGGTGGCATTCGGAAAGTGCAGTCACAGAATGTGTTGCTTACAGGGCACTAACCGTGGTCATGCCATGGGCCAGGTGATGGCCAGAGGTACTTACTTTTGAGCATTTCATTTCCCTGATTTTTGTACTGCTCCGCCGCGGCAAAATCGCGTTCTGCCTTCGTACGGGCATTTGTGTCCTCCTCCGGCTCCTTGGACCCCGTAATCTCCACGCCTGACGGCACCTGCTGATCCTGCTGGCCATCGGCAGCCTTCTGTACTTCCAGTTCGGACGAAGACATCTTTTTTGTTGTAACAAATGATTTTCTTAAAGTTATTTACTGTCTGAAAATGTTCAAGGCAGTGTTACCAAATGGTGAAACCACTTTTCCACCAAATGCTCTAAATAATCCTGAGTGCCTGCGAAATTCAAACGATGGTTTTAACTAGAAACGTGTTTAAAAAGTTAATCTGCATAACGCTATTGTGGATATGTTAGCACTGTAAAAACAAGAGACAAAAATAAATAACTGGCAATTGCTCATATTATATTTTTTTTAATGTTTTTTCAATGGGTATGCTAACTGGATTCAATAAATTTTTTTTGGCATTAACGAAACAGCAAACTTGTGCAAAAAGTCATTCCTGGTTATCGTAACAAAGTTTAAGAATGTCTCTAAACTAAGCTGGCTTATAATGTTTCATTACATTTTTGAGTTCCCACGCAATCGGTCGATAACGAGATTTAAAGTTGTTATCGTTAATCAGCTGTTTTGAGGCAGGTTTACTCAAGAGATGCATCCGTGACTTTAAACTTTTAGTGTCAAAAGTTGGCGTATAAATGTTGAATTAAATATCTTCTAATGACACATAGCTTTCTATATATATATACACATAAGTTTACCTGATAACTAAATTGATCTTATAGAAGTGCAAGAGGAATACATATATTTGTTTATGCATATTAACCATAAGCGTTGTATTAATATTTCGTGCCCATCGTGAAGAACATTCTCTTGAGTTTGCATCTCTAGATTGCACAAAGCCGAGCCTGTTGGAAAAAAATTAGAAGCGGAAACAGGTTTTACTTTTACTAGCAACTTGAGAGCACAACGCTCAGCAGCTAAGCCATCAGTCTGGAGTTGCAGCCGCATCGTATCGAACCGTTTTTCGAGTATCCGAATTCGTGCCAGCGCATCGCTAAATCCACTGAAAAGCCAGTCAGAGGAACTGCGGGGGCGTTAGCATCGTGGGAAAGAGCAATATAAACAAACGGAGGCGGGATGTCGATGAGCAATTTATCAATAGACGGCGAGTTTCGCTACATAATTCAGTGGTTCAACGAGTGGAGCGAGCTGCAGCGGGATGATTTTGTCTATGTTTTCGTGGACTACCTGTCCCGGGGATCCAGTTCTAGCTCCAGCGATGGCCACGTTAATGGATTGGTCAACTCGCTGGCCAACGCAGCAGTGCAGGACAAGCCCATGAGCCTGTTCCAGTGTCGCGTAAGTAGTAGAAAGTTCCCTGCTCGATTTTCCCCTTCTCATGGTTCATTGTCCGCAGATTAAGCTGTTCCGTGAATGGAGCCCCAAGTGGCCGATCGAGTTCAAATGCAAGCTGCAGGAGAAGATCAGTGAGATCGACGCGAAGGTGGGGGAGAAGATCATCAATGAGCTTCGGGGTCCCCATTCCGTGCACAATGGCGACGTAGCCGTGCATTTAAATGCAAATGGAGCGAGCGAAGAGGGCGGAGACTCTGAACTGGAGCAGATGCCAGAGCCAAAAGTGACAGAGGTCGCCGCTTTGGCGACAGAGGAAGAAGCTGATCCAGCTGCCGAAGCAGATGACAATCGCTTGGCGGCGGTTTTAAGCCACGAAACACCCGTTGATGACGACGACGTGGAAGAGTCTGCCGGGGCAGATTGCAATAGCAATGCCGATGTAAATGGCCATTATCAAGCGGCTGCAGTGACAACCATTGCGGTGAATACATCACCATCGCCATCCCCGACTCCACAGCCGATTGTTGAACCTGTAGAACAGGTCGAGAATAGCGTTACAGTCACTGTGGCTTCTCCAGAAGTTCCCCCGGTGGCTTAGGCCATGCACGATCGTTAAATACAAACCAGATCGACTATAAAAAGGCCTAATGAGTAGTTAAGTATTTTAGTTCTACATCATCGGCAACTCGACATTCCACGCGATGCATTTCTAGTTACGTAAGGCAATCTCTGGGCCTAAGCCCACTTCTGGGCTAGGCCAACAAATAAGACTTTGTTCGCACACTGAAGCCCCTAACCCCGTTCATTTATCGCCTAACTTAAGAGCATAAACTTTAAAGTAAGGCTAAATAATATACATAAGAGAGTTCCACATTCTACACGGTGTCATGTTATTTTTCCTGAACTTTTCCTGAGTTCAGTTCGGCTAGCTGGCCAAACATGTTTTGTATTGATCTGTTCTGGATGACAATCGGTTGCGCTGTTAGCCGGCTATGTTGGTGCTCTTCGTCTGCTGCTGCTGCTCTTTGGCTTTGGCTCAAACCGAGTTTACGGCCTGATAATTAGTTTTTCAAGCTCTCTTTTTGTTTTGATTCGTCGTTGCTGAAATCGAAATCTGAATAGCGCTGGATGTGGAAGTAAATATGCATGCTGGCTCGGAGATTGAACCAATTTACTTCAATTTCGCACTTGGACGGGCGACGTTGTCTTACTGGTTTCCCAATTTCTTGACTTTTATCGATCGAAATGCGGCGTCTGAACATCGTCACACTTTTATTCAGCATCCTGTGTTTGAGTGGTGAGTATCCCGGTGATCCCTGATAAACCAATGACTTAATACACACACTGTGCGACGGGTGGGGTAATTAAAGACCAGCCCCTTAGTGGGTCAAGGTCTTCGTCTAGAAATTCCCAGCGAAGGGCAATAAACCGCGCGAACGACTGCGAATGCCGAACCAAAAAAGTGAGTGAGTAATTGCCGTGGGCACTTCTGGTTTGCTGGTTTTCTGGCTCGCGATTGCTTTGCCGACATTGACCTTCGAGAAGTGATTTCATGCCTTGTCATCCATCCTGGTCGTCCGTTCTACTTTCAGGGGATCGCAGAGCCTACGCCTGCCATTGCATCCGCCTGGGGAAATGTGCCCCCTTTGCCCGCCTTCTACTTCACCACGGTCCCGGAGAACAGTCCGCTGTGTTCGCCAAGGTGCACAGTGCTAGTTGTGGCTTCCAAGACCTCGAGCCGCTCGTCTGCTGTCCGACATCTCGCAAGCAATACCGCGATGAGTCATTCTTCGTCAAAGTTAGTCGCAAGATGCGCTTTGCCCCGCCGGATGAACGTTGGATTTGGAATGATGGGGGGACTGAGAAGGACAACCAGCACTCCCACAAACACTCGGATTATGTGGAAGCGGAGACCAATCTGCACAACTACTGGAACTTCGAGCAACAACGCAACTGCCCCCAGCCCGTGGAACCAGAGTTCTTCGACCGACGCTTCGGATCGGGACACCACTTTCTGTATCATGTCGACCACGAAGAACGGGATACCTTGCCGCGACCCACTCCAAAGGATAAGCCAATAGTATTTCCGGGAGATCTACGCTTCCTGCGGCAGGGAGATGAGGAATTTGACTTCAATATAGATCAAGGTCCTCCTCTGGCGCCATTTACTACTACATTAGCTACACCAATTGAAACCATTTCTGCTTCTTCGTCCACAACCACCACATCGACGCCTTCTTTCGCGAAGAAGAACTCCCAAGGATGCGGGATAAATGTCGAAAGTCGACTGCTGGGAGGAGAGCAGGCCAATGCCGGACAGTTTCCCTGGCTGACCAGGATCGCCTATCGCAACCGAAGTAAGTACGACTTTTGAAATGGTAACTACGCAATTTCGAATTTATTTTACCCAACGCATCGCCTTTTAAATGATCCTAAACCAACTACGCATTGGAGATCATAGCCCATTGCCGTCCTGTGTGTGCTCATCCAATTTCACTGGCCACAAGACCCATTTTCAATGTTAGAAAGACGCCGACGGCAAAAAGCAGAGCAGCCAGTCCCAGAGCCTTGGGACCTCGATTGTTTGGTGGGGCCCTCAGGCCAAACAGTCCCCCACCACCGCCATCGGGACCTCTTCCGCCTCCGGGACCACCTCTTCCACCAGGGCCACCTCTTCCTCCAGGGCCTCCTCTTTCTCCAGGGCCACCTTTACCGCATTTAGTGCACTTTGTTCCGCCGCAAGGTTTCGGACCACACGGTCCTCGCTTTTGGGTAGGACCAGCACCAGCACCGCCACCGGCACCACCTCCACGACCACCAGGTCCGCCTTGTGAACCAGGAGCTGGGCAAGATTCAGGGCCTTTGGTCTGAGGTGGTTGACTCCTTCCTGAACAAGGGCAAGCGCACATGTTGCGCTGCAGAGGCTGCTGCAAATGAAAAAACATTTTATTCTTAACGGAATTTTACAATATTCTTTACAGGCAGCAGCCGCATTAGCTTTCGCTGCTCCGGATCCCTGATCTCCAGCAGCTACATCGTCACTGCCGCACACTGTGTGGTCAACCTAGTCAGCGATTTGGAACTGTGAGTCTAAAGCTTGATTAAATCTTTTGTAATCCTCGTTCCTTCGCAGGTCCCATGTTCGATTGGGAGGTCAAGATGGGGCGAGTCCGTTCATCATCGAACAGGTGATAGTTCATCCTAACTACGACCAGCCAAAGTATGCAAATGACATTGCCCTACTAAGAATCAACAGCACTAATGGTCAGAGATTATACTCCTTCCCTAAATCAAGGATCACGCTGAATATCCACTAACATTCCAGGCACCTTCACACCCATATGCTTACCCTTAAACGGGTCAACCACACTGGGAAACAGGCTGATTGGGCAAACGGGAGTGGCTGCCGGTTGGAGTATTGGAAATTCGGAAAGTGAGTCTCGAAACAACTTTATATCTGATCTGTTCAACTTTGCAACTTACTATCAATGCGATCGAAATATAATTCAGCGCTTATTAGGTTTTTAATGTATATACATACCATTCTCTGCTACACAATTCAGATAATGGTTCGATGGACCCCTCGAACTCCACTGCTGGAGTGCGCTTTATCCGTTTGCCCATCGTGAACACCACCAGCTGCGCCATCGCCTATGCCAGTCTCAGTGAGAACTTCCAGCAGCCCATTGTCATAACACCCAATCACCTGTGCGCCCAGGGAACGCCTATGAATGACGTGTGTCGTGGAGATAGTGGCGGCCCCTTTATGGACGACGGATCCTCCGGCGTCTTTGGAACAAGTGGACGCTATACGATCATCGGCATTGTAGCCTTTGGTCCCACGCTGTGCGGCGTGACCACCATTCCGGGGGTATACACCCTGGTGAGTAGCTTCTCCGATTGGATACTGCGGAGCATTAACGGAGGATCTGACCAGTGAGTGGTCGCGTGGGGTACCCAGCCCAAGGAAAGCACATCCAAAGCTTCCAATGCCAAAGTCTTCAGAACACATCCAGGTAAAGAGCAACGATTCATACATTCTACGGATAAATACAAAATTTCGGCTCCACTTCAAGTCACCTAATGCCAATAAAATGTACATGTTTAACAATTGTATTCATCGAATTTGTTTTTTCCTACTGTATATGGCGTGGATTTTAATGTTCTCATTTTATTTTCTGAAAAACAATTTTTTTACGAATACAGTATAAGAATCAGGGGTTAACATTTTCTTTATTCGTTAATTGCTTCTGACTACTGACTGGTCTTAATTAAAAATGTTAATCAATGGCTCAAAAGAAGGAGCAATAATTATTTTTCCAGAGTGCTTAACTTATATCTTAAGGAATATTAATTGTTTTTAACGCCTCATTTTAAATTGATTACTTCCTCAAACAATTTGGAAGCGAGAATAAAATATTTGAATTATAAACGTGATTTAGCTGCTGGAAGATTATATCTATAAATACATAATTAGGTATTTAAAGTATCTATCTTACGATCCGCTATCTTGTGTATAAATTATTTTCCATTTTCTTTATTTACAATTTTACAAATTCGTTTGAAAGATACAAATCTAGCTTGGCTGCAGTAAACAATTTTGGTTCAACGTTTTAGTTCTAGTACACAATTATAAGGCCAACGCTTTTTGTATACTATAAACTGGTTTTGCCCCACAAATTGTTGTTGTTAAACACCCTTTCATTCGCTGAAGTAAAACAATTGTTTTGGCAAATAATTTATTAATTTGAATTAGTTTTAATCATTTTTTTCCTAGAATAGCATCATTCACTTTCACGAAGTTTATTTAACGTATAATGAAGCTGCAATTGAAACAGGAAGTAGTAGTATATTATAAAACAATTGTATCTGAGCTGATAAATATAACTTTTAAATGTAATCACCGCATTGTAATTTATTTGCTTAGTTTGATTAACCAAAAGTTTATAATTTTTATAAAATGAAACCCAATTGCTCTACTCAACAAAATCCGAACGATCCTATTTCAGTCCTTATGGTAAACTGAAGTTTACTTACACTTATCCAACTGTTCTTCGTCGTCAGGCTCTTCATAGAAACTTTCGTCCATTGCATTATCGTCATCCACCTTCCCAAAGTTCATGTTCTCCAAGTTTCTTAGCTCGACTTCCAATTCTTCGCGCCTAAATTCTATAAACACATCAGCTTCACTTTTGCTTTTGCTCAATAGTTTTTCCGTTCTAGGCGAATGCACTTTTGGCCTAAAGAACAGGTGTGGTTTCGTTTTTGTTCTGATATCATTTTTCGCATTTAGCATAGTTGCTTCCCAGACCTTGAAGTCCTTCATTCTGGCCATTTTGTACTCTAATCTGCGGATCTCGAATTGTTTTTTTTTCCTGTCCAAGAATAGTGTTTCACGCTGTTTCCTCAGCATCGCTCTTTCCTGCAGTTCCTGTTTTTCCACCTTCCTATCGATCTCAGCTTTTTTATCCTCCTTGCTCTTCAGGCGCGATTCCTCCTGACAGAACTTTTGTAGGGTTCCCAGCAGCGATCCGAACATCCGGCGATTTCTGGCTCTCGACTCGGAGTCTGTACCCTGTGCCTCGACGATCTCCTTTTTGGTTGGCATCTCCCGGATGACCCGGGAGTTAATCCTCGGCGGCCGACTCTCGTTCTCTTCGATGGGGAAACGGGGAATCGGGTTCTTGCTTTCGTACATTCGCCGCTTGTCTTTAAAGAGACCACCGGGTGCATTTCGAGGAAACGGTCGGTCACCATTGTGGTCGTTCTTCTTGCCATCTTGGGTGTATTTAAATTTTTCCGATCTGAAATTTAGTGAAATAGCCATTAATTAAGTTTAGCACAAGTTGGGTTGATGAGTACCTCTGCAGGGAATCCTTGGGGACGCGACCAGCAATGCGGCGAATGTTTTCATTTAGGATCACCAGCGACTGCTTGGCCGAGTTAAGTTTTTGCTCCAAGTCGTCCACTGTCGATAGACCAGAGTCATTCACCATTATTTCCACGTATCAGTTATTTTTTGTTTTATTAATTATTTTATTTAAATCGGTACAATTAGATGCTCATAAAAGTAAAAAACAAGACTTAGAGATGGGAGTTAACTAGTGCTGGCCGAACATCGATGGTACTGCTACTATCGATTCGGCGTGACGGGCCATCGATTGTTTTATACTTTATTACGGAAAAAGACCGTTACATACATTTACTAATCTTATATTTTCCAAATACAAAATAATCTGAAATACTATTGCTCGAATAAAATACCAAAAGTTTGTTGTGGGAATCCCCTATTTTTGAAAAAATAATATGATACGTATGATATCAATTTAACTATAAAATGCATTTGTATTTAAAAGTAATGACATGTTGATAGCGTAAGTTTATACCAATGTATTTATGATTACCGAAAGTAACTGACTCAGGACATCTTTCAAGTCTCATGCACCTTGACGTAACCCCACTGAACCACTCGTCCGCCCGAAAGTATCTGTACTCGCAGATGAAATGAAACTAGATACCTTGGGCGGACTTCGTAGGTTTCAGTTTCTTTGTCCGGCAAAAAGGATAAGACGTTCATCGGAGCGAGAGGAGTCGAGAGAACCATTGCAGCTGTCCGTCCCGAGAGCTTTCACAGTATATGTACTTTCGCGTACATTAAAAGGTCGGACCTGCACGCCTCCGTGACTTTTCAACTTGTTTTTAAAATAGAATACAATGGTCAGCGGGCTTTAGTGGTGTTCATGTGGATGGTCAAGCCCCCACAAGGACATCTAAAATAAGGGTTAATATCAAATTGAGTGCTGGATAAAGTTTTGACGTCGACCAATTACACATCATATTTAGAGAAAAGAAGGACGATTATATTGAGCGAGACAAGCGGATGCACGTACATTCACATGTACAAAGGTCATAGTTGCAATGTTTACATCAAAAGCTTCCTGCGGAGCGCATGCGCCCGCCGGAGGAGCTTTTTAGCCCAGGTTTGCAGGTGTAGTGCGATGGAATTTCGACGTGTTAGTTTCGCATCGCGGCTAGAAAAGTAATATAACTTTCTGCCAGTGCTCGTTATGTTCCACCTTGGTTTTTATTAACAAAACCTATTAGACCGAGTATGACTTAATACAATTATGTTGAGCGAAACCCCACTCAATATCCTTGTGAATGTGCGCATATGAAAATAAGCAATAGTAAAGTGTATCCTGGAATTTTTGGCAAACATATACAAGTGCATACGAAAAGACATACACGCATACATACATACATACTTGTTCGTTAAATAAAATCAAATCGGTGACCATTTAAGTAATCTGCAATATATTATTAACCAGTTTTCAGTGCCAAACGAAATACCATTCAAGTATCCCCGCAAATATCCTTCAACTTAGGTATACCGTGTTCGCAACTACTGCAAAATATATAAACCTATGTGTTATACATACAATGTTATATCCCGTGTAGATGTGTAATTGAGTGCTCGTGCACAAGTGTTGGTGTGCTCATCTTCCGTGAAAACTCAGATGATAAAATGTAACTTCTAACCAATTAGATAGGAAAGCCATTAAGTCGATGTAATCAACAACTAACCAGTGCTATTCCAATAATTATACAACATGGAGTTACTGCTGCTGTTTATGCTAGCACTTCAACTTATAGAGTCCAGCATCGGGAGTAAAGATGGTAAGTTAAACGTGTATCTTGAATGTTCAGAAAGGTTAAGAAAACTATTTTCAAAAGTGTGCATGCTTATTTACCTAAAAATAAAATGGGCCCACCGTTTTTAATCATACCTAATAATATCTATCTTGTTTAGCAGTGTAAAATGATAACCGGCTAAGGCCATGTGATATATGTATGTATAGACATATTTTCGCCTTGGCTAAAAATAGGTTAAAAATCTAAAATACTTAGCTTAATATAAACAGCTGAAAATAAAAACGAATTAAATCATAATTTTTCCAGTACCAATTCACCAAATTGAATCCATAGTTGGTGAAAATATTTATCTTCCGTGTAATGTAACGACTTATGATGGCGATGAGCCTGTGTTGGTTCTGTGGTACCGCGATGATAAGGGTACTCCCATTTACAGGTAAATTAATAAAACGAATTAGTTTTCATTAAGTTTACTATTTACTACGTGACTGGCTTGTTACGAAACACTTTATCATCTTTAGCATTGACATTCGAGCGGGAGTATCCAAAGCACCAAAAAGATGGTCGGACGATTCTGTATTCGGGGATAGAGCATATTTTATATTTGACAAGGAACCGGGAAAACTGTCAATTCAGAATACGCAAGCATCCGACTCCGGAACTTATAGATGCCGAGTAGATTTCCTGAAAGCGCAGACCATAAACAGCCGCATTAGGCTCAATGTCATATGTGAGTAATTGACTTTGAAATCGCAACAGGAACCTATCATTATGGTTTCGCTCGTTATATGAGTTCCTTAAACAATCTGTGGCAGGATAATAATAGCATTGCATCCCTATAATTTCCCTAGCTCCACCCAAACAAGTTATTATTCGTGACAGCTCGAACGTGGAGCGTTCTACAGTTGTGGGACCATATAGCGAAGGCGACATCGTATCCCTGAAATGCCAAGTAATTGGAGGTATAAGTTCTTCACTTTCATTCAGAAATCAGAGCAAAAGTAACCCGATTCGATTTCATATTGTTCAATCAGGCTATCCAACGCCCACCATCAGTTGGTATCGCGATGGCATAGAAATGCCATGCGAATTGTCTCATTTGGCAGGAGGGAAAATTATAGAGTGCGAAATTACGCTACCATCTCTGGGTCGAGAGGATCTTAACTCCCGACTTACCTGCCGGGCACTGAGTCACCCCAGGGCACCCATTGTCGAAGCGGTGGTTCAAATCGATATGAACTGTAAGTTTTAAACTACGAGTATACGAGCTTAATCGTATATCACCTTTCAAATGTGTACAGGATTTAGGCAGGGTTCGGCGTACATGTAAACACTTTCTTTACTTTCAGTCGCCCCTTTAAATATCCGACTGTTGGGGGCACATCAGCCACTGTCTGCTGGACGCAGATACGATCTATTGTGCCAAAGTGCTGGCTCCAGGCCGCCGGCCGTAATTACTTGGTGGCAAAATGGCATACGGCTGGAGAAGACAACCGAAACAGTAAGTATCCTGCCATAATATACTGGCTGACATAGTTAAGGCGCTCAATTCAACTGTGTTTTGCAGACTTCGAGCGATGGAAACCAGACCACAAGTACTCTTTCAATCAGTCTAAGCAAATCTGATGAGGGAAAGTATTTATCATGCAAGGCCTACAACCATGCTGTTCCCTCCGAGCCCTTGGAAGATGGCTGGAAATTAGATATACAATGTAGGTTCTATTAAATCAGAATGGGTTTTAGCTTAAGCTAACAAGCGTTTGCTTTCCAGATGTCCCGGAGGCATACGTTCGTTTGGGAACATCTCTGGATCCAGGCACCCTGCGAGAAGGAACAGACGTGTACTTCGATTGTCTGGTGATGGCCCATCCAAATGTCTTTCGCATCGAATGGCGTCACAACGTGAGTTTAATCGCGCTATTCAAATGGTTCAAGATGTTTTAAAATGGTTTCCCATTCCCACAGGAACAACCTTTATCACACAATATATCACAGGGCGTCATAATTAGTAACCACTCCTTGGTTCTGCAAGGTGTAACTAGGGCCACTGCCGGAAACTATTCCTGTGTGGGTTTCAATGCCGAAGGAGAAGGAATCAGTGCGCCCTTTGCACTAAACATACTCTGTAAGTTGCTCTATCAAAGTTAAGTTTTCGTAATCATGGAAAAACTCGAGCTGCTTTCTGGGATTTCATGAAAATATAATTTATATCCTGCTGACACACTCGTACCCTAAAATACCAATCACAGGAGCATTTTCCTGTTTGTTTACCCTATTTTTTCCGCTCTTCTTTTGGCTTTAAGAGGTAATTAATGTTTTTATGTTCTGCTTTTATGCTCGCGTTTTATAGACGCTCCCACGTGTGCCCAGAATCAGAAGAAGGTGTACGGCATAGCCAAGCAGGAGGATGCAAAGGTCATGTGCACCGTGGATGCCAATCCGCGAGAGGTCGAATTCAGCTGGACATTCAATAATTCGGCGGAAAGTATTGATGTCGCCACAAATCATATTATTCGCTCGGGTAACTGTTGCCATTCCTAGAATGATTACCTTTATCTAACTTGCTTTATAATTTTATTATTCAGGTACCACCTCCATTGTAACGTACACACCCATTACTGAACTGGATTATGGAACGCTTTTGTGTCTGGCATCAAATAAAATTGGCAAACAGCGAGTACCATGTGTCTTCCATATAATCGCCGCAGGTGCGTACTGCCAAACACTGTGAAAAAAGCTTTATTATTATTATGTATGATTATTTTAAGGTCGACCGGAAAAAGTACATAATTGTACGGTGAACAATATATCTATGACATCCTTGACGGTCACTTGTAGTGATGGTTTCAACGGCGGGTTGCCCCAAAATTTTAATTTAGAACTGCTGGACTCTTTCACACAAGTAAGACACTAGCATTTTACTGTTAATTACTTTTGTTTTATTAAGCAAAATAATATTTTGTGTTCCAGGAAATTAAAGCAAACATAACATCGACGATTCCCAAGTTTACGGTGCCTGGCTTGAGTCCGGGAAGTATATATAGGCTAAATATTTACGCGTTCAACACGAAGGGTCGATCCGATCCAGCTATAGTCAATGCGGCCATGCTGCGAATGCCCGAGAAGCAACTAACCTCGGAACAGAGTGAGTCCTTTATATCTCATCCTGATCCTTGAAGTTATACAACCACATATGACTCTTTACCCATTAGCCCACAATCTTCGGGCAGAGCTGCTATTTTCGCCAGTGATGTCCCTAACAATTGGCCTAACCCTCGCCGTGCTGGTCGCAGTTTTGGCCATCATTCTGGCACTTCGAATACCCTGCACCGCTTCATCGAGACGGCGTCAAAAGGAACTCTCCAACGAAAATATATCCAGAGATGAATCGCCAGGACCAAGCGACAAGAGTTCCGGCAGCAAGGAAGTAGACGATTGCGACGAAAAGAATCCGGATGTGGTACCTGAATCCATTGAACCTGATGAGCAGGTGGGCCTACACTACTTCATATACTAGATATAATGTGCTTAAGTACCTTGACCATTGCTACTCTAAATATTCTTGTTCAGGTCGAGAGTATCAGGAAAAGGCAGCAGATATCCACCATTGATACCAACCGCAGTCCCAACCGAGGAATTTTCGTGAATGAGCAGCAGCATCTGACAGCAGCCGAGATTTCCCTGCGCGCCTCCCATGGAATTGGTTACTGCACCCTGAGGAGTGGCATGCACGCCCAGGCCCAGAGTTCAGTGGGCGAAATATCAATAGTGAGTAAACCATATAGATAGTCCTTGAGTACCTCCTGTATCCCTGTACTGTGACCCTTTTACTTGGCCTAAAACCCCACACAGAACGTAACGCCACACGTGTACTCCAACTCGATCTCGCAATGCACTCTGCCACGTCAGTCATCGCAGAATGTGTGGAACAACTACAATTGCAACATCACCGGAGCGAGACCGACCTCCACGTTCCACCAGCTGACCTTTCCCCAGGGAAGGGTCAATGTCGGTGGCCACAATCCGGCGCAGCCACTGCATGGACACGCACCCTCGCCGTCGCAGGCATCCAATAGCTCCATGGCCTCGTCGACGAACACATTGCCCCAGCCACATCCACATGGCCGAACCATCGCCATGCACCACATGAACCAGGCCCAGTGTGGCAGAGTCTGCATCGGAATCGCCAGCGATGGCATCCACACCGCCGAGCAGAACCTTTCCGACGACGAGGTCACCGTCCAAACTCCATTAATGATAAAGCGCGACAGCACCGTATGACTATAGAAATTCCACAGGGTATTCGATACGCCCCTGTGATTAGGATTTACAATTTTCTGTATTCTGCATTTCGAACTCAATAGAATAAACTTTTTATACCACTTTATTATCGAAAACAATATTCTGGAGAGATCAATTATTTTCGGCCAAATATGAAGTGTTAGTTTTAAACGTTGTTAATTATAAGTTATACGACATCAATATCCAATGAAATAACTAATAGGTTTTAAATTGTGGACTTGTGGCCAATGCAAATACTTTTACTGCAGTTTTTAAAAATCCTAGACTATGTACTGGCATCAGATCAGACGAATTTATAGACTGGGTTTTTCGACACTATTGATTTATTATTGGTTTTATTTCTGAAGCAATGATGTAAAAATGCGTTTTTTATTTTCGCATTATTAAGTCTTATTGAGTATTTCAGAATATGCATAAGGATAATTCAAAATGTATGCGGTGACTCATGTGCGGCCATTGTTTTTGTTGAATTAAGTGAAAAGACTTTGAAAAATGTTTGTTAATACTTGTGTTTGCGTACCCAATGATTATGTAACTGCAACTAAAACCCTAAGCAACTATAGTGAAATCGAGTAAAACCCAAACAATTTGTTGTATGTTTTTCTAAAAAGAACAAAAACAAATGCACCAGAGAATAGGTTTAGTCAAATGAAATTTGACGAAACGATTGCTTCCTTCTATTGAAGCCAATGCAGCTTTTTTGATACATTCGTGATGATGAATAACTTTGAAATAACTTGCTCAAATATATACTAATCCAGTGTAACGAAAGAAGAAATAAAATGCCCATTTTTTTCTTACAACGCTGGCCGGCATTTATTTTGAAATTTTTAATTTTCTACTGGTCGAACTTACATAAAACTTATATTTAAAAATACCATATATATTAGGAACTTAGCGTAAAATTACTGTGAGCAGTATTATAATATCTAAGTTATAAATAAAAATAAATTAAAAGTAAATGGTTGTTTAATTCAAAACGTTTGTTTTATCATTTCATTTCACTCTGGAGATTATTCATCTAAATATTTTATATGATTTCTGTGTTTGTTTTACATATGTTTTGTTTGTTCTTATCACAAAAACATTCATTTTAGGTATAATTACTCATTGCAGTTTGGCACATGACAAATAATTAAGGGCTTTTAGTTTTTATTTTATGGAACAATTATTTGAAAAGTGCCTTGTTTTGTCATTTTGTTTTTTTTCCTGGGTGTGTCCGATTGAAATCGTAAGTGGCGTCCATATTCCTAATATGTCAGCGAATAATTGGCTAAGTATCCAGCAAAAGAAATGCCATGTTTGGCCCCACCTCGTCAATTTCTTCTGTTTATGCTGATTTCCTATTGCAATTTCAAAAATAAATATAGGGTATGTTGGCATTATCATATGCGTATTTGTGTTAAAATTAAGTGACAATATTTTTTTGCATCTGAAATATGATTTGCTTGTCAAGAAGAAACTTTTCTCCAATAAATAATCAATCTTAAATTGTGTCAACAACTTACAGCTGCGTGGGGAAAATGGAGCAATGTGAATTCTATCCATCCATAAACACATGAGAAGGAAAACAAAATTCGATCAAGAGGCGACTGGCTGGGTTGGGTATGGATCGTCACTTAAGTCGATGAACGCGATGAACTTCCACATATAGCATATAGCATATAGCATATAGCATATGGCATATGGCATGTAGTATGCCGCACACTGATGTCTTGGGGGCTTATAAAAGAACGCGTATCGCCAAGTTTCGGTTAGTTGACTCCCAGCTGTGTCGCATCACAGACAAGTGCTAGGATTTTCGTAATTACATCTGCTTTCTTTAAGTTCAGCAACAACTTCTCATCATCATGGTAAGAATAATAACCACTGCCAAGGATTTAACTGGATTTTTGGAGCTTCGAGGACTGCGAAGATCTACGGATCCTTTAAAGTCTTCCGAATATACGATTAATGCCATATGGTGTACAAGACATGAGTCACATTAGTAGAAACTTTCTTCCAGAGGGAATGCATTTCGGTTCACATTGGCCAAGCTGGCGTCCAGATCGGCAATGCCTGCTGGGAGCTCTACTGCTTGGAGCACGGCATCCAGCCCGATGGCCACATGCCCTCCGATAAAACCGTGGGCGGTGGCGACGACTCCTTCAGCACCTTCTTCAGCGAGACTGGCGCTGGCAAGCATGTGCCCCGTGCCGTGTTCGTGGATCTGGAGCCCACTGTGGTGGATGAGGTGCGGACAGGAACCTACCGACAGCTGTTCCATCCGGAGCAACTGATCACCGGCAAGGAGGATGCGGCCAACAACTATGCCCGTGGCCACTACACCATCGGAAAGGAAATCGTCGACGTGGTTCTGGACAGGATTCGCAAGTTGGCGGATCAGTGCACGGGTCTGCAGGGATTCCTGGTCTTCCACTCTTTCGGCGGCGGCACTGGCTCTGGATTTACCTCGCTGCTGATGGAGCGCCTTTCCGTCGACTATGGAAAGAAGTCAAAGCTGGAGTTCTCCATCTACCCAGCACCACAAGTAAGTTCACCTAAGATGAAAATAATATACGCCATTTCCCTTTAAAGATATATACTAATTGATAAAGCCGTATTAAGCCAATTAACTTTATTAATTATAGACATGGGAAATTAGTCTTCGAAAGATAATTTAATAATGGATTTGAAACTTCCTGTCAGGTGTCCACAGCTGTGGTCGAGCCGTACAACTCGATCTTGACCACCCACACAACGCTGGAGCACTCGGATTGTGCGTTTATGGTTGACAACGAGGCAATCTACGACATCTGCCGCCGCAACTTGGATATCGAGCGACCCACCTACATGAACCTCAATCGCCTAATTGGCCAGATCGTTTCCTCCATTACGGCCTCGTTGCGCTTCGATGGCGCCCTGAATGTGGATCTGACCGAGTTCCAGACCAATTTGGTGCCCTACCCACGCATCCATTTCCCGCTGGCGACATACGCACCCGTCATTTCCGTGGAGAAGGCCTACCACGAGCAGCTGACCGTGGCCGAGATCACCAATGCCTGCTTCGAGCCCGCCAACCAGATGGTCAAGTGTGATCCACGTCGTGGCAAGTACATGGCCTGCTGCATGCTCTACCGAGGCGATGTGGTGCCCAAGGATGTGAACGCAGCCATTGCCACCATCAAGACCAAGCGCTCCATTCAGTTCGTGGACTGGTGTCCCACGGGCTTCAAGGTGGGCATTAACTATCAGCCACCCACCGTTGTTCCTGGCGGGGATCTGGCCAAGGTGCAGCGCGCCGTCTGCATGCTGTCCAATACCACAGCCATTGCCGAGGCCTGGGCCCGTCTGGATCACAAGTTCGATCTGATGTACGCCAAGAGGGCCTTCGTCCACTGGTACGTGGGTGAGGGCATGGAGGAGGGCGAGTTCGCCGAGGCTCGCGAGGATCTCGCTGCCCTCGAGAAGGATTACGAGGAGGTGGGCATCGACTCCACCACCGAGCTGGGCGAGGATGAGGAATACTAAGCTTTTCGAGAACGTTATCAACAATGATCCTACAAGCTCTATAAACATCACTTTGATTCTACCATATACCAATGCATAAACTTTCGCAATTAAACAGTTTAACACAAGTGTTCAAAATTGCTTATTTAATTGGAAGATACATTTTTTAATGGAATTCTATTATACATTTATTTTTTTTTAATTTTTTATATGTTATGATGTTGTAGAAACTAAAAAAATGAGAAGTGTCCCAAGGCTGGAGTTCTAAACTTCATAACTCAACTTATCTTCACTGGATTTAGACTTGGCACACCTCTAAATGTTTCTGGCGCAATTCTCTAAAAATCTGCATTCAAATTAAAAAAAAAATTTTTTTTTATTTTTTTGTCATTTTTCTGATGTATGATGTAGAAATTCGAAAAAATTAAGAACTGTTCCAGGGCTGAAGTTCTAAACTCCATAACTCAACTTATCTTAGTCTGATTTTGAAGTGGCATTCCTCTAAATGTTTCTGGAGCAATTCTCTAAAAATCTGCATTCAAATTTAAAATTTTATTTTTTTTGAATTTTTTTGTAATATTTTTGTTGTAGAAATTCAAAAAAATTTTAAAATGTCCCAAGGCTGATGTTCCAAACTCAATAACTCCACTTATCTTAATCGGATTTTGAAGTGGCATACCTGTAAATGTTTCTGGTGCAATTCTCTAAAAATCTGCATTTAAATTTAGAAAATCATTTCTTTCTATTTTTTTTGATGTTATGATGTAGAAATTCAAAAAATTAAGAAATGTCCCAAGGCTGAAAGCTCTAAACTCCATAACTCAAATTATTTTAATCCGATTTTGAAGTAGAGTAACTCTTATGTTTCTGGCGCAATACTAATTTAATTTTTTTGTAATTATACCCGTTACTCGTAGAGTAAAAGTGTAGACTAGATTCGTTGAAAAGTATGTAACATATATGTTTGTATGTAATGTAATATATATTCTTGATCAGGATCAATTAGCAGAGTTGAACTGGCCATGTCCGTCTGTCCGTCCGTCTGTCCGAATGAACGCCTCGATCTCAGGAACTACAAAAACTAGAATGTTGAGATTAAGCATGCAGCTTCCAGAGACATCGACGCAGCGCAAGTCTGTTTCCAAGTGTTGCCACGCCCACAAGCCGCACAAAACTAAGTTTTTTTTTCTTTTTATTACTTTTTCCCTAATTTCTACCGATATTCCAGAAAATGTTGAAATTTCTCGTTTGCACTTCCACTAGCTAAGTAACGGGTATCTGATAGTCGAGGAACTCGACTATAGCATTATATCTTGTTATTAAAATCGTTATGTGTAATGAGGCCTTAAGTTGCATTTCTAAACGCATGCGCAAGAATGTGTACATATATTTTTCGCAAGTTCAGTAGTCGAAGACGTACCTTTTCAGGAGTAGCAGCGAAAACTATTCTTAAGATAGTTTTTAAGTTTAAATTCATATTAGATAATTGTGAAAAATTGCATTAATTATTTCGCCCGTTATTAAATATAATATTGTTCTTTGGAACATCAGTGAATGTTATTTAATTGTAAATGCACATGCAAAATTGCATTCTCCTTTGTCTGCAAATTTGTATGTGCATGTATGTACTCCCAAAACTGAAGTCTAGTCTGATAAGTTAATTAAGATATTCTTCTGTAAGCTATGCAGGACAACTTTTTTTTAAATAGTTCCTGTTTAGACGGTACTTGCACACAAAGTTTTGGATATGTATACAGATGAAATATGAATATTTTATTGACCCATCTACCCCTTTTGAATAATCAATGCCCTTAACGAATACAGACAATGCAAGCCATCGACCATACACATTATACACATTATATTAATATTTATTTGCCTTTACACAAACCTTTTATGTATAACAAATATGATACCAATTTTTCAGGATCAACGAATGTGATGAAAAAATTATATCTCTTTTATATTTTTCGCCCTTTCATATAAAAACATTTAATACTTAATATGTACTTTACAATTTATATATAATCTTATTTCAGCTCCTTACAATGACATGACAATATACTGTTTCATTACAGGAAATTTAGTAAACAGATCGGGAGATGGTCTCATCCGCAAAATTCTTATACTCCTCCATCCAAGTTCATTCTTAATCTTATACACCTGCCTATTTGTCCGTCCGTGTGTCCGTCTGTTCGTCTGACCGTTTGCCTATCCCCGTTCGTAATCAAATTGATGTGGTTTTATCCTCCTTCTGAAATAATAATCTTTTAACATAAATAAATATTATAAAAGCTTTCCACTACAAGTTTAATCTTTATATTTGCAGATTACCTACACATGCAATATCTGATGACGTTGCATCTATATTCTTACATATTTAAAATTAAATCAAACATTTAAAGAATGTTTAATTTAATTTACACTCAATTCATTTGGTATGGGGCGAAGATTTTTAGTTGGGCTACTAACATTTTGTTTTACAGGTATTACAAATAATTTAGACTCGTCAAGTTGGTAAAAATTCTTCGAATTTAGAGAAAGTAGAATCTCAATGATATTAAGAGACAAATTGGGCGGTAGGTGAGTTAGGTTTAAGTAACTCGTAAATTCGGGAAGTGAAATAGTAAGACAAATTAAATTACATGCTAAAAAATATGATAGTTATAGAAATGACACCTAATGACCCAACTTTTGAAGACCTTCAGACCTAAAAGAGATTATTTCTGTGTAATTGCATATATACTCGATTGTTTTTTTTTTGCAACACAATGCCCATCTTTAGGATGATTATAAATTTCAGCTTTGAAAACATGCATCGGATACACGACGACGAGTATTCTGAGGATGCTAAGGAATCGGACTTCAAGGGCTCAATTCAGAAGGAGATATCAGTCAAGTCGCGACACCAAATTTCCATTCCAGATATATGCTCAGATGCTGTTAAGAACAACTGTTTTCCGCCGACGGGCTTTCTGAATAACTCGATCGCCTTCGCCTCACACGTGGTTAAGTGCAGTTCTCCGGCCTCAAGCATCGATGAATCCTCATCGGCGGCCCAGCACGAGCCCAATCCCCACATGCACATACAGGGTCAGCATATGATGGCACCCGTTCCCGATCTGGGCTTCTACAATGTTCCCGAGTTCATTTCCGAGCAGGAGAAGCTCATGTTCTCCGACGCGGAAAGGTTCTTGAGGTCGAAAGATAATGAGGTGTGCAACAATGATTTCAGCTATATGCACGATGAGTTCGCCATGCGAAAGTACTATCATCCTCTATTTGCTCATGGCATATGCCGCTGGCCCGGTTGCGAAATGGATTTGGAGGATATCACATCGTTTGTCAAGTAGGTGACACACAATTAGAGGTATGAAATGATTATATCGGTTTTGGTAACCAATACTAGGCATCTGAATACTGAACATGGATTGGACGATCGATCAACCGCCCAGGCACGGGTTCAAATGCAAGTTGTCTCCCAGCTGGAATCCCACCTGCAAAAGGAACGAGATCGCTTGCAGGCTATGATGCATCACTTGTATTTGTCCAAGCAGCTTTTATCACCCACCAAAATCGATAGGAAGGTAAGTCCCTTTAATGTAAAACATAGTAAGTAATAATATGTTGAAAATCTATAAAAACAAGGACGTGCCCGGTAGAGAAGGAAAGTTTTGCCGGAGTCCGCTTACAGTGAATAGCATAGGTCGACCCATCCGCCAAACAAATTCACCCAGTCCTCTGAATCTTCCAATGGTTAATTCCACCAACCTATGCTCGATCAAAAAGAGAAACCACGACAAAAATACATTTTCAATAAATGGCGGTAAGTGTAGGAAATTCTTGCATTCACTATCACTATAAAGAATAATTTATTTGGCTTTAGGCTTACCCTATATGCTGGAAAGAGCCGGGCTTGATGTGCAACAGGGTAAGTAAACTATGTAGACTGATTATCCTGAAGACTTCTTGTCTTGTGCTACTGGAAGACATATAATAAGAATTTAAATTTTCAGAGATCCACCGAAACAGAGAGTTTTATAAGAATGCTGATGTACGACCGCCTTTTACTTATGCTTCCCTCATAAGACAGGTAATTTTAAAAGCCTATATATATGGCTCTCTTGTCTTATATTGCATTACTTTCTTTTATATGTTTAAAGGCTATAATTGACTCCCCTGACAAGCAGCTAACCCTTAACGAAATCTACAACTGGTTCCAAAACACATTTTGCTACTTCCGTCGCAACGCAGCTACGTGGAAGGTAAAATGCCCTATTCCGAACTTTTTTTTTTCTATATTACCTATATATTTATGCATCATAATTTGTATTTAAATAATTATATTTGTTTATATATGATATGATATCTATGATATGATATTACCATTTGTCCGTCCGTTTAATGTCCGTCCGTTTAATGTCCGTCCGTCCGATTGACGTTGACAGCTTGTCTGCTGCATTAGTATACATACAGCTTTTCCACATTTCCCAATATTTTGCCAATACTTTAGGGTATAATGAATGTAAATACAAGTTAAGGTACTTGAATGATATCTGACAAGGTAAGCTATACAGGTATTCCCCTATTTTATTCCATTTCCTAAATATATATCTTAAGATAATATATTAAACGCTAATGCATATGCTAACTGATAATGTATACCATTAGAACGCAGTTCGGCACAATCTGTCCCTTCATAAGTGCTTTATGCGGGTTGAGAATGTGAAAGGAGCAGTTTGGACTGTCGATGAGATTGAGTTTTACAAAAGACGACCGCAGCGCACTGCTGGCATTGGTAACAACCTCACTGGTGCTACCAATTCGCCGGACACTAACTATTTTGTAGCCATGAACATTGGGTATGTGGGTCTTAAATAGTTTACTACTCAATTTGCTCCAAACTCCTTCCATTTTGCTCTGTTCGTAAATATATGTATGCCATTGAATGCATGCTCTTATATCGAAATGATATAATATGACAATATACGATCTTTTTACAGCACATATTGTAAACAGTGATTCCAATCTCTTAGTGGTAAATCCCAAAATGATGTCCGTCTGCTTATCGGTCTGTATGTCCGTGCGGGAATTTAGCTTGTGAAGATGATCCAGGTTTTCGTTAATAAAGGATAAAGGAACAAAATGCTGCAATGAAAATAAGAAGACCGAAGACAATTGAACTAACCATAATATCTCAATGAACTCTTTCTTCCTTTCCCGATAATGCATATTCCTGTTTCCAACTCTTGATGGGGCTCTTGTTTTGTCCAACAAATCATAAAGAATGCGATTCGTACGAACCTTTCCTTGCACAAGTGCTTTGTACGTTATGAAGATGACTTTGGCTCGTTTTGGATGGTCGACGATAATGAGTTTGTCAAAAGGCGGCACTTGTCGAGAGGGAGACCCCGGAAATATGAACCGTCCTCCTCCCCAAATTCATGCCAATCCGCCAATGGTGTGCCCACTGATAAGAATCCTTGCGACAATTGTACGCAACATTGCACTGGTTTGCCCCCGGGGGCTGATAATCCTTTAGATTCCAATAATCCAAATGATTTAGGCAGAATCGGTTGTCTTCCTTTTTGCGGTAGTGATGGTTTAAGTAAGACGTCTAAGGACTATAGTAATATGGATTCGGGTATGGTCGAAAGTAACAGCCATTTGGCAATGGATGAATACTCTACAAATATGTACGAAAGCAGTGCCAATGAGCACAATCGATAAATATATCATTAACTATACATATTTAGATGCATTGTCGAGTAATCTACGTTTGGTAAGAAGGTTCGGATTCGGAAATTATATCTGTACATACACATGGTTCTGTATAATTTCCGTAATAGAAATAATTTTAAAATAAATTACACTAATGCTATAAAATAAATGAGAAAAACTGCGTTAAATTATTCAAGCAAAATTAATCTGTTTAAATTTGCTTTAATAACTCCACATAAAACATGACTTTAATATATATGCAATATTTTTATTTTTCAGCGAGAAAGCCTTTTAAAGTTACAGCTTTTTTAATTATTACGAAACTTTTTTAAAAATCTACCTTTTAAAAGAAATTACTTTCAGATATACCCTCTGATAACAAACCTAAGCTTGGCCGCTTCAGATTTGGGAACTCCTTAATAAATTTATATGCTTTTCTGCTGACATATCTGAACACTTCCATTTAATTTTAGATCTTTAACAAAAAAAAGTGACCAGAATAAATTTCACATATTTACAACAAAATGAAATAAGTCTCTTTTATTTCTAGTTCTTAAGCAAACGGTTTATAGTGTTTGATCTTATGCGATAAAAACTGATAAATCAACTTTTAAGAATTTTGACAATTTTTATCCAAGTTATCTACCATCTTATCATTTATAAACCATATTTAGTATATTTCAGTATATTTTATTGGGGAACTTTTGGATTGCGATTGCTTAAGATACAACTATCGTTTTCATTAAATTAAGTTTTTTAATGGATTAGATTAATAAATATATAAATGTATTGTAGCTACTGCCAATAAGAGTTCAGTTTTTGTTTTCTTATCAATTTGTTTCAAAATGTTATCGATTATTCAGAAATGTATCGATACCGTCCAATTTTCCGGCAGCCATCGATATTATCGGGCAGGCATCGCTTTTCCTCCCAGCTCTATCCACTACGGTCACTCTGAAAGTCTATCAACGTTTTGTGACATGAAAATTCAACGAGGACACTGTGTACATGAGTAGTTGAAAAATTAAAATGGTTTCCATGCAATTTGTTTTGCAACCGCTTCCGGGCTCGGACGATCAGTTTATTGAAAGGTAAATATAATCCTCGCGCTCCGCAATCTCGCACATGTGAACGCGGAATTTCGTGTGATTGTGTACGTACGGCTGCATGTATTTGTTATGTGAAAATATGTAGGTACGCAGGTATATGTATACGCAGGAAGATATGTACATGATCATTAACGCAAAATGCGAGCACAGACACTGGCGGATTTACCTCTTCTAGTTCCATCCGCGCGGTTCTGTAAACATTAGCCTCAGAACTTGCGAAATGCACTTGCGATTCCCACTTTTCGTCGACAATTAATTTTCTTACCATTTGCATATGTGTGTGTGTGCGAATGTGTGGGACATGTGAACGTTTGCATGTGTGCGTGCATGTGCATACATGCTGATTAATTTGTTCATATTTAACTATTTGTTCTGAGCAAACTATTGAAATGTTTATATTATAAGCTTCTCGAAAGGAGCTTGCCGAAGTCCATGCTTCCGTCTAAAATACATTGCAGCCAACATGCTTTTACAAGCACGACTTGAACATTATGTTTCGCTGAAAGCCAGTCTTCCAGCACATGGCATCAAAACGTTGAGTGTTTTCCATAACCCATAAACCTTAATCGCCAAGAAATCGAAACACCGGCTCTTTTTTTCTTCCTTGGTGATGTACACTTTTCATAGAAGCTGCAAATTTTCCAGCTGTCAATCATAAATAGTCTGGCAAGGCCAAAAATCATCCAGCAAATGCACCCTACAATTAGGAGATTCAGAACATGCATCGACTTGGTTGGCAGTCATATACAAGTTTTATTCTAAATCCATTTTATCCTATTTTAGGATTCGTGAAGTGTCGGAAAAGGTGAACCGATTTGGTTATGGCAGCCATCGCATATTCGAGCAGTTGAAAATTCCAGTGAGAGAAGTGGTGATTGGTCCAGCGCACATTGGAGTTTTGCTGGAGGATGGCAAGGCGTTCCGCGTGTCCTTTTCTATAAACTCGGAGAAACTTGACTTGACCAAATCAGATGCAAAATGGTAAGCTAAAATGCAAGTCTCTATCAGTTATATAGATTCTCATGCTTGTTTAATGCTGATTATTTAAAGTTCCACAAGTGGTGGCGGCGGAACGGCTAGTGCTTCGAAAGCCCCATCCTCATCCCGACCGATGGCCCGGTCCAGAGCACGCCTGCTGCGCGCAACAGGTCGCTCAAGTTCCACCGGACAGGGCTCCGGATCTCGCAGCACAGGGGTTATAATTGGAGGCAGTACATCGAGCCGACCATTAGTCACAGTTCCGGCCACATACGTGCCGGAGGAGCTCATATCCCAAGCGGAGGTGGTTTTACAGGGCAAGAGCAGAAATCTCATAATTAGAGAATTGCAGGTAAGTTCATCGATACAAAAACATCTTATTCGTCCAATAACATACACTTCCCTTGATAGCGCACCAACCTAGATGTTAACTTAGCTGTGAACAATTTGCTTTCTCGCGATGATGAAGAAGCGGAAGATACCGAAGAAGGTGCCGACAATTACGTGCCCGAAGACCTTATCTCTCTGCTGGATAATGGCTTTAGTGGAGATAACAACAGTGTCATCATAGATCCCTCAGATGGGCTTTTTTCGGAGGAGATATTTAGCAATTACTCCAGCATTCGAAAGTAAGTAACTTGAAACAAAACAAAAACAGCAACTTATTGTTTTACATTTTTACAGCTTGCTGTTTGACCGTATTCGTAGTGAACGCAGTAATGCCAACGCAAATGCAGCAGACAGTAACCAATCGACCCGCTCAACAACTGCAGGCGCACCTTTAACTGGTAGCAGCGGACTTCCAACTCAAATATCAGTTAATGCGGACCGTGAAGCCTTTAGCCGTTGGCGGGATCGTCAGTACTACGGACCACGTCGCTGGATAAGCAAAGACGACTATACCTGGGATAAGGATGCTGGTAAGTTGGTACAAAAAACAATAATTCTCTTGCTGCCCTGACACCTACTTCAATCATATAGATTCCAAGAAAAAGGAGCCATCCCCCATGTTGTCTCCCATTTGGATATCTGAAGAATTGCAGCCATGGCCAGAGAAAAGTTCTGTAAGGTTCAAGACCATAGGCGCTTTGTACTCGGAGTTTATTGCCTTGTCAGAGAGCGGAGATTTATACCAGTGGCGCTGGTCAGATGCAGAGCCTTATAAGTCGGAGGTAATGAATTATTCCTGATTTATTAAAAAAGTTTTAATTCAAATCTGTACTTATACTTTAATTGAATGTATCTTATTTTGCAGACTGACAATGTTTATCATCCCAAAACTGTTTCCCTCAACATAATTGAAAGAGTGGAGCTTATTTCAGCCAACTTTATTCGATGTTCCGTTGTTACAGAAACCAATCGAGTGGCAACTTGGATGGACGAGCAACTAGGTTACCTCGGCGCCAAGCTGGAGCACAATTGCTGCGCGTTTAACGAGTTTATATCGGACCCCATAACAAAGATTTACGTCTGCTCGCTATACACGGTTGTTAAGACCGATAGCAATAACATATATTGGTGGGGAGTCTTGCCATTTGATCAACGACGTTACTTGTGGGACAAATTCCGGACAAAGACCAAGAAACCTTTTAAGGTGGTTGCCACCGATATTAATGTGGGTGCTCAAGTGATAATGAAAAAGTGCCCCATCTATCAAGCTGGATCGATCGGCTTCACATGCTCCAATGGCGTCCCAAAGGTTGGACAGCTTTTGAATTCAGTCTGGAACTTCACTGATGTGTGTCGCATGAAAATCATAAATATTAATACAAGTTCCGGCGTGGACAAATCCCAAGCAGCTGGCATTAATCTCAATGCCCATGGAATTACCCCGGATAAGGACCTGCCAAAGTCCACGGCAATGCCCAGCACTGGAAGCAGTAAGAATGGACAATCCTTTTCAAACAGCAAAGAGTCGACTGATCGCATCGACATGCCACCGCCGCCGTCACCGGCATCCAGTACATGCAGCGACACCGGCAGCGTCACATCCCATAAGCGCACCAAACGAGCTACTACGAAAGAGGACTCCAATGCCCCCCAAGAAGGAAGAAAGGATGAGGAGCTGTGGGAATTAAAGGACGTTGTGTTTGTCGAGGACAAGGTGGGTCCAGTGGGCAAGGTGCTTAAGGTCGACGGCGACTTTGTTGCCGTTCGTTTTCCGGCAATAAATGCAGCAGCAGTTGCTGCTGCTGCTGCCGCAACAAGTTCCTCATCCAACGCAGCCTCCACATCCAAGGAAGAGGGGAAGGAGGACGACTGGCAGCAGTGTCGGCTGCTGCGACGCGAAGATGTCCAGATATTCCGCACTGCTATGTCTACCCGTGGCCCGGACTGGCTGCAAAAACAGCCAAAAAAGATTAACGTTGGTGCTGATGCAGCTGGCGCACAGCTACTCACCCTGGCCGTGGACTCGCGCGGCATTCATGTGATCAAGAAGGTGCTCGGCAAAATTCACTACAGCCTTTACAACCTGTATAACAGCAAGCAGGAGCAAAATTGCCTATTCCCCACAGACTGCGCCTCTTTTATTGGCTCTTCGCCCGGCAACATATTAATGACTTGCAACAACGACTGCAGCGGAAACAGCAGTACCATTGTGCTTCGCGATGGCAATGGCGCCCTTTATCCCTTGGCCAAGGATTGCCTTGGTTCGATCAAGGATCCGCAATGGTTCGATCTTCCTCCGGTGAAGTCCATCACTATGTCCACCATCTCCCTGCCGGCAATGCTTTCGGGCGTGAATTTGAAGTCAAAGGTGTGCATGACTGCTCTGCTCTTTGATACCCAAAAGCTTATGCCACACATCTTGAGGTGCGATGTCAAGAATAGCTTTGCTTCACTCAGCCGCTTGGAGAGGGAGGATCAAGCGGATACCGCTCTTGTCGTAGAAGAACGTTGCGATGGAGCACGAAACATATTCCACGCTTGCGTAATTATGTGCGCCCCATCGTCAAACAAGGACTCACCACCAGACTCTCCCAGCGGTGGCGTCGAGAAGAAGTCCCTAGCAGTGGGACTTACCGCGGCGCGCTCCATCCCAACTGTGTCGACAAGCGCTTACGTTAACAGCAACGCATTTGGAGCAAATGCGTCTTCAAACAATGAAAACTCCAGCTTTGCAACTATGAGTTCATCCGCTGCCGGCTCCGCCTCGTCGACGAGCAGGGATATGCGTACCAAACTGCGCGACATGATGATTCGCCTAACAAATAGCGATCTGGCTGAACAGTCTGGCAGCCAGCCAATGGCTACAAACAACGAGGACCATGCCTACATCCCCTGGCCAGCCGAGGCACCGGCGGCCAGCAATCTGAGCGCCAGCTCTTCGCAGAATGTCGCAGACAGCATTGAAGATTACATCTCGAAGAGCTCCTCCCAGAGTTCCATGCTCTCCAACATCAAGTTGGGGTCCCCCAACTACACCTTCGACCTGGCTCAGCGGCGGGAGCATGCTTTGACAATCCTTCAGCAGATGTGCGTAAGTCCGGCCCTTCGTCCGTACCTCTGCCATCTGCTGAGCACTAAGGATGCACAGGGTCAGACGCCGTTTATGCTCTCCGTTTCGTGTCGCGCCTACGAGGCAGGAATCATACTATTGAACACAATTCTAATGCTGTCCGAGCAGGATCCACAGCTAAAGGAGGCCATGATTTTCCCGACTGGTTCACCTGCGGATCAGTCGCCTCTGCATGTCATCTGCTACAATGACACCTGCTCCTTCACATGGACGGGAGCCGATCACATCAACCAGAACATTTTCGAGTGTAAGACATGCGGGCTTACTGGATCCTTGTGCTGCTGCACGGAGTGCGCGAGAGTCTGCCACAAAGGACACGACTGCAAGTTGAAGCGTACGGCCCCGACTGCATACTGTGATTGTTGGGAGAAATGCAAGTGTAAGGCTCTGATTGCTGGAAATCTCACGAAACGCTTCGCTCTGCTTTGCAAGCTAGTCTCCTGCACAGATTTGGTTACCAAGTTTAACTCCAAGGGTGAATCGATTCTTCTTTTCCTTATTCAAACGGTTGGACGTCAAATTGTAGAGCAGCGACAGTATCGCTTCAATGTAAGGGTTCGCAATGTTGGCACTGCTGCCGCCGGAGCAACCGGAAGCAGTGCAGTGATATCAAATCGCAAGACATCCCCGGCAGAAATAGATAGTGATATGCCGGACCATGATCTGGAGCCACCAAAGTTCGCTAGAAAAGCTTTGGAGAGACTGCTGATCGACTGGAACGCCGTGCGCTCCATGATCATGAGCGGTGCAGAGAGAAGCGATGTCCCAAATCCGGCAGGCAGTGCGTCAGAGAACTCCAATTCGGAAGGCTTCAATATGTTTATTCAGACGCAGCATGGATCCACGCTTCTCGACAAATTTACCCATAGTCTGATCGTAAAGTGCACCGGCGACCATTTAGACACTTTGCTCCTCACCCTGGTTCGCGAGCTGCAGAACGCAATCGTTGTCAATCGTTGCAAGGAGGCTGAAGAAGTAGCGCGTCGCTTCGTACGTTCCGTGGCACGCGTTTTCGTCATTTTCAACCTGGAAAAGCAGCCGAACCCGGAAAAGCGAAAGACGCACACATCGTGCAACAAATACGTTCAGAGCTGTATTAAAGTGTTCCAAACGCTCCACAAGATATCCATCGAGGAATTATGTGAGGTATCCGAAGCTCTGATCGCTCCAGTCCGACTGGGCGTTGTGCGGCCCACAGCTCCGTTTACGATGTCATCGTCGAATCTGGATGTACGTGTAAATATGACCAGTCTTTCTTTTAATTTATTGAGAAATACGAAATGAAGATTTATGACTTGTGACTAAGCAACACCTAGTTAATTGATCATTTTCAAATACTTTTAGAACTCTGACGATTTGTTCAGCGTTGATCCTTTGGCGCCCTCTAACGTAGAGTCTCCTTCCGAGCAAATACTTGGACACGATGCTGGAAACGATCAGAGCGCCAGTTTTAATATTCAACAAAACTACGATGTAGTTGCTATGGAAAGTGAGTATATTCCATAGATAGTTGTCAGAAATTGTGCAAAACATTATGAAATATATTTTAAAATCAGCTATACGCGACGCCTCCGAATCGGAAGAAGTTATAAATCGGGAAGCCAATTCCCACAGTCAAGACGATGAGTTAATAGAAAATCAACGAAATGAGGACGGCATGCAAGATGACGAGAGCGATAATGACTTTACTTTCAATGACGCTGAGACTGAGTCCGACTCCGATGACAACCAAAGCAATCAAGAGGTGCAGAGGAGCGTGCAAACAGGGGCAACAGTTGGATCGGAAAATGGTTAGTTACTTGAATTCTACTTGGTTTTCTATTTACATCAGTAAATATGTTTTCTTTCAGACATTGGCGTGCTCTTCCTAGAGGATGAATCAGGAGACTCTTCTGCCCAAGAAGAAGATGGTTCGGAGGATGGCGAGTCCGACGATCACTCCGATGAGTTCAATTTCAATGACCAGCAACTGGAGCGCCGTACTACCAACTCGAACGCTCGCAACGATCTGGCTCCTCAAACGATGCAATGGGCCATACGAGGACGTGACACCGCCCGCCCATCAATGAGGGTGACCACCGGGGGTAGTATGGTTTTTATTGACCCCATGGCTCTACGTCGCTCCACTGTACCGGCCAGCACTACAGTCACTACTCCATCGATTGAGCCACACACCATGGCGACAACGGCCAGCAATTTGGCACGGGCTTTCGGAATCACAATAAGACAGATATCCGAGCTTATATGCATTCTATCCTATAACATAGTAAATGACATCGAAACATCATTGAAAATTCAAAGCGATGAAGCAATTGCAGTCCAAGTAAGTACCGAAAAAATAGTTACGATAATTGCACGACATCATTGCAATTTGAATTTCAATTTTACAGGCGTTTGTGGAAAAGCGCTTGAAGGCTACGTGGGATTGGATGTTCACGGTAATGGACGGTACCGAAGCACAGCTAAAGTTCGGAGCTTACTTGACCAACTACACGGATCCCAACCATCCGCTGCATCCGCTCAACCTAAGTGCCCAGGCCTCGAGTAGCCAGACTCCGGCTCCTGCCACATCCTCATCCGTTAGTGGTGTAAATATAATGGGTAAGTACGACATTGTACTTGTCTTACAATTTGTATTAAGTTTTATTTTTAAAGGATCCAATTCACGCCGAGACTTCTTCACCTACTGTTTATCTCTGATGCGGTCCCACACTTCTGAGCACAGAGACGCCTTACCAGTGTTGGATATAACAGCCTTGCGCCATATTGCCTATGTGCTCGATGCCTTTGTTTACTATATGCGCAATGATTCAGGCTTCTATGATAAGCAAGATACCATTTCTGGCCGTATAAACAATTTGTCCCCCGTGGCTGAGAGCTATGATACGGACGACGAGTTAACTAATATGGAAGAGTTTAACGCCGATGCTCAGACGTCTACTAGCAGCATGCCTTCAGGAAGCCAGGGCACACGCCGACATGCATTCTTTGCGCGGTCTGAATCGACCTTAAGCTTGGGCTGCTCAGCGCCAGAAGGCTTTGATTTGCCACTGGATATGGCTATGCCTCTCGCCGATAAGCCGCACTTGCTGCAACCAAATTCTAAGCGTCAAGAACTCTTCGCAAACCTACCGCTTCTCGTGACCACGAATGCCAACAACAGCGCTCCCAATAATGGTGGCAGCATTTTTGATTATACTCCGACAAGACTGGGATTCTCGAATTCCTTAAAAAGGAACGAGCATGTTTATGAAACAGTCCAGGCCAAGCAGTCTATGGAGGTAATAATCAATATGGATACCAGTAAGACAGGTGATGGAAATGTAACTAATAAGGCTGAGGGCTCAACAGACTCGAATATTTACGTACAATTAAAGAAGAAACAGGGCTCGGATGATTTCAAATCCCACAAAGAAGCTGACGGTGAGTAGAGTATATGCGGGGAAGAATTTACAAACATTAAATTTTCGGTCCACAGGCAATCAAAGCAAGTACGAAAAAGTCGTATTAATGGAAACTGATGACAGTCTTCCAAGTACAAGTAAATCGACTGAAGCGCTAATGGCCACACGGCCAGAAGTTATCATTGCGCCAAATAAAGCCTCAGTGTCACAAGCGACTGCCGCCCGCAGCGTGATAGTTCTGGCAGGTGGTTCCTGTTTAAAGACCATTGATTCCGACATAAACAATTTCTCGGCCTCAAATTTATCGACCGCAGAACAAGCCAAATGTGATACACATCATCAAAAGTCAACAACACACCACCCGTTAAGTTTTCCCGTTCGTGGTTCTCTGTTTTACCAAGGTAATTTTTCGGAATTGCCGTCGTGGAACTTTTTACTTAGCCGCTGGAAGCTAACTCTGGATTTATTCGGTCGCGTGTTTATGGACGACGTCGGAATGGAGCACGGATCTGTGCTGCCGGAATTGCGCGGCTTCCCTGTGAAGGAGATGCGTTTCCGTCGTCACATGGAAAAATTGCGCAACGGACAACAACGTGATTTGGTGCTTTGCAAGTTGGAGCGCAATCGTGAGAGCTTAATTGTTCAAACGTTCAAGGAACTGAATACCCAGTTCGGCAACCAAAATCGGCGCACCCAGCCGCCCATCACATTCAACAGAGTAAAGGTGACATTCAAAGATGAGCCGGGCGAGGGATCGGGTGTAGCCCGCAGTTTTTACACATCGATTGCAGAAGCATTGCTGGCCAGTGCTAAGATCCCTAACTTGGAGTCCGTTCAGGTGGGCACCAGTCACAGCAAGTACGGAGTACCGTTCTCAAGCATCCTGCGCAGCAGAACCGTATCGGGGTCTAGTCGTGATCAGTCCACTCTACAGAGGCGTGGTAGCAGCAGCAAAATATTGTGGCGTTCGGCACGTGAAAGGAAGGCACTGAATTTGGATGCCAGACCGTATACTCCAGTAAATAGCTCAGGTAATCTATATAGTCTATCTTACTTTTACTGCGAATTATGCTGACCTAGTTTTCGAAATCGCAAACACAGATAATGCAATGCCGGAAAGCCTGAATGATCACCTTTCCGTTCACCTACAACAAATTGGAGAACGTCTTTACCCTAAGGTAAGGGAAGTAATTCGATTGACGTTTAAAGTATTAACAGCCCTACTTGGTCAACAGATCCATTCGATAAACCAAACGCATGCACCGAAGATAACAGGAATGCTGCTAGAGATACCCACCCCTCAGCTCCTGTCTATAATTTCCTCAGATGAGACACTCCGTCAAAAAGTGAATGAAGCGATAGAAATTATTACATTCAAACTGAAATCTGAGACCAGTGCACAAAGTAGTCAACCAAAAAAATCACCATCTGTCGTGCTGGTGGAACCCGTCGACGATGATAATGAGCCATTGTTTTACTCTCCGGGAAAGCGGGGCTTCTACACACCACGCCAAGGTTTTGCATCATTCGAGCGCATTAATGCATTTAGAAATATTGGAAGGTAAACTAAGTGTTTCATTATTAAATTCACTGCTTTAACGCTTTTTTATTTTTCCTTCAGACTCATTGGACTTTGTCTACTGCAAAACGAATTGCTTCCACTGTTCCTACAAAGACATGTATTAAAATACATTCTTGGGCGTAAAATTAAGTTCCACGACTTGGCATTTTTCGATCCAGCATTGTACGAATCTTTTAGACAAATTATTCAAAATGCCCAAACAAAAGAAGGCGATGAAACTATTAATCGTATGGAGCTATGCTTTGTGTAAGTATCCCGCATCTTACTTGATAATATAGGCGTTAGGTAACCTAACCTGTCCTTTCAGTATTGATTTGATGAAGGAGGAGGGCTGTGGGAACAGAGAGCTTATCCCAGGAGGGCGCGATGTTGCGGTCACATCGAGTAATATATTCGAGTACGTCAGACGCTATACAGAATATAGATTAATTAAATCCCAAGAAAAGGCACTGGAGGTATGTACAAATATTGCGTAAAAAATGTATCGTCTATTACAATAAATGTTCCACTATTCACAGGCACTAAAAGACGGAGTTTTCGACGTTTTGCCCGATAACAGCATGAATAGCTTAACCGCCGAGGACTTGCGTCTGCTGCTGAACGGTGTTGGTGATATAAATGTTTCAACACTCATTTCGTACACTACCTTTAACGACGAATCTAGCGAGGGTCCCGACAAACTTTTAAAATTTAAGAAATGGTTTTGGAGTATTGTGGAGAAAATGAACATTATGGAACGTCAGGATTTGGTAAGACGATTGTGTCCAATCAGCTTCAAACATCCATACTAAACGATATTCTTGCAGGTGTACTTCTGGACCGGATCTCCTGCGCTCCCAGCTTCGGAGGAGGGATTCCAACCATTGCCATCTGTCACCATAAGACCTGCGGATGACTCTCATCTACCGACTGCAAATACATGTATATCGCGGCTGTATATCCCATTGTACTCCAGCAAATCTATTTTACGCAGTAAAATGCTGATGGCCATTAAATCCAAAAATTTTGGATTTGTATAAGCGATTGGAAGTCTTTCCTATGTGTATAAGCTTCAAATTCATTTCTTAATTAACTTTAGTTTTTTTTGAGTTTCGAATTGTCATATTTAACCATACCATTCCCATTTCGGATTATCTATTGTTTAACATTTTTTCGAATTTGAACAATTTGTACGTAACATTATTCAACGAGATTGGCGCGGGTCATGACGGTCTAGCTTGACCTAACGTGTAGTAAAAATATGAAATTCCCAAACAACCATTGTAACCAAGAAAACGGCCAATTAGGTATTAGGAAGCCTATGTTTTAATAATTAAATTTTTAAATAAAATATGTTTTCTAAAGTATGACTTATGCACATGTATATTTATCGATATCAATTCAATAGAAATTTGAAGAAAAAACCAATAAAAATAAGTCCACCTTACGGAAATTATGTATGATATAAAATGCACTACTATTTTATTTGGAGCGAAATGGGCGTGCCTAACTAAATTCCCGTTTTCCATTTGAGAGTTTGGACTAACAAATATTTTAATTGGCAATGAAACAACGAATTATTATTGTTAAGATCTGTAATTTATTTAATTTCATTTATAATGATAGGGCATAACACCGAAACTTCAAAGCTGTACATAACCCAAGCTTTTGATAGTAAAAATACATGCGTAGTCTAAACTAGGATTGCATAAAGTGCATTGCTGACACTTGGTTAGTTTATTTTTACAGCGACACATTTTAGACTGCTGTCCTTATATATACTCGAGGAAACGAAATATTCCTATATTTTTACATAAAACAAGGTACCACACATAAATCATAAAAACGAAAGCACATTAAAATAAAAACGACTACTTCCCCTTATCTGAACACAACAAATTAAAATTATAAACAGGCAATGCGATTATTCAATGATCACTGGGAACTTTTCCACTTCCTCACATTGCTCGTTGAAACTGGAAATGAACTGCTGCAACTTAGCATCATGCTCGATGTCTCTGCGTGGCCGTTTAACGCGTTGCTGCTTCTGCGGAGAATCAAAGCTTTTGTCGTGCGAGTCCGGCTCGTCCTCGTCCTCACTTTCACTCTCGATGTACAATATCTGCACTCGCTTCTTCCGCTTACGCTGCGGACGCTCCTTCACATAAGTTCGTCTGGGTTGCTAGAATAGGTGGAATTTTTAAAGCAATTAGGGAGTTGGTCAAACCAAAGGATTTCTAATGTATCACCATAAAACTACTACAATTTATTTTGTGCGAGCGGCTTACTACCGTACAAAGATAGGCTGAATTCTTTGCGGCCCTGTTTGCCCAACTAAAACGTTAACGTCTCAGTTTTAAGTTAATCTAGCGTTATTAGTTCAGTGTCTACACGCACTGCTTACAGTGTCGACGCTTCCCCAACGCTTTGCCGAACCTAACATATAACTAAATCCTACCTTATCGGCAAATGATTGCTCCGGCTCGTCTTGGTCAACCCTAAACAATCCCATCGATTCCCTCGCAGCCAGTGCAGCAGCTTTCCGTTTCACCGCTGAGGGCAGCGCAATCATAGTGGAGCAAAACACGTCTCTGATATCCATTTGCTTCGAATGCAATTGCAGGTAATCGGAACGATTCGGGGTCGATGATAGTTGTGAAAGCTCCCCGTCTCTGGGTCGAAGCTCTGCCAGACGATGGAGCTTGTCATGCAGATTTCCGTTTTGATTCAACGCCATTGAATTGGATGGCACATCTTCGCATTCGGTGATGAATTCATCGAATCCAAAGAGATTCCGTAAAGGTGACGTTCGTGTTTCCGTACGTTCATTCGGTATATTTTCACAGGGCGATATTTCGTGACATCCGAAAGTATTTACATCCGTTTGACTATGATTAGCTAAATCAGTAGTCACTTCTCGGTTAAAGGACACAGTTGTGTGAGCAGTACCCTTTGAGGGAGTCGTTGTTTTTCTAGGTATATCTTCACATGCCAATGCATCGTCGTAACCAAAAAGATTCACCCGCGTTTGAGTGCGTTGCGCTGGTGATGAAGTCGCTATTGGATGAGGGACCACTCTGGTAGGAGTGATTTCTTTTAAAATAGTGGCTGGCACGTTCTTCTTCCAAGGCGGCAGCGTCACTACTTCTAGTATGTTAATATCTTTGAAAGGCGTTCGTTTCTGCAGCGTTCTCCGAGGATTTGGCAGGTGCACAAAGTTCTCTGCATTCTCTGCGTTTTCCTGGTCATTGATCGGCATCGATGTGTTAACTGTGGGAGGGGAGCGGTTCTCCTCATTCGAGTCGTTCCCATTTGAGTCATGCTCTTGCAAAGGCGGACAAATGGATTCCTCGTGAGGGATGTTCTCAGATTGCTGTACCGGTACATCTGGCACATAGACATGCCGTCGCCGCACGTGATCACTGGAGTACGATGGCATTTGGGAGGTGTTGAAACCAAACATGAAAGTATTTGGCAATGGGGATTCTTCGGAAACGCGCCAAGGGGATGCCGCTCCTGTCGTGCCAACTGCATTGGGAGACTGGCGGGCGATCGGCGACAATGCAGCGGTGGAAGCACTAACTTCTGTCACCGGAGGAACCCTGCGATTCAGTGGCGTGCTAACCAACTGTCGCGCCTTGTTAATAAGCTCTCGACGTCTGTCTGTGGATGTCAGTGAACTTTGCGCCTGGGTCTGATTAAGCATTACGGATCGGGCCAAATTACTGTAGGCTCCGTCGTGCGGTTGCTTAGTGCTCGGCTCGACATGCACCTGAACAGGTACTTCAATGGGCTGCACGTACCCCTGCTCAGAATCGTTGCTAGAATCTTCCTCGGGCTCGAAAATGGTTGATAAGCAGCGTGATGGCTTTTGGAGGCGTGGTTCATTAGGCTTGGAGGCAACCTGTACAGGCTCGGGCTCCACATCTTTTGCCAAAACCTTTCTTCGCCTACCCACAGGTCGGACCCTTTTCGCAGTTCTTTTGACTCTTGTTTTGCCTACCTTTGACCGCACCATTACGCAGGCCTTTCCATCCTCAACCATCCGCTTAATAATGTCTGCCGCGGGATCCTCCCTGTCATTGTCATCTTCGATCTGGGACTGCGAGAGAAAATCGAAGACGTTGCGGGTTACCGATGATCGTGTTCTGGTTGAAGCCAGATCTCTGTGGAAGAAACGAGTTGGCTTCATGGCCGAAATATCTTCTGCCGGTCCACTAGGGTTTATTCTCCCTATGCGTTGCCGACATGGTGATGTTTTAGAATCTGCAAGTATTTTGATTTTCAATAAATATGCCTCATTCGGCTGGTGAGGACTTCTTACCCGCCACCTTCTTCTTGATCTCTGGGGGTATCGTTGATTTCTGTACCTTCGGAGGAACATACATCGTCGAGTTGCGATCCGGCTCAAAAGTGCTGGCTTCTCCATCAGGCGCATCATTTTGAGGATCTTCGGAGCCGACACCCTTTTGCACCTTAATGCGTTTTATTTTTACCACGCATTTCCTTATGCGACGCTCGGGCTCGTATAAGGTAGTCAAAATATCTTCGTTTGATAGTTTCTTGGGACGCCTTGGTGCTTGTTTCGTTGTGATCAAATCAGCTTCGATCGACAATTTCTTTAGACGTGCGGATGAGTGTTTCCTTGTGGTCAATATAGATTCGGTCGACAGCTTCTTGGGACGCTTCGGTGCGCGTTTCGTTACGGTGTTCACTTCTGGCGACGTAACACTCGGCACCGACCGTGTTCTTACCATTTTATAAGTAAAAATTGTTTACCAAATGAAATTCGTGTACAGCTCCCGCCATTTTATTCACTAGTATGACCATAGCGCGATCTCTAAAGCATGCCAAAAAAAGCAGTGCAAAGGTGGGAAACTTGGCTAACGAGAGGATAAACTTGTCGCACTCCAGCTAACCGAGACACTTTCCAACACCGCGTGCCAGGGACGGAGAACCGATAGTTGTCGATAGGCGGACAGAGAACCAGATGATTGGCCTCGCAATAATGTAAAAAATAAATAATTAGCTGTTTCCAAATAATCCAAATTCCAAATTCCTTGCACTACGATCCGCCGTGCGTGTGTCTGTCGCCGTGAGTGTGTGCGGGCAGTTTCGTTTCGCGCCCCCCAAGCGAACACAGCTGAAAATTAAGAAGGAAAGCAAGAAAGAAAATCCCCCAAACTGAAAATCGAGTGAAAGTTTTCTCATCGCCTTTGTTTTGTAATTGTGATTGTGATTTTCCTGCCTGCTGCCAGCGCTCATTACTGGCAATATTGGATCGACGTCGATATAGTGTCGCTGCTGCGGGCGCGGGTGGCCGACGGCGCATATAGCAAATACACCTTATAGCCACTATAGCTATACTCGCGGGCCCTATTGTGATTGTTATATATTTAAATCGAGTCGATTCGAATCAAATCGAATCGAATCGCTGTCGTGGTCGCAGTCGCAGTCGCGTTTTCTGAGACTGCTGCAAAAGGCCTTGCGATTTTCTGCGCCAGGTACTGTGGGGAAGACGTCGAAGTGATGTGGTGGAGGTGGGCGGTTGTGGGATGGCACGGGGCGAATCCCAATAAGAAACTAGCGCGAAAACTGACATACCAGTGTACATACGTGCATGCATTGGTACATCGCACGCGACACATGCCATACATACACAAACGAATTATAATGGCAACAAACAATTGCAGGGAACCCAGCAGTAGCACCACTAGCACCACCACCACCAACACTAGCACCACCACCAATACCAGACCCTATCCAATCCCATCCCATCCCATCAAATCCATTCCAATCCAATCCAAGGGACCGAGAACCCGAAGGCTGACTGTGACGCCAGTGGGGGAAATGGAAATGAAGCCAAAGCAGATGTACATATCCGTGGATGTATCTGCGAATTATGTCTCAGGGTCAAGGACACGGCTTTTGCCTCGCTAACCGTTGTTTGACCTTATTAACGAGTCGGAAATGGTAGATTCGCCCACCGAAGATGGGGACACACTTTTTGTACGGTTATCCATGGTATAGTATCTTAGATGATTCCTTGGTAGGTAGTTGACACGCAACTACGCAGTGATATAGTCTTTATACTTTGCGAAATAAGTCATGGTAAATGAAAATGTCCTCTAAATTGTAAATTTGCCTGCGTACTTATAAATCCAATATTAGTTCTCAGACAATCTTTATCTGTTGATGGCAACATCGCATCTACTCACATTTCTTTTCCGACAAAAATCAACATAGCTATCCATTATTGATCAAACTCCTTACATCTTCTACGAACCTCAACTAAAATGATTATCTAAGGCTGACTAGTGTTCAGAATTTAAACAATTTTGAAGTGAAAAAGGCAGACAGGTGGATTTGACTAGCGAAAGCGCATGCAAATATTTTATGGGATCCCCTCACTTGGCGACAATCGTACATATATACCATATCACAAATAAAATGTATGATCACTTCTCTTTGGCAGAGCAACTGCATTGGCCGGCTCCGCGCACAAAACGATGTGCGATACCAAAGACGATGCGCAGAAATGGAAATGTGAAATTTGCACCTACGAGAACTACCCATCCTCGCTGAAATGCACCATGTGCCAGGCGTCCAAGCCGCTGCTCAACGAGAACATCTTCCGGTAAGATAATTGGATCGATCTGTGAGTCAGGGAAGATTGCTATTAATACTCTTACTTGCAGTCTGAGTCCAGCCCAGGAGAGCTGCACCGTTGCAGAGGAGGCGGCTGCCGTTGAAGTGGCCGTAATGTCGCCCACACCCTCGTCCACGTGTTACTCGCTCCAACCGCAGAGCCAGGCACGGCAAAGCAACGTGGCGGACAGCGAAAAGTGGCCCTGCAAGGTGTGCACCTATCTCAATTGGCCGCGGAGCTTGCGGTGCGTCCAGTGCTGCACGAAGCGCGGTGGCGAGGCCATAGAGCGTGGCAACAAGGACATGGATAACGAGGCAGACGCGGATCGTGCAGGAGAGGCGCTGCAAGCCCTTCGCATCAGCGGCTCGGAGGAAAACCTAGCCAATAAGCCAGGTCAGCTCATCGGAGCCACGGCCTCCAATCGCTTGAGCCTTAGTCCTGGGATAGACGATGCTACGCATCTGAACAATCTCGCCAATGCATCCCACAACCAATCGCAGTCCCAGCACCGGCAGCCTGTTCATCAGCAGCAGATGCAGCTCCAGCTGCAACCGCAGCAACAGCGGGAATCCTCATCCTCCGCCGCCGTCCCTCCGCAGCAGCAGAAGCAGTGCTATGTGGCCAAGTGGGCGTGTAACGTAGGTTCCCAACTTATCTAACTTATCTACTCAGATTTAATTTATTTTAATTCCTTAGTCGTGCACTTACGAAAACTGGCCGAGGAGCATCAAGTGCTCCATGTGTGGCAAGACGAGGGAGCGGGAGATTAGTGGGTCGCAGAACGACTTGCACGCCTCATCCAGCCTAAACAGCCAGGAGGATAATCAGCAACAACTGCAGCAGCCAAACGTGGATACCGTCAGCGTCAATAACTCGTTCAATAAGAAGCACATTTACCAACTGGGTAAGAATTTATAATAAAATTTCTCTGAGTATGTCTAATTGACCATCTTTTTCCAGGTTCCTCGGAAACCATTAACAACTGTGATACGCTGCAAGAGCGGCAGGAGCGCCGCCAGCGTCAAATCCGACGACAGGTGGACTGGCAGTGGCTGAACGCCTGCCTGGGCGTCGTGGAGAACAACTACAGCGCTGTGGAGGCGTACCTCTCCTGCGGTGGCAATCCAGCCCGTTCGTTGACCAGCACCGAGATTGCCGCGCTCAACCGCAACTCGGCGTTCGATGTGGGCCACACACTGATCCACCTGGCCATTCGTTTTCATCGCGAGGAGATGCTGCCGATGCTGCTGGCCCAGATCTCCGGTTCGGGGCCGGGCATCAAGCGCGTGCCGTCCTACGTGGCCCCCGACTTGGCGGCCGACATCCGACGCCACTTTGCCAATACCCTGCGCTTGCGCAAGTCCGGACTCCCCTGCCACTATGTGCAAAAGCACGCCACCTTCGCCCTCCCCGCCGAGATTGAGGAGCTGCCGATCCCCATACAGGAGCAGCTTTACGATGAGCTGCTCGACCGCGACGCTCAGAAACAGCTTGAGACTCCGCCGCCGGCCTTGAACTGGTCGCTGGAGATCACTGCTCGCCTCAGCTCACGGATGTTCGTCCTGTGGAACCGCAGTGCTGGCGACTGCCTGCTGGACTCGGCCATGCAGGCCACCTGGGGCGTCTTCGATCGTGACAATATCCTGAGACGAGCACTCGCCGACACACTGCATCAGTGCGGGCACGTGTAAGTGAAGCGTTTTTGTTTTAAATATCGTCAGCTTTTTTAAACTAATGATATTTTATTGTAGGTTCTTTACTCGCTGGAAAGAGTACGAGATGCTGCAAGCTTCGATGCTGCACTTTACGCTGGAGGACTCTCAGTTCGAGGAGGACTGGAGTACACTACTGTCATTGGCCAGCCAGCCCGGCTCGTCCCTGGAGCAACTGCACATCTTTGCGCTGGCGCACATCCTTCGACGACCGATCATCGTGTACGGCGTGAAGTACGTCAAGAGTTTTCGGGGCGAGGATATTGGATACGCGCGTTTCGAAGGTAGTTATTGATTTTCATTTCACTGAGTTGCATTGATTAATTCCCTTGTTTTTAGGTGTCTACTTGCCTTTGTTCTGGGATCAAAACTTTTGCACCAAGTCACCGATAGCACTGGGCTACACACGCGGCCATTTCAGCGCCCTGGTGCCCATGGAGCCATTTACTCGCATCGATGGACGGCGTGACGATGTGGAGGACGTAACCTACCTTCCCCTTATGGACTGCGAGCTGAAACTTTTGCCCATACATTTCCTTACACAATCGGAGGTGAGAGCCCTTTTTTTAAATATAATTTGGAATATTGTGAGAAGAGATATATCCATTCCTTACTTGCAGGTTGGCAACGAGGAGTCGATGATGCGTCAATGGCTGGACGTGTGCGTGACTGATGGAGGCCTTCTGGTGGCGCAACAAAAGCTTAGCAAGCGTCCTTTACTGGTCGCCCAGATGCTGGAAGAGTGGCTGAATCACTACCGCCGCATTGCGTAAATATGACTTGCGCTTCATTCAGACATACTAATTAACCTTGTGAACTTCCTTTCAGACAAGTGATAACGGCTCCTTTCATTCGTCGCCCCCAAATCACACATTACTCCAGTGATGGCGACTCGGATGAGGAGTAGATGCGGCACATCCGTCACTCAGCTTCTGATTAGATAGCTGTGCGTAGAATTCAATATCCTTATTTTGTACTTTTGGCGATCGTTAGCAGATTTTGAGACAAGAATTAGCAAGTGCAGATCCTACACTCTTGCACTCGCAGTTAGCTAAAGAAAACTATAGATAATACATATGCATATATGCAAGCAGTTGAAAGTTGTAGTTGTAACTAAATTGAAAGCAAACTAAAGGTTAAGCAGCAAAGTATGAAAATAGATTGATCGACGTATGTATATCATATCCGTTCCCAATTCAACGTACGTTGATTTTAGTCAAATTTATTCACACTGGGTCGTCGAGGCAATGTAGACCACATAGTAAACGAAATTGAAGCTATACACTACACTGGTAGATCTAATTACACTCACATGTGAAACAATCCATTAAATGATTACGTGTACGAAAGGCAGATGAGGATTTAAGCGGTGGAATTCGTACACCTATGTACGCGGTAGTTAATGTGAATACCCTAAACTCCGGGCTTAAAATATTGCAAATCTCAATGTACTATTAAATTTTAAATGGGTGGCGAATACAAAACCTTAATTATGCTGCGGGTAAATATGAAAGCGTCATTAAAATGTTTATTGATAGTTTTTAAAACACTTTTTGGAATTATTATGAATCATTATACATTCATGCCTACAAATATAATATATATAATTATATAACATATATAGAAATCCTATGGTTCTAGACAGTTGAACAAAGGGCCAATAACATAATTAATTTTATTCTAACTGTATTATAAATGGAATTTTATCTCATTATTATTTTTGTTAGTAATGTTATTACAATTATTATTATTATTACCTTCTAAGAAAGCTTATTGTGCAAATGTACACGCAAAACGCATAAAAAACAAATCACTTATTTAAATAAAAGTTTTAAGTAAAGATTTAAACGGAAACGAATTGAATTTGAGTTAATTTCACCAACAATTAGAGACTTTCCCATTTAATTTTAGCCAATCTAAATTTATTATTTCTGGCTTCATTAAATACAAAGCCTAAACTCATTTTTTATAATACGAACAAATTTTGTAATTTTCAATATTTTTATAGATTACCAAATGAATAGTAGCACTTAACGGTACAGTGTAACCAACGATGTAAACACTAACGCATGCCCTTCCACAGCCAAGTTTCAAACCTATCCAAGTTCACAACCATTCGGTACTTTTATACGATTAGTATTTTCGGGTTAATTTTAGTGTATTTTTCGAGCACGATGTTGCTGCCGCCCGAACCGCACATCTCAGATACTTAGTCGTCTTTTTGCTGCCGTCGGTGACGTTGCTGGTGCTGTGCGGTGTTTTTTTGCTGTTCGCAGCTCCGATTTGAGAATCAGACTTTCAGGCATTTCAAAAAGGCCACCATTTTCCGCTGTGATCTTTGTCGGCAAATTGAAATTGCGAGACCACACCAAACGCAAATCGCACGTCATCATTTGAGCTGCGAACGCATTATTAACCACACTCCTATCCAGACTCACACACGCTCACAGTCTAACAATCGTGCTACGCAGATTGCGAATGCATACGGCAAAAGATACAAATAGAAAAAATCTAAGCAGAAGAAAAATTTTGTTAGTGAAGTGAAGAGGAAGTGTGGTGACCTGTGCGCGAGTATTTGTGCTTTCCCCGTGTGTGTCTCTCTGTTCTGGTGTGCGTGATTCCCTCCCCCGTTTTGCAGGCGAAAAAGCGAAGAGCATAGCAGTATATAGTATCTCGCCATGGGTAAGTTATCTGCCGACAAACACAGATACTCTCTCTCTCTCTCTCTCTTTGATTGAGGTAGTGTACTTGCGCAAAGTTATCGAAAGGGGGTGGTGGGTGGTGCGATAGTAGCATTATGGCATTATCGGCCTTATCGTATCGTAGGAGTGGTTCACTAGGCGAGTGGGAGAGGGAGAGGGATAGTAGCTCAGGTGGTCTCTCCCGTTCCCTATCCCCCTTCACCGCTCCTCCCGCCCTTCCTCTCCCACTGCCGGTGGGTCATCATCAATCAATACTGGCCAGCTGAGAGTTGGATCGCCCATCTCCTCCCTCTTTCTCTCTCACCAACACGGCCCCACTCGCATATGATTGTAGTCCACGTCCACTCCCTATTTTAATTTCTCAGCTGGGATGACGTCAGTGTTGTTGTAAGAACATGTTTCGTGTTCGCTTCTTTACTTTTTTACTTCTTTACCTCTTACCGTTTTTTTTTTTAATTTTTCGGCCTGAATCGGTGTATTATCGGTGTATTATGTAGGGTGGAGGCAACTCAAAACCTGACCGAATAAACCTCAAAGTGCTTGTGCAACTGCAATTACACACGATACCGTTAGGGCGTCCCGCCGTGAGAGCCGCTCTCGAATAACCCGTAAACCTGTAAACCTGCCAACCGTTCGATGTGCATGTGCATGTGAGAGTGCATGTGAATGGGAATGGAAAGGGGAATGGGAATGTGCCTGCCTTTTGGCATCGGATTCCTACATTTTCCGCCTTCCATTCTCGAGTTGCCGCTGCAAAGGGCTTTCATATACCGCTATTCGAGACGTGTACTTGTATTGTCAATGATTAATTACCCGGCTATTCCGCTACTGGCCCTAATTGAGTTCATATACATAATGCACTGGCCTAAAAAAGGGGCTAATTTTTACTTTGCAGATTCCAGAAATTGTATTTCAAGTTGATTGTAAAAGCAGTGAGTCTTAAATTGGTAAAAAATCACTTCCTGAATTACTACAAATTATTTTGAGTACTAAAAAAATCGAAATAGTAGTGAAATACATATACAACATACATACATATGTATATGTGATGATATATGTATTATACATATACATTTATGTACGTGATGAGATATTTTCCTCATAATTCTACGAATCTACTTATTGGATATTGGAAAGTCAAGCGTTGGTAACCCCAATAGCTCACTAGCGCACCCATTCCTTCTTGGTGGTATAGGCTTGCACTACTGGAATGGATATTGGCCATTTCTCCGAGTGCATTATTTATCCCGTCTACAAGTAGTTGCATGCGTGCCTAAAATGCCTAATTGACTTGGACTTGGTGAGGATGTGGATGTGGATGTGGACATGGATGTGGAAGTGGTCGACGATGTGGACCCCATAACGTGGAGTCGCCTGCCGCAAAAGGCTTAACAATAGCCATCCGAATCTCCGTCTCCGGCAAAGGCGGCAGCAAATGCTCGACATGAACTCATGACAAGAGCATTGACTTCCACTGGGTTTCCTTTTTCGTTTCACTGCGGTGCCGCTGTGGCCGTGCTCAAATGAAAGCGAAAGGGGCGAACGACGAGTCCCATTCCCCATTCCCCGATCAACAGCCACCCACCATCCCCTCCATTCATTTAGTGGAATTTTTCTCATTTATGTCGCCGTTGATTTGTTCGTCTCCGACGTGCATCTCATGGTGTTTCGTGGTATTTCATGGCGTTTCCCAGGCGGGGTTATATAGGTCAGAGCACTTGCATAGAAAGTGGCATCTCCTCTTGTGTCGTGCTCCAATCCACCCCCTCCTTCCTCCCCCTCACTCATTTTCCTTATTTTCCCACTTTCCGAGGCCTCCCCCTCCCCCTCGCCAGCCCCCTATCCCCTTCACTTGTCTAATTGAATGCTATTTTCGTAGCTGCAGCGTCATCAGCTGCACTTGTGTGTGGGGTGCTCTTTTCACTTTTCGTCTAATAAGCATGCAGGAAGCACTTTCAAATCGACCGAAGCACCGAAAACTCTAAACTTTGGATGTGCTTAAATATAAATACATGTGCGTCAGGTAGCACAGCATAAAAAAAACACTTGCCAAGCATTTTGAATTGGATGAGTAATTCGTGAAAGAAACCAACGCGTATTTGTGAGCACCAGCGGTCAAGAAATACCAACCAAAGATCGCAGATACATTGCAAACGAAAAGTGTATTTAATGTGTATTAAACGAGACTTTGAGCCAAACAAATATAAATTTTCCACCTTTGATCGTATTTAATAAATCAATGCTTACATTCCGGACCAAACCACTTAGGTGCATAGGCAAGCTTCCTATTTATGTGGCCGTAGCTGTTGATTTGCCTTACCAAATAATCGCTTGTGTATATTATGTTGTTGCTATTCCAAACTAGAAATGTTTGTGCGTACACACAGAACCATTCGTGGGTGAAATGTGGGCGTGGAATGCACAAGAGAGCGATGTTTGCTTTAGTTCTTATTTATTGTCTGCCAGCCAGCCAGCCAGCTGCCATCCAGTGGCGTTTCACCTGCTTCCGCCCGTCGCCTTGACCTGCATTGTCCTCGACATTATCCTGCTCGCAGTCAGTCAAGGATTTGACGCACTTGCTCCGCCTGAGTGCATGTCGTGCTAGTGACGAAGGTCGCTTCTCCTTCCTCTTGCCACTTTTCCGATTCGATTTCCCGTGCATGGCAAAAAATAATGTTTATGTGAATACCTATATACATACATATGTATATAGGCGAAGTGCTACGAAACTCACACCATTTTTAGGTAATTAATGTTAATACATACTTCCTCGCTTATATAATTTTAATGTCAAATTGATATAATAAAATAAATATTTTATTTAATCTGGTATCTTAAAAGAAATTGTATGATATCCTGTCTTGTTGAAATCTCCAAGAGATCTCCTAATACATTGTAAGCATAAACATTTTCCAATACATGTCAGTTTTGAAAGGTTTTTCCGCGTGCAGGTTTATTGCCCTCTTTTTGCTTTAAGGTTTCGTTTCGATTTGCTCGTTTAAGGTTAGGGTCGATGTGGCTTTTTGGGCGCGGCTGAAATTAATTAAAATATTTTCGCTGCCCTGCAGCTTGACCCCGCCACATCAAATCGATGGGGTCTGGTTCGAGAGTGCGACTGTAACCTTGGACTTGCCCCCTGACAGCCGGACGGGTTTTTTATTATATACATGGTAGTATAGTAGTATATGTTTTCGTACCGAATTTTCGTATTGTTTGTTTGTATTTCAAATGCGAGCAGCCCAACCAGTTTGTTTGCGGTCCACTGTTGTGGCAAATACTGGCAATCGCACAACTCCGCAGCTCCACATTGCCGACGATGACATCATCGTCACTAAAATCGCTCTGCGCAATTACAATAAAAAAAACAGCACTGAAAATGTGCGCTCAAACTTTTATTGTACTAACTTGGATGAGGCAAAGTCGCCGTTTTGCCGGCTCTCTGTTGCATGAAAATGTAATTTTCGCTGGTTTTGTTTGTCAATTAACGGATGGTCGCTAATGGGGGGGAAAAAGCGCTGAAAAGCCAATAAACAAAACGCCAAAATCAATATGCAAATTGTGGAAAAATGTGTGTGATTGCATAATAAGCAAGGCAGACAGTCAGCGAAACATAATGAAATTAATTAAAACTGGCCGAGCACGCACGCGAACTTTAAACAAACTGTGGGCGGAAGTCCAACTTGGTGACGAAAGCCCGCTCTCTGTCGAACAGTATACACATGTATTTCCCTATCTGTATCTGTATCTGAGCCGGTGTATCTGTATCGGAGTTTTTGTATTATCAGGTCGTCTGTCATTCCAACTGGACCGCCGACTATGAAAAATTTCGGTGGCGTCACCGCACAAATAAATATTCATTCTTGAATTTGTGTATGTACTATATTTTCGCTGTCATTTCGCTGTGTTGGTAACTTGGCAGATTGGCTTTGCAAAGCGATCGTATGTATTAAGTAGTATTGGTTTCAAATTCAAAATAAACAGAGTAAACAACAAATAGAACGCCGCTCTCTTTAAATTCTACATACTTTTTATGTTTCCTCTTATCACTTCAAAATGAACACTGAATGAAGCTTTTACATTTTTTTTGCTGAGATTAGAAAGCAACCTCACACTCTAGGTCTTAAAATGAAAATTAATGATTAGTTCTCCCAATATGAGAAATATTAAGTGAATGCTATAAACAATTTAATGAAAGATAATGGCTGATTCCGTTAAACTGCAGACATACGTCACTATTATAAAACAAGCTAACAGCAATCAAAAACCTGAGCGGCGAGCTTATCAATAATTTCTATTTTGGAAGCAACCCAAATACGAAAAAACTACAACTGCAGACTGAACTGTGGAAAAACAAAGAATCCAAAATGCCTGAAAAAACAGCAGGGAGGTGGCGCAAAATGTTCAGACAGCGCGCTGTAATGCGGTCGCTCTTATATACAAATTTATCCATACAAACATACATATGTACATATATCTATACTCGTGTTATGCACTGCAAGCGGCTGCTTTTAGCCGATTGGGATGTGGTTGGGATGTTCCGCCGTCTATTTAATCAACCGCAGACTTCTGCCGCCGACTGCCTCCGGCGGAGAAGAACAGAGCCGCCAGAACAGATCAGCACATCAGTCATGGCCAGCAATTAGTTTCGATGCGTTCAGCCGTCATGGTTCCGAGCTCCGAGCTCCAAGTTCCAAGTTCCCTTCATGGCTGATCTTCATAAAATCATGCTGGCATGGGTTCATGATATATGGGTTCCCTAAACCACTGCCCTCTCTAAATGCGAGTATTGAGCTTCCGAACCAGCTAATTAGGTCCATTTTCAAATAATATAAAAGAATGATAAGAGTTATCGTATATCAAATATCTGAGTCTCGCCAGCTTATTGATTAAACAGGTGATATGTACAACTCCCGAGGAAAAACATAAGATACGGCGGAGTCGCTTTACTTTCAGTGATACTCAAAGGGTTGCAGTTCTGACCCCCCTCGCATTCCTGGTAATTCTTTATGAATGCATTTGCTTGTTATCTTCTACCTTGCTGTTTATTTGCAGTTGGCTGGGATATTTCCCACACTATACGAGTATACACATGTGCATAGCCATGGACATATGCAAAAATGGGGGTTCCATGTCAGATCTATTTAACCTGTTCCACACTTGTGTACATCAACGAACACACACAGTATGTGTGTTCTGTCTTTATATAAGGAAAATATCTGCCCTTGGCCTTATCAATGATAAGATTAATGGCTTGCCAGGCCCATGAGTCACGCATAAGACGCCTACGAACGACTTATGGGTATGTCGGGGTGTGTAGAACAGTTGGCCTGGTTGAGACTGTCAATATAAGTACTAACCAGGCACACAAGTGTTGGGGGAACACACATGAAACGAATCTCGCGACATACGATATACAATATAATATATAGCGATGTATATATTAATACATATATCCATTCCGAAACATCCACAAGCAGACAAGACCAGACCGATGTACTCTCGCTCATTGGGAACGAAGCTTCGAACTGAGCTCGGTAAACGGGGCAAGGTTGGGGCATTATCGCATCACATGCATATGACATCAGCGCAACACTGCGTATACGTAATCTGGCGATAGCACTGATTGAATGAATTGTATGGAAAAGGCGACGACTGTCAGGCTCTACTAACCGGAGATCTCCCTTCATTTTCGCCCCTCTACCCGCAACAGGTAAACAAAAAATCTACTGTGCGAAATGCACGAAAAAGTGCTCCGGCGAGGTGCTCCGCGTGGCGGACAACCACTTCCACAAGGCCTGCTTCCAGTGCTGCCAGTGCAAGAAGTCCCTGGCCACCGGCGGATTCTTCACAAAGGACAACGCCTACTACTGCATACCGGACTACCAGCGGCTGTACGGCACCAAGTGCGCGAATTGCCAGCAGTATGTGGAGGGCGAGGTGGTCAGCACCATGGGCAAGACCTATCACCAGAAGTGCTTCACCTGCTCCAAGTGCAAGCAGCCCTTCAAGTCGGGCAGCAAGGTGAGTTCTAGCACCCACAAATCAAGTGATAGGTAACTAATCACGTATGCCTCCTCACAGGTAACCAACACCGGAAAGGAGGTGCTTTGCGAGCAGTGCGTCACGGGTGCTCCAGTGTCGCCCAGTCGCCAGGCGACGAGCGGTGGCGTCTCCTCGCCTGCTCCACCGGCGGAGAGTCCAACGAGGGCCACTGCCCACCAGCAGCACGGCGGAGTGATCTCCCACAAGGCGCACCTTAAGGAGGACTACGATCCCAATGACTGTGCCGGCTGCGGCGAGCTGCTGAAGGAGGGCCAGGCCCTGGTGGCGCTGGACCGGCAGTGGCACGTGTCCTGTTTCCGGTGCAAGGCATGCCAGGCGGTGCTCAATGGGGAGTACATGGGCAAGGACGCGGTGCCATACTGCGAGAAGTGCTACCAGAAGGGATTCGGAGTGAAGTGCGCCTACTGCTGCCGCTTCATCAGCGGGAAGGTGCTCCAGGCGGGCGACAACCACCACTTCCATCCGACCTGTGCCCGCTGCACAAAGTGCGGCGATCCCTTTGGCGACGGTGAGGAGATGTACCTGCAGGGCAGTGCTATCTGGCATCCGCGATGCGGTCCGGGTCCCTCCGAGTCCGGCATAATCTTGAACGGCGGCGGAGGCACTACCTCGGTGGTCGGAGGTGCCTCCAATGGCAACTTCACAGACACTGAATGCGACCGGATGAGCTCCAGTGCCCTTAGCGAGATGGTAGGTAGTCGGTTCTTCACATGGTACCCGATGATACTGAGATATCCCTCGAGAATCCAACACAATCTCCAGTTTAAAGAGGCTGCTGAGCTTGCAACTAATTTGAATGCTGCAAATTTCACGAAAGTCACACTCATTTAAAAGCAAATTTCATACTAGAATGGGTGATATTTCGGACCTCCCTTGTTTATACTCATATGGGGACCCTGAAATATCACCCATCTTTATTTACCACCCTTTTGCACCAACACACAGCACTTATGATTTTATAATTTCAGTTACTTGCATTTTAGTTGTTTTGAGCTTGCGTTTTTATTTTTTCGTTCGTTTTCAGTACATCCGCTCCAGAACTCCGAGCTTTAATGGTTCACTTTATTCCTCTAGCCGCAAGGTTTGTTTTATGATTTTACTTTATGATTTCATATGCCCTTCATTTTCTGCCATCGTTTTTGAAAATACTAAAAACCCAAAAGTAAAACACACGGCACTGCATGTACATAAGATTTTAAATGAGAGCCAAGGACTAATTCGACTTGTCTTACAGCACTACCGAACGGTGAGTCCGGGTCTGATACTCCGGGAGTACGGGCGACCCAATGCCGAGGACATCTCGCGCATCTACACCTACAGCTATCTGACGGATGCGCCGCACTATCTGCGCAAGCCGATCGATCCGTATGACAAGACGCCACTGTCGCCGCACTTCCACCGGCCCTCCTCATACGCGACCACGGCCAGCAATGCTGGATCCGTGGCCGGAAGCCGTCCGCCGTCGCGTCCGCACTCGCGGACCCGCAGCGCCATGAAGGTCCTGGTGGACGCCATCCGCTCGGAGACGCCGCGTCCCAAGAGTCCTGGCATGAACAACGAAGAGCCCATTGAGCTGTCTCACTATCCGGCCGCCAAGAAGCCGCCGCCAGGTGAGCAGCCCAAGATCGAGCGGGACGACTTCCCCGCTCCGCCGTATCCCTACACAGATCCGGAGCGCCGGCGGCGGTACAGTGATACCTACAAGGGAGTGCCCGCCTCCGATGACGAGGACGAAAATGTGGAGAATGGCAAACAGAATGGGAAGGTCAAGAATGGCGAGGAGCAGCAGTGAGTATTGAAATCTCGTGTACATGCTGCGATCCTATTAAATCTCTTCCCAACAAAAAAGACGCCTTCAACGCGAAGCCGAGCAGCTGGAAAAGCTCAACTCGGGCATCGGCTCGGCGATCGCCAAGGACCTCAAGGAGCACGCCAAGTACAGGAAGTGGAAGCAGAACAATCTGGATCCGCGCAACGCATCCAGGACGCCCTCCGCTTCCAAGGAGCCACACTACAAATTGAGGTAGGCTATTGATCGATATATGTTGGAACATTATAAATGTATCTTCCCCGTTCTTGCTCAGTGTATATTGCACTTCAAGGAACCTATTATTATTTGTTGTATATAGAACGATAAGATAGCAATCACTTAAGATGGCATGAGCAACAAGCAAAACCATATGAGATATACTGCAATTGACTTTAATTGCTTTTAATACATATTAAACTTATATCTGATATATTGATATCAATGATTTTAAATTTGATGCTAATCTTATCCCATCTTGGTATTACAGATACGAATCGCCCATTGGAGCCTCGCCCTCGCGTAATCTGGACCACCAGAAGCCCTTCTACGAGGACGAGTTGTTCGATCGCTCCACTAGCTACCGGGGTTCGCTTGGCAAATCGCTGGGAAACGCGCCCAGCTACAATGGTAATCCTCTAGAGAGCATAGTCCTAGTTTCGATTTTCAGGCGAACTGCGTTTCGATACCGATATTATATATAGCCCACTTACGTTTATAGCCATACATTCCTACCGATCGCCGCCCAAGCCCGGATACGGATTCAAAACGACGACTCTGCCCTATATACGCAATGGCTACAGCTCCGTAAGTGCTGCCTGTTGCTAAGATCGCTTAGATCCGATCAGATCCGATCCGATCAGATTATATCCTTGGTGCCGGGCTGTCGGTTATGTAGCTTATAGCTTACCCACTACCACTCGAACCTAACCGCCTATATGTAATCCCCAAATAGTTACGACGGTATTTGTTTGTCTTTCTCTCACTTTCCAATGCCGCCACTGGGTTGCTCACCTGGATGAACTAACAACTGTTTCGCATATGTCTCAACTGGTTGGTCTGCTGCTTCATTGTGTGTTCTAATCCCCAAACCACCTACCCTGTGCTACCTCAAACATCTATGTGTATGCTATTGTTGCCCTGACACCAACAAAAAACTCAAAAAAATGCTCCCAAACTAACACCCATTCACACTTAACCAACTGAAACTCGAACATTTGCATCATGAACATCCACATCACTCGAACACCATCAACATGTACATCTACATCTGCTCAGTGGTGAGTGCGCTGCGCCATGTGCCCAAGCCAGGATACGGGCTAGCACCACGCTCCCACACATTCAGCTCCACCACATCCGCTGCGGCCACGATGCATGGTGCCACTGTAAGACCGCTTTTGTTGTTGCTATGCCGTAGAGTCCTTTGAGTTCCTGTCTTGTGTTTGGATACCCGTTGGTATCACCTGTATCTTTGCACTCGTTTTTGGTTTATTATTGTTGCATGTCCATCATATATGATTGAATCAAATAGTAATCTATGCCCTTTTTGAAAATAGGACTTCTCTTATGGAGGACTGGGCGACAAGACCCACAGCACAGATTTGAGCTGCGGCAAATCGGAGGGTGAGTTAATTGTTTATTGAATACCTTGTTCGGATAAATGATATAATGATTCTTCGGCAGCATCTGTGGACTCGATCACCGAGGGCGATAGGCGAGCTCTAATGGGCGGTGACCTGCCCGCCTCGAGCACTTACTCAGGAGCACTCTCCTACCACTATCCGCAGGCCGGACTCATTCGGCGCAGTCTGCCCAACATGTCCCATTCGATGCTGGTGCACGAGCCGGCCAAGATCTATCCCTATCACCTACTGCTAATCACAAACTACCGTCTGCCCTCGGACGTAGATCGCTGTAACCTAGAGGTAAGATAAAAAGCCAGCCTTATAAATTACAACGCTAATAAGCTCTGTATCACCACAGCGCCATCTGTCGGACATCGAGTTCGAGCACATCTTGCAGTGCGCCAGGTCGGAGTTCTACCGGCTTCCCCAGTGGCGACGCAACGAGCTGAAGCGGCGGGTGAAGCTCTTCTAGGTGGCAAGTGGAAAGCGAAGCATGCGAGGATAGGCAACCCAAGTGGAGGAGGAGGAGGAGGAGGAGGCTGCTTGCGACGAAACCAAAAGAATTCAATTTACCTTAACAGCAGATGGCTATTACACATGTGGGAGGAGATGAGGAATCAATATAAAATGAAAACGAAACGGGAAACTATGCTAATTTCACAGCCAGTTTTGAAACACGCTTTAAATAGTTGATGCAAGTGAAACCAACTAAACTAAATTTAAATACATAGTTACATTTACAGTGCGGAGCATCTAGCCGGCCGCTCCTGTTTATTTTTTTAAGAATTAGTTGCGCTAACGCAAAATTGTAACTGAGAACTATATGAAAGGAACAGAAAATCCCAATAAAAACAAAGTGTATACAGATATATGAAATTAGTTAAACATTGCATGTCCGGCATGAAGGCTTTTTATACGCAGTGCAAAGGCAATTTAAACGCAAACATAAACTGGACTCTTTTTCTAAATTACACTTTAATTCAATCATGTAACCGAGAAACGCATCAAAGAATATGAAATTAATGTACCTACAGCAGAATCACACAGCAAAATGCGAAACGTTAGATGTGTGGCATCCAATTTACGCTAAATCATTATGCAAATTTTATTTATTACTAAATATTTTATTTATTTATTTAAATAGAATATGTCAAAGAATAAACCAGAGATAATAAAACAGGACAAAAGCAGTGTCAACGTGTTTACAATTATTAAAACTTTGAGTGTGGAGATTATAAAGTTTCTTAATCCTAGACGGAATTGACTCTTTGTCGAGCCGACAAGTGCTAAAGTCTTTTGGCATACAGGAATGTTTATGGAGTGTTAGCTTACCAAATATTGGCCTAACTGACCTTAAACATTGTCGCATCGGCAAAGGAGTGCCATCAAGGGCTTATTTCGGTGTGATTTGAGTTCGGGACGCAATATGTGACTGGAATGTAAACTTCACAGAATAAATACGTAAATATTGAACTAGATTCCGCAGAATCTATCTATCTTCTACATTGCACCATTGGTATCGAACTAGTTTTGCTTGTGCAAAGCTCCGTCGGTACGTAACCCATACGTCAGTTGGGTTTTCATCACTGCTAAACTGCTGCCGATGATCTTTTTGTGGTAGATCTGCCTCGTAACGAAACCGAAATCGTCGTAAAAATCACGCTCACTTTCCTGCCATTCGGAGATCGTGCACTCCAGGGAGGCGTACCCGCCGCTAATGCAGTTCTTGACCGCCAGTTTTATCATGGGCTCCATGATCGTCTGGCACGGGTAATTCGGATCGATGGCAAAGCGATAGATCCATGCAGCATTGTACACGGCGTGGTGATTCTTCACACTAATGGCTGCTACAATCCTGCGGCGAAATTTTCTCGTATATGCCTCTTCGTATGGACACTTCTCGGTAAATATCTGGTAGCTAGCTTCCTTCGGTGAGCAGCGGAAAATGAAGGGTTCGTAGCACTCAGCCACCAAAGATTGCGATGGTTTGGTCTGCAAAATGAACGTTCTTAGTTTGAGATCCTTTGCTAGGAATGCTTTCACATTTACCCTCATCAGCTCCACTGCCTTGGAGTAAAACGAGAAGTAGGTGCCGGTAAAGAGGCAAAATATGCAGGCGGGCACAGTGAGTGCGCAAAATAGCAGGGGCACTCCCAAAAATATGAAGAATATGGCCCAGGTGATGACTATGAACTGTAGGGTAATCTGAAAACAGGTGGATCACAAACAGTTCAAGTAGTTGGGGAATCCGCTCCACATGAAGATGTCTTACCTCTCGAAAGCAATAGACAAAAAAGGACTTATTTGAGAACGACATGATGTAGTCCCGCACCAGTTCCTGGCACTTGAGCTCGTCATCTTGCGTGTAGTTGCGAATGACAATAAATGGCTGCATTAATGTGATATTAAATTATTAGATAAGCCAAACCAAAATAAAAATAAAAACACCGATCAGTCAGTGTGTCCAAAGCGATGCAAAATACCACTAATTCTTAAGGCGAAACAGCTGTTGCTGCGGCGCTGCCACATGAATAAGATATCGGCAAAGAGAACTTAAGCCTGACAGCGTGAGAAAAACTATCGCAAAAGGTTGATTTATTATATATAATATTTGGAAATGTGCGGCAATTTGTCTTGTACTGTTATTGACTGCTTACCTGTTTGAATAAAGATTTTAATTCATCTTTTGTATGATTCATATAAAGAATCCCTTTCGTGAGTTGCCGTGAGCCAGCCCATTCACGGTGCTATCTCTTATGCCAAACAGTCTGACTTTGATCTGGCACTTTTTCTCATGACGTGTCGGCGAGCTTAACTTTATTAAACAATTGCTCGAAAAAGTCACTTCAAATAGCCGAAAATGCGCGACCAATTCATCAGCCTCGCCCTGATGCTGTGCATCCTGCACAGCGCCTGCGGCTTGTACTTCCACATATCGGAGACGGAGCGCAAGTGCTTTATCGAGGAGGTTCCCGACGAGACAACTGTGATTGGTGAGCCAGCGTTTAGTGCCAACTTGGAAGTTTTACCCATCGACTAATTTGTCCTCCTGCAGTGAACTACAAGGTGGAGCTGTATGATCCGCGCTCTAATGGATTCATGCCCTCGTCCCCCGGCATCGGAATGCATGTGGAGGTACGCGACAGCGACGACAAGATTGTGCTGTCTCGCGTGTACAGCTCACAGGGCCGCATCTCGTTCACGTCGCACACTCCTGGCGAGCATGTCATCTGCATGTACTCGAACAGCACCGCGTGGTTCAGTGGTGCCCAGCTGCGTGTTCACCTGGACATCCAGGTGGGAGAACACGCTATCGACTACGCCAATGTGGCGCAGAAGGAGAAGCTGACTGAGCTGCAGCTGCGCATCCGTCAGCTTCTCGACCAGGTAGAGCAGATAACCAAGGAGCAAAACTATCAGCGATACCGCGAGGAGCGTTTCCGTCACACCAGCGAGAGCACCAACTCCCGAGTGCTCTGGTGGTCGCTGGCTCAGACCGTCGTCTTGGTTTGCATGGGCTTCTGGCAGATGCGCCATCTAAAGAGCTTCTTTGAGGCCAAGAAACTGGTGTGAGGTGCTCTAGGGACTACGGCATTATCAGCACCATTGGCCACCGGCCTCATTGTTCCGTGTTTCCCTCATTTGGCAGGAATTGCGAATTTCATCGATGGATCGTCATCAACCAACCAGCAACTGGCCTCGACTCCAAGCACTTCTAGTTATAATTTCTTGTGCGTAATTTAATAAAATCCATTGTACAAAACGAGATCGAAGCTGGGTGCACCCCCACATCCTATCTCCGCTGGGTCAGACTGCCAGTCAGCTGAGCCGGGTCCCGTGACTATGTTTGCCTCGCCAAGCGTGGCTTCTTCTTATCAGCAGGCTATGTCAGATAACCTGTGTCGTTGCCGTTAACTCTCTAGTTTTAAGAACGCGGTCCATCGTAACTGCATCGTGCAGTATCGCCGACTGCCCTTTATCTCATTGTTTATTCTGGCGGAGAAGAGACTTTTTAGTAGCTCTTGGACCGTCCTGAGCAGCGGTCGTCAGTCGCGGCACAAATCCGTCGCCCAAAACAATAAAGCTTGTTGTGGCACACCAAACGCAACCGCCGACGACCCACAAAAGCCGCAGCTCTGTAACCCGATCCAGTCTGAAGCGCTTTCAAGTCAACAACTGGCCCAGGTCTCTGCTCCCTCTCCGGTTCAGTTGGTTCACGTCGGATTAAGCGTGCAGGCTGTTGATAATGTTTCGTGCTACGGAAATCGGCAGCGAAGAAAGTGAGTCTGCAACTAGATACTAGATAAGATAAGACAAGAACCGCAGGTAATCCTCTGTCTCCCGATTACATGTAGCCCTGCCAGCTCTGGCGGAGCTCAGCCAGGCGAAGTATGAACGCGAGGAACAGGACGTAGAGTGGATCGGCTGGAGAGTCGAACAGGCCCAGTTGAAGCGGCCTCATCGCAGCTCCCTGCCCAATTATGGATTTGCTCCCCCACCCATCCGCATGGAGTACAGGTATCCACGAGCCGTCTTCTTCGTTCTGGCCACAAAGTTCTTTGAGGCTTTTGCGGCCAACGGCATTCGCAGTAAGTTCCCAGATTTCCATCCAAAAGCACCTAATTGATTTTTGGTCCGGGCACAAGCATTCGGCATAGTCTGGTTGAAAATTCCGAAACCAGGCTTATCAGCGGTACATAAATATAAACACAAGGAGGTCTTATTGACAGTCAAAAGACCTGTGATTATGCATTTTATTAGGGGCATAGATGAGATGCAAGAAAATTAGGTTGGAATCAGCAAATAAAGGGCAAGACCTAATATTCAACTATATAAAAAGAAACCTTAAAAATTAATATCTTATTTTGCATTCAGAAAAAAATATGGGTTATACTATTGACAATTAGAATTCTTGGAATTTTTCTATTCATTTTAATCTTAAAAAACATCCATCATTAAAGAGATGGCTCAAAGAGTTTCCAATTAAGTCTCAATGAGACAACCATTATTTCATGGTCAATAATTCGAGATTGACTGCAGCATGACCCCGATTACGGATTATTACATATGTACAGTGTACAATATATATCATTCCAGCCGTACTCGCACTCTATCTGCGCGACGATCTCAACTTCACGGAGAGCTTTTCCACTGTGGTGCTGCACATCTTCAACTTTTTTGGCCAGTTCTGTCCGATCATTGGGGCCATCCTAGCGGATAGCTATATGGGCAATGTGCGTACGATATCCGGCTTTAGTTTTATCTACGCTTTCGGATGGTTACTGCTCACACTGACATCCCTGCCTGCCATGGGGCTTCCAATGGTGTAAGTACTCGCACAGGGTTAAAATGAAGGGTCTAGCTTATTCCACTTCTCCTTGTAGCTTGCTGGTGTCCATTGCTCTCTTGTTTATCGCCGTTGGCAATGGATCGATACGAGCCTGCATCACTTCGCTGGGTGCACTGCAGTTCAAGCTGCCGGAACAGAGCGTCCATCTGGCCGAGTACTTCTCCTTTTACTATTTCGTCTACTATTTCGGAATTTTCCTGAGTAAGATCCTTCCGCCGCTGGTTAGAGCTAATACGCAGTGCTTTGACAAGGCGGAATGCTATCCAGCCGTATTCGGCACCCTTGGCGCCGCCTTTATGATGGCCTGGTGTAAGTAACGATCAGTTTTCATGCATTATTTTTATCTAATTTATGCGTACCTGTGGTAATAGTTATCTTCCTGGTTGGAAAATGCTTCTACAAGTCCGAAAAGCTGTCCGATGATAACATACTCTTCAAGTTCTGCGGCTGCATAAAGACCGCTCTTGTGGAGAAGTGGCGACGTCGCAAGTCCCCAAAGCGATCCAACTACTGGCTGCACAATGCAGTTGGAGCCTACGACATGGGGTTCGTCAATGATGTGTCCAGAGTTTTAAGGGTTAGTTGTATGTTACAATTGTTATTTCATCTTAGGAACTTCGTTTTTCTTAGATATCCAAGCTGTTTATCCCACTGCCCTTCTACTTTGCTCTGCTGGCGCAACAGGACTCCAGCTGGACATTCCAGGCCACCCAGATGAATACCACAGTAATGGGCGTGACCATCCAACCGGATCAGGCCAAGGCCGTGGGCCCTATCTTCCTGTTCCTGCTCATCCCGCTGTGGCAGTATATAACAGTGCCTTTGCTGCGCCGCTACTTCAATTGGGAGCTCCAGCCGCTCCACAGTGTGACTGTGGGTGGGATTTTCTCCGCCGGCGCCTTTTTCTGTGCGGGAGCTTTGCAGGAACGAATAAAGGTAAGGTAGAATAATGAGGTCTTCACCTGGTCGTTAATTAATCCGGCATACTCAAAGAATTCCCCGCTGCAAACAGTGAACATAGCCTGGCAACTGCCACAGTTCCTGCTGCTTATGATGGGCGAACTACTACTTTCCATTCCGGGTCTCCAGTTCGCTTTCACCCAAGCGCCGACCTCTATGAAGTCGGTGGTCACGGCTGCCTGGTTCCTAAATAATGCTTTCGGCAATCTCATCGTGGTTTTGGTCACTGAGCTTGGTATGCTAAGCTCACAGATGGCCGAGTACTTCTTCTACGCGGTGATAATGCTGGTTTGTATCATCCTTTATGCTCTTCTGGCCTTCGATTACGCTCTGCAGGAGCGCAAGGGAGGGTTGTACGTGAGGATGGACAGTGAAGCCGAGGACCGGGATCTGCCCAGCACCAGTCGCAGCGGGAGCATCTAGGAGAAGGTTCTATGCTCTAGTATTTCCATTGCACTTGTAATTTATTGATAAACGCACACAGGCAACATGCATTTAACTGCAAACAAATAAAATCTAAACTAAGGTCAGTCGATTATTTTAAACATGTACTGCAGCTCCAGGTTCGCGTCATCCGGCAGATCGGTGCAGTGGACGGCGTTCTGCACCTTGGACTTGCCGAACTTGGCGCGCAGCGTGTGAGGCCGCAGCAGTTTGGCTATCTCCGGATCCATGGGACCGCAGAAGTTGCGGAACTCTTGAGCAGCTCTTTTTTCGGGATCGACGCAAGCAATCTCCATGCACATACATACCCCACTGGCTAACTGCGCAACCATAGGTATATACTCTGGCAGCACGCCGCGATAGACTTCGTAGAACTCCTCGCAGTTGATTCGCGCCATCAGAATCATGCGCATGGCTGTTAGTCGAAAGCCATTGGACAGGATTTCGGAAATGATGTCTCCCAAGAGACCATCCTTAATGCTGTGTGGCTTAATGATGGCAAGCGTTGTGTTCTTAAATATACATTCTTTAATTATGCTGTGCCTCGCCTCAAAGAAGAACTTTAGGTCCATGTCCACGTCGTCGTCGTTATCAGAGTAGTAAAATCCATAACGGATCTCCTCACTTTCAAACAGTTCTTCCAAACTTGGCGACAGTTTCACACTGGGAGCTTCCGCCTCAGTGCTCTTGTACAGAGCGCAGGCCTTGATGGTCTCCACGACGTTGTCGCCAATCAGCTCCAGGCTTATGGCCGGACCAGCCAACAGCTCGTTCATTAGGACTCTGAAATTTAGAAGATTACATGTGTTTCTTGGCATTCCAGCTTTACTCACGAAGAGGAGACATCTGTCTTGTCCTTGCCGGACAGAAACTGAGTTACCATTTTGGGAGAGAACTGGACCATTGATCCCTGGTTTATGTTAATCTTGTTGTCGATCAGCGTCTTTAGGAACTTGCCCAGGTGCTTCGTCCACATATTGTTCTTGAGCAGAACGAAGCCTCTGAGTGGGATGGGAATAAGAGATTAGTGAGTAGATTGCTCTCGAATATCTAACCTACTTCTTGCGGTATTTGGCCAGGTTGGTCCGCGTAGTGTCATCAGCATAATCCACAATGTCAAACTGCCGGCCGAAGACATTGATCTTAGAACCAACGAAAAAGTCGCGCTGGGTTAGCTCCGGGATCTTGGTGCGTCGCAGGAATGTGCGCTTGTTCCGCTGGTCGAACTGGGGAATACATGGAAATACGCGGATAAATGTGTTTCTCTGATATATTAGCTACCAATCCTCACCACTTCCACAGCCTTGTCGGAAACATAGTATGTGATCAGGAAGGTCCGAATGATTCCAGCCTCTGCATGGTACCACTCGGCCACGAAGGCCAGACGCCGCTCGCTAGCCGGAATCGCAGCGGGTTTCATAATTTCTGTTGAGGAGAATCTTATGCCTTGCTTTTTCGTTCTATCGCTTGACAAGCAAGTCCTTTATTTCGAGTGAAAACTGTTTGTTTGCTTGGAATTTAAATTGTGCTTCTTCTTTCCCGCGTTGTCACAGCAACAGTGTTGCCAACATAACAAAATGAACCTGAGTGGGCGCAAAATTTAAAGAAAAAAATCCTAAATTATCTCTAAAACCACTTATCAGGGGATATCCCTTAATATAATTTTACCAAGTACCTATATTTCCTTTGATAAATCTCCATGATTCCCTATGACAGTTAACTATAAAGCGGCTGGGCTTTCGGACTCCGCATTCCATCTATCAGTACAGAAAATTCTAGAACATGTTCTAAAATTCTATAATATTGCAAATAAAAAGCCGAGTTTAGGTTTTCCATTTTTTATTGTTAATTTCCTTTATTTACAGGAAACAAAAATAATAAACTGCAAACTGATTTTTGCAATAAATTGGTTGTAGCTTTCCTCTGGTTGTTAAATTCTAGCGTAAAACTTATGGTTTCCCTTGTCGGCGCCAAATCATCTTGTTCCTTGTGTTGCTTTTTGTTAACATCTCTCCTCTGAATACGTGTTATATTCAGCTATATTAAATGTGGTTTTCTTTGATTGGAATAGTGTTTTATGTACGCATGCATTCGTGGATGTTCTTGTGAGTGATTGAGTGTATCTTTTTGTTTTCTGGTGTGTATGTGAGGAGTGAGTGGTGTGATCGTGTGCTGACATATGGTATAAGAGCCACGGCTAACGCTACGACTACGCCAAATTGCTAGACACCATCTGAGCGACCGTCTAGGCAGCTGGCTTCTTCTCCTTATCACCCTCGCCGCCGTCCTCATCATCCTCGTCGTTCTGGGACAGACTCGGGATGTTGTCATCTGAGTCCTCCTCCTCGTCATCGACGTTGAAGTCGTCGAACTTGTTGTTCCAGTCGCCACCAGGGCTGTTAAGGATATTGCCAAACATGCCGTTGTCTTTTTGATCAACTGCAAATTGTGTATGCATGAGTGTGGTTGCCTGGATGAGATCTTACGGATGAGGCAACTTACCCTCCTCTTCGTCGGATTCATCGCGCCACTTGGCAAAGTTGGCCTTTAGGAAATGCAACTTGGTCTTGTCCGAAGTCAGGGATGACCAGTAGGGTCCGACTGCCTTTTTGGGTATTGTGAATTCCAGGCAGCGGCCAATGTTCTTGCTGGTCACCTTCTCGGGATCCACCTCGTGGAGAAAGTTTAGTGTGACATCGTACTTCTTTGACACATCCAGCACGTTTACGCCCTTGAAGGTGAAGCTGTTTTCCGTAACTCTGTTTTGGAATAGAGTGGGATTAGGATGTGCCGGGAGCATGGGCATAGTAAATATGGGGAAACCTACTTGTGTTCGATGTCCTTGCACTCCACATCAATAATGACGTAGATCAAGTCATTGCGCTGGGCCCAGGAAACTGGTGGCGGAATCGAGCTGCAAAAGAGGATCAAGTTGGGTAAACATAAATAAAGGCTTCTGACGGTGTCGGGTGGTGCGTTGTCCGACTTCCGGTGTCATGGCAACTCGCGACGGACTTTCTGGAAGCGGGTGCACGAACTATGCAAATAACAGAGCTGACCATTTGCATAAAACGTAAGCTCAGGCGAAAGTCCATGCCGAAAATCCACGGCATTACCGCCAGCCGAAAACATAACCTCAATGACTGGACCCTCCGATTAGTTCCACAAATTAGTTCGCAATGCAGATGCGCGTAGGACACGCCCACCGTTGGGCCAACGCTTGGGCAAGCGGATAGTCGCGAGAATATGGTGCATTTGAACGAGGTGTTCTTCGTGGCCGGGAGTTCGAAAATGGACGCCGCCGTAGCGACAAAGCACGCGACGCACAAAGAAGCCACAAAAAGATGGTCCGGCTTGCATTGAGGGGCGAGATACACGGCTGTGGACTTACCCTGCTGCTGCCGACATTATGTTGCTGCTGCGAATCGTTAGTTTATGCTTCACGGAGCCGGATCACTTCTGACTGACAGCCTGTTTTCGTTACAAAAAAAAGGCAGTTTCAGTTGAACAAAATTGTCATGCACAAAATTGTCAGGAGAAACAGAGTGGCCGAGCGGGCTGCGGAGGTGTGCCTAAATTTGAAAAATGCTCCGGGGTGCGAAACTTCGATAGACATACAGACGGCACTCAAACCATTCATGTTAACCATTATGTGTAGAGTTCATTTGTAGAATTGTGTCGATAAAAGGCATTCAAATACTCTAAACTAAAAAATTAAACCTTCTGTATGTTTTTGTCCAAAATTTGATTTTAATTTGGTTCAAAGAATGTTTAATTTATCGTCTTTTATAATTGCTTACAACAATTATTCGATTCAATAATTCTATGAGCTACCAAAGTCGGCACGTTTTGGCCACTGGACGCATGCCGCTGCCCACGGAGCAGTTGTAGGCCTGGAAGAAGTCCTCGCTGTTGGACATAACGCCCAGGACCCGAAATTGGTCGAAGGTGTGCTCATTGCTGAGATCTTTCCAGTAGTGCTCCTCCTCGTAATGGGAACAAAATAGCTGAGCATATCCCAGGAAGAACAGCTGTTCCGGCGTAAGGTCGAGTCCCGGCATTGCGTCGCTGATCGCCTCCTGCCCAGGATGCTCCAACAGGTACTTTTTGTGGTTGCGGTAGGCCGTCAAGGCCTGTCTTAGTCCGCTGTTGTCTGCAATATTCTCGTCCAGTGTAGTTTTTCCGTTGATACGCCGCTTGATCTCCGGTACCAGGTACTTGCCATAGTGGTCCATGTAGCACTCGGCACGAAACTCCAATACTAGTTGCGAAACTTCCGACAACCAGGACTCCAATTGACCGTTGCCGTTGAAACTGGAGCTGGTGGTATCGAAGCCGTGGACGAGTTCGTGACCCACGATAAAGCCCAAGGTGCCGAATTTCAGGGAGAGCGGCAGGTGTCGGTGGTATATCGGTGGTTCCACCAAGCCAGCCATCACATTAATGGAGTTATCCGGTAAGTAGTAGCCCGCTCCCACCTGCAATCCTGTGAGGAGCTTCTGGGGCTTGGTATCATTGGCCAGTTCCTGATAGTGCCGACTGCTGAACCGTCTGACTTCTACACCTAGGTGCTGCAAATTAATGTTGGTCCGCGCATAGCTATCATCGATGATCTTCAGACTGCCGATTTCTCGGATTATTCGATCCGAAAGTGCGTCATCCTGGAATGAACCTATGCGTGTGAGAATTCTGGACTCCTTTAGCAGTGCCCTCGCCCTACTCTCCGCATCCAGCCACTCGGCATCCTCCAGCGTCTTTCGCAGACTCTTTCGCAGTTCCTGCACAATTTGCGATATCTCCAGCCTCCTCTCCTCACTGAAGTTATTCTGCAACACAAAAAGGCTTAGATCATTTGGTTTTCGGATCATACGTATTCGATACCCACGGCCATATAGAGTTTGTTGAACAGAAACCTCATGGATTGATATAGCGTAGCCGCACAGTAGTCCCTTTGGTACTTGGGCGCCTTCAGCTTGGGATCCAATCTATAAAGCAGCTGCATGGCCAGGTAGTTGGCCACAGCCTCGCGATGCCGTGCGCATACCATGTCCAGCTCCACGTAGTAAAAGTCGCAAAATAGCTTGTTAGAGGAGTGGAGTCCACTCCACGAGATGTTATAGTAGTACTCCGACTGGGGAAACGCTCGCTCAATTCGGTACGGACCAAACACTTCGCAATGGGGCGGGATCGCGAGTGCGTCCCGCCAGAAGGCAAAGACCCCAGAGATTGCTCCTCTAATTCTGTGCTCCGGCAATCCGAACGCCCTCAGATATCCGAGCATTCGGTCTTCGTTCAGACGAAAGGCACGAGTGGTATTGCTGGAAATGTTTTCCTCCTGGACGATGATGTGGTCGAAGCCCAGTTCGGGCAGTTTAGTGTAGGGCTCAAAGGGATATATTAAATGGATCGCTTCGCGGATCAGACCATTGGCTCCATAGTTGGTCAGGTGGGCACTCATGTTGATCCAGTTGAAGTTGGAGGCATTCCAGGCGACGCCATCCACAGCGGGAAATCCTCCGATCGATCGAATTAGACTCAAGTAAGCGGGATCCGCCGCATTGAAAGGATGGAGCTCGGCTTTCAGACAAGCGTTGTAGAATCGCTGTGCCACCGCCAGTTCGCTGGACACGTTGAGTGCCTCCGCCAGATCCATTCTGCCCACCAGTTGATCCGTGATGTCGATCAGTGTGTAGGCCACGTCGCCAAGGTTGCTTCTACTCTTTAGGGAGTACCGATCCGACTTAACGTTCCGATAATTTCCACACGCGTACTCGTAGAAATTCTCGCAGGGTGCTACACTTTGGTTCATGTAGGATTTCATGAAATCCGCATATTCCTGCAGATGGAACTCTGTCCTAGGTTCATTGGCCGAGCTCCCATCGCTCTCGGAACTATCACTCCTATCCACAACGCCTCTAGCCTCGCAGTCCGACAGAACCGCAGCTACGATGACCCACAAAAGCATGAGGGACATCATCTTCAGTGATCCAGAGAACATATGCGTATTTTGTGTAAACACTTCTCTATATGAACTTATAAATCGCACTGATACAAATCGCAAACGAAAGCTGACAGCATCCTAATAAAATTAGCAAACAAGAGAGCAAAAATAGGGAGATTTAAAATCCTTATCAGTAAAATGCTCGTAGGAATGAAGAATGTGCTCGGATTGTTGATAAGGAAGTGAGCTTATGATTACAATCAACTTCAGCTTTGCGTTCTCAATTCGATTATATTTAGTTTTCTGTTAAGATTGCATTTTATAGGCCTAATTGCTGTTAGTTGCGGCGAAAGTGAATAGCAGGTGACTAACAGGTGAACAACAGCTGAATATCTTGTATTGTTATTTTACCTGCAAGTTATGTTTCCTTGGTAATATGACGTTTGTTTGAAGTGCTTGTTGGATGGGTGGTTTCAGGTGTAACCAGGTACTTAACTGGTGGATAACAGGTGGATAACAGGTGGATAACAGGTGGATAACAGGTGGCTAACAAGTGGATCACAGGTGGTTTACAGGTGGTTAACAGCTGGAACATAAGACCCCATCAACGAAACATCTCAGTTCAGTTGCCCTGGTAACTTGGTGCAAATTTCGAATGTTTAGCTTTCAGGTGATCAACAGGTGAATAGCTAGTTCCTAATAATAAATCCGATCGACGAAACTTCCAAGTTCTGTTGCCCTGGCAACATAAAACCTAATTTGGCTTCCCATTTCGGTTGCCTTGGTTACTTGCAGCGTATTTCAAGTGTTTATTCGATAGGATTTTCATCTTATTCAAATCCACAGAGGCAAATAGTTGTGCAACGCAGACCAAAATCCAAAAACGCAGTAAATCTATAATGATTTTTGAATAGGAGAAATCCCGAGTATCCGTGCTTTTTGGTGAATTTGCTTTTTGCTTAGAGTTTTTGCGAGATGTTCGTGCAAAAGAAGAAGTTGGTGGAGCATGTTTTGGCCATGCGAGCCGAAGGGGGCAGTAGTGATGATGATGAGGAGGAGGAGGACCAGGGCGACATTTTGCAGGTGCAAATCCCTAATCATCACTAATTACTAGACGTATTGAGTGCTAGTCGTGCTACATAGCCCATATAACCCTATGTTGTTGCCTTAGATTTTATACAAAAGTAACCTAGATTTCCCTAGAAGCCCTTTGACTGATTACGTAATCGCATAACCTGCAAGCTGCGAGTGTAAATTGCTCGTAGTTGAGGCTCTACCCATGTAATATCTTCCTAATACACCTGTATTCATTTCTTCCTAGCTGAGTTACCCAAAATCCACATAAATGCATCTGTAAAGAACTTCACTTCCGTTGCTGCAAAAAAATAACCTAGTAAATTGTTACGAAATCACCTTTCAACTTATACTGTATAGCATTTAGAGGTCACCAATTTTGATTTTTGCATTACTTCTGGTATTTTATTGTCATGCTATATGGGTAATGTTGTTGTAGATTTTTGAACGTAGAATCGAATTTTTGCTAAGTTTACTATGTGCCATATTTTGAAACTAACGAACTTTTGGTCTCTTTCATTTTTGAATTTTGAAAACCGAACATTTTGTAAACACCAAATTGTTTTCCAACATGAAACCAACAATACCCTTTTTTGTACATCACAAATATTACCACCACTTCGCACTGCAAAATTTTGATCCTTAAACTATTTTCCGGAAACCAAACGGTTTCACGAATGTCGATCCTGAACACACGGAAACGAATATAACGTAAAACTTTTGAAAAATGGACCCCGACGAAGCGCAGCGGAGGCGCGAAGAATGCGAGCGAAAGGCCCGACGTGGGGAGATGGACCCCCGGCTGGAGTTCACCTTCCAGCTGCTGATCGATGCCACCCAGCTGCCCAGGCATCAGCTCATGGACTACATATTCGAAGGGGACATGGTAGGAGCATCACTTGCCACTTGGTTTCTTAACTCTCTGTGGTTCCCATTGCCAGCTCGATGAGATCAATCAGCTGTTCCTGCCCAATATGAAGAACAAGCTGCTGTGGTTCTACCAGGAGACGGATGACCCGGAGCCCACGCCAGTGCCCGATCCAAATAAGCCGGGACCCTCCAGATCCGGCGTAGCTTCCAGTAGCTCCAAGACCCCGCAGGGTAAGTCCTAATTTCCATATGGAATCATGTCTATGTTTGTTTGTACCCGCCAGGTGGCGCGTCTCCCAGTGGCATGCCCCCACCAAAGCACAAGAAGCTGTTCCTTACGGATGGTTGGACCTGTGCCTTTACGGGCGTATGTATCTACATCTTTCGGGTGAATACATCAAAGCAGTTGCCCGAGGAGGGTTTCCAGAAGGATTTGTGAGTAGGCAGCAGTATCCGAGTAGAATGTTCGCCCAGGATTATTGGATATTTGCAGGTATTGCGGAGTGATCGATGCCAAGAACATAGGACTGGTGACCTCCATCGAGCGGATTGTAGAGTTCGTGTTCATGCAGGCCCTGGCCTTTCCCAGTCTGGAGGGCGACGAGGAGGACGTGAGCTGTGGGCTCATCAAGGGACAGCTCCTGCCGGGACTGCGATCCTTCTGCAGTGCACTGCGCGTTTGCGAGCAGGTGTGTGACCATCACAATGTGTTTGCCGATGGCTGCGATATGTTCGAAAAAATCGATGCAGTGGAGGAGGTGAAGGACATGTCGAAGAACCAGGACTTTTGCGCGCAGCTGGAGGAGCGGGTCAACAATTGGACGAAGGGCATACTGAAGATTCTCGGCGAGAGCGAGCAGCTGCGAAAGGAGAACGACCACAGTGGGCCGCAGGACGAGTTGGAGTACTGGAAGAAGCGAGGTGCCCAGTTCTCGCAGCTGCTGGCCCATCTGCAGGACAAGGAGGTGCAGTTCACGCTGCACTGCCTCTTCCTGGCCGGCTCCCGCATCATAAAGCAGTGGAAGGAGACGGACCGGAAGATCACCTTCTGCTACAACGAGGCACGCGACAACTCCAAGTTCATCCAGGCCATGGAGACGTGTTGCCACTCACTCTACCTGGACGATCCTGTGAGCATGAAGGAGTCCATCCTGAGCCTGCTGCAAACGGTGCGACTCATCTATAGCGTCTCCCAGTTCTATAATACATCGGAAAGGACATCCGCGCTGATGGTTAAGGTACGATTTGTGATTAATCCTAATGTGGAATCCTAATAAATATTGTATTTCATCACCAGATAACCAACCAAATGATCGAAACATGCAAATCGTACATTACTTGCCGCTGCAAGGAGACTATCTGGTCACAGGATCGCAATGTGATCCGCACCAAGCTGAGCAACTGCATCAAGTTGAATCACATATACCACGAGACCTACTACACGGTTAGGGAACAGCCTTTTCTGCCGAACCAGACGCCTTTTGGATTTTCAGAGAACTTTGTATTCGGTGAGATCATCACACTAACTATAAATCACTTTGAAAACTTATCTTGCTGCCACTTTCAGGAAAATTCGATACGTTTTGCGAGAGACTCTCGAAGATCATTAGCATGTTTAATTTGATTGACGACTACAATCACTTGTTTGAGCGTCGACTGGAAGGACTTCTTCTGGGCGAAGCCCTCGAGGATGCCTCCAACCACTTTGAGGAGGCCAAAAAGGAAGTGACTTCCAGGAAATACGATTACCTGGATCACCGCAACTCAGACTTCAATGTCGACTTTGAGCGATTCATTCACAAAACGAACTCCTTAAAGGACACCATTGCTACGCTAATCGAAAAGGATTTCGACACCGTTTGGGAGACACCGCAGTGCATCCGATTCCTGGTGCGGTTCGAGAAGGTGAGCGAGAAAATTCCACTCACCAAAATGGACGAGAAGTACACGCGTATCCTGCGCTACGTGGAGAAGGAGGTGGACCGCATCCTGAAAACCTTTCGCAAGCAGCGCGATGATCCGCCGCTGGCCAGGAACTTTCCGCCGATTGCCGGAAGGATTCACTGGTGTCGTGCCCTGAGTCTCCACATCACGGAGCTCATGGATGCGGTGATGGAGCACGCGGTGCTGAGCAACTTACCCATGGCCAAGGATCTGGATGTGCGGTACCACAATGTGCTGGGTGTCCTTCAGGAGTACGAGGACGAGATAGTGTCCATATGGCTGGATCAGGATGTTAGCGTGGCCGATGCCTGCCTGCTGCAGCCACTGCTGAGCCTCCAGGGCGATAAGCTGTTCGTCAACCTGCACCCCACCATTCCGCTGCTCATTCGGGAGGCCAAGATGCTGGCCAAACTGGACATCGAGCTGCCCATTGTGGCTGCCACGCTGATGAGTCGTCAGCAGTACTTCATCACCATACAGGACTCGCTCAATGTGAGTGGCATAGAACATAATATATTCACTGTGCTACCAGCTAATCTCTTCCTGCCTCGCAGTGCCTGATTAAAATGTTCCTATCCACCGTGAGAGCTGTGAAGCTAGAGGTTCGTCCTTTGTTCCTGCCGCAGCTGGTGCGTCTCACGGCGATGCTGAAACCAGGACTGCACACCATCAATGTGAGTTTTTCCAACATTGGTTTAATGGCTTAATCCCACTAAGTTGATGTCATCTATGCAGTGGACAAACCAAAACTGGACGGAGTTCTATGAGCGCTGCAAGCAGGCCATTGAGAATTTTGATGTTCTGGTCGCTCGTGTCCATGATATATACTCCAATCGCATTCTCCACGTGCTGATGTGGATGCAGGATGTCTCTCTGCAAATTTTACCAGCAGGTTGAATGCTTTATTTCCTCAAGTTTATTCACTTGTCTTCTAATTGCACGATGGTTAAAACTTTTCACATTTGTTTGCCGCGCAGACGATGAAATCTGGACAGTTGACGAGTTTCTGGAGCGAAGCGAGGAGGCTTGCCGGTGAGTCTGGCTCTGACAAGAGTTCATAAAATTCATTAGGATATGCTCCCGCAAATGCTCAGCACATTTCAAGTAACTGCGAACATCTCTGGGTGGAGAACTTTTCAATTGTCTGGGCTAGACTTTGGAGTGGGCTACTTTTAATTTATCGAGTTTGTGTGTTTTGTTTAGAATCATGTATGAATTGTGGGTCTACTTATGCGCCTTCTATTACAATTGTTCCAGCAAAGCGGCCATCGAACTGAATCGGAAGAGCCAAATGGTGTCCGAGGCAGTGGAGGAGGTGCTCAGCCTGGTGGACAGAGCAACGACTGCCTTTAAGGAGATAGCCGGCGATGATGTGATTACTTTGTTTGATGGTAAGTCGGAACGGATGGGGTGAGGAGGGAGTAATTAAGCAGTGCCACCCATCGAGCAGCAGCCACTCCAAAAGGGGACAATTCCGGATCCGGAGGACGCAAGCCGGAAGATGGAGGCGGAGGCGGAGGTGGGGGCGGCGGAGCTGCTGCACCCACGACAAGTGGTGGAGGTGGCGGCGGGCAGCAGCAGGACTGGAGCATCCTGTGGTCCTGCTTTGAGAATCCCCTGTCCCTCTTGTCCACCACTGAAAGTCTACCCAAAGGCATGCAGGTACGGGCAATTAAAAGCAATTACATACGATTCCTCGAAAATGAAGTAGGTTTTTTTGCGAAAAGTATTAAGGGTAACTTTATATAACTATATATTATATCCTAAATTCACCTGGGGATTGCAAAAGTTGCAGTTCCAAATCCAATTGTAGAGCACAAATCCTTCGGAGTAGAAAAAAGAAAGAAATCCCCTGTGGGGGCTCTTTTGTCAACGTGCATTTACTATCCTTCCAGGACATGGTGTGCAATGCGGTGGTGGAGATGCGACGCTACTACAGCCGCAAGGTGATCGACGTGCTGATTAAGGTGATCCGGGCCGCTCTGGACACCCTCCGGCGTCGGTTCATCGCCGACGAGAACGAGACGGTGTTCAAGAAGCCGGTCTTCGCGCTGCACGCGCAGCTGCAGATACCCCATGTGGTCATCAAGCCGAATCTGGACGAGCTGCAGGACATATTGGTGACGGCGGGCAAGAACATCACGGGCATTGCGAAGGGCGTGGCGCAGTGGAGCAGCGGCAAAGATCCGCCGGTGCGTACCGCCCCACTGAATAGCTTCGCAATGTTCTCCAAAATCTTGTCTTACCAACCGCAGCAAGTTTCGATGACGGTGCAGCCGCGCGTCGGACGCAACCACAACGAGTCCACCGGTGGCGGGAAGAGTCGGCGGCGCAAGATCTACTGTTTGGCCTCCGAGGAGCGGCCCCAGATGCCGCACATGCTCAAGAGCTTCTACTCGGCCATCATGGACAACAAGGAGGTGGCCAAGGCGGTCAACCAGCTGGCCAGTTGCACCAAGAACGTCAAGCCGGAGATTCAAACGTACATCAAGCGCTGGAAGCCGTATCACTTCCTCTGGAAGAACGACCGCACCACCCGCCAGCTGATGGAGTTCGGACTGCAGGAGTTCGAGACCACGCTGAGATGTCTTTCGGATCTGGATGCCAATCTGCTCGTGGAGCCGGATATGGAGGTTTTTGGCCAGTGCGTGGCCGTCTACAACGAGAGGCTCAAGTATGGTTTGGCCATTGAGATCAAGTGTAAGTCTCTATTAGCTTAGCGCACCTCTTTAAGCCCTTTAAAACATTACCTACTTTTGGCCTTCATACATAAGCAATATGTAACTAGTTACTGCTTTAATAATTTCCAATGAATTCCTGAGAAACTAAAGCCATTCAATGGCAACGCAAGCCTTAAGACAAACTTCTTCACCCCACTTCTCGATGATATGCTACCATTTTATTAAATCGACTGACAACAAAGCATCGAGTCTTCTCCGGTTGGTTGGTTAATCAGCCATAAATTTTGGACACCCTCGCGAATTCTTTTGTTTGGTCGAATGGGAAGCTATTCAAATTGATTGGACTCCAATTAGGCCAACTAATTTGCCTAACCGAATTAGCCGTGCGCAGGCATACCAAAAATAAATTCCCCACTCACTTGGTGGGGGATTTCATTGGGGAGCCAGAGGACGCGGCAGGATGTGACCGGGTGAAGGCGAATTAACCCACGTCCTGGCCAGGCTGCCTTGATTAATGACATCGATATCATTGAGCTGCGCTAAATGGACTCTGGATAAACACTTGGCACCGTTTCTATTTCCAGCCTGTAACCACAAAATCGGACAGGCCATGAAGAAGAAGTACAAGAAGGAGATGGACTACGTCTATGCGGTAATCAACGAGATGGATCGCAAGCTGGACAGGCCCATCCGCGACCTGGACGATGTGCGTATGATTATGGAGACACTGGGTAAGATTCGGGAGCAGGAGGTGGACATGGAGCTGCGAATCGATCCCATCGAGGTAAGACTGAATCAACTTAGTGGTTTGCCAAGCGACCCCTCCTCTTACATGCACATATCCATGGAAATATCACCTCCAGGAAGCCTTCAATGTCCTCACCCGCTACGAGGTGCAGGTGGAGCGGGAGCAATTCGATTTGGTGGACAATTTGCGGGCCACTTTTCAGAATCTTTTGGCGGGGGCGCTGCAGGCGCAGGTTAAGCTGCTGGACATGCAGCCGGCATTCCAGGACGATCTGCGCACCAATCTGGACAACTTTAAGCAGGACAAGATCTCCTACGTAACGGAATACCGCACTGCGGGACCGATGCAGGCCGGACTGACGCCTCGAGAGGCCTCCGACCGGTTAATACTGTTCCAAAATCGATTCGAGGGCATGTGGCGACGCCTACAGACGTACCAAAGTGGCGAGGAACTCTTCGGTCTGCCCCAGACGGACTATCCAGAGCTCGGCCAGATACGCAAGGAGCTGAACCTGCTGCAGAAGTTGTACAAGCTGTACAACGACGTGATCGACCGGGTGAGCAGCTACTACGACATTCCGTGGAACGAGGTGGACATCGAGGAGATCAACAACGAGCTGATGGAGTTCCAGAACCGCTGCCGCAAGCTGCCCAAGGGCCTCAAGGAGTGGCCAGCGTTCCATGCTCTGAAGAAGACCATCGATGACTTCAACGACATGTGTCCGCTACTGGAGTTGATGGCGAATAAAGCCATGAAGCCACGCCACTGGCAACGGATCATGGATGTTACTCGCTACATCTTCGAGTTCGACTCGGAGGGTTTCTCGCTCAAGAACATATTGGAGGCGCCGCTGCTGAAGCACAAGGAGGACATCGAGGACATCTGCATCAGTGCGATGAAGGAGAAGGACATCGAGGCAAAATTGAAGCAGGTCACCAACGAGTGGTCCGTGCACGAGCTGCAGTTCATGAGCTTCAACAATCGCGGCGAGCTGCTGCTCCGGGGCGACACCACGGCGGAGACGATTGGCCAACTGGAGGATAGCCTGATGGTGCTGGGCTCCCTGCTCTCCAACCGCTACAACGCCCCCTTCCGCAAACAGATCCAGCAGTGGGTCTACGACCTGTCCAACTCGAATGAGATCCTGGAGCGATGGCTCCTCGTGCAGAACATGTGGGTCTATCTGGAGGCTGTGTTTGTTGGTGGCGATATCGCGAAGCAACTGCCTAAGGAGGCGAAAAGGTTTTCGAAAATAGACAAATCCTGGCAGAAGATCATGCAGCGGGCCCACGAGACTCCCGGTGTTGTGGCCTGCTGTGTGGGCGATGATCTGCTTAAGCAGCTGCTGCCGCATCTGCAGGAGCAGCTGGAGATTTGCCAGAAATCCTTGAGTGGTTACTTGGAGCGCAAGCGCATGATGTTTCCACGCTTCTTCTTTGTGTCAGATCCTGCCCTGCTAGAGATACTGGGTCAGGCTTCCGATTCGCATACCATACAGAACCACCTCCTCAACATATTCGATAACACCAAATCGGTGAAATTCCACGATGTGGAGTACAACAAGATGATGGCCATCATCAGCAGCGAGGGCGAGATGATCCAGCTGGACAGGGCCATTCGAGCGGAGGGCTCTGTGGAGACCTGGCTAACCCAACTGCTGGTCACGGCCCAGGCCTCGCTGCACTCGATCATCCGCACCGCCTACGCTACCATCAACGATCCCAACTTCACGCTGCTCAGCTTCCTGGAGAAGGCTCCGGCCCAGATCGGACTGCTGGGCATTCAGATGGTGTGGACCCGGGATGCCGAAATGGCCCTGATGCGGGGACGCGAACGTAAGGTCATGATGGAAACCAACAACAAGTTCCTGGAGATGCTCAACACCCTCATCGACCAGACTACGCGCAATCTCACCAAGAGGGAGCGCACTAATTTCGAGACCCTGATTACGATTCATGTGCATCAGCGCGATATCTTCGATATACTGGTGGGTTTCCTTAGCTGGTTATTTTGAGTTCCAATATGAAGGGCGGTGTATTTATAATCTTTCCCTATTTCAATCTATATACATTGGACTTTAGTGCCGCATGAACATCAAGTCAGCCAACGACTTCGAGTGGCTCAAGCAGTGTCGTTTTTACTTCAAAGAGGACTTAGACAAAACTTGGATTTCGGTTACGGATGTCACATTCACCTATCAGAACGAGTATCTGGGATGCACAGATCGCTTGGTTATCACACCGCTAACAGATCGGTAACATATACTTAAATTGATATTGAATTATTTGGGGGAAACATTGGTTTGAGTTTGTGGGCTATGTATTTGCAAATATTACGTATACGACACATATGCCGTATTATACAAAGTAGCCCTTTAAAAAGAGTTTGCTATTGATCCACAAGTAACTTCTCTTGGCCCTATTTTGTCGGTATATTCAAGCCTGGTTATATTTAACCTTGTTTAATACTCTGCTGCATTGGAATATATATAAATATTACGTATACGACTCGTGGGCCACTGGAATGTCTCTGCCCAAATAAGTTTCCCAGCTAGTTCGAAAATTTCATCTTTCCACCCACATGCCATAGGCTTCCCAATAATTCTTAAACAATAATTATAAGAGCTGTATTTAATTTGTATTCGCGGCATCATTCTGTCCGCTCTTTCAATGATAAACTTTCGCATTGCTCGAATGCCTGAATGGGAACCGCCTGCACGTGCTCCGCACATTCCTCGTGGCCGTTTCAGTGGCCAAGGAGGTGGAGCAGGAGGAGGTCGAGGAGGGGGATGCGGAGGTGGTGTATACCACCTTGGAATGCCGCTCCATAAACAGACGCCCGCCGGTGGCAAACAAGCGTTTTGGGGGCACTTAAAGGCGCTTTAAGTCAATGGCGGAGACGGAGGAATCCCATCCTGTTTCCTCCACCAACTCCGCACCGTGGCGGAGCGGAAGACGAACTAACTGTGGAACCGGGACGACGTTGACATGCCTGTAAAGATAAATTTCACTTAGCGGAGCATAAATAAACTTTTGACAGCAGCTAGTCTGGGCCAAACTGGGGGAATCTGCAAAGTGGCGCTATTTTCCCAGAAGGCATCTCTGTGCCAGCTGCTTTGCATTCGCTTCTTGATCTCGGCTTGTAGATTTCCTACCATTCGTCTGACGTCAGCGGGCATTAGGACTTCCTTTGATATTCCGAAGCGTGCCTTTTTTGTCTGCCATGTCGTTTAATTGTCTGCGGCGTGCGCATCCGCACTTTCCTTTCTCTCCATTCCAAACCCCAAACCCCAAAACCCCAACAGATGTTACATAACTTTGGCCCAGGCACTCACCTTGTCCATGGGCGGAGCTCCATGCGGACCAGCCGGCACGGGAAAAACGGAGACCGTCAAGGATATGGGCAAGACACTGGCCAAGTATGTGGTCGTCTTTAATTGCTCCGATCAAATGGATTACAGGTGGGTTAACTAGATTTCTTGATAGAATAATACTATACTAGAATACTATCAATAACAATGAGGAACACCCCTTGCCTGGCTAAGTGTAAGCTATTAATTCTATTATTTCATTGTTTCTATCTTTCCAGAGGTTTGGGTCGCATCTATAAGGGATTGGCCCAATCCGGCAGCTGGGGATGCTTCGACGAGTTTAATCGCATCGAACTTCCGGTCTTATCCGTGGCCGCCCAACAGGTAGCCGTCGTCCTGACCGCCAAAAAGGAGAAGAGAAAGACCTTCCTCTTCACCGACGGCGATACGATTGAAATGAATCCCGAATTCGGCATCTTCATAACTATGGTAACGTGTGATTTTATTTCTTAAACTCTAAATCGCACTGACAAGGCCGCGTTGGTTAAACATCCACATAGCTTTATTCTCGCTCACACGTAAAAGCAGCGACAATCTGTTTGTATTTATACCCGTTACTCGTGGAGTAAAAGGGTATACTAGATTCGTTGAAAAGTATGTAACAGGCAGAAGAAAGCGTTTCCGACCATATATTCTTGATCAGGATCAATAGCCGAGTCGAACTGGTCATGTCCGTCTCTCCGTCTGTTTCTGTTGTTTCTGGTGCAATTCTGTAAAAATCTGCAGTCAAATTTAGAAATCTATTTTTTTTTAAATTTTGTTGTAATTTTTTTGATGTTATGATGTCGTAGAAACTCAAAATGTCCCAAGGCTGAAGTTCTAAAGTCCATAACTCAACTTACCTTAATCGGAATTTGAAGTGGCATACCTCTAAATGTTTCTGGTGCAATTCTGTAAAAATCTGCAGTCAAATTTAGAAATCTATTTTTTTTAATTTTTTTTTGTAATTTTTCTGATGTATGATGAGAAATTCAAAAAAATTTAAAAATGTCCCAAGGTTGAAGTCTTAAAGTCCATAACTCAACTTATCTTTATCGGATTTTGAAGTGGAATACCTCTAAATGTTTCTGGTGCAATTCGGTAAAAATCTGCATTCAAATTTAGAAATCTATTTTTTTTTAAATTTTTTTGTAATTTTTATGATGTAGAAGTTCGAAGAAAACTTAAAAATGTCCCAAGGCTGAAGTTTTAAAGTCCATAACTCAACTTATCTTAATCGGATTTTGAAGTGGAATACCTGTAAATGTTTCTGGCGCAATTCTCTAAAAATCTGCATTCAAATTTAAAATTTTATTTTTTTTAATTGTTTTTTGTAATTTTTGTAAATTTATGAATTTATGTAGAAATTCAAAAATATACCACGGCTGAAGTTCTATCTCAATAACTCATTTTATTTTAATCGGATTTTGAAGTGGCATACCTCTAAATGTTTCTGGCGCAATTCTCTAAAAATCTGCATTCAAATTTAGAAATCTATTTTTTTTAAATTTTTTTGTAAATTTTCTGTTGTAGAAGTTCGAAAAAAAGTTAAAAATGTCCCAAGGCTGAAGTTTAAGTTATTTTTCATTTTATTACTTTTTTCCCAATTTCTACCGATATTCCAGAAAATGTTGAAATTCTCGTTTGCACTTCCACTACCCGTTAGGGTATCTGATAGTCGGGGAACTTGCCTATAGCATTCTATCTTGTTTTTCTTAAATTCAATTTGCCGCAGGATAAAGCGAAAATAACTTGGCACCAAAGAGGAGCGAGTGCAGCTCCAGGGTTTATTAAACTAATTGCATACCCTTTCAATTTGTTGACTGGGCGATTTTAGTTAACGAACTAGTTTCATCGAGTGACGTGATTTCCTTGATTATAAGGAACATAGTTTCTTTGAAATGAAACTAATGTTAGCATAAGTGCCCCAGAAAAGTTTCAACCGCTGGACCAAAAATCTTCGGGAATTCAAGGAAGTTTTTTTTTCGATTTAAGGGAATTTACTTTAAAGTGCATTGTTATCTTGTCCTTCCATCCACCCATTAAGGACCTTTAAAATGTTTCCCAAAATGGAAGTGACGGCCTCCTCACGCACATAATTCCACGTTATTAGTCATGTACAATTTCTCTCAACCGAAGCCATAATAAAATTTACTGAGCACATACGAAATTTCGTGGCGCGGCTAAAAGCGGCCCAAAACCAATAACCAAACTGGGCGGGGGCGAGGGCAAATAAGGCCAAAAAAAAGGAGACTCGAGTCTCTGGTGTATTTACTTTTTTGGCGGTGGCATGACTCGATTATTGTGGCTGCTGCCACATGGTAGCCCGAATCCGACTCCAAGCTAAAGAGCAACTTTAAGTTGTTGTGCAGACATTGCGGAAACTTTGCGTAGTTTAATCACAAGTGACGGTAACTATGATCGGGTAATGCGATTAGCGTTAACACGGCGACGCGCCGCCTCGCGAATAATGGCGTATGTCAATCAACGCCACCTCATCCAAATCCCCACCAGCAGCATAGCAGTGGGCGCATCATCCATCCCCTGCTCAGTGGGCGCATCCGGTTCGAGGGAATGATCCTTTGAAGGCTTTGGCTCTGTTTTAATTTGCGCATTGAGTTATTATGCTCATTTATATAACAATTTCAGCCAGAGCGTTTTATTTTTAATGAGCCATTATGTGACAGACCGAATTGGGTCGCACACGATTACGGGGACATAGACAAATGGACTCTGGCCGGGAGACCGGAACGAGTTTAATGACGAATCTCTATCCCTTTGTTGTGGTTACCAGTTTGTTTCCTCCTGCCGCTGCCCTGTACATTTCTATCTTGGGGCACAGGTCAATATTTGCAGTCGTGGCTTAAATTCAAATAAACTAGACTTGCGGCAGTTCCTATTTTTGGGTCCAACTGCTGAGAAAGTGACTAATTTGGTTTTGGGTCGATTTTCGCTTCTCTCCACTTCATTAGATGGTTTAGAAAGATAAGTATTAAGATTCTAGGAAAGCATTGTTAGTTATGGTTATACACATTCTCTTGCATTTATTACCTTTAATGGTTAGGTTAAATAATTTATATTTCAAATTGCAATGTTACTTACGTGTATGTAGAATCCAGGATATGCCGGTCGCAAGGAATTGCCCGAGAATTTGAAAATACAATTCCGTACTGTGGCAATGATGGTGCCAGACAGACAGATAATCATACGGGTTAAGCTGGCCAGTTGCGGATTCCTGGAAAACATTACGCTGGCCAGGAAGTTCTACACCCTGTACAAGTTGTGCGAGGAGCAGCTTACCAAACAGGTGCACTACGACTTCGGACTGAGGAACATCCTGTCCGTCCTGCGGACACTGGGAGCTGCCAAGCGAAGGAACTCCAAGGACACCGAAAGCACCATTGTGATGCGGGTGCTGCGCGACATGAATCTCTCTAAGCTGATCGACGACGATGAGCCACTTTTCATGTCTTTGGTCTCGGACTTGTTTCCCAATCAGGTGAACATTTCATAATTTATAATTTGCAATACATTTAGTGTCATTTCCCGCTTATAGACGCTAGAAAAAACCAATTACCCAGAGCTGGAGGCAGCGATTCTTCAGCAAACGGACGAAGCCAGTCTGGTGTACCATCCCCCGTGGGTGCTGAAACTCATCCAGCTGTACGAAACCCAAAATGTTCGCCACGGCATCATGACCCTGGGGCCAAGTGGAGCTGGCAAGACCACCTGCATCCACACCCTGATGAAGGCCATGACCCAGATGGGTGACAATCATCGCGAGATGCGTATGAACCCCAAGGCAATCACGGCTGCCCAAATGTTTGGACGCCTTGATGTGGCCACCAATGATTGGACGGATGGCATATTCTCGGCACTGTGGCGGAAGACTCTGAAGTTGAAGGCGGGCGAGCACGTGTGGTTGGTTCTGGACGGACCGGTGGACAGTATTTGGATAGAGAATCTGAACTCAGTGCTGGACGACAACAAAACGCTAACCCTGGCCAATGGCGATCGTCTGACCATGGCGCCAAGCGTGAAGATCATATTCGAGCCGCACAATATTGACAATGCATCGCCAGCCACAGTATCCCGCAATGGAATGGTCTACATGAGTTCCTCTGGCCTGGATTCCCGACCAAGTAAGTCGCATATCACTCTATCTAAGAACGACATCTGTCAACCACCTTGACTTCTCCAATGATCAGTTGTTCAGGCCTGGTTGAAAAACCGTGCGCCAGGAGAAAAGTCCACGTTCTCGGATCTGTTCGATCAGACCTTTGTGGAGGTCTACAACTGGGGAGTGCAGATGGTAAAGCTGCAGATGCCTGTGCTGCAGTGCAACATTGTCCAGCAGATGCTGTTCATACTGGAGGGCTTGATACCCGTCAAAAAGGAGGACGAACAGGCCGTGAGCCTGTCCAGCAAGGAGAGCCACGATGGTAAGTGTAAATAACCAAACATGTAACCCATATTGAAGCCCCAAAGCGAGCGGTTCGATAAAATGAGAAAAACCCAAGCGAATCCCGAACAAAATCCATCCAAAATGATTGCAACTTTTCAGCGAATAAACGTTTAGAGCATCAAAAACAAGTCGAAGAGGCACGACGGCAATCGATTGGCAGTCAGATTGTCGGTAAAGTATATCCTAAAGTATACCCCTTAATAAGTTGCTAACTAACCAAATGAGCAATACTCGTACTAATCGTAGAGCTGACCGCCTAGCTAACACGCCAAATGCTTCTGTGTGTGTATACTGATACTATATCTGTAACTTTCAGTTGGGATCCTGGGCGATCCCAGCCGATCGTCCTTCTAATCCTTCCTTCCGTAGTTGTGATTCTGTGCTCGTCCTCTCGTAATTGTCTCGTAAATATCTGTGTATTAACCCAAATAGTTGTGTGTGTGTGTGTGTCTTGTCCAAAAGTTTTAGTTTTTAAATCGTCGTTTGATATAGAGTAGAGGTGTCATAGAAATCTCGACATAATCTCGGGAGCTTAGAAATATCCTTGTTTTGTTGAATACCTAAAGTAAGCTAATGAATATGCAGTAGAACCCCAAGAGAGACTTCTGTGACACTCCTAAACGTGACTGATTCCCATCCAATGTGCATGCACTAACCGCATACTTACTTGCCCCCACAGAGGACCTCCCTCCGGAGACTTCGATCGAGGAGAAGGAGGACACCTGCACCCCAGAACACTTGCACCGCTTGTACATCTTCGCGCTCGCCTGGGGCCTGGGCGGTTACCTCTCCACTAGCGACCGCCTGAGAATGAACCTCTTTGTGAAGGAATCCTTCCCGCAGCTAGACTACCCGAAGGGTAGTGCCCACGAGAACACAATATTTGACTTCTTCGTTTCTCCAGCGGGCGTGTGGCAGTCGTGGAAGACGCTCGTCACCCCCTATATGTATCCGGAGCTTTCCACACCAGACTATCTAAGCATTCTGGTGCCCATCGTGGATAATGTGCGCATCGACTACCTGATCGGCACCATTGCCAATCAGGAGCGCGCCGTGATGGTGATTGGCGAACAGGGCACGGGCAAGACGGTGATCATGAAGAACTTCATGAAGAAGATGAACGTTGAGTCGTATATGGGCCGGTCCTTTAACTTCTCATCGGCCACCAGTCCGTATCAGTTTCAGCGCACAATTGAGAGCTATGTGGAGAAGCGTGTTGGTGTCACCTTCGGGCCACCCGGTGGCCGGAAATTGATTGTCTTCATCGATGACATCAATTTGCCCGAGATCAATGAGTGGGGCGATCAAATAACCAACGAAATTGTGCGCCAATCCATGGACATGAAGGGCTTCTATAGTTTGGAGAAGCCCGGTGACTTCACCACCATCGTGGATGTCCAATATGTGGCGGCCATGGGCCTGCCCGGCGGCGGACGCAACGACATCCCATCCCGTCTAAAGCGCCAATTCTGTGTGTTCAATTGCAACATTCCCGACAACGACTCCATCGATAAGATCTTCCGCGTTATCGGTGAGGGTCACTACAATGCCAAGCGCGGCTTTGTGCCCGAGATCCGCAGTCTGGTCAAGAAGCTGATCGTCGTCACCCGCCATCTGTGGCAGCGCACGCGCGAGAAGCTACTGCCCACTCCGGCCAAGTTCCACTACGTATTTAGTCTGCGCGATTTGTCGCGCATCTGGCAGGGCATGGTTGGCACCTTATCCACGGTGATCACTTCCGAAAGTGTCCTCATGGCATTGTGGAAGCACGAGTGCACGCGAGTATTCGCCGATCGCTTCACCACGTTCCAGGACAAGGAGTGGTTCGGCTCAGAGCTGGCATGTCTCGTGCGCGAGGAGTTGGGCGACTCCCACTCCCAGATGATCCTGCCGAATCCGGTGTTCGTTGATTTCATGCGCGACGCCCCCGAGCCGACTGGCGAGGAGGGCGAGGACACCGACATGGAGCTGCCCAAGGTAGGTCCACTTTATCTCATAAGTATTACCATATTCGTTAAAGTTAGTTACCGAAGTAGTCTTACAAGCCTACAAGTTTTCCCGCTTGACCAATGCTTAGATACTAACCAGTTGTCATCAATCTGCTCTACTTGTTCCCAAGGTTTACGAGCCGGTCCACTCACATGAAGTGCTCCGCGAGCGTCTCGTCATGTTCCTCGCCCAGTTTAATGAAATGGTGCGAGGGTCGGGAATGGATTTGGTGTTCTTCCCGGATGCAATGCTGCATCTGGTGAAGATCTCCCGCATCATTCGGCATCCGAGGGGATCCGTTATGCTTGTCGGGGTCGGCGGTTCTGGAAAACAGTCGCTAACGAAATTGGCATCGTTCATAGCCGGCTACAAGACATTCCAAATTGCGTTGACGCGTTCGTACAACGTGGCCAATTTTCTTGAGGATCTAAAGCTGCTCTACCGCACCTGCGGCGTTCAGGGCAAGGGCACAACCTTTCTCTTCACCGATATGGATATCAAGGAGGAAGGTTTCCTCGAGTATCTAAACAACATACTCTCGAGCGGCGTTATATCAAATTTATTCTCGCGCGATGAGCAGGCCGAAATCGTGCAGGAGCTAACGCCGGTCATGAAACGCGAGAATCAACGCAAAACAGCGACCCCGGAAAGTGTGATGGACTTCTTTTTGGCGCGCACCTGTACCAATCTGCACGTGGCCTTCTGCTTCTCGCCCGTGGGCGAGACGTTCCGGTCCAGGGTGCAGCGCTTCCCCGCCTTGGTCTCCGGCTGCACCATTGACTGGCTGCATCCGTGGCCCAAGGATGCATTGGTCTCGGTTGCCCGACACTTTCTGAGCCACTTCGAGATTGAGTGCACACCGGCCGTCAAGGAGGAGCTGGTCAATGCCCTCGGCTCCATACAGGACATCGTTGCGGAAACGTCGCAGGAGTACTTCCAGCGATTCCGCCGCGCAACGCACGTGACACCCAAATCTTATCTGAACTTCATTGCCGGCTACAAGAATATCTATCAAATGAAGCAGCAAGAGCTGCGCGATGGTGTGGAGAAGATGGATACGGGCTTGGAGAAACTGAAAGAGGCCTCCGCCTCGGTTGAGATCCTCAAGAAGGATCTAGTGGTAATGGAAGAGGAGCTTGTAGAAGCCTCAAAGAACGCGGAATCAGTGCTAGTGGAGGTGACGGAGCGCGCGATGCAAGCGGAGATCGTCAAGAACCAGGTGCTCATCGTGAAGGACAAGGCCGAGGCCCTGGTGGCCTGCATCGCCCACGAGAAAGCGCTGGCCGAGGAGAAGCTGGAGGCCGCCAAGCCGGCTCTCGAGGAGGCGGAGAACGCCCTGAACACCATCAAGCCGGCCCACATCGCCACCGTGCGCAAGCTGGGCCGTCCGCCGCATCTGATCATGCGGATCATGGACTGCGTCCTGATCCTGTTCAAGCGGAAGCTGCATCCGTGCATTCCCGACGCGGGCACACCGTGCCCGAAACCTTCGTGGCAGGAATCCCTAAAGGTTTGCACAAGGAGGCTAGTCCAAATGTAGTATGATCCAGGAGTAATGCTCCTGTAGGATCCCACAACCTACTATATTGAAAAACTTCCTCCACTGCTTAATCTGTAATTCATTTCATTACTTGTTACTTATTTTTTGTTAAGCTATTAAACATTGATTTATTTAATATTTAAGGGTTACATGTGCAGACTTCATTAGCGCATAAGTATGCAATTAGTTCTATAAAACCCAAAGGTCTTTTGTATAGTGGTAGATCGTAGTCGGTTGAGTCGACTATAGCGCTCTTACTCCATTCCCAGATGATGGCCAGTGCCACCTTCCTGCTGCAGCTGCAAAACTATCCCAAGGATACCATCAACGACGAGATGATCGATCTGCTGCAGCCGTACTTCCGCATGGAGGACTACAACATGGACATGGCGCGTCGAGTGTGCGGCGACGTGGCTGGTTTGCTGTCCTGGACCAAGGCCATGTCCTTCTTCCACAGCGTCAACAAGGAGGTGCTGCCTCTGAAGGCGAATCTCACCATGCAGGAAGCGAGACTAAAGGTGAAATTGTTCTCCCCGAGGAATTCCACTGCTATATAAAATACCTACCTTACCCTACTCGCCTTGCAGCTCGCTATGGACGACTTGGCGGGTGCCGAGGAGCAGCTAAGGGAACGCGAGGAAGCTCTCCAGGCTGTCAAGGATCAGTACGACAAGGCTGTGGGCGAGAAACAGAGGCTGACGGATGCGGCCAACGTTTGCCTGCGCAAGATGACCGCGGCCACGGCCCTGATCAATGGATTGTCGGATGAGAAGCACCGCTGGACCAACCAGAGCAAGGAGTTCAAGATACAGCTGGGCAAGCTGGTGGGCGATGTTCTGTTGGCCACCGGTTTCCTCTCCTACTGCGGACCCTACAACCAGGAATTCAGGGCCAATCTGATCAAGACCTGGATGGGCATACTAAAGCAGAAGAACATACCCTTCACCACCGGATTGAACATAATCAACATGCTGGTGGACTCATCGACAGTGTCGGAATGGACGCTACAGGGATTGCCCAACGATGAGTTGTCGGTGCAGAATGCCCTTATAGCCACCAAGTCGAGCAGTTACCCACTGCTGGTGGATCCGCAGACGCAGGGCAAGATCTGGATCAAGTGTAAGGAGGATCGCAACGAGCTGCAAATCACCTCCCTGAACCACAAGTACTTCCGCACCCATCTCGAGGACTCGCTGTCGCTGGGCAGGCCACTGCTGATCGAGGATGTGGGCATTGACCTGGATCCGGTGATTGACAATGTGCTGGAGAAGAACTTTATCAAGTCAGGCAGCATAGAGAAGGTGTTGGTGGGCGACAAGGAGTGCGATGTGATGCCGGGCTTTATGCTCTACATCACCACGAAACTGCCCAATCCAGCCTTTAGTCCGGAGGTCAGTGCCAAGACCTCGATCATTGACTTTACAGTCACCATGCGGGGGCTTGAGGACCAGCTTCTGGGTCGCGTCATCCTCATGGAGAAGTCCGATTTGGAGGCGGAGAGGGTGGCCCTCTTTGAGACGGTCATGCAGAACCAGCGGAATATGAAGGAACTGGAGGCGAATCTCCTGCTCCGACTGAGCTCATCCCAGGGCTCCCTGGTGGATGATGAAGCTCTAATTGAAGTGCTGCGGGTCACGAAGACCACTGCGGAGGAGGTCAACCAGAAGCTGAAGATCTCTGAGGTCACGGAGCGCAAGATCATGAAGGCGCGCGAGGAGTTCCGGGCGGTGGCCAAGCGGGGATCGATCCTTTACTTCCTGATCGTCGAAATGAGCAATGTGAATGCCATGTACCAGAACTCGCTGAAACAGTTCCTGGTAATCTTCAACCATTCCATCACCAAGTCAACCAAGTCCAGCGTCACCGAGGAGCGGATAAACATCATTTTGCGGTACTTGACCTACGAGGTGTACAAGTTCACCAATCGAAGTCTTTACGAGAGGCACAAGCAATTGTTCACCTTGATGCTGGCCATCAAGATCGATTACCACAATGGAAACATCAGCCACGAGGAGTTCCTGACCTTTATCAAGGGCGGTGCCTCGTTGGATCTGAATGCTGTGACCCCAAAGCCCTTCCGCTGGATCCTGGACATTACCTGGCTGAATCTGGTGGAGATCAGCAAGCTGGAAACCTTCTCCACGGTCCTCCAGGTGATCGAGTTGAACGAGAGGGATTGGCGCTGCTGGTACGAGTGTGAGAAGCCGGAGAACGAGGAGATCCCCTGCGGATACAATGCCATCCTGGATGGCTTCCGGAAGCTGCTGCTCATCCGGTCATGGTGTCCCGATCGCACCATTTCACAGGCAAAGAAGTACATAGAAGGTGGGATATATGATGGTACTTTACATCATTATGTTATTAATTGAATAATGTCTATAAAGAATCTCTGGGGCCGGAGTATAGCGAAATGCAAATCCTTGATTTGGAAGAAATGTGGTAAGCTACATATATCAATAATATTATCATGTCTATGAGACATAACGAGATATGGAACCCTGCTTAAGTATTTTACAGCCTCAATAGACAAATAAACCAGTTTGTAGTGGACAGATATTATACTGTGGATTTCTTTTTAGGCTGGAGTCCGAGCCTCGTACGCCATTTGTGTGCCTACTGTCCATTGGATCGGATCCGACCACCCAAATTGGAGCTCTGGCCAAGCAAAAGAGCATAGGTGAGCCGTGCATATATAGCATCATACTCGTATATAGTTGAAAATATGCCAGCACTTATTTGTATAATCGCCCGCAGTTCTGAAATCCGTGTCGATGGGCCAGGGGCAGGAGTACCACGCACGCAAGATGATAATCGAATCGATGGCCATCGGTGGATGGGTGCTGCTCCAGAACGTGCACCTGTCGCTACCCTTCTGCTCCGAGATAATCGACATGCTGGTGGAGAGCGAGCACATAGACGACTCCTTCCGCATGTGGGTGACGACGGAGCCGCACAACGAGTTTCCCATCGGCCTGCTGCAGATGGCTCTCAAATTCACCAATGAACCCCCGCAGGGAATACGTGCCAGTCTAAAGCGGAGCTACCAGGTGGGCAAATATGTGGAGGCTTGCTTAATATTTAATTTTCAATCTTTTTTCTTTCGGCTGCTTGGGCTGCTCCACCCCCACCAGTCGTTCACCCAGGACTTCCTCGACTACACCTCGGCGAGCCAGTGGCCCCCGCTGCTCTACACGGTGGCCTTCCTCCACACCATCGTCCAGGAGCGGCGCAAGTTCGGTCCGCTCGGCTGGAACATACCCTACGAGTTCAACCAGGCCGATTTCGCGGCCAGCGTCCAGTTTATCCAGAACCACCTGGACGAGATGGATCCCAAGAAGGGCGTCTCCTGGCAGACCCTGGTCTACATGATTGGCGAGGTTCAGTACGGCGGTCGGGTGACCGATGACTTTGACAAGAGATTGCTTACCACATTCACATCGGTGTGGTTCTGTGAGCCACTGCTGTCCAATTCCTTTGAGTTCTACAAGGGCTACAAGGTGCCGGGCACGAAGAGTCTGCAAGGATTCATCGATTATATCAACAGTTTGCCCGCCTACGACACCCCCGAGGTATTTGGCCTGCACTCCAATGCCGACATCACGTACCAAATAAACTCGGCCAAAGGTGAGTGGCGGGATGTGATTCCCTGGTATCGGAAACCTCACATTTAATGGACACCGATGCACGGGGTCATAAATTATCGATGCGCTTAATTTAATGCAAAGCCCTGTTGCATAAGCAATTCGGGCATGGGCGAGCTGAATGTGTGAAATCAATAAACCGAATATTCGGTGGACTTTTTTTTAGAAGCAATCATCAACCCACTCGGGCATTAGCGCATTAGCATATTCGATGGTCCCCGAAATCCTTGATTGTTTACCACTCAATCCCCACCATTCCCGCAGGCATTCTCGACACCATCCTGAGTGTCCAGCCCAAGGAGGGCGGCGGAGGCGGCGGCGAGACCCGGGAGAGCATCGTCTACCAACTGGCGGATGACATGCTCCGCAAACTGCCCGCCCAGTACAACGCCTACGAGGTGCGGGAGAACCTGACCCGGATGGGCATACTCCTGCCCATGAACATTTTCCTCAGGCAAGTGAGCCCCACGATGATGGCCATCATCACGGTAATAAGGGGTGTTTAATTGCAGGCAGGAAATCGATCGGATGCAAAGGGTCATTAAACGCGTCCACACCTGCCTCTGCGACCTCAAGCTGGCGATTGATGGCACCATTGTGATGAGTCCCGCCCTCAAGGAGTCACTCGACGCCATGTACGATGCCCGCATTCCCGAGACCTGGATGAAGGTATGTGCTGTGCTCTGCGAAATCAGTGAAATAGTGAAATAGTGAAACAGTGAAATAGTTATTTAACCCATTTCCCTAGCCACAATTGTGGCGGTCTACTTTAATCCCCTTTAGTATTTTGCTTTGGGCAAGGCTAAATTCTCTCTACCGAATATGGAAATTTTACAATTTTGCTTTTGATTTCTGCCATGGGGAATATAGATTTTTTTTTGCCGGCCTTTTATGTTTCAATACTGGTAAATTATGCGCGAAAACGTTTGACGCCCCAAAGCTCAGTAATCACATTCAGTAACCTGCCGAAAATAATGAAAATATCATTAAACAAAGGTTTTCTTTGTTTTCATAAATGTGTGGTACGTTCTAGAAGGCTAAAATGAAATTTCCTATGCTGTGTGTGTTTGCTTGTCTGAGAGAAAGCATTCAATAGTATAGACAATAGAATAGACCCAGATATAGCAGCATCAACTATACACATTTAATAGACCCAGCCTCATTCGAAACTATTGATAAGATGTCGGAACACATGTACCAGTTCAAGAAGGATGCCACTTTCTATGCGAAAAGGGAATCGCACCAAGATCTATTGACTCGCACCTACGGATTTTTGAAGGCTACTCGAATTGACACGCCCATCCCGCAGAAGCGTGCATCCATGAATACGCAGACCCTTATGGAGCGACTGCACACCATTAACGACCAGCTCATTCAGGACCAAGAAGAGACCGAATCGGAGAACTGGTCGACTTTAATGTCCTCGGAGGATGCGGAATGCGTCGAAAAGTCGGAATTCGAACTCAAACGCAAGCTCTTCGATGCAGCCGAATTTACCATAACTCGGGGCACCAAGCTAAGTGAAATATTTTGCCCCAAGGAGTCTGGCCTGCATCTGCCACTTCCTGTAAAGGAACCTGCGACTTTGGCCGCTTTTGAGGAAATGAAGACCTTGTGTCGCCGAATGAACATCCACTTGGACAGATGAGTCGATGCGAGGATTGCAGAGATTATATATATATATATATATATATTATACTTTGCTTACAAATAAAATCTTTCATACTCGCATTTCTTACCTACATTTTGACCATCACCTCGTCCCTATGCATTTCAGATATCCTGGGAATCGACTACGCTGGGCTTTTGGTACACCGAGTTGCTGGAGCGCAATGGGCAATTTCGCACCTGGATATCTACGGATAGACCAAAGGTGAGTAGCCATATGCCAAGCTATTTAATCTCCTTTAAGTCATAGCTTAATTCACATCCAGGTGTTCTGGATGACCGGCTTTTTTAATCCTCAAGGCTTTCTAACAGCCATGCGACAGGTGAGTCCTAACAAATAGGAGCTGAGTAAGCCGAAATCATATATTGTTGCATAGTTGCCTAACAAGCAAACGGGATATGAATACCAAGCGCACTTCGCCTTAACCAGAAATCGATGTCCTGCGAAAATAGGTCCTTTGTCATACAAATTGTGAGGAGTACTTCCTTTACGCCCCTGCGATTGCCATTAAGACGCACATACATTCATACAAGTACACTTGCCCCCCTGCTGATTGACATATCTGATGCCCCACCTCAAAGGTTATTCACCGGCTTTCACTTCCATTCACTTCCTTTCACTTTTTTGCATATCTGCGGCGGTGCTCGAAAATACACTTGTAAATCCCTGGTGGCATCGATCCTAGGAGGTGACGCGTGCCCACAAGGGCTGGGCCCTGGACTCGGTGGTGCTGCAGAATCAAATAACGCGCTACAACAAGGAGGACATCACCGAGTATCCCACGGAGGGCGTCTATGTCCACGGATTGTTCCTGGAGGGTAAGCTTACAACCACCCCCCCCCCCCCTCCCCTCCCTTTCAAGGTCATGAACTTGGCGATTCATCCGCTTCGTGTTCCGCAGGTGCCTCACTGGATCGTCGCAGCGGCAAGCTGATTGAGTCCAAGATGAAGGTGCTCTACGAACAGATGCCGGTCATATATATCTACGCGATAAACACGACGGCCGGCAAGGATCCCAAGCTGTACGAGTGCCCCATCTATCGGAAGCCCCAGCGAACGGACCTCAAGTATGTGGGCTCCATTGACTTCGAGACCGAGTTCAATCCCAAGCACTGGACTCTGCGCGGAGTGGCCCTGCTCTGTGACATCAAGTGAACCCGAAATGGAAGCCCCCAGCCCATCCATCCATTCAGATCCCAGTTACCAGTTACCAGGTCCAAAAGCAATACCTATACCAAAACCCTTGGCCATTGGCCATTGTTTGCCATCGTGTCAACGGCTGTACGTGAGTGGGGCTCCTAATGGCCCTGTGATAATTATCTTTTTTGTGTTTCGTTGCTTGGACGTTAGAGTTTCGTGGCGTTTCTTGTAATCCGGCGCAAATACAACGTTATTAATTAAGCCCTCGGGTGAGGCAGGGCAAATTGTTTGCACTCGGGAGTGCAGCAACCAGCACAATTATTAGCTGTTATCCATTTTGGTCGAAGAAAAACCCTTAGAGAGTTAGGCATGTGAGTAGCGAAATCGCAGTGTTTAATAAAGCCTTAGGTACACAAGTGTAAAGCCAATGTTTCGGTATTAACGATTGAGTATGTTGCCAACAGCACGTCCACTCATACGGCACTTGATACCCTGTAAGGGGAGCGAACTGCGTCAGAGTCCTATGAAACATGTCGATTGCCGAGTATTGATTAAAGGTGAGTTCAAAAAGTTGAGTACGAGTACCTTCCTTTGGTCTCTGCCATTTAAAATGCGAAAACAATTACCGCAGTATTATGAATGCTTATCTGGGGAATTGGGTCCTTAGAAAGTTAATTAAACGAGATGCTTTATAATTGAATGTCATGTCAATGCCTCATGATTTTATTTTTTAAATAAGTATATCCGTACATACGTATAATTTTGTATAGTATATAATTTTCTTTTCTGTTTTTTTGTTTTTTTTTTTGCAATTTTATTAGTTTAGCTTTTTTGAAAAAGGACTTTTATTTACATACACGTAGGGCAATCAATTCGTATTAAATTTATTAATGTACAGAACGTAACGTTTAAATGGTTAATTTGCTTGGTAAATTCCTTGTTAATTTACACAACACGTGGCGTATTCATGTATCGAAGTACTTGCTTGGGTAATATTTCAGATTTTGATCTACGTTAAAATCGTTATTTGTTATTTGTTATTCGTAATTCGTAATTCGTTACTCGTATGATTTGGAACCATTTGTCGCTTGGTAGCTTAAAACTTGAACCCCTCAACAACGCCAATTCAATAGTGACCAAATGCAGCTGTAACGAAAGGAGCGTGTAAACAGTACTTTCGGCACTATGTTAATTCTATTTGAGCATTTTTTTTTGCACAAGTTAAAGCACAACGAAGCAAACGTAATGAACATAAAAACCGATTTCCGCCCGCGGAGAATGTAAGCCACAATTATTTTTTTTAGCGGTAATAGTTGGTAAACAAGAGTTGCTTATGTGGATAAAAACGTGAAAATCCCATTTGACTAGTCAATATTGCATGCGATTGATTAATTAACGTTGACCGTTAAAAACCATTATTTAAATTACACATAGATCACTATCAATTACGCATGCATGCAATTACGTTTATAATCCTTAGCAGCATCGGTGTATTAGCAAAATTTTCGGCTCATTCGATCTAGTAAAGTATCTAGTAGTACGTAGTATGTTGCATGGGGTAATGTGTAGCATGTTTCACATTAATCGGGGGCATTTATTTTCAACAGTATCTGTGAGAGAGGTAGCATAAATCGTTACATACACCGTTGGTTATTTTCGATAAAATAGAGTTCAAATGCGAGTACATCTAGCAACGTGGGAGTAAGTTTGTCATCAAGGGAGTATGTGCACACACAACATGCCTGCCTTGTAGCCAGCCATTAGGAACCGTCGATTTGCATTAATAACCTTGCAGCACTTGGAGGCTGCTGGGCGCCCCTATCGCGTCGTATCCGTATCGGTATCGGTATCGGTATCAGTATCAGTATCGGTATTACATATATCTGTATCTGTATCTGTATCTGTATCTGTATCTGCAGCAGCAGATACAGATGTATCTTTATCGTAAGTGTATATCTGTGTTCGCATCTCAATCCCTACTTACTTAATTAACATTATGCTGGCTTTTGTGAAAGCGGTAGGGAAAGGACCAGGGCACGCGGTCATTTGCATTAACCATCATCACCTCGTTCGGCTCCTCGTTGGCCCAGTTGGGCTTGTCCTCCAGCACCTCGAACCGCTCCAGGCCCAATCCCAATCCCATACCCAGTCCCAGTCCCAGTCCCTGTCCCACACCCTCGGCGCCCACGTCATTGTAGCTATCCTCGCCCTCGTCGTCGTCATCCACATATCTCGCCGGGTTTTTACTGGCCCCATTGCCATCGTCGTTCTCATGATTTGTTTCGTTGGCTTCGTTGGCATTTCCGCTGACCCGATGCCTGGCCAGACCCATTCCGGCCACGTCCAGTGGTTTCTTCGCATAGCTGAGCAACTGCAACTGCAGCTGCTTTGGGAGTGCCTGGGATTGTGGTCCAGTTGATGCTGATTGCTGGGAGTCCACAAACTGTGACGACTCCTTGTACGGCGACTGCGTCCATCCGTAGCTCCACAGTTGGCTGGGGAAATGCTTCCAGGGCAGCAGCTGTTGACGGTACAGCTGTTCCTCAGGAACTGCATCCCTTTGCCTTTCCTGCTCCAGTTCCCGCTCCAGTGGCCACTGCTGGCGGTAGCGCCTGCTCACCTTGGGAGCTAATCCTCCTGCACCCGATCCTCCTTCTCCTCCCACTCCTCCTCCTCCTCGCAGCATGAACCTTTTGCCCACGTTCTTCAGGATGGCGCGATTCAGTTCGACCTGGACACAAGAAAGGTAACACGGTTCACATAAAATGCTGTTAAATGCTGTAAAATGCTGTAAAATGGGTGACAAATTGCAATGGAAGTGGGGCTAACCCAGTTTTCACCCATCCCCATGGGTTTCCCATGCACTTTTCCCGGCAAAGGGAAAGCGAAACTAGATTGACATGCATGATGGATGACCACATTGGCAATGTTGTTAACGCTTCAATTTGGATCGCAAATCAAATGCCAGTGCGTTATTTCATTAATCGAGGATGAGGCATGTGGCACGATTACACTTGAACACTTTAAAACCCTTTAGTTACGAAACTTGAAAGCCACAGATACTTTGCCTAATTACTTTATAGTTACTGAAAGTCTCAGGTGCGTGTTAAAAACTTACTTTAATATTTAAAGCCAAGATGATTAATCGCTAGGAGTGCATAATTGCTCAGCCTGTATTTATACCTTTCCTATAACCCAGTTTAGCTTAAATCCAATTTAAGTGTAAATGCCAACTGGCAGCTTCACACCTAGGAAATTCCATTCTCCTCGTGCTTCGGATATTTATTTAAATTTCTTTCTGTTTGCTAACCACTTTGCAGGACTTTTAAAGAGTCAGGTGCTTGCAGTGAGCTGGGGATTCAATGTCCTACTCGTTCAGGTGACATTGCATTCTTACTACTTTTATTTTTGGCCATCTGAAAGTCCACTTTCCTCTGCTGGAAATAGGGCACAAGCCGAAACGTGATCTATTCCTTTAAGCTGTGAGTAAATGAGTCGATTCATCTATTTCGCATTCAGATTCCACTGACGACGAATGGATTGTCAGCTCCCAACTTTCGAATATTGGATATTCGTTTCTAACTTCAAGTTCCTCTAATTGTGTGCTATTAAATTTGGCAATGTGCTGTAAAATTTCACTTTAATTTCATTTTATTTTCCAATCTCACCGCAGGATGCTTGGAGTGCCAGGTGTTTGCATGGAATATTATGCCTGCTAAGCTCATCTTTCTCCGATTCGAATTACTTTCGGGATGCACGGATTAATATATAAAACCCCTTTGACAAATCAATATTGTTATCTAGCGTATGTGAACGGGTGGATATGCGGATGGGCACATCCATGGATGAACATGACCCTCTTTAACGGAAATTCGTGGGAGGAAAGGTGATTTGCTATCAAGGCAAATCGTTTGAATTCTCCGTATTAAAACGTTTGATTTTGTTGTTGTTTTATATTTTTTTTCTACATTTTGGCTTGCCTTTTTGTCTTTTGTGTGCGCCTTTGGGGGATCGGAACGTTTTGGGTAACCAAATAAACTCGCTTTGTTACCGAGCAAAAATATTTGCGTTACGCATACGCAGCGTTTGCTTTGTTTTTGGCACTGTGCCGCATGCATACATACGTGTACATATACATATGTACGTATATTTTTGGGTGTCAGGGCCATCATCCAAGGTGCTTAAGCCCCGATTTCGGGTTCGCCAGGATGTTGTTTACATTCCAGGAGCAAGTAGGCGGAGTGGGCCGAACAACGTCATCCATTCAGGTCCTTGGAATATTTATTAGATACGCCGCCGACTGCGAGAAATTAAAAAACTTTCTGCACCTGCGTTTTATGCGCTTTTATGGCTTTCGAAAAGTATTTCTCATCAGGCATTCTAGTTTTGATTAGCCGCTACATTTTCATTTATACTTGGCACCGCACCGACCCACTCCTTCCACTTAAGACGCGCCATTGTTCTCCGCTTGCCAAAGTTTTGTTTTTCCCTCCTTGCAGCTTATTAAAAAATACCTGGCCAAGTGGTCAGCCTGCCCCGTTTGAGATTGCAGAATATTAGACCCACCTGGCGGGAGTTCTCCTTCATTTGCCTGCGTGCGATTTCCAGGAGCAGCCGCTGGCGCAGCACATCCAGCGGATTGACAATGGACAGCGATGGTTTGTTCCTCTTGGCCAGCAGAAAGTCATCCTAGAATCGGGCGGAGAAACAAATACATACATATTTAGTAGCTTACATTGGCTGGTTTTGCTGGTTTTGCGGGTTTTGCTGGAGGAAGTTTCCTAGCGCATGGCATAATAAAATCTTGACGAGGTAATGCAAAAAGTTTTAAGTCCCTGTGTTTATATACAGTTCTGCGCTCGAAGTTTATTTTTTTGTTTTGATGGAAATTAAAATTATTATTAGCATCGATGGAGGGGATATCTTAAGGGCCTGATCTATCGCATTGGTTATATCACCTTTTGTTTTTCCCACCACTCGGGAAATTATCGTTACTCGAAATCTGGGAATCTTATCAGTGTGTTGTTCTACGTTTTTTCCACGATGATCAATCGGGAGTTTCGTGATAACAGCTCTTCACTGATAACAGCGAAAATTGCCAGCTAGTTTGTGAGTCACCAGTAGCGACAAAATAAAATCAAAATACAATTACCTCCGGGGAATTAGAAAACACCATCTCTTTTTGATCTGCTTAGCAACAATTTCTTTACACCACAAATGCTTCTACGAAATTGGGATTGGAATTAATCTTGATCTTACAGACAGGTGCTTATTTGGAAAAGTTTAAATATTATCTTTTATTTGCGGGTGTTCCAAGAAGTTCAAGGCAAAGAGTAAACAACCAATCCGAATTCATGTGCAGATAAATATGATAATTACGATTATTGTTGCTCGGACTATCAGACAAGTTCTTGGCGATTAGATAAGCATGTGGCAGTATGAGGTCGAAATGTCTGGCAGTGAATGGAAGTGGCTATCAGCCTTCTATAAAAGCTATGTCCATCTGCAGAACCCGGTAGTATAATCGAAACAATTGCGAAATGAAGGTCCTAACTCTTCTCCTCTTAACTGCCCTGGTGGCAGTGGCTTCTGGCCGCCCGAACGGCGGTTGGTTTGGAAATTTTGGCGGCAAATGGTCCAGTATGTTTGGATGGGGCTCCAAGAACGAGGAAACCATGCAGGAACAGAAGTGGAATAGCCAGGGTCAGTGGAATGCCGGCAATGGTCACGAACAATCTCAAGGAAATAACCATGGCCTTGGACATGGAAACGGACATGGAAACGGGCACGGAAACAACCATCATGGTAATCATGGTAACAATCATGGTCATGGTAATGGTCATGGTAATGGTCATGGTCACGGTGGTCACCGCCCTCCTCCACCACCACCACCACCAACGGATCTGCCTGAAGAGACCACCACGGATGTGACCAATCCCGCAGAGGAGACCACCCTGGCCCCCGAGGTTCCGGAAGAATCTACCACCCAGGCGCCGGAGGAAATCACCACCGGCTCTGAGGAAGGTAGCGGTTCCGGGGAATATAGCACCACTGTGGCCCCAGAAGCCCCAGAGGAATCCACCACTCAGGCTCCGGAAGAAACTACCACTGAATCCGAGGACGGAAGCGGTTCTTCTGACGACACCACTGTGGCACCTGAAGACTCAGAGGATTCTACGACTCAGGAACCGGAGGAGACAACCAGCGACTCTGAGGATGGAAGCGGTTCTCCCGAAGAATCGACCACCGAGGCGCCCGAAGAATCCACCACCAAGGCGCCTGAAGAATCCACCACTGAGGTTCCCGAAGAATCGAGCACCGAGGCACCCGAAGAATCGAGCACCGAGGCGCCCGAAGAATCGACCACCGAGGCGCCTGAAGAATCCACCACCAAGGCGCCTGAAGAATCCACCACTGAGGTTCCCGAAGAATCGACCACCGAGGCGCCCGAAGAATCGAGCACCGAGGCGCCCGAAGAATCGAGCACCGAGGCGCCCAAAGAATCGACCACCGAGGCGCCCGAAGAATCGACCACCGAGGCGCCCGAAGAATCGACCACCGAGGCGCCTGAAGAATCCACCACCAAGGCGCCTGAAGAATCCACCACTGAGGTTCCCGAAGAATCGACCACCGAGGCGCCCGAAAAATCGAGCACCGAGGCGCCCAAAGAATCGACCACCGAGGCGCCCAAAGAATCGACCACCGAGGCGCCCAAAGAATCGACCACCGAGGCGCCCGAAGAATCGAGCACCGATGCGCCCGAAGAGTCCACCACAAATTCTTCAGCTGTCTAGGAAGTTGATTTCAATGTGATTTCCCAAGGTTCCTGGTGCACCTCCTCAAGAATCGTTCAAAACTGGGTGTTTCAACGTAACAAGGCTATTAAACAAAGCGTTGTAAAACGATATATGTATGGTGCAAATATCAAACTGTTATAGCTAAATTATTAAAGTGTTCTCACAAAACGACGTGAAGGCATTTCTAGGATTAAGATTGAAGTCTCATGAAGCCACATCGTGTTATGTTGTCACGCATTCGCCATTTAGTTTTATAGTGCTTACAATCTGAATAATTAAAACCACCCGAGAAAAAAGGAAAACATCCAAAGTCACGTTTATTTATGTCGTATTACTCGAAACTTTAGGCTCTAAACGCATTAAATCTTATCACCTAATTGAACTTTCGCTTTCGTTAGTTGGCTGTTTAAGCGTTGCGTGCCGATGATAAAATGCTTGATTGACGTACCTACATCAATCAATGAATCGCTACTTGACTGATTAGTTGGCAGATCGACCCTTATCGAAAACATACATATGTACGTACATATGTATGCATGTCCTAGTCCTAACATTAGTTTGTACTCAACGATGCGTCATTTGTGTGGTGGTACAAATGGAAAATTTCGTAATTGGCTTGTATTTTTAATTCTGCCCCATCATAAAACATCATTTCACTTCTTTCAGTAAATAAAATTAAATTGTTTACGTGTCCTTCGCATTTACGTGCTTAAATCTGCAATTTCACAAACGAACTTGCCTCGCACTCCAATTCCTCCGAATAAAGAATAAAGAATAAAGAATCAGCTTGACAAAATTCGAACTTCCTAAAACTTTTGATTGTGGACAACAGGAGTTGGCCAAGACAAACAGAATGTTTGGTTTTTCCCCCATTTGTTTACCTTTAATGACGCCTGTTAAAAATCTTTGACGAAAATTTTCCATTTGTTTTCAAAACCCATGGACTCAAATCTATTTGGTTGCCATGTTCGTGTGTGCTTGGGTATTTATATGATCTTTTCGTTCCACCGAAGAAGTTTCACATTGAGGTATTCGATTTGTTCAAGGGCCTAGATTAGATTGTACCGAAATCTAGATCGGAGGTCAATAATACGTGTATATTCGAGATTTAGCGAAAATTGGCGAATTGAGATTTGCAACTATTATAAAATTCGCAATTCCAACTTGATAAGAGTTTAATCTCTTGGCAAACCTATATATTGGCGTTAAATAAACTGCGCACGAGATATTTTTCAATCAACTTTTATCTTTACCCTTAACCAGCTCGTTTCCACGATATTAAAGGGTTGTAAAGCACAAATTGCGGTCACATTTCCTGGGTTCTTGTAAGGGTTTGCGCATGGTGACGAACAATGTGTCAATTTATGAGCCGAGTGAATGGAACCAATGACGGTTGTCAAAGGAGCAAAGGATGAAATCGTTCGTTTGCGAAATGCAAAGCCAATAATTGAATATGCATTCGGACAACATTCAAACAAGTGACGCAAAAACTGCTGCCACTCACTCACAAAGGGAGACAGGCAGAAAGAAATGCACTCCGATGGCCAGGACAATGTCCACACCCTTGCCCATGCCCATGCCCATGCCCATGCCCATGCCCATGCCCATGCCCATGCCCATGCCCATGCCCATTCCCATTCCCATGCCCACCTGTGTGTTCCGTGTTCCATCCGGGTAGTCGAGAGGATATCCGTTTGTGCGGCCGCTTCCGCCGAGCTCTGCTCCACCTGCTGCCGCTCCTGATCCTCCCGCAGCTCCACCTGCTGCACCAGCTCCTCTTTGGGCCGTGCAGACGAGCCTTGTGGCACACAGTAAAGTTAATAACACCGGACAAAACCACGCTGTGGCTTTCATCATTCTGCAAAAAAGGAGAAAAAACGCACAGTTGCATGGGTCAGTTGCAGCGTAAAAAAACGTAAAAATCAAAATCTATCAAAATGAATAAGGAACGTGAGTACTAGCATAGATTTTATTGCAATATGCATATTTATTTAAATTACTCTAGGGTATGGGATATAGGGTATAGGGTATGCGAAATAGCATAAACTAGTTCAATCTGATCTGTTCATTTGCGTGGAAAATTGAGCTCATCTGGGTATCTGGTATCTGGTATTTTTCGAATATTTTCAGAGCCACTGTCTTGTGCAAACTTTGACCTCCGCCGTTTTCCCGCTGGAATAGAGCGAAAATAAAATGCTGACAGCTAACCTGTGAAAAATGCGCAATACTCTGACAACAAGAAGTGCTCTCATAATTTATGGGTCACGTAAATATGTGGTACTTCTGACTGCGGCACGGTAGTTCTTTATGTACTTCCGAATATGCATACATATCCATCCCATGTCCCTCCGGACTCCTCAATCAGTTGCCAACTGGAGACGGGGGCAATTTGCACAAGGTGCACAGAGGAAATTAGGTTCTAAATTGAAGACGTAGACTGGAAAACGGCAGCCAGCACAACTAGATTATTTTCCTGATGCAAAGCTAACGTTACCTGGGGAAAAACTTGTTTCCAAAAAGAGGAAAAGGTAATCAACTTGGACAGTATAGTCGTAAGCTTATATTGGTGGGAAGACACCTTACACCTCCATTGGTTGGATCGTTCAAAAAAGAGTAAAGTAGTAAACTTTGATAGAGCATTTACAAGTTATTTCCACTTGAACCAAGGTTTTTACTTGTGATCTATAAACAAACCCGTGTAAATGCATAATTAAATGAAAACCCCTTGGCGCTTTCAAGAGTTTTTTCGCCCTCTGTTTTTGTCCATATTTATTTAACATATTTTCCTTTCCTCTGGTTTTCCATCATAATCCTTTCATGAGGTCACTTTTAATTGCGTAGAACAACTGAAAGTTTCACTTTGGTTTTCCGCACACCGACGCTATGCAATGCAGCCATTGTGCTCAAAATGAAACTTCCCTAATCCAAGTAACTTTGTGTAGCTAACAAAATGAAGTAACAATTGCCACAACAAGGCAAACTTCTTGCAATTTAGTGTGTGCGTACGTAAAAGTTTGAGCTCCCATAACTCAAATTTCAGCATTACAGAAAATTAGCTTAAACATGCGTAAATAATGTATAATCCCAAGAGGGATGGCCATTTTAAACTGAAACCAATTTCATTACCGAAATTTGCACATGAATTTCCTCAAATCATCAGAAACCGAAAGTGGCACCTCGGAAACCCCATTTTGGGAATTATGGCGACTCCTTTGTTTTCGGTGTGTGATGGGGGATGGGTGGGGGGCATAGAACTCATATAGCACCTGTCACCAGGAGCATTAGACATCGCAGATAACTAAGTGCTCAAATGGCAGCCGCATTAGTCCAGCCGGCAATCACATGTCATATGGATGCCATTCGGCGGACGGGGATTTACGAGTCCGGTGGAAATCCGTGGGTGGCTGCTGGCACTTTCGGCAAACGACAATTGATGGCTATTGATTTCCCCTAATAGATCGCCTAAATGCTGGCAGAGATGTGATGAGCCGGCCAACCCAACCATCCATGGCAGCCAGCGAAGTTGCAGCGGAAATTGCAATCCAATTGAATTAGGGATCTCGAGGGAAGTGGGGAAGTGAGGAAGTGAGGAAGTGAGGAAGTGAGCCGTCCCCAGCCGATATAATGAATGAATTCTTACATTTGAAGTTGAGCAAATATTGATTTTCTGGGAAGTAATATGGAATTCAAGGCAATAAAACTGCCCTGCCCCACTGAGGATTGTGCTCCTGACAGCCATTGTCATACGTTTCGTGGTGACTCTGGCACCCGGAGACGGAAATCGTGATTGCCCAGGGCTACTTGGCAGCGCGTCCCTTCTTGTTTTATCGGCAATTCAAAAGGCACAAGGAAATGAAATCCCTGTTATCTATGCCAACTCGAGTTATTTACATGCGTATGCAAATACGAGTATGTGAACAGTTTGCCAGCTCCGCTTTAAAGGCCGTAAATCCCATTTGATTAGGCCGTAAAAAAATCAGCACAAAAGGCCAATCATTTGGGAATCTGCGGCCCAGGGGAGCAAAGAAAATTACCAGGTGTGATTGCCGACCTTTCGCTAAGCTTGTTTGCAGTCTATTAAGTTTGGGTGTATCTTTGTTACCTGAAACCGAAGGCAACATGCCAAACTAATTAGCTTAAACGTTTTTCAGGCAATCAATCAAGCCTGCCACCTTTTTGGCCATTCTATTTGCGCCACATTTCCGTTGAGGTTTTCGCCTGAAATCTGATATGGTTCCGCAAAAGCCAAAGAAAGCACCAAAGCACCAAAGCACCAAACACCAACTCAAAAACATACGAACAGCACTCTTTCGAAAATGGTCACATAACATAAAAGAAATCACCTTATCAGTGGTAATTGCCTCTAATTTCGCTGGATCTGCGCTACTCGACTGCACACTCGACGGATTGATTTATGACGATCGAGATATTGGATACTTCGCGTGGGCTTTCGTATTGTCTTATTTGGGAAAGAGCCCCTCCTGGCTTTTACGGCTTTTATGGCTTGTTTATCTTTTTTTCTAATTTATTTTATGTATTCACGCGTCGCGTCGCGAAACGTTAACTGATTCGGAATCTTGAACTGTTGCTGGAGCTTGTGGCTGTGGTTCCTCTGATGGATTTTCATCCAGCATCGAAATCGAGTGGCGAACGCAACAGGCTGACGACGAGCGGAGGACTCACGGAGTATAGCGATTACGGCGTGTTTTTATATTGGGCGCCACGAAGCGCCCACACGAAGTGCCGGATCCGAAATCCGAGTACGAGTACGAGTCCGAGTCCGAGGCGCCAGGACGTCAGGATGACAGGATGATAGGACGAGGGAGGGAAGGCCGAAGGACTCGAAAGGAAAGAACGGTGCTGAAGCCACGCGACGAGTTATGAATGAAAACGTGCGGGTACGGCATGTTGCCAGGATGATGGAAATCGGCTTGGAATCAGATGAGGCGGGTCAAAACGCGCCGTTTGGGTCCGCAATCCCCCCTAATAAATCACCAAGGTGTGCTAACCCATTACGAAATTGACGGATTGCTGAAAGTGGGTGACCCAAAGCCACCTGGTTGGGTTGGGTTGGGTTGGTTAGCTCCCCCAAATCAGGTGTTTTAGCAACATGTTGCGCGAAGCCGCAACCCCATCATCTCTGTAATTATCGAACTCAATTAATATTTAATGAGTTTTATTTGCACATTAATTGTTCGATTTAAAAGTGACGAGGATACGGACTGCGGAGCACTCAATGTCATGTCAAGAGGTGCTAACGTGGCCCGACATTCCGCTTGGATGGCAATCGGGCGTTAAATTGCTCGCCATAAATCCGTCAAACGCTAGCCACGGGGATCCTGGCCAGGAGATGGGTTCGACGCAGGAGGTGCCCTGCCTGCTGGAGGTTTCGTCTTATTTGGGACCAATCAATTTTTATTGGAATATGAGTAGGCTACCAAAGGCCGATAGCCTTCCTATTTCCAGCAATCATTACTCCTGATTACCTTGAAAAGGCATTAAAAGGATTTCAATTAAGATTTATTCTACAATGTTTTGCACATTGTTGCCAGATAAGCAATCTAAGTTGGAAAGCTATATTTCGGGACCCCCAAAAGTTGTAGTGCCATCAACTAGTTTGGCTGGCCCATGCGTCACTCAGAAGCAACAGTGTTGCCAGCTTTTGCAATTGTCCTGCGTCCTTGGGCGCGTTGATCACCCACTTTGACATACTTTTTAATTGGTTGGAACACGTGTCTTCGGGCTTTTATGTATGCAGAATGTGCATGCGTCGTCTTGTAATTAAGCACGTAGGCAAACGCCTCCATTTCCTGCCCAGCAGGATGCTTTATGGCTGATTGAATTCCGTCAAAATGCCACTCCCGCCAATTTATACGTGCTTTTGTGCGAGCGGTAATGCTGTTTTGATAGTGCGAGTCCTTTTTAAGGAGCAGCGTGGGGGGTTCATAATTTACTTTTCAATTTTAATAGTGTAACTGTCTAGCTACACTGATTCATTTTGCTTGGGGATTCAAGAAACATCGCGGCTAAGAGAAGGAATATCGTTAAGGGTGTAAGATGCATTCCGCCCGCACTTGGTTCTTGGCACCCATTAATGGATATGCTTATTAAGTTGAGCACTGAGTGCAATACCCACTCAAGCGCCAACAATTAGAGCCCATTCGGAGCCACTGGCGTCCCAGAAGAAGTTCTTTTGTGCGATTTGCGTAACAAGTCATTGACTCAAGAACTCGTCTCTGGACACCCCTTTTTCTAATAGCCCATCGAGGATTTGACAGGCGACTAAGCGGTAAACGGGCATTTAATGAGGAGCAGAAAAGGCAGCCGCCTCATTTCATCCAATTATCCTTGTTATGGCCAGCCGATGGTCTCATCCAATTATGCGCGTTTTGACGATTGTGTGAGTGTCAGGGAATTTGGTTTCGGTCAAGTTTAATCATTAATAATTAGGAACGTCTTTATTGAATATTAAAGAGGGACATCACGCCGTCTTCAGAACATTCAATTAACAGAGTTATCAAGTTTTTTAGCCACAATATTTGGCTTCCAGTTGGATCTCTTTGAAAAGCTACTTTCTTTGCCATCTGAATGAGCGGTTACTCCTTGAAGCACCTCAATTAAATCCGGTTACGGACCATTTAAGCAAAGCGAAGAAAAATCAAACAACTGTAGAAGTTAGTCAAAAAGTTTGCTCAATATATATTTCGGCTAATCCCAGCAAAGTTTTCCTAACTTGTTTCATCTTTGAGCCGCTTTCCACGTTTCGGCATGCTGAATTTACTGCAGACAAAACACACTCAATTCCTTGGACTTATTTGCAAGTGATTTGCTAGACTTCTTGACATACGAGAGCCACACTACAGTGAATAAAATAAACGAAAGTTAAGCAAATCATATTAATTTACTTGACCTAATAAACCCTCAGCCCAATCGCTTAGGCCATTATTTTAATAGTAAGGTATTTCCATTATTTCGAGTACTGGTTGTTTCATGTTTTTAGTAATCACTAATAGCGCTCCCAATTGTTATTCTTGATTTTATTAAAACATCAAAACTTTCAACCCATACTCCACTATCTGAGCCCCTTTATTGCGATTTTCTCCCTATTGAACGGAAAACTTTACATGCCAAAATATCTAGTTATTAGTTTCGTTGATTAACCCTTTTTTTTTTTTGGATTTTCGACTGATGTGTGCCGAACACCACACGAGCAAACCCACAGGTGTTTAAAATTATTCACATATTTACACCCACTTTATGCTGTGCAAATTTAATTAACGAGCGTTCTGTGAGTTTTGCTGGAAAATACAATTAGCTGATATTGAAATTCAAATTGATTTTAATTAAACAAGCTGAACAGATTCGAAATAAATGTTAATTTATTTGTATTATGAAAATCAAAAATGTTCTCCCCTAAGTTTATTAGTGTAAATAGTGTGTAAATTGCGTTTTGCAATTTATGGCCTATCTTTCTTAAAGATTGACATTTATTTATAATAGGAGTACAATCAAACGTTAAATTATAAGCTCCGCTCTTTACATATTTTGAAATGAAAATTTAAAAAGCAAGAAAAACGCAGAAAATGGGTTTTAATTTATTCTTTTATTGTTATTATGATTTATATATTTTTAAACATCCTTTATTTGCTTCGATAACATTTTTCGATTAGTCGCGGTTGTTGAATATTTTCATCTATTCGTGACCAGTCACGGGTAAAGGACTATCGATAAGCGCGGAGATCTGAATGTCACCACTAGAAAAACAAATATGGCGGAACCGTGCGTAAAAGTAAAAAAAGTGTAAAATTTCGCAGTTTAACCGACTCCAACTCAGTTAATTTCGCGTTGAAACCGCGTAATAAGATCCGCGCCGTTCGCTTAATAGAAGGCCCGACCTTTGGTGAACCATAAACTAATAGTGCGACGCGCGCTTGTTTTCGTTGAGTGATGCGATGCGATTCGACCACCAATTTGTTATTACGTGACCTCAAGAACGCCGCAACATTTCGCCAGGCCAAATCGAAAGAAATCGGAAATTAAGTGCAGTAAAACAAGACTTGCTATTGGTGGCAAGTGATTTCAGGCAGCCGCAATGCGATTTGACCGCCGGATCGGAATACACGAAATCGAAATCGCCTGAGATGCCAAGGGGCTTGCCGGCGCGAATCAGCAAGTGCGACTACTAGGACAGCCCCAAGGGAGCCACGCGAGAAACCATGTCGGGCGGACGTGATAGCAGCACCAGCAGCGGGAGCAATTCTGCTGCGGCAGGAGCCAGTACGAATGCCACATCCTCCGCCTCCTCCACATCCACATCCGCCTCCCCTGGAAGCACAACATCGCCAGCGTCCACCCAACGGCAACGGGGAAGGCCGGCCAAACGGGCCACATGCACCTGGTGCGGCGAGGGCAAGCTACCGCTGCAGTACGTCCTGCCCACGCAGACCGGCAAGAAGGAGTTCTGCTCGGAAACATGCATCGCAGAGTTCCGCAAAGCGTACAGCAAGGGGGCGTGCACCCAGTGCGACAACGTCATCCGTGATGGGGCGCCCAACAAGGAGTTCTGCTCGATCATGTGCATGAACAAGCATCAGAAGAAGAACTGTTCGACCAGGCACAGCGGAGGATCGGCATCGGGCAAGGGTTTGGCGGAGAACGAGCGCAAGTTGCTGGCCAGTGGAGCGCCCGCACCAACGGGGCCCTTTCAATACGAGAGCTTTCACGTCTTCGACTGGGATGCCTATCTAGAGGTAAGTAAAACTGGGATAACCCTTTAAACCACAAACTCATACTTTTTGTGCCTTTTAGGAAACGGGTAGCGAAGCTGCTCCTGCAAAATGTTTCAAACAGGCTCAGAATCCTCCCAACAATGATTTTAAAATCGGCATGAAGCTGGAGGCTTTGGATCCGCGCAACGTCACTTCCACCTGCATTGCCACCGTGGTTGGAGTGCTCGGCTCCAGACTGCGACTACGCCTGGATGGAAGTGACTCACAGAATGACTTTTGGCGACTGGTCGATTCCACGGAGATCCATGCTATTGGACACTGTGAAAAGAACGGTGGCATGCTGCAGCCGCCTCTGGGATTCCGCATGAATGCATCCAGCTGGCCCGGTTATCTGTGCAAGATCCTTAACAACGCCATGGTGGCGCCAGAGGAGATCTTCCAGCCAGAGCCGCCTTCGCCAAATGAAAACCTGTTCAATGTGGGCCAGAAACTCGAGGCTGTCGACAAGAAAAACCCTCAGCTCATTTGCTGTGCAACAGTAGATGCAATCAAGGATGATCAGATCCATGTAACATTTGATGGATGGCGGGGGGCATTTGACTACTGGTGCAATTACCGATCGCGTGACATATTTCCCGCCGGTTGGTGCGCCAGAAGTTGCCACCCCATGCAGCCACCAGGCCATAAATCGCGCATGGACTCCAGCTCTAGCAAACAACGATGCCCTCGACCCCGCTACACCGTTGTAGCTGAATCAGAGGCTATGGTTCCCGCTTCCCCCGCCACGGCCCACTTCCATCCCAACTGCAAGGGCGGTCCGTTCATCAACAATTCCAAGCTGCCCTGCATGGTGACGGGGCCCACCTACCAAACGCTGGCCAAGCTGTGCCTACAGGAGGTTCTAGCAGCCAGCACGGACACGCAACAGCTTTCGAAGTTGCTGTTTGCCCTGGAAGGAGATGTTCACATCGTGACGGCGGCGGGGAAAAATTTCACAGTGAGTACAATATCAGTTAAATACATTGAAAAATATCTTTAAAATGTACTTATCATTTCTTGAAGGTAAAAATACCATCGCCAATGCGAATGAAGGACGACGAAAGTCTGGCCCAATTCATCGAAACACTGTGCACTACATGCCGAGCATGTGCGAATCTCATTTCCTTGGTCCACGAGACGGAGGAATGCAAGAAGTGCGCGAATAGTCGGAAGCGTCAACTGACTCAGTCAGCCACACCGCCCTCCTCGCCAGTGCTCGCCGACAAGCGAAACCGTCAGTCCAACTCGGCAACGTCACCACCCTCTGAAAAGATTATCAAGCAGGAAGTGGGTGTAATATCGCCAGTGGAGACCAAGTCAAAATCTCCGACAAACAATGGCAAGGAGCCTGAAAGCCCGCAAAACAACCACAGTCTCAACAATAACAACAACAGTGCCAGCAAGTCCAGCAACAAAGTGGTCATAAAGTCGGAGCCCAACGGAGCGACCGCGCAGACTTCCTCCACAACGCAGGCACTGCGAAAAGTACGCTTCCAACACCACGCAAACACGACTAGCTCTGCGACAAACGGAAACCAGGATACGAGCCAGACCACTCACGTTTCTACCAGCCATTGCAGCAGCTCGTCAACGTCGTCCAGCACGAGTCTTGCCGGTGGATCAGCGAACACCAGCACAATTGGCAAATACCTGGCGCCTCTTGTGGCGGAAGTTCATCCGGAGCAGGCCAATGTGAAACCCTCGAATAGCTACTACAAGAGTCCGACGACGCTCTCGTCAAGCGCCTCGTTGCCAACATCCGTGTCCACGCCGTTCACGGGCTGCCAGTCAGCCTCGTCCACTGCACTGGCTGCAGGTGGAGTTACAGCGGCAAAGGCTGCCACCGCGCCGGCTGGAGCAGCGGCAACTGCGGGAGCTTCTCCAAGCTACACCGCAATTACCTCACCCGTGAGTACACCCACATCTGCATCGGGGAACTCACATCTGCGGTCGCAGCCGATCGACTGGTCCATCGAAGAGGTGATCCAGTACATCGAGAGCAACGACAACTCACTCGCAGTTCATGGTGATCTCTTCCGAAAGCACGTAAGTAATAGTCATTACCTCTTTGAAGCGATAAACTTACCTAATTTTCGTTTTTAGGAAATCGATGGTAAAGCTTTATTATTGCTAAATTCAGAGATGATGATGAAGTACATGGGCCTGAAGCTAGGACCAGCCTTAAAAATCTGCAATTTAGTCAATAAGGTCAATGGTCGTCGAAATAATCTGGCACTCTAAAAAAACACTAAATTTCACGCAGCGGACTCTGTTCCAGTTCGACTTATATAGAAATTGTTAACAAATTAGTACCTCCCTTAAACGTAAAGCAAAGCAAACTTGAACGATATTCATAGATGTGTTATGTGTTGGCCATTTATGAAGAAAGAACCCCTACCCTACTTTATTATATTGATAATATAAAAAACGATATAACAAATGTAATCGCGAAAACATGAAATTCCGTATACAAAACCAGTCGCATAACAAATTATAGACAGTCAAGCTCCGGTTTTCAAAACCATTATTATTAATTTTTGTACAACTGCTCGTATTTCATTTTTGGAATACGCATTTACAATTGTAATTATTTAGACAAATTTATTTACTTGAATTAAGAGTTTTTATAGTATGATTCCTATTTACCCAGTTAAAGGAGTATACGTACACAAACAATAGTTAGTTTAACCATCTATTTCTAAAAATGTGAAATAGTTCTCCATTAAACACAAACTAATTCGACTTCTTCGAAAACTGGAGCTCGGCTACCAAAATCGCAATGCACATATATTATACATATTTATTACACATAAACACGCACATTAGACACCAAATCTATCCGACACAAAACAAATGATAATTAACTTTAGAATAGGCGAGAAGACAACAAATATAAAATGAATGTAAATATTTTACATATAATTTTGTAATTATGTATCAATTGCGTTTCCTAACTATAACAATATTTAATTAGTCATTAAACAGGTTGATGATATGATTTCTATTAAGTTATTGAAATTGAATATCAGTTTTTAGTTAAATAAACAGCAGTTAAGGTCATTTTTGAAAATAAGAACCGCTTCCTTTCAAAGTTTGCAATATATGCGATATATAAAAGGTAACATTCGGTCGTGTAAAGTTTTGCAATAAGTCTCATTATGTTAACCCAACAACCACTTACAAATACAAAAATTAAATAGAGCCAACTGTATATATCATTACGTAATAAACATATTACAATTTGTTCTATTTTCAACAGTAAAATAACAAATAGTAGTCGGATTGGCATCATTACTAAGGCACTAAATATTCCTCCATCGGATGTTGATAATTGCTCATAAGAAGTGGAAATGAATCACTTCGAGCGTCAGCATATTTTAAAGGTATATTAGAATTTAAAAAGCGCGGATAAACAAATTGTATTATTGTCATATTTATTTTTAACAAACAGATACACACGAATCGTTCCGCAATTAGGTCATTCGTAAAAGTGCTTCTGCACCCATCGAGGCAAGGCAAAGGCGGCGGAATGAACCTCAGAGGAGTAGTACCTCAGATCTAAGGCATTGATTTCGGACTTTCCCAATTTGGGAGTAGCGAAATCCTGGTCTTTGTTCAGGGAGCCCATGACGAAGCCAATGTGGCCGCAGGGATAGGATGGAACGGAGGTGACGGCATAGGCCACTTTAGCGAAATGCTCCTTGCAGCCCGACATTGTCTTTTTTATGTAGTCCAGGTCCAGCCAGAAGCTACCGCCCTGGGAGCACACGATTCCGTCGTCCTTCAGGGCGTGTTTCATTAGCTCGTAGTAGCTTTCCTGGAACAGGCTCACTGCCGGACCAATTGGATCCGAGCTGTCGGTGATGATGACATCAAATTCGTTCTTGTGCTTCTTCATGTAGTCGAATCCATCGCCAATGGTCAGCTTCAACTTCTCGTTGGCGAACCCACAGGCCATCGCCGGGAGATATTGTTTGGACAGCTCGACCACACGGTCATCGATTTCCACCTGATGCACTTCCTCGACCAGTGGATGCTTGACCACTTCGCGAGCAACGCCGCCATCCCCACCGCCAACGATCAAAACCTTCTTGGGATTGGGATGGGCGCAGAGGGGCAGGAACGATATCATTTCCTGGTACGAGAACTCATCCCTGGCCGTGCACTGGATGATTCCGTCCAGAATCAGGCACCTTCCATAGGTTTCGCTGTAAGAGAATTATCGAATTATTGATTTTTTCAGCGGCGTAAGTGTACCCAATGTTCGACTTGAGGAATTCAAACCTGAAATACGGGCTGACTTGTTATCAGTTTTCTGTCTTTCGTTTCTGGCCTTAGATGACTCCATCGATAAGGCTGTTGGTGCAGATCAAGAATAAAGACTCGAAAACCAAAGGGTCCGAAAATGCTGTCTGGGCAATTTGTATTTGTACAGCCAGTGGAAAATTTTCGATTTCTACAATCTATGTTTTAGGGACCTTCAATGTAGGATACATATGGGATTAGGCTATTATAGTTTAAACCTTAAAGTCTCAACAGCTTATGCTGTCAACAATTTCGGATAAGTGTGAAGTGTGATAAGTGCGTCCCTAAAAGAAGTTTTGATAATTTTTTTAATCTCGATCTTAGCCAATTTATTTTGAAATCTTTCAAACTCCGATCTAGACTGAGGAATTTCAGGTGTAAACAAATGGGATTGTGTTTACAAGTATTTGTTTATCAGTTATTTATCTTACGTTTCAACGATCTGGATGTCCTGGAACTGGGACTTCTCCTTGTGGATGACCTCCTTGACTTTCAGGGAGAAGGACTGACCAGGCCAGAGATCGGCCTGCAGTTCGCTGAACCATCCGTTGTTAAGGGAATCCATTTGTTTAATGCCGCATTCGAATTGGCGTTTGATTAGATTGGCTCAACACGTGGGCGTCACACGAACTTGCCGTATCTGCCACAAAGCTAGGTCTTAAAAAATACCTTAGAAAAGGTACTGCTAGAAATACCGAACTGTTTTTATTGTAATTAATTTTTTTTTAACCTAACGATTTTTGGTTATTAGGTTTCTGTATCAATAATATGCCAGCAAAATGTTTAATTGTTTATATATAAAACCAAAAAGTGAAAAGTAAGCACTTATAGATAAAGAAGTTCATAAAGTAAAGGAAATACAGGTGTAAAGTTTTAAAATTGCTATTTTGCTTATAATATGTATTAATATGTATAATTCACATCTTTACTCTATAAATACTACGGACTTCTTAAGGTGTAAGCTTAAACAGTTATGTAAGTGTGAGTAAAAAAATTAAAAAATCCGTTAAACAGTTAAAAAGCTTCGGAATGTTCTGGAAACTTTACTATTATTTATACGATATATATATTTTTAGTTGCTAGGGCGAAAAATTTTTTGTATCTGGCAATAATTTTATGTTTTGCTAGCTCAGCCTGCTGCAAAGAATTGAATGTACGCCCGAATAAATTAGTTTCTACATTTTTTATAATTTAATTTCATTTACAAGCGGTCACTCCAGTGTTTCTAATTCCAGCTCAAACAATCGATAGCGACAGGGCAGCATGCGATTGCGTATCGAAATCAGCCCTGGCCGGTGGAAATGAATACGTAGACATCCCTGATTGGCTTGATTTGGGCCAATGAAAACGTTCCAGCAAACCAATCACAGAAACCATCCGTCCCGCTCAGACACGCACAAATCAGATGCAATAAATAAATAGCACTTTCTTGCCGGCATTTAGCACTTAACTTTAACCGAGTTCGGACAGTCATCGGAGTTGGAAGAGTCAGTCCAAAAAGTGGTGCGGGATCGTTCACATGATGTGGTGCAAAACAGTGATTGTGTTGCTGGCGACAGTCGGCTTTATTAGTGCCGAGGTTTATCTGAAGGAGAATTTCGACAACGGTAAGTGGTTGGAACTCATCGCGTTCTATGGCCGCCATGTGGTCCTCCGTTCTTCAATGAAAAACAAAAAGAGACAGGAAGAAAAAAAAAATTAAAATCACCCCCCCGCTTGCTCCCGCAGAAAACTGGGAGGATACGTGGATCTACAGCAAACATCCTGGCAAGGAGTTCGGAAAATTCGTCCTCACCCCCGGCACCTTCTACAACGATGCTGAGGCCGACAAAGGTAGCGTATATATGTCGATGTGTCGTCACTCCCTTTTCCAAATCTTTCTCTTCGTTCGTTCTGCCATTTTTATTTTTCGTCAGCGTGTTATCTGCATTTGTATTTGTATGTGCCTGTGTGGAGAACATGGGCACGAAGAAGAAGAGAATGAAGAAAAACCACTACGTGTACGTTTTCGAGTAGCTATAGTAACTGTATACACATTTTTTCTCGCCCCCCTCCGCGCCACGCGCATTCGTATTGATGTGGACACACATCTAGGCATTCAAACCTCTCAGGATGCACGATTCTACGCGGCCAGCCGCAAGTTCGATGGCTTCTCCAACGAGGACAAGCCCCTCGTGGTGCAGTTCTCCGTGAAGCACGAGCAGAACATCGACTGCGGCGGCGGTTATGTGAAGCTGTTCGACTGCTCCCTCGACCAGACGGACATGCACGGCGAGTCGCCGTACGAGATCATGTTCGGACCGGATATCTGTGGACCCGGCACCAAGAAGGTCCATGTTATCTTCAGCTACAAGGGCAAGAATCATTTAATCAGCAAAGACATCCGCTGCAAAGATGACGTGTACACCCACTTCTACACGCTGATTGTCAGGCCCGACAATACGTACGAGGTGCTCATCGACAACGAGAAGGTGGAGTCCGGCAATCTGGAGGACGACTGGGACTTCTTGGCTCCCAAGAAGATCAAGGATCCCTCCGCCACCAAGCCCGAGGACTGGGACGATAGGGTAAGGTCTACACCCCCCGCCAAAATCAGACTTTAGCCCCTTGTAAAACCGGTTTGGCTCGTTGTTATTAAACAACATGTACACGTCTTTATAGGCCACCATTCCCGATCCCGATGACAAGAAGCCCGAGGACTGGGACAAACCAGAGCACATCCCCGACCCAGATGCCACCAAGCCCGAGGATTGGGACGATGAGATGGACGGCGAGTGGGAGCCACCGATGATCGACAACCCTGAGTTCAAGGGTGAGTGGCAGCCAAAGCAGCTGGACAACCCCAACTACAAGGGCGCCTGGGAGCATCCTGAGATCACCAATCCCGAGTATGTGCCCGACGACAAGCTGTATCTGCGCAAGGAGATCTGCACCCTGGGCTTCGATCTCTGGCAGGTCAAGTCCGGCACCATCTTTGACAACGTCCTGATCACGGACGACGTGGAGCTGGCCGCCAAGGCTGCTGCCGAAGTCAAGAACACCCAGGCGGGCGAGAAGAAGGTGAAGGAGGCCCAGGATGAGGTGCAGCGCAAGAAGGACGAGGAGGAGGCGAAAAAGGCTTCCGACAAGGACGATGAGGACGAGGATGATGACGATGAGGAGAAGGATGATGAATCTAAGCAAGACAAAGATCAAAGCGAACACGACGAATTGTAAGGACGTTTAGGGAAAATTACGTCGAGAAAAATTCGGTATTTTTTGTGTGTTGGTAGCTGCTTTGATGTTCTAAGCAAACGGAAACCACAATTACAATTTGTAAGACTTATAATTTATAAACATACAACTTGTTGTTTTATTTCCAATGCTCCTTGGGGCGTTTTAAGGGTTGATTAGCTTGTTTGTTTATGAAAATGGAGGTGCCACGTGAACAAATCACGGCGAGTTGGCAACGCTGCAATCGTGTCTATATCGAATTTCGAACGAAAGCGGTGTTGCCATTCGAAATAGTATTCAAAAAATAAAATAAAAATAGCACGCCTTAATTTGTTTAAATCCAGGTATTTACCGTGGACGAATGGCACAGATGTTATTTTAATGGGATGTAAACAATATCCAATCCTAACCTATTTATTCGATTAAGCCGACGTTCTTGGCGATGTATATTTAAGGTATCACTTCAACTGCGGCTTTTGGTTTCCATCCCGATGCTTGCCCAGAAAGTGCCGCTTCAGATGGTGTTTCTCCCGAAAGTCCTGCAGGCAGATGGAACACTTGTAGGGCCGTTCATCCGAGTGGCGACGCCGGTGCTTTGCCAGGTTATTGTTGTCCGAAAAAGTCTTGGGGCAGTGGGGGCATTGGTAGGGCTTCTCGCCCGTGTGTATGCGGATGTGGACCTTAAGGGCCTGCTTGGAACGGAAGTTGGACACGCAGAAGGGACAGGCATGCGGCCGTTCGCCCATGTGGGCGTGAATGTGCACCTTGAGGGCCGACTTGTTGAAAAATCCCGTCTGGCAGTATGAGCATTTGTGGGGTCCGTTCCCCTGTTTGGATTCGGTGTGGATCAACAGGTGCGCCTTGAGGTTTTGTTCGTGAGTAAAGGTCTGCTGGCAGTGTGGGCACTGAAAGGGCGGCTGTTCCTCGCATTTGTGACGGTTTAAACTCTGGGTACTTGAAAAGACCTTCAAGCATACAGGGCACTCAACAGTGGAATTGCTGCTGCGATAGCACAGGTGCTTATCCAGGTCGGCCTTGAACAGGAAACGCTCTCCGCACTTTTGGCATACGTGGGAATTGCTGTGAACTCTGCGGGATAAGATATACATTGCAATCATTAACTAAAATCATTAATATTGGTTGTACCTACTTCATGTGGTCCAGGAGGTTTCTTTGGTGCTTAAACTCTTTGATGCATAGCTCGCACTTGTTTGTCTGTTTCTTTCTACTTCTCAGCTGCCTGCCAGCTCTACTGGTCACCCCAGACTTTTTCGATTTGGAGGTTGTTTCATGTGACTGTTCAATGTGTTCGACGAGTTCCTCCTTTGCTTCCAGATGGCCGTTGTAAAGGTTCTCATTGACTAGAAACTCCTCCTCGTTGGGCTCCTTCTTGACGACCTGCCCATTTATAATCTCCAAATAGAACTTCCTATAGCTCTCCTCGCATCTTCGCTTGAATCCATACGCAGTTCGTGCATCGTGGACGCAGGCAATGCAGATTTTTTGGGGCATGGCGTCGTCGGGATCCAACTGGACGTCGGCACATGTCTTTACCATCTCAGCGAGATTGGTTTCTACCGTTCCTTCAAAATATTCCTGCTCCTGGTCGTCGAAAATACCCACCAAGGCCTTTGAGTGGTCGCCACAAATTCGACACAGGTCCTCCATGGCTTAATCGTTGTTTAACTAAAGGTCATATTTTTAGTAAACAATCAAATAGATTAAATCTTTGTATGCTTCTTTGTTTTTCTTTTGCTTAATAGGGATGGACTTTCCGGCGTGACTTGTTGTGACCATATAATTTCGGATCACGGTTTTCAAAAAGGAAGAATTAGGAACTTTTTTTTTAAATATAAGGAAATTACATATAGTAATTCATTAAAGCTAATAGACTACATTCACTGCGTCACGGTTTTTTAAAGCACAAGCTATCGATTACTGTAGCCATAATCGTCTATCGATTGCATTTAAATAGAAGGCGCGTCTTCATTTAGAATCAAAAAAGCATAAAATCGCATTTTTAATGGTTCCGTGAAATTGGACTTCCAATGTAGATTGATGTGGAATATGTAGTTACTAGTTTTTATCTTTATTGCAAGCATGAACAGACTAAGTGTGAATATAATACTAGCCTTTATGCTGGCTTTTCTGATTTGGCAGACATTCACATATTACTCGATACTTGAAAAACTATGCCAAGAAATTAAGGAGCAGCTTAAGTTAAATATGAAAGGGGTAAGATACTTGCTCTTTAAATTATAAATAAATAAAAACCTTCAATTCCATAGTCTGTGAATACGTATATAAATAAAAACCATCTTTTCCATAGTCTGTGCACAAGTACAAAAATACACACAAGTTAAAAAGTAGAGTTGCAGATAAATAATGAAAAGTTTATTAGCCTTCATAGCAAATGAGTAAACCTAACTTCTTGGCAATATTTGCAGTTAGCCCAAAGTGTTAACTATAGTATATGCGAATCCGTGAACTGTATGTTTGGTAAAGCTTTTTTAATCGAAATGCTGAGTCGAGAAACCGGCTTACCTGCGAGAACGCCGAAGAGAGGTGGCAAAACGGCTCTGCCCCTTCCCAGTTCGCTGCTGGCCGAAATTAAGCACCGAATGTGACAAAACGGCGCTCAGTTGCTCAACTAAAATCGAGTCCGACGGTCGCATACACTTCGGCTTGGCATTCGCTGCGGACACAGAAGCCTTCAAACCCGCACGCCGTCGAAGGTCGATCGATTTGAGCACCCAAAGCTCAAATTACTAGTCCCAAGATGACGAAGTTGGCCACTGCCGCCGGCCTTCTGCTCCTCATCCTGTCCTGCGGATGGGCGGAGCTCGAGGAGAAGCACCAGTCGAACAAGGTCTGATTGCGTTCCGACGCCTTTTGCCTCTTTGTTTACATTGGCAATTACGTGAACAAATGTTTCTACCACTTATCTGCTACTAACCATTCTATAAAGCTGTGTTCTGTATTTAAATTGGCTTTAAACTAGAACTAGTCATCGGAATAGTTTATAAGTTTTAGAAAATCTACCCTGCTGCAGCCTAAGAGATACAGACTCAAAACTCTACTTTCCTTATGTAAATTTCTCTGGATCTAGATTCTAGAATTATTCAGTAGCCCAAAATGAATATTTAGTTGAATAATCTGAAGCATAATTAATTGTACCGGTGAAAGGCATCATTGGGTTTTTATATATAGACTGAATAATTCAAATAAATTTTCTTTTAGCTGCACATCACCCTCCTTTACGAGTCCTTGTGCCCGGACAGCAGGAACTTCATGCATCAGCTAGGACCCGTTTACGAGGAGTTTGGGGACTACATCGATATCCTTCTAGTGCCCTTTGGCAAATCCCAGTCGGAGCGAAATGGTGCCATCTTCCACTGCCAGCACGGACCGGCTGAGTGCAAGGGCAATCGCCTCCAGAGTTGCGTCATCAACAGCACCGGAAACCAGGCGGCACAGGTGAAATTCGTGGTGTGCCAGATGCTGGCTCCGGATTACTCCCGCATTGATCAGGTAATCTACCTTCCGTGTACTCGTTGTGCAATGTTTGCCCAACTGATTGATGCCCATTGTATGTATCATTGTATATATCATTCCATACGCAGTGTGCCAATGAGGCGGGCCTGCTCACCGATGTGGTCCACTGCCTGTCCAGCGAGACGGGCACCAAATTGCAGCTGCAAGCGGAGCTGGTGACCAAACAGTATAGTCCGAGCTTCATTCCCACCATCGTCTACAATGGCGTAAGTAGCCGCGATCAATCGTCGCCGTAATCGAATGCACTCAACTGGTTTTCTTATTCACATTCACATTCACATTCGTATTCGTATTCGTTTCCACATGCAACAGGTCTTCGATCAGCAGCTGCAGGACCATTCGCTGCACGATTTCCGCGGCACGGTTTGCTATATGTTGCGTCAACAAAACTTGCTGCCCAGCGGCAGCACAATCTGCCAGTAGATCTGCTAAATGTTCAATGTAACTGCCTCAAGTTTGGAATGAAATTAAAATTCATAAACTGGTTTCTTTAACCGCACAAGAATGCCTGTCCGCTGGGGGGAATGGTATCAATATATTCACAAGTGATTCAAAAAGGCCACAGAGAACAAACATTGCAAAATTGGTTTAGGTTCTTTCTATTTTAGGGCTATAACTCGTTCTAAATGTAACACAAATCAAATTTTGTTATGGTAATCTAACCAATTTTGTTCACACTTTCCTCTGTGCAGCACACACCGTTCAGATAATAATTTATATTGATACATAAGATACAGTTCATCAATTACAATTGTGTAAATGTATATAGTACATGCAGTGCGTAGGGCGACTAATTTATTTACAAAGGCGTACAATATAAATTCATTATTTTTGGATCAAGGGGCACAGATTTAGATGATGGGATGGGAAAAATGGGGGAATATCGTTAGGTTTTCCTTTCGATGAACCAACAACAAATGACTTAACTGCTAGGTGCTAATGGCTAACGTACAACTAGGATTTCAATTTCTTGCACTTTGTGTTTTTGCTGTGGTCGCTGACGGGTGTGCAGAAATAACAATTTGTAGACGGGTTTCCGTTGTGATTAAAGCATTCCGCTCAGACGGCGGTGCCCGGTGCCTTGCCAGCGGATGAGGCCGCTGAAGTGCCGGTGGTGGCCACCGCGTTGAGACTGAGCGAACGACGTGGAGCCGGCTTTGGTGGTATCTGCGGCTTGGCGGTCGCAATCTTGGCCAGCGTCACGCTTGCCTCGCTGATAAGCGGCTGCTGACCCGGCCGCTCCTTCTCCTGGAACTCCACGTAGCCGCTCTCGTCGCTGTCGCTGTTGTCATCCGGATGGTCGCTCCTCTCCTGCTTGTCGCTGCCGGAATTGCTGCGTTTCAGGGTGATGCTGCTCGAGCTGCTGTAATTGGTGGCATCGCCGCTGTTGTTGCGCAGCTGGTGCTCCAGTCTTTGGTAGATCATCATCTGCTCCAGCACTTGCGCCTGCTCCAGCTCCAAGTCCGGCGACTGCTCTAGCTGGCCGGGATCACTATCCCGCTTGCCGTTGTACTCCTCATGGTTGGCATTTGTGACTGTGCTGGCTGTCTCGCAGCCGCTGGATATGGATCCCTCGTCGCTGTCCGGACTGGCCAGACCCTGTTGGGCGGATCCACCGCCCGCTGCCGCCGAAGTGCTGGCCGTCGTCGAGCTGGACGCATTGGAGGAGATAGATGACTGCGTCTGGTGGCGGTACTTAAGACTCGCCTGATCGGCCGCCCGCATCTTCCTCATCGAACTGCGGTGCAGCATGGTCAGCATGGCCGCATGCCGGAAGTAATGGTCGTCCGCATCGTCCAGAAAGTCCTCCTCGCCGTCGCTGCAAACGCCACTGCGTTGTGGCGCGCTCACATCGTGGTCCTCGGCATTGTAGTCCGCCTCTGGATCGGCGCTGGGATCGCTGTTAATGGTGGGCAGGAGGCTCAGCGGTTCGCCCTCCTCCTCCTTGAGTTCGCTTAGGCTCACCATGCTCTGGCTGCTGTTCTTGTGGAGCTGCATGTCGAAGTACGGCAACAACTCATTGCTCAAGGTCGTATCAAACTTCAGCAGCTTCTCGAAGTCATCCGAATCGGAGCCATCATTGGCGGGACTGCTCGCTGCCGCCACCTGCTTGGTCTCTTCCAGCGGCAACTCCTTCGCCATGTGCGAACTGCAGCAGGGCGAGGAGGACTGAATCTTGCCCGTTCGCCGAATGGAGTGCCCACGACGACAACGACGCCTGCCCAGCGTCATGGCGGGATAGAGGGAATCCTTCTGACAGCACGGCATCATCTCGGGCTCATTGGTGTCCTCGATCTCATCGCCCTCCTCCTCGCCAATGGCCTCCTCGATGGCCATCAGCTTGGGCGCCGACTTGGAGCGCTCCAGTGGCGGTCTGTAGTTGTTGCCGCCCACACTCAGCATGATCTTGCGGCGCGGCAAGCTCGGATTGTCGTAGACGGCGTTGGCCAAACTCAGGCGAGCGTTTTGCTTCAGAATTTTCTCACGCTTAAATTCGCGCAAAGCGCTCTCCAGGTTCTCCTGCAAAATATAATACACTTTAGAATATATCCAAACTGATTTAAATAATAATCTCTGCAGGAATAGAAGCATGCTTGTTTCAGTTGATAGAACTGGAAGTTTCCAGTCATGAAATTCTACGCATTTGGTTTAATTTCTCTTACAAAAGTTCAATTTGATAATCAAAGCGACGAAACAAAAGGCCCATTGAGATAGTATGAAAGTGGAAGGGAAAAGTCCATAGATAAACATAAATAGTTAGTCATGCGTATACTTGACTTGAAATACGGAACCACTTCAGTTTAATCTCGCTATGTATAGATAGATTCATGTATGAATCAATTGGTAGTCATGCTCCACTCATGCAGGATTCGGAACAGCAGGAGCCACTCACCCGCAGGGTATCGCAAATGTCCTGGGCGATCTTCTCCTTGCTGCAGAGCACCGCATGGCAGCGAAGCTCGTGCTTCAGTTTCCTGCCCTCGTGGCGGTAGATCCAGCAGAAGACCCGCGGATAGTTCTTCGGTGCGCAGCAGTAGGTGATCCTGTGGGCCCAGTACTCCGTGAGTCCGTGCTGCCGGGTGGTGGCTTTCAAGCCGGAGGCGCACACCTTCAGGCGCATGATCACGTCCGGCTTGGAGTGCTGCGTGTAGTTCCGCCACAGCGTGTTCAGCTGCTTCTCCACACAACCCTCACCTGCTAAGGATACAACATTAGTATGGTTCCGTTTATGGTTAGATGTGTGACTCACCCTTGGCCCAGCCGGTCAGGACGTTGCCCAGGTAGGAGACCTTGAACTCTGGATCGGGTGTGCTGATATCCACGCTGTGTGTGCGCCTCCAGAGTTTGCCCAAGCTGCGGGTGAGCGTGCGATACGCCTTGGAGGTGAGCTGATCGTTCTGGTCATAGCCCCCAGTGCGACCCACATGCTCCTGCCGGCTGCCGTACAGCAAGTCCCGCGAGTCCGTGGTCAGGGTTATGACATTCGTTACCCGGACGGTATCATCCTCGCCAGCCACATCGCCGTCCTCCTTGGACACCCGCTTGAAGCGCTCCAGATAGGGACCAGCGCGACCACGCCTCCCGCTGTAGGTGTTGAACTTGCCGCCCTCGGATCCGGAGGCCAGACGCTTCTGCTCCTGCTTCTCGAACTTCTTGGCATTGTAGGTGTTGCCCAGCAATCTGGCCAGGCTGTTGCTCTTCACGAACTTGTGCTGTCGCGGTGGCGTACCAATTGGCACCGGCGGCAGGGGAGCAGGAGTTGGCGCCGGAGGAGCATCCTTGCTGCCCGCCTCCTGGCTCTCCTGTGACTTGCTCTGACTCAGCTTCTTGCTGCTGCTGCTCCCGAAGTGGAAGAGGGTGCGACGCTCCTTGGCTTTCTTCAGGGTGTTGCTGTTTGGTTCGTTGTTTGGTGTTGCTGCTGTTGCGGTTGCTGCTGCTGCAGTTGTTACTGTTGCTGCTGCTACTTTGGTGTTGATCACCGCCTGACTCACGCTGCCCAAATCCTCGTAATCGTTGTTATTGTTGTGCGTGGCCACTATGAAGTCCACCTCATCACATCCCTCGGAGCCGTGCTCCATTGGGGATTTGCTGCCGTTGCTGGCTGCCATTTTCGGGCTGTGCTGCTGATGTGCCCAATCAATGTTCGCTGGACAAGAGCATGTTACTGAAGATCTGCAAGTGAAATAAGGAGGTGAGTTAAAACATTCATTTATTACTCAGTGCAAATAAGCGAGAAGTCGGCCATAAGCAGCTAAATTAGCCAATGAAATTAGCCATTTAGGGAAATTAGCCAACTAAATTAGCAATCAAACAATGAAACACGCAAGTTGTTGTTTTAAACTTGTGGTTAAACTTGTTTTTAATACAAATATGATTATATTCAATGATTCAATTACTTCGTACATGTTTTTCATTTTAAGCGACAAATTCTTGTTATATCCGAATGATTTACGAATAAATCATGATGATTATTTTCAATGATTCAATTATATCATACATTGTTATTCATATTTGATGGCAAATTGTTGTTATATCCGAATGATGCACAAACAACTCAGCCGACTCCAAATAAATTCCATTCCCTAGTTTATCGGAAGTTGGGAGTGCCAATCCTTTGTTTTATGCTCACAAATTAACACACTTTTGTTGGCGCACTTATGAATGGGTGTTAGGGGGCCACCAAATCGCAACTGGAAGCCACACTTTCACCCATCATTGGGTATAATTCGCACACTCAGCTGCCGACATTACCACCAATTCACACCCGATTTCGAGTGAATTTTTCCGCAACTGCGACCAAAAAGTGTCAACTGACTAATAAATTACCCCATGATTAACACTCGGCAGCAGCTGTAAAGTGTTTTTTCCTCTTGGTCTCGCGTTGTGTTTTCGCACAGCTTACAATATGCAAATGTTTACGGTATCAGGTATTATAATTACTATTTTTTGTAGTACTGTTTCTGTTTCTTTTTCTGTTTTTTGTTTTTGTTTTCGTTTTTCCCCCCTTGCTAGATGAAAAACGCCACACGGGCCCTCTGTTTTCTGTTTTCAGTTTTCCGTTTCGCATTTAACATTTTCACATTATTTAGATGGCGAATTGTTTGCTAAAAACGCCACTTGAAGATGCAACAATCAAGAGTCATTAAGTACGTGTATTAAATGGCTGAAAGGCACTTAAGCCTGGCAATTATGGGGCGACAAAGTACATTTTCCATTCGGCTTACCTGGCTAAACTTAGTCGCTGTGAGAAGCGTAATTAAAACACAATAAAGTTGGGCAAACACCGCCGTTTCCTCGCCCCAATCCGATTGAACTGAAGCCAATTTGCCAGCCTAATCACTCACGTACCTGGCCGATTAGAGCATCGATTAGTGGCCCAGGTGAGCAACTAGCTGGCTAGCTCACTAAAGGGTAACCTCCAAGATCCATAATTCTCGAGTTTGTTGCTCTAATCGCGACGAGGTGTGTTGGCCAACTGCAGGCGCTCTCTGGCTGTAATCTAATCTAGGCTGTGGCTATTTTGCGGCTCTGATTTTTATGGCCAACTATATACGTGTACATATGTACATAGCTGCAGACAGTCGTGCTCGTGATTTAGAATTATAAATATTAAACTGTTCTGGGGAATGGAATTTATGGTAATTTACGGCCAAGTGGCTGGCAATTCTCGCAGGCACAGCGAATTCATAGGAAGTTGCTGCCCAGCTGATACTCCGCATTCAATACTCAATATCGAATATTCAATAGCCTCGGACAAAAGGCAATTGGTCAGGTCTATGGCCATACCATTAGCTTTGAGTTTTTCCATCCCATGACCTTGGCCGTCCGCTGGTGTCTTTGGTCTCTGGGCAGTCGATAAAATCGCTGGCTTTCACTTTTTCCCTCGACTATCCACCCACTCCACCCATTGCGTTTTCCTCTGCTCATGCAAATGTCAACCGAAGAGCCATTCATACATGTGGATGCCAACGATTGTGAGAAAGCCCAGTAGTCATCGCAATACACCCCCTACACCATACTCCATACACCACACACCATCCATCATCTACTCTATGTAGCTGCCGACTATCCGAAATGATCCCTTGGGGCAATGACATCGCCTCCGTTTTCTCCGACTCTCGTAGGAGCGCTCAAAGAAAGCGCGCTGAATTTGTAAGAAAAGGTAAATATACAGCAAAATATTTAAAATCGAAAAAAGATGCGGAAAAAATACGAGGTAATTGTTTTGCACAAGCCCAGCTCGGCCCTGCCCCACCCATTATCATTTATGCCTCCGCCTCTGGACTTTTGAATGGTCTTTCCCCTTTGTCCATAATTGCAAGTCTTCAGGTCTCGAATTGTGCGTGAGCGCGCATTTTAAACACCCAGCTCACATTAAATGAAATACTGAAATGAAAATTAAGCAAAAAAAAACAAAAAAAAAAAAAAAATCATACCTATAAGAAAAGTACAAAAGTCAAAAAAGAGGAGTGAACAAAATCGTGCAAAAAGCGTAATGAGGAAGTGCGGCCATGTGGACAGTTTCAGTTTGGTGTGCAAAATATTAACACCCAACTAAGGAAACCAGGAGCGGATCAAGGCCTTCGCGGGTAAGTCTGTGGATGAGGGAGAAACTTAGCCACTTCCTCTAAAAGCCGCACTATGATTAGTGGCGATGAAGAACTTTTAGGCAGCTCAATAAATACTTAACGACATGAAAGTGACACTGTAATTTGCTGCGATCATTAATAACAAAGGAAAAAATATAAAAGGCTGACTTTTACTTAATGTGACATATGCGCGTGTATTTCCGCTACTCTTCCCTTGGTAACAACATTGGTTGGCTTTTTGATTGATCATCGTATCTTATAATTAGGTAAACGCTTTTAATTTATTTATTTGATATTTCTATTTCGGTTTCTCCGACTTCTCTTGTCCAGTCTGAATGCAAACAATGGCTGGCGCAGAAACTGCTTGGTCATTTATCAAAACTTAGTTTTAACCATTTTGTATTTGTTTTCTTGGCTGTTAACAGCTAAATTTGCGTTCGTTTCCCAAAGCGAGAACTGGGATTCGGTGTTTCCCAGGCGGCTTAATATGCAAAAGCCACAGAGAACCACATCAGAGTTATTTGTTTTGGGGCCCAGACACTTGAAAGTGCTCAATAGGCCAAGTCGCAGAGTTGAACAGAAAATGCAATTTATTATTGTGGCGAGCGAACCGACGAGGGCCCGCAGATGGGTACAGTAAAGCCTCCTAAGCCTCTTAAGTTCTTGTAAGTCTGGGCACCAATTTACTGAATGAACGATTTTGCATCGTTGCACAACTTGTAGCAATGGGTTTACAGAAACCGTATTTCATATATCTTCTTCCACACTGGTTCTTTTACTAGAAGCTCCACTGTAATCGAGTAGCTTTGTTCGCGGCTCAGGTGCACCGATTGGTTGTTGTTGGCGGCTTGTCTAGCATAAACTGTGTCAACTGCAAGTTTGAAAAGTTGATTCTAATGTTTACTTAGTGTGGGCCCCGCTCGCACATAAATATCAATTTAGCCATGCTCCTCTGTGTGTGGTTCTCCAACCTGTGCCCCGCTTTTCCGCTTTCCCCCCACACCACCCTCCAATGTCAGGTTAGATAAATCGCAAATTCTGAATTCTCTGCTCAGATCTCTGGTTTTTGGAGTCTCGGCTCAGGCACCCAAGAATGTCTCAAAATAAACGAGTAAAATACGAATAAAATACGAATAAAATACGAATAAAATACGAATAAAATAAAAAAAGTGACTCGCTACTAAATTAAACAGTTTCGCAATTCGCATTCGTCAGATGTATTTTTATTTTCGCTTATTTTTTGGGCATGTGTGTCATGTGCGGTTGTCGCCCAACTTTTGGCCATGCTGGAGGAGATTGGGGGGTAATCCGGAGGAGTCATATAGAGAGTAAGTCGAAGGAAGCCTTTCGGTACGTGCGAACGCATCGGAATGCATTTAATTGAACAAATGAATAAACTATAATGTATGGCATAAATTTGTGCAGTATTGTATTCCCTCGATAATTGATTGGCAGCACACACCTCAGAATCAGACAAAACCGGGTTTAAGCCAGCATCCACATTGGCATTCTTGCAGGCATATGGAAAATGAAAATGGCTTAGAAATCAAGAGTGGAAATGCAATCTTCGCAGCGAGTGTATTAGCTATTACTTCAGTTTTAGCATTTAAATAAACATTTACATTCATACGTTAATACTAACGAGTTTCTGAAACGTAAAATTTACATATGTATATAACTTGGAGATATTATCATAAAATATACGGGTTTGCCAGTGGTTTTCCAAGAATCTTCTACTCGCATAAGGCGAACATATCAAAGAATCTAACCCGATTACATATCCATCCCCATAACCTTCCTGCGCAACTCATTTTGGAAACGAATTAAAAATTCAGTTCTCATCTCACAGTGAAACAAAGGAACAAATGACATTGACTTTTGTTTGCCTTTTCTTTTTCACCTTTTTTTCGGCCTCTCACTTGGCGATTTAGAAAAAATTCCCTCGAATTCGGTACTAAAGCTAAAGCTTGAGCATCTGGGCGGCAATTAATAGTGTAAAAACCCCCACAATTTGTTTTAATTCTGTTTATAGACAGATCATAAAGTAAATTGTGCCGTAAAAACAAATAGAAACAAAGTGTGCAGAAAGAGTAAAGTGCTGGAGAAAAATGATACTGCGTTGAAAAATATGTGTTTACAGTCGAATGCCAGAAGTTCATGAGATTTACGAGAGTATGTTTCGGTTTAATGGGATCCCGACTTTAATGGGGGGGCTCAAAAGTTGAACCATCACAATATGTGGCTGCTGCTGCTGTTTTTTCCCTTTTCCTTAACTTTTGTAGTTGGGCTAATTGAGTTGAAGTAGCCGCAGCAGGTTTTTGTTTTACAAATTATATATGTTTTTTATATGCCTGCTCTTTCGTTTTGTATTGAAATTTCTTGATGGTTTTGAAAGTGAATGCCTTGACATCATTTTGTAATTTATTTTCGCTCTTTTGTTCAATGAAACGTTGTTCAAAACACCCAACTGCACTCCGCACGTATTTTCCCAAATCGTCACTATAATATATTCATATTTGCTTGGTAGAATACAAAAACACAAACACCAACCTTTTAGGAAGACAAACAATGGAGCTTTGCCAGAATTACCCGCCTAAGACTTGGCAAATATTTATGCACACAAAAGTTATTTAATTAAAGTACCCCGAGGCAATTTCGTTTGTGTTTTGCGTCTTTGGGGTGAAAGTTAAGCTCTTCTGATAGGTTTATGGCTAATTACTGCGGATATAGCTATAGTTCGCGTTATCTGGCAAACAGAGAAATGCGCACAAGTTCCCATATCAATTTCGGATTATAGCCAAACATCGGTGCCCAGTTCCCGAGACAATGGCACATTTGAAGGCGTGCCAAGATGTCTGGGCAAAAAAGCGATGTAAATTGTTTGTCATCATAAACGCCCCCCCCACCAACAACACTTTGAAAGCCTTTAGCGTAGGCTGGAAAATTTATTAGCGCCCAGAAAAATACCATATAAGCGGGTTAATTGGGCAATGGCAAAATGCAAAACATGCTAAACATGCAAAATGATGCCTAATGTGTGTTTTGTATGCGTTTGCACAACTGCCACTGCAACGCCAACAACAATGGCAACTGCATGCAGCACCAACAACAACAACAACAACAGCAACAACAGCAACAGCGCTGCAACATTTCAAAGTTTCCTCCTCCATTGCAAAAATTGCAACAATTCAGTTTGGCAACCACTGCAGCTCACAAGACCAAAGACCACCTGCCATCCGAAAAAATCTGATAGATACAACATTCCCAAGTTAAGTCCCTGTGGATAATGCTAATAAATAATGCTAATAATAATAATAATAATAACATCATTTTAACTTTCATAATAGAGTTCGTAACATGAAACTAAGAACCAATGATGCAATGATGCAACTACAATTTAAAAGTCATTCAATGAGGAAACACGTCTAGAAGAGCCCATAGTTTTGGAATGCTCGTTTCGACTTGACCGCTTGACATTTGGCTGCACTGCATCATTAATTGATTTTTGACTTTATTGCGTAGTTTGATTCGATGTTCATGCTAGCCTTGTTGCCGGCTTCATTTGCTGTTTTTAATTAACGTTTTCGGTCTTATCTCTTACACGCATATCGCATAGTAGTAGATGGTGGGACATGAGTGGATCCAGAGAGCCCGGGGCGGTAAAAGTTGGCCAAGGAATTACAATTATCGGCTTATGCCGGACTTATAGACCGAATGTTTGTGAGAAAGCGTTTGCCTGGGGCAACGAAAAATCTAAAATATATATGTATATATTTGCTTTCAGCAACTAATCCTCCAGTGTTTAGGCAAACGCTGTGAAGTATTTTCAACAACACGGAACTCCCTGGTAACTTCAAACTTAGTAAGCCGCTCACTGCGGCTAAACTCCTTAGTATTCACAGAGAGCCACATCCCGATCGAGTCATCTATTTATTCATTCAAATCATGGTGGCGTCTAATGATGAATGCCATGAATAAAAGGCTCAAGAACGCTCGGACACGATTTTCAGCTTTATTTATCACCTCGATGCTAACAACGCGAACGTAACGAAAAATCGAAATACAAATTTCAACTAGATAGAGCCACAAAAAGAAGTGCCAAAATTGAATTATAAATATTAGGCGTTATCATCGTCGAGTGAACGCAGCTTCTCGAATACTTCCAATTGATGAGCGTGTGCATCATCGATTAATAATAAATACAAGTCGAACTGGTAAAGCAATCGCTGCGAAACAAAAAATTTATTAAATCAAATTTGTTATTCTAACAGAATCCATTAAAAAGTTAACGATTACACGGGACAGGTTGGGCTGGTTATCCTCCCCATTGAGCGGAAAGTGAAAATTAATCGCGATGGCATCTATATATACATACATACATATATATATAAATATCCACAATCCAGGGTGCGGAGAAGGGATTGAGATTGGGATTGGGATTCGGATTGGAATGGCCAGTTGTTGGGTAAACAACATTTTTGCGCCATTAGAGAAGGAGTCACTTTACAATTATGCGATCGAATGGCGTCGTTGGCAAGCTGAAGATGACTTCATGTCTGGCCAAAAGGGTTGGCATCATTACTAATATCGTTTTAGCATGGCTATAATGCGCCTGACATGTTTGTGAATTAATGAGGACTTAGGTGCGGAATTCTTGCATAAGAAATTTGAGTTCCCACTTGCTTGTAAATATCATAGTAGCGAATTCAGTTAACTTGGCATTGTTTGTGTTGCTTTTTATTTGGCTATAAACTGTAATTGGGAAAATTTGTAATTTTCCCAAAACAGCCAACTAATATCTAGAGATAGAACGTGATTTATCACTCTATCTGGCAAGTAGACTGGTTTACTATGTACTAATTTCCAAAACACTAATAGTACACAATCTGCTCGTAAATGAAATGAAACATTTTACTAGTCATCAAAATGTAGTAAATTATTAATCTGAGCTGATACAAATCAGTACAAGGGTAAGGTACAATTATCCATTAGCCAAAAGTACTAGGCAAACAGTATTCAGCAACAATTAAACTTAACACAATCCAATTTCTGGCAACAAAGACGTTGAGATAACACATGCATGTGTTATTACAATCTAAATTCAAGATCTGACTGCGAATCGAAGCCACAGAAACCCGACAAATTGCCCCCGCAGCATTCATTGTATATTCTTGTGATCTTCGGATACTTCTCACCATCACCCAGCAGCAACAATAAGTTGTACAAGTGAATGAATTATCCATAGGTGTTTGCGGTGACACCCTTAACAGAGAAGTGAAGTGATCGAGGTGATTGTGCAAAATGATAATTTGGTTGGCCGCCAATGCCAATTCTTGGCGGCTATTTACTATTTACTCGCTTCTTTATCGACGGGCCCATTGGACGTTTTATTCGCGAAAAGGTTTATTTTGTCAAGCAATTAACGGGCATTTGTTGAATTTCGTGTGAAAATTTTCCACAAAAATTCCGGCACAGTATCGTTTTTTGTTTTGTTTTGTTTTCTTTTTTTTTTTTTTTTTTTTGGGTCCGTAGTGGCCAACGGAAAGAGCAAGAGTCAAATTCTTGGCCAAGATAAGCGGGCAGGGCTTAGTCATACTGCCAAATTGCAGGCACACATGCAGGGAAAGGCCACTCAGCCACCGAGCCACTGAGCCATTAAAAGCACGGCTTTTTGGCCAAGAGAGCCGACCGATATCGCCCATGTCAGTTGCCGTTGACTGGCCATTAGCCAAGGCTGTAGTTTGTGTAGTTTGTGAAGTTTCTGAAGTCTCTGAAGTTTCAGTGGCTGGCTGGCTACTTGCAATCGCCTTGCCTGATATTTAGAATCGGCCAACAGCAGCAGCGGCTTTAATGCCCTCTTATGGATTGCGCAGACGCCAAAAAATTGGCCAACAACAAGTTGTTTGGCGCACTGACAAAACAATTGGCAACCCATTTTGAAATCAATTGGATCTAACGATTTAAAAAGTAAACGGGTTAGCTATATAACATTTTTCAAATAAAACAATGGAATGACTATTAAAAATGCATGTTCGAGATGTAAATTCAAAAGTGATCTCTGGTTTATTTCAGTGCCGAAGTAAATTACCTGGTCCGCTCTTGTCGGACTTTTCAGTTTTCTGAAAAAGTTTTTCCCGATCCATGTCTGGCTGGTGTACTTGTTACGTGAGAAAATTTTCGTGCAAAAAACTAGCATTTTGTTTTGGTTGTATTTTAATTTTGTTTTTATTTTTTGGCCTGTCGAGCAGCTGCCTGAAAATGTAGCATTTGAGTCTTTTTTGTTCGTTGGGTCGGGCTAATAAATGCATTCCTCCGGCAAAAACCGCCTGGTGACCATGTGGCCGGGCTAAGAAGAGACCTTGGCTCAGAAAAAAGGGTTTGCTTGAATACAAAATGATCTGTTTTTACAGAATATGACAGCAGCTCCATAGCCAAAATTTACAAATACACATTTATACAACGATTTTGAGCGATTTATGTGCTTACTTTATAAGTAAATGGCATTTTAGGACATATATCTGTTGAATATTTGCATTATTTATACAGAAATGTTAATCGGTTTGCGTTGTCAAAATTACATTTATTCAGAATAAATAAAAAATTTTTTCATCATTTTATTTCAACCTGCTTTTTCATTACTCCAGCAACAAAACAAATGTAGATATATATACCCACTATATGTAGAATAAGAGGGTATACTCGATTCGTTGAAAAGTTTATAGCAGTTATGGGAATCAGAATCACTACTTGAATTGATCTATGTCCGTGCATACGGACTACTAAATAGGTAATAGGTATCTGATAGCGGATATATGCGTTCTCTCTTGGTTGCATCGTATTTGGATCAAGATTGTATGATACTCTTTATTTTACCTCGTCTGCTCCGCTTGGACCTGAATTGAATTTCAATTACCGTTCAAATTGCTTACGAATTCCACTTGCCATTCCAATTTCAATAACGAAAAATAATAAATAAAAGTGAACAAAAAATAATTCGAACTCAATGCAAACAAATACGCATGAAATTATTTCGAAGGAGAGATTGCCAAATACCAACAACAAATTAAGAAAAGGAATTATTTTAAGTCAAGTGACTGGCTTTTGAATTATGCGTTGATCAGTGACTTTTGGCACTACGCTAAATCACAAATGAGTCCATTTTATAAAGCTAACGAATGAAGTAAATACAATCCATTGAACTATATGGAAATTTTTTTCGCAAATTTGAATCGTGCAGTCAATAGTTAGTTTTTGTATGAGGCTTTATGCAAATTAATTAATTTAGTAATTGAGAGTTTAGTATTTACCCGCCAGACAGAAAGATATTCTAACCAATTAAACCAACAGTGCAATATGTTTCTTATTTATCAACACCCTTTGTCAAGTATTTGCAATGTACTTCATACAATTGAAAAGAATTAAACGCATGATCTGATTAAATTCGAATGGGAACATCTAACTACTGATCTCGAACCTAAGGTATATGACTTTTGATTCCCTGTATGCCCTATGGGCTGTGGGATATACTTAGGTAATACGAGTTTTAGAGCCCCCATTACACGACTATCCAATTAGAAAACGAGTACGAAGCAAGTCGCGAGGGTAATAAATTCGCCATTTTAGAACCCTTTGCATTTCACAAATGCGCAATATCCCCTAGAATTGAGAAAATCACCGTGCAAAGGCAAATTAAACTCACGCTTTATCGTAAAAAAACAAAACAAAAAAAACAGAATAGAATAAAAAATAATGTAGGAAAAGTACATTTTAAGCAAGAGTAAGAATTAAGCAATGCGATAAAAATAAATGACATGACAAAGGTTACCGATAATAGCAAATTGTAAAGTCGTTTTGGCCATTTCGATTCAAGATTTTATATTTATAGACCTCGTTCCGGTTATTAAGCCGCCTAAATGGAGCTCCGTGACAACCGATTTGCCGTAGTTGTAATTGCATCAAATGCGATTTCGAGGCACACAAACCCACTGTGCAATGCACACGCAACTTTTGAATAGAAATATGTGAGTCGGTTAGGGTGGACCATCTTCCGTGTTTGGCCAAATGCAATTTGAGGCATTCCGAAGTTTCCACACTCGTTTGGCTGAGTAATTGTGCAGCCAGCGCAACGATCATAGCTCGAAATAAAACGGCAATAAATAATATTGAAGAATAACAGCTAGGAGTATTCAGATGCATAAAAAACATAAAAACAAGTTTACAGGGCCCATAAGATAATCAACAGTTCGCAAAGCAATTTAAACAAACATAATATCAGAAATCACAACATTCGCTACTTGAGTTATAAAAAGAAAATCAGTTATTAAAAGGTACCCCCAAAAACATTAGGATATCGTGCTTATAAATGTAAAGTAATGTCCAAAAATAGATAGAAATATAAAAAACCCTAATGGGATTTCATTAGCGTGGTTCTTAGTTCTAAATTTAATTTAAATGGCACCTTTAATTCCTAGAAGTAATATCTTTGCATTTGGGAAATTCCCATATTCCCTTGTCGTGTTCGCGATTCATAAATAATTTATTAGCCTCGCTTCATTTGCGGCTTCTGCAAATTCTCAAATTAATTATTACGAATTAACACAAAACTCACGGAGCACGCGTCGGATAAAATTAAAAGATAAAAAAGAAAATAAACAGCACAGGAATAACAGATAAATAAACGAACTTATCACCTGAGGCACATTTGCCACTTTTTTCCGTTTGCCATTTTTTGTGGTTTGGCTAGTTTGTTGTCCAGATCAAACGAATCGCGCAGATTGGGGGATAAAAAAGTGATTTTTTCTTTTCTTCTTTTTTCCTTGTTGCTGACGCACATTTCACGAAAAATTATAGAAGCTCCTCGTCCCCCTTCTAAGCATACTATAATTATCAAAGATTCGGTTGCTTAATGAATTTATAATGGTTTTATTTTTATCTCGTTTGGCGAATCCGATCCAGACAGGTCTGGCTCTAAGCAGAAGCTGTTTATTTTTCATCTTTTTTGTTTTTGGCTCTTGGCATGTGCCAAAACAATTTGCCACCTGCTGTCCGAACTTGAGCTCGTTTTCATCCCAAATCGCATTTACTTTTACTGCAAGAATTTGCTACCGAAACTCTCACTGTGCCCAAAACGACCGCCTGACATGTCAGGCGATGTGATGCCAAATGTCCATCGAAATGACTACGTGCCGCGACCAGGTGAAAACCAAGTCCGAAATATCTGGACAGCCATTTCCATGTCCATGTGCGGCGACATCAAATTGAACGCAAAAAACGCAAGTGGAAGTTAGACGGAGAACAAGATAAGTCGGCAAACTTTTGCTCCAGCTTCAGATTCTTTTCGAGATGAGTAAAAGTGAAGCTAATTAAACGCAGCTAATGCTCAGGGAAAGTGGAAAGTACTTACGATTTAGCAGCTATGAGGTTTATGCTTCCAAAGTTCTTTAAGCCCTTTTAAAACAAACAATTTGATCATATTTAAATATAATTAGGTAATAATTCCGGGAATCACAACAGCAACGAGTTTTATTGATTTATTACACCATATTTTGTCATTCGATGCTCATTCATTTCATTGCTAAGGTTGTTTACCAATTCGAATTTGCATATGAGTGGAAAGGCATTCGAAATTGTCAATAAACTGGTGGGCTTGGCAAACCGAATTGTTTAGTTTGTTAGCTCAAGTTCAGAGTTCACATTTCTCTTCTAATGTGATGTAAACTGGATTTCATTTAAACTGGAATTCATTTCAGCTGATCAAGTGGCCTATTAATCCGATTTTTCAAAATAAGACGATTAGAAAAACCAGCTTAGAAGTTGTAAAATAGGAAATATTCAATTAGAAATTAGTAAGGATAGATCGAACAGGAAAATGTTGCAATTAAAGGCTATCGCAAATAAGTTGCTTAATTCTAGCGGATAGTATTTATCAGATACTCGTACACTGCCAAGCCGAAAATGACGCAAATTTATGATCTAAACAAATTATACTCATTGCATGTGAGCAATTGTTAGTCGCAGATCGCTTCCGTTGACGAATTCACATTGTTATAGCCCGATCACGAAACAATGAAATCCGCTGACTTATCGACTGGAGGCAGCCGCGCATGAAGTCCAAAGGCACAAATTTATTTGATTTAATAAAGATACAAATTTGCATTCGTATCTGCACTATGCCAGTTACTCTTTCACCGCAGTTGCTCAGTTAGAGTTGAGCAAAAACAAGAGCCAAGTCGAGCAGGTAGAGAGATGCAGATACAGATACAGATACAGATACAGATACAGATCGTTGATCTCCAGCGACCTCGATTCATGTGCGTGGATTTGCAATCGATACGGCAGAAAGACGTTGGGATGGGGCACAAAAAAAAAGGTAAGCGGCTAAAAGGGCCAACTTCTTGAAATGGGAATGGGTTTCCCGGTGCAATTAAGACGCACACAAGCACCAACGATTCTGCGCTAAAAGACAGTCGAGATTCAAGATTCAAGACCAGTAAACCAAAAACCGGCAGTCAGCAACGGTCAGGCAGCCCGGCAAATTAGCATTTAACTGCCACTCAACAGTTAGGCTCGAATCCGCCGGCTCCATATGCGAATGCCAGTATGACTAGCGGCAATTAGAACTGAACTGAACTACGGCTAACTCTAGTCAGCAGGTGCAGTTTCGAACAGACTACAGGCTACCTAGTAGTGGTTAGTTCATGATAAAATTAGGTTGGTGGATATAGCAGATGTTATGACACATAAAATAACTGAAACTACATACACGTATGTGGCGCAGTTCAAGTTTCTTACATTTTTTGAAATCCAAACACAGTGCATACCCACTAACGCAGTCTGCAATGCCTAACGGTCACTAAATTGAAGTACTACAAGAGTTATGTAAGACACTCTATGAGTAATTGACCCATATTTAAGGTTCTCAATGCGAGCAGTGAGCCGTGCGAAAGTTTGCGTGCCTCCAGCTTTAATGGCACCCGAGTTATGAATAGTGTGTTCGAACCACTTAGCTGCACTCGAGTGGGACGTGGACTAAACTGCAACATATGTAAGCCATGGGTGATCCACACTTGCCTCCCACTTGGAGCCTCTCCCCAATTCCCATTGAGTGTTTGGAATTTGATATGAAAATATGTTTATGGCTTATGTTTATGGCACGTACCTGAAAACATCCACAAATCTTGAAGAGCTTTTTTAGGTGTGTTTCGCGGACTGGGGCCTGCAAGAAATGAACGAGAGAAATTATGAAACAAAAAAATGTTTGAAGAAAACACAAAAGATATATCAATTTGGAAATGCGAAGATCACAAGCGTTTTTCACACGCCTCGTGAAATGAGATAATTTGATGGCAGCTTTCACATCGAGGGGCCTGGTAATCCCCCCGCGGAGTGCAATTATAGAGCGATTTATTGAAAATGAAAATAAACACTCTCGTCCAGACACACAAATCGAAATCAAATCAAAACGCGAGGCGAGGCGAGTCGATTTGAGTTGAAATCAAAATCAAAATCAAAACTTGCACAACGAGTGGAAAGCAAAGCGAAACAAAGGCCAATCAAGAGCAATCAAGAGGCAACTTCAAGATGCAGTTCCTCCACTGGGATCCCACCAGATGCGTCACATAGCCACAGTTCGAGATACCAGCTGCAGAGATACTGCGATACTAAGATACTGCGGCACTAAGATACTGCGATACTAAGACACAATATACTGAGAGATACTGAGTGATACTTTATGTAGGTTGCTGTTGTGCTTCGTGTGTTTCCTCCTTCCCCAGCCGCTTTAGTCATGAATCAAGCAATTGTCGAGGCACTTTTATTCCGTCTTAAGCGATATTCATGCTGGGGTTATGGGGCGGGGTAATTGGCCTGGCAAACGGGTTAACGCTGACGTTAACCCAGAAGAAGAAGTAGTGTGAAAAGGCGCGAATATCTCCCGGTTACAGATACAAATTGCGAGGGCCCCTCCCTGACTAATTGTTTCTTCTCCGGCCGATTCGGCGGCGTATCTTCTCTGGTACTTTTTTCTGTTGGGTTTCTTGTTTTTTGGGTTTTTTGTTTTGGAAAGTTCTGGTTGTGACCTTGTTTTTGTCTTCTGGCCAAGCGCCATCCAAAACTGTTGTCATCGGGCAAACAGCCGAGAAGAGAGTACGGCTAATAAAGCAAAATGATCACAACTAGAAATGCGCGACCAAACAATGCGGCAACATGATTCCGCACTTTGCCACTGTTTCAACAGTTGTGCAAACAAACAGGCGAACAACTAACCCATACCCATTTCTATTTCTATTTCCATTTCCATTTCCATTTCCATTCGTATTCCAATTCCAATTCCCCGATTCCCCGATTCCCCGAATCCCAGTTAACTTTCAGCAGCGAAACCAATGCGACGGAACCGGCGACGTTCTGGTGGTCCATTTCCAGTGGCCAAACCAAATTGATCTTTGCCACCAGAAATGTGTCGCACTTCCCCGCAAGCAATTGGGTCAGATATAATGATGGCACCCCAGAATGGTAAATCAATTTGGAGTTGGTATCACTAGACTTGGCATTCCCCCCTGCGGTGATTCGACTGTTAGGCTGGGAAATGCATGTGTCTCTCCGGCATTACGGCCACTCAGCAGGTTTTAAAAGTTGATTCGGGCATTAAATTTAAATTTTACAATCAATTATCATAATAGTTCACCTAGAATTTCGCCGATACCTTCATCAATCATTTTATGGCCAAGAATATTGAGTGACTGATGGTGTTTACCTAGTCGTTTATGACCATTGAAAGGCTATGCAAAGTTTGATTAAGTTTTGACCTTTGGTATACATCAATTTACAAGTTATTATTATTGTAAACAAATAACTTTACCGACGAAAAGTAATAATGCTTTTTGAGTAATGATGGCGGCTTGACCTTTGGAAATCGTCACACCTGATTTTCCTTTTACGCGAAGCTGGAGTAAATAATTTAATTTAATTTATTTACTTGGGTTCAGTTTCCGAACAAACAGCTTTGAAAAGTTAAAGGCAACGTACACTTTTAGGAATTAGTATCGAAAAGTAATTGGCATTACTATTTAGTACTATTACCATTTATCAATTGCTATTTATACTTGCAACTTTAATGGCACTAGATACTTTCGGCTCAACTGCTTTTCCCCTGCAATCTTTTAGCTAAAAAGTTAATGGGCTTACGCTCAAAGTTTCTGCTCCACTAGGTAGGTGTTCCAGTTTCGCACTTTCCTTGCACCTCAAAAGCCCCAACTCGGCCCCATCGATTGCAATAAAGTATAAAGTATAAAATATCTGGCCCATAAACCAATTGCATAAACGATGAGCTCCACTTGGCGTAGGCTGTACCTGTATTCGTACCCATTCTGAGGCAGCAACCTTCATGATTCCGATTCTGTATCTGTGTCTGTATCTGTATCTGTAGCTGTAGCTGTATCTATGCATAACTAGAGAGCCAGAACCCCTGGCTTAGCTGGCTCCAATGGGTTGGGATTTGAGTTTAGGTCGGGGGCTGCGTCGTTGATAATTTATATGTGTCGTCCAGCCCCCACAATCAAGTGGTAACCAGCATGGCCTTTGTTTTTACGGCCGGGGAGGAGTGAGTTTTATTTCCGTTCCATACCACGATGCCCCCACATCGTTTTCCTTTTGGGCCGCGGCGGCATCTGAGAACCATCTTACATATGTAATTGCAATTGCCGGGCCACTCACGACAGTCGAACAACCAAGCCACCGAACAACCAAGCCACCAAACAACCAAACAACCGAACAACCAACAACGAGTTCGACAACAAGCTGAGTTCTGCGTTTCGGGGAGGGAACATTTCTACCTTTTAATTTGTGCGGCTTGCAACGAGAATATTTCCCTACACACAGCAAAATATTAATATTATTGTGTGGCATCATGATGTTATGATATCGTAAGGAACAACACTGTTGAGTTTCTTTGTAGCGTGATCGCCACACTCAAAATCCGGCTCTTAGCAGCCCTTCCAAAACCCCACCCGTTTTTCTCTCTCTGTAAGCCGATGTTGTGGTTCCTCCCCTTGGCTGCTTGATTTTAATGTTGTGTAAAGTTCTAAGACCCCGACAATTGCAACGGAAGTGCGTTCATTATTTTTAATGATTTTATTTAGTGGCTCCGCTGCCTGGCTGCTCTACCTTTCGCATTTGAATGCCATTGGACAACAGGACTTCGAGGCATTTGCACGCCCAACTCCCGCCACATCTTATCCTGATCTTGGGCCAAGGAATGCCTGGCTTGGTTTGTGCTGCCTCAGCAGACCGAGACAAGTAATTAGTGGCAGTGGCGGACGAGGCGATCGGGGATCAGGGATTGGACAGGAGGCATAAACAAGTCAAGAGCTCTTTGATTCCCACTGTCCATAAAGATTAGGTATTTATGACCGCACCGACTTCCGTCCGTCGAATTGTGAGGGTGGTTCGGTAATATCTTAATGGCAAACAAACCCTAGACGAATCTAGCTACCTGCTCTCAGATTTCCAGACAAAAGATAGTCTCTTCTAGGTGTGTGAACCCTCCCTCCATCGATTCCTCACTACTTGTATCTCTACATCTGTCTCGGCCCTAGTCTGAGCAGCTTTAATTGCATCTTTCGACAATTAGCGAGAGCAGGGCCAATTTTAATAATTGAATGGAAAACAACTGAGGGTCAAAAGGGCGGACGGGGCTCGGCCACAATTGACATTCACATGGGCACAGTCAGTCCACTTTGACCACAGAGTTAAGCGGCAGAATGAGAACAATAAGCTGATTTCTTAATGCCCTACTCATTTTACAGGTTTTACTACTCACAATACACTGAGTAAGAGTTTCCAGTCACTTGTCTGATGAAACAGTTCTTAAAGCAAACTGAAACTGATATTTTGGCAGGGTGACCCTATTCTAGATAAAACACAACTTAAAGACAGCTAATCAAAAGGTTTTCAGAGCACGTAAATGCATCATTTAAACTAACAATGCCAACATCATAATTAATTGCAGCTATCCGCAATAGAACCAGTTTGATTAACCGTGCAATGATGAATAGATCAAGCTGTTGTAAACAGATTTTTAAAAATTGTGCATGCACCTTTTTCAATGCTCTTTAGAAGCGAGTTTCTTTAACAAGATTGTCACAAAGTGACCAGCAAAAATGGATTCTTTCATATATATTTATTGGATTTGTAAATACCTTGAGATCTATTGTTGTAGCTATTATTCAATTCACAAGATTCATGCGCTTGGAAGTCGATCACCTGAATACCTGGATACCTGAATACCCTTTGTGTGAGTGCAGCCAGAGGTGAGTGCTGGGTTCAATGTGAGGGGGCACCGAACGCCCCTGACTGACAAGTGATCAGCAAACATGGGGGTGTGGGGGGATTATTCGAGGGGCTGGGGGTGGGGCTGTTGCACCTGAGACAATTATAAACACAAACACAAACAAAGCACGAGTGCAGCCACAAAAGGGCGAGCACAAAACGTTGCATGACACGCCAGCGGCTGTGGCAGCGGCAACAATCGACATCAATTGTTGCATGTGATTTGCAAGTTTTCTATTTTGACGTTTTCCGATCCGTGGATGATGGAGATTGGGGAAGGGGGCTGGCTGCTACCGGGGGTGGGGGCAGTTCAATTTACATATTACTGAAATCGGTATAAAAGCCAACAAAGGGAATGAGGCAAAGCCAAAGCCGGACAAACGTCATTCAAGAGTCGCCATCACCGTCACCGTCACCGTCTCCATCGTCGTCGTCTTCATTTGAATCAATTAAACCAGTTTGGGTCTACGACTGTGGGACTATATACGTGTATGTACATATGTATGTACATATGTATTCACGGCTGGGTGTGTTTGTCAGTCATACCCGCAGCACTCATTAGGTATTCATCTGCCTCCACTGATGCTGCACTTGATTGATCATTCGCCGGGCCAGGCCGCGCCCCAAAGTTGGGGCAAAAATTCCATGAATTCGATTATAAGAAATCAAATTCTCATAGACCTTATTGGATGGACAACCCCCTTTTTTCCAGGGCATTAAAAAACCAACATCAAAGGTGCGAAAGACCGACCGCAGGGGAAAACCTGTCCTATACACATGCATCTCATCTCTCTCCCTCTATCGGCTTTTCAGTATTTAGTTTTCAGTCTTCAGTTTTCAGTTTTCAGTTTTCGTTTTCCATCCGATCAAAGAATGCAAGTTTTTTGTTTCCAAATCCAAATCCCCGCTGCCATCGTGTTAATTTTCGGTATCTGAAAACTGGTTTCCAAGATTATAGAACTCCTCCGCCGTCTGGGCAGCAAAAACAACTGGTATTTATAATGTTTTAACGCTTAGTTAGGAAACCAAAAAAACAAAAAGAAAAAAGAACTAAGAGTGGGGGAAACGCAAACGCTAAGTTTAAGCCGTATTTAGGAATTTTTATGGAATGTTTCCATTGTCCATGTTCTAAGACGCCTCATCTGTTGTCTGCCCTTCTGCGTTTTCATTCCAACAAAGAGTCGGACTTCATCGATTCCATTTTTTGTTATTTTTTATTAGCATCGAGACAATCAATTTCCCGCACTCAAACACACCCAGATGAATCATTAAAGAACTAAAACTAATAGCCCCCCCATATATCATCCAGTGATCATATATCAGTGGAATGCAAGAGCCAAGTCTCTGATTTATGCGCAATTTCATATGCCACTGCATACTTAATGAGTGATAACTGAGAAAAACAACAAGAAAGATAGTTTTCCCCCATGCTAATATTCAATAATCGCTGACTTTTTTCTGCATTTCAGTTGGCCTGTGTTTGCGCAACAATTATGTGGAAATTGCCAGGAGAAAACAGAACTCACTGCACCGGCAGATATGTAGATATGTGTACATATAGATACAGATACATCTCTATGTGAGATTAGAGTGCGAGTGAAACGAATACTATGCTATCCAACTGGATAACACTTTAAAGATTATATCAGCCGCCTTTTAAACCACTGAAAACCCATTGAAGCTATTCCCGAAATGGGAAATGGGAAAAACCATGCAAAGTGCAAGTGGGTGGCGCCCATTGAGGAACTTTGGCGACGACAACCAGCAAGAACTGGATCAACGACATAGCCACTAAAAACACAATGGGAACACTAAGGCAATGTGCAGTAATAAGCAATAAATGGAAATAAAGGTCAAGTTTAAGTGGCGGCGATGACGAGAGAGGCAAAAATACAAAGCAAAAAAACAGCAACAGAATCCGCAGATGTAATGAAAAGTAAACGAATAGCAGAAACATTGAGTGGGTGGGCGATTGTGGAAGTCGAAAAACAACTGGGGGAGAAACTGTGGAGGCGTTCTATGAATGAATGAATATCTTACACAAAACTGGAGCCATGTAACTGGAAGCAAGAAAGCCAGAAAATAAGGCAACTTAACTTTGGGGAATGAGTAAACAGACATGAGTCAGGAAAGTCCCGGGAACTTTAAGACTCATAAAACATAAAATATTCAGACAAGAAGTGTAGAAGTCTCAGATCTACATATGATGTATGATGTATGATGTATGATAACCAAAGAAAAAGGCAGTCCAATGCATTTGGTACCTGAAAGGCAACCGATTTTAAAATATATGTTTTGATAGCAAAAAAATGTTAGTTGGCCAGGCCTAAATCCCAGCCAACCCCATCGACATAGTAATTACCCCAAAAACACTGCTCCTTGCCGTGTAATTTCATTCATTACTTTGTGCCATTGGCTGACTCCGTCGTCTTCGTTTTTGTCTTCGAAGGGGTTAAGATTCAGCGAACCTCGACCACCAAAGAGCAAGTGCCAATTAAAAAAGCGGGGGCGGGGGGCGTGGCCAGTGTGGGGGCGTTAATTAAAATTGAAATCAATTGTTTCAGTCTACGCTTCAACGAATGCCCTCGCCTGCCCCCCCTGGCTGAATGGCATGAATTCTTTTGTATGTATCGTACATATGTAGGTCTCAAGTTGCCTGTCAAGTGGATCATAACTTGAGGATCCAAAAATAGAGTAGAGCCATCATTTGGGGCGTGATTGAGACTCGCACGAGGACTTCAATTGTCGGCTTTATGCGAAATTGTCGCTAAAAATAGGCGAAATCTAATATCTATCGCCGGAGCTCTAATTGCCTTGGACAACTGACATCGGCTATAACAGAAATCCAATTAAATGCTAGGACACGACGCGTCCGGAGCGATGGCTTTTCCCTCTTCCACGGCACCGAGTGCTTTTATCAGCCATCATATGTTAAGTGCGTGATCAGATATATGACTGATATATGTAGCTCACGAGTTGCAGGGGCGCGTAGTTAGGGGGGATTGGTGGGGAACGGCGGGTCAAGAACTTGTAGTATATCTCATTTGGATATATACTATACTGTTATTTAAACAATTTCACAAACATTAAAACTTGCACTATTAAGAAGTTATAGCCTTCATTTGGGCCAAGTCAACAGGCAGGCCATCAAGAACAAGTAAATACAAATGCTCTGCAAATAAAACGGGCATTCTACAAATACGTCATATCTTTATTATTTAACTTTATAGACGCGAACTGATTTTTATACATCCACAAACGAGTATATACTTATTTGTCCTGTACTTTTAACCCCCTTCTATGTAAACAAGTCGGTTCTCAACTAATTCAGCGCACGGGCAGTGACTTTATCAGGCTCTAGATAGGGGCACTTTCATAGTTTGTTCGGTAATTACACTTTTTAGTCTTAAAATACATTTCCAGTAATTGTTTAAGCAATTTCAGTTAATGCCCGACAAGTTGCCACTTGAGTTGCTTTAGCTATTGCGCAATTCCAAAAGAGATTCGCTAGCTGCTTCTTTCACGCGTTGTAAGCCATTCTAAAATATTCGGACATTATTAATATTTTTTTATACTGCATAATCATTGAATATATTTGTATATGGCATATGTATTTTTTGCTCAAAAGTTCTGGTTTTTCTATCTTCTTGCTGGCTGAAAACAACTTGCGTAGTTCCTGGATGGACTTGGCCAACAATAGAAAGGTTGGAACTTATACATTCTGGACAGGTTTTCAGAAGCTCGAAAGAGCTATTTAAGATATTTATTGTTTTATTTTATTGTAATTATACCAAATTGGTAACGAAGCATCTCCGCATGGCTGCCATCGTTTTATTGTATTTTTCGGTTAATAAAATAAATGGTTAGAAAGAAAACAAGCAAAAGCAAATTCAAAATGGCCACTAGAAAAATGTTAAATTACAAATTCAATGCACATACAGCAAATTGAGGCCTTTGGCCGGCTAAAACGGCAGCAGGCAGCAAACAATTGAAAAACCTTCATGAAAAATTAGCCACGATGAGTGTTTTTCTGTTGTTTAGCCGACTCACGAACTGGCCAAAACGCTTTTGGCTGCTTTTCGCTGCTTTGGGCCGCGTTTCATTCATATGGGCCAAGAGTTTTGGCTCCGAGTTTTGTTTTTCTTTCAATTTTGTTTTTGGCGCACAAATCAATTGACAGAGTCACGTAATCAGCGCAATCATGGCTAAAAACATTTTGCGGCTTCTTCGTTTTTCAAGCACCTTAAATCAATCAAAATGTCGCACCCAGTCAGATGAATAAAAGGTAAACGTAGGCAAAAACAGGTTAATCGAATTATGTTTGGCGAGATGCAAAAACGTTTACTGGGGGAAGAAAAACCCAAAAAATAGTCGGGACCTTGAGCCAATTGATAAATGCATAATCAAGAGTTCATTTGAAAGGCTTGTTAACTTTCTCATAGTTTTGCTAGTTGCACAACTTCAAGTTAATGGCCTAAAAGTGGCGCAAAAGCAAACTATATATGTTTTACCTTTTCTGTTTACTGCTAATTTGGCAAAAACAGGCACAGAGATGAACTGGAATTCATTGACCAACTTGATTTATCTTTGCTGGTAATAAAAATTCTCAAACATTAGCCAAAAACCAAACAAATTGTGTGCCATAAATAAAAATTTAAAAACTCGCATGTGCGGTGAAAAAAAGATTGACAGGCTTGTTCAAGGTTTCGCCTTGCTAACCCACAAAAAACCTGCAGTAAAAAATAAACAGAACACCCGCAAAGACCGATAAAGAAACATTCCCCCGAAAAAATAATACAACAAAATAATAACATCTAAACCAAACAAGAAACCTCGCACAAATGAGTGAAAAAATGTTCGCTTTGTGTGTTTATTCGCTGTCTGCTTAGAAACCAAAAAAAAAAAAAGACTTAAACCAGCTGAGATTTATATTTGGGCTAGAAATATTTCAGGAATTCCACGTAAATCTCAAAAACACACCTCACTCAGCGCCCATCGTCTGCCATCATTTTCCACTTGATTTTAGCCATAACTCTTCCCGGCTTTTTCCTTTTTCAATTAGAGCAACATCAAACGGCAATTGCCACATTAAAGCGCGATTAAAGCTATAGAAAAAATTCCCTTTTGTAAAGCAATGTCTTTAACCTTTCCAGCGCCGGAAATTGGTGTAAAACTAGTCTCAGTTTGCTGCTGCTTGTGCTGCTTGTGCTGCGCAGCAAAGCAAAAGCATTTTTGTATCGCATTGCAAGGCGTTTTCAGGTTCAAGCCACTTTTGTGGTCAACAACATTTCACCGCGGCAGCAAGTTGTGCAGCAGCAACACTTCCGATAGCTGTTGCCACACTATGTGTAGCAACTACAGCTTGTGGCTATGAATGAATTGGGTCCGATCCGATCCGATGCGATGCGATGCGATGCGATCCGAGTCCAAGTTTGAGTCTGAGTCAGAGCTGAGACCTGACTTTTCCACAAATGAGTTCATAACGTTCAACGGTTCGGGAGAGGAAAACACGAAAAGAGAAAAACTTTCATAATTACAAACAAGGCGGACTCCTGGCACTGCACTGAGAAAAGAAATAAATATGAGATATGCTTATATGACTACCTTTTCATAAGGAAGTTTGAAGCTTGGAAGACTGTGCTTTGCAAGCGTGCTTTGCCAGCGTGTCAGCCAGAATCATCCGTGTAGAAGCTACAGAAACTGATATCTTGAGCTGAGGTATCACTTGTAGCTGAAGTAAATATTTGTTTTACAATATTTATAGTTTGTGCTTAGGTAATCCCATTTTTCTACGTGCAGTGGCGTTCAACTCACCGCAGTGACTGTTGTTCGGTGCAAATGTGCGAAGAGTGGTTGCCGCCGACTCTGGTTTGCTTCAGTAGCTGATTATTTAATCGAAATGATTATGTTTTGGCGTTGCCCATTAAATGTAATCATGCAACTAAGTGCAACACACTACAGGCTGCAGTGGCAGCAGCAACATCCCGAGATCCGCGCCTTGCCTTCTCCGATCTCCGATTGTTCATAATTAGCCGTGGCAGGCAGGAAGTATCACAAGCCAGGCTGCCGTAGACAAAGCCAGCAATTTGCGTTGTAAAGTGAAATAAAGCAATCAACTGCTCAAATTGTTTGGGAGCCAGCAGCTCCAGTTCCGAAATTGTAGCTCTGCCAACCCCAAATAGGTAAAAAAAAAACATAAACCAAAAAATTATAGCAAGTGCAGAGAAAATCAAACAATGACAAATTGCTGGGAATGGCTTTTCTTTTCCATCATTTTCCCCATAATGCTGGGTATGCAGGGAATAATTGTGCGTAATCAAGCTGGCAACCGCTTCCTCTTTGCAGTGAAAACGCTGACGAAAAGCAAAGATACAAAATCTGGACAGAAAGGCAAGGGAGAAAATTAATAACAAAATTATTATCAAGCCTTTATCTAAGCCTTATTTGTAAAGATTTGTGTGGCTGCATTTGTTATACAACAACTCTAATCGTTACATTCATTTGTAACCTCTTATATGAATATTGTGTTGCTTTCTTATCCTGCTTAATTACTTGAGGGTATTTGATTTGGCCGGTTTTGAACGTGCGAGCGATAATGTCGACTACTTGAGGCTGCAGTACTTAATATTTGGGCCATTTGCTGCAAACTTATCGCAGGCTTGGGCTTATCATTTCATCCCAGACACGCACTTCCGCCTTGATAATGCTCCGCCAGATGAAATATTATATTCACATGTTGCTATGAGAGATCCAGTTGGTTTTTGTATAGCTTAGTAACACTATGGAGTGCACGTGTTTTTTGGCTAATGGATAGTAGCCCAAAATCGAGCCTCTATCGTTGCTAAATTATCGGCAAAACCGTACGCTACATAATGCAAAATATTTCCACCACATTTGCCATTTTATCTTGCTCTAGGGCAACTCGAATTTAAGCACAGCTGCCAGCTGCTGTTTTTGGATAGAAACTCAAGTGTGTCGTATGATTTTCACTTAATTCTAGCCACTAGCCCAGGGTTCTATAAATGTCAGTTGAATTCGTCACAACCTAAGCGGCCTAAACGCTTTGGCACGGTTCTGAAAAATCCAATAAATAAGAGCGGCAAGGGGGAGACCTAGAAAATACAATTAAATATTTATGGGTTGAAGCGGCGATGTCGGCCGGCGGAATTTCAGGTTAAAACAAACCAATTAATTAAGACGCACGCAAGGTATTTGTACAAATCATACTTAATAAGGTCAAATTGGCAATTGAACAACAACGAAAAAACTGGACAGCAATCCGAAAACAAGTTGGCTTATAAAAACGTAAAAACAAACGTATCTTTTATCGGGCTTTATGCAAATTGAGAGGCAAAAAGTTGCCTCAGCCAGCGGACAAAGAGATCGAAGCCAGTTAAATAACAAATTGATAAATATTAATAAGGCCAGAGGGTTATTTGTCGTGTTTGTTTTAGCTGTGAGCGTGCGTGCATTGCATTTACGCTTGAGCCATCCGCCAGATATGTAGCTGTGTATCTGCGTATCTAGCAGATACAAAATGTCATCACTGCCCGTTACAGTTAAGCGGAGTTGGCCAATTGAGCGGGCCTTTTTATGCAAAGCACATGTGGCATGGAATGTATCCGCCAGATACAAATTGCACTTGCAATGGAGTGTAAACAAAACAAAGGCGCAAGAAACACGCGTGCGCTCGTAACTCGACTCGAGATACAATCTCGTTTTTTACCCAGATACATTTGTATCTGCGCGATTGCTGCAATCTAATATTTATTAAGACACCGTGTGACTTATGCACCGCGATGCCTTGACTTTAGCCCACGTTTCGTCGGGATGCAATTGTCGTACACATCTGATGACTCAAATTGGGTCACCAGATAGTGCTCAGATATGTCTCCCGACATTGTTTACCTTTCAGACAGTTCGTACGACTTAAAGTACCACGCAGCAGATAAGCGGAAAGGTATTAAAATGATTTTATTACAGCATTTTGTTCATGATTCACCTGCCACTTTGATTCACTTACACCAAAATTAGAATGAGTAACCCAAGTTGATAAGAAGGAATTTACTCAAAGGCAGTCAAAACAAAAATATCAGTACATGAAAGACCCTCGACTGAAACTCGAAGGCTAATTGAATCTAATCCAAATACCGAATAATCAAACAAATCTGCTGATATGAAGCATTTGGCATTTAAAAGTGACTGATAAAAGTGCCTAATTACGGCGCGTTGCTATAGTATCTGAAGAATCCAAGGATATAGAGCCTTTCTTCAATGGAATTCAAAGTACATTCTATTTGACTTGCCATTATTCCCTTCTGGATGATTTAAGAGGTTTTCCCAATCGACTCTTCTTAGGAAAGGCCAATAAAAACTTATCGAAGTCGGAATTTCCAGGGCCGTTTATAAAGTCTAAGGCTACCGCCCCTTATCTGATAAAATCACCTACCTGGGCAGGAGTTTCTAGCCTGATTTTTCGAGAGGGGAAAGCCAGAGACTTCACCTTCGAATCGGGGCTTTCCACTCCAATAACTTTGGCCAATGGCTCCCGCCCGAAGGCAATTCCATGGCGATCCGCCCAGAAGGCAATTCACAATTCACAATTAGCCAAGTAGTGTCCAAGTAGCCAAGTATCCAAGCAGCCAGCAGTAACCTCAATGGCCCCACATGTCTCCTCCACTCGTGTCACTTTGCGGCAACCTTGTGCTGCGGCTCTGGGCATACGAGTATAACTATATCTATATGGGTATGTGTACCGCTTATGGGATAAGTGTATGCCGATCGGCGATCGATGGCTTAGCGTTCGGTGTTCGTAGCGACACATAAACCATAATTAAAAGCGCAAAACAGTTGCCCCCAAATCGAAGCCACCGAAAAAACCAGTAAGCAAAACCAAAAATGCGCGCGCGCTTGCGCACTGCGCACCTGTTCTTTTTTTTTTGTTGGTTTTGGATTTGGTTTTTCTTAACCGTAGTCGTACTCGTACTCACACTACCCCCCCTTATTGGCCATACCCCCCTGGGAGCTACCACCACCCTCGCCAGTTGAAGTTGGCCAGTTTCGTGAAACAATTACGAATACGAGTGCAAAACACAAGCAAAACAAAAAAATACCGATCCGATCCAAACCGATACGAGCCGATACAAAGCGAAACAAGCTGAGGCGAACGGCAAGTTGGCCAAGCTGTTGGCCAAGTTAAGACGAATACTTGGGGGCTACTTTTGGGGCGATCCAGGGGGTGGGGGTCCACCACCACTACGACTCGCCTGCTTGCAACGTGCGCCGCAGTTGTTTAGTGATTGTTGTTGCTTTCGTTGGGGCACAAACACGGGCACAGTGGATATAGTATAGGGTCCTCATAAAACTGGGGAACTAACTAATGTTTTACCTATGGTACACAAGTAACTAAACATAATGTATAATAAAATACAATACATAAAGATTCAGGCATGCCAATTAATATAATTTCTTGTAATTTCAGCTTAATAGCTTGTAGTTTAGCCTTTTTTTTGTTTCTTACTTTTGTCTGCTGCTTTGTTTAGACACAAATCTGATATCTTTCAAGGTGAGAACACTTTGGCGTGTGCTTTTCTGAAAATGCCTTTTATGAGTGGCTATCAGCAGGGGTTAACTCCCAAGATTGCTGCGCTTTTCGACCCACAGTGCTCGGCAACTGGCCCGGTTTTCCTACGAATAGAGTAGCCCCCCCCCCTGTCACCCCTTCTTCTTTTCCAACACCGCCCCCTTTTCATCCTTTTCATTCAATGCTGCACGGTAAGAAAATATTGGTTGCATTTAAGCAATACTTGTATTTCTATTCAGATTCATCCCATTTTCACTTCTTTGAAATGCGTTATGTTTTCGTTCGAGAAAGTGTGGAATACACTCCTTTTTAAATAGAAAGAAATCAATTAAAATGCCAAAGCATATTTTATGAGTGTTATAAACATGTTTTAAGTTTTTTTATTGTCTTAAATGTGGCCTTAAGTTTTTATACATCAACTTTTCTTTCCGTGCTTTTCGATCGCTTCGATTTCTGCTCGATCGCTCGCCTTTTTAGTTTTGGCGTAAAATTGCAGAGCGATCTTGTTGTTGTTGTTGTTGCTATTGCTGCCATTAAGGCAACAACGGCTAAAACACACACAAACACACACACAGCAAGGCACACACACACACACAGCAAGGCACACACACACACACACATGCATGGACAAAGAGACAAACAAACAAATACCAAGTAAGAAACCTGTAGAATTTACAATTACAACAACATTACAGCAAACACAGGGCGCGTATCTGCGTCAATGCTTTTTTAACGTTTTTCTACTTTGTTCGCTTACTGGGCGCATTTGCAATTGAAGCGTGGCTCACACAGATACGACAAACGCACACATGCAGGCGGCTAACCCACTTGATATCGCCATCCCGCTCGCACCGAGCCGCTTGGAGTCTGAACGTGTTTTTTATATAACTTTTTTATGCGCATAGTTTTGCTGTTCATAAAAGTTGTTGTTGCTGCTGCTGCTGCTGTTGTTGTTGTTGTTGGCCGCTTGTTTTGTATTTTCTGCATATATCAACTTTTTTGGTGGGAATATTTGGCATTTTGTTTTCTTCACGATTGAGGAATTTTGGTTTTAGCTTTTGTTTTTGTTTCTTGTATGTCTAGCTCCAGCAATAAGTAGATGCAAGATTGGAATGAATAAATGCATTTGGCTATGAGTCATATGGATTCGGGATTGGAATTGGAATTGGAATGGCTACTTGGTTATTGGGTATTGGGAAATGTTCAAGCGAGTAAAGCTTCCCAGAAATGGAAATGGCTAAAACCAATTTGAGCCGCTCAGTTTCGCACACGCCATGCAGTTTAATTTCACATTGATAGAAATAAATCATTTTCGAATCTGTTATCTCATTCAATTTAGTGTCAAATTGGAGCTCCATCGATGCGATGCGATGCGATGCGATGCGATGCGATGCGATTCGTTTCGTTTCGAATCCCACTCGACAATCCACATCCACTCAACTCTCATGACTTCATTTGGTCTTGTGCAATTTACTGATTATCTCATAACCATCCGCTCGTGTGCTTCAATTTGCGGCCAAGAGACTTTTTCTCCGCGGCTTAATGATGCTTGGAAATTAACCAGGGATTACATAAATGAAATTAAATTAAATAAAATAAAATAAAAATGGAAATGGAAATGGAAAACAAGCGATGAAAACGAGAAGACAAAAGCGGGCAACAAATTTGATTTTATTAACCTGCGCCTGCATTTCAATTTTGGCATTTACAACATTTTCTTGTCGCGTGTGTTGTTTTCGTGCTGATTTATGCCGATTTATGGCGCTTTTGGCCCAGCCGCCTTTTCAGTGAAAGTTGAGCGGGTTCAGCAGCAAAACAGTAAAACAGTAAAACAGCAAAACAGCAAAACAGCAAAACAGCAGCCAAAGGTTGTGTCAATGAACTGCGATGGCGAATTCCCCAATTTCCCCAATTTGAGTTGCCTAATGTCAAGGCATGGATGGGGCTAATCTTTTGTTAACAATTGTATTTTGGCTTATCGATGGAAGGCCTCTCACGTGACTTGGCTATCAGGCAATTCCAAATATAGGCAATGACCGACTGAGAAGAATGAGTTGCCCAACACGAATTGTATTGGTAACAATAAATAACATTTAAAGCTACTTGAAATCGGCCAATTCATACAAGACTCTTAAAAATAGCAACAAACAATGGTTAATTGCCCCTCGAGGCTGGTTTAAAGATGTGTAAACATAATTTATGTATTATCGGGCTTAAATGAGCACTGCGGAATAGGTCCATAAATTATTGATTGTAATAAAGTCTAAAAGAAACGTAGCTTAGTTTTACAACTTTAGATTTACAACTGGACAATTTGCCTAATTTGCTAATGTATTCATTTAAAAATTGAAAACATAATATATTACATTTACATTGGAAAACTATATTTCTCGAGAAGTTTTGTATAGAAACTGCTTGAAAATGTGCAAATATATTTTCAACAGTACAATTCTACACATTCTTTTGGAATTCCTTGGAATTCGTTGTAGATGCAACGTAAACATTATTCACAGAAAACCCGGTGGTCCTATTGGACACTTTGAGCTGCAGAAGTGTGAAAAGGGTTGATTTTATTGCTCACCTGGTGTTAATTGTTGCGGCAACAGGTAGTTCGTCTTGTGGATTGGAGTGGAGTGCAGTGGAGTGGAGTGGACGGCCGATAAGAAGGAGGCCACGCGCAGAGTTTGGGCAATAGCAATATCGAATTGTAATAAACCAAATACCAGAAAGGCAATTACTCGTACACTTTCAATTTGATCGGCCGATAAGGAATTGACGTGGAAAACTCGATGTCAACACACGTTTAAACAAAGAACAAACACACTTATTTTCTGTTTGCGTGGAACAAAATAACAAAAACCAAAATCCGAGAATATTATTTTTTCGTTGTTTGTATTTTTTTTTTCACCTTTTATGTGAGTGTTTTGTCCCGCTTGCTCTTTTTGGGGCGCCTTTCTCACTCTTGTCCGCTTTAACCGGTTTTTTGGTTTATGTTTATGCTGCTGCTTCTACTGCTGCCGTTGTTGTTGCGGTTGTTGTTGGTGTTTCCCTTGCTCTTGGCTTGGCTAAATGGAAAATATGCTGCAATTGCAGCTAGCAAATTGTCGAATTTTTCCAGCCACCTGCTTTCTTGCTCGAAATCGAAGCGAAAACTTTAAGAAACACCCGCGATTGAGGTAAACAAAATGGGGAAAACTTAATAAGGCACACACGCAGGCGCAGAAACGCAAAAAAAAGTGCTCAAGAATGTTGGGCGCCGAACAGGTGCAAGTGATTCACGATTGCTTTGCCACAATCCACTGTTTATGCTATGATGCTATAACTCCTCAGTTTTCCGCACAGCGACTTGTGGTTTTCTTTGGCTTGGCGAGCGCTTTCCGCGCGGCGATTCGTTTAATTCGAGCGTGTTGTTTGCGATTGAACACCTGTTGCGCGTTCGATTTTCATAAAACTAACTGTGTGACCGTTGGGCGCTAAATGAAATATACCGCAGACTGCGCCATCGCACAAGTCTGGCAGCACTAGCGTGAATGTTTAGTATCGCACATCTTACAGCACTGAACATGAAGCGGCTATCCGATTGCATATAAAATATATACTTTCATGTTTCTTTTGTAGCACATAACTCACTTCACTTTATCACTGTCATCAATTTCACTTTATAAAAAAATTTAGCTATAATTTGGCAAAATAAAATATTTTTCAAACAATCGATAGGCGTTCACCGTTGGAGACCATCCTATCGCTGCCGTACCATCGCTAATAGCAACAGCAACAATCGTGACGACATTGCTATTTTTGTTTTGCGTTTCACCACGGCGAGAAAGAATGTCGGACCTCGCTTACCTGGACACGTTGGGCAACAAGGAGCTGCTGGCCAAGTGCCTGGAGCATGGCCTGCCCGGAATTCCCGTCACGGACAGCACGCGAAGCGTCATCATACGCCGGCTGAAGGCCGCCATTACCGGGGTTCCGCTGAACAAAAGCAAATCTGCAAGTAAGAAAGCGGCTCCAAGGCGTGAAACTGTACACGGTAGCCAGGTAACGACGCCCACATCGGAGCCAGTACGTCGTACGCCTGGCAGAAGTGCAGGCCTCGCCAAGAGCAACAATAACAAGATCAGCGAGCAAAGTCGACGCACAATCGCCTATGGACTGGACAACACCTCAATCTCGGGAAGATCTGTGCAGACTACTACCACGGTCTCGGATGTGGGCTCCCAGTCGGAGGACGATGACTACAACATGGTGGACTCACCGGTGCTTAAGTACGACCAGGACCAACGGCGTAGACGCTCTCTTTCTCTAACCAAATCCGGAGTTCTGACCACATCATACACACGCGAAGTTAACCAGCCGCTGTACGAAGAGGAGGATATACCACGCAGCTACACCTACGAAAGACCCCATGTGCCAGCCGCTACTCTTCGCACACTTCCCTCATACGAACCACGTATCGAACCGTCGAGCTACAGACGCACAGACTTGGGTTTCTCGCGTCCCCTACTGAGCCAAACCAACTTAAACTCTACCAGCTACCAGGAGGCATCGGCATTCATCCCAAAAATTAAATCCGTTTCGCCAAAAAACACTTTCAGCGGATCTGCTATGCCTTTTGGTGGCCCAGCCATTCGCCAGCGAGAGAGTGTTCCAGTAAGTGGATCCAACCTGGCCCGTGGTCGCCTGCTGCAACCGACTACCGCAGTAAACACCCTATATCCACAACTGAATAAGTTCTACGATCAACCGGACAACGCAGGCGAACCTATGGACACAGAGAGCGAGTCCGAAGTTGAGGAACCACCCATTAGAAGACAAATCCAAAACAAGCGCTTATCGCCGCAGTCCAGAAAACCTCTGGTAAGACACGACGATCAGGTTTCGCCCATGGCGCAGTTTCGTGCCCTGGCGGTATCGTTGGATCAAAAATATAATCTCAAATTCTACTTAATATTGGTAGTGTCAGTGATGCTGGCCACCATGCTGTACGTGGTATTGACGCCCAACGCCTGAGAAGCGTTCATATCAGGGTACAACATTTGGTTTTGGCTACTCCACGCATTTTTACCCCAGACTACAACGAAGGCATAGCTTTGAAGACTTTGCACCTTAAGACACTTTAAATTCCAAACATGTTCAAGACTAAAAATATTCAATTCAAATTGCCAAGTCTTTAATTGCTTGTTCTCGCATATTTTCTTTTTATACATAATTAGAAAAATGTACTACATTATAATTATTGTATTGTATTAAATAAACTAATTAAATATAAGTGCTCAGTGTGTTTTGTTGCGATTTGTGTGTGTGTTACTCTCTGACAACGGAAAGTGGCTTTATGCTTTATGCTACTATTTACACGCCATTTAAATGAACAAAACAGTGTAAAATCGTTGAAGGATATCAGGGATCGCGGCTAGGACATCACAAAGTAAATGGCTGCTGGCTGGCTGACTAATTGAAGTGGAACTTGAACTGGAACGGCGACCCGTGCTGGAAGTGTCCAAACGGATGTTCGCCATGGAAGCTGCCACCCTGAGGATCCAGCGGATCCCCGCCGTTGTCGAACTGGCGGCGTTTCTCGGGATCCGTGAGTACCTCCTTGGCTGCGGCGATGTCGATAAACTTCTTCTCGGCCAGCTTTTTCTCCTCGTCTCGGAAGTTGTCCGGATGCCACTTTTGCGCCGCCTTCCTGTAAGCCTTCACAATCTCCTGTTTGCTGGCGCTGCGCTTAACGCCTAATATCTTATAGTAATCCCTGCGTTCTGGCTGCTTCTGCAGCTTCTTCGCTTTCTGGATGCCTTCTTTCGCGCGGGAGTTGCTCTCCTCCAGATCGAGAGCTGCTTGGAAGGAGTGTATGGCATCATCGTACATCTCGGTGCCCAGCAACGCGTCAGCACGATCACAGTAGATTTGAGCATCCTTCATAATATCTAGTGCCTCCTTGCACTGCTGCAAAGCCTTGCCGAACTGCTCATCGCCCGTGTAGCAAGAACAGAGCACCTTGTGCCCCTCATACCGGATCATCGTCTCCTCCGGTTCGTTACGCAGCACTGCCTCTCCGGCGGCTATGCACTCGGTAAACTTCGACTCCTCACGCGCCTGCTCTGCGTTAACCAGCTGCTTTTCCAGCTTTCGTACTTTCTTGTAGAAGGGGAAGCAGAGCTTGTGCTCCGGGTCAAACTTCAGGCACTCGCGGATCTCTTTTAAGGCATTCGTGGCGTGGCCAATAGTGTACAGCAGCTGGGCGATTTTGTAGTGGCCCTCAGTGCTGTCCTGAGTGAGACGGTTCACCTTTCGCAAGTCAGCAATTGCTGACAGTGGATCATTGATGGCAATGTAGGCATCAGAGCGAGCCTGACGGAAGGGCACCGCCCACGGTGAGATCTCCAGTAACTGTGTGATCATGGAAATGGCGTTTTGGTGATCACTGTGCTGAATCAGCTGCTGCACCAGGAGCCACTGCTCCTGTGCAGGGGCCAAGCGGGAGTAGTGCTCCAGCACCAAGCCGTTGTTGGGTTCCTCTTGCAGCACTTCATCGAAGTCCAGGATCGCTTTCTCATACTCTCCGGTCTTCATGTGCACTACACCACGCTGGATGCGGGCGGCCGTAAAATCTGGCTTCAGTTCCAGAACCCTGCTGAAGTCCTGGACAGCAAAACGTGTATTGCCCAGCGCCAAATACACGGTGCCGCGTTTGAAAAGCGTCAGATAGTTGTTGGCATCGCCCTCTGTGAAAAAGGTAAAGGTCAAGTCAAAAACGAGGGCAGAGAAAGGCTGGGATATCCGTGCACAAATAAATGTAGTCCTAACGAAAAGTTTACCAAATTAATTTAATCATAAAATTCAAGACAAACGACACAAGTTTGCTCATCCACTGCATTTTCTATATGGAAATAACCAGCGTGCTGGCCTTGAAAGTTGCAAAAAATGGTTGTGTTCTATGATTTGTTTGCCGAAAATAATTAAAACTTGTAGAAAATATTTATATTCGTAGGCAATAGCATTTTTAGATAGCGATGTTATGTAAATTATTCTGAATTTATACAAAATTAAAGGCAGCTGCCATGGTAAAAACCGAATATAAATGAAGTGTCATGGATATTCCGAGTCTTTCATGTGTACAAGCCAGTTATAATTACCAACAGCTGCATGGTAGTGCGTCAGTGCATCCGACAGATGTCCGTTGGCAAGGAACTGCTTGCCCAGCTCCAGATGGTTCTCAATTTTCTTCTGACTGTCCGTCGACTCAGCGCCTGTGCGAGAAACAATGACGTGTATTTGGGGTGATTTAGGAGATAAGGATTTCAAGTACGTACCTTCCAGGAAGAGCTCCAGAAGGAGGAGCACCAGGCAGGCGGCCAGTTTCTTCTCGCCGCCGCCGATCATGAGCAGGTCACTCAATGGCAAGGCCATGATGATGGCTACGTGTACTTAGATGCCGCTGAAAACCAGTGTGGGCGTGATTTGGAGTTGATTCTCTATCGACACGCAGATAGATCAGATCTGCTTGGCGTGGCAACTGCTAATCTCTACGGTCGCACCGCTTCCCCTTTTTGCACATCCACTTTCACTGGCGGCTTTATTTTCAGCTCGCTGGTATGTTATGTTATGCGTCCGTTTTTGGTAAACTTACAGCCGTCGGCGATTATTTCGGTAATTTCTGACTTGGTCAGATGGTTGTTCTAGCCGTTTGTGTGTTATGGAGTTTAGCTGATACTCCCCGTGGGCATTGCAGCCACTTCTCTTTCGGATTCGCGACCGCTGTGCACTAAACTTTTCGCTTTTGATATTATAAACTAAAAACTGACGTGTTCACGTTCTCTAGAGATGGGCGAATTTTGGCCGCAGGTGATACTAGTCGCTGATTCTTCACGCAGTCACGAGTCGCAACTATCGGATGTGGGCGATGGCGGTGCTGGCAGCTACTACTAATTGGGAGTTAAGAAAATTCATAATAAATCGAATAAATTATTAAGATGGCACGGCTCATTAAATTAGTATTAGCTTTTTATAGCTAGTTTTGAATCAGTACTAAAAAAAGATTTTGACATATGTAATCTCAAATGTAATCGATCGCTGCCGCGCAACTCAAAAAGTAACGGCAATTCAAACTTTGGTCAATTGAATGTTTATTCGGAACATGAATTTGGTAAATATATCTGCAACTACACATAATAAAATCCATAGTACATTGATATTTTAAATATTCTCATACATTTCAGTAATTATTGTAAATACTTCTCGGTTTCATATGGAAATAAATGCATTTCTTGAGCATTAAAAGTTTTGCCGCGAAGCCTAGATTGCTCGTATAACATCTTGTTTGTTCTCATTGCTTACTCCTTATCGCTAAGTGGTCAAATGGATATATGTGCTTGGAGAGTTTAAAGGCGTTCTGTGAGATTATATGGATCAGAGATAGAAAGAGATATGCGGCTGAAGCGCCTTAGGGACCGATCGAAGAAATGGACAGAGATATATAATATGTATGCATGGGTTATGGCCTACGGAGTATTTTCTAAATAAAGCTCTAAGCACTTATACGATCCTAGGATCGTTGCGTGCATATGGTCTAGTGAGTGGCTGGAGGGTACATGTATATGGTCTATGTAGGCTTGAGTTTCGAGAGCTACGCTCTCAATGCTTTGCAGTTTCTGCGCTGTGCTTGGCTATGACAGAAATCTTTGCTGTTCCACTTGGTTAGGAAATCACAATGTTGATCAGATCATCCAGAGGGTGGTCCGCCGAGTGCGGCTGAGAGGCGTGTGTCTTTTGCATGTGAGCTGGAAGTGATATTCATCTATATGGAAGTGCATCATTGAGTGGCTTCGCATACATACTCTTAAGCTTAATGTGCGTGACAAATCTTTCCTGACAGATATCGCATTTGTAGTAGGTTTTGCCCGTGTGAGTTCGCTGATGCAGCCGCAAAGACTTCTCAAACAGATAGGCTCTACCGCATACGTTGCACTTGAAGTTCTTCTCCAAGACTGCAATAGATTGAAGCTTACTTGTATTAGAGATCTTAGAAGGTACATGTGGACATCCCTACCCTCATGACTCAGCCGGTGCTGGGTGAGCACATACTTGAGGGCGAAGGCCTTGCCACAAACATCGCACACATTGGGCTTCTCCTTCTCGTGGGTCTTAATGTGCCACTTCATGTCCTGGGCGCGCTTGAACCGCTTGGAGCAGTGTGGACAGGCGTGTGGTCGATCCTTCTCAGAATGCACGGCGGCGTGCCGCTCCAGAGCGGACTTCATGTTGAACCGCTGGCTGCAGCTGCCGCACTGAAAGAGTCCGGAGTACTGGCGTTCCCGCTTCTGCTGCAGCACCCGCTTGTTGTTCGCGATGACCGGAGCTCCAGGTCGCTGCAAATGCTGCACGGACATGTGGTGGATCAAGTCCGGTTCGCTGGAGAAGGGCTGGCGACACAGCATGCACTCACTCCGCTCGATGGCCGTTAGGTTCTCCCTGTGCCGCTCCAGCATGTGAATCCTTTTCTCCGCATAGGATGCAAAGACTGTGGAATTGGACAAAAATGGGCTTAGTATCCACTGGTACAAAGTTAAAGGGCGGCTAATCGTAGGGTGTCATGAAGTAGAAACTCGGAAAATGTGTCGTCCTGAAGATAGGAAGTTAACTTTGTTAAAAACAAAAATATATTTCAATAATGGATGAAATTCCTTAAATGCAGGACGATTATCTATGTAATTGCTGGCATGCTGCTCTCCGGGGATTCGTACGGTGGATGGAGTTGGTTATGCATTTGGTTGATGGGTTTAATTGGTTAAAATGCTAAGTGGCTAAGTGGAAATCAAAGTACAAAACGTTTGCCGTTCGTTAATCGCATGCGATGGCTAAAAAGGTGTACAAAATGGAGCTGGGTTAGCCATTATCTTTACCGTTGCTCTTGGCTTGACTAACACACTATATAAGGCGGCAGAAGCAGCCGGTCTTGGCCCAGTTTCTATGTTCTTAAAGCGCTTGTTGGATGTGAGAATGTTGATATATGATGCGACAGATTGATATATGGTTAATGCTCATGTTTGTGAATGGTTTGAATCGATGGATCTTCCAAGCAGAAAATCCTGTCTAGGTGTCCCCGAACCGGAGGATCCAACTTGACTTACCCTCCGTGCAATTGGCACACTTGTAGGGTTTTTCCCCGCCGTGCTGCCTGTAAATGTGCCAGCGAAGAGTCTTCAGGTGTATGAATGCTGTGTAGATAACAATAATGTGGAACTTGATTCCGTTTACTCATATATGGCATAGTATAATAACAGAAACTTTTAAATGATAAAAGTGGTCAACATGGCGTATGAGCAATATTCAGCTCAGGTTTGGCGCAATTGGTGATACTTACTCTTGCCGCAGAAGCCACAGTGCTCGCTCTTCCTGGAGCTGGTGCCCGAGTGGGTGGCCTCGTGGCACATGAGATGCCGCTGGCTGATGAAGAGTCGCTCGCAGCCGCTGTGGCGACACTTGAACTGGCGCTCCGGATTGTGCCACTTCATGTGGTAGTTTAGGCTCTTGCGGGTGTAGAAGCGCTTCTCGCACAGCGCGCACTCAAAGTCCGTCTCGGAGTGGTACTTCTCCACGTGGTGGCGCAGATTGTGCCTGTCGCCGTACTTCTTGCCGCACACCCCGCAGGCATGTTGCTTCTCCACGTGGCAGCTCTTCAGGTGCACCGTGCGCGAGGCGGCATCCTGGAAACGGGCCTCGCACTCCGGACAATTGTACGGTTGCTCCGGATCGTGGCTGGCGTTGATGTGCTCCAGCAAAAGTTGCTGCAGCTGGTAGCTCTCCTGCGGACGCAGGCAGAACTTGCAGGCATAGCTAATGGTCAGTTCCGGGGGAGCAGACAGCTCTGTGATTGGTTCGTCCACCTCCTCATCATACTGCTGCTCCTCCTCCTCTTTCTCCTCTTCCGCTTCGTCGATGTCTACGGTATCCACAAAAATCTCTATGGGATCACTGGCAGTGTTTGGTTGTGTTTCGGCTGAAACCGTCGTTGTTGGCTTGGATGTTTCCGATTCCTGATGCTCTTCCGCCTGCTCCAGATCCTCCGGGTGTTCATCTTCCAGGCTGCTGGCATCGATCTTGTCGTAGATGTTGGACAGCTTCAGCTGTGCCTCCTGGCAGGCCACTCGGAATGCGTCGATCGAGCAGAACTTGGTGAAGCAGTCGCTGCAGATCTTCTGGGGCAATCCGTCGTTGGGAGAGATCTGAAATGAATTCACAGGTTTTAATCTACTGCATATCTAAGTAATTTTGTGAAACAACACCGGAACACTGAACTCAAATTGACTTCCATATTATAGAAAGCATCCAATTAATCCAATCGCTATGCGATGCTTAATTACATAGTATAATTGGAGTTAGTTCCTACATTATTTTGAAATGTAGTTTCATACATGTTTTTTGAAATGTTACTTTTGCAATATATTAAAATCCAGTTCAGTTTAGTTAATGATGAGACATTATTGCACAATGTTGAAGAATAAACACTTCCAATCAATATTCATTTTAATATTTATATTTATGGCTAAACAGGTTGCTACTTTCAATTTGCAAAAACTTCATTAATCTAATCGATTTTCTTACAGATCTCCTCCAAATTTGAATTCACCAACCTCCAATGCACATCCACCGACAAAACCTTCGCTGATTTTGAATTCTGCTATATAAGGTCTGTGAATCGGAGCTACAAGTATTTTACGCTTAAAGTGAACTTATTCAAAACGCCAGTTACAAAAGTCAAGGTAAGTAGACATTGCACAAATAAAACACTTTTCTAGTCACTTTAATCGTCATTATCTCTAGGTTAATGGGATACTATACAAGCGGTTTAGCGGCTACAGGCCCTTTATGTTCAATATCACAGTGGATGCGTGTAGATTTCTAAAAAACCCTGAGTCGAGCCCTGTGGTGAAGTACTTTTACGAATTCATTAATTCCTACTCGAACCTTAATCATTCCTGCCCCTTTGATGTGAGTATATCCTTGTGTGCTATAACCCATTTTATATCATTTATTTACAATAGCACGATCTTTTTGTGGATAAAATTCCCATAGACTTTGCAAACCACAGAGTTACGAAGGTTCTTCCCTTCCCGGAAGGTGATTATCAACTGGAAACTCATTGGATGGCTTATGATATCGATCGGGCGGTGGTCAAAATATATTATACTATATCGTAGCCATGTGTCTTCGAAAATAACTCAAGAATTGTGCAATTCATTGGAAACAAATGGAAAACATATAATTGTAGCTATTCATATAATGAAAATTTCATTGCAAAAAGAGGAGCGTTTCATAAAATTGATGATTCCGGAAGACTTTAGATTGACAATTTCCCAAATGCTTTGGGGTTGGCAGGAAAATAACCATCCTATGCATAATTGAGCCCCAAGTGGCTCGATTGTGAAAACGTGGCCCACACAACTTTCACTTGCGAAAAGTTGTAATTTTTACAGTGAGGAAAATACAAAGCAACTAGCTTGGCACACAGTAAGAAATTGGGAACAGTAAGTTATATTAATTCCCAGATTTAAATGTTTTGAGACTTTAAAACCCAAAGACACGTATGTGGTTACTCACATGTTATTATACATGTTCAAATTCCTTCCTGATCTTCAATACCTTTTATGCCGGAGCACTCACCTTTAGATTCCAGTTGGCGAACTGGAGGCGAATCTGGGCCATTTCGCTTGGCCAGCAGTTGGGATGATGGAGGTCCAGGAAGTGGCTGTTGTTTACGCCACTTTCGAAATCGCACACAAACATGGAAATCGCACAGGTGCGGCACGTTTCCATGGCGTTGGCCGCAAACAAAGTGGCCAGCGAAAATGCGGCAGTGCATCAAAATCAAAAGCGGTGACAACGATGGCAATATGTGGCCAATGCAACTGCAACTGCAACGCCCAAATTCGACGCGCCACCCATTCATGTGCGGTAATTATGCAACTTTATGAGTTACGCTCACTATGCTTGCGTGCGTCGATTCGAAAACCACATCCAAAACCCGCAGCCACATCCACCAAATGCCAAGACGCAGTGGCTCAAAAAGCATTTGCACGGTGGCATGGATATTTTCACAACAAATATTATTGCGCACGCTTTGGAGGCATTTGGTTGCTTTGGATGCTGACTGATGCTGGTGGGGGGGGAGTTCTGCAACGAGGACTGGGGCACTCGGAAAAGTTTTGTCTGTATCCGGGTGACAACCTTTGCCCCGCTCCCTGTGGCCCGTGTCCTGCTGCGCCCACTAGCCAATCCAATGGTCCGTGCTCGCCATCCGACGAAGTTCGAGCTTCCGCGTGAACTGACCTTCGTCGTGGAGCAATCTTTTGGAACTTGCAGCGGCAATGCTCCCACTCCCAGTCCACACGGCCGACTGTCGTTTAGCCCACTCGGAACAGCTGGCTTTGTTTGTGTACTTGCGCAAAAGCCCCGTGAGGCGGGCGGGTAATCAAAGCTCGCGCGTTAAAGCTCCTCTCCCAAAACATTGAATCTGGAATAACTGGCATTACACTAAAATGTGCAATTTATGAGGGAAGAAAATACACTAACGATTTCTTTAAGGAACTAGAAATATACAGGTAACTAACAACTGAAATCCATGACAGCGGTGAAGTAGTTTATAAAAATACAAATAAAAACGCTAATGAATAAATTATAGAAATAAAAACGTTACAGATGCATCAAATATCATTAATTTTAGTCAAATTAACAATTAGCATTAAGACTGGGTTTGACAGAGTTTAAGATCTGATGTTATAAATATATTATATTTGTCTTCACCAAAGCAGTCGAGCAAAACTTTACGATTTTAACTTATGACTACTTTTATGTACAGTTTGGGGATTCTATTATATTCACTATCTAAAAACTAGCCTATTCGAAGTTCGATCACTAGCTGGGCGGAAGGATGCCTAAGGCTCGCAAGCACAAGGTGGCTGCGTTGAGTTTCGCCTCCTTCTTGTTGTTGCATCCGCGATCCGGCGTATAGGTCTGTCCGTTAATCTCAACAGAAAAGAGGAAGGAGCGGTTGTGAGCGGGTGCGATATCCTGATGGAGCTTATACTGCGGGGGCGTCCACTTGTTCTTTGAGGTCAGTTCGTTGAGCACACACACTGGATGCTTATCCTGGGTAACCAGTGGCGATGGCGCTGCCGGTCCAGGTCCCGCTAACTGCCCCGGTGGACCGGGGCCAACACCAACTGGTACGGCCATGTTTTTATTTCTTCGCTGGGCAGCCGACGCACGCATTTGCGGCAGCTTTAAGTCGTCGCGCGACACCAGGCCGCGTTTGTCCAACTTGACATCCAGCAAAAGTGGTTGCAGTGATCCAGTTTTACATCTGCCCAGTCCCTCACCCGGCTTCCAGCCCATCTTCTGCAGCAGCGCCATTCCCATGCCACCGGTCACCGGTTTGGTGGAAGTCATTTGGTCCTTGCGCACCCACAGCTGCGGACCGCTGTTCAGCTCATGGGCCTTCATCACCTGGGCGCCCGTGCTCCCCGTGAACTGACCAGGCAGGTGCTTTGAGTTGGCCCACGACGACATGTTGCGTTGCGCATTGTACATCATTTTCAGAGCCTCAGAGTCGGCAGGATTGTCCTAAATAATAAACGGATTATTAAGTCATCCTGTGAAATGACAAATGGTTTTAGAGGTCACCTGCAGCCGACGTATGGCACTAAGACGTTGGGTGATAATGCTGGATACGTCCATGGAGGGCGTCGTCACATCCGGAAAAATGGAAGCACTTTGCGCAGGTGTTAAGGGCGTTGTAGACGGTATAGGCACCTCGGGAACGAAGGGGGCAGCCGAAGGGGCGGGCTCTTTTGGTACGGGCGGCGGGACTGGTTGAGGAATAGTGGGTGATTGAGTGGCAGCTGAGGGTGGGACTAAGGTTGTTCCTCCCAGTGACTTAAAGGCGGGTTCCTGCTGCTCCTGCAAAGGTATCGGCTTCGCGAATACGTTCTTCGGCGTTTCCTTGAAGATATTAGTAGCCTGTTTGGCTGGCGGTAGGGACGGCAACGGCACTAGCGAGTCCTTGCGCTCTACCGGCACCCACACCTCATTATTGCGATGGGTCTGTCCCGACGACACCGGGAACTGCATGGTTATGGCCTTTGTTTGCTCGTCGAGCCGAGATGGTGCTGGGACTAGTGCCGTCGAGTTTCGTATATGCATCACAATGGGCTCGCGTTCCTTCAGCTGAAAGGGATGATGAAAGGCCTTCGCATTACCATTCTTGTCCACATCGGACTCCTCTTCAGAACTCAGATCCGAGAGTCCGTCGCCTTTGGAGATTTTTTTGCAAAAGTCGGTCAGATCTTGAACAGTGCGTCCTCCGTAGCGCATCTTCACGAGCACCTTGTCCTTGACCTCCGCCGTCATGTTAGCCACGCCGGGCATTGTTCCCCGTTTGAACATGTTAATGGCATTCCGTCGCGCAATCTCGAGCAAACGCTTCTTGTCGATTCCGAGCTCACGAGAGCGAGATCTTGACTTTCGATTCCTCCTGGAGTTGGATTCCCGCACGTTTCGCCTGGGTGAAACCGAGGGTTCCTCCTTGCCGTCATAAAAGCTATTGTGCGGCCGTCTGCGGCCATTAGATGCCTTTTCCCGGAGGTACGACTCCTCATCGGAGAGCGAGATATCGGAGAGATCTGGTTCCTGCCGGGACTTTGTACTTGAAACTTCAGATCCTTTCGAGCGATCCACTTCACGGTGACCGTTGTAAAAGCTATTGTGGGAGCGGAAGCGCTCCTTTTCACGCTCCTTTTCACGTTCCTTTTCACGTTCCTTTTCACGTTCCTTTTCACGTTCCTTTTCCCGTTCCCTTTCTCGTTCCCAATCGCGCTGCGTGTCCCTTACATGTCGTTCCCGCTTTTCGGGATGAGTGGCAGGCTCCACCGCGCTGCGCTTCCTGCTCTCAGACTTTTCTTTCTCCTCAGAGGGAGCTTGTGCTGCCGTAAACTTATCTTTGGATTTATCCCTATCCCTGTCCCGATCCTTCTCCTTTGATTTGTCTGTAACCCGGTCCCGATCCTTCTCTTTAGACTTGTCGCGGTCCCGGTCCTTCTCCTTGGATTTGTCCCTATCCCGGTCCCGATCCTTCTCCTTGTCTTTGACCCTGCCGTCTTTGTGTTTGTGCTTCTTACGTTTGTGCTTGTGTTTCCCCTCCGCCTCCGAGTCGCTGCATTCACCATCCGATTTGAACGTCTTCTTTTTCTTGGCCTTTTTTTCCTTTTTGACCTTCTTTTTTTTCTTGAACAGATTGTCGTCTAGAAGTTCCTCTGGAGGAGCAGCATTGAACACGCCGAACAACTCGGCGAGGATCTCGTTTGAGGACTTCATCGGCTCAATGTCCTTCTTGTCATCCACCGAGGCGGAGCTCGCGCTGTCTCCCGAATCGTCCCTGTTTCCCAGTTCTTTGCTGTTGCTTCTCCGCTGCAAAGTCACCATATCCGCCTTGATCTTGGCATTCAGGGCCCGGAGTTTGGCCTCCACCTCTGCGTCCGGTCGTTCGCTCTTTATCTTAATTGGCGGAACCTCGGCCAGTGCAAGTGGTTCCTGATCCGGAGGATTTGACTGAGACCCCGCCACTTGCGGCGTTTCCACGCTCGCCCCTTTCTCTGTGTTCTCCGTCATTGCACTCTCGCTGGGTGCGGATCGTCCTAGTGTATATGCATGCTACTGGAATACCGCCACAGATCAGCAAATTGGTCGCTATTCGCGATTAAACGTTTTTTTGCACGCCTTGCATGGACAGAATAGTTTCAATAATATTGATGACACTCCCGACGGAATCGATAGCTCGCAGGCGTTAAAAATATCGATACTTTTCTAGGGATGTGTACTGGCACGACAAGCCAGCTTGAAAAAACCCAAATAATACGCATTTCAATAATAAAATTTAAACAAGTAAACGTATTTTCTAAATCAAAAACTTTCAAAAAGCTATCGAACAGCTACTGCGTAAGTTCTAAAAATCGCGCAACACAAGCCAATATCAAAAATTCAGTGACTATATACAGCAAGCAAGGCGACAAAAATTCAGATCTGACGATAGGCGCATCAATCGACCCTGCCTATAAGTGGGCAGTCCTGAATTGCCAACCGCAGCCAACTTCACCCACGTCTCTGATTGCAATTTTTATAAAAAAAAAGAAAGAAATTGATCACTTTTAAAAGGCGTAGAAAGTGTGTGTGTCGTGGGAGAAACCAAATTTACGCGTTACGAACGTAAGTACCCGCTATCGAGGACAAAGAAAAACAGTTTTCGGCAATGGCATTGCTAATTTTCATGTATTTTTTCGCCATTTCTTTTTTCATTGCCTGCGCCATCGTGCTGTGCTGCAACTGTGTTGGTCGATTCTACGTTATTTTTTCTTTGGTGCGCGCTGGTGTGCGTGCGATTAATTTTTCCCCTTGGCTTGCAATTGAAACAAATTATTAATTGCAAAATTATTAACATGCCAGGAGGCGTACGGCGTACATTATTGTTTTTAACGTACTCATTTCTAAACAGTCTATCGCAATAGCGGCTCCCTATTGAAGAGGCATAGAGGAATATAAAAAAACGGACAAAATGACGTCTCTGGAGCAAAACCGTTTACAGAACTTCAAAAACAAAGGGAAAGATCAGGATGTGAGTAGTTGAATGTTCCTGCTGAAATGGAAAACAGTGTAAAATTTATTTTCGTACAGGAAATGCGACGTCGCCGAAACGAAGTCACTGTCGAGCTGAGGAAGAACAAGCGCGAGGAGACTATTCTCAAGCGGCGGAATGTGCCTAATCTGGACTCGAACACAGATGAGGACGAGCAGTTGTCCTCGTCCATTAACCTGAAGAAGCTTGCCCAGGCGGCCGCAGACTCCACCAAGCCGGAGCAACAACTGGCAGCCGTTCAGGCTGCCCGCAAGCTGCTTTCGTCGGACAAGAATCCACCCATCAACGATCTGATCCAAAGTGACATTCTGCCCATCCTGGTGGAGTGCCTCAAACAACACAATCACACAATGCTCCAATTTGAGGCCGCCTGGGCCCTGACCAACATTGCCTCTGGCACACCGGTCCAGACCAATGAGGTGCGTTTAGCCTACACTCTTTGCGCTTTCTTTGTTGTTATGCAAGATAATCCTGTTTAGGTTGTTGCCGCCGGTGCCGTGCCGCTCTTCCTTCAACTTCTCAACTCGCCCGCTCCCAATGTTTGCGAACAAGCCGTTTGGGCCCTGGGCAACATCATCGGCGATGGTCCATTGCTCCGCGATTTTGTCATTAAGCACGGAGTCGTGCAGCCACTGTTGTCGTTCATCAAGCCGGACATCCCCATCTCATTCTTGCGCAATGTAACATGGGTGATTGTGAATTTGTGCCGCAACAAGGATCCGCCTCCCCCGGCAGCCACCATTCATGAGATCCTGCCCGCACTCAATGTGCTAATCCATCACACCGACACGAACATCCTAGTGGACACGGTCTGGGCCATCAGCTATTTGACTGACGGCGGCAACGAGCAGATCCAGATGGTCATTGAGAGTGGAGTTGTACCCAAGCTGATACCACTGCTGGGCAACAGTGAGGTCAAGGTTCAGACCGCCGCACTGCGAGCTGTTGGCAATATAGTGACTGGATCGGATGAGCAGACACAGGTTGTGCTCAACTACGACGCGCTCTCCCACTTCCCGGTCCTGCTCTCCCATCCCAAGGAGAAGATCCGAAAGGAGGCGGTGTGGTTCCTTTCGAACATTACCGCTGGAAATCAGTCGCAGGTGCAGGCCGTTATCAACGTAGGTCTCCTGCCCAAAATTATCGAGAACTTAAGCAAGGGAGAGTTCCAGACACAGAAGGAGGCTGCCTGGGCCATCAGCAATCTGACCATTAGCGGCAACCGCGAACAGGTCTTCACCCTGATCAGGGAGGGCGTTATTCCGCCATTCTGTGAGCTGCTTTCGTGCCAGGATACTCAAGTTATAAATGTAATTAGAATCAGCGACTCATTGCCGAAATGTCTATAGAGTAATATATTTTTCATTTCGTACAGGTTGTTCTGGATGGTCTGCACAATATGCTTAAAGTGGCCGATTCTCATGTTGAGGCGGTGGCCAACTTTATTGAGGAATGCGAGGGTCTGGCCAAGATCGAGCGTCTGCAGAGCCACGAAAACGTTGAAATCTACAAACAAGCCTATGAAATTATTGATCAATACTTCACGGATGAGGTGAGCAAAGATTTTATCCCAACCTTTGTTATTATTCTAAAACGTTTTTAATCCTTACAGGGCGAACAGGCTATCATGGCACCGAGCTCCGACGGCACACAATACAATTTCGATCCGAACGCCGAAAAGCTGCCCATGAACTCATTCAACTTTTAACGATCCAATCCGAAGGCAGCCGAAGTAGCAGTAAAGTGAAAACCAAACGCGTGCAACACACATAATTTGGCGTTTATCCGTACACAATCCCTTGTGTATGAACAAGCCCGACGAGCCGCCAACCAATTCACATAATAATAGCATTATATATTTTGTCCACACCACAGCAGCAATTAGACAGCCGGGTTCGTTTTAGGGACGAGAAATAGGAACTCGGGAGGATACACAACGGATAATCCGGTGCAGCCGTTTTAGCTTCTCTCAATTTCTGTGTTATCAAAATTACAAAATTCAGACATACACGCACTCGTGAGTGTGTGGCTGTGCAATGCAAGGACTTATCCGATTGGAGTGATTCTGCTATCCAAAATATATACACACAGGAATGAAAAAAACAATTTCAAAAACAATGTAGACCTATTTGATTTATATGGAATTATTTAAATATGTACGCTTCTGATTTGTAATTGAAATTACATATGTATACATTTCTAACATAAAAACGATAAAAGCAAAAGTCCACTCATCATTTTGTTTCCAGCCCGATAAGTTAAGTGGAAATTTATACGCACAAGTTATGACTTATGAGTCTGTCTAGTCGTGTCGCGTTTCAAGACCAGGTATTCGAGTTGTCCGTCGGCCGATCTGTTTATAATTAGCATTTATTTGAGCTAGTGCGTCACTTGAGCACGTTTCCCATTAATGCGCAATTGCCCGTCTACCTTTTGTAGGGCAGCTACAAAAACAGTTTTCACATGGTAACAGATCGAGTAGTATTTGTAAACAATCATCCAATTCTGATTGCAACAGAAGGTAATGGGCGTTTCCCCCAATTGATGGATCAAGTTATGTGAATGACTCATCTGCAAGGCATCAATTTCGCTAGTCTTCAGGTGAGCCCGATAGTATAGGGCTCATTATTATACTTTAAATAATTTAGCTTTAGTTGGGTAACGTGGTGTATGCTTTACTTAATAACCTTGAGAAGTGTGGGAATAAATAGTTCATTAATTTTACATATTCGCTCTTTCATTTAGTGTTTCAAGAGCTTGGAGTTCCCCTGGCGGTTGTTTTTGTTATTCATAATATTTACTTGTAAGTTACATATAATCTACATGGGCTTCTACAATTTTTTGTGTATCTCAGTGTACGTAAAAATTTTTAATGCAATTGCACTCATTTTTTTTCTACTTATGCAAGTATATGCTGACAGGACAACGTTTTCCAGCACTAAAATTAGGGATGGTAAATTATCTATCTTTAGTACGCCAGTTGTTGTGGGTGTACAAAATTTGGTCGTAATTGTCCAATTTTATGTGTTTTAATTAAAGATTTTCCGCATGTTTTATTGCATATAAGATTTAGAAATACAATTTTCGTATTTTGAAATCATCCCGCGCGCGAGTAATTACTCATCACTAGCATCGCGTGACTCCTGAAAAAATGCATTTACGTGCTATTTATATATTTACTGCTCATGTGTTGGTAGCGCTGCATTCGACTGAGACACTTTTGCTTCCGTCAACATTTTTGTATCTGCGGAAATTGGCACACTCTCCTCAAGGTCAAGGATGTTGTGCGGCAGCTAATGAACCTATGATCGGCCATAAACCTGTTCCTAATATGTTTAAACATATGGATGCATGATTTTTGCAGTTTTTAGAAAGTCAAGTACGAGTTGTAGGTGCGATTGTATAGGTATTTCCTTAACGTGTCAAATTAAACACGTTAGTAAATAGCGCGCTCAGCTGTTCGAGCTTTTTTGTTCGCTAAGCTTTTTGGCTTTTGTTGTTTAGCGTTTCATAGTAGATTTTATTTTGTGATTGCCAGCCAACGAGTTTAGACGCTCAAATTAACATCACTGCGCCCCGTGGAATTTTTTCGCACAAATAGCAACAACAAAATGTCGTCCGCCGCCGTTCAGCCGCCCCCGCCCGTTCCACCGCCGCCACCGTCGGCCGCCCCTTCCGCCGGAAAGGGCATCCACTCCAAGCTGTACAACGGCATGATTGGCGCCGCCGACAAATTTGTGCCCGCCAAGCTGCGGCCCCTGTGGATGCATCCAGCAGGTAAGCTCCACGAACTACTATGACATACAGAGCGCACCTATAGTCTTGGTTTGATTCCAGGTCCCAAGACGATATTCTTCTGGGCACCCGTCTTCAAGTGGGTAAGTAGTAGGCAGAAGGCCAGACGAATGGGATTACATAACTCGGACGACGCACGACCTTCGCTGATTTTCATTATCGCACACATACTAGTTCACCATAAATCCGAAACGGCGGTAGGCAAATCTGTGCGCAGGTGCCATTAAATTAAATTATTTGATTATTTCAAGCCACCTGCGCTTGATAACCGCATGCTATTGTGTTGGGGAGCGGATTGCACTCTGCTGCGTGGCCCTTTGAAGAAAGGTTCCCGGATATGGCTTTAAATATCAAATACTTATCAGAAAGTTTGAGCACTTATAGACAACTCAAGCAGCTATTTGCCAGAATTATTTGTTTATGTTTATTTTGATGACAGCTATACATATCTTATATATAGATGACTTATACTTATATCAAACAGCAAATGAATAGTTTGAAAAACAAAGAAGTCTCAGGATATCGTGGATAAGGAACCGAAACAAGCAATATAATCTTTTTTTTTTACTTTTCCAGGGACTCGTTGCCGCTGGACTAAGTGACTTGGCCCGACCCGCCGACACCATCTCCGTGTCCGGATGCGCCGCCCTGGCTGCCACGGGAATCATCTGGTCGCGTTACTCGCTGGTTATCATACCCAAGAACTACAGCCTGTTCGCCGTGAATCTCTTCGTGGGCATCACGCAGGTGGTGCAGTTAGCAAGGGCCTACCACTACCACCAGGGTCAGGAGAAGCTAAAGCAGGAGCAGGAGCAGACGGCGGCGCAGAATTAAAGACATATCGAATCGAATACCGGTGCTGTCCCCTTTATATAGACTTTAATCGAATTCTTATGTACATACAAATCCCAAAACGCACAACGTAAACGAAAGGATTAAGAGGGAGCTGTGCTCGCAGATTTGACATCTGCGTTTTACAACCTGTTAACAATTATTATTTATGGTACACCGCCTTATCGACGTGATTCGTATTACTTAAGTTGTAACCGTGGAGGCTTTGCGTATGATAAACCAATATATTATAAGACATTAGTCACTAGAGTAACTCAATTGTTCGTTTTATTGGATTGGATTTTAAGCAACAATGGAGAGTAGTTACTAATAGAAAAAAAATCAAGTGTGTTAAAAGCTGTTTTCTGCGAACCATTTTCCTTCAATATTACTTATTTTCAGTAGTGTTTATCTAAGAAAACTTGGCATATTATCAAAAATCAATCAATATCTAATTTTTTGAGTTAATATAAAATGCCATTATGCTCGAGTGATCTAAATTATATGTTCAGTAATCATATGAAAAAGATTGGAATTCCTAAGATTATATTAAAACCGGACTATCAAAAAAATCGCCATCACTCATACGCCATGTGCGCTGAATGTATTCCCACATTTGCCTACGCAATTAGTCAGGCAAGCACAAATTAGTTAAAAACTAATAAAAGGAGAATATAACTAAGAACTTTTATTAGTTTAATTGCAAAAACAAAGCGTGAAAAGAGGGGCTGGCGTCGTGTACTAGTGGCTGATAATGCTGTTGATAACAGGAGCTCTACTAAGCTAATAATACTAGAGTAACATAAATATATAAGTATGAACACCTTTCGGAAAGCTCAGTTGTAGATGGACGCTTCATTGGAACTGTTGTGCCTCCTCAGATTGTTTAGCAGCACAACTTCCCACCTGGTTTATCGCAATTCCAATCGATTGTTCTTCCAGCGCTAGCAATTAATCCACCCATTCCACGAAGACTTGATAGAGGTAGGCTATATAGATTTCCTCTCGATTTGCAAACCCAACAGCAGTTTCTCTTCGTAACTGTCATCGGTTGGACGTTGGCAAATAGGGGAAAATAGCTGGGAATGTCGGCCACTCCTCCAACTCCGCCTGCTCCCACGGCTGCAGCTTCCACCGGAAAGGGTCTTCACTCCAGGGCGTATAATGGACTTATTAAAGCTTGTGACAAGTATGTGCCCGCCAAGATGCGACCGTTGTGGATGCACCCTGCAGGTGATTATAAAGGTTTCCCGAGCACTGACAAGATACGAACACATCTTTCCTTCAGGTCCCAAGACCATATTCTTCTGGGGTCCAATCGTGAAATGGGTAAGTTTTGGAACTACTTGCACAACCATGAACCCTGCGTCCTTAGCCAATTCCCATTATCACCGTACTGATAAACAAATCTGTGGGCGCATATTGTGTTTTATTATTATTTGTTTAGTTCTCGGCAAACCTGTTCAAGCCCGCGATAAATTAGTACGTACATATACGTATATACCATTTTGCTCTCCACGCGCGAGATTCTGATAACTGAATGATTGTGCAGTTTGTGTGGCTCATGGAATATTTTATAATACTTTTGCTGTTTCGCCTGGAAGCTTTGGCAACATGCCATTCAGATTTGCAGTCAATGGGGGGACTTACCCTGTATTATCGGCCTGATCGCCCTAATCACTATATCTATATTCCACTACAGAGTCTCGTTATCGCGGGTCTCGGTGATTTGACGCGTCCTGCAGACACGATTTCACCCAACGGATGCCTGGCTCTTGGGGCAACGAACCTGATTTGGACGCGCTACTCCCTGGTGATCATTCCGAAGAACTATAGCTTGTTCGCGGTGAATCTATTCGTGAGCCTGACGCAGCTCTTCCAGCTGGGACGGTTCTACCATTACCAGTGGGAGCAGTCGAAGCTGGAGAAGAATGACGGCGAGCAGTGCCCGGCTATTGAAGCTAGTTTGTAGTAGACCAATTTGTGCATTTTAATCGATAGTCCAAAAAAAAACTATATTTTTGAAATTTTAAGCCATGTAACGGTCAATACATTTTATTTGGCGATTTACCAGAACAAAAAAATATCTACAAATTAGCGTTAAATTTATAATATAAAGTTAGTTTTATAACTTTTTACTTAAATTGTATTAAATAAAATTTAATTGTTTAAAACAAAATATTTTTACAAGATAAAGTTTAAAAAAAAAGCTAAGCACACATCACTCTCGATTTAATCGATAAATGTAAATAAAAACCGACGAACATTGGGCTGTTGGTCACTTCTTGTTAAATGAAATAAACAATTTTTTATAAATAAATAAATAATAATATGGCACTTGTGGACTACGGCGGAAGCAGCACCTCCGCCTCCGAAGATGAGGACTCCACCGAAACCATTCAAACCCCACCGCTGTGCAGCTTGAAAAGGTAAAGTGCTTTACTGGAATACCCGTAGATTTCTACATTTTAACCGCCGAAGACCGGCCCTGCCCACAGCAGCCGCCCTGCTGGGCCCCAAGAAGCCCAAGCCCAAGGAGTTCGTCGAGGATGTGGTGGATGATCCCGAGCTGCATGGCGGTCGCATCCGCAGCTTCAAGCACGAACGGGGAAACTGGGCCACTTACGTGTATGTGCCGGCAACAGCATGTGCTGACCAGCTGGAGGAGTTCCAATCGGAGACCATTACCCGTCTGGCGCCACACGTGGAACTGCAGCCAAACGAGTTCCTCCATCTGAGTCTCAGTCGAACGGTGGTGTTGCAGTACCATCAGATTGATGAGTTCTCCCGATCCTTGCAAACCGCTCTCAACAGCTCAACGGGGTGAGATTGATTGACCCAATAGCAAATAGTAAGCCCAATCCTGATAATTAATTGTTTCAGATTCGCCGCCACTTTGCAGGGACTGCGTATCTACACGAACGAGGAGCGAACCAGGACCTTCATTGCAACACCCCTAGATGCTGCCTTTGTTGAGAAGATGACTGCCATCCTGGAGCCCATCGACCGGGTGATGCTCGACTACCGGCTGCAGCAGTTCTATGATCCGGCCTCGTTCCACGTCAGCCTTCTTTGGTGCGTGGGTGACCAGGAGAAAGTGCTCAACGAGAAGCTAAAGGATCTACATGAGCTCCTTGAAGATCAGGACACACTCTCTCTGGCTGTCAATGAGGTGCACCTGAAGTGCGGCAACAAGGACTTTACTTACACGCTAAAATAGGGTTATGCCAGTCCTTAATTGAATAATTACTATTCTTATATAAATCATGATAAAAAATCAGCTGCTTTCAATTAGTATGTAATACCAAATATATTGATTTTATTAGGTATAAAAGTTTGTGAAAAATGTAATCCAATATTTGTTTATAGATATAAACATATAAATTGTAGTTTCCTAATAAGGGCAAGATTGTAAGGAAAGCCATAGCGTTGAATGAATTGTCACCATTAGCAATCCGAAGATGTTTCCTTATAAATTAGGCTTAAATATAAGAAGGGCAATGATTACCTTTCAATTAAGACCCTTTTTTTTGTTACCATTTCCCTGCTTGGCAGCCTGGGCCTGCTCCTCCAGCAATCGCTCCTCCTCCAGCTCCAAAAACCGCTGACGACGGCGGCCGAGCGGGGTCTTCGACCACCAGGACTCGAAAGCCTCCTCCTCCTCGCGATAAACAGGATCTCGTGAGCTGCAAGGCATGGAAACTAACATGCATCTTATTTTATAGTTTAATCTACTTACCACAGAACATTGATCAGTTCGGCATTGGTCAACGGTTGGGTGCGCAGCTGGAGTTTCCGCTTGCAGGTCATCACTTCCTTAAGGCAGGCATCGATGGATCCGATGGTGTAACCATCTGATATCTTGGCCATGGCACTGGTGTCCAGATTGGAAATGCCACCAGAGTAATCGCTGTCGGGGTACAAACCACATCAATAGACTCTTTTTGTTAAATGAATCACAAAGTTTACGCACTGCAACAATGTTTTCCAGGCATGCGACATAGCACCGTAATCCGGTCGTGGAATATAGATGAATCGATTGTAGACGGATTGCAGTAGCTTTTGATCCGCCTCCCAGGGCAGATTGGAGGTGCCAATGAAAATGACGCGATCCTCGGGAGCAATGTTCTTTATCAACTTGGGCAGATCCTTCTTCAGCCGCTTGGGATCTGTGCGATCCGTCTTCGGGATCTTCTTCATGAAGGGACGCTCCGCATCACCCATAAATATCACCGCTGGTTGGAGCAGCCGTGACACCTTTAGTACCAGATGGATGAGCATAATGAGTCCCGATTTGCCAGGATACTTTCCCACAATATTAGCAGGGGTCAGATCGAAAAGCACAGCTCCCACCTCCGTGCAGATGGCGTGGAGCAGCGCCTTCTTCCCAGATCCTTTGGGTCCGGCCAACAAAATGGAACGTATAAGTGGTGTACAGTTGTGGATGGCATCAGAACCCAGTGGGAGGATGCAGTACTCCGTAAGAATCTGGCGGATGTCACCCGGCGAGGGATTCGTGCCATTCCTGGCAGTCAACGCCTTGTCGCCCAGGAATTGCTTAAGCCTTAACTCTGGATATTTTCGGATAATGCCATTAGTGACTAGCTCCTCGTACAGCGACTCTGTAGTGCGATCCGGCGTCAGATCCTTCTCCTTCTTCTTTTTGCTCTTCTTGCCGGATCGCCGAGTCTTTTTGCTGCTCTTCTTGACCTTCTTGCCGACGGCCGTTTGGAGCAGCTCGATCTCCTGGCGCATCACATCGTCGACGGCGCGCCGGAACTCTAGCTCCACCTCCTGGTACTTGTCGCTGTAGATCATGTCCTCGTAGGCCGCTTGGCTCAGCACACCGGTTTCATCCTTATCACGCCAGGTATCGTTAAAGCTGAAGTTTTAAATAGATTATAATTAGATTCATGTATATATTCTCTTACTCACAGATCGATTTCAGCACGGATGTCTGGTAGGCAGACGGATGGTGCCGGCTGGAAGCTAACTTCCTCGTCTTGGTTTTCGTTAACGTTGAGGTCACCACTACGGGCGGGTGATTTGGATTTATCCTTTGTCTTTCGCGACTCCTTGGAAGAGCGCGCCGATGAACGGCTGTGCTCGCTCTCAGTTCCAGGTCTGCTGAAAATATGCAATGAGCCGCCCTGATCCTCGGAGGGAAAGTCCGGCAGCTTGCCTGTCTTGTCGTAGCAGTCCTTTACCCAAGCCCGAATCTCATCGGCGATGTCCTCCTTCATGCTGGCTCCGTGCTTCGCCCGAATCTCCTCCTTTAGGGCACACTGCCGCTCCTCAAACTCTTGTCCGTAAAAAGTCTGCGCCTGGTAGCGCTTCTCGTTGTGCTGCAGCTTCTCCAGTTTCTCGGCTCGCTCCTTGACCACTGCCGGAGGTGGTGGCAGCATTCCGATCAGGATCATCTCCTCCATCTTGCGGCGGCGCGTAATCCGTCGGGCTGTGTGGCCACGCCACATCTTCTGAATCTTCATGGCAGCCAACAGACCAGAATCACTGCGCTCCTTCTCGGTGCGCTCCTCCGACTTTCCCTTTTCCTTAAGGATGCGGATCTCCTTCATAAAGTGCGCACGCAAGCGTCCTTGTCGCGCTCGCTCATGCATCTGAAGCATCCTAATGGCTTCGATCTCGGTGGTCACCGTCTCCTCCATCTCGTGCTCTTCAAGCCAGCCCAGCTTCGTTAGGATCTCATGCATAGTTTTCTTACGAAACTCAAGCTCCTGCTGGCGCTCGCGAAGATAGTAGCGGGGTATCTTTAACTCGGTTTCCATGGGCGTCAGACGCAGGCGTTCCACCACGTCGTCGTTGTAGCTAAACTCCATCAAATCGATATTCACGAGATCGTGTTTCAGCTCCACCACTCGACCCAGGCAGGCGTCCAGTAACTTACGCACCAGCTGACGCTTCTGAGGCTGAATCATCTATGGAGGATGAGGAGTAAATAAGAGTCAGAGGTTATGGAAACTCTGCATCTATCCCCTTTTTTATTTGAGCATTCCTTATAGGCCTAACAAAGTCGTATACCCACATTATCGTAGACATCCTCCAACCGATTGCTCAGGCATATGTAGCGCAGATAGAACTCGTACAGACTTGACTGCAGCAAGGCCTTGGCATCCGCATCGGCGGCGACGGATCCGACCGCGGCATTTATGGTGGCCACCGTCGTCTCCACATCCTGGTGCTGCCTCTCATAGTCAATCGTGGACAGCAGCTCGCATTCATGCTGCGACTGGTGCCAGACATCGTTGAAATATGTGCTGGACATGCTGGTGAATGATTCTTCAATGAAAAACTTAAGGTCTTGTTTGAGCCCAACGAAACGTTACCTCGGCGTTGCCAAGGAACTTTTTGGCGAAACGGGGTGCAGTTATAAGAACAATGAGCGTATAGTATTTTTGTACACACATAGCTGAATATAATACATTTTGTCCAAGGTGTGGCCTTGTGTTACCCTCGAGAATAACAATTATTATGCTTACAGGTATATTACATGGATACGCTTAAAAGGTTAAGGTTATCCAATGGATTTGAATTGGTATAATGCTTGGATAAGACTTAATACATAATACACATTCATATGTAGTTAATAAATAGTTAACAATATAATTGGGGCTATCTAGCGAAAATAGGCTTTAAATGTTATCCGTTGAACAGTACTTGATCATGGATTTGGTGTGCTTAAACTGAGTGCCACTAGTGGAGGCCATGACCTCTTGTATAAAACTCTGCGAGTTATGGATGGTGGTGCCGCCAAGTATGACTCTATAGCCGGCGTTGTTTAGCTGGTGTACGGCTAAAGCTTCCTCGTACGTGGTGCCGCCAATAATAAAGACAACAACCTCCTGGGGTGGTCGTCGGAATGGCACGAGCTCAGAATTTATGGCCGAGAAGAGGGGATCCAGTTCGCGGCCCTTGAACACGTCCTCTAGAGTTTCCTTCAACAGAGGTGTGTGCTGTGTGAAGACATTTTCCACACCCTTAAGGCCCTTAATCAAATTCCGTGTCAGCTTTACGGCGTCCGTTATCCGCACCATATTGAACAGATCTCCTTGGCGTACGTGGGTTCCAGCATACTCGATCAGCGAAGGCACTATAGCCGCTTGCCCACCGCGCGTTTTGATGATCTGCAGCAGTCCAGATGTGTCGCAATTGGCGTGTCTCTCGTACCGCAACGCATAAAGTGCCACCAACTTTAGAGCATCATCGATGGAAACCCGTTCATCCGCAATCAGTTTCTTAATTCTCTGCAGCTGGGCCGAGTGCTCTGCCTTGCAAGCGATCTCCTGTTCAAGCTCGGAAACCTCGAACAAATTTCTCTTGTTGCTCAGCGCCGACAGTTCGCCAATCACACACAAATGCTTTTGCACGGTGCCAGACATTTTCTTAAACTGCGGATATGACTCAATAAAATTCTTCATGTCTGCAATGCTCTCCACCTTCTTGTGGTCATTCGCTTTGCGCTGGAACTCCTCCATCAGTTGCTTGATAGTGGACCCAATTTCGCCGTAGTTGGCGTACATGTTGTTGCCATAGAACTCATCCTGATCACCGGATAAAACTAGCTCCTTGAAGTCCTTCGGCACATTGGGCCGATTGGACAGGTCCAATCGATTGTTTTTTATGTGCAGCAACTCATGCACCATGGCCTGGTATGTCCACTGATGCAGGAGTGGCGTCACGGGGTCGTCCCTGCGGTCCAGCACGAGCAGCAGCGGCGGCGCAGCGCCATCCATGTTGGAACGAAAGTCGAATAGCGAGGACTCTTTTGTAATCTGCTCGTAGATGAGCTTGGCTAGAAGCTGGGCTGCCTGCGAGCCGGCTCGGTACCGGATCACTGGGTTCAGTTTAAGCGACAGCAGCACAGCTGTGATGCCCTGCATGCTGCGGTTCAGTGCGTCTGGCAGCCAATTAAGATTCGCCATGCAATTGGGAATGCTTAACGAGAACAGATTGGGGTTGACGCACAGGTAGTCCGCATACAGCTCCTTTACCTCTCGCACCGACTCGGATTCGTCACACTCTGCCAAGTACTTAATGTCCGTCCGGGGAATGATGTTGCTGAAATCTATTTATGCGTTTAGTACTATTCCGAGGGCGCTTCTTTTGACCCACTTACAAATGTAGTAGGCGCTGTATTTGGGGTTCCGCAGTTCGTTGGCCAGCAGCTGGATGTTCTGCTTGGTGGGGCGGATGAAGACGATGCATTTGAGATACTTCAACCGCTCGTTGGATCTTCCTGAGTCTAGGCGCTCGAACAGGTACACCTCCCGCTGCAGCATGTCCGATTGGCTAAAGGCCATTGAAATAATACTGGTCTACGAATGATGTGGATTTTCAGTCATATGGCAGGAGATTCGGTTGTCCTTTCTTGTACTTACTGTCTCCTTGTCCAGCAGGATGATTTTCATGCCCGGTCCCGACTCGGAGCACATTTTCTCAATGTACAACTTAATGCCGCTTATCAGATTCATGATTTCTATCTAATTTATTGCGAAAATCCAAAATTAATGTTTTTTTCGCAAGCAGATGGGATAGAGATGAGCTAATTTCGATAGCTTCGTGATAACAGCGGTGATTTACGATTCGCTAGATCTAGCTAATGTTGTTCATGGAATGTAAAATGGGTTAATAAAAAACAACTTCAATTTATTTCGTAGTATAATAAAGATATAATACCATTCCGAATATAATGTAGATTTTTTTGCGGCCAAAATTAGCTTAAAATAGCATCCCATCCCTGGCCGGCAATCGATAAGGCGCCGATATGCACGAGCGACTTATCGAGTGCCCAGTAGTTATCAGTCTGAAAGCACTCTCAGCAGTCGGCCAGAAATTGTGGCACATATTTTTGGATTCAAATTCGGATGGCAAAACATGCATATGCACTGTTGAAAACCGGCTAAATACAAGAGTACGAGCGAGCAAAGACTAGGACACAATGGAGATGCAACTGGGAGCAACGCTGCATGTGTACAAGGGGGAGTACGGACTGCCGTCCATAGATTTTGAATGTTTACGTGCTTTGGTAAGTTCCGTTGCATCACAAGGCGGCCAGCACGCCTGTTTTGCCCATTATCGCTGTGACTGATGAAACCGCCTCTTTGCCGGCGAACAGTGCCTCCTGCGCTTCACACGCTGTCCCATGGACGTGCAGACCAGCTCCAATCCCCTGCGGTCGGGGGCCGGAAAACTACCCTATCTGCAGATTGGCAACCAAAAGTTCGCGGGCTACAGGCAAATTAAGCGCGTGCTGGATCTCGAGGTGAGTGCGCGAAACAATGCCGGGTGAACAAACTGCATTGTCTATTTATAGGTTTGTTTTCTTATGGGTTTGATTTGACGTATTATTCTTCCAGGGTTACCCGATAGATGCGCATTTAAGCACTAAACAAAAGCATTTGTCCACCGCCTACGCCAACTGGGTGTTCACCAATCTGCACGCCTACTACCACTACTTCCTGTATGGAGAACCCCGTAACTTCGACACAACAACTAGGGGTCTCTACGCCAAGCGCACGCCGTTCCCCTTCAACTTCTACTATCCGTCGTCCTACCAAAGGGAAGCCTGCGACGTGGTCCAGGTGATGGCCGGTTTCGATGTGAACGACAAGTTGGACAAGCACGAAGGCGACTACGTAAGTGTTTCCGGTTGCATAGTATCAGTCTTTAGATATAAGGATTACGTGTTTAATCCCCATTCATCATAAAATTTTATGTTATCTAATTGTGTGCTTTAATTTACAGAAATTCAAATTTTGAAACTTTAATAACTAATCCAAAAACTATTTAATACCACATTACTATAATTGGGTCTAGTTTATATGTTAACTTTCTTATCTAACCTATAATTCACGTCCAAATTGCATTTTGATTGGAAATGTTTCATCAGTTGCTTGCATTACTACAAAACAGTTTCCCAAAAGCATTTGTTATTTCATCATATAATTGATATTTTGATATTAATGTGATAATCAGATTATGGAAAAAGCAAGCCATTACTTCAACTAACAATGATCTTTGCAGCTCGTTGTCAATGCCAAAAAGGTAGTGAATCTGCTGTCCAGTAAATTGGACCGCAAGGTGTGGTTCTTTGGCGACACATACAGCGAATTTGATGCCATTGTCTACAGCTACCTCGCCATCATCTTTAAGATCGCACTGCCCAACAATCCACTGCAGAATCACATTAAGGGCTGCCAGAACCTAGTAAACTTTATCAACCGCATCACGAAGGACATATTCCGCAACGAGGGCTTCACTTCCGTCAAACTCACAAAGACACCCAGTGGCACGGAAGCAGGTCTGACGGCCTCGGAGCGCAAGATCCTGGATTCCGAGCTGAACACCAAAATAGTGGCCGGCGTGGGAGCAGTGTTGGCCATGGGCGCGTTTGCGGCATGGCGTGGGATTTATAACCAGGTGGGAATCTTTAGCTGAAATTTTTAGTTCATAACCCTTAACTGTCTGGAGCTTATTCGATAGTTCTGGTTCAATGTCTTTGTTTGGCTCCAGACACTCATGTATACCACAGCCTGAGCAGGTGCAAAATTCTCAGTTAATTGCAAATTCCGATTGCTTCATCCCTTGCAGCTAACGACACGCTCTTCGACGGACTACGATGGCATAGATTACGAGGATGAGATGGAGGAGGGCCTAGACTAATCACATCTCTGCAACGATATCTATGTGTATAGTTTATATTTTAAAATACAATGTGGGGATGATGCACAAAAAATGTCCAGCCTTAAAGGTTTGCGTAAACACTAAAGGAGTTCGATTTATTTGGTAATAAATCTTTGGTTAAAAAAGAAATCAAAAGATCTTATTAAGATCTTTTCGTTCCAAAGATTTGTCATACAAATCGATATGGTATGAATATTCGATTTATGTATTATAGTTCGAATTCGTTTTTAAACCGTCTTGTATAAAATAGCATTTTAAAGTCATCTGAGCGTAATAAAAAAGGAAAACAGAGCCCTGTTGTTATGGAAAAGACTAGTGGATCTTTCTGGATGCCTAATAAAAACCAGTATTCCTCGATTGGAGTTGGATTTGGTTTATTACACACTAGTCTTAAACGTAAATTTCGAATAGGGGTCAATACGATAGAGATGTTAGAGCCTACAATGGAATTGGTATATGCATGAGGGATAACCATTGAACTCATGTCTTGAGTGCATCCTGCAGCTTTCGCCGCGCCACACCGACTCTATCCTCCTGTTTGCGTATGTCGTCCTCCGAAATGATCACCGCGTGCATGAGCGGCTGTTCGGGATTCATGAACGCCATGGCATTCTTGGTCAAATCAGCCTTTGTAGAACTCTGGCCGTGAACGCCGGCGTTGAGCATATGCAGGGCCGTGGCCACCGACTGGAGGACGGTCTGTTCGTTAACATTGGGGCCAACTGTGCGTATGGTCTTGGGCAGTGAGATGTCGTCTAGCTCCTCGCCGCTGTCGTGGCAGGCGCGGAGTCGTTCCAGCCGTTTTTCCCAGAATAATTGCTTCGGCTTCTCCCTAGTGCCATGCTTAGGATCATTCTTCGCTTTGGCGGGATCCTGTTTGTGGTTGCGAATTACCGTCACCGGTTGCTTGAAGATCGAGGCAGTCTGTCGGATTGGCGGCACCAGGGAGACATCTGTGCGCAGGGCTCGGCTGTAAGGGATCAAAGATTGCAAATGTATTAGAGGAATGTTAAAAAATAGCTAAAACACCGAACAGCACATAAGACAAAACGTCAAGTGAAGCTTAAGCATGCAAAGATGGTGAACAAAAATCTCAGGTGGCACAGAGCTACAGCGTTTTTGAAGACAACTACGAATTGTTGGCCAATTGTATGTTTCTTTTTTGTTCATTTTGATTTCATGATTTTTGATTCCCGCAGGCTGTAGACCTTGCGTCCTGGCAAACTAGACGTGACACGCGGCATGCAAGAGTCAAGTGCTCCTTCACTTGGCTCTACCTGAGTTCTATCTGTTGCTGCTGGCGATTGGCAGTTGATGGTGAAGCAGTTGCTGCTGACGAGGCGGCCGGTGCCGGAGGAACTGCTCCTCCTGCTGCTGCAGCATTGTCTCCTTGGCTCCGGGCGAACTTGCGCTTGAGGGTATTGGCCGCCGATCCGGTGGTGGCCCCATTACCACCCCCGCTGGCTATGGGCAGCGGCATGGCGCTGCAGCGGTACAACGAAATGGAGGGCGAGGGCAGGGCTCGGTGTGGCATCTTGCCAGGCTGGAAATCAGGGATTGCAATGTCCTGCGGCTTTCCCTCCGCCCTTTTTCCTGTGGGACTGCTGAACAGACACGGCGGATGGAGATTTGGGTGGGTTAGGTAGTTCGTGTGGGTGTGTGTGTGTATACATAGGCGTGTGCGTGTGTGTGGTGTATGATGTGTGGTTTATGCGGATGTAATAACAGAAAGGTAGTGAAAGTGATTAAACGTTTATCCGATTCAACAGCGTGCAGTGTTCCGATTTTAGGTAGTATATAGTACTCTATATAGTAGTCCTGCTCTTCTTCTTTACCTGTAGTAGAAAACATCCACCTTGTTATTGTTGTTGTTGCTGCTGGCTGTGGCACTGCTGCTGTTGTTGCTGCTGGCGTTGCTATTGGCGCTACTGCCGGATTTTCGGAATTCGTCGCGTTGCCATCCCTTTGGCAGGACACTGCAGTCGACGCGTTTACGCTCGATTGTGACGCTCGGGTTCATTTGCATGCTCGCCGAAGTAAATAATTAACAATTCCACAAAAGCAGCGTCTGGACTATCAGCAGTGTGGCCGTATTGCGGATGGCCACAAATGCCAATAGAGATGGGATAGGGTACGATACGAAATATATATTATTTGATTTAACAGGGATCAATGGGTAGTAAACAATTAATTCAAAAAAGAGATAATTTTAAAGCAGATATATTAAATGATATTAAATGAAATACTCTTTGAAATCTTCAGCTTAAGTAGCTAGAAAAGCAGCACTAAACGAATCCCAACTGGCCACACTGTTCAACACCTGGTACATTCATTTCACAACACTGGTGGGCAAACGGATAAGAAGAAGCAGCTGCAGAAAAGGCGACGTAAGAAATTTCGGAGTTTTCATTCGCATTTTCCAGGCCACGAAACGGAATATGTAAATCCAGCTTATCAACAGACCAAGCCCACTCATCGACACAACGCGACAGTCGCCAACTCGTACGCGCAACGCCTGCCGCGAGCAGTAGAGCCAGTCAAGCGACCTCCCACTCGATCCAATTGGGAATTTTACACCTGGGACAAGTGGCAGCTGCTGGGAACCAATAGTCATGTCTTCATCGGCCATTTTCGTTCTGGACGTGAAGGGCAAGGTGCTGATATCGCGGAACTACCGCGGTGACAACATCGACATGGCCGTAATCGACAAATTCATGCCGTTGCTAATGGAGCGCGAGGAGGAGGGCCTGATCACCCCAATCCTTCAAACAGCGGAGACTACGTTTGCCTACATAAAGACCAACAATCTATATATCGTATCCACGACGCCGCGCAATAAAAACGTTAATATCGCCCTGGTCTTTGTCTTTCTGCACAAGATCGCTCAGGTCTTTGTAGAATACTTCAAGGAGCTGGAGGAGGAGTCCATTCGGGACAACTTCGTGATCATCTACGAGCTGCTTGATGAATTGCTCGACTTTGGCTACCCACAGACCACTGACTCAAAAATCCTACAGGAATACATTACGCAGGAGGGTCACAAGCTGGAGCTGCAGCCCCGCATACCGGTGGCCGTGACCAATGCAGTGTCCTGGCGATCCGAGGGCATAAAGTACCGCAAGAATGAGGTGTTCCTCGACGTTATCGAGTCGGTGAATCTTCTGGCAAACGCCAATGGCAATGTGCTGCGCAGCGAGATCGTGGGCGCCATTAAGATGCGTGTCTACCTGTCGGGAATGCCGGAGCTGCGACTGGGTCTCAACGACAAGGTCCTGTTCGAGAGCACGGGCCGTGGCAAGTCCAAGTCCGTAGAGCTGGAGGACGTGAAGTTCCACCAGTGCGTGCGGCTGTCGCGCTTCGAGAATGACCGCACTATCTCGTTCATTCCTCCGGACGGCGAGTTCGAACTTATGTCCTACCGTCTGAACACGCATGTAAGTATTTTTAAGTACTTAAGCCATACAAGACTAACTAAACCCTTGTTGACAGGTCAAACCCCTGATTTGGATCGAATCGGTGATCGAGCGGCATGCCCACTCCCGTGTGGAGTACATGATCAAGGCAAAGTCTCAGTTCAAGCGAAGATCGACGGCCAACAACGTGGAGATCGTCATACCAGTGCCCGCCGACGCGGACTCGCCCAAGTTCAAGACAACCATTGGCAGCTGCAAGTACGCACCGGAGCAGAACGCAATCATCTGGACGATCAAATCGTTCCCGGGTGGCAAGGAGTATCTAATGAGGGCACATTTTGGTCTGCCGAGCGTGGAAAGCGAGGACAATACGGAGGGCAAGCCGCCAATTCAGGTGCGCTTTGAGATTCCGTACTTCACCACGTCGGGCATTCAGGTGCGCTACCTGAAGATCATCGAGAAGAGCGGTTATCAGGCGCTGCCGTGGGTGCGGTACATCACGCAGAACGGCGACTATCAGCTACGCACCAATTGAAAGGAGCACCTCCCGTTCCTGCATCATTCCAGCCAAGCTTCAGCGAGTCATCCTGCAACAGGTAGCTTCATCTCCACCCGCGTTTTTGTCTGCGATGCGTTGCGTTAAGTCAAAAGTATATATTTGTATTCGTATTGTTTCAGTATATGTATATTGTATGTAAATCAAGTTTAATAAATTTTAACACCTTTTCATAACACCTGCACCAGAGTGGGTCACTTTGAATGTGCAAATTAAGACCTAGGATGCAGCCAAGTTAATTCTCTTCATAAACCAGAGAAAACCCAAAAAAAAAGTGTCTAATTTCACATATCCACCGACCCACCTGCACAGATGAGTCATAACAAAGGGGTTGAACCCACAGAAAAACGTTTGCCTAATGCTTAATCATAATAAATGCACTTTCGATCGAGTCTCTCGGTTCGCTTTGATTTCTGAGTTGTTGGTATCTTTTTGGCACGCGGAATCTATTTCTCAAAGTTCTTCAAAGGATAGTGCTCCTTGTGGGCCTCGATATGTTTTTCCAGCTCGTTACGCTGCTCAATCAAATGCTGTGGCATCTCCGCGTAGACTCCTTCGAACATTTCACGCCAGTTGGGCTTTAGTTTCTTCTCGGACGCTGCAATCTGCTTTAAAACCTTTTTCCTAATATCCTTGACGTATTCGTTTTCGACATCCTCGTCGAACCAGCCTTTGTGCACCATGTAACGCTTGAGCTTGGATATTGGGTGCTCCACCGAGTTCCAAACCTCGATCTCCTCCGCAGGTCGGTAGGCTGTACTATCATCTGAGGTGGAATGGTGGCCCACTCGGTAGGCCAAGGCCTCGAGCACCACCGGTTTGTTCTCCTTAAGGACATACTCCCTGGCAGCCTTCATGGCATTATACACGGCGAAGACGTCTGTGCCATCCACGCGAATGGTAGTAATTCCATAGCCCATAGGTCCCCGTCCTGCGATTCCATCGCCCCTGTACTGTTCACGAGATGGGGTGGATATGGCAAACCCGTTGTTGCGACTATGTGGAAAGGTATGTCATTGAGAACATATTTAAATAGAGCAGGGTTAGGAATGATAATTTTGATAGGATAGGAAATACTTTAACAAATGTTATCTAATCAATGTAATATCTTGTGTATCTTAAAGTTACTCACCAGAAGAGGATAACCGGACTTCCCAGCGTGGCAGCAAAGTTGAAGGCGGCATGTGCATCTCCCTCGGAAGCAGCTCCCTCACCGAAGTAACAAACCACGCAGGCATCGTTGTTTGGCTTCAATTTCATGGCGTAGGCGGCACCAACGGCCTGAGGCATTTGGGTGGCTGCAAATGCAATAGAGCAAATGCAATTAGCGTTCCTTCAGCTATTGAATAATAGTATGCTAACTTACAAAGCGGACTGGAGATGGTGACAAAGTTAAGTTCTCTTGAGCCGTAGTGTACGGGCATCTGCTTGCCGCGACCCATGTCGTCTGTGTTGCCGTAGCACTGATCGATGAACTGGTCGATGCGAAAGCCACGCCATACCAGAACACCAGCCTCGCGATACTGCCCGTAGATAAGATCTCGCATCTCCAAGGCGGCGGCACTGCCAATGTGGGAAGCCTCCTCGCCGAAATTGGTCATGTAGAACGAGATTCGGCCCTGTCGCTGAGACTCGTACAGGATTTTGTCCATGGTGTTCAGCAGCACCATATCGCGGAACATTTTCTCAACAACCTCACGGCCCAGCTGGGGATCCTGGGACTCATCCGCTATATAGCCATCCTGGTCCATCACCCGGTAAATTGGTATTGGTGCATAGTCTTCTGGTTGAATCAGGTTCAACTTGCTGACGAACGGGGCCTTAGCGCCGGGAAAATTCGCGTAATCATCCGATGGTGTCGAGCCGTAGTCCCGCGCAGCTGTTGAGATCGCTCCTCCAATCTGTCAGTGGAAGAAGCAACAAATAATAACAAACCCATCTGATCACTCCAGGTACTAACCACTTTTAGGTGTTGTTGGCGCCTCGCCACTGAGCCCAATAGGTGCACCGATTTTCGCAGGAATGACATGATATATACTTTGTTCCTAATCTAATAAATGCAACAGGTAATTTTGAAGATCCAGCTGCGTGTTTCCCAGCTGATTACGCAATACTTTGGTGTTACCATATCGATAAGTCTCAATCAATCGATGTTTTAGTGATCTGTTATCGAGATCTCCAAATAAATTATTTTATTATAAGTAAGCTTTAAAGCACTTTCTTTTTAATTTAAATGGTTTTATGCTGATTTTGATGCGACATTTTCATATTGAAGGTTAGTTATTGTAGTACTTTCGCATTAAAAACTTATACGAAACCTGAAGAATTGATATCCTTTTAATTAATACTATGACAAACTAAAGATAATATGTTTGGAAGTTTTGTTTGTTTTTGTTTGAACACGCGCTAAACAAATATCGATAGGGGCAGCTACCCATCGTGCGTATACTTATATTCGTATAATTATATTCCTTGTGCCACCTTTCTTTTTCGCCACCATGGCAGCAGTAGAAGAAGCACAATTCTGGCAGGCAATTGGAATACTGATCAAAAACTATCATGCTTTGAATAAAAAGATATTCGAGGTAGTCATTACCCAAGTAAAAAAGCAGCAGGATGGGCGACTGTGTGAATCCAGCGCGGAGGAGCTATCGATGTCCCTAAAGGAAGACCCAAGCAAGCGCACGTGCACAGGATTTACGATCGGATTCAAACTGCTGCCCAAAAAACTGGCGGATAACATCCTGGGCACCGGAATTGTGGGTGGGGATAATCACTACATTAGTTCATTTATAGACAACTAATAAGCCTCCTAATTACAGACTTTGAGAAATGTTTCTATGAGTGCCAATTTGCCAGCGATAGCATTGAAGACTTCTCCGTGAGACTTCTTGAGGGACAGTTTCAACTGGAGTCCAAATCTAATCCAAACTGGTTGGAATTTGTGCTCAGGCCAAAGCTTTTAAGCTGGTCCCAGTCCACGCAGGACGAAGCAAAGGTAAAGTCATTGGGATTAATAAATGTGGAAAAGTACAATGATCTGTACAAGGAATTGAAGCAGAGGCATTCACAACGCCTTCTGCAACACTGGAAAACCGCACAGGAATCCACGGATCCGTTGAAGTTCATTTACGAAGACTTGGCCATCGCCGCCTATCTCATAGTTTTATGGAGTCAGACGCAATCGGAGCCGAAAGCTTTCGCTGATTTGGGTTGTGGAAACGGTCTTTTAGTTCATGTGCTGAACGCCGAGGGTTACAAAGGGTATGGCTACGATATAAGAAAACGAAAGCTATGGTCTCTTTATCCGCCGGAAACCCAAAAGAGCCTCATTGAAAAGCCCGTGGAGCCTAACAACTTCCGTCTGGATTTTTCGGATGTGGATTGGTTGATAGGTAATCATTCGGACGAACTGTCTCCTTGGCTTCCGGTTTTGGCTGGCCGTTTGAACATCAACTACTTCCTACTGCCCTGCTGTCCCTATGAACTGTCGGGAGCCAAGTTCCGCAGGCGGAATACGAAGATAAGTGCCTACCAGGATTTCTTTCAATACGTCACTCAGGTTTCTCATGAATGTGGCTATGAGATCCTACAAGATCGCCTCAAAATACCAAGCACAAAGCGCTTGGCTCTGTTGGGAATTAAAAGAAAAGCCTCCAAGGCAATCGCAGACTTGGAGTACTTTGTCCAGGAAGAGCTTAGAAAGTATAAAACCGGAGATGCCGAAATTAAGCTGCGCGAGAAGGAGGAAAGCGTTCGCAATTGCACGCAGGTGGATAAATCCATAATTGATGCTCTAGTTCTTAAGATATTTAAACTGATTCTGGATTCCAACGAAGATAAATGGTCTGGTCGCCTGCCAATGCAACAGATTGCCCAGGCTCTAACCAAGGAAGAGCTGAGTGGCATAAAATACGAGTGCGGCGGCATTAAAACGTTGCTACGCAACAAACACGAAGTTTTTGAGTTCTGCGGTGGTGATCTCATAGGAATTAGAACCCCTAAACCAACTGCTGCTCACCCCCAATCCAATCTGACGATCAAAAAACGTAGCTGTTTTTTCAAACTTCATCACCCGTTGGGATGTCCCCTCGAGGATAGTGAGTGCTCGTTTATACACTGAACCAACTCTTTATATGTGTGGCATTTGCTCACTTTTATTATTTGGGTTAAAATATAAAGAAAAGTGCAATAATCGTGTCAATTGTAGAAACTAGGAGTCGATCAGTGTCTTCTAACGAGAGCTGTCACTGCTATTGCTGCGGCGTCGTCGACGAATGGGAGAGCGGGAGCGGCGACGTGGCGAACGCCTGTTCCTTATGGGTGATTGTCGACGTCCGCCGCCGCCACCACCTCCTCCACGATTGTTGAACCTATTGAACTGGGGTGGGGATCGCCAGCGGTTGTTTGGCGGTCGGCGCATCGGTGGCGAGGGACGACGCATGGGCGGCCGCTGTTTAGGTATGACAACTGGGGATACAGTAATCTCCTGGCCATCTATTTGCCCGCCATCCATGTGCTTCATGGCCGACTCGCAATCCTCGGCGGTGGCGTATTCCACAAACGCCACGCCGCGTCCGAAATTCGGGTGATAACGATCTACGGGGAACTCTACATTCTTCACGTCCCCAAAGCTGCTAAATATCTCGAACACATGGTCCTTGGTCACGTTGCGGGTGAGGCGACCGACATGAATGCGCACCGGTTTGGGCGTAGGAGAACGTGTGCGGCTGCGTGACCGGGAGCGCTCCCTTCTCTTCGGTGGCGGCGTCCTCTCCACGGAACCACGACCACGACGACGTGGCGATCGTGAACGACTGGCTGAGCGGGAGCGTTCGCGCTTAACATTATTGCTATCTACGGCTGGCTTATCGTTGGATCCAGCCCGACGGGCACGATCCCTCGAACGACTACGACGATCGCGATCTCGCTCCGGCTCCTTTCGCGTCTTGCTGCCCGGTCTGGGGGATTTGGAGACGCGTCTGGGGGAACGGGTGCGAGAGCGGGAACGTGATCGGGCACTGGGCTTATCCTTGTCCTTGTCTTTGCCAGCAGCTCCGCCGCCACGTCGTCGGTTCTTCTCGCTGCGATCCGAGTCGCTGGACGACGACGATGAGGAGCTCGAGGAGTCGCTAGAGCTGCTTGAGCTGGAACGCGATGACCCGGAAGTGGTGCGCGAGGAGCTGCTGTCCGATGAGCTGGAAGAGGTGAAAGGTTATTGTTCGCAACTACGAAAACGACAATGAAACTTATAAAAAGTAAAACACTTTTTTAAATACGATGAAACTATGCTCATATATGGTATATAAATTACAATGATATATATTTCTTTCCTCTACTGTCGGCTATATTTTTCCCAGCACGAAGGACTTGCTTTAAGAAGTAACCCTTATTCTGGGTGCCAGATGGCAGCCATTTGTGGGGAACAGCTTTGCCGGCTGGTTTACCTGCTTCTGGAGTCGCTGCTGGAGGACGCAGATCCGCGTCGTTTGCGCTCGCGGTCCCTCCGCGAGGAGCCGCTGGTCGCCTTGCCGTCTTTTTCTTTGGCGTCTTTCTCCTTGTTATCCTTTTCCTTCTCACCCTCGACGGCGGGACTCTGGGCACGCGCCCTGTTTTTTTTTGCGGCCGAGAAAAGCGAAATGTTTTAGCCCTTTTAGGGAGCAAAGTGCGGTGCAATTACTTACATTTTCGTATTACCGATTTGTTATACGATTAGTTTTATAGTACCGCACACCCTTTTAGGAGCAAGCTGAATTGTTTTTATTAATAAATCCTGATTTTTTCAACAGGAGTTAAAGGCGAGTAGCGTTTTCAGCGTAGATTCGTGTGACCCTATTGCGAACGTGCTAAAATCTCATTAAGCCATAAATAAATTCTACACCGTTATTACTGACAAAATAATGTTGTTAATTTCATGCTATTGAAAAACTGCCTTACTATTTTTTTTTAATAACATAACATTTAACATAAATCAAAATAGGTTAAAATTAAAAATCCTAGCATGCAAATGTTTCCAGTATATTTCTGGTATATTTGGGATTAATGTAGCAAACAGTACTTGGTATTTTCCCACAGTCTCGCCGCGGCCACACTCTTTGTCAGGTCGTACCCAAGGTAAACTCCCATAAAGCGTAAAAATTAAAGATACTTTTTCTGCCCAGCAATTTGGACTCGATACAAAGTAATCCTGTATACCGTGTAATATGAATAGTGCTTGTTTTCGTAACGTACGTATGTAGTGGAATTACATAAAACGCAATAGCCTTAAGGCCAGCACTTTTTTTATCTGCTGGTGACGAAGTGGTTGTCATTGTGAGTTCACATCCGTGTGCCTGTATGTGTGTGAACTTGTGTTGATTTTGTCCGTGCGAGCAAGCGAGATAGCTAGATGGGGCGGGGGGGCTGGCCCCAGCCACAGAGTTTCGATTTTTCCATCCATATATCTACACTCGCAGCGGAAAAGAGAGTGAGCGAGGCACGACCAGAGAGCGCCCCATCTGGTCTGGGCACATTTTACCACACTGCGTCTTTGTCTGCCGTCTAGTCGGGAGCTCCGCGTCTGGTGTGTAGTATTATTATTCTAAATATTCGAATTACTCCGCTTATAACTCAATACCAATATCAATACCCCGCCCCGCCCCGAATGCTATGCTCAGAAATCCATATCTTGGTGTGTGTGTGTGTGTCTGTGAGTTCAAAGTGCAGTTATGCTGGGGCAGCAGCCAATGCAAATTAAACCGTGTCTATACCACAAAGGCACAATTTTTAGCCCCATCATCGTGTTTTGAAACGCCACAGCGCAGCGTAATTGCCAAAAACCAGCTAGCCAACAAGCGTTTCGTTGGTATACATATCCATATATTCATATAACCAATGTGTGTAAAGAAAACGAAACTAAGAAAAACGAAAAAAGAGCATTCGATGAAGTTGACTGCCATGACTACGCAATAGCAACAACAAGAGGAGTACCCACACACACACATATGCACAGCTAGGTGGGTCCTCTCATCGGTGTGTGTGTGTATGTGTGTTGGGGTCTGGACTCCATGGGAAAAGCGAATATTTTGATGTCTGCTTGCTTGTGTGTATATGCGTATATTTTTTATAATTTATTGTTTTAATTTTGAGAGGGCGTAGTGTGACCCCAACTCGAATACCGACCCTGCCCAAGTATTCATTGAAGTAACCGTTGCTATATTGCTTTTCGATCGGAGTTCGGGAGCTGGAGCGCCGCCCTGGGACATGCACACAAACACAGTTGTGGTCAAAATAATAGTTAAATTACCGAAATGTAGTCTATCTAACATGTTGAAATGGAGCTTCAAAGGGGTCGCTCTTTATATACATACATACATACATATATGTTATCGCTCCATTAAGTCGTATAATCTATGTTTAGAAATGCACTTATCTTATCTGTATAATAATATTTACCACAAATACCCTGGTCGGTGAGGGTCTTCATGCCGTGACACAGTCGTTATACAAGGGGTGCTTCCGAAATCTTTAGAGTTTTGAAACCACTTTAAAAGGGTCGAAATGCTATGAAAAAAAGAAGATAGACTTCTTATGCTAAGAATATATTGCAGCATACTTTCGGGGGCTATCAAAAGTGATTGCCAGGCATAAATAACATATTTCGGCTATATGTATATTAGAGAATTCAATTATTTTGCTATATATTTCGTTTTCATTCGAAAATATAAACAATATGTGTACTAAAAAGTTCTGTTTTAAGCAACACTAACCTTATTCCTAGAAGAAACTTTACTCCACTTCAACATATACAAGTAACCATTTCTCAGAGACTACAAACCAAAAATAGTTTACAGCACTATTATTTTAACTGCAACTGTATATTGAACCACAATTACAACCATTATCGTTATGATAAACAAGCATTTGTATATTGTACTGCCTGCCTATTTCTTACGTCTAATTTGCATTACATTGGCATTAATACTCATTGGCCGCAATTAAAACCGGGCTTTATATATATATAGATCTATATTTTAATATTATCCCACATATACATACATTTATTGCTAACCAAACTAAACAAACCCAAGTAATTAGTTTCTCAACTGAATGTAATAGCAATGTTTTCTTTTACTTTTATTTTCTTTGTTTTAGCATACATACAATATTTTATTGCTGGTTTTGGTGGTAAATTTGCATTGTTAACGGCCGCGGCCAGACGTGCCCTGCTTCTTTAACACACACGTCTCTCAAACGAATACCGATCATCAAGTGTTTCCCCTATTGACTCTCGTATATAGCCACATGTAAAAACCAATAAATAGCGATACTGATACCGAAAGCAACTAAACCGAAAGTGTATACTAAATACATGCCCGTATGTACCACATAAGACTGCCATCTGCCCCTTGCGTTGCCGTGCCGTGTCGTGCCGTTGACACTTTTGTATCTGGCCGTATCCGTATCTGTATCTCAAACTCACTGACCAACTACCGCAAGCGCAAATGCAAATGTAATCTGCAAACTGCAATATGCAAAATGCAAACTGCACACCTGAATCTCAGCGCAAGTCTTAAACGTTTAATCCTCGAACTGCCTACAATACCAACCAACCTATCAGCCATCCTGTGCCAATCAACCAACCAACCTATCAACGGTCTACCGCCACTGGCAAACCAAACGGCTTTAGTTTGTAAGCTTTACCTTTTTTTTTTTTTGTAAACCTGTTAAACATACTATCAAAGACTGAAAACTGAAAAGAAGTACAAAGTACGATTAGACATGTTGTAATTATTTGTAATTGTTCTTTGTTCTCCTAATGGTTCCAAATACGATCGATCTAACCCATCCATTTATGCTATATACTATATACGACAACACGACTTTGTCACACTGTTTGTTTTACTTTGCACATGTTCGTTTTCTATTTTACGCCTAGTATTTATATTACCTACTTATAGAGCACACATACACACACACCCACAACACACGGCCCATGTACGTTAAATGTAACCCTCTTTATCTGTCGCTCTCTTGAATCTGGAATCTTTCGATTGTACTAACTGCCCGCCGGGCGATAAGTGATAAGTTTGTAATCAGTCATCCGCCCCTCAACCTCGATCCATACATATCCATCCAATCCGAAGCCGAAAGCAAAACAGAAACTGAAACCAAAAAAGAAACCGAAACCCAAAAACAGAAACAGAAACCACTAATATTGTTTTTGTTCAGTTGACATATCCATGTAAAACACACACATCTAGAGATAAATATGTATGTATATATGCGAGGGGCGGCTTAACGATGGGTTATCGTGTTTAACAAATGAAAATGGAAACGCTGGAAATGTAAAATTTGTCGTTACCACTTATTATCATGGGCGAACGGAGTCGGCGGAGTTAGCTCACATATACACATACATATGTACTACCTATGTACCCGTAACTGTTAACTTTATATACATATCTATATCTATATATATCGTATTCGTATCTGTATCGGCAGCTTTTTCACATACCCCCAAATACATGACTTTATATACATTTATATCGTACTTATACCTATAGTTGAAAAACTAACCACGCACGTATCTCATCTCAGTTCCATATAATTGACAACCTATTAAAGCTACACTGTTTAAACAAAATGAAAAATTGTTGCTGTTTTATTTATTACGATTACAATAAATATTTACATATATCCACACATAAACACACCCACACGTATATATACATATCAATATATACACATATATAAATATTTTATTATCCTTGCCTAAGTAAGTATTTTGCCTACTAGAAAACCCATAAATGTTTTGTTATTGAGCATGTTGGCTTGTTGGTTGTTTGCTTTCTGTTCTGGAGCGCGGGTCCGGCTTAGAATACTTCTTCCTAAACAAATAATAATAAAAAACACCAAAATGTAATATCAAATACCACAAATTAAAATCCACAAACATCTAGAGCGTACAAGACCTTTTTCCGTTTTCGATTATAATCTGAGTTGGTGGCATCACAAACTTGAACGAATTCTACTTTTTGAATAATCATTGAAAATCATAGTCTTTTCGAATGATTTGCAAGTCTCAGCTAATAGTATTAGCCATCATGCACTAGAGTTGTGATATGATATTTCATATGCTCAAGAATTCGCGGAAGTAAAGTAAATTTTGTTGTCTGATTCGGGACAAAAAAGAATTAGCTCTTTTAGGACAAATGGTACTATACCCCAAAGCTTATATTCCTAGCCTTGAGTCACGTGTATTTGTAAAAAAAAGTTACAATTTTGATCAGTTTTGGATGGTCCCAATAGTATTCAGATTGCAAACGGAACCGGGCTGCGTAGTTAAGTGTTCAAGCGGCCACTTTATAAGCAAATCGTCTTGTTTCCTTCTCGTTTTTACTCCCGCCCCGCAGCTGTGTGATTACGAGAAAAGCGCAAAGAAAGCTCTCGCCCAGTCGAAAGTCGAATAGCAACAGCAGCAATAACAACAACAGTGCGGCAGCAGCATCTGCAGCAGCATGCTGAACTCAAATGCCACCGGCGGCAACAACAACAACAACGGCAACAATCATGGGGGCAGCAGCCGTCGGCCCTTTTCCCGCAATTCCTCATCGGTACGCTCGCAACGCGGTGGTGGGGGTGGACTGGGCGGTCGCATGCTCTACTCGCCACACCCACATTCGCACCCGCACGCCCAGCAGCAGCAACAACAGCAGCAGCAGCAGCAACAGGGGCAGCAGCGTTCCAGCAACAACAACAACAATAACAACCTGTGGCTGGGCAATAGTCCATGGTGCAACGCCAATTTGAACGGTGGCAACGGCAACAACAACAATAACAACAACGGTGCCAACATCAACAACAGCAATAATAACAACAACGGTGGCAACATCAACAACAACAGCAACAATGTCAATAACAAAGATGCAAACCCAAATTGGTAAGAGCCGAGAGCCGCTTGTGTTTCTGAACCATTCCCACCTACTCACTCGAGATCCTCCTCTGGAATCGAGCTCTATGTTAGCCTTAAGTGACATTGAAATGAAAAGCGAATTTGAAACGTACCCCCCGTCCAATCCGAACCGCTCCCAAAATCCCCAAATGATAATCCATCCATAATTAACAAGACATATCCTTGTAACTTCCCCCCACGACTAGAACAGTTTATCTACTTTCTATCTCTATCTCTATTACACCTGAACTGAAAAGAAAAGAAAAAAACAAGAACCGAAAATCGCTTTTAGGCTAAAGGGAGAATTTTGTAATTAATGTCGCGTTCAGTAGTGCAACCAAAAACATTTTGAATTGGTCCTAACCGTTGAATTTTCGAAGCACTAAACAAACAAAAAAAAAAGCTTGCCTCGCCAATTTGATGGCGACACATAATGGATATAGTGTTATACGTTATACCGTTTATACTTATCGATCATTTGTAACTCTCTTGCGTTCTCTTGCGTACTGTACATTTTGTGTTTTGTTCCTCGTCGAAATTGGCACCCCAACCCACCTCCTAACCCACTCAGTTACCATACCATACCATACCATACATATATATACTAATTAACGTTGTAACTATCCCAGCATTGACATAAGAGACTACACATACACAACCCCACATTATACTATCCAGCAGCAAGAACTGAGTTTTGATTTGAATTTACTTAATGGTTTACCTATACCTATCGTATGTACATTTTTTAACCGCTTTTATTACCATACCCGAAATTTGAGCAGTGTGAAGTTGCGTAGAAGATACCGTATGCGTATTAATCGAATCAGAAACTCTTAATTTCCATAATAACTTGTAATAACTTGAAGAACGTTCAATGTTTCATAGACTTAAGACCAAACAGTTCAGTTCCCTAAGAAAATGCATGAAAAGCACTTGAAAATGGCGAACCAAACTTATTACGTAGCAATTTCTCTTTCGTTTCGTAGTCGTTTCTTTGTCCCCAACGCTTCTTCTTCATTTTGAGTAAAGCGCGTCTAACGGACTTAAGTACTTACCAGCATGCTATCTCTCTCTCTCCCCCTCTCTCCGTCACTCTCTGGCCCATTCAGTACATCCCCAAGGACCTACCTTAAACGTCATCCTCCTTCGCTTTCCCCCTGACTCCTTACTGTGTGGGTAGTTTAGCTGGCAATTACTACCATTACCTTTACCTTTATGGGCTTTTAACTCTTTAGAGCAGGAGTCAGCAGTAGATTTAAGTGAGTTTTAATTGATTGGTCAAGGAAACATCGACGGTGGAGCCATCGGCAGACGACGTTTGACAGGAATTATCAATTATATAGTTGGGTGGGTAAGTGCTTTTCATGCAGCCTCGAAAGAGGACTATCCCATTTCAGTGGGAATTGGAGTTACAGTCAGTCCAATGTGAAAATTTGTTTCCATTCAAAAGAACTCTTATTTTGCACGGCTATCAAAAGATTACTTCTATATCGAGGGACTTTTTCATATAAAGCGAAATATTGACAAATAGATGTTGAAGATTATAATTTATCAAAAATAGAAAATTATCCACAGATTCTATTTGTGGACGGTCTAATTTAATATTTTAATCAGACTTTGTCATTCTTGTAGGCCCAGAATCCTTAAGATGTACAGGTGCTTTACAGTTAGCCAAATATATATTCAATATTGATGTAATTCGTACACTATATAATAAAAGATAGTGTTTCCACCTGCTGCCGATTTCAAGACCTAACCCCACCCACAACATTTTGATTTGATATACGGTTTTATTTGATTTGATTACATAATTTTAGTTTTGCGCAATAGTGTCGCTTCACGTTTTATGCTATTCGTTAAATTATTATTAAAACAAAACAAGCAAAAACCAAGAACAAACATAAATGCGATGATAAATATGTGAAATGCAACCGTGAAAAGTGCAAGCCAAGTATGAATTTAGTTACAAAATTTCCTCTTTATCCAAACCGTACCGTAACTAGTTGTAATTTTTTTCGATTTCAACATTTTATGAATGATGCATTTTAGTTGAGTTTCTTGATTGATAGCTAAGTATATTGACGACTATTGATTGATGTATTTTGCTTAACTTTGCGTAGGTCGAGGCGAACCGAGTCGAGTTTTGCAAATGATCAACAAACTCAGCTTAATGTTTTACTTATTTATTTGCATTTTGCACACTGCGGCTTAGAATGTTTGACAAACCAACCTCATAGAAATCCAAAAAAAAAAAACAAAAGTTAACTCAATTTAACAATGAAAACCGACAAATTACCGAAAAACAACTGTTAAATCAACTCTTTTTAAAAAGCTCGAGCATATCCTTCTCCTTTTCATTTACTCCTTGCTCTCTCTCTATATATCTCTCTCTTTCTGCTCTCTTCTATTACTGACTGTTTGTGTGTGTGTATAACTTTAAGCGAGCCACAATAATAATAATAACAATAACAAGTACAGCATTGTATGGTCATTGTCACACTCTGTTTATCAAGTACTATTCTTTGATTTGTCGTCTAACTGCAATACAGCTGTGTTTAAATAATAGTAGCGGAAAAAAGAAGCACCTCTAACAAATATATTATAAATACAGCATATTCTCTATTAGTTTAAAAGTTTTTGTGTTTGTCAGATTGCTTAAATTCAGGGACGTCAATTGTAAATTTTATGTTTTCAAATCGTTTTTAAAGGTTTTCAAAGTTCCAAGATATTTATTTTTTCTTTTCTAACGAGTTGCTCACTGCTTTTATCCAAAACACAGCTGTACGTACATTAGTTGTTCCTTAGCCAGTTGCAATCGCAGCTTTTGCATCTAGACCGTAAGAGTTAGTACGTTACGCAGACACCGGCTTACATTCGTTACGATTAAATTAAAGTGTTCGGCGCTTAGACACGCCCCTTTTCCCCCACTCTCTTGCTGTGCGTGTACATAAGTAACTATACATAGGCATAAGAACTACTTTATGGTGTGTGCCCAGCTCGATCACGATCTCTTGGATCTCGTTCTGTTCTATTTCCGTATCCGTTCCCACCCCGCAAAAAAATAACAAACATAACAGTAATTCGTAATAGCTTTTTCACAGGCTGAAGAAAAGCTCAAGCTTACGTACGAGTTGTTTTTGTACCAGTTTTTTACGTTTTCGGTTTACGTTCTCTTTCATATAGTTTCGGAGCATGACCAGCACTATCTCTCTATCTCTCTCAAAATATATATATACGTATCCAATGTATTTCTCTCGTGTTTAGCTAGTGAGAACGGCCTATTACGTTACAGTTGCCTTTTTGCCGTTACGTTAAATTTGAATAGTGTGAAGAACAGTGTGCGATTGGCGTTTCGTTGTTTTGATTTCCGTTTCCATTTCGATTTTTGGTAAGCGTAGTGTGCATAAAAACAAAGCGAGCAACAAATAAATAAATAAAATAGAAATCTAACCAAATTTCCACCTAAAATGCATTCAAAACAAAAGAGCAGAACTAAAAAAAAAGGAAATAGAAAAATCTGCAAACGATGTGAAACTAATTAGTACGTACGTATTTGTTTTATACTAAATGTGTGTACATATCGATATTATATATATATATATCTATATTAAACTAATATCTAATTATTGCATTTTGCCATTTACATATATATTATTTTTATCTTTTTCGTTTTTCTTTCTTCTTCATATAAAACCAAAAAAAAAAAAACCGAAAACTACTGCAAAATAAAAAACTATATAAATAACGTATGTGTGTGGCTACCACTCTGCATATATACACCACTACTACTACTACCTACTACCTGTACATGTAATATGCATACAAATAACTATATATGGGTTGTGTTTAATACTACCACACACTGCTACTGCATTGATTTGATTGAACAATTTTCAACTGTATCTCGTACAACCGATAATTATACTCTCTATATATACGTATATATGTATTACATATTATCTAAAACAAAACTGCAACTGCAATCCTCAAAATCGAAAATCCAGCGATGTACAAACAAGTAATTCTAGCGGAACTTGTATTTATAACAATAGCAAAGCGCATCATCATCACAACAACAGCAACAACAATGGTCACACTCAGAGCCACAGTCACACTAATCATTCCCCCCACCAAGGTCACCACCACCCCCAAATGCACTCACCCCACCACCCGCATTTGAGTTCACCACAGCAGTTAAACAGTTACCGCCAATACCCACCGCATTCCTACTCCCCCAACTCCTCACACAGCAATGGTCATACAAACAGCAATGCTAGCAACAATCCCAGTAGTCAGCGTAGTAATCCCCAAGTTCATCCCAACCACAATCAGAATTCCCATTCCAATTTCTACGAGATGTGTACGGGAAGTAGGGGATCCCACACCTATGGATCCATGTCCGTTTCCCTGGTGAGACTGAATCCCGCCCGTTTGTGCCTAACGCTTGGCCCTCCCACGCCTCCCTCCCAGCGAGTAGTATCCTTTGGCCACAGATCCCATTCCAATTCCAGTTCCAATTCCAACTCCAGCTCTAATTCCAATTCCAATTCTAACTCCAGTATTAGTGATCAGAATCAGCATAACCCACCGCCACGTAGTCAGAACCATCATCCCAATCCACATCATAGTCAGTACCAGTTCCAGTACCAGTACCAGAACCAATACCGATACCAGTACCATCCACCACACCAGTACCATCCATTGCATAGCCCACAGCAACAGACTAATCGCCAATCCCTCCCGCTAACACGAACGAATTCAAATTCAATCAACGCAACAACTTTCAATTCAACCAATCCAACAACAAATAGTAATCCTACTGATGTTGTGAATGTAAATTCTTGTACCGATATAATTCCTCATGGGTCTTCGTCATCGTGTTCGTCTGCGTCTTCGATGCTGCCCCAACAACAACAACAACCACAACAACAACATCATATTAATAACGCATCCGCACCCATCAATAGCCACAGCCAGGGTCAGGGACCCGGGAACTCGCCCAATCTTGGCCACAATCACCAACGTGGCTACAACAACAACGGCAATAATAATAACAACAACAACAACAGGGGTATCGGGAACGGAATCGTGAACGGTAATGCGAATGGACCACCCGATTATATGAACTACCGACGTGGCGTGTGTCCGGCTCTATCGCGGGACTACTCCGGCAACGGAAATGGTAATAACAACGGACATGGCCACAACGGACGTCGCTATATGTCCGATCACTTGAACAACCCGTCCTCATCCATGAACGGCCTCATCAATTCCGGACACCATCAGCGCAACTACAACGAGAGGAACTTGAACAACGTAAGCGGATTATTAATACGAGTATCAATATAAATACATCATAGCTAGAAAGGATATTTTAAAGTTGTGAATCCTTTTCCGTAGCACTTTGGAAACTCTGACCAGAACGGAGGACCCGACCATCGGGATCGAGCTGAGGGCTCTTCGTACAACTTTATGCGCAACGGAGGAGGTAGCGGAGGCGGTGGCTACGGACGCAATGGATCGCACTACCAACACATGGCCTATGGAAACAACAACGGTGCGTCCACATCGACCGGCGGACCAGGACTTATGGGTGAACTGCCCTCGGGTTCTGGCCTGTCGGGCTCTTCGCTGTCACTGAACAATGGGCCAGGAGGCCTCAACTCGGACAGTCCGTCGCGCAAGCGTCGCCGCATCTCCGGAAGACCTCAGAACGGACCACAGCCCCAACACCGTTGTCTAATGGCACACGTGAGTTTCCAGATCCGTATTTTCCTCAATAGCTTATTAACTTTACTGGTAATCCTCTACAGATGCAGCAGGGAAGTCCGCCGTTGCGACGCCCGCGATTGCGCGATGTGGCCACATCCACGCAGCAGCAGCAACAGCAGTACGGCCAGCAGGTCCATCATCCTCAACAGCAGCAACAGCAGCCGCCATCCAACTACCATCCGATGCACCACCATCAGCCACAGCCCCACTACGTTCCTCAGCAGCAGGTGCCACCGCCGCACGTCCAGCGTTCGCCGTGGGATTTGGGCGGCAGTGGTGGAAGCTCTGGTGGAGCCTCCTCCAGCAGCTCGGTGGGTCCCATTCTGCAGCAGGTGCAGGCGCCGCCGCAGCCACCGAGTCACCAGCAAACGGTGGGCTATCCACCAGCACCGCCACAGCCCGCTTCCCTGATGGTGGACCTCAATCTGAACCAGGTGCCCGTGAGCCTGCAGTTGCGTCCCTCGGAGCCCTTCTGGGCCTCCTTCTGCACGTATCCGATACCGGCGCAGGCTAGACTGGCACCCTGCCACCTGCACGGTGTCTACACGCAGCCCTTCCCCGCCGCCCCACCACCCGGACTGGCCGCTCCTCCACTCCAACAACAACATCAGCCACTTATTCAGGGTGAGTACTGAGTTCAAGATTCCAATGCCTATCTAATGTCTCCTGCACCCTACAGCCCAGCAAATGATTGCCCAGGCCACGTTGAGCGCCCAGCAGCAGCAGCGGGATGTGGTGGCCATTGCAACGGCCAATCTAGGACCCATTGAAGCTCCGGGAGCCCATGGCCATCCGCACGCCCATCCACATGCTCATCCCCATGCTCACCAGCTGCCGCCGGGCATCCACATCACCCCGCTGAGCGGTGCCGCGGCAGCTGCTGCCACCCATCATCTACATTCCACGGCGGCAGCAGCAGCGGCCGTCGCTGCCCAGGCCAGCGCCCAGATGTCCGCCGGGCCGCAACAGATCATCATCTCGTCGGACCGCCGCACATTCCCGCCCCACCGCCGTATACCGCGTTTCTGGGCGGCGAACCATGGACATCGTCACGTCCTGCCGCCGCAGTCGCTCGCCGCCCACCAAGCTCCTGTGCAGATCCAGGCCACCTCGGGCATCATCAACCCCGGCTTCTTGCTCAATTTCCTGTATGTTCTGCTAATCACGTTTCTCCTGTTCCTTTAAATAACCCAATGCTTTTTCTTATGTATAGGGCTATGTTCCCGCTGTCGCCTTACAACCAACATGATCTGAGCTCTGGCGATACTAATGAGACGGAGAACTACGAGGCGCTGCTCAGCCTTGCGGAGCGATTGGGTGAGGCCAAGCCGAGGGGACTCACTCGCAATGAGATCGATCAGTTGCCCAGCTACAAGTTCAATCCTGAGGTGCACAATGGTGAGTGAATAAGTCTTTTTGTAGATCAGAACAAGTTAGCTACCCGAAAATCAGAAAGCTGTTAGCTAGACTTCTAGACGATTATTATTACGCATCCGACCAGTGGACCAGAAATTTGTTTGGTTTCAAAAATGCTTGGCAAATAAATGATAAATTGAAGGAAAATATATAGTTTCAAAAGAGTTTTTAAGTTGATTATGATAAACACATACCGGCGCTGGCAACAGTGCGTATACGTAATTTAGTATCAAGACTGCCCAAAAATGTATGCTATATTTGAACGAATTTCAATTTATTCATACAAATTGCTTAATATACAAACATTTAAAGTTATAGCTATACAAATTATTGAATTGTTTCAACTACACGTCCATTATTTACTTACTGATCCAACTATCTTTCCTCCAGGCGACCAATCATCCTGTGTGGTGTGCATGTGCGACTTTGAGCTACGCCAGCTACTGCGCGTCCTGCCCTGCTCCCACGAATTCCACGCTAAGTGCGTGGACAAATGGCTGCGGGTGAGTGCTTCACAATATTTCCAAAATGTAATAATAAATCTAAAATGCCCTAATTGCTTACCAGTCCAATCGCACCTGCCCAATTTGCCGTGGCAATGCCTCCGACTACTTCGACGGCGCAGACCAGCAGCAACAGGCGCAGGCAACAGCCGGAGCTGCGGCTTCTTTGAGCAGCACGTCCGGCGGAAGTGCCGGAGTGGCGGGAACGTCCGCGGCAGCAGCGGCCACCGCCAATCCCCAGCAGAGCCAAGCGGCCTAGACCCGAAACCCAATTCCACACAGCTCCAGCTTTGGCTTTTCCGGGCGATGAGTGGTCGGGGCGACGGAGCTTGCCGGGTGTGGAGGGCTGGCCAGCGGCGGGGGAGCCACCTCCCACCACCACCATCACTTGATGTAACGCGCAACGAATCCAACTGCCAAACCGTCGACGCTTCCTCCTCAGCTGTAAGCCCCCGCCCAACTGGCCACACGTGATGGATGCACCCGCTCCGCTCCTCGGACACGCCCACGCGAAACTCGCCGCCTCTTCAGTAGCTTGTCTTAGACATTAGTTTGTATGTGAGTAATGGTAACCGTAATTAGGAGTAACCCATATATGCGTACCACCAAGAATTCAACTATAGTTAAACAGCGTATATATATATATATATATACGAATATATATTTGTGTGTATGAAGAACGATAATGACCGTAAAGCAAGTGTCTGTATATAAGCCAAGATTTGCACAATATTCATAATAGAATTTCTTTGCCTTTAAAACTCGAGGATATATCATATAATCCATTCAAATAACTATATGCGAACAAACATAGTGTATTCAAATGCTTGGCAGCGGTCACTCAAAACCCAGATGGTTATGGGGCGTTCAGGAATTATAAATCCCCAGGGGCTTTTCGGGACTCTTTGAGCTATCGGTGCCAAATTAAAATGGTTTATCTTGAATTATTGCTGTCCACACGCATAGCCATGAATAACTCTATATTATTATAGAATACACATTTAAGCAAAGCAAAATATTTGTAACTTGGACTTGTGTTTTCACGCTTTTGAGTTAGGCTTGTGTATTTACTGCTTCCTCTACGTATTTTGTATTTACTACCATTACTTTTAGTTTTTAATAACAACGTACTATATTTACCCTTATACGACTTACATAAAAACCAGCATAAATATAGTGCATTGCATTTTATACTAATTGTACGAACTGAACCCACTGAAGAAGTTCTTCTTCTTGCACTAGCAAAAAACAAAACAAAACAAAACAAAAAAAACAAACAAAACCAAACAAAAACAATGATAATGATATCCTATGAGGGGAAAAGAAGATCGTATATATATTTTGTTCGTTTCTACTGTTTGAAAATTAGTAACTATAAACGGAAGCAACTAATCTTGAAACATATAAGCAATCTTTGAAATCGACTAAACCAGATGAACGGAGGACGAAAAGCGTTTCAACAAATATACTATATATAGATGCATATATATACACACACACACACACACACACATACAGGAGGGAGAGCAACCATATAAGAATTTAGCATACAGGCATAGCAACAAACATACATATGTATATTGGTGGGCTTATTAATATATTCGTAGTAGTTGTGTGCGTAATTAAACATATTGCAATCGCTATGAGAACACAAGTATCGTAATATCGTAACCAGACTTTTCCAGGGCCTGCGTGCGTGGGTGGTCACCTCAGCCGCCCATCGACCAGTCCATCCACTTCCGTAGTATTTTTGCCTTTTGAACTGTAACGTCTGTAGCTCTAAACACTAAAGCATTAACATGCACACACCCACACACACACACACACACAGACACTTACACTTACACACACACACACACCTTAACCTCCTTCAATGTGACTTGTCTATTAAAATTGCATCAGATGCGAGTATTACGAGTATCATATATACACACATAGAGATTTTCCCTCTGATATACGCGATTTAAGCGATTTAAGCGAACTACGTGCACTAGCCTTTGAAGCCGGAGAAGGACAGCAAAAGCAAACCATTTTTACCAATATACAAGTACAAGTACAAGTACAAGTACGAGTACCATACAATAATTATCTATATCTATCTATCGATCGGTATACACAATTAACCAATTAACGTGGAACTAAACCAAACGAGAAATGAGAAGAACAAGTAAATTGAAATGATTCCTGCCCTCCATTCGTATTAAAAAACCATTGAAACTAACTCAACAACTTTTTATAGCATATATATACTATGGATAGCATTGATTTTTTGTGAGAACGGATATACATAACATTAGTTTAGCCCCTTCGGGAAGGCCATATGCCGCATCTATTGGCTCATCCGTTGCTTATAGCGAGAGTTTGCAGCACTTTTCCTACCCAAAGCCGACCTGTCCTAGCTCCCCCGTTCTCAAATCCTTGATAAAGCTATGCATTACTGAAATCTTGATACCTAGTATATGTGTAAACGTGTGTGTATTTATTATACCCGGTATTCGAAAAGGATATACATATGTATACTCGTATGTTTCAAATCCAACTAATAACGTCATGTCCGTTAGTTTGTCCGTTTTAGAATACAGAGAATTTTATTTGTCTTGTACTTTTTTGGTGATACTTTTAATCTCTAAAAGACAGCAGTAGTAGATACTCTTCACTGTTCTACGAAAATATTGGTTATTCTTGATAGTGATTCAGCAAGCACCCTAATGTAGACAATTATTTTTCGGCAGAATATTGAGTACCGGGTATCACGTAATCGGATCAACCGATTTTAGCGTTCTTTCTTGTTTTTAATACATATAAATGGTATTTCCAAAAGACCATTGTAAAGGTGTTGTGCTTTTCTAGAATTTTATTAGTAGGAACATCAACTGAATGATAAACGAAAACCCAAATAAAGTTTATTTTTTGTCACAATAACAGAACGTTATGGTAAAAGCAAATAACTATATATAGAATATATTATATACATGAATTGAATACCTTTTATACGTGCACTGACATAATTACTTACGAGTATGAGTATATGTAAAAAATTCAATCAACCAAGCTAAGCGGAAATGAAACATTAATCAATCTTATTATTTTTATCCAGTTTCAATATTTTCACGCTATTCAGTTCGTTATATAGCCTCCGTCTATCCTGAACTAACGCACTAATACTACGTGTTTCCATCGAATAGTTTTTTCCAACTCTCTTCGGGTTTTTTCTTTTCCAGACTATTAACAAAAATCAAAAGCTTATCATAAAAATATATTTATAGTAACAAAACAAAACAAAAAAAAACCAAGAAAAAACACAAACAAAAAAATTATAAAGTTTTGCTGTGATGTACGTTATATATATTTAATTACATAAAATGCAATAAAATTTAAAACATATAATGCATAATTCCAAATTATTACAACAACAACAAATAAATGAAAATATGAAAGAGAAGAATGATTATGAAATACAAAAACATTTTATGCATGAGAATTTCTCCAAAACCAAAAAAAGTAAAAAAAAACCAATATGTACGACATACTATAACATCTACACTTGTCTAGAATTTATGCAATTTTAAATGTGACTATTATTTTACATTTTTGTAGACAAGAAACGAGACACTCTTCTAGTAATTGTAAATCAGTTAACCATAGTATTAAACAAACGTTTTTCAGTGGCATTGTAACGGTGAGCGGGCGTTTTTAATGTTAATTGCATTAATTTCAATTTCGGTTTTGTATTAACTCGCAAAATTTCAATAAAATTCAATGAACGTCAATAAAAAATGTTTTTTGTGTTTTTCTTTATTTTGCTGGGCAAACTAAAGCATAAAGTGACCTTATTTGGAGCACAGTATTTAATGCATGTGCTAAGTTATCAGCATCTGGAAGTTCCAGAACAAGATTGGCCAGTAAATTCTCAAACAAGTTCTAGAACAAAGCCAAAATTAAGACGCAAACTTGTGACAGGAAATGACACAACCTACATAACTATAGATTTATTTCAATGTTATTGAACAAAGGTAATGAATAATTCAGCTCTAACGCAATGAGATCACAGAACTATATAGTTTACAAAGCCCATTCATGCAATAGTACATATGTATATGTATATGTAAAATATGCTATCGATACAAAAGTGAGTTCCTGAGTCTTGGGAAAGGATCCCCTTGAGATGCAGATGACAGGCCAATCTCCAACTGCAAACTTGATTGAACGTGGAAACTTTCGAGTGGGAAGCGAAACGGGCATATGATGCAGACATTTGAATCAATTGAATTGAATGCGTATCTTGCACAGCCGAAAACCACACTCAAACTATCTGTAATCGTCCATGCGTTAGCTTTCCATCATTTTGGCCAACATTAGATGGCCACATGGGCCTGCAATCCCCGGTTGTCACAGCATATGGCTCTGATTGGCATTACCAAAATTCCACATGACTTTGTCTCAGCAGATTTGCGACAGAAAGAGTTAACAACAACAGATGTTCGCCAGCGCAAAGCTGCAAGAAGAAAAGAAAAAAAAAAAAAAATTCGAAATTCGAAATACGAAATACGAAAAAGGTAAACGAGTTGCCAACTAGGGACGCAACTAAGGCCAGCGAAAGAGAGCGGCGACAGGTCACCGGAGAGCGAAAGATAGGCGGTGGGGTCTGCACAACGCGTGTGAGCGAGCGGGAGAGCAACTTGTTTATTTGCCACCCACAACTGGCTGCCGAAACAGCAACAACAACAACAGCAACGGCAAGTAGGAGATGAAGAAGAAGATCATCTCTGCTGGCATTAGCAGAGCATTTTGCAGCTACATATTTCTAATACAATATTTTTTAAGCTCATATTTTCGCTGTATTTGATTTTGATTTGTTTTCTTTATGCCATGTTGCTTTTGCTCCACTGACGTCACTTGGCGGTTGGGGTTTCATTGATATTGCCTTAGCCATTGTTGTTATATTCGTTGTGGTTGCTGTTGTTGTTGTTTATTTTGCCCACCTCTACGCTTTCTACAAGAAAATGTTGAGAAATCAAAAAAAAAAAATGCGACAGCTTCTTCTCTATGGGCTGCACTGAAAGAAATAGGTACATTTTGGTAATCATGTTAAGGTTAACACTTATAAAGAGTCCTTGCGTTCTTGCTATATCTTAAGAAGATAAGAATATAAATAAAAAAGTTTTTATGGAATTTTTTTAACAATAACTGAAATAAATTTTAATCGCTTGCTGCTCCTAAAAGAAGTATCGTATCAAAGTAACAATCGGTATTTTAAATCATGTTTTTTCCAAGTGTACATTTGTAGCCCCTTGCTTGATGGTGTATGTGTAATAGCCACAAAAGTTCATTGGGAAAGTGCAACCTGAACCTGCTGGGAAACAAGACCGCAATTGATTGATAAAGAAAACCCCATTTAAATGGCATAAACAACGATCGTCTGTTTCACTCAGCGGAAAGCAAATGCAGCTCATTTAAAGAAAAAGAGGCAATTTAATTGATGAAAACGCCAAGAATTCAATGGAAGAACGTGCCCGCAGTTACAGTGGGTGCCATCGGCGAATTACCATTTCAAAAAGGCCCCCCAATTGGGGTTGCTTGTTTCGTGAGAGAGACAGGGAGCGGAGAACAAGAGGAAGCGAACCCCCACAGCTGTTATCAATTGCACTCCAATAAGATCGCTGCACACGTTTGGTCCCCATTTGGATGTGCAGTGTGTCGGGTTCTTTGATCGAAATTCGCGTCCAACGTGCGTGAATCGAACTTTAGGGGCCCCTAATCTGTATAGGCTTCGATTGCTTGTTTTGATTAGTTCGAACGTTTGGCTGCGGCTCCCCTTCGTGTGTATTCGTCAATAAGTGGCGATGACATCACCGACGTCCCACTCTCTTCGGCTCGCATTCTCCACATCGCATCTCGATCTCTCCGCTATGTGCACTCTCTCATGGAGCGATCTCTCTTGGCATCCAACACCTTTTGGCGTGTATTTGTGAGCTTGCAGGCACAGTGGGCGTGGGATTATTAAATACCCGCTGGCAGTTCTATTTATAATGCTCTTCTTTCACTTTCGCAAGAGTTCTGGATCTGGTTGGTACAGTTGTTGGTGCCAGCCAAAAAGCAATATTTTAATTGTGTGAAATATATTGAAAACAAGTAATATATTTATTTTCTTTTTTATAATTGCAAATTCTGGAACTCTTTTTTCTATCGTAAAATCGAAAAAGGCCAAATGTTGCTCATACGCACTGTTGCCAAAAAATTACTCATACGTCACGTTGGTCCCACATACAAAGCTATTAGAAGCTTATAATTAAATATTTATACTTATGAGATGGATTTACTAGGGCCTAGCCCACTGTGCCCACTCATGGCGAACCAGAAACAGACTTGAGGAGGTTGACTCGCCGTTTGTTGGCCAACAAAGCCGTGAGCGAGAGCGAGAGCGGGAGTCCGTCCACGCGAGAGAGAGAGAGCGGAACGCCAACGCCGACTCTACGGTTTGAGTTGTATCTTCTCGACCTTTTTTTTGAATCAGTCTTTTGGAATTCGCGAAACAATGCGGTCGCCGTACGAAGAAAGCGCTGCTGCCGCCGACCACAAATACCAATACCAATACACCGCGGCCAATAATAACAATAATTACTATAAAAACTATAATGTGAATGGCAATGGGCAGGCGAATGGAAATGGGAATATAAGTGGAATTGGTAATGGAAATGGAATTGGTAACGTCAATGGCAATGGAAATGGAAATGGAATACCTTATCACGCGCGCGAGAACTCGCTGCCATTTAGCTATGGCATAGCCAAAACTTCGACCCCGCTGCGCAAAACTCCGACACCGACGCGAGTGGATAGTTTTCTAGACTTTGATTTCGGGCCAGCGAATACGAATACGAATACGAATGTGAGTGTGAATAGTTCTAGCAATAATGGCGGTACTAGCGATATGATAAAGCCACCAACGCGGCTAACGAGCCCTTTGCTAGTGCGCAAAACGCTGGGCAATGGCGTTAGTCCCACCAGTTCGACCAATACAAACACCATAGCCAATACATACCACTACAGGTCGAGCAGCGCAACGCCGACGCCGGTGAGAGATAATTTCGAGCAGCTGCTGCGGGAGCGACGCGAAAAGGTCTACAATGAATATAGGAATCTGGACAGGGAGTCGTCGGGGGAGCGGGCCAGGGTGGCACCCGCTCCGCCCCAGAGGCAATACTATCCGAGCGATGGCTACGGAAATGGGTTGAAGAACGATAGTAATGGATCCATATACCGGAAGAGTCCATCATCGAATGGGAAATCTACGAAATACAATTACGATTTTGAGTTCAATCTGAACCTAGATGATGTTAGGCCGGAACCCACACGGTATACGACGAGGAATATTCAGTTTGAGGATTTGCGGCTGGATCAGGATGTGCCAGATGGCGTGGTCAATCGGCGGACCATGGAACGCAATTATCACACAATTAACAGCTTGGAAGCGACCCACAAACGCCAGCAGTTGGAGCCGTTGGAGCAACTGGGCGCCGTTTATGGCCAGAACCACATGGAGGAGACACTCACGCGCACTCGTCGCGATCTCTCCGCATCCACATCGACATCCAAGTCCACCTCGCCATTACCAGCAATAGGAGCACCAGCAATAGCAGCTGCACCATCACCAGCACCAGCTTCGCCCATTTATGCCACCAGTACGAAGAGAGTGAGCAACCCAAATACCAATGGCCAACAGCAGATGACGCCTAGTCCCACCAGCAGGCCAGAAACGCCCGCCTTTCCGGTCACGCCGCGCACGCCTTTTGGGGCATCATCATCATCACCTGCGTCTCTGACGCCGACGACCCAATTGCCCCCGGAGTCCATCTACCAAACAGGGCCACGTCGTGGCATACCGCCAGCTCTGCAGCCACTCGAGGTGTCAGCTGATTCCGTGCAATTCGCCCGGAGTTCATCCCAGTTCTGGTACAAACCAAATCTCACGCGCGAAGATGCCATCGCTCTGCTGGCCGCCGCCCAGCCAGGCACGTTCCTGGTCAGGGACTCCACCACGTACAAGGACTCCTACGGCCTGGTGGTGAGGGTGGCCCAACCGCCCGCCGGTTCGCAGGAGCTGGTGCGTCACTTCCTCATCGAGCCCACGAAGGGCGGAGTGCATCTGAAGGGCTGCGAGGACGAGCCAGTGTTCACTTCCCTGTCCGCCCTCGTCTTCGAGCATTCCATTAGCCAGCTGGCGTTGCCGTGCCTTCTGCGCCTGCCCGATAGGGATATAGTGCCACCGGTGCGGGCCACTACACCCGCCCAGCAGCATCTTCTTGCGCACGGGGCGGCCACCAATGTGCTGTGGCTCTACTCCTGCGACACGGAATCGCTGACCGGCAACGAGGCCATCCGCAAGGCCATCCGTCTGATGTATGGCCTGCGACCCCTGCCGCAGCCCACGGAGGTGCACTTCAAGGTCTCCTCGCAGGGCATCACGCTCACGGACAACACACGTAAGAAGTTCTTCCGGAAGCACTACACGGCGGATGTTATCTCGCACTGCGCCATCGATCCGGAGAACCGGATGTGGAGCAGCGAGGGCGAGAGCGACAAGAAGACCATCTTCGCCTTCGTGGCCAGGAGGTCGCACAGTTCCACGGACAACCAGTGCCATGTGTTCTGCGACCTGTCCGTCAGCCAGCCGGCGGCGGCGATTGTTTCGTTCGCCAATCGAACGCTGCCCACCGAAAAGCTGCGCAACTACGTCCTGTAGGAGGGAGGGGGCGTGGCACAGGTCAACAGGTCAGCAGGCTGGATTCCACATCCAACCGGAGTGGAGTGGCGCACAAGCAGGTGAGCCGCATGATGGGTGCAGTTTTGTTATGGGTCTAAAATGAGCGTTTTTGGGTGCGGTTCGGCCTTGGGCGGCGAAATTGCCAATTACAGTAATCCTTCGTCAGGGTGACCTTAGTCGCGAAATTCCAAACTAACTAAAGTCCCTAATTGTTTAACTCCATCTGGAAAAGGTTTTCTAATACAATTTCTTTGTTCAGTGAAAACAGTATCTTTAGTATCCAAAAAGTACTTAAGTTGTGCCAACCACTATATATTCATTTTTCTAAAGGACAATCTGTATTCGCTGTAAATTTTAAAAAGTACTTTCTAGAAACGATTTGCTTTCGGCATTTGTTTGTTTTAAGTATTTGTATTTGTCTGAAACAAATTGTTTTTCCGTGGTTTGGTTGAGACATTTTTATTTTTAGAGACTTTCCCTTGTTGTTTGTTTCAAAATAGACATTAGTTGTGCGGAACTACAACTTTGGCTATATCTCACTGCCCTTCCTCGAATTTGTTAACTCAACGCAATGTCCAGAGAAATTTTCAATATTTGTCACTGTATCATCGTTCTGCGCTACAAATGGGAAACCTATTAAAAACGCTTCAGTTTCTGGTGCCCTTCCGTTTGCCTGGGCTCGTCTTCAAATTGTTTACCTTACATAATGCCCTGGCTGTTTGTTTGTTTGCTTAGCGGTTTCCATATACTGCCGAGCACATTATCTAGATATATCCCCTTATATACATACATATATACAAACGAATCCACGAGCGCCATATAGAAGCATTTGGCTAACATTTCTGGCTACACGTTTTTTGCAACGGAAGTTTCTGTCATGAGTCAGTTGCCTATAAATGATTGAGTTTCGAATTTAGAATCGAACAGCCCAACCGACACATCCATTCCCATCCACATCCATTGGGAAGTGGCCAAAGTCTGGAGTAGAGGACCGCACCTATGTATACAGTGGCACCCCAGCCCCATTTGGCATTTCTTTCGATTTGATTAATTCCCCCCGCTCCGTTCACGGTCATGTGCAGAGGTCGCCCGATAAGGCCGGATCGCTTAACTGTGCATTGCCATGCTACGGAGGCAACTTTTCATTAGTTGACAGCATATATTCGCTATCAGGCCGCCAGGTGATCCACAATGCTATAATAATAATAGAGCTCAACATTTCGCTATAAATTGTGGTGCCTATAAAAAGATCTGCCCACAGACGTTATAGAGTTTATAGTTATTGCTGTGCTGCTCTGTCCTGTTCTGTTCTGCTCTGTTGTTTATAAAGATACATATTTTGGAATCACTTGATAAGAGTGAAGAGACTAGTTGTTGATCTTGCTGGGAATAATTCTCCATCGATTTACGTTCGATTCCACCTTGAATTTTTTCGGAATTTTTCACTTGAGCCATAAAGCGGAATATGCAAATAAACAGACGGCAATAGAAATCGGTTTAGGTTCTCTATATAGCGCAAAAGTTGAAATAAATTCAGGCGAACCGGCGGGCGTCAATTGCGCATTTTATAAAAACCGCATGCCGAACACACAAAACTTTATTCCAGGCACGTCTGGGTATATTTTTTTTCAATTTCCAATTACACTGCCGACGTTCGGAGAAAAGTTACTGTAAATAAAAGCGATGGTCTAAAAATAATATAGATTTAATATTTAAAAGAGCACCCACCCACCTTTTCCTCAGACCCCCATTGTTTGCTCGATCGAATGATCTATTTGATCCGCAATTAAGCAATTATCCATCAGCATGTTCAATATAGATACATAGATACGAATGGGCGGGTTGGAATTTACGACCGTGTTGCTGAGATTTAAAGCGGATTTCTTCTTTCATCTCTTGCAGGCCAGGGGAACCAGTGGGTTATGCGGAGGAGGAGCCCAGCGCTGCAAGATGGATGTACTAACTAATCACTTTACGAAATTGTGTCTTGCGATACAATGAGCTTAACTGCGAATATGTTAACAGGAATGATGTCAGCCGTAGTTTATTTAGACACGCACACACTCTGAAGTCGGCGATATTTATGGCCAAGCTAAAACATATGTATGTACACATGTGTACTATCAACTTGAATTTACTAAACGCACAGTGGGGCAAGAGGAAGCCCGAGTTTGATAAGATTGGTAGCTATTGGAAATGCCGATTCATATTTGCTTATATGCCCAAGGTATAAACATAGCCATGAAGATTGTATTAAGATTTTTGGAATTTCCATGCGGCATTTCAAGGAATTTCGTACCACTGTGCTGGGGGCGAAGGGAAGCTGATTACCGAAAGTTAACTGTTTATTGGCAAAAAACAGTATGGATGTGTATATATATTGGCGAGTTGTGTGTTTTTTTATAGGGTGCGCTTGTCAGACAAACGGAATTAAACTAATCTACCACATAATTTGAAACCGATTAATTTTAGTTTGGAAAGTTGTTAAATATAACCCAAAACCCCAAAAGTACAAGCTAACCCAGAGAGCTTGTTCCCTAAGTTATACCAGTACCATCTATATAAATAAATATGTATGTATATGCTTAAGCACTACTAATGCAGTCAATATAAATAAAGTGCAATGTTGTTAAACAGATGAGAAACCCATCTATTAATCTAACTCCCTACACAGACTTGCGAAAAGCTCAGCACCCAGCAGCTGTTAATAAATCGTTATCTAACTAAAAATACAGAGACTGCGTTCTAGTTTTCAGGGCTGTTAATTTCATATACCAACAGACATGTGTGTTTGTTGGGTCGGTTGCTTTTGTTGAACAATTAATGGCTTCTGTACCCACGGGCAATGGCAATATACGATATGCATTTGTATGAACACAACAATTGTTTAGTAATTTAATCTTATCGTTTGCCAGCCATTTGACGCGATCTCTATGGTCAGCTAACCGTAGGAAGTGTAAAGTACTTTTTCGTACTGCTCCAGTCAGTCACCCTTGCCTCAATTGGATTCGCCTGTTCCCGGCTCCAAAAGATTTAAGACACAAGTAGTCTCTTGCCTAATGGACGAGTCCAATATGTGATTGTATAAATTTGAAAAGGCAGCCCACAGTCAAGTGTGCCAAGTGAAATGAAAACGCGTCCGTCGACTCGACCTTGAGATCAATTTGTGGCGGCATGACGTCATCGCCTTTCGATGGCAACACAGCGACAGCTGCCCCACGAATCTTAAAACATTTCTTACAGAAATTTACAAATTAAATTTTAGGCTAATGCTCCCCAGCGATCTGTGCACCCACATTTTAATGATTTTGATTTCAGCATTTCATTTCATTTCATTTCTTGTTCTTGTTCTATTTTCAACGACCTGCTAATTTCCTATATGTATTTGCCTTGTCAGGCGCCCCAAAGAGACCGAAACCAGTTTGTCATGTTCTTTGCCTAAATTCGATAATTAATTGAATGCCGGAGAAACGAGAGTCGCTGAAAACGGCGACAAACTCCGGTTGCAGCATGAGCTCAACGATGTCGCCTTATCCAGACCAGATGCCCGGTGACGAAAGCAATATCCATCGAGATTCCAAGCGAGACGCAGTGCAGGTTTTGTATCTTACATTTAATACATTTGGATTTGGTTGTGTGTACAAAAGTGAACATAAAATCAACGTTCGGTGTGTTGTTTTTAGATATCTACATAGCTACATACAATATCGTTCGTTTACATCATATTCAGTTAAACATAATAAATACACTTTAATAATATATACTCGCATACGTATATATAACAAATAATACATCCAGATTTTGCAGACCCGCATTCCGGACCTCCCGCAGGCAGATTCAACATTTCGCGTGAAAAACAGAATTTTGAGTGTACAAAAATACATAATAGGTCCCATGCTCGATTTCGTTTGGGTATCAATTGCTGGAATGCGAATTGATACAATTTTGATTTTCCTCAATCTTGTCATGCTGCAATCTGTGGAAATGTTGAGGTTTGTCAATTTCATTCCGCATCGTGTCGTCCAAATCGAAATCAAGCAAGGGGGTTATAATAAAAAGCTCAGAGAAAACAATGCAGGCTCCTCTATTCCTGTGCCTAATTAAATATGGTTTGGGTGTATATGTGGTTGTCTCATATTTAAGATTAGTTACAAAAATTTCTCTAGTTTTTCACGAGCCTATTGCCATATTGCCATTTTTCGTTCCCATTTGCCGTCTATTGAGTGGGGAGTAACTAATTTGACTTCGCCGAGTACGGACTGGTGGAACCGACCGACGGAGGCGTGGGTGTAGCTCCACTGCGAATGCCATCGCCTTCGCAGACATATTTTCCTGAAAAGTGAACAAGAGTTACGGTGCTGTTTATATAAAACGTATTTTCAAACGCACCAGAAACGAAGCGCCGCTTGACCAGCGACAAACGATATCCACTGCCCTGGAGCTCGAACTCGATGCCCGAAAGTGTGGTGCCCTCGCAGTTAAACTGGGTGGCCAGGAGTGCCGGTGTAGAAGGACCATCGTTGAGCTCCAAGCGTGCCCGCAGAGTTCCCACTCCGCCGTCTTGTGAGTTCTGCGAGATGTCCGTAAAGTTCCACACCAAACGATTCGATTCTCCTAGCCTATATGCAATAAATACAATCGGTAATTATTTAAACAAAACCCAATATATTATTTTAAGAAATTGTATTCCTATTTACTTACCAGGCAGAATGCGGCTTCGACTGCACATTGCGTACAGATCCATTGACGGGCACCGAGAGCGTGACATTTAGAAGGGGCGAGGCACTGGCCATGGCGTGGTTATTGTACTTGTAGTCCACTTTGAGGGCCGTGTAGCTGGACTCACACTTCCAGTAGCTGACAAGTTGGAAGGGACACGAGCTGGCTCCCGGCTTGGTCCGCACCTGATACTTGAGTATGTCCACGTTGAAGTAGGAGGCTGTCGGGTTATTCTCCGCCTGCCTTCGGAGCAGGGCCGTTAAAGCACCCATATTAAACTCCAACATCGTGCTCACAGAACTCGACTGCTGGCGGTCTCTGCAAATAATCCGACCAAGATTATTATATTTCTACAATTATCATTACAAAACCTACATTTGCACTAGTTTTCCGTTGGGCACCAGGTTCTCCAGATTCTGAACGTGCTTAATGCGAAAACCCAGCTTGGCTGGATTTGGATTATTGGCTAAAAGGCCGGCAATGCCAGCTGGGAATGATAGCATCATATCACCGGACACTTTCACCTGGCAGCGCGACTCATCGCTGCCCCGAAAATATGCGTGTATGATTTCGTGGAATGCCACTGCCAGCGGTATAGTGTCCGAAATACCAATTGTGAGTGGAGAGGGTCCTCGCGAGGAACCCACTCCCCCGATAGCCGTACGAAATTCCAGGCTGCCAATGCTCTCGGCTCGATTCATGGCCGTCACCGGAGCCGGCGACATTCTGCCGCGTCCCGGTGCTGTTCCTGTTGCCGCCGGTCCAATGGCAATCATATCAGACCGTCGTGATGGCGGACGTGGTATGGCTATGCTTCCACCTGTTGACGCTGACGTCGGTGTTGGTATTTGTCTTCCGGGCGGCTTTCCCAGCGTCGCCGATGAGGGCGCCGACATACTCATGTCACCCAGCTCCGAAAAGATATCGCCAAGATCTGCATAGCGACTGTTGGTCGTGGTGTTTGCGTTATTATTGTTGGACAGCGTGGGACTCTGCAGCGGGGCATATGGATGCACACTGGCCGTGGGAGTGGAGGCGTTCGATATTTCCGGCGACTGTTGACGCGACGCCGGAGCTCCTCTGGCTGCTTGCAATTGCTGACTGTGATGCTGTGTTGGAAATGGATTTGTATGTTTTAAACAAATTTATATAACATTCTAGTATGGGGAACTCACTGAAAATACTCCAGTTGGGGACAGCGAAATGTTCTCCACGGTGGCACGCAGCTCATCCACGCTGGCCGATATGGGCGCCTGGCCATTCTTCAAGGGCTTAATGCTGACATGGATCCGGCGCTCCTGCTTGTCATTGTCGGAGTCCGTATCCGAGTCGGAATAGAAACTGCCAGCTGTAATATTGGGCCATTTAAGTGGTGCGCCCAGAAATCATTCAAGTTAAGAGCTTACATTTATCCTGGCCCTCCTCCCACGCTATTTCCTTAGCAGGCTGTATGCTGAATCCCTCCTCATCAACCTCATAGCCTGTTCCAGTGCCACTTGCGGCGCCCGGAGCTGTGGTCGAAGCCGAATTGGTTAGGGCACCTGCATTGGGAAGGCTCCCACTGGCCACGGCGGCACCTCCGCTGCCGCCCATGCTACTTGCTCCTGCGGAATCCACGCTTCCTTGAGCTGAGGTCACCGACAGGGCGGCCAAGCCACCGCCTGCGCTACTGCCGCTGGAATTCTGCGTCTTCATGCTGCGCCCATGATCGTCATAGTCCAACAGCGTGTTGTTGCCTCGATCCAAACTAGAATATAAAATGAGAGCGGTTCCGGTTAAGATCAAGTAAGTAATTGAGGCATATAACCAATTTGTAGACCGACCTGGTGAGGCGTTCTTCCTGTATGTTCTCGGCGGCCTCATTGTCTTTCTTTTTCTTAGCCTTTTTGGTTTTTGTCTTGTCGCGACGACTGCGTAAAATGCCAGAGACTATCGGCGAAAGATGGGTTGTATTAATTATAGAAGGAAACCCGATATTCTTAAGTAAATAAGCAAGCTAATGGCTAATAGAGTACACAGGAAAAGAAGGTGACACCTCAACACATCAATGTACTTCAGTGTTGAGACTCCGGTGTTGGGAGTAACTTCTGTGTAATAGAACAGTTCATAGTTGAAACTTAAATGCATTGTCTTCCTCAGAACTCAAACACCGCCTTAAAGTGCTTCAATAACAATTAAATGTTAATCGGGTATGAGAGAGCAATAAGTTGAGCACACAGAAAAGCCTTTAAGTATACACATTATGGATAGGTACATGCAATTTTTCTTTTTTTGGGTGGAAATGCTGTACAGGTGTTTTAGTAGTTGGAGGGGTGGTGAAATGGGGCCAATCACTTTCATTGACATTCTTGATTCATTTACCCTGAGAGTTTGATGTGAATATATTTAAAAGTGACGTTGCACGTCTGGACGTTGTCGTTGTGGCGGTTGTTGCTGCTGCAGATGTTGCTGCCGTAGCTGATGCAGTCTGTTGCAGGTGCTCTTGCTCATTTAATGATTTCGATAGCTGCTGCTCGCTTGTCGTTGCGTTCAATTGCTTCTTCCCCGGCGCACTCGCCGCTGCAATTGCAGTGGCACTTGCGGTTGGAGTTAAGGCCTCTGCCGGTTGCTGTTGTGTCTGATCTAAAGTTTTGATTTCGATTAGTCGATTGGTGCATGGATGGGTGGATGATGGATGATTGGGATGAGGAGTGGTTGATGGATGCGATGGATGTAATTGATGTGATGGATGTATGTATGCAAAGCATGAATACGGAAATAAGACGGAGAAAAGCATATAGACAAGATTGCAGTTGTAAGTGCTATTAGTCAATGGCTTTATGGCATTTGTGTGTGCGTGTGGATGTGCAGTAGTTTATGTAAAGTCAGGACAATTGTCTTATTGATTGGCTGGTGTTTGAGTGTACAATTAAAGATCGCATTAAACTAATAAACGAAGATTTAAATTAAAAATAAATAAAATCCATACAATTATTTACAATTCTCATGGAAAACTATGGAAGACTATTTGCAAATGCTTTGTACTTACTCCATAAAACAGAATATGGAAAATATTACGAGAATTTTATGGAAGCAGTACTGAGCATTAGATCCCACAATTTAAAATATTCAATTTAAAAATTAAAAAAAAATAGTCAATTTAAGCGACATGAATAGGTACAATGTAGAGACGAAGATAAACTAGAATACATATAAAAGAACATATGAGGAAATATCTTACAGTAGAATAGTTAGAAATTAAAGATCAACTGATAGACCCCACAAGTACATACATAGAATAGACTTTAACCATACAGCGACGTAAACGAAAAATAATAAATAAAAACATAAACCAAATAAAATCAAAGAGAAAGAACCTTGATTGCTAGTATCCTCAGAATTAGGGGAATTTTTTGTGATATTTGTGGTGAGATTATTCGTGCCAGTTGTTGTTGTAGTTGTTGCTGTTGTGTTGTTGGTGGTGTTCAAGTTGTTGCTGTTGTTGCTTGCTGTTGTCGTGGTGGTGGTATTGTTGGTGCCACCACTTCCGGCCATACCGAAATTTCCGGCGCCTGCAGACGGTTGCTGTTTGGCAGTGGGCAAAAACCAGGATCGCAGACTCTTCACCGTGGATGTGGCTCCACCAGTCGGCTGCGATTGTATCCCAGCTGCATTTGCTCCCGCCAGCATGTCCGGCGACGTGGGACGCGGGGAGCCCATAGCTCCCAGTATCGGATCCTCGGCAAAAGGAATACTGCCGCTGGCTGCACTTCCGCTGCCCAGAGAGATTGCCGCCAAGGCATCTCCCCGCTGATCCATGGACACCGCACTGCCCGAGGCTGTCGCTGCTGCATTTCCAGCCCGCAGAGCAGCCTGAATGCTGGTGGCCGAATTTGAGTTTGACGCGCTGGCCGAGACCTGCGGCTGCTGGAGGCGAGAACCACTCGACAAGGCCACGTACTCCAGTTCAGGCATTTCTGCAATAGGAACCATAACAACTCCTTATTCGCTCGAAAGGTGTTACCAAAGATACGACGTGATATTGATTGCTAACATACCTGGCTTCTCCAAACCCGTGTATTTATTGAGCACAAACTGTTCCAGGAGTTTATCAACAGACATATCGACAAACTGCCTCTTGAAGTCAGAATGTACTTGACCCACCATATCGTGATTGTTCTGCAGCATTTCTAGATACGTGGACAGAAACTCCTTCATTTGACGAAGGTGAACCTCCTCAATCTCTTGAAAGCGCTACAATGGAAAATATTATTTAAATTATTTTCAACTTAATGCATTAAATGCAAGTCTTCCTACCTTGCAGGTCTGGGTCATGCGTCTCTCAAATTCGTTCTTAATGGGGTTATGCTTATCCAACAAGGCCTTGTACTCCTCCTGCAGTTTTTTCAGCTTGCCCTCCAGCTTCTCGGCGTCCTTGTGCGAGCCGTTGTCCTTGCGCAGCTTCTCCAGCTCCTGGACCTTGCTGGCGTACAGATCGCGCAACTTCTGCACTGCTACCGTCGACGTCTGGATGGCTTGGACACACTCAAGGGTCTGCGATTCCTCCTCCTTGACGGATTTGTGCTTCTTGTGCAGCTCGTCGGCATACTTGGCGACATCTTTGACCAGCTCGGTCAGCTTTTGCACCATCTGCAGGTGGAGCGTGGAAAGCTTCTCCGCTGATGTTCGCAGTATGGTCCAAACAGGTGCGAATGTGCTATTTAGCGTACCAGCCTTGTGGGCCAGCTTGGACATCATCTTCGAGTTCTGCTCCTCAATGTTAGACTTCTCGCGCAGAAACTCGGACAACTCCTTGCTGGCAATCAGGCCAAACTTCATGTTGTGGTACAAGACATCGTAGCCATTGTTCTTCTCCCCCTATTAATGAAATGAAACTATATAGTTAACCGATGGTCCAAATGTAGGATATTTGACTTACCCAAAAATAATCGTTGAAATCGACCGTCATTTTAGTTGTATTCTTAATATTTCGATCTCTAGGCTAGTTCAGCAGTTACTACTTATTTTCCCTTTCCACTCTAGATTAACATTAAAGGCTTTCTGGCGTTGTAATTGACTTCACTTCTTTAGGGGCCCCAGATTAGTAGTATGATCCTTACGATGCTACTGTCTGCCTGGGTTGGACTCCTCATCATCAGATTCAGCTCCGTCCTCAGCATGCATGGGCATTTGTTGCTGGCGAGTATCTTGCTTAGGCTTAGTGTTTTCTATGTAAATACTAGAAATTTCAATGAAATCAATTAATTTGAATTGCTATTATTTTTTTAAATAGAAAATGAAGCTCAAAGCTTCATAGGTAAACTGTGCACTGGATGACAAATAAATAAATGTACCCTTTTTTTGATTGGTTCTAAGTAGGTATTTATTAAATATTTGACAATCTTAAATCGTATAAAAAATTATAAATGTTGAATACAAATCGAGAGGGTGAGACAATTTTAATCTGCATTTAGCTTGGCCATTTCCGCATCAATTCGCTCATCCAAAGCTCTGGTCAGGATGGTACAACAGTCCTTGATGGCGTGGTAGATGATATTCTTGATCTGAAGCTTGTCCTCGTGATTTGTGTGGGAGTGCGAGAGCCTTCTAAACTCGTGAGTTAGATGATAGCAGTGCGTGATGTTTTCCGGCGAGACAAAATCCTCAGCCACCTTGATGCAGTTGTGAAGATTCTGGACTTGATGAGGGGCGCCAGCTGGAATAAAGACAGCGTCGCCCAAGCATTGGACAATCGGATGTCCCTCCACGCCATACTCTTTGAATAAACGGGCACGCAACTTGTCGTCCAAGTACCAATTCTGATCGTGAATAGGATCGTGATCCGGCTCCAGGCGGAAACCCTTCTCCAGGGTCACGCGGTTAAGTAAGTCCCTTATTTTGTCCGCATCTCGAGCCGGAAATATGTGCCATAGGGCTCCGGGCAATACATCTGGCGATTGGCAACGAGCTCTAGTGATGTAATCGCATCCGCCCAGAGCTATGGCTTTCTGCGTGGCCGCCATGTGAGGTTTAGTGTCCCCGTCCTGGGGTATTCCCACATAAACCATTATGTTGACTGCATCCGAGATGTCCAAGTGAAGATTGGTTGTCCCCTTGTCTGGGTGCAATGCAGAGCCGTAAGCGTTGTACATTTTGGGTCCTAAATCTGGTGGGACAAACATCTTGGGCAAGCAGCTAGCAATGTTGAGGTTTCCCGTGCGAAGAGTGTACTCCGGCATGGGCAGTCCCTTCATCAAATCAGCAAACCTGGTGGGTAGTATTTCGGCAAAATCATCGCCCGGCGGCCAATCCTTAAGCTTCAGGAGCATGGGCTTGCCATTGGCATCTAGCAGACGCTTGCTCATACACTGAAATCCCTCCCAAAAGTGTCGCATCGGCTGATTGGGCACCAGATTTCCATTCAGGCAATTAATAAGATCGTTGGGCTTGTCGCCAAAGTCCCGGCAAAAGGCTTGTGGATGCCATAGGTCTAAGTTCAAAGAGCGTGCCACCTCCGAAATCATCACTGGCTGGCCGCATTTCCAAACCTCCTGGTACAGAACTCGATTATCCGGATGCATGGCATCAGTGAGTCTAAGCAGTTTGCCATCGCAGAGCCACTCGTGAGGAACTCCTGGAGCCAACTGAGTGGAGTGCGCCAAAGTCATGGCCCTTGGTGGCAGGAACCTTCTCAAACCAGCCAATCCCTTCCTAAGGAAATTAATGTGCTTAAAATTGTCAAACGCCGTTGTTATGGGGTCTTTTCCCAAGGTTTCCTTGGTCCACACCCGTCCTGGGACATAATCTATACCTCTCTCTCTGGCGAACTCCAGCTTCTTGGCGTGCAGTTGATCGAGGCGCTGTTGCTGGTGTACCTTCTGCTCGGAGGCCAGCGAAGAGTAGCTGGTGTGCTGTTTTAACTGCGACTCTTTAATCATATCCTGGATCAGCTCGTTTAGTTGTGCATCCTCTACCGCCTGCTTGCTCAGAAGACAGCCGCAGACCTGTGGCACCTGCCACAACGTACGCACCTCGTGCAACAACCTGCCCAAGACGTTTAGGGCATCTCCGGCTATGATCTGTGTTAGCATCAGCTCGGTAAGGGCGTGCTCCTGTAGGCCACTGGGATCGCTGCAGAGCAGCCAGTGGTACTCATCGCATCCCTTTTGGGCAGCGTTCTCCGCACGGCGCAGTCGGAGTCCTTCCTTGCGATCTTTGAAGCAGTCCAGACACACTCCAAAGCCGCACTTGCGGCAAGTCCAATGGTAGTTGAACAGCGTGGTGTCACACACATCGCAAATCTCTCGTGTGCCTTTTACGGCCTTCTTCCAGGCAATGGTTCCGTCCGGATTCTGATGCAACCTCAAAGCCTCTGCTTCCTGGCGCCACAAATAGCAGAACTGGTCGCCGGCATGCAGCAGGATGTACCTGCAAACCTGTATATCCATGTAACCGCTGGTCGGGGCTGTGTTTTTATCCGGCTGCCAAATAGCGATGTCCTCCGGTGAGGGCTCACTGTATGGATTTGGAAAGCCAACCACGCCCAGCTCTCCGTTCTCATTGAACTGAAGACGTCGGAACTCATAGAACCGGCAGTACACATCGCTAACTACACTGGATTCACCCTCCTTCGTAGTTAAATTTCTTCTTCGGCACTCCCGACACTTGGGAATCGGTGAGGATCCTGCCGCTGGCTGTGTCTGCTGCAGCTTAAAGCAGGGCAAATCCTGCAGGAATATCGAGCCACTGGTCCGGAACTCATCATGCCGCTGCTGCTCCTCCTCGGTCAGCGGAGGCACTTGGCCAGGGCTCTCTTCTTCCAGCTGCAGTGGCTGTTCCGCTCTTAAAGTTGCATTCTCCACTTCCCGGCAAGCTCTCTTTGTGGGCGACGAGTCATTGGATATGTGTATCTCGATGATAGATTTCGGCTCGGAGCGAGAGGAAATTGATGCGGCCGAGCATATAGTTCGTTTGCGGCTCGTTCTTGAGCCGACCAGTGCTGCCAATTCTTTTTGCGACATTTTAGCTCCTCGGTCTTCGGAAACGAGAAAAGAGGGAGAAAAGAATGATCGTGGTTTGAGGTTGTTTTTTGTAGACTCTTCAACTGGCACCCTGGTAATGCTTCCCATGAGGAGGTGGCTGCTGCTCCGTGCTCCATGCTCTTTCTGCATTGTGATTCAATAACATTGCGCCTCGAGTCACGTTCTTCTGTTCGCGTTTGGCTGGATTTCGCGCATCTTGCACACGATTACAACACGCCCGATGTTGCAACATTGCCGGTAATGTGGCGAACAACTTTCGTTGGCTTTCTTCTTCAATGCACACGCACATCCTAATGAATAGAGCAGAGCTTCAAGAGAATACAGCACAACTACTCACTGCCTCCACATTACCAGGCACACAGAAAACGCTTAAAACTACGATACATTAGCTTACACTAGACTAAAGAACTGGGAAATTAGATAGATAAGATTTCAGCATTTAAATTGACACCGTGATAATTCCTTAAGTTTGTGTAAGTTTGGTGTAGAAATCCAGCATTGGCAAGCAAATTATCGATTCTTTAATTTTATCTTGAGGCTCATTTTTGTTTGCGTGGGTTCAGCACTGGTTGTGTTTGTAAATAAACGATAACTAAGTTTCTTTATCAGTGTATGTGAATGTGTTTGCCTAGTAGATCACGAGGAAGCAATACATTTCGGAACTTTAAATATTATTGAGTTCCTCTTCAAATATCACGTCTACGACATTATGTGCCAATTATATTAGAGTGAGTTGCCAAAGTTACAGTTGTATATCTTGGATGGGTGGAACCAAAATAAAAAACTTATACCTCTAACACATTATATATTAGGAACAAATAGAGCTGGTGATATTTTATATACATTTTTTTTTTGAAAAATTTGAACATATGCCATTATGTGTTGACGAGTAAACACGGTACCAGATAAACACATTCCATACAAATAATCACATGTATATTCATATGTATTAATCATTATAGTGTATGGGCGTCGCAAACTAAAAAGATAAAGACCCTCTAAAACATCGCTAAGTGAGTTTGGACAACCGAATATTCAGCTATTTGTTGTTACTTTCATTAAGAACATGATAATCAATCGACTGGGAAATGAGAGGTTATCGCACGATATGGCGAGACATCCGGGGGATTCGGATTGGAGCTTACAGTGCCGTTAACAGGGGCAACAAGTGTCAGCAGAAGTCCAGCACAGCACACACCGGAGGAATATGCAGAGCCCGGATAATTAAGGCGACAACGATAAATTAACCCCTGTTCACAAAAAGCAGAAGCACTCACACACTCACACACACACGCATGGCGACACTACAAACAAACAGACTTGTTTGTATTTTTTTGGGCGTTCACCGTCATCGAGCAGAAAAGTTGTACGAAAAGTGGGAAAAGGGAAATGAGAATAGCACGAAAGGCCAAGCGAAGAAAACCCTACAAGTTACTCCGCAGCCCCCTCCTAGCGCCGACCCCTTAACAAATTGATCAATCAATTCACTCGCTGACCTTTTAATTCAATGATGTTCTGCAATTTATATAACGCTTGCTGAGAGCATCCAACAAACAATTAATATACCCACAGATACACTCTTGTTATTAACAATGCTGCCTGATAAGGCAGTCAGATAAATATTTATATACGCTACACCGCACTGCACAGCAATAGTACCAACAACTCTAAGCAGCTCGGCAACACTGTCCTATTACTACACCGTTCTAGATTTGTTTTTTTTTTTTTTTGTCATCCTGGCGTTACTCTTCAATGAATTTGTTTTTGCTTGCCCATTTGGAGGTGCAGATTGCTCGAATTCGCTGTGATAAATGCACAATTTACAGGCACTTGGCAGTGCAGGGAATGCACTTGCTGCAATTCAGAACCGCTGGCTTTGTTAAGTTTTATCAATTTAAATTTGTGTACTGAAACTCACAAACACCAGCACACACGCACACTGCCGCACAGGCACGCACACAGTGAAACGTCAAAGTTGGCGTTCCTTGGCATACAAATTGGATTGGATGGAACAGAGAAGCTGACATTGCAGCGCGTTTTTTTTCAGGGAGTGGCCACTTCACTTACATCTACTTATTGCATGTTGTGTAACCGCTTGAATTTAACTTCTGTAATACTTTCGCCCGTGTTAACTACAGTCGATTTGAAGCGAAAAATTCGATTTTTCATTAGCACTGAGTGAAGCGCAACTAGAGCTGGCCAACAAGTCGATGCTGTGGTGATACTATCGATTAATGGCAGTTGAAATGTATGGGAGCCCTGGATGGGAGTAGAACTCGGCTATCAGATTAGTACGCTCGCAATCAAATAAATCGATACTACAAATAATCGATTGTTGTTGCTCCAGCTGTTGTGTTCGGTCGGAAAAATGTCTTCGACGTTAATAAAATGCTTTAATTTGGCCAAAACTGTGGGAAATGCGACAGTCAAGAGCTTTCTGGCAGCCCCTAAGCAGCCATGGCAGGCCTGCAGGTGCGTTAAATTTTACAAACCCGACTTTCACACAGAACAACTGACAAAAACGCGCCTTTGTTTTTATGTAATATGTAGTGCGGCCGCCCTGCAGACGCCGCATGTTCAAATGCCCATGCAGCAGATGCACACTTCCCCAGTTCGCCGGGATCTGATGGAGTTCTTCGACGACAAGAAGAACTGGAGCGAGATCGAGGTGAAGGTGGGTCGCGCCTGGCGGACGGAGGAGCTGCGCATCAAGTCCAACAAGGAGCTGCACCAGCTGTGGTTCGTGCTCCTCAAGGAGCGCAACATGCTGCTGACCATGGAGCACGAGTGCAACGACAAAATGGAAGTCTTTCCTAGTCCAGAGCGTATCGATAAGGTGGGTAATACCTGATGGCAAAGATACTTTTCTAAATCTTCAGAATTGCAGGTGAAAATCTCCATGGAAAACCTCGAGACAGTGGTGAGGGAGCGAAACAAGGCGTATCACCTGCTGGAAACAGGCGAAACGGGTGAACGGCCTCAGAAGGCGGTGAAGAACGCATTCGGTCTGCAGGTCTCATACAAATCTTGCGAACACGCCCTGCCGTCGTTCATGAACCTAAAATGGATCAAATCCCGCAACATTGGCTTCGGTGGCAGAGCTGTGAACAGATTCCTCCTAAAGTACAGGGAGAAGCTCTACAACGCCAAACGCAAGGCCAAGAAGTATGTTACCTCTGAGAATTGGGAATGTTAATTAAAATCTTGTTTTCTTACAGCCGCTCCCGCAACGAAGTTATGATGATCCTGCGTCGCAACCCCAATTTCGACCTGGATGTGCTGCGTCGCCAGTTCCCCGATGTCAACGTGGACAAGCTGCGCAACGAGGACAAGATTCGTGGTCACTATGTGCCCAAAGTTGGCGTATGAGCTACCAAGCTGCAGTTATTTAGTTATTAAAACAACAAAGTACCATCCACATCTTTAATCTTCGTCAAACTTAATCTTAGTGCCCTGAAACGCAGCAATTTTCGGTTTAAACTTCTGTTTGGCTACCCAAGACGGATGCATGCCGTCGGTGGGCAAAGGAGCCGCAGTCGCAGCTGAATGATTGATATTTGGAGCAATAATTTCGGCCGCCTGGCCATCGTCGCCGAATGTAATCTTCTTGCCTCTGAAATCACCAATGATTGGTTTCTGCTGTTGCTTGGCCAGCCAGGAGGGATGACGATCATCAGTTGGCTTTCTCGCTTTGAACTCAGACTGTCTTTCTGGTTTTTCTCGATATGTGTTCGTCCGTCGCTCTTCGTTACGGAACTTTTTGACTGGCGGCGGACCCTGTTCCTCTTCAGCTTCGCTGTCATTGTCCCCGGAAAGAACCACGGCACTGGACAAGTAGGGCTGACCTGATTCCGTGATGAAAAAGGGATCAACGACATGTGTGGGACGATTATTGTCAGGCTGTGGTTCCTCTTCATCAATGCTTGGCTGCCTTTCTAAACGAGGCTTAGGCTTCTCCTCCCTGGCTGGCTTTTTCTCCAAAGGTTTTGGCTTAGACGCTTTCAGTCTGTCTTCTTGTTGGTGCATTTTTTCACAAGGTTGTGAGTTGTTTTCTTTAATTGTATTTAAAGACTCCTTTTTGTGATTGCGCTTGGTGTTCTCCGTCTTGATCTGCTCATCAAAAGCTGGAATTTTCTTTAGGGTTTTCTCTTTTTTATGTGTCTTTTCCTTTTTGACTTTGAGAGGTACTGATGGATTTTCGGTATTCACTGAAGTCTGGGGGGCCTCCTCGTCCTTTACTTGGCTGACTTCAAGAGTGGATGTTTCCGCAGCTGCTCCATTAGAATCTGCATCTACCACTTTGTTCTGCTCTAACCACTCCAATCTGTTTTTGGTTTGAGCCTTCTGCTCCTTCAGCTCCTTGCGTTTCTTCTTCCGCTCCTCAGTGCGTTCTATTTTGGCCCGTCGCTTGCTCGTCTCCAGGATCTCCTCCCGCCATTTGGCCTCTTTATCGGTGCTCAGCTTTAGGGTGTTCACAAACTTGTCCACCAATCCGTGCATCAATTTGTTTAGCCGCAGCATGGCAATGCCCAGTTCATCCGGTGTGGAGCGCTCGTTGGCAATTACCGCATTGGGATTTGTGCCCTCCTGGAGGAGCGATTGGCGCACCATGTCCATGCATTTTAGGGCCTTCAGCTGGGCCAGGCATTCTGTGTTCTTGCGTAAACGAATCTTTTCTTTTTCACTGTCCGGATTTTTGGTGAGAACATCTTTTGTCTTTCGCAGCTTCTGTACGACTTTGGCGATGGTCTGGGCGCGTGCCTTTTGAATAACCTTCTTGTTGGATATCACCTGCAAAAGTTCTTGTTAATTAAAACGCTATAATTTAAGATAAAATCGTTTATTTACCAAATTATTGAATTTTAATCTGTCCATGCTGTTTTAGTTACAGTGGTGGTTATAATAATAGACTTGGGTTTGTGTACGTGCTAAGAAACGGTGATGCCAACCCGACCAACTACAATAAAGAATTTTTGAAAGCGGGAATCATCCGTCTGTGTTCACAGAAAGCTGTATCGATCAAATCTTTTCCAATTGTTCTTAGTTCAAGCGAATTATATAAAGTCGGCTGAAGTGCATGCGCTGCTTAATATAAGATCCGAAATAGCAATCGCTCTCGCAGGTCCATCGATAGTGCCGGCCAGAATGTAGCCGTCGCTATCGATAGTGCCATCGGCTTGGTGCCAGCTCTAGTATCTTCACAGCTACGTACAGCCTAGATTTCATCTGCATTTCACATACGGATTTATTGTTTTCCTGCGCTGTTAATTGCAATTACCGCACGGCAATTAAAGTGGTGCCATCGAGGACTACCGCCTGTCGCACCGTTAGCCGCGAAACTGACGTGAAACGTGCCCAGCAACTGCGCCGCGCGCGAGAGCGAGAGAGGTGGAGCAGAGCAGTGACTGAGAGGAGCGGAAAAACAAGGAGGAGCTAGCTGAACAGGCAGCAACAAAGAAGGTCCGCAGCCCCGGCAGGCAAAAGAAAAATAAAGAAAAAGGCGAAAAACAACGCCGCCGAAGTAGCAAATACGCTTGGTTAACAACTCGGCTGTGAGGGAGATTAACTAATTTGCATGGAGCGAATGAGTTTTAATTTTAGTTTGAGTCATTGATCTCTTTTTCCCATTTTTTTTTTGTTGCCCGTCTGGCTGTGTGCATGCAGTGGTGCGTGCGTGTGTGTGTGAGTGAGCGCCTAGTCGCAGTGACTCAGTGACGTGCATTAATTCCTGCCTAATTATGCCTTTAATTTATTTTAATCAATCTTAATTAATAATTTACTCCACTTGCAGCCCATACACGCACACTCACCCACACAAACACACGCACACGCACACAAGCGTACGGAGAGAGAGACTGCATCTGCGGGCGCTCAACAAAATCGATCGCGAGAGAGAGACTGTGACTGTGACTGCGACTGCGACTACGGCAAATCGAAAACGGACGCCACAGCCAAATGACGGAATACAAACTGGTCGTCGTTGGAGCCGGAGGCGTGGGCAAGTCCGCGCTCACCATCCAGCTTATTCAGAACCATTTCGTGGACGAGTACGATCCCACAATCGAGGACTCCTACCGAAAGCAAGTGGTTATCGGTGAGTTATACTTAAATCTGGCATTGCAAAGGGTGCAGAGGTCTTAAGCCTCTAGACATTTCTGCGCTCTTTTGCTGTTTTGGTTTCCCGCTTGAGGAAATTTCGGGTAAAACATACAAAGAGTATGCCAGAAGAGGTCTTAAAGAGTCCCGATAATTCAAACGCATTCTACTCCCCTGTAGATGGAGAGACCTGCCTGCTGGACATCCTGGACACCGCCGGCCAAGAGGAGTACTCGGCAATGCGCGATCAGTATATGCGGACCGGAGAGGGCTTCCTGCTGGTCTTTGCCGTCAACAGTGCGAAGTCCTTCGAGGATATCGGCACCTACCGTGAGCAGATCAAGCGCGTAAAGGATGCCGAAGAGGTGCCCATGGTGCTGGTGGGCAACAAATGTGATCTGGCCTCGTGGAACGTTAACAACGAGCAGGCAAGAGAGGTGAGTACGGGCCTTTAGAGTTTCCAGCGAGCCTTCCATTCATTATGTTTCGGTTCTCAGGTGGCCAAACAGTACGGCATTCCATACATTGAGACATCCGCCAAGACGCGCATGGGCGTGGACGATGCATTTTACACACTGGTGCGCGAAATCCGCAAGGATAAGGACAACAAGGGGCGGAGGGGCCGAAAAATGAACAAGCCGAATCGTAGATTTAAATGTAAAATGCTCTAAACGGCCTCGCATTGGTTATTATTCACTTTTTATTTCTTCAAATTTCGCCTGTTTGTCTGTATGTGCGTCGGCGGATCGCCGATCGTCCCGGAATCGATAGTTTGTCCATCCTGGACACAATGCGAAAAACACACACATGTGGGAGCGTGTTGGTCGGTGCAATTGTCAGATAAAAGATGAGAAATTGTAATTAATTTAAGTAACTAGAGTTTTATGTACGTCGAAATGATTTTGTGAATGTGTGTGTTTTGTGTCGTTTGAAAGGCTGCGAGGCGCCCTTTTAAGAGTATTAACAATAACAAGCAAACAAAAACGAACGAAGCAAATCGAAAATGAAAATGAATATGTACCTCTACATAAAAACTATGAATACTGTTGTAACTGCCTTGGTTCAGCTGCTATATCCGTTTGTTTTCAACCAGCACTTAACTTGATTCTATGTTGTTTGTACTTTAACAGATACTCCGTGCTTAAAATCGAAACGCAATGTAAGCCAATATTGTGAATTTTAAGAGCCCTGTTATCTATTGGTTTTAACCCGACAGTCATACATAAATGCAATCTTTTTCCGCACACACGCATGAGCAGAATTCCATTAGTATTCATCATTAGGAACAAACAAGCAAAGGCCGATAAGCTCACAGCAATTTTCGCACAAACAAGCAAATTCGCTAGCCCCAAACTAGATTTATGTTCAGTTTAACACATATTTGTGGTGCTACGATGATGAAATTATAATCCGTATGAGTTCTTGAGATATGCCTTTCTTTCTAATTACCATACTGACAGATCAATCGGAGAGAAAACAAACAGCCAATTAAAATTACATTATATAGTTTGCTTTAAGCTTTTTATACATACATACATACATTTAATATTTAATTTTTTGTATTAATTTTTGCCATACAAAAAGAAACGAAATAAAACGATTGTGTGTACTATTTATGCAATATGGTTTTAGTTAGCTGGTCGTCAATTATTCCTCAGTATTTATTACGTAAAAGATAATATTTTTAATCAAAGTTTTGCTGACTTTGGGTCAAGCATGACTTGTTTAGCGAAATTAAAAATTACTCATGTTAAAACCAACTATTATGATTAAACTTGATTAATGCAGTATTGGGAATAAAAAAATTTTAATAATTTGAATTTTTGCATTGCGCGCGAAAATTGCAATATGCCTACATTTCGATAATTCGAAGAACAGTTTCGAAAAGCGGCGATATCTAGTCGATATAAATTAGCTCTTCGATTACAATAGGCAGTAGTCGGTGGATGTGCTATCAAAATGTCATTGTTGGGCTCATCGTATCACTGTCAGCTCTAACAAAAAATTCTGTGCGTTTTTCTATTGATCTCGGAAACTGTAGTTTGACAAAACGTTTTTTGCATAATTATAACTACGCCGGAAGCAGCAGACGAGATAAATAGCCAGTATTAAGAGCAAAGTTATCATCCAAAAGGTAAACTATCACGCAAACGTAGAAAAGAACATTTGGCAAAAAACGTCCATTGACGCGGTCGCCATTTTGTTTTCGCGGACGCCACTCCGAGTGTGTACTACTACAAATATAACAAAAACTACAAAACACATTGCGATTCCCTTGCAGTCGACAATGAGCATGGACGCTGGTAACTCCGTGGAGAACCGCGAAAAGGAGCGCGACCGTCGTGGACGCGGCGCACGTGGCTCCCGTTTCTCGGACGCTGATGGCAATGGAAACGCCGGTGGAAACCAGGGAGGCGGCGGAGGAGGCGGTGGTGGCAACAATGTTCGCGACCGGAGCCGCGAACGTCGCAATTGCCGCGTTTACATTTCGAACATTCCGTACGACTACCGTTGGCAGGATCTGAAGGATCTGTTTCGCCGCATCGTCGGCTCCATTGAGTACGTGCAGCTGTTCTTCGATGAGAGCGGCAAGGCACGCGGCTGTGGCATTGTGGAGTTCAAGGATCCGGAGAACGTACAGAAGGCCTTGGAGAAGATGAACCGCTATGAGGTGAATGGACGCGAGCTAGTGGTCAAGGAGGATCACGGCGAGCAGCGCGATCAGTACGGCCGCATAGTGCGAGATGGAGCCGGAGGCGGTGGTGGTGGTGGAGGTGGCGTTGGCGGAGGCAATGGAGGTGGCAACAATGGAGGAGGTGGCGGCGGTGGCCGTGACCACATGGATGACCGCGATCGTGGTTTCTCCAGGAGAGACGACGACAGATTGTGAGTACCCCCTTTATGCTAATATCCTATATGTGTACTTTTTCCGATGTTCTGGAGCAGGAAAGCAGAGTTCATGGCGCGCATAAATTATTCAATTTTTACAAACTTTCCAGCTGGCAGTGGTTACATTTAAATTTTATCAACCATTGCGGACTCTGCATTGAATCGAGTTTAGTTTGAGTTTTCATATATGTATGTAGGTCAGGAATAGATCGCAAGATATTGAATCCTAAAGTTGTTGTTTTCGTATTTGTGTATAGGATAGCAGTTATAACGAACGAACTGAATTTTTTATTTTAATGAATATCTATTGTCGTTTGTGCATTTAAGTGGCACCTGAATTTACATTCAGTTCAGGTTCCGTACTGTGAGTTAATCGAGGTTCCTTAAGGTTTTCGTATCAAATTGAACCATATATCTTTCAAACATATTTCTGATTGCTGATTTAATTAATAGAAAATGTTAATTAGGGGAACATGCCGAAAATTTCGTTAATTCGTAAGAAAATTAACTATTAATATTAGCTACGAGTTCTCAAAAATATAAATCGTACTTTTCATAACAGTTAGTAGTAATGCATTTAGGTATACATGCAGTTTGTGTTCATCTGATTACAACGAAATCTCCGAAGTTCGATTAATGATTATCAATGATTTTTTTCCGTTTCGATCTCAAGTCTATTATGTATTTTCAGTGTTGAAGTTGAAGGTTGATCACACCATTTATAGTCGGAAGTGTTTGATTTTTGGTACTGGCAGCTCAAATTTTCTTAAAAGATCAAGGATTGCTGGAATGTATTGCTTCGGAGATACTTTTTGGGCTGTTTTTGCGAAACAAAATCATTCGATATTCATGTATAAAAATATTTTCAGTAGCTGAAGAAAAGAAGCGTATGATACGATTTTAAACTGTAGGTATAATGTAAACGCGTCTGAATATCCTGCGACTCTCTTGGAATCCCACTTCTCGTAGCTGAAGCTTACTTGTGCCTTTTGTTATCTTTCTCTGGAAATCTGGCTTCTCTTTTTCTAGATCTGGGCGTAATAATTTTAACATGATGTCAAATGATTATAATAATTCGTCGAATTACAATTTGTATGGGCTTTCTGCTTCGTTTTTGGAGAGTCTTGGCATAAGTGGACCTTTGCATAATAAGGTTTTTGTTGCTAATGTGAGTATATTGTAATATAAAATCCCAATAATCCTATGTATAGTATTCTACTGGACCGGACCACACTACAAATATGCTGCGTTTTCTTTTTGCTTCGGGGTCTCTGCTTTGTATTTATAACCCGACTAGGTCACATCCTTCAGAGGATACTGTTTACTTGTTTTAATTCATCTAAGTCGACTCAATGTAAGAGAACTCTACGGTATCCTTTCCTTTTCGAAATATGTTCCTTTCCCTCTTCGAATTTACGTATAGAATCGGATGTGTTGATGTGTTTAAACGACTGGGTGGAACTACATGGACCAGGGAAAGACACTGATACCCGTTTCTACATCGCTAAACACTAAACTTATTTTAGTTGATAACAATACCACAGAATGGGCCCTAAGTATACTAGTTTCTCCTCAGAACGTTGACTTAAGCGGCAACAACAAATTGGGCTACGTAAAATCTTGTTTTCGAAAACATTTTGTTTCGGTTAAGTTGTTTAATCATAATTGGTAAGTCTGCAGTTGTACTGACTCCTGGAAGATTCCTGACTGTTTGTTGGTTGCAGTGTTTTGCCTCTTTCACACTTCTCACATTCGATTTTCCGCGAGACCATTTCATTTTCAAGGGTTATAAATATGAAGCAGTTACGGGTGTAGAAAAATTCGATGTCGACTCTTGTGCTATTCCGCTTGGTTTCTGGGCACGTGTGCTGGACTGATTCTTCTGAGATTCTCGCCTATTGCCAGCGTAGCTTTGCAGCATGGTTTTGTCACTTGTTGGACAGACAGCAGTTGGTATCAACATGGTCAACTTTTGAAACCATTTCAGTGGCTAAGCCATCTGATTGACACATTGCTAATTTCACTTTCTTCACACTCCCTGCAGCTGGACTACAAGGTGGACAACAAGAAGCTCAAGCAGGTCTTCAAGCTGGCCGGCAAGGTGCAGAGCGTAGACCTTTCGCTGGACAAGGAGGGCAACAGCCGCGGCTTTGCTGTGATCGAATACGACCATCCTGTGGAGGCTGTTCAGGCCATTTCCATGCTGGATCGTCAGATGCTTTTTGACCGTCGTATGACCGTGCGTCTGGACCGTATTCCGGATAAGAATGAAGGCATTAAGCTACCTGAGGGCCTGGGAGGTGTGGGCATCGGCCTGGGACCCAACGGCGAGCCACTAAGGGATGTGGCCCACAACCTGCCCAACGGTGGTCAGAGTCAGGGCCCGTTGCTTGGCAACGCTCAGCAAGGATCTCAGCTTGGATCGGTGGGTAGCCAACCCAACAGCAGCGCTGTTAGCAACGCCACCACGAACCTGCTAAATAACCTGACCGGCGTTATGTTTGGCAATCATGCGGCAGTGCAGCCATCGCCTGTGGCTCCGGTGCAAAAGCCTAGCCTGGGAAACAATTCCGGTACCGGCGGATTGAACTTAAACAACCTGAATCCCAGCCTTTTGGCTGCCGTGGTCGGCAATCTTGGTAACCAGGGAGGGAATTTAAGCAATCCCTTGCTGAGTTCGTCGCTGAGCAACCTGGGTCTCAATCTTGGCAACTCCGGCAATGATGACAGCCTGACGCCAAGCAATGTGGGTCTTTCAAACAACTACAGCAGCGGCGGTACCGGTGGTGGTAATAACTACAGCTCTGGCAACAACTACAGCGGCGGTGGCGGCTCCAGCAACTTGGGATACAATGCCTACAGCAGCTCTGGTGGAGTGGGCGGCGGCAACGGAGGAGTAGGTGTAGATGGCAACGACTACAACACGGGCAATCCTTTGGATGTCTATGGCGGCGGCAGCAACGTGGGCAACTCGAATGTTGGCTCTGGCAATGCTGTCGGTGGATCCCGAAAGTCGGACACGATTATTATTAAGAACGTTCCAATGAGCTGCACTTGGCAGACGCTGCGAGACAAGTTCCGTGAGATTGGGGACGTTAAGTTTGCGGAGATCCGCGGCAATGATGTGGGCGTTGTGCGTTTCTTTAAGGAACGCGATGCCGAACTAGCCATTGGTGAGTGACACTTAAAAAGAGATTTCTTCAATTTACTAAACTCCAATGTCTTTTTAGCGCTGATGGATGGCTCCCGCCTGGATGGGCGCAACATTAAAGTAACATACTTTTAAGTCAAGCAGTTAAGTTCCGAAATAATTATTCGTGTCTTGGCGCCAATTTACACTTCAAGCATGACCACATCCTCCGATGACCAATGAAATGAGCTGATTTTCCTTATTTCACTCGCTATACCGAAATTATTTTATCGAAACCCGCAAGGAGCTCCACATATTTGTATAACTTTTATATATATATTCGCATATTTATAGACGGACTAATATGATTATTGACGTTCCAAAAAAGAAGTCCCAATAAACCCAAGACGCAATTCAAATTATTTTTAAGTCATTGAATTAAACGAATTAAAATAATATAAACCCTGAATTTCGATGGTCATGTTATGGATGTGTTTATTGAATTTTCACTTAATTACTACAAGCATTGGTGGCTTTGGGGTTTGATACATGAAAGGTTTATCTTGCTTCTTCTGTAACAATTTACAATTTTTTTTGCTTGCTTAAATAATTAGATTTGATTTCGTTAATTTGCGGACGGGGTTGTTTTGAATCTTTCCAAGCGAGCGCGCGCTTTCTCTGACCAGGCGTCCTTCGATTCCGTTGTGATGGGCGTCGTGGCCGCTGCTGAGACTGCTGCTCCTCCAAATCGCTCCTTCCGTTTCTGGAGACGATCTTCGGCCTTTGAGTTTGGTGCTTTATCGGGCACCACGCATCCGAATCGTTCGGCACGTCTTTTGAGTGCCTCCTTTTGCTGCTCCTCCGTCTCCTTGTTGCCCTTGTTGGCCGTAATGGAGGCACTAGAGGATTTATTGATGGCTGCAGCAACTGCGGTTGCAGTGGTGGCCACAGCGGGTGCGGCGGTGGGTGTGATGCCAAACTTTTTGGCCCGCAGTTCCAATCGCTCTTGTGCAGTCAGCTGGGTAAGTTTCTTGTCTCCTGATGGCTTCTCGCCATCCGTCTTCGGTCCAACCACAATAGGCTTATGCTTCTTGATAGGAGTCTCCCCGGTGGAATCACTAGCAGCTGCAGCGGGCGCCTCGTTTTCCTTAGTCTGAGGTGTCCCCGTGCTGGCCAACGTGCCCGTGGACTGCTGGGAATTGTTTCGTTTCAACACTATTTTCTTGGCCGCCACAGCTGCCTCTGAACCCGTTGACGCTTTTTCTTCCGCCAGTAAATCCGGAATGGCCGCAGTTGTGGGCGTGCTAACCGGACTCTTCAAGAGCTCATCGTCGTTCTCGATGCCCAGCAGCTTGTGCTCATCCTCGTCGGTCAAGGACACATCGTCGTCGTCGATGGCATCCGCTATGGCAGAATCCTCCAGAGAAAGGTCCCCCTCCAACAATGCGGTCTGCAATCGGTCCTGCAGTTCAGTTTTATTTCCATTCACGGTTAGTCCACGAAGCTTCAGCTCGCGCTTCAAGTCCGCCACCTGGAAAATCAACATATACTTGAGATCATCTCTTAAGGTTAATCTTTAAACTTACCTTCATTTTAGTCACGTCGTTTTCAGGCATTTTCAGTTTTCGAAAAAAATTTACTCAAATCTTGTGAACACCCCGTACAGTTAGTGGTCAGACAATTACTGAGCACAGAAAAGTTATCGATTGCTTGTGTATGTGTGTCGTGATACGATTGTCTGCGAGTCATATTTAATGTTATTTTCTTCTAAATTACTTTGTAACTAAATTTTATTCAAAAAACAAAATGGTATCTCAAGAACTGTTAGCTTGAAAAAAGAGTAAAATGAAATATTAAAATCTTTTGGCAATGACGTGAACCAAATACGATATTATGGGAGCGAGTGAATACCGGTCGATTTGTTATATACAACAATTAATCGATAATCTTACATTTTTCGGATTCTTGTTCTGATAGTCCAGTGTCCAAATGAAAAACATAGAATAAATCTGATAAATCTAAATTTTCTGGAAATCTTAAAATGCCCAATTTTTATGTTATTGGATCAGCAACGTAAATCATATAAATCTATGTAGTAGGGATTGCTTTATTCAGGCGCGTTCCTTTAGAGCAGAATTTGTTTTTTTGTACATAGTTACCGCAACATGTTTCTTTTAAGACTTTGGTCTGAAAACCATTTTGCCTGTAGGCTAGCGGCCAATAGGGAATCGAGAGTATCAGATGTAGCCTTTCATATTTATTTTAGGATTCAGACTAGGAGCATAGTAGGCCTTTGCAGCCCAGCAGATTCTGAACACAGCTACAGGCGCTATGATTGGGGATCACTCATAGCTTTCCACGATTGCTATTGGATCTAGATATATTTGTTTTTGTCACTTCAGCTCTCACCCCCTTGATTCGCTGTTCCAGGCGCTTACACACGATAAGATATAATATATGAGTGCTGTTCAGAAATAGCAACCCGCAACTCCGCACACCCTTCGATCCGCACAGACCGGAAACGGGAAATGGAGACACTCTGCAACATTATCTGGTCTCGCCCTCAGCTATTCTTAGTCGCCCTTACTCCCTGCGAATTTGATTCCTTTCAGAATTTCACCCTGCGACCTTGGGAATCGTGCAATTTGGATCCCAGCTAGATTGAATCGCTCCTATACATAAGTGCTTCTTAGTGCGCCGCACCTGCTCATATGTCCTGGTACAATGCTCATTGTCAAGAGGCATCCAGAAGTATCTGTGGTGTTTGCTGTAGTGGCACACATGTTGCTCATGTGCTGCCACAAGAAGATATCCCTAATTGGCACTGCTGCACATTCATATTTGTGTATTAATAATTTCCCGACTCTTCTCTTTGCTGTGACCGCCCGCCCGACTTTTTGGGTCGACTTTTTGGCCTTTGTCACTTGACCTTTATTCCTTGTACGGCAGTGACTTGCCCAGTGCAGTGGTGATTCTAATTAATGTAATGCCCCATCAACGTGTCGGCTAATTGAACTCATGTTTGCCATTGCCACGTACTCGCAGTGAACGCAGTTTTTTCGTTCCTACCCGTTAGGCGGTTCTTTGGCTTAATTACCCCTACATTGGCCAGATACAAAGCCTTAGTTTGGAGGCACGCACTTGCGGAATGTCGTTGATTAATGGCTCATGCCAGATACTCCAGTTGCAGGGCGGGATATGACGCAACAGGATTTGGCACTCATATATAGCTTTAAAGTAGTGCTTAGCTATGTCAGTTAAATAATGATGTGTGTAGCTTTAGCTTATTACTTTGACTCACTTAGAAGTTGGATTTGATCGCTTAGTTCGTAGTATAGAGTGCGTAAGTAGATGTACGCAAATATATTTACGGTTTTTTTTGCTAAGAATGGAATTCTAAAATTAGAATTGACAAAGAAGAAACAGTTTAACTTATTTTGGATATCCGACGCTTTTTAAATCCCTATTGAAAAGTTTATGAAATATTACGTTCTCAATTGCGAAAAAAGCTAAGTTTGTACTTCAGTTGTTGGTCACCAAATCCCCAAGAAGCGACGCTTATCCAAACCATTGATAAGGAAACATTGTGGGCCAAGTGCTAAGAGAGAGCTGCACCAGCGCGCTCTCTTCGCTCGCTCTTCGCGTATCTGCGAGATACTCGAACTGCGAGGGCAGTTCACTTCAGTTGTTTGACGACATCGCGAGCGATCGGTTGTGGCTTTTCGCTTATCCGGTTTTACACTCCCGCCGCCGCCGCCGCCAGTTCGAGTAATCTCCTCCACACTGCGATCAAGTCGCACGTCATCGCCAGACGTGTTGTTCGATTGAGTATTGCAAATAGTACGAGTACGGATAAAAGTACGGGCACACAAGCCCCGTATCTATAAGTACGTGCCAGTGCAAAGCGACTACGCATCAGACCCCACTAAGTTCTTCCTCGCATGCAGACCCAGCTAGTTGGCCAACTGTGATACTCTTCGCAGAATGGACCTAACCACCCAGTGACCTTGCGATTTGGTGGGCGCACAGTGGCTCGGCGGCTAAAATAACAACATTTATCTTTTGGTGTAAACACTGTTTGCATAGAGCCCACAGAAGTGGTGAGAGCAAACTTCGTGATCGCTTCTTTATCACCTGAGTCACTTTGTATGGCGCTCACGTCACCGCCCCCACCAAACCCGCTTCGACTCGATCCGTCCACAGCTCTGGAATGCCAAGCAGTTTCAGAATACGATCCCAACTCTCTTGCTCCCAATCGCAATCGTTGTGCTGGGTGGGGGGCTCTCTTATTCTTTGGGGGACGGGGATCTTGCCAGGCGAGTTGATTCTCCCCCATAATGGGTTCGATACCATTTTTAGTTATCAAACAATTATATGGTTACACAGCCATTTAAAGGCCGTCGCAGGAAACAGAGTACGTGAATCGCCAGGTCCCAAATGCACACATCCAATACAATCCACAATGTCGCTAATCAATTCATTGCGACCTATGGCACAATAAACACTCCGCATTAACCTCAATTAATATAACTAATTGGCCGCGCGTGGCCATGCAATCTGTCCGGATCCATTTGATTCTGGACTCGCTCGTTCTTCTGTCCAGGTAACCAACCATGGGTTTTCGCCATGGTTCCACTTATCGCCGTCGCTCTTTCAAGTCCAATTCCCTATGTACGAGTATGTACACCGCAGTCGCCGACATCTATCTTATCTAATCAGTTATTAAATACGAAAACCCATGCGGGAAACCATAAAAATACATGCACATATACAATTCGTATATTTTTCGCAACACTAAGCAGAGCTGAATAAATGTTTTGTGTTCTGGTGTAGATGGTGTATAGGGGTCTATATAGAAATGTTCCTATATGGACGACTCCAAGTTCCAATTCGATCTGGTTTTGGGCGTGAAGATTAGTTTTACTGCAAGCTAATTTTAAACACTCTTCTGATAAAAGCAAAGGTTTCAGTTTGTTATATTATACTCCAGCTCGAAATGAGATCCTGCTTTCTCAGGAAACTCAAGTCATGTAATCTCAATTCTATAAAAGAATTTCCTACATATGTACATTCTACTGACGTCGTTTCTTATTCGTTGTTGCGGAATTATTTCATAAATTACACTTACAGTCCGGAACTCTTGCGATAGCCCACAATAGAGTCGGATGATCCGATCCATCCACACTTGTAAAAGTGTTCGCATAATTCACTTATTGACTAACCGACAGTTACAGTCCGCCTTTGTGTAACTTGGTTATTTATGGAGCGTCTGCAGTATGGGAGCCAAACTAAGAGTCCACATATTGAATGATGTATAGTATAATAAAGCCATACTAAAGAGGCTGCTGATAAGCTTTAAAGAGCTGCCTGAAAGCCGAGCTTTGAACTGGAGTGACCCAGCTGAATTGCATATATGAATTGAATATAGCCAGCTATAGTGCAGATGTGTCGCTTTGAGACCTATCCCCATCTTGGGAAATCATCGCCACCGAATGCAAAGAAAGAGGGAGTGTGAAATGTGGCAAGTCTTCCGAGATTCCGAGAACGACGACTTCGTAACTTGATATGGAAAGTTTACAAGAGGCCAAGCCTGCAGATAACAATGAACTGGAGTAAGATGTTCAGGGACTGCCGGGCATGGGCATGTTCATGTGCACTGCATGTTTCAAGGGAGTGCATTAAATGCACAGCAATTATGTTTAAATAATTTATTATGTGTATTAATTTCGAGTCGAGCTCGATACAGTTCCATTTTTCATTTTCATCTGCGGCCTGCCGCTTGATAAAGAGTTTCCGCTGTTTCCCGCACTGATAGAACCGCATAAGTTATGATGCAGCATTGTACAGGGTATCATGGGCCTATTGGCACCCACTTGGCGTGCCTGGAAAAGTTTCGAACGTTGCTCACACACCTGTTTTTTTATCCACAAGTTCATATCATGGAACTCAGGAAACTCATTCACGAGTTTGCTTCCAGCGCCTTGCTTAATCAGCTGGCTGTATAAATAGAAAAATTCGGTAGCATTGGAACTTAATTATTTGCACTTTTCTGTAGTCACTAAAACAGCAGCCAAAGCTGTTTGTTTATAATAATTTAAAACGCGTCCAAAGAGGCCAACCCAAAAGTGTGCTGTTTATTTAGTTTCGTTGTAGCTTTCTGGCCAAGTTTGTGTTTTTTTGCGCGGTGGCTACCTAATGGTCAATTGTTCGTTTGGATTTGTTTACTAATTTGGCAGCGAAAGCAAAAAGAAAAAAGAACACTTCTATTTGGGGATTCTGCTGCCATTTTGCTGGAGCGAACTCATGCGATTCAAATTTGGTAACGTCATTCACACAGAATAGGAATACAATTTGTTCAAAAGCTTGATCGCTTGGATACATTTTCACTATTTTAGGCAACCAGCCATGAAATACCGATTTGATCGGCAAAATGCTTTGCCATTCCTTAGGAAATGTTTGCAAAAACACATACAGCACATGGAAAATCAATAAAGAGTTCAGAAACTCAAAGAGAACAGCACTTAACCCCAACTTAGAGCCACTCGCATCATTGATGGCACTTAATTGTGCTGACCCAGGCATCAAAGTGCTCCCAGTCAAAGTTCAGCATCTGAAGATCGCGTGCCCAGAAAGCGTTTTATGTTCCCTACTCACGCATGTGCCCCATCTTGCAAGGCATTCCAGTTGTTGGCACAACGAATACAACGAACTTTCAGTGTATTTTAGTACACTCGATAGGTATAAGTGACTTGGTACTTTTCTCTAATCTACTCTTACGAGTACTTTGCGAGCATGGCTTATCTCTAATTTGTCATCTACTTTGTGCGAACTGATAGACTGATAGATATAAAATGTATTTGTTAGTTGACTTCTAACATAATAATTTGCTTGCTGATTTCAATCACTTTTATGAATAAGCTTTTGTACTTATAGGCGTAAACAAGTTAATTATTTATTTATGTGTATTATAGGGATCTTTGGCTGTGGTTTTGTGCTTTCTGTGGTCAGGAGTTGAAAAGTGCAGTGCCGTCGAACGGTATATGCTGATGAATGTCGCAACGCAACCGGTTTTTGATCTTTATTTTTTGAATAATTTGAGATGCAGCTTACGGATGAAATTTGGTGTGGGTAGGTGGCAAGCGTTTCCCTGCCCATAAGATGAGTCACCGACCAAAGTGTGGTCTAGCTCTTCTAATAAACGCTTTCAACTCACTCTGATTTGCAATTAAGTGAACAGAGTTCAGCTCGAGGCATCAACAAGTGTCCGCGATGAGTCATACCACAAACTGTGAATAATCCCTGGTATTCGCATGAGTTTTCTGCTTAAGCGGATACCCCAAGAATTCCCACTCACAATATGAATACGAATACAAATACGAATACAAATACGAATACAAATACGAATACAAATACGAATACAAATACGAATACAAATACGAATACAAATACGAATACGAATACAAATACGAATTTGAATACGAATACCTAACGGCATATCTTCTCATTTGTAAATCGGGCAAATGTCTTTTGATTTGGATTTTGTGCTGTTTTTTGGAGGCTGAGTAGGGAAATCTAGTCTACTCGTATGTTTTGGGTCAACTGAAAACCGTCGAAACCAGTTTTAATTAAAAAAAGAAAAATTTATGAAACAAATGCGGTTTTGTTAGTTTGTTTTTGTGCCTGGACAGATGGTGAAAGTCTTTCAATTTTGGACCGGCCTTTTTTTAATTGTTATGTAAGGCCGGGGGGACAGCCATAAAAGCACATTTATTTCCATTAGAGATTTCGCAGAATCAATTGCGCTTGATGAATTCCAGTCCACACAGTTGGCCCCTCGTAAAAGCTCAAATTGCCCAGACTTTTGTCGTTTTCAGTTTAACTGTCGATTAGATTACAAAGTTTTGAAGTTCATGTGCGATATGGCTTGTATCATCAACACGGCTAATTCAGGTGGACTGTTGGCTAAAAGTGTTGGCCAAACTAATACATACATACATACATATATGTATAATGCTTTCAAAATGTGGCATTTTCATTTCAATTTCGAAAAGAGAGAACGGATGAAAACGAAAATGATATTCCTGCATTTGTACTCAAATATAGTACTGAAATTGAGTGTAGATTAGTATGCACTTACTCAGCAATATTTCCAGCTAATGCTGCTGGAGCTCATGATACATTTTTATATTCTGGATGAGCAGTATTCCCATTTCTGCTGTATTCTGCAAGTATTGAAGAGTGAAGCCAGCTAGGGGCAAAGCCTGGAGATTTCCGGTTGCCTCGGGCGCGGGATGGATGAATGTGTGGGTGCGCCAAGATAAACATAGTGCGCCAACATCTGCCACCAAATGTTGCAATCCCGATGTGACGCCTCTATTTTGTCCTCTTTGCAGCACTTACCCAACAAAGGCGAGGAAACAACCGGGAATGACGACGAACATAACGAAGAGCCCGCGCCCGCTGAAAGTAACCATCGTGGGCGATGGCATGGTGGGCAAAACCTGCATGCTGATAACCTACACACGGAACGAGTTCCCCGAGGAGTACGTACCCACAGTGTTCGACAATCACGCCTGCAACATAAACGTAGACGATCGGGACTACAATCTGACCCTCTGGGATACGGCCGGGCAGGAGGATTACGAAAGGCTGCGTCCCCTTAGCTATCCAAATGTGAGTATGATTGCATTGGAAGGGGATGAGGGACTCCAAAAATATGATGCTTAACTTTAAACCTATTGCTTCCTAGACAAACTGTTTCCTGTTGTGCTATTCGATTAGTAGTAGGACCTCATTCGAAAACGTGAGGAGCAAGTGGTGGCCGGAGATCCGCCACTTCTCCGCCCACGTTCCCGTGGTTCTGGTGGGCACCAAACTGGACTTGCGCATTCCCAACTCGGAGAAGTTCGTGACCACACAGGTTAGTTATCACCCAAAGCGGCTAACCCAATTGTATACTAAGTGCGTGAGTTTTGTGCACTTCTTCCAGGAGGGAAAGCGACTTCGCAAGGAAATACACGCATCCAATTTGGTCGAGTGCTCCGCCAAGAAGAAGCAGAACCTGCAACAGGTCTTCGACGAGGCGGTTAGAGCCGTTGAAAGGAAACCAAAGACGTCGTCCAAGCAATCGTGCAAAATACTGTGAACTAAGTGTATGCCTAATTTTAAATATTGTTATTATGCGTAATGTATTATGTTACTAATTTGCCTGACTATTTGTGCTTTTGTTTTCGCAAAAAGAAAAAAAACTGTGTAGAAAATTTAACGTTAAGTTTGTATTTTTAAGTGCCACTTGTCGGTAAACCATATGTTTTGTATGCAACCAGGGCATTAATTGTAAAAAGATAAATAAAAAAGAGCACAAAATGAAAATTATATACACATATATAAATATTAAAAGATAAGGAATTGAATTTAAATCGGATATGGCCAGCAATTGTATATTCCAATAAAACCCTAGTCATTAAAATGGCGTCCCCTTCTTATTTAAAATCCAAAATTATATTTTCATTCTGCGATCCCGATTTAAAATTTGGCGCCAAATCCTACGTTGGTTTTTGAATAGTTTAACATTTCAGTGCTGTCAGCAGTAAGCTGTTAAATTTAGTAGGGACATATACCACAGCTAGTGTAGCATACAACCAGTCTCATGCTGTTATCAGCCAGCACTGAAAACAGAAAAACTGTAAGTCAGGTCAATCGATACTTAGTCCGCGTAAAATCGTAGCTTGCTATCGAATTCAAAAGAACCTATTATATTTTTTTGTAATTTTTATGATGATTCAAAAATGTCACAAGGCAGAAGTTCTAAACTCCATAACTCAACTTATTTTAATCGGATTTTGAAGTGGCATACCTCTAAATGTTTTTGGAGCAGTTCTCTAAAAATCTGCATTCAAATTTGGAAATTTATTTTTTTTTACATTTTTTTGTAATTTTTCTGATGTTATAATGTTGTAGAAATTCAAAAATGTCCCAAGGCTGAAGCTCTAAACTCCATAACTTAACCAATCTTAATCAGAATTTGAAGTAACATACCTCTAAATGTTTCTGGAACAGTTCTCTAAAAATCTGCATTCAAATTTGGAAATTTATTTTTTTTTAATTTTTTGTAATTTTTGTGATGTTATAATGTTGTAGAAATTCAAAAATGTCACAAGGCTGAAGTTCTTAACTCCATAACTCAACCAATCTTAATCGGAATTTGAAGTGGCATACCTCTAAATGTTTCTGGAGCAGTTCTCTAAAAATCTGCATTCAAATTTAGAAATTTATTTTTTTTACTTTTTTTTGTAATTTTTCTGATGTTATTATAATGTTGTAGAAATTGAAAAATGCCCCAAGGCTGAAGCTCTAAGCTCCATAACTTAACCAATCTTAATCAGAATTTGAAGTAACATACCTCTAAATGTTTCTGGAACAGTTCTCTAAAAATCTTCATTCAAATTTGGAAATTTATTTTTTTTTAATTTTTTTGTAATTTTTGTGATGTTATAATGTTGTAGAAATTCAAAAATGTCACAAGGCTGAAGTTCTTAACTCCATAACTCAACCCATCTTAATCGGAATTTGAAGTGGCATACCTCTAAATGTTTCTGGAACAATTTTCTAAAAATCTGCGTTCAAATTTGGAAAGTTATTTTGTCTACATTTTTTTTCTGATGTTATTAAGTTGTATAAATTCAAAAATGTCCCAAAGTTGAAGTTCTAAAAACCATAACTCAACTTATCTTAATCGGATTTTGAAGTGGCATTTCTGAAAAATGTTGTGATATCGCCCACAATCCGCCCAAAACTGTCACGACAACGCGTTGGAAAATATTTTTGAATTTTTTTACACAATTTCTGGTTTTTATTATTATTTAGTATCCCCCTTAAATGATTGCTTATCTAGTGCCTTCTCTCTTAAACGAGAATAATACATTTGTCGTTAAGACTCATTGTGCTTCACTTGACCTTTGATCCGCGCCAAGTTTCAGCGTGGTCTCCGTGCCACGCCCCCATCCACGCACATGTTACGATTAGTGAGGCAAGAGGCGTAACCGAGGGCGTGGGGTATGAAGTTCTGCTCGAATACTCCGGTGAAAAGCTGGGCATAAGGTCCACTGGCAAAGACGGCCACATCATCGCCGCCATGCGTTTCCGATTCCAAGGGAACTGTGCTGGGAAACATGAAGTCCTTGTTCTTCATGTTGATGGCTCTCAGATTTTTCCTCCTCACAGCGCCTCCTTCCCTGAGGTAGTTACTATCATAGCCCGGTCCATTGGCATAGCTCAGGGTAGCATATGGTAGATCATCCGCCGCCAGCTGTCCGTCATTGATGCCGAAGATATCGTTCTTCCTGCTGGAATAGCCAGCCAGCGACATGGTGTGCGAGTGATCCGAACTGACCACTATTAAGGTGTCATCCGTACTCGTGTGACTCCTGGCAAATTTAACCGCCTTATCGAACTCCGCCGTCTCATCAATGGCCCTTAAAGCCAAGGTGTCGTGGTGGCCATGATCGATCCGGCCGCCCTCCACGAACAAGAAGTAGCCCCGTCCGACACTCTGACGCTCCAGGATTTCCATGGCCGACTGGACCATCTCCTCCAAGGTTGGTTGCTCCGCGGGACTCGCATCCAGATGGTAGGCCATGTGGTAGGGAGCAAACAAGCCCAGTACTCGTGAAGTGTGATTCGATAGCTTGAGCAGCTCCCCGCGGTTCTGCACATAATGAGCACTGTTCGTGTGCTGGCTCTTCCACTCCTCGATGAGATTACGTCCATCCAAGCGACGACCAGGCGCTCCACTGGCATCCGTCACGCCTTTGGGCAGGAAATTCTCGCGACCTCCGCCCATTATCACATTGAGTTTCTGACCCACAGGACTGTTTATCAGCTGGACAGCGGCGTCCGGACACAGTTCGGGGTCACCATTGTCTGCCACCACTTCGGCGTCGTTCTCCCAGTTCCGGTTGGCCAGGTGGGCGTACACTCCAGCTGGCGAGGCATGTGTTACGGAGGTTGTGGTGACCAGTCCCGTGGCCATTCCCTGCTTCTGCGCCCAGGCCGCAATGGAGGACACATGGTGGGCGGCTTGTGCCTGCGCCTGGCAATCCTTGAACTGCACCGCTGCAGTCACACCGATGGTGCCATAGTTGGCCTTGACGCCACCCAAATAGGCGGTGGCGGTGCAGGCGGAGTCGGCCACCTGCATATTGGCACAGTAGGTCTTGCTGAGACCTACATACGGGAATTGCTCGAAGGCGAACTGCTTCTCCTCGCCGCCCAGGTAAACGCGACCCGCCGTGATCGTTGGTATGGACATGCCATCGCCAATGAAGAGCATCACATTCCTGGCCAGCTGGGTGTTCAATCGCAGCTTACTCTCCAGCTGCTGATCCAGCGTTTGGGCCGCCAAGCCCTGCCAGTACTCGGCATACCGCTCCTCCGTCTTCAGGGCATTGAAAACGATCTGGGGCATGGCTCGCTTGAATCGACCTCCTCCAACTGGATTTGATCCGGTTCCCATTAGCGAGAACACCGGATGCATACGCCTCTCGGCATCGTGTGAGGATTCTGCAGGTACAGTTGGGTTAGTGTTTGGGTTACATTACTTAAGTCTACCTATGTATATGAGAACTTACCTCCATCACTGACTAGAGCACTCAGGCCGATGAAAAACAAGAGCTGCAGCCTCATTTTTCTGTACTTTCTTCTGAGTTTCAGAGTTTCTCAGTTTCCGAGCTGCTTGTACGCCGCCCAGCACGTTTCCTTTGGCACTAATGTTCGTTAGCACGAGACCTGCGATATTTATAGCGATCGGCTGGGAGGTTCAAGATTTCATAATGCTATGCCACCATCGACCTGATCGCCGGTTGATATGGAAAAGATTCCCGCTGCCTTGGGTTCACTTTGTTTTTGTTTTGAAAGCGCGGAACAGTGCGCAGTGGAACCTCCTTCACAAGGCACTTTAGACAAATATAGGTTCAACTTATTTAACAAGATATATTTTTAACTTTCTACAATATGATATGTACGTACTAAACATGTAAGTCTGCCATAAAGTGCAGTTGTAGACGTTACATTAGAAGTCAATTATTTTTTCCAACAATTTTCCCCACTTTCATATTGACTAAAGCTAGTATAGTATAGATACGGGTTCACTTTGTTGCTCAGATTTAAGCTATGAATAATAATCATAAGTTCTTTATTGCATTTCGCCTTTTCCTAATGTCTCTATATATTGGTAGCCATATACGATGGCTTACCTCTTTATTTTGTGTACCATAAATCCAGGTCTCTATGTCAGCGAGTGCCTACTGTAGATGTTATTTGAACACTGTAGTTTTTGAGCGGCGGTTTGAGCATTCGTTATCAGCGACCGCCGGCGTTGTCTGCCTGCCAGGCCGCCCGATACCCCGTCCGCACGTCCCGCTCGATCCGCCTGCCTGGCCTGCCGCATCCGCCTGCCGCTTGGAACACGCGAGTTCTTCACGTGATCGCTGATTACAGTGGCTGTGGCTGTGGCTGTGGCTGTGCCCGTTTTCTATTTCGGGCTTCCAGTTAAGTCATAAACGCGGGCTAATTACCCCGCCAGCAAAGATGCTCAAGCAGATGCTGTGAAACTCATTTCAAAAATGCGCGCCAAGTGCCGCTGTGACTGGCTGTCTGTCCGCCGGAATGAATCTAGCAATTCCGGCGGAGTGGAGATGGCGCAAGCGTCAGCCTCAAAACAATGAGCAGGAGTCGTTGGATTGTATCTGCATCTCGCTTGCGCGCACCGTCTAATGTATCTTGCAGTGCGAAAGCCTGAGAGCAAGAGTATCTGAGAGAGCGTATCGCAGAGTATCTCAGAAAGCATCCATCCATCGGCATCCATCGGTTTTTTGGGATGCTGAGCGGGAGCTTCTGCTTTGGCAGCGCGCACTTGGCCAAAATAGTTGTTGGTTCGCATGCAAAACGTTAAAATCGCATTAGCTGAAAAACATTTTTATACCAACGGCGCGTTTTTAATTTTTTCTACACTACAACAACACGAAAAATATATAAAATAAACTAGACAAAGTAGATGGCGAAAAGTAAAACCAAATACCAAAAAAAAAACAAACAAAAACAACAACGAGTAAAACTAAACTTTTAACGTTCAACAAATTCATTGCGCATACATAAGTATAAATAAATAAACGCGTGTATATAGAGAAATACATATAATAAATGATAATTCAATAATTTTCAAACAACAAAAGGTTCGAGCAATGTTCTGTGAAGAAAAGCAAAAAACACAAGTGGTGGTGAAAATCTGAAAAAAAATGGAAAACCAGAAGTGAATGGCATTGATTTTCTTTTTTTCGAAATAGTTGACAGTAACCAAAAGTTGCAAAGTTGTAGGATTCTTGTGCATTCGTGTGTATAACTGTATGAAATGCAAGGACTGTTGGGATTCTCGTTTCGTTTCCTTCTTTCTTTGTGGGATCAGCAGGCAGAAGTATAAAAAATGTAAAGGCACACGGGAAAATTCATACATAATACAATACAGTAAATTGCTAACTGTGTTTCGGGCCCCTAAAAATCGTGTTCGTGTGTGGTGGTGTTCGTCGGGATTATGTGACTCCTGCGTATACATAACTACAATGTCGGTTGGCAGGGATATATATGTATATATTTATATATATATATGTGCATATATGTATATATCTTCATTTGTACGAGTATATACCTTTAACAAAGTTGGACGCCCAGCTGGCTGCCAACTTGGTTTCCCGCTTGACGAATGTCCTGCTGTGTGTCCTTTCGAATGTTTCGCTCGTGGATTCTGTGTTAATTTCCCCTGCAAATGCAATGCCAACTTAAAGCTGCAGAAGCCACACGAAATTTTAAAGGGGAAATTCGTGCATTTCCTGCTTTTTGTAATCGCACAACAATCTGGCAACTTTCAATTGCCTTCATTGACAGTTAAAACGAAAGTTATCAAAAAACACGAACAACCAGCGAAGTTCTAGCATGATAATAACACCAACCACGCCAGCAACAGCAACAACACAAGCAGCGGTGACAACTACAGATATAGCAACAACAACAACGAAAACAACAACAGCAATGGCAATTCAGAAGTCAAACACGAGACAACAACAACACAAGCACAAATTAAATAACAACGAAAAATAAAAGTAGCCAAAAACTTTGCCAAGAGACACACCCACACTCGCACACACACACACACACACACACACACAGTTATAAGCAAAAGGGCGGGGGGTGTGGCCGTCCTTTATGGGAAACAAACTTTTAACATAGTAGCCCACATACACACACACACGAGCGTACGACCGTAATGTTTCGCACACACACACACTCACATTAGCACAGGATAAAAATGAAATGAGGAAAAGCAGCAAAGAGAAAAGGAATCGAAGCGAAAGATGAGGGGGAATGGGGGATAAGGAAGGGAGGGGTGGGGTGGGGGGGAGTGGAGTGGGGATGCCAAAGGACGATTGCACACTGTGTCAATTCTGTAACAACATTCGGAATACTATAATGTAAAATGGAATGTAACGGTATCTTACAATGCCACTACAATGTACCGATAATGAGATGTCCGTGCGAGTGTGTGTGTGTGTGTGTGTCTGCTTACAGTGGTGTGCGTGCATGTTTTACAAAGGATTTCAAGGAGTTGTACCATTTCAAAGTACATTTCAAATGGGAACGGATTTCCTGTCACTGATTGCCATTTTTAGCATTTATCTCACTCGGCTGGTTAGCTTAAATTTTATTAAATTTATTTAATTTTATTAAATAAAAAAATAATGTGTTATTTTGGTTCGAGGCAAATCTAGTTATAGAATTAATTTAATGCAGCATTCAAGTAATTACTGTTGCTTTCTTAATGCCTCGCTTCAGTCCGTTTCGAATTTATTTCAAAATAAAGCTATAACATTTTAATCCCTTAATCCTTCTATATGATTGCCTTTTTTATAATCGACTGTTTCTTTCCAAAGTCATAAAACATTGTTATATCTAACAATCTATCCATATTGCCTTTAATTGAAGGCTGGCTTTACGCGGAACACTCTTTTTACTCCAATTATTCTTAATCCATTGCAATGTGTTCTGGAAGTGAGTTTTTCCTCGATTACTGCTGGGAATTCCCCAGTCTGCGTCGCTGATATGCCAGTTCCGTTCCATAGTACATCATCAGCGAGCATTGTTGTTGAGTGGCAAAGGATGCGCGATGCGGGACACACGAGCGGATGAAACGAACGCACGACCAGAGCAGTGCGGCACGACTGCTTTCTCTTTGGCGCCACCACACTTCTTCCAGCCACACCACTCACCACCCACCACCCATGCCACCCACTTCGCCCCCAAAAAGCACGCGCTCCAGCAGCGAGTTAACTTTGACGTTATGCTGTAAGCGTTGGGTGCTTCGTTTAAATGAGTGCTCGTTGAATGTGTGAGTAATTGGAGGGGATGCTGGGTGGATGGGGCCGAATAGGTGGGGGGTGTGATGGTGGAGGGTGGGGTGGGGAGAGGTTGGGTGTCTTTGGGGATTGCTCGGAATGGAAGAGCAAACGACAACAAGCAAAACATTGATGTTACTGGCGGAGGTTGCCAGCAGACGCTGGCTGGCTTTTATAGTTTGCCAAAGGAGTGAAATGGCGCCAGCTGAAGATTTATGCATGTATTTGTATTCTCTGTGCTTGTGTGTGCATGTGTGTGTGTGTGTGTGTGTGTGTGTGTGGGAAATTATGAAAGCATTTTTGTGTGAGTTTGAGTAAACATGACCACTGTTTGGTCGGGGGTTGTTTTGCTTGCCGCACGGACCACACGGCGTATGTGTGCTTTTCGGCTGTGTGATGTATCTTTCGTGTACTTGTGTATGTTTGCTTACCTTCGCTGCATTTGCTGATTTTGAGGCCGCAGCATATTGTTAATGGCCTTCTGCCCAACCCGCCGCCCGATCCTTCAGCACCGCTGATGAGCCCGACGGAGGCCATCCAGCAATGGCACTCACTGCAGCTCACTGACCTTCACCCATTTAACAGCATTTACCCGTCAAACCCGACAAACCCGACAAACCGACCGAAAGTTGAATGCCATCGCATTTGGCTGCCCACTGGAGAACAGACTTAGGTTTCCCAACAAGCTGCAGCATTGTTATTAACAGATTTATTGTAATCTGCTTGAAACTGTGCTGAAAAGCAAATAATAGAGATACAAAGGTGTATGCACAAGGTAGAGGGAAATTCAGATTTATGCCATCGCAGATTCTAAGGAACTTCAGCAGAAAGTGTTAAAGGGAGATTTTAGTTTTTCAAAAGTAATTGCAAATTTTCACAACACAATCCGATGATATCTGTTATCCCTTGAGCGGCGCTCTTCGTGTTTCGCAATGCAAACCACACAATGCACAAATGTGGGGGATGGACAGCTCAGTTTAATTATAGAATGGAGATATGCATGCTGGGAAAATCGAATTGGCTCCCGGGAATCGTCATGACAACGACCAGATGCAGAATGGAGCCCTTGCAGGTGCAGTGCAGTACAGTTTTAGTCCGAATCGGGAATTACGGTCAAGTGGTTGCTCGCCCTGATTGATTTGCATTTATTAATCAATAACGCATCAAATTAAAGTGCCATAAAAAGCGATGGCCAAGAAATATATCGCATAAAATGTATGAGCGGGAAAATAAATAGGATTGCTATTACAATTCGCATACATTTAACGGGCAATGGCAAATTTAATATCATCCGCGAGCGGCGAAATTGCTGTCGTTAAAATATTTTACAACATCCTACAAAGATTGAAAACGAATCAGGCGAACGAACATGCAATGCGAATGTGTGTGTGCTCATGGTTGTGTGTGTTTATGGGTGGGTGGGTGTGTGGGTGTGTTGGTGTGTGGGTGGTTTTTGGAGGCGTGCCGCTTTTGGGGCAGTCCTCGTATCATAGATGTTGTTGCCTCAAAGTAAAACATGAAAATTTAAATATTGGCAGAGTCATACGAAAATTGCACGTTGTTTATTTACATTGTTCGGCGCTGTAAAAGCCAAATGGGAAAAGCGCAGCCAAAGGTATATCTTCTATATCTGTATATACATGTATGTATTTACATATATATATATATATATCGTGCATATCGCGTGTGTAATTAGAGGCCATCAATCGGGAGATTGAAAGTGCCTGTCGCTTGCGAGATTTGTGATTTTTGAAATGTATGAAGGATTTGTGTGTTTACATTACGGTGAATTCACTGCCTTATTTTTGCCTCTCATCTCGAATAAACAAACGCGGAATGGGGAAGTGTAGCCGAAAAATTCTTCTGACTGCTGCCAAAATTTATTCAATGGATCCTTTAAGTCGCTGTAAGCCGGGCCAACAAAACTTTTCCACCTGGTTCAGTTTCATTGGCATTTAAAGCAATTAAAAAGTCACACTCAAAATACCCGCCCATACACAGAAAAGTTGAACTTAATGTGGCAAACAAAGTGAATAACAATTTTAGACACCGCCTCCTGGAAAAGGACTTTTCCCATTTTCCTTCGCTGACAGACAGCTGTTACATGGAAATGAGTCTGAATTTCATTTAAGCCATTGAATTGCCGCTGTTTACTCAGCTTTGCTTTTTTTTATTTTCTTTGCTTGCTTTGCAAGTTATTGAACCCGTAAAAGTTTTTAATTAAAATTCAAATTAGACAAATTAAATTGCCTGCTAGGTGCCACCGATTGCCGCTCGAAATGGAAGATGTATTTTTATGAGGAGATGTCCTGGGAACGTGCGTTAAATTTTAATTGATTTTTCCCAGCGAATTGTGGGTGCCCCTGCGTGTTTCCCTGTGTGTGTGTGTGTGTGTCCGTGTCTGTGTGTGTATCTGTGTACCTGCTTACGCGCAAAGTAAACGAAGCGAGATGTGAAAACAGAGATGTGGAGTACAGAACAACAGACACAGATACACGGACGCAGCAGCTCCCATACACATGCAAACCAATGCGAAATGGCAGACATTCTGGCGTGCGAATAAACGCACACACTCTCCCCTGCTCACACATACACCCACACCCACACACACACACTAGCGAATAGGACTCGGCATTCGTATTCGTATTCGTATTCGTATTCTGATTCGCACTCGCATTCGGTTCTCTGAATGAGAAGCTGGATGTGGATGTGTGCGGTGGGTGGTGGGTGGTGCGGGTGGTGCGGGGGGCGTTCGTTGAAAGGACAATTCAAGGAGGCAAACGAAAAACATTTTGCCCGTTCTGTTCTGGCTGCTGTTGGTGTTGTTGTTGCTACTGTTGTTGGTAGGCTGTTTATTGCCCAGCCTTGCTGTTGTTGTTGTTGTTGTTGTTATCCTGCTGATGCTGTGTATCTATATAGAATTTATCGATTTATTTTGACTTCTCTTTATGTGCTCCGCCTTCCCTAATACATACAAACAGGGGCGCAGCAAAGGGATTTGCCTTTTTTTTTAGAATTTTAATCCGAAAAATCCTTGCTACATAAACTAAAAACTTCAAATATAATTTTTTAAGCTTAAATGCTTTCCATTCACTGTAGTGTAGGTGTAGGTGTAGGTGTACGTGTAGGTGTAGGTGTCGGCCTTTTAAGCATTACATGATAATCCTAGTGATGCTTAAAAGTAGGCAACACATTTTTGACAGCACATTCGTTTTATATAACAGAATGAAATATCAGTTGCTCCTATCAAATGCAAATGTGAGAGCCTCAAGGGACTTTAAGTATAATATGTATATTTTGTAAAATCTGAAAGCATTTGTATAATTGCTTAAAGCACCCTTGGAGGGTTGACATCCCCCTGGAAAATCCCCTGCCGACGCCGCTGTTAAACGTATTATTTAATACGCTTTCGGAACGATAAGGCTACAAAACTCGGTTAGCAGGGAGCCCACTTTAGGGCGCTTCTGGGCGGTTGAGCGGTTGGGTTTTCGTTCAGCCTTCAGCCTTCAGCGTTCAGCGTTCAGCCCGCCCCCGCCCCCTCTCCCTTCATTCTTCCCTTTTTTTGGTTGCTGTTTTTCGCTTTACTTTTTGCGCTTAATGCGCCAATTCTGACAACAGTCGAGCGGTAAGGGGTGGGGATGTTGTGGATCCTTAGATGGAAGGCAAGTCGGCAACGACCCAAAGTCAAATTGAGTAAAACGCATTGAAAACTTAAGTAATTTCCCAGGAACGGCCCACAGTTCTTAAAAGCTTTTTTTTCGTAGCTTTGTTCTAAGCGAGAAGCCCGAAGCCCGAAGGAAGCGTTTCTGCCTCCTTTTTTATTACTATTTTCTGTTTCGCTTCTTCGGTCTTGTTATTGCAGATGGCCAAAGTTGTTGGCCAAGTATAAAAATGTGTTTTATATTGTAATAACGAAGAATGCACTGAAGTCGAAACTCCGCAATGTGCGAGGCGGGGAAAAAACCAAATTCATAAACTGTTTAATGAAGCGTAGCAATTACATAAAGCCAAATTTGGAGTGAACAAGTGCAGCAAGGAAATGCCGAAATCCAAAAATAAAGCCAATTAGATTTAGAGCGACTGTAATGGGCAAAGATGAAATTCCAGATACACCACAAATATCCATTAAGCGTGACTAATTTAAGTTTCTTTTCCACAGTAAGATGTTTAGATGTAATCGCAAAAAAAGTGTGTCAAGCCGTCCTCTTTACAAAGAATCAACCCTAAACTAAAGTAAACTACGACTTTTTAAAGTTATAAACCTTGAAAAGGACTAACAAATCGCTGGTAGAATAGCTGAGCAAGGCGTGACTTGTGTGTGAGTGTACATAACGAAGGAAAGTACGACTATGTGAAACCTGGGCGCAAGAATGGCCGCCCACTTGCCTCTGGCCCACCTTTTGTGACCGTGCGTGTGAAATAAAAGAGAAAAGTAAAAAGTTAAAAGTAAAAAAAATACGGAAAAGTAAAAAGGAAACGAACGCAACTACAACAATCAGCTGCAATGGAATAGCGATTCAATGTCACAGTCAGTGAGCAGCATCTATGTGCACAGCATCAGATACAGATACCCTTATACATATACCCACACTCACACGCATACGCACACGCACACGCACACATGTGTGAACCGCTCACGTATGTAGAGAAAAGCCATAGCCGCAGATTAGTGAGCCAGTTTTAAGGGGCCGACATCGAAAGAAAGGCGAAGACGACGACGACGACGACGACAATCAACATTCATCATACGCACCGTGGGACGCGGCGCAAAACGCAAATGCAGCCCCTGATCGATCGGTAAGTCAAAAAGCTGCTAGAAACCAATTCCCCAGTGGAATCCTACTCTTTCGTGCCCCTCTCTTACTCCCTTTTTACAAAGTTTCAAGTTTGATTTGGAATTTATATTGATTTGATTGGTGTTTCCGTTTGTTTGAGTACTAACCAAATGACTAACAAAACCGTATATACTCGTACAATTATAAAAAACAATCAATAATGCAAAATTGTTTATAATTTCAAACTTCTATTTTGAATCTCAATGGTTACAAGTAGTTACTAGTAGCACAGACTTGCTCTGTTATTCAGTTATTCTGCTGTTCTAGTATAAAAGTTATCAATACAAAACGTCACGTTGATGGAACTATTTAATGCTTGAAGCAATGATTTCGGGGATTAAAATTAATAAATTAATCAGTTCGACAAGCCCTACACTGCGCCCAATATTGTGCTAAATAGCGATCGTTATACGCGTAGTAATGATGATGATGACTTCCCTTCCGTGATAAATGTTCCAATTTATTTATGGCTGGCATTAACAAGCATCTAAAATATGTGCTGACACAACACACAAAAGCACACACACACACACCCTCGGCCAATGCCACACACACACACGCACACACGTACACACGCACCCACACGCACACCCACACAAAAGCGGTATTGGCACCGAGTTTTGCGACAAAATTCACGCGGCGGAAACGTGCTGCCGACAAAGCAAAACGCGGTGTACCCCGCACTCACAACAAAAACAGTAAAAGTACATAATAATAATAATAATAATAGCAATACTAACAAAAACACAAGCATCGCCATCACCATCGAAACCATTCACAGCATCAAAAACAACAGCGACCACTTTTTGGTGTCCAAAGTTCAATGACGTTGGCATCGTCATGCAAGCAATTTGTGTTTCCACCTAATGGAAATTGTTGTACTTCTCATGCGGCTTCAATTTAGGCGAAAATTCGTGGAAACCCCATTTTCATCGAATTTGTTTTCAGTAGGCAGTCCGAAAATTAACTTTGTCGGAAAAGTTCGAGCTCATTAATGCAGGGTATCTTTAAATAATTTACCAAAGAATTAAGCCTTTCATACTAACCAAAATTAATCCATGTAATTAGACAATTTGAAAGAACACGTAGAGGTTTTGCATGTAAGATGATCATTTTTTAAGATGATCATTTTCAGTAACATTTTTAGTATGCACCTAAGTGAAAAGTACTTATTATTTTACATTATCAGAGCAGTCACTTTGTCTTTCTTGCGGAAATATCCATTCTTATTAGCAATAGAAGTACCTCCATTTCAATACCCTTGTAATTATTTAGGTTTCTACTTGAAGTACGAATAGATTTTAAGTTGCTTACATTAACGTGGAATTCTTTATGTTTATTGACGTCCGTAAAAGTAAACTTAATTAGTTATAAACAAATATTTTGTATAATTTTAGTATCCCGCTTCGCTTAATTTTGGCTAAATTATTATTGTAATGCGTTGTATTTAGCAGCATTTCCGCGTTCCGTCTGGTGACGCCGATTCCCTTCAGTGACCAATGGCCGCCAGTCAAATTTATGACTAAAGCGAAATAATAGACAATTGACGTCACCGTGGAATAGGTATAGGAATTTCTTTTTTATTTATTGTACTTCTATTTGCCTTTTCGCGGATGACTCTTATTTAACACACATACGAGTATGTGGCGTATGCGGTAATACTTGCCTCATTGCGTCAAGGGAAAGTCGAATACAAAAACAGAAAAGAGGAAAGAAAGTGAACGCAACGATCCTCGCAGATGACTTATGGAGGACGCGGTGTTGATCTATTGCTGATAAAGTGAAAGTCAAGTTATGCTAGAAATGTAATTATTCATGTCAAAAGAGAAACAAGCAAACAAACAAACAAATAAACAAAGAATCCGGCTTGAATTTTCGTCGCAGAACATGCTAAATGTGTTTAGTCGCATGTGGAATGTCAATGGGCAGCAGCGCCTTTTTGGAAAATCTATAGTATTTTGGTTCGGCTCTGTAGTATTTCGACTTTGCGTCTGGCATCTCGACATTTGATGGTCGTCGCGTCATTTATCTGTCAGCATTTGCCTCTGCATGATGAACTATTAATTTCTAGTTGCCTAGCCAGGAATTTATTTTCGTCAACTGCGGCACGTGTGCCTCGAACATCAACTCGGATACGGATTCGTTTTGGGATTCGTTTTGGGATTCGTTTTGGGATTCGGATACGGATGCGAGTGCGAATGTGAGTGCGAATGTGAGTACGAATGTGAGTGCGAGTGCGAGTGCTTGTGCCTGGGCGGGTTCATAAAAAATAATTTGAATAAATTCCCAGCAAGAGGAGAGTGGCAAATCCCTTCAGTTTGCAGCCGTAAAATATGTGTGAATATAAAACACGAAATTTGTGGAATATTTATCAGGCATTTGAATAGAGGCAGAGCAGCACAACCATTTAGATACCAAACGTTGATTCCGTCTCTATGCTCTGAATGGCCGAGCACATCTGTAATCCGATTTGCAGCCCAGCAAATTTATGCCCCGCATTTCAATGCGACCACAAATTCATTAATTATAATCCGATGCAAAGTGCATACCTATTCTGTGTGCAAGGGCCTTGAATATTCAGTTGGGGCACAATATCGCATAGCTCAAACTGATTGAATTCGCTGCCTAAATTGCTATTAAATTGCGATTAAATTGCACTCGCTTTCGTTGCGAAATCTGCAGTACGCTGTTTTGCTATTTATGCAGTGCTTTAAGGGCTAAATGGGCTACAACATTGTCTTGGGCGTAATTGGAAGGCGTCTGGCGGAAAAAGATACAGATACAGGCAGACACATCAAATCCGACAGGGACACAGGCAGCGGCTGCTTTTGTGTCGCCTTCCTACTGACAACGACAGGTGGTCGTTGGCCCAATACGCATTCAGCATTCAGCATTCAGCATTCAGACACTCGTACAGTCATACATAGCACACATTCATAAATATCGCCGCGATTGAGCGCTGCAGTACCAGAAGTGGCGGCTGCCTACACGGCGTATGCGTGTTACGCCTCGAAAGGCAAAAGGATGAGAGATGAGATGATCGCACAGGTTTCGCCGCATAATCTGGCTCTCCTATGTCCATTAGCTGATTTAATGAAATCGTAAATCAAATGAGCGGACTGCTAAAAATACATCTGCCGCGTATTTTATGTTTTTTGAAGTGGAACCTATGTACAACAGCAACAAGCCGCAGCAGAATCGCTCGCAGGCAGCCGCTGAACAATAGATGAAACGTGGACGATTGTGCCAAAGTACGTATATGTCCCTGCCTTTTTGGGGAAATGCATGGGTGCACAGCGACAAAACAGATGCCCCATTACCTAATGCCACTTCCAAGGAAGCAAATTCCAAGCAGAACAGGTGCGAGTATGGCATCTCTGGTTTTACAGCAGGAGCGAATCCAAGGAACATGAGTAAGCTCATATCTTTTAAATATAAAATCCGGCAAAATATCTATCTGCAGATCAGTCCTCTCAAAACTTCACTTATTAATCAGTTGTCAATGTCGTTAATATTTAACTTGCGGTAGAAAACTGTGAGTCTGCCGATTTTCCTTATAAATTCCACTGAAAGGAATTTATTCCCTGAATTCCCAATGGCAGACTGCAATTATTCCCTCAGTGCACTTATGGTATGCTCATGTTTTGGTATCTTCTAATGATGAGCACATGTAGTGCCTCGTATTGCAAAACTTGGCGTTTTATTTCGACATTTCTCGCCGTGAATAATGCATGCGATTCCTTGGTCGCCTTTCGCGTTGGTCTGCTTGGGCTGGGTTTTGGTTGTAGTTTTAGTATTTGGCTTTTGCTTTTTACATTTGTTTGTTTTTTTCTGTTTCTTGTTCTTTTCTGCCAAAAGTGCAGCATTGTCGCCGCCGTCTTGGCCGTCTTGGCCGTCTTGGCCGTCTTGGCCGTCCGTCTCTCAATAGGCGTGTCCAAGATGCTGTGGCCAAGATTTCGCTTGGCTGGCCGGCGTCACAGTTTTCGCGTCTGCGTCTGCACTTTCCCATGGATGTGGATGTGGATGGGGATGGGGATGGGGATGGGGCTGCCAATGGGTGTGCGCATCTTTATTTAATTAACATATATTATTTGCCCAACATGCACACACTTGTCCACGGAGACGTTGTGATTTATGCCTGGCGTTCTGTGCACTTTATGTTGCCTTTCAGTCACCGTCGAGATCATGGCGATTGTCATCTTTAAGTAGCTATGCCACATCCTCTATGCCCCTACATCCCCCCCAGATTAATCGCCAGCATTAGTCAGCTTTTGGTGCCTTCGGATGTATCTGTATCCATATCTGTATCTGTATCTGTATCTGTGCATCCCATTGTTGGCACTGGCCGTGTGACTAATTTGATTACACTCACCAACTCACAAGGAATTTGAATATTTCGCGATTCTGACTTTATTTTGAGGCATTTTATTGTACTGTCCGCCCGAAAACCGTCGACTTTCTGCATTAAATTAATGCTCACTTACTGTGCCAGCCATCTAATGTTATTTATATAGCAAATCAAATACGGCCACTGTCTGTGTGCATCTCTCGGATACTATCGCCAGTATCCGTGAAAATTCCTCAAATGATATGTCATCAAAATGTGATTAATTTAATGCCTACCCAACTCACATGCAGTATCTATGAGGACTTCTAATATTAGTAGTGTCAACGAATATTTTCCTTCGCTGAAGATCGAAAATAGGAAATCATAGCGAGGCATCTCAAGGGCTTTGTGCTTATGAAATTCTACTTTGAATTCTACTTTAGTATGCAAGCGGAAATTCTAGGCAACTACCGAAAACTAACAAAACTGCAATCCATCAAACTTGTTTCTATAATAGTTTCTAGAATGTTTATTAATAAAGAACTGTAGCACTAAAAAGTTGTGTTGCATTTGGTTTAACAAGAGCTCCATTTAAACAAAGTATGCCCTGAAAGAGAGAGAAGTGGGGGAACCTAAAAGTTTTTATTCCGCACCATTAAGCCAAGGAGAAATAATGGAAGACTCCACACACTCTGTACTCACTATTAACCCAATTCGATGGGGAAAATAGAAGAAAATGCAACTCTCAAAAGCCATTTAAGCATAATGTGCAATAAAATTATAAATAAACGCCACTCCAAGGGGAATGTGGGCGAATGTTTATGGGTGGCGCGTTCTCATTAGGCAAAGTGTTCGATAATGAAATAGAAATGTAAATCAAGGCATCGAATTCTGCCCCACCCCCCCTCGATTTCTGACCCCTTGCACGTGTGGCAATTAGCGCGCAGCTGTTTAATTGGCACTAAATTTGAAAAAAAAATCACCGAGTTTTTTTGGAAAATGGGAGGGAATTGTCCACCGAGGCTGCTTATAAAGCGGCAAATCAAACAGCCAGAAATGAGCTTATACGCAAACAAAACAGCAACATTAAAGTATGTATACATTGGCTAATATACCATTGGATGATATACCTATAGATACCCATATACACGTATATATGGCTGTTGATGCGGATGTGCGATAACAGCGAAAATAAGTGTGCTCGAGTCCCTGCCACCCACTGAAATCTGTTTATTTTCGGTGGGCGCGAATGATTTTAATTGGATTTTGATATGGTATATCCACCACGCTCCATCCGCATTATCCAATAATACACAATCTCCACTCACCTTGGCACAGGCCTGCCGCTTTCGATCTGTCTTTGGCATTTTACAAACGATTATTTTTAGGCTCTGGCCTAACATTGAAAACGCAAATGCATATATGTATGTTTGCCGTCTAATTTTGCGCATAGTTATTAATATTATTTTTATGAGCATTTCTTGTTTGGACGAAGCGGCCGGCTGCTGTGTTGACATGGCCAGCGGGGCGTATGCGTTATATCTATGTTTGCCGCTTCTTGTTTTCGGTAATCGGAGTGCGAACATACATACTTGAAATAAACAAGTTTATTGAATTTGAAATCGCGGCAACCACATAAACACTATAAAACTATACAAATTCGCGATCAAAATATTTGAAAATTATAGAGGGCTTTCCATGGAATTCGGGTGCCAACAGTGTTGTTGATTTTTCCTCTGAACCCTGTTTATTGTGGTCTTTTTTATCGCCTTTTGTGCCGGCGGTACTGGTGTTGTTGTACCGCGCCACGGTCTTCTTCATTAGTGTGTTGTTTTAGTGGGCGCCCTGCCAACGATTTTCCGAAACAAATCGACGTCGCGCTCGACAACATTCCGCACGCTTACGATACACGCCAGGCAGCGCCGGAGCGACCCACTGTGCCAGTACCACAGCACCACAGCACCACTGTATCACTGCACCACCGTACCACTGCACCACTGTACCACTGTGCCACTGTACCAGTGTGCAGAGGCAATGTGCATGCATACTTTTAATTAAAATCAACAAGATGCAGATACTCGGGCAGATACTTGGCCATTGCATGGGCCGCACACTAAGCAAAATATTAACATAGTAAATTAAGGTATTGAGGTACTAATATATACAATACGTATCCGTTGATTTTGTTCCGCCAAAGCCTGACATTCTTCAACCAATGCTATACTATGGCATACTTAAGGCATGGCATTCATAAGGAGGCACCATTTTGGCTCAGTGCAGCTGCTGTCGAAGCTGCTTAGGAAGTGCAATGCGAGCTGCCTGCAAATATCCAAAAGCCAGACCAAATCCAAATGCAGTTGCAGGCGCAAGAGGCATCTGATGCATTTGGCATCCCCTGCCTGTTGCGTTTTGAGTACAATCCCGCCCTGCCCTCCGTCATGTCGCGCACCGTACGCAGCCAAACCGATGCAATGTGCGTCTGATGCCCAACAACATGTGTAAGAGCGTGTGGCGCCCCCCAACCCACTCCGCTGTCCCCTTCGATTTTGGGCACCTACCAGCCGAAAAGTTCCCTTGGCCAACTGCGCCTTTGGACGACGCTCGTGTGTCTCTGTCCCTGTCTGTTTTCTTCTGTTTCGTTTTCTGATTTCGCAATCGTTTTCGGAATGCTCTACTTAGTGCCTCGAATGAGTGGGTTTCGTCACTCACTTGGATTCCGAACTGGAACCTTGCCCTTTCAGGTTATTTCGGCTCTTAAATAACTTTTAGCTATAGACATTAGCTGTATTTAATGGGCAGCATGCGTTAGATTTGTATCTTTGTATCTGTGAGCAGGGGTAGCATTTTAAGGGCAACATATCTCAGCCATAATAGCTATTCACGCAGGGTATTCGCGTGATGTACAATGCCCAATAAAGATTTGTCATCTTTGCCAATCTTTTTGCACAGCTTTTTGTGGCATTTGTGGCGCATGTTTTGCCAAGCGTTGCCGAAACGGGTGGGACGCAAGCCAAACATGAATTAAATTAAAAATAAAACTATAGAAGATTGTAATTAAATAACTAAAAACGAAAATAAGCATGCACGCTGACAGACAAAGACTATTGTGTACCAAAATAAAATTTCATGAGACGGCAGCAAGAAACTGACAACGACAACGACAACGACAACTACAACTACAACTACAACTACAATGACATCGGTATCGGCATCGGTGAAAATGAAAAACGAAAAATGGAGGAAAAGCGTACTGCGGTATCGATAGATGAAAATTCGCCAGAAATGCAAAAGAAGCGAGTGCATAGAATAATTGAAATTTTCAATGCTGCGACTTGAGGATGGACATATTCTGCCTTAAGGCGTTTTTCGAGGAAAATGTTCAAGTAATGTAACATAAAACTGGGCGAGATAAGGTAGTAAGGGCTATCAAATATACGTGTAGACAGAAAAGCTTCATTGAAGCAGAGGAAATATACTCTAGAAAATTGAACAATTTTTATCTGTATCTGTATTTGTATCTGTATTGTTTTGTTTGTAATGGCTTCGCAAATATATTTAAGCACTTTCTTAACAAAGAGAAAGTAACTAATAAATGCCCATGATATATATGTACATATATATAATTGAGGAAAAATCACAGAAAATCCTCATCTTAAACAAATTTTCAATGCCATGTTTTTTCTGCTAATCCTGCCGACAAGCTAATCCCTTTTGACCGATTAGCAAATGACTTAGTCAATCAGTAAGTCAGTCAGCCAGTCAGCCAGTCAGTCAGTCAGTCAGTCAATCATCCCATCGCTCAGTCAACAATTAAGACTAATCGCCATTTTCGCTCACCGACCCCCCGAAAATTCCCAATTTCATTCTCGAGAAGTTTTTTACCAACCGATGTCGATTTATCTCATACTTTTGATTGTGTTTTGCATCGTATGTGTTGTATGTACATCCATGTGTGATTTTCCCGATGCGAGTGTGCCAATGTGTCGCCTTATTTTGAGTATGTTTTTGCATGTGTTTGATTTTTTGATTTCACTTCGTTTTATGCGCACATTTTTATGCATAAATTTTGACATTTGTTTGCTCTTTGGTTCCTCTTCACGTTTTTATGTCACCCCGCAAAAATGAAAAAAAAAACCAACAAAAAAATGAAATGAAACGAAACGAAACGAAAGAAAATAAGAGACGCCAGCTACGAATTCGAATATGTTCAATCATACCAAACTTTTTTCAGATTTTTGATTTTGTATCCCCATCATCACCACCACCACTACCACCACAACTACAACAACAACAACTACAACTACAACAACAACAACAACAACAACAACAACTACAACCAGTACAAGCACCAACAACAACAAGAACCTCATCGACGGCGTCAATTGCGACGATGGCTGCCATAAATACGGTAAGTACGCGACATCGTCAACTAAATAATAGCACAAAAATAGTACCAAAATAATAGAACAATAAAATAAAAGGCAAAGGAAATGCCCGGGAAAGGCAGTCAAAGCCAACAGAAATAACAATTATGGAGCACACAAATAAATAGCCACAATTGTGGGCAATCAATCATATAGGAATACATTTTTTACGGCACATGCCGATATATTTATCAACATTTACATCCAAGCAATTTGTATCTGACATATCCAAACAATGTTTCATTTCTGAATCACTGCCTAACGCCAACTACTTTAAGGATAGCTTGGCCAAGTTATAAAGTTGCGACTACTACTAAGAGTGCAAAAGTCAATTACAAGGCGACCTACTTGGTAGTAAGTAATTGCCTGCTGTCACTTGTCTTATTTATGGAACTGAAAGGCATTCAGAACACCATAATTTGCCAAAAGCAGTAGAGTACAAATATTAAAGCGTAAATCAACGAGCTTGCAACGTTCATAGAACTTTCAATGCGTCTTATAATTCTGTGTGTGGCAAAACCCGGGTAAATTATTCATAAATTTCCATAATTGTCACACTTGCGTAGACAATAATGTCAGCGACATAAAGCGTTTAAAATGCCATTTTTAAAATGATTAGACTTGTGATATTGCGCATACGGCATGTTGTACGCCAGCTGATACCCGTGTCGTTGAAGGCCTAATCATAAGCAAAATTGAAAATTGAAGAACACAGCAAGGCGGACAGATACGATGCCATATGACCGAGTTACCCGATGATGAATCTGTTCTTGATGATGACGACGACGACGGCGGCTTTTCCCAGCCCTTCTCGGCACAAAACATGTGTTTCAGCTCATTTTACTAATAAGCAGAAGGGAAAATAGAGAAAAAGCCCGATGACAAATTGCCGGCCAGCACATTCAATTTTACGCTGACATCATCCCGAAATTTTCATTAACATATCGGCAGAACGAATGCTCGAACCAGACCCGCAACCTTGCCAAAAGCCAAATCTGGCCATCAAGTCTGGCTGCAATGGAAATATGATTTTGGCAGCACCAGAAACTTTTCCTGCAACATCGGCATCCCATTCATTCAGCTCTTCGCTCTTCGCTCCTCGCTTTTTTTTATTCTGCCGCTTGTTTTTTAGCCTGACATTGACATTTGATTGACACGCCGTGAATCACGGCGTAAAAATATGCCCCCGCCCATCCAAGAGTTCAGGTTGCGATGGGCAGTTGGTGGGGGCCGTGTGGCAACAGGATGTATCACACCTCCCATCCTCGAACTCTGACAGCCCTTGCTGGCAGACGTGGGGATTTTCAAGGAGGCGACACTCATAAATCTTCTCGCTTGTGCAAGAGAGCAAACATATAATTACTTGGTACCCGAATTGATTTAGCGTGAACATAATTTATGAACCCTTTCGATTGGAAGATCGCTGGCGCACCAGTAAGCGTTGAGGTACCCAAGGTACCCAAGTGATGCCGCTGGAAATTTGGGATTTCCACGAAACGTACTGGCTCATTTCGCTTAAAAGCAGCGTCAGGGTTATCACAACAATTGATAAACATAAATCTAATTTGCCTCTGCCCATTTATATCTCATAGCCGGACTGGCACATTTAAATAAACAAATTCTGTGGCAGAGAACATTAAAGCGGGGGCGTGCCACTTGTGGCTCCTTTCCAGCTCGTTTTGGCTCATTGAGGGAACTTTTTCATTAGCTAGCCGTGTTTTCTTTCGCTTTTTTTTGTGCTTTGTTTTTTTTTGCCCGCAACTTAAACAATAATAAAATTTCTGTTTATTTACTTTACGTGAAATTTTATGCAGCGTCGTTCTGGGTTTTCCTACTACTGAATACAGACAACTGTTTTTGTTTTTGTTTTTTTTTTATTTTTTTTTGCATTGTGGTCAGCGTCGCAGGCACTTTTGGAAATTTATGCTCTGGTCTATTATTTATTTTCATTCGCGTTTTCTTTTGCGGTTATGGCCAATTGCTGGCCACATTAATTGGGCATCGGTTGCGGTTTATAACAGATAAATTGCCTCATCTAACAACGGACCCCCCCCTGCGACCCCATTACCCCACTTTCTGGCCAATTTATGACTGCACTCTTATTGCATTTAAATTAATATATGTCGAGGGGCTGCTGCCAAGTAGACGAGGCAAATAAATGAGGGACTAAATATACACCATTGTTTTGTGAGTGCCAAGAAGGCGACAACCAGCACACTAGAAAAACCATTGCAGCAAAATATGGCTACATTCAAATGCCATTTCTACCAATGGCGTCCGCTATAAAATTTATTTTCTTTAATAAAAATTCTCATCCTAATTACCTCTAATCAAAATGTTCATTAAAAAGATCGTGTGAATAAGCAAAACGTATTCCCAAGTGCACTGATAATATATGCCACATGGCGTATACGCGATATGCTTCCGTTCTTAAGGCCAGCGGGAATTGTGGGCGTTGGCGCGGTGGGCGTGGCCCAGTAGTCACTTGTCGTCCTCAAAGTGAAATGCATTAAAACTCAATTAATTATGCGACGCGTCGTCCATTAGGCGACAGTTGCCGTGAATTATCAATAATCCCGACTAATCTCGCCTGACAGCCATCGCTGGCTGCTGGCTGCTGTCTCGCCTTCTGGCAGCTGTTTTACTTGACCCCATCGATCCCCTCCCCGCACAGTCACCTCAGCTTGCCCTGAAAGACATCGTTTTAGAGATATTACATATTACATATTATTACACGCAGGTACCAAAGAGCATCCACCTGCCATTGACGACTCTCAGCAGCGCGCCGCGCGTGTTGATGTGCAGCGCATCCGTGGGCACCGAAGGATCCGTCACTCTGCAACTGCGTGATGCGAACGCATTGGAGGCAGCAGCCACAAAGACAGCAACAACAGCGGCAGCCACATCGACGACGTCACCAAATGGCGCTGCAAGTGCGTCAGCGTCGACGCTAGAGAATGCGCTGACCATTGGCTATCCGGATCCGGAAATGTTGGCAGATGTCTTGGGCACCATTCAGACAGCCTGTAAGTGAACTACACAAGCAGATGTGCATGGCTCATCCGGTAGTTCTACAAGGCTTTTAGCTTATCAGTATCAGAAGGCTAAAACTCGCTTAAGAGTTTGCTTGTAGAACTGCAGGATAGGCACTACTTATTTTCATAGCCATGTATCTAACCTTTTGTCTTGATGGCTGCTTACAGCACTCAAGAACAACAACTCAATCACAGCAGCAACTTCAAGCAATAGCTCGACCAAGTCGACGAGCAGCAATCATCTGACAAATCCCAACAAGATAACCATAACCAGGCGGAGTGTGCAGTCGGTCAGCACCTCGACGAATAGCGGTAGCATTAGTAGCTGCGGCAGCAGCAGCAGCAGCAGCATCAGCAGCATCAGCAGCAGTAGCAGCAACAGTGGCAGTGGCAAGACCAACACCAGCTACATCAAGAACTGCTTGATCCGCAGCAGCAGCTGCAGCAACACGGTCACCAATGTCACCACATTGGCGCAGATTATGAGCAACAGCAGCACCAGCAGCGCGGCCAGTTTACTCAACCAGCACAACAACAACAGCAACTGCAGCAACAGCAGCAACTTCAGTACCGCCTCCTCGGTGGGCAGCAGCATCAGCGTTGGCAGCAACAGCAGCAGCAGCAACTGCAGCAACGGCAGCAACAGCAACAGCAACGACAGCAACAGCAGCAGCGGCGGCGGACACAGATTGAGTTTCAAGGGCACCGGACGGCATGTACCCACGAGCGGATTAGGTTCATCGTCGGCAGCAACGAACACCAGCGGTACCGCCAGCGGCATTGGAGGCATTGGCGGCATTGGAGGCATTGGCGGCATCATAAGCGTTGAGGCGCCCCGCAAAAATCGACCCAAATTATCGTCACCAACGCGTCACGGACCGCAGCAGTGTCAGGTGCGTACGCAAATCCGCTGCAACTTCTGCCGCACTCATTTATCCAATGTACTATGTACACGTAGTGCGAGTATAGTGTATATATCCGTGGCCTAATCGCCAATTTATCGCCGCTCATTCTGAGCCATGCCAACATGTCGTGCAGACAGTCGTGCAATATTTATAAACGGACATTAAGGTCGTCGTCTCGTTCGAGTGGCAGGTGAAACGCGCCCAGTTCGCAAAGTGCCCCCCTCTATCTATCTGTATCTCTATCTCTATCTGTAGCTGTATCTGTATCTGTAGCTGTATCTAAACCTGCAGATCCCCTACAGCTCGTTAAAATCCGACGGACTGGCACTTGGAACTAATGTTATGGCAGCAGTCCGTCCGGTTGTGTTTATACACGGCGTTAATTGAGCGCAGAGCCCGTCTAGTTGGGAAGCCACATGCGGGCATTGATAATTCAGGGAATTGTGGGAAGACCATCAAAGGGTAGAAATCATTTAAGGAGAATTCTACAAACACATTTGTGGCACTGGGTCAAAGTACTTGGATCGTTCGTTTGGGGGACTATAAAAATGAGAATCTCCACATCTCTTTGAGCGTGCCCCATGCATTCACCATTAAGTTCTATACTTTCTAGCTTCATGCCACCGCCCCTCACCTCTGGCTTGATTTCGTAAACCAATAATTGGCTTAAAGCGCTTTTTAGCCGTGTGAAAATTTTCCACATGCCAAATCGAACAGCCAGGGGCATTCAAGGCGTCTCGACGTCTGTCAATAAAACTGACAGCCGCTCAAAGTGCTGCGGCTCCAAGTCCTCGATTTCCTCCATCTCTTTTGTGCACGTCTAGTGGGGAGTACGGCGGTAAAGTATGTTTTATGACGCGTTTTACGATACTGCGGATGTTGGGAGCAAGTGTTTGGTTAGCAGTGGGTTGGGGGAATTGGAATTCCATTGCCACCGCCACCGCCACCGCCGCTGCAGGGCAGCAGGCCAGCAAAAAACATACTCGCAACACAGATGTTTTTGCAGATAGTTTTGAGGGGATGGAATTCGTGGGTCGTAATTAGCATGCGGTGTGTGGTGGCCGAAAAAACGGGAAAAAAACAGAGAGCCAACATAACGTATACGCAATGTGGCTCATTAAAATGTTCGAACGCGCAGCGCTTTCAATTATCTAGAGGGCAGCCGACAGCCAGTGCTAATTACATTTCTCCTACGTTCTACTACACTCGGACTTTTTATAGATTTGTTGCAAGATCTTTGGAAATGCCTCGGCGCTGGCCAAGCACAAACTGACGCACAGCGACGAGCGGAAATACATCTGTGCGCTCTGCTCGAAGGCATTCAAGCGGCAAGATCACTTGTAAGTAAATGAGGCGCACTAACTGGTGCTCTATTGATCTCTTGATCTCTTGATCCCTTGATCCACAAACCCACAAAACCACTGAGCCACCGAGCCACCGAGTGATTATAACCAACACCCACTCTTTCCCAGAAACGGACACATGATGACTCATCGGAACAAGAAGCCTTACGAGTGTAAGGCGGATGGTTGCGGCAAATCCTACTGCGATGCCCGATCATTGAGGCGCCACTCGGAGAACCACCATGCCGGCGGAGCAGCCACGCCCACCACCAGCCAATCGCTTTCGCCCACCGCCAGCTCGAGCGGTACCAGCAATAGTAGTGGTGCCGGCGTGGCCACCAGCTCCTTGAGTCTTTCCCCGGCCACGGCCAGCGGAGATGCCAGCTCCCCGGACGGTGCCACCTGCATTCGAACCTACATTTCCACGGGCAGCTCGGTGGTGGATGCCGCCACCGGGATCGCCCTGTCGGAGGAACAGATCAAGGCGATGAATCTGCCGATCAAGACGGGCGTGACCTTGCTCTCGCCCACCACCTCGACCTCTTCGAATGCCTCATCCTCGGCCTCGTCGGCCAGCTCATCGCTTTCCTCGACGGGATCGGGATCGGGATCGGGATCTGGGTCGGGTTCGGGCTCGGGATCGGTTTCCATGGCCCCGTCACCGTCAAGTGTCTCGATGATAACCGCCAGCTCGCCCACCATCACGCTCAGCGATGGAATGAGTCTCGAGGGCGAGGGCCTCACGCGGGAACAGTTGGATCTCATCAGCAAGATAATGCAGCAAACGAAGCAGACGAGTGCCCAGGTCACCGTCTCCTCGCCCACCAGTGTCAGTTCCTACAAGATCAACACCAACTCGTCGCCATCGCAGAACAGACCGCGCACCTGGAACATGCAATTGGTGGGTGGACTTTATATAAAGAAAACTATTTATAATCAAATAATAATATACCCCTATACTATTTACAGCTGAATAGTGCACAAAATGTGACTGTCACAGTCGAGGACAACTCTGAGCTCGTTACCCCCTCCTCCAACTCACCCGTGGAGGTCAAGGAGGAGGAGCTGAGCCCACAGCTTGTGGGCAACATGAATCCCCACCTGCTCAACATCGTGAAGCTCGACAAGCCCGTTGAGTGCAATCTCTGTCACCGTAAGTTCAAAAACATACCGGCCCTTAATGGGCACATGCGCCTGCATGGCGGCTACTACAAGAAGGATCCGGAAACCAAGCGCAGCGAGAAGAAGGACTCCAGTGGTCCGCCCCTGCAGACGGCCAGCATTGGGGTGCGCGCGCTTATCGAGGAGAAGATCATCAGCAAGCGCAAGGACATGACTAAGGTGGGTTCAAAGAACAAGGTTGAAGGTTTCAGATGTCTCACCTATCACCAATCTTCTGCAGGGCTCCTTCGTGGTTCCGGCACCACCGCACAGCAGTGGCACCACCACCACCCTACGTCGATCGATCAGCGACCTGGAGAGCTTCCTCAACCCAAAGACGAGCACCAGCAGTCACACCCAGACGATGACCACCACTACGGGCACCACCACAGCGGTTCTCCCGGCGGCCACCACCATTAAGAGCAGCAATGGCCTCAGCATCCAGCAGATTGGCCTGCCGCAGAGCATCGAGATCTTCAGCGGCGGCCAGAAGCAGGCAAAGACGCTTAACCTGGGCAGTGGCACCAACACGATCACGATAACCACCAACAATGTACCCACCACCACGACGATGAGTGCTCTAACTGCGCTGAAAGCGGGTGGCACCATCAGTGGCATCTCGACCGCTACCAACACGGATCCCAAGGACTCCACGCTCATTGAGCTCCTGAAACGCGGCACTCGCATTGCGGTCACTTCGAAAAAGAGCCAATCCCACGGACACACTGGATCGAGTATAATGATGACCTCCAGCGGAGCAGCTTCAAATGCAGTGGGTGCTATTACAGAGTTGACCACCATTGGTGGCGGTGGAGGAGTGCAGACAGTGGGTAGACAGATCATCACCAACAACAACCGCACTGTGATCATACCCTCCGATGTCCAGGTGGTGTCCACCAAGAGCAAGCTAAGCAGCTTGAGCAGTCTGGTCAAGAGCAATATGACCAGTGGTGGCACCTGCTCCTCGGGAAATCTTTCGCTGGCCGATGGCACGCCTCTTTCCCTGACAATTGCGCCCAATCAGGAGGTCATCGGAGGTGGAGGCAACTCCAGCGGATCGGGAAGTGTGATCACGAGCGGGGGCGGTGGAGTCTACACGGTTACCTACACCAGTGATGGCACCGATCTCTTTGACGATGCCGAGGTCTACAACGTTTCGGACACCGAGATGCTGCTGCAGACGGTGGACTCCATGGAGCTGCTCAACGATGAGGAGATCAAGAGCGAACATTCCGAGGACTTTGCCCTGCTAAGCGAGGCCGGCGATAGCGCGCACACCCAACTGGTGAAACTGGAGCCGGAAAGTGGGCAGGCCAACTCCGGATCGGGAAACGTATCCGGGGCCAACACCACGCCGTTGCCCACCTTCCAGCAATTCCATTCCAAGGAGCTGATCATGCAGAACAGTTCGCAGATCCAGGCGATAGCCAGCATGCGTGGAAGTGGTGGTGGTGTCCTGGCCTCGCCGCTCCACTCGCCACTGGCCTATCCCACTCCGCCATCGAGCCACGAGAATATGGCCCAGAGCTCGCCGTTCATCGAGGATGCGGCTGCCCAGTTTGTGGATGCCAGCAACACCTTCTTTGGCGACAAGACGGACTTCTCGCACATCTATTTCAAAACGGATGAGGGGGAGGCCACCATTGAGCAGCTAAATGAGCACGACAACGAGAAGATCCTGAAGCTGAAATCAGTGCTAGAGGAGAGCAGCTTCGATCCCTCCATCAAAGTGGAGGACCTGCTGAATGGCACAGATGATGACACGGAGTGCGATCTGCGGGAGTTTGCCGAGACTAACCTGTCGTTTTTGGACGAGGATCAGGAGTTCCTCAATGACTCGAGGAATGCCACCTCACCGCTATCGGAATCCTTCTTCACCAGCGGCATTGGCTCCGCGGAGGATGTGAAGCAGGTGTTGCGAGAAGTCCTGCCCGATGAGAATATGCAACTGCAGTTGAGCAGTGAGCAGCAGGGCGAGAACATCATCGATCTCTACTATTTGCCTGGCCTGGGCTTGCAATCCCAGATGATGCCCAATTCGGAGGACCCCCTGCTCTCCTCCTCACCCCGGGAGTTTGGCCAGCAAAGACAGCAGTTGACCATGCAGACCACCAGCATGCAACAGCCCATGGAGCAGTCGCTTCAGGACAACAACAACCTCTACCAGCAGCAGGAGCAGCCGCAACAGCATTCGCAGCAGCAGCAAGAGCAGCACCAGCAGCACCAGCAGCAACAATCACAGCAGGAGCAGCCACCGCAACAGGAACAGCAGCAGCAGCAACAGCATCAACAGTTGCTGCTGCCCCAGCAGCCACTCAATCAAACGGAATCCCTGCCGGCAGTGGGTCAGCAGCAGGGCGACTTCATGCTGCCCCTGGTGGGTGGCCATGGATTCAGCCAAGTTACCAGCCAAACACAATACATTGATAACAGCCAGGGCGGCATGGGGATGCAGCCCCTCAACAGCCTGCTGCAGCCACTGCTCTATGGTGGGGTAACCACATCCAATGGCAATGCCTCAGCCGGGGGCAACGAATCTCTGCTCACCACCGATTGCCAAATGAATGCCAATCAAGGCCAGATCGATACGGGCCTCATGTTCGCCTGTGGCAACACGACAACCATGGCACACAAATCCCTGGCGGCACTCGTGCCTAATCCGCCGAGCGTGGCTAATCTGCAGCCCTTGTCCAACCAAACCAATTCCATTCTGAAGCGCCGCCTGCGCTCCAATGCGCCCCAGGAGACGCACAAGTTCTCCAAGTTCCACACTCTGTCCCCGCATCGATCCAAGCTGCGCAAGCCATCACGAACCCACTATACGCCCGCACCCATCCTGAATCCGGATCGCAAGGGCACTGGGCTGTACTGCAATGTGCGCAAGCAAATGGGCCAGGGCCTGTTCGACGCCTTCGACGATGACTTCGGGGACTCGGTGGGCCTGGTGGACTTCTCGGATGAGTCCAAGGTTAACTTGGGCTCCACCTACCAGGCGCAGATACCCAGCTGCCGGCCGCTGGAGGAAGCAGCGCGGGACTCTCCGGGCGCCGAGATGATGTGGAACCCGGAGGTGCAGGAGGACGAGAAGATTCTGATGCGCTACATTGATCTCAGCAAGTCGTCGGCCGTGCCCATGGGCAGTCATTCCGAGGAGGTGGCGCTCCAAACGCTGCTTCGGGCCAAAGGAAACTCGGCGGCGGCTGTGCTCAGCCTACTCCAAACGCAGTCCGGCGCCTTCCAGATGAAGTGGACCGCCTACGAGCTGGAGCAGTTCTTGCGGGGATTGGAGAAGAATGGCAAGGACTTTGGCAAGATTGCCAGTGAGGTAGGTTCCTTTTGATGATTACAATTCGAATGGCTAATGGCTGCCCTAATTTCTTTACTCCCGTGCAGCTGCAGACAAAATCCTCCGGCGAATGTGTGCAGATGTACTACTTTTGGAAGAAGTTGTGCGTGGACTACAAGGTGACGCACTTGAAGATGGAGCCCGTGGTGGTGATTGCACCCGCGGTGGAGAAGCCGTATGTCTGCGAGATCGCCGACTGTTCAGCGGTAAGTTCTAGGCTCTCAGATGCACCAGCAGCATGCCCCCCCTGCCCCCTGCCCCCAATGCACGTACTGCAGCTCCCCAAAAACCGAACGCTAACGCCCCACCTCACCTCACTGGCTCTTTCTGTTTACTCTCTTTCCTGTACATAACGCTCGAACATCAAAATCAAATATCCAAATATCTTGCCCATTCCCGCCTGCGCCGAATGTAGAGCTTCAGTTCGAAGGCGGCGCTGCACGGCCACGTCCGCATACACGCTTATGGTCGCAATGCCAGTAGCAACACCCACAACAACAACAGCAGCAGCAGCAGCAACACCGGCAGCAGCAGCAGCATGCAACATGCCGCTGCAAGCACTGGCAGCACCGGCGGCAACAACAGCAGCAGCAGCAGCAGCTACGCATGCGCAGCACTGAGCAGCAGCAACAGCAGCAGCAACAATGCCAGCAGCAATGCCGCTGCAGCTGCAGCAGCACACAGCAGCAACATGGCTCAAAACGGCAGCAACTGCAGTGGGCATGCGAATGCAACAGTAGCGACATCTGCGCTCTCGACCACGCCCAAATTGGAGGCGGGCATGGGCAATACCAGTAACATACCAATTGCCAAGGAGGGCGAGTTCCCCTGCAAGGTGTGCGGCAAGTAAGATTCCCCCAAAGCAATTTAACCCACCACCACCACCACCACCACCACCATAAAAGCATAAACCAAAAACACGTGAAATCCGTATGAAAATTCGAAAATCCGCAAGTGATTTGAGTGCCCGTAATTGACTTGAGTTAAGATCGTAAACGCACGCTGTACCGTAAACTGACTTGTGTATCGTATGCCGTATACGAGTTATTGGTTAATAGATCTTGAGTTCACTGTACTTATTGTTTTTTAATCGAAGAGTTCCTCAGTTGTTATATCGCTACCCACTTTCAACTCCCTTATATGACTTTCAGTTCAGTTCTGCGTAGATACCTCTGGTGATTCTTTAGTTTCATTCGTATGACACTTTCCGACTTCTACTATGCCATTTAGTTAGAGTTTTCGTCAAGCGATATTAACTGTTGTTATTGTTGTTGTATTGTATTGTTCCATGATGCGAAACCCCAATATCAAATCCAATCAAATCCAATGAAATCCAATCAAATCAAAAAAAAACACAAAACCGAACCGAAACAAATCAAATCAAATCAAACCAAAATCAAATCAATTCAAATAATGAATACAATCAATAAATCGCAATTGCAATTTTAAAGCGAAGAGTCACAACTCGCAAATAGACGTAACCGTAACTGATATCAGCTCCACAAGTCCACACGTACAGCTCGATGGCCAAATGCTCGGTAAGTAGGAGGCCTTCGATTTCCGTTTCCACCTTTCGGTTCATTTCGATAACCCTCTTCCGTTTCCGTTTCCGTTCCAACACTCCATTCACTTGGTCTCTGTTCTCTAATTTCGTGTATTATTGTATTTGTCTTCGACTTAATCCTACTCACAGCGCCAAATGCCTTTGATAACTTATGTAAATATTAAAGAACCATCCTCTCCGATCTGTCATATGTATATTGGAACAGCTGGCCTTCGAAGTGATCTAAATTTGATCTGGTTATGGAGATCCCAAAAAAAAAAAGAAAACCATCATATTACAGAGATCACAAGCCTAGAGCGGCTGTAACATTCAAGCGCACATTCTTAACTCTTTCGTTCCCTCGAGATGTATATGTATTTAATCACTTAACTTTACTTATTTGTTTCCTTATTTGTTCCTCAACATAAGCTCTCTATTTTCCATAGTTATTTGTAACAACAAAGCAAATTTAAACTCCACACAAGGCTAAGTAAGAAGTGAACAAGAAAGCTTAAAGTCTCCTTCGTATCTCCGCATGACTCTTTACCCAGCTATATCTATGCATGTGCTATACAATGTGTACTCTATGTGCTTCCATTATTTCTAATATCTAAATGTTCAAATAATCCGCCTAGTCTGCATAATCTGCATCTTAGATGGTAGAGATCGAAACAAGTGCTGCAGACCCATGTGTTCTCATGATGCCCCGTCTTCTGCTCTTATTCTCTTCCACCAGAGTCTTCAATAAGGTGAAGAGTCGCAGTGCGCACATGAAGACGCACCGCGTCCAGGAGCCGGATCAGAAGCACCAGCTGAACCATCAGGCTGGAGCTGGGCTGACCACCGTCGCCTCATCAACCATAACCGCACCATCGTAGACACCGAACGACAAGGAATGAACGATATGGACACGGAATCCATGGGGCGTATATTGCAAACAAACAAAAATCGATTGACAATCGCATTAAGCAAGCGGCAAGCATTGTTTACCACTGTTAGAATTTATGCTTAGACGAATTTGAGTCTAAAAATCAATGTCACGTGTACGTAGTAGTTAAAGGCATTTCTTCACTAGGTCTATCTGAATCTATATCTCAAGCCCTCTCTTCTTCAATCACTTCTCTATCTATCTATCTATCTATCTATCCCCTAAGTAGAGAACACAGCGACTCGCTGTAGGTTATAAGTCTAGCCAAGGATTGGTACAAGTTCAAATTGAATTGTTATTGACTATTGTAGACAAGTGCAATATTTATGTTGAAGTAACACGAAATACGAATATGTAAATGTAAATGTAAATGTACATGTACATGCATATGCATATGCATATGCATACCTACCGTTTTTTATAGTAGGCGTTTATTCAGCTCGACTCGACTGTAGATGTACTCTAAATCTAAATCTAAATCTAAATCTAAATTTAAACGTAAATCTAAAACTATACTACAACCATGGCTAAAGCTAAGGCGAAATCCCGATCTATGATAAATACTAGTGCATAATTACTGTTAACTACAAGTTTTTCTACTCAAATACTCGTACATAGTTGCAACACACTACACTGATACTTTACTAGGGCGATAAATGTGTAGGGCGTAAGAGAATCTCTATATATACATACTTGATATAATTACATGCCTAGGTGTACGATGTATGCGATATATGATTGTTGTTCTAGTTTTAACGACGCAGGTCAGCAACTCCGAGTAGTTGAAGTTTTACTTAGATTGTACTTACCTACCTACAGACCTAAACTATTTAACTATGGCTTAGAAACAAAAAACAGCAAAACCCAAGAGAAAATCTAGTGAAATCAAGTGATATTGAGTGAGATCAAAAACGATTTTAGCTAAACGAGAACAAAATTCAATGCACACCAATGTAAATGGAAGTTGAGAAAAGTTTTAACTTTACTTTTAACGACGCAAAGTTGTAGGTTGTAAGACACTGTACATACGAGTCTAGCAAATTAATCAGATAAGGAAGGATATGTTTCAAATTTCTCCAAAACGCATAAAAGACATTAATCTATTTATAATTCTAGATCCCCTCTACCCCTGACCGCCCCTTCCCCCCACCCTACAGCAAAAAAAGAACACAAACACACAGACAACGAGGGTTTGAACTTTTAACTTCGAACCTTGAACCTTGAACCTTGAACCCCAAAGAGCCCACACACACACAAAGAGACACTCACAGTGCAGTTTTATATAGGCCTAGGATATACATACATAGTTATTATATACAAGCATATATTAAATTAAATGGTACAACAGTAAATCTGCCAGCAATTTGAACAACAACAAGAATCACACGTTTTCCATTTGGACAGTGAGCTAATGTACTACAACAAATTGATCAATTGATTCAGCGTTTTTGAGGCCGATGCCGGGTAGTATGTTATTGACAATGGCGTAACTTAATCTAGTTTAATGTAAACCGATGCATGCAGGGCTAAATCGAAAACCAAATGAAATACTTACGTTTAGTCTAAATACCTTCCGCCCCTTTCCACGCCCCTATCAACCGACCCGCAGATCCGGATAAAAACTTCGAGGATGGGAACTATTAGCAATTTTTATGGTTGTACTTGTATTCGCCAGAAAAAAACTACGAATCAGGAGCTTGTAAATAAAATACATGGGAGATGTACAAAATAACCCGTTGTGGAGAACTTATCCATATGCTGTTCTATTTCCTTGGCCTTGTGTTCGCAATAGCATTCGTAATCATAAAATAGTCATAGATTTAGTTGATGGACAACATAATTCTTGCATATTTTTCGGTGTTATATACAATAAGCGTAAGCAGATATACATACATGAAAACAAATACAGCTACAGCAGCCCACCATATAAAGCACATTCAGTAACTGTTTGTTGTGGGCCTTCGAAGCCGTTTAAAGACTTTCTCGCGTACAAATACCAGCCCGAACATCTATGTATATCCCAATCCCATCTGTTATAATCGCGCTTGGTTGTCTGCATTTTCTCTATATATCTTTCGTTCCCGTTTCCGTTTCCGCTTCTGTTTCCGTTTCCATTTCCGTTTCCGCCTGAGTTCGTCCAACCACACTGTTCGATTTTATTCTATGCGCAAATGCCTTCAAGCGAATATAAGTCTTAAGTATTATTAAATAAAGTATCCACAAATGAGTGTTTATCCTTAAGTAAGTGTTCAAATCTAGGCTTACGTTAGCTTAAGTTGACATGAGTGTGCACTTTGTTGCTTTTCAAAAAAGTTTCCTAAAGACAAAGAATGGATAAATGTAGAGTTAGGCATATGCTCGAACGTCTAGTCAAATGCCGTAGATTAATTATCACCTAATTTATTTATATTTTATTTTAAGTTTCAATTACTGTGCCAAAATGTTTATCGTTTACCAATTAAATGATTTCAACTGTTTCATTTTTCCACGACCGTCTCGCCTTTTTATTTATGTATCTACAACATCGTAAATTCAATAGTAAAGGACAATCTGTGACATTGAGTACTATACATTCCTATACATTTCTATGCGATAATTTCCGGAATCATCTGCGTCAGCGATTCCTCCTCACTTACACACTTTATTCGAAAACTCTGCGTTGTGATTGTTCATTAAGCGAAAGTAAAGATAAACTGTATTTATGCAATGCAAATACGTAAAAGTATTTTAGAGTAATCTGTATATAAATAGATGGCGGCCCACGCGGCTCCAGCTTCCTCAAAAGCCAAACTAATTCTAGCTCAGAATTCAGATTCACTCAAGTCATCAGTATATACAATTTGCACTCCAATTCAAAGACACTATATAGTTGCATGAGTGGTTTACTTCTTCTCAGCATCTGTTTGCAATATTTTGTAATACGTACAGATACGCATACTACCATTAATGTCATACCGAATGAGGGAAAACCGAATATTATATTTAGAAAACGCAACAGAATTACTTCGAAATACAATACAAAACCTTTTGAAATTGAAAACGATTGATAATAGCTATTAGACATATCAATTTTATTTAAAAACAAATCGAGAGATACATTCAAAAAACTACAAAAATATATATATACATATATATATGTATACATAGTCCGTACACCTTCGTGTACACACCAGTGCAATATTGCATTCCTGTTTAGCGAATAAGTGGACATTTTAGGCGTCATCGTAGTATTTACAGGATCTTCTGTTGGGCACCACTTTCGAATCTTTGCTTTAAGTGCGATATCTCAGAGTATTTAGACTGACGAGTAATAAAACGATACCAAATTATGAGATACTATTCTGGATGCAGTGCATAGCCCTTCGTTTCTGTGCCAAAAACAAAAAAAACAAGGATCGATCGCGATCTGACTATAGACGCGATGAATGGCGTGACAAACTTTACCGCTCAGTATTATCGAGATGTCCGGCCTGCGACCCGGAAAAACTGGGAACTGGGGTCGGGCGGATCGGCCCTGCTATGATTAAGTACCATATACAAAGAACTACACAAATCTACGATGTAAGTTTTAACTGTAATATGCAAAGAGACACTTTTATAAAGAAGCAAACTGTTACTTTATGGCATTTAGTTGAGATGCTGTAACCTCTTGTTGATCGTAAATTGTACGTAGCATGTAAAACCTATTTAACTCGCAGACACCTACACACGAATATGGCATTCAAAAAAAAAAAATATATATATATATAGATATATATGTATTTATACAGTGCTAATATTAATATTCTGATATGAACGAATATTTTATGGTACATCTATATATGTACATAATAAGAGTAAATGTAAACTTCAATGTTTTCATGGTTGTAAACTGATGATCAAAAATAGATTTAATGAATTTTACATGCTTTTATTTAAACGCAGAATTACTTCGACCTTGCTTTACACTTTTTGGTACCTAATAATATTTAATAATATCGTCACATCTAATGGCATTTCTTTCAACGAACACCGAATCCTTTGTTTTACATCAATCATTCGTTGTTTTTACCAGACTTACAATCACAAGCGGTGCAATGGATAAGCAAAATATTTTCTGAGCATCACATTCTTTGATAAGAAATGATCAATGTAAGCGATATTTGAAAAAGAAATCATGAATATTCCCTCCAAATAATTTTTAAAAAATTACGTATTTGCTAAAAGTCAAATCTCTGATAACTGTAATGAAATACGACAGGCTGGAGGCAATGGTTCCGACGAACTCAACTCCCAAGTCTGTCTATAATGGAGGAATACTGTATTTAGCATGATGTTACCAGTTACATTTAACGTAATTACAATTACAATGATTATTGTGTATTGCATGTGTATGTGAAGTGTATGTAATTACAAGTAAACTCTTTAAAAAACAAACAAACAAAAAAAAATGTGGAAAGAGAAACTATGGCACACATTTGCCATTTAATAGTAGTCAATTCTTCAAAACAAAACAAAAAAACAAAAGTCAAGAAAAGAAACGCATTAGGTTAAGTGTGGAGATGCATGAGGATATATGGACACTATTTTCTAAACGTATTACAACAATAATTTATGAATTTGTTGGTAATTTTATACATATATATACACAGTTACTTTTGTTAGCTAGCAAAACGACAACGACAACTTAGGTAGCGCCGAGGTAGATAAACTTTATGAATGTTGTACCCAAAGCCCACGCCCCGGACACCCGCGAGAGCACACTGTACAGGCACGAACCTCAAGGCAGGATGGGTCATAGTTCGAGATCTAGAAGCCACGGATCCCAGATCCTGAGGCCCGTCCTTGCGCATCCTACCTAGCTAGTTAGGTCCGCGTCCCTTATAACACGATTTCTGCTCATACTCTACACTATACACTATACTCCACACACTCACTGATTACCATCTATGTTGGATCTGTTGTACTCTGCCATTTTTTGGTGTGATATTCTATTGGTTGTGGCGGTTGCTTTTAAGCCGCTTTACACATTGTTGCATTTCTACTAATACTAATCGTAGCTGGCCTAAACTGGGTCACAACATGACGAAAAAACACAAAACAAAAAAAAAAACAAAAACTGAAAACCAAAAAATTAATTATTATGTAACTTATTCGATTTCCAGTTGTTGTTTTGGTTGTACACAGCGTAATGGTTTTAAACTCGTTTTAACTAACTATAACTGATTGCCAAACTTTGTTAACTATTTTAGTCCATACATACATACGTACATACATACTTTTAGGTTTAAGCACTTGTAATTTAATCGAACATGATTTGAGCAAATTTAATGAAAATGAAAACTAAACTTACAAAAACACAAAACGAAAATAAAGTGGTGGTCGTAACTAAAAATATGTTGTTTTCATTCATTTTTAGGCTCTGTTTTTTAAAATATAATGGACAAAATCCTTCATTGCAGATTTTCACTAATCTAAAACCAATGAATTTCTAAGCTGATTATTTGAAATTTCTCTTTCGCACTTCCACTAGCTGAGTAAAGGGTATTTGATAGTCGGAGAACGCGACTATAGCATTCCATATTTTTTTGTAATTTTTTTCATCTGATGATGTTGAAGAAATTCAAAAAAATTAAGAAATGTCCCAAAGCTGAAGTTCTAAACTCCATAAGTCAACTTATCTTAATGGCATTTTGAAGTGGCATACCTCTAAATGTTCCTGGCACAATTCTTTAAAAATCTGCATTTAAATTTAGAAATTAATTTTTTGTACATTTTTTGTCATTATTTTGATGTTGTAGAAATTCCAAAAAATTATGAAATGTCCAAGGCTGAAGTTTTAGACTCCATAACTCAACTTATCTTAATCGGATTTCGAAGTGACATACCTCTAAATGTTCCTGGCGCAATTCTCTAAAAATCTGCATTTAAATTTAGAAACAAATTTTTTTTTAATTTTTTGTCATCTTTTTGATGTTTTGAAAAATTATGATGTTATCAAAAAAATTAAGAAATGTCCCAAGGCTGAAGTTCTAAACTCCATAACTCAACTTATCTTAATCGGATTTCGAAGTGGCATACCTCTAAATGTTTCTGGCACAGTTCTCTAAAAATCTGTATTTAAATTTAGAAATAAATTTTTTTTTTTAATTTTTGGTCAAAAAAATTAAGAAATGTCCCCTGTTGGTCTTCGTGGGTCTTTACCGTATTTTGAGTTCACATTTTAGCTGAGACACGACCCCAAAAGCTTTTGCACTGTGCTCTCCTCATTTCCTTCGATATCCTTCTACATACATCCTTATACACTCTCTCTGTTTTTCTCTCTTCCTTTTGCGGTGCTCCTTCCTCCCTCTCACACACACGCAAGCTCGCAGAGTTGGCATTGTTGTTGGCGTTTGTCATTGTCCTTTTCGCGTTCGCTTTTGCTTTCGCTTTCGCACTCGTTTATTTAGTTCAGTGTGTTCAGTTGCGTCCTGGCTTCATATCCTGTCGCTATCCTTTGGCTAAGCGCAAGCCCAAGCGGTTTCAGTACGAGGTTTTTAGTGCATTTGAGCGGCTGCAAATACAAACAGAACTGTGCGTTGAAAAAAGCCATATATCTCTGGCAATTAGTGCTTAGTGTTCGGTGGAAAACACATCCTCGAGATCGAATTGTGCGGGACTTGCTGGATATATATATCCGAGGAGTGATAAACCGGCTCGGACCGTAACCTTATTTAATTCTTCATCGGGGTTGTGCGTGTGCACCAAACGGCTTCAAAATTAATTACTCAAAGTACCACCACAACGCTATGTCCTTATCGGCCATAGCCAAGGTAAGCGAGTCCCAGCGTCATTGGCGCCTTCATTCGGGCATTTGGCAAAAATCCATTCCAGTTCCCGCAAATATCACTCATACCACGCGGCCAGCAATCTCTGACTTCAGTTCACTTGGTCTAACTTTAACTCATACCCCGCATCCGCATTCGAATCCTCTATTTGATTTTGCGCAGAACAGCGAGCTTTCCTCCCTCGCGTACACACTGCAAAAGTTAGCAAAACAGGGTTGTCAGGCAGCGAAAAAGTTGCAAAGATCTTGTGCATATCAATTCCGAACCTCCGGCTTTATAAATGAATGCAAACAGGGAATAATCAGTGCTTCAATAGAAAGAAAGCTTTTAAATTACTTACTAAACTGGGTGAAGAAACGACTTTTGGGCATTTTATTGGCTTTTCCCTAATAAGTTTATTTGCTTTTAATAATTGCTTAATACTTGTTAGAACATGGTATAATTTTTATTTTAAATACCGAATTACTTAAATCACTAATTGACTCTCTATAATCATAAGGGCACCTAATCCCACCCCCTTCTCCCATGGCCCGAGCTCGACAACCCTGTCCCAGGGTTTTGACTCAAACTCTAACGCGTCGACTGGCCGAGCAACCCCTGAAAAAGCACACCCTCTCCAACCGAATGGCGAAACTTCTGAGCCAATTTTCTCTTGAGCAGGGGTCCTGTGTCCTTGGCGCTGCCTTCGCGCTGCGGACTCAGGACAACGACAACTTGAATAAGGTTAATGCCCCTAGCCGACCTTGGGGTGCGACACAGTTCGGGACTCGGGAGCTCGGGACCTCGCTGGTCGGGGTTCGGGGCCCGGGGATCGAATGTAGGATGTCGGATGTCGGAACTTATCGGACCCACCATACTCACTTTCGCACGGGTTCATTGAACTTTTAGGGAACACATTATGCTTTCGGTGAATACAGTTTCGTGTGGGTGGCGATGACAACGACCCGTCGATAGGCTCTGCTGGGTTGATTGGCCAGGCCGGAACAGCCAGCTGTGTGTATATCATTTTAGGGCTCGTCCTCACCGGCGACCATTTGGTTAGGGTATAAGGTATGAGGCATGAGGTATAGGGTCCGATGTCGACCCCCTCGACCGCCCGAAGCTCTCCACTGTTGCTTTGCAGCTGTTGTCGGGCGCTATTTTTGGTGCAAGTCGAACTCAACGCTGTGCTTTTTGTCAGTCTATCGCTGGCGTTGCTCCTGTCTGGACACCATGAATCATGTGGGTATATCTGCATATTTATACCCGAGAGCCTCGGACAAAATCCCAGTTATCTGTGAATAGAAATAAGCGATGAGTGCGTAATTGAGAGCTCTGGCTTATCGCGAAGTAAACCAAATAGCCGCGCCAAATGCAAATGATTAAACCCGTTTGACTAGGCTTGTTGTGCCTACTAACCGAACTCGTTATCAGCGGCAACCTGTTCTGTGCTATTTGTGTTGTTTGTTGTCTTCGAATTAGAATAAATAGATTTCGTAATAGAGTTTGTGGCCCCGGCACGTCATTCGGTGCTGGCCAGTTGTGGTAAAATGTCTACTAATCTCAGTCCCAATGCTTCCTCCTCCGACCCACAGCCAATACTCTACTCGTATTGGCGCAGCTCGTGCTCCTGGCGCGTGCGCATTGCGATGAACCTGAAGGAGATACCCTACGACATCAAGCCGATCAGCCTGATCAAATCCGGTGGCGAGCAGCATTGCAATGAGTACCGCGAGGTGAATCCCATGGAGCAGGTGCCCGCCCTGCAGATTGGTAAGTTAGAACCTGCCGCAGAGCCTGAAACCAACTCCACTTATCACGCCCACCTATCCACCTCCAGATGGACACACCCTCATCGAATCGGTGGCCATAATGCACTACCTGGAGGAAACCCGTCCCCAGCGACCACTCCTACCACAGGACGTCCATAAGCGGGCCAAGGTGCGCGAAATAGTCGAGATCATCTGCTCGGGCATCCAGCCACTGCAGAACCTCATCGTGCTCATCCACGTGGGCGAGGAGAAGAAGAAGGAGTGGGCCCAGCACTGGATTACACGTGGCTTCCGGGCGGTGGAGAAGGCGCTGTCCACCTCCGCCGGTAAATACTGCGTGGGCGACGAGATCTCCATGGCCGACTGCTGCCTCGTACCTCAGGTTTTCAATGCCCGAAGGTAAGTATGCTACCAAAACAACAAAAACTCGAGATGCTGAAGCGTAATTCCTATATTTACCAGGTTCCACGTCGACTTGCGACCGTATCCCATAATTCTGCGCATCGATCGCGAGCTGGAGAGCAATCCGGCATTCCGGGCGGCCCATCCATCCAATCAACCGGACTGTCCGCCGGAGCTGCCCAACAAATAGAATTTTCCGACGACAACTGCAAAGCGCCGTAAGACGAAAAAGTGAATTGCAGTTCGTAAACCAGGCACAGGACAAACTAAGAACTTAAATCTGATCGGTGGGCGGGGATTGGATTGTATTGGATTGGATTGGATTGGATTGGATGGCAAAGCTGGCGAGGATTCCATTAAGCAGAAACAGTCGGATGTGATTTAAGAAATTGCTAACAGCATTTAAAAATATGCATAAATGCATAAAAATACTATCGATAACATAACGAAATTCCTCACACGAAATTCAAATGCAAAATTCTCAGAAACGGAACAAAAAATCGTATAATAAATTCTTGAAATTCCCTTAGTTTGTCATTGTGAACATGATCTAAAAGATGAACTCATATATATTAAATGTAACTTATTTTTATGCATTTTATTTAGGCTAACAAATCATAACAAATTCAAGGAGAACTCACGACGAAAAGCAAAATTCAATTCAGGGATTTAAAAACCAAACCAAAAACACTATCGAAGATTTACAAGTATAAACGATGTATGTATGTATGTATAAGTACTTCATGTCAAAGTTGGGCAGATGCTAAACTAATCGTTCACAAAGTACAAAACTTCAGTCAACCAATAAGTAAACTAAAGCAAGCTATACACTAAATCGAATAAATCCTAAGTAATCTACATACGTGTATGTGAACTAAGCTAAAGAATCGATCACCTATTCGATGGTTCTGAATGTCGTAATGCCACTTTGATACCACGAAAACATATATAACTAACGAAGTAATTCTCTAAACCCAATGCACATAGACGAATGATAAAGCCAACCGATTAAGTGCACAGTAATTTTATTAGCAACTTGATGTAAATTGGATCGTGTGAGTCTCTTTCACAGCCCCGTACGAGTAGTTATATATTATAAGCCTGCCGATGCCAAGTACATACACATACTTACTTTCCTGCACGACAGTACAACGCAAGAGTCGAAGGACGAACGCCGATAGTCACATCATACAAACAAACATACATATAGGTCTAGCTGCGCATTTTCGCACACCAATCGAATACCAAATTGAATACAAACAACTAATATGCATAATTTCCGAAATATTGTAACAGTTCCATATACTATAAATAAATAAAACTTCAAACTAAGCTAATACATTGCTCAACCAAGGTACTTTTAATGTATCATTAAAAGCATTATTTTGCTTATCGGTGCAATTGGTTACTTGGTTTTTAGTAGAAACCTACTACTGTTTGTGATCACCTGGTGTCAAAAATCGAAAAAATCCACATAATTGCCATAAAAATGTGAGATTTTTTGGTTTAAGTTACCAGGCGAACAGGAATTCCAGAAAGTGACCAAAGATCAATTGGTTACTTGGTTTTCAGTAGAAACCTGCTACTGATTATGATCACCTGGTGCCAAAAATCGAAAAAAATCCACAAATTTGCCATAAAAATGTGCATTTTGTAGTCAAAATTGTACGATTTTTTGGTTTACGTTACCAGGCGAACAGGAATTCCAGAAGGTGACCAACAATCAATTGGTTTTCAGTAGAAACCTCCTACTGATTATGATCACCTGGTGCCAAAAATCGAAAAAATCCACAAATTTGCCATAAAAATGCGCATTTTGTAGTCAAAATTGTACGATTTTTTGGTTTACGTTACCAGGCGAACAGGAATTACAGAAGGTGACCAACAATCAATTGGTTTTCAGTAGAAACCTCCTACTGATTATGATCACCTGGTGCCAAAAATCGAAAAAATCCACAAATTTGCCATTAAAATGAGCATTTTATAGTCAAAATTTCGAGATTTTTTGGTTTAAGTTACCAGGCGAACAGTAATTACAGAAGGTGACCAACAATCAATTGGTTTTCCGTAGAAACCTGCTACTGATTATGATCACCTGGTGCCAAAAATCGAAAAAATCCGCAAATTTGCCATTAAAATGCGCATTTTATAGTCAAAATTGTGAGATTTTTTGGTTTAAGTTACCAGGCGAACAGGAATTACAGAAGGTGACCAACAATCAATTGGTTTTCAGTAGAAACCTCCTACTGATTATGATCACCTGGTGCCAAAAATCGAAAAAATCCACAAATTTGCCATTAAAATGCGCATTTTATAGTCAAAATTGCGAGATTTTTTGGTTTAAGTTACCAGGCGAACAGGAACTACAAAAGGTGACCAACGATCTATTGGTTACTTGGTTTTCAGTAAAAACCTGCTACTGATTATGATCACCTGGTGCCAAAAATCGAAAAAATCCACAAATTTGCCATTGAAATGCGCATTTTATAGTCAAAATTATGAGATTTTTTGGTTTAAGTTACCAGGCGAACAGGAATTACAGAAGGTGACCAACAATCAATTGGTTTTCAGTAGAAGCCTCCTACTGATTATGATCACCTGGTGCCAAAAATCGAAAAAATCCACAAATTTGCCATTAAAATGCGCATTTTATAGTCAAAATTGTGAGATTTTTTGGTTTAAGTTACCAGGCGAACAGGAATTACAGAAGGTGACCAACGATCTATTGGTTACTTGGTTTTCAGTAGAAACCTGCTACTGATTATGATCACCTGGTGCCAAAAATCGAAAAAATCCACAAATTTGCCATTAAAATGCGCATTTTATAGTCAAAATTGTGAGATTTTTTGGTTTAAGTTACCAGGCGAACAGGAATTACAGAAGGTGACCAACAATTAATTGGTTTTCAGTAGAAACCTCCTACTGATTATGATCACCTGGTGTCAAAAATCGAAAAAATCCACAAATTTGCCATTAAAATGCGCATTTTATAGTCAAAAATGCGAGATTTTTTGGTTTAAGTTACCAGGCGAACAGGAACTACAGAAGGTGACCAACGATCTATTGGTTACTTGGTTTTCAGTAGAAACCTGCTACTGATTATGATCACCTGGTGCCAAAAATCGAAAAAATCCACAAATTTGCCATTAAAATGCTCATTTTATAGTCAAAATTATGATATTTCTTGGTTTAAGTTACCAGGCGAACAGGAATTACAGAAGGTGACCAACAATCAATTGGTTTTCAGTAGAAACCTCCTACTGATTATGATCACCTGGTGCCAAAAATCGAAAAAATCCACAAATTTGCCATTAAAATGCGCATTTTATAGTCAAAATTGCGAGATTTTTTGGTTTAAGTTACCAGGCGAACAGGAATTACAGAAGGTGACCAACGATCTATTGGTTACTTGGTTTTCAGTAGAAACCTGCTACTGATTATGATCACCTGGTGCCAAAAATCGAAAAAATCCACAAATTTGCCATTAAAATGCGCATTTTATAGTCAAAATTGTGAGATTTTTTGGTTTAAGTTACCAGGCGAACAGGAATTACAGAAGCTGACCAACAATCAATTGGTTTTCAGTAGAAACCTCCTACTGATTATGATCACCTGGTGTCAAAAATCGAAAAAATCCACAAATTTGCCATTAAAATGCGCATTTTATAGTCAAAATTGCGAGATTTTTTGGTTTAAGTTACCAGGCGAACAGGAACTACAGAAGGTGACCAACGATCTATTGGTTACTTGGTTTTCAGAAGAAACCTGCTACTGATTATGATCACCTGGTGCCAAAAATCGAAAAAATCCACAAATTTGCCATAAAAATGCGCATTTTACAGTCAAAATTGTGAGATTTTTGGGTTTAACTTACCAGGCGAACAGGAATTCCAGGAGATGACCAACGATCAATTGGTTACTTGGTTTTCAGTAGAAACCTGCTACTGATTATGATCACCTGGTGCCAAAAATCGAAAAAATCCACAAATTTGCCATTAAAATGCGCATTTAATAGTCAAAATTGCGAGATTTTTTGGTTTAAGTTACCAGGCGAACAGGAATTACAGAAGGTGACCAACAATCAATTGGTTTTCAGTAGAAACCTCCTACTGATTATGATCACCTGGTGCCAAAAATCGAAAAAATCCACAAATTTGCCATTAAAATGCGCATTTAATAGTCAAAATTGCGAGATTTTTTGGTTTAAGTTACCAGGCGAACAGGAATTACAGAAGGTGACCAACAATCAATTGGTTTTCAGTAGAAACCTCCTTCTGATTATGATCACCTGGTGCCAAAAATCGAAAAAATCCACAAATTTGCCATTAAAATGCGCATTTTATAGTCAAAATTGCGAGATTTTTTGGTTTAAGTTACCAGGCGAACAGGAATTCCTGAAGGTGACCAACGATCAATTGGTTACTTGGTTTTCAGTAGAAACCTACTACTGATTGTGATCGCCTGGTGCCAAATATCGAAAAAATCCACAAATTTGCCATAAAAATGCGCATTTTATAGTCAAAATTGTGAGATTTTTTGGTTTAAGTTACCAGGCGAACAGGAATTCCAGAAGGTGACCAACGATCAATTGGTTTTCAGTAGAAACCTGCTACTGATTATGATCACCTGGTGCCAAAAATCGAAAAAATCCACAAATTTGCCATAAAAATGCGCATTTTACAGTCAAAATTGTGAGATTTTTGGGTTTAAGTTACCAGGCGAACAGGAATTCCAGGAGATGACCAACGATCAATTGGTTACTTGGTTTTCAGTAGAAACCTGCTACTGATTATGATCACCTGGTGCCAAAAATCGAAAAAATCCACAAATTTGCCATAAAAATGCGCATTTTATAGTCAAAATTGTGAGATTTTTGGGTTTAAGTTACCAGGCGAACAGGAATTACAGAAGGTGACCAACAATCAATTGGTTTTCAGTAGAAACCTGCTACTGATTATGATCACCTGGTGCCAAAAATCGAAAAAATCCACAAATTTGCCATTAAAATGCGCATTTTATAGTCAAAATTGCGAGATTTTTTGGTTTAAGTTACCAGGCGAACAGGAATTACAGAAGGTGACCAACAATCAATTGGTTTTCAGTAGAAACCTCCTACTGATTATGATCACCTGGTGCCAAAATTCGAAAAAATCCACAAATTTGCCATTAAAATGCGCATTTTATAGTCAAAATTGCGAGATTTTTTGGTTTAAGTTACCAGGCGAACAGGAATTACAGAAGGTGACCAACAATCAATTGGTTTTCAGTAGAAACCTGCTACTGATTATGATCACCTGGTGCCAAAAATCGAAAAAATCCACAAATTTGCCATTAAAATGCGCATTTTATAGTCAAAATTGCGAGATTTTTTGGTTTAAGTTACAAGGCGAACAGGAATTACAGAAGGTGACCAACAATCAATTGGTTTTCAGTAGAAACCTCCTACTGATTATGATCACCTGGTGCCAAAAACCGAAAAAATCCACAAATTTGCCATTAAAATGCGCATTTTATAGTCAAAATTGCGAGATTTTTTGGTTTAAGTTACCAGGCGAACAGGAATTACAGAAGGTGACCAACGATCTATTGGTTACTTGGTTTTCAGTAGAAACCTCCTACTGATTATGATCACCTGGTGCCAAAAATCGAAAAAATCCACAAATTTGCCATAAAAATGCGCATTTTATAGTCAAAATTGCGAGATTTTTGGGTTTAAGTTACCAGGCGAACAGGAATTACAGAAGGTGACCAACAATCAATTGGTTTTCAGTAGAAACCTGCTACTGATTATGATCACCTGGTGCCAAAAATCGAAAAAATCCACAAATTTGCCATTAAAATGCGCATTTTATAGTCAAAATTGTGAGATTTTTTGGTTTAAGTTACCAGGCGAACAGGAATTACAGAAGGTGACCAACAATCAATTGGTTTTCAGTAGAAACCTCCTACTGATTATGATCACCTGGTGCCAAAAATCGAAAAAATCCACAAATTTGCCATTAAAATGCGCATTTTATAGTCAAAATTGCGAGATTTTTTGGTTTAAGTTACCAGGCGAACAGGAATTACAGAAGGTGACCAACGATCTATTGGTTACTTGGTTTTCAGTAGAAACCTGCTACTGATTATGATCACCTGGTGCCAAAAATCGAAAAAGTCCACAAATTTGCCATTAAAATGCGCATTTTATATTCAAAATTGTGAGATTTTTTGGTTTAAGTTACCAGGCGAACAGGAATTACAGAAGGTGACCAACAATCAATTGGTTTTCAGTAGAAACCTGCTACTGATTATGATCACCTGGTGCCAAAAATCGAAAAAATCCACAAATTTGCCATTAAAATGCGCATTTTATAGTCAAAATTGTGAGAGTTTTTGGGTTTAAGTTACCAGGCGAACAGGAATTCCAGAAGGTGACCAACGATCAATTGGTTACTTGGTTTTCAGTAGAAACCTACTACTGATTATGATCGCCTGGTGCCAAATATTTAAAAAATCCACAAATTCGCCATAAAAATGTGCATTTTGTAGTCAAAATTGTGAGATTTTTTGGTTTAAGTTACCAGGCGAACAGGAATTCCAGAAGGTGACCAACGATCAATTGGTTTTCAGTAGAAACCTGCTACTGATTATGATCACCTGGTGCCAAAAATCGAAAAAATCCACAAATTTGCCATTAAAATGCGCATTTTATAGTCAAAATTGCGAGATTTTTTGGTTTAAGTTACCAGGCGAACAGGAATTACAGAAGGTGACCAACGATCTATTGGTTACTTGGTTTTCAGTAGAAACCTGCTACTGATTATGATCACCTGGTGCCAAAAATCGAAAAAGTCCACAAATTTGCCATTAAAATGCGCATTTTATATTCAAAATTGTGAGATTTTTTGGTTTAAGTTACCAGGCGAACAGGAATTACAGAAGGTGACAAACAATCAATTGGTTTTCAGTAGAAACCTGCTACTGATTATGATCACCTGGTGCCAAAAATCGAAAAAATCCACAAATTTGCCATTAAAATGCGCATTTTATAGTCAAAATTGTGAGATTTTTTGGTTTAAGTTACCAGGCGAACAGGAATTACAGAAGGTGACCAACAATCAATTGGTTTTCAGTAGAAACCTTCTACTGATTATGATCACCTGGTGCCAAAAATCGAAAAAATCCACAAATTTGCCATTAAAATGCGCATTTTATAGTCAAAATTGCGAGATTTTTTGGTTTAAGTTACCAGGCGAACAGGAATTACAGAAGGTGACCAACGATCTATTGGTTACTTGGTTTTCAGTAGAAACCTGCTACTGATTATGATCACCTGGTGCCAAAAATCGAAAAAGTCCACAAATTTGCCATTAAAATGCGCATTTTATAGTCAAAATTGCGAGATTTTTTGGTTTAAGTTACCAGGCGAACAGAAATTACAGAAGGTGACCAACAATCAATTGGTTTTCAGTAGAAAACTCCTACTGATTATGATCACCTGGTGCCAAAAATCGAAAAAATCCACAAATTTGCCATTAAAATGCGCATTTTATAGTCAAAATTATGAGATTTTTTGGTTTAAGTTACCAGGCGAACAGGAATTACAGAAGGTGACCAACAATCAATTGGTTTTCAGTAGAAACCTCCTACTGATTATGATCACCTGGTGCCAAAAATCGAAAAAATCCACAAATTTGCCATTAAAATGCGCATTTTATAGTCAAAATTGCGAGATTTTTTGGTTTAAGTTACCAGGCGAACAGAAATTACAGAAGGTGACCAACAATCAATTGGTTTTCAGTAGAAAACTCCTACTGATTATGATCACCTGGTGCCAAAAATCGGAAAAATCCACAAATTTGCCATTAAAATGCGCATTTTATAGTCAAAATTGCGAGATTTTTTGGTTTAAGTTACCAGGCGAACAGGAATTCCTGAAGGTGACCAACGATCTATTGGTTACTTGGTTTTCAGTAGAAACCTGCTACTGATTATGATCACCTGGTGCCAAAAATCGAAAAAATCCACAAATTTGCCATTAAAATGCGCATTTTATAGTCAAAATTGCGAGATTTTTTGGTTTAAGTTACCAGGCGAACAGGAATTACAGAAGGTGACCAACAATCAATTGGTTTTCAGTAGAAACCTCCTACTGATTATGATCACCTGGTGCCAAAAATCGAAAAAATCCACAAATTTGCCATTAAAATGCGCATTTTATAGTCAAAATTGCGAGATTTTTTGGTTTAAGTTACCAGGCGAACAGGAATTACAGAAGGTGACCAACAATCAATTGGTTTTCAGTAGAAACCTCCTACTGATTATGATAACCTGGTGCCAAAAATCGAAAAAATCCACAAATTTGCCATTAAAATGCGCATTTTATAGTCAAAATTGCGAGATTTTTTGGTTTAAGTTACCAGGCGAACAGGAATTACAGAAGGTGACCAACGATCTATTGGTTACTTGGTTTTCAGTAGAAACCTGCTACTGATTATGATCACCTGGTGCCAAAAATCGAAAAAATCCACAAATTTGCCATTAAAATGCGCATTTTATAGTCAAAATTGCGAGATTTTTTGGTTTAAAATACCAGGCGAACAGGAATTCCGGAAGGTGACCAACGATCAATTGGTTACTTGGTTTTCAGTCGAAACCTACTCTTGATGGTGATCGCCTGATGCCAAATATCGAAAAAATCCACAAATTTGCCATAAAAATGCGCATTTTATAGTCAAAATTGTGAGATTTTTTGGTTTAAGTTACCAGGCGAACAGGAATTCCAGAAGGTGACCAACGATCAATTGGTTACTTGGTTTTCAGTAGAAACCTGCTACTGATTATGATCACCTGGTGCCAAAAATCGAAAAAATCCACAAATTGGCCTAAAAAATGTGCATTTTGCGAGAGTTTTTGGGTTTAAGTTACCAGGCGAACAGGAATTCCAGAAGGTGACCAACGATCAATTGGTTACTTGGTTTTCAGTAGAAACCTACTACTGATTATGATCGCCTGGTGCCAAATATCAAAAAAATCCACAAATTCGCCATAAAAATGTGCATTTTGTAGTCAAAATTGTGAGATTTTTTGGTTTAAGTTACCAGGCGAACAGGAATTCCAGAAGGTGACCAACGATCAATTGGTTTTCAGTAGAAACCTGCTACTGATTATGATCACCTGGTGCCAAAAATCGAAAAAATCCACAAATTTGCCATAAAAATGCGCATTTTACAGTCAAAATTGTGAGATTTTTGGGTTTAAGTTACCAGGCGAACAGGAATTACAGAAGGTGACCAACGATCTATTGGTTACTTGGTTTTCAGTAGAAACCTGCTACTGATTATGATCACCTGGTGCCAAAAATCGAAAGAATCCACAAATTTGCCATTAAAATGCGCATTTTATAGTCAAAATTATGAGATTTTTTGGTTTAAGTTACCAGGCGAACAGGAATTACAGAAGGTGACCAACAATCAATTGGTTTTCAGTAGAAACCTCCTACTGATTATGATCACCTGGTGCCAAAAATCGAAAAAATCCACAAATTTGCCATTAAAATGCGCATTTTATAGTCAAAATTTCGAGATTTTTTGGTTTAAGTTACCAGGCGAACAGGAATTCCAGAAGGTGACCAACGATCTATTGGTTACTTGGTTTTCAGTAGAAACCTGCTACTGATTATGATCACCTGGTGCCAAAAATCGAAAAAATCCACAAATTGGCCTAAAAAATGTGCATTTTGCGAGAGTTTTTGGGTTTAAGTTACCAGGCGAACAGGAATTACAGAAGGTGACCAACGATCAATTGGTTACTTGGTTTTCAGTAGAAACCTACTACTGATTATGATCGCCTGGTGCCAAATATTTAAAAAATCCACAAATTCGCCATAAAAATGTGCATTTTGTAGTCAAAATTGTGAGATTTTTTGGTTTAAGTTACCAGGCGAACAGGAATTCCAGAAGGTGACCAACGATCAATTGGTTTTCAGTAGAAACCTGCTACTGATTATGATCACCTGGTGCCAAAAATCGAAAAAATCCACAAATTTGCCATTAAAATGCGCATTTTATAGTCAAAATTGTGAGATTTTTTGGTTTAAGTTACCAGGCGAACAGGAATTACAGAAGGTGACCAACGATCTATTGGTTACTTGGTTTTCAGAAGAAACCTGCTACTGATTATGATCACCTGGTGCCAAAAATCGAAAAAAAACAAAAATTTGCCATTAAAATGCGCATTTTATAGTCAAAATTGTGAGATTTTTTGGTTTAAGTTACCAGGCGAACAGGAATTACAGAAGGTGACCAACAATCAATTGGTTTTCAGTAGAAACCTCCTACTGATTATGATCACCTGGTGTCAAAAATCGAAAAAATCCACAAATTTGCCATTAAAATGCGCATTTTATAGTCAAAATTGCGAGATTTTTTGGTTTAAGTTACCAGGCGAACAGGAATTACAGAAGGTGACCAACAATCAATTGGTTTTCAGTAGAAACCTCCTACTGATTATGATCACCTGGTGCCAAAAATCGAAAAAATCCGCAAATTTGCCATTAAAATGCGCATTTTATAGTCAAAATTGTGAGATTTTTTGGTTTAAGTTACCAGGCGAACAGGAATTACAGAAGGTGACCAACGATCTATTGGTTACTTGGTTTTCAGTAGAAACCTCCTACTGATTATGATCACCTGGTGCCAAAAATCGAAAAAATCCACAAATTTGCCATTAAAATGCGCATTTTATAGTCAAAATTGTGAGATTTTTTGGTTTAAGTTACCAGGCGAACAGGAACTACAGAAGGTGACCAACGATCTATTGGTTACTTGGTTTTCAGTAGAAACCTGCTACTGATTATGATCGCCTGGTGCCAAATATCGAAAAAATCCACAAATTTGCCATAAAAATGCGCATTTTAGAGTCAAAATTGTGATATTTTTTGGTTTAAGTTACCAGGCGAACAGGAATTCCAGAAGGTGACCAACGATCAATTGGTTACTTGGTTTTCAGTAGAAACCTGCTACTGATTGTGATCGCCTGGTGCCAAATATCGAAAAAATCCACAAAATTGGGATTTTCTTTTTGGGTCAATTTTCGCATTTTTTGTAAGGGGTAACATCATTAAAATTTGCCAAAAATGGCAAAAAAATAGAGTTCCCATTTTTAAACGCAGTTCGATTGGAAATTAAATTACGAACGCAACGGGGTATACCATTCCGAATTCAGACAATTATTTTTAAAGTTGTTGCAAAAAAACGGATTATTTTATGATCAAATTTTGAAAAAACGGATTTTGGCAAATATTAAAATATTTTTGATTGGCATTTTAATCATAACTTGGCTAAAAATGATCATAAACATGAAAGAATAACTGTTTTGAGCAGCTAATTACCAATGCTAACGATCCCTATCACGGATTTTAACGGATTTTGGGAAATTCGTTTTTGGGTCAATTTTCGCATTTTTTGTAAGGGGTAACATCATTAAAATTTGCCAAAAATGGCAAAAAAATAGAGTTCCCATTTTTAAACACAGTTCGATTGGAAATTAAATTACGAACGCAACGGGGTATACCATTCCGAATTCAGACAATTATTTTTAAAGTTGTTGCAAAAAAACGGATTATTTTATGATCAAATTTTGAAAAAACGGATTTTGGCAAATATTAAAATATTTTTGATTGGCATTTTAATCATAACTTGGCTAAAAATGATCATAAACATGAAAGAATAACTGTTTTGAGCAGCTAATTACCAATGCTAACGATCCCTATCACGGATTTTAACGGATTTTGGGAAATTCGTTTTTGGGTCAATTTTCGCATTTTTTGTAAGGGGTAACATCATTAATATTTGCCAAAAATGGCAAAAAAATAGAGTTCCCATTTTTAAACACAGTTCGATTGGAAATTAAATTACGAACGCAACGAGGTATACCATTCCGAATTCATACAATTATTTTTAAAGTTGTTGCAAAAAAACGGATTATTTTATGATCAAATTTTGAAAAAACGGATTTTGGCAAAAATTAATATATTTTTGATTGGCATTTTAATCATAACTTGGCTAAAAATGATCATAAACATGAAAGAATAACTGTTTTGAGCAGCTAATTACCAATGCTAACGATCCCTATCACTTTTTGACGGATTTTGGGAAATTCGTTTTTGGGTCAATTTTCGCATTTATTGTAAGGGGTAACATCATTAAAATTTGCCAAAAATGGCAAAAAAATAGAGTTCCCATTTTTAAACACAGTTCGATTGGAAATTAAATTACGAACGCAACGAGGTATACCATTCCGAATTCAGACAATTATTTTTAAAGTTGTTGCAAAAAAACGGATTATTTTATGATCAAATTTTGAAAAAACGGATTTTGGCAAAAATTAAAATATTTTTGATTGGCATTTTAATCATAACTTGGCTAAAAATGATCATAAACATGAAAGAATAACTGTTTTGAGCAGCTAATTACCAGTGCTAACGATCCCTATCACGGATTTTAACGGATTTTGGGAAATTCGTTTTTGGGTCAATTTTCGCATTTTTTGTAAGGGGTAACATCATTAAAATTTGCCAAAAATGGCAAAAAAATAGAGTTCCCATTTTTAAACACAGTTCGATTGGAAATTAAATTACGAACGCAACGGGGTATACCATTCCGAATTCAGACAATTATTTTTAAAGTTGTTGCAAAAAAACGGATTATTTTATGATCAAATTTTGAAAAAACGGATTTTGGCAAATATTAAAATATTTTTGATTGGCATTTTAATCATAACTTGGCTAAAAATGATCATAAACATGAAAGAATAACTGTTTTGAGCAGCTAATTACCAATGCTAACGATCCCTATCACGGATTTTAACGGATTTTGGGAAATTCGTTTTTGGGTCAATTTTCGCATTTTTTGTAAGGGGTAACATCATTAAAATTTGCCAAAAATGGCAAAAAAATAGAGTTCCCATTTTTAAACACAGTTCGATTGGAAATTAAATTACGAACGCAACGGGGTATACCATTCCGAATTCAGACAATTATTTTTAAAGTTGTTGCAAAAAAACGGATTATTTTATGATCAAATTTTGAAAAAACGGATTTTGGCAAATATTAAAATATTTTTGATTGGCATTTTAATCATAACTTGGCAAAAAATGATCATAAACATGAAAGAATAACTGTTTTGAGTAGCTAATTACCAATGCTAACGATCCCTATCACGGATTTTAACGGATTTTGGGAAATTCGTTTTTGGGTCAATTTTCGCATTTTTTGTAAGGGGTAACATCATTAATATTTGCCAAAAATGGCAAAAAAATAGAGTTCCCATTTTTAAACACAGTTCGATTGGAAATTAAATTACGAACGCAACGAGGTATACCATTCCGAATTCATACAATTATTTTTAAAGTTGTTGCAAAAAAACGGATTATTTTATGATCAAATTTTGAAAAAACGGATTTTGGCAAAAATTAATATATTTTTGATTGGCATTTTAATCATAACTTGGCTAAAAATGATCATAAACATGAAAGAATAACTGTTTTGAGCAGCTAATTACCAATGCTAACGATCCCTATCCCATTTTTAAACACAGTTCGATTGGAAATTAAATTACGAACGCAACGAGGTATACCATTCCGAATTCAGACAATTATTTTTAAAGTTGTTGCAAAAAAACGGATTATTTTATGATCAAATTTTGAAAAAACGGATTTTGGCAAAAATTAAAATATTTTTGATTGGCATTTTAATCATAACTTGGCTAAAAATGATCATAAACATGAAAGAATAACTGTTTTGAGCAGCTAATTACCAGTGCTAACGATCCCTATCACGGATTTTAACGGATTTTGGGAAATTCGTTTTTGGGTCAATTTTCGCATTTTTTGTAAGGGGTAACATCATTAAAATTTGCCAAAAATGGCAAAAAAATAGAGTTCCCATTTTTAAACACAGTTCGATTGGAAATTAAATTACGAACGCAACGGGGTATACCATTCCGAATTCAGACAATTATTTTTAAAGTTGTTGCAAAAAAACGGATTATTTTATGATCAAATTTTGAAAAAACGGATTTTGGCAAATATTAAAATATTTTTGATTGGCATTTTAATCATAACTTGGCTAAAAATGATCATAAACATGAAAGAATAACTGTTTTGAGCAGCTAATTACCAATGCTAACGATCCCTATCACGGATTTTAACGGATTTTGGGAAATTCGTTTTTGGGTCAATTTTCGCATTTTTTGTAAGGGGTAACATCATTAAAATTTGCCAAAAATGGCAAAAAAATAGAGTTCCCATTTTTAAACACAGTTCGATTGGAAATTAAATTACGAACGCAACGGGGTATACCATTCCGAATTCAGACAATTATTTTTAAAGTTGTTGCAAAAAAACGGATTATTTTATGATCAAATTTTGAAAAAACGGATTTTGGCAAATATTAAAATATTTTTGATTGGCATTTTAATCATAACTTGGCTAAAAATGATCATAAACATGAAAGAATAACTGTTTTGAGTAGCTAATTACCAATGCTAACGATCCCTATCACGGATTTTAACGGATTTTGGGAAATTCGTTTTTGGGTCAATTTTCGCATTTTTTGTAAGGGGTAACATCATTAATATTTGCCAAAAATGGCAAAAAAATAGAGTTCCCATTTTTAAACACAGTTCGATTGGAAATTAAATTACGAACGCAACGAGGTATACCATTCCGAATTCATACAATTATTTTTAAAGTTGTTGCAAAAAAACGGATTATTTTATGATGAAATTTTGAAAAAACGGATTTTGGCAAAAATTAATATATTTTTGATTGGCATTTTAATCATAACTTGGCTAAAAATGATCATAAACATGAAAGAATAACTGTTTTGAGCAGCTAATTACCAATGCTAACGATCCCTATCACTTTTTGACGGATTTTGGGAAATTCGTTTTTGGGTCAATTTTCGCATTTATTGTAAGGGGTAACATCATTAAAATTTGCCAAAAATGGCAAAAAAATAGAGTTCCCATTTTTAAACACAGTTCGATTGGAAATTAAATTACGAACGCAACGGGGTATACCATTCCGAATTCAGACAATTATTTTTAAAGTTGTTGCAAAAAAAACGGATTATTTTATGATCAAATTTTGAAAAAACGGATTTTGGCAAATATTAAAATATTTTTGATTGGCATTTTAATCATAACTTGGCTAAAAATGATCATAAACATGAAAGAATAACTGTTTTGAGTAGCTAATTACCAATGCTAACGATCCCTATTTTGGGAAATTCGTTTTTGGGTCAATTTTCGCATTTTTTGTAAGGGGTAACATCATTAAAATTTGCCAAAAATGGCAAAAAAATAGAGTTCCCATTTTTAAACACAGTTCGATTGGAAATTAAATTACGAACGCAACGGGGTATACCATTCCGAATTCAGACAATTATTTTTAAAGTTGTTGCAAAAAAAACGGATTATTTTATGATCAAATTTTGAAAAAACGGATTTTGGCAAATATTAAAATATTTTTGATTGGCATTTTAATCATAACTTGGCTAAAAATGATCATAAACATGAAAGAATAACTGTTTTGAGTAGCTAATTACCAATGCTAACGATCCCTATCACGGATTTTAACGGATTTTGGGAAATTCGTTTTTGGGTCAATTTTCGCATTTTTTGTAAGGGGTAACATCATTAATATTTGCCAAAAATGGCAAAAAAATAGAGTTCCCATTTTTAAACACAGTTCGATTGGAAATTAAATTACGAACGCAACGAGGTATACCATTCCGAATTCATACAATTATTTTTAAAGTTGTTGCAAAAAAACGGATTATTTTATGATCAAATTTTGAAAAAACGGATTTTGGCAAAAATTAATATATTTTTGATTGGCATTTTAATCATAACTTGGCTAAAAATGATCATAAACATGAAAGAATAACTGTTTTGAGCAGCTAATTACCAATGCTAACGATCCCTATCACTTTTTGACGGATTTTGGGAAATTCGTTTTTGGGTCAATTTTCGCATTTATTGTAAGGGGTAACATCATTAAAATTTGCCAAAAATGGCAAAAAAATAGAGTTCCCATTTTTAAACACAGTTCGATTGGAAATTAAATTACGAACGCAACGAGGTATACCATTCCGAATTCAGACAATTATTTTTAAAGTTGTTGCAAAAAAACGGATTATTTTATGATCAAATTTTGAAAAAAACGGATTTTGGCAAAAATTAAAATATTTTTGATTGGCATTTTAATCATAACTTGGCTAAAAATGATCATAAACATGAAAGAATAACTGTTTTGAGCAGCTAATTACCAGTGCTAACGATCCCTATCACGGATTTTAACGGATTTTGGGAAATTCGTTTTTGGGTCAATTTTCGCATTTTTTGTAAGGGGTAACATCATTAAAATTTGCCAAAAATGGCAAAAAAATAGAGTTCCCATTTTTAAACACAGTTCGATTGGAAATTAAATTACGAACGCAACGGGGTATACCATTCCGAATTCAGACAATTATTTTTAAAGTTGTTGCAAAAAAACGGATTATTTTATGATCAAATTTTGAAAAAACGGATTTTGGCAAATATTAAAATATTTTTGATTGGCATTTTAATCATAACTTGGCTAAAAATGATCATAAACATGAAAGAATAACTGTTTTGAGCAGCTAATTACCAATGCTAACGATCCCTATCACGGATTTTAACGGATTTTGGGAAATTCGTTTTTGGGTCAATTTTCGCATTTTTTGTAAGGGGTAACATCATTAAAATTTGCCAAAAATGGCAAAAAAATAGAGTTCCCATTTTTAAACACAGTTCGATTGGAAATTAAATTACGAACGCAACGGGGTATACCATTCCGAATTCAGACAATTATTTTTAAAGTTGTTGCAAAAAAACGGATTATTTTATGATCAAATTTTGAAAAAACGGATTTTGGCAAATATTAAAATATTTTTGATTGGCATTTTAATCATAACTTGGCTAAAAATGATCATAAACATGAAAGAATAACTGTTTTGAGTAGCTAATTACCAATGCTAACGATCCCTATCACGGATTTTAACGGATTTTGGGAAATTCGTTTTTGGGTCAATTTTCGCATTTTTTGTAAGGGGTAACATCATTAATATTTGCCAAAAATGGCAAAAAAATAGAGTTCCCATTTTTAAACACAGTTCGATTGGAAATTAAATTACGAACGCAACGAGGTATACCATTCCGAATTCAGACAATTATTTTTAAAGTTGTTGCAAAAAAACGGATTATTTTATGATCAAATTTTGAAAAAACGGATTTTGGCAAAAATTAAAATATTTTTGATTGGCATTTTAATCATAACTTGGCTAAAAATGATCATAAACATGAAAGAATAACTGTTTTGAGCAGCTAATTACCAGTGCTAACGATCCCTATCACGGATTTTAACGGATTTTGGGAAATTCGTTTTTGGGTCAATTTTCGCATTTTTTGTAAGGGGTAACATCATTAAAATTTGCCAAAAATGGCAAAAAAATAGAGTTCCCATTTTTAAACACAGTTCGATTGGAAATTAAATTACGAACGCAACGGGGTATACCATTCCGAATTCAGACAATTATTTTTAAAGTTGTTGCAAAAAAACGGATTATTTTATGATCAAATTTTGAAAAAACGGATTTTGGCAAATATTAAAATATTTTTGATTGGCATTTTAATCATAACTTGGCTAAAAATGATCATAAACATGAAAGAATAACTGTTTTGAGTAGCTAATTACCAATGCTAACGATCCCTATCACGGATTTTAACGGATTTTGGGAAATTCGTTTTTGGGTCAATTTTCGCATTTTTTGTAAGGGGTAACATCATTAATATTTGCCAAAAATGGCAAAAAAATAGAGTTCCCATTTTTAAACACAGTTCGATTGGAAATTAAATTACGAACGCAACGAGGTATACCATTCCGAATTCATACAATTATTTTTAAAGTTGTTGCAAAAAAACGGATTATTTTATGATCAAATTTTGAAAAAACGGATTTTGGCAAAAATTAATATATTTTTGATTGGCATTTTAATCATAACTTGGCTAAAAATGATCATAAACATGAAAGAATAACTGTTTTGAGCAGCTAATTACCAATGCTAACGATCCCTATCACTTTTTGACGGATTTTGGGAAATTCGTTTTTGGGTCAATTTTCGCATTTGCCAAAAAATTTGCCAAAAATGGCAAAAAAATAGAGTTCCCATTTTTAAACACAGTTCGATTGGAAATTAAATTACGAACGCAACGAGGTATACCATTCCGAATTCAGACAATTATTTTTAAAGTTGTTGCAAAAAAACGGATTATTTTATGATCAAATTTTGAAAAAACGGATTTTGGCAAAAATTAAAATATTTTTGATTGGCATTTTAATCATAACTTGGCTAAAAATGATCATAAACATGAAAGAATAACTGTTTTGAGCAGCTAATTACCAGTGCTAACGATCCCTATCACGGATTTTAACGGATTTTGGGAAATTCGTTTTTGGGTCAATTTTCGCATTTTTTGTAAGGGGTAACATCATTAATATTTGCCAAAAATGGCAAAAAAATAGAGTTCCCATTTTTAAACACAGTTCGATTGGAAATTAAATTACGAACGCAACGAGGTATACCATTCCGAATTCATACAATTATTTTTAAAGTTGTTGCAAAAAAAACGGATTATTTTATGATCAAATTTTGAAAAAACGGATTTTGGCAAAAATTAATATATTTTTGATTGGCATTTTAATCATAACTTGGCTAAAAATGATCATAAACATGAAAGAATAACTGTTTTGAGCAGCTAATTACCAATGCTAACGATCCCTATCACTTTTTGACGGATTTTGGGAAATTCGTTTTTGGGTCAATTTTCGCATTTATTGTAAGGGGTAACATCATTAAAATTTGCCAAAAATGGCAAAAAAATAGAGTTCCCATTTTTAAACACAGTTCGATTGGAAATTAAATTACGAACGCAACGAGGTATACCATTCCGAATTCAGACAATTATTTTTAAAGTTGTTGCAAAAAAACGGATTATTTTATGATCAAATTTTGAAAAAAACGGATTTTGGCAAAAATTAAAATATTTTTGATTGGCATTTTAATCATAACTTGGCTAAAAATGATCATAAACATGAAAGAATAACTGTTTTGAGCAGCTAATTACCAGTGCTAACGATCCCTATCACGGATTTTAACGGATTTTGGGAAATTCGTTTTTGGGTCAATTTTCGCATTTTTTGTAAGGGGTAACATCATTAAAATTTGCCAAAAATGGCAAAAAAATAGAGTTCCCATTTTTAAACACAGTTCGATTGGAAATTAAATTACGAACGCAACGGGGTATACCATTCCGAATTCAGACAATTATTTTTAAAGTTGTTGCAAAAAAACGGATTATTTTATGATCAAATTTTGAAAAAAACGGATTTTGGCAAATATTAAAATATTTTTGATTGGCATTTTAATCATAACTTGGCTAAAAATGATCATAAACATGAAAGAATAACTGTTTTGAGCAGCTAATTACCAATGCTAACGATCCCTATCACGGATTTTAACGGATTTTGGGAAATTCGTTTTTGGGTCAATTTTCGCATTTTTTGTAAGGGGTAACATCATTAAAATTTGCCAAAAATGGCAAAAAAATAGAGTTCCCATTTTTAAACACAGTTCGATTGGAAATTAAATTACGAACGCAACGGGTATACCATTCCGAATTCAGACAATTATTTTTAAAGTTGTTGCAAAAAAACGGATTATTTTATGATCAAATTTTGAAAAAAACGGATTTTGGCAAATATTAAAATATTTTTGATTGGCATTTTAATCATAACTTGGCTAAAAATGATCATAAACATGAAAGAATAACTGTTTTGAGCAGCTAATTACCAATGCTAACGATCCCTATCACGGATTTTAACGGATTTTGGGAAATTCGTTTTTGGGTCAATTTTCGCATTTTTTGTAAGGGGTAACATCATTAAATTTGCCAAAAATGGCAAAAAAATAGAGTTCCCATTTTTAAACACAGTTCGATTGGAAATTAAATTACGAACGCAACGAGGTATACCATTCCGAATTCATACAATTATTTTTAAAGTTGTTGCAAAAAAACGGATTATTTTATGATCAAATTTTGAAAAAACGGATTTTGGCAAAAATTAATATATTTTTGATTGGCATTTTAATCATAACTTGGCTAAAAATGATCATAAACATGAAAGAATAACTGTTTTGAGCAGCTAATTACCAATGCTAACGATCCCTATCACTTTTTGACGGATTTTGGGAAATTCGTTTTTGGGTCAATTTTCGCATTTATTGTAAGGGGTAACATCATTAAAATTTGCCAAAAATGGCAAAAAAATAGAGTTCCCATTTTTAAACACAGTTCGATTGGAAATTAAATTACGAACGCAACGAGGTATACCATTCCGAATTCAGACAATTATTTTTAAAGTTGTTGCAAAAAAAACGGATTATTTTATGATCAAATTTTGAAAAAAACGGATTTTGGCAAAAATTAAAATATTTTTGATTGGCATTTTAATCATAACTTGGCTAAAAATGATCATAAACATGAAAGAATAACTGTTTTGAGCAGCTAATTACCAGTGCTAACGATCCCTATCACGGATTTTAACGGATTTTGGGAAATTCGTTTTTGGGTCAATTTTCGCATTTTTTGTAAGGGGTAACATCATTAAAATTTGCCAAAAATGGCAAAAAAATAGAGTTCCCATTTTTAAACACAGTTCGATTGGAAATTAAATTACGAACGCAACGGGTATACCATTCCGAATTCAGACAATTATTTTTAAAGTTGTTGCAAAAAAACGGATTATTTTATGATCAAATTTTGAAAAAACGGATTTTGGCAAATATTAAAATATTTTTGATTGGCATTTTAATCATAACTTGGCTAAAAATGATCATAAACATGAAAGAATAACTGTTTTGAGCAGCTAATTACCAATGCTAACGATCCCTATCACGGATTTTAACGGATTTTGGGAAATTCGTTTTTGGGTCAATTTTCGCATTTTTTGTAAGGGGTAACATCATTAAAATTTGCCAAAAATGGCAAAAAAATAGAGTTCCCATTTTTAAACACAGTTCGATTGGAAATTAAATTACGAACGCAACGGGGTATACCATTCCGAATTCAGACAATTATTTTTAAAGTTGTTGCAAAAAAACGGATTATTTTATGATCAAATTTTGAAAAAACGGATTTTGGCAAATATTAAAATATTTTTGATTGGCATTTTAATCATAACTTGGCTAAAAATGATCATAAACATGAAAGAATAACTGTTTTGAGTAGCTAATTACCAATGCTAACGATCCCTATCACGGATTTTAACGGATTTTGGGAAATTCGTTTTTGGGTCAATTTTCGCATTTTTTGTAAGGGGTAACATCATTAAAATTTGCCAAAAATGGCAAAAAAATAGAGTTCCCATTTTTAAACACAGTTCGATTGGAAATTAAATTACGAACGCAACGAGGTATACCATTCCGAATTCAGACAATTATTTTTAAAGTTGTTGCAAAAAAACGGATTATTTTATGATCAAATTTTGAAAAAACGGATTTTGGCAAAAATTAAAATATTTTTGATTGGCATTTTAATCATAACTTGGCTAAAAATGATCATAAACATGAAAGAATAACTGTTTTGAGCAGCTAATTACCAATGCTAACGATCCCTATCACGGATTTTGACGGATTTTGGGAAATTCGTTTTTGGGTCAATTTTCGCATTTTTTGTAAGGGGTAACATCATTAAAATTTGCCAAAAATGGCAAAAAAATAGAGTTCCCATTTTTAAACACAGTTCGATTGGAAATTAAATTACGAACGCAACGAGGTATACCATTCCGAATTCAGACAATTATTTTTAAAGTTGTTGCAAAAAAACGGATTATTTTATGATCAAATTTGAAAAAACGGATTTTGGCAAAAATTAAAATATTTTTGATTGGCATTTTAATCATAACTTGGCTAAAAATGATCATAAACATGAAAGAATAACTGTTTTGAGCAGCTAATTACCAATGCTAACGATCCCTATCACGGATTTTAACGGATTTTGGGAAATTCGTTTTTGGGTCAATTTTCGCATTTTTTGTAAGGGGTAACATCATTAAAATTTGCCAAAAATGGCAAAAAAAATAGAGTTCCCATTTTTAAACACAGTTCGATTGGAAATTAAATTACGAACGCAACGGGTATACCATTCCGAATTCAGACAATTATTTTTAAAGTTGTTGCAAAAAAACGGATTATTTTATGATCAAATTTGAAAAAACGGATTTTGGCAAAATTAAAATATTTTTGATTGGCATTTTAATCATAACTTGGCTAAAAATGATCATAAACATGAAAGAATAACTGTTTTGAGCAGCTAATTACCAATGCTAACGATCCCTATCACGGATTTTAACGGATTTTGGGAAATTCGTTTTTGGGTCAATTTTCGCATTTTTTGTAAGGGGTAACATCATTAAAATTTGCCAAAAATGGCAAAAAAATAGAGTTCCCATTTTTAAACACAGTTCGATTGGAAATTAAATTACGAACGCAACGAGGTATACCATTCCGAATTCAGACAATTATTTTTAAAGTTGTTGCAAAAAAACGGATTATTTTATGATCAAATTTGAAAAAACGGATTTTGGCAAAAATTAAAATATTTTTGATTGGCATTTTAATCATAACTTGGCTAAAAATGATCATAAACATGAAAGAATAACTGTTTTGAGCAGCTAATTACCAATGCTAACGATCCCTATCACGGATTTTGACGGATTTTGGGAAATTCGTTTTTGGGTCAATTTTCGCATTTTTGTAAGGGGTAACATCATTAAAATTTGCCAAAAATGGCAAAAAAATAGAGTTCCCATTTTTAAACACAGTTCGATTGGAAATTAAATTACGAACGCAACGAGGTATACCATTCCGAATTCAGACAATTATTTTTAAGTTGTTGCAAAAAAACGGATTATTTTATGATCAAATTTGAAAAAACGGATTTTGGCAAAAATTAAATATTTTTGATTGGCATTTTAATCATAACTTGGCTAAAAATGATCATAAACATGAAAGAATAACTGTTTTGAGCAGCTAATTACCAATGCTAACGATCCCTATCATTTTTAACGGATTTTGGGAAATTCGTTTTTGGGTCAATTTTCGCATTTTTGTAAGGGGTAACATCATTAAAATTTGCCAAAAATGGCAAAAAATAGAGTTCCCATTTTTAAACACAGTTCGATTGGAAATTAAATTACGAACGCAACGAGGTATACCATTCCGAATTCAGACAATTATTTTTAAAGTTGTTGCAAAAAAACGGATTATTTTATGATCAAATTTGAAAAAACGGATTTTGGCAAAAATTAAAATATTTTTATTGGCATTTTATCATAACTTGGCTAAAAATGATCATAAACATGAAAGAATAACTGTTTTGAGCAGCTAATTACCAATGCTAACGATCCCTATCACGGATTTTAACGGATTTTGGGAAATTCGTTTTTGGGTCAATTTTCGCATTTTTTGTAAGGGGTAACATCATTAAAATTTGCCAAAAATGGCAAAAAAATAGAGTTCCCATTTTTAAACACAGTTCGATTGGAAATTAAATTACGAACGCAACGGGTATACCATTCCGAATTCAGACAATTATTTTTAAAGTTGTTGCAAAAAAACGGATTATTTTATGATCAAATTTGAAAAAAACGGATTTTGGCAAAATTAAAATATTTTTGATTGGCATTTTAATCATAACTTGGCTAAAAATGATCATAAACATGAAAGAATAACTGTTTTGAGCAGCTAATTACCAATGCTAACGATCCCTATCACGGATTTTAACGGATTTTGGGAATTCGTTTTTGGGTCAATTTTCGCATTTTTTGTAAGGGGTAACATCATTAAAATTTGCCAAAAATGGCAAAAAATAGAGTTCCCATTTTTAAACACAGTTCGATTGGAAATTAATTACGAACGCAACGAGGTATACCATTCCGAATTCAGACAATTATTTTTAAAGTTGTTGCAAAAAAACGGATTATTTTATGATCAAATTTGAAAAAACGGATTTTGGCAAAAATTAAAATATTTTTGATTGGCATTTTAATCATAACTTGGCTAAAAATGATCATAAACATGAAAGAATAACTGTTTTGAGCAGCTAATTACCAATGCTAACGATCCCTATCACGGATTTTAACGGATTTTGGGAATTCGTTTTTGGGTCAATTTTCGCATTTTTTGTAAGGGGTAACATCATTAAAATTTGCCAAAAATGGCAAAAAAATAGAGTTCCCATTTTTAAACACAGTTCGATTGGAAATTAATTACGAACGCAACGAGGTATACCATTCCGAATTCAGACAATTATTTTTAAAGTTGTTGCAAAAAAACGGATTATTTTATGATCAAATTTGAAAAAACGGATTTTGGCAAAATTAAAATATTTTGATTGGCATTTTAATCATAACTTGGCTAAAAATGATCATAAACATGAAAGAATAACTGTTTTGAGCAGCTAATTACCAATGCTAACGATCCCTATCACGGATTTTAACGGATTTTGGGAAATTCGTTTTTGGGTCAATTTTCGCATTTTTTGTAAGGGGTAACATCATTAAAATTTGCCAAAAATGGCAAAAAATAGAGTTCCCATTTTAAACACAGTTCGATTGGAAATTAATTACGAACGCAACGGGTATACCATTCCGAATTCAGACAATTATTTTTAAAGTTGTTGCAAAAAACGGATTATTTTATGATCAATTTTGAAAAAACGGATTTTGGCAAAATTAAAATATTTTTGATTGGCATTTTAATCATAACTTGGCTAAAAATGATCATAAACATGAAAGAATAACTGTTTTGAGCAGCTAATTACCAATGCTAACGATCCCTATCACTTTTAACGGATTTTGGGAAATTCGTTTTTGGGTCAATTTTCGCATTTTTGTAAGGGGTAACATCATTAAAATTTGCCAAAATGGCAAAAAAATAGAGTTCCCATTTTTAAACACAGTTCGATTGAAATTAAATTACGAACGCAACGGGTATACCATTCCGAATTCAGACAATTATTTTTAAAGTTGTTGCAAAAAAACGGATTATTTTATGATCAAATTTTGAAAAAACGGATTTTGGCAAAATTAAAATATTTTTGATTGGCATTTTAATCATAACTTGGCTAAAAATGATCATAAACATGAAAGAATAACTGTTTTGAGCAGCTAATTACCAATGCTAACGATCCCTATCACGGATTTTGACGGATTTTGGGAATTCGTTTTTGGGTCAATTTTCGCATTTTTTGTAAGGGGTAACATCATTAAAATTTGCCAAAAATGGCAAAAAAATAGAGTTCCCATTTTTAAACACAGTTCGATTGGAAATTAAATTACGAACGCAACGGGTATACCATTCCGAATTCAGACAATTATTTTTAAAGTTGTTGCAAAAAAACGGATTATTTTATGATCAAATTTGAAAAAACGGATTTTGGCAAAATTAAAATATTTTTGATTGGCATTTTAATCATAACTTGGCTAAAAATGATCATAAACATGAAAGAATAACTGTTTTGAGCAGCTATTACCAATGCTAACGATCCTATCACGGATTTTAAGGATTTTGGAATTCGTTTTTGGGTCAATTTTCGCATTTTTTGTAAGGGTAACATCATTAAAATTTGCCAAAAATGGCAAAAAAATAGAGTTCCATTTTTAAACACAGTTCGATTGGAAATTAATTACGAACGCAACGGGTATACCATTCCGAATTCAGACAATTATTTTTAAAGTTGTTGCAAAAAAACGGATTATTTTATGATCAAATTTTGAAAAAACGGATTTTGGCAAAATTAAATATTTTTGATTGGCATTTTAATCATAACTTGGCTAAAAATGATCATAAACATGAAAGAATAACTGTTTTGAGCAGCTAATTACCAATGCTAACGATCCCTATCACGGATTTTAACGGATTTTGGGAATTCGTTTTTGGGTCAATTTTCGCATTTTTTGTAAGGGGTAACATCATTAAAATTTGCCAAAAATGGCAAAAAATAGAGTTCCCTTTTTAACACAGTTCGATTGGAAATTAAATTACGAACGCAACGGGTATACCATTCCGAATTCAGACAATTATTTTTAAAGTTGTTGCAAAAAAACGGATTATTTTATGATCAAATTTGAAAAAACGGATTTTGGCAAAATTAAAATATTTTTGATTGGCATTTTAATCATAACTTGGCTAAAAATGATCATAAACATGAAAGAATAACTGTTTTGAGTAGCTAATTACCAATGCTAACGATCCCTATCACGGATTTTAACGGATTTTGGGAAATTCGTTTTTGGGTCAATTTTCGCATTTTTTGTAAGGGGTAACATCATTAAATTTGCCAAAATGGCAAAAAAATAGAGTTCCCATTTTTAAACACAGTTCGATTGGAAATTAAATACGAACGCAACGAGGTATACCATTCCGAATTCAGACAATTATTTTTAAAGTTGTTGCAAAAAACGGATTATTTATGATCAAATTTGAAAAAACGGATTTTGGCAAAAATTAAAATATTTTGATTGGCATTTTAATCATAACTTGGCTAAAAATGATCATAAACATGAAAGAATAACTGTTTTGAGCAGCTAATTACCAATGCTAACGATCCCTATCACGGATTTTGACGGAAATTCGTTTTTGGTCAATTTTCGCATTTTTGTAAGGGGTAACATCATTAAAATTTGCCAAAAATGGCAAAAAAATAGAGTTCCCTTTTTAACACAGTTCGATTGGAAATTAATTACGAACGCAACGAGGTATACCATTCCGAATTCAGACAATTATTTTTAAAGTTGTTGCAAAAAACGGATTATTTTATGATCAAATTTTTGAAAAAACGGATTTTGGCAAAAATTAAAATATTTTTGATTGGCATTTTAATCATAACTTGGCTAAAAATGATCATAAACATGAAAGAATAACTGTTTTGAGCAGCTAATTACCAATGCTAACGATCCCTATCACGGATTTTAACGGATTTTGGGAAATTCGTTTTGGGTCAATTTTCGCATTTTTTGTAAGGGGTAACATCATTAAAATTTGCCAAAAATGGCAAAAAAATAGAGTTCCCATTTTTAAACACAGTTCGATTGGAAATTAAATACGAACGCAACGAGGTATACCATTCCGAATTCAGACAATTATTTTTAAAGTTGTTGCAAAAAACGGATTATTTTATGATCAAATTTTGAAAAACGGATTTTGGCAAAAATTAAAATATTTTTGATTGGCATTTTAATCATAACTTGGCTAAAAATGATCATAAACATGAAAGAATAACTGTTTTGAGCAGCTAATTACCAATGCTAACGATCCCTATCACGGATTTTACGGATTTTGGGAAATTCGTTTTTGGGTCAATTTTCGCATTTTTGTAAGGGGTAACATCATTAAAATTTGCCAAAAATGGCAAAAAAATAGAGTTCCCATTTTTAAACACAGTTCGATTGGAAATTATTACGAACGCAACGGGTATACCATTCCGAATTCAGACAATTATTTTTAAAGTTGTTGCAAAAAAAACGGATTATTTTATGATCAAATTTGAAAAAACGGATTTTGGCAAAATTAAAATATTTTTTTATTGGCATTTTAATCATAACTTGGCTAAAAATTTTTTTGTAAGGGGTAACATCATTAATATTTGCCAAAAATGGCAAAAAAATAGAGTTCCCATTTTTAAACACAGTTCGATTGGAAATTAAATTACGAACGCAACGAGGTATACCATCCGAATTCAGACAATTATTTTTAAAGTTGTTGCAAAAAAACGGATTATTTTATGATCAAATTTTGAAAAAACGGATTTTGGCAAAATTAAATATTTTTGATTGGCATTTTAATCATAACTTGGCTAAAAATGATCATAAACATGAAAGAATAACTGTTTGAGCAGCTAATTACCAATGCTAACGATCCCTATCACGGATTTAACGGATTTTGGGAAATCGTTTTTGGGTCAATTTTCGCATTTTTTGTAAGGGGTAACATCATTAAAATTTGCCAAAAATGGCAAAAAAATAGAGTTCCCATTTTTAAACACAGTTCGATTGGAAATTAAATTACGAACGCAACGAGGTATACCATTCCGAATTCAGACAATTATTTTTAAAGTTGTTGCAAAAAAACGGATTATTTTATGATCAAATTTTGAAAAAACGGATTTTGGCAAAATTAAAATATTTTTGATTGGCATTTTAATCATAACTTGGCTAAAAATGATCATAAACATGAAAGAATAACTGTAAAAATAGAGTTCCCATTTTTAAACACAGTTCGATTGGAAATTAAATTACGAACGCAACGAGGTATACATTCCGAATAGACAATTATTTTTAAAGTTGTTGCAAAAAAACGGATTATTTTATGATCAAATTTTGAAAAAACGGATTTTGGCAATATTAAAATATTTTTGATTGGCATTTTAATCATAACTTGGCTAAAAATGATCATAAACATGAAAGAATAACTGTTTTGAGCAGCTAATTACCAATGCTAACGATCCCTATCACGGATTTTAACGGATTTTGGGAAATTCGTTTTTGGTCAATTTTCGCATTTTTTGTAAGGGGTAACATCATTAAAATTTGCCAAAAATGGCAAAAAAAATAGAGTTCCCTTTTTAAACCAGTTCGATTGGAAATTAAATTACGAACGCAACGAGGTATACCATTCCGAATTCAGACAATTATTTTTAAGTTGTTGCAGAAAAAACGGATTATTTTATGATCAAATTTTGAAAAAACGGATTTTGGCAAAAATTAAATATTTTTGATTGGCATTTTAATCATAACTTGGCTAAAATGATCATAAACATGAAAGAATAACTGTTTTGAGCAGCTAATTACCAATGCTAACGATCCCTATCACTTTTTGACGGATTTTGGGAAATTCGTTTTTGGGTCAATTTTCGCATTTTTTGTAAGGGGTAACATCATTAAAATTTGCCAAAAATGGCAAAAAAATAGAGTTCCCACTTTTTAAACACAGTTCGATTGGAAATTAAATTACGAACGCAACGAGGTATACCATCCGAATTCAGACAATTATTTTTAAAGTTGTTGCAAAAAAACTGATTATTTTATGATCAAATTTTGAAAAAAACGGATTTTGGCAAAAATTAAATATTTTTGATTGGCATTTTAATCATAACTTGGCTAAAAATGATCATAAACATGAAAGAATAACTGTTTTGAGCAGCTAATTACCAGTGCTAACGATCCCTATCAGATTTTAACGGATTTTGGGAAATTCGTTTTTTGGTCAATTTTTCGCATTTTTTGTAAGGGTAACATCTTATAATATTTGCCAAAAATGGCAAAAAAATAGAGTTCCCATTTTTAAACACAGTTCGATGGAAATTAAATTACGAAACGCAACGAGGTATACCATTCCGAATTCAGACAATTATTTTTAAAGTTGTTGCAAAAAACGGATTATTTTATGATCAATTTTGAAAAAACGGATTTTGGCAAAATTAAAATATTTTTGATTGGCATTTTAATCATAACTTGGCTAAAAATGATCATAAACATGAAAGAATAACTGTTTTGAGCAGCTAATTACCAATGCTAACGATCCCTATCACATTTTAACGGATTTTGGGAAATTCGTTTTTGGGTCAATTTTCGCATTTTTTGTAAGGGGTAACATCATTAAAATTTGCCAAAAATGGCAAAAAAATAGAGTTCCCATTTTAAACACAGTTCGATTGGAAATTAAACTACGAACGCAACGAGGTATACCATTCCGAATTCAGACAATTATTTTTAAAGTTGTTGCAAAAAAAAGGATTATTTTATGATCAAATTTTGAAAAAACGGATTTTGGCAAATATTAAAATATTTTTGATTTGCATTTTAATCATAACTTGGCTAAAAATGATCATAACATGAAAGAATAACTGTTTTGAGCAGCTAATTACCAATGCTAACGATCCCTATCACTATTTTGACGGATTTTGGGAAATTCGTTTTTGGGTCAATTTTCGCATTTTTTGTAAGGGGTAACATCATTAATATTTGCCAAAAATGGCAAAAAATAGAGTTCCCATTTTAAACACAGTTCGATTGGAAATTAAATTACGAACGCAACGAGGTATACCATTCCGAATTCAGACAATTATTTTTAAAGTTGTTGCAAAAAAACGGATTATTTTATGATCAAATTTTGAAAAAACGGATTTTGGCAAAAATTATATATTTTTGATTGGCATTTTAATCATAACTTGGCTAAAAATGATCATAAACATGAAAGAATAACTGTTTTGAGCAGCTAATTACCAATGCTAAACGATCCTATCACTTTTTTGACGGATTTTGGAAAATTCGTTTTTGGTCAATTTTCGCATTTATTGTAAGGGGTAACATCATTAAAATTTGCCAAAAATGGCAAAAAAATAGAGTTCCCATTTTTAAACACAGTTCGATTGGAAATTAAATTACGAACGCAACGAGGTATACCATTCCGAATTCAGACAATTATTTTTAAAGTTGTTGCAAAAAACGGATTATTTTATGATCAAAATTTGAAAAAACGGATTTTGGCAAAAATTAAAATATTTTTGATTGGCATTTTAATCATAACTTGGCTAAAAATGATCATAAACATGAAAGAATAACTGTTTTGAGCAGCTAATTACCAATGCTAACGATCCCTATCACGGATTTTGACGGATTTTGGGAAATTCGTTTTTGGGTCAATTTTCGCATTTTTTGTAAGGGGTAACATCATTAAAATTTGCCAAAAATGGCAAAAAATAGAGTTCCCACTTTTAAACACAGTTCGATTGAAATTAAACTACGAACGCAACGAGGTATACCATTCCGAATTCAGACAATTATTTTTAAGTTGTTGCAAAAAAACTGATTATTTTATGATCAAATTTGAAAAAACGGATTTTGGCAAAAATTAAATATTTTTTATTGGCATTTTAATCATAACTTGGCTAAAAATTCATAAACATGAAAGAATAACTGTTTTGAGCAGCTAATTACCAATGCTAACGATCCCTATCACATTTTGACGGATTTTGGGAAATTCGTTTTTGGGTCAATTTTCGCATTTTTTGTAAGGGGTAACATCATTAAAATTTGCCAAAAATGGCAAAAAATAGAGTTCCCATTTTTAAACACAGTTCGATTGGAAATTAAACTACGAACGCAACGAGGTATACCATTCCGAATTCAGACAATTATTTTTAAAGTTGTTGCAAAAAAACTGATTATTTTATGATCAATTTTGAAAAAACGGATTTTGGCAAAAATTAAAATATTTTTGATTGGCATTTTAATCATAACTTGGCTAAAAATGATCATAAACATGAAAGAATAACTGTTTTGAGCAGCTAATTACCAATGCTAACGATCCCTATCACTATTTTAACGGATTTTGGGAAATTCGTTTTTGGGTCAATTTTCGCATTTTTTGTAAGGGGTAACATCATTAATATTTGCCAAAAATGGCAAAAAAATAGAGTTCCCACTTTTAAACACAGTTCGATTGGAAATTAAATTACGAACGCAACGAGGTATACCATTCCGAATTCAGACAATTATTTTTAAAGTTGTTGCAAAAAAACTGATTATTTTATGATCAAATTTTGAAAAACGGATTTTGGCAAAAATTAATATATTTTTGATTGGCATTTTAATCATAACTTGGCTAAAAATGATCATAAACATGAAAGAATAACTGTTTTGAGCAGCTAATTACCAATGCTAACGATCCCTATCATTTTTGACGGATTTTGGAATTCGTTTTTGGGTCAATTTTCGCATTTTTGTAAGGGGTAACATCATTAAAATTTGCCAAAAATGGCAAAAAAATAGAGTTCCCATTTTAAACACAGTTCGATTGGAAATTAAACTACGAACGCAACGAGGTATACCATTCCGAATTCAGACAATTATTTTTTAAAGTTGTTGCAAAAAAACGGATTATTTTATGATCAAATTTTGAAAAAACGGATTTTGGCAAAAATTAAAATATTTTGATTGGCATTTTAATCATAACTTGGCTAAAAATGATCATAAACATGAAAGAATAACTGTTTTGAGCAGCTAATTACCAATGCTAACGATCCCTATCACGGATTTTAAACGGATTTTGGAAATTCGTTTTTGGGTCAATTTTCGCATTTTTGTAAGGGGTAACATCATTAAAATTTGCCAAAAATGGCAAAAAAATAGAGTTCCCATTTTTAAACACAGTTCGATTGGAAATTAAATTACGAACGCAACGAGGTATACCATTCCGAATTCAGACAATTATTTTTAAAGTTGTTGCAAAAAAACTGATTATTTTATGATCAAATTTGAAAAAACGGATTTTGGCAAAAATTAAAATATTTTTGATTGGCATTTTAATCATAACTTGGCTAAAAATGATCATAAACATGAAAGAATAACTGTTTTGAGCAGCTAATTACCAATGCTAACGATCCCTATCACTTTTTGACGGATTTTGGGAATTCGTTTTTGGGTCAATTTTCGCATTTTTTGTAAGGGGTAACATCATTAAAATTTGCCAAAATGGCAAAAAAATAGAGTTCCCATTTTTAAACACAGTTCGATTGGAAATTAAACTACGAACGCAACGAGGTATACCATTCCGAATTCAGACAATTATTTTTAAAGTTGTTGCAAAAAAACGGATTATTTTATGATCAAATTTTGAAAAAACGGATTTTGGCAAAAATTAAAATATTTTTGATTGGCATTTTAATCATAACTTGGCTAAAAATGATCATAAACATGAAAGAATAACTGTTTTGAGCAGCTAATTACCAATGCTAACGATCCCTATCACTATTTTGACGGATTTTGGGAAATTCGTTTTTGGGTCAATTTTCGCATTTTTTGTAAGGGGTAACATCATTAATATTTGCCAAAAATGGCAAAAAAATAGAGTTCCCATTTTTAAACACAGTTCGATTGGAAATTAAATTACGAACGCAACGAGGTATACCATTCCGAATTCAAACAATTATTTTTAAAGTTGTTGCAAAAAAACTGATTATTTTATGATCAAATTTTGAAAAAACGGATTTTGGCAACAAATTAATATATTTTTATTGGCATTTTAATCATAACTTGGCTAAAAATGATCATAAACATGAAAGAATAACTGTTTTGAGCAGCTAATTACCAATGCTAACGATCCCTATCACTATTTTAACGATTTTGGGAAATTCGTTTTTGGGTCAATTTTCGCATTTTTTGTAAGGGGTAACATCATTAAAATTTGCCAAAAATGGCAAAAAAATAGAGTTCCCATTTTTAAACACAGTTCGATTGGAAATTAAACTACGAACGCAACGAGGTATACCATTCCGAATTCAGACAATTATTTTTAAAGTTGTTGCAAAAAAACTGATTATTTTATGATCAAATTTTGAAAAAACGGATTTTGGCAAAAATTAAAATATTTTTATTGGCATTTTAATCATAACTTGGCTAAAAATGATCATAAACATGAAAGAATAACTGTTTTGAGCAGCTAATTACCAATGCTAACGATCCCTATCACGGATTTTGACGGATTTTGGGAAATTCGTTTTTGGGTCAATTTTCGCATTTTTTGTAAGGGGTAACATCATTAAAATTTGCCAAAAATGGCAAAAAATAGAGTTCCCTTTTTAAACACAGTTCGATTGGAAATTAAATTACGAACGCAACGGGTATACCATTCCGAATTCAGACAATTATTTTAAAGTTGTTGCAAAAAAACGGATTATTTATGATCAAATTTTGAAAAAACGGATTTTGGCAAAAATTAAAATATTTTTGATTGGCATTTTAATCATAACTTGGCTAAAAATGATCATAAACATGAAAGAATAACTGTTTTGAGCAGCTAATTACCAATGCTAACGATCCCTATCACGGATTTTAACGGATTTTGGGAAATTCGTTTTTGGGTCAATTTTCGCATTTTTTGTAAGGGGTAACATCATTAAAATTTGCCAAAAATGGCAAAAAAATAGAGTTCCCATTTTTAAACACAGTTCGATTGGAAATTAAACTACGAACGCAACGAGGTATACCATTCCGAATTCAGACAATTATTTTTAAAGTTGTTGCAAAAAAACTGATTATTTTATGATCAAATTTGAAAAAACGGATTTTGGCAAAAATTAAAATATTTTTGATTGGCATTTTAATCATAACTTGGCTAAAAATGATCATAAACATGAAAGAATAACTGTTTTGAGCAGCTAATTACCAATGCTAACGATCCCTATCACGGATTTTAACGGATTTTGGGAAATTCGTTTTTGGGTCAATTTTCGCATTTTTTGTAAGGGGTAACATCATTAAAATTTGCCAAAATGGCAAAAAAATAGAGTTCCCATTTTTAAACACAGTTCGATTGGAAATTAAACTACGAACGCAACGAGGTATACCATTCCGAATTCAGACAATTATTTTTAAAGTTGTTGCAAAAAAACGGATTATTTTATGATCAAATTTTGAAAAAACGGATTTTGGCAAAAATTAATATATTTTTGATTGGCTTGATCATAAACATGAAAGAATAACTGTTTTGAGCAGCTAATTACCAATGCTAACGATGACGGATGGGAAACGTTTTTGGGAATTTTCGCATTTTTTGTAAGGGGTAAATCATTAAAATTTGCAAAAAGCAAAAAATAGAGTTCCCATTTTTAAACACAGTTCGATTGGAAATTAAATTACGAACGCAACGAGGTATACCATTCCGAATTCAGACAATTATTTTTAAAGTTGTTGCAAAAAAACGGATTATTTTATGATCAAAATTTTGAAAAAAACGGATTTTGGCAAAAATTAAAATATTTTTGATTGGCATTTTAATCATAACTTGGCTAAAAATGATCATAAACATGAAAGAATAACTGTTTTGAGCAGCTAATTACCAGTGCTAACGATCCCTATCACGGATTTTAACGGATTTTGGGAAATTCGTTTTTGGGTCAATTTTCGCATTTTTGTAAGGGGTAACATCATTAAAATTTGCCAAAAATGGCAAAAAAATAGAGTTCCCATTTTTAAACACAGTTCGATTGGAAATTAAATTACGAACGCAACGGGTATACCATTCCGAATTCAGACAATTATTTTTAAAGTTGTTGCAAAAAAACGGATTATTTTATGATCAAATTTTGAAAAAACGGATTTTGGCAAAATTAAAATATTTTTGATTGGCATTTTAATCATAACTTGGCTAAAAATGATCATAAACATGAAAGAATAACTGTTTTGAGCAGCTAATTACCAATGCTAACGATCCCTATCACGGATTTTAACGGATTTTGGGAAATTCGTTTTTGGGTCAATTTTCGCATTTTTTGTAAGGGGTAACATCATTAAAATTTGCCAAAAATGGCAAAAAAATAGAGTTCCCATTTTTAAACACAGTTCGATTGGAAATTAAATTACGAACGCAACGAGGTATACCATTCCGAATTCAGACAATTATTTTTAAAGTTGTTGCAAAAAACGGATTATTTTATGATCAAATTTTGAAAAAACGGATTTTGGCAAAAATTAAAATATTTTTGATTGGCATTTTAATCATAACTTGGCTAAAAATGATCATAAACATGAAAGAATAACTGTTTTGAGCAGCTAATTACCAATGCTAACGATCCCTATCACGGATTTTAACGGATTTTGGGAAATTCGTTTTTGGGTCAATTTTCGCATTTTTTGTAAGGGGTAACATCATTAAAATTTGCCAAAAATGGCAAAAAAATAGAGTTCCCATTTTTAAACACAGTTCGATTGGAAATTAAATTACGAACGCAACGAGGTATACCATTCCGAATTCAGACAATTATTTTTAAAGTTGTTGCAAAAAAACGGATTATTTTATGATCAAATTTTGAAAAAACGGATTTTGGCAAAAATTAAAATATTTTTGATTGGCATTTTAATCATAACTTGGCTAAAAATGATCATAAACATGAAAGAATAACTGTTTTGAGCAGCTAATTACCAATGCTAACGATCCCTATCACGGATTTTAACGGATTTTGGGAAATTCGTTTTTGGGTCAATTTTCGCATTTTTTGTAAGGGGTAACATCATTAAAATTTGCCAAAAATGGCAAAAAAATAGAGTTCCCATTTTTAAACACAGTTCGATTGGAAATTAAATTACGAACGCAACGGGGTATACCATTCCGAATTCAGACAATTATTTTTAAAGTTGTTGCAAAAAAAACGGATTATTTTATGATCAAATTTTGAAAAAACGGATTTTGGCAAAATATTAAAATATTTTTGATTGGCATTTTAATCATAACTTGGCTAAAAATGATCATAAACATGAAAGAATAACTGTTTTGAGCAGCTAATTACCAATGCTAACGATCCCTATCACGGATTTTAACGGATTTTGGGAAATTCGTTTTTGGGTCAATTTTCGCATTTTTTGTAAGGGGTAACATCATTAAAATTTGCCAAAAATGGCAAAAAAATAGAGTTCCCATTTTTAAACACAGTTCGATTGGAAATTAAATTACGAACGCAACGGGGTATACCATTCCGAATTCAGACAATTATTTTTAAAGTTGTTGCAAAAAAACGGATTATTTTATGATCAAATTTTGAAAAAACGGATTTTGGCAAATATTAAAATATTTTTGATTGGCATTTTAATCATAACTTGGCTAAAAATGATCATAAACATGAAAGAATAACTGTTTTGAGCAGCTAATTACCAATGCTAACGATCCCTATCACGGATTTTAACGGATTTTGGGAAATTCGTTTTTGGGTCAATTTTCGCATTTTTTGTAAGGGGTAACATCATTAAAATTTGCCAAAAATGGCAAAAAAATAGAGTTCCCATTTTTAAACACAGTTCGATTGGAAATTAAATTACGAACGCAACGGGGTATACCATTCCGAATTCAGACAATTATTTTTAAAGTTGTTGCAAAAAAAACGGATTATTTTATGATCAAATTTTGAAAAAACGGATTTTGGCAAATATTAAAATATTTTTGATTGGCATTTTAATCATAACTTGGCTAAAAATGATCATAAACATGAAAGAATAACTGTTTTGAGTAGCTAATTACCAATGCTAACGATCCCTATCACGGATTTTAACGGATTTTGGGAAATTCGTTTTTGGGTCAATTTTCGCATTTTTTGTAAGGGGTAACATCATTAATATTTGCCAAAAATGGCAAAAAAATAGAGTTCCCATTTTTAAACACAGTTCGATTGGAAATTAAATTACGAACGCAACGAGGTATACCATTCCGAATTCAGACAATTATTTTTAAAGTTGTTGCAAAAAAACGGATTATTTTATGATCAAATTTTGAAAAAACGGATTTTGGCAAAAATTAATATATTTTTGATTGGCATTTTAATCATAACTTGGCTAAAAATGATCATAAACATGAAAGAATAACTGTTTTGAGCAGCTAATTACCAATGCTAACGATCCCTATCACTTTTTGACGGATTTTGGGAAATTCGTTTTTGGGTCAATTTTCGCATTTTTTGTAAGGGGTAACATCATTAAAATTTGCCAAAAATGGCAAAAAAATAGAGTTCCCATTTTTAAACACAGTTCGATTGGAAATTAAATTACGAACGCAACGAGGTATACCATTCCGAATTCAGACAATTATTTTTAAAGTTGTTGCAAAAAAACGGATTATTTTATGATCAAATTTTGAAAAAACGGATTTTGGCAAAAATTAAAATATTTTTGATTGGCATTTTAATCATAACTTGGCTAAAAATGATCATAAACATGAAAGAATAACTGTTTTGAGCAGCTAATTACCAGTGCTAACGATCCCTATCACGGATTTTAACGGATTTTGGGAAATTCGTTTTTGGGTCAATTTTCGCATTTTTTGTAAGGGGTAACATCATTAAAATTTGCCAAAAATGGCAAAAAAATAGAGTTCCCATTTTTAAACACAGTTCGATTGGAAATTAAATTACGAACGCAACGGGGTATACCATTCCGAATTCAGACAATTATTTTTAAAGTTGTTGCAAAAAAACGGATTATTTTATGATCAAATTTTGAAAAAACGGATTTTGGCAAATATTAAAATATTTTTGATTGGCATTTTAATCATAACTTGGCTAAAAATGATCATAAACATGAAAGAATAACTGTTTTGAGCAGCTAATTACCAATGCTAACGATCCCTATCACGGATTTTAACGGATTTTGGGAAATTCGTTTTTGGGTCAATTTTCGCATTTTTTGTAAGGGGTAACATCATTAAAATTTGCCAAAAATGGCAAAAAAATAGAGTTCCCATTTTTAAACACAGTTCGATTGGAAATTAAATTACGAACGCAACGGGGTATACCATTCCGAATTCAGACAATTATTTTTAAAGTTGTTGCAAAAAAACGGATTATTTTATGATCAAATTTTGAAAAAACGGATTTTGGCAAAATTAATATATTTTTGATTGGCATTTTAATCATAACTTGGCTAAAAATGATCATAAACATGAAAGAATAACTGTTTTGAGCAGCTAATTACCAATGCTAACGATCCCTATCACGGATTTTAACGGATTTTGGGAAATTCGTTTTTGGGTCAATTTTCGCATTTTTTGTAAGGGGTAACATCATTAATATTTGCCAAAAATGGCAAAAAAATAGAGTTCCCATTTTTAAACACAGTTCGATTGGAAATTAAATTACGAACGCAACGAGGTATACCATTCCGAATTCAGACAATTATTTTTAAAGTTGTTGCAAAAAAAACGGATTATTTTATGATCAAATTTTGAAAAAACGGATTTTGGCAAAAATTAATATATTTTTGATTGGCATTTTAATCATAACTTGGCTAAAAATGATCATAAACATGAAAGAATAACTGTTTTGAGCAGCTAATTACCAATGCTAACGATCCCTATCACTTTTTGACGGATTTTGGGAAATTCGTTTTTGGGTCAATTTTCGCATTTTTGTAAGGGGTAACATCATTAAAATTTGCCAAAAATGGCAAAAAAATAGAGTTCCCATTTTTAAACACAGTTCGATTGGAAATTAAATTACGAACGCAACGAGGTATACCATTCCGAATTCAGACAATTATTTTTAAAGTTGTTGCAAAAAAACGGATTATTTTATGATCAAATTTTGAAAAAACGGATTTTGGCAAAATTAAAATATTTTTGATTGGCATTTTAATCATAACTTGGCTAAAAATGATCATAAACATGAAAGAATAACTGTTTTGAGCAGCTAATTACCAATGCTAACGATCCCTATCACGGATTTTAACGGATTTTGGGAAATTCGTTTTTGGGTCAATTTTCGCATTTTTTGTAAGGGGTAACATCATTAAAATTTGCCAAAAATGGCAAAAAAATAGAGTTCCCATTTTTAAACACAGTTCGATTGGAAATTAAATTACGAACGCAACGGGGTATACCATTCCGAATTCAGACAATTATTTTTAAAGTTGTTGCAAAAAAACGGATTATTTTATGATCAAATTTTGAAAAAACGGATTTTGGCAAATATTAAAATATTTTTGATTGGCATTTTAATCATAACTTGGCTAAAAATGATCATAAACATGAAAGAATAACTGTTTTGAGTAGCTAATTACCAATGCTAACGATCCCTATCACGGATTTTAACGGATTTTGGGAAATTCGTTTTTGGGTCAATTTTCGCATTTTTTGTAAGGGGTAACATCATTAAAATTTGCCAAAAATGGCAAAAAAATAGAGTTCCCATTTTTAAACACAGTTCGATTGGAAATTAAATTACGAACGCAACGAGGTATACCATTCCGAATTCAGACAATTATTTTTAAAGTTGTTGCAAAAAAACGGATTATTTTATGATCAAATTTTGAAAAAACGGATTTTGGCAAATATTAAAATATTTTTGATTGGCATTTTAATCATAACTTGGCTAAAAATGATCATAAACATGAAAGAATAACTGTTTTGAGCAGCTAATTACCAATGCTAACGATCCCTATCACGGATTTTAACGGATTTTGGGAAATTCGTTTTTGGGTCAATTTTCGCATTTTTTGTAAGGGGTAACATCATTAAAATTTGCCAAAAATGGCAAAAAAATAGAGTTCCCATTTTTAAACACAGTTCGATTGGAAATTAAATTACGAACGCAACGGGTATACCATTCCGAATTCAGACAATTATTTTTAAAGTTGTTGCAAAAAAACGGATTATTTTATGATCAAATTTTGAAAAAACGGATTTTGGCAAATATTAAAATATTTTTGATTGGCATTTTAATCATAACTTGGCTAAAAATGATCATAAACATGAAAGAATAACTGTTTTGAGCAGCTAATTACCAATGCTAACGATCCCTATCACGGATTTTAACGGATTTTGGGAAATTCGTTTTTGGGTCAATTTTCGCATTTTTTGTAAGGGGTAACATCATTAATATTTGCCAAAAATGGCAAAAAAATAGAGTTCCCATTTTTAAACACAGTTCGATTGGAAATTAAATTACGAACGCAACGAGGTATACCATTCCGAATTCATACAATTATTTTTAAAGTTGTTGCAAAAAAACGGATTATTTTATGATCAAATTTTGAAAAAACGGATTTTGGCAAAAATTAAAATATTTTTGATTGGCATTTTAATCATAACTTGGCTAAAAATGATCATAAACATGAAAGAATAACTGTTTTGAGCAGCTAATTACCAATGCTAACGATCCCTATCACTTTTTGACGGATTTTGGGAAATTCGTTTTTGGGTCAATTTTCGCATTTTTTGTAAGGGGTAACATCATTAAAATTTGCCAAAAATGGCAAAAAAATAGAGTTCCCATTTTTAAACACAGTTCGATTGGAAATTAAATTACGAACGCAACGGGGTATACCATTCCGAATTCAGACAATTATTTTTAAAGTTGTTGCAAAAAAAACGGATTATTTTATGATCAAATTTTGAAAAAACGGATTTTGGCAAATATTAAAATATTTTTGATTGGCATTTTAATCATAACTTGGCTAAAAATGATCATAAACATGAAAGAATAACTGTTTTGAGCAGCTAATTACCAATGCTAACGATCCCTATCACGGATTTTAACGGATTTTTGGAAATTCGTTTTTGGGTCAATTTTCGCATTTTTTGTAAGGGGTAACATCATTAAAATTTGCCAAAAATGGCAAAAAAATAGAGTTCCCATTTTTAAACACAGTTCGATTGGAAATTAAATTACGAACGCAACGGGGTATACCATTCCGAATTCAGACAATTATTTTTAAAGTTGTTGCAAAAAAACGGATTATTTTATGATCAAATTTTGAAAAAACGGATTTTGGCAAATATTAAAATATTTTTGATTGGCATTTTAATCATAACTTGGCTAAAAATGATCATAAACATGAAAGAATAACTGTTTTGAGCAGCTAATTACCAATGCTAACGATCCCTATCACGGATTTTAACGGATTTTGGGAAATTCGTTTTTGGGTCAATTTTCGCATTTTTTGTAAGGGGTAACATCATTAAAATTTGCCAAAAATGGCAAAAAAATAGAGTTCCCATTTTTAAACACAGTTCGATTGGAAATTAAATTACGAACGCAACGGGGTATACCATTCCGAATTCAGACAATTATTTTTAAAGTTGTTGCAAAAAAACGGATTATTTTATGATCAAATTTTGAAAAAACGGATTTTGGCAAATATTAAAATATTTTTGATTGGCATTTTAATCATAACTTGGCTAAAAATGATCATAAACATGAAAGAATAACTGTTTTGAGTAGCTAATTACCAATGCTAACGATCCCTATCACGGATTTTAACGGATTTTTGGAAATTCGTTTTTGGGTCAATTTTCGCATTTTTTGTAAGGGGTAACATCATTAATATTTGCCAAAAATGGCAAAAAAATAGAGTTCCCATTTTTAAACACAGTTCGATTGGAAATTAAATTACGAACGCAACGAGGTATACCATTCCGAATTCATACAATTATTTTTAAAGTTGTTGCAAAAAAACGGATTATTTTATGATCAAATTTTGAAAAAACGGATTTTGGCAAAAATTAATATATTTTTGATTGGCATTTTAATCATAACTTGGCTAAAAATGATCATAAACATGAAAGAATAACTGTTTTGAGCAGCTAATTACCAATGCTAACGATCCCTATCACTTTTTGACGGATTTTGGGAAATTCGTTTTTGGGTCAATTTTCGCATTTTTTGTAAGGGGTAACATCATTAAAATTTGCCAAAAATGGCAAAAAAATAGAGTTCCCATTTTTAAACACAGTTCGATTGGAAATTAAATTACGAACGCAACGAGGTATACCATTCCGAATTCAGACAATTATTTTTAAAGTTGTTGCAAAAAAACGGATTATTTTATGATCAAATTTTGAAAAAACGGATTTTGGCAAAAATTAAAATATTTTTGATTGGCATTTTAATCATAACTTGGCTAAAAATGATCATAAACATGAAAGAATAACTGTTTTGAGCAGCTAATTACCAATGCTAACGATCCCTATCACGGATTTTAACGGATTTTGGGAAATTCGTTTTTGGGTCAATTTTCGCATTTTTTGTAAGGGGTAACATCATTAAAATTTGCCAAAAATGGCAAAAAAATAGAGTTCCCATTTTTAAACACAGTTCGATTGGAAATTAAATTACGAACGCAACGGGGTATACCATTCCGAATTCAGACAATTATTTTTAAAGTTGTTGCAAAAAAACGGATTATTTTATGATCAAATTTTGAAAAAACGGATTTTGGCAAATATTAAAATATTTTTGATTGGCATTTTAATATTAAAACTATTTTTGATTGGCATTTTAATCATAACTTGGCTAAAAATGATCATAAACATGAAAGAATAACTGTTTTGAGCAGCTAATTACCAATGCTAACGATCCCTATCACGGATTTTAACGGATTTTGGGAAATTCGTTTTTGGGTCAATTTTCGCATTTTTTGTAAGGGGTAACATCATTAAAATTTGCCAAAAATGGCAAAAAAATAGAGTTCCCATTTTTAAACACAGTTCGATTGGAAATTAAATTACGAACGCAACGAGGTATACCATTCCGAATTCAGACAATTATTTTTAAAGTTGTTGCAAAAAAACGGATTATTTTATGATCAAATTTTGAAAAAACGGATTTTGGCAAAAATTAATATATTTTTGATTGGCATTTTAATCATAACTTGGCTAAAAATGATCATAAACATGAAAGAATAACTGTTTTGAGCAGCTAATTACCAATGCTAACGATCCCTATCACTTTTTGACGGATTTTGGGAAATTCGTTTTTGGGTCAATTTTCGCATTTATTGTAAGGGGTAACATCATTAAAATTTGCCAAAAATGGCAAAAAAATAGAGTTCCCATTTTTAAACACAGTTCGATTGGAAATTAAATTACGAACGCAACGAGGTATACCATTCCGAATTCAGACAATTATTTTTAAAGTTGTTGCAAAAAAACGGATTATTTTATGATCAAATTTTGAAAAAACGGATTTTGGCAAAAATTAAAATATTTTTGATTGGCATTTTAATCATAACTTGGCTAAAAATGATCATAAACATGAAAGAATAACTGTTTTGAGCAGCTAATTACCAATGCTAACGATCCCTATCACGGATTTTAACGGATTTTGGGAAATTCGTTTTTGGGTCAATTTTCGCATTTTTTGTAAGGGGTAACATCATTAAATTTGCCAAAAATGGCAAAAAAATAGAGTTCCCATTTTTAAACACAGTTCGATTGGAAATTAAATTACGAACGCAACGAGGTATACCATTCCGAATTCAGACAATTATTTTTAAAGTTGTTGCAAAAAAACGGATTATTTTATGATCAAATTTTGAAAAAACGGATTTTGGCAAAAATTAATATATTTTTGATTGGCATTTTAATCATAACTTGGCTAAAAATGATCATAAACATGAAAGAATAACTGTTTTGAGCAGCTAATTACCAATGCTAACGATCCCTATCACTTTTTAACGGATTTTGGGAAATTCGTTTTTGGGTCAATTTTCGCATTTTTTGTAAGGGGTAACATCATTAAAATTTGCCAAAAATGGCAAAAAAATAGAGTTCCCATTTTTAAACACAGTTCGATTGGAAATTAAATTACGAACGCAACGAGGTATACCATTCCGAATTCAGACAATTATTTTTAAAGTTGTTGCAAAAAAACGGATTATTTTATGATCAAATTTTGAAAAAACGGATTTTGGCAAAAATTAAAATATTTTTGATTGGCATTTTAATCATAACTTGGCTAAAAATGATCATAAACATGAAAGAATAACTGTTTTGAGCAGCTAATTACCAATGCTAACGATCCCTATCACGGATTTTAACGGATTTTGGGAAATTCGTTTTTGGGTCAATTTTCGCATTTTTTGTAAGGGGTAACATCATTAAAATTTGCCAAAAATGGCAAAAAAATAGAGTTCCCATTTTTAAACACAGTTCGATTGGAAATTAAATTACGAACGCAACGGGGTATACCATTCCGAATTCAGACAATTATTTTTAAAGTTGTTGCAAAAAAACGGATTATTTTATGATCAAATTTTGAAAAAACGGATTTTGGCAAATATTAAAATATTTTTGATTGGCATTTTAATCATAACTTGGCTAAAAATGATCATAAACATGAAAGAATAACTGTTTTGAGCAGCTAATTACCAATGCTAACGATCCCTATCACTTTTTGACGGATTTTGGGAAATTCGTTTTTGGGTCAATTTTCGCATTTTTTGTAAGGGGTAACATCATTAAAATTTGCCAAAAATGGCAAAAAAATAGAGTTCCCATTTTTAAACACAGTTCGATTGGAAATTAAATTACGAACGCAACGAGGTATACCATTCCGAATTCAGACAATTATTTTTAAAGTTGTTGCAAAAAAACGGATTATTTTATGATCAAATTTTGAAAAAACGGATTTTGGCAAAAATTAATATATTTTTGATTGGCATTTTAATCATAACTTGGCTAAAAATGATCATAAACATGAAAGAATAACTGTTTTGAGCAGCTAATTACCAGTGCTAACGATCCCTATCACGGATTTTAACGGATTTTGGGAAATTCGTTTTTGGGTCAATTTTCGCATTTTTTGTAAGGGGTAACATCATTAAAATTTGCCAAAAATGGCAAAAAAATAGAGTTCCCATTTTTAAACACAGTTCGATTGGAAATTAAATTACGAACGCAACGGGGTATACCATTCCGAATTCAGACAATTATTTTTAAAGTTGTTGCAAAAAAACGGATTATTTTATGATCAAATTTTGAAAAAACGGATTTTGGCAAATATTAAAATATTTTTGATTGGCATTTTAATCATAACTTGGCTAAAAATGATCATAAACATGAAAGAATAACTGTTTTGAGTAGCTAATTACCAATGCTAACGATCCCTATCACGGATTTTAACGGATTTTGGGAAATTCGTTTTTGGGTCAATTTTCGCATTTTTTGTAATATTTGCCAAAAATGGCAAAAAAATAGAGTTCCCATTTTTAAACACAGTTCGATTGGAAATTAAATTACGAACGCAACGAGGTATACCATTCCGAATTCAGACAATTATTTTTAAAGTTGTTGCAAAAAAACGGATTATTTTATGATCAAATTTTGAAAAAACGGATTTTGGCAAAATTAAAATATTTTTGATTGGCATTTTAATCATAACTTGGCTAAAAATGATCATAAACATGAAAGAATAACTGTTTTGAGCAGCTAATTACCAATGCTAACGATCCCTATCACGGATTTTAACGGATTTTGGGAAATTCGTTTTTGGGTCAATTTTCGCATTTTTTGTAAGGGGTAACATCATTAAAATTTGCCAAAAATGGCAAAAAAATAGAGTTCCCATTTTTAAACACAGTTCGATTGGAAATTAAATTACGAACGCAACGGGGTATACCATTCCGAATTCAGACAATTATTTTTAAAGTTGTTGCAAAAAAACGGATTATTTTATGATCAAATTTTGAAAAAACGGATTTTGGCAAATATTAAAATATTTTTGATTGGCATTTTAATCATAACTTGGCTAAAAATGATCATAAACATGAAAGAATAACTGTTTTGAGCAGCTAATTACCAATGCTAACGATCCCTATCACGGATTTTAACGGATTTTGGGAAATTCGTTTTTGGGTCAATTTTCGCATTTTTTGTAAGGGGTAACATCATTAAAATTTGCCAAAAATGGCAAAAAAATAGAGTTCCCATTTTTAAACACAGTTCGATTGGAAATTAAATTACGAACGCAACGGGGTATACCATTCCGAATTCAGACAATTATTTTTAAAGTTGTTGCAAAAAAACGGATTATTTTATGATCAAATTTTGAAAAAACGGATTTTGGCAAATATTAAAATATTTTTGATTGGCATTTTAATCATAACTTGGCTAAAAATGATCATAAACATGAAAGAATAACTGTTTTGAGTAGCTAATTACCAATGCTAACGATCCCTATCACGGATTTTAACGGATTTTGGGAAATTCGTTTTTGGGTCAATTTTCGCATTTTTTGTAAGGGGTAACATCATTAATATTTGCCAAAAATGGCAAAAAAATAGAGTTCCCATTTTTAAACACAGTTCGATTGGAAATTAAATTACGAACGCAACGAGGTATACCATTCCGAATTCATACAATTATTTTTAAAGTTGTTGCAAAAAAACGGATTATTTTAACATCATTAAAATTTGCCAAAAATGGCAAAAAAATAGAGTTCCCATTTTTAAACACAGTTTGATTGGAAATTAAATTACGAACGCAACGGGGTATACCATTCCGAATTCAGACAATTATTTTTAAAGTTGTTGCAAAAAAACGGATTATTTTATGATCAAATTTTGAAAAAACGGATTTTGGCAAATATTAAAATATTTTTGATTGGCATTTTAATCATAACTTGGCTAAAAATGATCATAAACATGAAAGAATAACTGTTTTGAGCAGCTAATTACCAATGCTAACGATCCCTATCACGGATTTTAACGGATTTTGGGAAATTCGTTTTTGGGTCAATTTTCGCATTTTTTGTAAGGGGTAACATCATTAAAATTTGCCAAAAATGGCAAAAAAATAGAGTTCCCATTTTTAAACACAGTTCGATTGGAAATTAAATTACGAACGCAACGGGGTATACCATTCCGAATTCAGACAATTATTTTTAAAGTTGTTGCAAAAAAACGGATTATTTTATGATCAAATTTTGAAAAAACGGATTTTGGCAAATATTAAAATATTTTTGATTGGCATTTTAATCATAACTTGGCTAAAAATGATCATAAACATGAAAGAATAACTGTTTTGAGCAGCTAATTACCAATGCTAACGATCCCTATCACGGATTTTAACGGATTTTGGGAAATTCGTTTTTGGGTCAATTTTCGCATTTTTTGTAAGGGGTAACATCATTAAATTTGCCAAAAATGGCAAAAAAATAGAGTTCCCATTTTTAAACACAGTTCGATTGGAAATTAAATTACGAACGCAACGAGGTATACCATTCCGAATTCAGACAATTATTTTTAAAGTTGTTGCAAAAAAACGGATTATTTTATGATCAAATTTTGAAAAAACGGATTTTGGCAAAAATTAATATATTTTTGATTGGCATTTTAATCATAACTTGGCTAAAAATGATCATAAACATGAAAGAATAACTGTTTTGAGCAGCTAATTACCAATGCTAACGATCCCTATCACTTTTTAACGGATTTTGGGAAATTCGTTTTTGGGTCAATTTTCGCATTTTTGTAAGGGGTAACATCATTAATATTTGCCAAAAATGGCAAAAAAATAGAGTTCCCATTTTTAAACACAGTTCGATTGGAAATTAAATTACGAACGCAACGAGGTATACCATTCCGAATTCAGACAATTATTTTTAAAGTTGTTGCAAAAAAACGGATTATTTTATGATCAAATTTTGAAAAAACGGATTTTGGCAAAAATTAAAATATTTTTGATTGGCATTTTAATCATAACTTGGCTAAAAATGATCATAAACATGAAAGAATAACTGTTTTGAGCAGCTAATTACCAATGCTAACGATCCCTATCACGGATTTTAACGGATTTTGGGAAATTCGTTTTTGGGTCAATTTTCGCATTTTTTGTAAGGGGTAACATCATTAATATTTGCCAAAAATGGCAAAAAAATAGAGTTCCCATTTTTAAACACAGTTCGATTGGAAATTAAATTACGAACGCAACGAGGTATACCATTCCGAATTCAGACAATTATTTTTAAAGTTGTTGCAAAAAAACGGATTATTTTATGATCAAATTTTGAAAAAACGGATTTTGGCAAAAATTAATATATTTTTGATTGGCATTTTAATCATAACTTGGCTAAAAATGATCATAAACATGAAAGAATAACTGTTTTGAGCAGCTAATTACCAATGCTAACGATCCCTATCACTTTTTGACGGATTTTGGGAAATTCGTTTTTGGGTCAATTTTCGCATTTTTTGTAAGGGGTAACATCATTAAAATTTGCCAAAAATGGCAAAAAAATAGAGTTCCCATTTTTAAACACAGTTCGATTGGAAATTAAATTACGAACGCAACGAGGTATACCATTCCGAATTCAGACAATTATTTTTAAAGTTGTTGCAAAAAAACGGATTATTTTATGATCAAATTTTGAAAAAACGGATTTTGGCAAAAATTAAAATATTTTTGATTGGCATTTTAATCATAACTTGGCTAAAAATGATCATAAACATGAAAGAATAACTGTTTTGAGCAGCTAATTACCAATGCTAACGATCCCTATCACGGATTTTAACGGATTTTGGGAAATTCGTTTTTGGGTCAATTTTCGCATTTTTTGTAAGGGGTAACATCATTAAAATTTGCCAAAAATGGCAAAAAAATAGAGTTCCCATTTTTAAACACAGTTCGATTGGAAATTAAATTACGAACGCAACGGGGTATACCATTCCGAATTCAGACAATTATTTTTAAAGTTGTTGCAAAAAAACGGATTATTTTATGATCAAATTTTGAAAAAACGGATTTTGGCAAATATTAAAATATTTTTGATTGGCATTTTAATCATAACTTGGCTAAAAATGATCATAAACATGAAAGAATAACTGTTTTGAGCAGCTAATTACCAATGCTAACGATCCCTATCACGGATTTTAACGGATTTTGGGAAATTCGTTTTTGGGTCAATTTTCGCATTTTTTGTAAGGGGTAACATCATTAAAATTTGCCAAAAATGGCAAAAAAATAGAGTTCCCATTTTTAAACACAGTTCGATTGGAAATTAAATTACGAACGCAACGGGGTATACCATTCCGAATTCAGACAATTATTTTTAAAGTTGTTGCAAAAAAACGGATTATTTTATGATCAAATTTTGAAAAAACGGATTTTGGCAAATATTAAAATATTTTTGATTGGCATTTTAATCATAACTTGGCTAAAAATGATCATAAACATGAAAGAATAACTGTTTTGAGCAGCTAATTACCAATGCTAACGATCCCTATCACGGATTTTAACGGATTTTGGGAAATTCGTTTTTGGGTCAATTTTCGCATTTTTTGTAATATTTGCCAAAAATGGCAAAAAAATAGAGTTCCCATTTTTAAACACAGTTCGATTGGAAATTAAATTACGAACGCAACGAGGTATACCATTCCGAATTCAGACAATTATTTTTAAAGTTGTTGCAAAAAAACGGATTATTTTATGATCAAATTTTGAAAAAACGGATTTTGGCAAAAATTAAAATATTTTTGATTGGCATTTTAATCATAACTTGGCTAAAAATGATCATAAACATGAAAGAATAACTGTTTTGAGCAGCTAATTACCAATGCTAACGATCCCTATCACGGATTTTAACGGATTTTGGGAAATTCGTTTTTGGGTCAATTTTCGCATTTTTTGTAAGGGGTAACATCATTAAAATTTGCCAAAAATGGCAAAAAAATAGAGTTCCCATTTTTAAACACAGTTCGATTGGAAATTAAATTACGAACGCAACGGGGTATACCATTCCGAATTCAGACAATTATTTTTAAAGTTGTTGCAAAAAAACGGATTATTTTATGATCAAATTTTGAAAAAACGGATTTTGGCAAATATTAAAATATTTTTGATTGGCATTTTAATCATAACTTGGCTAAAAATGATCATAAACATGAAAGAATAACTGTTTTGAGCAGCTAATTACCAATGCTAACGATCCCTATCACGGATTTTAACGGATTTTGGGAAATTCGTTTTTGGGTCAATTTTCGCATTTTTTGTAAGGGGTAACATCATTAAAATTTGCCAAAAATGGCAAAAAAATAGAGTTCCCATTTTTAAACACAGTTCGATTGGAAATTAAATTACGAACGCAACGGGGTATACCATTCCGAATTCAGACAATTATTTTTAAAGTTGTTGCAAAAAAACGGATTATTTTATGATCAAATTTTGAAAAAACGGATTTTGGCAAATATTAAAATATTTTTGATTGGCATTTTAATCATAACTTGGCTAAAAATGATCATAAACATGAAAGAATAACTGTTTTGAGCAGCTAATTACCAATGCTAACGATCCCTATCACGGATTTTAACGGATTTTGGGAAATTCGTTTTTGGGTCAATTTTCGCATTTTTTGTAAGGGGTAACATCATTAATATTTGCCAAAAATGGCAAAAAAATAGAGTTCCCATTTTTAAACACAGTTCGATTGGAAATTAAATTACGAACGCAACGAGGTATACCATTCCGAATTCATACAATTATTTTTAAAGTTGTTGCAAAAAAACGGATTATTTTATGATCAAATTTTGAAAAAACGGATTTTGGCAAAAATTAAAATATTTTTGATTGGCATTTTAATCATAACTTGGCTAAAAATGATCATAAACATGAAAGAATAACTGTTTTGAGCAGCTAATTACCATGCTAACGATCCCTATCACGGATTTTAACGGATTTTGGGAAATTCGTTTTTGGGTCAATTTTCGCATTTTTTGTAAGGGGTAACATCATTAAAATTTGCCAAAAATGGCAAAAAAATAGAGTTCCCATTTTTAAACACAGTTCGATTGGAAATTAAATTACGAACGCAACGGGGTATACCATTCCGAATTCAGACAATTATTTTTAAAGTTGTTGCAAAAAAACGGATTATTTTATGATCAAATTTTGAAAAAACGGATTTTGGCAAATATTAAAATATTTTTGATTGGCATTTTAATCATAACTTGGCTAAAAATGATCATAAACATGAAAGAATAACTGTTTTGAGCAGCTAATTACCAATGCTAACGATCCCTATCACGGATTTTAACGGATTTTGGGAAATTCGTTTTTGGGTCAATTTTCGCATTTTTTGTAAGGGGTAACATCATTAAAATTTGCCAAAAATGGCAAAAAAATAGAGTTCCCATTTTTAAACACAGTTCGATTGGAAATTAAATTACGAACGCAACGGGGTATACCATTCCGAATTCAGACAATTATTTTTAAAGTTGTTGCAAAAAAACGGATTATTTTATGATCAAATTTTGAAAAAACGGATTTTGGCAAATATTAAAATATTTTTGATTGGCATTTTAATCATAACTTGGCTAAAAATGATCATAAACATGAAAGAATAACTGTTTTGAGTAGCTAATTACCAATGCTAACGATCCCTATCACGGATTTTAACGGATTTTGGGAAATTCGTTTTTGGGTCAATTTTCGCATTTTTTGTAAGGGGTAACATCATTAAATTTGCCAAAAATGGCAAAAAAATAGAGTTCCCATTTTTAAACACAGTTCGATTGGAAATTAAATTACGAACGCAACGAGGTATACCATTCCGAATTCATACAATTATTTTTAAAGTTGTTGCAAAAAAACGGATTATTTTATGATCAAATTTTGAAAAAACGGATTTTGGCAAAAATTAATATATTTTTGATTGGCATTTTAATCATAACTTGGCTAAAAATGATCATAAACATGAAAGAATAACTGTTTTGAGCAGCTAATTACCAATGCTAACGATCCCTATCACTTTTTGACGGATTTTGGGAAATTCGTTTTTGGGTCAATTTTCGCATTTTTTGTAAGGGGTAACATCATTAAAATTTGCCAAAAATGGCAAAAAAATAGAGTTCCCATTTTTAAACACAGTTCGATTGGAAATTAAATTACGAACGCAACGAGGTATACCATTCCGAATTCAGACAATTATTTTTAAAGTTGTTGCAAAAAAACGGATTATTTTATGATCAAATTTTGAAAAAACGGATTTTGGCAAAAATTAAAATATTTTTGATTGGCATTTTAATCATAACTTGGCTAAAAATGATCATAAACATGAAAGAATAACTGTTTTGAGCAGCTAATTACCAGTGCTAACGATCCCTATCACGGATTTTAACGGATTTTGGGAAATTCGTTTTTGGGTCAATTTTCGCATTTTTTGTAAGGGGTAACATCATTAAAATTTGCCAAAAATGGCAAAAAAATAGAGTTCCCATTTTTAAACACAGTTCGATTGGAAATTAAATTACGAACGCAACGGGGTATACCATTCCGAATTCAGACAATTATTTTTAAAGTTGTTGCAAAAAAACGGATTATTTTATGATCAAATTTTGAAAAAACGGATTTTGGCAAATATTAAAATATTTTTGATTGGCATTTTAATCATAACTTGGCTAAAAATGATCATAAACATGAAAGAATAACTGTTTTGAGCAGCTAATTACCAATGCTAACGATCCCTATCACGGATTTTAACGGATTTTGGGAAATTCGTTTTTGGGTCAATTTTCGCATTTTTTGTAAGGGGTAACATCATTAAAATTTGCCAAAAATGGCAAAAAAATAGAGTTCCCATTTTTAAACACAGTTCGATTGGAAATTAAATTACGAACGCAACGGGGTATACCATTCCGAATTCAGACAATTATTTTTAAAGTTGTTGCAAAAAAACGGATTATTTTATGATCAAATTTTGAAAAAACGGATTTTGGCAAATATTAAAATATTTTTGATTGGCATTTTAATCATAACTTGGCTAAAAATGATCATAAACATGAAAGAATAACTGTTTTGAGTAGCTAATTACCAATGCTAACGATCCCTATCACGGATTTTAACGGATTTTGGAAATTCGTTTTTGGGTCAATTTTCGCATTTTTTGTAAGGGGTAACATCATTAATATTTGCCAAAAATGGCAAAAAAATAGAGTTCCCATTTTTAAACACAGTTCGATTGGAAATTAAATTACGAACGCAACGAGGTATACCATTCCGAATTCATACAATTATTTTTAAAGTTGTTGCAAAAAAACGGATTATTTTATGATCAAATTTTGAAAAAACGGATTTTGGCAAAAATTAATATATTTTTGATTGGCATTTTAATCATAACTTGGCTAAAAATGATCATAAACATGAAAGAATAACTGTTTTGAGCAGCTAATTACCAATGCTAACGATCCCTATCACTTTTTGACGGATTTTGGGAAATTCGTTTTTGGGTCAATTTTCGCATTTATTGTAAGGGGTAACATCATTAAAATTTGCCAAAAATGGCAAAAAAATAGAGTTCCCATTTTTAAACACAGTTCGATTGGAAATTAAATTACGAACGCAACGAGGTATACCATTCCGAATTCAGACAATTATTTTTAAAGTTGTTGCAAAAAAACGGATTATTTTATGATCAAATTTTGAAAAAACGGATTTTGGCAAAAATTAAAATATTTTTGATTGGCATTTTAATCATAACTTGGCTAAAAATGATCATAAACATGAAAGAATAACTGTTTTGAGCAGCTAATTACCAGTGCTAACGATCCCTATCACGGATTTTAACGGATTTTGGGAAATTCGTTTTTGGGTCAATTTTCGCATTTTTTGTAAGGGGTAACATCATTAAAATTTGCCAAAAATGGCAAAAAAATAGAGTTCCCATTTTTAAACACAGTTCGATTGGAAATTAAATTACGAACGCAACGGGGTATACCATTCCGAATTCAGACAATTATTTTTAAAGTTGTTGCAAAAAAACGGATTATTTTATGATCAAATTTTGAAAAAACGGATTTTGGCAAATATTAAAATATTTTTGATTGGCATTTTAATCATAACTTGGCTAAAAATGATCATAAACATGAAAGAATAACTGTTTTGAGCAGCTAATTACCAATGCTAACGATCCCTATCACGGATTTTAACGGATTTTGGGAAATTCGTTTTTGGGTCAATTTTCGCATTTTTTGTAAGGGGTAACATCATTAAATTTGCCAAAAATGGCAAAAAAATAGAGTTCCCATTTTTAAACACAGTTCGATTGGAAATTAAATTACGAACGCAACGAGGTATACCATTCCGAATTCATACAATTATTTTTAAAGTTGTTGCAAAAAAACGGATTATTTTATGATCAAATTTTGAAAAAACGGATTTTGGCAAAAATTAATATATTTTTGATTGGCATTTTAATCATAACTTGGCTAAAAATGATCATAAACATGAAAGAATAACTGTTTTGAGCAGCTAATTACCAGTGCTAACGATCCCTATCACGGATTTTAACGGATTTTGGGAAATTCGTTTTTGGGTCAATTTTCGCATTTTTTGTAAGGGGTAACATCATTAAAATTTGCCAAAAATGGCAAAAAAATAGAGTTCCCATTTTTAAACACAGTTCGATTGGAAATTAAATTACGAACGCAACGGGGTATACCATTCCGAATTCAGACAATTATTTTTAAAGTTGTTGCAAAAAAACGGATTATTTTATGATCAAATTTTGAAAAAACGGATTTTGGCAAATATTAAAATATTTTTGATTGGCATTTTAATCATAACTTGGCTAAAAATGATCATAAACATGAAAGAATAACTGTTTTGAGCAGCTAATTACCAATGCTAACGATCCCTATCACGGATTTTAACGGATTTTGGGAAATTCGTTTTTGGGTCAATTTTCGCATTTTTTGTAAGGGGTAACATCATTAATATTTGCCAAAAATGGCAAAAAAATAGAGTTCCCATTTTTAAACACAGTTCGATTGGAAATTAAATTACGAACGCAACGAGGTATACCATTCCGAATTCATACAATTATTTTTAAAGTTGTTGCAAAAAAACGGATTATTTTATGATCAAATTTTGAAAAAACGGATTTTGGCAAAAATTAATATATTTTTGATTGGCATTTTAATCATAACTTGGCTAAAAATGATCATAAACATGAAAGAATAACTGTTTTGAGCAGCTAATTACCAATGCTAACGATCCCTATCACTTTTTGACGGATTTTGGGAAATTCGTTTTTGGGTCAATTTTCGCATTTATTGTAAGGGGTAACATCATTAAAATTTGCCAAAAATGGCAAAAAAATAGAGTTCCCATTTTTAAACACAGTTCGATTGGAAATTAAATTACGAACGCAACGAGGTATACCATTCCGAATTCAGACAATTATTTTTAAAGTTGTTGCAAAAAAACGGATTATTTTATGATCAAATTTTGAAAAAACGGATTTTGGCAAAAATTAAAATATTTTTGATTGGCATTTTAATCATAACTTGGCTAAAAATGATCATAAACATGAAAGAATAACTGTTTTGAGCAGCTAATTACCAGTGCTAACGATCCCTATCACGGATTTTAACGGATTTTGGGAAATTCGTTTTTGGGTCAATTTTCGCATTTTTTGTAAGGGGTAACATCATTAAAATTTGCCAAAAATGGCAAAAAAATAGAGTTCCCATTTTTAAACACAGTTCGATTGGAAATTAAATTACGAACGCAACGGGGTATACCATTCCGAATTCAGACAATTATTTTTAAAGTTGTTGCAAAAAAACGGATTATTTTATGATCAAATTTTGAAAAAACGGATTTTGGCAAATATTAAAATATTTTTGATTGGCATTTTAATCATAACTTGGCTAAAAATGATCATAAACATGAAAGAATAACTGTTTTGAGCAGCTAATTACCAATGCTAACGATCCCTATCACGGATTTTAACGGATTTTGGGAAATTCGTTTTTGGGTCAATTTTCGCATTTTTTGTAAGGGGTAACATCATTAAAATTTGCCAAAAATGGCAAAAAAATAGAGTTCCCATTTTTAAACACAGTTCGATTGGAAATTAAATTACGAACGCAACGGGGTATACCATTCCGAATTCAGACAATTATTTTTAAAGTTGTTGCAAAAAAACGGATTATTTTATGATCAAATTTTGAAAAAACGGATTTTGGCAAATATTAAAATATTTTTGATTGGCATTTTAATCATAACTTGGCTAAAAATGATCATAAACATGAAAGAATAACTGTTTTGAGTAGCTAATTACCAATGCTAACGATCCCTATCACGGATTTTAACGGATTTTGGGAAATTCGTTTTTGGGTCAATTTTCGCATTTTTTGTAAGGGGTAACATCATTAATATTTGCCAAAAATGGCAAAAAAATAGAGTTCCCATTTTTAAACACAGTTCGATTGGAAATTAAATTACGAACGCAACGAGGTATACCATTCCGAATTCAGACAATTATTTTTAAAGTTGTTGCAAAAAAACGGATTATTTTATGATCAAATTTTGAAAAAACGGATTTTGGCAAAAATTAAAATATTTTTGATTGGCATTTTAATCATAACTTGGCTAAAAATGATCATAAACATGAAAGAATAACTGTTTTGAGCAGCTAATTACCAATGCTAACGATCCCTATCACTTTTTGACGGATTTTGGGAAATTCGTTTTTGGGTCAATTTTCGCATTTTTTGTAAGGGGTAACATCATTAAAATTTGCCAAAAATGGCAAAAAAATAGAGTTCCCATTTTTAAACACAGTTCGATTGGAAATTAAATTACGAACGCAACGAGGTATACCATTCCGAATTCAGACAATTATTTTTAAAGTTGTTGCAAAAAAACGGATTATTTTATGATCAAATTTTGAAAAAACGGATTTTGGCAAAAATTAAAATATTTTTGATTGGCATTTTAATCATAACTTGGCTAAAAATGATCATAAACATGAAAGAATAACTGTTTTGAGCAGCTAATTACCAGTGCTAACGATCCCTATCACGGATTTTAACGGATTTTGGGAAATTCGTTTTTGGGTCAATTTTCGCATTTTTTGTAAGGGGTAACATCATTAAAATTTGCCAAAAATGGCAAAAAAATAGAGTTCCCATTTTTAAACACAGTTCGATTGGAAATTAAATTACGAACGCAACGGGGTATACCATTCCGAATTCAGACAATTATTTTTAAAGTTGTTGCAAAAAAACGGATTATTTTATGATCAAATTTTGAAAAAACGGATTTTGGCAAATATTAAAATATTTTTGATTGGCATTTTAATCATAACTTGGCTAAAAATGATCATAAACATGAAAGAATAACTGTTTTGAGTAGCTAATTACCAATGCTAACGATCCCTATCACGGATTTTAACGGATTTTGGGAAATTCGTTTTTGGGTCAATTTTCGCATTTTTTGTAAGGGGTAACATCATTAATATTTGCCAAAAATGGCAAAAAAATAGAGTTCCCATTTTTAAACACAGTTCGATTGGAAATTAAATTACGAACGCAACGAGGTATACCATTCCGAATTCATACAATTATTTTTAAAGTTGTTGCAAAAAAACGGATTATTTTATGATCAAATTTTGAAAAAACGGATTTTGGCAAAAATTAATATATTTTTGATTGGCATTTTAATCATAACTTGGCTAAAAATGATCATAAACATGAAAGAATAACTGTTTTGAGCAGCTAATTACCAATGCTAACGATCCCTATCACTTTTTGACGGATTTTGGGAAATTCGTTTTTGGGTCAATTTTCGCATTTTTGTAAGGGGTAACATCATTAAAATTTGCCAAAAATGGCAAAAAAATAGAGTTCCCATTTTTAAACACAGTTCGATTGGAAATTAAATTACGAACGCAACGAGGTATACCATTCCGAATTCAGACAATTATTTTTAAAGTTGTTGCAAAAAAACGGATTATTTTATGATCAAATTTTGAAAAAACGGATTTTGGCAAAAATTAAAATATTTTTGATTGGCATTTTAATCATAACTTGGCTAAAAATGATCATAAACATGAAAGAATAACTGTTTTGAGCAGCTAATTACCAATGCTAACGATCCCTATCACGGATTTTAACGGATTTTGGGAAATTCGTTTTTGGGTCAATTTTCGCATTTTTTGTAAGGGGTAACATCATTAAAATTTGCCAAAAATGGCAAAAAAATAGAGTTCCCATTTTTAAACACAGTTCGATTGGAAATTAAATTACGAACGCAACGGGGTATACCATTCCGAATTCAGACAATTATTTTTAAAGTTGTTGCAAAAAAACGGATTATTTTATGATCAAATTTTGAAAAAACGGATTTTGGCAAATATTAAAATATTTTTGATTGGCATTTTAATCATAACTTGGCTAAAAATGATCATAAACATGAAAGAATAACTGTTTTGAGTAGCTAATTACCAATGCTAACGATCCCTATCACGGATTTTAACGGATTTTGGGAAATTCGTTTTTGGGTCAATTTTCGCATTTTTTGTAAGGGGTAACATCATTAATATTTGCCAAAAATGGCAAAAAAATAGAGTTCCCATTTTTAAACACAGTTCGATTGGAAATTAAATTACGAACGCAACGAGGTATACCATTCCGAATTCATACAATTATTTTTAAAGTTGTTGCAAAAAAACGGATTATTTTATGATCAAATTTTGAAAAAACGGATTTTGGCAAAAATTAATATATTTTTGATTGGCATTTTAATCATAACTTGGCTAAAAATGATCATAAACATGAAAGAATAACTGTTTTGAGCAGCTAATTACCAATGCTAACGATCCCTATCACTTTTTGACGGATTTTGGGAAATTCGTTTTTGGGTCAATTTTCGCATTTTTGTAAGGGGTAACATCATTAAAATTTGCCAAAAATGGCAAAAAAATAGAGTTCCCATTTTTAAACACAGTTCGATTGGAAATTAAATTACGAACGCAACGAGGTATACCATTCCGAATTCAGACAATTATTTTTAAAGTTGTTGCAAAAAAACGGATTATTTTATGATCAAATTTTGAAAAAACGGATTTTGGCAAAAATTAAAATATTTTTGATTGGCATTTTAATCATAACTTGGCTAAAAATGATCATAAACATGAAAGAATAACTGTTTTGAGCAGCTAATTACCAGTGCTAACGATCCCTATCACGGATTTTAACGGATTTTGGGAAATTCGTTTTTGGGTCAATTTTCGCATTTTTTGTAAGGGGTAACATCATTAAAATTTGCCAAAAATGGCAAAAAAATAGAGTTCCCATTTTTAAACACAGTTCGATTGGAAATTAAATTACGAACGCAACGGGGTATACCATTCCGAATTCAGACAATTATTTTTAAAGTTGTTGCAAAAAAACGGATTATTTTATGATCAAATTTTGAAAAAACGGATTTTGGCAAATATTAAAATATTTTTGATTGGCATTTTAATCATAACTTGGCTAAAAATGATCATAAACATGAAAGAATAACTGTTTTGAGTAGCTAATTACCAATGCTAACGATCCCTATCACGGATTTTAACGGATTTTGGGAAATTCGTTTTTGGGTCAATTTTCGCATTTTTTGTAAGGGGTAACATCATTAATATTTGCCAAAAATGGCAAAAAAATAGAGTTCCCATTTTTAAACACAGTTCGATTGGAAATTAAATTACGAACGCAACGAGGTATACCATTCCGAATTCATACAATTATTTTTAAAGTTGTTGCAAAAAAACGGATTATTTTATGATCAAATTTTGAAAAAACGGATTTTGGCAAAAATTAATATATTTTTGATTGGCATTTTAATCATAACTTGGCTAAAAATGATCATAAACATGAAAGAATAACTGTTTTGAGCAGCTAATTACCAATGCTAACGATCCCTATCACTTTTTGACGGATTTTGGGAAATTCGTTTTTGGGTCAATTTTCGCATTTATTGTAAGGGGTAACATCATTAAAATTTGCCAAAAATGGCAAAAAAATAGAGTTCCCATTTTTAAACACAGTTCGATTGGAAATTAAATTACGAACGCAACGAGGTATACCATTCCGAATTCAGACAATTATTTTTAAAGTTGTTGCAAAAAAACGGATTATTTTATGATCAAATTTTGAAAAAACGGATTTTGGCAAAAATTAAAATATTTTTGATTGGCATTTTAATCATAACTTGGCTAAAAATGATCATAAACATGAAAGAATAACTGTTTTGAGCAGCTAATTACCAGTGCTAACGATCCCTATCACGGATTTTAACGGATTTTGGGAAATTCGTTTTTGGGTCAATTTTCGCATTTTTTGTAAGGGGTAACATCATTAAAATTTGCCAAAAATGGCAAAAAAATAGAGTTCCCATTTTTAAACACAGTTCGATTGGAAATTAAATTACGAACGCAACGGGGTATACCATTCCGAATTCAGACAATTATTTTTAAAGTTGTTGCAAAAAAACGGATTATTTTATGATCAAATTTTGAAAAAACGGATTTTGGCAAATATTAAAATATTTTTGATTGGCATTTTAATCATAACTTGGCTAAAAATGATCATAAACATGAAAGAATAACTGTTTTGAGCAGCTAATTACCAATGCTAACGATCCCTATCACGGATTTTAACGGATTTTGGGAAATTCGTTTTTGGGTCAATTTTCGCATTTTTTGTAAGGGGTAACATCATTAATATTTGCCAAAAATGGCAAAAAAATAGAGTTCCCATTTTTAAACACAGTTCGATTGGAAATTAAATTACGAACGCAACGGGGTATACCATTCCGAATTCAGACAATTATTTTTAAAGTTGTTGCAAAAAAACGGATTATTTTATGATCAAATTTTGAAAAAACGGATTTTGGCAAATATTAAAATATTTTTGATTGGCATTTTAATCATAACTTGGCTAAAAATGATCATAAACATGAAAGAATAACTGTTTTGAGTAGCTAATTACCAATGCTAACGATCCCTATCACGGATTTTAACGGATTTTGGGAAATTCGTTTTTGGGTCAATTTTCGCATTTTTTGTAAGGGGTAACATCATTAATATTTGCCAAAAATGGCAAAAAAATAGAGTTCCCATTTTTAAACACAGTTCGATTGGAAATTAAATTACGAACGCAACGAGGTATACCATTCCGAATTCATACAATTATTTTTAAAGTTGTTGCAAAAAAACGGATTATTTTATGATCAAATTTTGAAAAAACGGATTTTGGCAAAAATTAATATATTTTTGATTGGCATTTTAATCATAACTTGGCTAAAAATGATCATAAACATGAAAGAATAACTGTTTTGAGCAGCTAATTACCAATGCTAACGATCCCTATCACTTTTTGACGGATTTTGGGAAATTCGTTTTTGGGTCAATTTTCGCATTTATTGTAAGGGGTAACATCATTAAAATTTGCCAAAAATGGCAAAAAAATAGAGTTCCCATTTTTAAACACAGTTCGATTGGAAATTAAATTACGAACGCAACGAGGTATACCATTCCGAATTCAGACAATTATTTTTAAAGTTGTTGCAAAAAAACGGATTATTTTATGATCAAATTTTGAAAAAACGGATTTTGGCAAAAATTAAAATATTTTTGATTGGCATTTTAATCATAACTTGGCTAAAAATGATCATAAACATGAAAGAATAACTGTTTTGAGCAGCTAATTACCAGTGCTAACGATCCCTATCACGGATTTTAACGGATTTTGGGAAATTCGTTTTTGGGTCAATTTTCGCATTTTTTGTAAGGGGTAACATCATTAAAATTTGCCAAAAATGGCAAAAAAATAAGTTCCCATTTTTAAACACAGTTCGATTGGAAATTAAATTACGAACGCAACGGGGTATACCATTCCGAATTCAGACAATTATTTTTAAAGTTGTTGCAAAAAAACGGATTATTTTATGATCAAATTTTGAAAAAACGGATTTTGGCAAAAATTAATATATTTTTGATTGGCATTTTAATCATAACTTGGCTAAAAATGATCATAAACATGAAAGAATAACTGTTTTGAGCAGCTAATTACCAGTGCTAACGATCCCTATCACGGATTTTAACGGATTTTGGGAAATTCGTTTTTGGGTCAATTTTCGCATTTTTTGTAAGGGGTAACATCATTAAAATTTGCCAAAAATGGCAAAAAAATAAAGTTCCCATTTTTAAACACAGTTCGATTGGAAATTAAATTACGAACGCAACGGGGTATACCATTCCGAATTCAGACAATTATTTTTAAAGTTGTTGCAAAAAAACGGATTATTTTATGATCAAATTTTGAAAAAACGGATTTTGGCAAATATTAAAATATTTTTGATTGGCATTTTAATCATAACTTGGCTAAAAATGATCATAAACATGAAAGAATAACTGTTTTGAGTAGCTAATTACCAATGCTAACGATCCCTATCACGGATTTTAACGGATTTTGGGAAATTCGTTTTTGGGTCAATTTTCGCATTTTTTGTAAGGGGTAACATCATTAATATTTGCCAAAAATGGCAAAAAAATAGAGTTCCCATTTTTAAACACAGTTCGATTGGAAATTAAATTACGAACGCAACGAGGTATACCATTCCGAATTCATACAATTATTTTTAAAGTTGTTGCAAAAAAACGGATTATTTTATGATCAAATTTTGAAAAAACGGATTTTGGCAAAAATTAATATATTTTTGATTGGCATTTTAATCATAACTTGGCTAAAAATGATCATAAACATGAAAGAATAACTGTTTTGAGCAGCTAATTACCAATGCTAACGATCCCTATCACTTTTTGACGGATTTTGGGAAATTCGTTTTTGGGTCAATTTTCGCATTTATTGTAAGGGGTAACATCATTAATATTTGCCAAAAATGGCAAAAAAATAGAGTTCCCATTTTTAAACACAGTTCGATTGGAAATTAAATTACGAACGCAACGAGGTATACCATTCCGAATTCATACAATTATTTTTAAAGTTGTTGCAAAAAAACGGATTATTTTATGATCAAATTTTGAAAAAACGGATTTTGGCAAAAATTAATATATTTTTGATTGGCATTTTAATCAAACTTGGCTAAAAATGATCATAAACATGAAAGAATAACTGTTTTGAGCAGCTAATTACCAATGCTAACGATCCCTATCACTTTTTGACGGATTTTGGGAAATTCGTTTTTGGGTCAATTTTCGCATTTATTGTAAGGGGTAACATCATTAAAATTTGCCAAAAATGGCAAAAAAATAGAGTTCCCATTTTTAAACACAGTTCGATTGGAAATTAAATTACGAACGCAACGAGGTATACCATTCCGAATTCAGACAATTATTTTTAAAGTTGTTGCAAAAAAACGGATTATTTTATGATCAAATTTTGAAAAAACGGATTTTGGCAAAAATTAAAATATTTTTGATTGGCATTTTAATCATAACTTGGCTAAAAATGATCATAAACATGAAAGAATAACTGTTTTGAGCAGCTAATTACCAGTGCTAACGATCCCTATCACGGATTTTAACGGATTTTGGGAAATTCGTTTTTGGGTCAATTTTCGCATTTTTTGTAAGGGGTAACATCATTAAAATTTGCCAAAAATGGCAAAAAAATAGAGTTCCCATTTTTAAACACAGTTCGATTGGAAATTAAATTACGAACGCAACGGGGTATACCATTCCGAATTCAGACAATTATTTTTAAAGTTGTTGCAAAAAAACGGATTATTTTATGATCAAATTTTGAAAAAACGGATTTTGGCAAATATTAAAATATTTTTGATTGGCATTTTAATCATAACTTGGCTAAAAATGATCATAAACATGAAAGAATAACTGTTTTGAGCAGCTAATTACCAATGCTAACGATCCCTATCACGGATTTTAACGGATTTTGGGAAATTCGTTTTTGGGTCAATTTTCGCATTTTTTGTAAGGGGTAACATCATTAAAATTTGCCAAAAATGGCAAAAAAATAGAGTTCCCATTTTTAAACACAGTTCGATTGGAAATTAAATTACGAACGCAACGGGGTATACCATTCCGAATTCAGACAATTATTTTTAAAGTTGTTGCAAAAAAACGGATTATTTTATGATCAAATTTTGAAAAAACGGATTTTGGCAAATATTAAAATATTTTTGATTGGCATTTTAATCATAACTTGGCTAAAAATGATCATAAACATGAAAGAATAACTGTTTTGAGTAGCTAATTACCAATGCTAACGATCCCTATCACGGATTTTAACGGATTTTGGGAAATTCGTTTTTGGGTCAATTTTCGCATTTTTTGTAAGGGGTAACATCATTAATATTTGCCAAAAATGGCAAAAAAATAGAGTTCCCATTTTTAAACACAGTTCGATTGGAAATTAAATTACGAACGCAACGAGGTATACCATTCCGAATTCATACAATTATTTTTAAAGTTGTTGCAAAAAAACGGATTATTTTATGATCAAATTTTGAAAAAACGGATTTTGGCAAAAATTAATATATTTTTGATTGGCATTTTAATCATAACTTGGCTAAAAATGATCATAAACATGAAAGAATAACTGTTTTGAGCAGCTAATTACCAATGCTAACGATCCCTATCACTTTTTGACGGATTTTGGGAAATTCGTTTTTGGGTCAATTTTCGCATTTATTGTAAGGGGTAACATCATTAAAATTTGCCAAAAATGGCAAAAAAATAGAGTTCCCATTTTTAAACACAGTTCGATTGGAAATTAAATTACGAACGCAACGAGGTATACCATTCCGAATTCAGACAATTATTTTTAAAGTTGTTGCAAAAAAACGGATTATTTTATGATCAAATTTTGAAAAAACGGATTTTGGCAAAAATTAAAATATTTTTGATTGGCATTTTAATCATAACTTGGCTAAAAATGATCATAAACATGAAAGAATAACTGTTTTGAGCAGCTAATTACCAGTGCTAACGATCCCTATCACGGATTTTAACGGATTTTGGGAAATTCGTTTTTGGGTCAATTTTCGCATTTTTTGTAAGGGGTAACATCATTAAAATTTGCCAAAAATGGCAAAAAAATAGAGTTCCCATTTTTAAACACAGTTCGATTGGAAATTAAATTACGAACGCAACGGGGTATACCATTCCGAATTCAGACAATTATTTTTAAAGTTGTTGCAAAAAAACGGATTATTTTATGATCAAATTTTGAAAAAACGGATTTTGGCAAAAATTAATATATTTTTGATTGGCATTTTAATCATAACTTGGCTAAAAATGATCATAAACATGAAAGAATAACTGTTTTGAGCAGCTAATTACCAATGCTAACGATCCCTATCACTTTTTGACGGATTTTGGGAAATTCGTTTTTGGGTCAATTTTCGCATTTATTGTAAGGGGTAACATCATTAAAATTTGCCAAAAATGGCAAAAAAATAGAGTTCCCATTTTTAAACACAGTTCGATTGGAAATTAAATTACGAACGCAACGAGGTATACCATTCCGAATTCAGACAATTATTTTTAAAGTTGTTGCAAAAAAACGGATTATTTTATGATCAAATTTTGAAAAAACGGATTTTGGCAAAAATTAAAATATTTTTGATTGGCATTTTAATCATAACTTGGCTAAAAATGATCATAAACATGAAAGAATAACTGTTTTGAGTAGCTAATTACCAATGCTAACGATCCCTATCACGGATTTTAACGGATTTTGGGAAATTCGTTTTTGGGTCAATTTTCGCATTTTTTGTAAGGGGTAACATCATTAATATTTGCCAAAAATGGCAAAAAAATAGAGTTCCCATTTTTAAACACAGTTCGATTGGAAATTAAATTACGAACGCAACGAGGTATACCATTCCGAATTCATACAATTATTTTTAAAGTTGTTGCAAAAAAACGGATTATTTTATGATCAAATTTTGAAAAAACGGATTTTGGCAAAAATTAATATATTTTTGATTGGCATTTTAATCATAACTTGGCTAAAAATGATCATAAACATGAAAGAATAACTGTTTTGAGCAGCTAATTACCAATGCTAACGATCCCTATCACTTTTTGACGGATTTTGGGAAATTCGTTTTTGGGTCAATTTTCGCATTTATTGTAAGGGGTAACATCATTAAAATTTGCCAAAAATGGCAAAAAAATAGAGTTCCCATTTTTAAACACAGTTCGATTGGAAATTAAATTACGAACGCAACGAGGTATACCATTCCGAATTCAGACAATTATTTTTAAAGTTGTTGCAAAAAAACGGATTATTTTATGATCAAATTTTGAAAAAACGGATTTTGGCAAAAATTAAAATATTTTTGATTGGCATTTTAATCATAACTTGGCTAAAAATGATCATAAACATGAAAGAATAACTGTTTTGAGCAGCTAATTACCAGTGCTAACGATCCCTATCACGGATTTTAACGGATTTTGGGAAATTCGTTTTTGGGTCAATTTTCGCATTTTTTGTAAGGGGTAACATCATTAAAATTTGCCAAAAATGGCAAAAAAATAGAGTTCCCATTTTTAAACACAGTTCGATTGGAAATTAAATTACGAACGCAACGGGGTATACCATTCCGAATTCAGACAATTATTTTTAAAGTTGTTGCAAAAAAACGGATTATTTTATGATCAAATTTTGAAAAAACGGATTTTGGCAAATATTAAAATATTTTTGATTGGCATTTTAATCATAACTTGGCTAAAAATGATCATAAACATGAAAGAATAACTGTTTTGAGCAGCTAATTACCAATGCTAACGATCCCTATCACGGATTTTAACGGATTTTGGGAAATTCGTTTTTGGGTCAATTTTCGCATTTTTTGTAAGGGGTAACATCATTAAAATTTGCCAAAAATGGCAAAAAAATAGAGTTCCCATTTTTAAACACAGTTCGATTGGAAATTAAATTACGAACGCAACGGGGTATACCATTCCGAATTCAGACAATTATTTTTAAAGTTGTTGCAAAAAAACGGATTATTTTATGATCAAATTTTGAAAAAACGGATTTTGGCAAATATTAAAATATTTTTGATTGGCATTTTAATCATAACTTGGCTAAAAATGATCATAAACATGAAAGAATAACTGTTTTGAGCAGCTAATTACCAATGCTAACGATCCCTATCACTTTTTGACGGATTTTGGGAAATTCGTTTTTGGGTCAATTTTCGCATTTATTGTAAGGGGTAACATCATTAAAATTTGCCAAAAATGGCAAAAAAATAGAGTTCCCATTTTTAAACACAGTTCGATTGGAAATTAAATTACGAACGCAACGAGGTATACCATTCCGAATTCAGACAATTATTTTTAAAGTTGTTGCAAAAAAACGGATTATTTTATGATCAAATTTTGAAAAAACGGATTTTGGCAAAAATTAAAATATTTTTGATTGGCATTTTAATCATAACTTGGCTAAAAATGATCATAAACATGAAAGAATAACTGTTTTGAGCAGCTAATTACCAATGCTAACGATCCCTATCACTTTTTGACGGATTTTGGGAAATTCGTTTTTGGGTCAATTTTCGCATTTATTGTAAGGGGTAACATCATTAAAATTTGCCAAAAATGGCAAAAAAATAGAGTTCCCATTTTTAAACACAGTTCGATTGGAAATTAAATTACGAACGCAACGAGGTATACCATTCCGAATTCAGACAATTATTTTTAAAGTTGTTGCAAAAAAACGGATTATTTTATGATCAAATTTTGAAAAAACGGATTTTGGCAAAAATTAAAATATTTTTGATTGGCATTTTAATCATAACTTGGCTAAAAATGATCATAAACATGAAAGAATAACTGTTTTGAGCAGCTAATTACCAGTGCTAACGATCCCTATCACGGATTTTAACGGATTTTGGGAAATTCGTTTTTGGGTCAATTTTCGCATTTTTTGTAAGGGGTAACATCATTAAAATTTGCCAAAAATGGCAAAAAAATAGAGTTCCCATTTTTAAACACAGTTCGATTGGAAATTAAATTACGAACGCAACGGGGTATACCATTCCGAATTCAGACAATTATTTTTAAAGTTGTTGCAAAAAAACGGATTATTTTATGATCAAATTTTGAAAAAACGGATTTTGGCAAATATTAAAATATTTTTGATTGGCATTTTAATCATAACTTGGCTAAAAATGATCATAAACATGAAAGAATAACTGTTTTGAGCAGCTAATTACCAATGCTAACGATCCCTATCACGGATTTTAACGGATTTTGGGAAATTCGTTTTTGGGTCAATTTTCGCATTTTTTGTAAGGGGTAACATCATTAAAATTTGCCAAAAATGGCAAAAAAATAGAGTTCCCATTTTTAAACACAGTTCGATTGGAAATTAAATTACGAACGCAACGGGGTATACCATTCCGAATTCAGACAATTATTTTTAAAGTTGTTGCAAAAAAACGGATTATTTTATGATCAAATTTTGAAAAAACGGATTTTGGCAAATATTAAAATATTTTTGATTGGCATTTTAATCATAACTTGGCTAAAAATGATCATAAACATGAAAGAATAACTGTTTTGAGTAGCTAATTACCAATGCTAACGATCCCTATCACGGATTTTAACGGATTTTGGGAAATTCGTTTTTGGGTCAATTTTCGCATTTTTTGTAAGGGGTAACATCATTAATATTTGCCAAAAATGGCAAAAAAATAGAGTTCCCATTTTTAAACACAGTTCGATTGGAAATTAAATTACGAACGCAACGAGGTATACCATTCCGAATTCATACAATTATTTTTAAAGTTGTTGCAAAAAAACGGATTATTTTATGATCAAATTTTGAAAAAACGGATTTTGGCAAAAATTAATATATTTTTGATTGGCATTTTAATCATAACTTGGCTAAAAATGATCATAAACATGAAAGAATAACTGTTTTGAGCAGCTAATTACCAATGCTAACGATCCCTATCACTTTTTGACGGATTTTGGGAAATTCGTTTTTGGGTCAATTTTCGCATTTATTGTAAGGGGTAACATCATTAAAATTTGCCAAAAATGGCAAAAAAATAGAGTTCCCATTTTTAAACACAGTTCGATTGGAAATTAAATTACGAACGCAACGGGGTATACCATTCCGAATTCAGACAATTATTTTTAAAGTTGTTGCAAAAAAACGGATTATTTTATGATCAAATTTTGAAAAAACGGATTTTGGCAAATATTAAAATATTTTTGATTGGCATTTTAATCATAACTTGGCTAAAAATGATCATAAACATGAAAGAATAACTGTTTTGAGCAGCTAATTACCAATGCTAACGATCCCTATCACGGATTTTAACGGATTTTGGGAAATTCGTTTTTGGGTCAATTTTCGCATTTTTTGTAAGGGGTAACATCATTAAAATTTGCCAAAAATGGCAAAAAAATAGAGTTCCCATTTTTAAACACAGTTCGATTGGAAATTAAATTACGAACGCAACGGGGTATACCATTCCGAATTCAGACAATTATTTTTAAAGTTGTTGCAAAAAAACGGATTATTTTATGATCAAATTTTGAAAAAACGGATTTTGGCAAATATTAAAATATTTTTGATTGGCATTTTAATCATAACTTGGCTAAAAATGATCATAAACATGAAAGAATAACTGTTTTGAGTAGCTAATTACCAATGCTAACGATCCCTATCACGGATTTTAACGGATTTTGGGAAATTCGTTTTTGGGTCAATTTTCGCATTTTTTGTAAGGGGTAACATCATTAAAATTTGCCAAAAATGGCAAAAAAATAGAGTTCCCATTTTTAAACACAGTTCGATTGGAAATTAAATTACGAACGCAACGAGGTATACCATTCCGAATTCAGACAATTATTTTTAAAGTTGTTGCAAAAAAACGGATTATTTTATGATCAAATTTTGAAAAAACGGATTTTGGCAAAAATTAAAATATTTTTGATTGGCATTTTAATCATAACTTGGCTAAAAATGATCATAAACATGAAAGAATAACTGTTTTGAGCAGCTAATTACCAGTGCTAACGATCCCTATCACGGGATGGTGGCTCCTAAGAAGCAACAGTAAACTCTCCACCCGAAATAAGCTCACCCTATACAAGCAGGTCATTGCTCCCATCTGGCAATATGGTTGCCAAATCTGGGGGATAGCAAGAGATAGCCAAATCAAAAAAATTCAGGTGGCCCAGAACAAAATAGCGAGACAAATTACAGGCTGTGAGTGGTACATTCGAAATAGCGTGCTACATAGGGACCTAAAACTAGTTACGGTCCTACATCAAATCAACTTCCACTCCAGTCGGTACAACTCAAGACTGATGAACCACAGCAATCGCCTCGCTAATGATCTCACCATTACTCGACCGAGGCAGAGGATCAAAAGACGTCAACCAAGAGACTTAGTGCAAAGATAACAATTGCTTAATAGCTAAATATTAATTATATATCAACATAAGAGTATTAGACTAAACTAGAAAAAGCTATATTAAATATTTCCTATAGCCGGAGCGCCTATTGGCAGAAACAATAGAAAATAAGGTAATAAAAGGGTTCACAGCTATCCTGTATATCTTAATAAACTACAATAAAAAAAAAAAAAAAAAAAAAACTAAATATTAAAAAACTCTTATGCCATTTACTCGCACATGCTGCGAAAATAGTTGCCTACTTTTGGGAGCACCCTCTAAATGTAGGGATCTTATCGATAGTTCTACAAAGCATTCTCCAATCAGAACAGCTGAGTACTCGGATTGCTATCAATTAGCATCTGTAAACAGGTTGTTTTTTCCTAATATAAGTTGTGTTACTCAATAGAAAGAAGGTTTAAAGAAAATATATGGCTTCTGCTGCACAATTAACGCAGAAAGGCGTCCAGTTGGCCGGATTGTACAGGTCCACCTGGTCCAAGCCCTGGTCCAGAAATATGGCAACAAAGCCTATACTGTATTCCTTTTGGGCTAGTTCGTGCTCGTGGAGAGTTCGCGCTGCACTGGCTATTAAGAAGATAGAGTATGACATTACGCCGACTTCCTTGCTGAAAACAGTCAGCGGCCATGTCTATACGGATGCATATAGGGAAGTTAATCCCATGCAAAAGGTTCCCTCCCTGAAGATTGGTAAGTGGTGCAAGTAATATCAGCACTTTGAATGTATGAGTTATGCGGCATTAGATGGTCACACCTTGTGCGACTCGGTGGCTATTATGCACTACCTGGAGGAAACTCGACCTCAGCCTGCACTTCTGCCTCAAGATCCGGTTGAAAGAGCTAAGGTGCGTGAAATCGTGGAGCTCATTTGCTCCGGCATCCAGCCGCTGCAGAATGTTGGTGTCCTAGATCATTTGGGCTCAGAGGACCAGAGTTTGCAATGGGCCCAACACTGGATTTCCCGAGGATTTCAAGGTCTGGAGAAGGTACTGTCCCAATCGGCGGGTAAATTCTGTGTGGGAGACGAGCTCACCATGGCTGATATTTGCCTTGTACCTCAGGTTCGCAATGCCAGGAGGTAAGAAACAGTACTATAACCTAAATTCCCAAGAAACTCATTTATTTCAACACTCCCATCCAGATACAAAACTGACCTGAACCCATATCCCACCATAGTACGCTTGAATCGGGAACTTCTAGAACTGGATGTATTCAAAGCCACTCATCCCAGTACCCAGCCAGATTGTCCACCTAAATTCGCAAAGAAATAATGAGAGCTTAAGATATGTTAAAACCGATTGTCATACAATTACATTGCATTTGTAGAGATATTTGATATTAAATGTTTTTCCAAAGCACCCAACCCAATCCAAATCGAAGTGAAACCTCATTGAATTATAATATAATTTTTATTAGTTTTGTCATTTTTATATAATCGTTCTTAAATGTGTAGTGTGTAATTCACGTAATTCATTTATGTACCGTCCTAACTTTGCATTTCTAATTTTCCATCCTGGATGCGGATCGTTATAATGTTTCTGTGTATGTAGTATGCACTTATTGGCTTTCCTGGTTGGAGTGTTTCTCTGTGGTTGTGTGTCTGCGTGTGTATATATGTATTCAACAAATTTTCTATAAATACTATTACATACATACAGATGCGCCGACGCATTACATAACATAACCATTACATTCGATATACATGCATGTACCGCACTGTACCTAACATCGGTACCGATCCATCGCCTACCTAGCTTAGCTTTCATTTTATTTTTGGCCGTTTAGCGCGCCATTACCGTAAAGTTTTAGTCGCAATCTGCATTATAATCTTGTTCATCTTCATCTTCATCTTCATTTTATTAATTTTCTTTTTCATTTTCATTTTTTGTTCGAGTATGATTCACTTGGGGTTATATAGCTATGCATATATATGTATGTAGAGAGGAGTAACTGTTTGCATACTTTTTGTTCGCAATTGTACAGAATTTCTTATCGTTTTGTTTAATTGCAAAAATTATGTTTTTCTCGATTTATTAAAACTTGAATGAGCTACTTTAAAGAATCTTCTTGTAGGGATACCTTTTGATTTAATTGTTTAGAGATTTCACTAGACTATTTTTCTGTTACTTGTCGTACTTTTTGGTTTTTGGTTTTTGGTTTTTCGTATTTTTATTTTTATTTTCAAATCTATACCTCGTTAAATGAAATTGAGCGAAATAAAGAAAACCTATTTTATACCGTGGTTATGTGTGATCTTTTACCATAGCGATTTTAAAATGCTAAATGAATAAATCTATAAAATCGTTTGCTTTGCTACTTGATTTTTAAAAAACTTCAATTGATTATACTTTGTAAATAGAGCATAACTAAATATCGTTGATTTCATTTCGCATTTATTTTGTTTACTTCAATTAGGACCTTCAGTTGCCTTTATTTTGGGTTCATTTGCACTCAGAAAGGGATTTGGTTTGCTAAAATTTTATTTAAATATTTTGCTAATATGTATAAGTAAAACTTGTTTCACTGCGCAATGAATTTTCGTGTTCATTACGGCTATTTAATCAACATTCTCTACTTTCTCCACCAACCGAATTGCCGGATTGCTGTTTGCCTTATTTTCGCTTTTTATTGTTTTTTTTTTTTGGAGCCATCATTTTATTTCGCACCTAGGTTAATATTACATTTGCATTGTATTTACATACATTTAAATACTCTATATACGTTAATTTGTTTACACCTTCCGACTTCATTTCTCATTTTGTCATTATTATTATCACAGTCAAATCATAAAAGATTTAGTACTTTTACTTTTGAATGAGTTTCCATGATGTTTGCTTGTTGTTTTTTTTTTTGCTAATGTTCCGCGCTTTCGAATGACCATCGATCCGATCCGAGTCAATATCGCTATAATTAATTCTTCTCTATAAACCTATTGAGAGATCGAAAAGTGTGGCTGCTGCAGCTGCTGCTGTTCGTATTTCCTATAGTGTGCAACTGAATCTGAATCTGGAGTGAAGAGTGTGCTAGTGTTTCTAGATCGGGGGATATATAGATATATCCCCTGCTCCCAATTGATGTCCTTCCCAGGTCTCCGAGGAAACTTTCAGAGGATCAATTGTACCGCTTGGGATCTGTAATCGCTTGTATAAATGGGATTTACTACGAGCTGAGCGAAACGTTGGACTTCGGGGGACCGGGATCTGTTGCTGTCTTGATATTGGCCAGATATCGTGAAGGCCGTAATTTCTATGTAACTTTTGTTTCTGTTTTCTAAGGTACTCACGTATGCAACTGCCTAGGTTGGGTTGCGAAAGTGTTTAAGTGAAGAAGACTCGAAAATTCGACTTTTACTTGTTACGATCCGAAAGTTAATATTCATTTGCCGTTAACTATTTTGTACACTGAATAAGATTTCATTGAAATATGTTTTCACTATGACTGTGATGTAGTTTCATGAATTATGACTTATGGCTAGGATCATTTAACGACATCCCATGCTGCACAGCAATATCTCGTGCATTGGGCTTACTTTTTTCATCGATCATTGGGGGAGTTTAAAATCTTTTGCGGCTACTTTACATATTTTTAATGCAGACCCATGTGTGTGCTAAATGAATTGTGCCAAATGGAAACGCAGATAAATAAATAAATAAATAGTTTTTTGGGGTCCGTGCCGAGCTGCAGTTTTCAGTGTTGGAAAGTGGAGCCCTGCACGTCCCTTTTCTTTGGGTACTGGGTTCTTTTGTTTGAATCGTTAAACCACTTTTATTTGCTTGAATTAATTAATATTAATTTTATTTATCACACTAACGACTACGTTTTATACTTTTAGTGTATGTGTATATATATATAGTATTTAATATTTTACTAATGTTGTATGCTTCTGTTGTGGTTGCTGAATGAACGTCTACGTCTCCGCAGCCGAGTTGGTTCGGCCGATCCGATAGAATTTTATACATACAATGCTATATGAGGTTATATAATGATTCAGTTAGTTCTCCGACCTATCAATACCAGCAGGATTCGCATCAAATCGCAAATCGCAAATCGCAAATCGCAAATCGCCAATCGCAAATCGCATGTTCGCTTCTTCAATGTATGTATGTGGGTATACGTACAGGTATAGCATATGCATATGGAGTGTGTACATTTATATGTATATAATGCATACGCATCGTAATGTTTAATTGTTCTAATAACAGTGTGGGTGGCAAAGCATAACAAATTATAATTAAAGTTACTCTCATCGCGCTTTCGCTTCTATTCGCTTTAAGTATGTAGTTATGTATGTATGCAATATTTGTATGTACTATACGAGATTTGATTGATAAATTGAACTCCTCTTTACATATTTGTATTTTAGCAACATACGGATTTCATTTCGAAGTGCAAAACTCATTTGCCACTTCGCTATATATTTCTTGTTGGTATTTTCGGTTTTCTCAATCATTAAATGTTCAAAGTCGAATTTGAATTACTTTAGATATTTATGTACTGTATGTATATAGTTAATAAAAGTCGCTTTTATGCTTACTACTTTAACACTAATAGACTCCGTCGTTGAAATAACAGCTGTATTACATTCTTTTCCCTACCACCTATCCATCCCTCCATCGTTATTGTTATAGATGCCTTTCAATAAGTTAATAAAACTCCTAAGCTTCTAAAACTCGTGTGTGTACTGGGTGAATCGAACTGAATGCGCACGTCTTTCCAAAGTGTCCTAGTTTCGTATGATTGCAGTGGATAGTTGGTTTCTTGGATAGCTGAATAGCTGGATGGTTGGATAGTTGGATAGCTGGTGCTCGGGAGGGGGTGTTGGTGCTCGATAGAGGATGAGTTGCATGACGAATGTGCCTGATAAGTGGGTTTTCGTGGATGCCAGTGGCAGTAACAGTGGTATATCAATGGACAGCACAAAGCAATCATGCGGCCGAAGGACTCTGCCTAAATGGTGCAACTTGCAGCTTGCAACTTGCATTTGGGGGCATATGGTTTTTGACGGGTTGCGTGAAGCTTCAATTTGTACAGCAAATAACAAACGCATTTAAACAATAAAATCCAAACAAGCATAAACACGTCGAAAGCGGGACACGGGTCCTTTGAACCGAAGGGATCGGATCTGATCTCTCATCCCATCGGTTCGATCCCCGGAGTATCTGTATCTCCATTTCCCCATCTTCCCTTCGTCACGCCCCCTCAGCCACGCGGATGGGTGGGGGGAGGGGGAGAGTCTACTCTATTGGATCGCAAATCGGACATTTTCTGAGAAACGGATTGGTTGGAACTGGCAAAGACCTTTTTGCGGTGAATATACGTATGCATATGGGATTGGGGACTCTGGAGCCTGGAGTTCAGACTCCAGGACTCTCGCGGACTGTCCATGCATCGATCGATGAATTGAGAACTTGATTTCGTGGGAGATTTGTTTGCTTTTTAAGTAAAGCTTTTCTTTTCTCTTAGTTGTCTCATTAAAAAATTAATTATTTCATAATTAATTTCAAGTATCGTTTGACTTCCTTTTAATAAATATATTTTTGCTTTGTTTTGTTGTTTTCATTTTTTTTTCATTGTTGTTTTTAAATACATATCACAGATCCAGTACAAATATAAGTATATATATTTGTGTTTATTTCTTCTTCCTTCCTCAACTACGTTTAGATATCATATCATATAAAACTCATACATTAAACATAACTCAGTGAGCACGCGCAAGTGATACTGATACTGATATTTAGTACGAATGTGTGAATGTATGCGAGAGGTGTGTCTCAGCTGAGGTGTGTTACTCATGTGTATCTCATGTGAGTGTGTGCGTGTGTGAGTGTGTGTGTGTGTGTGTGTGTGTGTATGCTGGGGATTGTGAGTTGGCATCTGCGATAGATAGACCACATAGATATAGGGCTTCGAGTCGGGCGGCTCTGAAACTCCCGATCGGACGCAAGGCGAAGAAGTCGAAATAAATGTCGTTTGTTGTTGGATTGGTAGGTTGATTGGTTGGTTGGTTGACTGGTTGACTGATTGGCTGATTGACTGATTGACTGATTGACTGATTGATTGGTTGACTGGTTTTTGTGGGGTGGACGAAGGGGGATCTGTGTTCTTATGCTTGTTGTGATTTTGGCTGTTGTTGTTTGTTAAGCTACTTTTTCAAAGTCGTAACTGAGGAATTCTGCTGTTCTAAGACGGTCTATTGCATTTATGTACTTTTAAATTGTGTCGATCTCTGGCTTTGACCTGACTTGACTTCTTGTTATTTGTTTTTTCTTTATGATACTCATAAAATAATAGGTTCGAATAAAACACCAACATCGTTTTTCTTATACCTTCCCCTTACGTTTTCGATTTGTTTTTTCTTTTTGGATGTTAATGCATATTTCAAGGCACACTAGCATTTACGACTGTACTTTCAAATTTACTCTCTGGATTTTTGTTTCCACATTTAGCTTTAGTTTGCTTATAGAACTCTTTCGTTTTGTGTTATAATTATGTTCTGTTTTTCATTTGATTTTGTATTTTAATCGTATTATATAAATATTGCACAAATAAGAACAATTGTAGGTAAGTTTTAACAATAATAGCAAAAATTAATAAGAACAACTTTCAACTTAAATATATAGACTTAGCTTAGGATTGGTTGCCGTTGTGGTATTTTGTTTGTTACTTTTTTTCCTTTCATTTCACTACGGTGATGAGCGTTTTCAGTGATTGAATCGATTTCGAAATAGATATCGAACTGAGCAAAGAAGTGGTTGATTGATTGACTGATTGACTGGCTGACTGTCTGATTGAGTTGATTTTGATTGGTCATGATAATGTTGTAGACTGAGTTGGCTTGGTTTGGGGATACGATTGGGTTAGTAGTGGTGCGGCGCTTGTGGGTGGTGGATGGGTGGGTGGTAATGGTGGTTGCAGTTGGTGGTGGTGGTGCGCAGGACGCTCCAAAATAAACAAGAAAATAAACGTTGCTGGTTTTTATTGTTGGTTTTGTAGACAAATTTTATTTAAATTTCGTTTCATCTTCGTTTTATTTATCGAAAAGAAGTGTTAAACTAAATTATATGTGTAAGGAATAAAGTAAATAAGAAAAATTTCATTACAAGTAAGGCATTTCTCTCTCTGTAGGTGAGTGGTGTTCGTATGGGTACTTTTATCCTTGTGTATTTTGTGTGTATATGAAGAGGGAATTTTTTTTTTCAAATGTGATGTTAACATCTTTTGTCTTTACACTGCGTTTCTAGATAGATATGTACATATAATCGTTATGAAATGTTCGTTGAAACAATGTTTAATAATTGCACAATACTTAAAATTAATAAGGGAAATTGTTTGGTGGATTGTTTGTTTTGACGTATGAAGAAACCCCTAAATGAATGCTTTAATGCGAATATTTTACAAAGAAATAATTGTTTTGCTAAGGTTTTTTATGTTGTTTTCGTATTTTTTTTTTTTAAGATATTTGTGATGCATTAGGTGAGAGAAAATGTACGACTTAAAAGTAGAATGTGAGAAACAAATGTGCTAAATTTACCAAAAATAGTGGTTAACAAACGCAAAATGACAAGAAAAAAAAAGAGACGGTAAGAAGTGCAGTTCTCAGACTGGCAACTAACAAATCGCAATGTGTGTGTGTTTTTTTTTCATAAATAATATGTATACATAAAACAAAAGTTATAAGGAGTAACAAATCGGGAGCACAAAATCATAACCAAAAGGAGACTCACGTGCGCGCGCAACACATTAACACCACTCGATCCGATCCGATCGAATGCAAATCGAATCGGATCGGATTGTATCTAAAACTAAACAACATTATCATGATCAACATCAACTGTAGCGTTCCGAAAGTGTTCATATACAGAGGTCAGACTGCAGAAAAATAGGTGGATAGTATATATATAAATATATTAGCAGCGATAAGCAATTAGAGGGAGTGGGGCAACAACAGAGAAAAGATGGAACAAAAAACTTTAACGAAATCACGAAAAGGTCAACAAAGTCACTCTTATTTTTGCTTAACTCTTTGAAATTGTATGTTTCACTAGCCCGTTTGCAGTTGCAGTGTAGCTGTAGCAAGTGTTTTTGACTGTTGGGGTTTTTGTGTAGTAAAATATTTACCTTAGTTCGAGGGTAAGAATCACCTGAAGTTTTCACTGAAAACGCTCGCTCATTATACATTTGATTTTCGTTTAGCTCAACATAATGCTAATAATTAGGTGTGTGTGTTTTTGGGGAAGGCGGTGTGTAAGTGTGTAAGTGGGGTGGTGGCATATGTATATATATATATGTATGGGCATATGTGTGTAGATAATATATATAAACAAGACTCAACAACTGTGTACATATACATATGTATATATGCCCCATGTATCGTAACGTATAGCTTGGTTGGGAGTACCAAAAACAAAACACGCAACGCAAACATACGCATCACAAACAAACCAAAAACCCAAACGCTCTTCTTTCGCAACTAGTTTGTGTCTAACTGGCAATTGGCAATTGGCAATTGGCAATTGGCAATATAACTTGTTTTCGATTTTTACGTTTTTTACGATCGCGACAAACAAATGCAACAATGTATAGCTGAGAAAGTAGCACATTTGTTATATAGTACTTGTATTTTTACAGATTTTTTTTACTACTTCCCATCTCGTTTTTCATTTTCTTACAGGGCGTTAGTTAAAGCAAATCTCTTGAGGTGAAGGCCTTGGAACTGTTTACTCAACAAAAATGTATGGATTTTGCAATACATAACTATTATTATTATTTTCGATTTTAACTGCTTAACTCTGAGCTGCAAGCATAACAATTGGTGTTTCCTTTCTGTAACCTCTTCTCTTTTAATTTCATTTCATTTCATTTCATTTCAGTTTAGTTTTAGTTTTAAAATTTCCCTCTCGTTTTTCAAAGAAATTAACAAGTTTAAGAGGAAAATCGTCGGGGGTAAGGGATAGTTTGTTTGTTGTTGCTTGCTTTTTGCCTGTTTGTTTGATGTTCTGTTAAGATTGCTGGTTTGTTGCTTTACTCGGGGATATTAGTTATTATTATTTTTGTTTGTTTTATTTTAATTCACAACAGTGGTTAATGGAATTTGTCGCGCCCTCTTTGTCTCCTCCTCGTTGATTTTCTGTTCAATTAGATATTGCGCTTTGGCAATGGCACTCGGCTGACCAGTTATGGTTACAATGCGATTTCTAGTGCCAGGTGCGAATATGCCCTTTTTGGAAATTTGCACATTTGCGCCAGAAACATGTTGAATTTCAACTAAACTACGACCGTTCGGACCTGGAATATTTGCATCAGATTTATGTTAAATATTTTCAAGATATTAAATGATAGTATGGGTAATATATGTTGGGTATAATAGTAATATACTTGTATATACTTGTATGTTATATATATGCATATTAGGTTTTTGGGCGTGTATAGCGCTAAGGTGTTAAGGACGCTAAAAATTCAAAAAAAAAAACAAGTAAACAAACCAAAGAACAATGGTCAGTTTGCTGCAAAAAGGGGTCACGGAGAGCCTTACCTAATGACCTAATGACCTAACGACCTTACAACTGACACTGAGGTAAAATCAACTGCGCAACAACGAATGTATTTAAATCAAAAACAATGTAATTATATTTTACGCATGGTTACCCAAGAATTGCACTAGCCAACTGGGCGATCCGCCCAGCAACACGTAAGTATATCGAACAAATTCGTTAGGCCTAACAAAATGGAAAAGTGAATGTGGTACTCAATCTACAACCTAACTGCTAAAGCTAATGCCTTATCAACCTTATAAGCTATCGGATGCTGCTGTTCTGTGCGAATTTTCAGTGGGTTTTCGTGGGGTCGGGGAAATTGATCGGTTTACACGGTGGAATATCGCAGGGTTCATGGATCATATGCTGGCGGATGGGTGAGGGGCAAGAACTTGACTAGAAATTTCGCTATAAGTGTCAATGAATTTAGTAGGAAAGCCTTTGGGAATGTCTATCGGAATGTCTCACGGAATGCTTTGTATGCTTAGAATGGTATATCTCAATAAATCGAACCCTCTTTCCCTCTTTTCCTCTTTTTCTCTTTCTGGAATGAGTTTGCAATGAAGTGCCTGTATCTGCTTGGCTTTTGTCTCTATGTCTAATGGCTCTAGGGCTAAACAAGAAATGGGATTGGGATCGGAGTGGGGGAGTTGGTTGTAATCACCCGCCTGCACTTTCACAGGTGCGTGGGGTCAAACGTGGGATTTGGTGGGGCGTTTGGGGATTGGTTAAAAGAAAATTGCGGTGTGGTTGGTTCTCTGTTGGTTGGTTCTTTGCAATTTAGTAGGGATAATAATAAGGACGCGCACCTAGAATAGCGCCGATAATCACTTCCGGCACCTCGACGTTCTTCGAGTCCTTGGAGCTAAGGTCGCCCGGAGTGGGACTCTTGCTTAGACCGCCCAGCTGCGCCGTGGTCGCCGTTCCCGTGGCTGCCGTCAGCCCAAAGCTGTTGTTGTTCAGTGAGACGGGCGTAGCGCCCGGCGCCGTGGCCGAGCTCAAATGGCGGAATGGATCGAATTGCACTGCGGCAGCGTCCAGTTGCGACTGCGTCGGCCGGCTGGCTGCAGCTGCAGCGGCCGCCGCGGCGGCATATTGCTCCAGATTCACCTGACCGACGGCACCGAACACATTGCTAGCGGTGGCCGCGGATGCGGCGGCCGCTGTCTGCTGGTCCAGCGTCGTTACGCCCAGGAAGTTGCCCAGCGTCGAGTGGGCGCCGTTGGTGTGCGACACACCCACGCCCATTCCAAGGACACCGTACTTGGCCAGCACGCCCAGAGCGGCGACGACTTCGTTCGTTACGGTCTCCGAGTAGCCAGAGCCGCGCATGGCAACCTGTGTGGATGATACGTAACGCAGATTAAGTATACGCCACGTTTACCAAATGGATTCGCAGGTCTAACCTTAATATGCTCGAGCAGCTGTGTGGCAACCGCTAGATTGGGCGCCGGATTGGGTGAGCCCAGATTGATGGACAAATTGATGCCGGTGCCGTTGACTAGCAGGCTGGCCGCCGAGTTCGCACCGCCGATCGTGGTGCCCAACGTGGAGTTCAACGAGGCGGTGCTCGAGTTGATGGCATTCTGATTGGTGGCGTACGGGGAGCCGGTCGGATTAAAGTTGGCCACCGGGCCGCTGACGTCCGCGTAGGAGACGTTCAGGCAGGTGCCCGACTGGGGATCTTCGACGATCTTCGAGAGGATCATCTTGCAGGCGTTCTTATTGTTCTCCTTGTCGCCAATGATGGTGATGCAGCGCTCCTGCAGCGACACATCCTTGGGTTTCTGCGAGATCTGGACATAGGAGCCGCTCTCCTCCTTGATCTGTTTAATGAAGGCACCGCCCTTGCCAATGATCATGCCGGCAGTGGAGTTGGGCACCAGGATCTTGACCTGCTTGTCGCGCTCCTGTGTCTGTTTTGACTCGGCATCGACGATCTTGTTGGTCAGGTCGGGCTTCTCGCGGATCTTGTCCATGATGAACTCCAGCACGACCATGATGGCCTCCGTGGAGCCGGTGATGAGGCACACGCGTTCGGTGGTACCTGCATGGGAAGGATTAAGCCATTACTTGATATATTTGAGGATAAGAAGCAAGAGATGGTTGTTGAGAACTCACCTGGGTAGAAGTCGTGCGACTTGGACATCTTGACCCTAGCACCCGTGTCCTTCTGCAGGGAGGCGATCGTCTCGCCACCTTTGCCGATGATGGCCCCGGAGGCCACCGCGGGCACCAGTATTTTCATGTGATACGTTGTCTCGCCTGAAAGGAAAGAATCGAGAGGAGTTCACAGGGCGACCAATGGATTAGTCTCGGGAGATTCTCTTGGATTGGGTAACTATTCATTTTTTTTTTGGTTTTTGGTTTGGTCAATAGATTGATTAGGGGTTTTGGTACTGGTTAGTCTGTGTGCGCCCTTGGCTGTTGCATACAATCTAGTTATCTGGTTATTAATGTTGGTTAGATCTAGTTTCTAGCTCATTCGGCAGGTTACAGGTTACAAATTAAAAATAATAACAGCATTTCAGCGTCGATCGTTTGTTCGTTCGGCTGGACGCTCACAACGAGGGACGTTCGTAGAGTTGAGCTTCAACTCGATTAGTTTGGTTATAGTTTTCAGATAGATAGTTTTGGATTTCGACTTGGTTTAGTGGATTAGCATGGTTCACTGCTGTGTGGTCATGGATTGGTTATGGTGGTGTGGGCGTGGGCGTGGGCGTGGGCATGGGCGTGGTGTATCGACTGTGGTCTGTTGGTTCTTGTTCTGTGGTTTTTGTAATGTTCAAGCCATGAGGGAGATATGCGCTCGAGATGAGATGGAACAGACAATGCTGGCGACACACGAAACATATGAAAGCCCGTTTTCACTTCTCCTCCGAAGGTCATTTTGGCTTGGCCGAAAGAAAAAGCCCCGCAAATTACTTGGGCAACCCGCAAAAGCGAAAATAACAAAAAAAAACGAAATAAGTACGAAAAATGTGAGTCAAAGCATAAGTCGGTCAAAGGGTCGAAGGTTAATGTGCTTCGTTGTCAGCTGGGTCGCATAATCAGTTTTCGTTTTCAGTCCGTCCAAAGTCTTAGGGCTTAAAAAGCGCCATTTCGTCAGCGGCAGCGGCATTAAAAACAGACAGCGATCTAGTTACAGATAGTTACAGATACAGAAAACGATATAGAGCTACGCTTTAGTCGGTATTAATCTTGAATTAGTCGATCGTTTTGGCTAGACAAAGATGGATTTAATGGTATTTAATGAAAGTGTGACAAAGCTTACCATGATGAATATGATTATTGTTATTATTTTCAATTTCAACCTCAATTCCAGAACAAACTGACTCACCTGAAATGGAAAGAAAGAAGACAGAAACAATGATTATAAGTTGGGATCTGAAGGCGGTGCACGGCATTACACGGCTATGTGAATGTGATGTGAATGTGGCGAATCTTGTGGAATCTTGTGGATGCAGTGGCACCTCCCTGCGTTTTAGTGATATCATCTGCGTCACACAGCCTCAAGTCGCCGACAAACGACAAACGAGAAGCGACAAACGACATGAGACAATCGACGGCAGCCAGTAGTAAGTAAACAAACAAATTTCAATTAATAAAATGTGTCAAGCGGAGACGCGCCATTACACAAGCGCATTGGCGAGAAAAACAACGAGATGGAATAGAATGGAACGGGCATGGTGGCATGGTGGCATGGTGGCATGGAATGATCTAAGCGAGTTGCACCTGACTGCCTGCCTCGCATCGTGCTGCACGGCGACTTGTGGCAACCCAAGACTCTGCCGATGCCACTTGGCGCACTCGGTCCGTTTAAATTTAGCCACCATCCGCCCCCTGGGCACCACCACAACCACCAGCGTCACCCAGTAGTTCCTTTCGGCATGGGTGAAATGTGTGCCACACGCTGACGTTGTCGTCGTCTTGGTCCCGTTGCCACTCAGCGGCCGAGTGTCCTTCAAAAGTATTTCTCTAATTAGATACGGCGCGCACACACCAAGATGCACTGACATTGCCACGGGCTTTGGGTGCGGGCATGGGCATGGGCATGGGTATCGCTTGGATTGGGGGAATATTGGACCATTTGCCCTGCTTTGCAAGCATGTGTGAAAATGCGGTTCGCAAGGAATGCGCTGCGAAAGCGAATTGCGACCATACATACATATGTATGTATTTATCACCATGCTGGCCAATTTCCGCCACTGAAGCAACTGAAAGTGCGCCGGACGCATCTGTCAGTTATCTATCACTTGTGAATAGAGTGCAATCCGTGAAATTTCTGTGCGTAGCAAAATGCCAAAGGAAATTATACTGCAATGCAAAATGGTCGTAAATATGCGAGAACTGCAAAATGGCCATGGAAAATACTATGCAGGAGGACAAAAAAGCGAGAAAACAAAAACATAAAGTCGTTCGCTTAGCGTTTTCATGGGCCACAAAGGGCTGGCCAAGAACGCTGCTGTGAAGCTGCGTTGCTGTTGACACTGTGCAGCAACTTAAATTATGTGACTGTCATAAATAACACTGGCAGCACATTGGCCAACGGCCGCCCATCGAGCTGCAAGTGGGCGTGGCTGGGTGGCAGTGTGGCAGAGCTTGCAGGATGGCAGGATGGCAGACGGGCAGACTGGAGACTAATTTCGTATGCATTGTGTGCAGGATTGGACGGGAAACTAGGCTAACGACAAGCTGGCACACAGTCATATATGGCCACCCAATCCACCCAATCCACCCACTGCAACCCCAAGCCACAATAAATGCCACGGAGCAATCTGCAGCACGCAAATTGTTAAAGCAAAGCCCGAGCAGCAAGTGCTTGTCGCGTACCACGCGACGTATGCGTAATGCGGCGACATGTGGCACGCGATTAAACGATTGGATCCCGCAGACGACAAGTATGTCTAATTTCCTGCACCGGAAAGTGCTTCTAGTGCTCCTTAAGGACTGATCATCAGACTGATGCAATAACCAATTGATTCGATTGAAACCCACTAAAATCGAAGTGAAACCCCATGTGTCCTGCCTGCACCACTTTGGCACTCAAAACCAAAGCGTTCGTGTATATCTTTATGCAACACTCATGAATCACTAGGGCATGCTGAAGGAAAGTCGTGAATATACACAAGACATAATATCTTAAGGCACATACGAAATTGAAATGAACGCCCACATTTAAGCGTACGATTAGCATATGAGATTTTTATATAGTCGATTGTGGCTGTATAATTTTGTTTTTGCTTTTGTTTTTGCTTTAGCTTTTTCATCTTCTTTTTGTAGCTAGCTGCTTGTTTCTGTTTTTGCTGCTTAGTTTTTTATGAGTGTTTGCTGGTTTGCTTTTATTTTCTGTGTGTATCGGTCGGTATGTGTTGTGCTGGATTGGATGTTGGTGATGTTTGGATTATTTTCTTTCAAAACTTTCAACGCAATGTTAATGGATAATTCATTTATAGCTTGTGGCTTCTTGTTCGGCATTCGGTTCGTTTGACATTTGGGCGTTCTTGATATATACATTTTTTTTCTTTGTATATTTCTAGTTTTTTTTTTTTTTTTTTGGTTCAGCTTTTAAGTTGCTGGCGGCATTTAGAATGAGGCGACGTGGTGATTGATGCTGTTGTTGGCTGGTTGGTTGATATTTTGATATTTGTTGGTTGTAGCGAGCTCGATAGTTATAGATAGAGAAGTGGTGTACATTTTATGTATGGTGTAGTAGAGGAAGTTGTGCGCAACTTTTGATTTGATAGTTCTATGCTGATGTTGATTGCGTTTGTTTGTTCTTAATCAGACTCACCGTAACACCAGCAGGAGTTAGTCTTATAGCCGCCCAGCTGCAGTTGCTGTTGCGCGTTGCTGTTGCCGTTGCTGTTGCCGTTGCTGTTGCCGTTGCTGTTGCCGTTGCCTCCTGATGCTGCCGCTGCTGCTGCTGCAAGTGCTGCGGCCGTGTTGCCACTTGCCGTTGCAGTCGGCGTCTGGGCACCCGGCGTACCATTTGGCGAACCATTCTCACTCAGGGGCGACAGATCCATCTGATGATGCGGAACATGACTGGGATTAGCCGGGGTTTCTATTTGCTTTTGATAGCTATGAACGGCTAATGAGTATGCAGCGTTGCTATGATTGCTGTTGCTGATGTTGCTGATGTTGCTGATGTTGCTGATGTTGCTGATGTTGCTGATGTTGCTGATGTTGCCGATGTTGCTGATGTTGCTGCTGCTGCTGTCGTTGCTGCTGCTGCTGTGGCTGCTGCTGCTGCCGCCGCTGGCCAGCGAATGTGTGGATGAGGGCGACGACGTGGTTGTGGAATGTCGTGGCTGATAGTTACAAGCTAATTGCTGCATATGTGTGGGCTTTGATTGCTGATATCGGTATGTGAGATGTTCGTTTTCTGGTTCTAGTTGTTGTTCATGCTGTTGTTGGTGCTGCTCTTGTTGTTGCTGTTGCTGTTGGTGTTGCTGTTGGTTTTGATGTTGCAACTGCAGCTGCTGCTGCAAGTAATCAAAGCCAAACTGCTGAATCAGCTGCTCGGCCGCCTTGTCCATGGCCACCTTCATAATACTCTCCATTGCCTTGGAATTGTTGCCGTTCCCGTTCAGTCTTCGGTTTGTTTGCGACGGAATTGATGCTGCCTTGAATCGATTGTACTCGTTTCGTTCCTTATTCAACTGATCAACTGATCAACTGATCAAATTATCAACTGATTTATGCGTTATTTGTTTGGGATTTGTTATACATATATCGTAAATTGCAATTTGAGGTTTCTTGGGGTTTTTTTTTCTTTACTGTTCAGTGTTTTGATTGAACCTACGCGCCGCTTTCCAATCATTAAACTTTGTTCAATAAACGAAAGAAAAAGAAATGGAAAATTTGTTTAGATTAAGCTGGCTTTTCATAGGTTTCTCTGCTGACCACACACACACACACGCATGGATTAGGTGGCGAGCGGGAGAGAGAGAGAGAGAGAGAGAGATAGACAGATAGTTAGTTAGTTAGTTAGAGCATTTCAAGGACCTTCGCATTCTGTCTCTTTCCCGCTCGCAATCCATCGACATTGGAATTGCATATTCATTATATGTAGATACATCGAGTTTAATGGCAATCGAGTTGTTTGTAAGGCTTTGGACTGTGCATTTGTTGCTATTCTGTTCTTTTTTTCTACGATTTGTTTGGGATAATGCTCTTCATGATGATGCGGTGGTTGTAAGTTAACATATAGAGATATATAGATCGGGTTGATAGAGTGGTGACTTCGCAGTGGTTTTAGTAGGTCGCTCGACTTCCGGATGACTTGATTTAGTTCGATTTGATTCGATAGCTGACGTTAGCTGGATATTGATTAGATATTGGTGTTCTTGGATGGCGATTTTAGTGTTCTTCTGTTCTGGTGCTTGGCCTTTGGCCTGTTCATTTTTTTGGTTTCTTGATGGTTTCTTATTAGATAGTTTGTACGATAACAACAACAACAATTACGATGCAACTGGTATATATAGTTCATATAGGTAGAAGGCGGAGTGAGAAACAGACAGAGACAGAGAAAGCGGCAGCAGCAAGCTTCAGCAAAGGTATTGATTGATTTATTGTCGATTGGATGATTGCTTCTGTCTTGGATGGAACTTATATCCCTCGCATCGGAACAATAGTACTTGAGATACATATTCGTTTACAGACATGAGTAGTTGGATGACAATTGGTGCTATGGCGATATAGAGAGATAGTATGTCCATGTACGATTGCGTTTGTTAATGACGATTGTTACACAACATCCAGAAATGCTATGGAAGACATTTAGAATACAATGCCAAAGCTTTACCATTCAGCTGTAGAGTTGAGCTCAGAGTTCACAGTTCAGAGTTCACAGTTCAGAGTTCGCAGAATTCGATCTGAAGTGGTGTTGCAGGTGCTGTCGATTCTATAATACTTGAAGCTTGGCTCGATGACAGGACGGCGATCGATTGTGATGATCTATTGCTGATGTGTTGCATTTGTTTTGTTTGTTGTTTTTTTTCGATTCGATGTCAGTCGTTTTGATTTGATTAATAACTTTCGGCTTTTCTATGTAGTTTATAATTTAGTCATTGCTTGCGTAGCTTTATCACAACATATTTTAACTGCTTTGCTTGCTTGGTATTATCACATTTGAGTTGAGTTCGATTGATAGTTTTCATTGGTTTTGTGGGAATGCTGCTGCTGCTGGATTTTTTAAAAATTATACGCGACTTTTTCTATTATTGCTAATCGCACGCTTTACGTGGGGACAACAACAAAAACAACTGTTCGTGATTATTGAAAATGTTCTTTTTTATATACTTTGTGGATTGGCTTTCATTTCGTTTTTAACTTTATCGTTCTGCTGTGTGGCATGCACATCAATTTATTTTTACATTTTGTGTAGTATCTATAATTATATTTGCGCTATGGTTGGCTTTCGATAATTACAAGCACATTTATATGCATGAACGATAATGGTTAAAAAAAGAGAACAAATTAAAAAAGCAACAAACAGAAAAACGATAATAAAAACGGTAATATGCAACACAGTGGTCGGATGTATTAAGAGCTGTAACAAATATCATGGTCGTATGAAATTGAGCGAATTGAAAGTATTTTAATTGATGGAACAGCGGATGCCAGTTGATAGTTGATAAGGTCTGCTGATGATTGGGCAAAAGCTGAAAATGATGATGGGATGGTATCTCTGCCTAGAACACACAATTACCATATTCTCCAATAACCAAATTCTACTACCCATTTGATTGAATCAAAAAGGCCTTGGTTCCATTCTAATAAACTTAATCACACGAACATTAAATGAGGCGCAACAATATTTTTTGAATAATTGATGCTCAGTGATTTTCACTAATCATCTGAAGGCACAAAATAATAACTAAACTCAAGTTTGAATATAGTTAAATGTCATCCGACCAGAGAGAGAAAAATCAAGCTTCGACTTAACGAATATCTGAAAATGAAAAACACATGCAAAGTGGGCGTTTCTGAATACCTTTGTGAGATCATCTTTCACACAAACCGAAACCCTTTCGGCTCTTAAAATTGATTTATTGCTCTCGCCATTGAGAAGCCCCACTGCCAGTGGAAGGCGAAATGCCAGCCCAATGGCCAAAACACCTGCTCAGACCCGTGAGTGTTGCCTAATGGCAGTCAAATTAACAACTGGTTGGCCAGAGCCGAACTCCGAGATTACACAATGGATCCAAAGTCAAAAAGCTACTGGCTGGAACTGGATGCGCCGTGGAAATGCGAATTTGTGGCACGCATAAATAACACATTTCTCGGACATATTGGCCAGCATAGAGGCCAGCAACACGACAGTTGAGCAACAAAGGAAGAGTAAGAAGTATTGCCAAGAAAAATAAAAGTAAAATCACCAAATCCGTCTGCTCTTTGCGGAGCTGCTTCGGTGGGGAAGTGGGGAATATTTCTATTTATTTGGGGTCTTTTCTTATTCGTCTTGGGCAGAGCCCGAGCAACATGAGCGGTTTTTGGGCATGGCCACGAGTGTCTTGACTTATTTTTGGCTGGCTCTTTCAAACGAACACATACGAGTGTGTACACACGCATACACAATCGCAGAGATAGAGTGAGACATGTTTGCCCACATTCAAATCGCTTTTCAAGGTTAAGTTTTGCCGCCGTTTTGCTTCCCTCATTTTCAAGACAGCCGTCTTCGTATTTCGTATTTTATTTTATATTTTTGTTAAAGCCCTAAGTACGACGAGTGCTTGGAGAACTCGAACAAAAATGAAAAAAAGAGAGGCCGCGTGACTCTTGAGTTAATTACGAACAACTATGTAACTTGAAATTGATTTCGAGAATCAACTGATAATAAAGCCCGGTCCTATTCAATCCGATCCCAGCTTGAGCTGAGGTCAAACTTCAACTCGACTTGTCGTTTGTTTAGTGCTTTTTTGAATAATCATTATGACTGGCATTGAACTGAATACATTGCTCTGTGTGGGTTTGGTTCGGTTCGGTTTGGTTTTTGCCTTTGCCTCTGCCTTTGGCTTTGGCTTTTCAGCTATTTTCAAATGCTAATTTCGATGGAAAAGCCTAAGACTTCAGTCGAGAGAACAACAAGCCAAGAGGCGACCTTGAAACGCTAGATAAACCAAGTTGACAAGACGTTAATTGCCGCGTTTGCGATACATTTACGCTGGCTAACGTTAGTATCGAAATATTACTCATACGCCGCGGTGTACGTGTGTGTGTATTTGTGTCCGCCGCAGAGGGCTCAGGTGATGGCATATACAGTTAGCAAAGCTCCTGGCAAATACCAAATGAGATAAACCCTATAATTACCAATGCACACGCTAATTGCCAAGGTCAACAAAACAGGTGAGCACAGTGAGTTACACTTAACCGAGAAACGTACAGAAGCTTTGCTGTAGCTGAAACGCTGGCTGCTGGTGGAATTGGTGTCCAAGCTGTTGAGGATCCTGCTGCTGCTGCTGCTGCTGCTGCTGCATCATCATCGCGGGCGGATTGATCGACGTGGACGAGGTGGTTCTGGCGAACAACATGCTGCTGGCCAAAAGAGCCAAACCAATCAAATCACTGGCAAAATGGCTGCGCGGGGGAGCTGGCAATTCGTATGTGGAAAACGAGCAGCAGCGAGCGATCGAGCGAGCGCACGAAACGAGCAACCAAACCGCACTGAAGAATTCCGTTCGAACGCAAAGACGGAGCCGCGACTCAAGCATAGAGTTTGCCAGAGAGCCGGAGAATTGGAGAATCTACATGGCGGGCGGAGAGTCTGTACAGTTCAACTGCGAGCGAGGTTCATGAGTCAGAGAGTGTGCGATGATCATGATGATGATGATGATGGTGATGGTGATGATGTCGTCGTTGGTCTGTATACATATACAGATGTATATGATCTAATGCTGGCCCGCCGATGATTGCCTCACTCTACTCCATGTCACTCGGTTCATTATCAACGGCAAAGAGCGGCAGGGAGAGACGAGGAGAGAGAGAGATACAAAAGCAGGGGCGGAGAGACGAGTGGGGGGGGAGGCGTGTGTCGAAAATAGAAACTGCTGTGGCAACATGTGATACGGAGTGAGCCAACGTGATAAGGCAGCGGCGAAAAGAGTGAACGTGTCACGTTTTCACCCTCCAAAACGATGAGAATTCAACGGGTAGGCTAAACTTAACGATTGGCCAAGCGATCCATCCATAAGCGACAGCGGCAAGTTGTGCTTAAAGCCATTCGAGATTACGTAAAAATGCGATTTAAAACGATGAAATAGTAGCCAAATTCGATTCGCGGCGTTACTCTGCCACATTGTCAGTTTTAATCTTATAGATTGCACAATTACAGTTTGTTAAGTTTGGAACAACTAACAGAGCTCTAATTAACGCATACACATATAAAACTTGGGGAGCTGCGAGATTTACTCGTGAGTTCAAGCTGTGCCACCACTGGTACTGACCCACACTGCGTATGCGTGATAAAGGGACTTTAGATGACCCAATTATCGGAGGAAGCCGGGCTTGTCCTAATCACTGGCCCGAAAAGAATGCCAAACTGCCCGGCCCCTTGAGTTATTAGTGGGCCACTCGAGATGCTCTACAAGTGCAGTCACACCAAATGCCTGGCCACTCGAGCCGCAACAATGGAATGCACCTAAGAATAAGGTAACCCAAAAACACGCCGCAGAGATACCAGTTCAGATTGTGGCCAAAACAGTGAGAGTGCAAGAGAGCACACACAGGCCCCAGGCAGTAAACGCACTTGAGATTTAACCATGCCATACTGCCATGCCATATTCTCGGCAGCTGCAACTAGCCAGCCAGTCAGCCAGCCAGCGAGCCAACCCACCCAGTTCTACAGGACCTACCACTCAAGGACGTTGCTGCTGCGGCTGCTGCGACTGCTGCTGCTGCGACTGCTTCGGCTGCTGTGGCGGCTGCAATGGCGCCAAATGCTGCAGTGCAGCTGAATGGTCGCCGCGTTCGAGGAGTTCGAGTCGTCCTACTGCGCAGGACCCTACCTAGAGGCAGGCAGCTTTGGCAGCGGAGCGACCGCACACACACACACAGGCACACACACACACAGAGATACACGTACGCACCCGCATTGTCATCAAAGTAGGTCAACCGCTTGCCATGCTGTCAACGTTTGCCGAGAGCAGCTCTCGCCTCTCTCTTTCACGGCGAACTAGAGTTCGCCACAGTATACACCCCCCAACTATTCGCACGCTTCTCCAGCTGCCCTGCCAGCACTGATTACATAAGCCACGCCACCAGATATGTATAAGCAGCACCTCCACGCTGACCCACCGCCCCGATTTTCCTCGATTTTACTGCATTTCCTTTGCAGCAGCCCCGCCAACTGACGCATTTCTAGTCCGGGCTACACGGAAAATAATCAGCCTATATATGCTACCACTCCAATATATGCCAAAATGTAAAAGAGTTGTTGTAAAGAATTGTTGGATAACAGAAGTAACTTGTTTGGATTCAACTTAAAAAATTGCTACCCTTTATGTACTTAAAATCAATCAAACTGCTTATTTTTCTCTGTGCACTTGAAAAACTTTGCGCTGCTCTCACCAAGCGCACAGAATTCCAGCCATGACAGTCATAAATAACAAGAAAAAACTGAAAATATTAAATAGATATCAAACAAAAAACAAATGACTGTCAAGGCAGCTAAGCAAATAAATTGCCAGAGAACTAATAAAACGACGACGTGGGTAAATACCCAAAACCATATGATATGGACCTGTTCTCTGTTCGCTGTTCTCTGTTTTCTGGCCAGCAAACAGGCAGCCTCAATGGTGGCTAATTAATTACAAATGCCCAGCTGCACACACATGTAACGAATCTATTTATCTGGGCTCATCCACAATGCCATCGTTTGAATGGAAACTGGTTAAACAGCTGATAAAATGGTATTGCTTATAGGCGAACAACAAATTCTTAAGCAGAACTAGCCCATTAACTATTGATGTCAGCTTTAATGAATGGAATATGTGGAAATAGGTGATATTTACCTATCTAACGAACTTGAACTTACTCATACAGAGCTTCCGCATTCCAATTCACGAGATAATACTTAAAATTTTGGATGCAACATTAAGACAACACATGAATTTTATTTTATTTTCCGTAGATATGTATAATTTTTTTGGCTTTTTAACACTACGTATTTTAGACAGCCTGCTGTGCTGAACGGAAACTGAGGACTAATCGTAAATTCCAATTGACAATCATCAAACGATGTAGCACGCTTTATGTTTCTGGCTCAATCCCCATCCGTCTGGCTATCCGTCTAAATATCAAAAGCCAGCGGGGGCGACAGTGCGACTCTAACACTTACACCTTTTGCTATTTTCGTGGCTATGACGACAGGTACTTCGATTGCGTAGTGGCTGCTCACCTTGGAGCTTGCCAGCTGGTTTCGAGCCGAGCAAATCATGCAAAGCAACTAGTTAATAGCTCGTGGTCAGGCCGACTGACTGACAGACAGACAGATAGCCAGGCAGTATGGGTTTGGCAATGGAGCTCACGGATTAGGAGCTTCTTCTTTCAAATGCTAATCTCCATATGAGTTTTTGTGACCCCCGTCAGCTATCCCGACTGCAGTTCAGTTCGTTGGAGCTTTTCAAAATGCCACTCGTTTGGAGCTCAGGGACGGACACTCACACGGACAGCACTTGTATCTAATTGCAGGCCATTGATGAAGCTGCAGGAGATTGCAGGCGGAGGTCATGCCCAAAATTGGGTCAAACTGGGCCCACAATGTCTCGGCGCCAAATCCTGCGCAAAGATTCAGCTGCCAGCCAGCCAGATACTAGGTACTAGATACTGGGCTGGGTACCACTGTACTCGTACGCCAGATGCCGTAACAGATGCCAGTTGTCATTTTAAGATGCACTGTGGGGCTGTGGCCGTACAGTGTGTAAGTGTAAGAGTGTAAGAGTGTGCGTGAAGGGGGCCCTCGGGGCGTATACGCCATATCTGGCTTAATTACGAATCAAAGTCTGCTGGCTGCTCGTTCGGTTGCAAAACTGACATCGAACGTATTGGGGGCAAACTGCAAATGAATTTCTCGTGCTGATTAATTGAAACTTAACAACAAACGACAACAGCAACAATAACAAGAGCGACAAACGAAACGACTAAAACGACTAAAAAAAAGTAAAGTAAAAAAATAAGCAACCAAATCATAGATACTAGGTATATACATATGTATATGTAGGTACGTATGTATATCGGGCGGATATATTGCGATAACAACAACAACATGACCACATAACAAAGAAGGGAAACGGCACGATCGGCAGAAAAGTTGGGCAAACAAATTGAATGAGTTATTTATACGCTTCGGAGATAAAAAGCAGTGGATAGATAGATAACGAACGAGATATAGATATAGACAGATATAAAGACAGAGAGTCGAGAGTTGAGGAGCTTAAGATTGATATTGAAATTGAGATTGAGATCGAGATTGAGATTGATCGAGAGAGATAGAGAGAGCACGATAATGGGGATATGCAGGAGCGATTTGAGATATATATTTCGATTTCTTCCTTCTGCTGGCGAAATGAATTGGGATTCGATTTCGATTTGAATTTGAATTTGAATTTGAATTTTGGTTTGGAATTTTGATTTGGATTTGGATTGGATTTTGGTCAACTTACCGGAACTGAAATGTGAGCGTTTAGTTTGTTCATTTTCCGGATCGGAATCGAGTGGCCTTTTGCGTGAATCGCCGATTTCAGGACTTGGACATGTCTCCATGGTAGCGTCTTCGGCCATTTTTAACTGAATGTTGCTGGTTTTGGTTATCGACTTTGACTGATGATTGCTTTAGCTTTTTGCTTTTTGCTTTTTGCTTATTGCTTCTTGCTTTGGGTTTCTGTTACTGTTGATCTTACTGTTCACTGTTCAGTTTCTATGTCTCGTGGATTCGGTTTGGTTTGATTTGAATTGTTTGGATTTTGGATTGGATTGGCTTGGCTTGGATTTGATTGAATTGGATTGGATTGATTTGCTTCTGGTGTTCTTTTTTTTTTTTTTGTTTTTGGTTCAACGACAACGAAACGTTCGATGTTTGGTAATGAGGCGTCTGTTTAGCTTGGTATTATTTGGTTTTTGGCTTGCTTGGTATTGTTTCTGGTATTTCTGTTTGGTTTTTTGGTGCGTGCGAGCGAAAGAGCGATAGAGCGAGCGAGAGAGCGAGCGAACGAACGATCAAACGAGCGCAGGATGCGTCAGTCACTGTCCTTTAGTCCTAGTCCTAGTCCTAGTCCTAGTCCTAGTCCTCGTCCTTGTCCAATGGATGCGATGCAGTTCGATTCGATGCGATGCGATGCCTTTATCGGGGGGATTCCGCCACTGGCATCTGAGAGATTGATGGGCTATGTGGATGAGGTCCTTGGTCCTTGGGTGCGCTACTGATGCTGCCACTCATGCACACACATGGAGGTACAGCTATCGATCGCTCTCAGTGACAGTGACAGTGACAGATACAGTTCGTGAACGTCGCTATATATGCATATGCACATATATTGATAGACTCTATTTACGATCCTTCTGTTTCAGTTTTAATTTCATTAAGTTTTATTTTTTGGTTTTTGTTTTTTGTTTTTGTAATTTGTTGTTTGGTGGTTTTGTGGTGGAATGTGCGAGTTTTGTTTTTTTTTTTAACGTTTATATGAAAAAAGAAAAAGAAAAAAATATTTATGAGTGAATTATGCAGCAATAATAAATATACATACAGTAAACATTTAGGCAATATATAGGTATGTTCTTCGCATTAAACTTGTAGATATAGATACAGTTGTCAGAGTGGCAATGCATTTCTCGAGTAGTAAAACACACAAAGGTGAGCAACATTTAGATAGGCACAAACATTTAAGTTGGATTGGATTGATTTGTCTTGATCTTTCGTCTTCAAAATAAGCTATTTACAAAACGAGCAAGGCAACTTGCAACAATGGTTAAAAAGGGGGCGGGATTTTCGGGTTGCACCGGGGGCGGTTCTTTCAAAAGCGTGGATTGTGTTAGGCATTCACATATCAAAAACTGTTCGGGGCAGGCAGATGAGGGATAGAGATAGATCGTTTGGAAGCAAGCTTGTGAGCGTTGAGCATGTGGAATGATGGAAAGCAGACGACAGGATGAATTACAGGAATCCGCAGAAAGAGTTTTGAAAGCAGGCCCCCTATAAGAAAGAATCCCCGGTTGTGGGAATGACGTTAGAAGGGCTGCGAACACTCGGTACCTAAATGTACACCTTATAATTAGGATCTTACAGCTACCTATTTTATATGTAACTCTAATGCTGAGTATACTGATTACTTAATGCGCTGCGTTCGATGTGTACGATTGGCCATTTCGCTGGCCAATTTAAAAAGATTGAGAAATCCTGCGCTTATGAATTGTTAATTTAAATTAGTTCCACCTAAGACCCATCTAAACAAGTCCGTGGCCCACGAAACAGTTTTAGTTACTTATGAATACCGGAGCCAGTTTTGTTGTTTTCATAAGCATGGCAATGAAACCCCAACTTGCAGCTCAATTATGCATGAGCTGTTTTATTTTATTATGATTTTATTGCTAATTAAAAATGCGACGACACAAAAACCGAAGCGCGGCCAACAGAAACAGCAACAAAAATATTATATATCTGCAACAACGACTGACGACTGACGACTGGCGTTTATTTGTTTAAAATGGCGTTTAATTATACAAACATTTTTATATTTTATTTCTGTTGGTAGTGCTGGGGCTCAAGTGTGCGTTTGTCGTGTGTTGGTGGCTATTCGATTTGACTGCAAACGACCTTGACCATTGAAAACGTTTTTTTTCTTTTTACCTATTTTGTTGTTGTTCGTGGCCGCTTAGCAGCGACCACAAAGCAAAATGAGCAATAAATCGAAGAGATGGCAAAAGCCACCGACGTTCAATGCTAAGCATGCGCCCAGATATATAGATACACGGCAGAATGCGTACTGATAGATACGCGTTTGCAATTGTATGGCATGTGCTGCACAGGAATCAAAATTGAAGTGTAGGAGCATTATTTTATTTCATTTAATGCGAAAGTATTCTTATATTTCTATTAATTTTCGTTTAAATACAAATATCTTTAATATCTTCCTTTTTCCAATATGTGATAATCTATGATCACTGCAAGTATCTACGCTTTCTTTAAGTGTAATCACGGCACCTGTCGTCGGCGCAGTACAGAGAACAAAACAGGTAGGTCGCACAAATTTGCATTTACTTAAGAAATTAGTGCTACTATAAATACGAAAATCAAGAAACTAAGTTCGATTTAGCATGAGATGCGGCGGCCTGCGCTATAGAACGGGTTTTCGTTTGATGCGAGAGAACCAGTTGCTTTTGCGCCTCGGCTTGGCATTTGAGTTTTTCAATTAATTCACTTAATGCTTTTCGATCGGCTATTTATTGTGTTTCGCTGACGTTCGTAGAATTCCCATTCGAGGCGAGTTGGAATTCTTAACAAGAGTCGCATAATAAATGCCACATCTTGGCAATCAAATTTCAGCTGCAGGTCGCCTAGTGCCCAACCTCCGAGAAGTGAGCCGCCATCGAAAGTCCCCAGAGATGCCCCATGCCAGATGCCCCATGCCCCATGCCACATGCCCCATGCCGCATGCCATTTGCCACATGCCAGGCAAGCACGCAAAGTGCTCGGCATTTTGCAGTTTTTGTGTGTGCTTGAAAAATGCAGCGAGCAAAATGCGATTGGGAAATTCGCAGCCATACACTTTTCTATCGTTCATTTTATCATCGCTGTGACGATGATTAGAACGAAAGCCGCGAGCGGCGACAACAAGAAAAAGTCATTGATGCACTCAAGCCGAAAATGTGTTAATGGTGATGAATTGGAAACAGCTGCAGCATGAAATTCACTCTCCAATCAGCCCAAGGATATTCCGCCGACGGCACAATATTCATTTCAAGTCGCTCGAATGGCGAATGTGGGCGGGAATGTACGAAATGGGGGCGGTGTGCCTTGAAACAGGTTGCATATACATACATACATACGTGTACGAGTACTTGTGTGCATGAAATGTGTTATCTAACTTCTAGGCACAAGTACATGCACGAGTATGTGGCATACACAACGTGGTACACGACATATTGGAGCCGCTTTCAATAAAAGCCATGTGGCATATGTGCGGTACGAATCATTCACCCTTTTGCGCTATCCATCGAGTTCAGTGGACATCTAGAGGAAGCCTGCAAGAACCGATTTCTCGGTTTATCATCAATGTTCCTATGTGAAACGGGAAAAAAATATTCCATTTACTCAGTCACTCGTAGTCGTATGCCTACATACTCGTACTACATAGGGCCGGGCCAACTTATCTCCCTGTCGGACTCACAGTTATCACTCGAGCGGAGTCGACGGCGATAAGGTTTATTTTCGTTACTTTTTGGTTTGACGATAAGGAGTACGGACCAGAGACTTACTCGCATGTGCATAGATGGAAAGCCCCAGCGATGGGGTTTGCCACAAACTGAATCAATCAAGGGGGCCCAACGCCCCTGGAACTATGGTGATATTATGACTTTTCGTGAGCTACTTGTTTGCAGGCGAATGAGAAGTGAACAGACGACGTATGGAAGGGAATAAGCATGACATCAGAGGTTTTGGAAAGTAAGTTCGAACCATAGTTGGGTTGTTTTTTATTATTTTTTAAAGGGGAGACACGCGACCCGCATCTCATTGTCAGTGCCCAAGATTTATGTTTTGTTGCCTAATTGAAAGGCCTGGGTTGTTTGCATGTGCTGCTGCGCGATAAGCAGTTCTTGAGCGCTTCTTTAATGTACATTGTACACACATCTGCATAGAAGGTCCCTGCTCGGGCGCCAGTTGCACATACATACATATACATGTATATACGTATATGTAACATTAAAGCACGAAACACTTTTTTTGTGTTTTGTGGGGTGGAGTTTGGGGCTTGGGTGGGGGAACCACTTTGTGGGGCTCTCAAATAACAAACTGTCAGTGGCGATGATTCCCAGCACTTAACGACACGACACTCACTTGAGACTTGAACGATTCCAAATTAAAACTTCTAAAATAACGCACACTTCTGAGACGGCAGTGCGCGAGTACGTAAAAATCAAATACAACTAAATTCAAAAACTGAAAACAATTAAAAACGAAATGGGTTTCGAGGCAGGCAGGCCAAAGTATCTACGAGATTCAAACACTTGCCAGCGAGAGCGGCAGCGGGTGCGGGAGCGGGAGAGAATGTGTGCGGGAGAGCGAGAGTAAGAGTATCTGGCAGATACTTTATCTACAAGCTGTCGAGTGCTCGTCGCTGGGTTTGCAAGTGTTTGCTCAGCCGTTTTCAGAGCTCTCTCGCCTCCATGTGTGTGTGTGTGCGTGTGTGTGTATTTATATTCTTATCAGTAAATAGTTTGCGTTATGTGCTGCACTTTGCTCCGTCTCCCTCGCTCTCTCTCTCTATCACACATTCCCACTCCCACCGCCATTCGCTTAATTGTTTTGTTTTTGTTGACTCGGCCGTGCCTCAGACGCCTCGACGCTGATAAAACTTAAAGTTCTGCTCATTTTCGGGTCCTAAGTGCACTTATCAAAAAATAAAAACCACTAACTGATAAAATATTCGAAGAATAACTCGATGAGGAGTGTACAAACATATTTTTAAAAATGTCCCAAAACCAAATCTGGAATCATAATTTCATAAGCACGACTGCTGCTTCATACGGACTTCAAAATAAGTAACATATTTACGTAATAAATTGTCTGAATTCCCGATGTGGAGTCATTTCTTAAGAGTGTGTATAACTAAGCCACAAGTGCCGGTTAGAACCTCTTTTGAGAGCCAAAAATCCCCCGCTTATTTGTTGGCCTATCGTCTTTGTTTGCTCATTTCAGGCTCATTTATCGTCTTTTCATAGGCTCAGCACAAATCCGCTGACAGCAGTTTTGTATCTATCGGCGAGTGTGTGCTTGTGTATCTCTATCTGCGTTTTGACAAATATCATGTGCGATAAATCTTCGCCTGCCTGCAGACAGGGAAAAGGCGAAGGGACACCACTCCACTCAGTCGGGCATCCTCAATTTTTGATGACAAAGGCTAATGGCAATTTATTCCGACATTTCCGAAGCAACTCTGACATTGCTAATCCGAAAATGTTTCATTTGTTTGACTTGTCAGCGCGTCTTCAAGTGCGTCAACTTTGCTTTGGAAAACACTTTTCCACGCCGAGGAAAATGTTGAAAAATTGATGTACCCACAAAGTAGGTGAGTAATGGCCTCGAGAGCGCAGAATAAAAGGGGGTGTGCGATCGCCTACGACAAGTTGAGATCCAAAATGGTGACTCATACGTGTACGTAAACCGAACCTGTTTGAATCGTGACTAAATTCTGGATTTCAAAATGCTAAGCTCACAGTTGGAAACTTAGCGTGGTTTTATAGCCGTAATGAGTGTACCCAGTGTCACTTGTCACAGGGATGCAATCCAAGTGATATGTGCTCATCGATCAGCAATGGTGTCATCAGATAAAACGATATGTCACTCAATTCGGTTGATTGTTCACTTGTCCAGCCGCATACATACACATAAGGCATATCTGTTCGGTATAATCTAAGCCAATGGACAAGTCCTTTGGAAATAAATCCCCTAATCATGCCGGGCAACTCTTTGCCCAAATCAGAGCCGCCGTGTAGCCATCCGAGCGCACACCGAACAATTGCCCCAAATTCATAATTGCAGGCAGCCCAAATGGCTTGACAACAACACACAGTGGGCCATGGAAAAGGTATACGGGTGTACGGGTGTATGGGTGTACGGGTGTGCAAGCTTATATATATATGTATGTATGTATTTATATAGAGGAATCGGGGCAGGAGAACATCCACCCGGAAAGCACCGAAAAATGGGGCAACTAAAATAAAATCAAATGAACAATGGTGCAGGCTAAGTGCGGATAACTGGCGAGTGTGGGTCAGCCTGGCAGTTGATAACTGTCCGGGTTCCGGACTCCGGACTCGGGACTCGGGACTCGGGACTCGGGACTCGGGACTCGGGACTCCGGACTCACTGGAGTCACTGGAGTCACTGGGCTTTTTTGTTACGCCCCCCGCTCTAGCGGTAAGTTTAAGTAGGGGGCGTGGCAGTCGGATGGTGGGGCTTAGCATTAGCGGAAGTTGACAAAGGAGGCGAAATGAAGGCAACATCAACACGAATGCAAATACAACAAAGGCGCAAATGTCATAAGCCATAAATGAGGGGGAAGGTAAGGGGGTTTTGAGAAGGAGGACAACTCCTTGTAGCCAGACTTTATTATGAGCACAGCAGGACTTTAAAGCCGCCGGCAAGGACATTTGCTGGCAAAAAGGTAAACACGACGCATATTTAACCAACTGGCAAATGTGAATGAGGACGCCGCGGATGAGAGGCTGATGTGAACTGAAAGCTGAATGCTTCGGGCCAGAAAGAAAAACACAGGCGCACGAGGAGGGCAGGAGGTCGTCGGAGTGGGTGAACTGGGAAAGTGGGGAAGTGGGGAAGTGGGGAAGTGGGGAAGTGGGCGAGGTGCGACCTCATTGACTTTGGCGGCACGTTTTCGGATGAGTCGACTGGGCTGTCGTCTTCCGTCAACTGAGCTTTCGCCCCTATGCTTGCCCCTGTCCAGTAGTTTTCGGTGCGTTTATCCCACTTGTCAAATGTAAAGTGGGGAAAACTTTTGCCGCATATGTAAGCGGCGAGGCAGGCGTACAATTATTGGTTGTTGCTCTGCTTGTTCTTCCTGCTGCCCGTCGCATGCCACATGAAAAATGAAAGCGAAAATCAATAACGAGGCACGCGATACGAAGAGACCGCCCACTGACCCCCAGGATGCGGATCGAAAAAGGGACCAACGGACCGGGTACCATGAGAGGTGGTATATCCAGGCAAAAAAAAAAGGGTTCCCCATTGTTGGCCGACAAACATCAGCAGGACCTCAGTTGTCTGTGCAAGCTGGCAAAGTAACCGAGTGCCAAAGTACGGGGACGAGTGGTTGCCGTGAATGGCGTTGGCGCCTGAAAAGCACCCGCCAGGAAGCCCCAACACCCCAGCACCACAGCTCCCCCAGCTCCACCAGTTCCTCCTCCAGCGTCTTGCCTTTGTGCGCATAATTTATGCTCATTGCGAGCCAGACCCCCCATCCCCAAAACCCCTCATCTCATACCCCAGAGCAACCATCAAGGCAACCCATATTTGCTGGGCTTTTACGAGCCACATTTTTTAAGGGTAGCTTCTGGATGTCACTGAGCTTGCCACTCATGCTGCACAGCAAAAAAAACCGAGCGGAATGCGGATCAAAATAAAAGCTCAAGCTAAATTCCTGTCCTTAAATAATTAATACAATTTCTAGGAAATTACTAGTTACTCAGGATCGATTGTTTTTAAATTGGGGTATAAATTGAAAGTGTTTCGTAAGATATTATATGATTATAAGATCTCTTAACACTCGTTCTCTACGCTAGGCACTTCAAGGGTATTAAATCTTCGACCACTTAAGGGTTCGCCTGCTTTTAGCCGAGAGAAGTAAGCTGCTTTGGATTTTGGCTTTAGATTTCGTTGACTCGGCTCAGAGTTCCCTCTTTTGTTTAGCCCATATATGATATGTACGAGTTCATGATGTGTGCTGCGTGTGTTTGTTATAAATATCAGACGAGAACGCCTATTTGTGTCGAGTCAACAGAAAATCAGGAAGGAGTTAAAGCTGGAGGAAGCACAGCTGGTGTTTTTTTTTTGTTGTTTTTTAGCCGCTTGTTGGTTTCTGCTGCGGCTGCCAGCCAGCGTAATTATCATTATTAATGAGTACAGCAAATGAAATTAGAATTTCACATTAGCGCTGATTATGTGCGTTGCATAATGGAGTCGCCACCACGTTGCGTATACGCAGCGTGTTCCGGGCCCAGCGCTGCTGCCATTAAATGCAGCAGCTATCGCCTGTCTAAAAATATGAATTTATTCGGCTCTTCACCTTTATATTTATGAAAAGTGCATATACATACATATATAGTATGCGAATGGCATGGCCATATACGTGTGCTCCAAAAATGCTGCGCTTTTCCCCATGGCTTCTTTCATTTTTTCCTCTCGTGCTTTCTGTGCGATATTTTCGTGGCATAAATGGGTGAAGGTTAAGCAACGTAATATGGCCAAATATAAATACAACAAACTATGGATGGCTATGGGCCCTATGAGAATGTACATACACACCAGCGTACACATACATACATTGCATATGTATGTTGGAGAGCAAAAAACAAAAAAAAAAACAAACGAGCATACACAACCAATCCATCCAAGGTGGGGAAAATATGCAATGGGCAAGTGCCCCAATGCTGAGCCAAGCGAAATCCGCAGAGAGACATGAACGAAACGGCGAATGCCGGGGCTTCCCATGAAAACAAAATCAAAAGCTCACAATTAGGCCAAGAGACAGCAGCAACAACAACAACTACAACAACAGCAACAGCAACAGCCACCACCACCACCAATGTGTGCGGCAGACATGCAGCTAGTGCGAGTGTATCTGTGTGTGGGTCTATATGTAAATTACTTGGGGGCAGCGAAGCCAAACTGCGAAACTATGTCGCTAGGTCGCTCGTCAATACGGTTTGGGGGTTTGGGGGAAAAAAAGGGGCCAGTAGCAATAGTAGTAGCACCAGCACCACCAGCACCACCAGCACCAGCACCAGCGATTCCAATCAAATCGAATTCGTGTTTGCAGGTGCCTCAGCCAAGGTGCGTCTATGAATTATCCATAAATAAAGGCGAAGGCAGTCAAATGGCAACACGACAGCCAGGCAGCAGGGGCAGCAGAGGCAACAGCAACAACGGCCACAAAAGACTAACTCAAACACAAAGAACTTGTGGCAAGTCGAAGTAAACAAGTGAGCAGGTCGATGGGCGGATTCTCGATGCCCGAGAATCCCCTCCTCCTCCATCAATCCAAAACTCCTCCCCCGGGTCCTCGGGCATGCTCAAGTGTTCTGACCTGGTGCTACGGTTGCCTGGATAGCGGCCATAAACGTGCCAATGGTTTCGCCATCTAGTAAACCACTTTCGGTGAAATTGGAAAATCGAAACAATCCTCGAATAATTAATGCCCCAAATGCAGAATTGTTAGGACAGGATACTTAACTTGATTAATCCGATTGTTTTGGAATGTGACAGATCAGATAGAACTGCATGTGTACCTATAGCAATTACTGTACCTATAGCAATTTGTTGATGGGTTCTAAGTTTCGTCACATCTCTTTTAAAATTGACAAAAATAATTTAAGGAAAAAAGTGTATATATAGAAGATCTTGTTTCTTGGCCTCGAGTCAACGACAGCATCTGTGATTACTTTTCATTTTCAATGTGGCACAAGTCAAAGTGAAATATTAAATCAAATTACTTGACAACCCTAGCTGACAATGAAACAAATATTTGTCGTAGTGCTTTATTTCTGGCATTTTAATTAAAAATTGCCCCAGTTGTCGGCGAGCCAGGCGATAGTTTTTGTAAAACTACTGCTGCTGCTGCACTTGGCCAGGCCAACAACGGTTTTCAGTTTTCAGCGTTCAGTGTTCAGTGTTCAGTTTTTCAGCTTGCAGCTAGGGCAGAAGAAATGGCAGCAGCTCTTTTGGCAGCCAGAGTGGCCGAAAGAGACAGCTGCAGAGCGGCAGAAAGAGAGCGGAATAAGAGACGGCGACAAACAGCGTCCCAATTTAGCCAGAATCGATGCTGGCAGGCGAAATTGTAATTCCTTCGGCCCTTTCCACCCTTTAAACCAATTTGTACATATGTTGCAGCGGCAACAGCAACAGCAACAGCCCACATGAAGCAGAATCAGAGATTACCTAAGACATAGTTCGTACGACATAGATACGCGAATTCTTCGGAGTCGCTTTTACAATTGTTAGTTTTAGTGGAACTAAAAACTTTACCTACAAGTTATGTTCTCTTATTCCTAGGTGGATACCTGAACTGGACATTTCTTATATCTGGCTAACATAGGTGCCTAGGTAAATAAATAACAAGTTGGTACGAGTCCACCTAGATACAACGCATCCCTGGCGACGACAACACGGTTTCGCTTGAGGAATGCACATCGTTTTGCTATCCTCACCTGCAGAAATGTATGTGCCACACGCCGTCTCTTTCTTTGCCCTATTTGCCTCTCTCTCGGCCTCTTTCGGATTCCGATTATGGCTATTATGTATTTTGGCTGGCAGCAAATTCTTCTAGATTATGGCTTATTGTTATTGCCTAGCCCGCCTTTGTTTTTACTTATTGCTGACGCTTGTTTCTGACTGTTTTTGTTTGTTTTTTTGCCTTTGCCTTGCTCATTTAGCTGCCCAGAAATTGTTACGTCACTTTGGCAGCGACTTTTCATTACCAGTAATTCAATTGAACGAATAAGCCCGAGCAAACATGCATTTTTTCCATTATTACAAATGCAAGTAATTTGTGATGGCAGCTTTTCTGTTTTCATTCGATGACGCGCTGTGAACTTGAACGGCATCAAAGTCGATGGATGGGTAATTGTAATCGCTGTTCGCCGTTCGACGTTCGCCGTTCGCCGTTTGTTGTTTCACTTTTTTTTACTGCGGTCTTACCTCCGCTGGCTTTCAATTGATGCAGCCAATTAACTGAGGCGGCAATTACCGCCTAGTCGATAGCCTGCGAGGCGATATCCACGAGCATTGGTTGCAATTAAAAATTCGTTGAATATTTATGGACAAGGTCGTTGGGTCCAGGTGGATTAGATATTATCGAAAGCCAAACAACAGGTCAGAGCCCATTAGCTTTATTAATAACAAGACTAATTGGACACCTGACGAGGCTCTGGGTGGCGCAGAAAAGAGTATACATATTTGGCTATCAAAATGCAACTCCAATCATGTCATTAAAGTGGGTTTAGCATCAATTAATTATAAGTATTATAAACAAAAGTTGGGATTCCTCTTCATTAAAATGACTGGCTATCATTATATTCTACGTCAATGAGAATACAAAAAATATAAAAAAAAAGTACTTAGCAGTCTGAAAATAGACAATTTTTAAGCTACTTGAAATCCAAGATGCTGTTAAGCCGGAACTAGTCGCGTGACGCAGACTGTAAACGAGTGTGGCTTCTATTTTGGTGTACAATACCATCAAATGGGAACCCCTCCGACAATGCCAAGCGAAACTTCGGATGGAACACCCCGAGTTTGTAGAAGTCGTTTGGTCGCCAGCTTCCATATGGAAACCTTGTGGTGACCACAGTTTCAACCCCTAGAAATTACTGCGTCGCGCTGCTCTGATCCTCGAGTGATTCATTCATTCAACTTATTCATTCAACCATTTATTACGAACCCAATTCGGGGGCTTAGAAAAATTCCCAGAACATCGAGCACTTTAGTTTACCGCCGAGTTTGCAGTTTTGCACTTCAGTTGTAATTTCAGTTTGGTGGGCGGGAGGCGGGGGGCGGGAGGCGGGGGGCGTGGGGGCCCTAATCGACTCCAAAATGGGGCTCGGACTCTCGGCTTATTAGCCGAGCCGAGAGAGTCTCCGGGTCGAAATCACCGCCGTAACCATTACGGCAAATAGGTTAACAGCAGTTTCGTGCCTTTTGCATGAACACGGCCCTCTGCGATTGTATGTGTGCGTGTGTGGGCAAGTGTGTGTATGTGTGTGTGTGTATGCTTGTTTACATAAACCTTTTTCTCGTTTCGTTTTGGCTTAATTTTCCCCAGTTATTTTGTGTCCCCCTGCACATATTGCACCGAGAAAAAAGGGATCCCATATCTGGAGATCAATAACTAATCACAATTAATAAAAATATTCATTTAAAGCGCTTTGAAGATTCCAGGATCAAAGATCAAACAGCCGTTATATGTACGTGCTTTTTAGAGTGACCTCATTCCTAGCATGCTGCGTGCACACTGCACCTTTTGGCTGCATTAAGCTTGGATCAGCCGTTTATTACTGTAGAAGCTGAATACGCCGCACTATTATTTCCCTCTGTGCAGTGCACCTCCTCCTCCTCCTTCTCCTTCTCCACCTCCTTTCTCCTTTTCTGTTTTCTGGTGCAGCAACAGCAGCCGTAGCAGCAGTTTAACCCACATACGAGCTGCCCCACCAAATTGCGCAACGGGGGCGTCCGAATGGGGGGCGTGGAAAAGGGGGTTGGGGGTTGGGGGTTGGGGGGGAGTGAGAGAGGTCGGCGGTGTGAATGCAAATGAAACGAAACGACAGACAAGCGGACAATTTAATGCCTATTTGCATTTAACAACAGCTGGGTAGAAAAAAAAGCAAAACTAGAATCAAGTGTCGGGTTAGGGTATGAAACGAGCAAATTGATGAGCAGATAAACGCAAGGGGCGGGGGGAAGGTGGAGATGAGCTACAACTTTGATTAGCATGCCAGATGCAGATGGAGAGAACGAAACGGGCGATGTGGAAGGAAAAAACAGAGAGAGAGATCGGCCAATCAGTAGTACATATTCATACCCATGTAGGAATAGGAGGCATAAAGGCATTCGCATTCCGCGTGGATATGCTCCAAAGCAATTTCACTCGATTGCGCAAAAAGGGGAAACTTTAATGTTTGAACGCAGTCGAAATTCGGCAATTCTGAAATAGCTTTCATAAGCTGCATAAGTATTTACTTGGACATTGACAATGAGTCAACCAAAGATTAGAGTAGTTTAATAATTTGAATCATTCAACAAGGAGTAAACGTTTGAGTGAAAGCGAATAGATTTAGGCATATTTCCTCATTGATTCAAAGCTTAAATACGGATACTTTCAATGTGAAAGATACAAATTTCTGCAGATAACCAAAAAAAACGGTAATCTCCCGTTCTGCATTAGAGAATTCTGACTGCAGAGTAGCACAACTTGTACCTGCCTTATGCTAAACTAAGCTTAATCCAAGATCTTATGACTAGTTTGAAATATATTCACCTTTCTGCAAGGAGTCGTGCATTCAGCTGCAATTAATTGAGTGTGGGTATAGATAAGAACAACTATATATGGTACTTTGAGCGCTGACTGGCTTACGCAGCACACAGCTTTACGAATTAGTTTTAAACTTGATTACTTTTTAAATTTTACTCGTTATTCGCTTTTCCTTTTGCTTTTTTCTTCGTTATTTGCGTAATTCAATTATTCAATTATTGTTTCATTTGCAGACGCGACAGTGGTTTTTGCTGCTGTTGTTGTTGTTGTTGTAGTGGATCCTGAATTGATTCTGTTACTTTATTGTGGGTTTTTTACATTTCGGGCTCAGCAGCTTTTGTTGCTGTTGTTGTTGTTGTTGTTGTTGCTGGCGTTTTTATTTATAACAATTACACACACAGGCACATACAAATATTACCGAAGCGAAGCGCAAAGTTTTTTATATACGTATATTTTAAAAATATTTAGCGCCTGCTTACGCTTCCCCTTTTGCGCTGCTTCATCCGCCTTTGCCTTTTCCGTTTTTCCGTTCAGTTTTCGTGCGCGTCTTTGTCTCAGCGTGCTTTTTTTGATTCTAACGACAAGTTTGCTGCGAGCAGCTGAAAATTAAACATTTTTCCACTCTGCGCTCTCGCGCTCCCTCTCTCTCTCTCTCTCTCTCTCTGGCGCTCTTTTGTATCTGTGTGCCACGTACACGTGCCCGTCCGATCACATTTCTATCTAACATTCGGAATCGGGAATCTGTGTGTGCGTGTGTATGTGTGTGTTTGCGTGCGTGTTTTCTTTGTCCGCTTTGCATTTTCTACATTGATTTTTAAATTCGAATGCGGGAAAACAGCTTCTGCTTCGCTCTCGCTCTCGCTCTCTGGGCTTTTCGCTCTCGCGTTTCGCTTATTAGGGCACTAGGTTTTTCATGCAAACGTTGGAAAATTGCTGCACGTTCCTGCACACAAACACACGCAAGGCAGCAGCAGCAGCTATAACTTTTGCATTTCCTCCTGCGCCAAAAACGCAAAGCTTGGAAAAATAATATAACGCCTTGAACGAATTGAACTTCTATCGCACATTTGCCATTCAAAATGTTTTTATGACATAATAATTGAGCAATGCCGTCCGTATGTAGAAAAGAGCTCAAATCGTTAGATGGAGCGAGAAATAAAAGGGGGCAGTCTTAGAATAACGAGAAAAACTCGTTGTCCGAAGCGAGCAAACGAAAAACATTTAAATAAATATATAAATTATGTATACGCGCTGTGTGCGTTGCGTTTTATCAGCGAATGAGAGGGACGGTGCGAGAGAGGGAGAGAGCGCTAGAGCTTCACACAGATACAAATTGGCAGCGCGCTGGTATGCGTGAGCTGCTTGCTGCTTTGACACACTTTTATGTGACGTCGTTAATTTCGTTTTTTTTTTTGGTGTTCTCGTTCTGGTTCTGCTGCTCTTTTCCACATTCTTTTATTCCCTCCTCTTTCAAGGAGCTTTGCTTTTGAGCATTTCATAGGAATGGGAAGAAGCAGATAGGTTGGAAATTCAAACACATGTTTGCCCGTTTTCTATTTTCCTTATCCAATCAGACGTTTGCGTTCCAGTTGGCTTTTCGTTTTCAGGTGTTAATTGAATTTGTATTTCAATTTCTGTTTGCCTCCGCCTGCTCCTCCTGCTCTTCCTCTTCTTCTACCAGTATTTATGTAACCAGCTTGAGCGAGCGAAAGAGAGAGATGGAGAGAGAGCACATGCCAGGGCATAGATACTTTTTTTTGGCATTGAAACAAAACGTAGTTCACAAAAAGCACACGCACACCAGCACACGACACGCGCACACAGATACACGCCACGAAAAAAAGAACTTAGAACAAGAACAACTCAAGAACGCAGCTTAGACACACACACACACACACACACACTCACGCACACATTCGTACTTCATTTACTTTAATTAAATTCCAGTCCGCCTTAAGCAACAACAACAACAACAACAACTATAGCTGCAGTTACTCTGCAATTTAAGCGACACTGTGTTTTCATTTGATTCGTTTTAGTTGGATTTTATTCCTCGTAATTGTTTTGAACCACTTTTGTTTAGATGCCTTGTTTTTGTTGCAGAACTTGACAAGCAAACACACAGGCAGCAACAAACATATAAACAAACTCACTGGCGACCACGATGATCTGAATCTGACGCTCTGACTCTGTGACTGAATCCAACTGAACTGAAATGCGGATTCAAAACTTGAAAACAGCGAGCTGGCTGAGATTTCTGTTTCTGTATAGAAAAATTCCGATGGTCGTCGTTGAAGAGAGCGAGAGAGAAAGAGAGCACCTCACAGATACAAATACAAATTCGGATTCCGATTCGGATTCAGTTTTGCTTTCGTTGCTAGTTTCGGATTTTGAAGAGAGCGCACTGCGCAGCAATGCTCTCCAAAACAACCACTTTACTCTCAATCCGGATTTCCATTTCCATTGTGCATTTTCCAATTGCCTCCTCGCTCTCAGTATCTCTATCTCTGTAGGTCATTCTGGCAATAACAGTACCCCGCACTGGAGCTGATAAGATTGCACTCTGTTTTTTCAACCACTAAAACTATAACTCATGATTATGGCTTTAATTTGTCATCTCAAAAGCCCGTTTCATAATCCACAGTCCACACTAATTCGAAATGATCAACGATTTACTAAAATTTAAAGTATTGTTTCTGTATAGTTTAAAACATATTTAAAAAAAATTGATAAAAACAAATTTTCTTTACTTTTTTGAGATAATTTAAACGAGTTAATATGACTATTAGTATACAGAGAAATTCCTGCATAACTTACCTAAATAGCGACCGAACTCAATCTGAATTTTGATCAGAATCCTTTCCAATTTGGAAAACACAATCGTTATGTTTTTAGTTTAGAATAGCACGTAAAAGTCGATTCTAAATGAGACTCAATTTTATTCAATTTGTAAAAAACAAACATCGAGATTACTATCATTGCAGTCGCAGTTGCGTCATTATCACTAAGCCTACTTTACAGTTAAACGTTAGTTATAGTTACGATTCATTGTTATAGGCAATGCCCCATTGGGGAAATTGAATGCAGACATGTATTGCTTGCTGTGGGGCTGGATGGATATCACAAAAAACGTAAAAACCTAGGGGAAACAGAGTAAAACGTGTAGTTACACGGGGGGTGCGAAAAATACACCGCTGCGTCATAGGATTGAGTTTCCAAACCCTCGTGTGGAAGTTTGAATAAATAAATGATACGTAGTATGGATTACGCATTACGTCTTTCAGTGCAGTCAGTGCTTGAGTCGAACATTAAACGAAGATTGCCTGTATTTCTGTGGATAAGCGTCCGAGATTCATAGGTATTGCGATGGTCGCTTGGCTTCAGTGTCTGCTTTATACTGTGCCAGAACACGTTGCGATCAGCTTGCGTGACTGCTCACATAAGCGGCGGTTTCCATGGGGCACACTTCCGGCGCCACCATGCCATCCAAGTGCTCCAAATTCTGCAGGAAGGTCAGCGTCGTGCGCTCGCATCTCGCCACATTCGGCAGCAGGTGGCACACATCCAGCTGGGAAATGAATAAAGACGAACAATTAGTCAAACAATATCGTTATTTAAATTTACATAAATCATACTTCTACTTTCTTTGATTGTAATATAGAAAACTACTATTAATCTAAACAGTTTACCTTCTGTGCGTGCTCCTCTGTATTGCCGCATTGCATCAGATTGGTGCGGTGTAGAACGTAGCCTACTCTCTGGTTTTTGGCGGAGCTCTTGGTTAAGCGTCGCATCACCGAAACATCGAGATCCTCACGAGCCGAAGGATGATCGCCGCCAAACTGTCCCTGGGCCCCGATCCACTCATTTTCAGCGAATATCAACTTGTCCAGTGGGTCCAGCAGTGACTGTGAAGCTTTGTGAGCGGCACTTGTTAAATAACCGGCAGGATGAAGTTCTGACGGTCGGACACACTTGTTAATCCTCTCCAGGACCAGGCGATAAATATGCAGCACCGGCCTGTTGTCCAAAACACCCTGTCCCAGACCGCGTTCATCATCGTTGGCCAAACGTCGATCCTGCATAATCTCCAGCTCGCCGGAAGCCAGAGAAGAGCCACCCAGCGGTTGACCCGTGAGGAGAGTGAGTCGCATATTGGCGTCCTCGATGAACATGCCAGAGGGTATGGGATAATAGTTGGCCTGCAGGGGTAGTTTGTCCAAACGCCGCCTCTTGATGAATTGTAGTCCATTGAGATCCGTGTAGAAGATGTCGCCACTGTCGATATGCGTCTCCAAGCGCATCACGATCTCTGTGTTGTCCAGTGAGCCAATGTCCACCAAATTGCGAATCTCAGGTGCTCCACCGCGCATTATCGTCTGGTGCACCACACTCGGAAGACCCACGCTCACGGACGACTCCAATTTGCCCTTGGTCACCAGGACCACTGGTTGACCAAGCTCGACTGGCGACGCTGGTCCATTGGGCAGGAACAGATAGGCACCGGATCTGTCGCCATGCGATCGAACGCCATACTTGAGGAACTTGAAATGCACTGGCACGTGCGGGCTATCCTGGGTGAGCTGGATGGACTTAAGGAGCCCCTGCTCCGAAAATGCCAAGGTGGGTCCGTTACCAACCCGCAATGAGATCTCTCGAGGATCACTAAATTTAACATCTTCCGGATATAGACCCAATGGTACGGAAGTAGGGTTTTTACGGAGCAAGAGATTCGATGCATACGAGGTGTGCCTGCAAGTAACATTGAAATGCGTATAGAAAAAAGTATAAATAAATAATTCAAGACAATCAAGGCATCTGGTTAATGGAATGACAACACATAGTTTGAAATATTGTGTTAATGTGTGTCAGTCATTAGCTATAACACTGAAACACACTTAAAGAGTACCTAACCGTACGTCCGTCAATAAATATACCGTGTAATTATTTAAGAAAAGATAGAAGCGAAACATGGAAAGCGAGTCAAATAATTTTAAAAATGTACAAGTAATACATCAAGTACGGAAGGAATTGTAATGTTTTAACTGCTACTCACTCTGGCTTGGAATCGGAGATGGTTAAAACGTAGGTGGCCAGACCCATTGGCGGCACCCGAGCCTTGAAGATGATGCGGTACTTGGTGGTGGAGCCTTGTGGGTGGATAGTCTTTGTGAGTGTGTCGTGATGCCAGCTCCACACGGGGGACACCTGTGCCTCCACCGGATTGTTTGCCAAGTCGGTAACACTTACAAACGGACTGGATACATAAAAGTCCACCAGCTGCTCCCGCCAGTGGGGCAGGGTGTTGTGCATCACGACGTGCTTGGAGGGCAGTATATCCTCGCCTAGTATTATGGTGGTTCGACTGTCCTCCACACCAGATCCTGGCCAGCGGGAGTCGTCCAACGTAAAGTACGAGAAACTGAAGTCCGGACTATAGATGGACGGCTTTGTCAGCAGACGGTAGACCGACTGTTGCATTACCATTTGACATGCTTTCAAAGCTTCCTGCATGCGTTCCTCGTAGTCGAGGACCACGTGCGTCTTGGCAGTGCCAGTTATACCGTCGTGGTGCTGGAACAAAGACAAATCCCTGCGAGCCTGCTCCAGACGCTCCTCGATGCGGGCCATGCCGTCCCAGGAGTGCCAGGCAGAAAGCATTTCTGCTGCACGTACATAGTGCATCAGGACGCGATCCATGCGCTTATGATACGGGCGAGATGTGTAGTAGCCACTCCAATAGTTATCCGATCGATCGGCATATGTGAAGAAGTCACCGCTCAGTGTGGGAAACTCGGCTTGGCCTGCCCTTTCCGCCTGGTGCACTGCATTAAAATATTCCTGCAGTGTGCCGAACTGCGCCTGGACATTGAAGTGCGCCTGGCTGTTGATGTGTTCGAACAGCCGTTCGTAGTTCACGCGCTGCACATCCCACTCGGTGTTTTGCTTGAAACGGAAGTCGTCGCCCAACGGAATCAGCAGGACGTTCGTGCGATATAGCTCGGCCTTTTTCTTCCACTGATCAACCAGCAGATCTGAACGTGCTGCAACGTTTTGATCAGTGATAGCACGCGGTGGCACCTTCCACGGACAGCTCAAGCCAAAGGCGCCCATTCGTTTAAAATCGAACTGACAGCATACCTTGGGATCCGGACCACAGGTGTGAGGAATGTCGTACGAGTAGAAGGGCATCATGTGGGTGAAAAGAGCTGTGTCTCCTTTGTTGTCCCAGATCTGCCGCCAAAGGAACTCAAGCTGGCGGTGTTGGGCCAGTTCTTTCTTCACCGAATAGTGCGTCCTCTGGATAAGCAAATTCTTAAAGCCACTCTTCTGCAGAATATACGGCATGGTGGGACTGTGTCCGAAGGGATCGATGGCCCAGGAGGCAGTGGGTGTAACATTCATGAATTGCTTCAGCCAGGTTTGGCCTTCTGTCAACTGCAGCAGTACGTTTCTCCAGTGGGAGTTGGCCTCATCCGGCATTACCCATCCTCCAGTCACAAATTCCAACTGTCCGTTCTTCACAATGCTGCAAATATGTAAATAAATGATTAATTTAGGATAAGAGCTGAATAATCGTAAACCTTGGCAGTCACAAGCTTATCGCGTCCTATTCCTCAACCTAAATGTTTACTGCTTTCGGTTATAAATATTATGTAGATAAAAGCTGGTGGTACGCTGTTTCGTAAAACAAGCAGCTCGTGACAATGCACTCTGTTTATCTAAACGGTTTTAGCGCAATACGTAGTAATTGCTGCACAATGCACCTGTGTAAAGTTTAAAGCATACAATAGCGAAAAGGCTTTGCACTGTGTTTTGTAGATAAACCACCGGTTTTCATAATTGTATCAATATAATAAAGGATGCTTACGACTTCATTTGCAGTTTTTTGTTCTCGCCCAAATCGTGATAAAATCGAGCAAAGTAGGAGATCTCCGCCCAGATGAACTTCATCTCGGGATTTTCATGCAAATGCCGGAGTGCATTGGATAGGATGTGCTTGGTGTCGTGCTGATAGTAGTTCTCGAACGTCTGAATCCATCCAGGATCGTTGTGCGAGTGCGGCACCACGAAGACTTTCAGTTTGTGATGGGCGTTGTACTTCAGTGGATCGTACTTAATGTTCCAGCCCTGTTTCCACACGCCTCCATCGATGTCCTTGAAGGACATGCGATCGTATAGCTCCAGCATCTGTACCTCCACATTGGGCACATCCTGGACCACATCTTGGCATTGTCCTGGACTCGGGGACCGGTCCACTTTGTGTGGAGGTCTTATTGGATCGTCACGGTTGGATGTTTTGGCCAGACGCGCCCTAAGATTCCGCATCTCCTCCCCGTGCTCCTGCAAACCATTTTCCAGCTGCTGCAGCTTATTCTCTATGTTCTCATAGTTAGGCTGCTGAAATAGAAAATTTATTATACATTCGAATTAATTTAGCAGCTTTTATTTACCTTTATCTGGGTGGCTGCCGGCGCCGCAAAGTTGAGGATTATGTACAGGCTGAGGAACACCAGCAGGCAGCCAGAGCAAATTACCAAAGCGAAGCGCCGACGTATTCGCAACATTTTCCGGTTAATTAAGCATGGAAACGTCGACGTCAGAGACACAGCAGCCAACTGCAACAATCCAATCGTTTGGAACTTGCGTGGTTTTTTTTAGCATAAACAAATCAGAGCTGGCGATATGTTTGCTTTTCCCGAGAATCGATAGTCTGCCAGTTATCGGATCTGCTAGCTCTGTGAACTTTTAAACGGTAAAAATGACTTGGAAAACCAAAAGATATTAAAGTAATTAAAGAAAATTTTAATAACTATTCATTTTTACGTGTATATTAGTCAATTTAATAAGAGTTATGTTATCTGGCACTATAGCATTTTAACTGTTAACGGAGCTAACAGATACTGCCAAGTGGCAACGCCATCAAACTCTGTTGCTTTTGTTGTGATAAACTAACAGTAATATCACAATCTTTTTGAGATTAACGGACTTAGCAATTTAAGCAGTTGATAAAAGAAAAATACTTAAATGTTTAAAGAATGCTAAACTTTGAACAATTCATTGTGCCCTTTGTTACTGAGCCGCTGTAAGCGAAATCAACTAATTTTGGCGGATGCTGTGTGTTTGTTTTGCTGACAACTATCGATTTTGTCAGACGCAGCATCTTTAACTGAATAAAAAGGCGCGTTGTGCAAAGGATTGTAATTAATTAAGAAAGGGATTTATGATGAAGCGACAGAATGTTCGAACCCTTTCCCTCGTGGTATGCACTTTTACCTATCTTTTAATTGGAGCCGCAGTCTTCGATTCTCTGGAGTCCCCAACGGAGGCCAAAAGATGGGATTTTCTACAGAGTAAGAAGCTTATGGTAATATTATCCAGATTTTATATAAACGAAGTTATATCATCAATTTAAGCCGTCAAAAACAACTTTGTTAGAAAGTACAATGTGACTGACGAGGACTTTCGTGTGATGGAAATCGTCATTATTGAAAATAAGCCCCACAAGGCCGGACCTCAATGGAAATTTGCCGGAGCTTTCTATTTCAGCACGGTTGTGCTGGCTATGATAGGTAACTTAAACAACTCTTAAATACTTCGTATTGAATATTTAATAATCCTATCATAACTAACTCATTTACTTCAGGATATGGACATTCCACACCAGTCACAATTCCGGGTAAAGCATTTTGTATGGGCTATGCTATGGTAAGTGAGCCTACAATCCCAATATCCAGTCTTATTAAGATGTCTCGTAATAGGTGGGCATCCCTCTCGGTCTGGTCATGTTCCAGTCGATCGGAGAACGTCTAAATAAGTTCGCATCAGTGATTATAAGGCGGGCAAAGAGAGCCAGTGGAGCGCGCTGTACGGACGCCACGGAGATGAATCTGATGTTGGCCACCGGAATGCTCTCCTCCATAATAATCACCACGGGAGCTGCAGTATTTTCCCGATACGAGGGATGGAGCTACTTCGATAGCTTCTACTATTGTTTCGTCACCTTGACGACAATTGGCTTCGGCGACTATGTGGCATTGCAGAACGATCAAGCTCTAACTAATAAGCCTGGTTATGTGGCACTGAGCTTGGTCTTCATTCTGTTCGGTTTGGCCGTGGTGGCCGCCAGTATTAATTTGTTGGTGCTCCGCTTCATGACCATGTAAGTCGATTTCTAGTGCAGGAAATATGCAATTTAATGGATCTCGATCCACAGGCAAGCGGAGGATGCCAAGAGAGATGAGCAGGATGCCCAGAACCTGGCCGGAAATGCCCAACCGGTGACCTTTGATGATGAGTCCACGTACAATATGCATGGCAAGCTGCTGGAGAACAACTACACAACGGAGAACGATGAGACCGCCTCTCTGTGTTCCTGTACCTGCATGGGTGGCACAAGGTGCCTGAATCATGAGCAGTTCGTGGATCCGGACTTCCAGCCCACCGACATCATCGAGAGCACCTTGTGCCTGAAGCGCGCCTCCGTCTGATATCCGTACAGCCAGCTGTGGGACTCCTCCTTGTAGGAGCCAGAGCCAATGGATCACCAAATCGTAATTACAATCCTGTAGAGACCCAGCCGCCGCCAAAATTTGGTTGTTAGACGAACCTTCCCTACGTAGATTTTTACACCAGGATGGGTCGATTATATTAGGAGTTTGGAGAGCAAGGTTAAAAGTCTTTAAAATGTGCATTTTACAGAAAGAATAATGGACCCATCCCATTATATACACATGTACCCATTTACAAAGGAGGAAACTCCACAACATCCATGTCAATATCAATCGTATCATCTAGTCAAAAGCCTTGGAATCCTCTATTGGTTCTAAGGCACCGCCAAATCCATCCCATCTCCAATTTTAGCTGTATATTCGACTATCTAAGCACTATTAAAGTTGTTGCTCAAAATCAAAGAACTTAGTTTTCTGAAATTTGAGAATGTGAAAGGTGTCAAAGTCACGAATCGTAGTAGCCCATTTGTGAACGTTCCGAGAAGTATTCCCAACCAGGCCCAGTCCACATCAGTATCAGCTAGCAAGTACACGACTAAAATATAAGCCTGAAAAATTATACGTTAAAATATTCAGTCTTTCGCCGCTTTTTGCCCCACTCAGACTGATTTTGAAGCTCAATTTTTTGTTCTACAATTTTTTCGTTGTGAAAAAGAAACCCAAATTTAACTACAATCGGCTTGCCAGCCATTGATCATTGACAACTTGCCAAAATGCGTGAAATTGTACACATCCAGGCTGGTCAATGCGGAAACCAGATCGGTGGTAAGTTCTGGGAGGTGATCTCGGATGAGCACTGCATAGACGCGACCGGAACGTACTATGGCGACAGCGATCTTCAGCTGGAGCGCATCAACGTGTACTACAATGAGGCAACCGGTGCCAAGTATGTTCCACGTGCCATCCTTGTGGACCTAGAGCCCGGCACCATGGATTCCGTTCGTTCCGGTGCCTTTGGTCAGATCTTCCGACCGGACAACTTTGTCTTTGGCCAGTCGGGGGCAGGTAACAACTGGGCCAAGGGTCATTACACAGAGGGTGCTGAACTGGTGGACTCTGTCTTGGATGTGGTGCGAAAGGAGTCTGAGGGCTGCGATTGCCTTCAGGTAAGTTGGACAACTGGAGCGATTAAGGATCAAGCTATACTCTATACTTTTATCCTACAGGGCTTCCAGCTGACCCACTCGCTGGGTGGCGGAACTGGCTCCGGCATGGGAACCCTGCTGATCTCGAAGATCCGCGAGGAGTACCCCGACCGCATCATGAACACTTTCTCGGTGGTGCCCTCGCCCAAGGTGTCCGATACGGTGGTGGAGCCCTACAATGCCACCCTAAGTGTGCACCAGTTGGTGGAGAACACGGATGAGACGTACTGCATCGACAACGAGGCGTTGTATGACATCTGCTTCCGCACACTGAAGCTGACGACGCCCACCTATGGTGACCTTAACCATCTGGTTTCGGCCACAATGTCTGGCGTTACGACCTGCCTGCGGTTCCCTGGGCAGTTAAACGCCGATCTTCGCAAGCTGGCCGTGAACATGGTACCCTTCCCCCGGCTGCACTTCTTCATGCCCGGTTTCGCTCCGCTGACATCGCGAGGATCGCAACAGTACCGGGCTCTAACCGTACCAGAGTTGACCCAGCAGATGTTCGATGCCAAGAATATGATGGCTGCCTGCGATCCGCGACATGGTCGCTACCTGACCGTCGCGGCCATCTTCCGTGGCCGCATGTCCATGAAGGAGGTGGACGAGCAGATGCTGAACATCCAGAACAAGAACAGCAGCTTCTTCGTTGAGTGGATCCCGAATAATTGCAAGACGGCGGTGTGCGATATTCCACCCAGGGGTCTCAAGATGTCGGCCACCTTCATTGGCAATTCCACTGCCATCCAGGAGCTGTTCAAGCGGGTGTCGGAGCAGTTCACCGCCATGTTCAGGAGGAAGGCCTTCTTGCATTGGTACACCGGCGAGGGAATGGACGAAATGGAGTTCACCGAGGCCGAGAGCAACATGAACGATTTGGTATCGGAGTATCAGCAATACCAGGAGGCGACAGCCGACGAGGAGGGCGAATTCGATGAGGACGAAGAGGGTGGCGGCGATGAATAAGGAGTATCTATCCACCCAAGATCACACTAAACACCCAACACACTAATAACACAATCCACAGCACTGGCCTTCAACTCCCTTCGGTAGTACATATTTCCTAATTGGATTTCTTTTCGATATTATACCAATTCACACATACAAAGAAGTCGACCTTTGTTAAGCTCCTGTTGCAATTGCTGTGTGTTCTAGGTTAACAAATAAAAAAAAGTTGATTTCTCACCCGATAATACAACATAAACATAATACAACATAAACTATTCTGAATAAAGGAATTCGACGCAAAGCTAAAAAATATCGATTGAAAATTTGAATATGGTTGACAATCTTAAAAAAAAGAGTTACATTTGTCATTGCCTGACGCAACTGACAGGTCGGATATGCCAAAAAATATTCCATTCATCGGAAGTCAACGCACCGAGTATGTATTCACCGCCGTCTCCGGTTACCTCACGCAATGGCTACCTGCGTGGCCGCAAGCGCATAACTCCGCATCCCATATCGCAACTGAGTAAGAAACCGATGTCGGAAAACAACCAGAAGACCCCAAATGTGGATCCAGAAGACTCTGGTATCGATCTAGAAAGCTCCAAATACTCAACTGAGGCGGACACGTCGACGGAATTGGAATCGCAGGGCACTAGCACGGATAGTGGCCTGGAAACTAGCCAGGACATCGGCGATGAATCGCGCTATTCCCTTCCGAAGATGGCCAAGGATCCTTTCTAGTGGTTTATTCAACTGAATGGTGTACATAGGTGTGAAGGAACAGCAGCAGCAGTGGCATCGGGAAATACTTAAGCACGAGCGAAACATTAATACTAGGGAACATTGCGGGCATTGAGATACTCGTTAACGAATTGAAATAAAGAGACATCCATATTTGTTGTCTAGACATCGTCAAAAAGTCCTCGGGGTGGCGGGCCAACAATTCGACCATCAGCCTCCGTCTCGTAGTCCGGGTCTCGGAATCCCACCTGCACCTGGGTGCTCACACCGAATCGGTCATTGATCTCCTCCGACAGGGAGCGTGGTACGCCCAGTGCGGAGGAAGAAGCAACCGCCGCATAGTCAAAGCTGCTGTCACCATCGCGAAGCAGGCCGTCGGCGGGCGTGCGACTACTGGCCAGCCCACCGGGTCCTCCACTCCGATATTTGCTTAAGTAATCGCTGCCCAGAACCTGATCGGTTCGGTTAAAGTCACGCCTCCTGGCCATCGCCTCCTCGGCCCGCTGGCGGCGGCGCTTTTCCCGCGCTATCAGATCCTTTCCCTCCTGCACCAGCTCGGTAGCAATCGTTTCATTCTGCAGGAACTGTTGGAAGCCGAGGGCATTCAGGGCCCGACTGCCGAGGCTAAACCATGTGGCCAGACAGAATGCCAGCATACACATAGGAAAGTAGATATTGAAGCCGTTCGAGATGATCCCAATAACGTCCATGTGGCCCATGATCTGCGTGTAGACCGTCTCCATAATACGCTGAGGAATAGATTATAAGGTAATGCATTTCAGTGTTTGCAAACATGTCTACTACTCACATTGGGAATGATGTGTGTGTCCATATGGATGAGACCCAGGAAATTGAGACACATGGGTGGTGTCAAACGGCAAAGCAACATGCCGCTGAAGATCAGACTGTGCTCGTTGGTCTGGTGATGCGGCGCCAGATAGTACAGATTGAGGAAGCGTATCCTCAAGATCGTGGAGTAAGTGCAGTAGAAGAAGTAACAGAGAACAACCATAGAGAGGACTTCAATAGTAAAGAAGTCGTAACTCTCCTTGGCCACGTAAATCACGTTGGCGAAAATGGAAAGCACAGGGTGGCGACTGAAGAAGGTTAGCTCGCTCCACACCACCATGGCCGACATGGTGGCGGTCAGAACGCACATGGTCTTCAGGAACGGAGTCTTCAGCAGGCACTCCCAGTACCACTGCAGAGTGGCGCTGTAACAGATCCTCTCCAGCTGCGTGCGCTGGCGCGGAAACTCCGATTTGAAGCGCCGGTCCGAAGAGTGAATATTCTTGGCCACATCCTCTAGATGCAGCACTGTCTGCACCTGCACGCTCCATAGTGCTTCAGTGCGCTGCAATGTTTGCAGGGATTTGATTACTTGCTTATGAATGCGAACCAGCGCCTTTTCCGAAGGCAAGATAGTTGAGCTCGTAGCACCCATGCCGCTGCCTCCAGTGCGCGCAAAGTTTCGGCTCGCACGCTCTTGCAGCTCAATGGGAACTTTGCGCAGAATGGTCTCCAGGCAGGGGCGGAGCTCGTGATTGTTGGGTATGACCCGGCTTAGGCCTTGCAGGGACTCCAGGATGTCATCCACATGCTCCTCGGCCTCGGCCTTCTCAGTGCTCAGTTTGGCTGCCTTAAAATAGGCATATTGCAGTGCGAAACCCGGCTTGGCGTTGTTCCACAGTGATCGAGGTACCTCCACCAGAGCGTATCCCAGCAACAGGATGAGCAGGAACAATCCCCATGTGTTCGAAGCGGACGAGGCAATTGCCTTTAGCTTTTGCCAGTCCAGAGACTCTCCTTTGACGGCTATATAGATGAGTAATACGCCGCAGATGAACAGGTAGGAACCGTAGTAGATGGCATTCTCTATCAGTGCCGATTTCAGTTTTCCCTTGACGGTGAAGTCGCCCGCCTTGAGGTACGACTGCATCAGCGGCATGATCAACCAGGTGAGGAACTGCGAGCTCCAGTAAATAATGCGCCAAAGGTTGGGAAACACGGAGGCGGGTACCATGCCCCACGGCTCCTGGCACTGAGGCGGCGGAGCCACAGTGGCGGTCGACGTGTTGGTCACATTTGGGGCTGGCGTGGGTCGGTGCTCCTCCACGCACTGGCGATAAAGGGTCTGGAATGGGAATTATACATTTGTATTGTTTATTTGTATAAACTCTTATCAAATGAGTTGATAACCAAATAGGAATAGAGTATATCCAAAACCACAAAAACGGACAATTCGTATTTCTATGATCGAATCGGGTTGTTTTCTGTCTAGCCCTAGGTGTGATTCATTTACAGATAAAAAATTCCAGACCAAGACAATGTATGTTTACAATTTGATGGGTGTCTGTGAAGCTTTAGATAAAGAATTAATTAATTCCTGTTCTGAATTTGGAAACAATAGAATGGGCTTTGATTAAAAATTGCTACAGTTTCGCAAGTCTAGCGAACAACAATACAATGAAATGCAACAAACTGTGTTTCTATTGAAATGAGAATATGAGGGGCCCTTTTTTGTGATTGAAACGTGTTTTGAGATATTTACAATTTCTGCGCTTACCCAAAACACACATCAAAATCGGATGATAATCATCCTAGTGTTATATACATTCATGGAAGATTGAAGGATATACAAAACCACAACATATGGCAGAAAGGACAAAAGCATTTGCACGCATTAAGGTAAGACCAATATTCGCCTTTACAAAATCATATTAATGCGACTCAATTTTTAGTTGTTTCAGTGTTTCTGTTGATCGCTATTTTGGCTATATTCGATTGCAAATGGTTTTATAGCTCCACATCACAACTCACCGATGTCACGTCCAGCGGAATGGTGAATACAATCAGAAAGGAGAAGCACCAGGCGGTCAGCACGGATAGGGTGACCAGGATGTGCTGACGTGGTATGTTTCCGTAGCGGTACAGTGAGATGCTGGCCAGGAATAGGGCGGCCACGATGCCGAAGCTCAATAGGTAGGCCATGCTGACTAGTGCAAATCCTAATCCTAATCCAGGTGCCGATCTACTCAGTCCTTATGCTTTTCAGTGATTCTCTGTGTGTGTGTTTGTGTTGCGTGCGTGTGTGTGTGTGCTTATGACCACTGTGTTCTTGAGATTGAGGAGGACTGGTTCATAGCGAGCCTGTGGGCTCTGTGGACTTCTGCTGGCGCTTCTTCTGCAATTGGCGAGCGGTGTCCCGATGCATTTCCTCCAGGCGTTCCAGCGCCTGCGTCTTCAGCGGCATCAGGTGTGGCCGGCAGAAAAGTAGCTCCGTTTTGTGCTCGAAAAACAATTTTCCGGTTGTGGGTTCAATCAGATCGATTTTCTGCAGCACCTCGGCCTCCACTGAGGACATCCTTTGGCGCTCCGCGGGCGGGCACGGGGCGTAGCCGGCGAATGGTAGGAGTTGGCGTTATGGTATCTTCGCTACGCCGGCACCAGTTCACCTTTCTTTCGTTGTGTTTATTTGTTTTTCTTCTCGGTCAATCAAATCAATCGACTTTATCAAAAAGTGTGAACGCGTGCGTGGCTGGGCGAAAAAGCGCTGTTAAATTGAGTGTAGCGTGGATTTTCATGTTGGCGTACTCTGGTTACACTGGGCGTTGGTGCTCTGTTAAAATCGTGCGTGGCTGGGCGAAAAAGCGCTGTTAAATTGAGTGTAGCGTGGATTTTCATGTTGGCGTACTCTGGTTACACTGGGCGTTGGTGCTCTGTTAAAAACGTATTAATTTTTACCACTTTTGTCGGAAGGGGAGCATTTCAGAATCAAATATATTTCCACTAAATAAATTTTAGGTTTAACAATTTACTAAGCTGTTAAGATTCTAATATCGTAGCTAGTTACAAGTATTTAGATCTTTACCAACACTGCAAATAACAAACTCCATTACTGCGAGTTGGCAGCCCTTAGCCATTGTTTTTGTTTTTCTGGCACAGCCAGAAAATTTATTTAATTAGGAAAATTTAGTTTTGCCTGGCCAAGATAGCCAAGAAATGGAAGCGACTGAAAGCGCGTCGCCAGGAACGGACAAATCCCCGGCTTGTCGCACCAGTGGCGATGGCATGGAGCAGCCGGAACACAGTGGAGCGGCCAAAACAGAGAGTGAAGTACCAGCCAGTGCTGATGTGGACACCAAGGTGAAGAGGCCCCAATTGTCGCGGAAGGACAGCTCCGTTGTCCAGGAGGCCGTCATGGACAGAAAGTCTTCAACTAGCAGCGGTCACGCTTCCAATCTGCCCCTTCCCGGCTTGCATACGCTTTACAGACGCCCCGAGATCGTTACCCGGAGTTTGGCACCCGTTGTGCCCAAGGGGGAACTGGTCCAGATGCGGCCAAGACTGGTCACCAGTGCGGAATCGCTGCCCGAACATAAGAAAACCAAGGCTCCCAAGTTTGTGCCCTTCGAACCTTATCCGGGTGCCGTTAATCCCATGATCTCTGAGCCAACGAATAAACAAAAAATTCATCGGGACAAGAACAACCTAGACATCGCAGTGCTGGTGGATCAGGTGTCCACGCTGCGCACCCAGGAACTGGAGACTGAGCCGACGGATATTAAGGATGCAGATACAGTCAGCAGCCAGGAGCTAAACTCCCTTAAGGACGAGCTGGCCAAGATGCGCGAGGAACGCAATTACTTTCAAGCCCAGTATAAGTTCCAAACGCAGGTAAACAGCGAGCTAAAGAGCCTGCTCGTGGCCTCCGTGGGCGAGGATCTGCAGACACGGGTTAATCTCCTCACGGAGGACAAACTACAACTGGCTAGGGCACTACTGGACACTGCCAACAATTTGACCACTCACACCGAGCAGATTGAGTTCCTGGCCGGCCAGTGTGAGGTCTGGCGATCCAAGTTCCTTGCCAGCAGTGTTATGGTCGAGGAGTTAGCCCGCTGGAAAGCCGATCTCACCCAAAAGAATCAGCTATTGAATGAATCAACAAAGCAACTGCTGCATGCCACCCACCAGATCCGCGAAATTCAACTGGATATGCTAAAGCAACTGAAGTTCCTGGCCAAGATTCGTTTCCTCAACCTGCCCGCCACCGATGTCATCACCCTTAGTGCCGAAAACCTGAACATCCTACAGCGCATGGTCCTGCACACTGGCGTCGGCATTCCCGAGGAGACACTTAAGCTGTCCAGCGCGAGCACAAGTCCACTTTGCGAGGCGGAAAAGTACGCAGTTAGGGTCAGTATATCACTAGTTAAAGTGATTTAATGGAAATTTGAACACCCAGTTAATGGTAAGCCTTATTTAACTTCCAGGCCTTGGAATTCATTAGTCAGCCCTTGATGGCCACCGATGAAGCCATACGAGCTCTTTTCGACCAGGCCCAGCGGCCACACTACGTGCAATCAGCCGCATCTGAGGTAGCTACTAGCGATAATCAACTAGATAAAGCATAAAAGATTGTCGTCAGAAATCAACGTTACATGTGTGTAGGTCTATTAAATTTTATATACAAACAAATAACATATGTAAATGCAAAGCTTTAAAGGGTTAAAACACAACATTCTTGACTCTTTTAAGAGTGAATTTGACCTTGTCTAGCCAGCTTTGTTAAAGCCCTCTATTTGGACTTATTTTCGGTGGCATACAGATCTAGACGTCGCTGTCCAAAGATGGGAATCTGCTGACGCACCTGCTCCACCTCGGAAAAATCTATATCGGTCACCACTGTTTCCTCGCCTTCACTGGCACTCTGCTGCACCTTCGCCCAGGGATTCACCACCATGGAGTGGCCATAGGCCACATACTCGGCGGTTGTGTCACGAGCGGGCGATGTAGTGACCACAAAGAGTTGGTTATCGTTGGCACGGGATCGCTGTAGTAGCTCCCAGTGAAGTGGACCAGTGGTCATGTTGAACGCAGCCGGATAGATGATCATCTCGCAGCCTGCGTTGCGGTAGAGCCTGGCCATCTCCTCGAATCGGATGTCGTAGCAGATGCCGATGCCAATCTTATGTCCATCAATGTCTATGATAGTGAGATCATTGCCTGCGGACAGCGTTTCCGACTCCTTGAACCGAATGCCGCCCTTGACATCAATATCGAAGAGATGCAGCTTGCGGTGCTTGGCCACTAGGTCACCAGTGGGTGACCAAACAGTGCAGGTGTTGTAGATGGCATCGTTTTCGCCCAGTTCCGGTATCGTTCCGCCAACAATATACACCTGGTGCTTCCTGGCCAGATTGGAGAGGTGCTGCGAGGTGTAGCCATCGGGAATGGTCTCGGAGTACTCCCGAAAGTACTTGGTGCCGTAGGGGGCATTGAAGCACTCGGGCAGAGTGATCAATCGAGGCCTGTGTTCCTTGACCGCAGCGTCGATTTTGATGGCGGCGTTTTGGACATTGGCCACCTTGTCTTTGGAACCCTTTAGTTGCAGTAGCGCCAAACGCATGACTATTAAATCAGATACATTTAAGTGGAACTACTTTGCATTTCGAGACAAACTTACTGCTGCTAGCTTTGCTCATATTGCTGCAATTAAATGTTATCTTTTTGCGGTTTGGTAACAGATTCCACCGCAAACAAAACAACAGGTAATTACAGGGGCGTAGTAACAGGGATCAAAATTTATAAATGTTTTTTGAACAACCCTTTCTTGCAGCGTGCATTTTCATGTTAACGAGCTCTGGTCACACTTGGCTTAAGTGCCCTGTTGGAAATTTATTCATTTTTAACCACTTTTGTGAAAGGGGGTGCATTTCAAAAGAATAATTCATTTCTTTTTAATAAATCTTAGATTTAACAATTTACTAAGCTGTTAAGATTCTAATATCGTAGCTAGTTACAATTATTTAGATATTTACCAGCACTGCAATAACAAACTCTTTTACAGCCAGTTGGCAGCCCTCGGCCATTGTTTTGGTTTTGTTGGCACAGCCAAAAAAATTCTAAAATTGAGAAAATCTAGTTTTACCTGCACAATATTGCCATGAAATGGAAGCAACTGAAAGAGTGGTACCGGGAACACACAAATCCCCGGCTTGTCGCACCAGTGGTGATGGCATGGCGCAGCCGGAAAACAGTGGAGCGGCCAAAACAGAGAGTGAAGTACCAGCCAGTGCTGATGTGGACACCAAGGTGAAGAGAAGGCCGTTGCTCAAGAGGCCGTCATGGACAGGAAGGCTTCAACTAGCAGCGGCCACGCCTCTAATCTGTCCCATGACCTCTGCGACAACGAATAAACACAAAATTCATCGGGACAAGAACAACCTGGACATCGCAGTGCTGGTGGATCAGGTGTCCACGCTGCGCACCCAGGAACTGGAGACTGAGCCGACGGATATTAAGGTTGCAGATACAATCAGCACCCAGGAGCTAACTCCCTTAAGGAAGAGCTGGCCAAAATGAACGAGCAACGCAAGGCCCAGTAGAAGTTTTAAGCGCAGGTGAACAGTGAGCTGAAGAGCCTGCTGGTGGTTCCCAAAAGGATTTGGAACTCAATAGTCAGCCCTTGACCAGGCCCAGAATCCACACTACGTGCAATCAGCTGCATCTGAGGTAGCTCCCAGCGATAATCAACTAGATAAAGTTTGTCGTCAGATATAAATGTTACAGGTGTGTCTATTAAATTTTATATAAAAACAAATAACATAAATGCAAAGTTTAAAGGGTTAAAACAAAACATTATTGACTCTTTTAAGAGTGAATTTGACCTTGTCTAGCCAGCTTTGTTAAAGCCCTCTATTTGGACTTATTTTCGGTGGCATACAGATCTAGACGTCGCTGTCCAAAGATGGGAATCTGCTGACGCACCTGCTCCACCTCGGAAAAATCTATATCGGCCACCACTGTTTCCTCGCCTTCACTGGCACTCTGCTGCACCTTCGCCCAGGGATTCACCACCATGGAATGACCATAGGACACATAATCGGCATTTGTGTCACGGGCTAGCGATGTAGTGACCACAAAGAGTTGATTGTCGTTAGCACGGGATCGCTGCACCAACTCCCAGTGGAGTGGACCCGTAGTCATGCTGAATACAGCCGGATAGATGATCATCTCGCAGCCTGCGTTGCGGTAGAGCCTGGCCATCTCCTCGAATCGGATGTCGTAGCAAATGCCGATGCCAATCTTGTGTCCATCAATGTCGATGATAGTGAAATCATTGCCTGCGGACAGTATTTTCGACTCCTTGAACCGAATGCCGCCCTTGATATCAACATCGAAGAGATGCAGCTTGCGGTGCTTGGCCACTAGGTCTCCAGTGGGTGACCAAACAGTGCAGGTGTTGTAGATGGCATCGTTTTCGCCCAGTTCCGGTATCGTTCCGCCAACAATATACACCTGGTGCTTCCTTGCCAGATTGGAGAGATGCTGCGAGGTGTAGCCATCGGGAATGGTCTCGGAATAGCTCCGGAAGGGAGCGTTGAACCACTCCGGGAGAACGATCAATCGAGGGCTGTGTTCCTTGACCGCAGCGACGATTTTGCTGGCGGCATTTTGGACATTGGCCACCTTGTCATTGTAATGCATTAGTTGCAGTAGCGCTAAACGCATGACTATTAAATCAGAAATATTTATGTAGTTTAAGTTTTGAATTTTGAGTAAATCTTACTGTTGCTAGATTTGGTCATATTGCTGGCATTAAATGTTATCTTTTTGCGGTTTGATAACAGATTATACTAAATTTTTATAAAGTTACACGTTTTATGAACAACACAGGTATTTAATTAAAAACAAATTTAGTTAATTACTATTTTATATTTGAAGATATACGGTTAAGCCAAAGACACTAGAATAATAAGATGCGTAACGGCCACTTTTTTGGTGGCGGAAATAATTGCTTTCTCCCCGCTCGCGTAAAATTGATAGCTTAAAAACGTAAAAATAGAATTCACCTGCTTGTGTGAAAGAAAACAGTGAGCAAAAGAGTGAGTCGAGGTTGGCGGAGTTCAGTCGAAATGGCAGCGGTTTCGGGGTTGGTGAAGAGTAAACTTACAGACTCCGAGATAAAGTTTATTCGAAACTAACGTTGCGATTCAGACCAGAGCAACGAGATCTTCGCCTGCTGCACTACGGATACGGACTACAACCGGACGATTGATGAAATCCCTCTAGTTCTAGTTCGCCTTCCGATCGGTCCACCACCAGATAGTTTCGGGCAATGAAAATCTGCTCACGGAATTCTTAGAGTATCGTATGCCACAGATGGACCGATCGGAAAGCGAACTAGAACCTTCGAGAGGGATTTCGTCAGGCGTCCTGTTGTAGTCCGTATCCGTAGTGCAGCAGGCGAAGATCTCGTTGCTGTGGTCTGATTCGCAACGTTAGTTTCGAATAAACTTTATCTCGGAGTCTGTAGGTTTACTCTTCACCAACACCGAATTCAGCGATAAGCACAAGGAAATGGGAGCACACCGTCCTTCTGTCTGGTTGGGATTCCAACAAGTCTTGTCTGTCTGTAAGCAACCACAAATATAAAAAGCAATTTCAGTATTATTTGGGTGTTTATTCCTCTTTACAAAAAACACAATGTTCGGAGGAATTTTCACTTTGTGCACTTACACCGTGAAATGACCTGGTTATCGTTAGTCAAAATACACAGCAAGACCGCTGCGATTTCGACTAAACTCCGCAAACCTCGACTTCGATCTGATCGATAAGTACGAAAAATTTGGCTGTCTCTCGATTTTGAATCGTAAAGATTTGAAATTCCGTGCGATTGCTTGCTGTTATCATGGCAATAAGTTAAAGATGAGAGGTTAAGCGATTGCTCGGACCATAGATTTCCTATTGAAAGAATAGACTGTTAGAAACCGAAGTAAAGCAAAAGAGAGTGCTATAGAAAATGAAGTGCTATAAAATGAAAGAAAAATTGGACATTTAAATAAAGTGTGGGCGTGACAGTTTCTGGGCGTGGCAACAATTGGAAACAAACTTGGGTTGCGTCTAAGTCTCTAGAAGCTGCGTGCCTAATCTCAACATTCTAGCTTTTGTAATTCCTGAGATACAGACGAACATAGCCAGTTCGACTCAGCTACTGATCCTGATCAAGAATAAATATCCTTCTGCCTGTTACATACTTTTCAACGAACCTAGTATACCCTTTTTCCAAAGGCACTAGAATAATAAGATGCGTAAGATGAGCCAGAGAGAGAGAGAGAGAGCGCTCTAGAGCCAGCAGCTCTTGTACGCATACAGCGACAGCCGATCACTGTATGTGTGCACACGTATGCTCATATATTGTAAATTTGACAAATTCCTGCCCTTCACTTCAGAAGTTTATGGACTTTCAATCTATATTATTTGTACTCGATTGCCTCCAAGTGAATAAATGTACATATTATAATACCTAATTATTTCATGAATTACTTTATACTAAAAAATATGTCGTTAGAGTATTCAGCTCGCGACGTGGAAAAGATATTTGAAGTTAGTGATTCTGAGGTAAACAGGTTGCATATGAAGTTTTTAACCATTTAGTATATTTATTAGAACACATTACTAGTATACAATTAAAAAAATATGCTTACTTATGTATGTAAATGCTCCATTTTCAGTATTTGACATTTTTAAAAACCGGGTGGGTGGGTAGAAAAGCGCGCCAAATTTATTGTTCCTTCCTTAGTTGCTCTTAATCCGTTTGCGTAAAGCTGACAAATACTTAGAGCTCATCGTTTGGTACAATTTCTTCATATTTTAATAATATATCCGCATTTATATTCAATTAAAGAAGATATGTAAAGTCCATATGTATATAAACGGTAGCTAATTATAGCGGCGATTTTAACTAACGAATTTTAAAAGAACTTCTTAAAAAAATAATAGTCACGGCATCAATTTTGAAATAATATTTTATTATATCATATTACAACGAAATTGACCAAAACAATAATCGATCAGTCTGGCAAGGTGAACAGTGCTTGAAAGTGCCGTAAGGCGAGCAGCGCAGCCAAGTTTCCGTCGTGCGCGAACAGGGTTGCCACCTTTCTTTCTAGTTTCGTCTCTTTGAGGTATGCACGTGTTCAATTTACAATTTCACAGAAATTCGCCGCAATGTGTGAAAAAACCGTGAAAATATACCACCAAATGCAGCTCAATCTGCGCCCATCCCAGTGTAGCATCAAACTAATAATGTTTTCCACTGCTTTTGCATATGTAACCCACCAATCGCCACGACCAGCAGCAACAACAGCAAAATGGTCCAACGTCTGACGCTCCGGAGACGCCTGTCCTACAACACACGCTCCAACAAGCGGCGCATGTAACTATCCAACTGCAATATACCCCATCGATATGAAATATGACAATATAACGCACCTTTGCCCATTTACAGTGTTCGCACGCCCGGTGGACGTCTGGTTTACCAGTATGTGAAGAAGAACCCCACCGTGCCCCGTTGCGGCCAGTGCAAGGAGAAGTTGAAGGGTATCACCCCATCCCGCCCCAGCGAGCGCCCCCGGATGTCCAAGCGCTTGAAGACCGTGTCCAGGACCTACGGTGGAGTGCTGTGCCACAGCTGCCTGCGCGAGCGCATCGTGCGCGCCTTCCTCATCGAGGAGCAGAAGATCGTTAAGGCCCTGAAGAGCCAGCGCGAGGCGCTCGTCAAGCCGGTGAAGGCCCCCAAGGCCAAGCCCGAGCCCAAGAAGAAGCCCGCTGCTGGTGCCAAGGGTACCAAGGCCGGTGCCGGCAAGGTCACCAAGGGTGGTGCTGGCGCCAAGGGAGCCGCTGGCAAGAAGCCCGGCCAGAAGCCAGCTGCCGGCAAGCCCAGGAAGTGAACAGCCAACTAGCTACGAGTTCGGTGTACTGCTAAATAACTTTTAAAATAAATTGTTTTTTCCAACTGGACTCATTGCTTGTATTTTTAGTTCAACAATTCATTCGGATTGGCCCTTTGCTTATTGGTTATTCTTGTTTTCCAATCAGACATTTTCATTTAAATTTGTATAGCTTCTACAAGGCAATTTCCAAAATGAAAATCAAATATATTTAAGATAACAAAGTTATGAATATTCCGGTTTATATGACAAGTGAGTTTCAGTATATTGACCACAAATAACGGTAATTTTTATAAGTTGATAATTATAACACAAAACGGTGCATTGTTCATTGCTTGCAGGGATCACTGTATTTTAATTTATGGCTGTGTGGCAACTCTGTAGAAAACAGCTGCTCGCCAGAAACAGTACGAATTTTCTTGAAAATCACGTAAGTCGTTGGTTGTTTGTGTTTCAAAAATATACAATTGTAAATGTGTGTTTAGAATGGCGGGAACCAAGGTGCTGCGCTCCCTGCTGCACGAATTGCGCCAGGCGTCGCCAAATGGATGCATTAAGGACTCGCTAGCCGCGCGTTACATTCTGGCGCAATACAAGAAGTTCGCCACCACGGAGCAACAATTCTGCAAGGCTCGCAACGAGGCGACTTTCCTGGGCCAAACCTACCTAACCTACCTGGCCAGCCAGCGGCAGTACGTGGAGCTCTACAAGGAATACCATGGGAGGGGCGAGAGATCCGTAAGGGATACCGCCGATTTGGTGGGCTTCAAGCTGCCCTCGGATCCCAAGTGATCTAGTTATAAAGAAAGGTAGTTACTAGCGTAGTGCGATTAAAGCGTCCAATGTTGCAAATTCCGTGCTCTTTTACTCTCTCTCCGTGCTCTTTTACTCTCTCTCCGTGCTCTTTACTGTATCATCTGCATAAGCATGGTTATAACGCGATAGGAAACGCTCATCAGCTGCAGTTGAATCCGAAATCCAAATAATATCATAAACAATAAGTAGAGTTAGCATTTTACCTGTTTAAAGGTGTCCAGCGAAATGGACAGGTAACCCATGGCATTCAGTTCTACGGGCTGCTGTGCCCTGATAATGATGATGAGCAGGTACCTCTTGTAGGCTATAGAAGCATCGTGGAAATCATGATTGTACACGGCGTGGGCCACCTCGCTGCTCTGGAAAGAACATCGGTTAGCGGGCAAACCTAGGACTTCAGCAATAACCAACCAAATCCAGAACTTGCTGACCGTAATAGCACACCAGGTAGACCTGCGTCACCGAAGTCCCGATGAAGATCACATAGGTGAAGCCCTCCAAAGTGGCTCCCTGAATCAGAGTGTACACCGCCACCGTGCAGATAACCGCTGCGGTGGTCAACAGGCTCAAAAGCAGCGATCCCCCAAAGATGCCATTCAGATCGTTTTGCAAACTGTTCAAAGTGCTCATCGTAAAATTCAACCATCTCTGAACACTTTGGCTGTAAATCACGTGCACAATTACCTGGCCAGGTGAACTTGCTTGTCCACAATTTTCGCAAGGAATTTCCTGTCTTCCTGGTCGTGCTTCACACTGGGCTTGTGATCCTCCAGTGAACGTATAATACCTCTAAAGTGAAGATTGATCTGCACCTGAAAGTACAGCATCCAGATATCCGCGCCGATGTTCGAAATGACCATCTGTGTGCTGTGCAGCCATTCCAGAGCATAGATGCCAATGTACATCCAAACCGGATCCTTCGTAGGATCATACAAAAAGTATGGATAGCAGTGCATGTAGGTGAAAACGTTTTGTGTGCAGTAAGCCATAATGGACGTAATAATCGGTCCAATGACAACCATTATCGACGACCCAATGTAAATTATAACCAAATACACAAATGACTTTGTCCAGTAGTGATCATTCACCCGATGATAGATCCTGTCCAGCGTGGTTTTCGGATATAGCTCGGCCAGTTTTGAGTTCAGCCTCTGGATGGCATTGCCTTGCAAAACGGTGGCGAACTTGGTATCCGAATTGATGATATAGGTAACCAAAGTGGCGTAGCGCATGATCAGCGACACATTGTCAATGGTCTTCGCCTCCACCATGCGAAATATCATAACTCCCACACAGACCGCATGGCTGGCAAGGCAGAGGAGGCGATATATTCGATATAGTATCCTGCGGTACCTGGTCTTTGGTACGTCCAGCATGTCGTAGCCCATGATCCAAAACACCGTCGTGGGTAATCGAGCGAAATCCTCGTAGTTGTACTGCACTGGTTCCATTGCGAAGGTGTTATGTGGCTAGTCGTGCTCGGGAAGGCGGTTATATAGGCTCACTCGTCCTGTGGGAGTGGTTTGCGGTTTGGTAATGGGTTTCCTCATGGTTTCCACTAATAGAAGGGAAAACGTGAGTGCTGACAATTAGGCAAGGTGTTGAACGCTTTAATAATTTAAATTTGCTCTTTGAATTTACGAACCGCTTTAAATTATTCGCAGGGTAATGATTCCCTTTTACTAAAAGCAATTTTTGGAAAATACTACTATGCTTAAGAAGCTTTGTGTTTTTTATTTTTCTTACGTATGTGGATGACAAAGGGCAGACAATAAGAAGAACACTCGAATTAAAGTGAACATTAATTAAGATCAATTGAGAGATGCGCAGAATCAAAGTTGCAATTACCACGGCCAATCGGGTTATAACTTTTTTATGATCTTGGGCTGATATACTCTTATAAGGGCTTCATAAGTCAAATATATATTCAGTTCTTCAAGGTCTGCGAGTTAGGGAATTCCGTGTGGTTTCACACCTTTGCTGACTTAAGCGTCTCTCGTTTAAACTTTAATGTGAAAATGGCATTAATAGAACCCACCGTTTAAGGCAGCAAGTTTTCCAAGATTTCCCAACTCTCCTAGTTTTAATAGTTTTATCAAGAGGGTCCCAAATTTAATTAGCTCTCGCTTACTAAGACTTGGGCAGCCAGTTGGTGTACCCATTCCCGTCCTCGTCCCCGTCCACTTGCCCATAAAAATATGTACGCATAATAATGCCGTTTGACTGGGGAGAAGTAACCGCTTTGGTCCGAGCTTGCACTTAATAATTTCCATAAATGAGCTGCTCAGTTTTCTTGGGCGCGTTTACCGTTCCATTGTTGCTGCACTTGGCTTTATTGTTTGCTGTTTTTGTTGTTGAAATTCTTGCACACAACAACAAATTGGCATGGGAGTCGTCCATTATATAGCTCCTATCCGACTGCTGACCGGAATGCTAAGCAGCCGGGCTGCAGCAGAGGAGGTGTCTTTGCTTTTGACATTGGAGCAACTATCCAACTGAAAGGTGTTACCTCTGGTAGGCAAATAGTTGGCTTGAAAGTGAGCAGGGCTGTTCATAAAGTGTATCTTACATGACCAACTGATGCTGTTCCCCATAGAGATTTATGGAACAAGCATCCCAAGATACAAGTGTATCTGTTAGATACAAGATGCTCAGAGCTCTGTAACTCTTAGCTACAAGGGGTCCATTGCTCCATGTATCTTAATGGTTTTGTTTTGATTTGGTTGCTTCATTCCAGCCCATCAAGCATGCGTTTATTGCTGTCACAGTATTGCACAATTTGCAGCTCGGTCAACTATTATTGTTCGTCGAGTTCCCCCCACTGCCGAATAATTCCGGCCTAGCCAGCTATATAAGCCGAACGTAGATATATAGCTACATACATATATCTGTGAGTTCAGACCCATGTTGAACTTCGCTCATCAATTTTACTGCCTTACACTGCACAAGTAATTTATTCATTAGTTTCAATTGGCCGCCAACTGTTGCCACCCATTTTCTTCTGCTCCTCAAACCGAACAGCTGAAACTAAATGCCCCATATTATTTGCGCCAAGAATTGCACTTGCAAACGCAACTCGAACATTAATGGGACATCCGCAGAGATTTATGTGAGGCAACTATGCGTCACATTAGACCCAGTCTGCTCGAATTAGAATCAGATATTTAGGCCGCCACTCTTCTTATAGCCGTGCCCATTATTGGCGCGGACTGAAGGAACTGCTTTAAAGACACTACAAGCGAATAAAGGAATTAAATCCTGGCCAGTCATCAGGACACACCGGAAGGTGCCTGGTGTCGCTATCGCCGTCTCACTAAATACTTTATGAGTCCGAGGCGCCTTTGTAAATCTTTCTGCATTTTTATACCCGTTACTCGTAGAGTAAAAGGTATATTAGATTCGTTGAAAAGTATGTAACAGGTAGAAGGAAGCGTTTCCGACCATATATTCTTGATCAGGATCAATAACCGAGTCGAACTGGCCAAATCCGTCTGTCCGTCCGTCTGTCGGAATTCTTCTGATGATGTTCAAAAAAATTAAAAAATGCTCCAAGGCTGAAGCTCTAAGCTCCATAACTAAACTTATCTTAATCGGATTTTGAAGTGGCATACCTCTAAATGTTTCTGAAGCAATTCTCTAAAAATCTGCATTCAAATTTGGAAATTTATTTTTTTTGAATTTTTTTGTTATTTTTTCTGATGTTATGATGTTGTAGAAATTCACAAATGTCCAAAGACTGAAGTTCTTAGGTCCATAACTCAACTTATATTTATCGGATTTTGAAGTGGCATATTTCTAAATGTTTCTGGATCAATTCTATACAAATTTGCATTCAAATTTGAAAATTTATTTTTTTTGAATTTTTTTGTTATTTTTTCTGATGTTATGATGTAGAAATTCAAAAATGTCCAAAGACTGAAGTTCTAAAGTCCATAACTCAACTTATCTTTATTGGATTTTGAAGTGCCATACCTCTAAATGTTTCTGAAGCAATTCCCTAAACATCAGCAATTAAATTTAAAAAAATAATTTTTTTAAATTTTTTTCTACCGATTTTCCAGAAAATGTTGAAATTTCTCGTTACACTAACGGGTATCTGATAGTCGGGGAACTGGACTATAGCATTCTATCTTGTTTTTTCTGCCGTCTGGCTCCAACCAAAATAAACACAGCAATCCGGTACCCGGGATACGGATCCGGTGCATAGACAACGGCAAACACCCTAAAACCCAGAAGAAAACACACACACACACACACATCACACACAATGTAGGAAGGAACAACGGGGAGATGAATGACTGGCTGGCTGGCCGGTGGGACAAAAAGAGCAAGCAAGGGCATCTCTGAAATGGGCAACAGGCTGGCCAAGAGTCGTCTGGCTGGGTGCAAAATAGCAAAATGGGCAAGAGAGGTGGCGAAGGTGGCCAAATCAATGGCCAGGGGTTTTGTCCTCCAGCATGGGAGCATTAATCGGCATAAAGTACAATATCTCACACCCTTTCAAGTGCCGATGCGATTTCAATATCCATTATTCAGCCGCAGGTGGGGGTGCTGGTGGATTATTGAGTGGATTGATTCACACAGAAAAAATGTAAATTATAAATTTAATTAAAATCTGCAGATAAATTTACATCCATATATTATTGGGGTGAACATTTATTTAGATTCTTCTTTAAATTTTCAAAAATGTATAAGTATCTAAATATATGTAAAGTATTACCAAGTAAAGTATTACCTTCTTATACAACTCAGGATATTTTTGTATAAGTTATATATACATACATATATTTCTACAATCTTATAAAATTGTTATACCTTACTTTCAGCGCTTTAAGACAAGTCTGCTGGCAGTGTAGGACTTTGGCAAACACTGTTTGCATTATGCGCAGAACAGGACCCATCTCTGACCACAAGGACCACAAGGACAACAAAGAGCAGGAGCAGTTGAAGCGGCAGGAGCGGCAGAGTTGCTGCGCTTTTCACTTTCCCATTTATTAATGAATTTATTGGCCCGCCTGCGTTTGATGCGCAAATGCATTTTCGCATTTATCCCGACTCTGACATTCGATGAAAGCGGGGGGTAAATTAAATGGAGATACCGATGGGTTCCAGCTGCGGGGGTGACTGCCCCAGGACGAACAAAGGGTAGGTGCACGCATAACATTTATCATAGCTTTTGTTTTGGTTACAGCTCAGCTGCTTCCGTTTCCAAAGCGACCCACAGTGGGTGGGTGTTTAGATGTTTGGGTGTTTGGGTGTTTGGATGTTTCGTCCTTAGATCCTGCCAGCTGTCGCACGAACGACCGAACCTGCGTAATTAATAGTGCGGAAATTTGGTAATTCTCCGATTACAGCAGTCATTGCTGTCTGCCAACAAACAATAATGGGTTGGAGTGAGAAAAAAATATACACAAGTTTAGGAAAGGTCACCTTTTTGCTTGAAGTGGTCGCAATTTTGTAGAAAGGGTAATGCTCCAATATAAATCAAAACTCCAATTAAGATTATAAGACGTAATAAAGTTCTCATTCTGATTACACATTTCTTCTTTCATTATGCTTCTTTAAATATAACTACTGTATATTTTGTTTTAAGCATAACATTTTCCGAGTGGCATCCTGCTACTCCACTAAGTTCTAAATTTGATCAAAAAGCTTAATAACAGATTGCACCAGCAAAAAAAGATTGTTTAATAATGTTGAAATTGATAGTGAGTGATCTTTTTGATAGAATAAATATAAATATCTGTTAAAAGAGGGGCATTTTCCTATATCAAAAGACATACCATAAATAATGGGAACGAGGAAACGCAAAAGTCAGCAAACATAACTAATCCCTTCGGAAAAGCCACTATTTAGCCTCTTCTGCCTTATGGTGACTTTTATTGTTTGAAAATGTTTGCTGGGTGTTCTGCAACCGGTTTTTTCTCACTGTGTTCACTCTTTCTGTCTCTCCCTTGCTCTCTCCCTTGCTCTCTCCCGCACTCCCACTCTCCCACTCTTCCGCTCTTTGGTCTTCTCAGTTTCTCTGTTTGGCTCGCCGCACTCGCGTTGCTCATTCGCCGCATCGGCCCGAGAGTTTTGAGTATTTCGAGTGTTTTTCACTCGCCGGCGCTCAGTTTCCGCTGAACCTTCGAGGCGAACGGTTCGCTGCGCTTGGGCCTGGCTTAAATATTACCCGATTTCCGACTCGATTCGATCCAATCTAATCTGATACTCGGTGCTGAGCTCCATTCGCGAATCTCGAGTTCTGTGGCCATGTGAAGTGCGGGCATCTCGACTTGCGAAAATAAGTTCTGATAAAGCCATCAAGACGATAAGCATCCACATTTAATTATGCTTGTGCCAAGAACTGTGCTCTAGTTACGCAAAATTGCAAGTGAAATCCGTCGGCAAAGAAATTCTGCGGTAAATGTGGTTCCTCTAAAATCGCCAGAAGTGCAGATCACTTCTGAAATTGTTATTTACATTCTTAATTCTTATAACGGTTGAGCATCTCCTTATTGCTGCTGCTGCTGCTTTTGTTGTTGTTGTTGTTGTTCTGGTTCTGGTGGCTGAGGATGCTCCCCTACTTGCTCCTAACCCGTTTATATTTTTTACTCGACTTGGCCAACTGCACACGCACATACAGACAATGCATCAAGTTGCTGTTCTGGCGCATCCATCCAATGCACAGAGAGAAAACTACCATGTGACAGTAGGGTTATATTGTGAATTTAATGTTGTGTGTGCAACAATATCAAAGAAAGAGAAACAAACTATCTAAGCCATACTTAAATTCAGTGTTTGTAAATTAATAAGTACATTTACCAAACATAACAGGAAATTTCAACTCTGTGACAATACTGATAAATGACAAGTGATTCGATTGGATATCGTACTGCTCTTTTTCATTGTGTATCTTTAAGATACACGTACTTGCCGCACACACCTTCTGTCGCTTGTGTTTCCTTATTGACTTCGCCCCTGCCCCACGGCCCCTCCCCCCTTCCCCCTTCCCGTTCCTTGGGGCAATGTTTATTTTTGTTTGCTCGCCCAGAAAGCGGGAAAAACAAGTTTTTCTCTTTGAAACCAAAACAACAACAACCACAGCAGCAAATGCGCCGCAACTCTTGGCTCGCTTTGCTTTTGGAAAATACTTGGGGAAAAGTTCAAGTGAAGACAACTGTTGCATTCAAAATACCAAAAAACCAAAAACCACTACAAAATAAATATACATTTATGTGGAAGTGTCGGCTTTGGGTGAGAGCGGAAAATGCGTTAATTAGCGGATTAAAATGCATATGCCAGTGACTCGAATTAAGTCGTTAATCAAAAGCCGGGACGAGATCGTGTGCAATTAGCAAATGTCGTGACATATGCAAAAGTAAAAACCAAAAAAATGTCAACGCATGTGAAAGTTTATTTTGGAAAAACAAAAACAAATAATGTTTCGAAAAAAACAAGTGCTCGTGTGACATAAATAATTAATTGCAGTGAGGCGATAAAGCAGCAAAGCCAGCGAATTACCAAATTGCCATGCAACAAGTGTTATCCACATGTCCGCTGTGTTTTTTCCTGTGTCTCATGTGGAATTTCCACTCCAAGTGCATTCCGCTCTCCCCCGAACAATATGAAAGAAAAACATACATACATACATAACCCTTTAAGTGCGGTACGCACGATAAAAACCGCTGTTCTGTTCTGTTCTGAATCACTTGCCTATAAATAATAACCATTAAATGTGCATATCTCGCAGAGAGCCGCGACCCAAATAGGGAGTAACGAGAGCATAATGGGCTTCTCATCAGCCCTACAAAGTCGAGCCGCCCACGAGGCGCTGATCGTCCGCCAGGATGCCGAACTCCGGCTAATGGAGACCATGAAGCGATCCATCCAGATGAAGGCCAAGTGCGACAAGGAGTACGCAATCAGCCTGACCGCCGTGGCCCAGCAGGGTCTCAAGATCGATCGGGCTGACGAAATGCAAGGTAAGCCGAGCTATGCCAGCAGAATGGCAGGTGCGATAAGATTTTACTGCCAATTATTTAGTCAACGATACCTGTATCTCAAGTACGTTGTCTCCGTACCACTACCATTCGATTCTCTACTAGATTGCGCCATTGGTTATCAAAGCATACAATAAAAAGTGATTTTAATGTCCCCTAATCAGTCCAAAATAATTGTAGTCTTATATGCTAGCTTTTGGATAAAAATGAAATCTAACACAAAACATGTGTTCAATGAAGTAAGGAGGAGAGCAATGTATAGCTAAATGGACCGAGTTTCATAGTAATATGCTTGAACTTCCATTGACCTCTTGGGCATTACTCACAATATTCAGTGGGTGAACTCACCAGCGTATCATCCATTAGTCAGGGTAAAAGTGCGGCAGTTATAAGGCAAGTGACGATAAGCTGGTGGATGTTATTGTTAATGGCCCTCATATGGGATGGAATGAAGGCAAACATATCTTGTCCTTAGGGTTGGACAATGAAATGCTGCTGCATCTCCATTTGGTGTGATTTTTGGCAGCCTGCTGGGCTGGAAAAACTGGCCAGTGGCTATCGCGTGACTGGATCGCATTTCCAAGTGAATGAGACGCGTTGGGTTCCATTTGAAACGACTCGAGATAATCGCCAGACAAGCAAATCGTTTTCAACTACCGTGCTCTGGGTGGCATAGTCATTGCATCCGGATGCATCCGGGCAGCCAGGACTCTGGACCAAATTGGCAAGCACAATCTCCGTTCTGCGGAGCTCATCAAAGTGTCGACAAAGTGCAGCTGTCTTTTGCTTCTAGCTGCTCCCCTAGCAGAAGAGCACATGAAAATTGCTATAATTTGCAGTCCGGTGTCAGTGCTTTTCGCTTGGGAAATGTTTTTCCCTGCTGTTTACATGGCCAAACAAACGTATCCGCTGGATGCGAATGTACACGCACACACACAGTGCACAAAAGCGTAGCCAAATGATTTAGTTCGGGCCATTTGATATAGCCCAACTATATATACAAACGTGTATAGATATACATATGTATATCTCAGATTGTTTATCTGCTCTGCTTCTCACCTTGACCATGAACTTGAAACGCTCGCTTTGAGTGCAGTTTGCTGTCTAAACTTCAGACTTTGCGGCCTAGCGAAGCGCAAACATTTTAACCAAAACTGAAAAAGAGGAACAGACGTGGGTATTATGTTTCCGATTGGCTCAGCAAATAATTTTCCGAAAATCTTCGCAAGTATTTGCGTCACTTTTGATTCATTGCCGAAGGCTTTTGATTGCACTTTTACTCAACTGTTCAGCGGATAAACTCCAAGTGAGTCATATGTCTGGGCAAATTGTGGATTAGTTGCGGTTTTACGGGTTTTAACACTGTGTCTACTATTTATAAGTTATCATGTAGATGTGGTTGGGAAAATATGACATTTTCTAGAATAAATATTCACTTAATCCTTTAATGCTATACTATACTAAAGTTTACTACCCTTGCTGTTTATTTTAAAAATTAGATTAGTGCTTAGTGCTTATCCAACCTGAGCCCATATGTGGCTCACATTACTAATGGGTGTTAGCCTTTTACCCCTTTGCAGGCAGCCTGATCTCCAAGTCCTGGCGATCCTACATGGATGAACTGGACCAGCAGGCCAAGCAGTTCAAGTTCAACGCGGAGCAGCTGGAGGTCGTCTGCGACAAGTTGACCCACCTCTCGCAGGACAAACGAAAGGCCAGGAAGGCCTACCAGGAGGAGCATGCCAAGATTGCCGCACGCCTGAATCATGTGAGTGTCTCGACCAACACCTTAAATACCCATTCGAACGCTCGAACACTCGAACACTCGACGCACCCAAGTCAGACAGCATATGACTTATCGAAAGACAGAGGGCACTGAGAACAAATGGGTGGCGTGTTCTGCGCCGAAACGTAGAGGGTAGATTTTGTAGCTTTGTGTCGTCCATCTCCCATTTAAATGTACCTTTTCTTCGGGTGTACGCATTTATTTATTTATGATTGCCATTGGGAGTCAACTCGACCACAATAACAATAATCATTTGAAGCTCGGGGCCCCACAAGCTCCAAGCTCCGCCCACAGCTGACTTTTGTTGGACTGCCCATTGTTCGATGTGCCTATATAGTATATTAAGTATTTGTATAATCAAAATAAATATTAAGCGTTTCTGCGGAAAAGAAGAAACGACTTGGGGCACATTTAAGCAGCTTAAGAGTCTTGTAAACACTCACCAAAATAAATGTGGAAGGAGAATTCCAATGATTGCTATTGGCTTTGTAGGCCCAGTCGGCGTACTAAATCAATAGAAGTGTTTATTTATGAGCCGTGTCGTGCGGCAACAAGTTTATTAACCCACCGGGCAGCAAAATATTAGAACAGCAAAAAATACACAAAATACACGATATAAAAAGATAAAAAGATAAAAAGCCCATCCAAAAACACGAGCATGAAGAAGGGTCAACAAATTGCGAATATTTACGGGTGCTGACAGCAAATTAGCATTTTTAATAGACACAAAAGAGCGCGGCGGAACTTCAGTATTCCGTATTCCGTATTCCGTATTCAGTCCAGTTTTGTTTTTTGAAAAAAGGTATCCTATGAAAAATGCTTTTTTGGCCACATGCGACATGTGGCCAGATAGATAGTGAACAGATACATGTGGCCACTGCCAAAATGGCCATGACGATGACCCAAAATTGACAAAAATTTGTTTTGTTTAGTGATTTCGCCTCTCGGCTACTGTTTTATATCTTCCTGCGGCCTTTGTCAAGTCTAAACAAAAGTCTCGTTTGCCATTGCATCGCTTGCTAGCTGGCTTACTTTAGTATTATTTATTTATCTATCTATCTATCAAGATGCCCATCTATTTTTGTGGCAAACAAGACTTTTTGCGCCGCAGTTTCGCTGGTGCAAAACAAAATTTAATGGCCGCCGAGAATGCCAATCAAAATTTCAGCGAATCGTCGATGATTTCTTCATATCATTTAACAATGTCTATTGTTTGTACTTGTTTATTGAGCAACATCGCGAAAAAGCAACTTAAAAAACAACTTTTATGCATTGAAAAGTACTTAAAATGCGAAGATTTTATTAGGATAAACAATAGTTTCTAAAGTTAAAAAATGCTAGATTTATTTGCTGCTTTGGCTCTATCTTCATCCTCAATGGTTTGTAATCAAACAGCAAACTTTGGCAACTGGAAAAAAAAGAAGAGTGACCAAAAAACTGGCAACTAAACATGCTGCAAACTTGCGCCAATCTCAAGTCAATTGACAACAATTTAGCGAAATCGCAATAAAAATTACAAAGCATGCAGACAGCAGCAAAAAAGGCAAAGTAAATATTCTGGGTAAAAGACCCCAAGTGGAAGATGAGCGCTCCGACTCCAGTGAGTCTTGAAAACCGATTCTCCGCTCCGGGTTCTGAGTCTCCCCATCGTCGTAGGTTTTCCTTTTTTTATTCTCTTCATTGGACTTTGACTTTGTAATATTTGCGCAATGGATTGAACCGAACGGCAGCAATAGGAGCAGTAGGAACCTGACTTGTGGACAAGAACTCATCGAGGAATTGTTGCTGTGCTGTTGATTTAATAAGTGTCTAGAAATGGGTCGACCACTCGACCAGTTGGTCTGCTGGTCTGTTTTTTCTGTTTTTCTGATTTTCTGTTTTTCTGTCCAGTTGGACGGCACCGATGGCGGAATCGGTTCTATATGGTGTTGATGGATGGAATTGCATTGTGGTGTTGATGGATTGGCATTAGGTTATTATCATTGGAAGCGGGCAAACAATGTAGTTGCTAAAGATTAAGTGAAATTGAATTAGACGATGAGCTTATAGCCCGGCATATTATTTATTTAGCATACTTCATGAGTAATGATTATTACCTACTCAATTAACTAATCAATGATCTCGAGAGAGTTGAAATAATAAAAAAAATATTATTTATATATGTATATGCAGTTAAGTGCTCTGTAAAAATACATACTTAAATGAAATATTCCTTTAATTGTTTTACACATTATGTCGTTTTGAATGATCGCAACAGATGTTGAGCTATACTCTTATTTTATATCTTTTACAATTGCTATGTTAACTTGCCAAAAATGTACTTACGCTTAAAATAAAGAATGAGCTTTAAACTATTTATTCTTTTTACTACTACGCCTTACATTAAAACACTTAAAGATACTATTGCAAACTATCAGACAATCGAGTTCTAATTGCTGTAATTAAGATAGCGAATTCCTGAAATAATAATTTCAACTTTTCATTACTTTTTATGGAGGAAGAAATGTAGTTTGTCAGCAGACTAAACAAGTTGTTCAATTTGCCTTCGTTTAATGGCCAAACTCAATCACTTAGTTCAGGCTGTCGTCAAAATATTATTTAGGGAAGCATGTTGGCTAGCTGCGAGTTTGGTTATTAATTGAAAACACTTAAGGGCGCCTGGTCTCAGCTTGCAGCTAATGGATATGGAATTGGCTTCAATGTATCTTTGTATCTGCTGGGCTGTCAAAACCACTGCACACGCCCCGCAAAAACGCATTAGGTCTGAACTTCCGGGTGGGTTTTCCAGTGCTTTTCCGCACACATGACAGCTTTTCTGTGGCTTCACGTATATAGATTTCCCCCCCTGCTTGGCTTTTCCCCTCAATTGTATTGTATTGATAAACCGCAGAAGGCATGCTAAAATGGCTAGACTTGTTCTTTGGAAGCGGAGATACATTTCCATAGGCTGGCATTGAAAATACTGCGGCGAATCGTACTCGTATTAATTACAATAGGTTCAATTCAAGTATTTTTATGGCAATCAAACGGCAAACGGCAAACGGCGACGTCAAGCAGAACAACAACAATCGCTCGTCTGTGTTTTCCTCTCTGGCATTCCAGATAAGCCGATAAGATATGACTTTGAAGTGGGCGTACTGCGAGGGGTGGGCCAAGTTGTACGTACTGAACTGAAGGAGCACAAACAAGCGAGAGCAGTGGCCACATCCAATGTATCTATCAAATGCACATGGCTCCCGCTCAGTTTGGAGCACTTGAAGATACTTAACGAATGGCATGCAAAAGCCAGCGCTTGATTGAAGTTCCCCCCATTAAACTTGTTTGCCATGTCATTTAAGAGACGGCGCCAGAGTTATTTTCTTATAAAAAAAACCACCCCACCACAGAAATGGGAAATGGCTCGCCATTTCACCCCAAAGCCGGCGTCCTTTCACTGCACTCAATTGGCCCCACGCACAAAAGCCTTCGCCTTCGGACATGGCTTTTAATTGAGCTGCATTGACCTGTGCCCGGCGCCCTGAAGTTCTCAAGTGTCTAGAAAGTTTTCCCCCCAGTGCATAATGGCCACACGCACGTACAGCCCAAGAAAAAGGTTTGGTTTTAAATCGACTCACTGTGATATCAATGCAAATCTAAAAGGCTCCCAACTTTAGATAATCCCCAGCAACTTAAACAATGCGATACGGTTGAACCAACATGTGGCAGATCCGGGGAAAACGGCTACGCTCCACATGATAAATGGAGTCCCAAATCTGAGCCAAGTACAGGGTCGCAAATGCGTTTCGTATGCGAGTAGAAGCATTTTGGGGCATAAATTCTGAATGTCTTGAACCCCAAAATGCTATGCACATAAAATGCCAAAACAACTTAAATGCTTGCCATCTGCGTGGGGGTTTGTTTTGCGGGGCAACCAAACGAGGGGTGGGGTGCCACAAAAGTTTCTTGACATTGCGACAAAAGCTGCACAAATTGCAGGCACACATGCTGTTGTCTCCTGACAGGGACAACTTGTAGATACTTTTGTATCTATTTATACGCTAGTCACTGCCATAAGTTGTCCGGCCTGTAAGCCCAGTGATTTCGTAAAGTTTTGCAGCTGCGAACTCCCAAATTCGAGCGAACTGCACGCAGCATAAAAATTAGACCTGATATTTGTTGACAACAAACATGGGGCACAGTTTGTTTTTCATTCGCTCCAAGTGGGGGCGCCATTGGATAACGATTTGTTATGTTTTATGGTGGGGGCAAAGTAGGAGGTCGCAACTCCATGGAGTTGTTAAAAAGCAAACTTGTGGTCGTCGGACGACGTCATGGCGTGCGACTGGCGTCCAACGCCCGGGGTTGGTTTCTCCAACCTCCAAACGCGAACGTGCAACTCCCAGCCGATACATTTAGTCCAACAATCATGTTTGGGGGTTGCTAGCATAATTGCCACATAATGGACGCGACTGTGGCGCCACTCCGAGTTGCCCACGGCCAGTTCCGGCTGCAGTCCGCTGACTCATCTGCCGCTCCGCTGCCGCTCCAAGTTGCAACTTTCGTTTTTGGCCAGCGTCTGCGGATGGCGGAACTATTAACCACCAGACCCACCTAACCATCCATCCAGCCGCATCGACATTGTCTGGGCGACATAAATGCAATGCACGTATGGCTGCACAGTGAGAAAATTTGTCTGCTTGGTGTCAATTTAGCTTCTCAAATCTATATTCGACACCTTTCGAGATGTATAATTTGTTTGGAAAGACAACCGTTTTCAACATTTTTTCCGAGTGTCTGCGAAAAGCGTGTTTGCCAAACTCAACGTCTCGACGGCCCTGATGATGATTACTTCCGCCAAACAGTGACATTTTCCACGTGGCAAAGCAATTCCCTCGCTTAATGCAATCGGGCATTCGGCTGGAGAAATCTGTCTGAAAAGTCTTTGTCTGCCAAAAAGAAGAGTCGTTATCGGTAAATACATTGGAAATAAATCTAAATGCAGCAGCGGAAATATTTCCGCAAAGGTTATAGCTTCGAATTTCCACGACTCGCATAAATTTTCCACCAAATAAACAAAGAGTTTTGTGTTTATGTTTTCTGTATACACCACATACATAGTTCTTAGGTCATCTTAGCATTATATGTAAATTGGAATTAAAATACTTTATGCTCGCTTTCTCGTTTTTCATTTTCTGATTTATATGCCTCGTTATTGGATTTCGCCTTAATTCATTCCCCTTTTAATTCGCATTGTGGCTGTCGAAAATATCATCAATTATGTCTGTTGATTCTGCCAGCCTGCTGGATTCGCGGCTATTGTAGTTTCCTTTCAATGGGATCTAAGGTGCGGTATCACATCGGTTGTTTCTTCTATTTTTCTCCATTATTATGCTTTTCCTAGGCAGAGGGTCGCCCCTGGGTCTGGTACAGTCGCCCACGCCTTCATTTGATCATTAAATATCAGCAGAACCAGCAGCGAAATTGTTTACTTATAAGCGAAACGCCATAGGAGAAGTGAAAAAATGAAGAAAACAGATACATGTTTATTTATAAACAACAAAAAATATCTTGTGTGCTAAATGACAACAAATTATAGCTATTTCATTGGCGTTAATTTTCTAAAGAAATGAATGCACACATCATCCAACTGGGTACAGCACCTTGTTGCCCCCCCACTCAAAATGCTGCACGTGCCCTTTTTAATTTCGGAAAGTCCGTTGTGGTGGCAAATTGAGTTAAGTCCCTTGGACAACCGCAAAAATGGCCAAATAAATAAATTGGAAACGGAGTTGTGCAATGCAGCAAGGGTCACTGAGCCGAGCCAAGCCACCGGGCTTGGGTTTGGGTTTGGGTTTGGGATTGGAATTGGGATTGGGTTTGAGTGACAGTAGGATGGACGCTTCCACATTGTGCAATGTCAAGTATCAGGGTTGACGGGCCAAGTGAATGGCAGGCGGACAGGAGTTCGGCCGGGATGAGTTCCGTTCCGGACGCCTACAAAGCATAAAAGTCAACGCAGAGTCCTGCGTCCTCCTCACTGAAACTCTAATAAAACCGGCCAATGTCAACAGGACTACAGTGGGCAATGTGGAGCGGGAATGGGGAAAATGTGGAAATTTGCATTATGTCTGCGTTGATGGGACACGGAATTTATTATGCAGGCTTGTTTGGGCTTCCTCTTACTTATCGCCATTATTTTAAATTCTTGCCTTAATAATAATTCTTCAATAATTCTGGTAAAGTTATTCTCATTCCTAATAATTCTTCAAATAATGTTTTTGGATTTTTTTTTTTAATTCTTTTCTTAATAATAATTCTTCAATAATTCTGGTATAATTCTTCTCATTCCTATTGATTTTTCAAATAATGTTTTTGGATTTTTTTGTTGAATTCTTTTCTTAATAATAATTCTTCAATAATTCTGGTATAATTATTTTAATTCTTAATAATTCTTCAAAAAATGTTACTATTAATAATAACATTGGAATTGTTCATATCGGAGAAATACGAAATTGTTGCTTAACACTTTATCTGAATTAATTTTTGTAAACACCCGACATTAGCTCACATTCAAGGCTGTGCTTACACTTTAAATTGACTTTTAATAGTTGCCCGACTAGCGTGTCCTGGCCAGTTGTTACATCCTCCCACCGCCGCAGTCTGTGGACAATTTGCTTCTGGCCCCCGAAAAGCGCAGGCAAGTGCCAACGAATTTGGCCCATGACATGTGGCCATCCATGTCCGTGTTAGCCATGGTTACAGCCTGGCCCTTAGCTCGTTGGCATTGGTTAGAGCAGAGCAGACCAGGGTAGACCAGAGCAGACCAGACCAGACACAGACAGCGGGCCATGTGGACTTTTGGCCACATTTGCTTCGATGCACAGAAAGGGTAGAGATATTCATTTATGGATATGTGTTCGTATGTGGTGGATGCATTGAGGGAGATGCAAGCCGCTGAACCGATTCTGATTAAACTAATGGTGGCCATAAATCAGAGCCCATGTCGGCGACTTTAATCAAATTTAATGCCCAATGCTGCTTGGCACCCGAAAATCGAACAATTAAATTGGCGCGACCGTAATGGTGGCCTTTTTAGTGCCGCATAGACGGGGCGAAACTCTAGTCCCAAAATGGGTAAAGTTAGCAAAGCTGGCAAGTGGGAAATGGGATATGGGAATGGGCTTGTCTGCGTAGTCTCTGGCTGTGAGTCCTTCGTCCTAATAATGGCAACGCCGCCGCCATTAACAGAACGCATTATTGTTCGTAATTTTGCTGTCAAACTGGGGGGCAAAAGCAATTTTGCGGAGCGCTCTGGCGGCGCAATCAACAAAACTTCAGTCGCAACACGCCCCCAAGAAGCGTCGTCGGCATTTTCCCGGGAAACGCATTCCGATTTCTTCACGTTCCTTTGGATGGAACGTCCCCTCGCCAAACCGGGCTCAAAATAATCCTCCCCCTTTTTTGCTAATTTCCAGTGCCTTGGCAATATTTTTTGGATTTTTACGATGCCAAAGATGCTGTCGGCGTGTAGTTGCTGTTGTTGACGCTTCACTACCGCCTTGCACATTGCTCATACGCAGCGTTGGCCACGCCGAAATAAGAATGCTGCGAGAATAGTGGAAAATTGAAATTCAGCGAGAGATAAACGCTTTGGATGGGGAGGGTGTTGGGGGGATGGGAAATGTTGACTGTGTCTGCGTTAATTCGGTTTTGCTAATTTGGAATGGCGCCAAATTGAATATAAAAACTTTGCAAGCTCGAAAAAATACTCCTGCTCAACAGATACAGTAAACAATCGGTAATACGGCTAATTGAAATGGTTTTATCTCCGCAGTTGATTGTTGTGCATAGGTGATAAATAGCTAGAAAGCGCTGTAGACCATTTTTTGGCAAATTAATAGTTAACAAATGACTTCAGTTTCCTAATTGATTAATTAAAATAGTTAGAGAAGCCGCAATTGATAACTTACTTTTAGTAAATCATAGAAAGCTTATTCACATATTTAATTATTCTGTGTAGTATTAGTAAGCTTTGTCTACTTAAAATGAAATGCCTTTCTGCTCTCCTGCCTTTTGCTTTCAACTTTCTGTCAGTCGGAAAATTTTCTGGTTTTCGCTTCGCGCAAAAGTGAAATTTATGTTCTCAGTTGGGGCTAATTTATGTTGCACGAAAATGTTGCCAGCTAAATAAATAATATTGTTTGCCATCAAATATAGGAAATTACGTAGCCGCCGCGTGTGCCGCCAAAAATGATGTTTTCGCTTAAGCGCAATGGGAAATGCGACAGCTGCAGCTAGAAAATTAATACGCTAGCGATTGTGTTTGAAACCGTCTGCAGGCAAAGCGAGAATAATGAAATGGCTAAAAGATTTTATAGCTGCCTGCTTGCTAAAAATAAAAATGGCGCAGTGCAGCCATGACTCAAAACGGCATACCCAAAAAATACGAAACGAAAACGCAAGGTGGCATCCACAGCTTAACCCACCCATTTGGTTGGGGCACTTTCATCAGCCGCCGCTGGAAGCCGCAAGAGTGTGGGCATAGGTCATGTGCCGAGACCCTGGCAAATCAATCGATTCCAAAGGGAAAGACAGAATTCACCTTGCAAGGCCAGCTTGCCATTGTGGTCGGGGTGAACTGAAAAAAGGACCACGAAATCGTTTTGTTTGTGCTCATTAAGATGTACTTGAACAACCAGTCAAGTGTTCGCGCAGTCGAAAGAGGAAAAGGTCGGCTTTCTGGTATAGACTGGTTGATGCCAAGGGGCTGGAAACCCCACGAAGGCTACTCGCAATGCAATGCAGCATGAAGCGGAGCAAGACAAGCTAAGATGCATTATGAACCCATCGGATTGCTCCGAAAAAATCCAAATTTAAATGCAATTGAGGTCATGGGAGCATTAATTACAATGTGTTAATTGGCGAATGTGCTAATTCACGAATTGAAAGTGCGAAAGTTACGTGCGGCCAAGCTATGATGAAATTTGAGAAGTGAGTCAACTGAAATGCTCGAAATAAGTGGAACGGAAAGCGTGCAAAAATAACTTCTACGGGAAAAAGAAAGAAGGCCCAGTAATTGAAGCTAGTTTGTCAAAATTGCGAGAAACACGTTAATTGTTCACAACTTATTTTAAGCATCTAGAAGTAAACTAGATGTGTAATTAATTTTGCACTCAGCATAAAAAATATCTGGTACATTCTTGAGAAACCCTCAAAATTGCCCAATGCCCCATTAAAATCGTTTATCTTTTGCTCTTTTGGGCCGCACCTCCTCAATTGTTTGTCTTGCGATTATTTCGGTAATTAAAATCGACTTAATGGCAAATGGCGGGAGGGGAGTGGGGGGGGAGGGGGCAAGCTTAGTGTCTTGCCCATATGACATTGAACTCTGTGCAGGGTACTCAAGCGGTCTTATGCGGCCCACCCTCCCCAAATTGGTCAAGGCGATGGCTTGAACTGAAAGATACAAAATGGTGACAAAGTGCCACTAGAAACCGAAGGGGCCACACACAACGAGAGATTATTTATGGCCCAAAAGAGACAAAAAGCGGGCTGTGTCAATGGCCAACAACGGTTGGCCACCAGTGAAGCAGGGAAACGTGCCAAAAACTGAGGCAATAATAACAGTCGTATCGCCTGCTAATTTTTTGTTGGTAAGGTCACCAGAAAATGCGATTTTTTTTGCTCTGCTCTGGAACCGGAGGGGCCTGGGTTTTCCATGCGCCAGTTCGGTTTTTTTTTTTTCGTTTTTTTCTTCTGTTCACTTGCAAAGTGATGTTGATTGTCAGCTGAACTTGTTTGGTTTGCGGATTTACCATGCGCCACATCCGCATCCGTGTCACCAGCGTCAGCGTGTCGGGACGAGCAGAAAGTGGAGCAGAAAACCTGAAAACACACAAGCTGGTAGTCTCACAAAAAAAAAAAATAAGGAAAATAAATAAATAAAGAAAATAATGGTAAAAAAAGAGCGGACAAGTTGCGAGAAAATCAAAAACAAAAAACAAAGTCCGGTGTGTGTTTATTTCTGGTTCTCGACTTGCATCTCGCGCCGCGTCGCGTTTCGCAGTCGCAAATACTTAATTGAGGAGATTTGGAGTCAATTATTGCCAAAGAGAAATTCTTGAGCGCAAAACTTTCGAGCGTGAAAGTCGACTTTGTCTAATTTGCGCTGGAAAGCCGCCAAGTCGACTCTGATCCGGTAAATGATTATGATTCGCAGTGCATTTTGGCATTGCATTAGCACTAATATGGGGAAAATTGCTCGCTAAATGGGAACACGCCCACAGAAAACCATTATTTGCACATAGAGAAAAAATAATGGATTGGAATGTATTCAAATTTGAAATGAAATGAAACGAAAGCCACATTGAAGGACAACTAATGTAACTACGATTCATGTGGCTGCACAACTAAGTTATAAATTTGATTTTTCACTTCACCACTTAATTAAAGTTGATAACCATACTTTGGCCTGTTCGCGATCCCAATAACAATCTCGTAATTGCCATCTAAACGAAGCCAATTGCAAAGGCAAAGACAAATCAGTGTATCAATGGGAAGCTTTCGTCTGAGCGGCTCCTAATTGGCAATTTACGTAATGAGGCTTTGATTATCAGGTAATTACAGCGAGAAGTGGAGCAATATGTAAGAAAGCTTGATGACGTTGAGGCGATATAACACTATACACATGTATAGTGTATATGTGCGATATAGGTATGCATTTGTATATACATATGCACTTGTATTTATAACCGATAAACCGGTTAATGCGCACTTGTCTCAAAAAGCTTCTCGCCGTTTAGTACGTTTAGTATATTCAAAAGAATTCATTTTAATTTGCGCTCACCGTAATCAGAAGATCGACCCAAAGTTGATCGCCCTCGCGCCGCATGGTACGAGAAAAGCCGAATAAAAACAAGAAGAATCTTCAGAAAGCAATAAAGAAGCTGGCCAAAAAATAATGGGGAGAACAACAGCTCCAGCAAGGTCATAAACAATTAAAAGAAGTGACAGACTCTGTATGACAATAAATACTAGAAACATCAGCAACTGACGACGTCAAGCTTACGTACGTGTGTGTATGTATAATATGTATGTAGTTGCTGCGATTTTTATCTTGTGTGTGAACTTTATTTTGCCCAAGTTTTCCAGACTCGCTTTTGCCGATCTCTTTCCGCGAATTTTAGGAGGGGAATGTTGATCCCCGGCAAATAAAGAAAAAACCACCGCGAAGGTGGCGCTTGTTTTGTTTGAACTTTTTCATATACCCATAAATATATACACGTACACGTATATATATATATCAGTATATCAGTATATGAGTATATATTGTGTAGATAGAGATATAATGGCCATATCCCAGTATGGTCTCGACCAATTTGGCTAATGATACCAGCTCTGCAGTTACGCTTATTGAATACTAATTAGCTTACCTCGTTTAGTGGGAGAAATAAGAACGGATTCGAGGAGTCGTTCAAGTGTTAACACATAAAATCAACTGTTATGTTTTGGGTCCCAAGTAGCCCATAAGTCCATGGCTTAAGTCGAGCCCAACTGAAGCCTTCCGTTCGTCTCATATTGCACGAGTTCTAATTGGAGATGCGGCCTAGCCAGGCGCAATAAAAATTAAGTTGCCGGCTCGAACGGAGCGCGTTAAAAAGGTTTTCTAACACGCCAACAGGCAACGAACTGTCTGCAAACCCTTTTCAGTTTTTTTTCGTTTTTTTTTTGTGTTTTTTTTTTGTCTTTTTGCCTGGCCGACTGGCTGTGCCTTTATCTCATTATAATCTACGCGCATGTGCGGCACATTCGTATCTTTTCAGTCAATTTCAAGTACCCTCTGCCCTCAGATGCAGGCCGAGAAGATTTCGAGCCCGGGCTGAACAAACAGCCAGCAGCGGCAGCTGTACACTGCTAGAAATGTGTTAGAGCTAGGCAGAAATCTTACTTAAAATGCTATGGTATGCTTTGTAATAAAGTATAGGTTGAATGCTTGACCAATTGCTAAATTAAACTTACTCTAATCAAATAAATGCTTCCTTTATGGCTTCCCTTAGTGGTATGCCTCACTCGTATCTCTTACAAGTTACCTTCTTTCTCCCAGTGTAGTCCCAGAAACGGGGATGGATCGGGAAAGGGGGAAGAGTCAACAGCAAACAAGCGCAGACAACGTTTGTCGGTCAAAATCAAAATCAGCCCCAGCCTTTGTTCCTTTAATTCCAAGAATCGTGGACCAGTTATGAAACAAGTCTGCAACATGCACACAAGCACAGGGGCAAAAGAGAGTTACAGGCGCTGCGAGTGGAGCGACGAAGAGAAAACAATAAAGAACCCAACCCGAGGGCTAAAAGCGTATTGGGCCCGAATCTGGACTTCAGTTGGGCAGAGTTGGAGAGGGGAGTTTGGGGAATGGAGAATGGAGAATGGGGGCTTGGGGGATGGGGACTTCGCCTCGTTAGCTGCGCCTGCGCGCCGGCCGAGGAAAATGTGTACTTTATGGATCGAAGACGGAGTCGTCGGGGCTTTTGTACCTGCCACTTGGCTCCGGGCAGCGCAGCAACTGCAACTTAATTTCTTGGTCGACGGTGCTGCAGTGCAGCGGCTGCGTTGCAAGTACTTCATCATGTTTGGGGCAGCAGTAAAAATAAATTAACAAAAGCCAGTCGGGCACGGCCATTCAGCCATTCACCACTTCCCGGCCAGGTCTATCTAGCTGCCCAATATGCGACGTAATAACTTGGCCCGAAGGAGAGCCGTGCGAACGCAGTCTGCTTCCTTGACATCAAAAGCGCAGCTGGCCCGCTGTGGATCAAGTTCAGGCTTTGGTTTGCAGAGAAGCTCGTAAATTTGTATGGAAAGCTGGCAGTGGGTAGCTCCATCTTAGGGAATATTTGGGAAACTAGTCTAAGATATGAAAATATTAAAATACATCACTTAATCTGTGTAAAATGTTTCAAATTCCTAAGCTAATTTCGAAAACTAATAAATATTATAGAGGGTCTGAAACAATTATAAGTTATATTATATTACTAAATGGAACTTATTAAATTCCTTTTTATTTTTATTATCAAAGCTACACTTTAATTTACAACATAATCAAAGAACTCCCTGCTTCATAACAGGGTTTTACCCCGAGTTATTGCAACGTTTTTTGTTTATGAGATCTGCTTGGCTCTGGAAATTTATGTTTGTTCCGAGGAACGATCGCTGCCGCAGGATTTCGCATTGGGAGCCGTGTGTGTGTTTGTGTGTGTGTGTGTGTGTGTGTATGCAAAACAAGTTGCAAGCGACACGTAGGTGGCTTTGAATATTGAAAAGTCGTTCTGCAGCCTCTCCGGCGGCGATTAAGACCTCCCGGTTCGGCTCGCATTTGGCCAATGAAGGTGGCACTTCCAGGCCACGAAAACGAAAGACTTAAGCGACGAACTCGCTCGCGGCAATTGGCCAACTCGAAGACACTTTCACTGCGATCGTCGATTTTGCCATTCTATTCTTTTGTCTGCTCGACGACACTCGACTGAAATAGAAAGTGCTCGTCGACATCATTTACAGATCCAATTTAAATTCGAACCATTTCGTCATGCTTCTTTCACTTGGCACGCATGCAAATTTGTGCAAAACTTAACAAAAAGACGGACAGCAGGCGGAGAGCAATAAAAACTTGGCAAATATTATTCACGAATTGGCCAACGAAAGTGAAGTTATTGCGTGGCAATTATGCGACTGATTTGTGAACTGTTTAAATAGCAAATTCAACAGAAGCTGAGCAATTACAGTTGGAGCCATCGAAACGGGTTGGCCATTCGCATTAGCGTGTCCATTGTTGTGCCCAGTTGAGAGGGGTTCATTGACCACCAGGTTGGCAAAAAGGCAAAAGCACTGGCACGAACCACGAAGTCCACTACCACGACAAGTCTGGGCGACTCCATGGGAAATTACTCCAAGTCCCTGGTCCGCAGAGGAAACTGGGAACTCTCATGTACACGTATATTGACCAACGGTCATAAATTTGCATAATTCGCAATTGCACGGCTAAACGCTAGCTTTACAAACGATCTCGACTGTTTCATAAAACATCATTATTATTGTCAACGCTGTCGGCACTTATGCAACATCTTGCGGCTGTTGGGTTATTGAAAAACTCCCGGACTATCGGCTGCATTGATTTCCCCGCCCCCCAATTCGACCACAACAAAGGGAAATCCCAGGCGTGTGTGGCATTTGCTATCGTTTTTATTGTCACAGCTGCTGCCAAGCCGCTTCATATTCAAATATGCCAGCCAAGAAAAGCTCTCACGCGGTGACAAAATATACAAAAAAAAAACACACACACAGAAAAAGAAAACATAAATGCAATTCCGTCTAGGGTTTAGCTTTTGACTTGTTTTGCATTTTTGTTGCCCCTCTCTCGGTTTTCTCAACTCGGTTTCTTTTTATTGCATCACGATTCCGCAATACATTTGACAAATTTATTTTGATTAGAGGCAATTTCTTTGGAAGTGTAGACATGAATTGAATTTCGCTTGATTGAGTTGTGCTTTTTTATCGTTATTGTTCGTGTATGTGTATTGTGGGCACTGAGAACTCATGGGTATATCTTCAAATGTATTCAAATTAAATTTTAAAAAATATATAGAAAATTCTAAAATTTTTCGATTATTCATCATTTTAATACGTCTGCTAAACAAGACGTTTTGATTAATGCTCTAAACTGAAAGGTACACACTTTGTTATGGCAAAAATGTGCAAAATTCCTAGCGAAATCGTAAAAACAAAGGCGATTATAAAAATAAACAATGACGTATCAACAATGAAAATGTAGCGGACAAATTTAAGAAGCTGTCAGACTCAGCATTTGAAATGTCACAAGAAACAAAATCTTATTAAGATGGACGCATTAATTTCAGAGTTGAATCATAGAGAGCTTGCAGCTTAATTTGTCGCAATTTGGAAAATATAAGCACAGAATTTTCCGCTTAATTTCAAGGTATACAGAATCAAAATGCGAAACAGAAGCAGAGAATCGAATCGAAATAAAACGCAAACAGAAAGAATCAAGCTGATTAATGCAAAACGTGGCAGCTGGCACCACTTGTCACAGATTCCATTAGGTCATCGCCGCATTTACATATAGATTCGGTATTTAGAATTCCGAATTTTTAAACTGTGAGTTAAAAGATGTGAGCATCCAATGAAATCCGTCGGGGGAAATTGCGTGAGAAAATCGAGAAAGTTTCGCTGGCTGAGTGCAGGTGGCAGATTAGCAACTTTCCTCGGATTCGTTTTGGATACGCCGTTCTGGTGGCCAAGACGCAAAAAAAAAAAACAAAAACAAAAAAAAAAAAACTGAAATACTAAACGAAAAAAATTGGCAATCATTTGTAAACAATGTGTGAGGTGAGGCGAGATCCAAGTGGTGGGAAGGTAGGTGGATAGGTGGAAAGGGGCTTATGGTTACCAAAATGCTATTGACTGCTTAGCCGCCGAGAAGTAAGAAATACGGCGCGCATGACCCACTTTCGAGCCATGTTTATTTCTTCTACTTGCGGCTGGCCTGCCCCTCTGTCGCTCTCTCTTTCTAAACAACTTTTTAGGCAAATTAGCAGCTGCAAAGGCAAAGGCATTGAAAGTTGCTTAACCACTTGCCGAAAAAAAAAAACAAGAACAAATAGCCACAGCGCCATAAGCAGAACCAGAACCTTACAGAATTGGTTATTACGTAGCCCAGCAATAGCAACAAGTTGCCTAGATTGCAGCCAATTTCAAGATAACTCTCGAAAAACACTCTCGACAGCACTTTCAATGCCAAACACACAATCGGCTAAAGTGGGTCAGCAATTTATATATGTAGATATGCGTGCTATAGCATTGTTTTTCGCTAGCCCGGCCATTTTCTAGCGCTTCTCATTGGCGAACTCTCAAGCCTGATCATTCAATTAGTGGAGCCATCTCTTCTGCTGTCTTCCGCCTTCAGTGCTAAAGTTCAAAACTGCCTGCAATTAATATGCACAGTCAACTGCACAACAGCAACATCAACAAAAACGCGGCTCAAGTTGCAGGCCAAGCTGGTGACCATGGGCAAATTGTGCCGAAATGTGGCCATTAATGAATTACTATAATAAAATAAAATATTAACATCAATCAGATTGTTTTTTAATTTCAAATGATCGAACCCATAACATTATAAAGTGGCTCTTAAAACCGCATTATTTATTGTAAAAATATTGGTTGATTTAATATGGAAAAAAAGTTATAAACCTATTTTTCTTGATAGCATAGCCTAGTTATTCAATCGGCTTAAGGTTCTCAATTTGATTTCCGCATTTAAATCCAAACCAGTTCATAGGTTGGATAAAGTGGCTAGACTACCATTAAGTTATAGCTAAAATTGGCTGACAATGGATCTTTAAATTAAATAAAAGTGTGGTTTTCCCAATAAAAATGATGATGATGATGATGATAGGTAATGTTAATATGATAGGAAATATTAAGCTTAGCTTCTAGATTTGTCTAATTTGTCTATTATGGCGACATGGACTGGCCCACTGTGGCCTGCATCATTGCATCGCTGCATTATGTCCATGCAACCTTAACTCAGCAACTTTGCAGCTGCTTGACTAACTGCACTTTGCTGCCATTAGTTGTGGCTTTGGCTTTAAGCACGGCTCTGGCTTATAGATTCAGCTTCGGGCCCGACATGCGATTCCACTGCAGTCAACAGTCCTCGGCAACAATGTCGCTGTTGATTTTGTTGACACTGCTAACGGATGCTGGGATGTGGATGTTGAATGTTCAACGTTGAATGTTGGATGTTGGCTCAGCTGCATAATGCAATCCTTTTGCCCAGTCACTTATCAGTCATTTGTGGAGCCGCCGCATTTGCGTTTTTTTTCATTTTGTTTTCTATCTCTCATATTGTTTGGTGTTTTTTGTTGGCTTTGCGGTGGGACGTGTACCTTGCATAATGGACAAACGTGAGAAAATGTTTTGCGAAGAAAGTGTGAGAGATACTCAATGGAGCAGATAGGTGTCGGTGGATTCATCGCGTTGGGGCGCCCGAGTGGGCACCATTATGCGATTACTCGCATGTGGAGCACTTTGCGCGACCAAAAGCAAACACGTAGTGACGCCGGCGATAATCATGATGTAATGAGCACAGGCTTGGGTTTTTTCTTCTCTTTTTTTTTTTTTGTATTTGGGAAAGTGCCCCAATCACGGAGGCACACGTGTGCCGACTGACCGCAGAGAAACCCCCAACTGAACCGCAACCCGCTTCCTCTTGTCATTCCAGCTCACCGACGAGGTGCTGCGCAAGAAATCGGAATACCAAAAACATTTGGAGGGCTACAAGGCGCTGCGCACGCGCTTCGAGGAGAACTACATAAAGGGTGAGTGAGAAGCGTAGGGTATCGGGTGGCCAAGTGGGAAACCAATCAAAGATTGGGGTAGCCTTGTTTTTGATGAGCTTGTATATGATATTTTGTGAATATGATTCACAGCACCCAGTCGCAGTGGCCGCAAGCTGGACGATGTGCGTGACAAGTACCAAAAGGCCTGCCGCAAATTGCATCTCACACACAACGAGTACGTGCTGTCCATCACGGAAGCCATCGAAGTGGAGAAGGACTTTCGCAACGTGCTGCTGCCGGGACTGCTGGAGCATCAGCAGTCCGTCCAGGAGAGCTTCATCCTGCTGTGGCGCAACATCCTGCAGGAGGCGGCCCAGTATGGCGACCTCACCGCCGACAAGTACAAGGAGATCCAGAAGCGCATCGACACTGTGATAGGGAGCATCAATCCGACCGAGGAGTACGGCGAGTTCACCGAGAAATACAAGTGAGCTAACCCTTTCGCAATTTAGTTTATATAGAATCTAATGTATTTGCTATATATTTGTAGAACCTCGCCAACAACACCACTGCACTTCCAGTTCGATGAGACGCTCATCCAGGACATACCCGGCAAACTGCAGTCGAGCACCTTGACGGTGGACAACCTCACGGTGGACTGGCTGCGAAATCGTCTCCAGGAACTGGAGGGAGCCGTCAGGGATTGCCAGGAGAAGCAGCTGAAGATGATCGAGCATGTGAATGGTGGCTCGCCGGTGGCCAATGGCAGCATTATATCCAACGGCAGCAACACTTCCAACGGCATTCAGTCCAACAAGGATAGTCTATGGTAAGCGAAATCATATACTTGTATATATTCTTATACATTATATAATCTCGATTTTTGTAGCCGCCAGTCGAAGGACCTCAATGCACTGCGCTGCCAGGAGAAGCAGAAGCAGAAGCTGGTGGACATGATCAAGTGCGCCCTGAACGAGGTGGGTTGCGAGGAGCTGCCCTCCGGCTGCGACGATGACCTCACCCTCGAGCAGAACTTCATCGAGAATGGCTACAACAACGAACAGCAGGTGCGTCTTTAGCTTTCCCCTTAATCCGCTTAGGTTTTGGCTAGTCTTAAGAAGTAGATGGTCACGGTCGAACTAATCTTATGTGATACAAAACCATTTCTTTCTCTCTGGATGCTGCCCTCCTACCCATGCCATAAAAAATCCATACCCACACACGAAACTTAACCCATTAGCAGAGATCCAACTCCACCAGTTCACCAGGTCTGGGCATAATGAACGAGCTGATGCGGCGCGGTGGGGTTCTGACCCTCTTGCGTGGCAGGGGTCGCCACTTCAAGCGCAAGAGTACTCCCCAACCGGCGACGCCCATGACACGATCGCGGCAAGGACGCTTCAATAAGTTGCAGCCACGGTCCCAGAGCCTCGGATCCTTGTCGGTAATTAGGAATGGGATCGGGCCAAGTCCTGCACGTTATGAGCCCATTACTAACCATCGTTTGCGCCAGGCGGCAAGTGTTCACTATTTGGGCGAGGAGATCGCCACGAGCTCCACCAATCCGCCCGATTTGCCGCGTCTGCGGCGAACCCAGTGTTCCATGTTGTGTTTGGGCGAGGACGAGGAGCCTGTTGTCCTCGCCTCGCCCGCCCCGCTCACCCAGCTTACCGCTGCTGTCCTTACTAACACCAATAACAATCATATCTATGCCGATCTGGAGTTGGACAAGAAAAAGGATACCGCGCCGAGTCCAGAAAGTGAGGCGGAAACGGAGCAGGAACAAATTCATCCATTTCCGAAGCAAGAGCAAATACAAATAGAAATCAACCAAAGTGCACCTCAGAACTCCATTGATGCCCATCTGGACAGGATTGATGAGTTGAACCGAGTGCTAGACGATCGACTGAAGCGCACTCTACAGCCCAGCGATGATGTGAATGCTATCGAAAGTGCCGAAGAGAATCACATACAAGCCAGAAAGTTGGTCAAAGATCCAGATAGCCATACGAAACGCAGTTCCAGTTCCAGTTCAGAGTGCCGCTCCTCCAAGGAGACGAGCCAATCCAAGAAGCGTTCACTGTCCTTCAGTCAGAAATCCATAAGCACCATATTCAGCAACCTAAAGGAGTTCTCCAAGAGTCCACTCGTTAGGATGGGCAAGCATCATACCCACAACGAAGAGCAGGATGCGAAAAGGACGCAACCAAATCAACAGCATCATTCCAGTGGCAGTGATTGCCCCACAAACAGTAGCAGTTCCAGCAGTAATAATAATAATAATAACAATAAAAATACCAGTAGCAATAGCAATCACAGTGCCTCACAGTCCACGATCATAACGAGCACGATCACCACCACCATAACGACTACGACTACAACGACGCCGTCCAAGGAAAACTCAAGACTGAAATTCAAGGTGCCCAAGATCCAGAAGAAATCAAAGGCCATCCGCAATACATTCCGCTCCAAGTTGCTCAATTTCCAGTTGAAGCGCTCCAAGCCATGCAAGCAGTGCACCAAAAGACGACGCATCCATCCCAGCAAAAGTGTCTTTGACTTTGCCAAAGAGTTCGAGGTGGATCAACCGACTGGTTCCCCCGCGGATGAGCAATTCTGCAGCTGTCCGCCAGCTGGTCAGAAACCTGTTAAGCCATCCGTCCAAATATCTGGCCATAAAGAGCACCAATTCGAGTCCAGTTCCGGAGAGCTGGAGGAGAACTCGGATCGGGACATCGACAACGACGAGGAGGAGGATAGCGCCAGTGACGATGTGCTCAGCATGAAGGATCACTGCTACTGTGTGCCCAGCCTGGCGGCCAGTGTGAGTTACCCGTAGTCGCATCCGTATCCGTATCCGTATCAGTATCAGTATCCGAGAATAAGCCACCGCACCCACCGTATCGAGAGTATCTAAGCCAACTGGGCGCCACCAGACGCCATCTCACAGAAGATCAAAAACCGCATCGCTTTGCTTGCCTCTTCAATTTGCATGTTTGATTGATTGTGCATGATTTTGCTCTGTGTGCTCACGTTCAATATCGAAAGCATGTTGTGGGGAAAGAGCTTTTTATAGAGCGGATCCATAAATAAAACACAGGGTGACCTTAAAACTTAAGACTTATGGGTTGGGTATAGCAAGTAGTCGTTGTTGTTTTGATTTTAGAACATCAAAGAGTTACCTTAAAGCAAACATTTGTATCTTAGATAATAGAAGCTAAAATTCCCATGCTTCGCATAAAATAAATCAGTTAAGTAAATTCAAGATTTCAAGTTAGTTAGAGTGTAGAAACATCGCTGCTGACTTTTAAGTTTGCGCACCCTTCCCCATTGCCAAAAATTACTTGTGCGTGGAAATGAGAAAGAGCGAAAGTGGCCGAGAGACCAGTTCGGATGGGAGAATAAAGCGATTATATCTTTTAGTTCTCACCGATCGGACGAGCCGTTTGGATAGCCACCAGCAGTCGCCATTAATCTAGTCCATAGAAATGTTTGGCGTCTGTTTGGCCAGTGAGCAGTTTGAGATACATATCACATTTGTATCCGACAGAACGCGTGACTATTTCAGTTTCGGTTTTGTGCCGTGAGACAATTGCGCAAGTTGAAGTGCAAGTAGTAGTTTTTGCTTTGGGTCATCTGGTAGTTCCATCATGAGCAGTTCCGGACACAGCAGCAACTATGCCGGAGCCGATAATGGGGGGATTTTCGAGACCATTGTCTTTACGGGTCGGCCAATTCCACCGGCCCGAAAAAAGCGGCCAAAATCGAAAGTATTTGTGAGTCACACGACGAGACAACCTTGAATGTAGTTCCATACATGTTCCATGTTCCCCCTTTTTGCAGTAACGGATGTATACTTATGATTTCATATGCCTTTTGCTTACAGTATTTAATTATAATTAATTATAACTCATTTGCGTTTCTATCCCAAAGCTACTGCAATTTCGTCAGAGCCAACTGCACCCACGCATTTCCGTTGCCCATTTGGAAATGTGGAAAAATGGCGTGTTAACCGATTCGCAGCTATTTTAATTTCCTTCGCCTATGTTTTCTTCTTTAGTACTTTGCATGCTTTCACTAAACCTCCGCAGATTATGGTGTATGTATGTATTTAGCTAATTATTCGGATCTTACAGATATCGCTGTCCACAAATCGTCCGCTCTACGAGGAGGAATGGTTCCATGGCGTTCTGCCGCGTGAGGAGGTGGTTCGCTTGCTGAATAACGATGGTGACTTCCTGGTCCGCGAAACGATTCGAAACGAGGAGAGCCAGATTGTGCTCAGTGTCTGCTGGAATGGCCACAAGCACTTCATTGTCCAGACCACCGGCGAGGGTAATTTCCGGTTCGAGGGACCGCCATTCGCCAGCATCCAGGAGCTGATCATGCATCAGTATCACTCGGAACTGCCAGTGACCGTGAAATCGGGAGCAATACTCCGGCGACCAGTTTGCCGCGAGCGCTGGGAGCTGAGCAACGACGATGTGGTGCTTCTGGAGAGGATTGGTCGGGTAAGTTATTAACGTCACAAGCTATGAATTAACAAATCTCATACTCAATGGATCTTGATATTCGTAGGGAAACTTTGGAGATGTCTACAAGGCCAAGCTAAAGTCCACCAAGCTGGATGTGGCTGTCAAAACCTGTCGCATGACCCTGCCCGATGAACAGAAGCGTAAGTTCCTTCAGGAAGGACGCATCCTCAAGCAATACGATCATCCCAATATCGTCAAACTGATTGGCATTTGTGTGCAGAAGCAGCCCATTATGATTGTCATGGAACTGGTGCTCGGTAGGTTCTTCAAATATGTACTTGAAATTATTAGTTATATATAAATTTGTTATTATTTAAACTTAATAGGCGGCTCGCTGCTAACTTATTTGCGCAAGAACTCCAATGGCCTCACCACTCGCCAACAAATGGGCATGTGCAGAGATGCGGCGGCAGGTGGGTGCACTTAAAACTGAATAAATAAATTTTAAATAATATTAAAAAACTCTGTTTGTTAGGCATGCGGTATCTGGAGTCCAAGAACTGCATTCATCGCGATCTGGCGGCGCGTAATTGTCTCGTTGACTTGGAGCACAGTGTGAAGATCTCCGATTTCGGAATGTCCCGCGAGGAAGAGGAGTATATAGGTAATGTTAACTACTCGGGAGATATGAGAACTTAAAACTAATTGAAGTGAACTTCAATAGTTTCCGATGGCATGAAGCAAATACCTGTGAAGTGGACAGCACCCGAGGCCCTGAATTTCGGAAAGTACACCTCTCTGTGCGACGTGTGGTCCTATGGCATACTGATGTGGGAGATCTTCTCCAAGGGGGACACACCCTACTCCGGCATGACCAACTCAAGAGCCCGAGAGCGCATAGATACGGGTAAATATTAATATCCTTGCTATGAATGGGAAATGGATAAGAGCACTCTGTTTCATCTGCAGGATACCGCATGCCAACGCCGAAGAGCACGCCGGAGGAGATGTACCGACTGATGCTCCAGTGCTGGGCAGCCGACGCCGAGTCCCGGCCGCATTTCGATGAGATCTACAATGTGGTCGATGCACTGATCCTGCGCCTGGACAACAGCCACTGAGAGCGGCTCCATGCGGAACATGGAACTTAGCATATACTCAACGTAGATTTAGTCAGCGCTTTTAAAGTACGTCACGTCCGAGGACTTGATAACGAGTTGCCTGTATTTATGAGATAGCCTATACCTATACCTATACATTTTACCATATAAATCATATTTATATAGAGACATACATATATATATTTTCTAGCCATGTAAATGTAAATTTCGATGTGTGCTGTAGTGTGTGTTTTTGCCTGACTGAGCGTATGTAATAAATCCTTAATGTGCCAAAAACCGCAAGAGATCTTAAAACAACAAAAGGAAAGTAAAACAAACAAAAATAATAAGATAAAAAATATAAAACTGATATTGTGTGTCTGCTACTGAAGAACGGCTTTCGTAAGCTAAGCTCATGAATTTATATAATTTTAGTTGTTTGTGTTTTAGTTTCTAAGCAGTGATTCATAATTTGTATATCATGCAATCCCTACGTTTGTCAATTTCTTTCTAGACTTTGTATTCTATGTATATTTATTTACACCTAATTTACATTTCTACTTCGACTACGATTATGTTTACTTTAATACAACTAAGCTCTAAGTTAAAGCTTTAAGTTTTGCTGCGCTGCTGAAGTGAATAAATCATATGTGTACTTTATATATATATATAAATACGTGTATATATATACAGAAGTGTATCCTACGGATCGGAATCATTTGTCAGGGCCAGCGGCACATCGGAGAACTGAACCTTTGAGTAGAACTTCTTCAGCTCGTTCTTCAGCTCCAGACTGTGGGTCCAGTCAACGGTTTCGCACACGACCTTCACCTCCACGGTGTAGATGTCCCTCAGCCAGGCTCTCTCGTGCATGATGTCCTTGATGGACACGCCCACGCGGACCAGCAGGGCGCACAGATCGTTGATTCCGCCAGGACGATCGCTCACCTCCACATTGAACTTGACCAGGCGACCCACGGCGGCCAAGCCTCGCTCCAAGCAACGACCAAACACGGTGGTATCTATGTTTCCTCCACACAGAAGCACCACAACTCTAAGATAGAACCAAAGTGTAAAAAGTATTTAGAAGTTATACTAAAGGCTAGTTAAAGTACTCACTTCTTTCCCTTGAGCTCATTCAGGTGTCCGGCCAAAATGGCCGCTAGGCCAGCACCACCAGCTCCCTCGACGACGCATTTCTCCTCCTCCACCAACCTGAGGATAGCCACTGCGATCCACTCCTCCTTGACCACCACCATGCGATCTATTAGCGGCATGGCGGTGGCATAGGCATTATAGCCAACTTTGGGAACGGCCAAGCCATCAGCCAATGTGTTCTTGATGGGCGTGTGGATGGGTCCGTCGTTTTCCATGGCCCGAGTGAAGCTGGCGCACTTCTCCGACTCCACACCCTTTTTTAACAGGGATTAAGAAACATATAGAGCTACTCATTATAATAATATATAAAATATACTTACAATAATCTTGGTTTTAGGGGACAAAGCTTTGACAGCTGTGGCAATACCGGCAATGAGTCCACCGCCGCCCACCGGCACCACCACTGCATCCGGTTCCGGCACCTGTTCGAGTATCTCCAAGCCAATCGTTCCCTGGCCGGCCATAATGTGCGGATGATCGTAGCCATTCACGTACAGTAGACCCTCCTCGCGTGACATCCGCATGGCCAGGGACTTGGCCTCGCCCATGTCATTTCCTTCGACAATGACGCGGGCCTTGTAGTTGCGGCACCTCTGGACCTTCATGATGGGCGCCGCCTTGGGCATCACCACGGTCACTGGTATATTGAGTTTCCAGCCGTGATAGCACAGGGCCTGGGCGTGATTGCCCAAGGAGGCACTGATCACTCCGGTTCGCTTCTGCTCCTCGGTTAGCGATAGCAGCGCATAGCGTGCGCCACGCTCCTTGAAGCTGTCGAAATTGTGAATTGGGTCTATCAGTCACATGTTGCTCACAAAATCAAAAATCAATTAGCAACAGCAATTAATTTGAGCCAATCGAACCATATCTGTCAATTAAACGCTATCTTATCGGATCTTGGACTTTTATGTGCACCAAAATTTATCACCGAAATTTTGGCGTAATAATAGAAATGCGACGTACCCTATTTAGCTATCAACAAACAAATATGTTCGTAACTCAAAATGCATATTATTTAATAGTTATAAACAATCTATGTAAAAAATGTATAGCCGCTTTGTAGCTTATTTTGACTGTGGATTACATGCAAATACAGCCTCTTATCAAAGTACAAAAATGATTCTCCCAGACACTCTATATAGTATACTAATTGATTAATAAGCGCTGAGCGAAACCGATCAGTATAAACAATAATAAAGCCGAACTAAAAATGCACCTTGGACTTATATATACACTACATATATGTATATTAAAGAGTAGACAAAAGGAGGGAAGACCTAATCGTTGATAATTGTTTAAAGGTTATTCAAATTTGCTGAAAATAAAAGTACATTTTCCATCTTTCAAATGCTGATAACTTACCTGCCTGTATATTGCAGGAAATCTTTTTTCAGATACAACTCCATGCCATACAGCTCCGAGGATGTGGATTTCTGCAAGTCAATCAATTAAACGGAGCTTCTAGGAATAATTATAGGAATATCTACCGGACAAGGAGTGCGTTCCACGCCACCGCGGATGAGAAAGGCCGCAGAGGTGACATCATGGAAGGAAATGCGTTGCGGTTTCTCCGGATTGCAGAAGGGATCGATGATTTCCTCCACACCGCCGGAAACATGTCTGGGTCTCTTCAAGGCTTCCAGCTTGCCATTGACGGCGGTGCCATTGGTTTTGGTCGCCAAGCCATTTGGTTCCTTGGGCGTTTCCGTCTTCACTGCCTGGGACATTGCACCTAAAAGTCACTCTAGATCCTTTGGGTTTAACTGCTCGCCGAATACTGATGAGTGCGACTATAATGGCAACTGGTATATATACACGTACAGGCGAGTGGATGAAGAGACTCCATTGGGTCGTAAATACGGCACCTTTGCGTTTCAATTGCCGGCTGGTCACTTTATGGGGCCTGGCCTGACGACGAGCTGATAAGCGCTGTTCTGGCAGCCTCAAATGAAACAATAACAACGATAACGTTTTCCCTAGTTTTCCCTCTATTATTTTGGCAACAATCGTCGAAACTGTTTCATCTCGATAGGAAATCAAGCCTAAATAAAGCGGGTCAAAAATGATAAGGATTTAGCAGACTTATCTCTAATCCGCAGTGGAAATTTTTAAAAATATTGGAAATTATTTATTCGAAATTTGCAGACCGAGAATTACTATTTAATATATATTTTCGTTCTATATATTACTGTATTACATTTTATTCATATACAATTTAATAACAATTTTATTTAATTATTATAATTTAATCACGACAGATATGGAACATATGTAGAGGATTTATTTTTGTGCTTGCCTAATTCTTCATTAATTCATAATTGCATCTACAAAAATCGTACGAGCCCCCATTTTCGTCTTTTGTAATAAAAACAATGCGATTAGCTCGATTTCGAAGACACGCCTATTTATTATTGCCAAAAGAACCACGCTTATCTTATCAGCAAGAATAACATGATACGAGATGCTACCAAAAAAAACAAAATTGGCAGCTTTATGGGTCGAAGGCCAACCAGTTTGCAGGATTGGTGACCGTCATTTGCTCCACTTGCTCCAAAGTAACGCCGCGATCGAACATTCTGGGCAGGATGTTGGTATGAATGTGGTGATAGCCATGACCGCCATAGGAGGTCTAATTATATGGGAATATATATGGAAGAGATATACAATCGAGTTAATTTTAGCTTACCAATCGATGTTTTGTATGGATGTCGTGGGACATGAGCAGCTTGTCCACCAAACCCTCTTTAATCAGCTTTATCAGGTTGTCGATTCGTTGGCCATCGGAGATCATATCCACGCTGGTATTCAGCTGATAGAAGGAGCACTCGGTTCCAAACAGATCGTACTGGATGTAGCAGCCCAGCTTGGCGAACTCCAGCAGCTCATCGATGTCGAAGATGGTGCCTAAGGGATATGGTACTTTCCATAAAACTGGGTATAACCAGTACCATAGTACTTACGATCCAAATGAGACATGACACACTTGTCGGCACGTCCACCCGCCTCCAAATAAAGACGCATGATCTCAAATGGAGCCTTGGTAACACGATGCGGATGCATGGAAACACCACAGCCAAGGACTTCCTGGATCTCGCCGGCCGCCTTAATGGCATTTTTCTCAAAATCTTAAATGAATATCATATTAAAATGTAGGATTATAGATTCTAGATTTGCTAGCACCTACCATGAATGGGATAAACGCTGGCCACCTCGCCAATGAAACCGCACTTGACCATCTTGCCATTGACCTGCAGTCCAGTGATGATGTCCTTGGAGTACAAGTCGCTCATCTGCTCCACGGTTAAGCTGGCATGGCTGGCATCCTGCATGGCATGGATGTAGTGTCCGGTGCCGGCAATAAAGTGAACACCCGTGCTCTTGGCCAGCTCCACAATGAACTCCAGGTTGCGTTTCAGGCCATAGCTGCTGTTCTCCACAATGCTGCCACCACCGTGCTTCTTGTAGAGCAGCACATCCTTCTTGGCCGCCTCGAGGGCTTCTCCATCGTAGAAACGGACATTCTCCTTGCTGGAATACGGATACAGGCGCACATAGCCCAGCGTGGACATGCTGATCCTCGCCTTAAGTTCGCACTCAAAATCCGGCGGCGGTGGGCGGTAGAAGTGCTCGAAATCAAGGGCAACATGCTCGTGGGTCAAAGTTCGACCCAGCAGATTGGGAGTAATGGTGCCCAGAACTGGATGCACAAACAGCGGAAAATTTCATTATCTGATGAGCTGAGCTGAGATAAGCTCAAAAATAGCTCTTATCTCCCTGGGATTCCAACTCACCGGTTTGTACGGTTGACATATTCACAGCTTTCAATGTGGGTCACGCCTTGGATTTTTGCTCTCCAAGCGTTTGGAAGGTACTATTTATAGAAGGCGATTTCAGCGGACCGATCTCTACGAAAGCCGACGGAGAACTGATCTTGAGAGATCTTTCTTTGTGGAGTTCCCTAACCGCAGATATACATATGTATGTTTACAGTTGCTCTTGCTTGATCCCCGGATCCCATCTTATCTAGAAAATATTCCATTGCGCACAATCAGAGATTGCAGTGGGCTGAGTTGTGATCATTCCATTAGTCCGCATTATGAAGCATCAGAATCAATTTGAGTATGCCAAATAAAGGCAACTGATCCTAACTGCAATGATATCGTAAAATCAAAGCTATTATTTTGAGCTGATAATATATTTTCAACAATATTTTTCCGCTTTTTGGCTCAATTGAAAGTCGGGTGGTTTATATTTCTCAGAATAATTCTCTTTATTAGTTCCATTTCTTTCCGTGTTTTGTATTTTCTTTTTAGATTTACTTAGGTTTAATTTTATCAGTTTAGCGATTTCTCATTTATCAGATATACATATGTGTGTATATATAGTCTATATACATATATACTCATTTATACTTAAGATATATGTTTCTGTTATTCATACGACATTGCTGCATCATTCATTTAACTGTTATATCTCGTATATATATATATATATTTCTTTCGATTTGTCTTAAGATCTAAGCATTCATTAATTTACCATTCGCGAAGAATCTGTCAAATATTGTAATTGTTGCATTAATTCTTTGTCTGGTTGGGCTTTCAATTAGTTTTTGGAGTTTTTAGCAGCTTAATTTATAGACAGATCAAAACCTTTTTGTTTCTTCATTTGAAAGTGGTAACCGTGTTATTCTGTTTTAAAAATTATCATAACGAAATAAGCGCACACAAATTCATTATTATTTACTTGCTGAGTTAAGGTAGTTACTGAGTTTTACTTTTGAACACTTGCTGTGACTTTAGTTAGGTTATTAACTATTGCATGAGGAGCGAACAAGCCATTTTGAAACACATCCCAGAGCCACTCGATCTACTCCTACTTGGCCATTTAATAGGCCAACTCTTCATCCTCACCTAAACTACTTAGCACCTTGGCTTGGCTTCGGTTCCACATGGATATCGAAAGATGGATAAAACGAGTCTTGCAAAAGCTGCATCCAAACAAAATTTTAAATGGGAAATGAAAAATGCAAATGTTTTTAAAAATGATATTATCGCCTTTTATTGAACATTATCCAGTTTGCTATATAAATTTTGAAGTTAATATTGTTTTCATTGTTCATTTCAAATGTTTTTGTGGTTGCTCTTGTTTTAACTTCTATTTTATTGTAGTTGTTTGTTTATGCATTTGTTTAAGTTTAATTAAAATAGTTGTTGCTCTTATATACGCCCGGATCTGAGGCTCTTGTTTAGGTATAAGTATATATCTATTTCTATTTAGATTTTCTAGCTTTACCGTTTCTGTGTTAAATATATGTTCACTGTTTTCTCCACCCAACTGGCTGCAGATATTCTCATCCGACGCATTTAATTACAATTACACATTAGTACAATATTTATATACGCATAGAGTTTTATATATTGGATGCATTCATATTCAAGTTCATTAAATCCCATTCATACGCTTAAATCAACTAATTTCGTTCCATTTCTGCTCCTGCTGTCAACAAAACACTTCACATATCCAAAGTAAGAGTCAAACAAACATCAAATTCGGCTAGCAATTGCAAAAGATTTTAACACAAGTAGAGTTTGGCAGAAAAAGGATTCCCGGGCTGGGGATTTGGGATCGGGATACGAATGGGGATTGGGATTGGACTTGTTATCGGTATGGGAGTGATTGCTTGCGTGTTGTTTGATTAGCTTATAAGCGCAAAAGTGACTAAGAGGTGCACACAACAAAATAATAATAATAAATCTGGTAATATAATATAGAACTACTAGAATAAACGTTGTGGTTAATAATAATAAAAGTTTATTACGCTTAGTTATAATTATTATTTGCCTTTTCACTTTACTCTTTTCGTTAAATATATAAACACAATTTCAACTAAAAGCACACTAAAGCATTGTAAATGATTGTAACTGAAAACTACAACTATGCAAAAATTATAGAAATGGTTTTCAAATCGATTCGAACTTTATATTCATATTCATATTCATTTAACTTCAAATTTTCCTCGCTTTGAAGTTAGTAAATCAGTTTTAAAACGCTTTTAAACGGTGTTAAACTTGTTCGTTAATTCTTAAAATCCATATTGTGTGTTCGTGTATGTATACAATTTTTCTAATTAATTTTATAGTTTTCAATTAAATTATGATATACGTATATGTAGAGTGTTGCCTTTATCATTGTGGTGGGGTATAAAATTAAATTAAAATGACATTTAGCTGTTCTTGTTAATTAATTGCAGTTTCTCACATCCCTAATTTCACCCATTTTATCTCTGGCTCTGTACATTTAGGTTTCGTCTTTCGTTTAAAATTATATTGAAGTTCGTTTCTAGGTTGCATTTTTCATCTCTGATTTTGTACAGTTCAAATGTTCTGACTAAACACCCCCTACACGTGCTTGGACTTCACTATTGCCGGATTGGGTTGCTCAACTCTCCCGTCCAGAATCTCCTGTGCCCAAGGAAGGTCTCGAAGGCTGGTTGCAAGCCAGCTCAAACTATGGACCCGCTTTGAGCCCGAGATTCCCCAGATCAACGCGTAACTAGGAGTGTTACCCGCGATTGGGAAACACCACTAGATATATTCGATCTCGCGAAACAAATTCCCGATGGGAAGGCGATTGGTTAAAGGCGAGTTTGGTGTCGGCTTCTATTTTGCTCCTGGTGTGAAAGCGATTCCTTTCAGTTCTGTGTGCCAAATGTACTTATTGGATTGGTTTTGGTCTTGTGGAAATTTTAATTGTAGAATCAAATTTATTGCATTATTTCCTCTTTGTTATTGGTAAGTTTAGTTTTACTTACATTTGTTTTGATTTTTTTTTCAATTTTTGCATTTTTTTGTTTAGGGTTAACAACACAATTTATTTCTAGATTTAAATTTATTTGCATAGGTGTAATTGATTTGAATAAAATTGTAAATTATGTACTACAGAATGGAGAAAGCTAAATTAAAAAGGGGTTTGTTGTTTTGTTGTGTACGCATGTGTGTTTTAATATAAACAAAGAAAAACTAAATAACGCTTAAAGCAATAAAAATCTAAAGACGAACCATATATATTTATTGTATTTTTTGCATTTTTTGTTTGCCATTTTTGCTGAATTTTCTTTGTAACCGCTATATATATATATAGATAGAATATGCTCTTTAAATTGTTTTTATCTTTTGTTTTTCGCCTTAATGTGCATATACCCAAAGAAACTATATGTGTGTATGCTTCACACGATTTACATATCCTACCATATATAGATGTAGATATAGTTAATATTATGCATATATATATAATTCATCGAAAATCAGAAAATTAAAATCAATTCAATTTAATGTTAGAGGGACAGGAGGGCAAAAAGTAAAACGAAGAAAAAACGCCGCTTGCACTGCATTCGCCTGCTTTGATTCACTAATTAATTATAATTATATTTAGATTTCTATGTATAGGGAGTTGTTATGCTCCAAGTTGCTTTACACTAATCGCGCTTCTCCTCTCCTCTCTCTCTATAGCTATTCTCTCTCTCGCTCATGTCTAGCGTGGTCGTGGATTCTTAGCAAACTTTTTAGGGAGCTCTACACAACTGCGTTATTCTTGGTTTCTTTTCTTCAGGTTTTTTTACATTTTTTTTTTGTGGTGAGGGCTTTGTTTTTTTACGCTTAATTTTTGCATATTTTTTTCTTGCTTTTTCTTTTTTAATACATATACATAATTAATTAATATATATTAGTTTTTTCTTTTTTCATTTAATAGCTGATAATTAAGAATTGAGAAAGAGTTGGTTGCTTGGTTGGTTTTCTTTTTGTATGTGAATTTGGGTTTGTTAAATTTTTCTTAAAATTTCTCTTCGTACTTTGCATTTTTACTTTACTTTTTTTTTATTTAATACACTCCAACATATTACAAAAACAAATGACACACATTGTCTTACTAAAATGTTGTTGCGGTGTTTGATAACATGAAACAAAGGTTTGTTGTTTGTTGTGTGCTTGTTGTCGTTGTAAATGTGGCGGTGTGTTATTTGTTGTGTTTTTAGCTAAATACAAACAATTTTCAAATTGTATTTGGAATAACAAATTATTTCAACGTTAATCAATGAATGGTGTTTTCTTCAAAACTGTTTTTTTCGGCCCAGCTCAGCAGGCGACCAAGGCAATCGGTTGTGCTGGTTGTTGTTGATGTTGCTGCGTCTGTTGTTCGGATTCCACAAACGCGGCGGTGATTGTTGTTGCACTTGCTAACGCTGTCACGCGTCTGGTTCAAGATGTACAAAGGTGTTGGCTGCTGAACGCTGCTTGCTGATGCGTTTGGCTGCTGCATGTGGCAAGTTGCTGCCGCAGGTTGCTGCTGGACGTTGCTAGCTTAACGTTGTTGAGCATCGAAATTGTTGTTCCAGTTGTTGCTGCATTTTTTGCGGGGTATTTGGTTATCGTTTCTCTGAACTATTGTTGCTTGCTTTTGCTGTTTACATTATAATTACATTACAATTACAGTTTATATCGATTCTTTTAGTATTACTCTCTGTGTATTTTTGTGTTGGGTGTGGCGTGTGTTTATGCTTTCTGCTGTTGATTTTCTTGTTGTTGGTTGTTATAGCGCAGCATATATATATATATGTACTCTTATTATGTGTAGTTGGTTATTATCATTCTACGGCTACTGTTACTGTTACTGGCACAATATCGAAATTCAAATCTTTTGAATCTTCTCGCCAACGACAACCGGATTGTTGCGTCGGATTTCCTGTGCGCCATGCTCTCTATAATCGAATGTGCAATTATGTTTATCAGAATAACGATGCACGGCGCAGTACAGACCGCCGCACCGACACTGGAAACCTACAATTAAAAGATTGTTTTCGTGAGAAATGCTGTTCACACATTTGTGAATTCAAGGCCACGCGACACTTACCGGTCAGTCCAACTTTCTTGCGGCACTCGCCACAACGGTTCTTCTTCTTTTTGGCATCCTTATCGTCTTCCTTGTCCTTGTCATCCTCCTCGTTGGCGGAGGCGGCTGCTTGTGTGGAAGTGTTTGGACCAGTCGCCGATGTGCTGGCTTCGCTGTTGACTTTGGCAGCAGCGGCGGCTTCTTCGGTGATTTTCTGCGGAAACGGAAACAAAACAATAAGGAATTTCAATCACATGACAAAAATATATATGATGGCATCAACAGATTTTCTATTCATTTTCCCATTTGCACAGTTGCGGGCAAAATTGTACTGAAGCGCGAGATTTACAGATCAAAAAAGGGAATGGAAAATCACTATTAATCTTCTAGATTTCCTAAGCACGAAAAATCAAATTGTAGCTTAGCCCAGAAGCAAAGCATCTATTATTGAAACCACAACTATACATTCTCGTCCTCCGCCTCGATCTGCATTCAAAAAGCCTTGAAGATCTTTGCTTTAGTATATTTCCTTTTTTATTAGACTAAACAATTTCGACTGTTTCATCAAAATGTTTTAGTATCCGCCGTGTGGTGTTGAGTGGCGTCTTTTCTTTGCCTTAGCAGAGCACCGTCAACTGTGCAACTGTTGCCAAGAATTCGTATTCGTTTCGAATCGGCCGAGTGAGAATCTATTTTGTAAGGAAAACAAGAGTGGCGATGCGGTGATGATGTGTGTTGTGGTGAATGTTTACCCGCTTCTTAGCTACGAACACAGCAGATGCGCCTTCTACAATACCCTCTGCCGTCCTTACACTGCCCACATCGCCTCCATCGGGAGACACATTTCGACGACGCTTTTCCCGTTGAGCCTGTTGGTGGTCTGCTCCTTGATGCACCTGCTCTTTCTCGCCGGGACTTTCCGGCTGATCGCCGCCTTCAGACTTTTCCATAGACTCGCCGCCCATTTGGTTTTTGTATTAGACCACTCCGCTGACTGCCCGTTGCCGCCGATGATGGTTTCTTCCTCGCCGCTGAGACCGCACTGCTAGCCACCAAATGAGAGCTGGATGCGAGCAGATTCTTTGCGCCGCTACCGCCACTTTTTCTGGTCGTCTTGGTCTTAGGCTTTCCGGTCCGGGTACCTGTAGCTACCGATTCCGTGGACTTTTCTTCCTGTGCTGCTGATCTTTTAGCCTTACGTCGCAGTGCTGTTATTAATGCGGATTTTCCCGTTGCCGGCGACGATTTTCCCACAACGTTCAGTCGCAAAATACGTGGTGGTTCTGGTGTTTTTACGGGTTCCACGTCAACTATGGTGCCGTTTTTGTATATGTCCAGGTTACTTGTGGCAATCCCAGATGAGTTTAAGAGCTCAGTCGCCGTGGCACCGCTTCCGCCCTCCCGACGCGATCGAATCCGCTTCAGCTTCTTAACCTTCTTCTTCAGCTGCAGCTCGCCAATCCGGGTGGACTTTTTGGTGTTTGTAAGGGACGGAAATGTGTGCACATTGGCCGAGAACTTTACACGCCGCTTGATGCTTGAATCTGTGCCCTTGCCTCCTCCCACCTTACGGCAGACCAGGGAGCTCTTTTTGGTGGCTAACGAAGGTTGGGTTACGTTGATGCTTCCGGTGTTTGAGACTAATGCGACGACTGGGGCGCCAGGCACCTTGGCAGCAAGTTGAGCGGCGGCAGAAGCGGCTCCTCTTGCAAAGGCTGCTGCTGTTGTCCCTGTCCCTGTCCGGCGGTTTGGGCGTGGCGGCGGGATCGGAGCTGATGGACGGGTTGCTGTCGCTTGTGCTGCAACATCGCATCAAAGTAGAGGAGAGATGTGTAGGTGGGAAACGAGGTTAGTGCGCCTGGGCGACGCCGGTAGACCCAGTAAGAGCATTCAGTACCCTTTAAGGACGCATTGTGTTGCGGGAAACCATTCCTATCCATTCCAGTGACCAGGCCAAGGCCCACCGGACCAGCGGCTATCGGTCCGCTTAGACTCGTTAGCGCCCCAGCTGTGGACCGTTTAATTCCAACGCTCAACGGCCTTTTCCGCTTATCAGTCGATAGAAGCGCGGAACCGGATCGAGTTTTATCGACAAGCGTGGTACTTTTGGGAGGAACCACACGACCAGTTTTCTTTTGCGGAGAAGCAACAATGGTAACGACCATATTGACGATTTAGAAAGACTTTTAATTTTGAAATACGGGCCGAAATGTAAGAAAATTTTGATTCCGAGCAGAAGGAAATGTCGAACTGTAACCGAATGGAATTGACAGATAAGTGACAACAAGCCGAACGATTAGTTGCAGGTATAGGGGCTTCTGAGATAGCATCCAGAGCAACATATATGTACATTTGCTTAAGAAACTCGCAATTATCTTGCACTCATAAAGTTGTTGACTTAATCGAAACGGAAAATTCTCTTCCACTTTGAAAATGAAATGAAATCTCAGAATCCCCGTTCTAAGTCGTTCGAAGATTATTGTATAGATGAAGAGGCAGCTTCTTGGAGTGGTCACTGGCGGATAGAGAACACTTTACCTTATTTACAAATCCAGCAGAATAATCGGTGGCAGAATAATTGGTGGCAGGAACATCAGGGTACCACACTCATCACAAATGTTACAGAGATCACTAAACTAAATCGACACCGCAAGCAAGCTTCTTGAAATCCCCTAATTTTTTTTTTGCACAAACAACAATTTGTTTCAACAATTTCACTTAAGATTACACTGAATTTATGTCCGAAAGTCAAAAGTAATTGTCACTGACTGAATGTAAAAATTCACTAAACTGGGCACAAAATGCCAAGCCTATGTGGATATTGTGCAAATCGAAGCAGTCATGTTTCTTCAATAATTAGGAAATTTTTCAATATTCAGAAATCCATAATCTGCACAACGCTAATTAAAGCTTAAGAGTGGTGCATGGAAATATCATCATTTGAAAAAGTGCCATAACTATGTAACATGCAAGGAACCTATCTACTTAACTACTCCTGGCAAACACCTCCGTAACTCTGCTCACCTCTTTGACATCGTTGTGTGGCTGTTGTAAACTGGTGACTGTGGGCTGTGCGGTGTTGGTGATTGCGATGGCCGGACTGAATGTGGGGCTAGGTTGTGGGCTTGGAACGGAGACAGGTGTGCTGCTCACAGGTGGCTGTTGCTTTTTTCTAAGCGAGTCCTGCGGAGAAGAGCATGTAAAAAGGATTAATATTTGTGTTCATTTGATTGAATTTATCGAAAATACCCACCTTATAGCATACGGAGCAGAGACCATCTGTGGCTGGATTACCATAGAAGCCGCAACCGGAGCGGCACATGGGTTGCATTGGGTTAGATTCACGTTCCATGGCTGGCTAGAGCGCCTTTGTGTGCCTGTGCGGTCGATTTCTTTGTTTGATTTGCTTGATTTGCCTAGCCTGCTTTTACTTTCGCCCAGCGAAGTTTCGTCTGCTTCCTGCTGCGGCAGCGCTTCCTTTCCTTCCTGCTCTCAGTCGTGGAAGCGTGCAATTTTCAGATTGGCAACGTGCAACTAGCGACTTGCAACTTGCGACTCGCAACTGGCAACTGTTGATCCGCCGTTGTTTTTGCGGGCCTCGTTTTAACTGTTGTTTAATCAGTTCGTCCAATTATTAGGCTGCGCTTGTTTCTTGCTTCGTGACTGCCGCAAATAATCCGGAGTACGAGCTGTAAAACGAAAATAAGATAGGGCTCAGTTAGTAAATTTGTCTTGTTAAATATTTATCAAATGCAGCATAATGTAATTTTTCAATGTTCAGAAATCCATAATCAGCACGACGCTATTGAAAGCTTCAGAGTGGTGCATGGAAATATCATCATTTGAAATAATGTATCATCTATAAGTGATTGTTGGTCATATGGAAACTATTAAAATAGATTATGTTGTTTGATAATAATGATCTGCAACTATGTTGCACTAAATTGCATTGCAACACGTTCAATAAACAAGCCCACAATCACACATACAAAATATGAATGTGTATGCTGGCGTGGAGGCATAAAAAATGTTGCACCAACAGCAAAAACCACATGACAAGTAAAAACTATGTTGTTTTTCATTTATCCGCTTGCTCTCTTCAAGGCTGTCAAGCATATCGCACACAGATATAGACACTATAGGTACATCTGCGAGAGAGGCAACTAAGTCGGGCCTAAACCAGTTTAGCCACCAAGCTGAGAACGAGCCGTAGTAAGAGGTAGTAAGATAAACGAGTTTGGATTTATGTTTAATGAATATAAAACAGTCACACCTAACGGTTCCAACTGGTGCCATATACATATATTCCCCAAGTATCCAATTGTTTATTGTCGATCGATTAAACAGAAAATACCTGGGCAGTATCGATTTATCGCGATCAGTTTACTTTCTCAAAGTCGAAAAGACGACGTGCCGAGCTGCACATCCATCACAAACAAAGTAAGAGAGAGTTATGGGCGAAATCTGAGACATACACTGAACGATCCATCTTTTTATAGCGCAGTTCAAAGTACGCACCCCCTTGTACCTTAATCGTTTTGCAATATGTTGTGAAACTCAAACTGTATAAATTATATAAACTGGTTTCAGACACTTCCCAACATAGACATACATATATTAGGTTATTTGAAAGCAAATCAAAAAAGGTTTTCAAAAAGATTATTTCGCTTATTTAGTTATCATTTTGGTTGTAATCAAAATTAGAGTTTTTAAAATATACTACCGTTTATACGATTCATTTCCCGCAGTGTAAAAGCAAAGTCAAAACCTAATGGTAAAAGCCATCATCCACCAACAACAACAACAACAACATTAAAGAGAGGTGGGAGATTGAAGCATCAGTTACATGGTCAACAAAGATGAAGTGAGAGAGAAAGAGAGAGCAAAGGAAAAAGGGCGAGAGAGGCGAATTGAGCACAAGCACAATAACATTTACTGTTATTTTCAATGCGACTTTGGAGCTCGGGGCGAGAATCAAAATGGGCACACGAAGCTCTGAATGCGTGAGCGTGTGCGTGCGTCTGTGTGCAATTAAGAGAGCGATATTCTGTTATACAAAATTTGACCTTAGTGGTGAGAAAGCAAGCTCTGCTGCCGTAAATTACAAACTAATAAATGGCTTAAATTACGGGGGGTTCCTCGTCGACACAAAAAACCATTGCACAACTGTGGCCAATACAGGCAACATTTTTGCTCAATACATAGATAGGCTTCAGAGATGTGCGCATGTAAAATACATACAAACAAAACAAAAAATGGCCTCAGCAACTTTTACATTTACAACGTAGCATGGGGAGTATTTTTTCGAGAGCGCAACATTTGCCGTGGTGAGTTTGAGCTTGATAGAGAAGGGGGGGCCAAAAAGTGACATATGTTTACACTGGCGTTGCATTTACTAAAGTTTGTACATACAATCGACTGAATTCAGTGTGTATTGGTGTTGCTTTTATGTGGTGGGCGCAGCCATAAATAATTTTCATAGCTTTTGCCTTTATTTCAACGCAGATTTTGCTTGTATGAGAAAATTTATTTTGATTTATAGTTGCGGTGTGGAGCGCAAAGCAAACAAAGTGCAATGTTCAAGTGTGTTTGTATGTATGCTGGCTTGATTTCCTGCTGTTGTCATTTAATTGCAAAGTCAAAACAGCTGGCCGTCTCGCATCCTCTCTCTCAGTCACACATGCACTTTGTGTATATAGGAGGTGGGCTAATCAAAATGTCAACAATAAAAGAAAAAATTCCCCACACAACAAATTGGCTGGCGAATATCTGTTCTCCTCTCTCTTGTACGTACTACACAGTAAAAATTATATATGAAATTTATCAAACTATTTTCCCATGTTTTGACTTAACAGTTATACCGAATGCATCAACTACAAAAAGATATTGCTTGGGTAAATAATTACTTGAATATATCTAAATACAATCGTTTGGGTAGTTGCTGTTTTCAGTGAACGTGAGTATATATAAAAGTAGGTAAGTTAGTATGTACATACGTCAACAAGCACGCGCGGCTGCTGTGCCAATGTTTTTTTATTTTTGTATATGAAGAATAAAAGCTTTGCATATGTATTTAGTTTATTTATTTTGTTTTGTATGCCTCCTTCCCACTGCTCCCCCCCTTCCAACAACTTAACGACCTCTGCTATTTTTAAGCGAATTCGTTTTGTTATCTAGCGAGCGTGTGTTGTTCTGCTTTCGTGTGTTAAAGTGTTGGCCATTAAAGCAAATAGGAAATCATATGATTCTTTCGGGCAAACTTTATGACGACATCACTCAAGCGCGTGACGTCATTGTTTGTTTGCTCTCTTACGCAGCAAAATGAAAAATGCGCATTCGAGTGAATTGCATAAGTAAAAAATAAAATAAGAAAATACATACATATATGCAAGTGTTAAGTGCAAAACAATTAGCAAGAAAGAAAAAATTAGCGCGTGGTTTCACCATTGCAAAAGGCATTATTATGCAAGCGAAGGCGATAACAGAATAGAAGTCGCGGGAGGCGAGAAGAAACGGTTAATAAATGACATTCCCCGGTATTATGCACTTTATTGAGTGCCAGCTTATCTGGTTTTGCATTACGCAAAACAAAAAAAATATACATATACATATAGTATTTAATTTATTAAACAATTACGTCATTTTCTAGCTTATTTCTTCCGGTGTGGTGCCCCAGTAAACATGCAAGTCAAACGTGAACGAGTCAAATTGACTCGCCAAGCCAAGTGGCTTGGAGTTTTCAGGATCGGGTATCGCGGTGGGGTATCAGATAGTCGACTACCACTCACTTTCCGCTATACAATGATATGAAAACTGTGATAAAAAGCGGACGGTAGTAAACAAATTACAAACACGCAGGTTAATGTTCTGTTGACCTGCATTCAAATACTGAATTTACAACAGGAGAGGCTCGAGAAACGGACATGACGACGCAGATGATGATGATGATGGGCAGCATAAAAGGTAAAAAGAAAATAAAGAAAGAAAGACATATAGTATGTAACTCCAGGAACAACCACAACAAACATAAACCGCTCTGACTCACATGTGCATATTAATGAGCCCGTAAAGCGGACCAGACAACAACGATAAAAATAAAGGAGCAGCAACAGCAACAAACATATGCTGATGAAATGCAACAAAGAGACAACATCACCCATTGAATTATTAAACTTTATTAAAATGTGCGCAAAAGGAGGCACAAAGCAAAAGAGCAGAGACTTAACGAGAGAGAGAGAAATAGAGAGAGCGAGAATCAAGATGGCTGCTCGGCTCAATTTAGAAGCGAGTTGAGCTCAGGGGCTTAAGCTTAAGCTCAAAACGCAAGTAAGCAAGAATGCGCGGAGCTTCCGGTCAGGCAGCTGAGCTCACAGCCTTAACCCTCCAGCCACCCGCCAACTAAATATGGCCCCATTCGCTTGGATTCATTTAGTTGTACTTTTTAAGCCCGGTTTATATGATAACTGGTTTATATCGAGCGTGATTGACCCCTATTCCAGCTCAAAGTATCACTTTGCATTACAAGTTTTTTTTATTGTAAAGTCCAAGTGTGGATACAAAAACTAATTATTTCAATATCTCCCACTTTAAAGCGTTAGATAAAGATGTTTTCCAATCACTTTAAAGTGGTTAGAATAATCAATCAATATTGTACATACACACTGTGAATACTACGTATACACAATGGTAGAGCGTGCCAATGGAATTGGTTTAAAATTAGAGTTGAAGGCGAAAAAAAATATTAAACTAACGGAACACTGGGGAAGAAAGAAGATGCCAAGAAATAGGAGGCCAAGAGGAGAGCGAGAGATGTTGCCGCCCATCATTAATCAAAATAAATTACAATCTATGAGCGGCCGAGAGACGATATGACGACTACATTTAAGACTACAGAACTCTCCTTTCAGACCGAAGGAGTATTATTTTTGCCATTATAAATGATCGCCTCGAGAGGCCATGTTTCCGGCGATTTGGGTTTTGTTGCGAAAATTAATAAAACTCCGAACAACGCCCTCGAAAATGCATGAAAAGAATGATCCCAGACATTGAGGGGCAGGACGGCTTAGGATTATCGTGTATACGTGTATAGTATGCTCGGCAAACCATACCACAACCAAAAACCAAAATTGAAACGCTGGGAAACACCTGTTCAAAATTACACAGCTCTGGGAACAACAATATGTTCAACAAAGCGGAGACCAAAGTTGTGTGATAGGTCAAAAAACTCCACATGCACATGCCTGGGAAGTGAGTACAAGTTCAAAAACTGAGGGTTGCTACAAGAAACCTATTGATTTGAATGTTGAAGGACGGGAAAAGACAGAGAAAATGGGGATGAGGCTTTAGAGGGTTAAAACTGGACAGACACGGTACTGATTGTTTTTTTTTACTAGAATAAACAAGATTAGAATTACTAGTAAATATTGATTATAGTTTTGTCAACAAGAATAACATATGTACATATGTACATTCATTTTTGGTTTCTAATTTTGAACTAACACTTTTACCCTTAATTCGAAAAGGTTTCGCTGCAGAGAGGTTCCACTGTAGACTGATCGCCTGCGTGGCAGGATACAAACAATCAACAGTCGACCGACAGGCTGCCCTGCGGACATGAACTGATTTCACCTTGAACCCGGGTTCTTTTGGACCCAGACAAAGGAGATGAGAAGCGAGGACCCGGAGAACGAACCACAGAAGTCAACAACAATGGCGTCCATTAAGCAGGATGAGGAGAAAACACACAAAAATACACAAGAAGCGAAGCAAATGGCAGCAATAAACAGATTGTCACATTTTAAGTGCAGACCGGCGGTAATCGTTATCGAAAAGGCAGCAAGCACGTATTTACCTATGCCAAACATTCGACAATGAAAGCAAAATGAAAAGGTTTTGCCATTAGTTTCGGTCTTCAAGTATTTGGGTGACCAACATTAAAATGATTTGGATTCTGGGTATTGTGATTCGCAGAAGAGAAAGGCAAGTCAAAGTTACTGCGCATTACTCATCGATCTATCGATAAACGTATTTAAAATGCATTTTCCACGGAATATCGCATGTTTGTTTCACCAGACGTGATTCTCGTAATGGTCTTACATACTATCAGCCTAATGTTTGTTTAATGTATTTTATTTCATGGAACTTCAAATTAAGGTAAATAAAACCACAACCAAATCACTTAGGATTCTTATATGTATTTTATTCTTAACTTCCATGTTTAATTTGACCTTTGGTTAGCTCAAGTAACAGACCCTCGCCAGACATCGATCCATCTTAAGCAGACATTGATTGAAGTGACTTTCATTCGTGCACATGTAATTAATTAAGCAGAATACTTTTCTGCTATAAAAGCACATATGTACATACACGCGTACATCTGAATTGCATTTAACCAGAACGAACCCGGTTTTTGTAACGCTGACCATATATTTATAAAATTCATTTATAAGAATTTACGAGCGCCAATAATTCACTTGAGCCATTTTTTATGAATTATGTGCAAGTAAGTGTGTGCAGCAGCAGCCAAAGGCCATTAAGTAAAAAATAAAATGAGCAGGCGTTGGCCGGAAAGGAAGAAGAATAAAAGGGGAGCAGATAAAAGGCGTGGAAGGGGAAAGCAAAAGATAGGGGGGATGGGGAGAGGGGGGAGCTCCCGCAGAAGTGTGCAAAACTCCGCTCTTCGTGCAGCGAAAGTCACCACAACTTTTGCTCTCTTTCCTGCTGCTTCTGCTATTTCTTCGCATGCGTCTTCCTTCTTCACTGCCAGCTACAGGTCAACAAAAGCAACAAATAAAAGGAAAAAAAGAAAACGAACAGCAAGGTGTGCAGTTACAATGCCCAACTACACTGTTGAAAAAGTGCTAATCAAGAAACGCGTTCAAACACCAATGTTGTTGAATTTCTATTCCATTTTATTAAGCTTTATCAAAAATAAATGTGATTCAAGTATCCATTTTGTCATCGGTGAGAAATGAAATTCGTTACCGTGTACCCCCTAGATCTCCCTAAAATTGTTATAAAGTAGTTTTTCGGTTGCCTTTTTACACACATGTAAGATTAATGGAAATCGCATGGGAAAATGAAATATGAAACGCTCCAAAAGAGCGACGTCCACATGAGTAGCCAGCTCTCTTGGCTGGAGATTGCCTTCACTGGAATAGGGGAGAGTCCAAAATTGGAGGAGGAGGAAGAGTAGAGGAGCGGAGACGGAGGAGGAGGAGTAGAGAAACGGTGATGAAGAAGTAGAGTTGACAAACCGAAAAGACCGACCAAAACCAACCACCGCGTTGCTGAAGATCATCATCATATGGGGCAACGTCAACGCTGCAGGGGAGCCAGAAGAAACCGAGAAGAGTGCGGAGAAAGAGGAGGAGTATCAACGCGAAGTACTGAATATTATCCAACGTGTGAAGCGTAACTAATTGGCAAATTGATATTGCAGCAATAATAGCAGAAGAATTACAGTGCATTATGTGGATTAAGAAAAATGATTTAAAAAGAGTTTATAAAATCAAACAAATTTTGTTTAGCCTGTATGGACTGTTGATGTTCATTTTACAATATTAAAGTTATCGAACTGAAACGAGTGTCAACCTATTTTTCCCATTAAAATCGGGTCAACACAATTTACGTTATGGTGTGGAAAATAGAAAATGCGGGCGAAACTGAGGGGTAGGGTAGGTGCAAGCAGTGAGAATAAATGACGAAACAAATGAGTAAATTAGTTAACAAAACCTGAACGCCCAGCGTTATGTTCACTGTACCTCAACGTCGCCGCTTTATGGGCTAATCAAATCACTGAAGCAAGCAGACAACAAACACTGTAAGACTGAGACTCAATCTGAGTCTGAGCCTGAGCCTGAGCCCCAGTCAAAAGGAAATGGAATGGAATGGAGTTCGTAGCTCCGGTGTTATGGCCGCGATTTAACAATCCGCACACATCGCCGCCGAAAAGAAACCAGTTTTATAGAATTCACAAAAAAACGTAAGTGCACAAAGGAGCAAAACAAACAGAACGAAGGAAAGATATACTTACATACATATATATATATTTCGAGACAAAGAAGAAGCCTCTCACTCTAACCAAAGAGATCTGGCTTTGGCTTTATGTGCAGAAAAGCGAAGGCCGTTCAAAGACTCTTTATTTCTTCGCCGAGCTTTGAAAATCAACTCTCGAGTGTAGTAGACAGTGGTCATTTGAATGAATGGCTGACAGACGGACAGATTGACGGAAAATGCGAAAACAAAAACAATGACTGATGCGGAAGCCTTGAGTTGAAGAGATTTAATACAGTGAAGCCATGCTAGCTTGAACTTGACATTCGCCATCATTGCGTTTCAGTTGCAGAACAATAAAAATAAGGAAGGACAACTTCCATTTAAGTTTAACCACTTATACATATGTACATACATATATGTTTGATACTCAAACTAAGAATTAGAATTCTAAATATAAATGAAGATTTGTATTCATTGAAAATTAAATAATTATCAAGTTGTTTGCTTTGTCTATAGGGAAGTGCGACAGTAATAAAGAAAATAAATACATTTTCAACTGCCATTTTGTGCTATTGAACTTTGCCTTTGGCGCTTGAACTTTGCCAGTGAAACGGATAAGAGTATTATCATTCGCAATAAGACGAGCTAAGATGAGAACAGATGAGAAGGCTATAACTGATGCTGAGTCAGAGCCAAGATGAGTTGAGTTGATGACTTGATTCTGGGCGGTGGCGCGGGCGTTGATATTGAACACAACAGAAGAGCATCGTGTGTGCATCGTTGATTTTATTGATTTATGCATTACAAGTTCGCTTCTTTTCTTCTTGTTTTCTTCAGTTACAAGAAGAACGAGCCAATGAACTGGAGACCAAGACAGAAGACAAAGAACAGGGCGAGGCATCACCATCATCGCCATCGCCACATCATCATCATCATCATCGGGAGCAAGGAAGCGGACAAAAGAAAAGGCTGGGCCAAAAAAGTTTCGCTTTTCATTTTGTCTGGCTAACGGTTTCTGTGTGTGGGAGGGGGAGTGAGTTTAACGGTCGCCATGGTTGCCAGATGTGGTGAATATGCGCGCGCCACAGGCATTGGGAAAATAAAGGAAAACCCATGGAAAATCCAACAGCAGCAACAACGACCACATCGGAGGATTTAAATTTCCTGACGACGAGAGGAGCTTTTCACTTATTCTCCTTATTCCATTTTTATTCGGCCACACAACTTTAATTTGTGGGCGGGGTGGCGGCGTGTTGGCGGGGTGGCGAACAGTAAAGCCAATCGAGCGCCTAAATCGATTCCCACACACAAAAAACCTGTACAGCAAATTGGAAAAAATTGAAATCAAAGGAAAAACAAACGGGCAAGAAAATAGATAACACAATATTGGGGAAGCAAAAGAAAGGTTAGATGGGCGACGTTGCAATGGGAAAATCGATGTTGGATAGAAAGAAAATGTTTAGCTCTTGACCACAAGGTGAGCCAGTTGTTGTTGGTGGCTTTTATCTCTTCTTTGCGGCTCGATTCAACGTATTATATTATTTCTTGTTTATTCGTTTTTGTGGTTTCCTCATAAGTACACATACAAATGTACCACATGTACCAGGAAATTAAAGTTGCAATAAAGTCGAACAGTTGGTAACAATCAAGGCCCCATTTCGTTGACAAGGACTTGTGTTCAAGGACTCAAAGTCACTGAGAAAGTTTGCAAAAAAATATAGTCTGTATAAAATGCAGATAATTTATTATTTGACCTAAATATACTGGCTGTATTTGTTTTTCGCTATTTCCGTTTTGCTTTTCTGTCGGACAATAAACAAAACATATACAAATTTATTTATGTATACCAGCGATCTCTCTTTCACATTAGATAAAGAAAATTCTGAGAATAAAGTACATGTGTAGAAATTGATTGATGAAGAACAAAAATTTATGCAGACACCAAATTAATTTACATTGATATCTATGCCCGCATTTCAACGCGGTAATTGTGCTCCCAAAAAAACCGATATATGTGCATACTAAATGCCCATTTACAATGGGATTTAATCAAGATCGAAATCGAAGCAGTACAGTCTGTCCCCAAAAGAAACAGCTGCGGTCATTGAATTAGTATCGCTTGTTTGAAGAAGAAGAAAAAAGCATTAGTATGTAAACTTTTTTGTCCGTATGTATAATGTATTATAAATTATATATAAGATAAAAATGTATATAAACAATTTAAAAACTCTTAACCCTATTAACATTTTGATCACAACTGTTATTGTGAGGGGAACAACAAAAAATTGCATAACTTAAAACGAGAAAAAAAAACCAGAGAGAAAACAACGACAGCCGACAAAAAAGAAGATCAAGTATAGAGGATTAGAGTGCTAAAAATAGCGCTATGCACAAAACATTTCGAAAACGGCAACCAAAGATAATGAAAGACCCGAAATGTACGAGCCGATCCGAAGTTTTTCGATCGTCTGGCCTATAGTAGTGGGTGGATGGTTGGCATCGGGTTTTTTGGGCGGTGTGCGGGTGCACGGGTGTGCGGCATCCATTTACACGCGACCTATAAACAAAAAACAAACCGAAATTGAGGCCGCGGCCATTCACGCGTCCGACGTCTCGCTTGCTTATCAATTTTTACTTGTTTCGTATAGAACCATTTAGCCATAATCAAAAAGTAGGGGAAGAATAAAACGACGAGGGAAATGAAAGGCGTTACGTTTTAGGGAGGGCGGGTTTCTTATAAGATGAATACGTGTGTTTGTAATTTGTTTGTTTTTATGTATATTAACTGAATTTGATTCGTGCCACCATCAAAACAAATTGTTCTTGTTTTCAAACGACCAAAAACTTGTTTGAACGAACGCTGCTTTTTTGCCGTTTTCTGTTTTCGCGAGAACATACATATTTATATAATTTTAGATATTAGCGACAACGACACGTGTTGTTGTTGCTCAACTTGCCAAGAATTTGAAGCGATTATCGTCAACAAGGGGATTAGTCACTCGAGATCGGGAAAGTTCTCACACAATCGTGACAAACTATATCGTTCCATGAATCACTAGCGTGATAAGCAAATACCATTCAATCTATAAACTTTAATCATACAACAAATCAATTAAAAAAAAAAAAAAAACACTTCAAGAACAAATTGCTATATTAAATATAGCAAGAATTTACAAGATTTTTACTCAAATTTTTAATTCTGAGTAGAAAAACCACATTTCTACGTTGCCAAATTTCGAGATATCCACCTTGAAAAGAGACCAGCTCTTATTTGTTCAAGTGTTTCCTATTCTATATCATCGACTATTTGACTCGCTCTTTCCGATTCTCTAAAAACATGTTTGTTTACCGAACCAATCACAAATAATTAGCGCTTGATTCGTTTCCTATCTTTTTTCACTGCTATCTCGACAAAAATTGGACTGAAAGTGGCGAAATACACGACAGAAATTTCAAGAAAGTCATTTCATTTCGTTTAAATCCGGCACTAAAAGTACTTGATAGTGGGCAATCAAAATGTGCATATGCCAGAAAACGTGCCTCTAGGTGATATAGACAAAAAAAACGAGATAGGGCTTTATGTAAAGCGTCGGACCAGAAAAATACGACACGTGTGGGATGAATGCAAAGGAAAAAACGTATACTGAAAAAAATACTACAACACACGAGCAAATATGTACTTTTTTATAATTGTTACAAGGTGAGCTGGAGTTGGCGAAAAGGAAAAACAGCAAAAGGCAAATGAGTCACCAAGAAAAATTTGAAAAACAAAGTCAGCTGGGCGACTATATCCAACAACCAGGGTTGCCATCGCACCCAGAAACCCCTATGCACTCGCTGATAAGAACCCGTAATCCTTAATCCGTAGATAATTCGAACTCGCCATTATATTCGCTTGCCATACATATGTATGCGGGTATATGAGTCATACAAAAAGTGAGTGAGCAAAAATTTCCAGTCACGCACTGCAGGCAAAAATAATATTAAAGTTGGGGAGTGTGCAGATAAAGATATTTCTTTGGTCACTGCGATAATGAGGAAAATGTTATTTAAATTTGGAGATAGCTGAAGGGTATATACACACATATATATCTTTATGTGCATGTTTGTACTTGAGCTATCAGTCATTTATTTTCCACTTATCAGCAGAGACGTCCTTCGCTCCAAAGTCTACATTTCGTGGTTGGTGTTTTTGGTTTTTGGCAAGTCGTAATATTTTCTTGGCAAAGAACTATAGAAAAAAGTTGAACAGCTGCACTGATTGAAATTGAGATTAAGGATTCAGCTGTTTAATTCAAAATCTTTAATCTTTTTCTCTATACTTTTTTTTCTTTAATTGATTGTTAATTAATATGTTACAGTTATTTTCTATTTAAATTATATTTTTCAAATTTTATATAATTTTTTTTTATATATATTTAAAATTTATTTTTAACTTTAAACACTGAACAAAGTTCAGATTAAAGTTTGTCCGCGGATCTTTTTTATGAAATTTTATATTCTACCATTTATTTTACTGCTATTTATTTATTGTTCGTCTTCGTAATTCGCGCGACATGGCAACGCTAGTCTAAACACACACACGCACAAGTGACGTAGGCGAGCCCGTGTGTTTGGTGACTGTGGTGAAAAGAGAGCGTGGGGAATCGACTAGTGGTGAGTAACCAACGTAGGCAGGCGAAGAGGAAAATGAAATAATTTATAATTTTCTTTTTTCTCGTTTGAATTCACTTACTTTTTCAATTCGTTGTGGGTGGATATTACACAGGCGTGAAACAAAAACTTATAGCTTTGTTCGGATCACAGTAGTTAGAAATTTGTGTGTTATGTTGGTCTCGCAGAAATTCAATTGGTTGCTAGTAATTATTTTACTTTTTTTTCTTTAACAGAGAATTGCACAGGGATCGTTGAAGAAGGAGGAGGGCAAAAATATATCACAAAATGGTGCACGACGCAGTTGTTTTTCCTCGTTTTTTCTTCGTTTCAAGTGGCGAATTACGGTTTTTTCTGCAATATTACAGGATTTCTTTTTTCAAGATTTTTTTCTTCTTTTATTCTTATGCACAACGCACACGACTGCGACGCTGCTGCTGAGCTGCGTCCTGCGGTTTTTCTCAGCTGCGAGAGGAAAACGCTGTCAGTTTTCCTTTTGCTTTCCTTTTGAATTCTTTTCTTTTAATAATCGCGGGGCGCACTAACACGACCGAGAGAGAGGGAGGGGAGCGCGGGGTTGTAATTACTTTATTATCTAGTTTAGTTAGCAAGGCGCTGACTGGGCTGACGATGACAGTTGTGGGTAATTGAAGCCAAAAACCAACGTGGATCTGATCCTCCAAACGCGAAGTGAAGTCTCCAAGCACTCTAACAGAAATGAGCGGACCTCGCAACGCTTGCTGCCTGCGACTGGCGAGCTAACAGCGCTCTGTTGGTGGCAATCTGGTGGTGGGAGCGTGAGGCTGTTACTCCACTTCCGTTGAAAACAGGTAACAGTACCCCAAAAACATGAGTATTTAGGCTTGAAATAATCGAACGAATTTGTATTTGATCTATTTGAAGTTAATATAATTGTAAAATAAATACCTCTTAAGATAAACTCGAATAAGTTTTGTGTTTGGCTACTAAATATAATTTTTCTTCAGTTTGGATAGACCCCAATTGACTTGTTGTTGTAAAGTAATAAAAACAACAAAACCAACCATAATGGACTGCAATATATGTCAGAAATAAATTGTTATCGTGACACGACCAAACCTAAACTCATGGGTCCATCCCTAGTGCAAGCGAACGCTGTTAACGCAGAAAGAGCGTTGATTGCTGGTGTGGTGAGAAATCGGTTATAGGGACAGGGAAAGGGGGGTGACGGATGACAGGCTAAAAAGAAATCGTCAGTCGACGGAGAGAAGCCATGTAGGAAATAAATTAAATGTGAACCGAGCAAAGATGGTTGAAAATGCGTATTTTCAATAAAGAACACCACGCTATGTTAGCCTAACAGTGCAAAGTGCACACACAATAAGACTTTGGAAGAAGAACAGAGGGAGAGAAGAGACAAAAGACCAATGCAACGGTAGAGAGACACATTGTATATCAAGTCCCTGCCAACAAACTAAAACTATTTATGCTTACTGGGCGTTTCAGAAAACCTTCAAACGCGCTTTTAATAATCTTTATGGTTTTTCGTATGACTTTAAATTGGGCGACGACACAATTTCGACGACGCCATATTGTTCGTCAGCCAGAAGAGAGCTACAGCGTGTTAACAGACGCAGAGAGCGAAACTGCGCTGCTGCGTCATCATTGCAAACTGCGCACTTTTAAAAAAAATCATTTTTATATCAATTTCTATGCGTTTACCGAACGGGAAACAAAAGTATTAATGTAGAAACCGCCAGCGTATGGCAGTTGCTTTGTCCTCCCCAATAGTAATTTTTTTGATAAGAGTGCCATATTGAGAAATGGCTGTTGGCTGGCCGTGGTGAGTTTCCGCCGCGGTTTAGCAGGCCTGCAATTTGATTTTCAACTTCACCCTTACCAAAAGAATATCCGTTTTGAGGTGCACTTTGTCTAATTTAATAACTGTTTTGGCAGAAATGCTTGTCTTCTTATTAAGTGTTTTTTGCTTACTGAGAATGTAATCCAGCACACGGAATGTCACCTTGCAAGTGCTAAGTGTTGATTAGTTCTGAAAGGTAGTGCTAATAAAAATTGTACAGCACTGAAATATAATATTGTCCAATTTCAGCTCATAACATTTTTATGTTTTGTAACTCAATATTGAAAAAATAATATCATATAATCTTTAATACATTTTAGGTTCAATAATACTTACATTTTTTAAATGTATATTAGAGGGTAGCATGAACCCGACCATGATCGAAATGTTATTTTGCTGCGATCACTTGCAAAGCAAATGTAAAATCAAAAGCAAATTAAAAAACCAGAGTGGGGCTAAGAATTCGCTTAATTAGAGGTCATAGGCTCCGACGAGATCGTGTTTATATAAATAATATAAAATATCATTTACGCTCCGTAGATACATAGATACCAGTTTGTAAAGTTTCTCGACAATTATTTCAGCTATCAAAGGTCGCACCTGCCTACGAAATTGATTCTGCACTAACCTTGTCGCGTGACAAATAAGCCGAAATAAAAAAAAGGCAAAAATTAACAAACAAAAATAATAGCAACTTAAATGAACAGACTGTAAAAATACGCTAGTGCTAACGAACTTTGTAAACTTAAAGGCAAGGCTGCAAGCAGAAAATCTCCAAAATTATGCGAGACGTAAAAGCGAGCGATACTAAATACAACGTAGTATAAAGGCGCTGAGCGTTAAAAATAAAATATCAGACACGCAACAGCGACGGCTGCCAGCAGTGTTTTCTATAGAAAACGAAAATTATTTCCTGTTTTCAGCAATAACAAACGCGCGTGAGGTGGAAAACGAAAATATTGCCCTGCAGGTGGAGATAACAGAGTTGGGGGTGTCTAACAGTCGTGGTGAATCCGAAACGCATTTGGCCATTGCATTGCAGTTTGTTTACCATCTGGTATTAGCCACAAGCCTTATAGAGTATATACATATGTATATACGTAAGTATGTATGTATACCTTCTTAACATACCCCTTGAAGCTAAAACGACGCAGTTGTAAGAGAAACCGAGACGAGGCGGAGATACAAAGGGGCCCCAAACAATGCGTAAAAGAGGTGATTGATAACAAGGTGCGCCTTACAAATGTTCACTGTCTGCCCTCCACGAGCAATACAGAAATTCGTTAAGACCTCCAATCCATTCGAAATTCACTATGCTTATCTACAAGTGCTCTGATTTGGGAAATATGTATGTCTATACGTACATATGTATGTACATAGTGGCAGAATTTAGCGGCACTGAAAGTATGTACATAAGCACATATATTTCCATTTTATTGCTTAATAGAAAAGAGCTACCATATTTTTATTTAACTTTTATATTTATCAATTCTTGGTATAACATGCCGCCTATTTTTCACGGTGTCTATAATTATGCTGATACAATTGGAGCTACAAATAGAGGGTGAACGTTTTTCGTGCACACAGTTGCATTTTATGTAAACATGTGGGCACACGCACAAGGTTGTGGCAGAAGAAGAGGTGCATTGTACAGGCGAAAAGGAGAAGGCGAGAAGAGACGAAGAAGAGGGCCAAAAGGACAACCATAGAAAGAGGGAGCAGCCAAGCTTGATGTATTTTTGGCACACAATTGCCCCTTGGAACTCCCTCCCTTTCTCGCATTCGCTTATACCATTTTGCTGTGTGGTGCATTCAACCTGCTGGTGAGAGAGACAGGTGCATTTACAGTTCCTCGCGATCAACAGCTGTGTGAGTGATTAACTGCAACGGGCAATTAATTAACTGCGTTTGTGCGATAGGGTATCTTAAATTGATTTTGTTAACAAACATTTGAACTGATAACATGTCATATTATAATCTGTAATTGTTGTATTTCAAAATATTAATATTTTCCATTAGTTAGGTAACATTTAGTTGGACCATAAAGACCCAAACTAAATTTCCCGTAAAAATGTACATATGTACATATGTATTATGATGAGCAATTAAGGTAAAGAGAGAAAGATGGCCAACACTGGACTCGGAGGCAACGCAATTTGCTGAACTTTAATGCGTAGCAAGGCAAATCGAAAAGTGCAGTAAACAATGAAACGTTGCTAACGGGCCACCCTCCAACATCCCCACCCCCTGGCCACGATGATTTGTTATTGTTGGCCTGGCTTACACGGGGTTGTTGTTGCTGCGTAGCTTTTTTTGTTGCTGGATAAGGCAGCGGCGCATGCAACAAATTGCGTTCTACCAACAACACAAACAACGACATTCAGAGATGAGAGACAAAGGACCATGGGTAGAAATTTTAAACGAGAGTACTATGCACTCTAAAAACAGCGTCAAAAAATTACAAAACTTTTTAAAGTGCTCTAGTATTCTGACAAAAAAAGGATTAAATTGAACATTTATCCAAACAAAAGTTGAAATATTTTTTCACATCACATTTAAGTTTATAGTTTAATTAATATACACTGAAAACTGGAGTTTACACTATATCTCTTTCTATATATTACTATAAATATTGTTGTTGGTTCATTTTTTAGTTACACAAGATATGGCTATAAAAAGATAAAAATGTCAACCCCAAGAATAAGATAGCACAAAGACCACAAGGAACCGCAACTCGATGACGTAGTTTGTTTTCCAGCTGAATTCCAATTGCAATTGTTCAAATTACCCCACTTGAACGAGAGAACCGGAATGCTCTTACAAGATGAGAAAACATTCAGTATAGGAGGAAAATGTGTGCGACATAGGGTGGAAAAGGAGCTTGGAGTTTATCACCACCAGCAAATAGAACCACTCATACAAATATCCCCGGAGTTGTCGTCATCCATGGAACGATTAACAAAAGCAGTTGATTGAACTTCGTTTGGCCTCCACACATCCCACGGCGAATGTTTGTTTGTGGCCGTGTGTACTTGAAATGCCCCACTTTGCGGTGTGGGGCTAATAATTTCGGGTGTTAATGACCAGAGCTCTGACTTTCAACGCTGCGAACAAGTCCCAGCCATTGGGTTCCACAGATTGATGGGGGCCTGGAAATTCCAGATGCACATAGTGGGAGGAGCCACTTTCGATTATTGGTAGTTGCATCTGGTTAGGATTTTAACATCTATTGAACTTCTATAAGAGCTCTATCATCTAGCACCCTTAAGTTACATTTCTTTCAACCAATTTTTAAAGGATTTAATTTAAAATTGCATATATAAAACAGTAAAGATCAAGCGAATTCTGTGAACTAGATTATCATACAACAATTTATCGCTTGACGCAGATGAGTTGAGATGAACTGCTGTCAAATGTGGGCGTTTTTGGGTAACGCCCGAAAATGGATCGAGCCGAAGGGTCATTAGACTCATATTTTTCGTTTCGTATTTTTTATATTGCTGTCGCTTAATATTTTAGATACATAGCTACAATTCGGATTGTACATCTAGTATATATGCATATAAAAAACACGATATGTTGACATACATAAAGGCAGAGATTCTTCAACAGTATAAGAAAAACATACAAATGCGTTTGGACGGAATAGACTTACAACTAATTACGCAGATTCGCGGTTAAAATTTGTGGTATTCGAGAGGCGCATCTCTAAGGCACTGAACTGGTGGATGGAATGTACACTATAGTTTAAGCAATGTTTGAGTGCGAAGCATCAGGGTAATCTTGTGCTGCTTTCGGACGGTATAGATTGTGCAACTTCGTTGTGAGCCCCATAGATGGATGAAAAATACTTTTATTAGCCCACGGGCATGGTGGACACAGTGCTGTGTGGGGTGGTTGGTCGCGATCCTGCTAGTGAGTTGGCGGTGGATGCGTGCAGGGAAGCCATTGTGCCCATCTGGAACGGTAATTAGAATCATTAGTCATATGTTGGATATAATTGCTTGGTGAACGTACGCGTAAATGGGCTAGATCCTCCAGTTTGGTCAGATCCACCAGTTCCAAAAACAGAGAGTACACCAAGGCCCATCCGTAGATGGACAACACACAGAAAATGGTCCACAGGAGCACCATAAGCACATTGTAGGCAAAGTACAGATCATTGACAATGGCAAAGAAGATCAATGCCAAAGCCCGCCAAACAGTAAATATGGCAAAGGACCACAGCCAGGGCATTACCTTCCTCTCGTATTCCTATGGTAGCATTATAAAAAACATATATTAAAATGGGTTTAGACACAAATACTAGTTCGCCAATTGATGGGATATGTGCTAATTTCTTGGTTGTGACTGTGCAGGATGAGTATGTTACCCTTTTGCTCAGTAAGCGTTTCTGTTCTCCCAGTTTTTTATGCTTTCGGGCAATGAAAAATGTAAATGAATTGCATGCAACAGCTGTAGGATACCCAGCACTAAGACTTACCTTGCGCAGAGCTACGCAGAGAAGGACGCTGGTGACAAAGTTTATCAGCGCCATGATAAGCGAGAACAATGCAAAGACAATCAGCATGTTGCGAACTGCAAATAGAACATGTGGTTAATAAAAGGATATTCCATCTATAAAAAAGTTAAATAAAATCGTAAAATACGCCAATAAACTTACCATGCTTGTTGCCCACATAGACGAACTCATAGGATATGATGTAGTAGCCATAATGTGTGGATCCTGGCGCAGCCATCGCATAGCAGTAGATGTCAAAGATGCTCGTGGCGATGGTGAAGAGGGACAGGAACTGCAAGGAAGTTTTGTGTTACAAGAAAGGACTCTATCAGCAAGGATTTTCAGATCCTACAATGGCAAACAATCCGACCAGCATGGCACCCTTCTGTATGTCGATGTACTGGTTATTTTTGAGCAACGGTCGTTGGTACCACGGAATCCTGACGGATCGAGTGGAACGGGACATCTTGGAGTGCAAATTCGTCGAGGATCTGAAAGATTCAGCTATCAGCTTGGACATATTACTATAAAGATTATATGGAAAGCTTACCTTCCCGTAGCGTGGGAATAGACCGACGGATTGGACCGATATGTGGAGGGCGTTTTCCTACCGTAATTCATCATGAAGCCTTGTAAGTCTCGTCAGGTGTATAAGAAGGAAAGTCCTTTGTCAATTCCTCAATCAGCTACTAAAACATTTAAAACATAGCCGTTAGTAAGCGAGCTCTATTCATTTTCGTTTATTGACCAGGGCGTGTTTGCTTAATTTGTGTATTTTGGGTGTGTCAAGCAAGGCTTAACACTCTCGAAAACTTTAGCCGCGTTTTTAGCACTTTTAAAGGCGATTAACTTTATGTAAATCCGTCTTGGGCTGTTGCAGTGTCTGTAGAGCTTTCAGGAAACAATAATTAAAATGCCATTGCATTTATATACCTATGAAAAACTAATTATTAATCACCTCGCAACGCATCAAAAACAAAACACACGAATCAGGGCTTAGTAAATTCCAGGGATGCATTAAGGAAAAGTTGGAAATACCGATAGAGCAACAAGTGCTATCGATATTGCTTACGATGGGCAGCACTGTCTAAGCAGCTGTTTAATTGGGCGCCCGTTTATTTATTAGTTTAAATGTTTTATTGGATGTAAGAAAAATTATTAAATTGGTATTCATATGTGAGGTGTTATGTTCATGGTTATGAGATATACGCATATATAACCTTTTAACATTTAAAAATAAATTTAGTACCTTCTTTATTCATCATATATTTTAAGTTCGTTGCTGATTTAAAAAAAAACATAAAATAACTTAAGTTATATCTGCTGATGAAACTTTAATATATTCCTTGAAATCCAATTGTTTCACTACGCCATATAATTTGATTTCAATAGATTGCTATCGATTGGCTCCAGCAATTCGACTGCGTTATCGAGAACGAATGCAAAGCCCTGGATTGCGCGCGCGTATGTGTGTTTGTCTATGTGTGTGTGCGAGCAGAGGAGGGCAAAACAATCGACCAATGGAAAACATAAACATTTAATTTTGAACATATTTGGTAACAGAACTAAATGACCGGCCCAACATGTCACTGCCGCGGATCACCGACTTCGAAATTCTCGAAAAACTCGGAGCTGGCAGCTATGCGACCGTTTACAAAGCGCGGCACAAAGTGGGACACCAGTTACATACACACCACATAGCACCAAGGGTCTAATATTTACGTTTTTATATTTCAGAAACAGCGCACTTATCACGCCATCAAGTATGTGGAAATGTCGACGTTGTCGCAAACCTCGCGGGAAAACCTAATCACAGAAATACGCCTCCTCCGGGAACTCAAGCACAAGTACATTGTGACCCTGCAGGATTTCTTCTGGGACAGCAAGTATGCACCTTCGTTCCATACAATCAGTCGATGATTCATCCTTCTAGCAGGATTAGCATATGTATATGTAGGACCTCACGTGGTGTCAGGTCTAGCTTACAATCCAAACTACTGAATAGATCTATAGGTATTAGCCTGGGTATACATAAAATTTGTTGGATGTTAGTATCAGTGCTTCAATTTAAATGATTATTATGCATAATAATTAAATTCAAGACAGGCTCAGTTGCTAGGAACCGGTGTAACTCATACCACTAGGCTACCTTTATTATGCAATCACTATTGTTGTTAAGTTCATCTAGATTTGACAAATTTCCGCGGAACTAATTAGCTGATATCGGTTTTCTTTAGAAAATATATACCACGTGCAAAAGTAATAGGTCTGCTTTATTTCAGAAACATTTACATCGTTTTGGAGTATTGCAATGCCGGCAATCTATCCGCTTTTATACGAACCAAGAAGGCGTTGCCGGAGAGCACCTGTCGCTACTTTTTGCGCCAACTGGCGGCCGCTGTGCAGTACATGCGAGCCAATGATGTGTCCCACTTCGATCTTAAGCCACAGAACCTGCTGCTCACCCGTGGAGCCAATAATGTGTCCTTGAAGGTGGCAGACTTTGGGTAGTTACCAAAGTAGTATTACAATAGATATATATTAATAACTCTAATAATATGTTTCAGGTTTGCTCAGCACCTGAAACTGGGCGAAATCAATCAACAGCTGAAAGGATCGCCACTCTACATGGCGCCGGAGATTGTGCGCAAGCATCAGTACGATGCCAAGGCGGATCTCTGGAGCATCGGGGTGATACTCTACGAATGTCTATTCGGCAAAGCGCCGTATAGTTCGCGTACCATTGAGGAGCTATTGCTGAGGATCAGGAAGGCTGAGGCCATAACACTGCCACCAAACGCTCGGATCAGCAACGAGTGCCATGATCTCCTGCGTCGCCTTTTAGCCCACGAGCCCACGGCGCGCATTTCGTTTGCGGACTTTTTTGCGCATCCGTTTCTCGATCTCAAGACGTTTCCCACGGAGCACACTCTGCAAAAGGCCATTGATCTGGTCACGCAGGCATGCGCCTACGATGAGAAACGCAACTACAAGGAGGCTTACTATCTGTACTGCAGTGCCCTGCAGTATTTTGTGCCGCTAATCACGGAGGAGGCGGACGCCACCAAGCGGCTGGCATTGCGCAATCGTGCCTTGTCCTACACAAAGCGCGCCGAGGAAATTAAGAATTGCATAATCGAGGACGAGTACAAGATGTTGGCTGAACGGCAACGGAAGGCGGATACAGCTGCCACAGCTAACCAAGAGTCCTCTCCAGCTACCCAGGTACCCACTGCGCAGCCCAGCAGCTCGCGGGTCGCCGAGATGCTGGAACCGGATGCCCGCTATAAGCAGCTATGTACGATTTGAATTGCTATGTAAATTTTATATTTTATAATACCGCTCCTCCATTCAAGATGCCCTTTCGAACTCAAGTCCGTCCCTGAAGACTGGCCTGGAAATCGGACGGAAGGGTGAGCTATACCTGTACGAACGGAAGCTGGACGCAGCACTGGAGTCGTATACCGCAGCGTTGGGCATTCTGGTGCCGTTTGTGAATAATGAACCAAAGGGCGAACGCCGTAATCTGTTGCTGCAGCAGGTTAGCCAAATGTGCACTAAATGCTAACAAATTGACCTATGAACAACCATTTTTAGCTGGAGTTCTGGATGAAGGAGGCGGAGAGCATCAAGAGCATTTTGAGCGCCAAGCACTTGGACGAGGAGGAGCAGAAGCTATCCACGGTACGCAGCTGCAGCATACAGTAGACAACATAAAATAGAATTGAATTCAATGAGCAATTTTCGGCGCCTGGTGCGCATTTGTTAGAGTATTTTTGTAGGTCGATGTACGAGGAGCATCGCTTAGTCACGTAGCCTTCTATGATCTTATATACAATATACAGATATACAAATGTCTCTACTAGATTCGCTTTCTATGTACAGCAGAATCATGAACGCTATTTGTAACGCTCCCCAAAAACCCCATTCTGTATTTATTGGTATTCATATTCGTAATTGTTATGTAAGTCCTAACACCGATGGCCTTCTACTTGTATACTAACCCACTTGTTTGCAGCTGAAAACCGTTGTTGAGTTTTAAACCATTTGATTTTCTATTTTAAGCGCACTTCATTGAGAACCGTCACATTCCAGGGCTGGTCAAATCCGCCGCCACTATTTCTTTTCATGTTGTTCATAGTGCTTAATTTGATTAAAATTGTTTAAAGATAACCGAAACAGTTCGTTTTATATTGGTCAAGATTGCGATAGTGGCGCTCTCTTTTAATCGTGTAGTTATTATCTCGTCCTATCAATTGCTGTAAATTATCGTAATCAATATGAATGGGCAATGTCAGATGGCTTATAAAAGCGGCCGTCGGACGATAGTCGCTCATTTTTAGCTAAGAAAATGTCGCGGAACCAGGATCTCTGTCTGACGGCAATCATCGTTCTCTTGACCATTCTGGGAATTTCCCATGGTGCTCCCCAAATGGGACGTGTGGTCAATGGCACGGACTCCAGCGTGGAGAAATACCCCTTCGTGGTAAGTTGGCCGACAGTCGTAATGGTTGAAATGAAATGAAAATATTAATGCGTTTCAGATTTCGATGCGTGGATCCACTGGCTCGCATTCCTGTGGCGGCTCCATTATTTCCAAGCAGTTTGTGATGACTGCTGCCCATTGTACGGACGGACGCAGACCCGTAGACCTGTCCGTTCAGTATGGAGTGACCACGATTAGTGCGAACGGTCCGAATGTGGTGCGCGTCAAGAAGATTATTCAGCACGAGAGGTACAATCCCTACAACAACTATGCCAACGACATTTCCCTGCTGCTCGTGGAGAAACCCTTCGATTTTAATGGCATGAATGTTGCACCCGTGAAGTTGCCGGACTTCGCCTTTGCCACACCTCAAACGATTGACGGTGGCGATGGAGTGCTTATCGGATGGGGCCTCAATGAGGTTGGTTTCGATTTCGATTATAGCTTGTGTTAAAGCCACTAATCTCTACGTAAATCCCTTCAGACTGGCGGATACATCCAATCCACACTGCAGGAGGTGGATTTGAAGGTTTACTCCGACGCGGAATGCACCCAACGTCACGCCGGTAGCACGGACCCCAGGTACCACATCTGCGGAGGCGTGGACGAGGGTGGCAAGGGACAGTGCAGCGGAGATTCCGGTGGACCCCTCATCTACAATGGGCAGCAGGTGGGCATCGTGTCCTGGAGCATCAAGCCCTGCACCGTGGCTCCCTATCCGGGTGTCTACACCAAGGTCAGCCAGTATATCGACTGGATCAGGAGGAACCAGATCATTTTGGCCTAGTCATCCCATTATCTTTGTGAATGGTGCATGGCTATACCTGCAATAAATAATGCTGATATTAAATGATTAAGCTTGTGCCTTCTTAAGCCGTAAATCGTTGTCAAGTTACTTGGGATTTGCCTGTTTTTTGATAAGGAGTATCATAATAATATTGGGTTAATTTCCCATTTCCTATCATTGGATTTAATCAATTCTTAAGAGCTTCTTATTTTGTGTCTTCGATAAATTATTAATAAGGTAAATGTGTTTTTGTGCAATCATTTGGTTATCACAAAAAATCACAAAAAATATTGACAATTAACTCTAAATAACAAGTGACAATTTTCCTTTCATTTATAAATATATAGTTATGACCGATAGCTTTATTTTGTTTTTAGCCATAAATTTCGTTAGGAAAACCATTGAATTTTGCGGATTTTTGCTTTCTTTTTAAATGTTTTAGTGGGTCCGAGGGTACCATTTTATATACATAAATGACAACAGATTCAATAACCTCCAATCTAAAGTCGTAAATAATATTAATCGTTCATATTCGACGAGCTTATAAAAGCGGTAGCCAGCCCCGGGGTATCATTTCTTGGGCAAATATGTTGTCGAATCAAGATCTCAGTCATGCCTTAGTCGTTCTCCTGACCATTACTATGGTTGGTCAGGCCGCGCCCCATATCAAGGGTGGTCAATGGTACGGACTCTAGTATCCTGAAATATCCTTTCGTGGTAAGAAAAGTTAATTTAAATATGATCGCAATTAACCAAAAAATATAAGAAAATAAATAATCCGATAAGTGTCTCAAAAAATTATTAGTCTGTCTGGCTAACCACGGTTGGTGGGCAGACGGGCAATTTGGCAACGTTTTCTTCGCAATGTGCGCAGAATGGTAAACCCAAGACTCTGTCGAGCGGCTACTTAGCTTCGTCGGAGATATCAAGCCCAAAACTGGCTAATCGCATTAGGAAGCGCAAGGCTCTTGATATCATAATGGAGCGCAAGGTGATGCAGCGCCGCTCCAATCCGCAATTCGAGTACAGAAGATCGCAGAGTTCCAAAGAGACAGATTCCCCTGAGGAGAAATCTAAATATGAGGAGCAAACTGAGGATCCTTTAAACACTTCTAAAGTTAACATACATAAGAAAAATGTTTTTTTCCCCCAGAGGCATCCACTCAAGAACCTGAAACATACGATGTTCCCGTGAAAAATGGTATTACCGATGGGGAACTGGCTGTTGTTGATCGAAGTGAGCTGGATGAGCTCAGAAACGTACTGCTTCACTCAGCTGATCTCATTCAAAAACTGGTTTACAAGAATATTGATGAACTAGAAGGAAAGGATTAGAAAATGATCTTACTCTAAATGGTGCTACAAGCAAGACTTTAGCTGTAGTACTTAGTATTTTAGCATTATTTTTTTTTGAGATAAAAACAAGTCCTCAGTGATTTCTGTCCAGTGCTCTGAATGTCAAAATGAAGAAATTCAAGTAAGCGCGGTTCAACGGCGGGAGTAAACGGGCCCCACGGAATAACGGCACAAGGAGCAGACGGGAAAACCGAGGTTTCTTCGCGGAGAGGGCGGCTCGAGTCCGTCTTTCGAAATTAGTATTGAGACATGGCAGCACGCAACGACACGAGCGACCGGGAGACGCGAGAAACCGGCATCGGGGAACAGCCCGGAGCGATGTGGAGTAGGGTTTCCGATTCCTACCTCCAGCCCTGGTGTCGCGATCCCCATCCCCGGTGGAGGACCCGGAGGAGATTCCGGATATCCGTCTGTCGGATGACGAGCCGACAACGGAGATGGAGACCGTCACCCTCTCCTCCGAGAGTGATGAGGACGACGGGGGTGCTTCTGAAATCGGTGAATATAAATGGGGTGAACTACGTGTTCGCCTGCAGTGATGCGCATGATGAAACCCTAACTATCCAAGTCCTCCAACTTGACGAGAACTTTTGCTAATCCGAGAATTTGCTAAAACACGATTTCCAGCACCGTTTGAAAACGCTCAAGGCACGCGTTAAGTTTTCGGAGAAAATGGTGCGTCTGGTCCTGTATTACGGGGATCCATCGTATGCCGAAGAGCATGCGGAGCACCCCCTCTCCATCTGGAAGCTGAAGTATTTTATGACCAAATCTGCTGTACCTCTCAAGTGGGAATGGCACTTGAGCTCCACGGATGGCGTGCAGTTTTATAACAAAATTTGCATGAATTCAAGGTTCACGGCTTCGGAACTAGGGGATCAGGTATCCCTTCTGCTAATGATTCTCAGAGCCAAGGACATGGAGCTGAATCAGTATCGCACCGAGGGATGCCAGCTGCGCAGAGTGACCGCAGTAACCAAACCCTTTGGTCTCGAGAGTTTTATGAATAGGCATAAGAAAGTGTTGTACTGCGCCTCTGCCGCAGAGTTCCCAAGAGACAGATTCCCCTGAAGAGGAATCTAAATATGAGGAGGAAACTGAGGATCCTTTAAACACTTCTAAAGTTAACATACAGAAGGTTGAAACCATTCAAAAATGTTTTTTTCCCCCAGAGGCATCCACTCAAGAACCTGAAACATACGATGTTCCCGTCAAAAATAGGATTACCGATGGGAAACTGGCTGTTGTTGATCGAAGTGATCTGGATGAGCTCAGAAACGTACTACTTCACTCAGCTGATCTCATTCAAAAACTGGTTTACAATAATGTTGATGAACTAGAAGGAAAGGATTAGAAAATGATCTTACTCTAAATGGTGCTACAAGCAAGACTTTAGCTGTAGTACTTAGTATTTTAGCATTATTTTTTTTTGAGATAAAAACAAGTCCTCAGTGATTTCTGAAGAAATTCAAGTAAGCGCGGGTCAACGGCGGGAGTAACTATGACTCTCTTAAGGTAGCCAAATGCCTCGTGATCTAATGAGTGACGCGCATGAATGGATTAACGAGATTCCTAGTGTCCCTAGGTCGGGCAATCACACAAAACAAAAATTTGGTGAGACGAACACACAAACTCTGAGCTAGCCGTTGCAATTCGTAGCCAGCAGAACATAAAGAAATCAGTTTGTTACATCTGGCGCCCAACGTGGGGCCGTGGTTAGCCAGACAGACTAATTAAGAGGATACCTGGGAAGCGCGGGCGCCGGCGGGCTGGAAGTTTGAATAACAGAGCTGGTAACGAGGAGCAGACGGCAGCAGATGAAGGAAGCTGAAGAAGGGCGCGAGGATCAAGATGCCGAGTCGAGACGCTAAACCACAGGGTCTACTAGGCTGAGACGCCAAGGCTGAGATCAGGAAGGGCCAGGCAAGCGGGCCGGCAAAACGGCGCGTGGCTGCCGCGGGCGCGGAAACGAGGAGGCTCTTGCTGCCGCAAGTTGGCCTCCGGGGCGCTCGGGTCCAGCCACCCGGAGCATGCAGGGGCATCCATGAAAGGTGAAGCTAAAAGTAAAAGGAGGAAATTAGTAAATATGGCGGAATATTACGCAAAAAACCATTAAGCTGCAACACTAAATGAGAATGAATTCGGGATGGGGGCGGTCGATCGATAGTGATATCGATAGGGAATAAAAAAAATACTGGATACACAAGTAATTTCAACACGTGGTCACGCTATTGACAACATTCGGTACAATATGGCAGGCCCAGGACATTGACTTACACAGGAAGTGGCAACGCCGGCCACCAACATCGATAACACGATCGTGGTGAGGTTCGGTGGATTTGCCAGACACAGAAAGGTGCGAGATATATTATAGGAGGGTGATCTATTATATCCAGACTATTTGTGATGACCGCTGCTCATTGCACCAATGGTCGGCCTGCGTATACCCTATCGATTCAGTTTGGGGTGACTAATATTAGTGGCGTGGGTCCGAATGTGGTGGGCATAAAGGAGATCATCCAGCACGAGGACTTCGATCGCACTCCCCAAAATGCCAATGACATCTCGCTGCTGATGGTGCAGGAGCCTTTTGAGTTCGATGGTGTCTCTGTGGCTCTTGTGGAACTGCCAGCTCAGGCTTTTGCTGTGCCTCAATCAGATGATGGCGTTGAGGGAGTGCTCATCGGTTGGGGTCTCAACGGTGTGGGTTTCCATTGGAAAATACGTTTTTAAATGGGACTATTTTATAGTATGCCCTTTTTTAGACCTACTGTAAGGTTAGGCAGTACATTGACTAGATCAAACACAACGAAAACATTTTGGCTTAGTCACAAAGTTTAATAAATTGAAAATTTAGCCACTTAATAAATAATCAAATTGGCAGTATTTACTTGTTCCTTAGGGGGCGATAAGCTAATTGTCTGTGTTACTATTATAAAGGCCTTAAGGGGCAATAAATATTGGGAATTATATTCCTACCTATAAAGTTAGCATATTCTTGCTTTGAAACGAGGTTAATTTGGCGCCAAAGCAGTGGATTGGTTGTCCCTTTTCAAGCAGTTCAAAGCAGTGCCGTGTATAGTCGAAATTGGCGCTTGTTTCTGGTGCTCATCAAACTGTAATTTCAAATTATATATAATGTAACTTGATATTAATTGTTAGGGACGTAGTTTAATTTATGTTTAATTTTTTAATTGTTTTGTACTTTTTCTAAGCGCTTCAAGTGGGCTATATCAATAGAAAAAACAAAGGACTGCTGTTGAATATATACTTTCAGTCCCAATGGAAAACATATGTACTTTTCAAATCCCTTTTTGTGGCTTTTGAAGGACTCGGGATGCCTGCAACTCCCTAGGCTACAAACATTTGTGCTGCAGACCTTCATTAGCACCGAAATGAAGAAGTGAGCAGTTTGAGCAGCACTGGGTCACTGGACCAATACGAAGTCACCCGACACGAATCGAAATCGCTCATACGCCCCGTCGGCTGCTGCTACTGCTGCGGATGCTTCTTAATGCTGATGGTTCTACGGCCGCGGCTTCAACTTCTGGCACTGCAGTCAACATTTTCAACTCAGACGGAACGCACGGTTGGGCGGACGCAGTTTGAAATAATTCAAAAGTTTTTGTCCGTTGGTTTTGTGTTTCTGAATTCATAGTGTAAAAAAACGAATAAACATATAAAACGAGTATCAAGCTTGAAGTATCATTAAAAAGCAATTTATACAAACGCTTGTGTTATCTTTTTGAGAGTTGTGTTTTACAGTTTTCCTTACATATTCAAATTCAAAGATCATGTCGACAATGTTTCTGCTGTCTTTGTGTTTTTACGCTTGCCATTGAGGCGGCCAAAAAATGTGAAAAGAAATATTGCATTTGCCACAGCACAGAAAGCGGAAGGTCGCCCATTATGACGGACCCAAAACTCATTGCATTCATTCGTTTAATTAAAAAAAAAACAGAAACACATAAAAAAAGAGGAAGAACAGAAATGACTTGTTAATTGGCTGCTGCTGCGAGGGCCACACGGCGTATGCGTGATACTAGGGCTTGCTGATTTTCGAGCGGAATAAAAGTGCAGAAGCTGCAGGCCCCACATTGATCCAGCGCCGACTTTTTGCCCAGCTTTTCCCCAGAGCCTCATATATATTTCAGCAAATCAAATCAAAGCCCAAAAGTAGGCAACAAAAGAACACAATGAGATCCGTAATACGATTTTGGCTAGCTCCTGCCGTTCCTCAAAGTATTTTCGGAAAAATTCGTGGAAACACTCAACGCTGAACGCATAGAAAAGTACTTTCAAACACCCCTTTACACACACACTTTCACCCTCCCATCCCCGCCACGCACACACACATACACACACACACACACACACACACACACACACACTCGCATTCGCGCATTTAACTTACAACAAAAGCAATTTGAAAACAATTTTTCGAGTTTCGAGAAAAACGTGTGGCCCTGTGCGGTCGTGGCCTACATGCTTATGGGCTAAAAAAAAAAAAGATGGAAACCTGGGCGTGGCATCTGCTGGCAATTTGTAACATTCCAAACAAAAGGTGCATGCAACAAAAGTTCCCAGAGCATCGAAGGCATTTGTGATATACTCAGCGGCGTGACTTGCAAAAAGATAAAATTACATTCGAAAAATGTTCAAAAGTTACTCATTAGAAAATGGATAATATCATTAAAATCATATCATTAAAAAATAATTGTTGGTCATTTTAAAATTACACTTATCTTTAAGTTGTCAGGATTTCTCATTAGATTCCCTTGAATAAGTATTTTGCAGTATTTATAAAGTTAATAAAACTCGTTGGCAAATGATCTTAACAGAACTACAACACCAAATGCTTTGCTTAAATATCAATTTAAATGAATGTCTAATATTTTAGCACGAACATCGTCGAAGATCTTTGTCAGAACGTTTTAAAAAATATACAAACAAACGAAAACAACAATTAAGTTAATAATATAACCCGAATAAGCGCAGTAGAAACAAAGTCTTCCAAAAAGCGGAACGATTCCACTGAGAGGAACAAAGTGAGAATTGCAATTTCAGTGAGTGTAGTCTGTCAGTTCTTCAGTCTGCCAATTTGTCAGTTCGTCAGTTCGTCAGCTCGTCAGTTTGTCAGCACGTCAGTGTGTGTGTGTGGTGGCAGTGTGTTAGTGAGTGTGAACTCTGTGGTAAAGGTCAAAACTCATTTGAAAATGTCGAGCGGCAACCAAGAAGCAATGTCAACAAAAGCAGCTGTCAACTCGGTGGACGTGGACGAGGACAAGGCCTCCACAATGCATATGCATCCAACATGCTCATCAGCATCGGGATCGATTGCGTCCAGCGCCCATGTGAAAGCCCTGGCCATCCTGGTGGCCATCGTCTTGTGCAGCGGCAGCTTGGGACTCGCCGACGGGCTCAAGTGCCACATGTGCGGCCAGTACAACGAGGGCGTGGGCTCCATCACGCCCTGCACCAACTACACCAAGGACATTGCCCATCTCTACCTGAAGGAGTGCACCAAGAAGAGCGAGAAGTTCTGCGTGGTGAGTGCATCATCTATCCCCAATGATCCGAAATCATCAGCGAGTTCAATCCATGTAGCATGTAGCAAACCAGTTGTATGGGTTTGAAGCTTATGGAATTTTGCCTTAGAATATTTTGGAACTTTCTTCTATTGAAGAATCCTTTTATCAATTTCAAAAGTTTCGATCCAGAAAGCTAATTCCATAACCAACTATTGAGAAATCACTTGAATCCAACGGGAATGCAATTTCGATCAATTGTTTAATTTCGTTGATGCCAGGTTTTTTGTTGCTCACCATTATTGGTGGACTATTTCCACCGTATTTACTTGTATTTTTGTCTTTGCCCCGGACCAATTGAACCGAATTGGAAACGTTGCATTCATTTATTTATAGACTCATTCATTTTGGTTCATTGCTACTCATTGTTGTCATTGTCCGGGCAAGCAAAAAGGCAACCCAAGAGGCAAACAGCGATAGTCCACCAGCTCCTGCTCCTCCTGCCCCTTGCCGCTTCCTTCCTGCCATCCATCCATTGATGACTTCTCGAGTTGATGTTTCCATTTTATTGTTTTTCGCCCGTACCCATATTGATTGTGTGTGTTCTGTGTGGCATTATCTCTGTGTATTTCTTACGAAGTAATATCGTTGGCAGTTCTGCTGTTGTCACTGTTTTATTTTCAGTGCTCGTCACAAAAACAAAAACATAACGAAAAAACAGAAACAGAAAGATAAATTGGTTGTAAAAACAAAGTGCATCATTTGAATTTCCAGGGCGAATTAAATATGTAAGCACATCGATTTGCTTTTATTCTCCAGCAGTTTTAGCAGCAGTTTTTTAATATCAAAAGCATATTGGCATTAGGTAATTACTAATTACTTTCTTCTAGCGGGTTACAGATAATAATCATTCGCCAAATTAGCTTTAAATTCTAACTTGATTTGTCTGTTTGTTAGTTAAGTGGTCAAATTTGTTTAAAAACTTGCCTAACTTCTGTGTTTCTTATTTGTAAGTATTTATTTTAATGAATTGAATAACGTAGCTCATTATGGCCCATCGTCTAAGCCAACTAGGTAAAAGCTTTTGACCCTTAACAGCGACTCACGTCTTTCGTGACTGCGTTACGTATACGCGCCGTGTGCCAATTTGCATGAAACACAAAATGAGGCGGCGTTGTTCCTTGAGTGCCTACCCAGCTCATCGGCGTGGCATCATCAGCATCCTTGGGCACATCCATCCAGCCGGGATGGTAAACTAAGGTAAACTAATGCCATCCGACTGCTCTGGCAATTTCAATTAGTTTGTGGCCGTCGAGCGGTTTGCTCGATGCTGACGATCTATGCCAGTATAGTGGGAAGGCGGCACGTGATTATGGGCGTGGCAGCCCAATTGTGCGCATAAATTGCGGCATATTGTATGCACTCAATCCTCCAGTGGGCGTGGCGTACGGTGAGTGCCTCTGTGTGTGTGTGTGTGTGTTTGTGTCTGTGTGTGCGGAGCACTTAACGAATTGCAACGGAGGAGATACGGAGGAGAAGGAGCACCACATCCTGCGAATCCTGCGAATCCTGCTTGTTTGCGCTTTGGCAATCATTAAATATTTAACACCTACTTGCCATGCACAGCTGCCAACTGCCTGCCGATTGCAGCCACATCTTTGCCATGATTCACCCGCCTTTTTTCGGGCTGGGTTGGCACATAAATTGTTATTTTCTGCGGCGCTCGATGGTTAACACGTACCGCTCATTTCATCGGGCCACGCCCACACCGCACACGCCGCCCACTTATCGGCATAATTCAGTTAGCAAGGTTTCCGCACTTTCATTTGAACTGGGTATTTCATGCGGCTGGGCATTCGGGAAGGAAATCACTGCAAAACCCATATACTATTTATCACACATTTCGCAACTTTTATAATCGCTGGCTGGGGATACAAAAAAAAAAGAAGCATGTTGAATATAATTTTGCCTTTTTTTTTACCACAGCGCTGTGCCATTAAATTTGATTTCCTCTGGTTTTTTTCACGCTCGTCCTTGTGGTGCAACAAAAAAATGTGTCGTTTTTGCGCTGCGAACAAATTGCATTTAATTGCAATTGGCAGCTCGGCGAAACAGCAAATGATATGCAATTTATGCTCAATGTCCCCAAAAAGTGCGTCTTTGTTGCGCATTTCATATTTATTTATTTTATTCCCTCTTTACTAAAAATCATTGAATGTGACGTTAATTTATGCGTGTAAATGCACAGATCCAGCCAGATTAATAATTAAGTTATTTATTAGATGTCTGTATTCATTTATTAAATTGAAAGTAAATATTAAATGGCTTATAAGCCATATTTTTACATCGAATTTAAAAAGCGAGCAAATTAATATTTAAAATCGTTTAACACAATGTTTTTCATGCATGCGAGCTTATGTTTCCATTTCAATTTGCTTTCGTGTCTGGTTATTTAAAGAAAATAACAATAAATGTTATAAAATTGGTAGCCACGTTACTTGCATTTATGTATATATTTTTTGCTGGCTTGTATTTATTTGAATTATTTAATTACTGTGCGCTGCTGCGGGGCTTTTCCCATTAATATTATTTTTACCATTTTGCACGCGTGAAATATAGCGAAAAATATCTAAGAAATACACAAAAGCCAACACAATACTTATGCAGTAAGCCTTGAGTATTTCTGTTTAGCTTTTATCTTTCTTGTTTGCCGCCATCCTGATAATTGCCCTTCATTTTGTTATTAACAGCTTCACAGACACTTAATTAATAGCATAATTTATGCCAAGCCGCCAAAGTAAAGACCCGCCAAGATGGCGATGATGATGATGGCGATGATGATGATGATAATGATGATGATACCCTGCTCGAAAAGTAGCCAAAGAAAGGAAAAATATGTTGCAACACGAAAGGCGGTCACAGGAAACTTTTGCTTAAATATTAACAGACCTCCGGTCCTCATTTTGGCCATAAAACTTGAAGTGTTCCAAACAGTTGCTGTTTTTGCGGTTCTCCAGCTGACTGCTTGACCTGATGTCGTCGTGTTTTTCGGCCAAGTAGTTGGCCTTCTTGTTGATTGTTTGTTCGCCGCTAGTTACTTAGGTCCCCACCCAAAAAAAAACCAAACAAGGAAGTTATTCGCTTTGGCGCCGTCTGCCGGAAATCGTCTTATATATATTTATGAGTTAAATTTATATTCAAATTAGCCGTTGCCCGGGAAGGGCAAAACCGACTGCATAATTCATAATTTCGATAATGAGTTCCAGGGTAGCATAAATCCGCCCTCATTTCGCACACCTAATCTACATCTTGTGTTGAGCCCGCGGGGAGGAGAGCTAAAACAATGGCAGTCCATTGTTTGGAGGGTCGACCGAGGCACGTAAACAAATACGGTCATCATGTATGTGTACATACATACATATGTATATGCACACTTAACCCTTGACCCCATGCAAAACAAAAGCAAGTGGATGTGTTGGAATGCGGGAGATATATTGTAGGCGCCAAATTAATTTTTTGTTTCCCCCTTTTTTTTCCAATTATTTCCGTGGAAATGGGAACAAAAAATACTACTTTTTTTAACACACAAAATCTAGAGATGCACAGCGTGAATAAATGCTCCACCAGTTCCATGGATTGGTTTTCAACTAAGGGTACTTAAGATACTGAAGACAGTATATTTCAAGCAAATAAACAGCCAGTGCAATTTAACCGCCAAATCGTGAGTTCTAAAAGTTTAAATCGAGCGTGTGCCATCAATTCGAATAGATCTAAGTTTCCCTTGCGGCCGGCACAAAAACTTACCAAAATCGTAGAGCAAAAAGCGAGGCTTCATTGATTGAAGCTGAACCTGCTCGGCCGGATATTGCAGTATCAATTCTCGGCAAAAGTGCAGCAGGCATAAACGAAACCTTTTTGCTGCTATTGTGGCTACGTGCCCACTGGACAAAGATCCCCCCCCCCCCAAAAAAAAAACCCCAAGTGGCGACAAACAAACACGAGTACGAGTATATAGGGCACAAGTACGTCCGGCCACGCCCCATCTGCCAAGAACTGAGAATGGGTCTAAGGACTGAGGACTTGGGATGGGACAGGGGAATGGCCACAAAAACGGAATGCAAATATTTTCGCTTCATTTTGACTGTCGCACATTCCTGGCCCTTGTTTGCCGGCCCTGTTGTTGCAATTAGGCGTGTTTACGCTGCCTTCGGGGCAAACACGCCCCAAAATCACTTAAAACTTGTCATTTTGCCTTCATTATTGTTTGTAATGCTGTGCCAAGGGACACCTTTTATTATTTACTTTCCCAGAACTATAGCAGTGACACCAAAAGCAGACACTATAAAATATATAAAGGATAGAACTGTTCAGAACTGTAATTCAGGAAATATAATTATGTAAGTAATCCTGAAAGTTGCATTGACTCTCGTAGAATTTTAGAACCATCTGCGGTATTTCCACATACGCAATTTCACTTGGCACCATTTGAGGTTGATCGAGATGCCAAAATCTTATTAGGAATGATATTTTGCCACCACTTTTGGAGCCCTTCAAAATTTCTTGAGCAGTGAAGCCATGATTAAAGGGACTATCTACAACTAAGCAAGGATCAATTCTCAGCCGTTTAGCTTTAGTCTCGTATAGATTATTCAGATTTTGCGCCCTCTTCAGACTCATTTGCGATTCAAACGATTTGATCAGCGAATGGCAATCCAGATCTGTGGCCGACTCCCAGGTATTATCTTCATCGGTATAAAACAGCCATTTGACCAAGTATTGCACTTGGCCCATATAATGCCTTCGATCCAAAATCTTCTCCACAATATATTCCTCAGTTTCATCGCAGTCCGTGAAAATGACTGAGAAATTTGAAACGGTTTCGTCACTATCGACATCTGAATCCATTGTATATTTTTTATATTAGTCTTAAATAGTACTATTTTTTTGGTAGTTCGAGTTTTGACAGCAATGCCAGAACGAAAAACGTTTTCACAACTTGTTATCTACAGTTGATACTCAACCGAACTAAACTTTCTGTGCACATCCAGTTTTGTTTTTAAGTGCTGGGCTACTTTAATATCCTTTTGCCAAGAAGATATGAAACTATGAACAGAATTGTAATGAATTCATTTAATATCCTGAAGTAGAAAAGTTTGCCATATACTTAATGCCAACAGCTTGGGAAATGCGGCATTAATAATAACCAATTCAATAGCAGAAAGTGTATAACATTGTTTGTCCGGAAATCTATTAGAGATCCTTGAATGCCTAAGTCCTTTCGAACAACAATAAGAATAAGATGAGCCGTCAAAAGGAAAAACTGCGGAAAATATCGTAAAAAATTATGCGTAAACTTGGCGAAAAGTTTGAAATACTCGTATAACAAACTTTGTTGAGGTTGGTTTCGGGTATCATGTTGTTTAATGAAGAAAATCTTGTTCTTTTAAAGGCAAACTTTGTATGCCACAAAAATCGTTGATGAATCACTTGGCAATAAATTGGGAAAGAAGCTTAAACATTTTGAAAGGTGTTACACAATGAATACTTACATTTCTCCATTTTGTCATGTTTTCTGCACTGGAAAACATAGGTTTCTGCTTTTCTTCGAAGCCAGTTCCAAATTTAACGGCTTTATTTTGTAGAATCAAGGCGCCACGTACCTGATATTAAATCGGCAAAGTTTTATTTTATTGCCCGAAATTAAAAGCCCGATTATGCGCGATGACTGGGGACAGATTTGTGGGTTTGGGTCGCTTGGTTAGAATACTTTTTAGGGGCCAGGATTTACATGCGAATGGGGCAATCAAACTGTGCAGTGAGCGCTACGTGGACGGAATAAATCAGGCGACTTTTCACGGAAAATACATAATAAAATGTTCGCCTTCGTCAAGTGCAGTACAGTGAAGATTCGAAAACCGAAATGGGGTGAGGGTCAAGGAGCGAGCTGCTGCTTTTTTACCGAAGCCATAAATGGGGGGCCGGGCCATTTCCGTGCGGCGAGTTGTGAAATCAGCGTCAAATCGGAAGCAGCGGAAGTGGAGAGGTGGCAGTGGGAACGAAAGTCAATGTGACTGCCAATGCCATCATTTCCGGCAGCCATTGATTGCAGGGTGTGTGGGGGGTGGGAGGATCGAATAAGGGCTAAAAGCCATTTGTGCCTGGCTAAATTCAGTGTAATTGATAAGCGAACTCCGCCGGCAGATAGGCGACAATGAGCAGAGTGTCCTGGCTGCTTCACACAGCTACTCCACATGTGTATATGTATATGTGTAGGCAAACATACTGGCACACACACTGACACACTCGTAAGAGACACTCAATTAGGAAAACAATGGCAGCTCAGTTTGTGCGGCAATTGAGTTTTTCTTTTTGCCATCTGCGTTGGTCCTCTTTGTTTTGCTTTCGGCTTTTCCTCTTACCCCGTTCCCAATTTGCCACTAAGACGCTTAGTCTTGCCACAAGCCCATCGCAAAATGCTCGCTGTACTCTCGTATTTGACTAGTATTGCGATATGTTTGCCTTTTAGCCAACTTTTCTTGGGCTTCTGGCCCCATTCCACTCCTTTATTCCTATCGCACGCTCATTAGCCGCTGTCTTTGAGCCAATTTTACTGCGTTACTGTGACTTTTTGCCTCCAGTGCTGGCTGGCATTAGTTCCTTTGTTCGGATTCGTCGCTTGACTTAACTCACTTTGGGCTAATTTCCAGTTTTATTTGATCATCATTATAATTATTGTGTGCTTGTTTTTGACAGCATTACGGCCATAAAGGCAGGGCAAATTCGTTCGTGCGCTCATAAGTAGGCAATGAATTTTGATGGTTACTTTTATCTCGTGCTTGCAATTTTCGTATATTCTTCCTCATTTTTTCTTAACGACTACATGACTTACATATTTATATTTTGTTTATTTTCAACTCTTATACAAATAAAATTCGCCCCACTATCAAGGTTTACATGAAAACAATAGTGTTGTTTTCGTATATTACTTGCACATAAATGAATTTACGGCATGCAATCAACACTTTTTTAATTAAAACCCATAGAAACAAAATATCAGATTGTCTCACTTAAAGTGTTAAGTTATTAAGGTCTTTTCCCAACTGAGCCCCATTAACAACGCAGCACACACACACACACGCGATGCACAGATGTTTTTTCAACGCCAGGAACAATAATTCATTTATTTCAGCCACACCAAATGTACTCGCATAGTACATATATGAATATTCTGGCATTCCCAGTTGGGCTGGCCAACTATCTCTCGTTCTTTGCATTCAGTTTTTCAGTTTTTGAGGCATTGTAAGCGATTTAAAATCCAGTGCCACAAAATATGGCAACTGGCAACTGGCAACTGGCAACTGGCAGCTGGCACATGGGAGAGTTGTTTGGGCCAAAAAGCGACCTCCATGGCCAAAAATGTGCTCTCGCATATAAATGATTTTGATAACGCGCACTGACATTTTGTGACTTCATTATTCTAAAATTCAAATTATTCCGACCGAACAATGGGGACTCGGCAAATACAAACAGAAAAACACAAAAACTGGGTCAGACTGTGGCTGACAATAAGTTTTATTAGCTCTCCAGACGACTGAAAACCAAAAAACAAAAAGCGGGCAATGCGAACTACCATGTGTATCTCGTTGTAGCTACAGGCGTGTTACGCATACGCCACGTATGCAAATCGTAAAATTTTCACTATCTCGTCGGCTCTGTCGTTTTGGCCTGTCAAATAAAGAATGTTGTGCCACTGACGAGGCGAAGCCGTTGTTGATAAAGGTTTTACCGTTTTGCCCAAGAAAAAAGTAAACCCAAAAGCCCCAAAGACTGGATTAAATAATGCGCTTGGCACACGTCAAAAGCACTTTCCCAGTTCATTGAGCACACAGACGCAGACTCCAAAGGCCTGGGCATAATTTATGACTCGAAATTTATATCATTTCCATTCAGACAGACAATTGCCAAGACGCTAATAAAATTTATTTCCTGTATATAACTTATGAAAGGCAATATGGCGCGAAAAACTTAATGAAAAATGGTTGCTCAGCAGTGCGAGTGGAAACGTGTTTTGGGCTCCATTTCCCTTGACCCCCTGGAAAATGCGCTGCTTTTCTTTTGGCCAAGCAGCTGTGACCAACTAATAACCCGGGGGCGTGGCTAAACGTGCTGGCAAAAAAGTTTTTACATAATTTTCCTCCACTCATTTCTTGTGCGCCCTTTTCCGTCTGTGTGTGTCTGCCTGTGTGTGTCTGTCTGTGTGCGTCTGTCTGTGTGTGTTGTGCTGTGTGTGTGTGTGTGTGTGTGTGTGTGTGTCACACAACAACATCCACTGAAATTTTTATATTTTATGAAGCTGATGCTCAGCTTACGGGGCAAAGCCAAAGCGGAAATCCTTAGTTTCCTTATGACAACGACATCCTCTGGCGCACGAACCAAAAAAAAAAAAACAAAAAAAAGAGTACTAATAAAAAAGATTGTCAGCGAAAAAAAGACAAAAAAAGAATGTTGGAGAAAAAAGTTTCCCTGCCAGCGGAAAATTTTTTATTAGATTGCGTTGCAGTCACTTAAAGCGTCGGATCGCAGGCCAGACTCAACTCAACTTGCCCTTGGCAAATTGCCGGCTTCCGACGGGAGCGCTTCCACTTTTGGCCGGAAACGCTGGCATATTGGCCATCGATAGCAGGCTCTTGGATTAATAATTGACATGGCTCTCGTTGGTTGTCCGAGTGCATTTCGCCAGCGCTTCGCCTTCGAAGGCGGCCATTTATATTAATCAACTCGAAAGTCTGATTGAAAATTTTCAACACCATCAATCAAGTTGCGGTGGCTCCATGGAGAAGTTGCCAAAAGTTGCTTTTTGGCAAAACCAAACAATGTGCGGATATAGTGATTCATCCTCCCACGGGAAGTGAAAATCAAAGTATTTGGGCAACTCAGTTTTCGACAAAAGTTATCAGCAAACACACAACATCAACTAAACACTGCCTTGCATAGAACTATGCAAAATCCATTTGGGCAAATGGTAGCTTAAAATACTCTTTCTTAAAGGTTTTGCAAATGCAGCTATTGTACTTTCCAAAAGTGGTAATAAATGACAGCAATCGATTTTTAAAATATTTTGTTAGATGTTTCGCTCCGAGAGGTTTGCAAATGCAACCATTGTTCTACATAAAATGGCACCAAATGACCCCTTTCGATTTTCTTTCTGTGAGATGCCTACTAACTGTTGTTCAAATACGGTTATCTTTTTTTCTAAACACAAAAAACATCAGAATCTAATCTTAATCGCAAACCAGTTGAATCGCACACTGGCCAAGGATATGTGTGTTTGTAAAGTTGCCGCAGAAGTTGTCCGACTTCTTGAGAGGGCAACCACGAAAATATGAAATTCCTTGTGGAAAGTTTTATCAAAAACTTTGTCCCTTTTCCAGACCTTCAGCTTGTTGGTCTAAGCCCGGTGTTTTCTGGTCTCTGGTCTCTTAACAATTTTCGTGTATTTTACCCAAGTGTATAATGCAATTTGGCTTGACTTCAGAACTGTGGCAAGTTGCAAAATTGTCCAACATCGATATAAATTCCATCTTGATCAACGAGCGACGCCTATGTAAGTGGGCCATGTGGGTCATAAGCGAAGCCATCGACATTGGCAGTCATTCGTATCCTGTTATCCTGGCGGCCAGATGCTGGTCCTCTTGGATGGCAATTGCACGTAATAAAACGCATAAAATGGATCCCGGCAAATGGGAAAATTCTGTTGCAGTTTTTATGTGCCCATCCCCCAGCCGCATTGCAATTTGGGCCATTGTCTTGCCAACTGGGGCTAAAGGGGTATGGGTTATGGGTTATGGGTTATGGGCTATGCGGTTCATTAGGCGTAATGGTGCTGCAAGCTGGCTTTTTATGGCGACTCGAGGCGTAAGTGTCATTAATAATAATCACAATCACACTAAAGCCGTTTAAGTTATTCAAAAAGTCATTCCAGCACAACTGCTTACTTTGGTAACTGGGTCTTAGTTGGCTTGTAGTTATCCTAATGTGATGCCTTTGGGTCAACTCACCTGGGAAGCAAAGTTGAGTTGGGTCAGGTCATTCTTATGCTTCCCATTGGATTAAAGCATTTAATATGCACATTATTTGGTAGGGTTTTCTATTGCTTATATATTTCACTCAACCTAAATGCGCTTATTAAAGCTATTGCGATATTCCGCAGCTGGCAGCTCGTGATATTTAAACATATGGCTTAGCCCCCAACCTTTGCACCAACATTGCACCTTTTAACCCCTACTTTAACCCCCTAAAGCCATCTAACTGTGGGCGACAGTGCATGACAAGAGCGCCAAATGCGTAACAACTTGCATCGCATTCGTAAATGTCGAAAATTTTCAAAAGCCAAAGCGTTTTACTGCCGCTTGGCTGCACTTTTCTGGCACACATGTTCAGACCCATTTCAGCTAAATGGAGGATTGCTTTGGAATATGCCATGTAAATGAGCAGGTTCCTGCAAAAAAACAAGTATTTAAGTTAATTTCCTGTTAAAATAGTGAGGCCAAAATGTACATATTCAAGTGAACTTGAGGTTCACCTATTTTAAGCAGGTTCCTGAAAAAAACAAGTACTTATATGTACAATGTACATATTCAAGTGAACTTGAAGTTAATATTCTGAGTGGTTTTGAATTTTTTCGGCATTTCTCAGCATTCTGGTTTCCAAGATGTAGCGTTTCAGTGGAAAAATCCTTAAGCCTGCTGGATTATCGGTTGTCAAGGTGTTTGTCTGCTTGCCTATAGTTCCACTGATGCCATCACCACATGGCGATCCCTCGGAGCTTCCATAGAATTTCATGGGGGGCTTCTTTCAACGGACGACGAAAACGACATACTTTGCACATGCTTGTGAATGACATTTTGGCATATTTTCGCCTTTCATATGCCCAGCCCTGTTCGGTCGGTCCATCCTGGTCTTTGCTTTAAGGAAACAGCTGCCAACTGAATTTTTTCTCTTTTTTTGGTAGCAAAATTGAGGGATGCGAATGCGATGGGATTCTTGTGGTTGTTGGCCGGCTTGTGAATTGTGCGCCAGAATTCCAACTATGTGTTTCACTAGGCTAACAGAGCATTCTGGGTCCGGGTGCCACATCGCCGGATCTCTTGGCCTGGTTATCCTGGCATATCCACCTGGTATCTGCTGTGTATGTATATTTGGGGCGGCCAGTTGTTTGCTGATATGCATCCCATATACTCACACTTGCAGGTAACAATCAAAGTCATGTTGACGTTCAATTTAGCCGCTGTTGATTTGTGTCGTTGGAATTTTTCCTTTCCATTCTCCTTTTTTTCTTTTTTGCGGCCCTTTTTTGGATTTCCTCCATTCGGTTTTTTTTTAAACCCTCTACTCGTAGAGTAAACGGGTATACTAGACTCGTTGAAAAGTATGTAACAGGCAAAAGGAGGCGTTTCCGACCATATAAAGTATATATATTCTTGAAAAGGATCATTTCTCGTTTGCATTTTCACTAGCTGAGTAACTCAACTTAGCATTCTATCTCTTTTTTTTTTGATGTTATGATGTTGTTGAAATTCAAAAATATCCAAAGACTGAAAATCTCTAAAGTCCATAACTAAACTTATCTTAATCGGATTTTAAAGTGGCATACCTATAAATGTTACTGCAACAAATCTCTAAATATCTGCATTTAAATTTGGAAATTTATTTTTTTTTAATTTTTTTGTTATTTCTTCTGATGTGATGATGTAGAAATTCAAAAATGTCCAAAGACAGTAGTTCTATAGTCCATAACTCAACTTATCTTTATCGGATTTTGAAGTGGCATACCTCTAAATGTTTCTGAAGTAATTCTCTAAAAATCTGCATTCAAATTTGAAAATTTATTTATTTTGAATTTTTTGTTATTTTTTCTGATGTTATGATGTTGTAGAAATTCAAAAATGTCCAAAGACTGAAGTTCTAAGGTCCATAACTCAACTTATATTTATCGGATTTTGAAGTGGCATATTTCTAAATGTTTCTGAAGCAATTCTCTAAAAATCTGCATTCAAATTTGAAAATTTATTTTTTTTAAATTTTTTTGTTATTTTTTTTGATGTTATGATGTTGTAGAAATTCAAAAATGTCCAAAGACTGAAGTTCTATAGTCCATAACTCAACTTATCTTTATCGGATTTTGAAGTGGCATACCTCTAAATGTTTCTGAAGTAATTCTCTAAAAATCTGCATTCAAATTTGAAAATTTATTTTTTTTTAATTATTTTGTTATTTCTTCTGATGTGATGATGTTGCAGAAATTCACAAATGTCCAAAGGCTGAAGTTCTAAGGTTCATAACTCAACTTATATTAATCGCATTTTGAAGTGGCATATTTCTCAATGTTTCTGGATCAATTCTCTAAAAATCTGCATTCAAATTTGAAAATTTATTTTTTTTTAATTTTTTTGTTATTTTTTTCTGATGTTATGAAATTATTTTGTAGAAATTCAAAAATGTCCAAAGACTGAAGTTCTAAGGTCCATAACTCAACTTATATTAATCGCATTTTAAGTGGCATATTTCTAAATGTTTCTTGAACAATTCTCTAAAAATCTGCATTCAAATTTGTGAATTTATTTTTTTCAAGTGTGGCATTTTGAAAAATGTGATAATTTGTTTAGTTTTTTATTAGTCTTGTGAATATTTATCAATCGTTTTACCACGCCCACTCTACCGCCCACAATCTACCCAAAACTGTGACGCGTTTGACAAATTTAAAATTTTTTTAAATTATTTTACTCATTTTCTACCGACATTCCAGAAAATTTGGAAATTTCTCGTTTCCACTTTCACTAGTAAAGTAACGGGTATCTGATAGTCGGGGAACTCGACTATAGCATTCTATGTTGTTTTTTTTGGACCTGACCTCGTTCTTGGCCCCGTCCAGTTACGCAACTACCACTATACGTTTTTCAGTTCTTTCGTTTTTTTTTTCTTTTTGCATTCGTTGTTTTCCGGGTGTTTTTCCACTTGCGCTGTTTTTATCGAGGGCAACAAAAATCCGTACAAAAAATTGTTTACCCGTGATTTATGGCGCGGAATTTGTGCTTACGTGGCAATGCATCAGCAGCGAGTCCTCTTCACCTGGTTCCAAAAAGCACTTTAGTCCGTCGTCATGTGAGATCTGCTAATGCCTGGAAAAATTCGCTCACTTCCGGTCTGGGCGGTATCATTTGTTTGGGCTAAGCTTTGCATTCCGCTGCCCACTTGGCGTTTTCCGGAGTTTCATCCATCATCTATTTCGTGTGCAATTCAAATTGAATAATTTCACATAAGCTCAGAGCCGCAATATTATTCTAACCACGGAAACTAATTTCATTACAACATTTTGCGGAAGCTAAATGACGTTATTTAATTATTTACATGTCGCTCATGTGTGAGGGCTTAGTTTAATTATGTGCTACAGCGCACGTCAGTTTATAGGTATTTCTAATATTATTTTCCAGCCATTTAAACAAACTAATGTTGCTGCATTGAAAGCCATTTGATGGCCGCATTTGAAGTGGATTACTTTTCTTATGCGAGTTAACTGCGTAGGGAACGAACATTTGAAGGAGTTTATTTATGCAGGCGATGGGATTTATGGACTTCAGCCAAGCTGGCGATTATCATATTTCATTGTTTGGCCAAATAGCAGGGCACAAATGTTTATGAGCCAGCCCAACTGGCATCATTTATCAGCTGCAAACGAAAGCCACTTAATGGCACACCAACTGACTGCCACGCCCCTTTTTCCGCCAAATCGTCTTCAGTTCGCCATGGGCTCAAAAGTCAAACCGCAGCGAAGAGCCCAGAGATTTAAGCATATAAAACAGAGCATTATTCGCAGGCGGTAACTGGTAATGCGGGATTCTAACTGGAAGTGAATAAGGCGCAAAAATAGTTGCAGGGCTCTTCATAAATCTAGGCAAAGCACATTAAAATATTTCAAAGATTTGCGCCAGAACGAGAAGAGAAAATAATCGTACTAAGCGGCTGAGGCTGCATTTGAACAAAATGCTGAGCGTCGGAAAAATGTAAAAGAAATACACAAGATAATAGAAATGCAATGCTCTGGAAAAAAATTGGGAGGGGGTAAAAAAAAAAAAACAGCAAACGCCAGCAGGGAAAGCGACGGGGAAAACACACACGAAAAAATGTGAGGGAAAACTGCGGAAAACTGAAAGGAAGCCAAGCAACTAACTAAATTTCGTACAGATTCTAGAGGCGAAAATAGTACAAATAACTTGGTTGTGAGTGCATGCGAGCTATGCACATGCACACAACTGGCCAGCTTAACTAGCACACAACTGAGTCAATTATTCAACTCATTTCGTGTCAATAAAATATAATCCCTAAATGCAACAGATTTGCTCTGAATCATGTGCAATATTTGGTCTACGCATTAAGAACTCGCTGACTTACCACACAAGTTTGCCAGCTTACCGCGCTGTTTGTTTGTTAAACAATTGCCATTAAATTGCCTGGCAGTTGCACAAACTATGAATTTTGAATTGGCGAAGCTGCACTGTTTGATGATATATGAGCCTATACATTCAAACTCAATTTTGATGCGAAATGATTTACGCTCGCACACAAAACGCTTAGTAGCGCATTATTCGAATGGAAACTGCGGCAAACAATGGCCTTGTGTGGCAGTCTTTGTGCGGCAATCGCAACAAGAATAATTGACAGCATTGCTGTGGTGCAGTGGCAACTCATTAAGCCAGATGCCATGTGGGGTACCATATGCCGATTTACCACTGTACGCATATGCGAAATGAAATTTGCGACGTGCATATGGACTTTGGAGTCGTTTAAGTGTCACAATTTCGAGCATGCCATCATTTATCTTTTTATATCTTTCGCCTTTCACATTGGTATAAATCCCTAAATACCAAGCTGAGTTCTGCACGTATTTGACAAGTTTTTTGTTGAGTGCCAAAGAAAATGCGGTGTAAACTGGGCATATTACAATAGATTGGCATATTCAGGTGCCTGAATAGTAATGGCCAACATTTTATGGTAAGACACTGAATGCTCATACTGATGAGTGGAAACCACAGCCTGGCTGCAGATGGAAATGCAGATGTGGTCTGCTCGATATTAACTAAGCCACGAATCTGCGCACATAGTATAAGCCGAATAATTGTGGTGAATCTATGAGGCGGTTTAAGCCCATTGCGATATATCTTTGTTAATGTTGGCCCATTTTTGGTGTGATGAAAACGTAAGCCTTAAGGCGCATATTTAATGACCGAACGCATTTCATAGAGGCCATTCCTTATGCGAATTCATAATTTCTCTGGTTAATGAAAAAATGTATGCGAGGTTAATTAATTTTAACGAGCTACAGCGACAAGCGGCAAAGGACTTTTGCTTCACGGCTGACAAACGACAGGCAATAACGGTAACAATATGAAGTAATAAAAATGCGGCAAACAAATGCTTGTATATATAGTAATTACCAAGTGGTTTTCCATGTTTTCCCAGCGACCTTGTGCCCCAGACTGGTTAATGGAGGGTCGCAAGAAGAGAAAAGCCATACAAACTGGTCGCCAGCTGGAGTTGAAAATTTGATGTCGTAAATCACACACGTAAATTGTGACACTCGTTAATTTTAACGCTCGAATGTCGCACTCCCCTCATCTCATCCCATCTCATCTCGCATTTTTGTTTGCTGTTTGTGTTTTTGATGAGTTTGCCACCCGCTGTGAAAAGCGAATCGCATTTATCACAGAGATCCGCTTTAAATATGTGCTTCAGCTAATCTATGATGATTTCAACTTTTTGAGCCAATTAACATGGAAATGAAATCCGGAAAAGTTGACAAAAGCGAATTTGTTGGTGTAAAGAACACCAAAAAAAAAAAAGAGGATTTATGTACATATTGATTAACACATTTGAATATTGTACTTTGTAAATTTTTTCAATTTGTATTGCTCCTTCTCGGCTTATATTGTTAATTTAAGTGTTTAAGTCCTTATTCCTTTTTAAATTCTCTTATTCAAACTCACTTTATTTCCATCCAGATATGTGGCGCAAAAACAAAGAAGCAAACTAAATTAATTAGCGACAAAGGATTGTTGCAAGCTGCAACTTTTACCCCTTTTCTTAGGGATATACAAGTAGCAAAGTTTTTCACCTCTAATGAAAAATTTGGGTTTCGCAACGGCAGAAACTATAAATAACAAAATACCTGGGAGAGATCCGCGAAAATTTCATTAGAACATTTTCTTAAAATGGAATTGTCGTAAAAGTTTTTGGGTCACAAAGCTTCCACTGTGTGAGCGTGTGTGTGCTTCTTGTATTTGTATTTGTGCATAGATGTGTATGTGTGCGCCAGCATTTTGTTCCACTTGAAAAGTTAAGAAGGGCAACCGCCGTGACCAGAGAAAAGTTGTCGATTGTTTGGTAATTTCTTCTGCCAGCTGCCGTGGCCCAAATGTTACGATGCTATTGCCAAATTAACACTTTAATTTCATTTAATTCACGACAGCAACAATCAATCAATGTGTGTGTATTCTTATGGCTCGAACTCAGTCGATTTCACATAGTTGGCCGAAAACTTAGTCCCTTTGGGTGATTGATGGTCTAATTGATTGATTACCTCGATGCGTGTCAGGATACCCAAGGGTGTGATAATGACCATTTAAAGTCTATATTTGTATTGTGCTTATGCAAATTTGATTGGAAATGTTTTTACTGACTACACATATATGTACAAAGATATCCACGCATATGTACATATATTTTACGCGCTTAGAATATAAATTTGGCGAATGCGATTTGGTCATAAATGCCAAAAAAAAGAAACAAAAACAATAAATTCAGGCGTGCAGCAAGCGATTCTTTAATACCGCAAAAAATTGCGTTGTAATTTTTGGTTTCTTTACAGCGCAAAAAAAAATCCAGCTTTTCGTGGATTTGTCGATTTTTTTTATTTTTGGCCACAGGCGATCACAATCCAGTAGTAGAAGGTTTCTACTAAAAACCAAGTAACCAATTGATCGGTGGTAACCTCCTGGAATTCCTGTTCGCCTGGTAACTTAAACCAAAAAATCTCACAATTTTGACTACAAAATGCGCATTTTTATGGCCAATTTGTGGATTTTTTCGATTTTTGGCACCAGGTGATCACAATCAGTAGTAGGTTTCTACTGAAAACCAAGTAACCAATTGATCGTTGGTCACCTTCTGGAATTCCTGTTCGCCTGGTAACTTAAAACAAAAAATCTCACAATTTTGACTATAAAATGCGCATTTTTATGGCAAATTTGTGGATTTTTTCGATTTTTGGCACCAGGCGATCACAATCTGTAGTAGGTTACTACTGAAAACCAAGTAACCAATTGGTCACCTTTCGGAATTCCTGTTCGCCTGGTAACTTAAACCAAAAAATATTTTAATTTTTGCCAAAATCCGTCAAAAAGTGATAGGGATCGTTAGCATTGGTAATTAGCTGCTCAAAACAGTAATTCTTTCATGTTTATAATCATTTTTAGCCAAGCTATAATTAAAATGCCAATCAAAAATATTTTAATTTTTGCCAAAATCCGTTTTTTCAAAATTTGATCATAAAATAATCCGTTTTTTTGCAACAACTTTAAAAATAATTGTCTGAATTCGGAATGGAATACCTCGTTGCGTTCGTAATTTAATTTCCAATCGAACTGTGTTTAAAAATGGGAACTCTATTTTTTTGCCATTTTTGGCAAATTTTAATGATGTTACCCGTTACAAAAAATGCGAAAATTGACCCAAAAACGAATTTCCCAAAATCCGCCAAAAAGTGATAGGGATCGTTAGCATTGGTAATTAGGTGCTCAAAACAGTTATTCTTTCATGTTTATGATCATTTTTAGCCAAGTTATGATTAAAATGCCAATCAAAAATATATTAATTTTTGCCAAAATCCGTTTTTTCAAAATTTGATCATAAAATAATCCGTTTTTTTGCAACAACTTTAAAAATAATTGTCTGAATTCGGAATGGAATACCTCGTTGCGTTCGTAATTTAATTTCCAATCGAACTGTGTTTAAAAATGGGAACTCTATTTTTTTGCCATTTTTGGCAAATTTTAATGATGTTACCCCTTACAAAAAATGCGAAAATTGACCCAAAAACGAATTTCCCAAAATCCGCCAAAAAGTGATAGGGATCGTTAGCATTGGTAATTAGGTGCTCAAAACAGTTATTCTTTCATGTTTATGATCATTTTTAGCCAAGTTATGATTAAAATGCCAATCAAAAATATATTAATTTTTGCCAAAATCCGTTTTTTCAAAATTTGATCATAAAATAGTCCGTTTTTTTGCAACAACTTTAAAAATAATTGTATGAATTCGGAATGGTATACCTCGTTGCGTTCGTAATTTAATTTCCAATCGAACTGTGTTTAAAAATGGGAACTCTATTTTTTTTGCCATTTTTGGCAAATTTTAATGATGTTACCCCTTACAAAAAATGCGAAAATTGACCCAAAAAACGAATTTCCCAAAATCCGCCAAAAAGTGATAGGGATCGTTAGCATTGGTAATTAGGTGCTCAAAACAGTTATTCTTTCATGTTTATGATCATTTTTAGCCAAGTTATGATTAAAATGCCAATCAAAAATATATTAATTTTTGCCAAAATCCGTTTTTTCAAAATTTGATCATAAAATAATCCGTTTTTTTGCAACAACTTTAAAAATAATTGTATGAATTCGGAATGGTATACCTCGTTGCGTTCGTAATTTAATTTCCAATCGAACTGTGTTTAAAAATGGGAACTCTATTTTTTTGCCATTTTTGGCAAATATTAATGATGTTACCCCTTACAAAAAATGCGAAAATTGACCCAAAAACGAATTTCCCAAAATCCGACAAAAAGTGATAGGGATCGTTAGCATTGGTAATTAGCTGCTCAAAACAGTTATTCTTTCATGTTTATGATCATTTTTAGCCAAGCTATGATTAAAATGCCAATCAAAAATATTTTAATTTTTGCCAAAATCCGTTTTTTCAAATTTTTTCATAAAATAATCCGTTTTTTTGCAACAACTTTAAAAATAATTGTCTGAATTCGGAATGGTATACCTCGTTGCGTTCGTAATTTAATTTCCAATCGAACTGTGTTTAAAAATGGGAACTCTATTTTTTTGCCATTTTTGGCAAATTTTAATGATGTTACCCCTTACAAAAAATGCGAAAATTGACCCAAAAACGAATTTCCCAAAATCCGACAAAAAGTGATAGGGATCGTTAGCATTGGTAATTAGCTGCTCAAAACAGTTATTCTTTCATGTTTATGATCATTTTTAGCCAAGTTATGATTAAAATGCCAATCAAAAATATATTAATTTTTGCCAAAATCCGTTTTTTCAAAATTTGATCATAAAATAATCCGTTTTTTTGCAACAACTTTAAAAATAATTGTATGAATTCGGAATGGTATACCTCGTTGCGTTCGTAATTTAATTTCCAATCGAACTGTGTTTAAAAATGGGAACTCTATTTTTTTGCCATTTTTGGCAAATATTAATGATGTTACCCCTTACAAAAAATGCGAAAATTGACCCAAAAACGAATTTCCCAAAATCCGACAAAAAGTGATAGGGATCGTTAGCATTGGTAATTAGCTGCTCAAAACAGTTATTCTTTCATGTTTATGATCATTTTTAGCCAAGCTATGATTAAAATGCCAATCAAAAATATTTTAATTTTTGCCAAAATCCGTTTTTTCAAATTTTTTCATAAAATAATCCGTTTTTTTGCAACAACTTTAAAAATAATTGTCTGAATTCGGAATGGTATACCTCGTTGCGTTCGTAATTTAATTTCCAATCGAACTGTGTTTAAAAATGGGAACTCTATTTTTTTGCCATTTTTGGCAAATTTTAATGATGTTACCCCTTACAAAAAATGCGAAAATCGACTCAAAAACGAATTTCCCAAAATCCGTCAAAAAGTGATAGGGATCGTTAGCATTGGTAGTTAGCTGCTCAAAACAGTTATTATTTCATGTTTATGATCATTTTTAGCCAAGTTATGATTAAAATGCCAATCAAAAATATATTAATTTTTGCCAAAATCCGTTTTTTCAAAATTTGATCATAAAATAATCAGTTTTTTTGCAACAACTTTAAAAATAATTGTCTGAATTCGGAATGGTATACCTCGTTGCGTTCGTAATTTAATTTCCAATCGAACTGTGTTTAAAAATGGGAACTCTATTTTTTTGCCATTTTTGGCAAATATTACCCCTTACAAAAAATGCGAAAATCGACTCAAAAACGAATTTCCCAAAATCCGTCAAAAAGTGATAGGGATCGTTAGCATTGGTAGTTAGCTGCTCAAAACAGTTATTATTTCATGTTTATGATCATTTTTAGCCAAGTTATGATTAAAATGCCAATCAAAAATATATTAATTTTTGCCAAAATCCGTTTTTTCAAAATTTGATCATAAAATAATCCGTTTTTTTGCAACAACTTTAAAAATAATTGTCTGAATTCGGAATGGTATACCTCGTTGCGTTCGTAATTTAATTTCCAATCGAACTGTGTTTAAAAATGGGAACTCTATTTTTTTTGCCATTTTTGGCAAATATTAATGATGTTACCCCTTACAAAAAATGCGAAAATTGACCCAAAAACGAATTTCCCAAAATCCGTTAAAAAGTGATAGGGATCGTTAGCATTGGTAATTAGCTGCTCAAAACAGTTATTCTTTCATGTTTATGATCATTTTTAGCCAAGTTATGATTAAAATGCCAATCAACAATATTTTAATTTTTGCCAAAATCTGTTTTTTCAAAATTTGATCATAAAATAATCCGTTTTTTTGCAACAACTTTAAAAATAATTGTCTGAACTCGGAATGGTATAGCCCGTTGCGTTCGTAATTTAATTTCCAATCGAACTGTGTTTAAAAATGGGAACTCTATTTTTTTGCCATTTTTGGCAAATTTTAATGATGTTACCCCTTACAAAAAATGCGAAAATTGACCCAAAAACGAATTTCCCAAAATCCGTCAAAAAGTGATAGGGATCGTTAGCATTGGTAATCAGCTGCTCAAAACAGTTATTCTTTCATGTTTATGATCATTTTTAGCCAAGTTATGGTTAAAATGCCAATCAAAAATATTTTAATTTTTGCCAAAATCCGTTTTTTCAAAATTTGATCATAAAATAATCCGTTTTTTTGCAACAACTTTAAAAATAATTGTATGAATTCGGAATGGTATACCTCGTTGCGTTCGTAATTTAATTTCCAATCGAACTGTGTTTAAAAATGGGAACTCTATTTTTTTGCCATTTTTGGCAAATTTTAATGATGTTACCCCTTACAAAAAATGCGAAAATTGACCCAAAAACGAATTTCCCAAAATCCGTCAAAAAGTGATAGGGATCGTTAGCATTGGTAATCAGCTGCTCAAAACAGTTATTCTTTCATGTTTATGATCATTTTTAGCCAAGTTATGGTTAAAATGCCAATCAAAAATATTTTAATTTTTGCCAAAATCCGTTTTTTCAAAATTTGATCATAAAATAATCCGTTTTTTTGCAACAACTTTAAAAATAATTGTATGAATTCGGAATGGTATACCTCGTTGCGTTCGTAATTTAATTTCCAATCGAACTGTGTTTAAAAATGGGAACTCTATTTTTTTGCCATTTTTGGCAAATTTTAATGATGTTACCCCTTACAAAAAATGCGAAAATTGACCCAAAAACGAATTTCCCAAAATCCGTCAAAAAGTGATAGGGATCGTTAGCATTGGTAATCAGCTGCTCAAAACAGTTATTCTTTCATGTTTATGATCATTTTTAGCCAAGTTATGGTTAAAATGCCAATCAAAAATATTTTAATTTTTGCCAAAATCCGTTTTTTCAAAATTTGATCATAAAATAATCCGTTTTTTTGCAACAACTTTAAAAATAATTGTATGAATTCGGAATGGTATACCTCGTTGCGTTCGTAATTTAATTTCCAATCGAACTGTGTTTAAAAATGGGAACTCTATTTTTTTGCCATTTTTGGCAAATTTTAATGATGTTACCCCTTACAAAAAATGCGAAAATTGACCCAAAAACGAATTTCCCAAAATCCGTCAAAAAGTGATAGGGATCGTTAGCATTGGTAATCAGCTGCTCAAAACAGTTATTCTTTCATGTTTATGATCATTTTTAGCCAAGTTATGGTTAAAATGCCAATCAAAAATATTTTAATTTTTGCCAAAATCCGTTTTTTCAAAATTTGATCATAAAATAATCCGTTTTTTTGCAACAACTTTAAAAATAATTGTATGAATTCGGAATGGTATACCTCGTTGCGTTCGTAATTTAATTTCCAATCGAACTGTGTTTAAAAATGGGAACTCTATTTTTTTGCCATTTTTGGCAAATATTAATGATGTTACCCCTTACAAAAAATGCGAAAATTGACCCAAAAACGAATTTCCCAAAATCCGTTAAAAAGTGATAGGGATCGTTAGCATTGGTAATTAGCTGCTCAAAACAGTTATTCTTTCATGTTTATGATCATTTTTAGCCAAGTTATGATTAAAATGCCAATCAACAATATTTTAATTTTTGCCAAAATCTGTTTTTTCAAAATTTGATCATAAAATAATCCGTTTTTTTGCAACAACTTTAAAAATAATTGTCTGAACTCGGAATGGTATAGCCCGTTGCGTTCGTAATTTAATTTCCAATCGAACTGTGTTTAAAAATGGGAACTCTATTTTTTTGCCATTTTTGGCAAATTTTAATGATTTAAATGCGAAAATTGACCCAAAAACGAATTTCCCAAAATCCGTCAAAAAGTGATAGGGATCGTTAGCATTGGTAATCAGCTGCTCAAAACAGTTATTCTTTCATGTTTATGATCATTTTTAGCCAAGTTATGGTTAAAATGCCAATCAAAAATATTTTAATTTTTGCCAAAATCCGTTTTTTCAAAATTTGATCATAAAATAATCCGTTTTTTTGCAACAACTTTAAAAATAATTGTATGAATTCGGAATGGTATACCTCGTTGCGTTCGTAATTTAATTTCCAATCGAACTGTGTTTAAAAATGGGAACTCTATTTTTTTGCCATTTTTGGCAAATATTAATGATGTTACCCCTTACAAAAAATGCGAAAATTGACCCAAAAACGAATTTCCCAAAATCCGACAAAAAGTGATAGGGATCGTTAGCATTGGTAATTAGCTGCTCAAAACAGTTATTCTTTCATGTTTATGATCATTTTTAGCCAAGCTATGATTAAAATGCCAATCAAAAATATTTTAATTTTTGCCAAAATCCGTTTTTTCAAATTTTTTCATAAAATAATCCGTTTTTTTGCAACAACTTTAAAAATAATTGTCTGAACTCGGAATGGTATAGCCCGTTGCGTTCGTAATTTAATTTCCAATCGAACTGTGTTTAAAAATGGGAACTCTATTTTTTTGCCATTTTTGGCAAATTTTAATGATGTTACCCCTTACAAAAAATGCGAAAATTGACCCAAAAACGAATTTCCCAAAATCCGTCAAAAAGTGATAGGGATCGTTAGCATTGGTAATCAGCTGCTCAAAACAGTTATTCTTTCATGTTTATGATCATTTTTAGCCAAGTTGTGGTTAAAATGCCAATCAAAAATATTTTAATTTTTGCCAAAATCCGTTTTTTCAAAATTTGATCATAAAATAATCCGTTTTTTTGCAACAACTTTAAAAATAATTGTCTGAACTCGGAATGGTATAGCCCGTTGCGTTCGTAATTTAATTTCCAATCGAACTGTGTTTAAAAATGGGAACTCTATTTTTTTGCCATTTTTGGCAAATTTTAATGATGTTACCCCTTACAAAAAATGCGAAAATTGACCCAAAAACGAATTTCCCAAAATCCGTCAAAAAGTGATAGGGATCGTTAGCATTGGTAATCAGCTGCTCAAAACAGTTATTCTTTCATGTTTATGATCATTTTTAGCCAAGTTATGGTTAAAATGCCAATCAAAAATATTTTAATTTTTGCCAAAATCCGTTTTTTCAAAATTTGATCATAAAATAATCCGTTTTTTTGCAACAACTTTAAAAATAATTGTATGAATTCGGAATGGTATACCTCGTTGCGTTCGTAATTTAATTTCCAATCGAACTGTGTTTAAAAATGGGAACTCTATTTTTTTGCCATTTTTGGCAAATATTAATGATGTTACCCCTTACAAAAAATGCGAAAATTGACCCAAAAACGAATTTCCCAAAATCCGACAAAAAGTGATAGGGATCGTTAGCATTGGTAATTAGCTGCTCAAAACAGTTATTCTTTCATGTTTATGATCATTTTTAGCCAAGCTATGATTAAAATGCCAATCAAAAATATTTTAATTTTTGCCAAAATCTGTTTTTTCAAAATTTGATCATAAAATAATCCGTTTTTTTGCAACAACTTTAAAAATAATTGTCTGAACTCGGAATGGTATAGCCCGTTGCGTTCGTAATTTAATTTCCAATCGAACTGTGTTTAAAAATGGGAACTCTATTTTTTTGCCATTTTTGGCAAATTTTAATGATGTTACCCCTTACAAAAAATGCGAAAATTGACCCAAAAACGAATTTCCCAAAATCCGTCAAAAAGTGATAGGGATCGTTAGCATTGGTAATCAGCTGCTCAAAACAGTTATTCTTTCATGTTTATGATCATTTTTAGCCAAGCTATGATTAAAATGCCAATCAAAAATATTTTAATTTTTGCCAAAATCCGTTTTTTCAAAATTTGATCATAAAATAATCCGTTTTTTTGCAACAACTTTAAAAATAATTGTCTGAACTCGGAATGGTATAGCCCGTTGCGTTCGTAATTTAATTTCCAATCGAACTGTGTTTAAAAATGGGAACTCTATTTTTTTGCCATTTTTGGCAAATTTTAATGATGTTACCCCTTACAAAAAATGCGAAAATTGACCCAAAAACGAATTTCCCAAAATCCGACAAAAAGTGATAGGGATCGTTAGCATTGGTAATTAGCTGCTCAAAACAGTTATTCTTTCATGTTTATGATCATTTTTAGCCAAGCTATGATTAAAATGCCAATCAAAAATATTTTAATTTTTGCCAAAATCCGTTTTTTCAAATTTTTTCATAAAATAATCCGTTTTTTTGCAACAACTTTAAAAATAATTGTCTGAATTCGGAATGGTATACCTCGTTGCGTTCGTAATTTAATTTCCAATCGAACTGTGTTTAAAAATGGGAACTCTATTTTTTTGCCATTTTTGGCAAATTTTAATGATGTTACCCCTTACAAAAAATGCGAAAATTTACCCAAAAACGAATTTCCCAAAATCCGTCAAAAAGTGATAGGGATCGTTAGCATTGGTAATTAGGTGCTCAAAACAGTTATTCTTTCATGTTTATGATCATTTTTAGCCAAGTTATGATTAAAATGCCAATCAAAAATATATTAATTTTTGCCAAAATCCGTTTTTTCAAAATTTGATCATAAAATAATCCGTTTTTTTGCAACAACTTTAAAAATAATTGTATGAATTCGGAATGGTATACCTCGTTGCGTTCGTAATTTAATTTTCAATCGAACTGTGTTTAAAAAAGGGAACTCTATTTTTTTGCCATTTTTGGCAAATATTAATGATGTTACCCCTTACAAAAAATGCGAAAATTTACCCAAAAACGAATTTCCCAAAATCCGTTAAAAAGTGATAGGGATCGTTAGCATTGGTAATTAGCTGCTCAAAGCAGTTATTCTTTCATGTTTATGATCATTTTTAGCCAAGTTATGATTAAAATGCCAATCAAAAATATTTTAGTTTTTGCCAAAATCCGTTTTTTCAAAATTTGATCATAAAATAATCCGTTTTTTTGCAACAACTTTAAAAATAATTGTCTGAATTCGGAATGGTATAGCCCGTTGCGTTCGTAATTTAATTTCCAATCGAACTGTGTTTAAAAATGGGAACTCTATTTTTTTGCCATTTTTGGCAAATATTAATGATGTTACCCCTTACAAAAAATGCGAAAATTGACCCAAAAACGAATTTCCCAAAATCCGTTAAAAAGTGATAGGGATCGTTAGCATTGGTAATTAGCTGCTCAAAACAGTTATTCTTTCATGTTTATGATCATTTTTAGCCAAGTTATGATTAAAATGCCAATCAAAAATATTTTAATTTTTGCCAAAATCCGTTTTTTCAAAATTTGATCATAAAATAATCCGTTTTTTTGCAACAACTTTAAAAATAATTGTCTGAATTCGGAATGGTATAGCCCGTTGCGTTCGTAATTTAATTTCCAATCGAACTGTGTTTAAAAATGGGAACTCTATTTTTTTGCCATTTTTGGCAAATTTTAATGATGTTACCCCTTACAAAAAATGCGAAAATTGACCCAAAAACGAATTTCCCAAAATCCGTTAAAAAGTGATAGGGATCGTTAGCATTGGTAATTAGCTGCTCAAAACAGTTATTCTTTCATGTTTATGATCATTTTTAGCCAAGTTATGATTGAAATGCCAATAAAAAATATTTTAATTTTAGCCAAAATCCGCTTTTTCAAATTTTAATCATAAAATAATCCGTTTTTTTGCAACAACTTTAAAAATAATTGTCTGAATTCGGAATGGTATACCCCGTTGCGTTCGTAATTTAATTTCCAATCGAACTGTGTTTAAAAATGGGAACTCTATTTTTTTGCCATTTTTCGCAAATATTAATGATGTTACCCCTTACAAAAAATGCGAAAATCGACTCAAAAACGAATTTCCCAAAATCCGTCAAAAAGTGATAGGGATCGTTAGCATTGGTAGTTAGCTGCTCAAAACAGTTATTATTTCATGTTTATGATCATTTTTAGCCAAGTTATGATTAAAATGCCAATCAAAAATATATTAATTTTTGCCAAAATCCGTTTTTTCAAAATTTGATCATAAAATAATCCGTTTTTTTGCAACAACTTTAAAAATAATTGTCTGAATTCGGAATGGTATAGCCCGTTGCGTTCGTAGTTTAATTTCCCATCAAACTGTGTTTAAAAGTTGGAACTAAATTTTTTGGCCATTTTTAGCAAATTTTAATGATGTTACCCCTTACAAAAAATGCGAAAATCGACTCAAAAACGAATTTCTTAAAATCCGACAAAAAGTGATAGGGATCGTTAGCATTGGTAATTAGCTGCTCAAAACAGTTATTCATTCATGTTTATGATCATTTTTAGCCAAGTTATGATTAAAATGCCAATCAAAAATATATTAATTTTTGCCAAAATCCGTTTTTTCAAAATTTGATCATAAAATAATCCGTTTTTTTGCAACAACTTTAAAAATAATTGTCTGAATTCGGAATGGTATAGCCCGTTGCGTTCGTAATTTAATTTCCAATCGAACTGTGTTTAAAAATGGGAACTCTATTTTTTTGCCATTTTTGGCAAATTTTAATGATGTTACCCCTTACAAAAAATGCGAAAATTGACCCAAAACCGAATTTCCCAAAATCCGTTAAAAAGTGATAGGGATCGTTAGCATTGGTAATTAGCTGCTCAAAACAGTTATTCTTTCATGTTTATGATCATTTTTAGCCAAGTTATGATTGAAATGCCAATAAAAAATATTTTAATTTTAGCCAAAATCCGCTTTTTCAAATTTTGATCATAAAATAATCCGTTTTTTTGCAACAGCTCTAAAAATAATTGTCTGAATTCGAAATGGTATACCTCGTTGCGTTCGTAGTTTAATTTCCCATCAAACTGTGTTTAAAAGTTGGAACTAAATTTTTTGGCCATTTTTAGCAAATTTTAATGATGTTACCCCTTACAAAAAATGCGAAAATCGACTCAAAAACGAATTTCTTAAAATCCGACAAAAAGTGATAGGGATCGTTAGCATTGGTAATTAGCTGCTCAAAACAGTTATTCATTCATGTTTATGATCATTTTTAGCCAAGTTATGATTAAAATGCCAATCAAAAATATATTAATTTTTGCCAAAATCCGTTTTTTCAAAATTTGATCATAAAATAATCCGTTTTTTTGCAACAACTTTAAAAATAATTGTCTGAATTCGGAATGGTATAGCCCGTTGCGTTCGTAATTTAATTTCCAATCGAACTGTGTTTAAAAATGGGAACTCTATTTTTTTGCCATTTTTGGCAAATTTTAATGATGTTACCCCTTACAAAAAATGCGAAAATTGACCCAAAAACGAATTTCCCAAAATCCGTCAAAAAGTGATAGGGATCGTTAGCATTGGTAATCAGCTGCTCAAAACAGTTATTCTTTCATGTTTATGATCAATTTTAGCCAAGTTATGGTTAAAATGCCAATCAAAAATATTTTAATTTTTGCCAAAATCCGTTTTCTCAAATTTTGAAAATAATCAGTTTTTTTGCAACAACTCTAAAAATAATTGTCTGAAGTAGAAGGTTTCTACTAAAAACCAATTGATCGTTGGTCACCTTCTAGAATTCCTGTTCGCCTGGTAACTTAAACCAAAAAATCTCACAATTTTGTCTACAAAATGCAAATTTTTATGGCAAATTTGTGAATTTTTTCGATTTTTGGCCACAGGCGATCACAATCAGTACGGAAAACCAAGTAACCAATTGATCGTCTGCACCTTCTGGAATTCCTGTTCGCCTGGTAACTTAAACCACTCTTAACTTAAACCTACTCTTTGCCAGGCCTCTAAGAAGGCTTAAAAGAAAGGGCTTTGCCAAAACAATAGGACAGCTTTAAAGGCCCCCTCGATGTTTGAGATTTTGTTGTTAGTCCTCCCGCGATAAGTGAGAGGTTTGGTTATATTATTTATATGTTTAATTGCAATGTTACTTACTATGTACTATTACTGCATGTACGGATTCGTCGCTTTAATAAAACTAAATAAAAAAAAAAAACAAAACTGACTACACTTTGAATGGCAAATGATGTGCGCACAAACAAAAGCTGTTGTTATATTACCCACGGCAAAACAAACACATCTATGCATTGCACATGCATTGGCACTAAAATTTCATTGAAAATAAACATTTAGATAAAAGGTAGAATCCTATATGTTTAGTATGTGAATTTGCGTCATAACGCCCACAGAGAAGGCCAATATTGACTGTGCCGAAATATGTTTTGCAGCGAGAGATTTATCGATGTGTCAGCCTGGAATTTACCGGCTAATTTTCAATTAGTTTTCCTTTGTCCACCATTGTTTTGCTATTTATTTATAGCCTTGCAATTTGGCTTTGAACTTATTGAATTCAAATCACTTGCCAACCAGGTGGGTCGACCCAAAAAATAAACGAAACGAAACGAAACGACCTGTGTTTAATGCCGCAATTAAAAGACCATTAAGTGCCATAAATCTGTTTGAAATGTAAATGTAATGTGCTGTGCGCATATAGACAGACCCGCAGCGAGCTCAACCCTTTAAAGCTGGCTCACACGGCGTATACGCAATACGCAAGCATGGCCGCCTTCTCGGTTTCACTGCATACTTTGCGGCGCTCCATGTGTAATTAATTACCGATTCTTCTGCGGTGCGGAGTTCAAGTGGAAAAAGGCAAGCATACGAACAGCCGAATGCCGCATAAACACCGACATTAATCAAGTTTTGTTGCAAATTAATTTGCCAAAGGTTTCCAGCGGCCTGATAAATTAGTCGCCATAAATTAAAGGCCAGCTGTCGCACACACCGAGCACTCATAAACGGTCGGCTCTCGCATAATTGTCATCAGTCAGTCCGTTGAAATTGGCACAATCGAATCGAATGCAAGCCAATCGCACATCGCTTACACTTGACTTGAGCCATTTCCAAGAATCACTTGGCCAGCTGGCTGGCTGCCATTCGCCCAGTGGGTGTTGGCCGAGGTCAGAGGGCCATCATTTATCAAATTTAATTACACTAGGTGCCGGGCCTGCTCTTGGCCAAGTCCTAGTCGCGTGCTCTGCCTTTTCCTGGCGATTCCTTGGCGATGGCCTATGTCTTCAGTTGGCCCATTCGTTCAACTTTGCCCGGCTCGCGAAATTAACGCAAATTAATGCAAGCAAAGTTGGTCGTTTTCGCTCACGTACGCAAACTTGCTAAATGTGCTTATTGAATTCGTACATCGCTATCTATGAATATTTAATATTGCTTTTAATAAGAAAGAAGAAATGCCAAAAACTATTCCACTAATTAATTCCGATGAAGTTTCGCTGCGCGGTAAAAATTTTCAAAGCATTTTATGGTATGGATATATTGTATCTTTTGGGCTACGAATTAGAGGATTCCCGAATTAATTATGCATTCCGTTTGGTTTTGATCAGATTTTAGTAATTTAATATAACACTTGTTCGGATTTTTCCACAGTGGAATTTATTATTCAATAGAAATTTAATAAAAATGGCAATCGAATGGTGCTTGCATAGTTTGAAATCAATATATGTGAGTTTTTTCTGTGTTCGCAATTGCATTGGCAATATTTTCATTGAGCTGTTATTTCTTATTATTTTGTTCACCTAATGGTCTGTTAGTTTTAATTTGTACCATGTAAGCCGGGATGCGGAACCACCCAACAAATGGTTGTCTAAGGATTGGGTTGTAAAAACACCCAGCAAAAACGCATGATGCAGCATCTTGTTTCCCAGCTCAACTACGCAGCTTGACAGTAAACGTTCAAAGGACCTAATGGTCTGCTCGTGCCCACAGCTTGGCCCAAGGACAGTGGCCATAAGTCCATTGGAGACACTGCATCCTGCTACCCCGAGCTGTCGTTTTCGGTGTCAATTACATGTTGACATGCCAACAGCTGCCGATGCACACACAAGTGGATTCCCTGTAACCACTCATTCCGAGGAGCTGGTCGAACAAGACCACTGCGGAATGTTTGGCGATTCATAACGTGTCTTGGCAGACAAGCGATAAACTTATTTGCCCACGTAAGCTGTACATGAAAGGGTTGTGGCGATTAGCATTTATCTCCATTGAGAGAATGACAGCTTAACTATTTGCTATGCAAAAGCAGAGCAGCTAAATGCCCACGGTTACTGTGCTAGTTAATATATTTATATAATTCAAATCAATAGATGTGCTACGAGTATCAGCAGCTTAAACATCGCTTAGCACATCGCATCCTGTAACTACCCACTGCAAATTATTTAAATGGCAAAATACTCGCCTTACGTAATGTTTGGCTTGACTCTTGAGGATTGCCCACAAACTGGGAGCCCAGGCTCGTGGTCAAGTGTTGTAATAAATACATACGTGTACTTACCGCGTCCGGCCGAAGGAGTTGGCCAATCGATACAAGTGGTAAGGATGCGAAAACATTGGAATGTGTGAACAGGGGAAGTGGTGTGCCGGCACTTCTATCTATTTCTTGTACTTTCCATCGCTCGTGCACTTGATTATCCACTTGGATTTGCTTCCTGCAGCAGATGTGTGGTGGGCACTTGCCACTGCAGTTGCAAGTGCAGCAGCAGCAGCAGAAGCAGCAGCAGCAGCAGCAGCTGCCATTGTTTGCCACATGGACACTGGTCCATGGAAACTGGATGCTGTGAGGCATCGACATAATGGCCAGACGATAAGTGTGCTGGACAGGCGCAGCTTTGGCATTGTAAATAAATGACAATACATCCGGCTTCCGGTTGTCGCTCGATGTTGACCATTGTGTGTTAGGGCAAAAATGGACATAAAATGCAATTGTTGTTGCTGCTGTTTGTCCATGCATTAGTGCACATTTGCTGTGTATTCTGCTCACTTTTACTTATCGGCCCAAAAGTTATGGCCTGCCATACCAAATGCTTTGCCGCAACTGAAGTCAAACATTTGCATTTCGGTGGAGGGCTTTTTAATCTCGGTTCTTAAGAAAGTAGCACAAATGCTTGTGGCACGTCCCTTCTGCCAACGCATCAGCATTTGCTCCTGTTATCTGCAAAATGTGGCAAATGGTGCGATGTGGGTCAAATGGTTTAGCTGGGCCAAAAAGGTGAGCCTGACAATGATGAGGGCAATCTGGGGGCACCAATTGAGTATCGCCTCAGAGGTGGCGTCACTTTTTGAGTTGGGAAATCTAGCTGATGTGACATTTCGATGGACTCGCCTGAACTTTTGCTGCACATAATACCAGCTTGTCAGGCTTATCCCAAAATGGTGCCATTAAATTAAATGTATTTATTTCGAAATTCCATTTCGCAGAAAAGCTTTCAACTTTAAGCCCGTCTTTATTTTCAATTCACTTTATTTTCTCTACTTTTAATTTCCAGCTAAAAGCATTTTCCTGTTAATATTTTGATTTGGTGTTCGTGATTAATTAAAAGCTAAGGCCAAATTCATAGATGCCCTCGGCGCTATTTCGCATTCAAGCCCAATTTGTCCTTGATTGCGGCTGGCACTCATATAATTGACATGGTAGACAGAATCAGTTTATTGCATTACGCCATACGCCCCGCGGCCCAATAATATATGCCCAAAATAATATATACATATATACGACCCGCAAATGGAGAGCTCAACTTTAGCAGGATGACGAGCTGGTTTTTTTTTATACATATGTACACGTATATACTCGTATATATGAAATTCCTGGCCCAAAACGGATTGATGGTGTTGCCATGGCTTGCATTCTACAACAAAGTGCATTGGCAAAAAGTGTTTGCTGTGCTGCTCACTGCTCGCTTTGTGAATCTTGGCTGCTGGCAAGGATTGGGCTACGGATCGGCATAGAGATGTCCAAAATGGGGTCGTGGGATTCGCAGTGAGCCGCTGCTGAAAGCCCAATACCGAAAAACGGAAAAACGGAAAAACGGGAAAACGGAAAAACTGATGCCAGCACGCCAAAGTGCCAGAACAGAATGCAGAGCGCTGAGCTCTTGGAGGGAAAATCAAATTTCAGACATTTTAACATTTTTGTTGCTGGCCGGATTTTTTGAGGTCTCAAAGCCAGCGCATTGATGAAATTGCATTTTGATAATGGAGCACAGGCAGCGAGGCTGCATCCTGCCACACTATATACGTTATATACGTATAGTATAGTAGAGTAACTTTCCGTGCTCATTCAATGTGGCAAGTGAAGCGAGAAAGCAGCAGCTTCACGTTCTTCTTTTTTTTAGGCGAAACTGGGTTGGGGCTGTCACAACACCTGAACCGGGCACAGTTTTACCTTAATAATTGAAGGCGAATGTTTGGCAAATGCATATGAGACCCGACAGACCCCTCTTTTTTTGTTTTTTGTTTTTTTGTTTTTGTTTTTGTCGATTTCGATTTCGCTTTTGCGTTCCAAAGGAAAAGTGTCTCGCATTGCACTTTTCCCTGATCATGTCTGCCTCATTGCGTTTCTTTGCCATTCACATGACTGAACTTCTACTTCTCACTTTTCACTTTCCCTCATTGTTCGGCCGAAAATGTATTTTGAAATTGAATTAAAGCGCCCATTTGTTTGGCTCTTTAAGTCATAGCCTTGTGTTCGTTCAGCTAGTCGCATGCAGATGGCGATGGCCGTTTGATAAGTCACGACTTTGTAATTAATGTCGCAGAAATGTTCGAGTGGATTTCGCCATCGAGTTCGTGACCAGCGTAGTTGATGATTTTAATGACGGAATGTTGAAAGGATTTATTCAGCTTACCAGATAAATATTAACGAGGGCAGCAGCCAGTATTAGGTTGGGTATTCAAGCATAATGCGGCATGTTCTCCAACACATTTGCATAACAAAATCCATTAAGTGATTTCTTGACTTGCCGCTATTATGTTGTTACCCGAGAAGCCGAGCAATTGAGTTATGACAATAAAATTGTGAAAAATCGTGCATCATTCCGTATGCTCTTCGTGGACCAGCCGCCATTAAGGACACATGCACTTGCAAGGAGCACACATGATTTGAGGCAAATCATCATCTTCCCTCTCAAGATTAAGAGCCTGTCATCTTGCCCCCGAACACTTGAAATTTTCATAAATGGCTAAAGGACGATGCCTGCAACCTGTCCGTGCCACACACACACACACACACTGCCGCAGTGCACCCACACATGCCCACTGTTCAAAGTTGCCATTGCCACTCATGACGTCGTGGCTCGTTTACTTGGTTCTCCCTCTGTCTATCTTCTTTTCTATACCCTTCAAGTGGGTATTACGCGTTTCACATCGAAATAAGCTCGAAATCAGTTGTTTCAGCAGCACATCAACAGCTTTTGTACTCTAGATTGAATTTCTTCCTGGCACTAACTAGTTCTAAAAAATAGTTCATTTCCTAATCACTATGAACAACCATCACACCTTAATTTTTAAATGCACTCTATTGCTTTATACATTAAAAAGATTTTTTTACTGAAATTAATAGATACCCTTTTTATTGGCCTCAAAAATATTTTCGCTAAGATCGATGGGTATTTTCTTATTCGATTCTGAAAGGTACGACTTCAATTCCGTTTTTCATTTTCTCTCCTTTTTGCAATGGCAGTACTTTCCTGTCATTACCACTTTTTCTTTTTTTTTTTTTATTGTGCAACTTGCGTCTTTTAGTTTTTTGAGGTCTTTTTCGTCATTTTGCTGTCAGTTGCATGCAAAATTGAAATCATCAACGTCATCATCAGTTGCTGTCTGCTTGACTTGGATGGGTTTTGAGTTTTTGGGGGTATAGTGAGTAGTGGGTAGTGGGTACGGGTATTGGTTGTATGCTAAGGGTTGGCTGTACGGTTGTTCAAATCACAACTAAGCAGGAGAGATGATATAACTGGCTTAAGTGAAAGTAGCACACAGGCAGCGGAGGAACTTTTACCCGGCTGTCTCAAGATTATTGCTCTGCTCTACGTTCGTCGTGCTTTCCTTTGGGCCAACTTTTGCCCTAACAACCAAATATAACATGCCGAGTTGCATTTGGACCGACGTGCTCGACAGACCATAGCCACGCCCACCAACGCCCCTGCCAATCTTTTTTTTTGCCCCTTCGCATTTCATTTTTAAACTAGGCCAAATGCATAAATCTGTGCAACTGACTCACTGATAGGAAATTAAGTTTGCTGAAATTTCGGGTGGCAAGTCACTTGGATTGCATAAGAAATTATGGGCATTTCGCATGGCATTTGAGATTCCATTTGACGCAGTAGCTCCTGTGGCAGCATAGTGTTTGTGTCCCTGGTGATTATCCCCTCATTATCTGTATTAGCCACATTACTTAGCCCCACAACCCTTGCAGACAGCCACTTTGTGGCAGCGCCTAACATGATGTAACCCCAACCCTTTCGGGTGCCCAAGAGCTTTGTTGGGTTACTTGCCACACATAAGTAGCACAAATTATGCAGGGACAAGGACACGCTGTGATCTGCTAGGTGTCGTCTCATTTTAATAAGATAACAATACTTAATGGAAGGCACACAGAGAAATAAGCAGATTATATGGGTTATGAGAACGCTTTTAATATCCTTGAGTACTTCTTTTAGATACTCTCCAAAGAAACTAAAAGTAATACCCTATGGGCAATGCATTGGATGTTTTTTATTTGGTATTTCCAATAGATATTTTGTTAATAAATATTTAACAAAACTGACTTGCTACCTTCGAACTTCAATATTAGTGCGCAATCCAGGACTTACATATTGCATTTGGTTGTAAGCTACGTTTTTGCTTCCTGCGTGTGGCAGTGGTGGCAAGTGGCAGGTCCATTACAGCGGTCACCATCGCCGGACCTGTTACATAAAGTATGAGCTGCCAATGTGCAGTGCCAGCTGCAGATGTCCTGGAATTGCAGAATTGCAGCTATGTACGAACGGGCGATAAGCACGCAAAGTCGTTAAGTGCTGCGGAATGGCTTAGCCGGGTTTCACGACTCGGATTGTTGCACATCCTCCGTCCGCCTGCTGGTAACACCACCACCTCCACCACCACCAACAGCAACACCAACAACCCCAGCACTCGGCTCAATCGATTAAGCGGTTTAAGTGCCCCATAAGCTGCCTCGGCTGACTGCCTTCCGCTGCTCCTGTGCCGCAGGTCCTGGTCCTGCCACCGCTGCTCCTACTTTTGATCCTGCAGCACTGCTTTCTTGTGGCCTCCTGCTGGTGCGAACACGTGTTTAGTATTGCCTAGCCCCGGGCGAAATGTTGGTTGCATGCTGCATGCTGCACCATGCATCCTGCACCATGCCAGGTGGCAGGTGCATTGTTGTCAGCTGCGGCCAAAGAATAACACTCGCATGCCGCACACCCCAGGGTAATTATTGAACATGTTTATTATTTGGCTAATGGGCCGCAAAGCACTGGTGTGTTGCCTACTTAGAAGGGCTCCATTTTTCAATTTACTCGTGAGTTTAAAAGGGCAGTTTATGTCCTTGCTGGCGAACACGACCCGCTGACTATCACTGTGTGTGTGTGGGTGTGTGTGTGTGTGTGTGTGTGTGTGTGTGTGTGTGTGTGTGTGTGTTTAGTGTCCCCTGCTCATGTTGTCGTAAACTTTAATGCCAGCCATATGCTAAAATATATATGCATACGTATATGGTTAAAACCAGCTTGTGGCTGTAACTTGGGTTGCAAGTACATTGCGAAGTCGTTGTACGATGTGTTTTATGTTTATTTATTCGTGCCACAATGTCCCCTTGTTGAACTCACGATGTCGTCGTTAAAAGAGCATCAAAAGTGGCTTAGACCACAAAACTCCGATGCCCACCAAATGTGTGAGTGAAATATATAATTTCTTTACTGCACTCCCACCGAAATACCTAGACATCAAAGTGGGCAAGACTATTTTGGGGTTTGATTGAAATCTACTTCGGTCAGCAGGTCTCTGATGATAACCTACTTATGACCTACTTATCGTGATAGGCACTCAATTCGGCATGACAAACATTATGCCATCAGAACAAAGGTCCCTTGTCCTTTTTAATCCTATTTTGCAAAACAGAATTAGGTCGTAAAAATGTTTATTTTTACCTATAAACTTCGGTGGCTTTGTGTGTGGTTACTTCAAGTTTATGGCTTGCCTAGACGATTACTAGTAAACGTCTTTAAAAACACAAGTTGCCTATTTTTCATTTAACTTTCTACTAAATTTATTAATTTTCATAATGAAATTAGCAAGCTAGCGTTTGAAAAAGTTTTTGTTTTTATAAAAAACGCCGTTTTATGTATTAATTTAAGGTACAAAATCACTTTTCGCCACAAAAAGATGACAGAAATCTGTATCGTTACTTGTTTTTAACCTGATTATAATTTAGCAGATTAGCTTATGATAAATTCATATTAAATTGTAGCGGATTTATTAAGTAAACAATATTTGTTCATATGTAAAACAATTAAATTTCAAAGTTATCAGTCCTGCATATTTATGGCCATTACTATAATGGTTATTAAATTGACAAATGCAATGAATTATTTACATATTGATAACGACATAAATCCTTTGCTTATGTCTATTAAAATGTGCCATAAAGTTGACTTCTCGGGCTGATTATTTTTACTGATATTGATTGCGAAAGCCATGAACAGCCACATACTCGTATGTGCGCATGTAATTTAATGACATTCATACGCCCTGTTGGCCAGCAGAATTGTATTTCATTGACAGTGCACATGCAGTTGAGCTCGGTTGATATTTAATTAAGCTGTCACAAATATGAATCCAAAAGCCACAATTGCAAATAGTGATATTTTATTTCCCGCTCTGTTTTCTCTTTTTTTTTGCAGAAATATGTTAGTGAACTGTCGACCGTTCGCGATTGTGCTACCGAGTGTGTGGAAAAAGGTGAGTGAAGGGGGCTTTTCAACTGACCAACTGCTAATTGAACTGCCTAATTGGGCATATTATTAGGCAAATAGAGGTTCGATTGTTAGCAACCGCAAACGAAATTAGTTTTGAGCTTGGCTAATTACGAAATGTATAATTCTGTTTTTTTACACGCCAGAAATTTGGGAGACACAAACGTACTGCTGCACCGAGGACGGCTGCAATTCCGGCACCCAATTGGCCTACTCCGTCATCCTGTTGACCCTGCCAATCCTTTCGATGGCCTGGCCCACATTCGTTGGTTTTTGGAATACGCGACGTTAAGTGGGATCTGAGGAGATGATCCAGCCCATCTTCGCTCGGTTCTTAGCTTGATTTTGTATTATTTTGCAGCAAGTGAACAATGTATAAAATTTCAATCGTTAGCATTTATTTTACGTTCAAAAATATATGAGAAACACACAAACAAAATTCTGTGAACGGGACCTAATCAAACTAAGATGCGATAACGCAAAGTTACACGAAATTAAACATTTGAGCCTGTTTTTTTTTTGTAATTTCGGAGTATACACTTATATAAATATATATATATTTTTTGCCAACATGTTTGCTGTTATTACTTTGAGGCTTTGTATTTCTGACTGTCTTCCCAAAAAAATAAACACAAAATGAAAACGCAGCGGTGTAAAAACATCCAGAAGCTTAACTAATTCATATTCACAAAAAAAAAACGAATTGCAATGCCAAATTACTACTAAAGTCGTGTTAAAAATGAAAACAAAAGAAACGCAAACGCATTATTTAAAATAAAGAGAAATAAAATTACATTTAAGATAATGCCAGCTGTCGAAAGTACATACAAAATCGCAATCATATTGAGGATTAAAAAACATCAGTGAATGAATTTCGCCGAGTTCGTATTGAATGCATTTCATGAACATACTAATTAATTATAGTACACCTAAGGTTAAATAACGAAAGGTAGGAATTAAATACTTAGGATCCCGAATCCTGCGAGTTAGTTGTTTGTTTTTATAATTTGCATATAGGCCCACAAATATTACGCAAATGTCAAAGTCACAGTGAGTTTATTTTGGGGTCTGTGATTTTGCACTTTGGAACTGTAATATTTGCTGGAAATCTATTCATTCTATGTTACTTCAAAGGCTAATAAAGTCTGCGAAGCAAATGTTGTTTTTTGTTTAAGCAAAAAAAAAAAAGAATAGAAAGAAAACTAAACTAATGTTTGTTACATACCATTGTGAAAGTAAAGTTAAGGTCGTACGAATTATGATAACAGCAGCGAACACTAAAGAAAATCGAAGACGTTTTCACTCCACTGTTCACGAGATTCTAAATTAAATATTAAAACTAAAGCAACGCAATGATTATACCAATTGATCTTCACGAATAAAGTACTTGTAGCAAAGTCTAGCTCAGATAGATACCATTCGGCATAACGTAGGTAAACAATTAAACTAATTAATAGAATTATATAGATTTACCGAGCGTTTAGTGTACCCAAGTGAATTAACATGAAAGTTCTTAACGATTTTCTTATATAGAGCACTTACGCGATTCCATTTTTAATTATTTACAAATAATAATATTTTCAAGGATTAATACTTATAAACAAAATATGATGAGCAACTCATACGATATATACCTACAAAAAAGAAAAAAACATAGAGTTTAGATCTAAGGGCTTTCACTATATTAAAGCAAACCAAATGTGTGAAATATGCAAAACGAGATGCGATTATACATATACAAATGTTAAATGTTAGTTCCTCAAAACCAAAGCAGCTTGTGTACTCGTATTTAATGCTCACATTTGAATAATTTGCATATGATTAAAAAGGCCCACTTAACAAAATGAGTAAATCGGATTTTCATTTAATTATATTATACAAGTATAACCACAAATTTACTCGGACATTTTGCAAAATGAATTGTCGGGCGAACTGTCTGCTTTGGCCACATATAATGCAATCATTTAATTTTACATTCTCATCGATTTACACAAAACGAGAAAATTCCAATTGCAATTACAACACTAATAATAATTGTATGTATATGTATGGTATATGTATTTCCAATAAAAATTTTAATTTAAATTTTTAGTAATAAACTTCAATAAAACAAACAAAAAAGTAAACCAATTCAGTTTCCTTTTCCATTTCCCGAACAACATCCGAATTAATGAGCCCCATTGCTCAGGGGCCACTTCAACTGAAGGAACTGAAGGAACTTCAGCAACTTGAGCAACTGGAGCAAAGTGCCTCTGACAAACTGGAGCAAAAAAGAGTAATGGCCAAGTTAAGTCTTGGCTGAGAAATATTCGGCAGTTCAACAGGGCAATAAATATTTGTCTCCCCGGGAGTTTATTGCCTGAATTGGGGTCTTTGCTGTGCTCTGTTCGAAATCGCCCCAAAAACTATGCGTCTATCTAGGAAATTATTTATGCCTTGTATATATTATTTTCGAAATTATTAGGGCTGCCTAATATAGCTAGAAATGCTAATATATAAATCAGAAGATTGTTATATATTACTTTATATTTATCACATAACATTTGAATTTCTACTTGCCATTGTAAGAAATAACCAAATTTGACAGATGTCTAAAAATATATATTTTTTAGAATATAAAATTTCTTGCTAAGATCCTATTTAAATTTAGAAGCTGTCTAAAATCAATTTCTGCACTTTGACTCGAGTTTCACCAATTTGCTGTATATGTATACCAATTTTTCATATATGTATGTATGAAAAATGTAGAATTTCATGTTTATTTAATTGCTCTTGATTTTAGCCAACACATTCCCGTAGTAACAATGGAATATTTATATTTAGCTCTGGTCTCTTAGGTGCCCTTCGTGGCTCATGCAAAAAATAAATAAAAATAGAGGGTTGTGCTAATGTTTGTGCGCTCCAGCATCCGGTAATCCGGATAAGCCACGCATTTTACATATCGCTGCGACAAACAGAACTTTTTCCACTTTTTTTGGGGCGAAGGGGCGTGGTCGAATTCGCGTTTGGGATGGCAGCGAGCTTAGGGCGCAGCTTAACGAACAAATTCGTGATGTAACAATTGAAAGCACAATGAATGCGCTGTGTGTGTCTTTGTGTGTGTGTGTGTGTGTCAGCAAAGGATTTGGCGCAATTACGCGGCACAGTGAGTGAAAAGAAAAAAGCAGCGAGCCGGTCATAAATATCGAAATAAATGCAGCCCTGGCGCGCCTGTCAAATGGATTAATTTCGAGCTGTGCGCCCCTAAAGTTGCTGGGGAAACTCGAAATGGCCGTGTGCTTCATTAGGCGACCGCGTGGCTTCCGCTCCTTTGACTACTCAAGTTCCCAATACCCTGAGGTATTCCGCAGGACAAGAGCGCGGCCAAAGTCAAAGGAATAAAATCCGTTCAAGGATCTCTGGCCGTCCGAAGGATATTGGCGTTATTCATCAGAGTGCCAGGATATAGAGCTCGTTGTCAGCGGCTTGAGAATTCAGTGGAGCAGCCTCAAGAATCACTTTAGTTTAGTATGCACTTACTTATGCTCTGAGTTCTATGAATTTCAAGGTATCTGTTTCATTTTGCGATGTAAATCCATTTAAGAACTATTGGCCAGCCTTAAAGGCTTTCTTTAAATCTTTAAAGCTCTACTTTAAATGTGTGGTAGATAATTATATTCTTCGGATAAAACCAACAGAATTTAAGCGATTTATTTGAATTTAACTCGGACTTTTGTAAAATTTATTGCAGCCCATATTTGTGCATTTAAATCATAAGTTATATAAAATCCTAACGATGTGCAGGCCATGATGTTTGCTGTAAGTATTTGTTAATTCTTTTCATACTTCAACATGGCTGAGAATGAAATAATGTTGACAATTTTCGCAAACACAATCAGCACCACTACAAGCGAACAAAAAGCAGCAAACACACCCACACAGCAATAATTTATGACACTTTGTGTGCCGGGCAAACAAACACAAGCATTTTTGTGGGCGTGGGCGTGTTGCATGCAGACGTTGTCTGTTTTCGGTGTCCTTGGGGGCAACATAATAAATGCCAGGCTCCTTCGGCTGAATCCAGTCAAGCCGCAACCGAATTAAACCAATCTGAAGCCAGTCGGTGATGCCAAAGAAAACAAAACCATAATGAATGCCTCTGCTGCCAAGAGCTTGTTGACCAACAAAATGCAACGGGAATGAGATTGCGAATGCGAATGCGAATGCGAGTGCGAGTGCCATGTCAGTTAGCCACATGCGCTTGGATTTCGACTTGTTCTCGCATTTGGGGCAACAGTCGAAGAGGCCAACTGCCATCAAAAATGAGCAGCTGGCCAAATGGATGGCGGCCAGCTGGTCCGTGCCACACATCCAATTAATGAACGCCATTTGGGGAACAGAAAACCTGGAGGCGATTTGCACTGCCACTTCCACTGGCCAACGGAGAAGCCATTCAAATGGCCAAAAGGAATCGAGTGCCAGATAGATTTTTTGCTTTATCCAGCTACTCATTTAAATTGATAAATTATTGATTAGCGCAGCACACTTGGGCAATGGCCATTACCATAGTTATCCAACCATTTGGCAATTAACAGCACTTACTGCAATCGCACGGGCAATGAAAGGCAAAAACAATTAAGTTTCTTTGGTGTGGCACGGAATCCTGAAGCCTTGGCATACCAGTTGATGCAGCTGAAGTGTATGAAACAGCTGCCAATTCTCACCTCCAACGGAGGCACGGCGGCACGGAGCAATTGGGCGGCCAATCCGATGGATGGCAACGGACGATGGCCAAGATGGGAGATGGGAGAAGTGGCTCTTAAGCAGCCTCCTGCTTAATTGCTTGTTGGCTTTCCACTGGGCCCTATCAATGTCAGTTGCAGGCGTGGCCAAGTCCGAAAGGCAAAAGTCGACGGCAGGCGGCTTTATCCCTTTCATGTCATTAACAACGAAAGGACAACGAACGGCTGCAGTTCGTGTGCTTAATCGCTCGATCTGCCCCGACTTCTCTTTGTTGTGCAATTCATATTTTAATTTAATTCATTTTCGCTATCCGCTTTCTTGTCTTATTCCTCGCGGCAATCCGTTGAGTTTCCCGCCTCGGCTGCTCTTAAGTGAAAATCCAGTGTTGCACACATTAATCCAACGCCCAGTTGAAGCTGTAATAATTAAAGTGCCATTAATAGCATCATTTAAAGTGGCACTTGCAGTGCCAATTGAAGGCCGCAGCCTTTGACCTTTTCGCTGGCCTGCCATTTAACTATTCAAACACACGCATTACGTATACGCACTGGTGGCCCACCAACCGACATTTGTCCGCATTCACAGGCCGCAAGTGGGTGGGCGCCTGGTCAGTATGGATGATATCAATTAGACAAGACCCATTAATGCCCAAACAAGCTGGGTAGCCTAGGAAACTGTTAATTAATCAAATCCTGACCAACTCTCGGTGTGCGCCTACTCATATGATTCTTTTTGCGTTGATTAGGTCGCACTTGCTGCTACTATGATGATACAGAATTATTCCATGTAAACACTTTAATTATCATCTAAGTGAAAAGAAATGAGGGGATGCAGAATGAAAGGGATGAGTATGAGCAAATGAGTATAGCTTTAACTAGGCAGTTGGGAAGTCTAGGGGTTGCAGCATTCCATTCAGCATCTTTAATCGATGGACGCATTCGAGGTCTAGTCAACCAGCACATCATCCGCTGTTTGAGGTCACAAATCCGCTCTTTGATGCCCGGTTGCGGCCTGCAGGTGATGATAATGATAATGATGATGATGATGAGGACAGCGAGATGTTGGACTTAACGCTATTATGCCATCGCCGTAGTCATCTGCATCGCCATCGTTCGCTGGCCGGCGTGTCCAAAGTTTCATCCTGCGGACACTACATAAGGCCCGGAGCAAATCAAAAGCCAAAAGAACGATGCGGTGGTCAGGAGGTTGTGAGGTGATGAGGTGGCAAGGTGATGAGGTGGCATGAAGAGCCAGGGAAATGCTTTCAGCGAGCTGTGCAGATTTTGATGCAATTAACCCGCGCGGTCAACAGTTCGCATAGTATGTGCGTGTGCCTGTGTGCCTGTGTGTTTGTGTGTGTGTAATTACACTTTGACCACTCCCCAGAGAAGCCTTAACTGTGTTTACCTCTTCAGGTTTCATTAAACTCGTAAATTTTTTCTTTTTTTTTTCCAACCGGATCCCAGGTTCCCAGGCCCAAGCCCAAATACAAATACAAATACGGTGCAGGCGGCTTTGGCATTCAGTTAACGTCACGGGCAACGGGGCGAATGCGCGATTTCCCTTTTTTTCATTTTCCTGCCATGCCCTCAAGTGCTTAACTCGTTTTAACCTCGTTTCGCCGATGTAGACCGGCATTGTTGCTGGTGTTTTCTGCAGGTGCTTAAGCCCGTTTGGACTTTTTGTTTTTATGCAGGATGCTTCATTTGCTCGCCCCGCGTTTTACGACCGCCGATGATACTGCCAACATAAAGTCGCTCTTCAATTATGAGAGGGCGCCAGCAGAAGAATGGTAAAGCAAAAAAACCAAATAAAAAAAATAAAAAGGAAATTCGAGGAAAACCATTGAATTTAGATTGAAATTACTGGCCACATCTTAGCCGTAGGCTTTTGACCGCGAACATGTCCAACGAGCTTATATCTATCCAGCCAGTTAAGCCTACGTCATTAAATCGGGGCGAGAACTTTCGAACGGACTTTGGCCACAGTTCTCCATTTGCCAAAACCATGAGTCCATTGATTTTTCAAAGGGGAGGTGTTGAATTGAAATCTTTTTCACAAACCACCCACCTGTCGTCCCCCATTTGGTGGCAACAAATCAACAGACCAGAATCCGAACGAGAAGACCTGGCCAAAAAAAAAAAAAATAGGGCTGTGATGTGGAAAAAGCGTTGGATCAGCGTTGGACTCGCCATGCTGGCTGAAAACTGAATCCTGCTAATGTCGATGTGGTCACAACTACGCACTTTGGTCGACATCACCAGCAGCAGTTGGCCCACAATGTGCATTTGTCTAATGCAAATTTTGTGTAACTCTTGTTGCAACGTTAGTACGCTGCGTGTTTACACCTAGCCGCCAATTTGGTGGCAATTGCAACGACATTAATGGCGTTTAGAACTAATGTTTCAGTGAACTCATTATAACTGCAGGCCTCGGTTATGGTTACAGTATAATAATTGTGCATGCCAGTCTGCTGATATCCTGGAAAACACTTCAATCTGATAGATATAAAGTAAGCTTAGCTATCATCAATGGCTTGTATAGCTGACGATAGAAAAGTTATCCAACTTAACTAGTTGAGAACCTACTAATTGCCGGGTGTCTGTCATTCGAACCCTTGAGCAGCGCCTTAATTGCTGCGGTTTTTGTTTGTTTTCGGGGCTGAAACTGTTTGGCCACCATTTAATTTGTAATTTATGCACGATGTGCGGCGGCGGTTGGTTTTGCCACCTAAGCGCTAAACCAATTTGTGGTCGAAACTGGTGCTGCAGTAGTTGCCCTGCCAAATAGTGACCACTCGCCAGCAATCCTCGAGCTTGGTGACTTTGATTGATGCCGAACCACTCGCCGTGCTCGCGATGCGCTACTAACTCAATCTTGAGCGATTGATTGCCAGATTGATTGATGCAGGTCGGCCAAAATTGAATTTTTGCTCTGCGCAGCAATTGGTTGTGCATTAATTGATTGAATCATGGTCGCTATTGGGATGGTAATTGTGTATGCTTGTGGGCAAATAATGCCTTTAATATGGCATGTGCGAGTGTCGATTAAATGAGCAGACTTACAATGCCATTTAATTACAAGCGATTGCAATGAAAACAACAGCAAAATGTTTCATTTTGATTGCATGTGGCTGGCCACACACGTTGCCGGCACTTTGAGGTAGTAAACAGATAAGTGGTTAACAGGGAAAAGTTTTATTGCGGCCGAGGTTCATATATACACGTGCATTTACACAGGAAAGTAATTAAATCGATACAAATTGAAGCACAAAGGTGTTCGGGTCAAACGTTGCTCTTATTTAATAAATTTACCATTTATCAACTTGATACACAATTAAGTTGCTCTATTTAACTGCCTGCGGTGGCGTGAAATGTAAACAACTCAAAGTTAAGCCCTCACCTTTTCCCTACTTTCACTGCTTTTGGCTGCTTTCCCAATCGCCGGGCCTTCTTATCAGTCTGCCCCCCAAGCAATCATAATTCATGCCTGGAATTCCAAGAGTTGTTGGGCAATTAATAGCCAATTTAATGCCTTCGCGCGTTCTGGGCCCAAATGTCTGTTTGCCGAAACGCCAGGATCTCAAGATTTCAAGGTTCAGGAAGCAGATAATCACGGAGCGGATTCCAGGAATGACACTTTGCTGTTTGCCCATATCTTTCAGTTGGGCGGTTTAACCCAGAGCTATTTGGGCTCACACTGAAATTGCAATTATTACATTCAATATTAAAGTTTATTTGTTAATGTACACTAAATAGGGTCATTTATAGCTGCAAATATTCATAAAATATATCATATAAAAGGGAAAATGTTTATTGATGGAAATTCGTAGCAGGTGCCATACTTTAATCATCGCAATTTACTTAAAGAATTTAAGTAAGTATCCAAAAACCCAATTGCGAGGGCAGCCAACTATGGATTTCCATTCTCCTTTGGCGGGCAGGCAAGTGTTAATAATTGCGCCTCCGGCACACGACTTCTGTGGATACCACATTACATCCGCGGGGCATTTATAATTCAGGAGTCGTGACACCGCCAACGACTTTCGATGACTCCGACGTGCTCACATTATGCCGCATGGTAATTATTAAACGCCAAGTGAGCCGTACGCGCGGCGGAAACAAAAATATGATTAAAAATTTAAATGCCATCGCGATTTGAAATGCAAATGCAAAAGCAAAAGCAAATGAAATATGAAATATGAAATATGCCTATGAAGCCGCACACGCAAAACGATTCTTGACTTAAGTAGTACGTACGAGTACATGTGGCCAAATGAAAGCATACATTTTTAACTTGCTCGAAGCTGGCTCGTACGGAAAAATCGGAAAAGTTGAATTCCCGTGGCTCCAGCAGCCGTGCAATCCATTCAAGAATCCGGCTAAGAACAGGACAAATTGCTGGTAACAATGTTAATGGCCACACAGGTGTACGAGTTCGCAAAAGCCCGGCGATAAAGTGTGCGGCCTGGCCTCGCAATTAATTTCGTAAGAATGTGGGGGCCACTTTTCCCCAATTAGGCTATCAGTAATTTGCTTCCACTGGCGCTAATTAACATATGCATTAGGCTTAAAAAACTGGCTAGAACGATAAGAAAATGTACTGCGACAGGCCAAACCAAATTTAGGTAGTTAGTACCTAAAATCAATTATTCTGTAGGGGAAATATCATTTTAAAATATAATTTATGCTAATATATATACAAATTATAACACTTTCAGTTCACTTTTAAGAGCTTAATGTAAATAATAATTGTTTTTATAAGAAATTAAATTGTTAATAAGTTGGCCAAACCGCATACCCAACTATCTACTGAAAGTACGAGCAACCAGCTTGCCCCACTCCTTGGTCACCTAGCCATTCTTAGCCAAACCGACCTTGACAATGCCACCCATCCAATGCCAATCTAACCGAAATGTGGCTGTCAAAAGTAAAGCCACAAGCCCAACTACTGACAGTGTGAGTGTGTGTGTGTGTGTGTGTGTGTGTGAGCTTTTGGGTTTGAGCTGCAGTAATTAAATAAAATATTAACCAAAAGAAACCCGACATTCCTCTTGGCCGAGATTGCGCTCCAGCCTGTCTGGTAGCTACGGTTCGCCTTGATGAGTTTGTCGGCGGCAAACATATGTTGGCCCACACAAAGATACACACAGCATCTGCTGCTGCATCGGATTCTGGCATTAAGTCCATGCCAAATGCGCAACAAGGCAAATAGTCAAGGCAGGCAAATTATGAAAAAAGCAACCAAGAAATGAGTATGCCGAAAATGAGCAAAAAAAAAAAAGGAAAAAAATGAAAACCCGGACGACGTTAATGTGGCAAAAGCTTTGCTGCCAGCAGGAGGAAATGTACAAGTTTTTCTTTTACGATTATTTTTGCGCCCCCAACAACACAGATGTTGCATTTTGAAGGTCAGCGTCATCATCTGTGTGACGTCATGGCCATGCTAATGCAAAACGGTCACCGAAGGGCGAGATTCTTGTGGGCGTGTTTCTTTTTTTGCGGCGATGTCAAAGCACTTTTCACATGCGAAACTTTGCTTTTCCATGCTAATGCAATTTGCCTGCAGTGCCGAAAAATGCGAAATACATGTTGGTACAAAAAACCAAAAAAAAAATGTAGCATGCTTTAAGGCGCTTCTTGATTAGCAAAAGCCGTGCTCTCGAAATTAGCGTCTATCTGTATTTCAGCCTTGCCCGTAGCGCTTTCATTTCAGCACTGCAGCTGCATTTTGTCATTTCCATTTCCATTTCCATCTGGTTTTGTTCTTATTTTGTTTTTTTTCGGCCAGGCTCGCTCGTTTTTCCTGGCCAGTTTTGGAACAGGGCCAAGAAAATTGTTTATGATTTACCCAGCAGCTCAGATTCCAATTACCGTCTTTCATACCGTCTTGTTGTCATTGTCGGCGATTCATTTTCATACGTAATGCTGGTTACTGCTGCTGAAGCAGACGCATTGAAGATCTGCTTGATCTACTACTTGAAAATTCAGTGACCGTCGCGGCAATATTAAGCATACGCCTCGTTGCACGTTGGTGATTTGTGGACTCCACACCCTGGACTCTGGAACCCTAGCTCCACAGTCCGGACCTCGGATACCACACCCACGTCCTGATGATAAGTAAGCCACATCTATGACACACATTCGTTCGCACTTTTTAAGCGAACTGCTCTTTGGGGGCGACACGCTTTTAATGCATTTCCTGCACAAGCTGGCTGGAATGGAATGTCCTGGCAAAGCAATCGCACTAAGGGCTCACACGTACACGTACACGTACACACATATACATATGCATAAGCATATCCACAGGCAGCGATATCCTTTAGAGAGCAACAGCAAACGCAACGAGCTCATTTCGTGTCACAGATTTTTGTTTATTTACCGGTTTAAACAGCGCTTCGTCTACTCTACTCGTATTTCTTCCTTTCTTGTTTGCATTTGCCGCTCGAGGCAGGATTAAAGGGATCCTTCGTGCAAGTGAGAACAAATGTTGCACCTAGCTGCATCCACGTGAGTGTGTGTGCGTGTCTCATTTTAATGCAACATCCTTGCTGTATGCAAATAAAGCGGCCATAATCATGCATCACATGAAGGCACATACTCGCAGCTATCTGTTCTTTCTGAGAAAAATTGCTCATACTTAGGGGCCAAATTGAGCTGCTCAATGCTGAATGTTGAATGTTGAATTGCTGGGAATCCCAAATTTATTGGCTTAGATTTTCACTCTCTGCGATTTCAGCTTGGAGATCAATGTTCGTTGTAGAAATAAAATGGCAAGCAAATTGCTCACTATATTAGGAAAATCAATAAACGACCAAAATACTTGACTAGCATTTGCACTTTTTCGCTACATAATTTAGCAGTGCAAGTTGCCCTTTATAATTTGACTTTAATTAATTTCACACAAAAGCGCAAACTCTTCGCACAAATTCCAGAAAATTTCTGCAGGGCAGTCCACTGCGGTTTTTAGTTCAAACAATTGGCCAAGTTAACTTGGTCTTGGCCTACTGCCTCTCACAAAAGTTTCCATTGTAAGTCAAATGGACTTCAGGAGCAAGTTTTTCGCCCAAATTAACATTCCCATAGCAAATTAGAGTCAAAGAATTTTTAAACTCGTTTGCCTGCTCGTGTTTATTTTCCGAAACTAATTAATGTGTTTTGGCCAAAATGGACCAAGCGAAATGGCATGTTAACTGGCATGGGCAAGGACATGAGCTACATTTATCTGTTCACAGATATTTCAAATATTTTAACGACCCAAATCTCAGCTGCAGCTGGACTTAGTTTATGGATCAAAAGGAGGGGAGCATATGTAGGTAACCAAAAGCTATATACATATACACGTATATGCAACTTGGCAACGAGAAACTCGCGTGAAAGTAACAAAGGATAGCCGCACACTCTTACCCAGTGTCGCTTACAATTTGCAGAGCCCTGAGACCCTCAATTTCAGTCTGGGCCATAAATGGGGCTGGGTTTGCTGAGTGGTCCTGAGCACTGAGTCAGTCAAAGTCGCCGAAGGACATGGCGAGAAGAAAACAAGGTGCTGTGGCTGCTGCCATTGACGTAAACACAGCAGGAGCTGCATTATTTTGTAAGAGAGCAGGTTTAAGGACATGTAAACACATGTAACACGACACGTCCAGCAGAGCGATGGTCGCATAAAAATAAAAAAATAACAACCCAGCTCGAACTACCAAAATGAAATAAATTCACGTTTTTTCTTTCGCCTTGTTCTTTTATTGCCAGTTTGGTGTAACCACTTTAAGAGCCAACCGGTTAGCCCCAAAAGCCAGCTATAATTGCATAACAACTCTCGCAGTTCCAGTTACCCATATGCTTTCGCATGCATGATGTATTTTTTGTCTGCTTGTTGCAGGGAAACCCATGGAGTGGCAAAAAGAGTCAGCAGACCAGAAGCTGCCACAAACTGCTTAGCATGACGGATAAAAAAGGAGACTGTGCCACAAGTCTGTTGAAGTGTGGACAGTCAGTGGGGTTCAAAGGACACCAATTAAATAAAACAATCTCGCACTCGAAATACAAACAAATGTGCTAGATATGCTTAACAAATTCCACTTAGAATATCACACATACACGTAAGAACAGAAAAGAGTAAAGTTAGAATACATATACATATTGAAACCTGCTGCACTTTAAATATTTACTTAATTATAAATATTCTACGCTTCTTGCGCTGGATTTCAACAGCGTATATCCTTTTTACTTATTCAATAGTCATCCGTCTGCTAACTGGCACAACAAAGCGCTTCAGAGTTTGTTTAAATCCAGACACGTCAGCGATACTAATTCAATAAACAATGCAAAATGTTTGCCATTGTTCCGCTGGCCGTGTGTTTTCCCGAGCAAACGCCAAAAACAGAGCAAGAAAATGAAAAATGGAAATTACGTGAAACGAGCAAACAGTCAAACATCGCGATGTTACAAATCAGCATATTCGATGAGCCGGTGTAAACAACTTTGAGTGGATGCCATTCGATTTTCGATTTTCGATTTGAATTTATCATATTTGTTGGCGCTGTGTAGCTGCATAAATCGCACCAGAGTTTTCGCTGGCTGTTTTGCATGTGACACATGCAAATCCCGAAAAAGTATGCTACAGTTTATTGAAAAGCTTATTATCCTGCTCACCGAAGCGAAATAGTAGATGGGTCGTGTGTTTTCACCACGTCGCTGTTTGTTTTGCTAATGGAAGACAAACGTTATCGAAACATCCGAGTGTGTTCAGCATTCCCTTCGACAGACGCCGTGGGCGACAAACACAAACAAAACACAAATAAATTGTATTAGTTCCACGTTTTGTTAACCAAAAATTCAATTTGCATTTTGTGTTTGATACACGTCGTTTTTTGTATATATTCATTTCGTATATATATTGCTTAGCAAGAAAACCTGTCCTACTGATCGCTGCATTTCTAGTTAATTCGTCGCCATTATCTGGCAAAATAGCCAACAAAAAAAAAAAAAAAATGCTGGCCAAATATTTACATGGCGCACTGACATTGTTGTTGGCCCACTCGAGTCAACAGCAAGATGCCAGCGTTGTGGTGCCCCAGGAATTCTGCCGGAGACAAATTGCTCAAAAGTGGTGCAAAGGCATGGCTGTCACCCGGTATTCCATCGCCGTCGCCGTCGCCTTCGCCTTCTTCTCCTGCGTCCAACGTGGCCAACATGCCACATGGCCAACAATGGGAAATATGAGGAATGGTCCTTGGTATGCCATGGCTTTTCCTCCGAGTTCCCTCTTGCACGGTTGGCTTCAATTAATTAGCCAACATTGACCGCACCAAATGGTAGAAAAGTGAGAGAAAATCATTAGCCTTGTCTAAATGGGTTACAATTAATTTCTCCGCTTAACAGAAACCCCATGATTAGACCTCGTTGTAAAATGAACGCAGGTGATTACCGGACATTAGAGCTTGTTTCAATTAGATAAGCCTGTCATGTGATTACTGGACGATTACACAGCTAACTAATTGCATATATTTCGCTTTAGTAATTGAAAAAAGTTAAATCTGCAAGTAGTTTATGCAATGAAAGAGATTTTAAGCAAGAAATCCTTCGATCCGGTTTAGCTTCTTTAAGTTTTCAGACCGGTAAGTATATTTTTAGAACTTACCTTTTAAAGACTTAAAGTCTTGCAAAAATCCCTTGAATGCAATCCGTGTGAGCGGCGTTTTTGGGCCACAACCTCGACATCAAAGCGAATGCGGCTTATTCTTCATGGCCTGTTTTTTGCTCTGCCATATATATAAATACATATACGTGTGTATATATATATATATTTTTTTTTTTTTTTGGTGCGTAAGGAGCGTCAAATGTGCACACACACCCATGTTGGCCAGTTGGACCCAGAGGGCCAAGTTCCCGCTGGGGTAGGCAAATATTTTCTTGATTTTTCGCTTCGCTTTTCCAGCGTTCTTGCTTGGCAAGCCTGATTCACGTCTATTTTCCAACTCGTTGGGGCCGAAAGTCGTCATCATTACCTTCAAGACGGTAATCCTGCCACGCGTGTGTTTATGGCTGTTTTCTGTAATTAGCCAGGCTGCTTGAGAATCGCGTGGAATGGCGAAAGCCATTTAAGTCTCACCGCAGGAAACGAGAAAAACGGGCCAGAAGTACTTTAATTTCGGCTGCGAGTGACGTTGTGCATTTACGTAATTTTTTAATTAAAACATAATCTATTTATTTCGCACCCAGCCCCAAAGTTGCAGAAACAATTTCGTTTAATTTGGCAAAGGACTGGGTACACGAACGGGTTCGGCCAACCCTGAAATGGGGTTGTGCTACCATTTTGGGGCAAGTTTAATTGCAAAATGCAATCAAATTAGTCGACTATCGTGTTTTGTGAAGTTATTACAAATGTTTTCGCCCATTAAAACTAATCCAGATGGAAGTAGGGTAATAAAATAATCTACAACTTTGGCTTTAATATTTTGCAGCCATTTTAAACTGGCCTTACGTGTAAGCTGCCAACTCTGGGCCAAAACATCAGCCACGTAACTAGGCTCATATTTACAGGACTCACTCCTCAGCTGTGGGCACATATCATGCCTCGCCGTATATATATTCCCTGGGATGATATAAAACTAAAATAATAAATGACGAGAACGTGACTCGACATCTGCGGTGTCTGTCATCTTTTTTGTTAGCCCAAAATCTGCGCAAAGGCCGAGTGACACTGTTTGAGTTTTAAAATCATCTGGGGGCACTTTTTGCAACGATTTTTAAAGGCACAGCTTGGTATTCTCCACTGATACACTGAGTATCCTTTAGATGACATATATTTGGGCGCACGGAAAATGACTTCAAATGAACCATCTACACATTTGACAGAGAAATGCGCTTTGAGTGAAGTCCTTGAGTAATTGCAATGGAAGTGACTTAAGTTTCTACAACGAATCCTTCGCAATAATTCACCAAAGCGGCGTAAATTCAATTTATCGAATGCCACCAAGCCGAGGCAAATCAATTTGCCATTGGCCCATCGATGGGACAGCCAAAGAAGCCGAACGAACTGACCAAATTTTCGGTCCTTGTCAAATTTAGTTCGGAATTTATTTGCTGTCTGCGAGGCGAGGCTTCAGTTCACAGTTCCCAGTTTCCAGTTCTCAGTTCTCAGACACATTGGCAAACTAATTTTATAATTTATGTTTTCGACTGGTTTCATTTGGAATTTATTGCGCCGGGGCCAGGACATCGCCGTCTCCACTCCATTTGCATTGGCATGGCGATTGAGTTCGATGCCGAGCCGAGATTGAGAGTCGCTCGACTCGCTGTCCATGTAATGTCCATCTGTCTGTAATGAATTTTTAAGCCACCAACTAGCCGCACACAATTCAATTATTTGATTTCGTTTCTATTATTCTGCCTTTTTTTTTTTTGTTTTGTTTTTTCTCCGATGCAGCCCAGCACAGGACTGGAATTTAATTTGTGTCCGAGGTTCAAACCGTTGCCGGCAATCTGTCAGTTAGTAGACGGGTCCAGGGCGAAAGTCACCGGGACCAGCAAATGGCCTTAATAATGAAAACGGACAGCCCGACAATGGGAAATGCTTTGGTATGGTATAGTTTGGTATGGTGTGGCGTGGTGTGGCGTGGTGAAAGTAAGAGTGAAAGCGGCAGTGGCAATGGCAATGGCAGTGAAAGGGGAACAATGGCTGCTCGGAATTGTCGAAATTGAATTTCACACCTCTGTGCATAGGATCAGGATAATATGCTGCCGGGCTCTTTGTTTAGAGGGTGCTACTAAATGGTGCCACCGAAAAAGACCACTGCATTGTGGTCCGTATACCAGAGTGATGATGATGTCCATAGCCATAACGATCATAGGCGATTGCTGGCAGCTGGAGCAGCGCTCGAAGGACCATTGTCGACAAGGTAACAAAAGGCCCGATATTATGTTAGCGAACAAAACATCCTGCGGTCACAACACAACGAAATATTGCCTACTTTCCCAGCACATTGCTCTAGATGGCGTATTGGTGTTATTTCCGCGCCGCAGAGCAAACTATAACTTCACTTGCCCCACAGCGCATTGCCCGCATAAAATAGCCTCTTTTATAGACTTCACCTGGATAAAAAGATACGATTGACTGACAGCGCAGGTAGTAAAAATAAATGGCTTACTGCAGCACGAGGTCACTATTTGGTTGGTTTATATTTACAGCAGGTATGTACCTTCACTTCTTAATATGAACTCATATTTAAAAGGATATGTCAGACTCTGTGAAGATACAGATTTCGGGAAGTAGAAGGCTTGATACTAAGTTTGCCAAACTCACCATAAGTATGCTTATCCATTGTCCACTTTTTCTAATTTCATAATTAGATAAGTGCTGGAAATTTGTTAAGTATATACGACAGTTTTTCCTGGGCTCGTGTGGCTTTTCCTTGCTTTTTTGCGCAGTCAGTTAGGCAAACATGAATTCTCTGCGAAATTGGCGGCAAGTCAACCCGAAACCCGAGTTCATTGTGAATGACGAAAAATCTACCATGAATTATTCCAGCGTAAATAATTCAAGTGGTAATTCGTATTTTTCCCTTCGTCTGGAATTGAAGAACAATCCTTGTTGCTGTTTACCGTCTGAGGTGGCTTGAGGTTAACGTGGCTTTGTCTTACTGCCATTTGCCTTCTGTTTGCTGCTCCTGGTGGGTCCCTCGTCCTTGTCCCTTATGGCACATTATGTCCTGGTTGTCTTTTGGCTGCCACTCGTATTTGTTTGTCCTCCTGCACACAATTTGTTTCCCTTTCATTGATTCCTATTGTCTTGAATATATATATATATATACATATATAGAATATATATATATATATATACTGTGACCTGCCTGTAGTTCAGGTTAATGCGGCACTTGAACTTTGAATTGCTGTTTCAAATTGTTGGGTGATTGAGGCATTCACAAAGTTGCCAAAGTTCCCATGGAAGTTTTTCTCTCTATTTACAAGTGCTTGAGGTGTCTTAGCGGAAAAAGTAAGTGGATGTTTAAATTTCAATTTTAGCGCATTTAAAATATGCATGACCCACAAAACGGGCATTTAAGTATTCAGATGTAGGACCAACCTGTCCGAAAGTGCCACCTGACCTGGACCACAAACCATTGCTACGCTTTTATGGTCTGCAATCAAAATTTATACGCCAAAATGTGAAAGGTGCAAGCCAGCCTTGTGGCCAGAAAGAAGTGCGGGCTGGCAGGATGTATCGCATCGGCTATTAATAACAATTCTGGCATGGTCGGCGGCATAAATTCAAGCGAGCCAAGTCGCATTGGCCAAAAATGTGTCGCCGCTGTGGGCTGTGGGCTGTGGGAGGTAGTTGGCCAGCCGCAGAGCGGCCCAAAGCGAATAACTAACGGCTCTCAGTTTGAGCCCAAATCCAGGCAGAGCAGTGCCAGCCACAGGACCATACATACACGTGCCATTGGGAGGATCAGGTGCAGCAGAGAGAAGGTGCAGCCAGGAGCAGGCATCTCAGCCGCAGGCCCAGCCTGTGGCCTTGTCAAGAGCGGAGGGGCTGGCCAAAAGGATGGAGGATGACCGGAAATGGGCAAAAAGTGTGGCAGGCAACTGAAAACGGGCAAATATTTTTGTTTGCATATAAATAAGAGCATAGGAAAACGCTTATGGCGCTTAGAGCCAGCATGGATAAGGGATAACGACCACGTATTGGTTCATCCAATGCAGTCGTCCACCAGCAGGATCTTGTCCTTTGGGCCAGCCCGCATTTCGGGTCACCATTTCGGGTTTTTATTCACAAAAAACCATAGAAAGAATGCAGAACGAATGTAGCACCTCAATCTGTTGTGAATTCGAATTGAAGCTGTGCTTCTGCAGTTTTCAGCTTACATCAATTGTAAGTGTGTTATTTGTGAAATGTTGTTTTCTCAGCTTAAATCTAGCAATCGGTACCCTTGTCACCATAACGCATCAATTTAAATGTGAATAATGCAATCGCATCTGGTGAATGGATTCGTACAAACAGCACAAGCAATATCGGCGGCAATAAAAATGCGAATTTTGGTTGCCGCACGTAAACAAATCATTTCGTGTGATACCTGAGCGAAAAAATGGCATAACTTTTTTGCATATGCCATGGATGGGTCGGTCATAATAGGAGTGCCGACATCTGTTTAATATGGAACGACATCGAATGATAGAAATACATACTTTCGTAAACACAAGCACTGAGTGGAAACGATGTCCCAGCTGTCGTCCTGCTAGGACACACACTCACATCCAGGATATTGCCCAGATACATGGAGATACATATGTGTGTGTGTGTGTGTGTGTGTGTCCTTCGCTTGTTATATGCTAATCCAAACATTGGGCCAACATTTGTGTTTGACAGCTCCAGCCGTTGGGCTTGCCGCTCACCGATGATGAGCCGCCACTGACCAGAAGGAAAAGCTGCCAGCCATCCAGAACCTGGACAACCAATCTCGGCTGCGTTTCGGATCCGGGCATGATAAATTGTTGCCCTCGGCGGGCTGACATATTTTTCGGGGTCTTAAGCAGGCAGTGAAAACAAAAGCTCCCCAAATGTGTTGGCCTTGAGACGGTCAAAAAGGAAGTGCCGGTGGGGAAAACCATATACGAGTATGTACTACATAGGAGAGAGGAGGAGCGAGGGGAAAGTTTGGACATGGTTGGGCTTATGGGGCATTAATAATGCACAGGCACAGGCACCGGAGAGGTGCACGAGGAGCACGAGGAGGAGGTGTTAGGCGTGACCACAGCCTCGTCCTCCTCCTCCTCCTCCTCCTCATCCTCATCCTCCTCCTCCTCCGGTGTCCGGTGCAGGGCAAACTGCCTTGATTTATTCCTTTATAATATTCTTAAAGTGTCCTGGGGGTCGCGCTCATTGTGCCGACACATAAATTGAGGCAAAGCCCGTCCGCCACTGCAGTCGCCATATTTTGGTCCTGTTGGTCCTCCCTTTGGATTAAATTTTTGTTTTATTTCATTTTTTTTTGTTGTTGTTGTTGTTTTTGTTGCTGGTCTGCCTCGGAATTTTTGGCACGCTGCCAGAAGCTCGCGCTGAAAACGCTAGTAATTTCTGTCGCTTTTGCGAGTTTATTAAAAATATAAAAATGCAATGAAATAAAAAGCGCGCAATGTGCACATCAATAACACGAAATGGACTATATAATATCGGTGTCCGTCTGCTGACACTGCACATATAGTGGGTAAACAGTTTGCAGTTTGCAGTTTGTTGGCTTGTTGGCTTGTTGGCTTTCAATTCAAAGTGTTGTAATATTTGTTCTTTGCTGAAGGCTATCGAGGCGAAATGGATATGGTTTTGGGTGTTTCAATTATGCCAGCCAGCCCACACTGCCGCATCCGTAAAATATTAATTTGTGCATAATCCCCTCGTGCGAAATGTAGGCTGGCATTTTAAAATGCAATATACTTTTAGTCTGTCGTGTCGCAGTGACATTTAGCAACCGAAAACGCATCTGCTGCCGGGAGGGCAATGTCGCAGTAAAGCCCGAAAACCGCAGGCAAAAAACCCACCAATGGTTTTCGACTGTCAGCAGAAGCGTTTTTTAAACAACGCCCGAAAATTGCAAATGAATTCGGCTTACAGGCTACGGGCCCGAGCGAATCGAACATCGAATCGAACACATAAATAGTGGCCAAAAACGTTTGCTACCAGGACAACAGAACGCGTAGGGATGTAGTTGCCGCTTTCAAAATTGGCCGGGCACAACAAAAAAAAAATGCAAAAAAAAGGGAGTGTGCGTTAAATTTGCTTAAAATGAAGACTAATTGGAATTTCGTGTTGCCAGCAGTCACATGGCTTCCCCCGCACTCACATTTTCCAGCGCCCCTCCCTCCGGCTTCTCTGCGGCTGGCAAACGTGTTTAGGGGCAATGTCAACTACTTACAGCCCGGCAGCCCCAAATGTGTGCCTGCTCCTCCCCTCTTCACCATGACGCAATTCACATTTTGAACCCAATAAAGGCGTCAACATTTGCCATTTTGCGTTTGCAGAGCCCGGCTATCCTGCCAAAAAAAGAGCAAAAAAAAAAAGAAAAATCATGATGATGGGGCCGGGCCGAGTGTCGTCACAAAAGTACACTTTTTCCTTGGCTTCCCTGGTGCCATGGATGTGGCACTGATTATAAATTTTATTTACACAGGCGTCGAGCATCGGGAATTCGCGTTTATGGTCCGTATAACAAAATTGTCTACGAATTGCGGGGTGGCCAAGACGAGTTACTTATGCAAAGGACGACACCAAATTGTGTGTGCGTTAACTGGGTTTATAGTTACTGGCCTCAGCTCAGTGGCTGGTTGTTAGTGGGACAGTGTGGCAGTGTGGCAGAGGGATGTGTCCTTTGGGAAATAAGGCCGGTGAATTTTATGTCTTCAACTCAGAGGTGCGGTAAAGGAAACAAGCTAAGTTATTTCTTTTCTATTTTTGCATTACAGAAACTTTGTTTAATACTTTAAAAGGAATGATCGCTTTAAAAGTCATTGCATTTTCTTTTATTTTATTTACAAAATTATTTATATTTATTATAAGCATAATTACCTTTATCAAGCACAGGTCTTGATTGACAATAACGAATAAGCTTATGAGTGTTATTCGTAGACATGAATAATTGTTTATGAATAGGAATGTTTCGGCTACTTTCCTTCCAGCATGGCTATGCAATCGAAAACTTTGCTCAGCAGTGTGCCATTGTTAACGATCGCCTGATTCTTTTGCAATTCAAAGAGACTGTGCACATCCCGCTGCTCGAAGGCGGAATCTATGGCTTCGTTAAATAGGCTATCAAAACGAAAGTTGTGCTACAGTTAAGGGAATGGAAGCATTATAAAAGGTGACTCACTTTGCCCGCATATACCAGATGATCCGACGATTGTCCCGACATCTCGGTATATACTTTCGCGCCTCACTTGCATTGTCCTGTTTTAAGCAGACTTCGACAAATGGATCGTAGCCAATGGGGCTCTTTTTACTTTTGGCCAACTTCTCCAACTCCTCCCACTTGTGCTGACTAGAAAGTGTAAGGATTCGCAGCCACCAGAAGCGCCGCTCGGGCACTTTAAAATCGCTTCTAATTCGCTCTGCCTCTTTCAGTTCGCCGATCAGCAGCAATTCTTGAATGGTGTCATGTATTGACAATCCATTTAAGCTGACATTGTACTTGGTGCTTAAAGTCTTTTGCAGCTTGATCAATCGGCTGGTATCCGCACAAAGCTCCGCTTCCAAAGTGCAACGTCCCTGGGCATAGGCGTTTCCAATCATCGAAAGATTGGACTCCAGTCCTTCCGTTTCAATGGCATTCTGAAAGTGATACTCAGCAATTGCCTTTTGGTCGTCCTCGGTGTTGTAAATCCCATAGAGTCCAGCTCTGTTGGATTCCCGCATTATCTTTTTGTAAATGTTTAGCGCCAGTGGATGGTCTCTGATGGTCATCTAGAATTGACAATCGTTAAACACAATCATTGCAAGATTTCGGCAAATTCTTACGTGCAAATTGGACAGCATCATGTGCATTTTCATCTCCAAGAGCACTTGGGTGATCAACTCTGTATCGCCGGACTGCGTGGCACTGCCCACCGCTCGATTAAACTTGCGCATCTTCAGAAGTAGAGGCACGTGAAGCCAAGCACGAGACTCAAGTTCTAGCAGCTTGATGGCCAGATCATCACGTCCAGCCTGATGCGCCTTTGACGCAATATTGCAGAACGAAATTCCCTCGACCGACGGATTCTTGAACTTTTCAGTTATCTTACGCGCAACTTCAGTATCATCTTAAAATTTTAGATTCGTAGTCCATCAGTTGTAAGGATTAAGGGACAGTACTTACTAGGATCATTCATCACTTTATGGTATGCCCAGTGTTCCAAGATCCAGGATTCGGGCAGGTTCAAATGCTTGGCCACTTGTATTGCAATGGCATAGTGTTTGCGGAATACCAAACGACTGAGTATCACCTCGGTATTAAGATGCGAGAACCTGAAATAGAAGTTCTGATAAACCAATCAATAAAATCAGTTGAGTAGATGCTTACTGTTTGAAGGTGATGGGCATGGCAATTCGCTCATGCCGCAATGTGTTAAGAACCCTCAGTATACGCATAATACGAATATATTCATCGGGATTGTGGTTACGAATAAAGCCTTTGCCGTAGTAGGCCGTCTAAAAATAAATGGAGTGGTTATAAATAATATATAAATATAAGAAGTCCATTACTATCCTACCCTAAGCAAGCTCTTTTGAGTTTCCGGACAAAACTCATATGAAGCCGCCTCAATACATTCGGCCACTGCCAGATCGATCTTTTCCCGACACATGCTGAGATACTCATCCGCCTTGTAGGATCTCTCCTCAAATTTTTTCTGAGCCTCGAAAAGATAACTAGCCGGTTCCTGACTGTTCACTGCAAATATGTCCTCAACGCATTTGGGCAGGCGCTGTATCATCTCATGTGAGTTTTGAGTGATGATGCGAACGCCATCCATTTCAGCCACAAGGAACATCACCGGATCGTAAGGAAAGTCACTGCGATCAGCGTTGCGATTTACTATTAAGAGGTAAGATGGATATGAAATGACCACCGCATCCGCCTCGCTGTTGTCCGCATTCATAATCCACTCCATTTGCAGGGGCATATCTTTACGTCCGGTGTCGAACTCACAATACTTTTGCCGCATATCTACGCTGCCCAGCCAAAGAAGACCGGTATTGGTATACAGGGCCAAGTGCTGATGGTTGTACGAGACAGATATCTTAATGATTCGCTCGTGCGGCTTCTCAAAGAGATTGGCGGTAATAGTTCCAACAGTTTCGCCTGGAAACAGTTTAATGACCTCTCGATCCCTTCCCAGCAGACAGTAGCTATTGCGTCCCTCGGTTACAATCGCCCAGCAGGAACAGTTCATGCTGGAATCTGTTGAGCAATAACATTATAGCCTTTTGAGATTCAATTGAATAATAATTTACTTACTGGGAATATCCGGCAGCTTTCTTTCAGTCTTGCTGCTGTTCTGTTTGAGGAAAACCCGACCGGATGTGGTCATTACAGCCACTCCTGTGCCAGCTGAGGACTGAAACACCTTGGCCTCCACAATTTTTGTGACACTGGCCTCATTGCCGATGCTGTACGACTCCTTTTCCCGACCAAACATATCGTACACAAAGACGGTGGCGTTCTCCTGGATGCAAATAAGCTCCTCCATGTCTGACCAGCCCATCGCAATTAGTTTGCCATGGTTCCACTGCGAGGATTTAAAAAATTAAAAAAATATTTCTTATTTTCTGATAACTCACCAATATGTGACCCACTTCTCTGCCGGTAGTGTCAAAGATGCGAATCATGGGTCTGGCGGTACCCTTAACCGGCACCAATTTGGTGGGATCACGAGTGACCGCCAGTGGTCCTCCGTAGGGAGCCACTTCCACCCACATATAGTCCAAGTCCAGGTCTAGCGGCCAATCGGGCGTAGCCAGTTCCACTTTTCTATAAATGGGATTAATGGGCGTATCCTTCAGTTGGTTTTTATGGAGCAGTTGGATTGGGGATTACCCACCTGTAGTAGTCCGGTCGCACCTTGAACCACTCCCCCGTATTGTACATGATAGGCATGTTGTCCGAGTACTTAGTTCCTTATTTAAATCGAAAAAAATATTTGCCTAATCCGCTTGCATTTTTTATCCACAGTTTGCAGCGCAACAGCTGATTACTAGAGTTGTCACTCGACAGCAAATTTGCAAGCCATCGATATTTCTTGTTATCGAGTTTTTTTTTAAATCATAACATTATTTTAATTTTAAGTGAAATTAAGCTTTTATCGCAAAAAATCAAAAATATATTCGACGATCTGCTTAATTGTTTTAAATTCAAATGCAAAAATATATGAAACAAATAAAAACTCATTCTGTATGTAGCACTTTGAAAGTTGGAGTAAACAAAATGAAAAAAAAATATAAATGAAATATTTTTATATGTAAAAAGGAATAAATAAGTTAATATTGTAAATTAAGCATAACGATTACCCTCAACAAGATCGAAAAACAATCGAATGGTGTAATCGATGGTTGGGACACTAATAAGCGCCTCATTTCACATGTGAAGAGCTCCATTTCACTGGCCAGTATTAAATTATCTGTTAAATACTTAAAACTTAGACTGACGAAATGGCGGACACCAAGGAGACGATCGCGGAGGGCGTGGAGGCGTTGACACTGAATGGAAAACAGGACGCAGAGCCGGTGGAAACGGGCACAGATGCCCAGGCACAGGAGGGAGCCACTGCACCCACTGAGGATGTTGTGGATCCGTGGAATGTGGCGAGCAGCAATGACGCTGGTGTCGACTATGATAAGCTGATAAGTAAGAAGACCCTTCACAACTAATCAATCAAGTTATTTAACTAATTGTTATCTCTTCATGTTGACACGTTGCAGAACGTTTTGGCTCCAGCAAAATCGATGAGGAGCTCATCGCGCGTTTCGAGAAAATCACGGGGAAGCCCGCCCATCACTTCATCAGAAGGGGCATGTTCTTCTCGCACCGGGATTTGCATACGATTCTCACACTGCGCGAACAGGGCAAACCCTTCTACTTGTACACGGGTCGTGGTCCCAGCTCCGGATCCCTGCACGTAGGCCACCTGGTGCCCTTCATCATGACCAAGTGGCTGCAGGAGACCTTCGATGTGCCGCTGGTTATTCAATTGACAGATGACGAGAAGACCTTGTGGAAGGATCTGAAAGTTGAGGATGCCATTAAGCTTGGACGTGAAAACGCCAAGGATATTGTGGCCATGGGATTCGATGTCAATAAGACATTCATTTTCAACAACTTGGAATTCGTTGGGTGAGGAAATTAAATTGCGTTTTACCTGTACAATTCCTCACATTAATATATATTCTTTGCTTACAGAAAATGTCCTGCCATGTACCAGAACATCATTCGCATCCAGAAGTGCGTTACCTTCAACCAGGTGAAGGGCATCTTTGGCTTCGGGGACTCAGACATCATTGGCAAGATTGGCTTTCCGGCCGCCCAAGCAGCTCCCGCCATTTCCAGCACCTTTCCCTTTATCTTCGGCAACAAGAAGGTGCACTGCCTCATCCCGTGCGCCATCGATCAGGATCCATATTTCCGCATGACCCGCGATGTGGCTCCACGTCTTGGATATCCCAAATGCGCGCTCATTCATTCAACCTTCTTTCCGGCGCTGCAGGGCGCCAAGACGAAGATGTCGGCTAGCGACCAGAACTCGGCTGTTTACATGACGGACACGCCCAAGCAGATTAAGAACAAGATCAACAAGTACGCCTTCTCCGGAGGACGCGTAACTGTTGAGGAGCATCGTAGGCTAGGAGGAGTGCCGGAGGTTGATGTCTCCTATCAGCTGCTGAAGTTCTTCCTGGAGGACGACGCCAAGTTGGAGGAGGTGAGAGTGGCTTACAGCAAAGGCGAAATGCTTACGGGCGAGATCAAGAAGCTGGCAGTCGAGGTAAGTGCTGTAATGATGCAATCATCTCAAAAACATTGTACCTAATGTGTTTAAATTAACTCTATAGACGCTCACACCCATTGTGGAACAGCATCAGGCAGCCCGCAAGCTGGTTACGGACGAAGTGCTGGACAAGTACTTCGAACTGCGACCCCTTCAGTTCGGAAGTTAGAACGCCAAGAGAGTTAAGGTACCTGCATTTGCTTGACATCGATTCTTACTACCAGCTTATAAAAAGTTAGCTTAAATCGAACTAAGCGAGATTAGTTCAGTACCGAACCGACTAAGGCACTCCTATGTAAATACCTATACAGAATTGATCTATGCCTTGTCTTTGAGTCCGGATGGCGCCCACTTAATGCATCGTTGTACTCGCTATTTATTTTATTTTTTACACAGCGTGTTTATTTTTATAAAGCAGAAAACAATAAACGGCTTCGATTTGCAATTGCCACCACAGTGACCCACATTTGGGAAGTTGTTAACAGGTCTGTACATTTTCCTGGAAACCCGAAACTTTCAGCCAAGGAGAAAAACAATGCGACTCCCTAGGTTTCTCTACGGAGAACTATACTCTGCTCATATTCATTTCCGATTCCGGGCAAAGGTGCCTCTCTGGTAAGCCAGCTAGCAAAATAACTCTCGACTTCGCAAAAATGTAAGTAATTTTCGCACTTCTAGTTGTTTGTGTGGGTTTTTCTGGTAATCCGAGAACTTGCACATGAATTGAATTTCGCGGGCTCTTAGTAGTTGCATCTATTTGGAAAGGGCACTACCTCTTGTTTTTTTCTTTGCGGTTTATATTATTAGGAATTCTGAACTGAAAAATCTGAAAAATATACTAGGATATATCACAAAAATATAATAATTAACTTTAAATAATTTTTTTTTTAATTATTAACAAATTTGTTACGTTATTACTATGAATTAAAGAGAACATTTTTGGAGTCATTTTGAACTGATGATTTGAAATTTGACTTTAACGCAAAATAAAATTCAAATTTACAACATATTAAACAAATAAAACGTATAACTAAAATATGTAGAACAAAGAGAATTATAAAAATCATAAAAACACGTATTGAATATATTAGATGAAACCTACATATATTCGCTTTTTAAAAGGATTATAAGAGCACTTAGTTGGCGATCACTGTTTTTCATTGACTGGAGGGCAACCGAATTAGTTTGAAATTAGAATTGGGCGAACTACAGAGGTAGATTGCGCAGGTTTTATTTTCTTACCTTCATATAGACGAACCTATATTCATAACTGGGTATATATCCATATGGATATGTGTGTATTTTTTTTAATTAAGCAAAAACACTTGTGTTTACATGCGTCGAAAATACACTCTTACACATGGGCTGAGCTCCAGTGTGGGTGTTTGTACATAGCGATCAAAAAGAAAAACTCAAACTGAAGTTGTGGCGACGATCGTCGATCGCTGATCCCAAAAGTGGAATCCGACATAAGTCGGACGCAACTCCAGCCTGCCACACGCGCCTCGATCACCATCAGCGGCCGTCGGAGTCGGATCGATCGCACAATAGCGAAGAAATTAAGCCGCTTTGTTTGCCCAGCGATAGCTGGGACAAAAGGATCCTCGACGACAAGTTGGTCCCCTATAGATCACCTGTTGACACACGTACAAAGCGGTGGCCCCTTAAACTAGACGAGATGCGGCTCGCATCGACCCCGGATGAGTAGTCACGTCTCGAATCGATGGATCGATCGATGGTGAGCCATTCATCACGACTGGCAGGCTCTCTAATGCACTAAAAGTAAGCAAAACAGAAAAGTACGAGTAAAAGAGAACCAACCGAGTCCAGGTAAACCTGCTGCAGTCCGGCAAGAACGCTTGATCGGTCATTCGAAAAGCGGCTTAAGCGATGACGGATCAACTGCTGAGCTCCACGGCCGGCGCACCGGGTGATCCACCGCCGGTTCTGGTACCCGTGTCAGCCTCCACGGGTGGACCCTATTTGAGCGGTGGTTCCGAGGGCGAGGGCGAATCAGCGGAACAGCCCGTTCTTCTTGAACTGGGTGCTCCGCAATCGACCAGTTGTCCGGCAGTTAGTCTCAACTATACCCTAACCGCGGATGGTGCCGGCTTGCTGGCATATGCGCCAACTCATCCGCCGCACAGTTATTCACCCACCCTTATGGGTGGCTACGAGAAGGAAGCACACAATATGGGTCTGTTGCCGACCACTTATAGCGTGATACCTCAGCCGGTGTCGATGTGGCATGCTGGGCAGATGGCCTCCGGATCGTCATTGGGCCTGGAGTGCAACAAGCCCAGTGAGCTGGTGCCTCCACCCATGTATATGAGCTATGGCGGCGGTAGTATTGCCAATAGCACTGAGGTGGACATTGCCAAGGAACATAATCCTGCCTGGCGGGAGAAGGCGCTGCAAATGGAGAAGGACTACAGACGCACCGCCTGCGATCGGGAACGAACCAGGATGCGGGACATGAACCGAGCCTTTGATTTACTGCGCTCCAAGCTGCCCATATCCAAGCCCAATGGAAAGAAGTACTCCAAAATTGAGAGCCTGAGGTAAGTGGAAGTAAACATCTATGGCTAAATAACATATTCATCTGATATTTGCTTCTCCAGGATTGCCATTAACTACATCAATCACCTGCAGGCCATGCTGCGGGAGAGCTCCGTGGGTCAAAATGGCAGTGGATGCTGTGCCTGGAGCGGCGGCAGTAGTTCACCTTATGATAATGGCAACGATCATTGGGGCGCGTAATTTGCATTTACAAATATCTGAGGGAATTCATTTAAATAATCAACTAAAAACTTGTTAGGTTTTATGCGCAGTTTGCCAAAGTCATTCCATGAACCTTTAATAATCTATGGTCATTAGAAATTCGCTTCATTTTGCGACTTTGAAACAGAATAAAAAGAAATAGCTTTAATTTTGTTTGTATTATTCATACATGTTAACCTTTTTATAAGTGCAATAATTGAATAAATTATCAAGAATAACACGTATGATTTTCATTATTATTTGCCCCAAAAACTAGATTACAAAACCATCGAGAACTTTGTCTTTTTAGGCTATATATATTTAACTTTACTTTTCAACACTTCACATTTTGATAATTTACATATGATGAATCGTTTGAAGAACTGACTGACTTGGCGAGTATGTTGTGCATATTCGTATATATATAAACCTAAAAAGTAAAACAAAACAGGAAAATGTAACAAATTTGCTATGGAATTGTTGCTCGGCCGCAACTGCATCGAAAACTGATAGGTTTGTTAATACTTATTTATAGATAAAACCAACTACAGCGACAGCTGTCCGCACACACACAAGCACACAATTTATCCGCTGTTGGATTGAAGTAGAAGTTGGCCAATTTCAACTTAAAAGGGGACGAAATAACAAAGCATAATGCAATCTCCTCTCGCTTCTCAACTCCTCATGCGCTTAGTTGTCCTTCTTGATGCGGGTGGAGGTCATGCGGTAGATGATGGAGTCCCTGCCGGGATCCATGGCAGCGATGGCATAGCAGATGGCCAGCAGCGACAGTCCGAAGATGACCATGAACCACAGGATGATGTTGAAGATCACCGGGTAGTCGCTGCCGTAGTACACAGCCAGGTTGAAGGGGTTGGTGGCGGAAGGGTCAATAATTTCACGCTTGGAACGCGATGCTGCCACGTCCTTCTCCGTGGTCTGCACAAACAGCACAGAGTCGTTGGATTTCTGGGACGCAGCCAGCAGACGGCTGATAGCGGCCGACAGCAATTTGTTGGCCTCCTCCACGGCCACGGACTTCTCTCCATGAGCCTTGGCCACTCCATCGACCGAAACGCGCAACAACAGGACATTCGAGGGCTTAGACATCTCAGCCAGATGATCGGCGGCACTGTTGATGAATCCAACCTCCTGCAGGAACTGCTTGTCAGCGGTGTGTAGAGAGGGATTCAGGTGCTTGGTGGGCTTGGCGGCTGGGGTCTCGAAATCACCGAAGCAGGACTTCCAGGCTTGAACCTATAAAAAATATGTGTTTAATTATAGGTATCTTCATCAAATACATAAGGGGGGAAGGCATTGTCAATGTAATCAATGCTAGTATTATGATTAACTCTATAAATCATGTGATTAATTAGTTTAAGAACAAGAAAAATTGACTTTTTAAATAATTGTGAGAGATCATCTGCTCTGCCACTTAAAGCGGTTTGGCAAATTAGTTTGAATGGCTGCCATTATGGGTTTTCCCCTTTAAGACGCCACTTACGCCATCGTCGAACTGCTCAAAGTTAATATCGCAGACGGGCTCGTTGGCTGCCTCCAGTTCGGCGGCCAGGGCGTTCAGAGAGGCGTCCGTTCCGGAACCGGTCAGCTCGTAAGTCTTGACGTTGCCGGCGGTAGTCACGTGACCAGTTCCTTGGACATGCACCAGAATGACGGCCTTGGCCAGGTTGAAGGGATCGTTAATGGTCAGGCCGTTCCAGTTGGTGTCGCCGCTGACGGCGTTGCCCAGAGAAGCGTAGAGCACATCACCCACGTAGTGGCTTTCTAGTGCATCGTTGCCCTTGAAACTGATTGCTTTGGGGCGGTTCAGCACGGTGAATTCGCCAGAGGCATTGACTGCGAAAGACGAGGAAATAGATCATAAGTATTGCAAAATATACCAGGTTCGTCTCCGTTGTCTAAGACTCTGCGCATGCATGTGGGGAGCTCTTTGGAGTCCCGAGTTCTGGGTGTCACAACCCCCAAAACGGGAATCGATGTGTACAGAATGTCCACTTTGTAGCCGCTTTCCACTTGCTGCACAGGAATTTCTCTAGATATTTGGTGGCAGATCTACTTACTGGCTGCTATAAACAGCGAGAAAATCACGAAAACCCTAAACATTTTCAGTTTTCCGCTGGACTTTTAATCATATGACGAACGACTGCAAAGAAAAACCTTTTCGCCTCCCCGATATCACCGTGACTATCATGTGATGAGCAAGGTTGCTGCGGGCAGTTATCGAGTGGGTTTTCAGTAGGGTTATCGAGGAGTCGAAACAATCGATTGCACACTAGTATTTCTAGTTTTGAAATGTATTATGTATTTTTATCCTATTCATATTTATGAATATAATTTTACAAAAATTTTCAACTTACATCGATTTTAAATATCGCATTAAAGCAAAGCATAAGCGATAACTTTATAGAAAGATTTAGTAGTCAGGCTTAAAATAATGTATTTTGTATTCACCTTTACAAACTTGAATGTAATAAATCTATCTTAAAATTAAAACACTTTCAACGAACACTAAACACTGGTGACCCCCACGCCGAAATGTAAAAGTTATTTATAACTAATACATTTTAATCGCGTAGGGCGTCGATTTCCAGTCGAAGCTTCTGTATCTTAAGCAAAGTCAATGTGCGCTCCACTTTCAGATTGTCCGTTTCCGTTTTGAGGAACTTGGTCTTACTCTGGAACTGACTGATCTCTGCTCGCGCCTTCTCCGCTCGCAATGCAGCTAAACCACTTCTGGGCCTTGCCTCAATGACCGTCGCCAATCCGTTGGCCAAGTCATCCACGTTGTGCTGCAATATGTAATGCTGCACAATAAGCGTTAAGATGTCAATACTTTAAAAATTGAGAATATTTACTTCTTTGCTTTCGTCCAGGTATTCAGAATATTCGGGATTCTTAATCTCGACGTTGGAAATTTCAAATTCAATATCCTCAGTTTTCGTTAGTTTCCTTTTGCGAATCTCTCTTTTTGCTCTGGGCTGCTCTTTGGGAGTCTCAGCCTCGTCAGCATCGTCCAAAATTTGTTGTATCTGGAATGGAAAATAAATGTAATGTAAGTACTTCAGGCCTTTTTTCGCATTTTTCAACTCTGTACCTTAACAATGATCTCCTTGCCTTCGTTGACATTGCCCAAGCTGCCGTCATCGTCTCCCGAATACTTCTGGATCTGCACAACAAAGATTTTTTAGAGTGTAAACATTGGTGTTCTTTTTTGATTTACATACATATGTAGAAGATATGGGTTAGTAATTTAAGAAGTCAAATCATTAGGCACCATAGTTTGGAGAAAGTTCGAATGTGTGTCAAATTACTTGGGGTTGACACTATAATGTGGAAATTATCTTTTAGATTTATTTTGAAGTGTATTTGTTTGCAGAAATACTCTGCCATACATGCTCTGTATCCGCATACGGAGTGTCAAATTACCTTTATCCTGGGAGACTCGTCCTGATCTTTCTCGTCAGCAGAGGTGTACATTACAGCACTTCTACCTCGCCGGGCATCGCAGGTTTGCCTACAATTTAATAAGAATTACTCGACGTATGTAAACATAATGCTTACTGTATGTTTTAATGGTTACCTGTGTAACGATAGGCGTGATAGTGCCGTATTTTGTAGTACTTTTTCGCAAAAGTGACAGGTGGCCGAGTATTTGCCATTCTCCAAATTGGCGGTAAATCCGTGGGTTCTGTAAAAATCTTCAGACTTCTTTCTGGGCATTTTGTAATGCAACAATCGTACTAAATTCCAATGTACTATACACGATGCAAATAAAAATGGCTTCTCTACAGATGGACGTAAAATCCACGCTTGCATCGGATAAACATGTATCGATATATCGATAAAAACAATTTTGGGTTGATCAGTTCGACGCGTTTATTTTATTCAAAACGAAATTTAATTGAAAAGGAAATAATTTGAATAAATTTGAATACTAACATATATATGTATATCTGTAAAAAATATATATAACGGGCGGAGTATTTAACTTTTCAATAAGTTTCTCTGATTTATTTTATTTTCTTTAACCTTTTATATATTAGTAATAAAGAAACGCATTTACATATAGTCTTTTTTTAATGCTACACACAAAAATTAAAATTTTTGCACAATTATTTAATTTTTAGTTATGATAAATTAATTACTTTGCTTCATTACAATAATATCATCTTATTGTTCTACGTGAAACATAAAACTATTATTTTTAAAAATCCGTTATCGATAAATATATAAACATTTTAGCCAGACGAAGACTTACTTTTCAATTCAGACACTTCACAGATTAAAAATAATTAAAATAATTAATTTTCAAATACTATCGACCATCAATAGAAGCCGATTGTATGTCATCGATACATCGTTTGACTTTACAGCAGCAACACTTTCACGTAATTTAACACAACACTGTATGTAAAAATGTCGCAAACAAAAAAGGCCAAGCGACCCTCGGGGTTTTCAAAGGATGAAACTTGGAAGAAACTTGGCTTTCTGCCGGCGTTCAAGGAGGGCAGGGATGGGGAGCCCAAGAAGTACCGAGCGCTGTGCACCCATTGTCGGAAATGCCAGTCGAACACCAGCATAGACCGACTGATTCTCCATAGGTCCGTACTATAATTTTTCCCGCTCATTTGCAAGTACAGTCCGTAAAATGTTTGTATGTGGCCTCAGGAAATCGTGTCCCAAGTTCCGGGAAGACCTAACCACAGAGTTTGGTGTTAAGGTAGAAGCTCTGGACGCCACTCCGGCGGAACAGAGCTCTTCCGGCTCCACAATTGACTTCGCATCAAATGTTCTATTGGACAAACTAATCGATGAGGATGATAGCAGTGCACGCAATCAGGAATCCAACTTGGTGAGCTACTTGACCGATTTGGACCAACTGGTGATACCATCATCCGACGCCCATCGACTGCAGAAGGATCTGATCAAGGCGGAAACGGAGTACCTCGTGGTCAAATCCGAGTACTTCACGAAAATGAACGAAATATCCGAACTAAAACGCACCGTCACCTTGTTAGAGGCAAAAAAGACACAGCTGGAGATCGCCAAACTTCGCGCCGAGTGCGAGTAGCCTTAGTTTTTTAAGTATAATACATTTTAAATTTCATCAAAATATATAAATTCATATTGATAATGAATAATAGTAATGCGGGGAGTTCGATGGAACAATTGATAAAGATGCCTGTATACGTGGGCTTGCTGATTAAGACAACTGCCCAGCTGTTGTCGCACCCAATGGAGCTAGTTCGTGTGAATATCCAGGCGAACGTAATCCACCACAGTCGACTAAGCATAATCCATATAGTCCGGCTGATGGCCCGCCATGGATTACCTGGATTTTATTACGGCGTTGTGCCTTCTTGTCTACGTTGCACTGTCAACACAATATCTACGTACACGTTGTTCTACAATTTACGTGATAACAAGTACGTCCAAATGCTGCAACCGTATAACACTAGCACGGTTCTGGGTATAGCCGGATTTTGGGGCGGCATATTGGCAACACCCTTCGCCAAACTGGCGGTCATTCGGCAGGCGGATATTACGCGCGGATCCTACGAGAGGCGCAAGTAAGAATCTTGCCGAACAAACATAAAATGGCAATTGCCAATAAACCTATATGTCTATCTTTCTAGCTATCGCAATTTCTGGAAAGGAATCACATGTATGTACGGAAAAGGGGGATTTATATATCTATTCACCGGTTGGAAGATAAACTCGTTTAGTAGCGCATCCGTGGCCATACTGTATACTCCCATTAGTGATCAGGTCCATACAATGATATTATGGTTTCACAAACTCGACGAGCCCTGGATTAGTGATCTAATAACTATGGCACTAACGAGCAGTATTATCACAGTCATTATGACTCCAGTGGATGCGTTGGCTACGCTAACTTTAAACGAATCGTCACACTATGGTCGCACATCCTATTCATACCTGTGCCAAAAAATTATCCGAAAACATGGCTACAAAGGCTTCTTTTTTGGATGGAAACCGGCACTTATGGCTCTTATACCACACACAATTTTGGCAACATTTGTATATCGTTTCATACTAGATCGGTACATAACATAAAGACCCCCATATTTATTCAGATATCTTGCAATGTATAATTGACAGAGCCTCCCTAAATTCTGGTAAATGTGCGGGCATTGTTTCGGTTGTCCCATTTTCCAGCTGAAAGCTAAAGACTTCGGTGAACCGCAAAACGAGCTGTGGAGAAAAGAAGACTGTTAGAGGTATCCAGAAATATGTATATATGGTCACAATAGCTTACCTTTAGAACTGGTGGCGCCTTTTCGTGGGCCGCCAAACATTCCATTAGGACAGCCACAAATTTCCCGTAAAACTCTGGCAGGTGATGGTGCAAAGCCTGCAGCGGAATTGGCATGATGCAAACCAAATAGCATCTCAGCATTTGCTCCAGCAGCGCAGTGCATACCTCGACACCTTGGAGCAGCTTATCCGACTCCAGGACGAGCATTTGCAGAATGGCCTTGGCCCAACGATAGCTGGTGCTTACATTTAGAGCAAGACATTGGTTCCGACAAGCCGCCAACTTATCTGCTTCGCTTATATCCACGGCCAGAGCAGATTCCACATCGCTGCGATTGATGGTAAAGTAGTACCCCAGTCGGATGATGAACTGCAGCAGGCTGATGGAAATTTTTGGGCTAGAGGCCATTGTCACGTTCTGAATGAGGCGGTTCAACATGTCGTCGCATTGGTTCCACTGAAGTTGAAATTAGATTTATGTAAGGTGACTACAGAGAGTTTTAAGATACCCACCGTAAAAGCATCTAGGTCTACAAAGTGATCCAGACACAAGTACAGGCAGTTCCAAACAGAGTCGATGGCTTCAATGGATTCCATGTTATAGGCATCCTTGAGGGCATGGTCATAGATCACACTGTGCACATTGAGCTCCTGAATGTCCTTGGGATCCTGGAGAATGAAGTGTTTCATTGAAGGTCTTGGCGGCTAAGTGGTATAAAACATACGCTAAATTTCAAAAGGATTGAGAATATCTTGACCCCAAGTTGCTTGTAGATAGGATCAAAGCACTCCCGCACATTAAGACCCACGGATAGGGCGAAAGCCAACATTTGGGTGGGCATTCTCGATTTCTTTCGGTAACGCAGCTGCGGGATAAGGTAAGTAAACAAACTAAACTATCTGGATAGATAAATGTCTATTACTGCATACCTCTAGATATCTGCCGAAACCATGAACAGCTCCTAGTTGTTTCTTCCAGCAATCCCTGTGCAGTTTCCTCTCGTAATATTTCAGGACTTGAACATCCGTCGACTCCCACCAATTGGAAAATACTTTTCTGGCCAACTCATTGGCGTTCCACACCAGATTACCAGAATCGTCCTTAAGTTGGTAAATTGTGGGCGAAGCTGTCAATTCGCAAATCAGCAGGAGGAGCTTGACTCTCAGCTGAAAGTTAACTAGATTGTAGCCGTGGAATTGTGTTTTTGTAAAGCACAACCTGTTCGTGTCCTGCATCGCCACTCTTCTGGAGGAATTCCTGCACCAAATCGTAGAGCTTTGGCAGATCCTGAATAAGTAGGGAATGGTAGCTCTCGAATTGGGACATATCCAGCTGAATGTTGTCCAGGTCCTCCTTCAGCTCCGGCAGCATATAAAACTCCACCAGCTCACACATGTGGGCGACGAGTGCTTCGGTGGTATCATCGTATGTCATTTTATTTCCGAAAATTCCCACCAAATATGTGGGAGCCAAAACGTAAACAATAAAGCCAGCCAAATCCGATAACACTTGTCAACTATCGATTTAACAGAATTCTTTACATAATTTCTAACAGATGGAAAAGCATTTGCAGAAATGAATTCGTTACAATCTTTATTTTCAAATACAAGAAATTTGAGCTTTAGTAACGAACATACAAAATGCTTTCTTATGTTCACAAGTATTATAAGAAGAAAATATATAAAATCAATAAGAATATCTTTTTCATATGTATTTTGCATATTTTTATTAATTATTCATGTTTTTCAATTTTTATTATCCTTATGTCATTATTTTTAGACAAAGATATTTTTAATTTGTAAACTAGCTTGATATATAGTAAGAGTTTTCGAATCCAATGTCAGTAATTTCCTGGTCAATCCAATTCCGCACCGAGGCCACTTTGGCATAGCCCGATCCAATCCCGTTGCCTTTGATTACGAAAGACGCAATGCCACTAAGCTGGTAGCGATCTCCAAAGGGGCAGGCCAGTGGTCCACCAACATCACCTTGAGTCATATTGACGTCTTTCTGGCTTTCGGCGTATAAGGTGGAATTGCTCAGACTAAACGCAGGTTCACAGGTGTAGTTTTGGAAGCGATCCTGACACTCACTAAATCCCACAACATGAAATGGTACCCGTTTCATTATTGCAATAGATTGGCCCAAGTCACTGAAGCCATCCTTGCCCCATCCATTTAAGTAGCACACTGATCCGGGTGGTGGATCAGCTCCGTGATCAGGTAGACATATCACATTGATATGATCGTCCAGTGAGAACGATTGCTCGAGGATTAAAAGTGCCACGTCATTTTGAAGATTGTCCTTTCTGAATGTGGGATGCTTTATAACTCTTTCCACGTCTATCTCTTGATGCTTTTGAGTCTCATAAGTGGATTTAATATTCCATTCTCCAGCACGAACCGTATAGGCTTCACCATATTCAACACGGTTCGCAGCAGTCAAAACCACCCGGGGATGAATAAGTGTGCCTACAAAGGAATAGTTACCAGACTTCAGGACAGCCACTGTCCAGGGAAATTCACCAAAATTGGATTCATAGATTGTGATATCATACTTCATACTCCACTCCAAGCCACGATCATTGCGAATTCCACAGCCTCGATTTGGCTTTGGCCCGGGATTCGAAGTCAATCTATTGTGGGGACAACATATTTCCAAAGTATCTGTACATTTAGACGTTTCCAATTCAATCTCATCCGATGACTGTTCACAGTTTACAAGAGGCACACACGTGCAATTCGGAACATTGTTGTTGAGTTGAGTTTCCACTTTAGTGAAATTAAAAATTAAAGCCATGTTTCTATTCCAATTTTCCTGTTGTTCAGGAGAATTTAATTTTTGCGCACTCTGCTTTGAGACAGCACATAATAAGATTAATAGTTTTAGAAATCCCGGCATTGCTATCTGAAATATGAGTCACACATTTTTATTGGTATCAAAAAAGATTAATATTTTGACAACAATTAACTATAAGCAATAATTATAAATTATATAACTTTGTATATACCATAATTATTGTACCTCTCATCCAGCCTATATTTTAAATTATTTTCTTTAGATAAGAGTGGCGAACAACTGAAACAGTACTATACTTGAAGTTGAACTGTTCACGCGCGCAGCTTAAGAAAGACTGACGGTCTCAGCTTTAATCACAAACCTCCCTAACTTTAATGCGAATACGAGAGTTGATAAGATTTTATTCATTGTTTAAGGAAAGATATTTACAAAATTGTCATCTAAAAATATAGCATGTATGTAGCATATGGGTAAGTAATCAATAAGCTTGGTTGGCATTATTTATCGTCTCCATAAATTTATTACATACTTTTCCAATAACAATCCAAAGTTTATTAAGTGCTAATACTATCAAAGAGTATTATGAGCAAGCGGTTTCTTCACTCGCAGTCAAAGGTTAGTCCAGCACCACGAATATGCTTCTCGCTCCATTCATCAAAGCGTTCAACATGTCGTCGCATTGGTTCCACTGAAGTTCAAATCAGATTTAGGTAGAGTGACTACAGAGAGTTTTAAGATACCCACCGTAAAAGCATCTAGATCTACAAAGTGATCCAGACACAAATACAGGCAGTTCCAAACAGAGTCGATGGCTTCAATGGATTCCATGTTATAGGCATCCTTGAGGGCATGGTCATAGATCACACTGTGCACATTGAGCTCCTGAATGTCCTTGGGATCCTGGAGAATGAAGTGTTTCATTGAAGGTCTTGGCGGCTAAGTGGTATAAAACATACGCTAAATTTCAAAAGGATTGAGAATATCTTGACCCCAAGTTGCTTGTAGATAGGATCAAAGCACTCCCGCACATTAAGACCCACTGATAGGGCGAAAGCCAACATTTGGGTGGGCATTCTCGATTTCTTTCGGTAACGCAGCTGCGGGATAAGGTAAGTAAACAAACTAAACTATCTGGATAGATAAATGTCTATTACTGCATACCTCTAGATATCTGCCGAAACCATGAACAGCTCCTAGTTGTTTCTTCCAGCAATCCCTGTGCAGTTTCCTCTCGTAATATTTCAGGACTTAACCATCCGTCGACTCCCACCAATTGAAAGATAGCTTTCTGGCCAACTAATTGTTTTGTATTTTTTTGATGTTATAGTGTTGTAGAAATTCAAAAAAATTAAGAAATGTCCCAAAGCTGAAACTCTAAACTACATAACTCAACTTATCTTAATCGAATTTTGAAGTGGCATACCTCTAAATGTTTCTGGCGCAATTCTCTAAAAACTGCATTTAAATTTAGAAATTCATTTGTTTTAATTTTTGTTGATGTTAAAAGGAAACGTTTCCGACCATATAAAGTATATACATATATTCTTGATCAGGATCAATAGCCGAGTCGAACTGGCCATGTCCGTCTGTCCGTCTGTCCGTATGAACGCCTCGATCTTAGTAACACAAAAGCTAGAATGTTGAGATTAAGCATGCAGCTTCCAGAGATATAGACGCAGCGCAAGTTTGTTTCCAAATCTTGCCACGCACACTCTAACGCCCACAAACTGAACAAAACTCTCACGCCCATATTTTCCCCAATTCCTACCGATATTCCACAAAATGAAACTTCTCGTTTGCACTTTCACTAGCCGAGTAACGGATATCTGATAGTCGGGTAACTCGACTATAGCATTCTAGCTTGCTTTTATTTGTATTTTGCGGATAAGTATAAGTATAGGTATAAGTATAAGTAGCATAAGTTTTTCAGTACATCTTATGATTTTTATGACATTATTTTTAAAGAAAAATAATTTTGGTCTCAGCTTTAATCACAAACCTCCCTAACTTTAATGCGAATACGACAGTTGATAAGATTTTATTCATTATTATGACATTATTTTTAAAGAAAAATAATTTTGGATTGTGCCACTAAGCAAGCTTAATCAGGCCGTATAGTATGACTTATCGAAGCCAATGGCCTTTATTTCCTGGTCAATCCAATTCCGCACCGAAGCCACGTTGGCAAAGACCACTGTCCAATCGCTGTTGCATCTGTTTAAAAAAATCAGAATACCACTAAGCTGAAAGCGATTTTCCTGTGGATTTCCAAAGGGGCAGGCCAGTGGTCCGCCACCATCACCATGAAATACATTGACGGCTATCTCGCCTCCGGCGCATAAGATGGATGGGCTCATGCTAAACGCAGGTGTACAGTTGGGGTTCCGGAGGTGATCGCGACACCTGTCATACTCCATAGTATGCAATGGCGTCCGTTTCATTATGCCTGTATACTCCTCCAAGTTAGCGAAGGCATCCTTGCCCCATCCATTGACAAAGCACTGTGATTTGTTTGTTGGTGGATCAGCTCCGTGATCAGGTAGACATATCACATTGATATGATTGTCCAGTGAGAACGATTGCTCGAGGATTAAAAGTGCCACGTCATTTTGAAGATTGTCCTTTCTGAATGTGGGATGCTTTATAACTCTTTGCACGTCTATCTCTTGATGCTTTTGAGTCTCATCAGTGGATGTAATATTCCATTCTCCAGCACGAACCGTATAGGCTTCACCATATTCAACCCGGTGCGCAGCAGTCAAAACCACCCGGGGATGAATAAGTGTGCCTACAAAGGAATAGTTACCAGACTTCAGGACAGCCACTGTCCAGGGAAATTCCCAAATATCGGATCTATATCTTACTGCATCTTTATCGATATCGCAGTCCAATGTACGACAGTTGCGAATTCCACAGCTAATACTTGTCCTTGTTTGCAAACTTAGAGGCCCAGAAATTGAAGTCATGTGTTTATTCCAATTTTCCTGTTGTCCAGGAGAATTTAATTTTTGCGCACTCTGCTTTGAGACAGCACATAATAAGATTAATAGTTTTAGGAATCCCGGCATTGCTATCTGAAATATGAGTCACACATTTTTATTGTAATCAAAAAAGATTAATATTTTGAGAACAATTCTTAGTATTTCCACCCGGTCTGCTTCCTAACCGGAAAGTTTTGGCCGATAACAAATTTCCATTTAAGTAACATTATAATTATAAATTATACAATTTCGTACATACCATAATTATGGTACCTCTTATCCAGCCTATATTTTAAATTATTTTCTTTAGATAAGAGTGGCGAACAACTGAAACAGTACTATACTTGAAGTTGAACTGTTCACGCGCGCAGCTTAAGAAAGACTGACGGTCTCAGCTTTAATCACAAACCTCCCTAACTTTAATGCGAATACGAGAGTTGATAAGATTTTATTCATTGTTTAAGGAAAGATATTTACAAAATTGTCAACTAAAAATAAAGCATGTATGTAGCATATGGGTAAGCATATGGGTAAGTAACCAATAAGCTTGGTTGGCATTATTTATCGTCTGCATAAATGTATTACATACTTTTCCAATAACAATCCAAAGTTTATTAAGTGCTAATACTATCAAAGAGTATTATGAGCAAGCGGTTTCTTCACTCGCAGTCAAAGGTTAGTCCAGCACCACGAATATGCTTCTCGCTCCATTCATCAAAGCGTTCCGACATCTCATTGCTCATGTGATTTCGCCAGTCCCCGATTTTGCCATTCCGAATAAACTTAGAAGATGAATCCGGAAGCACCTTCTCCAGATTCACCGCCGTGTTCGCCCGCATCTTGTCGAATGTGAGGTGATTGCATAGTTTCTGCAAGCTGCTCACATCGAGGAGTTTCTCTACTCCCAGGAATCTTGCACTGCGACGAACCACACTGGGCAGATCCTTGACCATGTCCTCGTACTTGATGAACAGCACATTCTCGTCCTGACACCGTTTCCAAAAGGGCAGCACGTGCTTCCAATAGGATCCCATCGGAGTGTGGCCCTCCAGAAAGAGATCCACAAACTGCTCAAAATCCCCATTGATGCCATGCAGCAACTTGCAGTAGTGAAAGTACGAGACGCAAAGATCCTTGGGATTTCGAGCTGTGTACACGATCCTCGGCTGCACCGACTCAAATTGCTCGGGTAACAATTGCCAGGATAAGTGGGAGCGTGCAAAACGAGGGCGTGGCAGATGGCGAACCAGGTCCACGGTGTTCCCAAACTTTTGGCTGTCAGGCGAGGAGAAAGTAAAAGGAGATGAAAAAGTTTTTGAATGCGATACTTACGCCACCGCCTCGTGATGATCGGTGCTAAACAAAGCGGATAGTTCAATGAGCGGGGATCGCAATCTCAAATCCTGCTCAGCGGCCACATAATCCAACTTGTGACCCAGCAGCCAGACCATCTCCTGGGCCCACGTCGATCCAGTTCGTGGATAGGACACCATCCACACATCGTCCTGGTAAACGGGAAGCGATCGGATTGATTCGCCCAGCTCCACGTACTTCCTGGGAATGATCAACTGGTCTGGGAGCACCTCAACAAAGCAATTTTGAACCGGAAAGACGGCATTAGTGCGTCGGAGTATGTCCGCCTCAAGTTCACGATAGATCAGCTGCATGGCTCTGTATCTCCCAACTGTTTTGACCAAAAAGCCAAACCACAATGAAGCCAAAGTCGAGCCGAGTTGCAAGTGCAAGTTCGAACAAGCCAGTGAAATTATTTACAGGTTGATGCCTCTGGGAGTCTTTACTAACACAAACTGGTTTGCCGAAGAAAATATCCTGTAAACTGAATCCAGCTTCAGTAACGTTTAATAACTTGCATTAAATCAAAATGATCAAAATTTTAAAAACAACTTCCAGATGACTAGAAATTAAAAACATGGATGTTAATTGTTGATATTAATTGAACCCACTTGGGTTGAGTTGTACCCACTTAGCTAAGTTCGACTGTAGTTGGATAGCTTTTCCTTTGCGGTTCGTTGACTTGAAAGAGATCGAACAATCTGTAGATAACAACTACCATTACAATGTCTTATGAGTTGTGCCTCATGAAAAATGACACATTGTACAACAAAAGCTTCTGTTTAGATTTAAGTATATTTCAATTCGTAATACTATATACACACGAAATCTTTATCTCAATTACAGCTAAATTGTCTTAATGAGCCTTCGTCCCATCCATTTGCTACGGATCTTGTTGTCCACTTGCGACGGGAATACTACAACTCGTTGTGGATATATTCCGTGGTCACCTTGGCCTCGCCCTCGTGGAAACCATTGCAGTCGACTGGGTAGTTGGCCTGTTGGCGGTTAGAAAGCGGCGGCAAACAGAAATACACGGAGCAAAACAATGTATATGATTAGAATGTTATCCAATGAACATAAATTAAAGTGCTTAAAATACTGTGACAATACTGTGACAATACTGTGACAATACTGTAATACTTAGAAAATTAATATTAATAGTGAAAAGTGACCAGATATTCAACCACTTAATAAGGTGCCCAAAAGTATGCAAAAAGAGTAACGAAAGACTACGTTCCGTATAACACAGTATACTTTTAGGTATCTTTATAGGTGGTTCTAAGAAGAAGAAGATATTCTTCTTTCTATGTATATCCCATTTCTCACTGTGCATCTTTGTGGCCGCTACTCACCTCGCAATTGTATGGCGCATTGATCACACCGAAGAGGGTCCAGAACGGCGTACCGGTTTCCGTGCTAATGAAGATTGCCGCACCCATGCTCCCGATCTTGACGATCTTCGGACTGACTCCGGCAATTAGACTGGACGCCGATGTTGGGCGATTCTGTTGGCCTTGTTGGCTCTGTTGGCTCTGTTGGCTCTGCTTGGGCTGGTGGTGCTGCTGGTATTGGTCATGCTGCCTCTGCTTCTCCTGCTGATCGAGAGCCGCTGCATTCAGCTGGCAGAGCACATAGCGATCGCATTGCGGCGACTTGGAGATGTATCTGTAGGCGCGATGGACTTTGAGCACCGGCTCAATAACCTGTTTGCCATTTGGTCCATTGTCGGATTTGATCGGGTGCGTGAGCCATGGCATAGAGGAGAAAATAGTGGCGTAATTAATTTAATTTGCTCCAAGTTAAGTGCTTAGTACAGATGCAGCACATCCAACTAGGCCAAGTTATTCAATTATAAACACTTCATTTGAAGTCGAAATGGATAAAATGGGTCTAATGGGTCTAACTACATATGCGATTTGCGATAAATAGTTATAATTTTCAATGTGAGATCGCATATGTAAGTACTTTAAGAACTTTAAGAATTACTATTTGATTAGTGCTATTCGTTTCACCGCAGCTATTTCCTCTACCCAGATAAATATCTCCAATTACCGCCTGCTTAGCCCAGTTCCCATACCAGATCAGATCAGATCAGAGATTCTGCTTACCTCCAGGTTGAGCGTATCCGTTAGCTTGTCGCTGATCTCGGTGGCATTGAACTGCAGTAATCCGCGTGCCTGGCCGAGTTTCAGCAGTTCCTTGGCATAGCCCACGGCTGGCTTGACGTACTGCCTCGAATCGATCTTAACGTTCAGATGATGCTTGGCCACATGGTCAAAGAGATTGGAGATGGTCTCGCCCGGTCGGGAGGGATCGAAGTGGGTCTGCTTGGGGTAACCTTGAGACTTCAACAGGCCGTTAAACATGATCTGTGCCGTCTGGAAGTATCTGTATAGGAAACAACAGTGGAGAAGCGGACAAATTGATGAGTTTCAATGACGCAGCACCGCCGAGTGAAAGGGTCTCTAGAAAGTGGAAGTTGTTGTGCACTTTTCTTGCTGTCTAACGATGGGGCAACGCAAAACAGTAGAAGACCAGTAGAAGTCTGAGAAGCTTGACCTACTTGGGAATCATGCAAAAATGTCTGAATCCAAATTGTACACACAAAGAAAAATTGTCTATGCTTATGCTTTTCTTCCCGCTGCATGTCGTTTGCTTCGAATTCCCAAGTCGTTTTTCCGATGTGAAATGTAATCATAGATTTGGATGTTTGCTTAAGAAAGCAAACCCGTTTTTTGTTACTTATTATATTATATAGTATATATATTTTCTATTGATAACAAGTTTGGATTCTCAATGATATTTTGAGCTATTATGAATTGGTAAGATTTGTAGTTAAGAATTACTTGATTTTTTGGACATGTGTACCCGGTGGTCTTGCAAAGCAATTTCCCCTGGCTAAGACAGCCAACCGGTTTTGGCCCGCTTTATTCACTTATTTGTTTGTTTTAACGATGCCGTTGACTTCTGTATCTTCTGCATATCAACTGTAACTGTATCAGAGCCTGGACTTGGCACTTGGGCCTGTTGACCAGTTGGATTAGCAGGCACGTTCTAAAAGAACCAGCACCGAAAAAAGTGGGTCAAAAGGTAGCCGCATCGAACATGCTCGATGGCCAAACGGGTTGTCGCTAACGGGAAATGGTTAGCACAGGCTAAGCAAGCAGCTGTTCGGCCTCTCAATCTGAATCGGAATCTGAGTCGGAATCACGATCGGAATAGACATTTGGACTGGAAGATGGTCTTGGACTGGGTCCAAGAATGGCAGCCAGGTGCTAAATGCATTTGCGACCGTTGCAGAGCAAAACGTGATCCACAATTAACACGCTTTGGCCATCCGGTCGTCTGAGCCAGTGAGCCACGTTGACCGGCTGAGACTTACCTGAGATACACCTCGGGATTGGCCAGGTAGCTGGCCCAGTCGGCCAGGTAGAGTGTGGCCGACTTGATCCAGCGGCGACGGAAGGATTGGTTGTTCAGGGACTCAAACAGCTTGTCGTAGTCCAGCTTGCCATCGGCGCCCTTGAAGCCCTGCAGATGGAGGAGAGTAGAGTAATTAGCATTAAAAATTGGAATTTTACAGATTATTTTACTAGCGTAACATTTCAGAACTTCTATCGAAATTTAAATTAGAATAATAAATGACTGATGCGACAGTTTTAAATTGGTTTTTGTTCTTTTGTTCGCTAATTGTTTCTATATCAATGTAAATGTATATATTTCGATTGTTTTAGCTCAATTTACTATATATATCATATGTGTAGTCCAAACAGTTTGTTCTTAAGGCCTTAAATATGTTGAATATTTTTCCAAGCCTCACGGCAGGTAATACAATGATCTTCAAATATATGAAATTAAGGAAAAAAGTACTAAGATCGAATAGAAAATTCCAAGAAGCAAACGTCAACTATATCTAGTTAATATCTAGTCTGTTTGAGAGATCCACCTTCATGATTTTATTGACTCCGGATTTCTCGTACAACGCATCAGCTAGCTCCGAGTTGGAGAAGTGATCCCACAGCACGTGAATGTGCTCCAGGAATGGGGGCAACACCCAGGCGTGGCTCTTGTGCTTCTCCTGGGTGCTCTGACCCTCGGGACCGGCGAAGGAGCTAACCGCCTGCATGACCAGTGGCAGAAGGTTCATCAGTCCGTTCTCCGATTCTGGTTCCTCACCGGCGGAACGTTTCTGCTGGTTATGATGTGAGCCCTTATCATTGCCCTGGGTGTTCATGAAGGCAGATGCCACTTGCAGAATGGTGTCCAGACCAATGCCAGATTCAGAGCCACCACCACCACCATGGCTGCGCTTTTGCTCTGGCGTGGTTTCCTCGTCATCGGTCTGGGTGAACATCTCCAGGACATTGCCAATGATGGAGGGATCGAAGCCGCCGCCCTGACCACCCTGACTCTTGGACAGAAGAGTGCCCAGGCCCGAGAGAATGTCCATAGCTCCTGCACCGCCGCCTCCTGCTCCGCCACCAGATTTGCCACTGGCCTGCATGAAGGTGCCAATTAGGGAGGCCACACCCGCCAAACCAGCACCGCCGCCACCATTGTTGCCACCGTTCTGGTTGGACAGCGCCTCCTGGAAGAACATGGAGGCCATGTCCAGCAGCGGGTTGGGCTCATCCTCGCTGGCCAGAGAAGGACCCAGCGGTTGGAGGCACAGCAAGCAGGCCAAGAGCAGAGCTCGTCTCACGTACAACATTATACTTCAGGAACTTTCACAATCACACACTTGAGATACTTTTGGGCCAATTAAGCGACGCAGCCACAGAACGCGGAAGACGCTCCACTGAGCACACGAATTATATATACTATATATATCTGGATAGATATTGCCAAGATCGGAGAACGGCGAACGGAGATCGGAGATCGCAGCGTAGAGCAGCCAGCACAGCCGAAAACTTTCTTTCTTCTGCGGCTATGCGCCAGTTTGTAACACTTCTTAAGCCAACGATTCTTGGGGCCTTCGAACATGTTCGCTGTGAGCTCTTCAGAGCTCCCACCTTTCTTCGTATACAAATCTCCAACTCTCTCCGCCGCTCTTACCTGTTTCTACAAAGACTCTCTCGCGGCATGGAATTCTTTACGCCTGCGCTTTGAACACGTCAGTTTTGCCGTCTTGTCTCCACACATAAACGAGACAAAAGAGAAGGCGAAGAAAGAGCGGAGCAGCTTTGGTTTTTACACGAAAAGAAAACTGTGGTGCAAAGATCAGAAAGGCATATCTTGTTAGGATAGGGTTATACCAAATGTTTATACTTGAAAAAATTGAATGCAGTGGTTGCAAAGAGATCAAAACAGAATTGTAAGTTCATCAAAATACGTTTTTATAAATAAGGAGTATCTTGGTAATATTTTACTGAATATAAATATTAAATCTTATTAATTAGCATTAACCTGTTGACTTAGAATAACTTTTCAACTTATTTTATAAGGTAAACTTTTAAACATTTTTTTGCTGTGTACCCGGTTCTATGGCTCGCACTTTGTTTATGTTTCCTACCTACCCACCTACTTTCTTTTTACACACGATCGTCCGCTTTGAAAGTTCTCTTCTCGGAATGGTGGTTGGTGGACATTGGCAGTCGGATTTGGAGGCAACGTTTTCGTTAATGCCGCCTGCTGGGGCTTTTTATGTAAATACGAGTATCAACCCGACTTTTGTGGCTCTTTCTTTGGGTATACCATCAATGCTCAGATGTTGGCCACGCTATTATATGAAAATAGCAAGAACTGGACTCGGAAAATTAAAAAAAATTCAAATTAACATTAATCTTTAAGTTAAAACTTTTTTTTAAAATAGTTTCCTTTCACATATTATTTGGTTTAAGAGCTATTGCTTATAGGCCCTTTCGATTTGTTTTTCAATGCACACTAGACATATATATCCGCTTTATAGAAGGGTATATTGGTTTCTACTATAAATATACGTATTTGTTTCAAGTTCCTTAAGCAATCGAACAAAATGCTCGGCACATTTGTCACCTGGATTTTGGCCCTCATCATGGCCCATTTCGAATTTATTCAACAAATGGATTGCAGTGTGCTCGTTACATAAATTTATAATCAGTTTAATGGATCCGTCATGCCGATCCAAAGAGGTGTGTGTATCTGTATCGAACTTCTTTACTTTCTTCACGTTCTTCCAATTCCTTAGCAAGATGACCTTTCCCCATAAATAAGGTATTAGCATAATTAGTAATTCAAATAGAATTTAAGTATATAAATGGAGAATCATTAGAACAAACTTCATTCACTTTGAAATACTTGATACTCAAAAAATTCGCGGCCTTTTTCAAACTGAATTATCTAAACACATATCGTATTATCGATTGTAAATATCCATATCGATATATCCATAATTAGTTATGAAAGAACTATGTAAAACATATTTCTAACTAAGAAATATTTACATCCGTAATGTTTAAAAAACTGTGGGGTATATAAAATATCTTCTGATTAAGAAAACTCGATTAAGTTTTTGTGAGACTTTTTAAAAAACGGAATTTGTTGGCCAGTGTATTTATCGATAACTCCAATTGGTTTTTGCCACCAGCTGTTTGGCTGCGCAGAAAAGACGAAGATTCGTTTTCTTGTTATTGTTGAAGAAACTAACAAAATTTACTATAATTGCTGGCACTACACAGTGCAATAGCAATCAGGATGGGCAATCAACTGGTGGGCATTGCCCCTTCGCAGATTTATGCGGTGGAACACTATTTTTCCGGCCAGTTTGGAACCGAGATCACCTTCAGCTCCAAGTAAGTGAAAAAATGATGATTTGTTAGAGAAAATTGTTGACACTCACGATTTTTGAGCAGCATGGGCAGCACGAGATTCTTCAAAGTGGCCAAGGCTAAAACGGATGAGGGCCAGATAGTGGTCAAGGTGTTTGTGAAGCACGACCCCACTTTGCCACTGGAGGATCACAAGGAGCGACTGGAGGGCATCAAAAAGACACTGTCACTAGCCAATGCCGTCAATTGTTTACCCTTTCAGCGTGTCGAGGTTGGTATTCTACAAAAAGATTTATCTGATGAATATATAATACATATAATATATATAATACATATGTAATATATAATAATATGTAATGGTGCACAATCCACCTATGTATTCTCATTTAAATTGAGTCATCAAATTTCAATATTTGGGGTATTCCACAAGATGCTTTTAACAATAATTATTCATGCTTTTCAGCTAATAGACAAAGCAGCCTACATAATGCGGGAGTATGTGAAGCACAGTCTTTATGACCGCGTATCCACACGCCCATTTCTCACCGTGTTGGAGAAAAAGTGGATCACGTTCCAGATTTTGTGCGCCCTGAATCAGTGCCACAAGCAGAAGATCTGCCACGGAGATATCAAGCTGGAGAACATCCTGATTACCTCCTGGAACTGGATACTGCTCTCGGACTTTGCCTCCTTTAAGCCCACATATTTGCCGGAAGACAATCCGGCGGACTACACGTACTTCTTCGATACGAGTAGAAGGCGAACCTGCTATATTGCACCCGAGCGATTCGTTAAAACACTGGCCTCCGACGACGATGGTGGTAATGGCAATATGTCGGTCATACACACCGATTCCATCATTCGCCTTGCACCTAGCTATGCGGGAAACACTTTGTTGCCAGCCATGGACATCTTTTCGGCAGGCTGTGCCTTGCTGGAACTCTGGACAGAGGGAACTGCGCCGTTTGAACTCTCACAGCTGCTGGCGTATAGGCGCGGCGAGCGAGATCTGGTGGAGAAACATCTGGCTGGCATCGAAAACGAAAGGTTGCGCAATCTGCTGGCCTCCATGATTGACATCCACTCGATGAACCGAAAGAGCGCCGAGGATTACTTGGATCAGGAGCGCGGTCAATTGTTTCCCGAATACTTCTACTCCTTCCTGCAGTCGTACTTGCAAATGTTCAGCTCAACACCGATCATGTCGCCGGATGACAAGATTCAGTGTCTGCACAAGGACATTGGGCACTGCATAAAAGTGCTGACCCAGGCCCAGGATCTGACTCCGGAAGAGGAGGAAAATAATGAAGAGCTGGAAAAGAAAGATCCCACATTGTGTGCACGGCTGCCACCGGAGCATGATGGTCTTATTCTGATCATCACGGTGGTCACATCCTGCATTCGAGGACTCAAGCAGTCGAATACCAAAATTGCTGCCTTGGAACTTCTCCAAAAGCTGTCCAAGTACACAACATCCGAGACCATCCTGGATCGCATATTGCCCTATATTGTGAGTACTTTTTATATTGTGAGTACGATGATTGCTAGTAATAATTCTCATATGCCTACAAATCTTTTTAGCTCCATTTGGCCCAGAAATCGCCAGCCAAGGTGCAAGTACAGGCCATCGAAACTCTGACGGCCTGTTTGGGCATGGTAAAGGACATTCCGCGCAGCGATGCCAACGTGTTTCCCGAGTACATCCTGCCCTCCATCACAGATTTGGCCAGCGAGTCAAGTGCAGTCATTGTTCGCGTGGCCTTTGCCCGGAATATAGCTGCACTGGCAAAGAGCGCTGTCTACTTTCTGGAGGAAACGCAACGAAACGCTCCTAACGATATGCCCACTCCACGGTACGAGGCAGAGTTGAACGCCCTCCATGACATAGTTAGACAGGCAGTGCTCAGTCTTTTGACGGATTCCCAACCGGTGGTTAAGCAAACCCTGATGGAGTCGGGCATCTGCGATCTCTGTGCTTTCTTTGGCAAGGAAAAGGCCAATGATGTAATACTCTCGCATATCATGACGTTTCTTAACGACGAGGACAAGAATTTGAGGGGAGCTTTCTATGACAACATCGCCGGAGTGGCTGGCTATGTGGGCTGGCAGGCGTCGGACATTCTCGTGCCACTTCTGCAGCAAGGATTCACGGATCGCGAGGAGTTCGTCATTGCAAAAGCTATTCGTGCTGTGACCATTCTTATCGAACTGGGTCACATCAAGAAGCCAGCCGTTACGGAAATTGTCCAAGAGACCGCCTGTTATTTGTGCCATCCAAATCTTTGGGTTCGGCACGAAATCTGCGGCATGATTGCCACCACGGCGCGCAATCTCAGCGCCATCGACGTGCAGTGCAAGATTATGCCGGCGATTGGCGCATTTCTCAAGGCACCGCTCATCCAGGTGGAGAAGCCGCACATCCTGCTGGACTGCGTGCATCCGCCTGTGCCGCGTCAAATCTTTGACAGCGTGCTGCGCTTCCAGGACATTCATCACTTTATCAGAGCGCTGGAGGCTCGGTCACGTGTTCGTAGTCAGACCAGACAGGGAACTCTGCCGCAGTACGAGGAGATGGGACAGACCCTGCGCAATGTAAGTGGATTAAGCTAAAGTTATATGAATTGTAATTTGTACCCTTAACTTGCAGCTTTTTAGACGCCTTAGCTCCGAGGGCTTAACGGACCTCATTGAGATGCAGCTACTGGCCCTGAACCCGTTCCTAATCTCCATGAAGCACAAGGCCCTCCAGGATCTTGACGACACCGCCTCGGGAAATGGACGCATCGTGGTCAGTCGCAAGCAAGTCGCTTGTCATGAATATCCGCTGGCAGACAAAGTTAGCAAAATGCCCCTGGAGAACCGTAAGTAAATGATTTATATTCTGGGCTTCATTGGGTACAAACAAGTCCACTAAATTACTTCATTTCACTCTCCTTGCTCCTAAGTTCAAAAGTAACCGCTTGTTTGAATTTCTCAGCTATTTTTAGTTCTGGATTGTGGGAATTTATTCGCTGAAGGATAAAATATCGGGAGCATGAACCGAGTATTATTAAACCAATATTTAATGTTTTGTTTGCTTATTAATAACCTTGTTTGTTTTTCGATTTGTTTTTCTTACGTGTTCGAAATAAAATTATGCTTATATAAACTTAAAGAAAATATTCACCGATTTAACTCTATTCTATTTGAGACTAATGTTTATTAAAGAAGAAACAAATAAATCCTTGCTTGAAATAACGTTATTTACTTTACAGGATCCAGCGAGGGTCCAACTCTAGTTCCGCCCGCCTCGGATGCAGCAATCAGTCCGCTGGGAGCTGGCGGACTAGCCGGAAGTCCGGCCTCTGGAGCCGTAGTCCTTGGAGTGCCAACCGCCACCGTGAGTGCGGCCACTTCGCTGGGTGAATACACAATGCCGGAGCGAAACTGCTGGCTGGAACGCTCCTCCGAGTGCCGCAAGGATCTCGAATCGCTGACGGCCAAGATCAAGAGTCGCTACAATGTGTTGGCCATCTCGCAGCGCTGCAGCTACGACAATTTGGTGACACCCTATCCGCCAGGCTGGCGGATGACCGGCACCTTGGTGGCCCATCTGCACGAGCACTCGGAATCGGTGATCAAGCTGGCCTCCCTGCGCCCACACGGATCGCTCTTCGCCAGCGGCAGCATTGACGGCACTGTGCGATTGTGGGATTGCAGCAAGCTGAATGGCAATCAGGGTGTAAACAAATCGAGGCAGGTTTATTCGGCCAATACACCCATCTATGCACTGGCCGCCTGCGATAGCGGACAATCGCTGGCGGTGGGCGGCAAGGATGGCAGTATGCTAATGATGCGAATCGATCGGAATTCCGCCAAAATGACGCTCCAACAGGCACTCAATCAAAAGTAAGATGCGTTTAGTAACTTCGTTACTGTATTACAAATCGTTTCATCCGTAGTGATCATAAGGACGGACCTGTTGTGGACATGCACGCCTACGACCAGGCCACGCAGAGCGTCATTGTGTACGCCACGCTGTATGGCGGCATTGTCGCCTGGGACACACGGATGCAGCACAGCGCCTGGAGGCTACAGAATGAGCTCCGGCATGGGGTGATCACAACGATCTGTGCGGATCCGACCGGATCTTGGCTGGCCACCGGTACCAGCGGCGGTAAACACATCTGTTGGGATCTACGCTTCCGTCTACCCATCGCGGAAATAAAGCATCCAGCTGATTCGTGGATACGCAAGGTGGCCTGCCATCCCACAGAGCCCTCGTACTTGATCTCAGCCTCGCAGTCGAACAACGAGGTATCCGTGTGGAATATAGAGACGGGACAGCGCCAAACGGTCTTGTGGGCCAGTCCGGTGGCGGCTTTATCCAGCGCCAGTCCCAGCGATCCGGCCACCACATGCGGCATTCTTAGTGGCGTGGTCGATGGTTCACCCTTCATTCTCACCGGCAGCTCGGACCAGCGGATTCGGTACTGGGACATTACCAATCCCAAGAACTCTTCACTTAAAGTACCTGCTGCCAATGACAACCTGGCAGATGTGGCTTTTAACTATGGGTAATTGTTATTCTGTTATTATAGGTATAATCTAATTTTATCAATCCATGCACCATTCAGTGTCCGATTAATGGAGGGCAGCCAGGTGATCGAGGAGCAAATCATTTCCATGGCCAGCACAGGCGACTCACAGCAGCTGCGCTCCTCCACGGAGGAGAATCCCCGCTCAGGACCGGATATGCCAACGGCCAGTCACCACGATGCCATCACGGATCTGCTGATGTGCAAGGACAAGGGCCAGATCTACATAGCCTCTGCATCGCGAGACGGTGTCATCAAGCTGTGGAAGTGAGCGCCCACTAAATAGTATTTAACTATTCAACTGTGATTAGCCTAATAAATATGCAATATGTGTAACTATTTAATAAACTGTTGCTTCTGTACTGTACCCTTTTTTCAAATAAGTAAATGCGACACACTATTCAAATCTAGTAGGCCAGTCGTCTTATGTGGCTACTTCAAACTGGTTCAACTCAACCAACCAACGTTGTATACTGAACTTAGCTATTCAAGCAACTACGATTTTCAAATAATACAATTTGCACAAAAAGCAATTTCGTGTTTTTAATTTGGTACGTTTTGTTAGTTTCTCATTTTTGAGAAAAAACATTTTACCACCAAATGTAAGTAAAATTTTATAACGTTCAAAGTTTTGTGTTAGTATTATAGTTAAAAAAGCGAGAATACAAAAAGTTATACAAAAGAAGGAAATGCATTTACACACTTTTAAATTAAGCGGTCTACATTTTGAACACATTGATGTACCGATTTGCATTGATATCACGCAGAAATCGATAGGCATCTTATAAAATTATCGACGCTCGATGCATCGACATATATTTTTACATCACTACCTTAAACTGTACTAGCGTGCGCGTATTTTACAATTACGATTTGGACAGGCAAGTAAGCATCGCATTTAATTTTTGCTCGGCTCCAGAAAAACTAGAATTTCATAAGAATTTTATTAGAATTTTCTTAGAATTTTTTTCGCAGCATTTATGCGCATTCAAGCCCCTTTGTAAAATTGTTTTTCTGTATATTTTTCCAGCTCGATTTTCGGCAAATAAAAGGGCGAAGAAGAAGACTAAAACCAAGCGAAAAAAGTGAGCGTGTATGCGTAAGAGAGCGTTACTGCAAGCAGCCGTGTTAGTGTCTTTTGCGCGAGAGAAAGAAAGTGCGTGTTTGTGTGTGTATAGGGACGCCGCTAAAAAAGGCGCAGAAAAAAAAGCGAAGAAACGAGGATTTTTTTTTATTCGCTCAATAATTGAATATCGTTCAGCAATGGAGGAAGTATCAATTAAGAAGCGCGGTCGTCCCCAAAAGGTATCCACCGGTGGGGGGTCCTCTTCAGCGGTGTCGGCATCCTCGCCGGGCCCCAAAAAGCGCGGCCGTCCCTCTAAGAATAAGGGCTCCAATGCGTCCAGTGGTGGCGGCGGCCAGCGTGGTCGTCCCTCTAAGACGTCTAAAATCCAAAATGACAATGATGCCGAGGAGGCCGAGGAGGAGGGCTCCGGCGATGAGCTCGGAAACAACTCATCCCCCTCGCCGACCAAGGGCAGGGGACGCCCCAAGAGCATTGGTGGCGCTGGATCAGGAGATGGGGCCAAGACCCCGGGCTCCGCCAAGAAGCGCAAGGCCGGCAGGCCCAAGAAGCACCAGCCAAGCGATAGCGAGGATGAAGGTAAGCTAACCGTGATACAGTTGAGCCCAAGCCTATAACATGCTACGGTCACACTTAAAATAAATCGTTTATGATTAACGCATACGAATAGCTCATTATTCTAACTTATTTCAGTAATCTTTCTTCCAAAAGCCCCCTATTTTACTTAACATTAACATCAAACGTGCAATAATGCCTTTACAATTTATATACTTCTTGTTTATAACTTCCCGAAAAATGTTCAAGGACATCGATGCACTAAGATTTTTTTTTCATAAATCACAGGTACAGTCGATTTTTCCAACCAAACAAAACAATGTGTAAATAATCGCTCAAACGCTGTTCCTTCGCAAGCAATACTTCTAATACATTCTAGCAATCATATTCATGATTTTATTAATTTGTCTTAACTTGGTTCTCTCAAAACAGACAAGCAGGATGATAATGACGACGGCAGCAGCGTCGAGGAACGTCGTCCAGTGGGTCGCCCGTCGGCTGGTTCCGTCAGCCTGAACATATCGCGCACGGGACGCGGTCTGGGAAGACCCAAGAAGCGTACAACCGAGTCCAATGGCGATGGGGAGCCACAAGCGCAGAAGAAACGTGGTCGCCCTTCACTGAACAAGTCGGGTAGTGGCGGCATTGCCTACGTGCCCACCGGTCGTCCACGTGGTCGTCCAAAGGCCAATGCTGCGCCTGCCGAGAGGGAGGATGATGATAATGATGATGATAATGATGATGGTAATTCCGTGGAAGAGGTGCCCAACACGCCGGAGAAGTCGGCAGTGGCGCCAAAGAAGCGTGGACGTCCCTCTCTTGGCGCAAGCAAGGGAACACCGAAGCCCCGTGGTCGCCAAGCGAAAATCGTTGACGATGCTGATGCAGATGCAGATGATGCTGATTCCACCGACCAGGCCGAAAACAACTCAAAGAAGGAGTCGAACGACGAGGACCACACCTTGGATGGAACCCCAACCAAAGGAGGTGATCTTAAATGGAACTCTGATGGCGAAAATGATGCCAACGACGATTGTGTTTCGGATGGCTACAATGATTCCGAGTCGGTAGCTGCCTAAAGCAATTATTTTATAATCATTTCCATACACACCCACCCTAAGAATTAAGAACAGAAGAGGTGGAAAAGAAAAAAAATACATCTGTCAGTAAGAAAACCTAAAACTACACTATCTCACATATTCAAATTGGATTGAACTTTTCAAATAAATAACATACATATATGTATTAGAGAAGTGCTTTTTTTTTTAATTCAGGGAAGATTTTAAGAAACATCCGTAGTTGCAGAGTAAAACATTGAACTTATTGTAACAACAAATTTCATTTGCAGCTATCACAATATAATAAAAGTTTAAATAAAAGTAATAGACCTCCATTTTTTTTTTTTAGTTTGATTTTGCTTTATATTCAAAATGGGAGCTAACGGATTCCGTAATTGCGGCGAATACTATATTTCACAATATATGGCCACACTGAAAAATGTGGAATTTATTAATGGAAATTGTTCTAGTGCGATTTTAACAGCTTTAAAACTAATGTAACTGGTTAATTCATTACAAAACAAAAAAACAAATACATTTGTGGTATTGCGGTAGGCAACAAAATAATAATTTAATATTGAAGAGAATGTTATATTTTTGGTATCTTACAACGATTGGAGAGTATTTTTTAGTGCGTTTCGCAATGGTATATTTAGACGGTCGCGATGCGGTCACACTAAATGTTCGCGCGTAAGAAGAAGCAGACCTAGAACGGCGTGCTTGTAATATGTAAATTTTTCAAATAAGCTAAGGTGTGTGTACCCAACAACAACAAAACATGAAAAGTATTTTAAAACCGCCATCATTTGATGATAGTTCAACAACAGTTCTTACATTTCCAATCTGACGTTAATCAGAATCACAATTGCGGCTGCAAAAAAAGATCAGAAATTGATAAAAAAAAAAAAGCCGCAAACAAAAACAAAACAAACACCCTGGCGCGTGTGGATGTATGCGCGAGTGTACCGCTGCGTGTGTGTGTGCTCAGTGTGTGTTTGTGTGCGTCTGGCGTCTAATCAAATTTGGCATGCCCCTAAAATCGATTGATAAATAATATATAAACAATTTGGCTGGCGCAGCGTAATTCATTTGCCAGGGTGAACATAAGAAAGGGGTTGATGGTAAAAGAACAAGAAAATGTGTAATCAATTTATATAAATATTTTGCGCGCATGTTAATAAAAGTAAAATAAATTGTCGGTCTTTTGCGCTCACACCCCCGCTCTCTATCTCTCTTTTGCACACTGTGGGCATGCTCACTCGTTCTCTCTGTTGATTTCGCACGTTTGCCAACACTGCTCTCATTTTGGGGTTCTTGTTCTCTCCTCTCTCTCTAGCGCGCTCTTTGTTGTAGTTGTATTTGGCCAGTGTGTCTTTGCATTTCGCTTTTATTATCGTTCTGCGACGGACGGCGACGTTGAAGAAATTCCTGGTCGATTTCTTCTTCATCATCCTGTGTAAATAATTGTAATTTAAATAATCTAAATTTCGTATTTAACGAAAGCACACACACACACCATCAAATCAAAGGAAATGCAATCGAAAAGGCTTTTTAAGTGCATGTGTAAGTGTTTCAAAAAGGAAAGAACGGAACATAAAAAAAACAGCTAAAAACCGTAAAGTACTCCTGTTTCGTTTTACATTGTCATCATCGGGTTTCCTTTTCCATTTCGGCGGCATGAGTGTATGTGTGCATATCCAGACCGCTTTTTGTATATACATATGCAAACATGTATAAATAGTTTGCGAAATTAATTCGTATTTTGACCGAAAAAGGTAAAAATCAATTAAGTGTGTGCCTAAATAATTGATGATTCCTTTTTTTTGTGTTAGGTTGGTGAACAAATTTTTCCGATTGTGCGTAAGTGTGCGAATGTGTGTTTCATTATTTCCTTATTCCATCGTGTTCTTCCTTTTGAGCGGCGGCCATTTGGCTGCTCTGCTTCTTCCTTCTCCCCCACCCTCCATCCTATTCAGCTGCCTTTTATGTGAGTGTGTGTTAGTGTGCGTGCTCTCTCGCTCTTCCTCTCTCTCGGGACGCCTTGCATTTGTATATACGTGCTTTTCCCAATAAGAATGCCTAACTACCAACTAAAATATTAAACAATTCAAATAGGTTTAATTCCTAATTACTTATTGGCCGCACCTCCTTTGTTTTGTCCGCCATCTCTTTTATGGTTTATCTTTATGTTTGTTTTTATATCCCCCCCTAAATGTGTGCGTTTGGGTGTGTGCGTGTTTCCAGGGGCCCATCATTCGCGTTCTCTCCCTATCCCTTTTCGCATGCTGCACTTGTCTCTCCGCGAAGAGAGGCATTTTGGGGGGCACGAAAGGACTGAAAGGGAGAAGTGGAGACATGAAGATTCTTGTAAACAACCAAAAAAAAAAACAAAAAAATAATAAAATAAAAGACCGACCCACTCGCATTCTTCTCGCTGAAAACGTAACCTCAAATGTTTGCGGCCGCCTTTCGCCTTCGTCTTCGTTTCGTTTCGTTTTCTTCGCCATTCGGGTTGTCGCATTCGCTCATCGTCTGCCGGCATCTTTCTTGTTGTTGTTCATTCTGTTGTTCTTGCTCCTCTGTGTGTATGTTAATTTTATATGTTTTCCATTTTCAAACGCCCCACCAGCCCCCGCTATTCGCCTTTCCTTGCGCTTTTCGTTTTTCCTTCGCGGGAGTCGCTATAATTCTGTTCACAAGTTTTCCAGATATGTATATTTCTGAGATTGTTAAACAAACCGATCAACAATGTAACCAGATTTTAAAAACGGAATTCGATTTTCTTGGTTTCCATTGCAATAGTTTCAATGTTTGTAATTTATAATACTAAATTATTATCGAATGATTTCAATATATTAATCTAATAAATATTTTTATCTAATATATTAATCTAAAGATATATTTTCCAAATAATGTTGATATATAACTTGTATGCTTTAGTTTTTTGGTTTCAATCTCAAATTCGATTTATTTCGGTCAAACCTTTTTGAAACTGCAACAGCATAAAATCATTGTTATCGCATGTCAACTTTTTGTTACGGTTGCTAAGCACTTACGAATAGATAACGACTAAATATTTATGTATTGATATTCGCTGATAAAATTAACCTGCATCGTAACTTATATCCACTATATTTCTTATTATGTACCCAATGTATGTATGTATGTATGTATGTATGTACATAAATCAGGTATTTAGTGTATTAACGCAATCGATCTTTAAAGAAAGCAAATTTCATTTTCCGTATTTTTCGCGCATGATTCTTCTATGGATAGTCTGCTTCATTTACTTGTTCTTGGGGCTCCTGTTCCTCAAACGAAAACCCTCCCCCGCCTCCCCCCATCCCCGTCCCTTGCCATCGACTTTGTTATTGTTTTCGTAATGAGGAAATCATGGCTAATATTTGTCTTCCTCGTCGTCTTTCACTATTAGAAGAAATTGTTTTGCTTTTATTCGCCCCTTGTGCGTTTTATTTCGTTGTTTATTATTATGTGCCCTGTCTGCTGTCTGTGTTATCGGAATCTTTTCTTTACCATGACCAGCTCAAAGTTTTTAATCGCACAAAAGTACAGTGGTTCGAGTGTCCATCAAATGGGAATCAAAACTTTACCTTCTAGCAAGAGGTTGAATCAAACGTAATATGATTTGAAATTGACCATTAGTCAAGAATTCTTCTTCGCAAGAACTCCGGCCGTTTACTAATCACAGTTCAAAACTTTAATTTCTCATTGCAGTTTGTGTATATTTTCATCATTAAAACGTCGTGTAAATTAAAATTCATCCTAATTATAATTAATAAACTACATTAATAAACGGAAATTCCACAATTCTCAACAAGAAATCTGTAAAAATTCAAGTTTTAACCAATTCTCATACGTAATTAAATAAATAAAGTTCAGTTTTGTTAAGTCCCAAGAAAACAACAGCTGTGCAACTGTGTAAAATATTATTCATAATTTTGTGTAAATTTATGTAAAAAAACAACAACACCAACCACGACAACCAAACGAAGAAAATTCAATTTTTTTGAGCAAAAAGTGTATGAAAAATCTCAGCAAAGCCTGTAAAATAAATGTTATATATATTAAGCAAAAAGTGTGGTTTCTTTTACAACAAAATAAATAAAAGCAACAAAAAATAAAACCAAGTGTAAATCTGAAGCGAATATTTTTAAAAAATACATGTAACATTTGTGAATATTTCCAAGCGAATCGTGTTGAAAAACGCGACTGTGTGGTTTTTTTTGTGCTGCAAGTAAAAATCCAATTTAAGTTGGCAATACGCGCAAAATTGTCGGCTGCGATAGCTAGGAAAAGCCTCCAAAATTGAGCTCCTAACCGCGCCCACAATTGCCATATCGACGCCCTCGCCGCAGCAGCAACACCAGCAGCAGCAGCAGCAGCAGCAGCAACTCTATCAGCAGCATCAGCAGCAGCAGCAGCAACATTACGGTCCGCCACCACCCTACTTTCAACAGCTACACCAGCAGCACCAACAGCAGCAGCAGCAGCAGCAGCACCAGCAACACATGAAGTTTTTGGGTGGTAACGATGATCGCAATGGCCGCGGAGGCGTCGGCGTTGCCACGGATGCCATTGTGGTAGGATCTCGCGGTGGCATTTCGCAGGATGCCACCGATGCAGCTGGTGCCGCCGCAGCAGCCGCCGTCGGCTATGTCTTCCAGCAGCGACCATCGCCCGGTGGCGTCGGAGTGGGCGTGGGCGTGGGCGGAGTGGGTGGAGTGGGTGGCGGTGTGCCTGGGGTGGGAGCCGTCGGCTCGACCTTGCACGAGGCCGCTGCCGCCGAGTATGCCGCCCACTTTGCCCAGAAGCAACAGCAGACCCGATGGGCGTGCGGCGACGACGGACATGGGATCGATGTAAGTACTCCAGACTCCAAAATAAACCAGTTTTAGAACCACTGCAGTCTCATAGCAAGGGATAGTGTAACTAACTAAAAGTTAGATATATGTAAATAAAGATGAAAGAAAGATTTCCTAGGAATACTTCTAAACAAGGATCTTTAACATTTTATAATAACTCATTAAATGTACATTGGTTTGCTGGAACCTAAAGCCAAAAATGTCAAAGTAAATAATCCAGTTAGCAACCGAAAAACGAAATACTTCGTATAAAAGTGCGGTACGTTTATGCAATTAGTATTGATTGCGTTTTTGCAATTAGCATCAGATGACAATTCTGTACTTTGCCCCTTCTAAATTTTGGCTTCCATATCCATATTTTGGTTATGCGGTAACTTTTGCCAGTGCTGCTTCTTGATTAGACTTGGTGGCGCTTATTTCTGGGGCTTGAAGGTGGGCTTTAATTCCCCCCCAGTTGACCTACCCGCAGATTGTATAAGTGTCTGCCAGAAATGGTTGCATAAACAGATTATCACAATTTGGCATTGAGGGCGCAGTCAATGAAATTGTGCGAAAGGAATAGCAAATGGTAGGAAAATGGGAGATATTGATAAGGAAATTGGTTTCATATTCGACTGAGAACTTAATTGAACAGCCAAGCATTTAAGATTTAAAACCTTAATGAGAGTAGAAGAAAGGTTCAACAATGTGCTTATGTATCCTTGATCTATTTCCAGAACCCGGACAAATGGAAGTACAATCCGCCGATGAATCCGGCCAATGCAGCTCCTGGCGGCCCACCGGGAAATGGTAGTAATGGTGGGCCTGGCGCCATTGGAACCATTGGCATGGGCAGCGGATTGGGCAGCATGGGTGGCGGAGGAGGCGGCGCCGGCGCTGGTGGCGGTAATAATGGTGGCTCTGGCACGAATGGCGGTCTGCATCATCAATCGATGGCCGCCGCAGCTGCGAATATGGCCGCCATGCAACAGGCGGCGGCGGTGGCCAAGCACAATCACATGATGTCACAGGCAGCAGCCGCCGTTGCAGCCCAGCAGCAGCAGCAACAACAACATCAGCATCCACACCAGCAGCATCCCCAGCAGCAGCAGCAGCAGCAGCAACAACAGCAGGCGCAAAACCAGGGGCATCCACATCACCTCATGGGCGGTGGCAATGGACTGGGCAACGGCAACGGATTGGGCATTCAACATCCCGGCCAGCAGCAGCAGCAACAGCAGCAGCAGCAGCAACATCCCGGCCAGTACAACTCGAATCTGCTTAACCATGCGGCTGCCTTGGGTCACATGTCATCTTATGCCCAATCGGGTGGCAGCATGTACGACCATCATGGTGGAGCCATGCATCCGGGAATGAACGGTGGCATGCCAAAGCAACCGCCATTGGGTCCTCCCGGAGCCGGAGGACCCCAGGACTATGTCTACATGGGTGGCCAGACCACTGTGCCCATGGGAGCCGCAATGATGCCGCCGCAGAATCAATATATGAACAGCTCTGCTGTTGCAGCTGCCAATCGGAATGCAGCGGTGAGTAATAGGTTAATTTTCTTGGCTTGCCATAATTAATCCAACAATTCTTGTTTCGATTGCGATTGTTTATGCGGACAAGAAGGGAGGGAACACACATACATACGTGTACATATGTGGTATATGTTGCAATTGATTTGTTTAGGAATACTCCACTTATCAGTAGCATGAGTAGTATTATTTAATTCAATTGATAACGCTCGGAATGATAAGCTAATTCGTTAACCATGTTTGTATATCAATGTGTATTGATAACTGATGGTATATCCACAAGTTTTTCTTGATGGGGTAGCTTTGAGCAACTACCAACGTCGCTACTATGACAGATGACTCATCTACTTCGCGTTTGTGAACCCAAGTGGATGACAGTTTTCTTGTCTCACTTAGCTTCAGTGCGTTTGTCACTACATTCATTTGTCTTATTATATTCTATATTCTCATTTCATTGGCGAACTAAAACTTGATAGTTGTCAATTAAATGGCCGAAACCAACTTGGCCAAAAATGTCGATAAGAAGGAGTCCTCTCAAAATGTTATGGCCAAGTGACCTTAATAGAGCTCTTACATGTTTAAACCGAAAGTTTAGTCCCACATAAAAAGAGAGTGGCAAAAGTTTAACCATTAAATTTCATTTGATTATTTTCTCTTGTTAGATTAATCAATAAGTCGGCTTTGTGGCTGGCTGGCTAGTGGTTATGGGTTTTCCTTATACTTTTTCCTTGAATTTCGGCGAAAACTTTTCGGTTCATTCCGCAACTTTCGAAGGAATTTTATTTTGGGCCTCATAAAATTATTGTTAAGGGCACTGCAATTTACTAAGTTTGACTATTTTCTATTTCTGAATGGAAATCTATTTCTTCGTGATTACGACTATGACAGTTTAATAGAATCTCTCTCTTTGTACGAGACTCGGGCTTAAAGATTCTTCGTGGCCATTATTTCTGATGGTTATAGAACTTGCAGAAGAGGACTATTGTGCTGATTCTTCTACCATTCTTCCAACTTCTTGTTTGGCTCTTCGTTTTTGCTGCTCGCCGTCTGTCTGAGCTGCTTTATTCGTGTCTTTGCTGCGCTGCTAATGGAGATAAATGTGGAAATATAGGGGAAGCGAAGAAAGAGGCGGGGCTGAGATATGTACATAGATCCCATTCCGGTTGCAATTTTTCAACCTTATAAAGCCAGAACATTGCACATGCGGCACAACCACACTCAGCTACACTCGACTACTCACACACCTGTCTGCTCACCTGTCTGTCTGTCTGTCTGTCAGTTTGTCTGTCGGTAAATCTGATGACTTGAGAACTCGTCTACTACCTCGACTACTGGCATTTTAGCCAGAAACAACTGGCAGCAATTTATAAACGAAAGAATTTAATACTGGGAACTAATGAGTTGCGATGCTGCGGATGCAAGTGGAGTGGAGAAGTTCTCGTTGTGTCACAATTGCTTATAGGAAATGTCATTTTAATTAAGGAATTTCACTCGTCTGGTGCCCGCCCTTCTCGCTCGCTCACCTGCTCGTGCCGTCCCTTTCTGACCTCTGCTCCAGGTGATTCCCCTTGTCACCTGGCACTGCAATTTCACTTCCTCTTCACTTCCTTCGCACACAATGCTGGGTTTTAATGGGCAAGTGTTGGTTGGCCCGCAATCGATTATGTTTTTATCAAGCAGATTGTCGATTCGGAACGGCTCGGGATTGTGCGGAACTTCGGATACCCTACACGTCGGTTTAATTATTTATTAGATTAATTTTTTTGTTTATTGATGTTATTATTTTTGTATTTCATGTTTGTTGCTTATAATGCGAATCTTTTGTGTACAATGTTTCTTACTTCCTTTTATTAATTATGAACCTTACAATGCTTTACTGATATCTTTTTTAAACAGTTGACTCGTAAAAGTTAATATCTAAGTAAAATTACTTATTGTGTCACCCTTTTTTCGGGTTTCCCTGCAACAACTTGCTTTTGTGCAATCTCTCTCATTCGTTGCACGAAGAACCAACAGATAAAAAGAAAAGGGATATTTATTGCATTTATGCGAGGACAAGTCCGAAGAAGAGTAACAAAATAAGGACCTCCTGGCAGGAGTAAAGTTGTGCAAAAGAGAGTTCTTGTTTTTCTTGGGTTTTCTGTTCCATTGTTGATGTCCTTCCTCTTACCCTTGTTTCTTTTAACTCCCTTTTGGCGTCTGGTGGCGTTACTCTAGTTTTCTCAAGCATGCTGATTTGGGTCCCCTACTTAATACAGTAATCACTGGAAAAGTAGAATATTTGAAATATATGCTTTGAATAATTCATTATGGAAATTGAATATTTTGTTGATGATTATCAATGGTAACAACAAAACTCATATTTAATAGATTGGTAGTGTTAATTAAAAGATCATGCATTGTACGTTGAAACTAATTGATTATGTACTTTTTTTCGAGTATTTACCGTGGGGTGGAAATTCGCAGACAGCGGCAACATTTCGCCAAACTCCGTGCATTCCCCCCTCTCACTATCTCCCTCCCACTCCTGGGCCCACCTGCCACGTGCTGTCCCTGTCCCGCGCGCTTCTCTCTTCCAGAACTATCTCTCCGCTCTCTTGCTCCCACTTATGGCTTTGCGTGTGTGTTTGACGCGCTCTTGTTGATGTCGTAGGTCATTGATTTGCGCTTAACAGCCGGGCGGAACGGAATGGAATGGAATAAAAAGGGGAGCAGAAGACTGTAGGAGAGCAGGGGTGAGTGGAGAGGGGAAGGGCACAAACGATTCTTCTTCTGCTGTTGTTGTTTTCGTTGCATTAAGTTTGCTCATTGTTTCACTTGCCTTGGTTTGTGTTGTTTCCCTGCATGTGGCGCATTCTGCTTCCTCTTTTGTTTCTTCTGCCCCTTCTTCGCATTCGTCTTCTGCACAGTACGAAAATTGGATATGATATGCGATAATAATCAATTCGAAACCCACCTTTTTCGAGCATTTCGATTTGATTCTTAAGCATATAAATTGCATTGATTAAGATTGAGCCTTAGATTGTTCACTTCTTATGAAGTGTGTGATTTATTTGAGAAGTACATACACATAATGAGATGCAATTGATACAAATATACTTTTTTTCTGTGTACGCGGTGTTCTTATTACTTGCGATTCTTTTATGCTGCCTGCCGCTTACTCATCCTCTGCTGCGAATTCTCAACAGAATTCTCCTCATCCAGTTCCCTCCATTTTCCACACAGTTTTCCCCACCCCTTACTCTCTTTCACGTTTTTTGTAGCTTTTTGTGCGTGTAATAATTTATGTGTGTGTGTGTGTCTGCGGAATTTGTCTCAGTGTGGGGCATCTGATTTTGAGCGCAGCTTTTTTTCCCCCGTTTCGTTTTGCGTTTTCTGGTTGGATAATGGGTTTCCTAATTGGAACATCTCTGTTAAGAAGCTTTTCGAGCATTGTTGATTGTTTTTGTTGTCCTCTTTTTCTTATTTAGTGTTTTTTTGTTTTTGTTTTTCAATTTGTTTTGGAAAAGCCGAAAAAAATCCAACAAATTTGTTACTTCCTTTGTACATAAATAATTACATCAGACCTCTTAACGATCTTAATTTGTACGTTTTATGAAAATTATGTTAGAATACGCTCCTAGGTTTTTTTTGGAGTCAAATATTTACAGTAAAGACTTCCGTCCGGTTGATTTCACATAAATTACATAATTTTAAAGATTTCTTGAAAACCAAGTTCATTGAAGAATGATTTTTGTGACACGGTTGAGGGCTGTTCCGTCAAAAATTACAGATTCCTAACTTCCAACTATACATATTTCCTTCTTTTTCTTTCTTTTTTTAATTTTTTTGTGTCCCCATGTGCATTTTCCTATTTTGCCAGTGGTTGGACTTTTCATTCACACTAACTGTTTTCTTTCATTCTTCCTTCTTTCTTGGCCCTGCTTTGGACTACAGCCACTTCCACCGCTTAACGCCTACCAACCCGCCTCCCATTCTTATAAACATTTACGTTCTAATTGAACAAATGCCGCTCAAGCAGAGTCTTCATCTCTTTCCGTCTCTTTTCCGACTCTTCTGCTCTTGCCAATTAGCTGAAATGTTTGCAATTTTCCAACATCCAAGACGCTCCGCTTAAATGATAATGTGTGTGAATGTTTATTTCCCAGGGCCACAGTGTAACTTCTATAAACGATTTAAGATTTTTAGTTCAAGACGCGAATTCTTGAGGTACAAAGTGTATTTCTAAAAATGATTTTATGTGTTAATAAGTTTTATGAGGTAAATTTTATTCTGCGCGATAAAAATAATACAAAATGTACTTACGGGAGTAACACTGTAGTTGTTGAATGTGGCAAATGCAACGAAGCCAACTGCGGCGCCGACGTTAACTTCATCGGATTTGATTGATTTGCATTGCCGGCTAGACCTGGTTTAGTTTGTCTCTCTTTCTCGTTCTGTGCTCTACACTTCTCACTTGTGAGGTTATTGCTTTTTATTGTTGCCACATTTATCTGTCTTCTGGCACGTTTTTCTCTATTATCTCGACCGGGTGGTGGTCAGCTGAGATGGCAGCTGCTCTATGCGTCACTCCGTCGCCGAGCTTACCATGCTCACACTCATTTGCATTAATTAAATAAAGCATTTCAAATGCAGCGGCAAATTGTTTGACAATTTAATTTCGTTTCACTGTTTGACTTGGCTCTCCAAACGATTTTAATTGCCAGCAACTGTCGCGAGCAATTTAATTACTTGGAGGTTAAGACGGGCGATGGTGAGCATGGATGGAGCTCATAGTTGTTTCATAGTTTGTTGGTCAGTTATGATTAATATACCTAATCTATGAAAAATATATAAACATTTTTCAAACATCGCTTATCAGAAATTTTTAAAATACCAGATTTACTAGCAAAATGTTCAAAAGTTCTTGATGATTTTTGCGGTTAAATATATGATTTTAAATGATATTTTAAATTCAATGCAAGGTAAAGTGTTAACTACTTATTTGCGCTATAAATGGCACACGGTAGCTCATCTAAGTTTCGTATAAGATGGATCTCTGGATCCCCTACTCTGTAATCAAACAGCTGCTTGAGCTTGTGCTTGCAAATCATGATCACTTACTCTGCTCGCTCATTCGCTCACCTCTAAGATACACACACACACAGACACACACGCACTAAACTGCGAGAGTGAGCTTGATTGCCCACTCATAAGCTCGGCTCTCTGCTCTCGCATTACGTAAAAAAAAACTATGCCAAATTCGGCTTAGCAAACACAAACACAAACAGAGACAGACAGATAGAATGCTAGGCTTGCACGTGTGCGCCTAATGGGAGAGTGACAGAGAGGGTGTTAAAGCGTGGGCGGTGCGGAGAGCGAGTGAGAGATATGGAGGGGATCCCCCCACCCCTGCCCCAGCCCCTTCGCCTTCATTAGCGTTTCTCTCGCTCTTTTTAAACAGCATAAATTGTTGCTGATTATGTTATTGTCAGACAACAGCTGCTCGCCCGCTCCATCTCTCTCTGTCTCTCGGCGATACATACATGTCCACTTGCTCTCCACCTCTCCGCTTCTCTTTCGCACTCACGGTGAGATAAATTTTTTTGCGAACTGGGGAGCGTAGAATTTTCAGTTTGGCCGCAACAGTTGACTCGTCTGCATGGAATTAAATAATCGTGTGTCTTTGTTGCCGATCGTTAAGCACGTTTTTTGTTTCTTCTCCAAAAAACAAAAGACATAATACAAGAAAAAGAGGAACAAGGAACCGACAAGTGAAAATTAACACAACAAAATGCTTTAAGCCAACGAGTGCGGTTGTGCGTGTGTGTGTGTACATAGTAGTATATAAATCTATATGTTAATTCGTTTTTGCGTGTGAAAATCACAGCTGAGTGTGGAAAGTCTGAAATCGAGAATTCCAAATCAGTATTGAATTTTTGAATAAATCATAAATTCATATACACAGAGGAAATACAAAGAAAGTATATATCATATATAGACACTCGGCGTGTCCCCACCGAAAATAAAGAAGAATCGCCAGGCGGCAAAAAAAAAAACAACAAAAAAAGAAAAGAAGAAAAAAAGCCAGTGTAACGTGTTTCACATTCGCCCTGTCCCTTTCCCACTGCTGTCGCCCTCTCTGTCGCGCACTGGATCGCCGCGTGTTCTTTACCATCACGCCCTCTCGCTCGCACAGCCTGTCCAATGATGAAATTACTGCACGACTTCATGTTGGACGCTCGCACCGCCGAGGATGTTGCACTCACACAGGAAATGGTAAATGACACAAAAAGCTGCGATCCCTTTAACCCCTTCAGTCACCTGTTCCCTGAGAATGGGTGCCATTTAGGTGTTTCAGTTGTTTCAGTTGTTTCAGTGTTAACCCTCTGAAGATCAAGGATACTGTTTGCATTCTGTGCTGCCTCAAGTATTCCAATTTGCACTAACTATGAAGAGGGACGTTTATTTTAATTGATTGTAAATGTTCAGACTATCTGATTCAAGATCATTATAAAGAAGTTCGCAAAGCAGTGTCAAACTAAGATACACAACTCACTTGGCTTATTTGCCATCTCTTATGGGGGAAGAATTATGATTGATTGCTTTGTGGTAATGGCAATGGTGATGGTGATGGTGAACGGCGATGCCGACAACCTGAAGTTCATTCCGTTTAGTTTGTCTTGGATTCCGCAGATCCAACCGGTTAATGAATGAGTTTACTTCTAATTGCACTTGCTCTTGATATTTGTTAATTGCTTTTTATCGAAGCAATTCTACCTGTTTGAAGCCAGTAGCAAGTATCAACACAACGAATCATAACTGATTTGATGAAAGAGGCTCTTGCGATAAACAGCGCACAAGAGAACAAATCAGTCAACTTAAAGCTGCCTTAGAAATGCCGATAACATATCTGATCGAATATAAAACTCAAATGAGTTTGGGTATTGGAATACATTAAATGTGTTGGAAGTATGGAATAATTAAAAGAAACAAGCTTAATTAACCATTGGTCAATTGGCCATCGATGTGTGGTGTTCTCACTTAAGCCACATTTAATTATATGCATTAATCCCTGTGGCGATTTAAGCAAGATTGTTAACAGCATATTAGTTAAATGAATGGCGAAATAAATTGTATTATTACCAATAAAGCAGGGCTATTACGAGGTATTTATTTAAAACATTTTAAACAGCCCCATTTAGTTCCCTTTGCGCACAAATGCGATAAGAGAGACACGTTTCATTCATGCTCTTCTTGTTACTGCTGCTATTAGATAATGGCACAACAAAAAATGTACACCCAGATAAAATACGTGACACTTTAAATGCTAAACCTGAATTATTTTCAAGTGTTCTGTTGAATAAATGAAACTGTTAAATAATATATCTAATGCGATTACTTTACTTATTTAAGTAAAGTCAACTTTGAATTTCAAGAACTTTTTCATTAATTTTATTTGGATTTCTTATCGTGTAGCAGCCTCCCGATCCCAATCCCCCAGCGTATGTAGCTTCGGTTTCTTCTCTGTAGCTGTGGCTATTTTTCGAGTGAGGGGCCTGAGCTTTATAGATAAAAACGCTTTGCGGTTACCTCTGGCCCCATCACTGCTGACTGCAGTTGATTTTTCGCCTTTTCCTTCGTTTCATTCATTCATTGGGTTTGTTTTTCCACACTGACAATTGTTTTTTATATGCATTTCACGTAGCTTAACCCCACAGCACTGTAAACCGTAAAGTGAGCAGATTCAGTGCCAGAAAAGGGGTTGAGTTTTTTTTTTTATTTTTTTTTTGTGGGTAGTGTAGATAGAAAGGGAACGCTGAAGGGGTATATAGAATTTTATGCTGTCAGCCCCTGGTACTGGTTCCACCTATCTGTTTTTATCTGCTGTTTTCGAGGGAATTTACATGAAAATAAATATTTTCCGGTTTCAATTATATATACGATGTGTTTTTTTTCTATTTTTTTTTTTTTTTTTGCCTTTGACCGAACACAGAGCGCGCCCCCACCACCTTTAGGCTTCCTTTCTTCCCCTATGTTTGCCCCGATCTATTTCACGCTTGATTGCATTGCGTCTGACTGAACTGAAGCGAACTCGCTGACTGATTAGGCTTTATATGTTGTGGCCCGAATTGGCTTTTAGCCAAAAAGGGGCGTGGTCGTGTCAGACGACAGATGACAGTGGCCACCCGATAAGGGCATGGCTCTTACATATATGTATATATGCATTTATGCATTCACAATTGGTAAATGGTAATTGGTAATCCAATTTGAATCCGTTTAAAATATAACCATTATTAGGTGACACCTTGGGGGACGTTCCCGATTGTGTGATTATACATTAAGCTTTTTGCCATGATATGCAATTTGTTTTGTATCCAAATTCCTGTTATCAGTTTTGCATGATCAAAGCGATTAGCCCGCATAATAAATGGATAAAAATAAAGGTGTACTTTAGTAATGAAATGAGATTCTAAGATAAGATTCTGTTTTCTGTTCAAACTGTTCTGGATTCTGTTCAAACTGGCTTTAATAATTGGTAAAAGGAAATGGTATTCCGAAAAACTTTATTTAAAAGGTTTTCAAAAGGAGTTTAGGTGTATCTTCGCTTAACAAGTTGATTAAATCTATAGTATTTAGTGTCAATATTAAACTGCTATGCTGATGATTATTTATTTAATTTACCGGTCTCACCCTAAACGTCATCAACTTTGTCATTTCTGTAAACTTCAGGCATTACAAGCCATGCATTTAAAGGAAGACCTAGTGCCGAAGCAAACTCGAATTATGCAATAAAGATTTATACTTGTGGAGAGGTGGAGATAGCTATAAAGACAGAGACAACTACAACGACAGCCGACTCTCGACACCTTGGCCAAAACGGATTGACTTATTGTACCCAGGGGACCCAACGAACGGACGGACAAGCCGGCGGACGGACAAGCGGACAAGGCGCCGGAAATGTTTGCAGCAACTGACTGAAGTGAAGAGGAGAAAAGCCAAGTCTATCAGCAGGGGGATGAAGTGTGGGGAACGGGGGGGAGGGGAGGGGAGGGGCTGAAGGAGCAAAGCGAAGCGGCTGTTGATGACAATTTACCGACAGAAGGCGGAAGGCACGGACAGTTTAACTTGGAGGGCGGCAAATGGCTGGGGGGGTGTGGCCAATCCAATAAACACAATACGCAACAGCAACAATAGCAACTGCAGTGACAACAAAGTTGCTTAAATTATGGGAAAAGTGGGCGGCAGTGCAACATCTCTTGGTATACATGTGCATACATACATATGTATATATATATAGATATATTTTGTGTGTGGTTAATGCAAGTCACGTGACTTAGTTTAGCGGTACGAACTTTTCTCGTGGCGTTTAACTTGCAACTTTGGCTCACCTCATGGTGCACGGAAAATTCTTGCTCTTCTTAGCAGCTAACTTTTCCTCATCATCAAAAGTTGCAAAAAAGAATCTAGTTAGTTGTGTACGTTTAGATATTTTTAGAAAAAGACTTGCAAGAGTTGAAAGTTGAGCTGATTAGGGCTTCTTAGTTTTAAAGGCAAACTTAAAATAAAAATGTAGAGGAGAAATAAATTTCATAGAGGTAAATCTGCTAAAACGCTCTAATCTATTACATTTCAGGGCTAATACGCGAATAAATTTCAGCTTAACCAGTTGCAAGATTTAGTGTTCCGAGATTGTGTCATATAATCCTATTAATCTTCTAGAATTTACTGCATTGCACTTTGCCAAATACACACGCCGAAGTAAAAGCATTTAGCATTGCACTGCACTCTTTATTTCTTCTGCCTGTTTCGGTTTTTTTTATGTTGGTTGTTGTTGCTTTTTTTTTAGTCTCATTGGGTGGAGAAAGGCAAAGTCAAATAAATATGCACAGCAGACAGCGAAGTCGGTTGTTGTTGAAAAGCGCAATAAACGCATTTCTCAGCCTGACTGCACTTTTTGTTTTGCCTCGTTTTGCAAACAAAAAGCGTTGAGACCAACAAACGAAACAAAATCAATAGTCGCGGAGAGCCGAAAATAACTGAGAACATTCCGTTCAGATACAAATACCGCAAAAAAAATATATAAACAAAAAAAAAAAAAATATTTTTTTTTTAAAGTGAATCACAACTTTCTACAAAAGCTCTTAACTTGGCATTTAACTTCATATAAAAATTGCAACTTTTCCCTTTTTTTTTTTTGGGATAATAACATGTGATTTTTCTGGTGAAATATACCATTTGGAATATTTCCGTGCATTACTTTAGTTAAGCTTCATTAAAGTTATTTTTAGAGCCACTTATTTGGCCAAAATCCATCTAGCCACGCCCAATTTCTCGTGCATTTCTGTAGATATATACCAAGTACTCCTCTATTTTTCCCCCAACATGTGTGCCTGTTTTTGTGTGTTTTGTTTTATTTTCATTAGTTTATTTTCGTTTGGCTTTCCGTATGACACGCGAAAGGTCTTTGCACTTGACAACAACTCGGAAAGGTGGAAGTGCAAATTTAAACCGATGGAGGAACACTTTGTTGTGTCCGCTACTCCAACCTTCTCAACAATTTCGCCTTGATTTTGTTAAACAATTTAATCTTCATGTTTCGCACATCTTTGGCGCACTACATTTTTTCTCTCGCATTTCAGGCGTTAACGCTTTTTTATTTTCGGTGTGTGTTACACACTAAAATTCAAAGTCAACAACTTTTCGTGCTCAAAAATTAAATGTGGTTAATGTTTTTATGCCCTAGTTTAAGAGGGTACTATAATTTCAAGGCTTCCTTTGCAGTGCGAAATGATAATTTTACTTAAATAAATAATTCAAAATTGGGAAGCACAATTTTTCTCGTCGTATATAATTTATTTGCTAAAAATAAACTACAACGCATTATGAAAAAAAAAATCCTAATCCAAATGAATAATTTTTATTGTTTTTTTTTGGTCTTGTGCACAAAGATAGAAAGTAGTATTATCAAGGTCAACGATAATAGTTCTTTTAAAATGAAAATACGAAAATTAAGATATATTTTTTAATTGAATGAAAAACTGGTTTCAAATTATTGCTTTTAGTAGGAGCTAAGAGCTCTTTGTTGTTATTAGTTTATTCACTTTACTTTGGACATTAATTTTACTTGAGAACTGGTTCATTTTGTGTGCGTTTCATGGGCAATCAGTTTAATAAGCTAGCTAAAATATGTTGTCTATTAATAATACTTATATCCACACTTGTATTGGGCTTGGATAATTTGATAATGGCTTTATAATTTAGTTGGAAATGTTACCATTAACTTTAAAGCCCTCTTGTGCTATAGGAAAATAATTGAAGCCTCAGCTGTCGTTGCTACAAATGCTTCCTATCGATTGTTATCATAATATGTAGCTTAAATGGTGTAGGAGTTAAAAAATGCGTAATAAACCTCCATTTTTAACACCCTAACCACCCGATGTTATGTTATATTTTAATTTATCTTTGTTATTTATTTATGATTGATTCCGGTACCATCGACCTGTCAAGCCACCTTCAATCAATCCAGCGTATAATCATTGACATAACCTATTCACCCATCAACACCAACTTTTTTAGCTGCATAAGAGAAACAACAATAAATTTGAATAGAATCGGAAAAAAATTCAGTCAGAATGTAATTTAGAATGTTTTTTTGTCGACAAATTTCTGGCTGGTTTTGCTATTTTGTTGTTTCTCTTCGTTCTCTTTCGCACGAGCCTATGGCCAAATATCCACCACCCCTTTGCCACCCACCCTCTTTCTGTCTTGTCTTTCTCTCTCCCTATTTGTTGTCTCTGTCTCTGTCTTTTGTATTTTTCTTTTTTTATGCGGTCGCTTATTTGCCATTCTAAGATTTTCTTGCCTTTTTTGTTGTTTTTCTGGCCATTTCTTCTTCTTGCTATCGCTGTCCACGCTTTGCGAGCATTTTCGCTGGCTTCTCTCTCGCTCTCTCACGCATATTTTCCAACAAAGAGGAGGCCGGTTTTTGTTTTCTGTCTCTCCCTTTTTTTCTGGCTCACCCGCTCCCTTTTTCGCTCAGCTGTGTGTGTGATGTATCTGTATCTGTGTAAACTGAATGCGTGCGTGTGTGTGTGTGTGTTCGTTGTATCTACGTTTTTGTTTTTTTGTATCTTCACAGTCAAGGACAAGTTAATGAACGATTTTCCCTTATGTGCGGATTTTCCTACATGCGGGGGTGATGGGTGGTAAAGTTGTTTGGGTCTCGAATCGCTTTAATTATAAACAAAGAACAAAAAAAATAAACCGAATTTCAATTTGAATCATGTTGAATCGACTTGAATTCGAAATTTTTTAGGGAATGCTCATCTCTGTGCCATGGATTTCTATCGACTAGCACATATAATTCTTTTGATCACGCTCGAATAACAATACTATTTCTTTTCTATATATTCTTTCTTTCAGTGCACATTATTCTCAACTGAATTCTGTTTCGTTCTTTTGTTTTGTTCATTAACAAAACGATTTTAATTTTGTTGCTCACTTTTCCGGTTGGTGATTTTTATTTTGCTCGGCGCCGCATTTTTTTGGCACCTCTTTGCCGCCTTGTTTTTTGTGCTTATTTATTAATTGCGGTTTAATTAATTTATTTGATTTATTTTTTCTTGCCTACCCGAACAGATTTTCATTCATTTTCATGCACTTTATAGACGGTGATTGTGACCCATATTAAATAAAACAAAAACATTGCGTCAGCAGTTCGTTGTTATTTTCGTGTATTGTTTTCCATTTTTATTGTATCACCGCTTTGGTAATCTCGTTTTTTTGTATCTTTTGTGTCTGCTCGCAGATCAAAAATCGCACTTTTCTGACTTAAGCTTCTTTTCTTTTGCACTGTCAAGCTTTTCTTTGTCTCACTCTATATTTTTTCACGCTCTCTCGGCGTCGTTGGCTCGCTTAAAGCATTTTCGTTGGTTTTATTTACAATTTTTGGTTTAGATACGCTAAATATTTGTTAAGAGATTTAGGTGTTTGGTAATCTCTAAAACCATCGCCGTTCGAAATCTTAGGGGTCTGTGAAATTGTTGTCTTAGGTCATAGACAAACCTAAAGCCGGCTGTACATACATATGTTTCAAATATTTATTTTATTGCTAATTGTTGCTTGGCTCAAATGTTTATCATTGAATCAAATTGATCGGAAAATTACATAGATTTTAATAAAAACATGGATGAATTGAGGCATTGGGGTTTTAAAAGGCTAACACATACTCCTCAAGCTGTAACCTACCATTTTGGCCCGACTTTTAGTGACTTGCGCTGTTATTAATGCAAAAGTCGCAGCCAAGGAGAGCTTTTCCATTTTCCGCCCAACGTGCAACACCGCCCCCTCGGTTGAAGCCCAGTTGATAAGCTCTTAAATATTTAAACTGTGTGTCAGAATGTCGGGAAGTTGCCAGATGTGTGGGCGGTTGGTGTGGCTTATTCTGTCGCATTATGACGCAAGGTTTTCCTTTGGGAATGGTTAACACACACACACACACAGTCGCACAGCCAAAAAAAGGGAGGGCAAGTAAAGTTAATTAACAATTTGTTTGCAATGCTCCGTTGACATTTATGTCGCTGGCATTGTTGGCAATGAGATGATGTGATTTCTCTGATATTTGCTTTCCTGGAAGCCACCAATTGCCAATGGGAATACAGTTGAGAATGCTTTTGAATAGCGCATTAAATGATTCCATAGATTTTCATTTCCATTTCCCGTTTCTTGGAATTCTATGTTGCTCGAAAATGTGAATTGGCTTATAATAATAAATTAATTAATAAAATTCAATACACTGTTTGTATTTCGTATCAGAAAATACCTTCTACGTTTTCTTTGGACCAGTTTTACGAGCAAATTATAATTTCGACTTTTAAATTCTCTATGTTTCAGATTACCACATCCACTGCCAAGAAATTGTGGGAGAAATCCGATGGCAAGGGCGTGTCCTCGAGCACTCCAGGTGGACCGCTGCATCCCCTGCAGATTCCCGGCATCGGGGATCCCTCCTCGGTGTGGAAGGATCACACCTGGTCCACACAGGCCGAGAATATCCTGGTACCGCCCCCCTCGCGAGCCTACGCCCATGGCGGCGCCTCCGACACTTCAAACAGCGGCAATGCGGGCATACTGAGGTGAGAAAATTAACGCGAACTAAACATTTACAAATGGATTCAATAGAGCGTGATGTGCAGATAAGGAAGTTACAAAATACGCTTGTAAATTTCATGACTCGAAATTGTTCCATGCGTTTAAGAAAGTATTTCACGAATGTTTAAACTACTGCACTGAACTGTCGATAATTTTAAATGTTATATAATTATCTAATGGTGCTATTTCTCTTGCAGTCCCCGCGATTCGACTTGCGCCAAAGTGGTTGAATATGTTTTCAGTGGCTCGCCCACGAACAAGGATAGCTCGCTTTCCGGATTGGAGCCGCATTTGCGGAATCTTAAGTTTGACGACAACGATAAGGTAGGTTTTAAAACCATGAACTACATACAGTATCGTCATAATAATAATACCGTGTTTCCAATTACAGTCACGCGATGATAAGGAAAAGGCTAACTCTCCGTTTGACACAAACGGTTTGAAGAAGGACGATCAGGTCACAAACTCAAATGGTGTTGTCAACGGCATTGACGATGACAAGGGCTTCAAGTGAGTAGCAGACAACTTTCATCTCCGTCCAGACTCCAACCAATGGCCTCCCAGACTAGACTCTATACCCAGACTCTGGGTTGGTTAGAAAAACTGGTTTTCTCACTCTGTTGTCAGCTGGATTCTTCTCCGCCGCTCTTCTCTTGACCGCAGCATTTTTTCAAGTTATGATTACTGAAACTGAAATTTTTCCAGTTCAAGGTTGGGTTCTTTCTTTTTTGCATAGACTTTCACTCAATCCACAATGTGGTGTGTTGTTAGAAAGGCAAGAAGTGGAGTTTTCCAGTTTTCATCGTGACTGGCAAACGATTGAGGAAGTTATGACTGCTAGTCATTCTTTTTGTTTTTTGTTTTTTCTTTTGTACGAAGGTTATCCAATAGAGGTGTTAACACTACGAGTGGTATTCAAAACTATAACCAATTATGTGTAATTAGATGAAGAAATCCATTTCCTTTCTGTTTTGCATTACATGTGCGTTTTTCACACAGCTGAAACTTAATTAAGAGCTTTTAACAATTACACACTGATGTAATTGCTTTAGTTTCCTATTATTTAGTAATATATTTCTTGCGAGCATATGCTAATAATTGGCTAACTCGTAATTGTTAACAGTCAAACCTTGAATATTACATTTTCGAAAAGTGTTGACCCACAAAATTCATATCAATTACCTGAAATGTTTACCGGCCTGGTCTTAACCCAAATTTTGTTGTACTTCACTTGCAATTGCCATATCTTCGTATTCATGTGTGACATAAAGCTGCAAAGTGATTGTTGTGCGTCGTCTGCCCACGGTTTTCGTATTTCCATTTACATTATTTGTTATTAAGTTTTAATTGTTATTTATGGCAATGGGGAAAGCTTTTTTCACCTCGTTCGGCCCACCTGCGTTTTACGCATTTCGGCTTGACGCAACGAAAATACGACGACACTCTGAGTGAGTTAAATTGGAATTTGTGCAGTTATGTTGAAAGAGTTATGCTCAAAAAATGTAGGAGGAGTGCTCTGGTGGCTAAGCCTGAATTCAAAGACAATTTATATTGGTTAAGCAAGTTAGCAAGTAATTGGAATCAAGTTTCAATAGGAAAATAAATAGACTTGGCTTTTGGCTTTATGTAATTAGATAGACTTCACCTTAAATTCGATTACTTTATTCATCAAGGTCTGGGTCTATTCTAAATATGTGTTTAAATACTTAATTCCAATTATTACAATTTCTGAGCCACTTCCTCTTATCAAGGCACCGCACTTAAACTACATTTAGCAGAAACAAATACATAAGAGACCAGCAACCAGCTTTTAGGCCTAACAAAAGAAAAAGAAACCAGTCTGCGGTTTCCCCCCTCTCTCTCTCTCTCTTATTTTTTGTATCTGTATCTCACTCTCGGCTTTGGCAGCCGGCTGGTTTCTCAGTTTCTTTTTTTTTTCTGTCCACTGACGCTGTTTTGCAATTTCATTGCCGGTTGGCCCAAACATGTTTCAATGCCAAACGTAATAACTGTTATGATGTAAGTGGCAACAACACAAGCCAGAAGAGGAGCCACAGCAGCAGCAATAAAAATCACCTGCATCAAGATCAGCTATAAGAAATCGATACTCATTCCGGTTTATTAGTTGTTGCAGAGCTGGTTAGATTTCGTTCAGATAATAATGCTGATTACAACGCTCCAAATAGAAGTTTAGCTTTGTTTAAAACTAACAATATTAACGCAATAAATGTAGTACTTAGTACATAATCCAATAAACTATAATACGGTATAGAAAATAATCATATTAGCTATCCTATAGTGACTTCTAATAATATAGCAACGATCTGAAAGATAAATATGTAGAGCGACACGTCTAATCGGCGTGATGAAACCAAATTGGAAACGTTTTGTATATACATACGTGTATATTATGTTGTATTTGCTATACGCTTTTTGATTAGATTTCATTTGATATTGCATTACAGCGTGGGCTTCAGTTGGTTTTTGTGTATTTATTTTGTTGCTACTGCGGCTGGAGGTTTCTTTTTTATATGGCTGTTTGTTATTGTACGTTTTGTTTGAAATTAAAGTTGCGAAAACATTGAAAAGCGAAAAGCGCTGCTAAAAATAATTCGAGGCAGGCAAAAGTGGACAGACAAGTGACTCACTTGACTGGCACACACACACACACACAGACACACACACACACACACACTGAATGCTGCTTCTTCTTTCGCCGCCTGCCAGGTGACCCAGACCACTGCTAACCCAATACTACCGCCGCCCCTTCCCCTTTCAGCGCCCTTTTCCGCTCACCATTCTGACCTTTTTGGCTGGCGATGCCTCATTTTTGTACTGCTTTCCCTCTATGCCCTCGCCGCACTTTCTTTTGTCTTGAAAAGTGAAAATTTTGGGTCACCGAAAGAGGAGCTGCGGGGGTAATGGGATTGTACAAACATACCACTTTGTGCTAGGTCAGACATGACTCTTAGAATTCGGGGGGCCAATGGAAAGCTGCCAATGAAAACCTGACCTCGGCCAAACTAGACGCTCTAGAATGACGCTGGTCAAAAGTGAGAGTGTGAAATCTAAGCTTTGCATTTGGTTTCATATTCAACTAGTCGGGAAAAGTGTGCTGTAATTTTAGCCCCAAAAAAATAATAGATTATGGATGGCTAGCCAAAATGAAGCCAAGATGTATAAAAGAACGAAAATGATCTGTTTATGCTTGGCTGGGCTCATAACTGGGATTACTTACAGCCAGATGGTTAGTAATCACTGACAGAATTCTGAAATATACATAGCTAGGCTGTATGACTAACACAGGTAGTCAAAAAGAACTCGAAGTGTATTACGTAAGCTGCTTAAAAATTATATAAATTACACGCTTTTAGCAGCAATGCAATTCGCATTACAGTTGGATTAACAGTAATTAATTTCCTCGCTTTGGATATCTGTTACCCCAGCTGCTTTGGCTGAGAGCGCTTTACTTTTGTTCTGCTCCCCAGATTGTTTCTCTGAAGTCACATGTATGATTGTTAATAATGCGGTGTGAATGACCTGACAATGAAATTATAGCTGGCAAATTACATACGCGCACACATGCACTTGGCGCTAGAAAGAAAAGGCAAAAACAATGTGAAGAGTGGAGTGTAGTAATATCGCTTGCAGAGTCATCGACTTGGGTGCAGTGGGTTAGGAGCGATGAATGAATGGAAGCTGCCGCGGCGAGATAAATGCATTAATTAATTTAGCAGCATGACTGACTCATACATATAGTGGCAGACATTTCCAGTTTGATATAAAGTTTGGCTCGACCATTTTATTTGCATGATTTTATGCAGATGTTGTGTTTAATTTATTAACTGTGCTCAGCTGGTCTGCTGACGTCACGAGTGATTATCAAACAAGTTTGCTGCTTAAGTCTTTTGTTTTACCCGGTATTTGGTCAATAGCTGCAAAACTGTGCAGTCTGGAGCAGACGATTGGGGATTGGGGGGCAGACGAATTATTTTCCAGTAATCTGAGATTGTTTTTAAATTCGTTTCAAATTGAAGATACTTTTAATTGATTTATATTTATATTAATTTATACATATAGCTTCTGTGCACTAAATTTGTTCTAAATAGCCTACTTTTTTAGTACACAGCGGGTTGAGTGTCTGATAAAAAGAATGGGTTTTTGTCTCGACTAAGCGGTAGTTACAGTCGCTCGCAAACTGTCTAGAGCTCAAAACTGTTCAGTATTACAGCTTCAAACTGCACTGTTAACTAACATGCTCTAAAGGTCCTTTGCTGCTTTCAAACTGTGAAATTTAAGGCATTATTTTAAAACTGTAGTTTTAGTGATACCCTATAATTGAAGAATAAAAAATAAATATTTGTTATATTCTTAAATATATTTTTAAGAACCATTTTGCTTTCCTTTCATTATAGTCGCACTCCTGGTTCTCGTCAACCATCGCCTGCAGAGGAGTCCCAGCCACGTCCCCCAAATCTACTCTTTCCCCCACTGCCCTTCAACCACATGCTCATGGATCATGGCCAAGGCATGGGCGGCGGCTTGGGCGGAGTTGTCGGATCTGGCAACGGGGTCGGCGGTGGCAGCGGCGGCGGCGCGGCGGGCGGCGCCTATGCGGCCCACCAGCAGATGGCCGCCCAGATGAGTCAATTGCAACCGCCGATGATGAACGGCGTTGGCGGCGGAATGCCAATGGCAGCACAGGTAGGATAGTTCATTTTGAACTTAAAGATTTATCTTAAAACATAAAATAGACTTTTTGGAAATTGAATAAGCAATTAACAATTAATTGAGCATTTTTACAAACATTTCCTTAAGATTTGAAATAAAAAATAATGCTTGCTTATCGTGTGTTAACTAATTTATAATCCTATTTGACAGTCACCCATGCTGAATCACCAGGCAGCTGGACCCAATCATATGGAATCTCCCGGAAATCTCTTGCAGCAGCAAAATTTTGATGTTCAGGTGAGTTGAAGTGAATCCTACCGAACAGTTTGTTGTTGGTCGGTCCATGGTCCCCAGAGTGACATTTTCGTTCTGGGCTCGCAACCGAAAATTTGGGTCATGTGAGTGGGTGGCATGGGAGTGGGCAACAGAGTGCTGGAGCCACTGTGGCTGCCTTATTTTCCACATCCGCCGGATGCTGCTGTTGCGTCCCCTGGTAGCCATTTCCGCCAGCCTTGCACAAAACTCGGTCCCAATGCACCACTCTCCATTTCTCGATTTAGCATCCGGCATGCGGCGCAGTGCCCATCTCGTTGCATGCAATTTATTTCGAAACAAAACGGAAATCGGATTTATTAGCCACAAAATTGCTTTTAAGCTGGTGCTTCTGTGTGCCAGTGGCTGTCAAACCATCCTTTGGTTAGGCTCGCTCTCAGTCACATTCCTGCGGTTACAGTGGGCACTGGATAGGGGAAAACGGTTGAAAAATCATTTACGATATTTAATAATAAAACCTTTAGTTTCATTCAGTTGCTCACGGAAGAGAAGAAGAACTTAATGAATCACTGTACAGCTTAAACCGTTGTGAACCTCATAAATATTACATATGTATATGTACTTCTCTGCGTACTGTGCATACGAGTGCATACTGTTTTCCGGCCCCAGTCAATGTCATTTCTTTCTGGTAACTTCAGCTTTATATCTGGCAAACAACCAACAGGCAGCCCCTCTCCCCTGGCTTGCCAAATTGAAAATCAATATGCGTTGTTGCAGTTACCGATGCTATATCCTCCCTCGATCTCTGCCAATCCTGCCCGATTCCCCCTTGGCCTTCAACTGCTGGCCGCAAAGCAAATTGACATTTCCACACTTTAGTCATCGTTGAGGCTGGGGCAATCTGCACTTCCGCTTTTTATCGCTCGCTCCACACATCCTGCAGGCATTTTTGTGTCGCTTTTGTCTTCTCCTCTGGCATCTGGCATAAAGGCGGAGGGGAAGGCGGTGGAAAACCGAAGCGGGAAAACTTTATCGTAGCTCTTTGTTGGCCTGTGTGTGTGTGTGTGTGTGTTTTAAGTGAGCTGCCTGAAAGTGTGCTGCGCAAAATTGCATCAAAGTGAAAAAGCCAACACACTGTCAGAAAATGTTGTTAAGCCAGCAACAAGCATCAAACCGTATCCTGATCGGGCCAAAGTAGCTGGAATGTCATTACGGATGAAAAACTGAAGCTGCTTGTGGCGCCAGAAAGGTGAAAGTTTAATGCGCTTCCTGTGTTTTGCGTTAAGTTTGCAATAAGCACATTCCAGTCACATTCAATGCGTTCAGCTCATATGTATGTGTTGATCGAACAAAGATAATTTAAGGAAATACGTAGAGTTTATTTAGTGAGCTCTAAGTAAAGTAATGTATGTATGTTTCAAAATATTAAATTCAAACATTTCTCTTATCCATCAGAAAGCAAACTTCGCGTTACATCAAAAATAGTTAAAACTTGTCGAACATTAAAATGAAATTACCCTTTCAGAGGTCAGTCAAAAGTTGCCCTTTTATGACGCGCTTTTAATTCAGTGAAAAAAATTATATTATAATGCCTGCGTTATGCGAGGGACCATAAAGAATGTTAATATACATATGTATGTGTTATAATAATGAATATCATTATGTTTTCATATTCTCTCAGAGAGACAAAGCAACTCGCAACACTCAGAGCATAAATAAAGCCCTGGAAAAAGGGGGGCGACAAAGGGAAAGCAGGAGGACAGATATGCATTTATTGGTTTCATGAGAAAGCCGTGCAATATGTTGCCGATAATGGATAATGCACGGCATGCACTCAGGCTTTTGCCCACTTTTCGATGGCTTTCGTGCATATTTCTTATTAAATTGGCGTTGATATTAACAGTGAAGGAAGAAAGAAAGAACAGAATCTTGACGAATTGCATGCAAAATAACGAAGAAAACTGAATGAAAGGATTTTTTGTTGGCGTTGAGGGCTGACAATATGGCACCACATACAATGCAGGCGATTTTTGACAATGGTTATGCAATAAATATGAAGACGAACGACTTGACGCTTTTGTTATGAGATTTTGAAAGAGGGTGATGGAAAAAAAAAGTCACTACTTGTGGTTTATTGCTTATTTGGTTCTTAGTATTTAATAAATCCAAACGATTCTTGACTCTAACTTCAGTTTCGTCACCATTGTGTCTAAACTGCAATTTGCTTCATGAATATGTATTAAAGTCAGAAGAAAAACGAGGGAAATCGCATATGGTGTCACCAAGCGTAGAACGTCAGAATGCAGAAGAAAAATGGATGGATTGTCTTTGAAATGGAAGAAATCATTATTTATATGCAGCAGAAGAAGCACGATGAGGAAAATTACAACAGACCGAAGGAAAAAGGAAAATTGCTTTGGCAAATCTCTGAAAATTAATGCAAACTGTTGCCAAAACATCATCAATATAAATTTCAATGTGACCAATAGCATATTTGCCAAACTATTTGCGGGAAAATAGAGAAAAATATTTGTCAAACATAAATCAATTGCATAGGGCAAAAGATTGAAGATAAGAAAAGTTAGTTTAAATAATTTAGAAATTGTTAAAATAAAGAAAAGTAAATATTTTCGCTTTTCATAGTTCGCTTCCTCTTACTGGAAAAACAATTGCAAATGTTGTGGCACAAAATGCGGAAGAAATGTTTTACGACGGCTTACTTTTTATGATTTCCTTTCTCTAACACTTTTGGCTGCCGTCTGTCTTAGCCACGCTTCATTGGTTGCTTTTGTGTGTTAATCAGTCAGTTGGCAAGGCTTTTGTTGTCTTCAATGCGGCCTAATCCGATGATTGTTTTTGGTCTCTTTTGTCTGCCTAATGCAGCTTTGATCAGAAAGTCTGCTTAATTGATTTCAAAAGTGTCGGATTACTGTGGTTTTTCTTGTCTACAGGTACTCGGTTTAGTAAATCAGAAAGTTAATGGCAAGACGCTTTTGTTAGTGTACAATTTGAAGGTAACGAAGAAGCTAAAATAAAAATAACACCATTTAAATGCATAATCTAAATGCAAATAGATACAAATAAATCAGGCAATTGCAAATAATTGTGTCTGCATTATGCAAATTCCAGCAATAGTTTTGTGTCCTTTCGAGTGTTTAATTTATGCTTTACAAAATATGAATAATTCTTTTTTTTTTATTCGTTTTTTTTTGCGAATACAGTCATAGTTTTGGGTCAGCAGGCAATTGAGATTTAACAGCTGGCATTAACTAATTGGTATGGGATAGCACGAATGCCACTTGCATTCAGCGTTCAAATTCGTCGTGCATAATTTACCACCGCCAAAGTGCGAAAATTTGCATAAAAATGCATTTAAATCAATGAAAGTGCAGCATCTGCTTTGCACCTTCGCAATGCACCCCTCTGCAGTTTGCCACCCCCCTTCGGTCCCTGGCATATATTAATATAACAATTAATTAAGCGTTAATTGGCACAAAAAGCATATAGCTCATTATGCATGTGTGTATGGCACTTAGTAAATTAATTTCCAATTGTCCATGGGCAGTGTTTCATTTCACTGCCGGCCTGAACACATTTCAATGTTCAAAATACGTTCTCGTTGCATTTCAAGTTTAAATGGCTGCGTTTTGACGATTGAAAAATGTATTCAATTAAAATCCTACAATGCCATTGCGAACGTGCACTTTGGTTGCTTAAAATTTGAAATTTTAAAGTAGGTATCGTTTTAGATAATGTTGCATTTAACATAATTGCATATAGAAATAGTTGTCTAGGAGTAAATCATTTTTGAATTAAGGATGAGCCAGCCAGCTTGTATAAATTATATATATTAGTAATTAATAAACCTATTGCTTTCCTGGAAGTTTTCAACTCAAGTTTGCTGTGCAACATTAAAGTTTTGATCTACTTTAAGCAGGATTGATTACCTTTAGCTTCCTTAGGCAACTTTCCTCATTTCGCATTAGTCTGGAAAGACTTTTCCGTAGCCATGGACAACGATAAATTGCTTCCACGTCCCCAATATTCACCTCCAGTTATCTGTCGAAAGCCATAATCAAGTGGTTGTTGCTTTTTGGGCGGGGGCGTGTTTCACCGAAGGAGTGAAAATGGCTGCAGTGGGTGGGGGGATGGTGGAAAGTGTCATCCAATGCCGTCACTTGACATTTACCGCCAATAAAGCCCAATTAGCGGTTACTCCATGCCTCAGACACTCCGGCCTCGTCGTCTTCCCTTGAAGTTTGTGTGGACACGCAAATGCTAATTAGTAAGTGGCAAATAGTTGACTTCGTCTAGAGAAGGGGGGCGGGTGTTGATGCGTGGCAAGTGGGTGGGTGGGTTGGTGGCAAGTGGCAAGTGGAAAGTGGCGGGGCGTCGCAAATTTGGTAGCCGAGACATTAATTAAGCGAAGCCCTGATGCATGCTTCACAGCATATGCGCTTATCAGCAGTGTCCTTGCAACTCCGCCTCTTTAATGGCTTAGTGCATTGGAAATTGCCAATATGGAATAGACTGCTGAGCGAGGATCTATAGATACATATACTATATTTATATACACTTCAAAGGCAATATCCTGTTTTTCTCAAATTTGTCTGCTAATCTGGATGCCAACCAAATTTCCCTACTTATCAATCAATTTCAACCAGCCGCCCAAAACTTCAGTTAACCTATTAACGCCTCTTAACTTTTAACTCGAGCTCACGTGGGAAAACTTCAAAGCACACGAAATGAACAAGTAATGCCTCATTCAATCCACCCCGAAAAAGAAGCGAAAGGACGAAGAGTTTAGCAAATAATTTGCCTTTAATTAACATGCTGACATCATTAAGTAGATGGCAACAGTTTGTCAGATAGCCGAATCATTTGTCTTCACGCCCGCAGGAAATATCATCCCCAACCAACGAAAGGTTTCATTTCTCACCACCATCATTCGGAAAATGCTATTGACGGCACCACCTTTCCCATGGCCTTGTCAGTTTGTGTGTGTGCGCGCGTGTGTGTGTGTGTGTGTGCTAATTAAATAGAAAAATTAGAAAAACTACGTCGTAAATTTCACTACCAAGTCGTGTAATACAAAACCCAAAAGCGCACTTATCACACTCCAGGGGCGAAACGGGCCAAATGCCGGGGAAATCGGGCACAAGCGCTGACATAGAGCGATGAGGAAAATGGAGAATGGAGAATGGAAAACCTCGAGCGGCAAAAACCTCCAATGAAACCCCAGAACCCCCAGAACCCCCTGAACCCCCTGGAATACCAGAACACCCAACCCCTGGCGGGTGTGAAATCATTTGACGACATTGCTCTCTGCATGACGCAATTAATCACATTAAGTTGGCCTGGCCATGTTATTTATTTATTCGTGGCCAGACCGAGCGGGCCAATTCGCTGCAGAGGATGAAGAAGCGTTTGATTAGCTCATAAGTGCGCAGCTAAAGACATTGACCTCGATAAGAAATGGAATTACCCCTCGAAATGATACATATTAAAATGCTAATTTGCTGATTACACTCCGCTCGATATTGCATTGAATTTAATTGGAGAATTCCTTTTTTTGGTACTAATATACAGAATATATTATATTATTTATACACTATGTATGACTTTGAGATGGAACAAGGCGTAGATTATTTGTATTTCATTCATAGTTTAAATAACTAATGCATAATACAAGTATTTAAGTGAAACCCGTTTGGGTTTTAATATTATGCAAATTCCAATGCAATAACACAAATGTTTTAAGTGAAACATATTTGTGTTTTAATATTATGCAAATTCCAATGCCACTTTGAAATGCATTTCAACTGTTTTTGGTTTGCGAAAATCTTTTTCAAAATATATGTGTGTGGTTTTTCATAATCAAAGAGCGACAAAGTAAAAAAGAAGGTTTTCCACACAATTAATGCAAATATTTGAGCACTAAAATCCATCTTATTTACGTACTAGGCAAAATACAGCAAGTTTTCTTTGATAGAATCCATTTCCACTTCAGGCCACTTCTTGGCCACTTTTCATCCGCCATAATAAGTTTCGACCTTTGGCAGTAGTTTGTCAACTTTTAGTTGGTTACGTCTGGGGAGGTTTGCTTGCAACAACTTTTTCATTAATAGTTAACAAGCTTCATAATTAAGCAGCCAGACGTGGGAAGTCAGGACATTTCTTTTATTCGTCCCCTTCCTACTTGGCCAAGTTTTTCTATATTTTTTTTTTTGTATTTTGTTTGGTCGCTCTTCACTTCTTGCAGAATTATGTGCTGATAAAGTTGTTTAGATCTTGGCGTTTCGCTTGTTCTGCCTGTTTTGCGGCCAATGTTTGCAAGTATGTCAATGAGTGGTAGTTGGTTGTCTAGCTGTCAGGAGATTTGCCGCACTACTTTCTCAAAGCGTTTTCATGTCGCACCTTTCATTTGCAGACAGTTTTCCAGCTGCTCATTTTCCGGGCCACTTGTTTACTGCTATTACTGAGTGCCTTGCATTCATCTGCATTTCTTTGGCCAAGTAGTGGAGGACTTTGACAAGTCCATTCGGCCGATGAATAAACCAGCAGGCGACGGAGTATGTAATATTTAAAATTTCACTCTGGCCCAGCCATAAATTTAAATTGCCTCATTAGCAAAGGGTTAACCACGAATACCCCAAAGCATAGTATCCTTAACCGAATTTACCCTGCTTTCTTAGATGGATATTCAAGCATTTATTTTGGAGGGCAGCCATCCATTTTGCTTTGCCACTTTGTCTAGCTCATTTAAGTTTTGTTGGTCGAAAAGCTTAACTAAACTAAAAGCATGTAAAGCACTGAAAAGAAAACCGCATGCAGACACTTTATTCATTTTTGCAGGGATATGGGGGAAAATGGTAAATGGGAAATGGCTTTGTCCGCTAAGTGAGTGTGTGTAGAAAAGTTTTTCATTGAATTTCATATGTTGACGAGGGCGGGGAAAGCCACACACACACACAGACACACACACACACACAGTGGGCGAAGACATCGGAGTTGATAAAATGTTGACAGTTTTGGGTTAGTTGTCGAAGCCTTTGAGTGGACAAGCTGCAGGATAACCAAGGGGAATGTAATTGATAGAGTGCATGGGTTCTCCAAGTTATTTGACTAGCCATTCAAGTTATTTCAGCTACGCTTTAGTGGCTCAAAGAGGATAGTTGGGAAAACATATCTAGGTTGATTCCATGTCCATTGGACAGGCTGAAAAGGCTTTACGTTATACACAATCATTAACCCCATTTACAATTGCGCTAGACACACACAATCGCAATCAGAACAGGGCAATCGGAAAACATTTGTGTTGCCACGCTTGGGGCAACAATCACGCCAAAAACTAATTGCATACTTTTCGAGTCGCTGTGTTTTTTTTTTTTTTTTTGAGCGTCGCCATATTCTAAATAATTAATGCACAAGCGCCGCCGTGCAATCAACATCAGTTGGAGTTGTCAAGTGACTTCATTTCGGTGCCCAACGGTCCGTGGCTGGTAGATGGGAAATGGTTTTTCACGCGGCAAGGATGCGGGATATGTGATGTGAGATGGTGAGATGGTGAGATAGTGAAAATGGCGGCAAACAAACTGACGACACAGCAAAGTCATAGATTTCCCACAGAGGAGCGCTCGATCAACCTGCTTTCTACTAGCACTACTACTCCTACTACTTTGGAAGGTTCAGCCACATTTGGCTGGGGCCAGACACCTCTTTGCGCACCCACAAACCCCCATCTATCTATGTATATATGTATATACATACACGTATATTCCAATTCAGTGCACTTTAATGGTTCTGTTCAGACCTTCCTGCTTTTGTGGGAGAAAAAAAATGGGGCTTCGCTGGTGTCGTCGTGCAATTTAAATACATACCCCCTTGATATTATATTTCTCCGCTCCAACCAGCCAGCGACAGATCCCTTCACTACCCCACTTTGGGCCTTGCATGTGACACGCAAGCTATATCTACATATATCTATATCTATTTTTTTTGTATTTTTTGTATTTTCGTTGTATCCTTTGCTGTCTATAACTCCGTGCTCTATATTTACGCTACATTTAGTCGGAAGTTTCTCGCGTCTGTTGCTTTTCCATGCGTTCTGCTGATGGCTGAGTTTTCCATTGTCTGCTGCGCTGATGGAAGGTTATGATAGTTTCTGCCACCTTCTGATTGAGCGAGAAATTCCTATAAATTACAACCTTTTTTAATCTTCAAAAACCAGTTACTATAGTATCCGTTTTGACACATGGTTTAATACAACTTCTGTACCATTAAATGGCATCTAAAGGGTACTATTGATTCCGTTCAATCAATTCGTTCGTCTTTTGTCAACTAAATTTGCCGCATGTTCGTTCGAGCCGAGTGAAAACCAGTAAAACATGGAAGTTCATTTACATGTGCACAAAAAATGTATGCTTAATGGTTTCTTTATTGGATTTCTCCGTATTTTTTTATTGTCCAACTCCTTTGTCGTGCGAAAAAAGTCAAAGTTTGATGATTTTATAGCGTTAAGCTATTAACGATTGTAATCTATATCCATTCAGAATGGTTTTCATACAACACGCTAACTTTCTGCCGACAGGCAAATAATTTGGCTGAACTTTTGTCACGCGTGGAAATTGATTTTCACGATTTTGTGAATCATTGAACTTGATTTTAGGGTCTATAGGAATAGCTTGCCCATGTATTTCTGCTGAAATGACTTCACTAACCTAAGACAATGGGTTTGACTTCCTCTATCGATTTATTTGCTGTTTATTCAGTTGCATTTTGTAGTTGCAACGATGCGCTCCATTGGGCCGTAAAAAGTTGGCGCAATTGCAGTTGCCTTACATAATCATTTAGAGGCTACTTAAGACACTTTAATGCACTTTTTTGTTCGCATCGCTATTACGTATTCTGTTAGTTTTTTGTTTTTTTCAATTTGTCTTATGAAAAAGCATAATTAAAAGTGGGCTCCCAAAGGCAGGCAAAAGGCAGCCAGTCCACGTTTTAGACGTTTTCAAGGTTCGCGCAGAAATTAATTAGGGGCACAAATGTATAGAATGGACTGGCAAATCTTTGGGGGCCTTTTGTATTTGGCAAACCAATGTTAATAATCACAATCATCATTATCCCGATCATTATCGTTATGTTTGCGATGGTTGGGCTAAGCTTGCTTTTGAAAGAGCCGGCTAATTTACACACATTCAACTTGTAATCCCCAGCATAATCACAGAGATGAAGTGAAAAGGCTGGGTCGCGTGTTCTGTGCATCTCATTAAGGATAAAGAGCCGGATGTCGCGGTCTTGCAAGTGTGTGTGTGTGTGTGTGTGTTTGTGTGGGTGCATCCTTTTCGGGACACTGTGACACAATGAGAGCTCATTACCACACTGAGCAAAAAAGTGACCGCACAAGTTAAATTCCCAGAAAGAGGTACCTGTACAATCTTATACGGAATGCATGTATCTTTAATATTATCTGAATTTTCTACTTATAACTATAACAAGTTATATGACTGTCTTTCAAGCCAGGTGTTTATTTTTCGCTGTGCAGGAGCCTGCAATAGTTGAGTGAATAGGTGGGCTTCAGGCCAAAACAGTTTTGCGGTCCTTTGTTTTCGATAAAACGCCATCCGCGTCACATTTCTATTGGTTTGCCGGGTGCGATGGCAGGACCTTTTGTTGCCATTTCTTTGGCCATAATGAGAGTGCGTCTTCGAAAATGGCACTCTGAATGCCGTCGCCTTGCCCGGTTGGGCTTACTCTTAACTGGGCTCAAAGGAGCCGGATTGAGTGCAGCCGCAGCTGTCATTTCAGCTGTCATTGTGTGACATCTTCATCAGCATCATCGTTTTTGCCCGCCTCCGCTTAGTATTTCACTCTTTTGATAGACGTTTGTCAATCAAAATTATGCTCTGGCTTTCCTCTTTCTAGCTCAGCATTTCCCAACATTTCCACTCTTGCCCATTGTTTGTCTTTTGGTTTTGTCACTTTAGTTTGCCTGCCTAATGCATCATCCTTAATTCGCATTTTGTGTAGGATACTCAGGCATACACTGGTCGTTTCCTCAAAACTTGATCTATTCTTTAAAGTTCGCCATACCATTTGGTCTGCTTAAATATTATCATTTAGCTTGCATGGTTGAATAGCCTGATAAAACCTTTAGCTTCATCCAAACACACCGCAATCTCCGGAAAATGCCGCAAAGCTTAAACTTTGCCTTTGGCCTCGGTTGTCGCTCAAAATATGTATGTATTATTCAAATATCCATGACAATGCCGTCCACAAATTATGGTTACGAACGAACCGTTGGCGAAGTTTATTAAACTCAAACTCAATTTGTGCCAACACCTTTCCTTTCTCGGCACTCAAATGTCTGCATGGATTTTGGCCCAAATTGTATGCAATGCCGCCACACCGCACTCAGCTGCTTTACGACATAATTACATTTTAATTCCAAAGACTCCAAAGACAAGAGCAAATAATATGGTAAAACTAACCAAGAACAACATCAACAACAAGAGCGAATGAAATTTGAAGTTTATCCAAAAGTTTGCACTCATGAGGTCTCTTCCGGTTGGCTGAGTAGAATCTGCATGAATTATAATTATGTTTTTCATTAAAATTCACCTTGATGCTGAACAACTTTCGGCGCGATTTTCAACTTTTCGATGATGAAAACTTTTTGCCCGGTGTGTGTGTGTGTGTGTGTGTGTGTGTGCGGAACATTGTGTCGCCGTCTAGCGGCTGTGCTCTTTTGTTGTTTACATATTTGATTTACATTTTTAATGAGCTTGCAAATTTCTAAACTAGAATGCATAAAGAAAATGGTAAATTCTGTGGCGTAGATTCTGGAATTTTTAATTAAATGTTGTTGCTGATTATAATGTTGAAGGTAATGTGCGAAAAGCAATTGAATGCATACGAATTGGAAATGAGAGTGGGAGTGGGAGTGTGGTAGTGGGATTGGAGTTACCTACCAGCCAGGTGAGACATTCATTCAGCAAAGGATAAAGTTTGCCTTACAAACTACAATTTAATTTAACTTTGGATATTCTTTGTTCTCCCACTCGACTTGTCCTGTTCTCCACTCTTCAGTGCCATATCATTTGGAGTAGACTATAGGGAGTTGGCTCACTTCTCCCTACTGCATTTCTTCTCGAAAGTTAGCTGCTGCATTCCTGAACGCACTGCCAATGTCAGCTTATTCTGTCATTCATTTTGATGTTTTCTGTATATTTTCCTTTTTTCTATCTTTTTTTTCTTCACTTTTTGCCCTTTTCATTGCTTTAACTTTATCGTAAAAAATAAAGTTTGTTCAACTTTTGGTAGATTCTGCATGGATTTCTGCGCGGCATTGAAATGATACTTATCAAAACTTGGTACTCGACACTTCTGAAAGACATTGATGCGACCAAATAATTTTTTCGGGAACTTAATTAAGCAATTTGGACTTGCTTAAAGTTATTCTTTCTAAGAAATTGCAATGTCAATGATTTGCAATTAAATTAAAATCTATTAAATAATAGATATGAATATATGGAAGTCTAAGAACTGTGCGCAATTTCATGAATTTCAATGGCAAGCAATTTCCCATCGCTGACTTTCATCTTGCAGCTTGTTGTTTACTTACACGTTCATTTTATTTAATATTATGCACATGTTTCATTTATGAAATGCAAAAGTTGCATCCTTATGCGAAAGACGCCACGACGTCTCTCATACACTTCACTCGAGTATTTTCCTATTTTCTTGTTCATATTATTGCTGGCAATGTAATAATTATCCCAAATGATTATTTAAACAGTAAACAAGACTGAAGTCTATAAACTAACTGGGTACTGGGTATTCCATGAACTGCGTTTTATCAAATCGCTTTTAGAGCATTTCCCAGTCTTCAGTTTCGCCTGCCGTTTGTGAGTTGCATTTTTAATGGGATGCCTTGGAAAAAGTTTGTCATGAGTTTTTCTCTATTTTCCCTGGCTCGTCAGTGCAAGTAGTCGAAGTAGTAGTAGTTGTAGAAGTAGCAGCAGCTGGAAGCAGAAAATTATTCTAATTATGCAAGTAGTATCTGAGGCAGCTGCCTGACAAATACAAATTATACGGGCAAAAGGTCTCGTAGTTGTGTAAGATGATTCGGGATACATAATGTTGCAGCGTAATAGATGTCAAAGGATGCCTTCGAATGGGCTATGTAGTTCTGAAAAACCCATCGTGATATGTTTCACCAAAACCATATAGCATGAGCTAGCACATTGTGGTTCTTCTTCAGTGGCTAATTGTGTTAATTATTGTATTTACTCTTCCTTTCAAGTGCAATTAACCCTACTATTTTTCTCGGCATTTTCCGCTCCCCTTGCAAGTGCGCTTTGTTAGTGGGCTACAATGTTGGATTTAATGCACTTGTCTTTGACAATGACTAACGGTTACTTTGTTATGCCCTCGCCGTGAAGGAGCACCCACTACTACTTGCACGAGTCCACCCAGCCCATTGCCCTGTGTGTGTTTGCTTCGTGAAGCTGCAATAATGCCCCTTTAATAATTCTCAGTCATTTGGAAAATAACAGTACAAAGCCGTGACCATATCTCTGGCAGTAACCAACCTCAACCGTCCGGTCTTCATTTTCCCCATCCTTTCGCCCGCCGCTCGCCGCCCATTTAACCCTCTACGATCTTCACCCTCCTCGCTCCCTTCTGCAGCTCTATCTTTCGTTTGTTGCCGTTGCACCTCGTTGTTGGGCTTTACTTGTTGTTAGCGCCTCCGTTGTTGGCTCTTACCACTGACCCTTTGCTACCTCATCACCCACCATTCACCACCCACCATTCACCACCCACCGCTTCTCTTTTGCTCCCCCTCCCAATTCATGTCGAACATGAAAATTTGTGTTGCATGTCCTTTTTTCGCCTTTCCCTCACAACCTTATTTTTTTCCTGCATTTTTTGTTTTTCCTTTTTGTTGTTCCTTTTTGGCCCATGTCCCTTTGGCCACATTTTAAGCTGCTGCAGCTTGTTTCCACTGTTGCATTTTATTTTACATTTTTATTTTCGTTTTCCGGCTCGTTGCTCTGTATTTTCATGTTGCACACCCGTCCGTTCGTCCTTCCATCCGTCCCACTGTCCCTATCTACTCTGCCAATTTTCTACCTAGCTGTGTGATTTAACTAAGTAGACCTCTGGGTCATGGGTTTGACTTTATCATTATGCAGCTGTTGATAGTAGAACAACAGTGCTACTCTTTGTTTTTTTTTTACTAATCATAATCCCCTTTCTTCTTTTGCAGGTGAGTTGAAAGCTTTGTACCGTGTTACGCTCTAAAAAACGGGTATGTAATTATAAACACATAACTTGCTGAACTATTAGTTGTACAATTTGATTGAGCAAGGCAAAGTAATTATAAGACGGTCATTTTCTAGACGGCAATATAATCAAAAGAACAATTTTACGCCCAAGCACAGTTGGGATGCTTACATCTGACCAACAGATGCTGCAAAGTATGCTATAGTTTTTAGCCAAGCCAATTTCATTCACCCCTTTCCGCACGATTTCATATTTATGGAAGGCAAGAAGCTAATTAAGTTAAATAACAATCAAGGCGGGCGTCCTGCTTGCGTTTTGGGAGCGAAGATGGCTGCATTTTCATGCTTGCTTGGGGCACACGAGGCGTATGCGTAATATGATTTACAGCACATCAAATGTGATTATCAGAGAGCAGAGCTCGGTCCCCAAAGGCAGCACACTTTAGTTCCAGCAACTGCACTCTTTCTCTGTGTGTGTGTGTGTGTGTGTGCGTGTGTGTGCCTGTGTGTGTGTGTGTGTGTACTGCAAGTTGGCTTAATTTAATTTCCATTGTGCAGTGCAGGGACCAAGACGCAGTCCCTACTACTGCCCCTTACCCTTCACACGCTCTTTTTGCTGCTGAGTGAAAACATAATTAATTGAATTAAATTTTCTATTTAGCCCCATGCCACTGTTGTTTACCATGCCACTTGACACTTGGCTCCCTTATCTGCTAATATGTAAGCTATACATACATAAGTTTGAATGTACATATATCCCTGTCTTTAATTCGTTCGATTGTGGTATGTCGGTTTCTGACTTGCCACAAATTAACTGTGTTTTGGTAAATTTTCCAATTGGCTACACAATTGTGCAGTTCACCGTAATTGCTCGAAAATACTTGAAATTTGTGTATCAGTTCTGTGTTTGTTATTATTTTCATGGCGTGGAAAGCAACTTGTTGCAAATGCAATGAAATGTCTCCCACGAAACTCTACACTTTCGTGCAGTGTAGACTTTCCCCTCTTTTTTGACGCATGCGTTAGAAAATTTTCCGAAGCGGCAGTGGAAAATATTACAAGTTTATAAGAGTAAATGCCGGTTGGGAATGACGTAATATTGTTTCCTATAGAAAAAAATACCTACATTATAATAATATAAATTTTATAAATACAATCTTGCGAGGGTGCATTGATTTAAATTAAAGAAACATTTTCGAAACTGTTTGAAATATTTCATATACTTTTTCCTAACCTCATTCAACAGTTAAACTCTACACAAATTTCCTCTAAAAAAACAGTGGAGACTTCTCTCTTTACTTTTCAACAGCCAGAAAGCAGGAAAGTGAGTGAAGTAAATCGCTTTATTGTCCTTATAGCAATAGATTTCTTTTTTTTTGCGCTTTCGATTTCAGCTTTTGTCATAAAAAATGTGTGGCAATATCCCCAGCCTTGCCCGTCACTCAATCACATAAGTCATTCAGTCAGTCAGTAAGCGTGAAAATTCTAGCTTTCACTATGGGGAAAAAGGGTAAATAGCTGAAGGAGAAACACAAACGGACACAAAATGTGTCATGTATTTCAGTTGACATTTTCCGACAATTGGTCATGCACACATATATTTAATTAAATTTCAACGCGATATATTGTAAAACAGTTTTTTTTTTTACTACGAGATAACATTTATAAACATCTCAAATAATTTAGTTAAGTGATAACAGTGATTCTATCCTAAATGCTATTTTTAATGCACCGTTCGACTAAAAATTGATGTTGTGCTAGCTATTAGCCTCAGGTTCACCACTCTTCGCCAAAATGAACAAACAATTTGAGAACGATAGGAAAACGCCATAGGCCCAAATGTTCTCAGTGGCCAAATAAAAATCATGATAAATCAACAGAAAACTCTGAAGATGAACAAATACAAACAAAGCCGAAACCGCAAGCAGTTAAATGATTGAAAAAAAAAAAAAAATACAAAGTGTAGTCTGGGAAATCAGAGGGAAGTGAAAAAGGAGGCAAGTGGCAAACAGGAAAAGCGACATTTGCTTTTGTTACTACAACATTTGGTAGAAGCCCCCGAGCGCGAACAAACAACAAGGCAGTCGAGTTAGAAAGCGGGAAAAGGGGGTTTTTTTCTTCTTTTTTTTCAGCAAATAAGGGGAAGCCAAAAACCGAAGCTGTGAGATTTTTGAAAGATATGCCCACCGAATGAGAAAAAATCCGGTTCCTGCGAAAGGACCAACAAAACGCTTCGCAATTTGCGGACAAGCGAACAATTTGTAAATGTAAACAATGACAGTCAAGTGCCGGAATCAAGAGGAAAATGAAGAAGAAATTGGAGGAGAAAGCTGAAGGGCGACGGAAAAGGACTTCTGTCCGGCTGCCGATAAGGAGAAAGGCACAAAAAAGCTAAGGAAACAAGGGAAATCTGCTACTGAAAATAAAACTTAAGGGCAGAAACGATTAAAACCTCAATTGTTCTGAGTAAATATAAAAAAGATGATGGAAAAGAATTAAAACAATATGTAATTTAAATATTACATTCCCAAAAAAATGCTACTTGTGAAATAAAATATCTTCAAAATATAAAGATTTTTAAGGGAAAAATAGAAGAAAGTATTACGAATCAGAACGAAGTTGAAGAAGTAGAAATGAAACCAAGTCCGAAGTCCTCGATTCATCGAATAGCAAATTGCAATCGAAACGTTGCCTAGACTTGATTTTCCTTTTGTCCTTTCCTGGTTTCCTTTTGTTTTTGGTGGAAACACAACTCCTGTGACCTTTCAACCCGCCCCTTCTTCCCCTTTGCCCCATCACTCCCATTGTTTTCATTATGATTTCTATTGGTTGACTGGATGTTTGGACGGATTGATGGAATGGGAAGGCGTGTCATATTGCCATTAAATGAAGTGTGGTCTAAACGTATTGATTTCGTATTTGATTTTTATTTAATAGCGAGAAATTGAGTTTTTGGATGGCTGAGCCTGGAAAAAAGGCCAAAAGGAACGCAACAAATGTTCGATTTCTTTGAATGATTGAAGAAGGAGCAGTAGTCGTCGTGATAAGCAAAAATGGAAAAATGGTTGAATTTTAAGGTTTGTTAGTGGTATGAAATATTTATGTAAGACAAGGGTCGTATTGAAAATTAAATGAATTCATAATGAAGGGGCACACTGTGTTTTTACAATTATTAGGAAGCCCAAAGAAATCGATGATATTTTCTCAACTGAATGTGTGAGAAGCAGGAAGACTTTCATCAAACATTTGCAAGTTTAGCTTGAAGGACCATCAATCAGATCTCTCGCTCTTTCGCACTCTTCGTCACTATACACGACCCACCATCGATGTCAACTTCCCTTATGCCATTTACTAAAGAAATTTATTTGCCCATCATTTTATTTGCATTGCCAGGCTTTATGGCCTGTTGCTGACTTGGCCCGAACAATCAATCAAATTGTCTTTCACAGAAGAGGATGATCAGTCGGACTTATTGGCCCCAGACCACACGGATTCTTTTGCCAGCCACTTCCCTCTGTTGCCAGCAACATTAAATCATTCTTTATCATTTCCGGCTTTTGTCCGCTGGCTTGTGTGTTTGTCAACTCCATTCCGGACATTTTGTGCAGTTTTAATTTTACTTCAATGGTGTGTTTTTATTCTTTCCATTTCTCCAAGCGCTCCCCTTTGTTGGAAGGCATTGGCATTAGGAGGAAGTGGCGCTTAGCAGTGTGGCGTGTAGGAAACAGGAAATGCCAAGCCATTGAGCAGCCCAGCCAGCCAGCCAGCCAGCCAGCTTTTCCTCGTACATTTTCCGCAAAAACCCTGCATCTCTCCATCGAAGTGCATTGAATGGAATGGAAATTGTAGAAGTTGTGAGAGGAAACAACTCCTCGGTTTGCTTAATTGAGTTGCCATTATGTTGCTACAGGGAGCAGGTGCCAATGAAGTTGAGGGAATGCCTTTTTGCTCCTTTTGCCTTTTCCTCGTCCTGGCTGGGATCAGGGATATCCCCTTCCTCCCCAGCCACTGAAAACTTTCGTTTAAAATGCCATTTTAGCCTCGCCTCAACCAATTTTCCTTCCGGTTGCAATGCTTCAATTATTCTCCCTATTTACTTCAAGCATTGGCTTACTTAAATGCAATTGGATTTTGTTGGGGCTTTTCTGGCCTTCTTAAACGTATCTACGATTTGCTTTTTGTGCAGATTTAAAGCACATATACGGAACATAACATGTTTTAAGTACTGGCAGCTATTTATGCTTCGGTAAAAGGAGCTTATCGTTATTATTTGATTTTAAATGAATATGTAACATAACGAATGTTACTCCAGTAGAGCCATTCATAAAGAAATGTATTGTATAATTTGACTGGCTCAGCTTGGTAAAACCAAAGTTTGGGGCCATGGCTTATGAGAAAAACTTCACGAATTATCTTACAACAAATGTGTATATAAATTCGCTATCAACTTACTAACTTCAAAGTAGCTTAAGCTGCCTTCTGGCGGGTCTTGAACCACCTTAGCTCGCCGCCTTCTTAACCCACTGGAAAACCAATGGAAACTTTACATTTATGGCATCTGCACCTGCTGCTTGCTGTTGGTAGCGACTTTTCTTCGCCTCGGTTTTCCCCCTATCCGCTTTTCCCTCGGCACATGCATGTTAACCTTCAATCTCTTAACATGCCAGGCAAAAGCAAAGCTCAAAGTAAAATAATACTTACGAGAAAGCGCATTGCTCATACGCCATGAGGATCCTTCTTCGTTCACCAGCTGCTTTTCCACTTTTCCCCCGCCCCACCCCCCGTACACTATTCCCCGCCCCTCAAGAGAACGACCGTATTATGAAGCAGTAATATAAATGTTTATATTCTTGTATTGCGGTTATTATTAAAAACTTTTACTACACCCAACGCGAGGAAACTGAAACTGAAACTGAAAACGGAAATACCCCCCATTCCGTCCAACTTGCGCAGCAATATCTTTCTTTTCCTCGCCGATAGAGGGCGGTGTGTGGGCATAAGTTTGTTTGCTATGCACTTAAGTGGCTCACAGGAAGATGTTTCCATGGCACGGTGGCCAACAACAAACTTTTGTGTGGTGTGGGTGTGGGTGCGGGTTTGGGTGTGGGTGTGGGTGTGGTGGCCAAGCAAGGCCAAAGTGTTCCACTATTAAAAACTTTCTTTCTGTAAAAAAGTAAAATAATAAACAAGCAGCAGTGCGAAAGATACAGCAGCTTCATTCGATTGCTAAATTGGATTTGTCGATGCTGGGTAACTTTAATAAGCCACTCTGGCCGCAGCTGATGTTTGTGCCCCCCTTTTAATGCATTTCAAAAACCACCTGAGAGCGCAGACAAAAAAGTACAACAAATTCGTTGGCTTACAATTATCAATAAAGGTCTTGGCCCTCATCAAACATTGGAAAATCTTTGACATTTGTCCTGACAGGGCAGACCAAAGATGATGTGAAAATGAGTAGTGAGTTCACTGGGGTTGAAGGGTCGTCTCTAGTAGTAGTCTCTACGTTCCATCCCTTTCCTGGCTTTCTGGTGATTGCACATACAAAAGCTGGGCTAAATCCATTTAAGTCTTTTTGTGTTGCGGTTTCCCCACTCTTCACGTTGGATTTTCGAGCCCATTTCCCTCATTTCCCCCCAGTTGTTCACGTCTGTCTCTTGGGTTTCTTGTTAAATGAAGTTGTTTGGCTAAAGTTTATACCCACTATACCCACTACCTATTGCCTTTCTAAGCCCATTCAATGTCCTTCCGTCCGTTTTGTGTGCGTGTAATAAAGCATGTCGATGTAGAGGATTTAACCCATTGATGAATTAGATTTTAGTCGCTTGATTAGTCCGACCTTGCACTTAGTGCGTCTTTAAATTTAGTGTTATGCAACTTAATAATGGAGTAAAGCGAACATTGTTAGTTAACAATATTAGTATATAGCTAAAGTTTATGTTTCATATAAACATATTCCCAACCGTATTTCTTCTGCTTTGGCTGCCAAATCTTCGATTGAAAGTTGGCAGAGTTTTGCGAAAACAATTTCATCGGCCAAAACAAAAGTAATCCCAGAGCAGCATTTCCACTTCTCGATTCGCTTGTCCGATAATATCTTAATCCCATTGTTGGCCGGAACTGTTAGCCATTCATTGGGCATCCTTTGGGTAATGAACGCGGTGCGGCATACATCAGTGAACGAATAAATGAAGGAAGGACTACGAGGCAGATGCGTGAAGCTATTGTTGTTAATCCTTTGTGTGAACTGGCGCTTACAACTCATTATTGCAATGCCTGTCTGTTGGCTGTTGAGTGTATATTTCCCATTTCCCATTTCCCATCTCCCATCTCCATCGCAAAAGTTTTAGTTCTCCGCACAAGTTTTCCTTGACTAAAAGATTTTTGGGCCGGGGCAAAACTTTTGATCGGTTTGCTTTTGTTTTCCATTTAACGCTTTAATTACCAGGATGAATACTTTGCGGACGGCGTGTTGAAATTCATTGACAGGCAATTTGCAGCTCACAGAGGCACTTTTCCCTGACGCCGACGACGACGGCGACGATGTGAAGGCTGTTTGTTTAATAAACTGCAGCCGGTTTATTAAAAAATTTTAATATAATTAATAATTTATGTACGTTCGCTTGTAAATTGAAACCACCAGTGTGCGTGTGCGCTATGCGAAATAATGTGGCTCATTTGGGTATTCGATTTAATTAACATTGAAATTTTTTTATGATAAATTGCAATGAAAGAAATCGCTACAAATTATATGGAAAAATAAGAGCATTTCATACATTGGATATTAAATGAGTCATTCGTGTGAGAAACGGATTGGTTAATTACATTTCAAGCCATCAGGCTACAAAGAAACATTTAAAGCGCACTTTTTATTGTATTTTCGAACTTAAGTAGATGCCACTGAACTTATATATGAACCGTATATGTGAATCACTGATTTCACAGCTTCATATTTTGTGTCACTTGTCGAAGGGACACTTACTTTGTATTTAAAACGGTCCCTGAATTCCATTTGACGTCCAAATACCGATAATATTGAATATCATTAAAACGAATGGTTGGTTGGTTACCCAGCATTCCTTTGCCATCGATTTAATTAAATTTCGATTGTTCTTTATTTTCAATTTGAGTGTGATGAAACTTTTCCAATTTCACACCGCTGAACAGAATTATTTGTGTGCCCCGTAATGATGGATTCAATATTTATTGATGCCTGCGTAATATTTATAACATGCGTGCATTATTTATGTACATTTCAAACGCTTTTAGCAACTTGTATAATGCATTTTTATTAAATTATACGATAATTGCATTTAATTTTGGGCAGAATTAAGAGGCATATAACTTATTTAGGCATTTGTTGTGACTGTATTATTTTAAATTGTAATTAAAGCCAATTGATTCATGGTTCTAATATGACTTTTGAAGCGCTCTCCACTTGAGGGGGAAAATGACAGCCTGCTAGCGATTTCGTCGCAAGAATTTCAATTAAATTCCATCTTTCCATGATTAGGCATTCAAAATGTCCTTTGTCTTGGCTATTTATTTGCCACATTTGCCGCCTTTCTCACTGCAACCCACTTCGTTTTGTGGGCGGGGCTTTCGGGAGAGGTTGACATTTTATGATTGATTGATTTCTGTTTGCTATCAATTATGCATAACATTTTGCACGCTTCGCCAGCTTTTGCTACTGAACAGCAAAGGACTACTCTGTCTGCCCTGCCGCCTGGCTTCGTTGTCATTATTTTGTTAAAATAATTTTAATGAAATTTCATTTCAATGATAATATAATCTTGCGGCCTTCTGTTTTCGTCTGCTCACTGTGTTCGTGTATATTAATTGTGAGAGTATCTGGCCAATGATATTTCAGTGGTAAATTATTCACAAAATATACAATTCATTTCATTTTTAATTTCCCGTGAAACTGAAGCGTGTGTCAACTGATTCTACAAGTAATTAAGGAAAACGATAATTGATTCAATGTCCTCAGGTTAATTGTAACATAAGACTTATTCTGCTTCTATGATTTTGGGGAATAAATCTATTCAAGCTTAAATTACTCAATCGGAGGACACGCTTGTAAATATATTTTATCAATGCTTTGTCCCTGTGCTTTCATCACCTGACCTACGAAATGAATTGAGCAAGTAGTTTCACCCAGTAGAGTCCAATTATAAATTTATGTATTTACCTGTTTCGGAATCCATCAATACGCAGCAGTCTGTTCTGCTCAATTTTGTCCTCTTTCAAGCCAGACAACCTTCAAGTGACAACATTGATTAGCTGGTTGTCAAAAAGAAATGTCTTTTCGTTCATTAAAATTGTGTAGTGTACATGTGTGTTTAATTTATAAGAAACATTTTTGCGCGATGAGGGCAAGGTGTTTTTATTCTTTGTATTGAACATAATGAAGTGGATGAGCAATATTTAATGACTGAAATGATGAATCAACAAGTTAGTTGGTAAAGGAGATACTTAAGCAAAAATATAACTAGATATGAACATTCTAGAAACAAATTATAAAAGAAGTGACAATAAACTTTTTGCAAGTTCGTTTGCAATCTCCGTGCACCAAAAAGGTTTTAGGCCCAAACCAAATTGGCGGCAAACGCGCTATACAAACAAATTGTCAGTTGCTCCAACACGATGACGCAGTTGTCGAAACGGCAAGACCACAGAAACCTTCAAAACAACATTTGATTGACCACTCAAAAGCGGCCCCTTGACAGTTTTAGGCATTTGGGCATTTTGCTTATGGCGCAAAAGCTCTTCCTGCTGCTAACCTATACAGAGGCACGCACATACGCCACATCACGATTGCACAACAACCAGAACACACACACAACCAACACACACACACACACACACACACGCTCACTTGCAAAATAATTGATCCCATTGTGCTTGAATTGTAGTGCGTTTGGGGGTGCATGTGTGTGCGTAAGTGCAGCTGTGTGCGTGTGTTGACAGGAGCAGGCGGCCAGGACATGTGACATCCTGCCGCTGAAGCCCCACAAATTTTCTGCCGTTGACAGTCGCCAACCCCCGCTCCCCGACTTCAGACCCTTTTTGCGAAACCCCCATCGCATTGTCATAGGCGTCGACATGCTGAAATTGGCTTTTGTACAGCGGTCGGGAAAACTGGGGAGTAAAAAAAAAAAGAAAAAAAAAACATGAGGGAATGCTAGCCAACAATAGCTAAATGCAAAAATATTTTTCGCACAAATCGTTGCCCCCTTGCTCTGCTCGCCGCTTTTTCACATTCACTTTTATGGATTGAGGGCGCCAGCACACAAAAACTAATGACGAAATGTTTGATTTTGACGTTTTTATTGATTTGTGAAGTGCACTCTGTGCATACATGTTCCATATGCACAAAATAGAATTTGAAATATGGTATGCAACTGGCTGCGGAATGCCCCTAATGAGGCCCAAAGCGCACGTTAAATTGCATCAAAGTGGAACCTCAAATTTGGGAAATCGAAAAATAATCCATCTATCTTTTAAAACGAATAAAATGTGTGATTAAATCGTTTATTTTTCAGTTTACACAGAGCTTATATGCATATGGGGGCTGTTCGCAATCAGTTGTTTGTTAGCTTTCTTTTTGTCTGTCTGAAAATCCAGTAGAACGCATCTGTGACTCCTTTTTGGAAATGTTCCAGACAAATCGGAGTTATGGTTGGGGCAAAAACAAATGAAAGATACAACTGCAAGCTAGTATAAGAGTAATATAAAGATCCATACAGGGTACATTGGTATAAAACTTAACCCATTGAAGATCTGATGGAAATTCAGTTTAAATGATTCTTGACAAACATATTTAAAAAACATTCAACGAAAAATACTCCCACAATGCTCTGGAATACATTAGTTTCCATTTTCTTTTATTGAAACCATCAAAAATGCATAAATGTCAACGTGCCATTAACAAAAGAAGAACGCTGCACATGAAAAAATGGCTAAAATATATCGCAATGTCCAACGACCATAGACGACACATAGCCAGTAGCAACAAAATAAAAATTCTGGAACAACACCATCGACGGCCACAACAACAAGGACAGCTACGGAAAATCTTTCAATAAAACAATTTACTCAATTGGCTCAATGACTCGACGAGACTTTGGAGTTCTTCCTTCTCTTTTTTTTTTGGGGTATATATTTTTTCCGTTTTGTTTGCAGTTTTTATGAGGCAGCGACGGCGTGAGCAGACAAAGGCCAAAGTAGCGGTTGGGGCAACATAAATGGGGATAGGTAACTTCCATTTAGTTATGTGGCTTGTTTCACAGAACACCAGGAACACAATAAAAGTGGCGAAAGCCGAGCGCTAGATGTGTAATGTAAGCTGAAGAAAGAAAGCAGCAAAAGCCTGTTGATTTTTTCGAGCAAAAAATGTTTTTAAGCTCATTGGTAATAAACTTAGAAAAAGAAATGGGAAATTAGCAAAGTTTATCAATAGGCTTTTTGTGTTTTGAAAAGTTTTGCATGCTTTATTGAAAATGTCCATAACTTTTTTAACAGACACAATTGTTGAAAGTGCCAATCTACCCTTAAAACGCCCGAGTACAGGGTACATGGGGGCAGCCCTGGGTGCTGCAGTTTTTATTTGTCCGCTGACGGCGTCGCCGTCGCCGCCTACTACACATTTCCATTTTGGCCCTCTTCCCATTGGCTCCCCCCACTTTTTTTAACTTCTTTCAATTTTGCCAATATTTCTACAGTTTTTTATTTACCTACCTACCTACCTGGGTTGCTGCTGCCCTGCGCCGCTGGCGTCGTCGCATTGCATGTGTGTCGTTGTCGCTTGGCGCCATTGTGTCCTTGTGCCATCATTCGACCCCGAACCACCCCACCCACTGGCACACACCCCTTCCCCCCCAGCTATTCCCAGCTGCTCCCCCTCTGTGTACTGTTTCAATTTAGCGCATGTCGTCATAGCAGCCATTGATGCATAAATAATGGAGATGTGTGGGTGGCAGCAGCGCAGGGAGTGTAGCGTTTTGTTGGACTAGCTTTAACTGTCAGTCAGTCTGCCAGGCGCTAGCTATTATTTCGTTTTTTTTTTGTTTTTTTTTGCTCTCTGTGGCTCCATGTTGGCTCCCAAAACTCCATGGATCAGTTTCCATCTAACTGCATTTCTTTTTTTTTAGGTGGATATTCCAGTTTCTTTATGCGCCGAACTCCTTTTTTGCTGCCTTTGTTTGCCCTTGTGTGCCGAGCCATTCAGAATTGTCGCTTTATTTGCCATTCAAAACAATTTTTATCGATCGTCCTGTGCTGTGTAGACGATTCAACAGGATTCAATAAATTTGGAAAGTTTACGTTTAAATGCTTGCCATTGACAGGGAAAGGAATGCTCACAAAGTATATATACATATGCACATCAAATAAATGCAAATATATATGTACATACGTATAGAATATTTTAGGCCAAACAAGCCCTTAATTCCTGCTCGATAGCGTATTGTCTTCAAGTCCATGCTCTTAATTGCCTCCTATTCGGAATGGAAATTCGAAACCTTCGATTTGGATTACCATTGAATTTGGGCAATTTCGCCACCTGCCTGGCAGGCCCACACTGCGTATGCGTGATATGACTGTGCCAACAATCAACACGGACGGCAAGCTGATGCCAAGAATTGAGCCACTCAACCGGTCTTTTGCTTCGCCGCCTGCACTTGCCATATTGCCCAGTGGGATAAAGGTCAGAGGTTGCAAGTGGGTGGAGGGGTTGGAGGGGGTGGAAAAGCGAGCAAAATCGAGGTAAACAGAAGCTGGCTGCAGCTCAAAAACTCAATTAAAACGCCATCGTTTGTGTGTGTTCGTGTCTATTAGCCAGACCCCAAAACCAAGCCAACCAATTAAATGTTGCAATAAAATTTACGCATGACTCTGCACAGACACAAATGTGCTCAATATCGTATTAGTAAAATTGAATTATGAATTGAGACTTGGGGAAAAACCAGAGCGAAACCATTCAGATTAGTTGCACCACAAAACCGTTTATGAAATGCATAGAAATTTGTGAAAGTTGGCCGCAATTTGGGCCAATAAACAAACAAAAAAAATTTGTTAAGGCAATAAACGCAGTAAAAGGGTTAAAGACGACAATAAGCCGGCGGCCTTATACTTTTATATAATTTATTAAATTGTCCCAACATGCTGGTGGGCGATTTATAAAAACACATTACACTTAACCAAAAAGAAAGAAATGAGTATCATTTTAAATTTATTGTAGAATTATTACTAATATACCGGAGCTGTTTATTCAAAAACGTGCCAACTCATTCATAACATAATACTGATAATAGTATGATAACAGTTTGGAAAATTCGACAATTATTTCATATTCTTTGATAATTTCTAGCACTTTTCCATTTGTGGAATCATCGGTATTACCTGCAGCTGATTTATCGACCTCATAAAGTGTCTGGCTTTATCCTGCTGCAACTACGTGCCTCTCATTTAATCCAGTCCAGCATCTCATGTGAGATTTATGCTCAATCATAAACAATCACCGAGTGGAAAAACTTTTTGCAAAATATCTTTTGCACATATATTGTACACTCTGCGCAATGTTGCCATTGGATATGCGTCCTGCATTGCATCCTTAAGACGAAGTAAACTCTTGCAACTTTGCCATTGGCACTTAATAAACCTAAACAAGTAAAATTCTTAAATGGCAATAAATGTTGAGGGGAATGTGGGAGCGGTAGTGTGGAATATTGTATTACACATGTGTGAATATAGAGCCAATTAATTATTATGAAATCCGGTTTTGCTGCAGCTTCCAAACTCAGACGATTTGGAGTGGCATTTGAAAATCATTTAAGCAACAAAAGAGGAACAGGAATATTTCCACTTAAACATTTTCCATGCGTGCGTGTGTGCGTGCGTGTGTGTGTGCGTGTGTGTTATTGTGTGTGTTCCAGCCAAATCCCTGGTTGCAAGTTTGCATCTCCCGAGTGGCAAGTGTTATGTTTGCCTTGCTGCTTAAGCAGCACTTGGGCATGTTCTCCCTTTCGGTCCCAGATGTGCTTTACTTTTAATAAACAATATACATTTACAGTAAATAATTGCCCGGAATCTGCACTTGCCAGCTGAATTTATTTTGCCCTGCAACGTCTTCTGTCCTGACATTTATTTACATTTTACTGCGGATGGCTGGCTGCTTTGAATTCAATAAATTGCTTTCAATTTTCTTTCTACGGATTAGCATTTGGCCAGTTTTGTGGCTTTGCCTTGCTGATTGCCATGAATTAGAAACTGTCAAAGGGCAGAACGTAAAAGTAAAACGCAAAACTAAACCAGGAATCAGCAAAAATGTCACATTAATTCCAAAACTTGCTACAAATGCCGGATGCATGAATCACATAGAGCCAAAATAACAACAACAGCAGCCGTAGTAACCAGACAACAATGTGCTCAATTAAATACACAAAACCAATTGAAGAAAAGAAAAAAAAAAAATAAATAAAACAGATTTCAGCCAGACTTGGCAAACAAACTTTTTGGCCGTGATGGATGCAACAAGAACAGCAGCAGCAGCAGTGACAATCTTTCTTTTCCTTTTTGGGGCGCCACACAAAAAATCTGTCTTCTCCATTTTCCGAGTCTCGGTTTCAGACTTTCGGGGTTATGGCTGAAAATGGGCATGGGGGCCAAACTCTTAATTAAATTGAATTGTTTGCCATGTGTTTTTGCCAGTCCAGACGCTCCAACAATGGCCAACAGTAAGGATATGGCCAACAGAAGATGGGAGCAACAGGAGGATTTCGGGTTGTTTTTTTTCAGAACGAAAAATCCTGCAGCCACAGCAACAATTTTCCTGACTTGCCACGCCAAATTATGATGGCATTTTCACTTTCGGTCTAGTCAAGTGTGCAGCGAATTTAGTTTACGAGATTTTCTAACGATTGCTTTTTTGTTTCTGCCGACTGGCAAAAATTTGTTGTCTACTTTTTGTGCATTTATTAACACATTGTTTTAGTTCTTGCTGGTTCTAATAAGCTAGGCTAAATATTGGTTGATTTTAAGATATACCTTTCCGATATAGTGAAGAGATTCAAATTTTCAAAGTAGAGGTGGATTTGAACTCTTGGCACCATGATGATGAATGATGAAAAGGTATAAAGCCTTTGTTTCGGGAATGATCCCTAAATACAACACTTCTATTCTCCCAAACTTCCTTGCTTTGTTTGATTTGTGTATATTGCTCGGGTTACCTAAGGGTATTTGCATACGACACGTTTCCATCAATGGGATATTTGGATAACAATGGTATATAGCTTCTATTTGGAACATCCTACTGGGGGAATTCCAAAAAACTTCTTAACTGAAAACATCCAAGTTAAAGATGTAGCTTAAATAAAATAAGAATTCTATTTGAAAAAATGTTGTTATTAAAAATGTTTGCTGCCATTCCATCTACGACTTCTGAGTGCAGAAAAGTAATTTAAGAAAATCTAGAGAACCACAAAACAAATTGCCATGCACAACGACTTGAACAATGATGTACAAAAGAGCAATGGTGAAAAGGAATGCGAGGTGCTCTGGAAAACTATTGCTGCCATGCAATTACAGCTCAGACCAATGCGGCCAGCAGCGAGGAATTTTCATTTTTGATGCCACTGACGTCAGGCCTTATCCACCTCTGGATATTCCAGCCTGCTGAGCTCCCGAGCTCCTGAACTCCTGAATTTCCATCACCCGGTTTTCTCATCCGGTTGTGTTGCCTGTGAGGATTCCGCTTTGTTTTGTCGCCGTGTGGTCGCATAAATTAGCGCAACTTTAATCTGATTTTAATTGGGGGTGGCGGGTGGCGGGAAGGGAGAAATGGAGAAAAGGAGAAAAGGAGGCAGAAGACCAACGAGGTTTAGCTGCTAAATCCTGGCTCGTTCTATGGGCTTAGAATTCTTCTCATTGCTGTTTTCGCTGTGAAATATTAATGAAAGGAGAGCCGGATGAGAGCTTTAAGTGGTACAAGAACTAGGAGGGCTTAGAATAGAAGACAAGCTCCCCCCAATCAGCTTATCGTTTGCCCCTCGCCCAGCGGAAGTTGTAGATATTTTATCCTTTCTGCACCCCGTTGGGGATTGCCCCACCTACACTTGGACTCTTGTCCTCTCGTGTCCTGTATATTTATATTTATTTGTTCAAGTTTTGAAAAGCGTAATTTGCTCTTTTAATTTCATTTCACGTTCTATTTGCTCGGCTGGTGATTCATGGGCGGCCCAAAAGGGTGGCAAACCGGGGCTTCTATTAGTGGGGCCTTTATGTTGGCACACTTTGTAATAGGCTTTGCTAAGTGCCAGAAATGAGATATGAATAGGTTGGCTTTTGGAAAATGTTCGCCTAAAAGACGCCCTACATTTTCTAGCAGGCCTGTTCGCTTCATTAGCTTTTAATTTTGAGATAATTTTTGCAAATATTTTTCCACATTCTGCGAGAATAGCCCGAAAAAGGCGACGCTGCGAAAGTATGCGTAATGAAAAGGACATGACAATGAATTAACACCCAGCAGATGGCCGAGGCAAATGGCAAACGAATCGAAACGGAGTGGAATGGAATGGGGCGGAATGAAATGGGAGGGAAACGGATGTGGAAGTGGAAGTGGGATGAGCGCAAGCAGAATGAAACGGAAGCTATCATCATCATGGCTTTACCATGACCAGTTGGTGGCTAAAACTCTGGACTTTGTCTGTGTCTGTCGCTGGGTCTTAGTGCCTGTATACACATAAAGAAATTTCCCCATTTGATGTCATTTAGTAGCTAGAAAGTTAGAGAGTTTAAGTTAATTGTATTTCTTAAAAATCTAGTACAGTTTCAACAAACCCTTATGTTTGTTTTATGGATATTAAATACTATTTAAGTGCGTTTTTCTCAGTGTTGGAGCATTTGTGTCCTGGCATGCAAGGACTATTCTGAGCGCATTTAAGGGGCGAATTTTTGTCGAAATAAAACCATAAGATGCTTGAAATGCCAAGCGAAAAATAGTTTTGACTGTTGGCTGTTCCACATAGTGGATAAAAGGGGGCGCATGGCTGGCTGGGGGGCGTGGCCGGTGGAATGGCGGCTGTTGCTGTCTGCAGCGTCAGCAAAGCCAGCTCCTTTCCCTCTCTAACTGCAGCCATCTCCCTCTAGTCAAACACAAAACCATGGCATGTGCAATTTTCATAGTAGTAATGACAGCGAATTTGTATTGGTGTGCATGTGTGCGTTATCAAAGCGCAAACAATGTCCTGCAAAGTAGCAGGATATGCCTGCCTGCCTGTCTGCATGCATGTGTGTGCGAGTATATGTATCTATGTCCTTATGCCAGTTATTCAGCGTAAATTCTGCAGCATTTGTATGCGCACCGTCGTGCGGAAGTGTTGATAAACCCACCTACTTTGCCCCCCAAAAACTCCGAGGCATTCCTCATCAGCCGAAAAAGTGAACTTCATTTGTCGTTGCATACTTTAAAGGGCTGGCTAAACTTTTCTTTGGGGGATAATTTGCAAGCATGTTGCGCTAATTGCCCCAAGATCATTTACATTTTATGGTCATTCAAGTTGAGGGCAATTATCTAATTGAAAGATTTCCAACTCTAATCATATGCAGTTTAAAAATGCTACAATTACTTTTTTAGGAAAATGTTTAAGGAAACTTAAATATAAGTATAGGTATGTGTCAATGGATTCTATCAAATAAGAAAGTAGTTTGTTCTTTTTACCCAAAAAAAGGAAAGGTCCTTTAAATATTTAACTTTCAGCTTGGGCTGCACTTGACATAGTTATACTCATAACTATTTTATGGGGCGCTGTTAGCTTAACCGCCAAGCGAATTCCACATTGCACATCGCCAGTGTGTGATGATGGAAAAGTTTTTTCCCCACCCGTGCATATTTTTCAATTTTCCGCCTTTGGCCCTCCCCTCCCCTTGGTCCACCGGTTGACAAAAGTTTTCCTCTGTTTTTCACACTACTGTCCGAACGTATGAACGAACCGAACGAAGGCTTCAAGGACAAGTTGTTGCCGAAGCCAGAGCTGAAATATATAAAATAAAAAAATACATTGCTCCTTCGGCCGGATGATATATGGATAGGGCACTTGAACGCAGGCCTCTTCTGGTGACCTCTTCCGGTGCCGGCGGCACCCTTCACCTCTTCCTCCTCCATTTCTGTGCATTGTTTGGGCGTTGGCAGCTTGTGTTTTATATACCTTTTGCCAGCGTGTGGGCAACACACACATGAAATGCAATTTACTTTTAGTTTTATTTTGCTGCCAGTGGTTTTCAGTTGATTTTTACACTATTTTTCTTGTACGAGAACTGAAAACTGAAAACTTCAACACCACAACCAGAGCGGCACTATCTTTCGCTTTTGCGTAAACAATACTTCAAGGTTCTTCGAATGGGTTCTTATATATATATATACATATATATATTGTTTTTTTTTTGGTCTGAGTTGGGTCTGCTGCGTGTGCCATTGGATATGTTTGGGGGTCAAGCGTTGTCAACTTGTAAGATATGTGGAAAATGCATTGACAATGCTACCGAACAATGTATCGCCTGCGCGCGTGTGTGTGTTCGTGTGTGTGATAAAGGACATTGCTGAGTTATGGAATAAAAAATGCCATGCATGAGATAAAAGATTGACATGCCATTTTCTTTTTGGTTTATTGAAATTGAAAAGCTACAGCTTTGGCTACCATAGGGATATTAAATTTGTATAAATTATTGCGTTTAATAAGTGAGTTTATCGACTTCAGAACCTTTTCTCCACAATAAACTCAGGATTTGCCACAGATTTGGCTACTTTGCAAACTATAATGTCATGTGCCGGTTCTTTTGTGTTTGCCGCTGCTTCTCGCCTGACTGCATTTCAATTTTAGAGATTGCAACTGTTTTTGTGTGCGTCATATTTAAAGTGCCTTGCCCTGTGGCTGGCATGCGGCACACACACACATGAGAATAGTTATGCTCCATCATAACTGTCAAAAACGGACAGAAACTCATTCCACATATGCACAAATATGGAGCGGCACAATTGCAAAACACAAACAGAAAAGTTGTAATCACAGCTGTCCGGAGCGAGAGGAACCCATGCCCAGATATGATGGACCATGAGGGATCCTATGGCTCATAATGATGATGGTGGGCGGTGGGCGCTTGGCGGTTGGGGGTGTGGCTCATGTGATATGGGGGTTTTGCGAGCGATAATCATAATCAGCAAGCTGTTGTTGCAACTGTCGCTGCAGCGGATACACGCGCACACACACAAACACACATATATTATATATATATTTTATTTATATTTTTCCGGCCAAGCAGACGTTGCCCCAGCAACCTCGTCACCAGCATCATCATATATATGGTTCTGCCGCAGTCCTCCGTTTGTTTTGAGGTTCCTGCTGATGGAACCACAGCGACAACACTCATTTGGTTTAATTGTTATCATCGAAATGTCAACTTTTTAATGCTTCCTCTAAAGTGAGAAAACTGTTGCATTTATTAAGAAAAGACAGAACTGTAAATTCAAATTTGCTGGAATGCATAAAGTATGTGATATATTTGATTTATTGATATAATTCTTATGAATGTTCTTCCATATTTGTAGACCCCTTTCATTGTGTATATTCCTTGTTGACTAGTGTACACAGTAAGAGTGCGTGCAGTGGTGCGATAGTGTGTGCAATAGCTCACAAGTGTGACACAGAATGTGTAATTTGCACTTAATTGTCACAAATAAGCGAAAGGAATTTGTAATTTTTATTTTTACATTGCACAATCCCCAGTGGAAGCGTCGCCCCCGTCGGCTGCACTCCACACATTTTCACATTTCCCCCCTTTGGGGTGTGATTAGCTTAGTTTCCATTACCCAGAGAGGCTTGGCCCAATTTTCTCTGCCATTTAATTAGCATTTTGTAATACATTCGTCGCAATGCCCCCGAGTATTTCATTTCCCACCCACTGCCGTTGCCCACTGGACGTGGCAGAACTTTTCATTTTAATTAAATTGCTTTATTGTCCAGCGGTTTGTCGGATGATTACATGGATTGCATCTGTTGCTGGAAAAGTCGGCAGCGAGTCGTTCGACTTTCATGCAAATGAAGTCAGTTGGTGAGGTTGATACGTTGCCCAACACGCACAAACAGAAAGGAAAAAAAAAGCAACAAATTGTGATGTCATGCGGAATGCACTTTAAAGGAATTAAATTAATCACAAAATAAGTGGCTTAAGAGCAGTAAGACTTAATTTGAATTGCAATAATCGCGTCTGTGCTTTATTGATCCTTTGTATTAGTTTAGTTGCAAGCTTATGGCAAAATTCCTAAAAGCCTCTTTGCTATTTCTGATTTCACCACTACAGCTACAATTATTTGTGTAAATTGGCAAAAGTATACCCTTGATCTTTTCCGGGTGGGAAAAACTGTTGAGCATGGGGCGGGGCGTGGCATGACAATACAATTTCGTGGCACACAGTTCGGTTTAGTGGGTGTCGACTGCTCCTCTCTTCACCTTTTTCCCTCGAACTGCGAATGTGTTTATCGCCGGCACTTAACCCATTTTAGCCGTGTCCTGTGGGTTTCAAAGTCCCTAGACCACACCCAGAAAATGGAGAAAACTGCTGAAACACTCGCCCCATCGTTTCTCTGGGGAATTGATGAACATGCGAGTGGAATATATGGCAATATGCTTCGGGTTGCTTATAGCCAGCTATCCAGCAAATGACTGTCCCATTGAGTGGATGATGACTGTGCCGAATTCACCCCTATGCAACCATATTTAATTGCCACAAATTAATTAAATTAATGAGTTGTTTGGAGTGAAGATTTCCAGTCATTTGTCTAAAAATTAGCCAAGCCAGAAAAGTTTTCCTTTCTCCTCCAGTCCATGACACATGATTTTCTTTGTGGTTGACTCGGGCTGCTAATGATGTATATCTGTTTATTTTTCCCACTTCCCAAAATGCTTTTCCAAGCCGTATTGGAAAATTAATATTTCCTTGTAAACGATTATTATGCAGCATGTGCGAAAGCGCATATAAGACTTTTATTAGGCTTATAAAGTTGATGTTGATGTCAGTGTTAAATTGGATTGAAATGGGTGGAGTAGAGGAGTTTTCCCAGCCAGATATCAATATTGTGCGCTTCACATTTTGTTGTGGTGCCATTTTTATGCCGCGTTCAGTGAAACCGAAAAAGGAAATGGAAAATTTTCTCTTATTCTGTGTGTTTGTGGCCAGATAAAGTTGTCATTTCTGGCAGGCGGATCGGAAATTGTAGAATATTGGTCATTCGGCGGACCGTTGTCCATTATATCGAGAAAATCAATTACGTCAGTGGGAAAAAAAAAGGTTTGGTAAAGAAAAAATACCGTAAAATGGCGTTTATTGTTCAGGATTTAAGAGCAGGCAATTTGTATGGCAGTTTAATGGCAATAAGGATTCAGATATTTTCAGTAATCTAAATAATACATATTCCAAAAAATTCCTAAGTAATAATAATCTGTACGAATGATTCAATAAAAATGTATAGTTTTAAACTACACTGTTCGTACGTTATAAATATATATTTGTTTATTTTATTTTAAAACCAGCCGCATTCATTTTCCTGCCAAATTTTCCCCCATGACCTTTGTCAGCCATTTATTTTTGGCCATATAACACAGCCATTGATCATTTCACAGGCTCAACGCGAACGACTTTAAGCGCAGATAAATTTATATATTATGACATCAGCCCAAAACCCGCGCCCCATAAATTTCTCGTGGCAGTGGGAGGAAAGTGGTGATTGCTGCCCCACTTGTTGCCGTCTACCTCCCCTTTTTCAATGCCATCTGTTTTGGGGGGGGGGGGCAGTAAACTTGGCGCCTTTTCAGCACTCCCCCGCAGATTTTATCCTCAAATTCCACAAACCCCAAAAAAGCAGTGAAAGACATTCGCTGTTGTTTCAGCTAAGCAATAAATGTCATATGGTTGGCACATCAACACTTTATGTGCTTCAGTGACCCGCAAAAATGTCCTGCAAACATCCTTGCTCTAATTTTTCTGGTATGGGGCAGACAAAGCAAGTCTTTACACGCTTTTAATTTCGTTGCTACCCAAGGAATTCTGAAAATGTGTTTACATCACGCCTTCACTCATTTGTAGCCCAAATGAAATAAAACAAGATAGAATGCTATAGTCTAGTTCCCCGACTATCAGATACCCGTTACTCAGCTAGTGGAAGTTTCAACATTTTCTGGAATATCGGTAGATAACGGAATAAAATTAAAAAAAAAAAGATTTCTAAATTTGAATGCAGATTTTTAGAGTATTGCACCAAAAACATTTAGTGGTATGCCACTTCAAAATCCGATTAAGATTAGTTGAGTTATGGAGCTTACAACTTCAGCCTTGGGACATTTCTTAATTTTTTGCAATTTCTACATCATAACATTAAAAAAACTACAAAAAAACTGAAAAAAAATATATTTCTAAATTTGAATGCAGATTTTTAGAGAATTGCGCCAGAAACATTTAGAGGTATGCCACTTCAAAATCCGATAAAGATAAGTTGAGTTATGGACTTTAGAACTTCAGTCTTAGGACATTTTTGAATTTCTACAACATCCATAATATCAGAAAAAATTACAAAAAAATTTAAAAAAAAATAAATTTTCAAATTTGAATTCAGATTTTTAGAGAATGGCTCCAGAAACATTTAGAGGTATGCCACTTCAAAATCCGATAAAGATAAGTTGAGTTATGGACTTTAGAACTTCAGTCTTAGGACATTTTTGAATTTCTACAACATCATAATATCAGAAAAAATTACAAAAAAATTTAAAAAAAAATAAATTTTCAAATTTGAATTCAGATTTTTAGAGAATGGCTCCAGAAACATTTAGAGGTATGCCACTTCAAAATCCGATAAAGATAAGTTGAGTTATGGACTTTAGAACTTCAGTCTTTGGACATTTTTGGATTTCTACAACATCATAACATCAGAAAAAATAACAAAAAAATTCAAAAAAAATTAAATTCCAAATTTGAATGCAGATTTTTAGAGAATTGCGCCAGAAACAAATCCGATTAAGATTAGTTGAGTTATGGAGTTCAGCCTTGGGACATTTCTTAATTTTTCTGATTCTGATTCTGTATTTTATATGGTCGGAAACGTTTCCTTCTGCCTGTCACATACTTTTCAATGAATCTAGTGTACCCTATTACTCTACGAGTAACGGGTATAAACATAGCCAGCAAAAAATTAAGATTGCGAAATGGCAGAAAAGGACAGAGGCTTGATGTTTATCATTTGTGTCACGCCCACATTGCATCCTTTCTTTATAGTGTCACATACTTGGATCGCTTCCATATAATGCATATTAAATGTATACACATTAGTTAGAGAATACATGGCTCTATAGATTTTAAATAGAATATACGTGTATTATACATAGAAGTCTTTGAAATCTTGAGTTCTTAAAAATAATGAATTATTATTTATGTTAACATTCCTCTTTTATTGTCTTGCTTTTATTAAGATATTTATTATTATATTCGTTTTAATTCCTTACGGTCTGTTTCATACATTTTCTTAGGATGAGTAACAGGAGAAGACCTGAACTTCTCTTTCTTACGCTGCTTTTCTAGTTTACGACTTCAATTTGGCCAAATGAGTCATTAATTTCGACTTTTCATGAGCCGAGTTTCCCTCTTCGACTTTGTCCAAAAGGCGGCGTTAGTTTCCTGCTTGGGTCCACTTTTATTGTAATTTTGTGGCCTTTAATTGAATTTTATTAGCATTTGTACTTATTATTTGCTCAGCCCGAATCCCTTTTTGCCCCTCAATCCCCCATTAAATTGTACACTTTATTTGCTTCGGGTGGGGATGTGACATAGGATGGTGGATCGGTTTCTGGTTCCTGTTTATAGGGTAGTTTTCCATTCCCTCAGTTCGTTTCCATTACGATTTGTGTGCGCATCTAATGAGAGTTTGTTTAAGCCAGAAACGGAAATCAAAGAAGCCTGTGAAAGGAGGCTATTTCTCTGGTACATATTTATAATTAACTTGCCTTGACATTGCAGTTTTGACAATAATAGCTTCTAAGTTTGTACTTTAATGTTGTTTATTAATAAACTTTTATTATTTCTCGTTCCAGGTAAGAGCTTCAAGACAATTGATGATGTTTAGGATTATTTATTATGGGTAAGACTTAATAATATATCGAAATAGGTTTTCTTTTAACGGACTACTCTAACATGTCATACCTTGATTTTAACATTAATTAACAGTTTTTTTTTTAAAGAATTAAATGCTGATTTTTTGTATAATTAATTAAAACAATATTTATCATAAACTATTAATGAGTAACTCAATAACCTTTTTACAAGTGCCATCTAAGTTTATGGTCGATATCTTTTCGTGCGAATGTGACTTTTGCGTTTTTTTCGCGTGATCAATTTGACATATCGAACTCTCGGTCGACCCCTTGATCTTACAGGTCTTGGTTTTGGGCCCTTTGGGGAATTCGTATAGGAATTGGCAGTGGGTCTCGACCAACTGTTACCCATTGTGGCACTCGTAGAGGAGGGCTGCCAGGGCTGGGAATACACATCATTTGAGTTGCCGCCATAGGGTTCAAAGTTTCCACCTACACCATAAACAGATGCAGGATTATTTGCATCCTCAAGAAATTCCTCCATTGTTGGAATGGAGGATGAAATGCTATTATCCTGACCACTGAAGGCCACAGCGCTGTCATAACCATGTGCGTGATCCTGATCCGTTTCCTCCGATTCCGCTGGATAATAACCATATTTACCATATTTACTGGGACTACTCATCACCATCACTTCCTCGTAATCCTCGTGATGTGGCTGTTCATCTTGATAATCTTCAAAGTTCTCCGACAAATCCTCATCCTGATAGTAGTAGGGTTTAATCCTAAAGTTATTCAAATATTCCTTGTTGGTATTCCTTAATTTTGAACTTGATTTCTTGCGTTTTCGTCGTCCACCGAACTTTGCCATATATTCCCTTTGCAGAGCCTCAAGGAAATTATTATTGAGTAAGGAGTTGCTCTCCACCTGATTATCCTCCGCAGAAGTATCCTCATCTTCATTTATTTGAGGTGTGAAAATTTGCTGCAACAATTGTTGCTGCTTGGCGGCTTTTAAGATCTGTGGTCTCACTGTTGTTGTCGTAGTTGTGGCACTCAAAGCCGACTCCTTATTGTAATTATCGAATAATGCCGGACCATAGTTGGGCATTAGATTGGTGGGCGTGGCCATCAAAGTAGGCGTGGTCGCCGTTCCCAGCAGCTGCATTATATTGGGAGCCATTGGTCCCGAATTTCCCACTGCCGTTGTATAGCCCAAAAGTTGTACATGCGGTTTTCCCACCAACTTCGGATGCATTGATGCGATCGTTGTGGGTGGTGGTGCCGGAACTGGGTGTATTTTCCTCGGTAACTTGTAGACATTGTGGAAATGCGTATGCTGACGCACCACCTCCGGCATGTGGAGACGTATGTGGACGCTATTACGGGATTACACCATTGAAATATATATAATATCCTTTAGCATCCGGCATAAAATTATTTACACCAAACTATTCTTACCGCTCGCCGCTGCTGCCGCCAGGAACCGCTTGGCATACCTGAAAGTCGAATAGCAAAAGGCTCCATGTGCCCCAGATGGCGATCCAGAGAAAGGTGGACGAGTGCTGATTCAGGATATCCAGATCCATGGCTCCATCACTTATGTGTTCGCTGGCTGTCGACCGACTTGTGACGCATCTCTCTGGTCAGTCGCCCACTTTTATTGCCTTGCAGGCGGAGCAGATTCAATTTCATCGGCTGCGTATGAGATGCTCACTGAACGGAAAAGATGCATGGATGTGAATGTGGATGCTTGGGTGCTGGGTTGATGGGGATGGTTTAAGGAGGGGGGGAGTGAAGAGGGGCGGTGCATCTTAACCTCACGTTTCCAATTGCGATTTTCATTTGCCAGCCTTGCAGCTTCCAATTTGTGGCGCTGACTCCCTCTGACTTCCTTCCACATATCTCTTGCTCTCTCTTTGAAACTCGATAGGTTTGAAAGGCAAGCGACAGACACAGCAAAAAGTGAAAAAAAAAGTAGAGTACAAGCGGATTTCCATGGAAAGCCCCAGTAAAATTCGTTTGGGGAAGCGGCGCATGCGTAACGTTTTCAATTTCAGTTTGCAGCTGTTTGTTTTTGTTTACGCACTTTGCTCGCTGACTTCATTTCGTCTATGCTGTCTCTTTCTATATGTACCGCTTTGCTTGATTGCCATCTCTTTCTGTCTGTCTCATTCGGTCTTTTTCTTTGCGGTTTGACTTTTTATGAAGCCGGAAAAATGCTCAAATAGGTGCATTTCCATCGAAGACCCTGAAAAGCAAACTGGTCTTTCTTAAGTTAGAATAAAGAAAATATTATAATTTTTTCTTGTCCAGAAAGTGCTAAAGTTAAAGTGTACAAAAGGGAAACTGCTATCCATTTTATCGTCATAAAATGTAATCCCTTAAAGTTTGAGGAATACTGCAATTCTTAAAGGTTCTGCGCAGATAGTTATTCCGCATTTTAACGACTTATTCTAGAAGTCCTTGAATTGAATGTTAAGCAACCCACGCTCCACTTTTATGACCTCCTTTTATCACTTGTTTTTGCCGGATTCAGTTTGGCTTTTGTTTTTTGTGCGTCGGTGGGGGAAATTCTAACTTAACCTTGGTAAAGTGCCAAAACTACTTGCTAAGCTAAACGCAGCTATACAGCAAAAGCAGCCAAGTAACTTCCAAGCCACTAACTGCAGATGAAAAGTGAGGGACGTATTTTAGAAGAGGGTAAAATATTGTGTCCTTTGCTTCTGTTAGCCTGGATTTGCCACGCCAACAAAACGCATTTTGGCAGCCCCCAAAACGAGGAGTCAATGAAAGTGTTTTTCGTTCAAGGATAACCACAAACTTTTCCCAGCGAAATGGTCTTAAGCTGCTTAGCTTGAATTTAACATTTAAGCTAGGAAGCCAAGCCAAAGTGAAAGGTTCTCCAGCTTGATGTCTAGCCACAGTCTGTTCAAAGTTTATTGCTCCGCGTTTATTGGCTAAGTGAAGTAAGAAAAAAAGTAAGAAAAAATCTATCTAAAGGAGAGGTGAAAAAATAATAAGCGTTCAATGGCTTTTTGCACTTACATCATCCATAATAGTTGGCGGCATTCGGGTAATCGTCTCTCGCAATGATGATGATAATGACGATAATGCGTGAAAAAGGCAGCCACAAATAAGGGGGAAATAACTACAGCATCCGTCGGTAGTAAGAACGCAACACCCAGCAACAAAAATCACAATCATCCACCGTTAAATCCAAGCAGCTTAGAACACGTAGCAGCTTAGAACATGTGACGTATAATAGTGGGTAGTGAATTAAATATATAGATTATTATAGAAAGCATAGGATGCCCCCAAATAAATTCATCCATTCCCAATATGAAAAAAAAAAGATTTAAAAATATGGTATTCCAACAGTTAGACCTAAGCTTAATCATAACTTCGTATCTAAGCTAAACTAAAGTTGATTCATTATAGTTAGTGTAAGAGGCAGAAAAGTTAGCGAGTGAGTAAAAAGAGCTGCGTCAAGATTAACAAGTCATGATTATTAGTTTGCACAGAGCTATAAAAAGGGAGGCTGTGGAGAATCGTAGAAAATCGGTAGTGCTTAAGAATCTGACAGAGTGGGCAGTGGAGTTTCTTTATTACAACCCAAGCAGAAGCATGTTAATTGGATTGGTATGGGATGAACCATGTTCGGCTTCCTCTCATTCTCGACTTGCGCAAGCATTATGTAGCATAGTGTGTACTGGGACTTTTGGCTGACCTTTTTTTAAAGTGGTTTTTGGTCTAAGCCAAAGTTTTTTCCGGCATTGGCTGAAGTGTTGATGCTTTTTTATTTTTTCCTCGTAAACCCCTAACACGCATATCTATGTGTGGCCATAGGTGTTGTTCTTAATGCTACCAGCAACTTCACGAAGTGCAACTCTTGACCTTAGTATATCTGCTTTTGCCCGGGGAAAACGTTACTAAAGGGCTATGGAAAACGCTGTAGGCCACTTCAACTGGTTTTCATTGGCTTTTCTTCTTTGATGTTACAGATTAATATAAAAGTAAAATATGTATGCTATATATGATTTTTTGAAAGAAATCGTAGGACAATATTCAATTTGTTTACCCTTTTTCATAACGTATATGGAGCTTTTCTATTTTCATCTTGTTTAATTAGCAGCTAGGTTTAAGCCTGGCAACATGTTGCCAGCCTGACCTTGGCCTTAACTTTGAGCCGAGCTTGTCAACATGTCGAGTGTGCGAGAGCAACAAGTTTGTGCCGTTTGTATGGGTGTTCGTTATGCTAATGAGCAATGTTGCTTTGGCTTGCCATTCATACGAGTATGCCAATGGTTCGAGTCTCGGCTTAAGGCCTGGGTCAATGTCTTGCATCTCACCATTGTTACCGCTTTCCGTCTCTTTTCTCTGCTGTTACGCACTTTGCGTTTAAGTTTAATTGTTGTTTATGTGAGCATTTGCTTTACTATTATTTTAAGTACCATCATCAGTGGGGGTCTCAGTTTTCCACTTGGGTCAATGTCCACCTTGATTGACCATCTTTACTTTTTTTTTTGTTGTTTTATTGTTACACCAAAGCCTACCTTTCTATATTTTCATTCCCTTTTCCGCTTACCTTTTCATTCAAACTTAATAGCAATTTGTAGGCCTCTATTGTCGATTGGCGTTGACCATTCTTGGGAATCATTAAAATTATAAAATGATGATGTCACGTTTGGGGTGTTGAGCCCGCCCCCTTTTGCGCTCTTCCTCTTTTCACCTTATACATATATCATATCCGGCTGTTTGTTTAGCAAGTTATATTCATTGGGTTTTCTATTGTACTTATTGTCTACAATTCTGTTTTCGGCATGGGCCAATTATATATGGAAAATCAGGAATGAATTGGACGCTGAGTGAAATTCAGCTGTTCACAGTTTCGAGTGCTTCTTTATTTTCTAAATTGAACACAGACCAATTGCAATATTTCTTTAACTGTAGAGTGCTTGCTTAACTGTGGTTATTCCTCCAAGCAATTTGTAATGCATCCCATTACCCGCAAAGTTCCGAAAACAATTTGCATAGTTTTTCAAGTGAACTGGAAAAACTTGCTATAGCAAGAATAAAATGGTTATAGAGGAGTAAAAGAGAGAAAATGAGGAATAATTACAATCGATGGCAATAAATTAAAGCGATTCGCTGGAATTTCTCTGATGATACACCAGTTGGCTTAAAGTAGCAACTGTCCTTTATTTAGTCATTAGTTATTTTTTTACAACAACAGATGTATAAACCATGATCAATTTTTTATCTTACCTATACAAAAAATTATTATAATAACTTTTTTTCTTGGTATTAAACACTAAACACTTTATTTGCCTATCGAGCCGAAGTATCTTGTATTCGTTAGCTGCATCGTGAGGCTGTGGTTTTTATTCCCAGTTTTTTCTTCGTGCAGCGTCAATATCTCAAAAGCTATGCTTTGTAAACTGGCCTAGAACAACGATGCAAACACACACTTGAGTGGCCCAAAGATACCGCCGTGAATGCTAAAACCCCCCCCTCCTTAGTCTTGACCCTCAACTGGTTGGGAACTCCAAGATCCTCTTCCTCCTCCTCCCTGCTAAACCCCCTCCATTTGCCTGAACATCTGGGACTTCTGGCTGTGGCTTCCTGGTTTGGGTTTACTTGGGCTTTTTCTTATTTTTTCGGCTCTGCCGAGATTTGCAATGGCACAGAACATGCAAAGACATTATCTTCATGTGTCTGTCTGCAGCTTTTTCCACTGCCCTGTTCTTTTGCTGATGCTGCTGCTGCTGCTGCTGCTGCAGTTTTTGTCCAAGCTGTAAATGTCAGTAAGAGAAAAAAGGCAAGACGTAAGGAGTTCTGGTTTTTCCTCTGCCAGCACGGATTTCCTTCAGTTTTCTTAGCTTGTTTTTGGGTCATTGGCCAATGGTTTTTATTGGCAACTTTCTAAGCCAACTTTCCACGGTCTAAATAGCGTCTGCAATGTGCAACAAGTAGGCAATTAAGAGGCACGATAATAAGCATAATAATTGACTCGATTCGATTTGATGTGATTCTCTTCTTTCTGCACTGCAAGTTCATTGAACGAATTCGCTTTGGCTTCTTCTACTATTTCTCATTTTGTGTTCTTCCAAAATGATTACCCGAGAGTTGATTTCATTCGATCCGAGATGGTTCGTGCCGCTAATGCATATTTGATTAATTAAATTAATCAACTGCTCGATCTGTGAGTCTTATGAGAATCAATAAAGAAGGAAAACAGCGCATAAATAAATCTATAAATAAAATTGATGAGGGTCCTCCTTAGGGGTCCACTTGTTATCTGCGCCGTCTGTGCTAAACTGTTGACAGCAACAATATGTGGTTTTTGTTTTTTATTGCCTCTAAGAGTGAATCAAGTCTGGTGTTAATATATTTTTTAATGGGTTTCTTGACTGGGTTACGTCAGTGGTAACTATAGTTATAGTTAGTTTCGGAAAAACTGTGTGATAAAAGGCATAAATGCAAGGGGCGAAGATTAAAGTTAATAGAGTGTGCAAGCGGTTGGCTGCAATAATTTTTATGTCATTCATTATTGAATTTTAATAGAAATCTATAAATTGGTTGCTTAATATGATGATTACTATAGGTAGTAAAAATCTTAAATCTTTGTTTTCCCCTTTAAAATATGGAAACAGAAGCTGGCCAATTAGAATTCCCAGCGCAATCTGATTTCTCCTCATGCAGCAAATCCAATTCCTGGCATTTTTAGAATTTCGCCCACAAGCTGAGCAAATTGCACGCCTTTTCAACATTAATTAGAAATGTTTACTAATCTAAACTGAAACTATCATGGACCAAAATCCACAGCAATGTGACCAGGAAAATGGAGAAGGGAGAATGGTAAATGGTGAATGGTGAATGCTGAAGAAAAACTAAGGTCAACACCAAAGCCGAAAGCCGGCACTGAATTTGGAGTCACTCCTGAACTGACACTGCCCCTGTGACTCCCAAACTGTCTGCATCTATTTTCGTCTGCCGCCCACCAAAAAACACCCACACATCCGCACAGTCACGCATACATTGACACATCCAAACCGACACACAGTGGATAACAATTTGTAAAAACAACACTCGAGCTGAACTTTAAGTAAACATGAAGCGAGAACTACATAAATGAGTTTGCTAAAACTCGGCACGAAAAAGTTGTCCTCTATCTTCCTCGCAAAAAAAAAAAAGAAGAAAAAACTAGAAGCTGGTTAGAAAAAGTCTATTAGTTTAGGGGATTTATGTACTCTTTCTAAATTGGCGCTGAAAATACGTATGGAGCATATTTATATTTCTTAAAAAAATCATAAAAACTGAAAAAGGAAAATAAGACAAATATTTTTGCATATTACCTGAGTTTCATATAACACTTTTCATTCATATATGCAACTTTATAATATAATAATAATATATTAATATAATATTATTAATATAGAACATTCTTTATCCAAAATTTTCTATATCAACCACCTATTAACTAAAAACAAGATGATCCGTTTGCTTAATTGCATTGCAAGTTTATCAGCATGTATTACAGGGTATCAAAAATAGTCGACGGAGCGTTAAGCGTTTGTTCGGTGTGAATGACACGGCAATGGTTGAATGCTCAGTTTATATGTGTGTGTGTGTGTGTGAGTGTGGATTTTTTTGTTGTGTCTGTTTGGGTGTTCCTTTTCCACCGTGTCCACGGTCCATATAATTCTCACACTTTTCAGAGTGGACACAGCGAAAGAACGACATTGGTATCAAAAGGGGTTTGGTAGGGGATAGATTGTGCTTTTATGCTGTGACACTTTTGTAGACTCACTCCGACCTCAGTGGCCCCACCCCCCTCCCCTACTTTTTGCGACCAGCGCACCTAGCCACACTCATGATATCAAAAAACTTTGCCGACATGTAGAAGAAGCAGAACAAGCCGAAGCTGCAGATGAAGAAGAAGACGCGATGATAGCACTGATGTGTGAAAAGGGGCGGGGCGGAGCACTTGGGTTCTTCTACTTTTTTTTTTTTTTTGTTTTTTTGGGGCGGGGCTGGTCGGATGGATGGATGGATGGATATATAGAGATGGAGTTGACAACTCTGGTTTGTTTGCTCCGCCGCCTCAGGGCGAATCCAATTAATGTCTGAAGCATTTTCACACCGCCACCTTGATTGATGCAAACAGTAATTACAAATACTTAAAAGTATATAAACTGCGAAAATAAAAGGTAGAAATCATTTTGGAACTGCCTAAAAAAGAAGCTCACCTTGAAAGATTTCCATTACCATTAAATAAGTGCTAACAACTTCTTAGCTGTCCCTATGAATATGAATATATTAGGACTTACTTAAAACGTATTTTGAAATAATATATATCACCTTATGTCAGGCATTCATCAATTTTAATTCCCATGCCTTTTAATCGATTTAAAATGTAAATGATTGAACTGCGAAAAAAAACCCCTCCAACCTACCGATTTGAAGCATCATTAGGGGGGAAAGAAAAATGCGCAGATTTTCGCCCATTATGATATCGCTGGGAAGTCATCTAATGTGACTTTTTACCCCACGTTGCCGCGAAACGAACTGGAAAATCTGCAATGACGAGGCGGCGACGGCGACGGCGACAATTTGATTTCAGGGCAGCGACGACAGCTTTTCACGGCCTTAATGGGTTAACATTAGGCGACTTGTCGACGCAGATTTGCATGCAAATTGTTAACTCATTTTGCACGTGTCTGCGCCCCATTGCGAGTTTGTTTGTCTTGGCTTTAATCGTGTCGCTGTCTATTAGGCTAACACGGCGAATGTTGCCTGCAATTCGTTGCTCAATGAAAACAATCAGCGAACTATTGCAATGAGCCAACGAAAGTTAGGCCAACTTTTGCGAAGAGCAGCAAACTTATTCAGCTACTACTGAATAAAATTTGCCAGTTTAATTTAAAATCGTTAAACTCGCCCTTAAATTTCTTTCAAGCCAACCATCCAACCCCCCGTTTGGTAGAATTTTCAATTCAATTTGCTGCCACCCTCTGCAAATGAACTGTAAATCGAATTTAATGTTGCAATTTCGTTGTACCTTGCTCTTCGATTTTTTTTCCTTCTCATTTTGCCAAATCATATCAGAATCAATTATAAAACTATTAAGGTCCAACCCTCGATACAATACCTCGTCGTGCAGTGCAATCCAGTCGGTCACACGCACCAGGCGGTGGCCTTCTCCTGCCATTTTTTGCCACCCACAAACCTCCCACGAGGAGGTCACCCATCACCCATCCACCGCACCGCTCATCCATCCCACCCAGCTGGACTGCTGGCCATTAAGCTTGTCATCAAACGTTACAAATTAATTACATTCGCAGCGAACGAGAGAGCTGCTGGCCAAAGGGAAACGGCTTCCGTTCCTCATTTCAGCTGAGTTCAGTGCCAATTCCCCTTTTAGCCAGCCAGTTCCTATTCCCCTTGTTGTGTGCGCTCCATTAAAACTAAAAAATGCAATTACATATAACGCCTGCGGGGCCACAGCAACCGTAATAGCAATAGCGAAGGCATCACAGAAACCAGCAGGAACGGCAGCAGTTACAGAACATCACAGTACAGTCCTGTCTAGTACAGTACAGTACGGAACAGAACAGTATAGCTCAGTACCAAGGAGCAGTCGAAGGATGCTGGCGATGAGTTGATGGAACAACGTTGGCCAAGCGCTCATGGCCATGTCCCTGTCCATCTGCTGATGATGATTCTCTACCTCTGTCCTGCACCGAAAGAAATTCTCGCTATAGTTGCCAAAAATTAAATGACCACGTACGTATAAATATAAATGAAACATAAATTAGTTTTATGTAAACAAATTTGTAGGTTTTGTGGGAATACTTTTGGAGAGCATTAAATGACAACCCAAGATGAAGTGGCCAGGAATTTGTTTTCTGTGTATGTGTTTTGTTGCCGACTTGTTATTGGCATTGAGGGGACTGAGTTGTTTCTGCACATTTTTAATTGCATTTGTCAGTTGTTAGTTGTTAGTTAGTAGTTAAGTAACAATATTAATGCATTCTGTGGCCAGGAAATGGAGACTTTATCAACTTAATCATGGCTAAATTGTATGATATTTAATGGCATATTCAAAAAGAGACCCCAAGATCTGCTAGTAGTAGTAGTTTAGAAAGTAGAAGAACTGTCAAAAAGTATGCAATGCAATAACTAATGTTACGAATAGGAATTTGTGTAAACCACATGGTATTACATCGTTTCACACGTTTCGCTTCTGCTCATTTCTCAGTATTTTCTGCTCTAGTTGAGAGTTACTGTTGCTGAAATTTTCCAACCCAACCCGTCTGACGGATGGAAATCAAACAAAATGCGCATTTTTCTGCGGTTTTGTGTGGCGGTTCCTGAAATTGAATGAAAATAACTGACGTTATCTGGGGCGTTAGTCCAAGTTGCAAAGTTGCCAAGTTGCTGCATTCGGTGCCTCGCTTCGCTTCGTTTCATTTCGTTTCGTTTCGTTTTTCCCCCCACTGATAAGGAACGAGTGACATCCTTGAAGGCGATGACGACACTTTTCCCGTCTCCTGTTGCTTTATCCACCCCATCCTGCCCCATTTTCATCACGCCTGTGCTCGTTCGTGTCGCTGTGTTTTTAGGAGTTTATTATCATTACTCTGCCATATGGCGAAAATATCCCACGAATGTTGGAGCTATGGAGCAATGGGGGGGTATACTGTACTGGCTGACGTCAGCTGAAGAGACGCCACCATCACCATCATCGTCATTATCAGGGGCTTCATTATCATCATCACGCGGACGACGCCATGATTGTTGCTCTGTTTGTACTTCCCCACATTTTCTGTCTCTGGTTCTCGTCATCATCATCACCATCATCATTATCATCAGTGCTATCTGCATAACTCATCGGAATAGTCAGGGGTTAGAAGGGCGTGGAAGTTTTCGGGGTTAACTGCTAGCTTGCGTTTTCCATGTTTTTCAAACAGTAAACTATGCATAGGTGGAAATATGAAAAACATATTACAAAATGTGAAATAAAGGTAGTTTTAGAATGTTTGTAAATCTCAATAGTTCTGACTGTGCCTTAGGAATAAACAAGTGTTTAAATAATTTATAAAAATTATATTATTTTTGGTTATTTGACATTAGGAAAAAACTGTGTTGCATACATTTTAGCACCATAAATAAATAAGTGTTTTAAATATAATATTTGTGCTCTTCTTATACAAAGATAAAGATATATAAATATCATAAAAAAGATATAAAGATAACACTATTAAGACTTTTAAAATTTATTTGAGTTTGCATATGAATTTATTTGAATTTACGTTCGTTTTATCAATCGTTACCTGCAGTTTTGAGTGTCTGCAGAAGGGAGCCGTAATAGGGCAGCATGGTAGACAGGGCTGCCATGTTGTGCACATTTTCTAAAACGTTTTTGTGTAAATTTAGCGCAAATTTCTGCTCCCCATACCGCCTTACATAACCACCCGAAACATAACCACCCGCACACACTCAAGTCTAGCGCGTGTGTTTTCATAATGCGCCATAAAGTATGCAATGTTATTTTGCGCTTGATGAATTTTTCCACGTTGCGCAGTTTTGCAATAACCACGGCACATCCTTGCACACTATGCCACCCCCCGAGTTGTTGTGCGGGTAATAGTGTAAAGTGGCTTTCATGCTAAAGTGAATTAATGTGTATATAAGGCCCAGGACTAGACTTTCCACAGCAGCAGAGTGTATTTCGGCATGGAAAAGCATCGAAAAGCCGATCAAAAGAGCAACCACAAAAAGGTGGAAATGCATTCAAAATCATAATTCCTAATGCAATTGCAATGTGAATTGAGCTTAAACTAACAGCAGAAGAGTTGCATGCATTTAAAGGGTACAATGAAACTTGCAACACTCTTATTAAATAGTCCAAACACATATTCATTAATAAATAATTTCCCACACTGAATGCTCCATTTGCCCTAATTCACAATTCACTTCACAATTACATTTGCCACTAACACTCACTCATTATTCATTCGATCAACTATTTTTCCACATATTCTGAATGGTCCAAGCGGCACAAATTCTCGAGATAAAGCAGCGACTGAAACGCGATTCTCGAAACGAGCTCTAATTAATTTCCACTCCTGGTGTTAACCCCTTTGTCACCGCCTCTTAACCCATCTATGTATGTAGTCGCATAATAGAAAAATTCACCGCGCTTATCCCAGTGACTTATTCCTTTCTCTTTTTTTCGTGCTAGGGTAACATAGGTTGCCGGAGCTTTTAGCATACATATTAGATAGAGTTTACACGTAAACGTACTTCATTATTATCCAGACGAGTGTGTCGCATGCTCAAACATGCCCGAAAAAAGCCACCAGAGAAGACATCAGACTGCTCTCTCTATAGCCATTTTCTCAGCTTTTTTCCCTTTTCGGTTGGCGGAGGGAAAAAAATAAATACATTAAAATGCCAGCGGGTAAAATGAAGATACAAACAAACGCATTAATACGTGACGCTGGAGCATTATTAGAAAATGTGTCTCGAAGCTGGTTACTTCGGCTCGTGCTTCTTCTTGCCCACAGTTTCCGGTGCAGGACAAAGCTATCGGCGGGGGGGTGGCGAAGTGAGGGGGGTCACGAAGGACTGCTGGCAAAGGAGTGTACGTGCGTCTATGCCGTCGAGTCCTGGCAATATATTTCAGAATTATTCCTTTTTTTTCGCCACAAACTATGCGCGTTTTTCGCTTCAACGGAGATGCTGGCGTGCTAACTAAAAAATGAAATGAAATGAATTGTTGCTATAAAAATTATAACATTATTGTATTTTTGTATCCCTCAATTTGTTTGTATATGTTTACTATTATAATACAGAGCTAGACTTTATTTCTTTCTAAAATTCAACACTTACATATATTTCTTTTTTAATGTACATATGTGCAGTAATATAGTTAAGGAATCAAGGACCAATTTCTGCACTGGTAGAACGCTCGTTCGCTATCTATCTTCTTTGGTCCTTGTCATGTCTGGTGCACTCGCACTTTTAATACGAATTTAGTCCTTTAAGTCTCGCCTGTCTGTTCGTCTCTCGAAAAAGGGGGCAAAGCCAGTGAGCTGAGTTCCCCCGGTCTGTGATATCTCCGTTGCACTTGCGTTTTCGATGGGTTTTTCTTTTCGCTGCGCCAATTTTACTTTTGGCCTGGCCGCACGTTTGCTCAATATGTCAATATTACATGCAGAGTGGAGATCCCACGTCTGCCCTAAGCCTCTGTGTCCCTGTCTTTGTCTGAGTGGAATTACTTGTGCACTCGGCAAAATTTGAAAGTTTCAGAGCAATAATATATAGGAATATATATAAATATGCATACATTTCATCTGTATTACATTGGTTAACATACATTGGTTAACATACATTGGTTAACATACATTGGTTAACATACATTGGTTAACATACATTGGTTCATACATTGGTTAACACGTTATGCTTTAACAGTGTTTGCAATTTTGAAAATATCTTTTAAAAAAGCTGACAGAGTATCCTTTTTTCCGGTGTGCTCTTGCCTTTCACAGAGTCGTCCTGCCAAAAGGACGTTCTTTTGCCGTTTCCAACTTTTCCTTTGCCCCGTCTTAAGTGACTTAATCAAATAACTTTGCATACACTTTTTTTTTTAAGTTCAACACTCCTTTTTCTGTGCTTCCTCAGTGGTCTCTTCACGCCCTTTTACGGCGTGTTTTGTGCGCCATTAAACATGACTTTATTTTTGGCTTCCGCATTTATATATTTTTTTTAGCTAGTGCTGGTTATTTTTGGCAAATTGTCGCTGTTGTGTGGAGAGGATAGTGGCTTTTGTTGCGAAAAGTGACACGTTGCCTGGGGCATGACGTTAACTAGACTATGAAAATGGCAAAAGAAAACCACTCTTCTAACTTTTGTTAACATTTTTTTAATAGTTTGTAAGAGGTGCAAATATTTGCAATATTTTGAAAGATTATTATGGAAAGTAATACTTAGTCACGACTAAATCAGCTTAAAATATTATAAACTCTTTCTCATAAACAAAATCAACAGACTAGTATTTTCAAGCCCAGTCACTAAACCTGTTTTCAGGTCTCTTAAATAACCATCCTAAGCAATCCAATCACTTATCCTTTCATGCCAACCCTTTACCAGCAATCTCATGACATCGTAAAAGAGTCTGTCGATACGACGACTTGTTGACTTTAGTTTCTGCTGTTTCGACGGCTTTATGCTAGTCATTTTCCCCTTCTTTCCCTTGAAGCTCAACTGGCAATTTGAGAATGACCTAGTGCAGACAGAGAAGGGGAGATGATGCGAAATAAGGATGGGGATAGCGAACGTAGCATATTTTCCAAATTTCAGTGCCTACTTTTTGGCCATCTAATCACGCACGGAGCAGGAGATGGGGAGCAGAACATGCGAGTATAGGCCAGCTCAGCTTACCAATTCTATTAAAATTCTTTGCCAGAAATGGGGTAAAAAGTGGAATAGGGGAAAAATAGGGGAGAGACGCACAAAAAGACAACTACATATTAGAAAAGTATTAAATTACACTAGAACATACCCTCGTATCCCCATTTTGTGGAACACGCCTCTGTTTGCACAATGTCCTTGTCCTGGCCAAAGGAAAATTATATGTCCTTAAACCACCCGGTGCCTCCAACCAATCCTCCAATTTTATCCGCAGTCCGGCAAAGTGTGAAGTCATCGCTTTATAATCAAGTTTTCCTTTCAACTTTTTCCCCTCTTCCTTTCAATGTTCTTGCTGCTTGATTTTTCTTTATTTTTATTCCAAATTTTTTCTTTCCTTTTTTCCCGTGAGCGTTTCCTCTCCATATGCTCGCTCAAATTGTCGCCTGGCCGGTCCACGGATGCATGGGATATACATGTCGTCCAGACTCCCTCCTCCGCCCATCTCTGCAGGTCCTTTTGCCAAACCGACTGCCGCCAGTCTTCTGCCCGCCTGCCATGAAAATTAAATTGACCGTAGCTGCTTAAAGTTATTAAAGTCGAAGGAAAACGGGCACTGTGCCTCCTCCTGTCGCTCGAAAGAGTCAGTGTGTGGACAGGAATTGCAAGCTAATGGGACTGGGAATACCCTTCCAGGATGTTATTCAGCTTTTGCAGGCAGTTATTATGTTATAGAACATTGATGGTATTATTGTCTTTTATTATTTTACATCATTTATAACATATCGCTGTTAGATATTTAATTTTACGTACATATATCTTATTGTTAGGATCGTAATTTCCTAGTCTGAAGAGAATTCTTTCGCTATGTACCGAGTAAACTAAGGAAAGCAGCTTGTAGCCAGGATTCACTTTGAATCAGTCAGCCTGAAGTGGAAGGACACAAGGAAATTCGTACGTCTTCTCCGAGTTCTTAGCCTTTGTACATACGTGTATGTTCGATGGTCAACAGGATGGGATGGGATGGGATGTGTCAACTGGTCGGTTGCGGTCTATTTGAGGCTACTCCAGTGACATCAGCCGAGACAAAAATAGGGGAGTAAGCCGAGAACGAAATGCTGCTGCGAAATTTGTCGGCCTTTCCTTTAGCATTTCCCATTGATTTCCGAGGGAAAATGTGCGAAGAGAATAGCTCGTGAAAATTCCAAATGAGTTGGCTCATCTGCTTGGGGGCGTTCGGCTTGATTTTCCGGCCACTAAGTATGCTTCTTCAATATTTGCTGATGAGGCTCATTTTTCCCTTCATTGGCGTGTCACTTTCACTTTGCTCGCTATGTTTACCTTTTCTTCACCCTGGCTTTTCATAATTTTCCCTTGCATACTTTTTGCGGCTGGGTAACTTGTGGTGCTGATTAAATCTGCACACACACACACACACACACACACACACACCCAGAGTGATTTTCTTTTATTTTCCTTTTTTGTTTTGTGGCGCCTGCACTCGTTTCGTGTTTACTTTTAATTTGGTTAAATGTAGCACGATCACGAAAAAAAAACATTTTTAAGTGCGTTATAATTTTTAATCAACTTAAGAGTTAGGATACAAAGTTAAAGATTGTCATATGGAATGTAGAAAACATAAATTTGTAAAGTAAAGTGTTGCCATTTGCCAGCATTGTTATTAATTATTTTGCATTATTCTTGTCATTACAGGTACGTGTAAACGATTTTCAAAAATGTGATTCTCAAAAATTAATTGGATTTATACTGTAAGTTGCAATTAATTCGATTTAGTGTGCTATTTCATTTTCCGTGCGGCGAAAACACTTTTGCCAACTGTGAAAGAAAACAGTTCATTGTTTGCCATTTATCAATCGAAAACAGACTTTTCACAAAACTTATGAAGAGAAAGCAGCCATTGAAACCAAAATGTTTTTAATGGGATGCGATAAGTACGTGACTGTACTACAGTTCGATAATTAAAGAAGTCTGTGTGCTAATTTAACAGAAGTTTCCCTCGCAATTGCAACTCCTTAAATTTGATTTAAAAGAAACGTAAAGCTAAATGCGTTTTAAAGGTGCGACATTATTAACTTTTGGCATAATGTTTACTTAACCGTAGCTTTTGTTTATCACGCCTCGTTCTCAACTTTTTAGTATTCACTTCGCATTGTTGCGATTTAAATACACTTTATTTAAATACTTTTGTTGACACCTTTTCGAGCTGCTTTTGTTTACTTATTTTTGGCTGTTATTATCGGTTGAGTCTGTGCCAATTTCAAAAGTAATTGAAGCAAAAATGTTGTTCATTGTCATATATTTCGTGGCCTTATTGTATTCATTACTACCCTATTATAAAAGTTATTGCATTGTTTTCTTGATTTTGTTGCCTCTTAAATGTGATTTATTTTAAATAAAGTAAACTGGGGATATATGATGAGATATACCAAACATTAATAAGAATTATAATACAATAAAAAAATAGCTTGATTAAATTTAGAGTATTTGAAACTTCGATTTTCCTATCAATTTATTTATAGCATTTGTTTACCTGTCTTCTCTTTGCTGTTACACTCATTTTATTTGCATTGTCTGAAATTTGACATTGGCTGCCTTCCAGTTCTGTTCAAAACATCCTTGAAAATCGTGTCACTTTTTTATGCTGATTTTCATGTTACGAGTTGCAATAAAAATTGCATTTGGCGCCATTGAAAATGTCTGTTAGATGGACAAATAATAATAAAATACGTTGAGAAAAATATGCGAATTTCAGTATTAATTCATTTGGACTAATTTCGTTTCAATTCTCATGTTTCACACGTTTTACCATGTTTTTAAGCATTTTCAATTGAATTGAATTTAATTATAGGTAAATACATAGTATGCGATTATATGTTTCTAGCAAAATAATTCAATTAAAAGTGTTCTTTTGTTTTAATTTGATTTGTTTTTACGAGCACACAACATATCGCTGCCGACTGACTGGCCCGAAAGAAAACGAAACAAAAAATTGTTTAATTGAAAAATCATAAAAAAGAGAACGCTACAACAACAAATCGCATTCAATTCGCAGAGCAAAAATGTCAAACATTGTACCAAATGTCAATTAAACATTCGACGAGAAGAACAAATAGATGGGTTAACAGAGGGTCTGAGATAGAACCCCCACAGTCAACAATCAAATTCAAATTGATTTTTAATTAATTTTCGCCACATTTTTTCACTCTTTCTTTCTGCCTGTCTGGCAGACTGGCAGAGGTCCTCTCGCTCAGCTCGGCTGCAAAACAAAACAAAAAACGTGAGAAGTGATTGAAGTAAATGAATGAGAATTGCTCTGAATTGGTTGACCAAGCCACCCAGGTGGGTGGGTTCAATGGCGGGTTGGCGGGTGCTTGTCTTGTCAACTATTATAAATTCAATTTAGATATGCCATCCGATGAATGCCAACGGGGCGAATGGATCGAATGGATGCGAGACAAATGAATGTTGGCTGCCAGCTGATGAATGGCGAAATAAGAACTCCCAATGATAGTTAACAGAATGCAAAAAATGGTCGAGCTTTGTAAAAACAGTAGTGCATATGGTTTTAACCACAATAAATAATTTATATCATATCATATTATAATTTTAGCATATTATAATATTAGACATAATTAAAGGAAACGCATTTTATAAAATACGTTTACTTCAATATCTGTAAACCCCTTTTTGAAAACATATTCTCACCAAAGCCTAGCAAACAAAATGGTTTTGGCAACCACAAATAATCACTATCTAAACTTTGGCCAAAAAGCCAACTACAAAACTTTTTGCATAACCCTTTTTGTGGCATAACCGACTGTACAAAAAAAAAAAAAAAAATCGAAAAAAAGTTGCGCCAAAGTGGAATACATATTTCGTATTTATTTGAGGACGTTATTCAATTACCTGACAACCCTGCCAGCCGGAGGCAAACACTCCTCGACTCCACCGACTCTGACTGACACACTTGAAACTTCAATGCAACACTCCCCCATCCGTTGCCACGCCCCCTTGTGATAGTACGCCCCCATGGTTCGTATCTGTTGGGGCACTTCACTTTAGTGTGAATTGCAAATGAAATGCATTGTGGGTGAGAAATACATGGCGCACCACACGGACACACACGCATGCAGGCGTTGACTTAACGTTATCGATAGGCCCTTGACAGGCTAAACGAATTTATTTTACAAAACAAAACCGTTGCCACCACAAACACACATATGTACATATGTGCATAGATACGCGTGGTTTGCGGGGAAATTTATAGAGAGGAATGCAATGAAATATGCCAGGGGAAAATAGAACTTGGAACAAAGAGTTGGCTAGAGGTTTTAAGCAATCAATGGAACAACAACCATTTTCAAAACTATATCAGATCCAAGAGATTGATCCCCAATAATAGCACATAACTTCAGAAAAGGGTATACCAAAGCTCATACATATAGAGGGAGTCATTTCAATTAATCACCTTCTGTGCGAACATGCAATTTTAGGCTTAGTAGCTAATTACTAAAACATAAGACGGCAAGCCTCAAAGAACCAAGTCTGATAGCTCCACTATTACTAAGTATGAAGTCTGCAAAGTTGGAAAGAGATGGCCGAGGAGAGTCGAGCTCTGGCCAAAATGCAGTTAGGCAGGTCGTGGAAGCCAGAAAATATTTTTAGGCCAAGAACCCGATCACGCTAATGACGATGATGCTAGATCATAATGATCTCATATGCTTTTTGTTGCCAGCCGAACGTAATTCGTGCGGTGAACGAACTCCCAATCAAAGTGGTTTGACTGGAATACAAAAGGTGCTCAATGCGAAAGAGAGGGCTGCTGAAAACTAGAGAGAGATGAAGCTTGACTGGCAGCTTTTTTGAATGTCATTGCCGGGGTTTTGCGAGACTGAGAGATCGCTTGTATCTTGGTTTCTCTCTCTGTTTATTGGACGCGGTTTGCATAATTTTCTTGGGACCCCAGCCTCCTCTTCTTGTTCAATCGCTGTGCTAATTTCTCATGTGATCCGTGCAATGAACTTTTGAGCTAGAAAAAGCAAAAATAATATAGTCAAACAAACACAATCACGTGAGAGCAGTGTAACTAGAAACTACCGCTTAATTACCGATGCCATGTTGCAGCAACATGTTTATGGCAACAAGTTGTTGCCGCTGTCGGTTCGGATTTGTGCTAAATGCAATTCTTGCACTTGAAAAAATCGACATGTTATTAATAAATTATTTCTTTATTATTGCGTGTTTTACTTTCAACTAAAAAACTTAATTTTAGTTGCATTAAATTTAGAATCTCATTTTAATGTGTACAATAAATAATGATTTCACCTTGTATTATAAATTATTATTATTATCTATTATAAAATTAATACACTAAATATAATACACCTATCTCAAGTTGGTTTTACTCTACTAGTCAACTCTTCAAATTCAAATCGCCGTATTTGTAATAATACATATGAATTATTTTTTATATCAAAGCTTATTTTCTAAGCCAAAATGTAATTATTTTCAGTGCAGTCGACTTCAAGAAGAAAACGGTAGTTGTGTAGTCATACGTGTGTTCCTAGAAATAATTATTTTCTTCAGTGCGCAGCATCTGCAGCCGTGAACCGTTAGATTCTTCTGACTTCGATAGGCAGGAAAAGGAAGAATGTTGTCTTGTGCCCATTTGGGTGAATGCGGTTGATAATGGTCAAGAGGATAATGACGATGGCGATGGATATTCCATTTATTGCCAACAATTTTCCAGTTTTCATAAATGGAAGTGGCATCCCCATCCCCTTTTCCATCTCCCTCACTCACTCGTTCTTCTCGTGCGTGAAATCGGCTTTGCTTGTTACCGAGTATTACGTGTTTTGTTGCGTTTTTTTTTCACACTCAAAAAGCTACAGCTTTGATGTTGCGAGGTACGAACCTTACTTAATTTGTAATTTAGTGCGCTCCAGGTTTTTGGTTTTTTATTTTTTTGTTGTATTGCTGTTGCTGCTGATCTGTTTCGTATTTGCCCCCTGCTTCAGCTTTTCCCCAACATTTCTCGGTTCTCGGCTTAATTTGTTTAGTCACACTTTGTTGAAGAAGTCAACAAACTCCGCATGGGTTTGCTTAATATATAATACTCTCAACCCGTCGCAGTCAACGAAACTTTTTCGTTGCTTGCTTTATGATCATTAAAATGCTTACAAGGCTTTGGAAACTTGTCATCCAGTTGTGTATAATTAATGAAGCTCATTTTGGTTAGAATTACTTCTACCCTTTTCACCTTTTTTTATGTTTCGCTTGCGAATTTGTCGCTGAGCAATATTACGTTAACGGTGCTGAGGGTTAAAGGTTCTTGTATAATATATACATATTAATGTAACTTCTTTTCACAAGAAGGAGAAAGAAGATTTACCTGTTGCCTTTTTAATTCGATAAAAAGTTATTAAGGAGCCACAAGTCTTTTAAATTTATTCGAGCCATGGATTTAAATAATTCAAGATTAAAGAAAAAAGTAGCTTTCATGTTGTTTGGTATAAAGAGAATGCCATCTTTCCATAATATTAGTTTTTGATTCAATGCGATTTTTGTATATTGGTCAAAAGAGCCATTCAAGAGCCATCCGGAAAAATAAATACTTTTGAATGGTAATATTTAAAGAAATATTAAACTATAACTAAAATCCTTAAAGTCCTTGAACTGAATATTATTGGGTTAACCATATGGTTTGTGTTTTTCCCTGATTAAATAATTTGATGTTTTCTAAAGAATTTAAACTTCTTAGACCTTCGAAATAAATTTTCCTTATTGTTATGCGCCTTTGGCAACCTGTTACCGCTTTGAATTTCTCCGCTTTGCCGCTTTTTCTTCAGCGGAAGTGCAGGGCAAAAACAATGCATACATTTATCTGTGCAGCTCACACCACCCACCGCCCACCACCCACCACCGCGCGCCCTTTAACCTTCGTGTGGTGATTTTCTACAAAAGATAACTGCGCTTTTCCTCGCGCCAGCTGGCAATGCCATTGTGTACTCTCAGCTATTATAAGACTATTCTTGTTGTATAAGAGTGAGCCAAAGTCTCCAATGGAAAAAAGCAACAGTTCGCTCTCTCTCCAACTCTCTCTCTGTTTTTGCGCCCTCTCTTTTGTTTTTGGGGTGTGCCGCTGCGGCGGAAAAACGTCAACAACAAGTGTTTTTGCCTCAATTCTACACGCAATTGTGAGATGGAGAGAGTCCCTTCTATCCAATTCTCTTCTAAAATATTGCACTCATCGGCTCTCCACGTCGATTGCTCGGTTCGTTTCGGTTCGTTTTTCCTCGGCTTTGGCTTCGACTTCGGCTGTGGCTTCGGAAGCGCTCGTCTTATTTGGATAAGTTGGAAAATCAGCCAAGAGAATCTACATACGAAATCAGTTCGCGATGGAACTTTGAACACAACGGTTGTCTCCGCGCATCTCGTTTCCGTTTTACTATTCGCCGTAGTCGCCGTTTTCGTGGTTTATTTATCGCGCTGCATAAATTCAAGCAACTAGCAATAAGTGTTTGACCACAGCATCCAACATTGTACAACAATTGTGCCTCCCAAATAACCAAAAAAAAAATAATAAATAAAACAAAAAATATAAAAGAAGCTTTCATTTATAAAAGAATCCCAAATAGTGTTTGAGAATAATCACAGAAAGTAAAGTAAAGAATTGCTGGATGGATTGTGCGTGTCGTTTAATTGATTTCAAGGATTGCCAAATGGCAGAAGTAAATTGAAACTGTCGTCGTTGTCGTCGTGGTCCGGGGATTAAAACTGCAGATTATAACACGCAGAAGGAGCAGAGCTCCCATCCGGTGTCCTCTTCTCTCATCGTTATTGTGGTCGCAGTGTCACGTCTGGCAAAGAGATTCGGCTTAAATTTAATTGAAACCCAAAGCGGAATTAAAAGCGCAAAAATCATAAAGAGTAATAATAAATAAATCAAAAAAAAAACCAAAAAGGGTCACAAGTGATTGCATTACCCCTTAGAAAACAGTGAAGTTCCAGTTCCATATCGCTTGTCCGGCACAAACAGCCGGAAAGTGTTGCTAACATCAACTATCTGGCTCAACTATCAACAGCAACTATCGCTGATCCGGGCGCTAGCAAAATGGTGGTTTTAGAAACTACCACCGCCCTCTTGGGCGGCCCCTATGCCCAGGGCGCTCCCGCCCTGAAAATGGTGCAGAAACGCTACATTGGATTACATCACTGGCTGGGACCAATCCGCTCCAAGGAGCTAAAGGAGCATATTGTAAGTTCCTCCAAGCCCGAAAATCTGAAATGTTTTCGTTTCGATAAGTGTTGAGGATTAAGCCTTAAATGTAAAGAACTATGTTTCGATGATGATTCAGAAAGCTACTAGACATACGGAGAATAGGAACTTATCTTCATAAAATAGGAAGTACAATGTACTATACATGCCATTTAGAGATTTCAGAGAACAAAGCATGAAATAATAGTTGCCCTCCACGCAATGATAAATATTATCTGAAATAAGTAGACCCAGCATGAGTTACAAGTAATGCTGATAGCCTTTATAAAATAATACAGAAACACCCAGTAGAAAATGTTACCATTCAGCTTCCATCCGTCTTAATGGATATTGGCTTACAAAGAAGTAGCGAAAATTATTTAAACAGACACCAAATCGATTCAAATTAGCTTTTCTAATTTAGAACCAACAGTTCCAATTTGAAAATTTGTAGTATCTAGTAATTGTTTCCGTTGATTGTTTTATTTGTTTGTTATATGCTAGCTACATTTTCCGCACTTTTCGTACTTCCATTGAAAATTTCGTTTTTCCGATGGGTGATTGATTGGCATATTGATTGATTATTTTAGTATAGTATGCCAAATGCCTTAATTTACGATGGCGTGCAACTTTTTGTATACTCATTTCTACAGTAGGAATATACGCTTAGTTCAGAAGAATCTGCACCAGAAGAATCGGGCCTAATCTTCGGGCCAAGACTAATGAGGCTCAGCATAATTTTCTCACCGTGTGTATGCGCCTTTTTGCCTCTGGTTTTGGGTTCTCTATTTTTCTTCTTTTTTTTTTTTTTTTGGATAACCACAGAGACCGAAAGGTAAGCGACTAGTTCAGTCTTCGTTCTAATTAATGTGGGTGCCTGTGTGCGTTAGTCGGTAAATTTATGGCCCGGGCTTAAATAGCATATGAATTATGCTTTGGGCCAGAACCGAATGTGGAAGAAGTGCAAGAATGGAGTGGTGGCGAGATAGAAGAGATAGTGCATTTTCCAATTGAGTGATTTATGCGCTTTGAAAATCCCCGTAAAGTGGCTAAAACGGAGTATACTGGGGGAATGCTCTCGAGCGTCATTATAACCATTGACGCATAGTTTTATAGGCTTAGTCCACTCTCGCTATACACAGCTTAATGTTTATATAGATTATTGGGTATAAAATAAATGTTTATAATTTGTTAAGCATTGCTGGAGCAATCTGCTACCCTCAGCAGCACCACCTTCCACTTCAAATTGCCTTAAAATCCCCCACATATTACGTATTCGACGTGTGTTGCATCGCATCGCACTCAGGTTTCCATTTCCCTAGCATCACAAAACCGACCGACCAAACTGACTGACTGACTGACGCATATCAAAGTGCATGGCCAAGTACTCAGAGCTCAGTACTTTTGGCCAAAAGGGGACGACGAGGAGTGGTTCACATTCAAATGTTACTGGGTATTACTTGGGGTTATTGTTTGGGGGGCAGCAGAACGGGGTCCAAATGAGAGATGTCATTGTCAAGTGCCTGTGACACTCTGACGGTAATTAGATGGAAATTTTACCCAAAAGAACACAGACGGCAGCGGTGTGATGTGATTTTGTTATGCAAGTGAAGAGGATTTTGTGGGTCTGCAAGAATAACAGAAATATTCCAACAAAAATGATTGGATAAGCAAACAGTAAACATCTTTTCTTGAATGTTAATAGTATTTGCTAAAACGTTTTGCAACCTAGAAATGTAGTTCATCGTAATACAAAAACATATACGTGTATGTAGATCTTCGTCCAGCTCCTAAGTATCACTCTCGTTATTTTTCCCTTCTCGTTCCTTGATTTCGAACTGCCTGGCTAACTTTTCAAATAGATTAACTTCCAGCCAAACTTCTCGACAACTGCAATCTGCTGCTGCCGCTGCTGCTCTCATGTCTCCAGTTGACCTGCTTAAAAGGCCCACAGAACCGCAGAGCCACAGGCAGCCTGGGGCAACAGCTGTCTTGGGTTTTCAGCCACTTGGAGCCCCCAATTTATTCCATTCCAGAGCCACGATGCCACACCACAGCACACCATACCACACCACCACACTATGCCACACCACACCACACTATGGCATACTATGCCACAGCAGTATACCACCCCTTGGCAGTCAGTGGGTTAACCTCCACAAGTGGCCATGATGCCTAAGATGCTCGCATCTATCTATCTATCCGTCTTGTCTTGTCCGACTGCAACTTGAAAACTTCACACAAGTTAAACACTGAAAAGTGCTCGAGGCGTACAGCAAGAGGCTTTTCTCCAAAGGAAAAACTTAGCATGTTGTTGTTGCTGGCCTTTTCCAAATGTCATTACATCAGTTGCCGTCCCTGTCGCACACCTCTAACTTGCTTTTCCATTTTCTACTACATTTTTATTTTATTTTTTTTTTTTTCTATCCATCTGGCTGCAACTTTGACTGCAAATCGTGGTGTTGCCTACAAATCCCCTCCATCTTCCAGTGCCAGTGCCTCTTCACGGTTCTGCTCAAGTGCCTTTGGGTTATGCTAAAAAAAAGAAGGAGGTGGTTGGATTTATAATAGGGGGAGTTGTAGGAAGCGCGAAGAAGCTCTTGCTCGACGGTCCGTCATCAATTAAATCACGCAACTTTCTATAAAATTAGCCGAGCTCAGCTTAATCAAACTCGTGATCAAGACTCCTGATTTCCTCAGTTTCTATGCGGTTTTTGCTCCATTCTGTTCTCTTTCCATGGTTTCCACCTTCATTTACAAATTGATAGCAAGTTGGATTCTAAAAATGCTTTAGGCACCATTATACTCTTGTTTTATATATCTTAAGTTAGTATATGTGTTTATTTAATAATATTCTGCTGATTGGTGATCGTAAGCTTAGAATGAATTTATAGATAAGGAAACTAGCTGAAACATATATTTTGAAATAATTTTTCATTGAAGAGCACCTGTTATTCGTTGTAAGCAATGTGGTGCAGTGGGAAATCCGTTCGTATTTCTTTCATATGGTCATTTTCCTCTGCTTGCCTAGCAAATTGCAATCTCCAAACATAATTTCAATTATGTGTGTGCCAGCGTGTGTGAGGTGAGGGCCAATGTACACGTGTCTATGGGTGTGCACACACATCTTTGTGCCCCCTCTTTTTCATTTTTGTACCTTGCCACACCTGGATGGTTGTGTGGATGTGCGAACGGTGTGTTGTTTTATTTCTTTTCGCTGATATTGCAATTTTTCGCTTCTTATTTAGCCAGCATTCGTGTTGGGTTGCAGCTGCAAGTTCTCTTGCACTTCCCTGTCATTATTTTACACCCTTCGCAAATGAAAACTTAATAAAAAAAAGCTCCCAGGTTGCACTAATTTATTTTTAATATTTATTTTGATCATGTTTCCTCGTATGCTGCGTTTTGAATTACAACCGAAGGAAAAACACACACATACATAAGTAGCGTGAAAAACAGAATTTATTTCGCCTTCTGCTTTCTTGTTGCAGCGGTTTTGCTGTGCAGATTTTATGCATTTTTAATAAAGCCGGTGAGCGGAGTAGCAGAATTTTCCGTTGGCACCGGTGAAAATTGCAGCAAATTAGGTGCCACGGATTCGCATTCAGAGATGGAGGGCGGAAAACTCGAGTGGGTGGTGGTGGTGGTGGTGGCGAAGATGAGACCTCAGTTTTCCCCGCCTCACACACTCGTTCCCTAGATATTTGCGATGTGTGAAAGGAAAACTGCGGTATTAACGACTTTATGTGCAGCTATGGAGCGCTCGGAAAAACTCGTTGCGGCAAAGGGGCGGTGAAAATCGGGGCGGAAATTTGAGCACGCGAGAGAAAAGATTGTGGATTAGTTTGCCTTTGATTCAGTTTATTTAAGTATTTTTTGTTTGTCCATTTTTGATACGTGGTTTTGTTCAGATTTGGTTCGGTTGTGTTTTTTACTTGGCATGCAGGTGAAAACTGGAGCAAGTTTAAAAAGGGGAAACTCGAACGGATGGGCAAGAAAATGCAAGCCAGAGGGGATTAAAGTTAATGAATCCAAATTAGCAATGAAATGTTTAATTTCATGTTTAGTTTCTTAATATACATTTTTACCAGAGAATTGTATTCTTCCTATAGCTTTCTTTGTATACGACTTCATTAAAGTCTAGCTCTTGTCCTTTTTCCCGAGTTTTCCAACAACATTGTCATCTTTACGAGCTTCTAAGACTCCGTGAACTAATCCCATCGAATGCAGCTATCAACTGCATTTGGACCACCTGTGTCCAAGTGCATCCCATTTTCCATCTGCCGCCCTGTTTTTCCGAGAGTTCGGTAATGAACTTAACGCAATCGCAATATCCAGCCATTTGAACTGGACACACTGCAATCGATTGCAAGTCATTATGTAGTTTTTGCCCACCCAGCCGAACGAACAGAAGGAATTTTTTAATTAATTTTCTGTCAACGTTTGCAGAAAAACGGTCGAGAGAAGAAAATCTCAGAGCCACGTTTAAAAAGTATCAAAAATCTCTCACTTTTCATTTAATTGCGACCAAGGTCCAGTCACGTGTTTCAATTTCGATCAACGAGCGGCGAAGCAGAGCAGAGCAAGCAATAAAGTTATTAACAACATGTGTTGTCTGTCGTCGACAAATTTATACCCCCATACATTCCGCATTTCCTTCCCCCGAAGACTTTTATTTGCGACTGGGACAACATCTTGATCTTATGACTTCAAGCTGCCAAAGATGATGGCTTAAAGATGAAATTAAAGACAATGTTGGTGGGGGGGTACAAAAGGTTTAGATATTATCTCTTGAAAGTTGAGCAGAGGAAAGTTATCATTTTTGAAACACAATGAGCTTTAGCAAATTGCTGAATACACTGAAGACACTTAAAAAAGCTAAGAAATAATACAATGAAAAATGGTCTTTTAGGATCAATATTTATGATAATCTTTGAATTTGTAGCTAAGACAGGAAAAATCCTATTAAATAGCAATCTTGCCAATATTCTTTATAAAAGGGTAATTTTTTTGCTTAGTGCTAAGTGAGGATAATCCACCTGTATATCTTCTACAAGTTCCACAGCTTCTGACACACTCGCATTGATATCTACCGACGTCGAACCTGAAGCGAAACTGAAACTGAACCGAATTCGAGGTGGAAGTTTTGTGTTTTGGCAAGTCAGCGGTGGCTCAGCTTCAATTTTCCACCAGCCACCGGGTTTTGGCACATGAATTTGAATTCAAAGTGACAGCGGCGGGAAATGGGTAGAAACACACGGAGAGATAAAGAGAGACACAGCCAGAAAAGCGAAGCAATCTTGCTGGAAAAGTTTCTTCTTCAGCTCAGACTGCAAATTGGGTTAATTAAAAACTGCTCGAGGTCATACGTAAGTCATAGCCAAAAAAAAAAATAAAACTCAAAAAAACTGAGAAAAATGGGTACCAGAAAAACCAGACAAAAAAGAACGCTGCTAGAAAAATGTGACAAACTTTTTCAATTAAACTTAATTCTCGTTTTTTTTTTTGCTTCCCCGTCGTCGCTCATCTTTTGCTGCCACTTTTTCCAGCTGCGCTTTAAACGCTGACAAAAAAGCGTCACAAATTGAATTTTGATCGATATATAATGCATAGACGACCCGAAGGATGGGTTCAAGGATGGGCTCTAGCCGCTCTAGGCATGGAAAGCAAAATGACAGCAAATTAGCAGAGGCATAAAAAGGTCTCGCCCCCGAAACTGTTTGCAAAAAAGAGAAAAAAAAAGCTGAGATGAAAAGTTTATTCCCATTTTTTCTCGTTCGCCCCACGCTTAGGAAAATATATATGGGGGAAATGTAGATAGAAACGTCAAGGCTCGATGACTGTAATAATTGGTTTAGCTCAAGAGAGGAGAGGTGTTCGAAATACTTAAACAGGCATATATTATAGGAATTCTAGGAAATGGAGCATGTTCCTTAGATCAAAGCGAAGTTCAAGACATTTGCAGTTGAGCAGAATTTATTATTTCTATTTCGACTAGTTTGAAGTGATTCTTCAGTTTCATTCTGTTTTTCCGTTTAAGTGAAATTGAAACTACTCAATTCGGCTATGAATTCATCTAACAACTTGCTCTGCTGTTTCGTTTCACTTCATAAAAATTATTTTGCCAATTGCAATAGCAAAATATTCATCTCAATTTCAATTTTTTTTTTTTTTTGCTCAACTTCAATCGAATGTTTGACACATGCTCGTACTATTATTTCGGTTACTTTTTTCGGTTTTTAGTTTCCTTATTTTGAAACACTTACCAAAATAACCAGAACAAAAAAAAAATAAAAAAGATGTAGGAGTAAAGTGGAAAATTCACGCGCCAGTTTATTGAACCACACGCAAATATCAATGTTTTAGATGGGGCGCTGGCTACAAGAAGAAAAGGAATTCCTTTCTGACATGCAAAAAATGTTTGAATGAAAAGTAAGCAAAAGTAGCCGCCGCCGCGCCATTCTATCCTCCGCCAATTTTCCGCTGTCGCCCCTCGGAAAAGTTTCACCAAAAGAGTTTTCCGCCCCGCCCCGCCCCCGCCCGCTGAGTGTGTCATCCATCTGCCATTGCCTCTACAAATGTGCGAGCATGTTACATATGCTCCTCTCAACGTTTGTGTGTGTGTGTGTGTGTGTGTGCCGCTCGTGGTGTGTGTCTGTGTGTGTGTGGGTGTGAGTTTTCCTCTTTCATCAAATGTTGGGCGCATCATTTTTCCACCCGCTTGCCCCAAACCAATTCTGTCTGTGGGTCTATTTGCCAGCCGCTGTTGCATTTTGGTCCCTGTGCGCTGCATATATAAATCGATAATTTTCCGCTCAAATGTGCGGAAAATTTCGTAGCCAGGCTGCAACTCCTTTTTCCCCGTTTTCCCAATTTTCCTCATATATTTTTTTTTCCAGCTCCTTTAGTAAAGCACTTCACATTTAAATGTGTTTAATGGTGGAAAAGTTCCTATTCACCTTATCCTAAAATTAAAATTGTATATATCCTCACAAATCATTGAATTTCGATTTATAAATGATGCAATAATTTTTGGCGTAAATATCAAAAGATTTTTCTTGTTTAGCCGCGTCGAAAAATTGTTTTAAGTACGCCAATAGAGCAGGAAAATAATTTTTGTGTGAAAGGTGCACATTTCAAACATATCTTGCACATGTGTGTGTGTGTAAATGGCTCTTAAAGTGATTTTTATTTTTCCAAATTAACATTATACTCTGTGGCATTTCATATTTCATATATGTTGGTTGAACGCCAGCAATTATATAATAATTTCACACATGTTTGCCATTTTGCTTGCTCAAATACTTCCATAAAGTCGCTACAATTTCATTTCATAATTTCTGTGTCAGAATTCTGTGTCAAAAAAATAAAAAAGAGAACAAATAAAAAAGCCGAGTTTTTTTTTTTTTTTTTGTGGCTCACTGAAAGTCAACGACCCGTCTTAAAGTAGTTTACTTTTTGTCTGTGTGTGTGTGTGCGTGTGTGTTGGCCACTCAGCTGCTGCCGGCTTAAAGTTCTTTGGCCACGTTATTTGAATGCCACCCGTTTCTAGCAAAAATGATATACATATGTAATGATATGTACGTGTATGTAGCTGCGTGTTTGTTTGACCAGTGGCCAGTTGAAAATAATGTCGGAAAAATATTATGACTTGATTTCTTGGGATTCTTTTTTGCTGTGGCCTCCTTATTGCATGATGGCCAAGAGCTACAAGTCAGTAAGTCAATTGTCAACACTTGAAGCACTCACTTCTTTTCTCCACTTTTTTTTTTTGGTTTTTTGTTTATTTTTTCTGTGGCAACAAGCTGGCTAACTGGTTTTGGTGTGTATTTTATTTGATTGTTATGATTACTTGGCCATTACAAAGTTGACTAAACTTTCGGGCTTCTGACCGCAAAATGATTTCATTGTAATTGTGTGGAATTCTGGTGTTTCTCAAGTTAGGCTGCAAAAAAATCTAAAAGGTTTCTAATTTATGGGCTAATTATGCAAAAGTGTTCGCTTGTGTGTGAGCTGTTTAAAAATAATTGTAAACATGTCAGTGGAATTGCAGAAGCTCAATTAAATCACTTGAGTTACTGGAATTATAATTGCGCAAGGTATGTTAATAATGATATTACTAATATACCAAATTTACTGTCTTTTAAGTGCTTCTTATGTTGAACATTTATTTTGGGATTAATTCTACTTATCCAATTCGAGAGCATTTATTAAAATGGACTGCTAACCTGGCTTTGGAATTTAATTAAATACAACATTATCAGTGTCGTTGGTTATTGGCATAATTATACAATCAAATACTTGCAGGGAAATAATAAACATTATTTAATTATGTTCGATGCAATGATTTATGTTTAAAAAGTAGAAAAAGTTCTGGATTGGTTTGTTTCTTTTTTCAATAAGTCCAAAAGGGACAAGTTGTCGACCCAATTATGAGAATAATAATGACGACAGCCACAAGAGTTCAACTCGAAAGCCCAGCCAAACACAATTATTCAGCGAGGTAAGAGTGGCGCAGCATAAAAGTGTATCTAACAATTAAATATAAAAATGCGAAATGATAAACTCGTTGGTGTACAAATACGAGTAAATTGCGAATGCTTCGTTTCGCTTCCAGATTCCAGCCATTACTTTAATTAGTCAAATATTTAATGCACTTCTCGGCGCTTTCCACTCTTCCTCTGCTAAGCTAAACCCTTTTTAGCGGCAATCCGTGGAGCAGCAGCAGCAGCAGCAGTCGCAGCCCAGGGAATAGAAGGGAAATACAACAAAAAGTGGAAACATTTCCGGCTTCCGCCAAACTGTTTCCTGGCCAACGATAAAATACTTTTTTATGCCAAAGCTAATGTGTATGTGTGTGTGTGTGTGGTAAGTGGGGGAGGAAAATAGGAGGGTTCCATTTGGAAAACCTCTCGAAAACGGAGCCGTTAATTTGCGCTTTGCCTTTTGTGAAAACGGCGCAAGTTTGGGTTTATTTTTTAACCCACTCTCGCCCCTTTTCAGTTGGTAACTGATTTTTTTTTTTTGCGTTGCTTGTATTTTAAATTGTCTGCACTTAAATTGAAATTAACGTGGCGTAAATTTTTGGTATATGATAAGAAAAGAAAAAAAAGGATACTAAAGTAGGATACTTTTTTTTAGGGCCTCCGGTTGCCTTGGTTTGATTCTTTTCCTTTAATTGGGCGCTAAGTGGGGAAATTTAATGCGTTTCATGTTGGGCATGGGCAAAAAAAAAAAAGTGGGAAAGGGGTAAAAAAAAAATGCCAAAAGAACGAAACCCAAGAGCTGTCAGTAAGAATTATTGTGCCTGTAATGCAATGCGTGCTGCAAAGGGGGCGTGGCACATCACCACACTCACACTCGCACACATACCCACACACACACACACACACGCCCTCGCAAGAGCACACACATACTGAGACACAGGAGACGACGCCGCCTTGGTGGAAATAAAAAGCCGCAAGGATTTATCACTTTGGCATCGCTCTCATCCCCGCAGACCATCATCCTCCTGCTGCTCCTCCTCCTCCTGCTCCTCCTCCTGCTGCTTGGAGTATCTTCTCTGCACTCGCTGCTCCTTTGGTCTGAGACACATCCGCATCTCATGCTAACAAGTTCTCCCCTCAACCTCAGCATCCCGACACACTAACTGACTCTTGTGGCTGGCTTGCATGCCAGTTACTTACCTTTGGTTCGAGAGCATCAGTGCACTGAGAGAAATGCATTGCATCACATGGTAAATCCTACAAATAAGCCTTTAGTCAATATATTCCTAAACTCATAATAATGCATGCCATTCATATATGCATGCTTTTTATATATATTAAGTTTGTTTTACAACGCATCAGTATTTTCTTTGCTGTGTACCAAAAGTGCAGGAGGAGCGGGGTGGGGCAAATGTGGAATGACGAGGGACGGGAGCCAGTTGGAGCTTGTGGGTGGAGATGACAGCTTAAAATGCTCTTCTCTGCCATCTGTCGTAGCATATGTAAAAGGTATTATGGCTAAAAGCAAAAATATTGCATTCGACAGTGCAATTTGTTAGCTACGACTATTTGAATGATGTCGATGCGGAGGGCACCAGGATGTGGGAATGTGGGGAATGTGGGGAATGTGGGGGATGTGGGGATGTGGGATGTATACATATGTATGTATGGTTGGAGCACAGGAGAGGATATGATCTAGGGGCCAAAAGTTGGCCATATTGAGTTAAGTGCGTTTTGGATTTGATTTTGCTTTTCATCGACTTCTTGTTGTTTCTGTTCTTCTCTGTTTGTGTGTATATGTGTATGTGTGTGTGTTTGTTATGAGTTTCAGTTGGGTTTGTCTGCTGGCACACATTGATTGGTAGTTAACCCATAAGTCAGGGCATACCCATGATATGTTATGCAGCTGAGATAGTTAGGTATAGGGTATAAATTATTGCTGCACTATCATTAGTTCTGCTAATTGATTGAGATTCTAATAGATTTTAAGATTCAGATTCGGATACACAACAGTACTCTTAGGATGGCATTTCCTTGTGACAAGTATCTGGCAGATACACTTGGCCCAAACGTGCCCGGTGCAGTGAACACGGCTCGCTCTTCTGGGAAGTACATGCCGGCTACGTGTAACGTGAGTTGGCCAAAGTATCTGACAGATACATATGCTCGTGCTGCCTACAAACTGACAATGAGTCAACTCAGTCTCAGCCTATAGCCAAACGTGCCGCCATGTGAGGAGCGTTTGAAAACTGTCAAAGTATATGGAAGATACCAGTTCCTTGCCTTCTTTGTGTTTTCCATGTCTTTTGCAGGATAAAAGGAGTCGGTAAATGTGTCACGTAAGAACAATTATGGAAACTCCCACAGACAAACTGTGTCACACGTCAGTCAACCAACCTCAGTGAAATGGTCGCAATTCATAAATGGTCACTGGAAAACTGTGAGAGAGAGCAGCAAACGCTTTTTGGAACCCCCCATACGATATTGTCCACTGTCGAGCATTCGTAATGAAAATCCAATTTCATTGCATTTAAACAGGGAAACACACAGTGTGTGAAACTTTCACCCAGTAGCGATGCATCTGCGCATCCGCATGTGTACGATTATTTATTGTGGAAAACCAGACGGAGAAATGAGTTCTACGTGCTGCGCCAGCAATTGCAGTTGCAATTTTCCATTTGCAATTACTGCAGCTCCCATTCCCAGCGTGATCATCAGATCATTAAGCATTTAACCCACTTTTCCAGCCTTTTCTTTTTTTTTTTTTTTTTTGTACTCTGTTCTGTGAATTCTAAGCTTCAGTTCCTCATTGAAAATGCATAGGAAAATGGGGTTGTCAAACGGGGAAAAACAAACAATTAACATTTTATGTTTGGGCGCTCAAATTTTAGAGCATTTCGTGGCGATGTGGTAGGTGGTGGTGGGGTGGAAAACGATTTGCGGCAAAATGCGTTTCCCGGGAAAATGGCAAACTGCTGTGTAGGAGAGTTCTAAGGGGAAAAGTGAGGAATATAATCCTCTGCAAGCTGCTGCTCATCCAAGCAATTCATAACTTTGCACTTACAAATTATTTAAGCAAATTATGCCAGGCTCCTGCCGTTGAATCTACTTCATCAGCCGCTTAGTAGCCAAGAGTCTTTTGTAACAGCCAGCAGCTCCTCCTCTCCTCGTTCTGCCCAACTGTCCGTCTAAATTTTCATTCGCATTCATAATCGTTCAGAGCCAAAAGTGTGTGTGTGTGTGTGTGTGTGTGTATATATAGAAATGAGCCAAAACGAGGAGATGCCATAAAAAACTTTTGCACTGAGTGAGGCGATGCTAGCAAAATCGTAATCCAAAAGTTGAGTTCATCTAAGTTGCACTTGAACACTTTTGAAGATGAGCAAAGTTGAACGAGCTGCCAAAAATATAAAATTTGGCCCACAAAAGGCTTAGTGCATGCCGATAATGAACGGGATTTAAGTAGGATATAGGATATATATAAATATACAAATATAAGAATAAATATTCTAGTACATGAGGATAATAGAAATATGAAGCATTTTTAAACTCCCAAAGTATGTGTATTATTTATACCATTTATAGGTACTTTTCTTATCTAACTTCAGCAACTCCAGCATATTGCTCATTTTATCGGTCTTCCACCAAGAATATCCATTCCCTTCCCTCGTCAACACCCAAAAAAAAAACCCTTTTTCGAGTATTTTGAGAGCGAAACGCCTTCGCTGACAAGCGTGTAATCTCAACATAAGTGGTACAGCAGTGAAAGCCACCACAGAAAAATTAAATAAAATGAAATGAGGAGGCGGCCGTCAGTTTCTAACCCTTTCTAAGGGGGTAACAAAAAAAAAAAAGAGACGGGCCTCACACACGTGGCATAGACACGTGTCATGTGGCACTATTATCGCAAGGACTCCAGGCTGCAGGCCTACGGGGAAAAATCCACTACCGGAAATCTTCCCTCATGTGTGGTGTAGAGCAGCGGGCTCAGAGCTCGGTGGATGTCTCATAAAAATTCACTTACTCAAAGATTGCAATCGAATCAATTTGTGCGAGGCATATGGAAATGGAAACCCCAAGGGGATAGAACAGTTTTCGATGGGGTTATAAAACAGTTGGGGAATTGCTGTTTTCAACATGAGCAGTTTTCTTATCACTTACATATATATGGGGAACACCCAAATGTCCATATTGAAATTAAAAATCACATTGAAAAACACACACTTTATATTGGTCGTCATGCATTATAATTTAATGAGAGTACAAACCACCAGGGTTATCTTTAATTTAAAATGAATTCTCATTTATTTCTCAATAAAACAATGCCCAATAATTGTGTTTAATAACTTATAAATATTCAATCAATGAAATACACATTTCGGTCACATTAAAAGATTATTTGAGACGGATTTTTTTTTTCTTTTGCGCTGCTAGAATAAATTTTCCAGTGGTGCATCAGATAAATATGATTTCAGTGTCACGTGCACGAGTTTCTGTTTGTTTTTCCTCCGATCGAACTCCCCCGATACCCATATTCTCCATCAATGACAAATAGCCAGGGGAAACTCCCCCGCGTTCTCTCAGATATATTCTTGCTTTTCTCTTTTCTTTTCTTTCATTTTTTTTTTTCGTTTTCCCTTCGCGCACAGCTGTGAAACATTTTGTGGTCATGTTGACAGAGAGGAAAATGTGGGGGGGGAGGAAAAGTTGCTTTGGGGAAAACATGTGTGTGAAATCACTTCAAACTTAGAGGAAAGCCAAGCCACCCGGCTAGTGTATCTGATAGATACAGATAGAAAACATATGATGCTCACTTTGGGCAGCTACCGCACAATTTATATAATGATGTCGCACTTTTGCTTTCGGGGGAATATCAATTTTGTTCTTCTTGCTCTCTTTGCCGTTGTAGTAGCTGTTGCTGCTGTTGTTGTTGTTGCACATCGGCAATAACTATTTATTAGATACATAGATACATTGTTGTATCCTCTGCGTGCCGTTTCCTTCCTTCCTGTCTTCCATCCTATCACTTTGGTTTTGACTTCTCTGCACCGTAGTGCGCTGTGTGCTGCTCTAAAATGCAATTTTATAGCTGTCAGGGGAATTTAACGCCGAGCGCGAAAATGCCAAAACCTTACATTGCCATGCCCATGCCCCCCGCCCACATGGCACGCCCCTCGTGTCATGTTGTGCCTGCCTCCACTTTTCGCCCATCGCTTGTCTTTTGTTTACGCTGCGCTAGTTTTTGGCTAACGATAAAGTGTCAAGATATTCCTTTTTTCACTCCATTGTTTTGTTGCCCTTTTATTTTTGTTTTTTGTTTTTTGTTTTTGAGGCGAAAAGGGGTACGACACTTGCAACAAACAATTTTCCGTATTTTTTTCTTCTTTTTTTTTTTTTGTGTATGTTTTGTTATGCATTGCGTGCAGAGCGTAAACAAAAGGAAGAAGGCAAAAAAAATGGCCAGCAAAAACAACTACAAAAAAGAAGCTCTGAGCCAATATAGAAAGAACAAGAACTTTGGTTCGGGAAAAAAACACCACCACCTCCCATCTATGAACTCTCCGCACTGCGTGTGCAGATAATAAAACTAAATAAATTGATGGTCTTTGTGCAGAAACTGACAAGTTGCAAGTTACAAGTACGAAAAGCGTTCGATGGCCACATATTCCATGTACCCACATATGTACATATATGTCTGTATGTATATAGCGGAAGTATTCAAACCGAAAGGCAATAACAATACACAAAAAGATAGTCCAGATAGATACACAGATATTACTTCGCTGGATGCATGGATGGTCTGCCTGCTAGATGGATAGATGGATAGTTGGGAAATGCCGGTCATTTATCATATCCAAACAAATGGAAAGCGCATTGCACAAGTGACGGCATTGGGAACAAAGGAAATTTGTGTTTTGGGGACAATGAGGTGAGAAAGCTGCGGTTTCTAGGGGATACTTAATAATGGATAAGTATTGAAAATAAGGGTATACTGCAGTTATCCCTGGCATTTTCTGTGTTTCCTTCTTTTACGGCAATTATGATATAATCGGCCACGATAACCCAATTTCCTTTCAGGGCCAACAGAAGCAACTGCGGCCACTCTATTACCACACACCCCCTTTTAATAACACCCACTCGATTTCACGAGCATAAATCAACCACGAAAACGTAATTATAATATAAACAAAAAAGCCAAGAGAAGCAGATCCAAAGTGCAAAACAAACCAAAGGCGGAAAGTGCACAGATGTGGCTGCACAAACATTTTTTCCCCTCCATTATCTTTCTTGTTTTGGCCATAAACCAATATCTCATCTCTAGCCGGAGGGGGGGAAAAGCAAATAAACAAAGTATTTAGCCAAATCAAGGGTGAACGAAATGAAAGGAGTGCCTAAAAACTGCAGTTGCAAACAGAGAGCGCAATTGGAATTGAAATGAAATGAATAAAATAAAGGTGCTTTTAACTTTTGGCGGAATTGTAACAGCCGAAAGGGTTAACCAAATGAAATATTAATACGATTAAGGCCTTAAACATTGAAATTAATTTTAATTTGCACAAAAAAAGGTAACGAACAACTGATGCCAGAAATCAAAGGATAAAGGAAATGAGAATTCGGGTGCTAAGGATCACGCAGGTTTTGCTGTTTTCATGTATTTTTATTTTTTGTGTGTTTTTTTTTTTGGCGAGTTGAAAAGCGGGTGGCTATCAAAAATTTAAAAGCTTTTCATGTATTTCCCGCTGAGCTACGGCGGGCGGACTCCTCCGCGGATATGTAAATGATATTTTCGAGTGGACGTCAAACGCAGTCATGTTTCCCGAGCCCGAACCAGCCCACAGACCACACGCCTCGCTCCACCTTCCACGTCCGAAGGCTTTTCCACCCACCACCACCCCCATCCGCCAACATTGCGGTCGGAAAAGGCCACAGGGCAAGCGGCATTGGTTTCTGTTCCTCCGTTCTATAAGCCGCTTTGCCGGCCAATTTTCATCTCGACTTCCCCAGCCCGGTGCTTTGGCTTGCTCCCTCTCCACCCTTTCTCCCTTTATAGGCATTTTAAATTTTCCATTGCCCGGATTTTCAGCATTTTACAAGCCATGAATTTTTTAATAACCCTGCTGATTCCCCACCCGCCCATCCCCTTGCCCAAAATGCAAGCGACAATTTTCGCGTCAATATTTATGAGAAGCGACCAAATTGAAGTTGACAACCAACGAACCTAGGCCAAGAGTATCGCCTTTGAACTGCTATTGCTTTTTGTGGTTTTTCGCTGAGGGTTTTTCGGCAGAAGAATATGCCAAACAAAGAGCAAGGCTCCTTTTGTTTTGACCTGAATGGAAATTTTAAGTTGGCTTTTGCGATTTCACAGCGCGTTCTATGAATATTTCAAGGACCTAAGTTAAGTTAAGCTGGAGCGTGAGAAATTTCGGAAAAACTATGCTGAAATTGCAGGAACAACAACGAATAGGAGATACGATCCAAAGATTCTGACTCAATTACAAATCTTTCACAAACCCACGCACGAATATTAATCTGAATTTATTATAAGCCTGAGCAGGCAAAAGTTTCTAAACTGAAAGATTTATTTTGTGCACAATTCGCCCACTGCAATGTCGTTATAAATCTCAAGACCTTAGCCGTATTTATTTGTCAACATATCTGAAATTGCATTTTCCACAACCTCACACACGTTCCGTTTCTATTTCTCTTTGCAGGTAGGTGACAATGTACGTAACTTCTTTGGTGGGAAATCTCTGGCCATCTGCACTTTCAATCCCCAAAACCGGTTGCCTCCTGGGTGAATTACACGTGTATTCCTTGTCCGAAAACTATTCGCAGATGGCTCCTTCCGACCAGCAAAGCACTCACTATTAACCATTCAAATTGGCTTATTTATTAACAATTGCTGACTGTGTTATATAATCGTGTGCTAAACAAAATCTTCCGGCCACATGCGTCATTGCAAAAAGTGGGTGGGGTGAATATTAGCAATTAAATTGTATTCAGTGAAGCTAAAGTGAGGCAGCCAAATGCCCAAATGAAATTTTGTTTAGGCAATTAATGGCCAATGGCCGGCCATAAACAGCGAACAGATACCAGAATCCTCAAACCAGGTGAATTAAAAAATATCTTACGGATTCTGCATCGCAGAGAGCCATAAATTTGGTTTGCTGAAAGATAAATACTATTTTTCAAGGACACTGCGAAATGTGTGTATTTAGATATATGCAATTAATATATCCAAGATATATGTAGGAATTTCTGAGTTGGCATTAGGTTAGTCATCATCAATTTTTGAAATAGCGACATCTAAAACGACGCCACGTCATCGGTTCTATAGGATAAATACCCTGGATGACTGAAATTATTATAGAATGATTTCTGTGTTGTCTTCTGTGTACATTAAAGCACTTTTAAAAATGACCCAAAAAAACATACACCGTATCAGCACGTCCATCCCATAACATGTTTCTTGAATTTTTGTCTATTTTAGTTTATTTTTACACCACACCTATTTTCAAAAGCACTGCATATAAACCTATTAAAATGTTAAATTTATTTGATTTGAAAAAATTGACTTAGTCAGCCGCGCTGCCAACTAAATTTAAACTTTAAGCAATCACTTTATTATTTTATATTGAATTTCGGTCGGTTCATTTGCATTGAAATAACTGACGTAGATATGATGTTGGCAAAAAAGTCGATCAGCACGTGGAAGTAGGGCTTAAAGCCCATACATAATTTGCATAAAAAACAAAGGTGTAGTAGGCACATCCAAATATAAGAGTTGAGCACACACGCTGGTAAAATTTATACCGGCTTTTTGAAGGATTGTTGTCGTCTGAAAGCAGCCAAAACAAAGACGAATATATAATATTAATAAAACAAGTTGGCCATTTATCTTATTGACTTTGAAAACAAGTCAGACAGCTTTTGATTTGATTACTTGTGAAAGAATTTGTAGCATGACCAGGCCAAAATATCTATTGACATATGTATCAAGCCAGATGCACAAATGAAATATGATGGAATAACAAAGTACGAACTCAATTAAAGAAGTTATGCTAGATTTTGCTTTCACCATGTGTTTTCAAACGCATATCGCTTCTCAAGCGAGTATAATCAAGAAGCCATAAAAGTTATATAACTTTTGTTTTACAGTCAGTCAAAGCGTCGTAAAATAGACACAAATACGCCATTCCATCTGCCAATTTAACTTCCTAATTAACTAGACTAGTCTAGTCAAGTCGTTCGCCAAGTCCAGTCATAATTTCAACACGCCTTGACGAAAATAAACGTAATCGAAATCTATAGCAAGTTATACCTGAATGGAAAATGTCAAGATCGTAAACAAACCAGAACTTCTCAAATTTAAATAAAATAACGTGTCACCTATGGGAATTTTACTAAAATGTGCTGATCAGCTGCTGCGTTGTTATTAATAAAAACTATATAAAACTTAACAGCAAAGCAAAGCAAAGCAATGATTTGCAACAGTAGTATTTGTATTTTCAATTTGCAATTAAGAAAGTCGTTGACTTCGAATAATGTCTAGGAAATTGCTAAACTTTATTTGTGGAGTTACATTTTCAGAGACATAATAGTGATTTCCAAATATCAAAACAACACTCACTCAAACTTATGGGGCAGGCTTTGCGAAAACCTTGCTTCACATATTGCACAATATTTGTATTTTTTAATTAGAATCAATTTGTTGTTTCTCTGGCTTTTTTCGTTTTGATTCGGTTTCTTTTGTTAATTGGTGGCAATCGATTCCATTGGATTTATTGGTATTGTATTGTATTTCTTAACAAATGCTACGAAATACAAAACGATTAAAGTGTGTTGTTGGTTAAAACCAACAAAGAGCCAAAAAAAAAGGAGATGAGCATTAATAAGCAACGGTAATCAAACGGAAGCAGCCAAGTTGGTCAAGCGATCTGAAATGTTTATTGTTTTGCTGGATTGGTCAATTTCCGGTTGACCGACAGCACGATTATGTAAATGCGCTTAGAATGTGCTCCAATGCAATCTGCATAAAAATTATGAATTAGAAACTGTTGACCCGTCATAATTAACGATAATCGTGTCTAATGATGATTTCACAATTAATTGAATTTCTTTAAATGCGAAACAGAGACAAGCATTCAAATACAAAAAGCACTAGATTCGTGATGTTTTGACAGAAGATTTATTCAAATACAATTAGTACTTTCTACTGCTATTTCTCCGACGCTCATTAACAAATCTCCTGAATACATCCATGTGAACTAGCCGATAACATTTGCAGTTGCTCTAGATTGACAAATTTCGCCTTCAAATCTCCAGAAGAGCCACACTAATTAACGTTTATCTGGCGATCTTTAACTCGGCACACTGTCGTTCATTTGGAAAGCTTGAAGAACATGGGACCAAAGAGCACGAATTAAGAATTCGCGACACGAAGAAAGAAGCCGCAGAGTTGGGGGGGGGGGCAGTCGGAAGAACCGGTTGAGTGGAAGACTCTTCTGGCGCGTTGCCTTCAAATGGGTGTCAATGCTGAAGAAGCGATGAAGACGGCGCGACCGACCGTCAAACCGACCGAATGAAACCGGTTCTTCAGAACTGCCACCTCGTAAACCCCCTCCCATTTTCAGCGGATGCGGGGTGTTTGATAGTACCGTTAAGTAACGCGGTCAACATAACGGTGAACCAAAGCCAGCGAAGAATCAAAGACAGCGAAGAATCAAAGGCAGCCCAGAAGGCTTTTGACTTTGGCTTCTCTTTGGCAGATTCTTTATGCGAATCTCTATCTCGGATTTCTTTTCATTTAAGCCAAAAGTGCATAAGCCAAAATCATGTTTGTTTTTCGTTTGCCATTTCCCTTGCCACTCTTTTTTTTTTTGGCCAATTATTTTCGCTTGGCCTGTAAGGCAGTGCACATTTCGTTCTTAGTTGGCCTGACCTGATTCTATGGCTCCTGTAGCTCCTATTTCCACTACAGTACCCTCTCTTGAGCATTTTTTGTTTTGTTTTGTTTTTTTTTTTCGTTTGGTTCTTGTTCATGGCTTTTGCGGTTGTTGCTGCAAATCTGTTGGCCTTTTTTGTCCAGCTTCTTCTCCGCTTTCAGTTTACCTGTGCTGTTCTTCTCGCTTCTGTTGTTGTTTTGGTTTAACGCTTTTTGACCTTAATACCCAATGAAAGGCGTCACCTTCATGGCATGGACCGGACCACACCCTTCACTCCTGCCTTCTAACCATTTCTTGACTCAAAGTTAGTGCAAATTGAAACTGTCAGTCAAAGGGTAAAGGCAACGCAACTTCCACTGCATTCAAGCACCCAAAAAACCCGTTTGCCCCCTGTCAGCTCTCACTTTACACTGACCCCAAGTTGCATTTAAGTTGACAATGTCGGCCTGGATTATCCCAGAAAATGTACGAAAGGGTCGCGAAGGGTAGCGAAACCGAATTCCAACAGAAGCTAATGAAAATTGATCAAATATATAGTAACTTTACTGGGTGGGGCTCGTGTGCATTTTAATTACATATTTTTGCTGTTAATACCACTTAAGACCCTGCATTTTAAATTTCCTACAATAATTTATGCTTTACCTCCAAAGAACTAAAGATCAATCTTTAGACCCACTACTCATTCTTGTGCCACGAACAGCAGATACTTTTAAAGCCACTTTGACATCCACCAAAGCCGTCTAGTAGACCCCTTTCCGCAAAACTTTCTAGCCAACACACACAAACACCTCCTAAAAATATATATCAACACTATCTGTCATCAAGTAAAGTGTGAAAAATCGAAATGAGACAGCAAAACAAAGCAAGAAAAACCGAAAATTTGGAAACGAAAATAAATATTGCGCTGGCTCATTTTTAGCTTGCCAAAAATGCGCGTATATATTCTCGTATGTATTTTCCTTTTGGAATTTTCACCAGGTAGAATTGCTGCCAACCGAAAATAAGAAAACAAAGAAAAGGCGGTCACAATGGGGGCGTAGCAAACAACATAATTCTGGTTGTCTGTCTGTCTGATATGACACTTTTGTCGTGAGAGGCGAGCATGATATGATGCCGATGATAATGCTCAAGTGATGATGATGATGATGATGATTATGATGATGATCCGAAAGAAATACTTAGTCATAGTTCTCTGGCTCTTGTTATTGTCGCCTGCATGTGAAGCTTAGACATTGTGGCTATGGAAAAAGTGGGTTAAGACTGCGGCCATTGTTGTGTGCCGAATTTTGGCATGTGCGTCAGGTTTTCCTTTGTTACTTTTCCCCAGCAATTGGCATTGAATGAAAGCTACTCAAGCTTGCTTGTTGGGAAACAAATGCTCAGAATCTAATGAGGCTTTAAGAAGGAAATGAAATTGAATGCCCCGAGTTGATTGAACCTTAAAGATAGTAATGGGAAAGCACGAAATCTCTGGCCTTTAAATTTGGAGCTTGGAAATTTAGTTCAACAAAAATCAACAATGACATATCAACAATACATATAAATTTGTTTATGTCCAGATCTTGTAAATTCATTCAGTTTTTCGATTTGAACGTCTAAAATTCAATCTAGTCATGTTTCTTCCAACTTGACTGCTTCTGAACTTGACCGCTGAAAACAATTTAAATATTTCTTCGATATGCTTATCGAATTCCATTGATTAAACTTAATTTAGAGGGCAATTATCGTTTGTTTCTTTTCGATCTAGCCTTCGATTATAAACGATTGTTATTAAAGAAATTCAAAATATGTGACAAATTTTTGTAGTTTTGTGGTGCAGTTGAACATATTTTTATAAATTTGAATTCAAACTGCATTTCAAAGATAATCAAAATGAATTTATGCTCTTGTGATTTAGTTTTACTTGCGAACTCACTCTATGCAAGGCATTTGCATAATTTATTTGGTTTTGGTGTTTCGTTTCTAGATTCCTTTTAGATAACTCACTTCCTGAAACTTTTCACTATTTCCCCAAGGACTGGCGGCTTAAAGTTTAATAAACTTTATTCCTCACCAGCCAACCAGGCAACACAACCCAAAAAGAAATGCAGAAACGTCTACGAAACAATGGTGCAATAAGAAAAGGCCAAAAAGGAAAGGAAATAGAGTAGGGGGCTATAACCTATATAACCTACCTGGTAGGTTACCTGAAAAGGTAGCTCCATGGCATGACACTCAAAAGTATTTTGTATGTCAATTGCTATTCAAGCTACTCACGAAAATACCGGGCGAAGAGGAAAAAGCTATAGAAGAAGTGCCGGCAAAGTGCCGCAAAGTTTATGAGCAGACTTTTCGGGGAGTCAAGAAGTTCACTTTGGGGGGAAAGGAGGGCAGGGGCAGGGGTCACCCTCGAGTTTGTTAATTAAATTCACGGCAAGTGTGAAAGAAATGGGCGGGGGGGACACCAAAAAAAAGTATGCTTAATAAATTTAAATGAGCCACAACAAAGGGAAAAATTAGAACCAGCACTGGGTGTGATATAATGTTGCAGAAGCAATACAAAGAAGCACATGCAACGAATGCAGACAATGAACAAGATATATGAAATATGTGCTACTTAACCGCAAGTGGACTCAAGTTCCGTTCTCTTCATTCATTGTGGTCGGCGCATTATCCATATGATATCATTATCATTATTATTCTCATTCTTCTGGCCAACTTCCTCAGGCCCCCGTTTCTTCGCAGCTGGTTTTACATGTTTAGTTGGTGTGCCTTTCTTTTGGTCATTGACTTGGCGAAAAGTTCACTGAACCTCAGTTTTGAGACAAGCGAAGGAAGAAGCGAACAAGTAAGTTAGTCGTCTCCGACTTTCAAAGGGAACGGATCGAAATGGAACCTTTCCCTGAACGCCTTCCAAGTGTCAGATACATATGGGTCAGTACAGCCTTTCGCTTGGGGAAGGGTTTCGATTTGGCAACACGTAGTTTGGCTAGAAAGTTGCGAATGGTTCCGGTAATTATAGTTATTACTTGTGGGCCTAAATAAGCTTTTTAACGGAAACTCATGGTTAACTAAGTAACCAGAGAAAAAATCAATCTGTAACCATTCACTGCTCTAGTCTTTGATTTAAGTACCTTAACCTGAGATCAAAGTCTCCTTCCCCGATTTTGCATTTTCATCAGCCATGTCTGGACGTGTGTCTGGTGTTTTAGGTAAGAAGGCGGTGATGATGTTAATGGACAGGATAAAGAACAGGGAGTGGGTGGAGGAATAAGCAGGGAAAAGCGAACAAAGCAGGATGATGTTGGAGCAGCAGAAGGTGGAGAAGGGGTAGCCACGCGTTTTGATGGATGACATTGATTGATGATGATTAATAATGGTGCATTTTTATTGCTTTCCATCGGGACAGCATCTCCCCATCCTTTTAGTTGTTTAAATACATTAAAGTTGGCACTTGTGCTGCGAACGTGTGTTGTTCGAGGATACCACCTGCATTTGGCCAAAACAAGGACCTAGACCGAGGCGGCATCTCTTCTCTCTATTCTCATCGCACTCCGTTGCGTTGATTATTTCGCTTGAGTGCGGCGCAAACTCATCATGGCGAAGACCCAACAGGTCCCCATATTCCTCCTTTATCCTTTGTCCTTCTCGCCGTTTTCTCCGTTTTCCGACGCCATATGCTGCCACGCATATTCGCTCAATTAAAAAGCATAAAATTACATTTTCGCTTAAATGAACTTTGGCCGCCTTAACCCTCGCTTTTCTCTCGCTTTTACACAAGTCGTTGCTCGCTTTTTTCCTATCCCATTTCCCTGACTATGAATTTCTAGTCCTCTTCATCATTTTCCACGCAACTTCTCTCTTACCATTTTCATTTACCAATTTGTTCCATTAAGGCTTTAATATCCTATGGTAGTTTACTTCAAAGTACAAATTGCTTAGATTTAGCGAAGCTGTGAATGGTAATGGATAAATGTTAATATTTTATAGAATGTTTATGTTACCAAACTTGCTTTCCCATTTCCCTGATTTGCCTTATCGCGTTTTGCCCCAAAACCCACATTTGCGGTTTTATTTAAGCAACTTGACAGTTACTGCATCGTGTTTTCTGCGTCTTGTGCAAGGCGAGTCCATGTATTTTTTAGTAATTTATGTTCACCGCAATGGCATTTCATCAGAAAGAACCGCATTCACCTGCCGCCCAGCTGCTCATCAAGTATTAGCCAACCTGACCCCGTTCAAACTGCTAATTTGATATTTATAAAATAACGCAAAAAAGCGAGGCGAGGCGAGGAAAATGTATATTTTGGGTATTGTGCCACACGGCGTATACTTAATTACATTTTGTGTTTTACAAGTTGTTAATTTTCCCGGGCACTGCCAATAAATTAATATGCAAAGCGCCCAAAACACAGGCGTATATGAAAATAAAAAGAGAATTTCAGGGTCTACAAATGAAGACGAGAGGATGGTAACTTTTCACAGCCGGTCTCAGCTGAAAATTGCAAATCCTCGGCTCAGTTTAATGAAGCATGGTAGTCGTCCTTAAGTATGCCAATATAGGGAGTGGGTGTGGAAGGGTTTTAAGGGACACAACCAATTTGTTTGCGGGGTTGCCATAGTCACATATGAATTTTTAAGTGCAAACATAATAAGCAGCTTAATGAACAGGCACACACACACTCGCACACACGTGCACGGGGGAGACCCCCACCCCCTCTCAACAAAATGTCCATTTTGGGGCAACCCTTTTTGAGTATGCGAGCCTTGTGCCATGAATTTAACACGTGTGCGTGTGCGTGAGCGTGAGATCGACGCAGAGAGAATGAGGAAAGCCTCTACAGTAGCGGACGAAATAATAAGGTCCAAAGTTCAAGTTCCATACCTTCAAGCATCATTAAAAAATTTTTCATAAAAATGAAAAGGAGTTATTAAAAGAAAAAGACTTTGACATGAATATTATTTGGAAATCATGTAGAAATATATTTAAAATTATAAAACTAGCTCACAGATTATAGAGTTATTATTTTGACGGCACTAGTAAGTGTTATAGGAACAGTGCGGCGTGTGGTTGTGCACAACCGTTTTCACCCAACTTTATCATCGTTAACACTTTAACGGCTCCAGCGAACACCCAACATTCTCATCTTGTCAGTTGGCGTTGAGAATACCACAAAGAACTGTCAAAGTCGTCGCCATCCTTCCACGAAACCCCCATGGTTACCCAACCCCGATAAGTCCTCCACGGGCACGAGCAGCATCATCATCATCATCATCATCAGCTGGAGCGGCAGCCAGAGCTGGAGGATTGTCATCATATCATTCCCCTGTCGTGGGTGGATTTTTTCCGCCAGTTGTTGTTTTGCTTGTTGTCCTGTCCCTTCGGTTTCTTTGTCCTTGCGTGTGTCCTGTCACCAGCTCTCGGTGTTTGTGTTTATTTGTTGCTGCCATTGGAGCTGTTGTTCTTGTTATTTTATGCTCGCACAATTTGCATTTTAATTATTTAAGAGAATTTTGATTAAAAAATATATATATGTATGTACGTATGTATGTCCACGAGACGGGCACAACACAGTTGGTGTTGCTCTTTCTATTCATGGGGCATGCCCCCGTTTTGAAAAAAAGATGTGCGCGCTTCGATTTCGCTTTTCATTAACATTTAAATCAAATTTGAAAATATATTTTCGTTTGTTTTTCAAATCAACAATATCGTATTTGCATGCAAATAATAATAAAATTTGGTTTGTTTCCTGTTGAGCGTTTGAAATACAATACATGAAGTGTCAAAATATAAACTATATTTGCTTGTTTGTTTACAAGTAAATAAATTCGAAAATAATTATATTAAATTCAATACCATTGTAAGGAAGAACATTTGGAATTCGTCTTGCATTGCTTCTGCATTTGCCTATCATCCATGGAACTTGTTCTCCTTTTCGGCTACTGGCGTAGTACAAACAAAAAAGAAAGCAACTTCGCTCGAAGGATTAAGCCGCCGCTAAGGGCTGAAAAACAAAGCCTCCTCAGCACAGAATCCACTCGGATTCGTTATGATGTTTTATGCATGTGACGTGGCCGCGTTAATTCCGACACTTTCATCAAATGCTCTCTTTCGTCGGGGGAGAATTTCATTCATTTAATTTCAAAATTTTTACGATTGATGGGTGATGGGTGGCGGTGGAGGGGAGCAAAAAGTGTTGAAATTTGCGCCTTGCTTTGGATGGTTTAGATGGCTCATTAGACGGGGAAAGAACCAACATTGGACATGGACATTTCACATGCGCGGTGCCCAATTTATGTGGTCCCCCAACATTATTCAAAGTGACAGGCTTCCTTTCTCCGTTTCCCTCCTTGGAGACTACCTGTCAAGTGGCAGCCAGCAGAGAGCAGCGAGCAGAAGGCAGTGCAACAATTTAGATACGGATACATCCCTTTGCCCCCCCTTGCGACCCCATGCAACATGAAAACTGGCAGCAGGGAAAAAGAGAATACAGAAGCAATAAACATTTTTACAGCCATAAATTCTTTTGAGGCACACTCACTTCTCCGCCAACTCTCGTCCACCGACCTCTCCTCACTTACTAAATTCTTCATAAATTTCTTATTTTTATTACATTTCTGAACTTACGAATATTTTGAAATGCTCCTCAGCCAGTCAGCCATTCAGCCACTCAGCCACTCTGGCAATCTTCGCGTTGGCTTTTGTTGCATCCGAAATAAATTTTTAATATCTAATTTTTTATTTCCTTTCTTTTCTTTGCAGGTAAGTTTTATCCATCACCGGAGAATCGAGAACGAACACCGCCACCACATCCATTCTACTTTAGTAGCACCCTGCTCGGATTTTGGGAGCACATGTGTAATGGTTTTTACTCTCGGTTTTTTATTACACTATCAAATGCATTTTGGGGAATCTACTTACAAAAATTACATTTCCGTGGCTTTCCAACTGATTTAGAACTTTAATGCTCAACAGATTCTTGGGCGAAGCACTTGTGCGAAAGTAAACAACATTTTATTATCATATTTTTTGTTGGTGTGCTGAATATATTTGTATTACTTTTCAAATGAAACATTTCCTTAATTTAGGTTTTATTAGTTTGCGCTTCTTATTGAAAACAACATTTTTAATTGAAATTTAATGGGTGTTTTTTACCTGTGGTAAACTAAAACCTAAAAGGCATCTGGATCGAGAGCGTTCGTACATAAATTTCATGAACATTTTAAAAATACGATTTAATAACCAAAACAATGAACTCAAGACTGCGAAAATTACCTTGAACTGTATTTACACCACCACTAATGTTCGGCCTATAAACATTTTTAAAATTATCACTATTAACATTCGCGCACATGCCGTATATTTCAGACCTTATTTTGTACCCATGCTTTTAGGGTATTTTGTATTAACAGCCAGTTCGATATTCGGTATATATGTACGTATATTAAATGGCAAAGATTTCATTTGGTGTCAAGGTGTTCTGGGTAATTGATAATAATTTCCATCATGGCTAAAAAGAATCCCAAAAAAGCACAAGGTACCTCAGTATGCAAAAACTCTGGGTCACCTTCCTAGTTCTTTTTTCATTTTTTTGTGTTCAATATTTAATTTTTGAGTTGATTTCCCCCGAGGTTTTCAGTTCTCAGGCACATAATTAATGTCTACTTAAGTGATATGACAGTCGGTCAGTCGCTCTGCTTTTCCGTCACACCCGATCCCTACCGCCCACCGCCGCCTTATTTTCCACCCAGCTAGTTTAATTACTCACTAAGCAGACTATATAGATATATACAGCGAAATCGGGCGAGTGGTGCGCAGTCAACAGTGTCTGCTAAAAATATCCCATCACCGCACACACCTGCACGCCGGACAGCCCGATGTTCGTTGGCTGCGCTGAGGTAAAAATTTATTTTTAATTTGGAAGAATATTTTCACAATTTTTTCCACTCTACTTTTACTCACACATGTACATACATACATACATACATACATACATGCCATGTATGTGTATTCGGTTTTCCTGATATTTGCTATAGAGAAAAATTTGGATTCTTTTTGGCGTTCTGCCGTTTTCTTTTTCTCCTGTTTAGATTTTGATGATAGAAAAATATTTTTCTTTTGGCTTGCATGGCACGCAATTTACACATTGTTAGGAATTACGTGAAATACATATTCGGAAAATGTGTATATACATATATGTACGTGTATAGAGGAGATGGAGGAGTCTGGAGAATTTGATACGTTTTAATGACACGCAGAATGGAATTTGTCGAAATTAGATGGTTTGTTTTTTATTTCTTCGTTATTTATGTATGTGTGCTTGCCGCATAAATTGACCTTTCGACCCCACTTGTCTTCATCTCAGCCTAACAAGCTCACATCGCATATTCATCGTTTTGTGGGGCTCAGTTAATAAATTGAATTAACCCAGCCAAACAGAGGCAGCGTTGTGAATTCAAATTGGTTGACATTGTTGTCGCTTGTCACCCACTCAACGCTTAAACGGCCAATATATGTATAATAGGGGGTCGGAAAGGGGATGTGAACGCTATACAAAGCTTCATCGCTAGGCTATGCATTGATTTCCATTCAACAATTGTCAATTTTAATTGAATAGCTTGCATTGCAATCCGAGCTAATCAGCTTTTGTCCGTTTGGCCCAGGTCCCAGGTACAGTTGTGTTCGGTGATATTTCCATTGCAGCTGTCTTCAGTCGCACTTGTACAGTTGTGTTCAATAATATTTTAATTAACCCACTCTTGTTCAAATGACGGATCTTTCCTTTATGCAAATGTACGAGTGCTGACGTCATTTCCGTTTTGCGGCAGCAATGCAAAAAAGAATTCAATTAGTGTGGCCGTAGGCAAAATATAATGCCACGATAAGTGGACAGTCCGCGACTCCTCTTCCAATTTTTTCAGTGGCCACCTCATCTCTCCCTCTGGCATTCAGTGGCTGGGTCGCCTTTGTGCCGCCTTAAATGGATTTTGATTGAGTTTAATTAAATTTTATTAGGTTTTGTCACCCTCTCCACATGTGGACCGACGATGATGTACGTCCGGTCCAGAAGCGGACGCTCAAGCAAGGGGTTTTTTTTTTATTTTTTCAAGGGGGAGCAAACCGAGAGCGGGATCTCTTGGTTTTTCCGAAATCACAGCATTTGCTTTTGGCTTATTATTGTAAAGTGAACGGGCGTGATGCATTTGATGTCTATATGGACTTAAACGAGGGTTCTTTATTAGTAAGAGACAGGGATGGGGCGAGTCAGAAAGAGACGAGGGGAATATGACTGTCGGAGACATATAAAATTTCACTCATTCAATTCAGATTCGTTTGTTCAGTGAGTCCTCTTCTCGCTGCATTCACATCCATTTACGATGTGTTTATTGAGTCTTTGGTGGCCTTTGAATCTCTTCTTTCCAACCGGCTCTTTACCCCACTTTTCCCCCCACCTCTTTTTTTCTGTACGGCCAATGAAGTCGACATTGCTTTTTCTTAGCTATATGGAATTGAATTGAAGCATTGAACTGTCTTTTTATGGCTGGTAAAATCGTTTCGATTCGTTTAGTTTCTTTGCGTTTATTTTGAACCTGCCAAAGCGGTTTGAAACCAAATATCTTTATTTTTCAAGGCGTCGAAGGCATAGGAATTTGCTCTAATTGGTGCCAGGTTTCGCACTAAACGAGTCTCTTCGATAAAAGTATTTTTATTACAAACATTATTTCTCTTACTTCTCCAAGAAATACACATTTACATGAATGCACATTCAACCAGATTATTTGAAAGTTACTAAGTGATATAGATTCAAATCCTTTAATAGACATCAGTCAACCAAATCAGGTAAACACTTTGGTAATTTAAGCAGTAAAAGGAGGGCCACTAGTCATAGATGAAATGGGAATGGCGAAAATACCTTTGTTCACGCTATTCGCTTGATGGGTTTTACGAGCCGCAATTTCATACAAATTTAAGCTCTTAAAGATGACATTTTGATCTGTTTTGATTTCCCCAGAGAGGGTGTCCTGTGTGTCCTAGCAGTCCTGTAACGTGATTTCTTTCTTGCAGTCTCCCTTTTTCACTGCTGCTGCCTCCCTTTTGCCCCTTTGCCTCTTTGCACTGGCGAACTTATTTTGGTTAACGTGTTTTTTATATATGCCCGCCCATATATGTATGTTGGTTGGGCTTGGGTTTATTGCTTGTCTGTGCGGAAAAGAGAGGGCATGGGCAGGGAGTGAGCGAGATGGCGAAGGGTCGTCGTCTCGCATATCCTTAATACATAAAATATGTTTGATGGTTTCGCCATGCTCATATGTCAAAGGTTAGCGCACGTGCTCACGCTCTCAGCGTGCCTTTGTTGTTGGACTGCAAAATCGAAATTTAATATATATCCATCCACATATATATATATATATATGTATGTATGTATGTATATCTGCGTGGAATTAAAGTATCCTGCGAGGGTGGTCCGGCCGTTCCTTGCTGATGTATCGAACTCTATTTTGCGGTGGCTGCTGAAGGATTACCCCGATTTTTGTGGCACATCTCGCGCATTTATTTGGCATTTTCTTGCTTCTCCCTTTTGAAAAAAAGTATCTTGTAAATGCTGAATTATTTATGATGGGTCCACTGCCGCCACTCGACTCTTTCAAAGATCGATTGATTATATTTTCGAGGGGGGTATCTCCTTCATCGTCGCCAACAACTTTCAATTAGCCTCCGGTCGGACCAACATAATGACAATTGATTGCCATTGTCGTTCGATATCTGCTCGAGCGATAGCCGACAAATCAATTATAGGCCCCAATGCCTTTTCTATTTCTATCTCTCGCCTTTTATCACCCACAAATGTTTGTCATGTTTACCTTTTTCCGGAACAATTCCGTAATTGGAGAGCCTCTTCACTGTGTGTGCCACATAGAAAGTTTACCGAACGAGTAGGAAATCTTTGGGTGAAAATCTGGCCGTCACAACAGCAAAACAGCAAAAGTTAATTTCTGTATATTGTGCGGAGAGAGTGGAACGATGTCGAGTGTTATTTTTGTGTGCAGCCGCAATTGACAAACATTGTTATCGCGCCCCTTTTTCGCCGCCCCATTGTAGTTTTCTTTATCTTTGCCGCAATGTCAGCGACAATTGCTCGGTAAACATATTTACCCAAAAACCAAACCACAGTCATTTCAGTCTAGTGCTATTTATGTGACTTTGGATGACTGCAACTTATGGGTCGCCGGAAAAATATAATATAAATCACTAAATCAATAAATCACAAAGTCAATAAGAGTCTCCTCTTTTCTTGCAACATTTAGTTTGAGCTTAAAATTGGTATATATCTCTTAGATTATAATCAAGAGTATATTAACCAGACAGTTGCAGAGGCTTTCATTTTATTAGTTTATTAGTTAAAGATAGTACTTTTATAATGCCCACCATATAAAACGAAGAACGATGCGGAGTTCTGAGCTAATTTCCATTATCAGGCCACCAGAAGCTGCTTGCCATATTTGCCCAGTGATAAGTCTGTACTAACTCCAGTTACCTTGCGTACAACCGCCGACATATCACATAACCGAGATTCCAAACAGACGGGTGAGTTCAGGGAGCAGTGCTTGCAGAGATTCTTTTCACTGACGTGAACTGATTTGCCTGCCTGGCTGCTGCTGCTGCAAGTTTCCAACCCAAACCCCGAAACCCCCAAAACCCTCGTCACATTAATGTCTCTATAGCTGTCAGTTTAGCCTCTGCCCGTGCAGGTGGGTGGTGCTAGTGGATGGGTAAAGGTGGGTAAATGTGGGTAAATGTGGGTAAAGGTGGGTAAATGTGGGTGGCGTTTTACAGCGGGCGAAGTTGAGGCGTGTCTGTGCTTATCAGTGAAAACATTTGGCCAACCTTCTCTGGCGGCAGCGGCTGTTTAACGGGTTGCCATTCTGGGGATAAGGGAACATGGTTCGCTCTTTTTTCTTTTATTTTTCTTGCTGCTCAGCCAGCAGCCCTTCATTTTATTATGCCCTATTCTTTTTTCTGGGTAGTTAGGAGGTGCAAATGTGCGTAACTTGCCACACTTTCAACACCTCGTGGCAGCTTGGAACACACACAAAAACAAAAAAAAAATAGTAAAAAGAAAAAGAAAATAGAAGAAAAAAGAAAAAAGAGGCAACCTTATGGCGTAGGAAAAGTTTCAATCTGCTTGTAGGAGCCCCACAAGGCGTATGTGCAATTTTTGCGATGTAAACTTTTTGGCATTAAATTGCCAGAGATTTTCCTGCACTTTCCCTAACCCAAGGCACAACAATTAATCATCAAGTCGCTGGCAACAGCTAAGGCGCCCCTTTTTTACACTTTTGCACTCTTACACTGTTCTTTTTTCAGTGACAAACACATGTCTTCGTCTTGGCTAATGTGTGTGCCCATCTTATTTCTGTTCTCACGCCTGACTAATCGTTAAACAATTGTTTAACATTTAAAATGGCCACATAATCACATTAATTAGCATTTTCGTTGCGCTTCGCCAAAGCATTTTACCCCTTTTTCCCGCGCTTTCATTGCTGTTAGCTGGTTGTGTGTGCCAAAAATCTAGTACTACGAGTATATATGTATGTACACACGTGTAGTTTCTGCGGCTTGTCGTTCCTGCACACCAGCTGTTTGATTAATTTGATGGGTGTGGCGGTATTTACTTGGCGATTTATGTGTGACGTGTTTTTGAAAAGCAAACAAAAGGGACGATCATGTGCATTTGTAGCAACAAATTCCACTTTAATCGATTCTGCGGCCAGGAATTCAGGATTTCGCTTGTTTGTCGAATATTTTGGACTAGCTTATATGGTTTATAAGGTTTAGTTTGTTGTATTATAGAGTATATTTTCAATATTTTATATTGAACTTTAAATTTAATGACTTTAGTGGTGCCCTGTTTTACCCATTTATGATTTGGATTTTGCCACTTGAATTCACATAAAATTCAATAAATTCCAAACACGTTGTGCACTAATATATTTAACTATTTTTCGCTTCTGCCAACTGTTCAAACGCATTATGTTTACCGACATTTTGGTCCATCGATTTGTTTACACTTCGCCCGGATTTCGAAACAATATTTCGGTCTGTTTTTCTCAGTCCATTCTCCGCTGCTGAACTGAACCCAATCACTTTTGTTTACCAACGCGTAATTATTGTTGCTTATTTGTTTACTACTTTCATATGCATAATTACTGATATAATTTCAATTTAATTGCAATTAAGTTTTTGCGTAATTTGCGTTGTACAACACAAGCAACAAAATCTGTTCGTACACGCTTTGAATACATTTTGCGTGGTTTCTTTTTTTTCTTTTTTTCTGTTTGTTTTTGGGAAGCTATATTTTGTTGTTCAGGGTTTTAGTGAGGATGAGGTTCCACAAATCAACATGTTCGAACCATTACCTTCAGCTCGCCTGCTAGTGTTTGTAAATAGTTGCTCAAATTGTTTTTGTTTGCTCGTGGAAGATAAATTGTGCAGAATTTATTTATGGGATCCGCAAGCAAATGGATTGATGCGAGGGAAGGGGATTTGCTATAGATTTATATGGTGGGGGGAGGGAAGGAGAAGCCCTCTCATTAAAGTCGAGCCACTTAATAAATTGTCCATCATTAAAAGTTTTAGGCACTTTAAATGGGCCAGCCCGAAATGCTAATGGAGTTGCCCTTATAAACTGAACGCAAGCGGTCTTCATCTGCTGTACATGTACATGTACATGTAGATGTAGCGAGATCTTTGTGGCTAATTAACATGATTTATGCCACAAATAAAAGTCAGTTGTTTTTACTCAAACATTTTGCACAACTTTCATAGGCAAATTGAACATAATTAACGCGCAACGCAAATCACAAGGCTTTCTAGCGCTTCCAACACGAGTGTACACACCGAGCAAGATTATAAATAATTGAAACATTTATTGCAGTCATAAGCAATTGCAAATCTAATTATAATTAAGCCGACTCGAGTCACCGCCCCGTGTGACCAAAATCGGTCTCTCTCTCTCTCTCTCTGCATTCTCAAATGTATCATCTAATGCCATAATATGTGTCATAAATTATAAGATACAGATGGCAACTGGCAAGTGGCAACTGGGCGTCTTTTGGCTAAGCTCACGGGATGAATCTGGGAAGCTTTCTAGGCATTCTCATACCCAATTTCCCTCACTGCACCTGCCATTTGTGTTTTGGCTCGCCCAACCCATCATACACTTGTTTATTGTTAAATACATTTTCAGCAAACTGACTTCAGTCTGACTTTTTGTTTTTTCCCTAACATTTTGTTTCCCTGCTCTTAATTCCAAATCATTTGATCAAGTTTCTCGTTTTATTACCCTTGCAGTTAACATCATTTTTATTTGCTTGACCCTTGGTTCTCTTCATTTCAGTTCCATCAGTATTGTTTATTTATTCTTCGCCGATTTTGCGCGTTTCTCATTAGTATTTGATGCCTTTTTATTCGCTGTAGCCATATTAATATGCTCGCAACGTTTACGTAATGAATTATTGTCTTGCCATTTGTGCAGTTAATCAGGCTCAAAAGGCGAACGTTCGCGGTCTTACCTGCCAGTGTCCAGATATAGACCATATATGTATGTAGGTATGTAGGGACTATATAGAGCTATATAGATGTTGCATGGCCGATGAGGAGGCTGCCAGCGATTGCTTTGCAATTTGTTTCGCTGCCTTTTTCCTGGCAGCAAATTGCTGGGGTCTTGTCGAAAGTCGCCGTTCTGTGATGTTGTACGCGTTGGTGGGGCGGCAGCTTCATGTTCGACTGCAATTAATGTGGACACTTAATTAATCATAGAAATTGGCGAAAAGTGTTTACGGCTCATTTAAATTGACAAATGCTGTGTGGGCTGCTTCTGTGCCTATGCCTGTGCCTGTGCCGCCCCGTTTTTTGGCCATGTTTGTCTCAGCCATCTCCTGTCTCGCTGTTGCATCATCACAAAGAAGGCGGCCAAGAAAAAAAAAGCAAACCAAAAACGATCTGACCTGATTAACATTTTCACTGTCCGCCCTCGGCAATTTCTCAAAGCAAATTATTCATAAAGCAGTGCTCATAATTTCGTGATTATGATAACAAACTCATTTGTTTTCCATCTCATCTTGTTGTCGAGTCGCATCACCATCAGCATCAGCATCAGCTTCAGCATCAGCCTCAGCATCAGCTTCAGCATAAAGCTTTAGCATAAAGGTTGAGCATAAAGCATCTTGCAAAGTCGCAGAAACAACGTCGACCATCTGGCCCCATGTCTTTTGCATACTAATTTGATGATTTTCGACGAGCTGACTGATGTCTGGCAGTTAGATGCTTATCACTGGATTAGGCGCTCAATGAGTTTGGGGTGTATATCAATGGGACTGTATGAGTGTGTATGAGTATGTATGAATGAATGTCTTATGGGAGCATCTTCAGCCGCTTTTCGCTTGTTATTCTGACAGATACAACGAACCGCCGCCGCCTTGTTATTGGTATTCTAATCAGATGGCATTGTGAAGAGGGTTTGCCTGCCTGGCATCGTTTTCAGATTTTCATTCCGTTAAGACCCTGAGAAATTTGATGCCAATTAAAAGGGTATTAGGCATTTTAAGGGCGGAAATGTAACGCTTTTCCTATCACTGTCCCTTATTATTTGTAAAATTCAGCTCTTACAAATGTATACGAGTACTTTAATTTTGTCCCCTGTACTTTTTAAGCTTCCAAACCAAACCGAACCATTATTATATTATTATTATTATTTTGCCTTCATTTCCAATTGCTATAATTGTATAGAAACCCCGTCGTAGTCATTTCAAGCTGGCTTTCCCCCCTTTCTATAATATGACCCCCATTCTGGCATCATCTCAATGGATTATTACTTCCTCTTGTCCGAGCTGATGATCTTTTTCATCTAATGGTGAAACACCCCCTCTAATTATGCGATGCATCACAAATAAACAAATTTCAACTGGAGCTACTTTTGTTGGCCTCTCTAATGCCGTGCACGTACCGAGTTATTTTCCCTTGGTCCCCGCACCCGCACCGCCAATTTCCACCACCACCACCACCAGCACTCCCCCTGGCGGCCCATGGACGCACTAATTTTATGGCTTAATATACTCTCACCATGGGTGGCGGGGAAAATTGCGTAACTATGAGGGGGTGGGGTGAGGGGGATTGAAATGGTATGGATGCTGCTGGTTCTCCAGCGCGAAATTGGCACTCAACGTCAGAATTTCCCATTCCTCAGGCCTGTCACTCATTTGCTCATTCCCCAGTTTTTCCCGCTTTTCCGACGCAACGCAACGCAACGCACCCCCCTCTGTCCACTTACCATTCATTGCGTTGAGTGGAAAAGTGGAAAAGAGGAAAAGAAGAAAAGAAGAAAAGAAGAAAAGAAGAAAAGAGGAGAACATGAAGAAAAATATTTGTCACGGCAGCTTGGAATTCTTAATTTTATTACACTTTTTTTCTGGCGTGCGTAACAGCAGCAGCAGCAGCGGAGGCGTTGTGGAAGAAGGGGGCGTGTCTAAGATGAGAGGATAGCCTGGTTTTTTGCTATCGTCCCCTTTACTTTTTTTTGTCTTTTTTTTTTTACTTTTTTACCCCGGATTCCTGCATGCAAATTTGGTCTTGTCGGAAATGACATTTTCATGCGTAAATTGAAATGTGAGCGACGTGTTTGGGGATTTGTGTCGCAGCACAGCCTCCTTGACAACAAAAAAAAAAAAAACAAATCAAACAAAAAAAATAGAAGAAAAACGCCGCACTCTGCGGGCAAAAAGGCGCCCCACCAAATGGGACGAAATAAAAGCAAATTGTCATGACTTTTAATTATTTTTTCATTTGCCTGGCGCCGCCCTACGAGGATTTTCCCTAGACGAGATACTTAAAAAGAGGCAGTATTTTATAACCAGCTTTTTATCTGCCTAATTTGGTTGGTCAGTTTATAGTCCTGTTTTTAATTGGGGGCACTAAGTCTACAGTTTTATTCATTTCAATTGTATCTAATAAATGCATCCTCCTTTCTCTTTCAGGTAAGTTCAACTTCCTTCAAATCAACGAACACAAACAACAGCAAGCGAATGTCAGCTAAGTTACAAGTCGACTCCTATATAACATACAGCTTACTCTGATAGCAGCTCTGATATAACCTTTTTTAGCAATATCGAAAGCATTCTCGTTTTTAATTATAACAAAACACAAGAAACCGTCAACAGGCGAGTTTTTGTTGTTTTGCGGTTTGCCCTGATAAGGCAAAAAATTTCTATAACATTTCCTGTGTTGCCCGATAAAAGCAGTGAACAAAATGTGGCCCTGATAAAAGCAGAGCATATTGCAAAGTTCACTCCCTTCTGAAGGCATATGAAACTTTGCTTGAGCCTTGCATATTAGATTTTCGAAGCCCAGAGATTCTTCACACACATATAAAATATGCAGGCTGCAGAATGGAATGGATCGAGGATGAGGGGTAGCAGTGGGTTGGATGGATTCATGAACAACAGCAGCATGTAGTGGAACAGAAGGAAGAGGCAAACTTTCCCCAGACTTTAGTTTGCCGGGGAAAATTGAATTTCCTGCTATTGACTTTGGGGGGAAAGAACACCGACAGCGAGCATAGCACATAGCACAAAGCCCATAGCACAACTTTCATACGAGCATGGGCAACACACACCAATAAAACAAAGAAAAAAATTACAAAAATGTCAAAGCAGCAGCAGGAAAAAGTTAAACTGAAAAGCAAAAATTGCAAAACACAAATCGAGCACAAGCCACTGCTGAAGTCTGGTAGCGAGTTTGGATCTATTTTTTTTTTGCGTGTATTTTCTGTTTTTGGCTTCCAAAACATTTCCCATTTTGTTGTGTTTTTTCATTTTTTCATTTTTTTTTTTTTGGTTTTTTGTTTTTGTTTCAGCTAGCTATGCCGCGCCAACATTCAATAAAAATTCAATTTGCAATCGAATTTGTTTTCACTCGATATCCTTCCATCTCTCTACTCTGCCCATCTCCCTCTCGCAGTCTGCCGCTCTCTCTCTCTCTCTCTCTCTGTCTGACAGCACTGCAACTTGGTAAACATTGCAAGAATCGCCAATAATATTATATACATATCCCCAATAACCAATTCACCATGCATGAGTGCAAAAAGTTAGCTCCGATAGTGCCAATCAAGTGATACATTAACCGCAATCCATTTAATAAAAATGTTCAAATGAACAGAGCCTTTGGAACGTTTATAGCGTACAGTAGATATTTCTCACCGCTAACCCAAATCGGTTAACAACTTTATCCGACTGACAAAATATGCCGTCTAGGCCGCAGAGCGCATTCACTTTTCATATCGCTCACTACTCAAATCTAAGCCCACACACATCAGCATCATCAGTTTATTTCATCAGTTTGCTTTGGCAATTTTAATCCCAACAAAACATTGTCAGTTTGCTTAAATTATAAATGCCTTTCGCCATATTTCCGTATGGTTAAAAAAGCCACAGAACTCACATACGGCAGCCAAGTGGGTGGTAAAGCGGGCTAAAATCGCAGGACGAGAAGCTTATCGTTTGCTGCCGGCTTTGCTGCGGTTTTTACCAGTTTCCGTTCTCGCGTGGCTTATCGATTAAATTCATATCATTGACACGTCATAAACAAAAAATACAATGGTCGGGGGTAGCAGAGATAAACTAAAAATAAATACATATATAAAACTGACATGAACTGAGCGCAGGAGCAGGAGAGATTGTGTGGCCATGAGTTTCAGCCTGGATTTTGTGGTTGGAAAACCTTTTAGACCAGGTCGAAACGACTAAGTGAATTAGCCCAAAGCGAAAACGATATAGGTGCAAAAAAAAAAAACGTGGCAGCGGAAAAAATAACATTAATAAATAGAATTTTTTTTGTGTTATAACTAACGGTGTACAAGACTCTGGATACTGGCGGAAAAAAATAATGCTTCCTTTGCTGGCAACCCTTTTTTCTTGTCAATATGCAAATGGGTTGGAAAAAAAGAAAAACCAAAATGTGGGGACAAGAGCCGAAAGTGAGCAAAAGTCGCGCAAATTAAAGGCGAAAATGATGATAATGGAAGCAGTCGCCTCGTTGTCACTCCGACTCCTTTCCTGAAAAGCAGTCACGTTAAACGGAAATGGCAATGTCTAGACTGTGGACTTTTTGGACCCTAGTCCTTCGTGGCTGCAGTTTGGGTGGGTAAGTAACCGCAGAACATTTGCAGCGGCACAAAAGGTTTCAGTTTCGGCTAGCTACTTTTTGTGCTATTTTTTCGTCGGACCACCCGCCACTACAACAACACGAATTTTTGAGTGTGGAAAAGGCGAAAATCAAAAAAAATATATATACACACGTATGTATGTATATACAACAAAGGATAAGGAAAACAACACCCCTCAGTGGTGAACAGTATTCCCCCAGAATCAGAACTGAACCAGCAGAACACTCAGATACAGGCCCATCAAATGACAAACGCCAGAAACAACGATGCTTTTGGAACGTGACAGGGCCTGAAAAAATGGTTTGCAAAAAATGAAGCACTAGGCCATAATTAATCTGTAACTGTTTAAAGATTTTATATCACGCATACGCAATGTTGCACGTAACACATTTATCTAGCATCACAGCATTTCATATGTAATTTCCCCTTTAATGCGCCACATCAACAGCAGATAAATGCTAATTTTTCCATTTTGATTTCCTTCGCAAAGATGTGAAAATTTAGCAAAGAAAATGGCAATTTCCGTTTCATCAGCTTGGGAAACAAACTGTGAGTTGGAAGGTGCAAAATGGCTGGCTGTTTCTGTTTCTGTCTAAGCTTATGGTAAACATTTCTCAAGGCCTTTTGCGCACACGTTTCCACCATTTGAGGCAAAAAAAAAATGAAAAAGAAAAAGAAAAGGCCAATGCAACTGACTGACTTCAGTTCTCGTTCTCACTGCGTTTCGCATTTTATAAGCTGCACATTTCTCTTCATCTATACGGCCAAAACCCCCCCGTCTACTCCCAGTTTTCGCTGGCAACATTTGTTACGCTCCTCCTGCCTGTCTGCTTGTTATATTTTCTCATTTCTTGGCCCACGTTTACCTCCTGGCAATTGCAGTTGGCAGTCTCCACCGGTGCTCCCTGCAGTTTGTTGCTCTAGTAGGTGCTCGCCATCCCTGCGGATGGATATGCATACGACAGGTTACAGCACTGCACTGGAAGAAAAATGGCCAAAATCTAACACTTTTACGTTGTATAAAGATTATCTCCTAATTATACGCTTTGTGCAACAACAAGATGAGCTGAATTTGTAAAGTATAACATCGATGAGTTCTAGTTCCTGCCACTTTTAGCAGTGTGTGTGTAGAAAAAACATGGCACCGTTTTTCACGTGGACATCTACACACTTTAGCCGCTGCTACCTCTTTTGATCCTGTTCCGTGTTTTCCCTTGCACTTTCTCTCCCCAATTCCCTCTGCAGCTTCTCCGCCTGCATCCTGCATCCAGCATCCAGCGTCCTGTTTCCTGCTTCATCAACGTCCGCGTCTGTTGTCCTTGTCAGAGTTGTCTACTCAACGACTCATAATTTCACTTGAGCATCATAAATGCCAGCAGTCGGCAGTTTCTGTCTCTAGATCCCTGAACCCCATTTTCTCCCCAGATTTTCCCCCCTATACGTACCGCTTGTGTTGGATCACAACAAACATTTGCCTAAACACCAGGGCAAATGCAAACAGCGGGCCCAGATGCACGTGTGCGTATGAATGTGTTTGGGTTGTGTATCCCTAGGATATGGCAAACATTGAAGAGATCCAATTGCAATTGCATTTTCTTTCTCCTGTTTTCGTTGGCTCTGCTTTCCTTCCAGTCCTGCCAATCCTATCCTACTTCTGCTGCTACCGCCGGCTGAGTAAACAATCCAAAATCCCGTGTGGATTTTCCCCAATCTTCTTTGCATGTTCTGTAGTTTTTCTCCTCTCGAGGATTTTCCGTTGGATTTCTACTAGAGTTTCTTTCGCAAAGATTTTAAAACACCTTCAGGTGGCTGTAGGTGGCAGAATATTAATCGAAATTAGCGGAGAAAAGTTTTCATAATATTATAAATTAAAGTAAACGCACCACTTTCAGTCTTGAAATGATGGAAATACATGCACTTCTACTGAAGTTATTTTGAGGCTTTTCAATTAGCAAATTTGAACGTTTAATCCATTTTGCGTAGCTTACCAAAATCCTGGTTAATCCCCGCCAGAATTTCCACGTTAATCCATCACTATAGGGTATCGTAGCGAACTTGGCCGAGAGCAATCTCGCCGAATCGTGGCTTCTGGCTGTTTGGCGGCAATCTCAGCCGTTGCCAACGAAAAAAAGGACGAAAGCAGGAATTCGTTACCTGCAAACATTTTTGGCAGTTGGATGGGCAGGACACCCTGTTGCCCGTCGCCAGGAATGTTTGTCTAGCGTTATTTCGCTCACACATATAAAGGACAAATGTGAACCATTTTGTTGGCCGTACTTCATGTCCTTCATCTTCCTGCCATCCCATCGCTCTCTTCCTGTCTGAGTTTTCCTTTTTCCGTTCTCCCCATCCATTTTTTTCTGTTCTGCTCAACAGCCAGGCAAGAAGGCTGGCTCGCTGCTTTGGCGTTTTGTTCGCTGTTATTACTTACTCGCGCATCGTTAAAGTGACTTCCGGCAATGTTTTCCCTCAACCTAACACACACACACACACACATAAACAGACACACACACACATGCATAGCTAGGGTTCTGTGTGATATGGTAATAGCAGCGGCGAGTGTGTGCGTTTTTGTGCCTTCTCCTAGAGCGTAGCATACATTATGGGGCTCGCTTCACTGTCTGCTGCCTGCTGCCTGCTGCCTGCTAAATTATGCAGAGCTTTTGCCTTTTTGGCCCGGACTGCTTGGAAAGGTGACGAAATATTACAATTTAACCTTCCTTTCTTTTTCGGATGGTCAGGGGGGGGGGGGGGGGAGGACGCAGGGGAGTTGGGCACTCAAATATGTGTGCGAACAAATTTCCGCTAACAAAATGATAGACCATGCTGGAAAGTGAAATATGAGATTTCACTGGCACGACTTAAATTTTTAAATTCCAACCCAGTCGCTTGGAGGATACGAACTACCGTACAATAAATAACGCAAATTGATTGCGAGCCAGAAATTAATTGTCAATAACATTTATTTATACGGTACGTTTGGTTTGGTTTCAGTCCATACCCAATTGCTGTCGCTTTCGGGTAAAGCAAATAGTGTGCCAGAAGTGAGATAAAAATTGCACAACAATGCACACACCCCACATTTATTTACCATTGGAATTCTTCTTTAAAAATTAAATACTTCTGTTGTGCAGCCACTTCTTGCCTGAGGTTATTAAATTAATTTAGTTCTCGCCTTAGTTTTCATATGAAAATTGAATAAGAGGTGTGGTTGGAAAAGATTCTAAGCTAATCTTAAACTCCAATATGCAGATACTTTTTTGAAGGCTGCTAAGAGTTTTTAGAAAAGCTCTCCATTCTTTGGTGAGCCACTTGAAGAAACGCGGCAAACAAAAACCGAACACAATTAAAACTACAAGGGCGGCCGACAAATGACAAGGCGTGGCTGCAAAAAGTTTGCCAAACACAGTAAAAGAGAGGGAAATATGCAGAAGGAAAGAGATGGATATAGAAAGCGTGAAAGGGATGGTGAAACAGTGTGGGAGTCGCAGTAACAACTGCAAGTGACTTCCTCGCTGCAGCAGCTGCATAAAAAAGTTCGAAAAATTCGTGTGACAAATAAGCAAAAGTTGCAAACCCAAAAAAAGTGCGAGAACGAGATGGAGATGGAGCGAAACAGATAGAAAGAGAGGCAGCTAGGTGGCTAGCGGACACTTTGCACTGCAATTTGCACTTCATTGCCAACAGCGGCTGCCGCGGGAGCGTTGAAGCGTTTTGGTCTCCTTCACAAAGCACTTTGTAAATTTTTTAAGTGCCATGCAAAGGAGGAAAAAAAACGAGAAAAAAGAAAAGTCCTCCCTGTGAAATCTTTTTTACGCGCTCTCTTTTTGAGCGAAGAGTGTCGTCTGCGGAAATTGCTTTGTTGTAAAGCGTAAAAAACGATAGAAATGGCGAACGGAAGCCGGCAAAACGGCTGGGGAGTTCTCTACAACCGAAAACTGTCAAAGTACTGAAGATGGTACCTCCTCACCCAAATGCTTGGCGACTTTTTTTTCTTTTAGCATTTTTGCCCGCTCATATTTAATTAGGTAGCAAATTCTGCGAAGTGAATCAAAAATGTTGCTCTTCAAAACGAGGCTTTCAGCGTTCAGAATTTGCCAATTAAAATGCGCTCGTTATTTCTCATTTGTATTATACAATGCTCATGTTCTTTCGAATGTTGTGCAACAACCGCATAATTTAATTTCAACAAACAATACAACCACAACATGTCCACTTGCAGCTTGCAGCTCAACGAAAAGCTGGATTTTTTTTTTTGCGCTGTAGAGAAACCAAAAATTACAACGCACTTTTTTGCGGCATTAAAAAAGCGCTTGGAAAACCGCAGGAAAACATGTCACCAAAGGGCAGCGGCGGAAAAGCTGCCATAACCATTCCACCTCCAATTTTGCGGAATGCTGCACGCCTGAATTTATTGTTGTTCCTTTTTTTTTTTGGCATTTATGACCAAATCGCATTCGCCAAATTGATATTCTAAGCGCGAAAAAAATATGTATATACATGTGTCTTTTTTTTTTTAGTTTTATTAAAGCGACAAATCCGTACATGCAGTACTAGTAACATAACATTGCAATTAAACATATAAATAATATAACCAATCCTCTCACTTATCGCGCGAGGGCTAACAACAAAATTTCAAACATCGAGGGGGCCTTTAAAGCTGTCCAATTGTTTTGGCAAAGCCCTTTCTTTTAAGCCTTCTTAGAGGCCTGGCAGGGAGTAGGCGTCTTGCCAGCATGCTGTGGTGTCTTTTAAGCCTATCACTGTATCTGCTTGTGTGCCTTGAGATCTGCTCTTCCACTGTATGCAGATTCAGGTCCCGATGAAGGGTTGAGCCACGTACGTAGTATGGGCAGTTGGTGATGGCACGCATTGCACGATTTTGCAAGACCTCTATGCGTTTATAGTTCGATTTTGCAGCAATACCCCAGATCTGCACTCCATATAGCCAGATCGGGACGTAGACTGCCCAATTGGTTACTTGGTTTTCAGTAGACCCCTACTACTGATTGTGATCGCCTGGTGCCAAATATCGAAAAAATCCACAAATTTGCCATAAAAATGCGCATTTTATAGTCAAATTTGTGAGATTTTTTGGTTTAAGTAACCAGGCGAACAGGAATTCCAGAAGGTGCCCAACGAATAATTGGTTTTCAGTAGAAACCTGCTACTGATTATGATCATTTTAATCATAACTTGGGTAAAAATGATCATGAACATGAAAGAATAACTGTTTTGAGCAGCTAATTACCAATGCTAACGATCCCTATCACTTTTTGACGGATTTTGGGAAATTCGTTTTTGGGTCGATTTTCGCATTTTTTGTAAGGGGTAACATCATTAAAATTTGCCAAAAATGGCAAAAAAAATAGAGTTCCAACTTTTAAACACAGTTCGATTGGAAATTAAACTACGAACGCAACGAGGTATACCATTCCGAATTCAGACAATTATTTTTAGAGTTGTTGCAAAAAAACTGATTATTTTATGATCAAAATTTGAAAAAACGGATTTTGGCAAAAATTAAAATATTTTTTATTGGCATTTTAATCATAACTTGGCTAAAAATGATCATAAACATGAAAGAATAACTGTTTTGAGCAGCTAATTACCAATGCTAACGATCCCTATCACTTTTTGACGGATTTTGGGAAATTCGTTTTTGGGTCGATTTTCGCATTTTTTGTAAGGGGTAACATCATTAAAATTTGCCAAAAATGGCCAAAAAATTGAGTTCCAACTTTTAAACACAGTTTGATGGCAAATTAAACTACGAACGCAACGAGGTATACCATTCCGAATTCAGACAATTATTTTTAGAGTTGTTGCAAAAAAACTGATTATTTTATGATCAAAATTTGAAAAAACGGATTTTGGCAAAAATTAAAATATTTTTTATTGGCATTTTAATCATAACTTGGATAAAAATGATCATAAACATGAAAGAATAACTGTTTTGAGCACCTAATTACCAATGCTAACGATCCCTATCACTTTTTGACGGATTTTGGGAAATTCGTTTTTGGGTCGATTTTCGCATTTTTTGTAAGGGGTAACATCATTAAAATTTGCCAAAAATGGCCAAAAAAATGAGTTCCAACTTTTAAACACAGTTTGATGGGAAATTAAACTACGAACGCAACGAGGTATACCATTCCGAATTCAGACAATTATTTTTAGAATTGTTGCAAAAAAACTGATTATTTTATGATCAAAATTTGAAAAAAACGGATTTTGGCAAAAATTAAAATATTTTTCATTGGCATTTTAATCATAGCTTGGCTAAAAATGATCGTAAACATGAAAGAATAACTGTTTTGAGCAGCTAATTACCAATGCTAACGATCCCTATCACTTTTTGACGGATTTTGGGAAATTCGTTTTTGGGTCGATTTTCGCATTTTTTGTAAGGGGTAACATCATTAAAATTTGCCAAAAATGGCCAAAAAATTGAGTTCCAACTTTTAAACACAGTTTGATGGGAAATTAAACTACGAACGCAACGAGGTATACCATTCCGAATTCAGACAATTATTTTTAGAATTGTTGCAAAAAAACTGATTATTTTATGATCAAAATTTGAAAAAACGGATTTTGGCAAAAATTAAAATATTTTTTATTGGCATTTTAATCATAACTTGGATAAAAATGATCATAAACATGAAAGAATAACTGTTTTGAGCACCTAATTACCAATGCTAACGATCCCTATCACTTTTTGACGGATTTTGGGAAATTCGTTTTTGGGTCGATTTTCGCATTTTTTGTAAGGGGTAACATCATTAAAATTTGCCAAAAATGGCCAAAAAATTGAGTTCCAACTTTTAAACACAGTTTGATGGCAAATTAAACTACGAACGCAACGAGGTATACCATTCCGAATTCAGACAATTATTTTTAGAGTTGTTGCAAAAAAACTGATTATTTTATGATCAAAATTTCAAAAAAAACGGATTTTGGTAAAAATTAAAATATTTTTTATTGGCATTTTAATCATAACTTGGCTAAAAATGATCATAAACATGAAAGAATTACTGTTTTGAGCAGCTAATTACCAATGCTAACGATCCCTATCACTTTTTGACGGATTTTGGGAAATTCGTTTTTGGGTCGATTTTCGCATTTTTTGTAAGGGGTAACATCATTAAAATTTGCCAAAAATGGCCAAAAAATTGAGTTCCAACTTTTAAACACAGTTTGATGGCAAATTAAACTACGAACGCAACGAGGTATACCATTCCGAATTCAGACAATTATTTTTAGAGTTGTTGCAAAAAAACTGATTATTTTATGATCAAAATTTGAAAAAACGGATTTTGGCAAAAATTAAAATATTTTTTATTGGCATTTTAATCATAACTTGGATAAAAATGATCATAAACATGAAAGAATAACTGTTTTGAGCACCTAATTACCAATGCTAACGATCCCTATCACTTTTTGACGGATTTTGGGAAATTCGTTTTTGGGTCGATTTTCGCATTTTTTGTAAGGGGTAACATCATTAAAATTTGCCAAAAATGGCCAAAAAATTGAGTTCCAACTTTTAAACACAGTTTGATGGGAAATTAAACTACGAACGCAACGAGGTATACCATTCCGAATTCAGACAATTATTTTTAGAATTGTTGCAAAAAAACTGATTATTTTATGATCAAAATTTGAAAAAAACGGATTTTGGCAAAAATTAAAATATTTTTCATTGGCATTTTAATCATAGCTTGGCTAAAAATGATCGTAAACATGAAAGAATAACTGTTTTGAGCAGCTAATTACCAATGCTAACGATCCCTATCACTTTTTGACGGATTTTGGGAAATTCGTTTTTGGGTCGATTTTCGCATTTTTTGTAAGGGGTAACATCATTAAAATTTGCCAAAAATGGCCAAAAAATTGAGTTCCAACTTTTAAACACAGTTTGATGGGAAATTAAACTACGAACGCAACGAGGTATACCATTCCGAATTCAGACAATTATTTTTAGAATTGTTGCAAAAAAACTGATTATTTTATGATCAAAATTTGAAAAAAACGGATTTTGGCAAAAATTAAAATATTTTTCATTGGCATTTTAATCATAACTTGGCTAAAAATGATCGTAAACATGAAAGAATAACTGTTTTGAGCAGCTAATTACCAATGCTAACGATCCCTATCACTTTTTGACGGATTTTGGGAAATTCGTTTTTGGGTCGATTTTCGCATTTTTTGTAAGGGGTAACATCATTAAAATTTGCCAAAAATGGGCAAAAAATTGAGTTCCAACTTTTAAACACAGTTTGATGGCAAATTAAACTACGAACGCAACGAGGTATACCATTCCGAATTCAGACAATTATTTTTAGAGTTGTTGCAAAAAAACTGATTATTTTATGATCAAAATTTGAAAAAAACGGATTTTGGCAAAAATTAAAATATTTTTTATTGGCATTTTAATCATAACTTGGATAAAAATGATCATAAACATGAAAGAATAACTGTTTTGAGCACCTAATTACCAATGCTAACGACCCCTATCAAAAAAACTGATTATTTTATGATCAAAATTTGAAAAAAACGGATTTTGGCAAAAATTAAAATATTTTTCATTGGCATTTTAATCATAACTTGGCTAAAAATGATCGTAAACATGAAAGAATAACTGTTTTGAGCAGCTAATTACCAATGCTAACGATCCCTATCACTTTTTGACGGATTTTGGGAAATTCGTTTTTGGGTCGATTTTCGCATTTTTTGTAAGGGGTAACATCATTAAAATTTGCCAAAAATGGCAAAAAAAATAGAGTTCCAACTTTTAAACACAGTTCGATTGGAAATTAAACTACGAACGCAACGAGGTATACCATTCCGAATTCAGACAATTATTTTTAGAGTTGTTGCAAAAAAACTGATTATTTTATGATCAAAATTTGAAAAAACGGATTTTGGCAAAAATTAAAATATTTTTTATTGGCATTTTAATCATAACTTGGCTAAAAATGATCATAAACATGAAAGAATAACTGTTTTGAGCAGCTAATTACCAATGCTAACGATCCCTATCACTTTTTGACGGATTTTGGGAAATTCGTTTTTGGGTCGATTTTCGCATTTTTTGTAAGGGGTAACATCATTAAAATTTGCCAAAAATGGCCAAAAAATTGAGTTCCAACTTTTAAACACAGTTTGATGGCAAATTAAACTACGAACGCAACGAGGTATACCATTCCGAATTCAGACAATTATTTTTAGAGTTGTTGCAAAAAAACTGATTATTTTATGATCAAAATTTGAAAAAACGGATTTTGGCAAAAATTAAAATATTTTTTATTGGCATTTTAATCATAACTTGGATAAAAATGATCATAAACATGAAAGAATAACTGTTTTGAGCACCTAATTACCAATGCTAACGATCCCTATCACTTTTTGACGGATTTTGGGAAATTCGTTTTTGGGTCGATTTTCGCATTTTTTGTAAGGGGTAACATCATTAAAATTTGCCAAAAATGGCCAAAAAATTGAGTTCCAACTTTTAAACACAGTTTGATGGGAAATTAAACTACGAACGCAACGAGGTATACCATTCCGAATTCAGACAATTATTTTTAGAATTGTTGCAAAAAAACTGATTATTTTATGATCAAAATTTGAAAAAAACGGATTTTGGCAAAAATTAAAATATTTTTCATTGGCATTTTAATCATAGCTTGGCTAAAAATGATCGTAAACATGAAAGAATAACTGTTTTGAGCAGCTAATTACCAATGCTAACGATCCCTATCACTTTTTGACGGATTTTGGGAAATTCGTTTTTGGGTCGATTTTCGCATTTTTTGTAAGGGGTAACATCATTAAAATTTGCCAAAAATGGCCAAAAAATTGAGTTCCAACTTTTAAACACAGTTTGATGGGAAATTAAACTACGAACGCAACGAGGTATACCATTCCGAATTCAGACAATTATTTTTAGAATTGTTGCAAAAAAACTGATTATTTTATGATCAAAATTTGAAAAAAACGGATTTTGGCAAAAATTAAAATATTTTTCATTGGCATTTTAATCATAACTTGGCTAAAAATGATCGTAAACATGAAAGAATAACTGTTTTGAGCAGCTAATTACCAATGCTAACGATCCCTATCACTTTTTGACGGATTTTGGGAAATTCGTTTTTGGGTCGATTTTCGCATTTTTTGTAAGGGGTAACATCATTAAAATTTGCCAAAAATGGGCAAAAAATTGAGTTCCAACTTTTAAACACAGTTTGATGGCAAATTAAACTACGAACGCAACGAGGTATACCATTCCGAATTCAGACAATTATTTTTAGAGTTGTTGCAAAAAAACTGATTATTTTATGATCAAAATTTGAAAAAACGGATTTTGGCAAAAATTAAAATATTTTTTATTGGCATTTTAATCATAACTTGGATAAAAATGATCATAAACATGAAAGAATAACTGTTTTGAGCACCTAATTACCAATGCTAACGACCCCTATCAAAAAAACTGATTATTTTATGATCAAAATTTGAAAAAAACGGATTTTGGCAAAAATTAAAATATTTTTCATTGGCATTTTAATCATAACTTGGCTAAAAATGATCGTAAACATGAAAGAATAACTGTTTTGAGCAGCTAATTACCAATGCTAACGATCCCTATCACTTTTTGACGGATTTTGGGAAATTCGTTTTTGGGTCGATTTTCGCATTTTTTGTAAGGGGTAACATCATTAAAATTTGCCAAAAATGGGCAAAAAATTGAGTTCCAACTTTTAAACACAGTTTGATGGCAAATTAAACTACGAACGCAACGAGGTATACCATTCCGAATTCAGACAATTATTTTTAGAGTTGTTGCAAAAAAACTGATTATTTTATGATCAAAATTTGAAAAAACGGATTTTGGCAAAAATTAAAATATTTTTTATTGGCTTTTTAATCATAACTTGGCTAAAAATGATCATAAACATGAAAGAATAACTGTTTTGAGCAGCTAATTACCAATGCTAACGATCCCTATCACTTTTTGACGGATTTTGGGAAATTCGTTTTTGGGTCGATTTTCGCATTTTTTGTAAGGGGTAACATCATTAAAATTTGCCAAAAATGGCCAAAAAATTGAGTTCCAACTTTTAAACACAGTTTGATGGGAAATTAAACTACGAACGCAACGAGGTATACCATTCCGAATTCAGACAATTATTTTTAGAATTGTTGCAAAAAAACTGATTATTTTATGATCAAAATTTGAAAAAAACGGATTTTGGCAAAAATTAAAATATTTTTCATTGGCATTTTAATCATAACTTGGCTAAAAATGATCGTAAACATGAAAGAATAACTGTTTTGAGCAGCTAATTACCAATGCTAACGATCCCTATCACTTTTTGACGGATTTTGGGAAATTCGTTTTTGGGTCAATTTTCGCATTTTTTGTAAGGGGTAACATCATTAAAATTTGCCAAAAATGGCCAAAAAATTGAGTTCCAACTTTTAAACACAGTTTGATGGGAAATTAAACTACGAACGCAACGAGGTATACCATTCCGAATTCAGACAATTATTTTTAGAATTGTTGCAAAAAAACTGATTATTTTATGATCAAAATTTGAAAAAAACGGATTTTGGCAAAAATTAAAATATTTTTCATTGGCATTTTAATCATAACTTGGCTAAAAATGATCGTAAACATGAAAGAATAACTGTTTTGAGCAGCTAATTACCAATGCTAACGATCCCTATCACTTTTTGACGGATTTTGGGAAATTCGTTTTTGGGTCGATTTTCGCATTTTTTGTAAGGGGTAACATCATTAAAATTTGCCAAAAATGGCCAAAAAATTGAGTTCCAACTTATAAACACAGTTTGATGGGAAATTAAACTACGAACGCAACGAGGTATACCATTCCGAATTCAGACAATTATTTTTAGAGTTGTTGCAAAAAAACTGATTATTTTATGATCAAAATTTGAAAAAACGGATTTTGGCAAAAATTAAAATATTTTTCATTGGCATTTTAATCATAACTTGGCTAAAAATGATCATAAACATGAAAGAATAACTGTTTTGAGCACCTAATTACCAATGCTAACGATCCCTATCACTTTTTGACGGATTTTGGGAAATTCGTTTTTGGGTCGATTTTCGCATTTTTTGTAAGGGGTAACATCATTAAAATTTGCCAAAAATGGCAAAAAAAATAGAGTTCCAACTTTTAAACACAGTTCGATTGGAAATTAAACTACGAACGCAACGAGGTATACCATTCCGAATTCAGACAATTATTTTTAGAGTTGTTGCAAAAAAACTGATTATTTTATGATCAAAATTTGAAAAAACGGATTTTGGCAAAAATTAAAATATTTTTCATTGGCATTTTAATCATAACTTGGCTAAAAATGATCATAAACATGAAAGAATAACTGTTTTGAGCACCTAATTACCAATGCTAACGATCCCTATCACTTTTTGACGGATTTTGGGAAATTCGTTTTTGGGTCGATTTTCGCATTTTTTGTAAGGGGTAACATCATTAAAATTTGCCAAAAATGGCAAAAAAAATAGAGTTCCAACTTTTAAACACAGTTCGATTGGAAATTAAACTACGAACGCAACGAGGTATACCATTCCGAATTCAGACAATTATTTTTAAAGTTGTTGCAATAAAACTGTTTATTTTATGATCAAAATTTGAAAAAAAAGGATTTTGGCAAAAATTAAAATATTTTTATTGGCATTTTAATCATACCTTGGCTAAAAATGATCATAAACATGAAATAATAACTGTTTTGAGCAGCTAACTACCAATTCTAACGATCCCTATCACTTTTTGACGGATTTTGGGAAATTCGTTTTTGAGTCGATTTTCGCATTTTTTGTAAGGGGTAACATCATTAAAATTTGCCAAAAATGGCCAAAAAATTGAGTTCCAACTTTTAAACACAGTTTGATGGGAAATTAAACTACGAACGCAACGAGGTATACCATTCCGAATTCAGACAATTATTTTTAGAGTTGTTGCAAAAAAACTGATTATTTTATGATCAAAATTTGAAAAAACGGATTTTGGCAAAAATTAAAATATTTTTTATTGGCATTTTAATCATAACTTGGCTAAAAATGATCATAAACATGAAAGAATAACTGTTTTGAGCAGCTAATTACCAATGCTAACGATCCCTATCACTTTTTGACGGATTTTGGGAAATTCGTTTTTGGGTCGATTTTCGCATTTTTTTTAAGGGGTAACATCATTAAAATTTGCCAAAAATGGCCAAAAAATTGAGTTCCAACTTATAAACACAGTTTGATGGGAAATTAAACTACGAACGCAACGAGGTATACCATTCCGAATTCAGACAATTATTTTTAAAGTTGTTGCAATAAAACTGTTTATTTTATGATCAAAATTTGAAAAAAAAAGGATTTTGGCAAAAATTAAAATATTTTTATTGGCATTTCAATCATACCTTGGCTAAAAATGATCATAAACATGAAATAATAACTGTTTTGAGCAGCTAACTACCAATTCTAACGATCCCTATCACTTTTTGACGGATTTTGGGAAATTCGTTTTTGAGTCGATTTTCGCATTTTTTGTAAGGGGTAACATCATTAAAATTTGCCAAAAATGGCCAAAAAATTGAGTTCCAACTTTTAAACACAGTTTGATGGGAAATTAAACTACGAACGCAACGAGGTATACCATTCCGAATTCAGACAATTATTTTTAGAGTTGTTGCAAAAAAACTGATTATTTTATGATCAAAATTTGAAAAAAAAAGGATTTTGGCAAAAATTAAAATATTTTTATTGGCATTTTAATCATAACTTGGCTAAAAATGATCATAAACATGAAAGAATAACTGTTTTGAGCACCTAATTACCAATGCTAACGATCCCTATCACTTTTTGACGGATTTTGGGAAATTCGTTTTTGGGTCGATTTTCGCATTTTTTGTAAGGGGTAACATCATTAAAATTTGCCAAAAATGGCAAAAAAAATAGAGTTCCAACTTTTAAACACAGTTCGATTGGAAATTAAACTACGAACGCAACGAGGTATACCATTCCGAATTCAGACAATTATTTTTAAAGTTGTTGCAATAAAACTGTTTATTTTATGATCAAAATTTGAAAAAAAAGGATTTTGGCAAAAATTAAAATATTTTTATTGGCATTTTAATCATACCTTGGCTAAAAATGATCATAAACATGAAATAATAACTGTTTTGAGCAGCTAACTACCAATTCTAACGATCCCTATCACTTTTTGACGGATTTTGGGAAATTCGTTTTTGAGTCGATTTTCGCATTTTTTGTAAGGGGTAACATCATTAAAATTTGCCAAAAATGGCCAAAAAATTGAGTTCCAACTTTTAAACACAGTTTGATGGGAAATTAAACTACGAACGCAACGAGGTATACCATTCCGAATTCAGACAATTATTTTTAGAGTTGTTGCAAAAAAACTGATTATTTTATGATCAAAATTTGAAAAAACGGATTTTGGCAAAAATTAAAATATTTTTTATTGGCATTTTAATCATAACTTGGCTAAAAATGATCATAAACATGAAAGAATAACTGTTTTGAGCAGCTAATTACCAATGCTAACGATCCCTATCACTTTTTGACGGATTTTGGGAAATTCGTTTTTGGGTCGATTTTCGCATTTTTTTTAAGGGGTAACATCATTAAAATTTGCCAAAAATGGCCAAAAAATTGAGTTCCAACTTATAAACACAGTTTGATGGGAAATTAAACTACGAACGCAACGAGGTATACCATTCCGAATTCAGACAATTATTTTTAAAGTTGTTGCAATAAAACTGTTTATTTTATGATCAAAATTTGAAAAAAAAAAAGGATTTTGGCAAAAATTAAAATATTTTTATTGGCATTTCAATCATACCTTGGCTAAAAATGATCATAAACATGAAATAATAACTGTTTTGAGCAGCTAACTACCAATTCTAACGATCCCTATCACTTTTTGACGGATTTTGGGAAATTCGTTTTTGAGTCGATTTTCGCATTTTTTGTAAGGGGTAACATCATTAAAATTTGCCAAAAATGGCCAAAAAATTGAGTTCCAACTTTTAAACACAGTTTGATGGGAAATTAAACTACGAACGCAACGAGGTATACCATTCCGAATTCAGACAATTATTTTTAGAGTTGTTGCAAAAAAACTGATTATTTTATGATCAAAATTTGAAAAAACGGATTTTGGCAAAAATTAAAATATTTTTTATTGGCATTTTAATCATAACTTGGCTAAAAATGATCATAAACATGAAAGAATAACTGTTTTGAGCAGCTAATTACCAATGCTAACGATCCCTATCACTTTTTGACGGATTTTGGGAAATTCGTTTTTGGGTCGATTTTCGCATTTTTTGTAAGGGGTAACATCATTAAAATTTGCCAAAAATGGCAAAAAAAATAGAGTTCCAACTTTTAAACACAGTTCGATTGGAAATTAAACTACGAACGCAACGAGGTATACCATTCCGAATTCAGACAATTATTTTTAGAGTTGTTGCAAAAAAACTGATTATTTTATGATCAAAATTTGAAAAAACGGATTTTGGCAAAAATTAAAATATTTTTTATCGGCATTTTAATCATAACTTGGCTAAAAATGATCATAAACATGAAAGAATAACTGTTTTGAGCAGCTAATTACCAATGCTAACGATCCCTATCACTTTTTGACGGATTTTGGGAAATTCGTTTTTGGGTCGATTTTCGCATTTTTTTTAAGGGGTAACATCATTAAAATTTGCCAAAAATGGCAAAAAAAATAGAGTTCCAACTTTTAAACACAGTTCGATTGGAAATTAAACTACGAACGCAACGAGGTATACCATTCCGAATTCAGACAATTATTTTTAAAGTTGTTGCAATAAAACTGTTTATTTTATGATCAAAATTTGAAAAAAAAGGATTTTGGCAAAAATTAACATATTTTTATTGGCATTTTAATCATACCTTGGCTAAAAATGATCATAAACATGAAATAATAACTGTTTTGAGCAGCTAATTACCAATGCTAACGATCCCTATCACTTTTTGACGGATTTTGGGAAATTCGTTTTTGGGTCGATTTTCGCATTTTTTGTAAGGGGTAACATCATTAAAATTTGCCAAAAATGGCCAAAAAATTGAGTTCCAACTTTTAAACACAGTTCGATTGGAAATTAAACTACGAACGCAACGAGGTATACCATTCCGAATTCAGACAATTATTTTTAAAGTTGTTGCAATAAAACTGTTTATTTTATGATCAAAATTTGGAAAAAAAGGATTTTGGCAAAAATTAAAATATTTTTATTGGCATTTTAATCATACCTTGGCTAAAAATGATCATAAACATGAAATAATAACTGTTTTGAGCAGCTAACTACCAATTCTAACGATCCCTATCACTTTTTGACGGATTTTGGGAAATTCGTTTTTGGGTCGATTTTCGCATTTTTTGTAAGGGGTAACATCATTAAAATTTGCCAAAAATGGCAAAAAAAATAGAGTTCCAACTTTTAAACACAGTTCGATTGGAAATTAAACTACGAACGCAACGAGGTATACCATTCCGAATTCAGACAATTATTTTTAAAGTTGTTGCAATAAAACTGTTTATTTTATGATCAAAATTTGAAAAAAAAGGATTTTGGCAAAAATTAAAATATTTTTATTGGCATTTTAATCATACCTTGGCTAAAAATGATCATAAACATGAAATAATAACTGTTTTGAGCAGCTAACTACCAATTCTAACGATCCCTATCACTTTTTGACGGATTTTGGGAAATTCGTTTTTGAGTCGATTTTCGCATTTTTTGTAAGGGGTAACATCATTAAAATTTGCCAAAAATGGCCAAAAAATTAAGTTCCAACTTATAAACACAGTTTGATGGGAAATTAAACTACGAACGCAACGAGGTATACCATTCCGAATTCAGACAATTATTTTTAAAGTTGTTGCAATAAAACTGTTTATTTTATGATCAAAATTTGAAAAAAAAGGATTTTGGCAAAAATTAACATATTTTTATTGGCATTTTAATCATACCTTGGCTAAAAATGATCATAAACATGAAATAATAACTGTTTTGAGCAGCTAATTACCAATGCTAACGATCCCTATCACTTTTTGACGGATTTTGGGAAATTCGTTTTTGGGTCGATTTTCGCATTTTTTGTAAGGGGTAACATCATTAAAATTTGCCAAAAATGGCCAAAAAATTGAGTTCCAACTTTTAAACACAGTTCGATTGGAAATTAAACTACGAACGCAACGAGGTATACCATTCCGAATTCAGACAATTATTTTTAAAGTTGTTGCAATAAAACTGTTTATTTTATGATCAAAATTTGGAAAAAAAGGATTTTGGCAAAAATTAAAATATTTTTATTGGCATTTTAATCATACCTTGGCTAAAAATGATCATAAACATGAAATAATAACTGTTTTGAGCAGCTAACTACCAATTCTAACGATCCCTATCACTTTTTGACGGATTTTGGGAAATTCGTTTTTGGGTCGATTTTCGCATTTTTTGTAAGGGGTAACATCATTAAAATTTGCCAAAAATGGCAAAAAAAATAGAGTTCCAACTTTTAAACACAGTTCGATTGGAAATTAAACTACGAACGCAACGAGGTATACCATTCCGAATTCAGACAATTATTTTTAAAGTTGTTGCAATAAAACTGTTTATTTTATGATCAAAATTTGAAAAAAAAGGATTTTGGCAAAAATTAAAATATGGGGATTTTTTTGTAAGGGTAACAGGAATTCCAGAAGGTGACCAACGATCAATTGGTTACTTCGTTTTCAGTAGAAACCTGCTACTGATTATGATCACCTGGTGCCAAATATGGAAAAAACCCACAAATTTGCCATAAAACTGTGCCTTTTGTAGTCAAAATTGTGAGATTTTTTGGTTTAAGTTACCAGGCGAACAGGATTTCCAGAAGGTGACCAACGATCAATTGGTTACTTGGTTTTCAGTAGACCCCTACTACTGATTATGATCACCTGGTGCGAAATATCGAAAAAATCCACAAATGCGCCATAAAAATGTGCATTTTGTAGTAAAAAATGTGAGATTTTTTGGTTTCAGTTACCAGGCGAACAGGAATTCCAGAAGGTGACCAACGATCAATTGGTTTTCAGTAGAAACCTACTACTGATTATGATCGCCTGGTGCCAAATATCGAAAAAATCCACAAATTCGCCATAAAAATGTGCATTTTGTAGTCAAAATTGTGAGATTTTTTGGTTTAAGTTACCAGGCGAACAGGAATTCCAGAAGGTGACCAACGATTAATTGGTTACTTGGTTTTCAGTAGAAACCTACTACTGATTCTGATCGCCTGGTGCCAAATATCGAAGAAATCCACAAATTCGCCATGAAAATGTGCATTTTGTAGTCAAAATTGTGAGATTTTTTGGTTTCAGTTACCAGGCGAACAGGAATTCCAGAAGGTGACCAACGATCAATTGGTTTTCAGTAGAAACCTGCTACCGATTATGATCACCTGGTGCCAAATATCGAAAAAATCCACAAATTCGCCATAAAAATGTGCATTTTGTAGTCAAAATTGTGAGATTTTTTGGTTTAAGTTACCAGGCGAACAGGAATTCCAGAAGGTGACCAACGATCAATTGGGTACTTGGTTTTCAGTAGAAACCTACTACTGATTCTGATCGCCTGGTGCCAAATATCGAAGAAATCCACAAATTCGCCATGAAAATGTGCATTTTGTAGTCAAAATTGTGAGATTTTTTGGTTTCAGTTACCAGGCGAACAGGAATTCCAGAAGGTGACCAACGATCAATTGGTTTTCAGTAGAAACCTGCTACCGATTATGATCACCTGGTGCCAAATATCGAAAAAATCCACAAATTCGCCATAAAAATGTGCATTTTGTAGTCAAAATTGTGAGATTTTTTGGTTTAAGTTACCAGGCGAACAGGAATTCCAGAAGGTGACCAACGATCAATTGGGTACTTGGTTTTCAGTAGAAACCTACTACTGATTATGATCGCCTGGTGCCAAATATCGAAAAAATCCACAAATTCGCCATAAAAATGTGCATTTTGTAGTCAAAATTGTGAGATTTTTTGGTTTCAGTTACCAGGCGAACAGGAATTCCAGAAGGTGACCAACGATCAATTGGTTTTCAGTAGAAACCTGCTACTGATTATGATCGCCTGGTGCCAAATATCGAAAAAATCCACAAATTCGCCATAAAAATGTGCATTTTGTAGTCAAAATTGTGAGATTTTTTGGTTTAAGTTACCAGGCGAACAGGAATTCCAGAAGGTGACCAACGATCAATTGGTTACTTGGTTTTCAGTAGAAACCTGCTACTGATTATGATCACTTGGTGCCAAATATCAAAAAAATCCACAAATTTGCCATAAAAATGTGCATTTTGTAGTCGAAATTGTGAGATTTTTTTGGTTTAAGTTACCAGGCGAACAGGAATTACAGGAGGTGACCAACGATCAGTTGGTTACTTGGTTTTTATTAGAAACCTACTACTACTGGATTGTGATCGCCTGTGGCCAAAAATCGAAAAAATCCACAAATCCACGAAAAGCTGGATTTTTTTTTTGCGCTGTAGAGAAACCAAAAATTACAACGCAATTTTTTGCGGTATTAAAAAAGCGCTTGGAAAACCGCAGGAAAACATGTCACCAAAGGACAGCGGCGGAAAAGCTCCATAACCATTCCACGCCTGAATTTATTGTTGTTGCTTTTTTTTTTTGGCATTTATGACCAAATCGCATTCGCCAAATTGATATTCTAAGCGCGTAAAATATATGTATATATGTGTGTGAGTGTGTGTATGCTGCAGTGGTGTTGGGTTTCCATCGTATTACACCCTTTATTTTGTTGGCTCGTGGAAAATGGGGCACGGAAATGTTTGGCGGGCATTAAAAATAAATGTTGCATACTTTGCGGTGCCAGTCGCATATATCGCATAACATCAAAAATGGCTCGGCTGGGGTTTTTATGGCCTACAATTTATAAGAGCGCGCGTATGTGTGTGTGTGTGTGTGGGCAAACGACCATGCCCACTTGTAACCCAGGTTGCAATTGCCAGGATATGGGCATAAAAGCAGATTTTAAGTGCGAATTTTACACCCATTTTGAGATTCAAGTGGAAGTCAGCCGACGAAGATTGTTGATGCTCTCATGCTGGCTGGTGATACTGATATCTTAATGGGCATCTGCAACATTATAAACGAGAAACCATTAAAGAATACGGCTCCCCATATAGATATTTTGAACAACAATTTTGAGTTTTGTAGATAGTTTTGGAATGTAAACACAATGTTCAGATAAGCCCAATTAAATGTTGCTTATCGTAAATCAATATTTCTACAATGGTTTTTTTTTATTGTCAAACAACAATGTCAATGAATCAATGAATTAATTAAAACGTAAAATGTGCCCACAATGTAAAACATTGTCATGTTCTCGTAAACGAGTAGCAAAAATTGAACAAGCTATTCTCAAGAGCACAAATCAGTCCAATTTGTTGATTTTTAATCCCTCAAAAATAATGCCAAAATTCCCCGTTTTTATAGCGGGATTTATATTTTGATGCCCAATTTGAAAATTTGTAGCTCGCTAGAATGCATTTTGTCTGCTGCAGCAGCAAATCTGTTTGCGTATTTCAGTATTTCAATTTCAAATGAAGGCTAAAAGCGTTTTAATTGGACAGAAATGGGCTCAACTATGCCACCAAAAAAAAAGAAGAAAAAGGAAAAAACAATTAAAAAAAATACAAACCCACCATCAACTGACACAGGCCAACAACTGACCAGAAAGATTTCAATAAATCTGCAACTGAAGACGGCAGGCGGTATACGGCAACAGAAATTGTTTTAAAAATAGGGCCAACAGAGAATTCTCGTTGGCCAACAGCTGCTCGTCGCTGCGACAGTTGGCACCCCCGATTTCCCCCCTCAGACGGCCTCCGAAAAATTATGACATTCTTGTTTGCAGAAATTGCAATTTTATTTCGCTTTGCCATGCTCTAGTAAAAGTGTTGACAGATTTTCAATTATCCTAACCCCGGGCGCAACGACCTCCATCCATTTCCATCATCCTGCGATGACTCATTGCCGAAAGTCTGGTCATCGCAGCTTCATCATCGTGGTCACACTCAATTTGATTCCTATTCTCGTAGCATTCGAGTTCGAGTAACAAATTTGTTGGAACGTTTTGACGAAGAAAGTTTCGTTTAATTCCACAACAATAAACACTTAAAATCGCATTATGAAAACAACATTTCCGCGATACCCTACAACAGCGCGAGTCAATGGCCTTTGGTAAGCAAATTACACATTTCGAATCAACAAAAAGAGAACATTTAGTGCTGGCTGTACGTTCTGAGTGCAGGGTATTAACAGCTTTCAACTCGCCTTTTTGTATTACAACTTATGCGGCTACGGAGCCTAAAAGACGGCTATAGAATGCAACATCAATCAAATTTGGCTTTCAAGTCGCGTACGCAGCAATTTGTTTGTATAGAAAATGTTGAGACTTTCTCCCAATTTTACCCAACCCACTTCCTTGCCATTTGTTGTATAACTTTTAATGTATTTTGGGCACGTCTAACCGCACTTCGAAAAAGGCGGACTGAGCCTTTGCCATGGATATGGCAGCATCGATATCGTCTGAGGGCGTCGGCAGCCTCCTCGTCATCATCATCATCAGCGTCGATATCAACGCCAAACACCCTTTTTCCATGGGTGTGGTTACGTTATGTTTTGCCTGCCAACCACCCAGCCTGCCAGCCTGCTTGGTCCTATTACTTGTAATAATATTTTAGCAATTTTATTTGTTGTCATGTCACATATGCCAAAGCCAATGACAGGGTGGGTGCCCGGGTCCAGGTCCTTCGCCTCTTGGCCCCTTTAAAGCCAAAACAAATTTGCATTTTTATGCCAGGACATGCCTAGGACAAGACTCCTTTGGCCCGGCAGCTGTCGAAGGGAAATTGATTTGATGCAAATTAATGACAGCTTCTTGTCAATTTCATCAAGTTCCGAATTGCGACTGCGTAAAAAACACGAATTTTACGTACTCTTTTTCTCAGCTTTGAACGTATTTTAAACGTTATATTAAATATACTTTAAGTATTATCTTCATCAAAAATAATTCATCAAAAAATGCACATTGTTTCTATAGAGTAACCAAAACTCTTTACCGGAGCCAACAAAACGACTTCCCTTCAGATCCCTCCAGTTCGCTCGTCAACTTGTTTGTCTTTTTATAGATTTATGCAAATTTTGTAATGGATTTTTAAGTAGGCCTTTAAATTAGGCAAAAGAAAGCAATTTATTTAAATGATTTTGACAAGGCGCCCTGTGCGTCGTCCCTAGCTGCCGTTCCTTTCACTTATTCTTTATCTGCCCATTTATTGTTGCATGTAAAATTAATCAAAATTTAATTTGTCTTCTCATTGTAGGTAAGTCCTTCCCACAATCGATCTTGAACAACAAACCAAGCCAGGCACAACAACAACACCAAAAAAAAAAAGGACACGACGAAGTGAAGCCGCAGAAGAGTCCGCATAATTATTTTCCGATTCAATCAGGGGGCTTTGGGTCTTAAGCTGCCAGCCAGCGGAATGAAAAGGACGAGTGGCCGTAGGAGCAGGCGTAGCTAAGCCATATTGAGCGGGATTAGGCGCTAACTGCTAAAATGTGATTACATTCTAGAGCCGCAAAATGTCCGCCATAAATTAATCAGCGCATGGAAAAATGCCCCAAACAAAATGAGTGCGGCCATCTTCTGGTTTTCATTTTCGTACGGCCCAAGGCATTGGCCGCAATTCAAGTGTTTTGCGACCATATTTTTGGGTAAAAACAGTAGGGAAAACTGGGAACCATCCAGGTTGCGCGTAAAATTCATTCGCTTCCTTGGCGCCATTTTTTAAGCCACAAATGGCATTTAATTCACTTTCAACGCTTTAGGACTTGAGCCTGCCACCTGGCCGTTGTCCTTATTCATTTCGCCTCCCTCTTTCGCTATCTTCGGCTCGTCCTGTGCGTAATTCTTATTATTTACTTTATTAATTTAAGTGTTTTGGCCCCAGGGCTTGGCCCGAGTCCTTCACGTCCATCTCTCCAGTGCTCCTCCTCCACCTACACCATCTACACCACCTACACCACCTCCACCTCCACATCCTCCTCTCTTCCTTCTTCCTGCGTTTTCCTGCCGTTCGTTCGCCGTTCGTCCTTCTGCTCTTCCTTGTTATGAGGGCCGTAAATAATTTTTTCGGTACCGAGCTGCTCATCATTTTATTCTATTAAAGCCAAATATTTACACAGGCAGAACTTCCACCTCCGCAGGCAAATGACCAACAGGAAAAATAGCTAAAGGTAAAAGCAAGTTGGGCAGGGGTGCACTGGGAGAAATATTAAAAAAAAAATAAAGGATTTTTGTATAGAAATGCATGCAACGGAGCAAGAAACCTAGTAAATTACTTAATTGAGATGCTATTTCCTCCTTTTAAGAGTTATATTTCAAATTAAAATAGTTCGATATTTTCTGTTCACACTTTTCCCCCAGTGTTGTGAATATTCAGTGCGTTGTTTCCGTTTTAGCTGGGTGCGTTTCAGGGCAGTTCGACAATGGCCACACACAGGACCCTTGTGTGCAGGACACTCCCTGGGGTTTATTAGAAGTAATGACATGCAGCTTGTTAGCCGCAATGGACTGGACGGTTGGGTGGGCGCTTGATGCGAATGTTGGACATAGTTATTAACAGGAATATTGCTGCTCGAGGCCACTTCCTTCCATCTCCAACGGCTGCAGGTGAAAATGGGTTGGGGGGAAAAGTCGCCTGAGCCCGAAGTAAATTAAACATAACTGCCACTAAACTAAACCAAGAATTCCGAAGCTCAAATACCAATTCTTCTAGTCAAGCTTGTCTCTTGCAAACTGTTTAGTTTTCCTCTGGTTCTGGTTCTATAGAGTAAAAAGCTTATAGTTGATTTGAATTAAATTTCTTTAATTCTAGACTGCCGGTATGTCGTGTACTTGATTAACCAATAATAAGTACTTGGGAAATTTTTCAAGGGAATATGAATCACGCATATTAATATAGGATTCGTCCGTTAAATTATTCATTAAAATTTTGGATATTCCCTTGGCAAACATATTTATTTTAATTGCCATGAAAAGTTCTATTTACATTGGCACACCCCCTGAGAATAAACGTCCCCCGCCCTCTCGCTTCACAGCTATCTGTCTCGCATTTCATTTAATTATTTGGCTCTTTGTTGTTGCCACCGCCGCTTCTCCGCTCCTCCGCTTTTCCACTTTTCCGCTTATCCGGGGGCGCAATAAACCAAATGGCAGTGCAAAAGGTGAGTGAAGAAATTGCTGCGGGTCCTTGGCAAATATATGCCATGTAGCCCTCTTTTTGTTGGCGCAAGCCCACATTAAACGCTTCCCTCACACAAGACGAGTGCAAACAAAAGAAAAAGCATTTTGTTTGTCAAATGTTTGTCATTTGTAAATGTCAATCGGCGGTCGAGCATATTTTGCATACACACATACACATACACGTACATACATATGTATATGCGAATGCTCCGCGTCTCTGAATTCCCTGAATTTCCCCTTACTATCTGTCTGCAGACCAACCCCGGATGCAAAGTCAGTTTGAAAATGTTCTTTCAAGTTTGCTGGCCCGCATTTCTTCTTGGCCAAGTTGGGGCATATCATGGTATATCAAAAAAGTGCGGGGTAAATGGTCCAGCAGCTTGCAACTTCTACATCCGAATTATGAGACATATTTTTCGTGGGTTTGTTTCTCGTTCCACATGGAAATCTGACATTTAAATATTTACTTGCGTCAACTTGTGACATTTTACTCATTATACCAGAGGTCTTGTAATGGGTTTTGGGGCTGGGTATTTTTGGGGCTTCTTACAGTTGGCGTCCGTTGGCGTCGTCTTACCACTGAAATTCCAAGACGTCTGGAGGAAAACTTTTGTCATGGTCCCGCACCCGCTCCACTCGGGCTTTTTCATATTCATAAGCTTTGGCATAATTTTGACAGTTTCCCTTGTGGTGGAATGTTTAGATTTATTTCCTCACTTTAGCTAGCTAGCTGTAAGATGTTCAAGTTGATTGGAGTTTCCGCTCAAGGGCGCGACGGAAAATGGGGAAAAGTGGTTGGTTGACTGTTGTTGTGGGCTCATTCATTTATCAATGCTTCCGGTGGATCATTGTTCTGGCTCGTCTGCAGATTCGCGTTGACTGAATGCTGTCTGTCCTTCTGCTTTCTCTGCCCTTTCTTTCTTTCACCCGCCCCACTTTCTCCAGAAAACCCCCTGCCCCCCCTATCAGCCACTTCCTGCCCCCTTCCCCGCATCCTGTCTGTTGTCATTGGCCTTGGGGGCAGGTATAAATGCTTTTGTAAATGTATTTTTAAATGTAATAAGATTATTACGCAATTAGTATAACTTTTTGAATGCCTTCGGGGGGAGGTGGGGGTAAAGGAAGGCAAAAGTTGAGAGGAAAAGTGGGGAAAACCTTAGTGGCTGGGTTTCCATTTGCCTGCGGGTAGGCTTTTAACTGCCTGGATTTAATTGCTAATTTATTTTCTCGCTGCTTCTGTAATTATGTGTTTGGAAACGAGGTTTCCTACAGAGGATATTCGGTAACTAGAAAGTTTGCTAAAATTAATATATTATGCTCGTTTCATATATACATTTATTTATTAAATTATCCGTTCTAGCCAATGACGACTTTAACTGAAGAACTTAATAGCAATTTTATAACATTTTGTGCCATGTTCGGCAAATTGGTTGGAGTAACACAAAGTCTTAATTAATCAAAAATATACAAAGGCGTAGAGCAAACCAAAATAGCAAATTTACCTCGTTATGTGCAAGCAACATGAAACATTTAGGGTCAAAAATATTATTTTGCATAATAGCTGAGCTGAGCTCGAGAGGAAGGAAGTCGATGAGTGAGCAGCCTTTTCATTAATGCCCAGGCACGAACTTGACTTCCTTTTTCCCCACTTTTCCATATATTTTCCAGTTATTTTCCCCCAGTTTGGCATCAACACTCCCACTATATTTTCATCTTTTGTTACAATTTTTGCCTACGTGCCTCTCACAAAAAGTGCTTAAGGGCTCAACAAACACACAAAAAGTCGAGACATTTACACTGCACTTCAGCACAAAAAAAAAAAAAAAAAAGAATGGGGGAGAAATCCTCTAAGGTTCTACATACTGCTCACTCTTTCTATCCTCGTATTGGCCTCTCTTTCCATGTGCGGCTGGCAGGGCAAATGAACCTTAAAACAAATCATTATTAAAGGCGCCACATTCAGGCTGCACCATGCACCCCGGCTGCTTCATATTTCTAATTATGTAAAAAACTTTAGCTTGTTGCCAATGCCGGGAAAACCCCCATTCGGTCTTTTGCATATTCCGCCCCCAAACCTCTGGGAAATTATAGTTAAACATAACGATTCCAGGAGCCGGAAAGTGAAATGCATAGCATGCAAGGGGCGAGAAAATCATAAGGTTTTTGGGGCTTGCTTCTGCGGCTCTGTTGATTTACCAACGGCAATTTTGTGCATTTTCCAGTGCGTCTGTATTTGCTCGCTTGCGTGTGGGTGTGTGTACGTGTGTGTGTGTGGAATACACTCCCTGTGTGTTTTTTTGTTTGTGTTTGCCTAACTTGTTGCAGCAGTCGAGGCGCCATTTGCCAAGAAGTAAAACAAAAGCAGCAAGTACCAACTTCAGCAATATGTGAATAATTTGGAGCACTGTACTACACATTGCATACCTGTCCAACTTCAGCCGCTCGCACCCAATTTTCCTATCCACTGCTGGATTTCCTTCGCTCCTTCGCTCCTTCGCTCCTTCGCTCAAGCCTCTCGGCGAGCTTTTCAAATTGTTTTTGATTGAAATTTAAACAAAAATGTGTTGCCTGCACTTGTCAACAACAACAAAAAGGCAGGGCAAAGCAGCAGCAACAAAATAGCAACTGCTAAACGCCTTTAAGCATTAGAAGCTGAAAAGAAAATAAACTCGTGTGCGGAATAATTTTGCACTCTAAAATAAAGGACTCAAAATATTGGAGCTCAGGGAAAATACAAAATCTTAAGGCTATCTAGCCTATTTCTCACCAAATGTGCTCAAATGTCAGAGGTTTGCAGATGGTTTGATAAAGATAACCATATCCCAATTTTGTAGAGTATTTCCGTGTAATTCTGCTGCTTGGTTTCAGTTGCTGCGGGTTATAAAAGTACGAGCGACGCACCTTTGTTGTGTCATGTTTACATTGCATGTTGCTCTCTGTGTGTGTGTGCGTGTGTGCGTGTGTGTGTGTATGGGTGTACGTCTGTGTGTGCTTATTGTAATGTGTGTGCATGTCGAGGAAAAGCTTATAAAGTGGCAGGCCAAAGTTTCCACACCACCCCCAAAAGGTAGCAGGGAAAATAGGGAAAATAAGGAAAAGCGAGCAATGCCTCGCATCCCATTCTTAGTACCCCTTCACCCTTATGGCCGTTGAACATGAAAGCGAAATTCCTTTTATTAGACTTCATTGTTGTTGTTCTGCTGGCGTTGCTGTTAAGCATCTTCAGCTTTCAATGAAATTGTTTATCAAGTTGAACTTTACGAAATTATGTAGAATATGTTTTTGCGGTTCGTCGTTTCTTCGCAGTCGAAAAATTCTTTAGCAAAACAAATGGAACACGAACGAAAAAATGTGTAATTTTCTACTTGAGTTATTAAACATTTATGCGCATCTGCCCGTCTCTTTCCATCCGGTGACGCCCCATCTCTTTCGGCCCGAAGGACAATGCACTGGTTGGGGCCTAATCCCTAGCAACTATTACAAAATGTACACCAAATCTGTGCACTAGAATCCCTTGGCTACCCGGCAGCTTCCATCCGGCAGAAGCGCATTACGGAATCAGCTGGGGATGTGGACCAGTACCAGTGTACCCCTTCTGGTATCTCTAACCCCACCGCCGCCGCCACTGGCGGCGCTTACAGCTGCAAAGCTCATCAGCAGCGTCGGTGGCAGGACATCAGTGTCCGTATCATTCTGGCTCCATTTCATCCTGCGGTTTATTCGCCGGCCCCTTGGTCCGGCTACTATTATGATTAGATCGGATTTGCGACCTATGACCAACTGGGTGCATAACAGTGGAAAATTACGAGTACATACACTCAATTTCACCATCTCGCCAAATAGCTGATTCTATAATTATAATAATTCAAAGCATACTAGCACTAGCTGAACATTAGGCTATAAATTCAGAGTGGCAAACCTTTAGCGTGCACTCACTTAGTTTGATTATACAAGTAGTCCCTCTTTAAAGATCCTCCATATATCACGTTCGTTTCGCTGCCCCAGCCAAACACTTAATTCAATTGAGATTTCCCAAACACATTCGCACCATTCCATTCAATTTGCTGGCCATTGTTCCAGGGGAAATGTTAAATACTTTCGCTGCCAAATGAACAAGTTGGGCCATTGAAATCAAATGAGTCATGCGAGTTTTCAACCGCACAAAGTGTGGGGATGTGCGTGGAAAAGGCCGCAGCCAACGATTTTCCATGGGTTGGGCAGTTGAAACAATAAATAAATGTGAAATCGACCCTGACAGAGGCGGCGGGAGTTGGAGCGAAATGGAGCTACTGAACTTCTGGTTTCTGGTCAACTGAGCAGACCAGACCAACTTTCCCCCGTCCCCCCCTTTCACTGCGCGTAGCCCCGTCTCTATCTGTTTCTGTTTTTCAATCCGGCCACTTGCAGACTATTCATAACACAGGCCATCGCTGAAGGTCGCCGGGAGACCATCGCATCACCATGCCCATCATCATCATCATCATCAGCAGCCGCAGCAGCAGCAGCAGCAGCAGCACGGTCTGTGGTGGCCTCCCTATTCCCGTCTCTTTCATTGCCATTCTATCTGTCTCTTTCTGGCTGGCATAGTCCTTTTGTGCCGGACGTTGGCAGCAGTTTTGCATTGTTTTTGGTCATTCGTTTGGCGTCATTCGCATTTGCCATTGTTACCCACCTCCGCTTACTCCAACCAAAAATCCATGCTCTGTCTCTATAGCTCTGCCTACACCCGTCTCTTTCTTTCGTTTTGTTTGCTCAGCCATTGAGTTGATGATTTCCGTATGCATAGCCCATTTTATGCACAACTTCCGGAAATTTTCATTGCGGTTCTGCAAACGGATGTTCACAAAGGAAGCAAGATGCGAGATAAAGTGAAATATTTAGTTTCTCTAAACACGGTTTTTAGAGTCGAATTGTTTAAGGATACTACGAATTGAAGGATTATTTCCTTTGAAAATAATTCATAAAATATTTTCATGGGCTACGTGTAACTGTTGAAAAAATGTATTTTCAAAGCTAAAAAAAATGTTTATATTATAATTCATTTATTTGTATTTCTGTGGAAGCTATTCAGCGTAAGCGATTCAATTTACTGCTGATATTTTAAATATTCATCAAATATGCAACGGACAGCGGGCAGATGCAGAAACCGAAAATGAATTTATTTTCCTGCAGAGCGCAGGACCAGCGAGAATCCTGGCCAGCAAAAACTAAAAATTAATAATGTGCCAAAAAGTATGCTACAGTTTCTGACATGCCCCACCGCTCTGCCCGCCGGATATGGAGATTATGTAACCGCATTTCCGGCTGCCGCTTTGCCCAAAATGGCGACTTGCAGCAGAACGACGAGAAATGGCAGCAGGAAGCGAAACAGCAGCAACTGCAACAGCAACAGCAACAGCACACCACACCTGGCGCTGACGCTTGTGCTCAGTGAAGCGCTTAACTGTGTGTGTGCTGCCAACTGTTCCACCACCCACCACCATCCCCTACACCACCCAAAAAGCCCCCCTTTCGGCACCCATGTGCGTACGCATTTGCAATTGCTTTGCGGTCGAATCGGTTTACACAAAATGCGCTTTTGTGGTTTCTGGCAGCAGTTCCAACCGGGGCGAAAGTCCGAGCAGGTTGAAAACCCTCCTGTTTCTGATAAAGGTAGTTTGTTTTACGCCTGTAAAAAAGAAAAGGGGGAAGCTCAGGTTCACCCACCCAATGGCTACTAAACTCGATCTGATTGCTTTAAATGTGTCAGATTGATATTCCCATTTTGATTTAAGCTGCCATAGCATGGCTAAAAACAATTACATTTATGCATATAAACATTTCAAACTAAATTAACTTCAAATGCTATAAACCTAATGAAAAGCGACTATAAACATTTGAGCTACATTAAATCAAACATTCCCGTTTCATTCAACAGAACCGAAAATTGTTAATCTGTTGGACTGAAACAAATGGAAATGAATAATAAAACCTAATATAAAATTGACAAAAGTATTGCATGTCATGTTACATTCTATCAAAAATCCATTTGCTTACGAGCCTTTTGATAAATCTCAAATTGATTACCTGTCATGTGCAACTCTTTTGGCCAAGAAGATACTTTCCGTTAGGTCTTTACCCCTGCCATTTGGCCATTTGCCTAGCTTTGTGTTTTTCGTTTTTGGGGGGTTGGGGGGTTGGGCTTTGGAACGGCATTCACCTTTTCTTTATTCTCCAACTGGCTGGTGAAGATTCTGTCTTTGGACGTAGACTTTATCCAACTGTGCTTCGCATTGTCCTGCGAGCTATTGTTGCTGTTACTTGCTCGTATTATTATCATCAAGCTGTCATGTTAAATGACATTTGCCATATTTCATAAACATACACCATACAATATGAATAATATTGTATTGTGTAAAAAACTGCTGTCCTGCTCCTTGCGGGGTAGTATATCCTGCTTCCTTTGACCAAAGAAAATGAGCCATGTGAACTGTTGCGGCTGTTGTGTAGCCTGTAGCCAGTAGTCCGTAGTCCGTAGCCCGTAGTCCGTAGCCCGTAGCCTGGATTCACAACAATAAAAGCGGCTTGGCTCTACTCCTTTTTTTCCATCCCTCTCTAGCTCTATTTTGTTGCTGAAAACCATTGTATCTGAAGCCGGGTGTATCCTGTTGTCCTGTCTCCGTTTGTGGCATGTGATAGTCTTGCTTGTATCTCGCCATCTCTGACTGCTTTTGATATTTATTTTCCATTTACATGCATTTCATCATTTGCCGTTTTGTCGTTTGTCGTTTGTCGCTTGCCTGCTTAAAAGTTTAATTGTCCTGCGATTTAGTCTAGGACTCTAGTCCTTATCTTGAGCTTGTGAGCCACCCCGAAAAGCCTCTCCTCTTCCATTCAGCTGTCAGGTTCAGAGAACTATTTAAGTTCCTCAGGCCCAGCACACCAACCAGGACGAATATATATATATACATATGTATATATATATATGTGTGAAGGAAAATTCCCTGTTTTGTCATGGCAAAAAGCAATTAACTATGCTCATGTCCCCCACTCCGGGAATCTATTATTCGCCCCAGTCCCAAACCCATCGATTTCGATGAAACTATATTGAAATTTTTAAGCCGGATATTACTGAAATGCCCCCAAACCGACTGATGCTCGACCATAAAATAATTGCTGCATACTTTGCGGCCCCAGAAGCCCTGAGACCGGAAAAAAACATCAAAAGTTCCGCCCATCCCACGCCCATCCGCCGCCCATTCGCCGCCCAGCCTCCAGTAAACGCTTTCACTTTGCATACTTTTGGTTGCACGTAAAAGGCACACAAAACCGCCAAGAGAAGGACGACGACGCCAAAGTTTTTGGTGGCCCTAGAGCTCAAGCTGAAGATGACGATGGCGATGACGATGACGATGACGATGAAGATGAAGATGAAGAGAATACCGCCACCACAGCCGCCTCATGCCAAATTAGTTTAAGAAATTGCCCGAAGGTGGCTCCCTGCCATCTGTCTATGCCCGTTTCCCTTTCCCTTTTCCCTTGCCCGCTTTTCCATTTGCCATGTTTGATGCACAAAGAGGAAAAGCGCGAGCATAAAATGAAATAAATTTCAAGCAGGCATTTTCGCAGGGCAGGGGCTAAATTTCTTTACGAAAAATTGACAGCTCCCTGTTCTCTCAATTGTTAGGATGTGCGGCTGAAAAGAAGTCTGCGAAGGCGAATACATCTACAAGATGTTTCTATGTGACTTGTGGATTAGCCTTTCATGAAGAATCATTCTGAGCGGCAAAGTTTGGCGGAGTTTTAAGCCTAAAAAGGAGATACTTTGCGTAAATAAAGGGTAGTCAAGTATCCTGCAATGTTTGGTTACACACACACAAAGTAATATACCACTTTGAACATTATGTTTTATGCAGCGGAATCATCAACGGCATTAAAATATTTGAAATAAATATTTTTTGTATTTTATTTTGTCAACGTAACAGCTTTTCACAATCATATTGCTTAAACTTCTTATCCCTTGGGTTGTGGGTTTTTCCAAGGAGACAGACCGCTGCTTCTACTTTCTTTTTTACTTGGCTTAGCTGCCAAAGCAACAGCCGCCAAATGTAATTATCAAAAGTTTCCACTATTTTCCGACCTGGGGTGAGCTGAGCGCTGGAAAAGCGAAGGAAAATCGCAAGGTAAGATAGGTGGTAGGTGGCTTATGGAGAAATGTCAGCCTCAGGCTTGCGGCTTGTTATTCTGTTTGTGTCTGGCAGACGCGAAAAAAAAGAAGGAAAATAAATAAAAATAAAAAGTAGAAAATTAAATTCGTTTCAACTGCAGACGTTGGTTGCTCAGTATTTTTGCCCTCTTCCACATTTCAGGATGCTACTGCTCCTGCTGTTTGCCATGGCAATTTGTTTCCCTTGCCTCTTCCTTTTTCCAGATTTTCCATGCCACATGAAGTGGGTCGTAGTATTCTTGTTTGCCTATTTATTACAATTTAATGTCAATTCTTTTGTTGGCGAATTGGACAGAGAGGGCTTATTAATCTGTCATGCAAAATTACTGCGTCATGGAATTTCTTGATTGCGCTGCTGCTGTAATGCGTCAAAAAACGCTGAAAACCGACACATTCAAATGAATAAATTGGAACTGGCATTGAAATAAATAAATAAAAAGATGTATCCCTTAATCAACTTCCTTCACAAAATTAGTGCTCAGATCGTCACAATATTAAAACTCCAATAAAGTAGTTACAAGTGTACAATTTTCTTGATCTTGATGTTAACAAACGAGTAACAGAATAACAAAATTATTGCCAACGAACGGAGAACTGTAACAAAATCCTAAATTGTAGTACATATACAAAAAAGAAAAAGAAACCCATCCAGCGAAGAAAACCATAAAAAACAAAACTAAAATGCAAAACAAATGGCAGTGGGAAGTAAAATAAAAAAGAATGAAAATTTAAACGAAGTTCGAAAAAAGCAAATGAAATTGAAATGAATATTTTGTGATATTTTACCAATGCAGCAGGCTGGCTGTCCTTGTGTTGCATTGTTAAATATTCATGTCAGGGAATATGGTATTTTATTTATACACACACACACACACACACTCCACACACATATCCAAGGATATGTACAGGATCTGGCATATATATGCTACATTCGATCCTGTGGGCCAAATATACATGCCAGCATATGTGAATCAAGTAGAGTTTTCACCATTTTCCGCATCCTCAACTCCCAACACAATTTTTTCATCCATCGTTGTGCATATTTAAGCCAAAATCTTTCCATTCCTTTCACAATTTCCTCTGCGAGTCCTTTTCTTTAGGTGTTTTCAAGGCTCGTTTGCTCGCCTGGGTATGATTTTTAAATATTTTACAACCATTTTTTTTTTTTTTTTGAAAGCAATGAAAATGAAAACGGTGCGTAGCACACCTCCTTGTTCCTGCTTTTGGGCGTGGCATTTTGCGGGTTGGGGAGCGACTTAAGTGTTTGGACAGGTTGGCGTCAAAGTTAAATGATGCATGGCAAAGGCTTCTTGGGGAGACATTTATGAAATGTAATTCAGCTGCTGAAGGACTCCCTTCTTACAGATTACAGGGGCAGGAGTTCAATGAAAGTGTTAAGCAACCTTGTGCGTATGTGCAACTTTAAAAGCTCAGTTCAGGGTTCGCTTTACATTAATTAACGTTCTCCATTTTCTCGCTGTGCATTTATCCTTAGCAATTGCGAGGGGACAACAAACTCAAAATTCACTTAACGATTGGCAATTTGCGTATGCCATGCATCGACACTTGGCCTCTCAGCATCAGTATCATTTTTCGCCATAGTAACCAGCGAGGAGGGATGGATATTGGGGGTGTTGCTGTGAGGTGGGAGGGAGGTCCTTGGGGTGTGCGGGGGTGGAAGGGTCGAAATCCTGTTAGCAACCGCTGTGAACACAACTCGAGGCAGCTTCCTGCCTGGTTCGTTCGGTTTTGGCTTGGTTGTTGTGTTATCGCTTATGTTGTCTCTTACGGTCTGTTGCATTTTGTACAAATTTGCGCCGCAGGTCCACAAATTTGTGCACCGAAGCGTTTTCGTCCTTGCTCTCCGAGCACCGAGTCTCGCTCACCGAGAAAGAAAAAACTTTTCTAATAATTTTCAGCCATGATTTTCTTTATTTTTTTTTCTTGTTTCTAATTTCCAAGTGTTGCTAGGCTCGACTCTGCCCAAATGTTATTTGTGTTTGATTCGGGTTCAAGTTGTTCGGTTGGCCAAAAATAAATGCCCTTAATTTCGCTCGTCGGGGGAAAGTTTGTGACCAGTTTTGGGATAAGCCATATGCTCAAAGGGAAATCAAGGAAAATCCTCAATAAAAATTACCAATATTTACTTTACAAAATGACAGACCAGACCCACCGCCTGCTCCGCCGCCGCCGCATGTCCTGGCGAATCCAAATCCCTTGTCAACTTTGCTACTTAATAAAATATGAGTGCCAAAGTGGAGGAGGACAGGACAAACACGAAAATATCCAAGGACGTGCCACTAATGGCGGGCCCGAGCTCAAGTGCTCGGCGAACGAACGCTAAGGGCTCCCTTAGCCAGCCAGCAAAAAAAGAAAAGGGATAAAGAAATAAATAGAAAATGCAAATAGAAGGCAATACATTTGCCAGACTCCTCGGAGAGATTCGGTCTCGAACGGGGTGGTGGAGGGGGAGGGGGTAGCGCACTGCTGTTTGCCATGTCCTTTCGATGAGGTTGCCTTGTAAAAATGACATTTCCATCGTGTCCTCTCCCAGCGCCATCCTTTCAGTGCCCAACTCTCAAGGACATCATGCGTCGCACATAAACTGTTGATTTTTATCGAGGTTCGTGACACAGTCATGACCACCAAAGCTTCCTGCCACACACGTTTGCACTGCACGTCAAATATATTTCTATAACTTTAAACTCAGTCAAACTCAGGCTTCATCACTGAACCTAACTAGATGGAATCTAAAAGTTACGTCTTCTCGATTGATTCCTCTTTTAAAATAACTAAATAACTCTTCGTAACTCAATGGAATCTTTCGAGTTTCTTTCAGTATATTTCTTTATTGTTCAGGTCGCAGGTGCGACTCGGGCCTCCTGCCACATTTCCCATTGGGAGAGCTGCCGCCATCGGGGTTTCCTTTGACACATGTCCAACTCTGACCACTTGCAGACCCACAAGGTCGCCGAGGAGAGCTATTTTTGTGTGGCCTGGCATTAGTGTCGAAATTATGGCTCTTATATGGCCTCCCCCGGCTCGCAGTTAGTTGCCAATAGTTTTATGTTCTCCATGCTGTCCCGTTCCTCGGAAAAGCCGTTTTCCACGCTTGGTGTGCGTGTGCAAGTTACGACTAAATACAATTTGAAAGCCTGTTCCTTCCCTCCAGCACCACCAGCGCCACCATCTCTTAATGGTGACTTTGTTGCTGGGTTATTATATGCTTTGGCTAATGTTTATGTATGTTATCCCAGGAGGCGAAAACACAGAGTAACTCTCTGGCAGCCAGTTGCAGCTGGGGGCTCAAATGGGGGGCTTTATGTAAGAGTGCCCCTTGCCCGTGGGTGAAATATTATATAATTCACTTTGTTTAAGAATTAAAATGGTCAGTGTAGCTGCTACTCGTGAGCTTTCCTTACGTTAAAAGCAAATTTATAGTTTTTGTTATGTTTTACATCATCGCTACTTAATTTATTTCAGTTAGAATAGGATTTTTTAGTTCCAACTAAATTTTACAATAGAAATTAATACTTTGTTTCCCTTTTCTCTTTACAGGTAAGTGACGACGTGTTTTCGCTCGCTTTTAACCACAATCAAGTAAGAGTTTTTCGTTTATTATCATTTATTTTACGGGTGGTGGGTCTCCAATTGCAATGCATCAAGACTCACACCTCAATGGCAGTGGCAGTGGCAGTGGCAGTGGCAGTGGCAGTGGCATTGGCATTGGCCATGGTGGTGGGCCTGTTTGTCTAAGTCCGTTTGGCTTCATAAATCAATCAGATCGGAGCGAGCCAGAGTGTCCAGGAATATCGACTGGGTTGTGGGTATATGGGCTGTATACTGTGGCAGGCACACGGCGATTGACGTCACGAGATTTGCAGCATTTCCGGCGCATGACGCAAAGCAGTTAATTTGTCAAATGTCTGCACTTTATCACCCATATCTGTCCCGCTGTCTCGGGCGCAATCCCAATCCCACTGGCGGCCACTGGTGGCCAGGAGGGGCCTCCGTGAAAACGCATTACGCACTCAGACATTTTCGGGCGGACGCCTGGCACACACTCTCCTCGTATCCACGCATCGTATCTCAGTGAAATGTTGAGCCAAAGTGCAATCAGTGCAGTGGCGCATTTCCCACCGGAGCTCCGGACGGACAGACGATGAAAATATCGAGACCCCTTCCTCATACAAAACCCCCGTAAGCCGAACCCAAACCCAAAGCCAAACTGAAACCCAAACCCAAGCCCATAAACCCAGTACCAGACCGGCTGTGCTGTGTGGCAATCCTCTGCATTGTCGGTTGTGAAAATTCCGGGGGGAAAATTGTTAGAAAAACTCAGTGCTCCCCTCTCTCTCACTCTCGCGCTGGCAAAGCAATTTAAAGTTGCATCCATAACATCACAAACAGCAGAGACAACAACATTTTCGGCCAGGACATTGGCCTGGGGAAATTTCACTGGCTAATGTTATCCCCACTCTCCATCTCCAGCTCCAGCTCCCAAAAGCCAGCTCCCAAATGTCCTTTCGCAGTCAACAGGCCGTCAGAGTCAGACTTGGAGTTGTGGACCAAAATCGGCATGGTTGCTGCAGTTGAAGAAAAACAAACCCCCTTTAAACATGTGCAAAAATTAATAAAACTATTTTTTACACTTTAGTACTTTCCCCCCAAAAAAAAGAATCAGTAAAAGCACTTGTTCCGTGTGATTTGAAAAAAGTTTTTGGAACCTATACAAGTTAGAAAGCATTTTTTCTGCCAGTGTGGGTGTACCACAGTCCGAGATGCGTTGACCGAATTCGTAATTAGAAAAGTGCTTGCTTGATAACTCACTTTTCGCTTTCCCTATTGACCGATGGGGGATGAGCACGATGTGTCCCCACAGGACTCTTACCCTATCCCCCTTCGTCAGCCTGTCATCCTGTGAGCCCATTTAATAGCTTTGGAAATCAGTCATTAGGCAAGTGCAGGCCGGGGTGAAAAATACGCAACAGCCAGCAATGAAATTAACACAAAAATTCTATTAGCCTGGTCGCACTAATTGGCCTTCTGTTGCCGATTGGTCACATCTTCACATCCTGCTTCACTTCGCTAAACTCCAGCCCAGTTGCATTTCCACTTTGGCTGTGTACCAAAAAAGCAAGCTAAATGTAAATAAAAAATGTCATCAAAATGTCATTACGTGGGTGGCCGACAACAACATATGCCCCGATTTATTTACTTTTTGTTTTGTCTATTTTGGTTTTGTTTATGGCACCGACTTTCAAATTTAAGCACAAATTTCCATTTCTCATTGTTGTTGGCACAGCCATAATAAAAGGGCATTTGCCAAGCCATCTTTCACCCCCGCCGAGTTATTATGCAAATGAAAGACTGGCAAAACCTAACCCAAATAGAGTCTAAAAAATTAGCATTTTATGCAACAGCCTGCACATAATTTGGCAGCAGAAAATAGGGGAAAAATTAGAAATTTAACCCCATTCTTTTAATGATTTTAATGGTTAGTAATTGAAGAGTATTAGGTACAATAGGTACAATATTAGGTACAAAAATATCCTCATTAATACTTGCACCAATTCAAAACTTCGGGGCTTAACTTAAAGCCCAGTCGAACGTCAAAAATGAATGCCTAAACCATGGTTTTAAAGGGGCAACTGGATCCAAACCCTCGGATCGCGTCCTCTGGCCCTTTGCACCATATTGCATGCATTTTTGGTCAGTGTGGTCGGCATTTTGTCAACGAAGAACAACACCGAGCAGCAGTAGAAGCGACAGTGATAGCCATGCAAAACATGGTTGGAGGTATGGAAGCTTGGAGGCTTGGAGGCTTGGAGGTTTGGAGGTAGCTTGGCAGGATGGATGGACCATTGGTGGGATGATAGGGCGGGGCCCGAACAACAACAGCATCAACATCAGCGTCAGCAACAACAGCAATTGTGGCATCCTCTAATGACAACCACACGTCATCAGCGATGTTCCCTTTTGCCGGCTTTGGCCCAAACAACGTCATCGCTGTCATTGTTGTGAACGCCCCCATCCGACACGCCCACACGTAGAGGTCTACTGCGTGCACGTACATATATAAATCTCATTGTGCACAGTTGCGGTCAGAATAATAATAGCACTGGCCAAAAACCAAGAACATATTTCCACAACAGCAATCAATGTCCATGTACAACACTACGTATACGCGACAAGTTCTAAAATCTAGCCGCGATATTGACCAAACGCAAAAGATTTAGCCAGCTACCCGACAATTATTGAACAAATAATAAAATCCTTTGTTCTAACATGCTGAACCTAATTGTTCCTGCAGGACATGTATTAAAAATGCAAATTTCCTTGGCGATGGCAGCCGCAGAAGCCTCATCACCATCAGCATCATCAGCAGGGGGAGCCAAGGACTAGACGTAGTTGTTGACTCATTTGCATTATCGCATCTAATCATTGTCGTCATCAACAACAATGCTGCTCGTTAGTCTTGGCCAGCCGAATTTTGGGGGGGGTGTGTGATGTGGAAAAGTTCCAATTGCAACTCAGTTGCGGCATTAAACTTTAAATTACCATTTAGTTTTGTTTACGTTTTAGTTTTTCGATCTGGCGAGCAATAACAAAAAGTATAAACTATTTGCGAATGTAAATTGTTGCAGTGCCAAACGATGCGAATTGCAATTAAAATGCATTTGCAATTTGCTGCAATTGCAGCATTTGGCAGTTTCGAATTTAGAGTGCAATTCCCGGTGCAGTTGCACTTGCAGTTGCAGTTGCAGTTGCAATTTCACTTGCAATTTGTGTAATTTGTCACTGCATTTAATTTGCTACTCTATTGCATTGCATCAGAGTGCAAAAGTGGGGGGCTGAAATAGAAGGTTGGACCCTTTTATTTTCCTTCTCCCACAGCCATTAATTCTAGCATACTTTTTTGGGTTGGAGGCGAAAAAACACCGCTTTGGCGTATATTATTTTAATGTACAAATTTCCAATTCTAAATTAAAGCCTGTGAATTGGTAAATGCTCCCTGAAAACTGAATGCTACAAATGCTGAGAAGAGATTTTACTCAGAAAGCTATTTATTTGTATTTAAATTTCTGCGCACATTTAATAATCATTGGAATGAGTTGTAATTTTCCGGAAGGGACTCAGATTGTCTGCTCCCTGGAAAGATACTCACTATACAATGATAACTCTAATTGCATTTGACAGATACACACTGGCAGATATGTATGAGTTTTTCCATCGCATCAATGTGTGTCGTACGTTTTTTCTTATTTCTTATTTCTTCTCCTAATTTGCATGCAGAAGCGATGGGGAAATATTTATGCACAATTAAATCAAGTAAAAGGAGGGAATAAATTCTGCATACTCGTACACTCTGCCCATTTGGCTAGGCAATGGGAAAAATGCAAATGACATTAAAGCCGACTGCGAGTGTGTGTGTGTGTGAGTGTGTGTGTGTGGATAATGGGTAACGCAGTAGTTGACCCACATTCGCCATCTCGCTCTGCAACTTTATCCCTCTCGCTTTTCCGCAGTCTGTGTGCCAGTTTTTTAATTTTTCTTGACTTTTTCGCTGCTCTTGATTTGCGGCGAATTTTTCTGCGCTCGATTTCACGTGCTTCCTTCCCCCTTTGTTTCAACCCTTTCTTTTACTTTATTTTGGGGCTTAATGTGCATTAAGCATGTGTTTGCCATTGTGTGCACGTGTGTGTGTGTGTGTGTGTGTGTGTGTATGGTGTGTTCGCTAATTAAGTGGCATTATGTGCTTCTTTGCTGCCTTTTCATTTCCGGTCTTCTATTCTGGTCACAGGTTTTCCGCTTCAAAAACAACTCATTCAACCGAGATTTCGCTGTTTAAATTATTTGCACTTTAAGTTAATTGGATATCACTTTGCTAGTGAGTTTTTTTTTTAGTTAGTTAAATCATAAGAGAGAATAAATATTTATAGGAAAAACTAATTGATGCCCAAAATAATATTTATATGAAATGCAATGAAGTCATGCTGCATAGCAACTTGGACCCAATTTTAGCTAAATATTCATTTAAGCCATGATAAATTTGACATTTTGGCATTGTTTGCCATTTATTCAGCATTTATTAGGTATAATTTATAGCCCACCCACACATATTGATTACTACGCTGGCAATAGCATTTGCCATCCTTTTGGCAACTTGCTTGAAACTCTCACAATTTTCCAATATATTCAAACATCCAGCTAACCCGCAGACCAGCTGAAAAGTTTACAAAGTTCATTAACAATAAAGCACATTTTTGCCGCATCGAACAGCGACTAATGCAATCAATTTCAGTGCAACTAATTAAATATTTAATATGCATTTTGCCAAGCACGCGGAAAAAAGTGCTCGCTAATGTGAATGTAATTTGATTGTATTCACAAACACGACCGCAACTACAATCTGTTGTAATTTAAATGCGGCAATTCGAGGGACGTTATATTGGTTTTAGGGCTTGTGTTAATAAACCCGATAAAAGGATCTTTCCTGTTTTTTTTTTTCGTATTTATTTCGATTGTCATTTAACTGTTGGGGAAATATGTCAGCGATAAGCGAGACAATTTACATTTACTGTCCGAATATGAATTCCGTTTTTAAAGCTTTGAATCTTACATACTATATTTTATCAACGTTAAAGCAATTTATGACAACTTGTGTCAATTATACCATTTCGGATTTTAATACCCGTTACTCGTAGAGTAAAATAGTCGGGAAACTCGTCTATATTATATTATATATACTTTATTATATTTCTTTGTCAGTCTTTACGCACAATTTTCTCGGCTACAAAGCGTGAAACACGGCAAATTAAAGCATAACGCACAGAAATAATAAGTTAACTTTTTCTTTTTCCTAATTTTCCTTGGTTACTTATCAGTTTTTTTTTCAACACGAACTATCAGCGAACCGAAACGTTGAGAAAATTGTTTGCTCAAGTGATTAGTTTTACTTTCACTTGAAAGCAGGAAATTAGTTGTATGCCATTTCTTTTAATGGTGACGTATAAGTTAAGGATTTAATTGATAATGCATTAACAATTTCTGTTAAGCAATTGGATGTGCTTATATGTATGTAATTCCCTGCACATATTATGACAGGCATGGCAATCAAAACCTTCGCCTGGCCAAAGTTTAATGGCCAGCCAAATATATTTTGGCCAGCAACAATTTGTGGAAATGTTGCAGCACTCAACGCCATATCTCTTTGTGCATATGCTGATAATAGTGTTAATTATGCGCCTGTCAATATGCCAAACGATTTTAGCCTGAAATATGCTGGTTTCGACCGTTTCCGCTCTGTGCTGTTCTGGCTTTCGGTTCGGGGGATTCAGTGTAAGCCCAACTAAATCTGAGTGAGCCGAGAACCACCGGGCAAACTAATTGAAGTTTGCATTTAGCACAGTGACAAAACATTTGCACAAATCCGAAAACAATTCCGCCTTTCTCCCCGCAACAGCCATTCCAGCACACGTTATCGCAGCTGTTCTGCCTCCGGGCCAGGTTGGTCTAGTCTGGTCTGGTCTGGTCTGGTCTGGTCTGGCATGGATTGGCCTGGCAGGGAATGGCATAGAGGAGCCCAACCAGACGGGCGGGCGGGCTTTCAGATTCAGAAATAGCAACACAATTTTCAATTTTAATTAAAGTTCAAACTTTGCCAATTATCTGGGGAGCAGGGCGATGGCGATGGCGGGGGAAGGTCCCGTGATCCCAAATTAAGCGCATCATAATTTGCATACGATTATTGTGGGGTTAGAGAGGGCGTTGTACGATGCCATGATTGATAAATCAATTTGTCCCAGCTCAAGTTTTATTTGTAATCGAATGATTTGCACTGGAATTAGTTGGAAATTTGTGCGCATTAGTTGGTAATCGGGGGCTGTAAGTGAATGTGAATAATTGCCATTCATTTAGACGGTCTTATGTTATTACACATATTATTTTAATTCATTGATGCTTACGTTTAATGTTTTCATTTACCATTTATCTATACCGTGTATCCCATTTTAATACGATTTTTTCCATGCTCTCTCTTTTTAGGTAAGTTTCGGCTATCCAAAATCCCCTGAAACTATACAGCAAAATGTTGTAAGTACCCAGAGTTGCATTTAACACATATATAAAAAAAAAAACCTTTCTCGTTTCGCTTGGTAAATGAAAAATTTAACAAGCTTTGCAGCTCGTGTGTGTGTGGGGAACAAATCAAAAAATGAAATGACTAAAGCCGAAAAATGCCGCAGATCCATAAAAAGCCCGTTACAATATGTTAGGTCCAGGGTTGCCCAACTGGCAGGGTTGCCACCACCACAAATCATGCAGCTGGCATTGTGAATCAACATGGAAATGCCATCGTTGGCCAATGCCTGGCATTTAATGCGAATGCGAAACTAAAAATAAATACAAAGAAATTGTAACTACTTTCGCCCCGGCATAACATGCAACATGCGAAACATTTTTCAAGTTCCCAACGAGGAGGAGAAATGACATCCACAGCCCAAATGGATTGTGCAAACTCCATGTTACATTGTGCACATTTCTATATGTACGAGTATATATAGATTTTTTACAAATTAAACAGCAGTCGCCACAGTCGGATTTTTAGTTGTTCTCCTTGCTTTCAATTCTTGTTTTTTGTTGCACGGGTGCGTGTTGCGGTCTCATAAAAATTTCAGCTAAAAACTCTGAAAGCTCTCCGATTTCTGTTATGGCAGCCATTTTGGATTAGCCACCATGAGGAGGTCCGTTTTTTGTGTGTGTTGCTGTGTGTGTTGGGTGTTACAGTGTGGGTGTTACGGTGTGGGTGTGTTTGTGTGTGTATGGCAATAAAAGGAAATCAAAGTTTATGACATTCACTGGGCATTTGCACTTGTGTGTGTGTGAGCCAGAAGTTGGAAGTGGATAAGGCGGCAAAGTCCTTTAGCTTTATCGATGTCTGTCTGAGTATGGGAAACTGTAATCGCTTGGGGGATAAATGTTGTTTAAGATCTTTAAAACGGGATTGCAGGTAGTATCGTTATGGCAAAGGATTCGTAGTTACTGGGCAATTATTCGCTAAATTATTCAAATGTCGATGGTTTGTTATAAAATCAGTTTCCGCATTTAGAATATAAACGTTCTTAAAGGGCACACCTTTGTTCCTATGCAATTGTCTCCCTCATTAGGCAAGCAATCAAATCAAACAAATTGTTGACAAAATTCCAGCGAAGTAAATAAATAAAAACGCGCGCGAGGTCATTAAATCAAGCACACGCACACCTAACCACCTAACCCAAACGCACCACCCACTAAAGGAAAATCCACCCAATGGGGCAGCAACCACCAAATCAACGCAAATTACAATAACTAAATGCTTCTTTTGCTTGCCCCATAAAAAAGAATCGGGGAAAAAATACCCATATTATGTATGTATAAACGGGAGTCGGTCTTGACGCTAAATAAATAAACTGTTAAAATATGCAACACACTGCGAGAAAAGCTAAGGAGGTGTGAAGGAAATTTCCATAAATCACATTTCAGCGAGGCAACTTTTCGCGTGACAAAAATCAACTAATGTGGTTAATAAAAATAAAACAGAAAAAAAAAAAGGGAAAACAGAAACCTGCCGAGAGCGGTAGTGGGCGGGGGCGGGGCCAAGAGGATGAGGGGCGTGACAAAAGTTTATTGCAAAGTTAAACTGAACTTAAGGAACAAACGATGGAAAAGCCTGAGCTTGGTGGCAAGAAAATTTCCGTCGGGGGGGTGGGAAAATAGCACCCACTACCCCATGAGCATGTAAATCACTTTCAGCGAAAACTTTTCCCACCAAACGGTGCTCGAAATTTATGCAAATGTTGTTGATGTTGCTACTGTTATGGCTCTTGTTGTTGTTATTGTTGTTGTTGTTATTCTCTCACCCGCAGCAGCGCCACCTGGCGGTGGCAATTGTCGTTGACATTTTCACCTGCTTTTCCTTGGGTGTGATAAAAAAAAAGAAAAACAAAAAAAAGCCGAGCTAAACTTTTCTGCCCCAAAAATAAAACATAAACGGAAAGAGAAGTAACAGAAATTCTTAAATTGCTTTTAAATACATCCCAACACTTGGAAAAGTGTTGTTTTGAAAACCAGTGGGGTGCTGGAAAAGGGTGCAAATGAGAATTTGGCAGACCATTTTCCTTCTTTTCCCTTTGACTGAAACTTTGCTGTTGGTTTTATGAGCAGTAGTTCCATGTTGATTTATGTTTGATACGTATCTGACATTAATAGTGCGGTGGAGGGTATATTTGGTAGGTAGCTCGACCGGCAACCTGTCTAGTTAGTAAACCTCCGAAGAAATGCCTGCCCGATCCGATAACGTGACAGAAAATCAATGAATATTGAAATGCGTTCATTTTTGGTTTTTATGGTTTTTGTGAGTGGCCCGAAACGCAAAGGTGAACGAAATCAGGGGAATTGGGGTGTTGAGCTTGCCTGCGATTAGGAAATAAAATGGGGGCAGAAAATAACCAATAATTCATTAGGTGTCTGTCACTATACATACGTGTATATGAGCAAACACCTGCACATTCGAGCAATTCGAGGGTATGGAAAAGTTTGAGCATTCAGTTAGTTATTGAAGTAATCGATTGGCCATCATGAAGCACTGAAGTTGGTGAACGCATGAGAAACTTAAGTTAAGTTAAGGCAGCTCTTTACTTATATATTTAATTATTTATATATATTTATAGTAAACTTAAAGACCAACTTTAAATTTGTATCTGCGAGCATTTTGTGCCTCAGTCACCCACAGTAGCTTGTGTTTAGTTGAATTTTTTTCTGAAAAAGTGCACACATGGAGCGGAAACGAAGGGGAAGTGTTGGGAAGGGAAAGGACCTCAGCCATTGTCCCACCACATATGGCAGCTTAATTTCATTTAGCTGTGACCTCCTCCCTTGCCCTGCGCCTTTCCTCATTTCCTTCGGGCCATTCTCATGAATTTTTCTCATGGTCTTCGTACGCTTTTCTAAATGCGAAATTCCCCGCCTATAGACGACAACACGCCCACAAAATGGCATTCAAGTGGAGGTGATGGGGCAGCGGGCGGCGGGCAGCGGGCGAGGGAAATGCAACTGCCAGCTCACTCATTATGTCCTAGACAGGGCTGGAATCCTAAAGACCGTCAGGGCACACATTAAAATTGTATGGTGTGGCAGGGTGCGCAAGCCAGCTGCACCGAAAAAATAAAAAGAAACTTCAAAAGTATTCCATTGAAGAAACGCAAGAAACTAATAGATAGATAGATAGATCACACAGCTACGAAAATATTTAAGTTATAAAGGAACTAATGTAGAAAGATTGGGGCTACTAAAGGGATCAAACATACACAGAAACCCGTGCAGGTGGCACTTATTACTGTGTCTTTTAAAATCTGGCATTTTGTGTTGCTCTGTAGCTGCGAATGCCAGCAAAACGTTGCCTACTTTTGTGGCCGTCGTCTAGCTCAAACACACTGAAAAACAAGGGGGGGCCAGAAGAAGGACAAGGGACGCGGCGGTCAAGACAGGAAGTGCTGCTCCCTCCTTCGTCCTGATCACGATGTGTGCTTTGTGTGTGTGTGCGAGCTTGTCTTTTGTTTGCTTTTCGCCGTTGAAAATCAGGCTATCGATTTTTTTCCCCCACACAAGGAGCCCCACAATCGAGGAAATGAAGGCGGCATAGGCAGCGAGGGGGCGTGGGGGCGTGGCCGTGTTACTTGCGCTTTTTCCGCATGCTTTCTGTTTACATTTTCACGGAGGACACACGCTCCTGCCGTTGAGGCAACCAGAAGCTTAATGCGGAACTTTAAGCAGTTTTGCGTCGGCCACTGGGAAAATGGAAAATGGCCACTGAAATGGAAATTCAATTTGAAAATGCAGCAGACAGGGGAATGGGGGGGGGAGGGAGGTTGGTCGGTCAATCAAAGAGTTTGACAGTTTGTACACCTGGTGTGGGTTATTTAATTTGCAAATAGAAACTAATTTACCGGCAATTAGCAGCAGGCAGCAACACCGAAGGCAAAAGCAAACAAGGACGAGCAGACAAGTCCTGTGTATCCCACTCTCGGTACTCGAAAGCACTCGCCATCCAAATACCGATTGTTGGTTTGCTTAGCAATTAATGATTTTCAGTTAATTTGAGTGGCAAGTGGGGCATGAAATTGAATTTAAGACGCCGAGCACGTAGCAATCATAACCAAAAAATATGGCCCCAATGCTCCAGCCGAACCAAAAGGAGTGGAAGTGAGGGCATTCCTGTCAATTAATAGCAGAGGAAGTATTGCCAGGCGATGAAGTGTTGATCCTGGAGAAGTCACGTATTCGGGAAGTGAGCAAATGAATCGAGAATTAGGCCAATCGCAGTGGCTTTCTGCCGAATCAAAAGCAAATAAGTGTAGTGTAACATGACAGCAGGAAGACAATTAAAGCTTGCGTAGCGAAACGTTTAATTAGGAGATTATTTATAACCTTCGAACTCTGGCCATCAAAATGCATTGAGAACACACCAATTTGATTGCACATTTCGCTGTTTAAAGTTGAATGAAGTCGGTATTAAATCTGAGCACCTGCGCTAACCAAATGAAAACAAAAATGCACCAATTAATTGAAACTCAATAATTAAGCACTGAAATTTCTGTTTGTGCCTGGCATTTCTGGAACGGGCCAATTTATTGCCCATCTCCACATTTTCACCTCAGCATCACTTTCTCGCCAAACTCTATTTTTCGGTTGATACGCTGTCAGCGCAATTTTCCCGGCCATCGGAAAGCAATTGTCGAACGGGACAATTGGGCTGGAAAAGCCGCCGCCGCGGAAAATGGTCGAATTGCAGGTGACTGTCACTCACAAATGTGTGGCGCTTCTACGAATGCCAAATTTTAATTGAAATTACGTGCATTCGTGTCCCCAAGCAATGGTTTAATTCAATAGGCCAAAAAACGCGCAGCATCTTTAAAAGTGTGCTTCCAAATTTGAAAAGCCCCGAATGGGGCGTGAAAAAACAAAAACCTAATTGACTTTCTAATAGTTGAGCAAATAGTTGTGTGCGCCCCCAAAGAATGCAACAAAGCTGGCCAGACAATCAAAGTTAGCTGCTGTAAAACCGCCGCATGCCACCCACAGCCACCCAAAAATGTTTGCCGCACACAAGAATTTTCTTCTCGCTAGCTCACTTGATTCCTTTTTTTTTTTATTTTTTGGGTCTTGCCAGCCAGCTGGTCTTGTTTGTTACGGCAAATAGTTTTAATGGGCGGCGGTTTTCCGGCCAGCAAGTCGAACTTTTCCACTGGCGCAAGACAATGGAGAAGAAAAGCGTAAGAACCCGCTTCAATTTGCAGCAATTTGTTATGAAATTCAAAGGGATCCGCATGGTTTTATTCCCTTGGCAATTTGCAAGGCAATTAAACTTGACGCCGAGGCAGGCGGCAGGCAAAGTTAAAGTTCCTTCGCAAAATTTTCCCCGTCCGCACAACGTTGCGTATGCGCAATGCTTGACCGGCGCGAAGTTGCTGAAATAAAAACTGCATAAATAAACACTTTGGCTGGCAGCGTAGCGTGGAACATTGACTTCTGCCACCCCCCTTCTTTACATTTCCATGTAATTCCGTGATTGCGCATTTATGGCTTCATTTGCCTCAGATATTTTCATGTCCGTCCGATTCGTTTGAGGTTGAATGAAGGGGGGGGCTGGGCTTCCCTTTGTGGTAATTGCCGACATCCTTTGAAGCCCCACACCACTGCGGCCATCGAGCATTTGTCCTGCGGCATTTGGCAATATTTTACTTTAAATGCGCTCTTCATGTAAATGAAGATTCCACACTTTATTCGCATCCATATATCAACATTGTATTCACCGCTGCACAAATTAAGGTCACATTTGCCGAACATTCGCTCGCCATTTCCACATCTCTGCGTCATCATTAAATAAGGAGAAAAGCAAAGTAAACCCCGAGTCTCGGGGCAAACGTAAAAAGGAAATGGCGTAATTTCATTAATAAAATAACACTGGCAAGCAGTGGAAATGGAGCGAATTTCGGTGGTTGGTGGGTTCTTTAGTGGTTCGGATTTTACACAATCCAGTTCCTGTGGTAGGGAAATAAAATGGACCCCAAATCCTACTTATGCATAGTGAATGAGGGCCAAGAAGACAACTTAACCTTAATCAGGAATTTTAAGGCTTTGAATTGATTTCTTTCTCTTTTAGCTGTTGCGTTGATAGCTTGAGATTTAATTTATAGCATGGGAAACTGTAATGGCTTTCTGAATGAACTAGATGGCCGCAGTTTTGTAAAACTAATTCCCCCCCGCCTATAGTTTCACAAAGTTCGCCCAGAAGTTTGTCATCGAATTTGGAACTTTTCATTATTGAGTATAGTAACATAAGCCAGCTTAACCCATTTTTCATTACTCCCTTCACGCTCCGATGTCCTTGAGTGGCTGGAATTTATGGGTGTAAGAAAAAGTAGAATAAGAAGCGGAAAAACGGGGGCAAATACGTAATTCCTGCAAGGTTGCAAGGGAAGAAAATTAAGCAAAGGCGGCAGGAAAGTTTAACAAAACTTATGAAATATGTGGCAAAGTTGGGGCGTAAATAGAAACTACAATGTTGTCGACTGTGCCCCTTGCGGGGGCAAACCCCGCAGTTTTGCCACCTTCTTCATTCTCTCGCTCTTCCACAGCCTTTTCTTTTGTGGCTCACGTTTCAGCTGGAAATTGCGAGTAACGAGGAAAATTAAAAAGCAATATACAAACAGCAATCACGCACACAGCAGCACAAAAAGAAATCTGAAACTCAAATTAAAGAAAGTCAAAGTGTGCACTGTTCAAAAAAGGGACACAAAATGAATGTCCTTAAAGCCGTTGATTGCGAATAAACACTTTGAAGTCATTTACAATCGATTTGGGCACTATTTCATGGCTCAAGGCTAAAACTGAGATATGCATTCAAACTCGTCTACGTTCTTTCTCTCAGTGTATATGTGGGTGTGTCCCGAGCCTAAAAGTAGGCATCAAAAGCACACGCGTGTGCGGTCATTAAGTAATTCGCTTTAATGGTCAGCAAGCTGGCCACTCTTTTGGATCCAACTGCCCTTCTACCACTGGCTCCCTCTCTCACTCACTCTGTCTCCCTCTCTTTATTAGAGCTTTTCCCAGCAATTTTCCCACCCACTCGTTTCCACTGGCGGGTGATTGCCTAATGAGCCACACAACGCGAACAGAACACGCCGAAAGTGCGCTAATGTTTGTTTGTGGCATTAATTTTGTTTACAAGTCGTTTGTGCAGGAGCACCCACGAGGGTCACCCAAACAGCACACTCTGCCCCACTCTGTACCACCACCACCCCTTTCTTTTGCCCCCTAAACTGTCAATCCCCCTCCCCCTCAAACTGGATGTCCTTTCATTAGCGAAGGGGGTGCCACACCAACTAGCCCGTCTAGCTGAACCATCATTCATATTCAATTTGCGTTCTGTTTTTATTGCGCCTTAGCACAGACTACAAATATTTGAATTGCACTCATTCTGCTCGGCTATGCAGATGGGTGGAATAAAATGTGGGTGGATATTTGAGGGTGGGTGTGGGGGGAAGGACACTTTCTGGAGGAGCGCACTTAATTGATTGCCTTTCAGCTTGAGCCAGGACACTGCGGAGGGTTGGCTGCGTAATTGATATTTAATTAAAGCGCAGCAAACTCAGCTGAAGTAGCTGCCAACTCATGAGTGTCCTGCAGAAAGGAGGAACGCCAGCGTAGAGTCCTTCCGCCCAACCGGAGACATTGAGCGTGAGTAATGACAGTCATCCCGAGTCAGCAGCTGGGGGAAACTGAGCTAGTAAGAAGTTCAAGCTGAGCACAGGAAATTGGAAAAAAAAGGAAATTAAATCAAGTGGCCAAGTGGAGTTTCAATCGCTCAATGGAAGTGGAAAAGGGCAATCTATACCTTTTTGTTCATTGCGAAAAAGGGAATCCAATTTAATGTGCTTTCTTTGTGGCAGACGCGCAGATCTTTTCAAGAAACTAGAATACAGAAATATGGAATCCACTGCCATGATTGAACTATTAATATTTCAAAGAAATTTAATAAAACTTTATTTAGCCGCACCAAATATTCCAAACTTCCGGGCGAAAAATGTGCAAACTAATTCGAAATAATTTGGCCAACTGCTGAATCCAGCTTGAGATTATTCACGTCACACGAAAGAACAAAAAACTATGTCAACTGGTGGAAAGTGTAGCAGAGGAGGGGAAAACCGAAGCAGAAACAGGGAAAACCCTCCAATTGCAGCAAATCAAGCCGAACAACTTTGTGTATATGCCACTTGAAACTTTCCGGCTTTTCCGCAGACAAGGTGAGGTAGGCAGTTAGCCAGGCAGTTTGGCCAGGTCCTCGAGCGTTTTGTTTGCCTCTCTGCTGTTTCTGCTGTTGCCACTGTTGCCACTGCTGTTTTCCTGCCGCTTTTTTGCCTTTACTTCGTTGCCTGGCCATAATTATAAATCAACTAGCTGAGTGCGCCCCACCTGCTGCTGCCGTTGCTATTGCTGCTTACTCCCAACTAACTAATCCACTCAGGCAAAGGTTTCAGCCGGAGGCAACATTAAGGGCTGCCAACCACCCACTCAGCTCCAGCACACTCCTGCCACTGGCGACCCACTTGCAACAAGTTGGGTGGAGCTGGTCCGGGTGGGCGGGCATGTTGCCACAGTTAGTTGGCTCACTTTCACTCGCAGGGCGGCACAGAACTAAAAACAGAACCGAAAATATACGCTGCTAATTGTGCCAATACTGAATAGAATTCATGGGAATGCAAGAATATTAGACTGGATAAATTGACAGTAAATGAGTGCTATCAATAGTGCTAGCCAGATTTATAAGTGAAGAACAAGCGGCCCCTTTTTCTCAGTGCAGATAGTGAGGGCAGTGGCAAGGCGATCCCACTCGGGGCATTTCCCCTGTGTATGACATCAGCTATAATTTCCATTACGAGTCGAGCGCTGAAAATTGTACACCAGGGAGCTTATTAAGCACGCTCGCTTCCCCCTGCCTCCTGCCCCCTGACCCCTGACCCCTGACCCCTAACCATGTAATGTGCAAATGAAATGAAATAAAAATGTCAGGGCGCAGGGTTCGGGAATGCCAGAAAACCGAAATAAGCGGAAAAGAATTGCGGAAAACGCGGCTTGTGGTAGAACCAGAGCAAGCGAAATGTGAGCCACGCGACACCGGGAAAGTTGGCCAACATATTTGCATAATTTCGCCGCTGGCTGCCAGCGCTTCACTTGTTGCCAATCTGCTCTTGAACTACCAATCCTTGCGCCATAATACCCATAATTCCCCTGTCCTGAGTAATGTTAGCCTAAGGACAATAACTCGAGTGTGTCATGTGCGGATCGTAAATTTGCCACTGACCCGGCCATTTGCATAAATCACTGGGTATTGCAGCGGGTTGCGGGAGTGCAAACCTATATGGCCATTAAACTCACATCCCAGGCCATTTTATAACGAGTTTTCGAATTAAAGAATGTAGCAAGAACAGAAACGTTACAGATTTCCTAAAATATATATCAAATAATATGCTTGTATTTGTGCAGGGAAAAAATGTATTTCCTTTGGTTTTTGTTTTTTGGCAAGAAACAAATGTTTTTCCCTCAGTATTTCAAATTTTGCAAGGAACAAACGTTTTTCCTTCAGTGTTCTCAGGAAAGAGGAAGATCCCTTTTTGGAGCAGCACTTACATCACTAGGCAACTAAATCAAAGCATTGCATACTTTACGGGCGTGAAATTACATAAGTTCTCCGACTGCTCAGCAGCTCGTCCCTTCTCCAGTTTCACGCACTTTCCCTTTGTTTTCAATTTCGTTTTAATAATCGTCAAGGGAAGAAGAACTGGGGAAAAGCAGTTAGCTACCCTGGAACGAGGACTTTCTGGGGGGTCCATGGCAACCGATGGCTCAGATTTCAACACTTATTTGGCTTCTGATTATTATTTCATGCTCGTGGGCCGCACCGCGTCGCTCTGAGTCCTGAATTCGGGCATCTTCCCGTGCTCCGAGTCCCGAGTCCTGAATCGTGAGTCCTGAGTCCTGAGTGCTGAGTCCTGAGTCCTGAGTGCTGGGTTCACGCATCACGCGCCCAAAAGTATGCAGGCCATGATATTTGCTTTTTATCGCCTTCGCCACATTTTCACATTTCGGCATGGAAAACCTTGCCCTGTTGTTTTCGAAAAGTTTTGCGTGTTATTATTATTTTACTTTGCCATCTTCTTTCCTGCCACGTTTCAGTTTTATTTGCCCTCCTTGCTTGGTTTTATTTTTACTGCTGCCTGCTGCCCTGCACCATTCATCAATAATTCACATTTATTTCTTCTTCCCACTCGCCTCAATGTTAATGTCATCCCAGTTGGTTTTGCAGATTCCCTTTGTTTTCCCCTTCAATTCAATTCGCCAGTGTAGGAAATCGACATGAGACTCCATCGAGGGAGCACTGTCTTCGCAGGGGGCGTGGCAAGTCATTGAAGCCATTATGCACATATCCTTGTGCTCGGCTGCGATTCCAGGTGCGTCCAAGAGGGGACTGCAAATTTATGCCTTTTGCACAGTCTCAAACTGACTTTCCTGGGGGATACTCCAGATACGTTGAATTCCAAGGGAACAGCCACTAATGCCTTGACTACATCAAAGTGGATGGAAAATGTGTGGATAGCGGGGCAGTAGAAGCTGCATACGAGTATAATTTCTACATTCACCATAAATCTAAATGCTAAATACATTGCGAATTAATCGAAATCATACACACAGCTAGAATGAACTTCAAATCCGGCTTACCTTGAACAACGCAATCTATGCATGTAGTTTCCATTGCCTTTTTCTGGAACGCCTGAGTGGCTGTTGCTCCTGGTGATGATGCTCCAAAGATAAGGCATAAAATAGGAGAAACATAAAGGAGGACACGTTGAGCACTGGGGGGGGAAAAAAAAAACAGGTAACACAACACTCAGTCATGCGTTTTTCCGTTTTAGCTCCTTGTTATTTCACCCTCTTTTCTGCATTCTTCATGCTGATTTGATTGGATTTGATTTAATTTTCCAATTGAAAACACTTTATCATGTTACCGGTGCACGTGTGTGTGTGTTCTGCTAGAACTATGTAGTACATACATACATACATACGTGTATGTATTGCGAATGGGAATAAACTTGTGGCAACGGGGCGGTTACTTGATATGACTGATAATCACGGCTTAACGCAATATGTTGCGCCCTATTAAGCTCGACTTTACATGGTAAAGCCAAAACGAATTATTTTTCCAGGAAGTATCATTACAAGGAATCAAATGGAACATAATTTCCGGATATTATATGACAGATATATAATATGTATATTCTAATGAAGTTTTCAGTGTCCCACTGTGTTATTAATGCAACTCGAGGTACTTACTCCCTTAGGACTTGCAACCCTCAGCGTGACTGCAATTAAAGCGATGAGCTGATAACTAACCTCACCCCAACCAACCTCTTTCTTTTTTCTTTGCATCCCGCAGCAACTGTTTCGCTCGCAGAATCCGGGCCTTGCAGCAGTGACCACAAATGCAGCGGCCGCAGCAGCAGCCGCAGCAGCTGCCACATCGGCAGCGAGCGCTGCGGCAGCGGTGGGCGCACCACCCGTTCCCAACGGATCGCTGCAGCAGTCGCAGCAGCAACAGCAGCAGCAGCAACAACAGCAGCAGCAACAGATGCACATGGCGGCCGCGTCGCAACAATTCTTGGCCGCCCAGCAGGCGCAAAATGCGGCCTATGCCGCCCAACAGGCCACGCCCTACGTCATCAATCCGGGCCAGGAAGCTGCCCCCTATATGGGCATGATAGCCGCCGCCCAGATGCCGCAGTACTACGGCGTAGCGCCATGGGGCGTGTATCCGGGCAATCTGATTCCGCAACAGGGAACGCAGCCGCGCCGCCCCCTCACCCCCTCGCAGCAGGGTGCCGAGAATCAGCCGTATCAGGTGAGATATACATATAGCCCATATAGCCAGGCCATTATCATTCGGCCACCATTGCCTCCGTGTTAATGTGCCACACAATGAAGCATTCAGCGTATGCACATACATAGAGGCATTGCTGCCACAACGGCGGTGTACATATGACAGGTGTCAATTGACTGCAACAAAGGCTTTACACTCGCGGTCACAGCAACAGCAGCGCTGCAGTCTGTTCGATAAACTATGTGAAAGGATTTCCTTCTGAAACCAAACTCAGCATATTAAAGTGCTTTTTGCATATAAATCTATGTAAATCCCAAATGAAAATAGCCACTGAAATCACTTTCGTTGAAATCATTATAAATAGTTATGTATCTGCGGTTGCAACTGTACGTTTGTAAATGCCAAAAACTGTACAATGATGTAAATCTGCCACCTGTAATTGTAAACATACATAACTAGTTAATTGGACCTAAAACGTTGTATATTTATGCTCTGTCTCTCTTCTTTTCTCTTTTTTTATACTCACATCATCAACAACCCGCTTCCATAACCAAACAAACAATGAACAAAAACAAAAACAAAACCAAATTCTAACCCCCTGTACAAAACTGAAATCGAAAACGTGTATAATACCGTGTAATCGTGGTACTGCTACTGCTACTGCTGCTGCAGGTCATCCCGGCATTCCTCGATCACACGGGCTCCTTGCTGATGGGAGGACCACGCACCGGGACGCCGATGCGTCTGGTTAGCCCCGCCCCCGTACTGGTGCCCCCGGGCGCCACCCGTGCCGGCCCCCCGCCCCCGCAGGGCCCACAGCTGTATCAGCCGCAGCCGCAGACGGCGCAACAGAATCTCTACTCGCAGCAGAATGGCTCCAGTGTCGGAGGTAAGTGCTCTTTTCCTTTGTATATAACACTCGCAGTGGGTGTGAATGGGCGATTATATGGATGAATTTCCTTAGCAAATTGATGATAATCTCTGAGATTTAGGCCAAATAAGTTGTAACAATAAGTTACGTGGCGTATGAGCAATATTTGCCCAGCCAAACTGGCACACAGTGCCTATGAGTAATGTAAAATATATATACCACTTGGAACAGACATGAAGCACTTGCAGTATTATCATCACGAAATGCAGCTAGTTAATCGTTCATTTCGCCCAGTGTCGAGTGACAGAAATTGTAATTAGTGTAAAGTGTTGCAAATCTTCATCAACATATATATACTCGTATATTCGTAAACTCGTATGCCCAATGAAACTCACTCCCTTGATGTATGTATGTATAGCCATTAATCTTTGCTTATCTAACAATTCTCTTTGAACTTAAAGGATCTGAAGCTCGTAAATAGCAAATATTCGGTCTAGCCAAATGCCTTTGAATATATGTGATATATGTATATGTATGTGTCTGAGCCATAATAATAGAACAAAGGCTAACTGGGGGAAAAGTCATTGCAACTTGTCAGCCACATTGCAATTTACAATATCGAATTTCATTTCGATTATTCTGCGTGTTTTATTGCTCTACATTCTGTGTAACAAGGCAACAAGGTTAGAAATGGATTCAAAGTAAATTCGGTTAATAGAAAAAGTGGCAAAATGCTACTATATTCCAGCTTAAGGTTAAGATATATCATAGAATACAATTATATTTACAATTGTATAACCAAAACAAATCATTTAGAGCTCCGCCAGTTAGAATTACAGGGCATACATGAATGTAGCATTACCCAGTCGAGAATGCATTTCTACACCATGGCAAGCCATGAAAACCGACTGTTTGTGTCAGTAAATTTTCCTGTTTTTCATACATATCTAATGCACAGAAGAGCCATCGAGGAGAAAACTAACAACAATTGCATGCAAGCACGCAAAATGTTACTATTGCCAATGCCCCAGCAACTTTGGCTCTCAACCTCAACTACAATGCAACTGCAACGACAGCAACTGCAACTGCAACTGCAGAAGTCCCCAGGACTGACTCATGCAATTTAAAAGTAACGCGAGGAGTTTGGGTTGATACTCCTCTATAAAGTAGGAGAAAAATAAGGAATGCCTGGGGTTGTCGCACAAAATGGCATGGTTTATGTGGTAAAAACATAATGAAGTGCTAGTTGGAAATTTAATGTGCAGTAATATTTGGACGGTTACTTTGAGGTGGTTCTCGGTTAATCATAGCTTAAATATATTAATTAGTCACATTTAGTTTTACTAACTTTCAAAAGCTAATACGCTGCGCACACCCATTTTCCTAGGTACCTAGAACGACAAAGTTTGTCCGAGTGTTTGGGAGGAAAATTGCCGAAAACTGCCAATTTGCAATAGAATACTCGTATTTGCTGGTGCTGGGAGGAAATTGTAGTAGTAGTAGATTTATAGAATTTCAAATTACAATTATCAACTCAGCCAGACGTTCAAACTTGAAGCGAGTTAGAGCGAGATACTCCCGCCGAACTCCCAATTATTCAAGGGGGCTGCAAGTTAGTTAGAATTTTGTTAATTTGTGTTCCATAAAGAATATATAAGAGCAAATTGCAGCTAACGTGGCGCGTTAAAGTTCCTTAAAACTCATACACACCGGCACGGACAGCAGACGTGGACAGCTCCATTAACTCCATTAACAATCAGGCGAAATCAATTATTACGCTTTCCACCTACCGGTTTTTATTTCCCGACCGCATGCAAAAGCGCTCTTTCCATTAACGCAACGAATTTCCCGGACTATGGCAGTCGAATCCATCCGTCTGATGGTCGGTAGCTTGCATTATTATGTCGTTAATTCATTTTGCCTCATATGGCAGTTTAATGAAGTTTCCAGTTTTCTCTTCTTCCACACTGTTGTCCCACATGACGTATGAGTGATTACGTATTTTATTATTATTTCTTTCTCACTGCTTTTATCACCGAAATTGTTTTCAACGTAGCAGTTTTAAACTGGCGCTTTAAGGGCTGCGATCCGCAAAAGTCCTCCGGTTAAGTAATCCATTTCGGATTCGAGTGGCTGGGGAAAACTCAATCGAACCCAATCCGTTCTCGAGAACGCAAGTCAAGTCCTGACATGCTTTGCCCGGAGCACCGTGATGATGCCAGGTGATTAGGCTAAGGGCCTCTCGAGTAGTGTGCCACATTCGCAGATCCACCTGCACATGCCGCACCACCAATTTGGATTTGTTGCACTGAGGGAAAAGCGAGCGCGGATCTTAGATAAGCTGTTTATCAAAATCGCAGTGGAAAGAATGCTCTTATCACGATAGGAACGATAAGCAACTTTGAAAAGTTATTGTTGATGAAATGTAATGACAATGTCATCAATACTCGTACTATATATCACTCTTCTTACACATCGATTATGCATTTGCAAATATAAAACCATTTGTGCGCTTTGTGCTCGATGGCATTTTTGCCCCGAGTGTAACCACTTCCACTTGCACATTCGCATCTCAATTACAATTAGCACATGGCGCCCACAGTTTGTCCTCCGCCGGCACAAATCCCCACTAACAAGTGCAGGCGGCAGTCAGCCAGGCAGGAGGCCACCTCATCAGCAGCCCACTCATTATGTTGTGCAATCGATGCTATGCTGTACAGTGAACACCCCATGTTACCACCCGCTTTCTAGTTGACTATCTGTCTGTCTGCCTGTCCGACTGTCGTACTGCCTCTGACTGCGTGCAATGTCAAAAAGGCTTTTTAATGGAGATTATATTGTTTTAAGTGGCTGACTGAAGGAGAACAGCTTGGTGGTGGCGGTGCAGGGGTGGGGGGGTGCAAGCCACACGGGCCCAGGGTGGCAAGTTGAACCAGATATCAGTTGAACGAATCCCCTTCTGCGCCGGAGACAAGCTGCAATTACAAACGTTAATGCGCCAAGAAGGGTGGCATGTGACTGCTGTGTTTCGGGATTGGCACGGGAGGCGGGGGGCTTGCAGAAGCTGAGACAGCAAGCAGCTTGACTTTGCAACCGCCATACCCATTTCGGGTATACCCTTGAATACAATGGGGGCAGCAGCACAGCAGCAACGCAGCAGCAGCAACAGCAGCAGCAGAAGCAATAGCAGCAGGAACATCCTCCTTTGCCTGCTAAATTATTATGTACACCTTTCGCATGTTGGCAACATGTGATTGCATCATCACAGAGGGCTGGTGGAAAAGTGAAAGGCCTCGCCAGCCACCCAGCGAATGCAACGCCCAGCCACCGAAACCACTCTGCATACAATGCAGCACATTGTTCGTCCTGCCAGCCAGCTGCTTTATCCTTTGGCCCACAGGAGTGGCAGGATGCCCACCTCGTCCTCCGCTCTGCGGCAGCCTTTTGTGCAAATGAATTCGTTTATTTTGTAAAATGTCAATTGCTATGCTGGCTTACAGGGCGCAGGAGCAGCAGGAGCAGCAGGAGCAGCAGGCGCAGCAGAAGCAGCAGGAGGTGGCATCCAGCTTGGATCACATGCAGCACACGGCTGACACTTGCTGCGGTGTCGGGAGGTGTTGGCGGTGTGTGGCGGTGTGTGGCGTGTGTGGCGTGTGTGCACTTTACGCTTAATGAAAGTCGCAATGATATGTATCACACGGCGTATGCGTGACGCAAATCAACTTGTATTGCCGCACAGATTGATGCAACACTGGCCATCTAGAAGAACTCTCGTTAATTAACACTTTAGCCTTGTAGCTGCATTAAACGGCATTAAACTGCATTACAGTTGAAACTTAATTATATTTAAATCTTGTTATATCTATAACCTACGTTAATGATGATTGATACTTGCAGTGGAAGCAGTAGTTAAAGTATATAAAAGCAAACTTTTATCTGTCTACAACAGTTGCTAGAATTTAATTGCCAGCTGGCAGCGTAAAAGTTCCTGCATTAAACGGCGAAATCCCGAGTGAAATGCTTAGTAGTTTAATGACAGCCAGCAAAAGTTTGTAATTCTTGCATTTAAATTGCAACTAATTTGGCGCCTCTCTGCGTCGCCGAAACTGCAGCAGGAAGGGGACAGACTAAATTTCAAATACAGACGGCGGAAAAACACACAAACAATTTGCATCGAGGAAAGTGTTTTTGTGGATGCGAGTTTTCCACGACGACTGCGCTCGGTGGCGGCGTATGTTTTCCGTCTGTTTATTTTATTTCCTGGCCATGCGTTTGCCTGGCATGGTTTTGGGTTCGGTTTCGGTTAGGTGCGTGTAGTTGCACAATTTAAAAGGGAATTATTCATGCAATTTGTGCGGATGCTGCTGGTGGGTGGTGGGTGGTGGATGGCGGATGGCGGATGGCGGATGCTGGTCGTGTATATGGGGCCACCCTTGTCCTCCATCCCCAACCTTCCACTAATTCAGGGCCTGCCCGACGACCGTCTGTCTCTGCTCAAATCAGCTTAGAGTGGGTGCAGTCCTCCATTTGGGAGACACTTTGGCAAATGAAACTGCAGTGCACTCAACAAAAAGTTGGCTAGCATCATGCTAGCCAGGAACTGCATGTAAAGATGTTAATCAAGAAACAATGTATACTTGTTAAACACTCGTATGTAATGAAAATCAAGTAACAAAGTCGAAAGTTCCCATTTCTTTCCGTGTTATTTAAGAACTCGGTCCAATTTCGAACCCTTCTTTCTCGCAGTGCACGTGGATCCATGACTGCTTCCGATGTGCTTCCGATGTGGGCGGTGGTGGCTGGGTGGGTGGCATTAAAAGACGCCAAGTTTATTGCAGGCGACATTCTGTGGTTTATGCACACGTTCCGCAAATAGAGAGAGAGGGGCAGCGCGGCGCGAGGGAGACGGCACTAGACGCCAGAGACGACACTTTGCCGCTCGTCCTTAGCTTAATGTAATGATTTTATGAATTATAAATGCACACACGTGCACATTATGCACACGTCCCACTCACTCCGCCATCCCATCCTTCAGCACAATGAGGGGGGAAAAAGTGAAAACGCATAAAAACTGCGAGTCATTTAAATGTCGGGAGGAAGGTCGTCAGTGGGTGGATGGGTGGATGGGTGGCTCGGTTGGTTGGAAAACTATTCTCGGCTCGGGCAACTTTGTGAGCGCTGTTAAGTAGGCTATGAAAAAACGGTTTAAGGGGCATTATATGAAATGTAATTAGTGCTAAAGCGCTGCTTCAAAGTAACGGAAACAGAGCCGCGCTTTAATTGCTCAAGAATTGCAGAGCGTTTTAAATGTCACATTATCCTTGAAGCCTAAACGGATTACTCGAGGAAAGGATATTCGGCTTACGGGCTCAACCGAAAGTCGTTTATAATAACAGAGCTAAGCCATTTAAGTAGCAATCGGAAACTTAATTTATTAACTTTAAAAGTTATAGTAGTTACCCTTTTCACGAATATAGAGACATTTTCCACGCGTTACTTTAACTATCGATTTCCTCGCTACACCTGCTAGCACTGCAACAAACACCAACATTGTGTATTATTTACCAGCCCCATTCCGCAACTTTCAACAAATTGCTTAATAACTCGGTCAACAAATTGCGCACACTGTGTTGACATTAACAACATTCGCCTCGCATTTTTCGCCTCCCGTTTTCCACCCGCTCTCCATCCGCTCCGGAAAACCCATGAGCTGGTCACCTGCAGCCAGCTGGGCAGTTCGCCACCCTTTCGCGCAGCCGTTGTTGCACTAGTTGCTAAATAACTTAACTTGTGTCCTGGCCACGTTTATGGCGTATTTGCCGCCCCTCGATATAAATTTGAGCAATTAATCTGCAATTCCCCCTAACGGACGCCAAAGTGCAGCAGAATGTGGCAGAGTTGGAGTTGTGGGAGGAATTGGAAGTGGAATTGGAATTGGAATTTATTATGGCCGAGGGCGAGGGCTTGCAGCCTGAACTTTCGCTTTTCGCCGAGTCGCACATTTCCGGATCATTGGTCGCAGGGAATTGGGAGACTCTGCCTGCAAATCCCTCAACGTCTCGCTATCCATTCCCTCTGTACTTTCTCCACTTTCGCCGCTTAGATGGCAAATCAAATGCCAGTGACAGATTACGGCATCAATCAAGTTGGCACCGTCTTTCGCCTAGCTACATCCACTCCCTGTGGCCGCCCACCGCCCACCGCCCACTTGTATCCTTTTACATATCCTTGCAGATTGCAGGCAGCCTCATGTGCGCGCACCATTAATGCTGTACATTATGGCTTACAGAGATGGATGTCCGCGGGGCTGGGGTGGAATGGGATGGGATGCGGGGACGTCTAAAAGGGATGTCTATCGTCTGCATTGCAAATGCCAAATGGCTAAGTAACTAAAACTAAGCCAACAGCTGTGCCTCGAAGCGGGCAATTAAGTTTTACAGGCGCATCAAAGCCGCCTCCTCGCTTCCCTCGCTTCCCGTGCTTCCCTCGATTAATTACTGAGCACTGAGCACTGGTGACCGGAAAGGATAATGGCACAGTTGCGTCAGAGTTTTATAACTGGGACACCATCCAGTTTATATTCCGCGGAAGGCTATAAACTGGATGGAAAGTGCGGCAAGCTCTACACGGTTTCGATTTTCCATTTTCCGATTGATTGTCACCGCCGCGGTTAAATGACGCAAGATGCACGGGAGATGGTCTCTCCTCCTAGCAACTAACCAAGATGCAACTAACTCGCTGAAATTCACATACATTGATGTAACATACTTTACTTTAAGCTCTCTAGTTTAAGTCCTGCCATAAAATCCACTGCTTCGAAGTGTGCAAATCTGTTATATTCGTTTCCAAATAGTTTACCCTTAACTAATGCATATATACCTTGGAATTTTTGCAGGTCTCGCCTTGAACACAAGCTCGTTGACGGGTCGCCGCGACTCCTTCGACCGCAGCACCTCCGCCTTCAGTCCCTCGACCATGGACTACACCAGCAGCAGTGTGGCAGCGGCCGCCAATGCGGTGAACAGCACAGTGGCCCAGGCAGCAGCAGCTGCCGCAGCAGCCGCCGCAGTGCGTGGCAAGTGGCCGGGAGCGATGTCGGGAGCGGCCAGTGGAGCCTACGGATCCCTCGGAGCGGGCAATGCCTCGGCCAGTCCGCTGGGCGCACCGCTCACACCGCCGCCATCGGCGCAATCCTGCCTCTTGGGCAGCCGGGCACCTGGAGCCGAGTCACGCCAGCGGCAGCAGCAGCAACAGCAGCTGGCCGCCGTTGGTCTGCCGGCGACTGCAGCAGCTGCACAGGCAGCGGTGGCCGCGGCTGCCAACAATATGTTCGGATCCAACAGCTCGATCTTCTCGAATCCCCTGGCCATTCCCGGCAGCGCAGCCGTGGCAGCGGCGGCAGCAGCAGCAGCGGCCGCCAACTCGCGACAAGTGGCAGCAACGGCAGCGGCAGCGGCGGCTGTGGCAGCAGCAGCCGGCGGAGTGGGAGGTGCCCCTCAGCCAGGAAGATCTCGCCTACTCGAGGATTTCCGCAATCAGCGGTATCCGAATCTTCAGCTACGCGATCTCGTCAACCACATTGTGGAGTTCTCACAGGATCAGCACGGCTCGCGGTTTATCCAACAGAAGTTGGAGCGGGCCACCGCTGCCGAGAAGCAAATGGTGTTCAGCGAAATCCTGGCCGCAGCCTATAGCCTGATGACCGATGTCTTTGGCAACTATGTCATCCAGAAGTTCTTTGAGTTCGGCACCCCCGAGCAGAAGAACACGCTGGGCATGCAGGTCAAGGGTCATGTGCTGCAGCTGGCGCTGCAAATGTATGGCTGCCGAGTGATTCAGAAGGCACTCGAGAGCATCTCGCCGGAGCAGCAGCAGGAAATCGTGCACGAACTGGACGGACATGTGCTGAAGTGCGTCAAGGATCAGAATGGCAATCATGTGGTGCAAAAGTGCATTGAGTGCGTGGACCCGGTGGCGCTGCAGTTCATCATCAATGCGTTCAAGGGTCAGGTGTACTCGCTGAGCACCCATCCGTATGGATGCCGGGTGATCCAGAGGATCCTCGAGCACTGCACTGCCGAACAGACCACGCCCATATTGGACGAACTCCATGAGCACACCGAACAGTTGATTCAGGACCAATATGGCAACTATGTCATTCAGCATGTGCTTGGTAAGTTATCCCTTGATAATTTAATACAATTCCCCAGAGACAAGACATCAACTTAACTTGATCCTTGCTTTTTAGAACACGGCAAACAGGAGGATAAGTCCATTCTTATCAACAGCGTGCGCGGCAAGGTACTGGTGCTATCCCAACACAAGTTCGCCTCAAACGTTGTGGAGAAGTGCGTTACCCATGCCACACGCGGAGAACGCACTGGTCTCATAGACGAGGTCTGCACCTTCAACGACAAGTGAGTGCCTGGAACTTGAATCCGTCTTAGCTTTAGCTTAACCAAATCTAATTTTCCCCCCACAGCGCGTTGCACGTGATGATGAAGGATCAGTATGCCAACTATGTGGTCCAAAAAATGATCGATGTATCGGAGCCGACGCAGCTCAAGAAGCTGATGACCAAGATAAGGCCCCACATGGCCGCCTTGCGCAAGTACACCTACGGCAAGCACATCAATGCCAAGTTGGAGAAGTATTACATGAAGATAACCAATCCCATTACGGTGGGCACAGGTGCTGGAGGAGTGCCGGCATCCTCGTCGGCGGCAGCAGTCAGCAGTGGTGCCGCTTCGGCATCGGTAACCGCCTGCACCAGTGGCAGCAGCACCACCACGACCAGCACTACCAACAGCCTGGCCTCACCCACCATTTGCTCGGTGCAGGAGAACGGCAGCGCCATGATTGTGGAGCCCTCCTCCCCGGACGCCTCCGAGTCCTCGTCCTCGGTGGTGTCAGGCGCTGTCAACAGCGGCTTGGGTCCCATTGGACCCCCGACCAACGGCAACGTTGTGCTGTAAATGAAATAACCATGAAATTTAGCCAGGCAGTCAAAGGAAACTTCCTTCTCGAATCGCAGTATAGTTTTTAGGAGCTGTAGAGCTAAACATAAACAAAAAGTACATATAAATGTAATCTTATTTATTGGAAAAGCAGCGATAAATGGAGCTGCTCTCGAAGATTTGCAAAGAGTAAAACACACATGCGCCAAGCTAGAGAAACAAATAAGAAGCACGCTGGCAAGCTAAAAAGCAAAAGAGCTTAACAGCTATAACTAAAAGAAATTTGTATTTTTACGAACAAAAAGTTATTACGTTCTCACGAAACAAGATTTCAAAATATTTGTAAAATGCGCTCGCATATTTAATTTGTAAAAAAAAAACAAAGCATGAACCGCAAAGATGAAAGAAAACAAAAATGCGTTAATAAATCGCGATCAAGAAAACATAATGAATGTAATGTAAAATGTCAATGAAACAGATTTGTCTGCGTACATTTTCGTTGTAACTTTGTATAAAATAATTATTATGTAGCAAGTCTATCTGTAAATGATTAATGTTTCGACTGTAAATTAATAAGAAGACAACTGAAGAGCCGGCGAGCTGAAAAAAAAATGGAAACTAAAAGAGCGGGCTGCATGAATTAGCCTAGAATTTATAAGTGCAGACAGAGGAACCATTTCTATAAACATACATATATGCGAGGGATAACAGCAGAAGCCGCACTTAGTGTAGAATGTAGAGTAATAATGTTTTTGGAGCCAGCAGCTACCAAAACACAATGAAAACAGAGACACACGAGACACGCCCACGCCCCCTCACGCACACTCGGTTGCATACACCCACACAATGAACGACTCTTCAGCCCATTCACGTTGCTTTTGCACTATGTAAAAATTTTGTATAAAAAAAAAAACCCCAAACAACAAACCATGTAAACCATGTAATTTTCAAATGTTTCACTGTAAAATGTATACATACTATATTTTGTAAATTTTTTTTAAGTCGCAAGTAACTCATACATATTCTATTCTAAACTGCACGCATGTATTTATAATTTTATACACATTAGCTGGTGACCACGAATCGACGATCAGCTAGAATCTCGGTGCGCTGGTCGCCAGCTAAAAGAACCTGTTAGCCAAGTAAGCCCAAAATGATAATAATTGGATTTTAAAACAATAACCATCAAAATAAATCAACTTTTTTCCAAAATATCCCGATACACTTTTATGTTTGCTAGCCCACCTTAATGTATGATATATGTATATGTATAAATATGATTTAAATCGACACTATATGCTTTCTCAACTACACACTGAACGAAATCAGGTGGAGAGTTAACTTTGTTATGTTAGACAGAAAGCGCTTGTTGCTCCCTGCGAAGCTTGAAATGCATTCGCTGTGCGGCATACTAAATAATTAACCCTTCCTTCACGTAAGTGTATAAAATTGTTTTAAAACGTCATCGAAACACTTGTAAATTGCAAACAAAAATTGTATATGTATACATACGAACGAATATTGTAAAAAGTAACAATACCAAGAATTTTGTACATTTTTGATATAAATTTAGATTACTTCGCGACGCCTTATTCCAAATACTAAAATACTGAAAATACTGAAAACGAGAGATGGTAAGAAAATCGAATTTAGACTTTTTTGTCGGTTTCGTCGAAACACACAAAAATCCAATGTAAAACAATTTTTGGAGATCAATGTAAAGTGTATTATGCATATTTTTGTACACACAAATTCGTTGTCGTGTCGTTGTTGTTGTCGTCGTCACCGTCGTCGTTGTCGTATTTTGTATATAACAAGCAAAGGATACCAGTCATTGAACATTTTGTAATTTTCTGTACATTTCCCTCCAACACACACATCCCATTGACCATTTACCATTTACCATTAATCCCATTAATCCCATTAATCCCTTTAATCCCATTAATCCCATTAAACCCATTAAAGCCATTACCCCTAATCCCCCCAATGCAACACCCATAGTATCCTGTCTCTAAACAAGTGAGCGCATTTCAAGCGACTGCGCAAGCAGGGCTCGGTATTATTTGTTTGGTACTTTTAGTTATTAACTTGTCAACTGCCTGTCTCTAGAGCGCAATGCACTGATAATTTTAATTTAAATAATCCATAGATGAACATTGTATTTAGGATTCTCGAATTCGATACGGAGTGAACAATGCAAGTAGAGATGCTTTCTGTAGGCTAAAGAACATTGCTACACGCCGTGTACATTTGACGTGTAAAATACACAGGACACCCACACTCACACACACGAACACCAACACAGCTACACAACCACACAGACACAAAGGACACAGCGAGCTGCTTAGCTGTAGTAGTTAGTGTAAGCCAGCGAATCCCTATAAATATTTAAACATATATACACGCATATAGATTTATGTACTACACTTAGTTTTGAACTTGACGTGAGGCAAACGTTTTTAAAAAAAAAAAGAATGTATATGTAAAATACATGTGTAGAGTAGCGGAAGTGCCGTGGCACAGTGAAATTTACACGTATGCTGGCGTATTCTACACACGCCCAGTTTTTACAGTAACAATTTTTTGCACGCATGTAAGACACTTGGGTATACAAGTCGAAAACTAAAAACCTAAAGCAAATTCCACTTAAAAAGGATCAATATTAAACCAACCACAACTGTAAACAAGAAAACTTAAACTGTACGAAAACTCCCTGTAAACTTGTAAACGTATAAAGAAGCGAAATGAGCAAGCATTTCTTTCTTTGCAAATGGAAAAAACAGCTGGGGAATTTTGAATTTGCAAAATCTGAAAACCCCTCTGCGATTGGTTTGGAATTTTCGCAAACTGAAGTGTAAAAACAAAATAAATCCCAATACGATAAAGCCCTATAGATAACCAAGATTTCAACATAAATATAAAGCATACAGCAGAAGCAAAAATTTGTAAAATTTTTTCGACAGCAGAACCTTGTAAACTAAGCTAAGGACATAAATAAACCATTTGTAATTTGTTGTAAAAAGAAAAGAAAGAATGATGGAAGGAAGGAAGGAATGCGAAAATTTAAAGGCATGGCATGTGCTCGAGCTGGCGTCAAGTAAAACTATAAAATATATATATAAATATAAATATATATTAAAGCATATACATACATATAAATATAAATATACAGTAATTAATTAATTACGAGAATACTTTGTAGTTACACACTCGAACACACGGAGAAATTCAAGTCTACAAACACAGAGCGAAACCTTTAGTTTTGTAAACCGCGAGCGATTGGCACAAGTTATATAACTACAATTTGGACAGCATTGCATTCGAGCATTTGATTTAACTATGCATTAGATTTTTATGTTTATTATTATTATACAAAATACAATTAATGCTAATTTCTTTGTGAAAAAAATAAAACAAGTTTATTATGTAGCAAAAAGAAACCGTTTCATTTCTCAATTCGACCCGATTTAATTGTCTCTTCCTAACACCAAAAAGCACACACCCACACATAGTTTCAACTAATTGGCTTCAATGGAAGGCTGCGATGACTACAAATCTGAAAAATCTGAAATCAAAATTGATATTAATACGGCATGCGATTAACGAGCATAGCATTACATTGCAAATAAATATATATAAATAATATACACTTACCATAACCTATAGCCCTTCCAAAACCGCAGAAAATGGCACAACAACCAAATGAGAGCGCAAGTTCGAGGCATTTTATACGGCGCATTTTTTATATATGAGCAGGCTAGCTGTCTATATGATATTACCCAAAAAATGGTCGACTTTTATAATGAGCCAGTAACAAGACATATTTTTTTATAAGCCTTGGCAAGCTAAACTTTTACCAGGCCGTACATTTTAACAAAATTATACATACTTAAAAGCAAGAATACCAAAACCTTATGCCCAAACTCCTAAATAAAGTCGAATACAACAGCAAAATCCATACCATACCATTTTCAACTAGTAGAATTTTTCCAAATTGTAGAAATGTAAACCCTCATATAAATATATAGATTTGTAATTGAACTCTCTAGTTGGGGTACACTTCATACAATATAAATAAACTCCTAAGTTGGTCGTTCCTTAAAGCACGACATAAGGAATGAACTGGATACAGTAGTAAAAATCATGTAGAAACACAGCAGTAAGCAAAAACCAAACTAAAAGTATAAACTATAGATAAACTGTATATAGGGAATACCAGGCAGGCAAACCACTTCAACTGAAAGCTAATCTGCAGTCTTGGGTGAGTGGAGGGTCCTACTATATAGATGACTTTACCCAAAAAGTTTATTTCAAAATGTGGTATCAAACTAAAGATTTGATCTTCTAAATCTTACTTTGGTTTCTTTACATTTCGATCGTCCACTTCACTTGGCGCAGTTTTAAGAGCCCGCTATTGACCAAAGCTTGTACTCCTTTGTATTTTGAATGCCTAAACCCCAACTAAGCCACACAAAAAGGCAGAAACGAGGACATAAAATAATAAAAAGAAAACTTGAATTCAATTATGAATGATATTAAATGGGAAAAACGTAAAAACTTATTAGCCACATATGTACGTACGAAGGATGAACATAACTAATGAACAAACTTGTAACTAAATACTTCTACATATTGAATAAAAAGAATGATATTAAAAGGTAATACACACTTTCTGGCTGACAAATAGGGATCAGGATCAGGTTGGCAGCAACAAGGAATAACAAGGATCTAACATATTTATGTTTTGTCAGGAAAAAACTATTTATTTGAATTAGGACGGTGTCATTAAATTCAGTTTTTTTCTTTGGACCATATGGCCATGTATTTGGACACTCTATCCACCATCTCTATTCGCTCCTGTTCGCTGGCGAATGAATGATTCACTGCCTCAACGGTCAAGTCGATGCATTGCTCACGGGTTAGTCCAAAGGTTTCCGCAGCAATCACAAACTCATTTGTCAAAGTGGTGTCGAAAACGCCGCTGTCGTCTGTGCAGATAACCTTGTGTGCATCTGCCTCCATGATTCTTTTCAAGTGGTGCTCCTCCAAACTGGGCACTGTTCCCGATTTAACGTTGCTGGTGAGGCAGCATTCAATGGCTATATTTCGTTGTTTAAGCTGCTCAATGTCCTCGGGCGTAAGAAAAGTTCCATGTCCACAGCGGGACATTCCAAACTGTAGCATTTCCTTCACCTCTGATGGATTCTCGATCTCGGCACAGTGTATAACCAGCTTCAGACCCTTAGCTCGAGCCTGGGCAAGAATAGGAGCAAAGTCGGAGAACCGTCCCTTGCTCGGATTACCGCTTAGATCGATGCCTAAGATAAGATTTGGATGAACCTGGGCCAACTCCACAGCCAGGGAAACTGTTTCCTCGGCCACATCAAGTGGTTCCGCCCGATTGATGGAGGGCAGTAGTTTGACTGTTATTGCTGGATACGTTTTCTTCGCTCGCGTGATTGCATCGATCACGATCTGCAAGTAATCCCTGCGTGAAAAGGTTGCGTTCGCCTTTGGAGTGGTCCTCAGCTCCACATACTGGACGTTATCCTGGGCGAAGTCCCGAATCGCCAGCTCCGTGGCAAACCGCAGACCCTCTGGCGTGGAGGTCAACTCGTGCACAAAAGCAAACTTCTCGAAGCATGCATTCATGTCCATGTCCTTTTCAAATCGGCTGAAGCGCGCGCACAACTGTAGGAATTCTTCAGAGGTGGCTCCATACAATCGCTCGCCAAGATCACACAGGCTCTTGATGCCCAAGGAACCGTTGAGGTGAGCATGGAGCTCTACTTTGGGTAGACCTTTTAGAAATTGCTGCATTTTTAGTTTAACAATAATAATGGCACATTATAGGAAACAGTGATGCAAAACGTGTAATCGATTTTTAAATATACATTTTTGTACTTGAGTTCAATTTAGCTATAAGGGTTTTGTTAAAAGGAGCTAGAATTGCCAATCCATTTCTTCACTAACTATTGTTGCATTTTAAATAATAAATCGAGCTCATGTAATTTGTAATTTGGGGTTTCATGTTTAAAATTTTTGTTTTAATGTATTTGATTTATGAAAACTAGCGTGATTAAACCGAAAAGTCGCTAATCTTCCATCCCTGTAAGCATGTTATCGATTACAGTTGGGACAAAAATCGAAAACATGCACATCTCCGCTGTACTGACAACCCTGGCAAGGAAAATCAAGAAGAAGAACCGTTTGTAAATATAGATTTTCTCCGCGAGTTTCCTTCGAAATTTCTTTACCATGTCGGATGCCCACTTGGAAGCACCGCCCTCGGTGCGTCTGACCAACGATGACTTCCGCAAGCTGCTTGCCACGCCCCGAGCTCCGCCTCCTGGCTCAGGGACGAGCAGCACCTCCGCTGGAGGATCTCTGGCCACGGCTACCTTTGCCACGCCCTCCACCGCCCCCAGCACGACAGGATTGAGTGGCGAGAAGAAAAAGGGCCAGAGCAGCAGCGAGCGCAATGATCTGCGGCGCAAGAAAAAGAACTTCTATGCGGCGCTCAAGAAGCAAGAGGATGTGAAGCTGCAAGAGCTGTCCGAGAAGTACAGGGACCGAGCACGAGAACGACGTGATGGCGCCAACCCGGATTACGTGAACGTGAGCACGCCGGGACACGGAAGCAGCACCAATGCGTATCGAGCCGTAGCACCAGACATGAAATCAGGAATTGATGCCCAGGAACGAAGAAGACGGATCATTCAGGAGTCCAAGTTCTTGGGTGGTGACATCCAGCATACGCATTTGGTGAAGGGTCTTGATTACGCTCTTCTGCAGAAAGTGCGCTCGGAGCTGCACTCCAAGGAAGCGGAGGAGGAGGAGATTGCCGCCGCTGTGGCCAGGGAAAAGCTCGCAGAAGCTGCTGCCGCCGCCGAACAATTGGAAGCGGAGCGCCGCGAGTCGGAGGATATTAATGCCATCAATGGTGCACTTGCGCGCAATATCTACAATCTAGTACAGGCGAGGCGTTCGAAAGAAGTTCCCCGCAATGAGCTGTTTGCTCCAGGACGGATGGCCTATGTAATCGATCTGGATGACGAGCTAGGCGAATCGGATATTCCAACCACTCTGAAGCGCTCCAAGTTTGAGGTGCCGGTGTCAGAAAAGGATGTAGCCACGCTGACCACCAATGACATTGTGATCAACAAGCTGTCCCAAATTCTGGGCTATCTACGTGCCGGCGGTCGCAACAAGAAAAACAAAAAGCGCGATAAGGACAAACCGCTCTTCTACGAAAAGGAGGTGGAAAACATACGCGGATCGTCCAGCAATGGTGGCTCTAGTCGGAACGCCACCTCGTCCTCATCGAACAAGGAAGGAAAATCAGCAGCCCCTTTGGGCGACAATATCTACGACGATATCGGGGACTATCAACCCAGCGCCAAGCGGTCGGAGCGAAACCGCCAAGAGCAAGGAAAACCAGCCCCCTCTTACTTTGGTGACGGACCGCCGGAGGCATCAGAGGAGCCGATAATATCCAGTATTCCCCCGCCCCCCAAGATATCGAAGGCCATGGCCGCACGGTTCGCCGAGCCTGAGGGCTACGCAGAATGCTATCCCGGACTGGAGGAGATGAACGACGCCATCGACGATTCGGACGACGAGGTGGATTACACCAAGATGGATTTGGGCAATAAGAAGGGACCCATCGGACGCTGGGACTTTGACACACAGGAGGAGTACTCCGACTACATGAGCACGAAGGAGGCGCTGCCCAAGGCCGCCTTCCAGTATGGCGTCAAGATGCAGGATGGCCGGAAGACGCGCAAGAACAAGACGGAGAAGAACGAGAAGGCGGAGCTGGATAGGGAGTGGCAGAAGATTCAGGTATGCATATACAGCAAATGATTTAACGATGATCAAAACAAAGTATTGCCCGCCTTTATCATTTAGACAATCATTCAAAAGCGAAAACTGCCCAAGGACGGTGGTGGCGGCGATGAACCCGATTACAAGTCCGCTAAGTACTAGAAATTCTTGAAACATTATTCTATATTTGCAATGTAATTTTGTAAAACATTAAATATAAGTATGCTCGTACTTGTATTAATCTTACATACTCTCAAATACGCAATTTAGCAACGTTATCACTAAGTTATCTTCTACTGGAGTGGGGGGCTAGGGGGGTTGGGTCCTTAGGGAGCTTGGCAGGTTGACTTATCGACTATGTGCGGCAATAGCGCTGGTACAGTGCGTTTCAGAACTGCAAGACCGTTAGCGCAACACGAGTTTAATTTGCATCGAGTAAGGCCAAATGTTGGGGAAGTTTAAAGGGGTTTCGACAATCAATTGAAATCGGTCTCATCATTTGCTTGCATTGCTCTTACAGTCCCGAAACGCACCGCCTGTGATTCTCAGTTGCTGTGCGAGCTGCATCTACTTAAGCTGGATGGGTGCACCTAGTGCTGCTCTCTAACATGTAACGTTTCCTGCATGCTTAGAAATATGACACTGATTAAATGTAATAACCATCGCGGGAATGCTATTCTTAATCACTACGCTAGGTCCGAGTGTGAGGATGGTGGGGCTACTTGTATAAAATGGGGTTCGGTTGGGGTGGGTTGGGGTCTATCCACTTCGGAAAAACCGAAGCTCAGCCCTTCACACTGCCGAGAGTGGTTTGAGGAATTAGGGGAACAAAAGGCGGAATTGATTAAACAGAAAAATACATTTCTGAATACCTATCTTGAAAATATTGCAGCAATTTCCCATCTAAACATGTTATTAGATTGGATTTAATACGCCTAAAAATATATTGAAACCGTGAAAATTGGTTGTTCTTCGAAAAAAGTTTTGAGATTCTCAGAAAGTATCGGAAAAACAGACCTGGACCTGAACCTGAACCCTATCCTGACTAGCTTAGCATTTAAGAACATAACCACACGCAATGCAAAGGGCCCGACGACTCTCTTTGGCTTGCATTCCGGCGAGGGATTAGGGGTACATGGTACTGGATTGGAGCTTAGACAGTGTGCTGCCCTAATGTATATGATTAAGATTGATTGGGCCTCCTCCAGCTGCCAGTAGCTCAGTCGTGGTGCCAGCTTCTGGCTGCTGTCGTCGAGTTCCTCCTCCGTCGCTCCACCAGCTTGATGTCTCTGACGCACAAATCATGCTTGGAGTTGCTGGCGAAGCGAATCACCGACTGGGTGCTCACTTGGGGCACATGGCGCAGGTCCAGCCAGATGAGACCTTCGCACTTGGCTAGGTGCTCCAGAGCGTTCTCAGATACGAGCCTGCAGGCGCTCAGATTAAGCTCCGTGAGACGGGCGATGGCTGTGGTGGAGGTTCCTATTTGTGCCACGCCCGCATCCGTGATACGTTGGCAGGAGGAAAGATCCAGGTGCCGTAGATAAGGTAACGACTGGGTGATATAGCGCACAGCCACATCGGAGATGTCTGTTCCCGCCAGCTTCATTACTTTGAGATCCCTGAGCCGCGTCTTCGAGTCACTTAAGCCAGGTCGCGAATCCTTCGGAGGCGAAAGGATGTCCCTTATGGCAGCATCGTTCAATCCCCTCACAAAGCTGAGATCCAGAGTTTGAAGCGGTGGGCAAAGGCAGGTGTGCAGTGCCAACACTGCCTGGATGGGGCAGTTTTGCAGCGAAAGATTCTTGAGCGCCGGTAGACGTGCCACCAGCCACGCCAGCTGCCTCTTGGCGATCTGCGTCCAGTCCAAAATCAAATGCTCCGGCTGCCTGCGCACAATCGCTGTCAAAAGTGATGCTGACATCTTGTGCTCGGAGCAATTCATTTTCTTCCACAAATCGGGATCGACCGCCGCATTCGACCATACCTTGCACACTGAGCAGCAGGTAACCAGCGTGTCCTGCGGAAGGTAGCGAAAAATGATCTTAAGCACAGTAGGGTCCAAGGCCAGATTTTGCGATGAGCTGTGGTGCTGATTGCCCAAGCCGTTGGAGCCGCTCAATCCTCCGTTATTAGTTCCCCGCTCGCCGTTGCCAGCTCCACAGGAGTTTGCACCGCTTTGATTGCTGCCATTGCTGATTCCATTGGTGGCGGATGCGCTACCTCCATTTCCACTAGACGAAGAGGAGCCGGTTCCACTTGCTGGCCGCACGACATACTGGGGTTTCTTCAGCACCCGGGTTGACGAGTTCAGCATTTGCTGGGCCAGCTGTGATCTTATCGAGTTCTTTTTGCGGGTACCACCTCCGCCGCCACTGCCACTCCACTGATTAGTGGATACATTTGCTGTTCCCGTTCCTCCGGCTCCCTCCGCCGAAGAGCCGCACGGGGCGTCATTACTCTCGTGCATGCTGCTACTAACACTCGTTCCATCGTCGCTCTTGCGCCGCTTTCCTACTTTCGACTCGCTACCAATGGCATTAGGTGAGATTCCGGGCGATGGGGTGTCGCAGCTGTTATTTCGCTCCGTTTTAACCTCCAGCTGATGGTGACGCTTCATTCCGTGTTTCCAATGTGTCATATGGCCGCTGACAGTTCCCGATTCCATCTCCGACTCACTGGTGAACACAAAGTCATTATACTGGCCCACCGGGGGTGGCAGTAAAGCAGTTCCATCCACGTGGCCTTCGGCATTTCCTCCTGGACCATGGGAAACGGAAACGCGACGCACTTCGGAGGACTTCTGACGTGCTCGGAAATGGCGAGGCTGTACAGAAGAAGCTGGATTAGTATGCGATCATACAATAAGGAATCATGTGTTGATTAACATCGTACCTTATAGTCGTAGTTTTTGCCAGAGCGACAGCAGCTAGGACACTCCCAGCTGTTTGGCAGATCTTCATTTACGATTCCCTTGGCGTCCGCCGCATCCTCTGTACCATCTAATTGCGAGAGAGCACAGTCCGGGTGAGCGATCTCGTAGCACACAGAGCACTCCATTAGAGCGGAGGGCCCATCGGCGGAAGCCAGTTGCTTGGTCTGGGGAGAGACTGGTGTCTGACGCCAGCCATCCAGATGGCAGTAAACACACTGCGCTGTGACCGGCAGCATGGGCGATAGGCACTGACGCATCATGCACGTTTGCTTGGCCCGACCAGGTCCACCAAACTTGACCATATCCATACAAAAGGGGCAGGTGCCGCAGTCGGAGCGCTGGCAGGCGGCACAGTTCTTGCAGCGCGTCCTGCGACGTCTTGGTTGTCCGGTACCGGTCAGATTTGGCGACAGTTTGGCGCCACCCCCTTCTGGAGAATGACAGTTGTCCACGTTAAGGATCCCTCCAACGTGTCCTCCTTCAATGTAGCTGGAGCTAGTGGCAATCACACTAATAGCGCCGCTTGCTCCTTGGCCTGGGCCCACTCCACCACCAGTAGGACTATGACTGCTTCCCACCGCCGCAGATACTCCCACTCCTGCAACTGGTCCGCCTCCTCCAGTGCTGCTGCTTGCAGCGGCTGCCACCAACGCGGTGGCCAAATGCATCTTCTTGGGTGGGCGATACTTAAGCGTATCAATGGGCAAGACAAAGGTGGCCTCTGTAAAATAACAATAGGAACAGTATTACTCCTTCTGGACAAAATAATTAACATTTTAAACCGCACCTGGCTGCGATCCATGCCCGCTGACTGCTACTCCACTACCGTTCTCCAGTTGCTCCTTCTTCATCACTCCGTTACTATACTCGACTCCAGCCCCCATTCCGATGGCAGATCCCACGCCAGTGGACTGAGACGTATCCGATTCGGCCTCCCTGGCTCTGCCCGCCTCCAATTGCTGCTGTTCCCGTATTACCTCTGCATTTTTGCGTGCGATTTCCTGCTTTATCTCCTGCTTCACCCGTGTGCGATCATACAGCAAGAATGGGGGCTGCGATCCTGGTGGGGATTTAAGCACAGACACACCAGTAATGGCGAGATCTTGCTGATCCTTGCAGTGGCGCTCGACTAACGATCGGACGTCTTTGATGAGGGCCACAGGATCCAGAACCAAACTGGGCACATTTTTCTTCTGCGGCGGCAGATCGTACAAATACATAACGATCTCCTTCAGTCCAAAAAGCTCGTGGTGCGTAAGATGGGTGTGCGGACGGGCAGCCATTTCTTCCTCGCTCAACGAGGCCTCACCTTCCAGGTGAGAGTGGCCCAAAAGCGTGTGCACATAGCGAGCGAGGACGTACCACAGCATCTCCGTGAAGAAGGGGTACCGGAACTTCTGGGGCACTTTCGTGCTATCCTCTACACTGGCGGTCTTAAGTTGCTTCACTATCCCGAAAGAGTGCAGGAAATTTCCGCCAAATACGAGGGATTGGGTGGGCGTGTACACCGCGTGTATCCAGCCGGTGGGTATGAAGAAGGTGTTTCCCGCCGTTAAGTAAACTCTGGCACATTTCTCCACTGTATCTCCGAAGAATATGTCTGCCTGTTTGCCAGAGAGAACCCATTTTTCATACAACTGCAAATTACGATCGGTGGGTGGAATTAGCCAGAATACTTTGCTCCCTCTTAAGATGTGATACCAAACGGAAGTCCCGCCGAAGTCAATGTGGAAATCCGTGTAGCAGTTCTTCACTGACATCAGGCAGTACTTCTGCACCTTCGGGTACATCATGCCGCCCAGCAGGTTGGTGCCCTCCCGCTGGGCGTCCTTCAGCTGCTTGGGCCAGACCACATCCACCCAGTCGATCTGCCGCACAATCTCCGGACTCTGAACGAACCTGTCCAGGCGGGTGTGCGAGAACTCCAGTGAGATCACGTTTAGCAGGCGGTCCTTCTGCGGACTGTCATAGTACTGCTGCCACTCCTTCATGGTCATCTGCAGGTTCTTTTGCGTGTTCACGTCCATGACGTCGAGGAGTCGCCTGGATCCCACGCACAGTCGCACATCGTTCACGGTAAACTCCTGCGGATCGGGCATTCGTAAGCCCAAGCCCGCTTTGTCCCGGAATAACAGCGGGATGTTGAAGCCGTGCTGTTGCAAGAAACTGCATATAGCAAGAGGAACCCAATAGAAGTTTAGGATTAACGATCAACATACATATGTGTTTAAATAAAAGCTATTCAAATTCGACAAGCAAATTAATCTCTGCATGACGATCGCATTCTATATCAAACTAGAACTACATCCGTCGTTTAATGTAGGTCATAAAACAACGCGAAATATATCCGTTAGGTGGCACACCGATAATCACCGCCGATTAGCAAGCGATAAATATTGCAAAAGTTTGAGATACTTACGCGACGGTGAGATCGCATCCGCGCATCTCGCGCACCATTCCCGCTTGCGCGAACTTTGAAGATTCGAGCTTCTCGGCAACGCTGAATCCGCGCGTCCCCTCGCCATCCTCGTCGCCCAGCGACCATTCCTCCAGGTAGAGCTTGCGCTGCTTCCTCTCGCGCTGCAAATAGAAAGAAGAGAGTCAGCTTCAGTTGAGTGAGTGAAGTACTAAAAATACACTGACTGAACGGAAGGCGCTGCCTCTGCCGCTGCCTCCGCCAGCGACGCAGCTGACGCCATCGATATGATTCACTTGTCACTCTCTTCACCACGGTGATTTGCTCCTCGACCCACCCGCTCACTCCCCCAACGACCCTCGCCATCACTTTCTCTAGTCACTTGGAGGACTCTCCCGCCTCTGTAATTTCGATTTCATTTGCTCGCCGATAGGGATGCCAATGTTTTGAAAACTATCGTTTTGGAGAGTAGTGTTTCTTAATATATAATTATGTATAAAATTTAATATTTACTTTATTATAGCATCAAAAAAGTAAAAGAAAGAAAAAATTTAAATGGTTTAATTTTTAATTCTTTTAGAAATTAGATAAGAATCTTATTGTTTGTAAGACAACGGAACTCGTCTAAGAAAACAAATAGATTGAACGGACAAGCTTATTTTGATTGATTATTTTATTAATCACCTGGTGGGGCCAAATGGGTTCAATTTGTGAGCGTGAGATTTCCTATCGGCTGCCACCGAAAAACCTAATTAGAGAGGGAGTCTAACGAGAGAAACAAATTTAGCGAGAGCGCCTAAGTGGGAGAGCATCGATGAGAAGAGCGAGCAAACAAAAATCTATTTAAGCAACATGCTATGCCCACATTTATTTCAATCGGCAATTTTCGGCCACGCCGCTAGTACGTTCGATTCCCAAAGAAAAGACGAAAATAATACGCATATTTTGTGGGGGTACTTGAAAATTCGAGAATATGGTGATTGGCATAGGATAGATTTGATGTTTTTACCGATTTTTGACAACGGCTGATGAGTTTTCACCGCTAAGATTTCTGTTTCCCATTAGATTCGTATATCATACCTGCGTTTACCGGCAGTTTACGTAGCAATTACTGCATGGTAACCATTTTATTTGATTCAGTATCTTCTCAGCAAATTATGCGGTTTATAATTTGTTGAATTTGAATAACATAACAGTAGTTTGTGCTTACTTACATATATAAATGGGATTCTTCAGGTAAACACATGCACGCGTATGCCACAAAATGCTTTCAATTATGCCTTGCCGCCCCATATTCATTTCCTTCAATACTAGTTTTGGTAGGGTAGGGTTTTCCGTTCACCCAAAGGGGTGGCAGCACTGCTTGACAGAGGGCAACGGGATTCGCGTTGTCCACCACGACCTGCTCCGCTCTTGGCGTCACGCTCGCTCCTCCTGTTGCTATTGCTGTCTCCCTTCAGTGCGCATGCACTTTGCATGCGAATGCTATGTTGATTCTTTTCCCTACTTTATTTTTTGCGCTGGTGCTGGTGCATCGCCGGCAGAGAGGCAAAGAATCTGAGAGATTGAGAGATGCGATGGGGATTGAGATGAGAGACTGTTGCTCCAAGGAGCGGAGAAGAAACAAAAAATTCGGAATACGAAATACGAAATACGAAATACGGAATGCATTGCCATGTCTCCTGCTTTGAGTTTATTTTGGCCGCTGCGAGTGTTGCGGCAGGGGCAGGTGGAGAGGGCTGGGGTTGGGGAAGCGGGCGGTGGGCGGTGGGAGGCAGGCGGTGGGAGCGACGTGCTTGCAACGAAAAATCTATAAACATGGATGCGCCTGCCCTCGTTTGTGTTTGTGCTTGTTTGTATCCGCGTGTGTATCTGTGTGTGGCATATCCTTTTTAAGCGGCTTGCCCCACAGAAATGTTGAAACTTGTTTGGCATGTTCTAAACGATTTTTAGTGACTTTTCATTGTGGCCACGCTGTTGCTGCCGCGCGACTGTTGTTTTTTCCTCGGCTCAAAAGCTTGTTTTGGTGTCTGGCCGATTAACAATCGGCAGGTAAGAGAAGAAACAAAAACAACGATAGCCGCAAAAGCACACTGAAAAAAAAGCAGATCAAAATTGTTGTTTGTTCATTCAAATTAACTTAAGATTTCCACTTTTGTAATATAAAAAGTTCAGCTATTTTCGATTATACATATATGTATAAGTGATCTATTACATCGCATTTTTTTCCGTGTAAGAGAGGAAGCAACAACAACGATAGCCGCAACCACATAAAAAGTTGCGTGTAAGACAGAAAACCAAAATCCAAATCCAGTCAAGTGGTTTCGGATTCTTGTTGTGGTGGCGTCACCTTCGCCCCACCACCCCAACCAATCCCCCACCCATCAGGTGGCCACCTGGGCACCCTAATGTATTCTATTTAAGGTGCTAATTGCGGACCCTTATCTGCCATGTGCTCCGCGTGCTCCTCCTTCCGCTAGCCCCCTATAATTCTCCGCGTTAGTCACCATAATGAGAGTTCTCCCTTCCACTCCCCAGCAATCCATACATTTTTAATGGGCGTTCGCTCCCCTCCGCATACTTCCCTGCTTTCCACTTCAATATGCATAGATACCCAAGCTAGTGGGCAACAGGCTGTTCTAGCGACTTTTCAGATACCCTGCAGTTTGACGTTTCTGCGGCGGGAGATAATCTCAAGGTTGATATTTGGTTAGATTGCTTCCGAAAGAGATAGGACAAACAATAGATACCCTGCGCTACGTTTAACCGAAATTCACTACTTTGATGACTTTGAGTTCATGATTTTCTTGAGATGGTCACGTGTTGCGAAGGTTTAATGTGAGTTGTTGAGCAAGTGAGTATGAACTTGTTACTCCCTAAAGAGTGTTACATATGGATACTCCTTGATGGCGTGGTATTATTGCGTGCGGCAGGGGGGGAGCGGGATTCCGTCGACAAGTGCCGGGCGGGAATTCTTCGTCACCGCTCGCAGCGAACGGAAGGCGAGACGACGAGCGCCAGCAGCTGCTGATCCAATTTTGGTGCTAATCAAATGCGCAGGCCGAGGGAACTGTGAACGTGAACTTTGCAAGTTGGCTGACGATTTGAAATCACTGAGGCACCCCCTTGAAGCAAAACCCCGTCACGGATACCCACGCCCACATATCACTTTTCTGCACTGAACAAAATCTAATGGGAGGGAAGTAGGGCTCGCTATTAATGTTCTACTACGTTCAGCTTATTGTTTAAAATTCGGATATATTTCACATAATTTTTGTTCTCTGTGTAGAGCAGTGTCAACGTCAGCACTACTCCCGCTCTTCCTCTCTCGCTTCCTCTTTCTCACCGTATGTAAATATGTTGGGCAACAACAACGCAACAATGCCCTGTTATCTACGATATGGAATGGAAACCGAAGCAGAAACACACCACACACAAACCCACCAGCACCCTCGCGCACACATATGCTCGCTCACCAACACACACATACACACCAGCGGCAAATTGAAAACGAAATGCGAGGCAAACAACAACAATGGCAATAAAAGCCAGAAGAGAATAACAAACAGCGAGTATGGCAAATAAAGCTCATTGCTTTCGGTCATGCGGCCTCAGTTGAGCTCCAATGCTCAACGGGCGCAAAGGAAAATTAAAGAGGCAGAAGAAAAGAAAAATAAAACAAGAATCCAGAGCGGTGATTTCCAGACGGGGGAGGGGGCGGGGCATACGGGTGAGAATGCATTTTATTTCCACCGATTAATGATGAGTTTTACGTTCGCTTCCACAACCAATTTGCTATCTCTTGCTCGCACTCTTTGCCTTCGCCGATCATCAAGTTATTAGGGCTCGGCTCGGCGGGCTTATCATTCATGCTTACAGGTGAATTTCCGTTTGGCGAACCACCCACATGGGGGGCTTAGTGGACCAACCTTATGACTTAGGAAAATAAATGTAATTGAGCAGTTATCCGACTTTTTTGACTTTTAAAATAACTTAATTAAGCTCTTCGCTTTGTTAATGGATAACTGGATAATTCCAGGTTGTCAGAGCACTGAATTATTAAACCACAGACTTCCTTAATTCGAACATCTGGCAAAAACAAGAATAAACTTCCACTTATTTTTCGGTCTTACACTATTACAAGTACTGTTAGTGCATTTTATCGAATGAAACTTAACTAATGCGCCCTAGGGGAGTACCACTGTAGGTTGTCGTGGCTTTATCGGTTATTGATAGTGGGTGAACCGAGGGGGGGGCAAGGGTAAAAGTGGCAGCGCGGTACTTACCAGTTGACGCCGCTGCACGCCTTTTGCATTTGGACTGAGATTGCCGTTGCCGTTGTTGTTGTTGCCGCTGTTGTTGCCGCCGCTGCTATTGTTGTTGCTATTGCTCTTGGCAGGCGACGACCCCGTTTCAACGGCGGTGGACATCGCTGCCTCTTATTTTATACTTTTTTGTTAACGCTTTATTGTTGCAGCTCGTTTCTGGTTCCACTCGACGGACTCTATTGGCCAGGCTGAAGCTGGAAAATCACAAAATCGCAGATGAAGATGATGCGTCAGACGTTTACATTTACGTTTACGTTTAGTGGCGTTTTCAAGCTGAATTGCAATCCGTTGCCGCACCAACAAACTAATTACGCTTATTACTTCACACAAATTGAACGGCCAGCGCACGCACACACACCCACACAGAAACGGTCCGACACGCGACGCGGAGCAGCGCACAGGCACAAGCTCACTCACACACGATTCGCCGACCAATGAGAGGGAGCACAAGAGGTTGGAGCCCAAGAGCTCCGAGCAGAAGAAACCCACCAGCCAGAAGCAGAAGCAGAGGCCCAGCCGGCAAACTCACCACGCGGCAAGTACAGAGGCTCGCCGGCCCAAGAGGGGGTGGCCCCTACCGCGTGTGACGCTGCCCCGGGGCTACTCCACTGCATGGCAAAGAGAGCGAGGGGAGGGAAAGCCGCGAAGAGAGCGGAAAAACAAACCAGCGTGGTGAGTTCGGCTCCGCCGACGCATACTCGCAATACTCTCTCTCATTCGTGCATCGGTCAACGTGATGTTTTGCCATTCAACACACAAAAACGCTCACTTATCACGCTCCACGTATATTCGCCACTTTCCCATGAACTTGTAATAAGAATTCTAAATTTGCACTTCGCCTCGTATCTAGTTTTTGTCAGATTTCCGCCGCTGCGGATGCGATTTGAGTGCCTCTGAGTGGTGGTGGCTCTGCCGTTCGCCTTGCTTTTGTTCTGATTCGGCTTCTCGTTCTCCGAATTACAATCTTTTCGCTTGCGCCATGGAGTAAATTATAATTATAATTAATACGTATGGCTGTCAATGTGGGGGCAGTGCAACTACAATACATTAACTTTTCACAGCACCAAAAAACGCACGCACCCGTTTTCCCGTGTGTATTTAAAATAGTAATTACCAAATAAACACTTATTTCAATGGATTTCTGTGCAATCCGCACTCGGACGTACTCGATTTTTTCCGTACGCGAATCGCTGAAAAATTCTCCGGAATCCGCACAGCAGCGCTGCGATCCGACCTCTTTGCTGGTATTTTACAGTATGACAGCAGTCAGAGCGTTGGCAAGCACCATGGGTCAGTGTGACCGCCCTGTCCAAAAATACCAAATACCGAACTTTACTATTTAAACTATTTTGAAAAGCAATCAACCAGTTCTTTTAACGGAAAAAATAAATAAAATAAATAAATGATATATATAAATAAATTATTTACATTTTCTTACAATATCTGAAATTCAGCAATCATAATTTTATGTGCACATAATATATTATTGCATATGTTATTTATATTAAAAAACAATATCATACTCAGTTATGTTTACAGAGTTTTATTCAAGACCATTACAAAAATTGGGTTTTTCTAATTCTAGTAATCAGCAAATAAAATCAACTGTAAAACACAATATTAAGTATATTTTAATTAATATGGTAGATTCAGCTCATCGGTCTACTGTACTGCAGAGTCCTTCTAGAGACATACATTAGTGTTTTAAATAGTGCTTATAAATTGATGTAAAAAGTATAATGAATTAGTTAGTTGCTCGTAGAAAAACTTCTCTTAAACCAGGTGTTCGTTTGACGTCCGCCATTGAGTCTCTCAAAAGTCATCTATCTTGCTTTAAATAACGAATATTCCATAACATTCCAGACTGAATCACATACATCTATCTATTTTCATTAGTAATACAAAATAAGGAGGCGGAGTATTCTTGCATGCTATCAACTGTGTTCTTACGGTTACGGATATACAAATCTACACTTTCATACTTATGCTTTAGGCTTTTATATGGCTATCGCTACAGGTCTTCGTCCATGTGCTCCTGCTCAGACTTGTTAAGGTTCACGCTGCACGTGTTGTTGTTCTCGAAGAACTCCAGATCGTCGTCGTAGTCATCCAACTCCTGGACCGCCGGTGCCCCAGCCATGGGTGCTACGATTTGTGGCGACACAATCTTCGTTCCAGGCATCGGCATCTGTAGGGGCGATGGCTGCCAAGGCACCAAGGCGGTGCAGGGACGTGGTATGGATTTTATCAGCCACTCCGGTGGTATTACAGGTGGTGCAGAACCGGGACCCGTTCCCGTCTTGAGGCCATCACAGATCACGATGCGATTGGCATTGCGCAGTTTCTGCTCTAGTTCCATGGCGGCCATTTGATAGGCGGGATTGGGATGATGGGTCTTCCCAGTGCTGGTGGACGGTATATCATCCGTGGCCAGTCCGCCCGTAACGCTGGCCACGCTGTTGTTGTTGCTGACAACGGCCGAGGCGGAAACATTGATCTTTGGATCAAGCGATAGACCGCTAAAATGCTGGGTGATCTTCTCCTCGGTTATAAGCATTTTGGGTGGTCTGCAATGCGTTCTATGGTTAGTATATGATGGGGACATTGTATGAAGGATATAGCTTACAGCACTGCCGGTGCCGGCTGCTCTGATTTTCTCTTGTGCTGCCATTTTACCAGGTCATTGTCCACCGCATTGCCAAAGGTGCTGCAGCTTCCGAATCCGAACTCCATGATTCCGCCCGGAGGAGGCGCGTTAAAGGGGAAGGACTTCCGCTTGCTCTGGGGCTTCATCGCCAGTCTGTGGGCATCAGAGATGCGGCTGCGTGGGCAATAGTTATGCAAAGGAATGGTGTTCAAAATTGCAATGGTGATTCGATTTGCGACTTCTTGTTTTCCTTTTCACTGCAGTGTTCCCAGACGGCGTTAGTTTAAATATACCAAGCAAGTTGCACCACCACTTGCACCGCTTGATCCCACACTTAACAATTAAGCGTTGGGTTTACACAAGGTTCCAGATTATTACATTTAATTTTACGTATGCAACCGCATATTCGTTTTATTCTAGTTTATTGAGAAATCCGCGATTTCGCTAACCAAGAAATATTTATTGCTAAGGCCCATTTCGAATTTTCGAACTCAAAAGGTACTAAAAAATACCCGTCTTAAGAGGCATAAAATGGGCTGCGACCAGTTTCATTTAAATATTCAAATGCGACAAGTGCAAAAGCAAGTTCTATTTCAGAATTCTCTGAAGCAAAAAGTGAAACAATAATTAACAATTTCAAAAGTGTATCAGTACAATAAACGCGCATAGGACATTAAATAATATACAACAGATTAAACAATTTAACTTTTTAAAAGAACATCTAAACTACATTCAAAATGCGATTCACAAGGTGAGTTTTTGAACTCCATTAACCATAAAACATGATATAAAAATTATGTCATGTGCTTCTCCCAAATATGTATATTATTATTTTGAAAACTAAGATTACTGAAGGACAATGTTTACCAAAATATTCCTGTTCTGGAAATTCTAACAATACATCACGCTTTAGAATATCATTAACAATATATTCCCAAAAATTCTCTGTCGCACGTCCGTGCAACACAAATATTTAGCAAGTAGTGGGCCGAAATCAAAGCAAGGGAAAATGCTCAGGGAAAAATCTCCTCTTAAATTAAACAAGGTTGTTATAGCATGCTAATGATTCAACACTCCTACTGGGCACCCATTGGGAAGTCCACTCGCACTTTCCTCGGGTTATCTCTTTTCGAAAATAACATGTTTTCAACCCAAAACGGGAGCAATCTTCGTCCGCGAACAACATTGTTAATGACGCCTGCATTGTTTTTCCTCCTCTGGCTAAAAACAAAAATCGTCAGTTACCAGGCGTTTGTGCATCAATTCCATAACTTATGGAATAGGTAATGGGCGATCGGGCGATCAGGGTGCTGAATTCAAAGGCTTATCAGTGGGAGACGTTGGTGGCCCCCCCTGCGGAGCAAATTGTCGTCACCGGCCAACGGAATCTCATGTCATCTTTCAATCTCCGAGTGCAGCAATCGGAAATCAGATTTCGTCATCCGCCGCGTCGAAGAAAAACAATCTATTGAAAAATAACTCGTGTCGGAAATTTTACAACAGCAAATATTCCAAGATTATAAGAACAACGTAAGGTGTATTCCACAAGTTTACGATTTTTATAAATAAATACAAAGCGAACTTTTCTATAATTTTTTATTGAGAAATAAAATGTGTTCAGAACAAGGCATATTTTGGGCAAATTTTCGCCAAATTTACAGTAGCCGAATTCCCGATACGGATTTACATACAATATCCGCTCTTTATTTTCGATATTTCTAGTTAAAAACTGTTATCGGTAAGTGTTAAAAGCTTTTCTCGCAACCAAAAACTTCTAAGTCGCGCTCTCCCGCTCACGATATTTAGTGCGCTGGAGCAAAAAGCTTTTATCCAAAATATACACGTGCCGGGCCCATTAAAAGATCGGTTTTATTCTATACAGTCCATCGGTATCCGACAATCAGTGCAGTTCGAATTTTCCAGCAGGAAAATTCCCCCATTTTCTCAGGCAAACAAAGGAAGTCACAATAAGGTATGCTGCTACTCTGAATGGGCTCATTTAAGCCCACAAAAATATCATTACATATAATTGACCTTCGAGGAAATTTAAATAGTCCCTCTAAAGGTCACGTTTGCTCTAAGGAGCAAATAAGCAAGATAGAAAAACGAGTTTCCCTATGTTCGCATAAAAGTGCATTTAGGACTAGTAATTTAGGACTAGCCTGCCTAATATAGCCTGCCTATTTATAACTATACGAGTCTAGACCCAGACTAGTGATTGGAAAGTCAAGACCCCGATTTGTTTATGTTTTCCCTGCTAATTGATTATCAAAATAAACAAAACCCATCGCCAACTGATAAGGTGAAAAAGCACTAACACACACACACACGCACACCTGGCATGGCAACAAGAGGAAGAGAACGCGACGGGAACAGGTTGATTAAGTCATAAAGAAAAGTGCAACGGGATCGAACACACATACATACACAAATTGAAAATTGCAGCCTGGCAACAGATTGCTGACTGAGTGTGCGTCCAGTGGGAGTGGAAACTGACTGAATCGCAGATCACATATGTACATACATAGTAGTTCAGTGACGCATGCTTAGTTTTCGCAAAAGTGTTTTAGGATACAAAAACATTCCGGTGTTTGAATTTGTCCAAACAATGTTACGATGTTCTATAAGATCCATTGCGGTCCTGGCTTCCCGGAGTTATGCCGGAAAGTCTTTCTCTAGGTGAGTATGCTTACAAGAAAGTGAAACGGGTCCGTAATAAAACGTGATATCAAACGAAGAAAAACAAAGCGTGCGCTAGAGATGTGTGCGTGACGTAAATGCATTACAGAAAAAATCAATGAAAAGCTACATACATATGTATATAAAATGTATTCTTTATATTCTAAAGAATCTTTCAATAACCTCAATCGGGACTTGTGTATAAATTATATATCCTAATTTTTTTATATATAAATATACATTTTATATTATTATTATGAGTATTACTCTATATTATAGCACTATATATTTAATTAGATTATATTCAAATGTTAAAATATATTTATAAGAAGTATGGGAGCAACTAATCGCGCACACTCCCATCCCTAGATCAAGGTGATGCCACCCAACTCGATTACCTGCCGGTGGCAGCTCTGCCTTGTTTTTATTTTAGTATGCGTGCGGTGTGTTGAAATTACGTATTCAAATGAATTAATCGGAGCCGTAGTTTCCGTGAAAAGCTGAACCAAAAGCTCAACGCAGTATGTAGCTTAAACCTGTTATCAGGGCAGCGAGCGTTTTGCTCGCGACTCGTGAGCGTTATTACTTGTGTTCGCCAAGTGCTTTGCTCATTTTCGTTCCAGCAGTGGCGCACTAAAGTTCCCCGATTCGCCTCGGCGATATTCCATGCATTTGCATATATGTATTAGTTGGATAGAATACATATAAACAGTGTGTGATTTCGTTGTGTAAACAACACCCGCGAATCCAGAATTCTGTACATGTTTATAGTATAGCCGATCAAAAAAATCACACTGAGTGGTGCGCCTGAAAAACCCGTGCGTCATCGCGACGTGGCCGCCGCAGATATTTTCCCATCTGTCGAACATCGGGGAAGTACCTAAAACGAATGGTCAGCCATCGGTGGAGCTCGTTTCGATCATTAGCGTTCCGATCGGCGAAGGCAGCGGTACACTTTTGAGTTGTTAAGACGCAATTAATCAGAAATATCGGATAGATACGGACTACGAACATGAATCAGTACTTAGACCTGGACGAGGGTAAAAATGTGTTGTATATGAACGATGGATCCAGCACCAGTGGCTATTGCAGCGGTAACTCCCCCACTTCCACCACCCAATCCTTGTCGCCAGCCCACTCCCACTCCCCGGAAATGGAGCTGCAAACTAATTTCGCCAATCTCAATTTGCCCGGCGGCAATTCACCACACCAACCGCCAATGGCGAACTCACCATACCAGCATCAGCTGTTGAACAACGGCGGAATTTGCCAATTGGATGCTACCAATCTAATCAACTCCACTGGCGTTGGTGTAGGCGTTGCTAATGTCACCAGTTTTGGCAACATGTATATGGATCACCAGTACTTTGTGTCCGCTCCAACCACTGTACAACCTGCCCAGCACTTTGGATACCATCAAAATGGCCTGGCATCTGGCGGCGATATCAAGCACGTGCCGCAGCTGCGTATCGTAGAGCAACCGGTTGAGAAGTTCCGTTTTCGCTATAAGAGCGAGATGCATGGAACACATGGATCGCTTAATGGCGCAAACTCGAAGCGGACGCCCAAAACCTTCCCGGAGGTCACACTGTGCAACTACGATGGACCCGCCGTCATCCGGTGCAGTTTGTTCCAAACCAACTTGGACAGCCCACATTCCCATCAGCTGGTCGTGCGCAAGGACGATCGGGATGTGTGCGATCCGCATGATTTGCACGTGTCCAAGGAGCGTGGCTATGTGGCCCAGTTTATCAATATGGGCATCATACACACCGCCAAGAAGTTCATAAAAGAAGAGCTGTTCAAGAAGAAGCAGGATCGCCTGGTCTTTCAGATGAATCGCCGCGAGTTGTCCACCAAACAGATTCAGGAACTGCATCAGGAGACGGAGCGTGAGGGCAAGGACATGAACTTGAACCAGGTGGGTTAAAAAAAGGGTGAAAACAATACTGAGTTGCTTGCTTCAGTGAGTTGTATGTGTTTACATATATTATTCACACGTTTAATTGCTCACTTTAGGCTACTTAATTCATTTAATTATAGGTTTCATTTGACACCTTTTAGTCTCTTTGGCCAAACAGTCCGTAAATTATCTATTCGTTTTGCTACATGTGCTTTTCACAAGCTATTATCATACAGTTCTTGCATTGAACGAATTTCCTTAGTAAAATAACTGAACAACGAAGCAATCAACTTACTGAAAAGCAAACAACCAACCAATAAAGTAATGCAGTGACTAATAATTATGCGCCAATTTCAGGTGCGGCTCTGCTTCGAGGCATTCAAAATAGAGGACAACGGCGCATGGGTGCCCCTTGCACCGCCTGTGTACAGCAATGCAATCAATAACCGCAAGTCAGCACAAACTGGAGAGCTGCGCATCGTCCGTCTGAGCAAGCCCACTGGCGGAGTGATGGGCAACGATGAGCTTATACTACTGGTGGAAAAGGTCAGCAAGAAGAACATCAAGGTGCGGTTCTTCGAGGAGGATGAGGACGGAGAAACCGTGTGGGAGGCATACGCAAAGTTCCGCGAATCGGATGTACACCACCAATATGCCATCGTGTGCCAGACGCCTGCGTACAAAGATAAGGATGTGGACCGCGAGGTCAACGTGTATATTGAGCTCATTCGTCCCTCCGACGATGAGCGCTCATTCCCGGCGCTGCCCTTCCGCTACAAGCCACGGAACGTAATTGTGTCCAGGAAACGCCGTCGTACCTGCTCCACGGCGAACAACAGCAGTTCGGGAACTCTCAGCTCCAATAACTCGCTGGATCTGCCCAAAACGCTGGGCTTGGCGCAGCCAGCGAATGGCTTGATAAACCTTTCGCAGCATGATCAGACTATAAGTCAGGAGTTCGGACGCGATACGCATCTGGATGATTTGATCGATTCCGAAAATTTCCGCAAACTTATCGAGCAGAACTCTACTGATCTCGAGAAGATCTGCCAGTTAGACATGGGAGTGTTGCAGAACGATGGCCATGTACGGTCGGAAGTGGCATCGGGTCGAAATCTTACTAGTGAATACTTGAACGATATATTCAAAATCTTCGATCAGGACCGCCGAACGCCGATGGAAAACTCGCACTGCCAAGTGGAGGAGATATTTAGGAAACATGCTCGGAACAACAATAATGACACGCTCTTGCACGAGGTGATCAGCTACAAAAAGGACAACCTGAAGCTGGCCATCAAGACGATACAGGTGATGAACTACTTCAATCTAAAGGATCTGGTCAACAAAGCCTTGAATGCGGATGGTGATAGTGCCCTGCATGTGGCGTGCCAGCAAGACCGAGCGCACTACATTCGCCCTTTGCTGGGTATGGGCTGCAGTCCAAATCAGAAAAATCAAGCGGGAAACACCCCACTGCATTTGGCAGTCAAGGAGGAGCACATGAACTGCGTGGAAAGCTTCCTAAATGGAATGCCAACCGTACAATTGGACCTCTCGGTGACGAACGACGATGGTCTGACGCCCTTGCACATGGCCATACGCCAGAACAAGTACGATGTGGCCAAGAAACTGATCAGTCATGATCGGAGCTCAATTAGCGTGGCCAACACAATGGATGGTAATAATGCTCTGCACATGGCTGTTCTGGAGCAAAGTGTGGAGCTGTTGGTGCTCATTTTGGATGCCCAAAATCAAAACCTTACCGACATCCTGCAGGCACGAAATGCAGCCGGTTACACACCCTTAGAATTGGCCAAGGACAAGGCCAATAGCCGGGTGGTGCAGCTGCTGGAGAATGTGTATCCGGAGAAGGGGGAACTGGCCATGACCTGGATACCACGTAAGGTCAAGGAGGAGATCGATTCATCGTCGGACGAAAGCAGCGATGCTGGTCAGCTGGAGATCAAGTCCGAGGAAATGGACATAAAGACAGAGGATGAGGAGTCGCTGGAGTTGGACCTAAGCAACGGTCGTCGAAGACAGGAAGTGGATCCGGACCTGCTAAACAAATTGTGGTTGCTGCTCAAAGACGAATTCATTTACGACCAGCTCTGTTCGCTGCTGAATAAGTCTTTGGGTTCCGATCCCCAAAAGCCGAAATGGATGCACCTAGCCTGCCAGTCTGATCTCGAGCAGTTCACCTTTTTGTGGCTCGGTGCGGACGACCTGTTGAATCACTTTAAAGAAAAAGGCGCCAGCGTGGAGTTCGCCACATTTGTTGGTGCCCTGCAGGCAGTCGATCCCCAGGCTTATGCTCTCCTGAATCGAGACATACGTTAGGCTCCAGGTTAACCCATCCTCTCTCAGAGAGGATACCACCTGATTATGTATTGAATGTTGATCAATAAAGTACCTTAGATTTACAACTACTTATCTCTAAAAACACGCCTCTTATAGAATGAAAAATAGGTGGAATTTGGATTTTCAGATTTCGTACCTCGGCTGAACATACATGAGTATTAGCATTTATTTATTTACTTTGAATATTCCCAGGAAAATTCAATATTTATCAGAAATGATTTTATAAGCAATGGTAACTTGCTTCCTCGAACAATTACAATCGGTGCGACCGGTGCATGAGATCTCGCAGAACGTAGCCATAAAAAGTACATTTTGAGAGGGGAATCACATAGAACATTTTCCACTGCCGCTCGCGCACTTCACTTGGTAAACAAGTGGGTGACTCACACGATACACTTATGCGTCCAAGTGTGTGATCTGGGGGAATTACTGCAGCGCAACCGACGGGGATTCACTAGCGAGCCTTATCAGAGCGCGACATTCCCAATTTATGACCTTGCTTACTAAGTGTATTTAGGAATACGAGTGTAGCTTCGACTAAAATGTTTTAAGGAATATTACATTCTAATCTCATCCACTTCAATAATATGCTCCCATTCCAGCAACATGGCTCAAATCATCGATGGCAAGGCTATAGCCCAGGAGGTGCGCACCCAGCTAGCGCAAGAGCTGAAGGGAATGGAGGCTGCTGGGTATCCAAAGCCCCATCTCACGGCAATCATTGTGGGCGAGGACCCGGCTAGCGAGAAGTACGTGGCTAACAAGATGGTCGCCTGCCGCGAGGTGGGCATCTCCAGTGAGACGAAGAGATTGCCTGCCTCCACCACGCAGGAAGAGCTGCTGCAACTGATTGGCGATCTGAACAAGGATCCGCTGGTCTCGGGGATACTGGTGCAGCTGCCGGTTCCCGCGCACATCAACGAGCGCATCATCTGCAATGCCGTCCATGTGGACAAGGATGTGGATGGCTTCAATGAGGTCAACATCGGACGTACGGCCCTGGACATGGAGGCCAATATTCCGGCCACGCCGCTGGGAGTCAAGCGACTGTTGGAGCACATGAAAATCGAGACCTTTGGACGTAATGCCGTGGTGGTGGGACGCTCCAAAAATGTCAGCCTCCCGTTGGCCATCCTGCTGCACGCAGATGGCAAGTATGCCACCAAAGCAATGGATGCCACGGTGACCATCTGCCACAGGTACACACCGCCCAAGGAACTGGCCCGCCATTGCCGGCAGGCGGATATCATTGTGGTCGCTGTGGGCAAGCCAGGTCTAATCACCAAGGATATGGTGAAGCCCGGAGCATGTGTCATCGACGTGGGCATCAACCGCATCAAGGATGAGAGCACCGGCAATTTTAAGATAGTCGGAGACGTGGACTTTGATGGTGAGTTGCTGATCCTTTAGAACATTAATGACGGATTAGATTGATTAGTTTTGTAATCTTCTTGTCTCTTCTCATTTCACAGAAGTTCGCCAGGTCGCCGGCCACATCACACCGGTTCCCGGCGGAGTTGGCCCCATGACGGTGGCCATGCTGATGCACAACACTCTGAAGGCGGCAAGGAAGCAGTTCGACGACCGCAAGTCATCATGAAGATTCGCCAGGAAGTGCCACAGAGTAGTTCGTGCTATAGTATTTTTATTTAATCGCTAACCTATATAAGAAAGTAAAGTTACTAACCACAAGCCCACATGACGATTGTACACTACACATTAACGTATTTCGCAATATAAACAGAGATAATGAAATCTTACTACTATGGCGTAGTAACGTCTGCTTTGCGACTTCAACGGCGGGTGGTTTTAAAAATGAACTTTAAGGAGGTTAAATAATTGTAGGTAAATATCTTGATGACGGCCAAATAAATGCCAATTATGTTACCTTCTGGTTGCATAACCGAAACAAAATGGCTTGTAACTGTTTATTATCACTAAAAATACAAATTGCTTGGTTTCGGATCCGTGTGTTTTATAGTTTACATTAGTATAAGTCGAACGAAAAACTCTTTATCTTAACCACTAATTGCCTATTTGGGCCTATTTGAGCCATCGCAGGCCATCGCAGAGTCCTGGACAGGGTCTAATGGGGAATTTGGATTGGCCAAGTATCCAGATTGGGCTTGGTCTTCCCTATGGAAGTTGGACGCACGCTTTAACATACTTGCGGCGATTTTTTGCACAATTGCAGACTGTATATAATAATATAAACTATTTCGGAGTGGGATTGGAAACTATGCAGGTGTCGTTATTCAGCATAACGTTTAAGTAAGCGGTGAGGGTTAGAACCGCAGATCGGGCTTGTACTTGGCCATATATCTAAAAATATTACATTTAGAATGTTTTGCAATGGGACAATAGTGGAATGTCACCATGTAGGCACTTACTTGTCCAAAGTTTCCCAAAATTTGCTGAGCACAGCCCGATCCAGATGCCGCTTGTTTTGCGAGAGTCGCAGCAGCGTTACCGACCAGCGCTCCACGTTCGAGTCCAATTTCAACTCGCTAAAGCACAAATGAAACGCGCAAACTGCGGTGGGGAGAAAAGGGAAACATAGTGAATCAAATTCGAGAGCTAGGAAGGATTTTACTGACTCTTTGAGAATATCTCGACGGGATTGCCGTCCCACGGCCAGCCCTTGAACTGCCACTGGGGTCCCATAACGAAGACGGCCACCACCCGTTGCCAGTCCTGTTGTGAAAGCTTGATGGGATTGTCTATCACCCGGTAAGACACAGTCTGATTGTTGCGTTTTCGCTATTTGGTGGGAATGTAACAGAAAATAAATTAGCATTGGTGTATTCCACTCTGCTCTTTAATAGTTTAATTGGAAATTGAATACATCTTCGGAAACAAGTGCTATAACACCTTTTGGTATATAAACCATTTGGAAGAGAATTCGTCACATTAAATCGCACCTGTAACAGCACTTCGCTGTCGCGCTGGCAGCCCTGCAGCTTTTTCTCCGCGGTGGACATGAAGCGCAGCTCCTGCAGGATATCCTTCACGTTGAGCATGGTAATGAGGCTTGTGTTGGCAGACGGTATAATGATAATGGGGGTGCGAGAGGGACGCTTCGATGGACCATTGGCAGGCAGTTGCCGAGCCTGCGCCACAGGAAGCAATTCCTTGGGTCGAACGGCGGCTGCTACCGGTAATCCACCCGGTGCTCCCGGTAGGTTATTAGCCTGCGCCTTACGCTGAGCCAGGGAACCCTCCGTCACGGATTTCAGCGACATACCGTGGTATGTTCCGAGCGTGTCGATCTTAAAGCCCTCGGTCTCCTCCTTTTGCCGATTGAAGCGCTCCTGATCGTAACGATTGTATTGCGATAACTGCGGCTGTGGCTTGGCTATTCGCGCCGGCTCCGGCATCTTGATGGGATTGGGCACCTGTGGACGATTGCGTCCCTCCTCGCGCGCCTTAATGCCCTGCAGCATGGCGAAGATGTTCTTGGCAAAGACCTTGCCCGTGCTTTGCAAAATCGATGTTCGCGTGCGCCACTGTCGCTCTCTGCTGATAATGTCCTTCGTGGAGTCCACATCATAGTCCAGGATGGCACGCAAATCAGTGCCCATGGTCTCGTCGTTGTCCGTCCTTTTGATTGTCGTTCGCTTGTTAGCCAGACGTTTTGCCTTGATGGCGGCGATCTTCTCCACGGACATCGTCTCGGACAGCGACTTAATGTTGTCCATATTGACAGCGGTCTCCTTCTGGTTGACGTCCCATCGGGCGGCCAGTTGCTCCCGCACCTTCTGCACTTGGGTCTCCTCAAAGCGCGCCTTCTTGGCAGCCACCTCAACGCTGGAAGGTTCACCTTCGGCGGCCCGTTTCACCTGGGTGGGGATTTCCAATGGCGCACTTTTGTCGATGCTGGCACAGGTTGGCGTCTCCCCATTTAGATAGGCCAAAAGCTCTTTACGATCCGGCCGATTCACAGCGGGTATGTCCTCGGCGGCGCACTGTCGCACGTAGACCGAGTGCTGCAGCATCACATTCTTGAGCAGGTACAGCAGGCACTCCAGCGTGTAGTACTCACGTGGAGCGCCCTTCTTGCCGGAGCTAAGCGAAGGGAGAAAGTGGTTACTGCTGGTAGACCCGAAGATCGTCGAGACCCCACTTACCCATATTTGAGATAGTTGGTCTTCACGCTTTTCGGCCAGGAGAACTCGCCGAAGATAATCTGGCTGTCGCGCTCGACAATCTCCTTTTTGTTTATGTTGTACTGCCGCAGCAGACTGAGCGGATCAGCCATCTTCCTGCCGGTTTTTCCTGTGTCCTTGGGCGGGTGGTTGGTGGGGCTCTGGTCGGCCCGCGGCTGCTACGCACTTAGTAATCCCCGAAAGATATATAAGCAACTTCGATTCTTGCTTTTTATGGCATATTTTTCGCGTGTATTTTTGCTAGAGGTTGCGTGGAGTGTGACCGCCGGCGGAGTGAACAAAAATACCAAAAAATCGCTTGTCGTATGGTATATATCGGCGTAGTTCCGTTTATTGAAACTATCGCATAAATTCACGGCTTTTCGTATCCTGTGATTTTTTACCAATAAGCTTACTTGATCATACGTTATCACTTTAGATCACTTTATATCTTAATGGATATATATTATTAATAAACAAAATAAATGGGCTTTCTAGCGGGTCCAGTCTTTCGTTTATTTAATTATATTCCTTGGTATATTCTTGTGTGACAGTTAGTAAAGTTTGCCTGTCACATTTAAACTCTAACGCGGTCACACTAAAAAAAAAGCCTTGCGACCGGCAGCTCCATCCAAATAACAATTAAACAAAGCTTTAAAATGCATCGCCAATAACGCTTATGATTCCGGAAGTGAGCTAGCCTGCCAATAGCACATGATCGGTTCACGGTGCAAATAATATCGAGGGCTGGGCCACGTGAAAATTCAATGCCAAAGAAGTTGTGTGTGTCCTAGTTGTTGTGGCTGTTGTTTCTTGTGCCTTTCGGGAGCGAAACACGCAATTTGTGATTTTAATTAAGCAATGGGTCAGTCGGCTGGTAAAATAGGTAAGTAATCAAGGCTACTATTTACTTCGAATGTCGCGTAAAGAAAATTTGACTTCTTTGTAATCTTAGAACAAATAAGCTAAAGTTAGTTAGTAAGTTAAACTTTAAATTTTAAATGTAATATTTAAGTTATAGTAAAGTGCATGACAGTTATAAGCTCCGCTTGAATGTGAATTAAAAAACTATGGGCATTCCAATAGGTTTGTGACCTTCCCACCACCCACACACTCACATGTTGGCAAACAGCTGATTACCCTTAGCGATGACACTCGCTGGTTGCGCGTTCGTGTCGATAGTTTTGTTATTTGACTTCAATATTAAGGCTTGAAACCTGCCCTTAGTTATTACTTACACTTATTTAAATTATTCAATTCGAATTTTTGGGGCTTGCAAACTAATTAATTTAAATCATAGTTATAAAAATATTCTCAATTACTTTCCTTAAAAAAAGTCACCCTAATGTTTTTATAACTGATTTAGAAGCTTTTTTCTTGCGGTCCAGAATAACAGATAATATCTTGACTAAATGTTCAATGCCTCGAGGCATTAAAAACTGGATATCTAGTGTTTCACAAGGCAAAAGTTTTATATCTGAATTATATTTTCCCATGCAAGTCCTCCATTACAATTAAGCAATTATTCCCAACCCACCTATAAGGATATCAAACTAGTAATCAGCTTAGGCTACCGAAAAGTCAAAAATCTAAGGTGGTAAAAATCTGAAAATAAAGATGAGTACAAATCCCGTCATCAAATCAGCTCAGGAAAAGAACTCTGATTGTAGGATGCGAAGCTTAGCGTAATGGACATCGTACCCTTACAGGTGTATTTGACGGGGATTGCAGGTCTGCACTTACCTGCTTACCACATCATCAGGGACTCCATCGAATCGTATCAGCTTCGATTAGAGCCAAGATGCCCACGCAGCTGTGGACAATAAATTATAGAGTTTATGGCAATGATTTCTCACAAAACGGACACAAGACGCAGGACGAAGGATGAAGGATCGCACAAAGGCGGAGGAGAGAATAAGTAAACCCCAATAGGCGCTCGGTTCAGGTAGGATAGCCGAGCTGTAACTCCCTGACCCTGAGACAAAGACACATGCTGTGGGCTGAAAACCCACCAGGACCTTCTCTCTATGACTTGTCAAATGTCCTGTTTGCATCCGAGTATAAGTAAAGGTATCTTCGAGGCGCAGATCTTGCATTTTTCGTGGGACGAGGGAGGTTTTCCATTTTACAGGCGGGAAAAAACTGCAATGTGAAAACCGTGAAAGCCGAAACCCCCTGAAAAGGCAAACATTTGGCCAACAGAATGTATATTTCTCTAACGGATCGCAGTTTCCCCCGCATGTGTTGCATCGGCGGTTATTCCTCGCCGATGTTGATATTTGATTAGCGTACGCACATGAGGATGCGGAAATGGGAAGTGGATGTGGATGTGGAAGTTGAAGTTGCAGTTGCCAAATGCATCCCTCTAGTTCCCTTTTGTTAGATCTTGATCGGGGTTTCGGGATGAAGCCAACTGCTGTCGCAGGTATCCTCAAAATATGGATGAGTTCCTCTGAATAAGTCAGGTTTCTTGAGCAGACTATCTAGACGTCAAGTTACCCTGTGCATTAGAATCTTGAAGGTAATTATAGGCGGGCAGAAGTGTGGTTATGCATCACAGCTATGTGAAGAACATGTATGATGAAATCTTGTGTGCGAAAAAGGATTACAATGCTAGTAACCTATAAAATTGGCTGAGAAGTACCTTAAAATAGTTGCCAACGTGTAATTTCTTACCATATTCTCATACTCTGTTCCCCACCATGTTATATTATATATACAACCATTCACTATACCCTCGATCCTTGCAGACTGAGAATACATATAGAAATACCTCCTACTCCATTGCTCTGGTTCTCAAGTGCTTGCGCAATTCGATTTTGGGTTCTGTTCTCCCGAATTCCCTTTTGTGTCCGCAGGATTAGTTCGGGTATTTATGTATATATACGAAACTCGACAACTGCTCCTTGCACAGCTCCTTCATTTTCATTGGCTTGTCTGAAGTCCTTTCCCTTTCAATTTCCTTCGAACAACGCTGCCTTTTCCCCACGACCCGTTTGCATATGTCGTTTTCTAATTAAACATTGGCATTTGCTACAGTTTTTACTTAATTATGTGTATATTGATCGGCTATCGGCGATCGATGCGAAGAGCCGGGAAATTCTCAGCTGTCTTTCCTTCGACAGCTGCCAATTTCTTGTATCTTTTCGTTTATTTAGTTGCACTGCGCCTTTTTTTCATTGAATAAATCATACTATCAATGCTGATAACTGACAAAGTACTGTCACACACTTATCTTTGGCCCACTTGAGCTGCTTCCTCTATTTAAATTAGTTTTGGCACTCGATTTTCTATAAATATCGTTTAATTTCAATTATTCAATTAAAAACTATTTTATTGTGCTCATAAATATATCTAAGAGTTGATGTATCTATTAACAGACATAAGGGTGTCCAAGGTGAAGGTAGTTACTCCATCGTAATGGAACTAGTTATGATAAAAACCTATAGATAAGATATTTATATGTACATGTATGGAAATTTTTGTAACTCGTATATTTATCTTCACCTTTTATTAGGCCATATAAACAGGCTGTGTCTTTCTTATCGTTCGAAGTGGAACTGCACCTTTTCGAAAAGATTAATTACAAATGCCTTTTGCTGATATATAGTATTTTTAGAACAAAGTTCCAGTAGAACGAGAGACATTTCAAATTCGGAACCCCTTTCTCTTACTTGTTTCCCTTGAATCTGCTCACTTGCCGTGCAAAATGATCATTTGGCATATTCATTAAACGCCTGCCTAGGTCAATTCTCCATAGACGAAGATTTCGAATAGCCGCAGGGATCTTGGGTTAAGGAACTGTCTGAAAGGTAAATCGCTGTGACATTCTCGAGACAATGGTCGAAAAAAGACAATTGTGAGGCCAGAGGGTAATGCGGGTCTAAGGAGAAACCGGCAATCCCGTGAAGAAGACGAGCGAACATGAGCGATACTCGTATATTCTTCAGCCAGATGTTCGTGGGAGACCGAAGTGGAGAGATATAAATTGCACTGTACCGGGGGACTTGTGGGGGCACATGTGCCAAATTCTAAATTTAACCACAAATAACTTTAAGGGGAGCAAAAAACTAAAAAAAAAACAGACTGCAGATATCTCCCCCATCAAGGCGACAAATGAACATGGAAGCAGCTGTCTGCTGGCGAAATATGAATATATAAAAACAAATAATCGTTCAAGAAGTTCGAACCGATCCGCAGAAGTAGAGCACATCCTTATCAGCCAAGGCAACTGGCGCACGTCTCTTTTTTTCGATTTCAACCTGGCACGTGGTCGGCTGGCTTCCTCTTTCTCCGCTTCGAAAATCCCTTTCCACCCGTATCTGTATCTTTTGCTATGAATTTACACCTGGAATTGGCAAACAAACAGAACGGAACGAAACTGAGGACAAGGTCTGCGCGGGGATACGCACTACAGTAGAGCAAACCCTTTTCGAGTCCTTTTTCCAACTGCAACCGCAGATGGACACCTTTCGTTGATGATCGTGATGGGTACAGTGGATATCGATAAACGAAAAACCTGTGATATACCCTGAAGACACCTACAAAAAGGGAAATAATTTGATAGGTTTACGTTTATCATAGCTTAAACCTTAATATTGTATCCTAAAAATTGAGTTGGTAGATCCGTTAAATGTTAAAATTTATATTGCAAGGATATTCGTCAGATATTCAAACTTCATCTGGCGTTTTAAATATACTCAGTTTACTTAGCTATAATCAACAACGTTGTGTCTATCCAATATTCACTGTATTCTTTGACAATTTTGGGGTTGTTCGTTGGTCTCGATGCGCTGCTCGATGTTTGCCGGTTCCTGTTTCGCCAACATCACCTTCTCCGCCGACCTTTTTGCATTTTTGCAAGCTGAGCGAAGGGGAGGGGGAAATCGGGTAAGCAGCAGCAGATGTATTTCCAGGACGCACGCCTGCTGCCAGGATGCTGAATATGCATTTCCACTTTAATATCAAAATTTAAATGCTTTCTGCCCCGTCTTGATCCCTTCCGATCTTGAAAATTGCATCTGCTGTGAGGTCGGCCCGGTTCCGTCTGTCGATGCAGGACAAAAAGGACGAGGCTGAGGAGCGCTCGGCACAATTATCATCCTCCATCAATGGCAGCGTGGCAGCCATAAAGGATAAAGGATGATCAGGATCAGACGCCAGACGGCGGTTATCCTGCTGACCACAAAAGCTAAAGCTTAACAAATGAGACCACAATAGCATGTGTCCCACATCATAGCTAAATGTGTTTGGTTTTGCGTAAGCGCAATGTTATAAAAACGACAAATGGGTTATAAACTTTAATAGCAACTGAAATATATTTTCCAATTTGTATTTAAAGATTCTCTATAGTGCAAGCTATATACAAATGTAAACTAATTTTCAGGTATCTGAATGATACATTGATCGTTACGTTATGATTTATAAGGATCGATCTGTTGTATTATCTGTATTATACATATTCTGTATATAAAATATTTGAATACAAATTTCTTCCTGCACATACAAAATATTTTAGATATTTTATTGCTGTTCCTTAGGGAATATTCGGTACCAAAATAAAACGCTCAGAACAATAGAAATGTATTTACATTTTTTCAGAAAGATAAATAGAAGCGATAAAAACTTTGTTTGGCCATTGAGAACCATCCCATGGGTCCACGAAACTATGTACGTGTGATATTTGGCCCGCAAAGTTCACGATCAAAAGCATTAGGCCAATTGAAATAGTTTGCCAGCTATATGAGCCAGACCTTGTAAACCCTGCGAAAAAGAAAGAATTGCTTTGAACCTGGCTGAACTACACACACACTAAGGTGCGCAGAATAACTGTTAGTGAAGATCAGAGCATTGTGGCCAACATCCCAAATGCAGGCCTAGAGCAACAACAACAAAAAGCAGGAGAAGCAACAGCAGGAGAAGATGTGGAGGAATCCCCGATCAAGGTGCAGAGTTAGAGGCATAAAGGTAAATTATAAGGGAGGCTCAATACACGCGAATAGCAGGCACAAAGCGAAACCATAGTAAATAGTAAACAGCTGCCAGAGAGCGAAAGAGCGGCGCCTCGTAATTTTCTTTTTGCGCTCGCATTTTCGCTCTCTCACTCTTTGCGCCACGCTTAGTGCTGACAGCCCTGAACCAGAAAATAGCCAGATCTTTAAATTTGCTGAACAGCTGCAGGAGAGTAGGAAAATAGTAAACCCGCTGGTAGGTTAGCTACAAATTGTGAGGTCTTATTAATTGAAGCATTTTTAGTTTTAATTCCTTAATTTAAATTAAATTATATACAAAAGAAATTATAGTAATATATCGGCTATATTCCCACTGACCGTTAATAATAATCTTAAAAAGTAATAATTTTCAAATATGGCTTTCTGGCGTAACTAAAACTTCTAAATATATCAAATATAATAACAAAATAAAAGCCAATTCTGACGGGAGAATTTTTGCGCGCCAGTTCTATCCGTGACTCTCCAGCTGAGCTGCGGCAGCGACGTCGGCGTCGTGGGAGAGAACTCGCGCTGGTGCGAAGCTATAAAAGGCCGCACCACCGTTCATTTGTTGAAAAAAAACTCAGCGAAAGGTTGGTTCGGAGTTGTGTCGGTTTCTGTGTTTCGTTTCGTTTCGTTCCGTTTCGCGCAGACAAACAACCAACCAAATTCAAAATGTTTTAACGGAAAACATACAAATTCGAAGAGGAACTCTATCGCTAAATTTAATGCAAAATAAAATACGCAAGCAACTTGTGGATTTTCATTAGCATTACGCGTGTTCGTTTAGTTCGTTTGTTCTAATTTAAATAACGGAGAAAAAATCCTTTACCATGGGTCTATCGGATATACCAGCCAATTACATGCAGGGCAGCCATCCGCACCTCAATCTCCATCCGCAGCAGCATCACCACCAGAACCAGCAGCACTTGCAGCATCTGCAACAGATGCAGCAGCTGCACAACGCCATGCCCACTCCCGCCCAGCAGGCCGCCCAGGTCCTGGCCATGGAGTCCAACGAGCTGCTCATGAGCACCAAGGACAAGCTCTCCAGCAAGAAGAAGATGCACTTGCTCAAGAAGATCAAGAAGCGCTTCGGATTGGGTTAGTAGTCGCCATAGTACCAAGCTAAGGATAGCGAGTTACGTTTGGATATATTAAAACGAATCTGCAGTTGCTTTCTAAGGGTTTTTTATAAAAGTATCAAAAAGTTTCAAAGAAAATACAATTCTCTGCGTACCCAAGAATAGTTTTCAAAATCAGAATTAATGCGTTTTAAAGAAAACAGTACTTTTTAACGTTAAAAAACGTCCTGCGTGATATCTAACTATTAAAGTTGTTAAGGAACTGTAATTACCGCGTGCGAAAATGCCTTAAATACATAATTCATAGATCTGGAGCTCTGCTTTTATCTCAAGCGATTCCCACATAATATTAGCATGTGGTCTGACCTATCGCCCATTCATTCATTCGGTTAATTAAAGCGGCAAGATAAATAAACGAGAAACACAGCCAGCCGCAAACATTTATGCATACATTAGCATTTTGCGCCCAAGAACAATAACAAATAACGAAAGATAAGAGCAAAAAGCGAAGAAGTATGAGTTAGTTTAAAACAAAAAAGCTAATGACTGAAATGCTCGCCAGAGCACGCCCAGTTTGCTATTATAATAGTAATTGTTTTTTTCTGACAACAACGAAATCTTAAATGTAAAATTCTCCCAAGGCTTCTTCGGCAGAATTTAACCTCGACGCTCCGACTTTTTCGCCGGAAATGTCAGTTCTCGAAAACTGCATTTTTCAATCGCACCCAAGAAACCGCAAATTGATCGAGAAGTACAGATCGGGGAGATCTGGAGTTAAAGAAAATACCACCGAAAGCAATTTTCCCAAGGAGCGATTATGTTTATCATAACGATTATCTGGGCTGGGGAATTTCGTTGCTTTTGTTGTTGTTTTGGTTGCAAGCAGCTGAGCTAAAGAAAGAAAAAAAAGAAGTAAAAACAACAAATCACCTTTTTTTGGCTTTGGCTCAGTTGCATTCTCGGCTTCAATGCTCTCTTTTGGCCAAAACAGGCGAAGCAAAAGCAAAGCAAAGCCAATGACGCATAGGCTAAGTCTACCCCTTTTTTGTTGTATTTTTCACTGGCCTCCTACAAACAGTTATGGTCGCACAACTAGCAGCTGAAATTTAAGAAACTCTATTAATTTAAATAAAAATGTTAAAAGTTAGTCCTTCAGCACTGAAATACTTTTACTTGTCAAAAATGGCTATGCCACATGTGTATGTTACTACTGTATTTGAGAGGTTATATTTTTTCCACCCCTACTGTTTCTGCATCTGCCTCATTCAGCATTGCTTGTTGTTGTTGCTGTTGCTTTTCGGGGAATTGTACGCGAAGCGCCGTTGCCGCCATCGGCAAAGGCAAAAGCAAAAACAAAGGTAGCAACAACAGAAAAGCAAACGATCCGCGGCAGGAGAAGAAGAAGAGGCTAGCATGGGCTAGCGGGATGGGAAGAGGAAGAGGAAGAGGCGTGCCTTTGAAGCTTGAGCGTGTCTTCTTCGGCTGAGCGCTTAAGCCCGGGATGGTTTATGTTTTATGCGGCGGCTTCCAATCCGTTTGATTTGAACGTGCGTTGCCTATCGGTAATCAATGAAATTACTTTGTTGTTGTTTTGCTTGGCGTCAGCTGCTTTTGCTTTTTTGTACCTGCATTTTCTATTACATTTCGTAGCTTGCTTGTTGTTATTGTGCGCTGGCATGCCACGTTTGCTTTGGCTAAAAGTTTATCTGCTCTTGGCTTTTACTTACATACATACATACATAGCTTCTCACGGTTTACTTTTCGAAATGGTTTGTTTGGCCGTGCGTGTGCTTGCAATTGAGCGCTGCCAACTCGTCTTTGAGTCCCCGATAATGGGACACACAAATACAAATTGTCGCCCGACCTTCGATTGTTGGCCAAAAGTAAATATTCAATCGTTAATGGCGGTACACACCCCCGCAGGGAGTTGGCTTATACATATATACAAACATACATAAGTACAATGGTGGTCAAAATACATGTACATTACCTTCTGTTAAAAATCTATTCCCAAAAAACTCAAAATAATCCATGGAATTGCATACTTTAATGTAACATATAGTTGTTGATTTCCCAGCAAGTACTTTTCTGTTGATCATAATCGTGTGCGAGTATTCTAGCTTTATACATCTGCTGCTATATATTCCCAGTTTGATGAGGCATCCCCTTATACCCCTTGAGTATTTATTCAGTTATTTTTCTCCCCTTCATGAGGTCATCATCGAGATGCGTCACATAGCCTTAAGTCATTTTATAGTTCGTGTATAATTGTACAAGCTGATACAAGGCATTGCCATTTATAATTGAAAACTTCGCACTATCGATAACTGATAACGGTATTGATAACTAAATAGTCTACAAGTGTGGTAAAAAACTTATTATCGCTATAAATACCAGTTGTTAACGATTGGGGATATACATAGATCTGTAGATCTATAAATCTGTGCGGTGGGTTTTTTGAAAAGCGATCTCGTGACCTATTTAGTGCCGCCCACATCTTTCTTTTATCAGTTATTGAACTACGTTGGCAGCTTGTAGCCGTGTAAAGTGAATTTCGGATAGCGGAAACGTTTGATTTATCACACATTCCAATTCGAACCTATTCAATTAAAAAGTGTGTAAATAAAATCAATTGTGAATTAGCTTAAAAATAAAGGTATATATAGAACTATAACCACCGTATCACCTTAGTTCGTCTCACGACCCAAATGTGTAGTACGAATTTGTTAACATTTTGTCTGGGCCGAGAGATAACAACGCATACCACCCCATAGATAAAGATAAAACTAGATAGAAACGCTACACCGCAGGGTGTTGCAACTGACGCAAGACAAAAGGTGGAGTTCAGGTAGCTACAGGTAAAAACACCGCTCTTATATATACATATGTATATGTACATAATAAAGCAAGCACATAGTATACCTGGCCCAGAAATCAGCTGCAATTAACTCACGCAAAGTGAGACGAAAAGATATCCGAAGGCATCTTTGGGCCAATTTTGTAGGCCTTTCGGGAGGGCGTGTTTCCAGACGGGTTAAGGCGGGCGAACTGCTGGTTGCTAGGCATAAATCACCGTCGGTTTCTACTCGGCTCGAACACCTACGGGTCTTTAATCGATGCCTCTATGTCCAGCAGCAGCTGTTCCACTATCCATCGCTGGAAACTTGGCCAGATCGGGTTTTTTGAAATTCGATTTTTGGCCTTTAGCGCTTGTGGTTCGTATTTCGGGCAGAACTTTAATGTAATTAATATGTACACCTATTTGGGGAGGAACTAGAACTAGATTTGGTTCAGCTTTGCAGCTGTTCGAGGCATTTAATATGCTAAAATCGGTCGGAAAAAATAGGAAATTTGAATGATTTGGCTATAACACTAAGTTTTAATGAGGTAAGCCGATAACAATGCAACCAGTGGCATCAAAAACTATCGAATTGCGAGCCCAAAACACTTGAATTGTCTGTCAGGCACTGTAATAACAACGTTATAATGTAATAATGATGTGTTTCTATCAAAAGACGGCTCTTCGAGTCCATTCCATTCCTCTCAGCGCAACTTCAAGCTGTTATTGTGGGCTCCCCCTCAACGCTCGAGTGATTTAATTACACAAAGAGTTTGCGGACTGTGGAGAATCGGGCGAGGGGTGTCTTGTGCAGTCAAGTGCGAGGAAATGCAAGTTGTATAGGAGTAACTATCAACTTTTCTATATTGTACTCGTATACGTATATGTACATTTATGTGGACCTCTTCACTGGCCCTTCGCAGTAATTGCAACGCTTCGATAAACAACAAGCCTACAAAGCGCAACAAAACGTAGCGGAAGAAAGCCGGGCTTATCGTATCTGGGCTCTCGAAAGTACAGTACTGCAATGAAACGCGGTATTAATGGCTTCCTTAAAAATTAAGTTGCTTCAACTAAGAAGAAATCAAACTACAGTGTTCATTTCATATATCTTCCATGCGAGCACCTCAGAGACAATGTTGTTTATTGTGTGTTTTATGTTTCGCTTGCTTCCTTATATCCACGCGTGTATATTTAGATCGGTTTTATGTCTATTCGGAGCTGCAAATGTTGGGTTCTTCTTGGCTGGGGCCTCTTGCATGCTTCAGCGCCCAAATAAAAAACCTAACCATAGATGTTTGTATACATATACACGCGGATATATCGTGTGCATCGATAGAGAGGTGCCCCCATTCTACCGAGTTGCTTGCTGTAGGCTTGTAAAAATAAACATGTAAATTTGATTTGGTCACCCACCCTTCAGCGCTTTTCCGTCCCTCTCTGTATATACTTTTCTATATCTCTCCCTTTTCGGTGGCTAATTATATTAGAAGGGGAGCTGCGCCTCATCCGGGTGCTTATAACTAATTTGTGTGTGCGTGGAAAGTCGGAACGGGGGAGAAAAGCCATTGGGAGTCATTGAACCCATTGAGAGAGGTGTGATCAAAATGTAAGGTGGATTTGTTAGGCCTTAAGGGGCTGCATTGTGCAAGTGCAAGTGCAAATTCAAGCATTTCGAACACTCAGTTCATGTAAGATACTCGATTATCTTTATGGACTTCCCTGATTACTTCGAACAGCCTATGGGAAATTTCCTGATGCATTTTCATTGATTAGTCACTCTTTCCTATCTTGTTGCCGAGTCTTGACTTAAACTTAGTTATTGATTTTTGTGTAGACCTAAATGGTTGATATACTTACAGTTGCTGCTGCTGTGATTGCTTTGATTTTTAGTTCACATGGCGTGCAGTATCACATTTCGCTTAATCGCATGAAAAGTGCAATGTACTTGGGAAGAAGTAAAGCTGCTCAGACACAATAACAACTGGTTGCAGCAACTTGGCATAGTTTGACCTCTGGTTTCATCGCTGTCAACGCCGCCGCCGCCGCCAGTCGGCCCCTTTTTCCGTTGTGTAATTATTTTTATTATATTTGCAGTCTGTGTTGTGTCCATTGTTGCTTAGTTGCTTCTAGAGTTACATGCGCTGCCAGGAGGGGCCAAACCGGTGGGGAATCCACACCAGAAGAGAGAGTTTCCCGCTCCAGCAGCTCGCGATGAGTGGATCGCAGTGCAATTTCCGCTGCACTGGTCAGCGGTTCTAGCAGAACGGAAGTGGTTTTCGCATATCGCATCCACTCAATGGGGCCTTCCGATTCTGTCGAACTTTACTAAGTGCATTTGGCTGTAAATCAAACTACAAACTGGAAAATTGATTGGCAATACAAATTGGAGAATAAAATGCCTGGAATTTTGTGGTTATAAAGGAAAACTAAAAAAGGCGACATAGTTTGAAACAATGGAGATATTGTAAACAACAGTTTCACTTGGTGTCTGGAAAACTTTCATATTTTCCTGCCCCACGCAAATTGTTTGTTTGCGAGCGATTAATTAACATTCATTAGGTTCATTTACGTATGTTTTAGACAAGAATTTAGCATTGCCTTTATTACTATGAGAATTGTTTTACAAGCCTTTCGATAGACACTTGTTCAGCTCTTAAGATGCGACCAACGCTTGGCTTTTCTGCCCACAGATCAAGCCCCTAACTAACTAACAAACGGCCCACACACTGTTTCCTCAACTAATTTCACCGATATGTCGAAAATGAAAATAAAAACACACTATGCGGAGTGGCCTGATACGCTTATAAGTTATTTATCGGCGTGGGTCGATCCACTGACAAGCCCGTGGAAGTCAAAAAGCTTAGGTCCAACTCAATCCGACGCATTCACCCACTCGCTCTGACTGATTGCGGCGCTGCAAAATGCCGATAATTTATGCCAAATGCTTGACCAATTGATACAATTTGTTAAATGATCCATTGATCCACTCGGCATGCCAAGCCGGCATTTGCCCGAAAGCCCCGGCTTTTATGGGACACTTCCGGTGCAATTAACCGGCCTCGGGCGTGTTAATTGTCCGCACACGTCTTCTGACTCACGCACGTGGGCTGACAACAGCAGGAACAGCGCAGGGGGCGGGGCGGCACGTGACCTGTGACCTCAATCGGTGCAAATGAGGAGGGAGTTCAAGTGGGTGGCGGCAGGAACTTGTTAAGACAGTGTTGCAATGAGCAATGGCTGGTTGTTTAAGTCGAGATGATGCTTTGTATATTCAGATTTGCAGTTTGTAATGCAAGAAAATATTTTGAAAATTAGTTTTTATTATAGTGAAGATTTTAATATTCAATCGTTCCAATCCAATTTCGCACAGCCGGAATGCTACCGAACTAATCAGCTTTGAAGTGATTTGTTAGAACCGATCGTTAAAATAAGTTGATGCTTAGCTTCACATTAGATCCCCTTGTAAGCCTTCATTCAGACATCAACGTAATCTGCCTTTAATGATCGCCAACTCGGCTCACGAGTGCCAATCGAAATCTAATGATGTCTGCACTCGATGGGATTTTGAATGTTTGGAGATCTTCATCAGATCGTTAAAATGATTTCGCCTAACGATCGCCGCACAATCGCAGATTTGGTTTCCTATTTTTCTTTTGGAGCCGACTTTTGTTTTATGACACCTGCATGATTTTCACATTTTCCACCCGCTCCATCACCCAGCTGCATCTTCTCCAGCTCGCCAAAGATTCGGGAAGATCCGAGTGGCGAACTCCGCTCCACTCTGCACTCTCTTCTCGCAATTACCGAGGCTTGTTACAGGTTTTCGATGTTCGGCAGCCGCAAATTTACTATATATCTCCTATATATACAAATTTGGAGTCGTGGGAATTGTCTCTACTCAGTTTGTGTTTGATTTTTGCCCAGTGCTCAGCGTGGGAAATGTTTTGCTTTGCTCGCTGGTGGCGAATCCAAAGACGTCCCCGATCCGATCCGCGCCGAACGGTAAATCAGGTTTTCCTTTTTGGCAAACTACGAAAATTTGCCTGCAACTGCGGCAGCCAGATCGTTTGCAGTCGATCGGATCGGATGCAGGGTCTTCGTTTTACCCGTTCGGGAATCGGCGTTTGGGAACCTTTGGCTGCAGAGCGGCAAACTCCAAACGCATCATGACGACCACCGAAAGTTTGAACTTTTCATCTTCAGTTGTTATTTGGCCAAATTATGTCGAAACTGGATAACTGGATGGCCTGGGAAATAGATCATTCTTAGCTCTACGTTACTGGAAATTGCAAACAAATTGATATATTTATGTGTCCTTGTTAGTAGTTAGCAGTTAGTAGGGCCGGAAAGCCCTTCCGGAATATTCATTTCATGACTTCCTACTTTTAATGTGTATTGATAGCTTCCGAGCCATTGCTTTCTGCCCAACAACGAGTCTATCGTTTATACACTTAATACAATTAGTTAGAGAGTATCATTAAAGCCTCGAGCGAAGACAATCGCTGCACTTAATTAATTGTGGCCTGGCTAATTGAAAGTATCAACGCGTCTATGAAGCACCGTTTCTGGGACTGGAACTTCAAGGAAAAAAGCGAGGCGCGTATTGGATTCATTCATTCATTGAATCGCCGCTGCAATTCCATCCATTGACTGACGACTGTCTGGGCCGATAAAAAGTAGGCGTCGCCAGTTGGCCAGGCTAGTGAGACGACAACATCCTGCAGCTAATAGGCCCCAGTCCAATACACGTATGTGCGTAGTACGTGATTTCCTACTTCCTCGTCGCGGTCACTTCATAAATATGGATGGTTGGGTATTGCAGTGGCAGAAGTGGTAGAAGTCTTCGGGGCCGGCTTTCTACTCCACCTTGCTTCTCCTCCGTTCCGCATCTCCAAAGGCGCGCTCTTTCCTTCAGAATGGGAGCCACCGGAAGCTGGTGCTCCCTTTCCACTTCCTGCAGCGGAAGCACTTGAGGATTGGATTTTTTCGGCAAGCAGACAGTACTGATTTCGTGTGCAAGTCATTGGCCCTGGCTTAGGATTAAGTTTCAACCCCAAAGACACTGCCAAACTAGGGGAATCTTGCAGATACTCAAGCATTTGTATCTTGTATCTGTCTTGCAGTGTTTTTTTTCGAAATTTGAACAGCTGCAGACTGTGGAACTGCAGCAACCCCTAAGCGATCGAAAACGTTGAAAACTACCCTCGATAAACGGGGACAGACGCTCTCCATAGGGGTTGTTTTACCTGTTCCAGCCGTACAGCTGCTTTCTTCTGACCTTCCTATTTCTTCCTCTGCACAATGGCTGCAAAAGGACTCGAGAAAAAGGGAAAAAGGACAGCTGCCACATGCCGCTCCAAAGCAAACACATTGATCTCCAGTGCCACGCGCCGCATATCAACATGGTAATCACCAGCAAGACATCAGCCTCATCTGCTTCAGGTCCTTCGCCATGGCTTTCTTATAAACTGGGCTTATATTTTTTCACTGCAACTGTTGGCATGCCGCCGGAATCGTCTGATGTTGGGCATTCCAGCGACCTGAGCAGAAACCTGTCGCCATCCTAAGACTCCTCGTCCTCGTCGTAATTATTTATATGGCCATATGGATCGGCCATAGGTTTTTCTGCCCTGACGCAGTCTTTTGTGGTAATTGTCAGCAGCTGGTGATGTACGTGGATTTGCAAGGTGCAATAATTAAGCCAATTTCTCAAAATATTCCGCTGCCATTGAAGTGCTTCCCCATATAATTGCGAAGAATTTACCATGAGCTTAATAGTAAAGGCAGCTATTTATTGATACAAAATCTCTAAACCACTGAACCATCTACGAATTCTAAAACCGCTAGAAATTTGTAAGATCTCCCTAGCCTAACCTACACCAATATTTATCTATTCCTGGAGTAATTCTTGCACTTCACACGTATGTGACTTGGATTTTCCAAGAAAATGGGCCAGCAGCTGACGATGACCATGGTAAATCCTTCTGAGGCCGCCTGTTGATTGCTTTTTCCATGGCATTTTACCAATGCATCAGATCCCCAAACTGAATAGTTCAATAGTCTTCAATCCAGTCACGTGCCCTGTGCTTGAAAACCAACTAAATTTGGGTCTTGCCTCTTGGGTTGGGGGTTATTGACTCACCCAGGAAGATCAGTATGGGCTTCTGCGTAATTCGATCGCTAGCACATGGTTGAATGTTCAGCTACCTGGAGACATCTTTTTGAAGATATGTAATTTGATACGGGGAGCTGGCGTTGGGAAAAAGATTTTTAAACAATGTGGCAGAAGATGTAACTAATAGATAAATGAATTGTGGGAAGGCAGCATTTCGTGAATGCGAAAGTATCTTCAAGGTTTTGAAATGATTTGTGGGATAAAACTTACAGCTTAAATTTTATTCGTAATGCAGGAATTTTAAATGAAACATAATACTATAATACTAATGTTGTAAAATCAAAACTAACCCAACTTTCACCTTTGCCATTTCAGTCCGCCGCTCACCCTCCTCATGTCCTGGTCCCAACAACCTGCCTCCGCTACAATTCCACTCCGTGCATGGCGACAACATACGAATTTCAAGGGACGGAACCCTAGCTCGTCGCTTTGAGAGCTTCTGCAGGGCCATCACCTTTTCAGCCCGCCCCGTTCGCATCAACGAAAGGATTTGTGTGAAGTTTGCGGAGATCTCGAACAACTGGAACGGAGGAATTCGCTTTGGCTTCACCAGCAACGATCCTGTGACGCTGGAGGGCACGCTGCCCAAGTACGCTTGTCCGGATCTGACCAACCGGCCTGGCTTCTGGGCCAAGGCTCTGCATGAACAGTACTGCGAGAAGGACAACATACTTTACTACTATGTCAATGGAGCTGGCGATGTGATCTATGGTATAAACAACGAGGAGAAGGGTGTGATACTGTCCGGCATCGATACGAGAAGTCTGCTGTGGACGGTGATCGATATCTATGGCAACTGCACGGGCATTGAGTTTCTCGATTCTCGCATTTACATGTACCAACAGCAACCAGCGGCGATGCCAATGGCCACTGTGCCCGCCCAACAACAGCAGATGGCCCAGCCAGCTGCCAACATCTCCTCCGCCCTGAATCCCCATCACCCGCATCAGCAGTCGCGGAGATCCCTGCCAGGACACACTGGAGCCATCGAGCATGATTTGGAGCGCCATGTGATGCCGTCGCTCCAGTCGCTGCACTTGACCGGAAACGGTGGAAGCGTGGCCAGCGTAGAGCAGGCGGCCATTGCACATGATCTAGCCAATGGACTGCCTCCTCTGCGCTACAATGCCAATGGACGACTGATTCCAGTGCCCTTCCACAACACCAAGGGCCGGAATGTGAGACTCTCTCAGGATCGCTTTGTGGCTTCTCGCACGGAATCCGATTTCTGCCAGGGCTATGTGTTCACTGCCCGTCCCATTCGCATTGGTGAGAAGCTGATTGTGCAGGTCCTAAAAACGGAGCAGATGTACGTGGGTGCCTTGGCCTTGGGTCTGACCTCCTGCAATCCGGCCATGTTGCAGCCAAATGATTTACCCAATGATTCGGATTTCCTGCTGGATCGCCCCGAATACTGGGTGGTGAGCAAGGATATTGCAGCTGCTCCTCAGCGCGGCGATGAGATTGCCTTCTTCGTGGCGCCCAATGGCGAAGTGAGCATCAGCAAGAACAACGGACCAGCTGTCGTGGTGATGCATGTGGATCAGTCCCTTCAGCTGTGGGCCTTCTTAGATGTCTACGGCTCGACGCAGTCTCTGAGGATGTTCCGCCAACAGTTGCCCAACATGGTTGCGTATCCGTCGCAGCCACAGGTGAATGTGAATGCCAGCAGCTCGTCCGCCTGCAACGCTGCCTCCACTTCGCGCATGCTGCCCATGACCGAGTCGATGAGCAGTCTGAATGCCGGAGCCACTGCCAAGCTGTTGCATCATCCCTCTCAGCTGAGCGTAGCCCAAAGTACGAGCACTTTGGCCTCAGCTGGCGGCGTCAACGGCAGCCGTATGATAAGCATGCCCTCCAACGGAGATATTCTCCAGATCCAGCCGAATGGTGGTGGCACCGTTCTGGTGGTCAATCTGCCACCTGCTAGCAGCTCGCACGACATAAATGGACAGCTGGCGGCCAGGCCAACGGCAACGGTAACCTCCAGCGGTGTTCTGGCCGGAGCCTGCTCCAGCGGCACCCTCATCAGCACCACCAGCAGCCAGTACATTGAGGTGAGTGTCAAAGCTTTGTGGGTTGCTTCCTAGCAATATACTCATGCCTATTTTTTTCTGCAGCCCATTGCCAACAGCACAAATAATGCGGCCAACAAGTGGAAGGACAGCCTTAGCGACCAGCAGAGCACCGATTCGAGTGCCGAGTGCACCATCTGCTACGAGAATCCCATCGATTCGGTGCTGTACATGTGCGGACACATGTGCATGTGCTACGACTGCGCCATCGAGCAGTGGCGGGGAGTGGGCGGTGGCCAGTGCCCACTGTGCCGCGCGGTGATCCGGGATGTCATCCGCACCTACACCACGTAGAAAGGGCGTGGGCGTCTCCTAGCCAAGCAACATTTACTCGCAATCAAACCTACTAAAGCTACCCATAATACCATACACACAAGTTGTTGCATTTTAAACGCAATCGTGCGCAAAGAATATTATAATGAAGAGATAGGCATTATTTTTGCAGACTAAAGATGAGATAGTTTACGCAGCTAGATTAGTCTACGAAACTATCACCTAATTTATCACGTATGTTTAATTTTTTTGTGATGTTATAAGTAAGTGCGCCTCAGAGCCAAAACTATGTATTGTTCAATCCAACAAATATTTCTTCGTTTTTTAATTTTTTTCAAACCTTGATCCCCGCATTTGCGCGTTGCATACTATAAACCAAAGTATTGTATAGAATTAATAGTATTTTGAATCCACATTTGAATTAATTGAAAGCTGTTGCAAATTTACTTAGTTTTTCTCTATGTCTAAATTCCAAACGATGTGCAAATTTATCAAACACAAATTACGACTCTTTATTTGGCGAATAATCATTTTGGTGCTAAATGTTTTGAAAGGCAAAATAAAATTGTTACGGATTTGAAAAGTTATGTTTAAGCTTGCAGCATCTACGAATGACCTTAATTTGACATGAAATCACAAGAAGCAATTATTGACTAATTTCCAGCAAGGAAATGGAAATCGACGCAACTCAAATAAGTTTGCAGCACAAAATGATGATCAAAGATTGATTGGGAAACACTTATGCACGTAAACCAAAATATAAAACTGCAAGAGCGTGTTTAAAGCTAATGTTAGTCTAGCCCTAAGTACTTAAGTTAATTTCTAGTCAACGAATTATGCTGAAGTTAAATCTGAACCGGACTTCATCCAACAAAGACACCACAAATAAGACGTATTAAGCACGCTAAGCAATTTTAATGAAGCCGCATTTTAAATTACACTTAAGTAGTGCACGTATTTTAAAGATTTAAATATATTTAACTATAAACATAGAACAAAAGACTTGTATGTTGTACCAACAGCTTGAATGAAATATGGAAAATGGAATATGGAATGCCCATCTAAATAAACCATGCAGTTAGAAAATTGCCAATAATTAATTAACTATACCAAGCAGATTAAACATGAAGGACAAGCAAAGCGGATAAAACTTTACCTAAGATTGTATTAAAACTGAAAAAATGTAATAAGCAAAGAACACAAAGAAATATGCGAAATGGAGCGCAAGCTTACTATTTTTGTTATAAGAGTGCATTCGGATAGGAGTAAATGAAGACATGTTATTGCCACTATTGATAATTAACTTTTAATTTTTTAAAGAATCATAGTTCGTAAAATTACGATACTGCGCCTAGTTATGACTAAACATTTAAATGTATTTATGAAATTATATTTGATATATGTAAGAAAACGCAATGCTGTAATACCATTAAATACTGACAACAATATCAGAAACTATTATGGCTTATTTATTTTCTGGGAAATGTTTTTTTTTAAATGGACGTTGATCAAGAATGATATTTTACATAAGCTGAAATTAAATTGAAGACAAGAGATAAATTTTTTTTAGCTATGTCCTTGAAGCGGCCTAACTACTAACAGATAGCTAGTCTTACAAAAATCGGTATTATATTACATTTTTACTTGAAATTATTGTTTGTTTTTAATGTTGTAATTTTTAAATCTAACGGTCTACATTTAGTAATGCCACTTGGTCTTCATTGAATGTACCTGCGTTGCCACCTAGCGCATTGTTATCGAAGTGCTATACACTGCAGGGGTATATATGTTTAATCTTACTACGGTCACACTTCGCGCAGTAAACAGAGATATTATCGTGTAGTGTAGAAGAAAACTTCAGAATTAATGGTAAAAGCGCATAAAACCAGCCGAATAAAAGTGCCTGGATAAACCAAGTACCTCTGCACCCCCTTATTTGTGAGTAGCTAGTAAAAAAGTGATTGAAATTAACTTTCTGGCCAGCCAGCAAGTGTACACACACACGCACGACGTAGACAAAATACTAACCCCTACCTCTACCCCACCCCTCTTTCAATTCCACGAACCTTTTTCCACAGAGCACAGGCGACCCAAATTACGACGAACGTTTTCTAATTACGCATTCCAAGCATGGATGAGGCGAACATACAGGACAAGGAGCGGTTCGCCAGCCGCGAGAACCACTGCGAGATCGAACGACGTCGCCGCAACAAGATGACCGCCTACATCACGGAACTCTCGGACATGGTGCCCACCTGCAGTGCCCTCGCCCGCAAACCGGACAAGCTCACCATACTCCGCATGGCAGTGGCCCACATGAAGGCACTGCGTGGCACCGGGAACACCAGCAGCGATGGCACCTACAAACCCTCATTCCTGACCGACCAGGAGCTGAAGCACCTTATCCTGGAGGCAGCTGATGGTTTCTTGTTCGTGGTATCCTGCGATTCGGGTCGGGTGATCTATGTATCGGATTCGGTGACTCCCGTGCTGAACTACACCCAGAGCGATTGGTACGGCACTAGCCTGTATGAGCACATTCATCCCGATGACCGCGAGAAGATACGCGAGCAACTATCCACCCAGGAATCGCAGAATGCCGGCCGCATCCTGGACCTTAAATCGGGAACTGTGAAAAAGGAGGGCCACCAGTCCAGCATGCGTTTGAGCATGGGTGCTCGTCGTGGATTTATCTGCCGCATGCGGGTGGGCAATGTAAACCCGGAGTCCATGGTCTCTGGGCACTTGAATCGTCTCAAACAACGAAATTCCCTCGGACCTTCAAGGGACGGCACCAACTACGCCGTGGTTCACTGCACGGGTTATATCAAGAACTGGCCGCCCACCGATATGTTTCCCAACATGCATATGGAGCGCGATGTGGACGACATGAGCTCGCACTGCTGCCTAGTGGCCATCGGTCGTCTGCAGGTCACCTCCACGGCGGCCAACGATATGAGTGGATCGAACAATCAGAGCGAGTTTATCACACGTCACGCGATGGATGGCAAGTTCACGTTTGTGGATCAACGTGTCCTTAACATATTGGGATATACTCCTACTGAGCTGCTGGGGAAGATCTGCTACGATTTCTTTCATCCCGAGGACCAGAGCCACATGAAAGAGAGCTTCGACCAGGTTCTCAAGCAAAAGGGACAGATGTTCTCGCTTTTGTACAGAGCCAGAGCTAAGAATTCGGAGTACGTCTGGCTTCGCACACAGGCTTATGCCTTTCTGAACCCATACACCGACGAAGTGGAATACATAGTGTGCACCAACAGTTCTGGAAAGACAATGCATGGTGCTCCCCTGGATGCTGCGGCTGCACATACGCCCGAGCAAGTGCAACAACAACAGCAGCAGCAGGAGCAACATGTTTATGTTCAGGCTGCTCCAGGAGTGGACTATGCACGCCGCGAGCTAACTCCAGTGGGCAGTGCCACGAATGATGGCATGTACCAGACGCACATGCTGGCCATGCAGGCACCTACGCCTCAACAGCAGCAACAACAGCAACGGCCTGGGTCGGCGCAAACCACACCTGTCGGATATACATACGACACCACACACTCGCCGTACAGTGCTGGCGGACCGTCGCCGTTGGCTAAGATACCCAAGTCCGGCACCTCTCCCACGCCGGTGGCACCAAACTCCTGGGCAGCACTACGTCCCCAGCAGCAACAGCAGCAGCAGCCAGTGACCGAAGGCTATCAGTATCAGCAGACGAGTCCGGCCAGATCGCCGAGTGGTCCAACCTACACACAATTGAGTGCCGGGAATGGAAATCGTCAGCAAGCGCAACCAGGAGCATATCAGGCGGGTCCACCACCGCCTCCCAATGCTCCGGGTATGTGGGACTGGCAGCAGGCTGGAGGTCACCCGCATCCGCCGCACCCAACGGCACATCCGCACCATCCACACGCTCATCCCGGAGGACCGGCAGGAGCAGGACAGCCGCAGGGTCAGGAGTTCTCAGATATGCTGCAGATGTTGGATCACACGCCGACCACGTTTGAGGATCTGAATATCAACATGTTCAGCACGCCGTTTGAGTAATCCCCACACCATTTCTTTCGATTCCCACTACCCCCACTTAGTCTGTGTCTCTCTTAACCACTTCTCAAGTGCAATCCATCTTACATTGTTGAAATAATTCAGCCAAACGCATGCAAATTGTAATCTCGTAAATAGCATTTTAAGTACATAGCGGTAGTCACGTACACGATTCAGATATCTTTATTTTTGTGTGCTACGTCTTCACTTCCACCTCCCGTATCCATTAGCCCAACCCGCTCCCACTTAACCCGCTCATTGGCCGTGGAAAAGTATTTACAATTAAGGCCTTACGATTGTTCGTAACTAAAGGCAATGTGTGTTTACACCGCTATATAGCCTATGAATTCTAAACTTTCTCATCGATTCTATAGGATTAAGTTCATGAGTGACATGCTGTGTGCAGAGTATTCATTTGTATTTGTCATTGAGCATTTCAAAGTTCATGCAACGTATAAATATATAAATATTGAATTCGTAGCCTAATATACCACAAATTGATAACTGTAAGCAACACTGCAAGTGCACCACTTCCACGCTTTTCCCGCGAACAACATTGACACCGTTTCCCATTAACTTTTGCTCATTTTTCGCCAATGCAATCAGAAGTAGACGAGCAAACAGTATACGCTCTATATGTACACATGCTTTATGTGCAGCTTTTCATTTTGTTTTAATTGCATTTTATGCCGCGACAACGAAAACTTCCAAGCTCAATACAGTGGCGCTCAAAATGATATCGCACTCACTCAAACAAGACCATTTAATTACGTCAAGTTCAAACATTATATTAGTTAGTTAAGCTCACTTCGAGAGAACAAATTCTAAACAACTTTTTAGTCGCTAAGTCCCAACATTTGTAAGTAAGCAACCACAACGATGATAATGCTTAAAACTTTGGGTATTGAGAATAAAAATTTTGGTTTTTAATGAAAATAAACTTAATGTACTACACTATGGACGTTTAATTACCGCTCAGGTTTATCTTTCGGCCGATTTCACCTCGCTATCAGTGCTGCCGCCGCTCTGCTCAAGAGCTGCGCTCTTAAAGTCCCTGAATCTGGGTCGCTTGGCGGGACTGTCAACGGGTGAACCGTCAGCGGAGGTCCGTCGCTTGGTTGCATCTTCTTTTTCCTGATTCTCCCCATCACTGACGTCGCTCTGTTCCGCTTTGATTTCATCTTCCCGCTTCTTACGGGCATTCAGCCAAGACATCATCGTTTTGTTCATCGCTGGCTTTGCGGGCTTAGCCGCCAATTCGATCGGTTTGTTGCATTCCTCGCTTTTGTTTCGCGAGTTGTTCACCAGCTTGGTTACTCGATGCCATTGCAGTTCGGTAGCCGGTCGCAATGTAGCCAAGGCTTCGGTATCGCTTACTCGCTTAAAGTCCAGCCAATCCTAGAAGATGCGAGCATATACAAATTGGACTTTGATTATGGAAGGCTAGCAAATGCGGCAGTTCCTGTACTCACATTCATCTGCTGCTCGGTTTCCAGGATCGCTGGCATGCGATAGTGCATCCAGGACATGATTTTGCTGGACTGGAAGGTGATGATACTGTAGCTGTACATCTTGTCGCCATTTTCATCCTCCCAGACGTCAAAAAGTCCAGCCATTCGCAAAAGTTTCACATCCTGCGGCGACCACGTACTCTTGTCGTAGATCTTTACATCGCCTGCCTGGGGTACGAATACCAGGTAAGCCTCTCGCTCCGATGGTTTCTTTACTCATAGAATCCTTCGCAAATAACTACACACCGCTGACCCCGCTTGAAGGGACCTCGATACAGCTTGGAGTCCATCAGGTGCTCCAGCCGGCAATTGTTGGTGGTGAGCCCATGCCGCCGGTAGTCACCCTTGTGCCAGAAGGGAATCATCCCCCACATCATGGGCATTACCACGCGGGCGCACTTCTGATCCTCGGCGTCAGAGAAATGAGCTGCGGACACAATCACGGGCGTAATATCGGTGGGCGCTATGTTATAGGAGGCCTGGTAGCGTCTTCCCAGGTTGAACTCCGCCCGCCACTCGGGAGTCTCTATTTTCGATTCTTTCTCATCCTTGAAATCATCTTTCTCTTTGGAATCGGGCACCTGTCTTGTAGTTTTCTTAGGATATTTACAGGCACAGATTACCTGATCAGGGTCCAGAGTTCTAAAGCGGCGTTTAATGGAATTTTAAATATCCAAATTAATGTACTTACAAGCAGGTGCGTCCACACATTTTTCAACAAATAACTTATTAAATGAATAGTAAATTGACCAATGCAGAATGTAAACAAATATTAAGCAATAATTTAAATACCAGTGTTGCCGCCAGTGTACTAAAATACTAAAGTACCATACGTACTAAAATATCGACCTACTTACTTTCTGGGCACACTGAGTCACAAATAACAACATAACGCACCGCACTCTGACTATTTCTTCGGCTAACACTAAAATAACCAAGACAAAATGGGTGAACGCTACAACATCCACAGCCAGCTGGAGCATCTGCAGAGCAAGTACATCGGAACGGGACACGCCGATACCACCAAGTTCGAGTGGCTAACGAATCAACATCGCGACTCCTTAGCCAGCTACATGGGTCACTACGATATTCTTAACTACTTTGCCATTGCGGAAAATGAATCGAAGGCACGAGTGCGATTCAATCTGATGGAACGAATGCTGCAGCCATGTGGACCGCCACCAGAAAAGCTAGAGGATTAAGAAAAACAATTTTAATAAAGAAAATAATTGAAGAAAATGGGATTTTCCAGGGGTGGATTATCAGATAAATATCAACCGTGGAAGTTATCGACATTAGGTATTTTACGTTCAAGCAGCAAACGGTCACACTGCTGGTCAGGAAAAGCTTTTCACTCGATATAATATAACTTATTTTCGTTTCAATTGTTCATTTTCGAGGGCTAGTGTAAAAAAGTTACCGTAAAATAGCCAATGCCGCACCAAAGTAAAGTACGTTGTCGTGTTATCCCCAAATAATACAAATCAACAACCCACCAAATCCTCAACGAAGTCGGTGTGTAACAAAACGGTAAAACTGCAACACAGCAGCACCCACAACAACAAGAACACGTAGTGAGCGGAGCATCTTATGTGAAAAATCGCGGCGAACAAAAGAGATCAGATCCCAGGCGCAATTTGCAATTGCGTAGAACAGAATACACATATTGGTGTCTGCACATAGACACAGCACACCAGCGCAAAGTGCTTGTGTATATATCAAGATGAGTGCATGAAAAGTGCGCGCCGATGAATAATGTGCCGAAAAACAAAAGCAAGATAGAGACGACGCATTAGCATATAAATAGTGACAAACTAAAACAGACCTACTGTTATTTCCCAGCTGCCCAAATCAGCCTGTCTGCCCAAAGTTCTTTCAAAAGCTCTTTTTACCAAAAAGAGGACCGTGTCTATCTGCACGGCCTTCACTGTCCCATGGCTGGTGGTGTTGCCAGATGTGCGTGAGAAAAAGCGTAATTCACCAATGAGTGCTCATGGCATGATTAACACGAAAAGTCTGCATATTTCCCCGTGTGTGTGAAGTAGCTGCAAATGTTTATAAACAATCGCTTTAATAATAATAAGCAATAATTATCAGCATTCGCTAACGGGAGCCCCCCAGTAAATACGGCAACACCCGCGCATATCTGCGCTTTGCTTTTCGGGAGCTGGGCCAGGAGAAGAGGGTTTCGGTGAGGGGTCAGAGGCGGGTGCACAAAAAGCCCACGACATCGTCGAGTTGAAAATTTTCGCGAAACCGAAAAAGTTAAAAATAAATGTTTACTGTGCAGCGGTATCGCGACTGCGGGGAAAATCGCAATTAACCCCTCGACGCCTCGCGGACGTCCCAGTGTTAAGTGTAATTTTTCGATGGCTCGCGTTCGATTGTATTGAATAATTCGTTGCCTCATTGAGTGGGTTGCGGCAGGGGGCGAGTGCAGGGAGCCCCTCTCTTTCTGTGTGCCTCTCCCCACCGCCTTTCGTAGGGCAAACGGAATGGCGAAAAGAAAGAACCGTAATCGTGGGCAATACAAAAGAAGAGAACTAAGAAAGCGCAGGGAAAACAAAAGAAGGAAATGCCATGTCCTTCCTCCTGCAATGTTTACACTGGAATTTTAGCTAACTTTAAGCCCAATACAGGAATCCTATCATGCTTTACTTTACTACCTTTCTGATGTGAGGCCTAGAACTACTGATGTATAATTGCCGCTATTATTTTCTTTTAGATCCTTTAAATCTAAATTCAATACCTGAAATCCTCCAAATCCGAAGCCCGCAAGGAACCCACATAAAACCAGAACATAGCTCGAAGTTAGAAGCAATTCAATCTTAAGCGGGAGACGCTCTCCTGATCGCTTGGAAGTTGAAGCCAAGCCTACTGCCGCTGCCGAATAATGAGTCGACATGAAGGTGAGTCCTTTGAGGAGTCCGGAAATCCTGATAGTAACTACTTAATCCACAATCCAGGTGTCAGCTGCGATTCATGTCTCAAGAGCAACTTCAACGGACGGCGCTACAAGTGCTTGATCTGCTATGACTACGACCTGTGTGCCGATTGCTACGAAGATGGCGTCACCTCCACGCGCCATTTGGTCGAGCATCCCATGCAGTGCATCCTCACCCGCTCCGATATTGAGCTGTACTTCGGCGGCGAGATACTAACCTCGGACCAGCCGCAGAGCTTCACCTGTCCCTACTGCAAGAAGATGGGCTTCAGCGACGCCACCCTGCTAGAGCACGTCTCCGCCGAGCACACGGAGACCAGTCTGGAGGTGGTCTGCCCGGTCTGTGCCGGTCTGCCGGGCGGCGAGCCGAATCTAGTCACAGATGACTTTGCCGGTCACCTCACCGTGGAGCATCGCCAGGGCCCGCGCGAGCTTATTTCCTTTCTGATATCCTTTTTCAAACAGACGCATGAAACACTGCAACACTACAATGCCCAACTGCATCCATACAAAAGGCTTGTTCTTAGTATTTATTATTCAAAAATGACGATTTTGAAATCCGAAAACTACTCTGAAATTGCATTTTAAAACATGCCCAAGGATCAAAATGTAACACGATGAAAATGCTGAGCACTAGCAACGCAGTATTAGTTATATTATTAGATAATTTTCGCAAGTGTAGTTTATTTGTCTGGTGTTTCGTATGACAAGCAGTTCAATTCGGTTTAGTTTGGTTTTGGACATGATATGCCGTTTATTTATTTAGACTCATTTTATTGTCGTAATAAACAGTCTACAATTTTATTGTTGGTATTGCACTTGCCGCTAGCTAGTCAGAAAAGCCTTTAAAAATTTGCGATGCAGCTGAAGGCATTTTTATGCTAAAATTTCAGCTAGTTATAAGTTTAAATTTTAAATCCAATCAATTGGTTGCCTTAACCTGTAGACAATACGACGAGCCCTCGGCCATCCGTCATGGCGGTGGAGTGCGTCGCATCCCAGGACGCACCCTCGGTGGACCACGGACACGTCGGTCCAACATGCACTTCAGTTCGTCTAGCGGTCTGTCAGCCTTGTCGCCTTCGGGACGGGAATCGGTGGATCCCATCGCGGAACTGTTGTCGCAGCTTTCCGGCGTGCGGAGGGGCGGACCGCCCACATCTCAGCTGCAGCAGCTACAGATGCAGATGCAGTTGGATCGCCAGCAGGTGACGGTAAGGGAGAGTCCTCTCACCCCATATCTATTATATTTGTGTGTATAAGGAAACTGCGACTTTCGTTGTCTTGGTTTTGCGCTTGCATTATTTTAGGCATCGCGCCAAATCGATCGGCTGCCAAGGCGTGCGCATCCCATAGTCTCAACATCGAACTCGAATGCCGCCATGGCCGAGGTGATCAACGGTGGAGCGGGCGGCAGTGGAGGCAGTGGCGCAGTTGGAAGCGGCAGTGGCGGCGGCAGCGGGGCCACTGCTCCGCCCAACCTGCGCACCGAGTGGCCGGTGACAGCAAGCTTCTCGACATCGGCCAGCAATCATTCGCAGACTCAGTCGAGTCTGGCCGCCAACAGCCTCAATGCCAGAGAAGTAGTTCATCCCGTTGGCCAGCATATCTTGAGTCAAATGTCCACTAATCCCCCATGTCTTGTTCTGCAGGCGATCGGAACGAGCAGCAGTGCAGCCAGCAATGTCCTGGGCATCAGCGTGGGCGTCGGCGGAACGGCCAACGGCAACGGTGGAGCTGGCTCATCCGGTGTGGGAGCTGGAGCCGGTGGAGCTGGACAGGCCGGAGGTCAGGGTGGTGCGGTAGCTGGCGAGTCCCTCTTGCTGGCCCAATTCATGCAGCCCACCTTTACCGAGGCCGAATGGGCGATCGTGGAGAGTATGCGAGCAGATCGGTGAGTGTTTCCACATGGCTAAAAAGCAACCTATCTATTTAGAAATTTGCTATTTTCTTAGAACCATTGATCATTAACCTTAATACATTTACTTGTAGCTCAATGTTTGTGCAGTCGCTGATGCTATCGATGCTCTGCACTGAGGCACTGGATTTAAATGCCTCCGACGAGAGCCTGGCCAAGAGTGATAATGTAAATAAGGGGCAACAGCAGCAGCAAGAGGATGCCGAGGCCGAGGCGCAAGCGGAAACGCTGTTGAACAACAATGCCGATGTGGAGCAGCAGCAGCAACAGCCACAGCAGGCGATGGTGCGACAGGTGAATCAAATGCAACAAACCTCGCCAGAGGACTTTGTTTGCGACGAGTATCGCTATAAAAACAAAAAGGCCAACACAACACAAACGAGCGGTACAGGAGGCGGAGGAATCGGTGGAGTGGGCGGAGGATTGGGGGGAGCAGGAGCAACTGCAGCCCCAGGTGGGGGTGCTAGTGGAGCTGGCACTAAGCCAACAGCTGACAGAGGCATCGAGAGGCGCAGCGGACGTCCGCCGCCAGGAGAGATGGCCACGGGCTCGCAGCAGCCACAGCAGCAGCAGCAGCAATCTACGGGCAATCCGGCGGCGTCTCAGCAAAAATACAAACAGAATGCTAATGCAGCGACGGCGGCAAACACAAATCAAATTCCCGACACTAGGTAGTGCCTCTGATGATGATCACCACAAATTGCATCAACAAGAAAAGTAACAGCAACCACACCCAATGTAGCTGCAGCAGCCACAACAAATCTGTCACCACCACGAAACACCGCAACAGCAAAGGAAGCAGAATCCGAAACAACAACAGATGGAACTCGAACCAACACAGCCGTTAAAGTAACAACCGGAGTGGGGGATAGCTGCTGCTCTGTAGGAATCCGAATCGTCTTAAGCAGTTGCTGACGCAACCGCCGCAGCAATTTCGTCAAAAGGAAAACTATATTATGTATCGTTTATTAAATATATTAAAATTTATATAATTATAAAAAGATGAGATGTGCAGCAAGGAAAATTATTGTAATCATTGAATTAATTATAATTTAAACAAACCACAAAACGTAGACTGTGCTTTGGCTTTATTCGACACACAATTTTTATCGTATGGATATGGAAGCTTTCATTTATAAAACATACTTTTTTACAGAGTTTTATATTTGAGTATTAAACTAAAGTTGATAAATTCGATGTAAGTTCAATTGAAAATACTTTCCTTATTGCTTATAATCATTCGAAATCACTATTATTATCCTAAGGGTCATAGTTTTTTGCATCTACATATCCTATATGAATCTTTAAAAACGAAAATCCATAAGTTGTTCTTAAATTTCAAATTTTGGGACATCCAAGGGTGGAAGATGGTCCAGATCATATGCGCTTTGAACTCCTCTAGGTCTAAGGCAGAACAAGTGCTCCACAGCCTGCTTGATCTCCTGCTCCGTGCAATATGGATTCACCATGACAATGGAGTGCGCCAGAATCTTGGCTAGCTTCTTGAAAATAAATCGATTCGCTATAAGGCCCTCAGCCAGAGGAGACATCAAATGTCGTACAATCCATGGGCGTATACGAAGCACGCAGCTGGTCAGCAGAATTTCGTCCAGTAGATCAATTGACGGGCTGGATAACTGGTTGACGAACTCATCATCGCTGTCTTCGCCAAAAAACAGCTGAAACTTATATCTCAAGCGGTCCTCGCACCGCCAATCCGCCTCCAGTAAGCGAACCAAACAGGCATTGAGTCGTCTCCTTTGGGCGTAGAGTTCGCAAGGCCAGCGACTCTGGCGAAGATCCACCTCACTGTGATGCCCAGTTGGAGGTGTGGCGGTTGGAGATGTGGGAGGGTCTTGAATTTTTGCAGGCAGTTCCGCGTTCGCTATTTCCTTTAGTATGGCCGAGATCTGAGGATCGTCAGTAACAGCAGTTGGTTCGATGCCGAATATATGATTAAGATCAGTGGGCTCGTCGCCAAACAACATAGCCAGCTCCTGGGCCACAGCGTCTTCGGTTTCGGAGTAGGGTGATCCTTGATTGGCAGGGGACTTGTGCTCTGGACTTATGATCTTACTACGACAACGCGGACAGGACGTATCTTTCTGAACTTCCGACCGTTCGAGACTAGCCTGAAACATATCGATTTTTCTACGCAGCTCATAGCTACCACCGTCATGCTCCTCCGTAGGAGAGACGTGACCATTCTGGGCTTCTATGTCAGTTGTTTGTGTGGCCTTATCCACCAGGCGGCGGTCAGTTTTTATGTTCACAACATCCTCTCCAGCTTCAAGCTGCATTTGTTCAAATAGAATGTTGGCCAAACGGCACTCCTGGGTGTTCCTCCGTACCGCAGCTATCTGAGGGTAAACAACTTAGATAAACATTTCTCTATATTGTATGTATAGCAGATACTTGTACCGTTTTGACCATGGCTCTTTGGTAGATCTGTGCAGCCATGCACGCCTTCTTCGCCTTGTCCTCCAGTTGCTCCAAGCTCGCGGGAATGCAGGACCAGGCGGTGGGCTTGTGGCGATTACGGGATTGGTTGGCCCATGCGCAGACATTCTCCTGCAGCTGGCGCTCCAAATAGAGCACATATTGCTTGCGAACCTAAGCAGTTTCGTAAATAAACAAATGTTAGGAATTGCCAAACACTTCCACAGCAGAAATTAGTCAGATCGCTAGGATATACCACGTCTGTGAGGACCACAAAATCGTTACTTCCTTCGTGTGTCGTATTCATTCTTTGGTCACGGGTTTGTATTCTTCACTTCAATTGACTTGGCGCATTTTGGTGCAGTTCTTAAACGGTTAAGTTGGGATTTAAGTCAAATAGGAATTTAAACAATTTGACGGAGCTGCCACCTTGTATGGAACATATGCTGCCCGGAATAGTATGACCAGACCGCTAAAGCCCATAAGATTTTTTTAAGACTATCCAAGATCTCAACCGGGATCAGACAAGAGGATACAAAAAAATTAAAACAAATGCTTCAAACATATTGAAGATTTTTAAGCATTAAAAAAAACGTGTTTCTTGTTGACTAATAAAGTTTTAAAATAGTAATAAGCTTGATTTCTAAATTACAATCAAAACTGTTTATTTTATAAAGTATTTAGCAGACAACAGTATTACTTTTGGTTTACTTTTTCTCTTTATGCACTCTTTTAAATGTTCGAGCAGCAGTTAATTATAATAATTCAACAAAAGGAATTTCTTGAGGCAAGCAGAGCGTCAGACAAGCATATTACAATACAAGGTCCATTACATAAAAAAATAAGCAAATACGATCAACAGTAGTTGATTTTTGCAGAGCCAACGGAATCGTATGTCCCGTTTTGTTTATTACAATCGTTATTTTGAACAACAACAAAATTAAGCGTGAGGAGAAACTATTATAAATATATATGTTTAGTTTTAGGGCTATACTTCTAAAGCCGCAGCCAATATTTGGCTTAATTTTGAATATCAATCGTTCTTCGCTCCACTTCGATTTAGCATCGCTCTACCAGCTAGTCCAAAAACATGTTGTCGTCGTCAAAGGTAAAGATGTTGTTGCGTGCTGCCTGGGCGGGATTAGCATCCTGACGTGCTCCGCCACCTTCCGCCGTGGCCTGGCTGGTGTTTTGGGCCGGTGAGGGATTGTCCGTTCCTGTGACGGTGCTGGCCGAGCTCCTGGCGGAGCTCCATCGGCCATCGGCCGCCATCTCTGGGGCAAAGCCATCAAGCATGACAAATTCCTCGTCTGCATCGCTCCCATCGTCTGCCAGTGACTTGCGGCAGATGGGACAGGTGCTGTGCAGGTTTAGCCATGGCACGATGCAGTTCTCGTGGTACAGATGCGAGCAGGGCAGCTTGCGTACCGTCTCGTCAATCTTAAAGTCGTCCCAGCATATGGAGCACTGGATCTTGCGGTTGACCTCCTCGGCACTGATCTGCACATTGGGTATCTCGTTTATGCGCTGCGCCGACAACGGCGGCGGTCCTGAAGTCTCCATTTGGTTGAGCATTTGGGTGACAATGGTATCTAGTCCCTCGCGGCCCCACGCATAATCTCCTGGGTTGCCCATAAAAAACATGTGCGAATTGCCGCCGCCGCCGACTCCTCCTCCACCGGGTCCAGTTACTATTTCGGCTGTGGCGCCGGCCAGAGGCAGGCTCTGCAGAAAATCAAAGAGCACATTGTCCAGTCGGTCCAGATTGGCCGGTCGCACTCGTCCGCCGGCGGTTAGGCCGCGAGCAGAGTCACTACCCGAGGGACCGGCTAGGCCACCTAGGTGCAGCACATTGCTGTGCCGTCTGTTTGGCTCGATGGTAATCTCCAGATTGGGCACATTCCGCATGTTCAGCAGTGACACAATATCGTTACGCAGCGACTCAACATTCACCTGAGATCCGCCCGAGGAGCTGCCCCTGCTCAGGGTGTCGTGTGAGCCAGAAGAACCACTACCGCTGCTTCCGGATCTGGCACTGCCGGATGCTCCAGCCGCCGACAAACCCATCTCCGGCGCATTTGCCGGCAGCTCCTCCACAAAACCATTGGCGCACAGCGGGCAGGTGAAGTCCGAGTTGGGAATGTTGATCTCCACGTTGCACATGTGGCAGAAGAATCGCTTCGTTTCCGCGGGGCGGTCCTCCACCACCATAGCTTCTGCCATCCTGCGGGTGGTCCTTTATTTTCTTGACAACGGCTCCGCTGACGATTGTGCAAGATTGTCGTGTTCTGATGATGTTGGCTGCTCACGGCTGTAGACGTTGCTTCGACAAGAGGAGGACAAGATAAACGCACCTAGCTCCACCAGGTCATTGGGTTCGGTCGGACAACTGCTAGTTTATGGAATAGAGTCTAATTTTTCTATAAATAAGGGGCCCTTACAAAGTGGCCTTTGCCGGAGAAGAGAAAAAATCCAGCTGGTTGGCGCGGTTTGGTCACACTGAAAGCCAAATAGCTAGTATTTATCGGGAAAATAGTGACAATAGGATTAAAGGATTTAAATGATAAATTATATACATTGTAACACTCGCTTGTTTTTTTTTTTTTGTATTTTAAAGAAGATTTAATTTTTACTTATATTTCACTCCTACTAATCACCAATTAAAAATACTAGCTATGCGATTCGATTTTAAATTTCTTTAGCAGGCGTTGCCATTTTAGTCGTGTGTAGCCAGTCAATATTAGCCCATTTCACACTTATAGTCTGGCAACGCAGAGAAGAAACAAAAAGTCATCTTCCCAGGCGGCGTTTAGCATTTTGCAAAATTTCTATATTCCTGCTGATTAAATTGAGCTGAGCGAACAGCACCGCCACCATGTCGATTTTAGCCTACAATGGAGGATGTGTAGTGGCCATGCGCGGCAAGGACTGCGTGGCCATTGCCACGGATCACAGATTTGGCATTCAGGCTCAGACGATCTCCACGGACTTCAAGAAGGTGTTTCACATCGGCCCGCGGATGTTCCTTGGGCTTACCGGCCTGCAGACGGACATCCTGACTGTTCGCGATCGCCTGATGTTCCGCAAGAATCTGTACGAGACACGCGAGAATCGCGAAATGTGCCCCAAGCCCTTCTCGGCCATGATGTCCAGCTTCCTGTACGAGCATCGCTTTGGCCCATACTTCATTGAGCCGGTCGTTGCCGGCCTGGATCCCAAGACCATGGAGCCTTTTATCTGCAACATGGACCTGATCGGCTGCCCCAACGCCCCCGACGACTTCGTAGTGGCCGGCACCTGCGCGGAGCAACTGTATGGCATGTGTGAAACCCTGTGGAAACCCGATCTGGAGCCGGACCAGCTGTTCGAGGTCATCGCCCAGTCCATTGTGAACGCCTTCGACCGCGACGCCATGAGCGGTTGGGGTGCCACCGTCTACATTATCGAGAAGGACAAGATTACGGAGCGCACTCTGAAGACCCGCATGGACTAGATGATGTTAGAAGTTTCCTTGGTGATTTTGTATACAACATTAACCGAAATACACATACAAATAAAATTTGTTTAGGTACAAAATATGCATATTTCTCTTCTATAAATCGTACATATATAACATAGGACAATTTACAATTGTTATTTTGCTTTAAGTTGTATGATATTATTGCTCTTCTGTCCACTCGATAGACTTCTTGGCCAACAACATGGCAGCAGCCTTGGTCTTTGTCCCGCCAATAAATCCGTTGTGATGGACAAATATGAGATCGTTGATGCCGGCCTTATGGCTTAGTTCATCGTCCCTTAGTCCCCGCCAGGGGATAGGCAGGAATTTGCGACCCTCAAGGCTGCCAGGCTTCACTGGAACTCCGGCCACTCGCCAACTGCTGCCGTCGTTGAAGACGACCAGCTTGGGCACACCCTCCAAATTGTACTCTTTTTCAAGATCAGCCAGATGAGACTTCCAGGGGCAGAAATTCTTCAGCTCCAGAATCTCACCGGTTGGATGGACGCTTTTGGCGTTGTTCAGAGCATCTCGTACGTGATCCCGGGCTGCAATCCAGGAACAGCACACATACAAAACGTTGTCCACAAACTCACGACCGGCAGTATCCATCGCCAGTCTGAATCGGTCTTCGATGTCCACGCCAGTTTCCTGCCAGGAGGGATTCAGCTTTAAAATGCGGGCGGAAAGATGACTTGAAATATTGTATATAGGTTCCGCGCCCTGGAACATGGGTACTCCATTATCAATTGCGTCCAGTTCGCAGATAAAATTCCTATAGATATTTAGAAAGGCCAGTTGCAGGTTCTCCGGTGAGAGTTTTATTCCCTTTTCGCGCTGCAGGATGCTCTGTATGACACGCTCCCCATAATGACTGTAAACCAGTCCAGCACTGCTTAGCCTGAAGGAGATTATATTGGATTATATGGTTTCTTTTTGACTAACACCACACAATCACCTGATAACGTTGAAGTCCTCGCTTACTTCTGGGCGAACGGAACTAAAAGTTTCCTTGAAGGTTTGTTGGTGGTGATCGTACAATTTCTTGGCATGATCATAAACGCCGCCCACGTCCACTATTATGTCGCACTTCTCCAAAGCTTTGTAGTCCCGACTGCGAAAAATCTCTGCGTTTTTATACTCATCCAATTGCTTCAGCATAAAACATGCGACCACCTCATCGCAGTGAAAAGTCCCGCTGTGGGTGCCTATCCAAAGGGAAGATCGTTTTGGTGGGGTACCTCCAGACATTATACACAGTTTTCCTATTTCAAAAAGTTCAGCTTAGTTCAGATATTTCATTTAATTATGGAATTTTTTTTAGAAACTTACTAAAACGCGGTAACAATCGGAACATTAGCGGCGGAATTTTCTTCAGCTGACAATCGATAGCATACGTTTTCGTCACTTGATATGGCAACGCATTCGGCTTAAATATAAAAAAAGCATGGCAGCATGGTTTTTTAAGCCGCAATCAATTAACAAAATTTTAATTAAATACGTTTTATAAACAAATTTGATTTAAATGTTATATGTAAAATATATGAAAATTCAGTGAAATCTGTACCAAGCACTGCCAGCTTAACAGAGATCTTCGCGTCTCACCACTGGAATGCATGGGCGTTTGTGCTGATCCAATAAATTAGCATTCGTTTGCTAATTTGTAAAGCAACAACTTATAGGAAACACTTAAATTTTTTGGCTGTTTAGTACAAAATAATGGGCTGAACATTTCAGTAAGCCTTTGGAACTCAAGACCCACTCATGGATACATTGGATACAATTGACTAAATACAAGGATTTTCCATAATGGCAGAAGCCCGTTTGCGCCGAAATATAAGTCGGCAAGTACCCGCAATGTAAGAGTGATTAAGGTATCAAGATCATAAGAAAACTCATGGGATTCGGAGAGTTTAAAAATACATTAGTGACCCACTGCGCGGTATTGGTTATATAATCGGCTGATGCTTTAAGTTATTTAAATTTCACATTTCCGTTAATTGTGAGCTGAAAATGACGAACAATAATTAAAACCAAAATAGTAGACAAACTGTATGTGTGTGCGTTAAAAACATAAATCACTGCCGAAAACAATGATCACGTGAATGGGCGCACACAAAACGTTAAGTTCAAATTGTTGCACAGGCATTTTTCCCGTATTCAGCATCCCACGACCTTCAAAAAGATGTTAAGCTCGGAAATTGAGTGGAAAAGGAAGTATCTGGGTAAAAAAAAACTCGTTTGAAAAAAACACTTTTACCCATTGTAATACGATTTTAAGCTCGAATTAAAGGGAAATTTGTCCCCACGTCGACGTCACTCGGTCATATCAAAAATTTCATAGGGTTTATTGTGGTACTAATTAATACAGACACGCTTATCAAAATCTGGACTCGTTTCGACCTTAGCTTCTTGCAATTAAGCTTATCATACAGATTGCGATAGAAGTTCATTGCCACTGTGCGAAAAATGCGCTTGTTTTCACAATTATCCAAGTAATTATATTTTCACGCCCATGAACAAATAAGCAAATTCCACAGACAAACACCAAACTGAAAGTCAAAGGTTTATTGTGTCACATGCGGTACTTAAGCCATGTAAAATGCAGTGTTTCAGGTGTAATACTACATATTATATGTATATTGTATATATTATCAGTTCTAGAATATGAATAGGTGAATATGTTTGCAAATACATAAGTCATATTTGGCTAATAGGACTTACAGGGTAACATTTGGTCGGTGAATTGACAAACTCGTTACGTATACGCCCATTTAACTTATATTAGCGCCGTCTTTTTTCAAATAAATGGCTTAATACAACAAAAATGCGAGTACGTGTTAAAAAATCTTTGAAAGCAATTAACTGGTGCACTTAAAAATGAGATTACTAAATGGGGAGGTGATGGTTTTTTATCTAATACATTGGCCACTATTAATAAATTACATTACTCTCGTTGTAGAGTTCTCTGATGTGCACAATTGTAAACGCTGTAAAGATGTATTTATTTGAGCTTAAGTGAACTTAAGTAGCTTTACTGTATTTATAGAGGCGAGATCAAAGCCGCTTGACGTTCTATTCATGAGTGTCGGGTTTATGCAACTGTCATTTAACTATGGCGAGAATTTACCTTTTCCTGCTTTGCATCGTACATTATATAGAATACGGCTTTGTGGGTATATTCTTGAACTCGAACCGGAATGCTGGAGGTGAACCTACGTTGCTCTGGCGACACAGAATTCATTCGATTTCAGAAGGAAACAAATGCTTTTTTTTATGAATGCCAGATCGATTCGAAGCTGATTTATTGGGAAGATTTAGTACCCGGGCAATGATGAGTTAAACACAATACAACAAACCGGTTTGTTAGTGGCTCAATTGTTCTCCCGCTCATTGAATAACATTTTGGGGGATTTGTTTTGTTTTCTAGCCGCCAAATTGGTTACCGAATTGCTTGCCTACATTCCAAATGGCAGAAATGCCAAGCGAGCTTTCGTCGCGTTTCACTTGCTGAGCTCCGTCTTGTAAGCTCAGCTTGATGGAAAGCTTTGTTGTAACGGGAAAAAGATTCGCGCTCGGTTTTGGTTTCGGTTTCTGTTTCGGTTTCAGTTTGTATTGGCCGCGCGACGCGTTCTGGTCTTAGCGTTAAGTCCTCCAGTTAATCGGTTTCGGACTAAAAAAATACAAAAAAGTCTTTAGTTTTTACACCTTACTTACGGTACACCTTTGTCACGGACCTTTTGGGCCGCTGAATAAAACCAGTTGGTAATTCGGGCTAAAAAAACAGCATTCGAAAGTTCAACACCACGATTAAAACTTTTGGGATCCCTTGATAAATGGCCCATATGCACATAATATATGTGACATCGATTAGGTGCAGTGTTTCAACTTCGGCAGCGAGTTGTTTCCGTCGCACGCAATCTTAACCAACATTGTTGTTATAACCCTTATTTAGCCAGAAGTTTGCAGTTTCGGCTGCCGTATCTTGGCCATTAGTCGCTGACACATTGGCATTAATGACACCTGGCCAACCATGTTGTTTGTCTTGGGCCAAGGAAACAATTGCAAATTAGAGATAAGCTATGCAAGAACCGCGTTGATTACTGCAAAAAATTTGCAAAAAAAAATGTAAATTTAATGGATTTATTTATTGATCAAAAAAGAAGTGAAGATGCGTGTTAACATTTTCGGCATCAGACAGTTGGGGTGCGCCACATTAAACGGTGGGTCGTTATAGACGTCTTTCGGCTCATCTTGAAAATATAGTTTCAACCGGTTTCGCTGGGTCCCGTGACCAAAATTCGATTTATTACGAACCCCATAGACAACCTCGAATCGTACCACTCAGCCTCATCTGAAACCCTATCCATCTCGGATGAGCTGGTTTCCACGCTCAAGGCTCGGCCCTTCTTTTCGTTTTGGCTGCTTCAAATTTCGGTTTACTTTGCTCATACGAGTATGCATAAATTGCATGCAAATGTCCAATAAATCGTTATATTTGCCTAATATGTGCTAAGAGATTTCTCTTTTGCATATCTAAAGTGGAATTCAAATATTGTGACTATTAAAATAAATTTAAAGTGCGTACATATATTATATTTAACTTTACGCTTCCACAATGTGAAAATGCTCCGGCGTTAGGGTATAAAAAGAAATTATTTGTGAATCGCGTACATATAAACACGTAACATTCAATTGTGTCAAAAACTTCAGCACTCCCAATCGCATAATAAGTAAACCGAAAGAAAGCGGCCGAAACAAGAAGACCAATAAATGTCCAATTATAAGATTTTTGTTTGTCTGTGACTTTGAAAGGTTTTGCCACTTAGCACTCTCCGTCGAAACCATCGATAAATAATGATAATTGTCAATAACGATGGCCAAATGATTACCAACTAAGTGGAAAGAGCCACAGTTTGATCGGTATACAAAAACCTTGCGCACAAGGCAAAGACTAGCAGCCACTTGAGCAAACAGAAAGGTGCATTAAGTATACGCAGCGCATCAAGTATACGCAGTGATGTCCAATGGCAAGGCTGCCACAGCTGGCGCAGCAGCTGAGAAAAACGGGTAAAATCGCATGATATGTACTACAGAGTTCCCGCTCAGACAATAAACCGTAGTTAATTGCCTGCTGAAATTAATCGAATGAAAAAACACACTTTTCCATTGCAGCTCGCTGAACGATCGGCCATTGTTTATGCAAAACAGCAACGGCGGACGTATTGCGACCAGCGATGTGGAAGTCAGCAACTTCCGACGCGCCCTCCCACAGTTTTTAGCTGTTAGTATTAAGAACATATTGCTATTCGGTAAATAACACACATCCTCCTACCAGATTCCTACCAGATTCCCAGGGGAATGAAATTCAGGAAACTAAAGCTGCTTGGTTTTATATTCTCGTAAAAACTTGCGTCTTATTTATGCATATTAATCATAAGTAAATATAGTGATTAAACGAAACCGCAAGTAATTATTCGAACATTAACAAACCCCTTTTGCTAAGAACATTTATCATTTTGCTGTTGAGTTAGTAGCTCAACACTAAATCAAATTAGGAAAAAAAAAATATTAATAAAGTACGAGTATAGCTAACTCGGTTCTCCAAACATTGCTGCTGTATTATTAACATTTCTTGACTTTTGCTAAGCTTCTTAACTTCGATTTCACTCCCCTAACACGGAATCAATAGTATACCTTATTTCATATTGTTTGGTATATCGAAACAACAACTTTTCGTGCGTCTTTTAAGGATATGGCATGACCTTGGGCTTCCCCACAATCGTGATACCCGCCATTCAGGGGGGCGAGGGACGCACCGAGACCAGTGGCGATATAGTCCTCAACAAGGATGAGATCTCTTGGTTCAGTTCCATTAACCTGATATGTGTGCCACTGGGATGCCTTTTTTCCGGACTTTTAACGCAGCCACTAGGCAAACGAAGAGCCATGCAGGTTAGTCAAATAATCTGGGGTTATGCCAATAAAAAATTAAAAGCCAAGCTATTAATGATCGGTACTTCCCTCCCATCGATTGACCAATTTTAGCCTTAGCTGAGGGTGTAATTTTTTTTGGCACACACCTAAAAAGATACAAATTGCAACCTCTCCACTTAACCGCAATCATCTGCGGCGCATCAGGTGCTCCTCCGATTACCGATCGCACCGATCGTATCGCTGGCACACTGAACTGGAATCGAGCTGCGTGACATTGTGGTGCTTATGCAATTATGTTCATCCACTGGTGCCGATCCATACGAACTCACTCACCCACCCACTTCCTTTGCCTTTTGCAGTTTGTCAACCTGCCGATTCTGGCCGCCTGGCTGATGTTTCACTTTGCGACGCGCACGGAGCACCTGTATGCGGCTTTATGCTTGGCTGGTCTCGGTGGCGGATTAATGGAGGCGCCGGTAAGTGAATCCCAACCACACTGATTAATAGTATTTGGTTTTTACCTCTCACGTGCGAACGGAGTGCCCATATCCACTCCCCGCCAAAACTCTTTGTTTATCTATTCATTGGCATGTTTCCCATCGAAAGGGGAGGGATCACTTTCAAGTCTCGACACTTTGCGAATTTTCACGCCAATCTGTTGTAACCGCGGAATTAGTTGGAATCATAGCTATACAGCATGACTAATCTTTGTACAAGTAGCTTATTTTAGCGGGTTGCAGGTAAAATAGAAAGAATATTTCGTTGAACACATCAGCTGACTGGGGCCAGAGTAAACAAAGTTGCAATCAATTCAACTACTAACAGTCTTTACAATTGCTTCTGTGCTATTATTATTAAATTTTAGCGATCGTTCTTCGTGGGAGTACAGTGGTTAAATTCAGACTAGTGCGAAATGAGACATCCGCACGAGTCGTGTAGAGCCTCTCGTACGGCTTGATTTTCTTATCGAAGAGGCAGGTCAAGTAGCGCCCCTTCCCGGACTTGAGCATTCCGCAGCCGATCTTCTTGTTCTTCTCGTAGATTAAATTGGCGAAGATGATAAGGGTGTCCTGAGGGGCTACATTGGGAAAGCTGTGCACATATTTGGGCTTCATCATCTTGTGGTAATCAAACCACATATTAAGGAAGCTAATCACGTTGAAGCTCTTGGAAACTTTGTCTACCCTAACGAAATCTGAGGACTCGCCCACGTTCTTGTAGAGGAACGTATTCACACAGGGTGCGTGGGAGTACTCGTAGCACTGGTTGGAGACCCGCATCGCCATCACGGACAGCTCATCGTCCCATTTGATGTCCTTGAACTTGGCCGCTCTGGGCAGATTCCCCAGGCCCGACTCCAATTTCTTCCGGAAGTTGTTCACATTTCTCACGATATCAGACCGATAATCGCTCATCCTAACGCCCTCGTGGTCTTTACCGCATCTCGGAGACCACTGAAAATGTATTTAACTAGCCATTTATTTGATAGCTGCGTTTATCAATGCGGGTACTCACAAATTTAATGCCACAGGTGATGTGCTTCTTGTTTGACGGACAAATGCCGGAATTGCAGTAATCGGGTGGCTTTAAGTGATGAGATTTTTTTCAGAAAATCCCTCTACACACAGAGAATTTCTCACCTTTACTGGATTATTATAGTGTACTTTCTGGACATATTTTGGCCATCGAGTTCGGAATACCGTATTGCAAGTATGACTTTTCAGTTCGGCTACAATCACTAAAAACCACAAAAGATTCATCGTTCACAGTGCCTAAACTCAAAGTGATGCTATTCACGTTGGAATACTATTTGCTGCGGATGATTGCAATTTGTATGCTTAAATTACTATAAGATTACACGGATTGCGTCGATTTTCGTGGGAACTAAAAGTTACTCACTAAGGCTGATTTTGATCTTTGTTTTGCCAGGGGATATGTGATCACATATCATCCCCAAGACCAAGCAGTTTTCATAGAAGCTCATCACACAAGGCCATTAAGTAGCATCTGCGATTGCAAAGTTCAGTATGTTTATGTCAATTGCCGATTGTCTCCATGTCTGCATACACTGACCCACATAGTTCGCTTGCCACAATTGTTCACCTTGGCCAAACTCCTTGAGAACAGTGGTTGTCTTGAAACTTGCCACTTCAGATTGCCACAAGTTGCATTAACCGCCTGATTCATCATGTTAATAAACTAAGTAAATAATAAAATTAATCGTTAGGAAGAAAGATATATAATGTTTCTTTTAACTGCTGCATTCAATTTTGACCAGTTCTTCTTCTTAAAGCTGTCTTTCCGCCGGAAGTATAGAATTTTTCTAACGTTTTAGCGGGTTAACTTGCAAGCAAGAAATGTTTGAAGTGAGATAAATCTGTGTAAACCGTATTTTGAATAAACGAAAACGAGCTCCACTAACGACTAACCTTGTTGATTTATTGCAGGTGCTCACCTATGTGGCGGAAATTACGGAGCCCAAATACCGTGGCATATTGTCCGCTTTGGGCACTACTTGTGTCATCACCGGCGTTTTCATCCAATTCATCCTGGGATCCCTGATGGACTGGCGGAGTGTGGCGGCGGTGAGCTCGGCCTTTCCGGTGATCACCATAATAATGCTGTGCTTTGTGCCCGAGAGTCCGGTTTGGTTGATCCGGGAACAGCGTTTCCGGGAGGCCGTGAAGTCTCTGCAATGGTTACGTGGTTGGGTTCCGGAGCACATGATCGAGGCGGAGTTTAATCAGCTCTATGATGAACTGATCACCCAGAAGGCCATCGAACTGTCGGCGGATGGAATTCCTCCGCCGGGTCAACGCCGAACACTGGGTCAACGACTGAGGATGTGGCGGAAACGCAGCTTCCTGGTGCCATTCCTTCTGGTTTCGTTTTCCTTTTTCACGGGTCACTTTTCCGGAAAGACCCCACTGCAAACATATGCTGTGCAGATTTTCCACACCCTCAAGGCTCCGATGAACAAGTACCACGCCACTATTCTTCTGGGAGTGGCTGAGATGCTGGCCACCATCCTGGGCGTTGTCCTAATTCATTTCACCGGAAAAAGACCTCTGGTTCTTGTTTCAACGGTGGGCACCGGTCTGTGCTTCTTTGGCACAGCAACCTATGCCCATTTCTTGAGTGAAGTGCCGGGATTCACCGTCAACAACGTAGTGGTTAATGCCTCGTCAATTATGCCCAAAGAGGGGATTCTTTCACAGCAAAATATATCCAGGATCTTCGAGACAGAACAACAGGCCATCAGGCAGGAAACGGAGCACTTTACTACTCAACTACCCGATATGGAAACAACTACAATCTTCGATCAGGAAATTTATAATCGCAGTAAGAGGGAGGTGAATGAAATGATGACCACCGATGCACCAATGGACACCACCATGTGGCCTGAGCCATCGAGCAGTGCGGAACCGATAGCATCTTCATCGCTCCCACCACCCTCGACTTCGTCAAAGCCACCCCTTGTGGAGGAACTTCTGCTGGTGGTGCCGAAACAAGAACACAACTACCTGGTCTGGGTGCCACTCATCCTCCTACTGCTCTCCGCCTTCTTCTCTCATCTGGGTATACGAATGATACCGTGGATTCTCATTGGGGAGGTGTTTCCGGCTGAGATTCGTAATTCTGCATCGGGTTTTGCCGGTGGTGTGGGTTATATATTTGGTTTCCTGGCGAACAAACTCTTCCTGGTGATGCTGAGTGCCTTAACTCTGCCCGGAACCTTCGCTTTTTATGCCAGTGTGGCCTTCTTTGGAACCATTGTCCTGTACTTTACGCTTCCAGAGACCGAAGGCCGCACACTGGGTGTAAGTATACAATTTCTCATTAGTTACCTATGTGGTTAGAAACTTATATAAAATATAATCTTACTTTTGAACAAATATATATATTTTTTTTAGGAAATTGAAGCTCATTTCTCCAAGAAATCCGATGTGAATCTGCTGCGCAAGCAGCCCAGCAACAAGTTACCCATCAAGAATGAAGCACAGTTCTCCGGGAATGCCATTAATATGCAAAGTAACTTCCAAGTGCCCATCACATCGCAGCAGCAGGCAAAGATTATCCATTTGCAACAGAGCGACTTTACGCCGCGTTCCCAAAACGGAAGAACAGCAGGAGTTGGGATGTCCAATCTGGCTTTCGAGGAGAGCAACACCACACATTTGTGAGGAGCTTAGTTTCGTGTGGACTGTGTCATCCATCACCTAAACATTATTTAAAAGTGCTTAACATTCCAGTGATATTTCTGAGAAATAAACTTAACAATTTAGTTTTATGTATATGAGCTGGTTTTTGTGTAACATGTTTAATCGAAATGGATTTTGCCTATTTTATTTTTAGGTTGCAGTGTCTTTGTAACGATTCAATACCAACCTTTATCTAAATTCAATTAAAAGTTCGTGGATAACAAAGATACCATTTCTTGAAAAGGGTTACTTATCAAAAAAAGACTTTATACCATAACTGACGGAAAGGATAATGAAATGAGCTATGCCTCTTTAACTTATGGAGAATTTAGTGTCCGATGACCAAAAACGATAAGCTCAAGGCTCAAGTTCCTTCAAAATGAATGAGTAAAGTTTAAATTCCCAAACTGAAAGAAAGTAGAGGAACAAAAAAAATATTCAGCAATTTAAACAATGTCTTAAATGAAGGCTAAATTTAACTTAAATGAGCATATCGGATTATCGGCGAATGTTTCAAATAAAATATAAATACCCACAATCTTGTCTCAAGGTTTAACTACTTTTATGTGAACTCGACTTTTAACGAATTTTAAAGCATGCTTATAAGTAATATTGTATAACACATTTCCATGGAGATATATAATTGTATAGATGCATCAAAGGCGTTCGCAACAGTCGGACTCGGTTTCTAGGTCTCATCGTCTTGTAGCTCAAGGAATTGTGTGCAGATATCTCGACTGCATTCGCCCTTGTTGTTAAATAGGAATTTATAATAGTGGCCGTCTGCACAAATGGCTGGATAAGAGAACAAAATGTCGATTACAGAATTCCCAGAGAAGGGTCTGCTCCAGCTCCAACTTACCTACAACCGAATTGGGATCGGCGCCAAAGGCACATATACAACGAGGTCCCTGGGGTATCGAAAACTTGACAAAGCTCCACTGGCTCGAGAAATACTTCGGTATTATGGGCAGCGAGGATTCACGGGGCTTGTTGTCCTCCAGGTTGAAGACGTGTATGGTGCCATGGTCAGAGGCGACGACCACCATTGTGGACTGGTGATTAAAGTTGATGCAGAAGATGTTGGCGTGGTTGCTTCCGCGCCTCAGCTCCGACACCTTCTTGCCGCTTTCCGTGTCAAAGATACGAATGAGAGTGCCCTTCTCCCCGGCGGTTGCCAGCCGCGTACCTTGCAGATTCAGGGCAATGCAGCTGATACCAGCCTCGTGGGCGATTACCTCAAGCGGTGCCCGCTCTGTGTTGGCCAGATCAACAATTTGAACGTGGCCAGTTCGACGGCCGGGGAATGCGAGGAGGCTCTTGTTGCTGTGCGGGCACAGCACACACAGCCCGTTGGGATTTGAGCTGGTTTCAAACACGTGCAGCTGCTGTGGTTGTTGAGTGAAGGTGAACACCTTAATCACTCCCTCCAACACGACCACGATGCGATCCCGACGCAGTCGTACCGCCCGCACGGGCTGATTGAAGTCCAGCGATATGGCCGGGGACTTCTTCAGGTCATCCCACACGATCACCTTGTTGGGCGGGTACAGCGGACGGATGCCGCCTCCAACCAGGGCTAAGTAATTGCAGCGAAACAGCATCTCCACATGGCTGAGACCACCTAAATTTTAGACAATGGAATTGGTTTTAGGCCGTGGGAGTCTCCCGCACTCTCTCTCTCTCACAACCATACCCTCTGGAAAGTATTGGCGCTCCTTCTCCTTCAGCGGATCACAATTGTAGACCCGGAATCCCGTGTCCGTCGCGCAGGCGAAGCATCCTGCAACGCAATAGGCCAGTTATATTATACGGATAAGGTGTATCTTATATGTAAACAACACACATCCGCACGTATATACATACCCTGGTCTTGATTGAAGGCTGCGTACAGCAGGCCGTTTCCATATGGGTTTTGCTCTGTGAGGTTCATTGCTATCTCCGGGGATGCTGGAAACCCGGGCTCTGGCGATTTCCGATACAGTTGCTGGGCAGGCAGGAAAACAATTGGTCGGACGGCGGATGATTGTGTTTTTTTCGTATAAAAACAATGACATAGTGTTGAAAATCACCGATAAGTGGCCGGGCGGTGAATCGATACCTTTCGATGAATTACGGCGATCCACTATATCAAGATATTTTTGAACATATTATGCACTTGTTATTATCAGTTATTAAGCAGTTACGTTACAACTCAGTAAACCTATTAAATTAAAATTAAAGCAAACTTTATTCATACCATATATAAGCAAATTATATTATATTTTATTATTGTCCGCACACCCAAATGACTATTCTGGTGTTTTTCAAATGATCCAAATGAAGATAACGATTTAGCTATTTAAGAATCAGAATTGTAGCTAATTATCTGTTGCCAGCATCTCTATAACCCCTAATGCTTCACTATCGACCGACATGATTTTGCAACACTAACAAAATGCTCCATCTCCAATTTCACAAAATAACAAAAAGATAAATGGTCGCTTTGTGGAACGTACTTTGAAAATTTTATATATGCTAGCGCACAATGGAATTCAGTGCGGATCTGAATGGTTTCAATGAGGATTCCATCGAACCCTGCCGGACATGTGGAATTTACTTTACAATGGGAATGGACATGGACCAGGCGATTGTGAAGCCTATTTTCGGCTCGGATGACGCCTCCGTCGCAAGCATGGCGGAGATCCTCGAACAGATGAGTGCTTGGAACATAAAGGTGAGTAGTCATTGAATCGTACTATGTGTATCTAACTTATGTGCCAAAGGTTGCGAGGGAGGACCGACGACCGCAGTACATGTGCATCGCCTGCATTGCCGAGTTTCACCGGCTGCTTAAGTTCAAGCGCAGCTGTGTGGAGACACAGGAGCAGTTTAGCGAGCTCGAATACCAGCGCGAACATAATGGCATCGTGATTAAACGGGAAATTGAGCTGGAGGAGGAAAAGTTTTGCGGATTCATATATCTGGATACTGACGAGGAGGATATCAGCGACGAGGATGGTAGTAGACGCGTATGCGCCGCCTTCGACATACCGCATGTGCCCATTAAGGAGGAGCACATGGCCCGAGTGCCAGTGCAGAACAATGACAAGTTTCAGCCACCCGATCCCAAAGATTTTAAGTCACCTGTCGATTCCGGTTTCGATATGATAGACAACGATGCATTAACGGACGGAATGCTTGCGCCATCTTTTGAGGATGAGTCTGGGACGGCCGACAATGGCACCGAAGAGGAGGAGGAGGAGGATGAGGAGATAGTCAGATTTACATACGATGATGACAACGATGCGACAGCCCCGCTTCCGCCTCCGATTTACTCGCCGGTTGTTTCTTGTAAGCTATGCTATTACGAATCCCCCGACCAGGATGCGCATCTGGACCATATGCGACGCACCCATCTCCTCAAGGACTGGGAATGCCATATTTGCGGCAAAAAATTCACAAATGCCCAAGAATCGCGCATCAAGTTCCACATAAAGTATCACAAGTTACAGCGGCACATTAAGTGTGCCGTTTGTGGGTTCATCTGCAACTCCAAAGATACTCTGAAGGAGCACAGACAGGCTGTGCACGTACGCACCAAGTGCACTTACTGTGGCAAAAGTGAGTACAATATCCTCAATTATAAATCAAATTTAACATGTTTGCCTTTGCAGCTGTGAAAAACGCAACGCTACAAGCACATTTGAGAAAGCACTTAGAAGGTTAGTAAGAAGAATCGCAACGGTTTCATTTTATTAACTTTATATTGTACGCTTAGAGGGTGAAGCCGAACTTGCCCAGCATCTGAAATCATTGGAGAAACTTCCAGTGAAACTTTTCACCCCGAAAGGCAGTCAATCTCCACAGTTATCTTCTGCACCTGCTCTGGAGAGCAGTGTGGCTGAAGACACCACTACTTTTGAGGGCTTAAATATTCCTGGGGAATCCACTGTTCCCGAAAACTCTACTGTTACTGAGGGCTTCAGTGTTCCTGCAATAGAGACTTCCAATCCTGCGGACATTCAGTGTTCGACGGACCAATTTGCAAACGTAGAAGTTCCTGTTTTATCCGCTTCACCATCATCCGTGCCAACTGAACGTGTCATTAAGTGCCCGCTTTGCAGCGACACATTTGAAGAGGACCAGCAGCTGCAGGCTCATGTGCTGGCCAGTCACACAAAGACAAGAAAGAGACGTCGCTCTTCAGAACACAAGCCACCAGTGAGAGAGACCACTCAAGCAATGCTTACCTCGCCCATCACAGAGATAACCAAGAAGCCAACCATCGAGTCTGAAGTAAGCATCGTCCAAAAAGACAGCTCTGCCCAAATAGATAGCACCGCCCAGCAGGTGCCAGAAAAAGCTTACATCTCGTGTTACATTTGCGGCAGGTCCTTTGACTTGAAAATTAAGCTTAACAGACATCTAAGGCAGCACAAGGAGGTGCCACAAAATACCGTTTAGATAGTATCGTTTCTAGTGTATAGCCATTATTCAAGATTAATTTCACTTCTGTAAAAATGAAAACCACATTTGATGTAGAGTATTATGCAGCTTATCATTTCCCATTGGCCTGCCAAATGCAAACTTTGAAATCTTTCCATTAAATTGTCTCACTTCTTACGTATTTGGTTGGCAAAATACTTAGCTTATTTACATAAAAAATAACAATTTTGATGACATTTCAATTATCTAGCAATGCAATAATGCAGGTGAATAACTGAAACTAAAGCACATTTGATTTTGTACTGCAAGTAAACATGGCCCTTCTGGTTTCATTTGAGTTTTATTGGGTGTCTCTATATATATATTATTTTATAAACTGTTTCATAAAATTGTTTGCTGGATGGGACATCTTATCGTTGTCCATTATATTTACTTAGTACGAAGCAATATTTGTAATCTTTCTGCCTACATAGATAAATTACACGTGTTGTTAAAAAACAAAATCGAAGAAAGTGTAACCGGTAAGGATTTTCAACGTGGTTAACAAGCCTCTCCGCTCCTGAGCCTCCTAGTTGCCACTCCCTGTGGCCGTCTTGAGAACCGTAGCCGGAATTAATTTTGTAGTCAGCGTCTTTGCTCCCGTTTCTCCGGCCGCCGTCGTCACAGAGATTTTTCCACCTACCGCTGCACCACTTGCCGATGCTGCAGCCATGGGTATCACTTTTAGGCTGGACAGTGGCTTCAAGTTCATGCCCTGCAGTCCAGGTGAGAAGAAGAGCTGTCCGCCGTTGCCTTGCACGGCGAATACAAGATTGTTACCAGGCGTTGTCGTCGCTGACGCAGCTGGAGCTGCTGTCGTTGTGGAGCTGTTTACAACGCTGCTGTTGACGGTACTAGTGATCTGCTTGTTGGTCATCAGTACGTTCTTGGCCAAGCGCAACGTTTGAGTGCCTCCCGGTCCTATAAGCAACGTTTTGGGCGCCGTCGCTATGCCGCTAGTGGAAGTAGTTCCACTATTGCTGCTGCTACTGGCTAGTCGCAACAGTTGATTGCCCATAATGACAGTCTGAACGGGTGCGCCGGAACCTCGAGCGGAGATCTGCAAGTTAAGCATTGGATTAAAAAAAATACTATTTGCTTATGATCTGCTCAAGATCACTTACCGCTCCTTGTAGCTTCACCGTCTGACCACCAATCACAATATTCTGAGTTGTTCGCCCGGCAGCGTTGGTCATTCCTGTTCCAGCAACCACCGTTCCACTTGCTCCTCCCACTGCCGCTGATGGAACTGCTGTTGTTGTCGTTGTAGTGGTTTGGGTGGTGGCCACACTACTGCCGCCAAGCTGTTTTAATGTTTTGGCGTGCAGTAGAAGTGGTTTTCCAGGAAGCACAGTAGTTTTTCCAATAACTTTGGGTACCACGGTCGATGTGTTTCCAGTTGCTGGAGTAGTACTGGTGGCACTCACAATTCGTGTCATCGTAGGTAACTGCTTGGTCGGCTGGTTGGGACTAAGTGTAATTACATTTCCCGCTGAGGAAGGGGCGAACTGTAAGATGGTGTTCCCAGCTGTTGTGACCAGTTTCCCTCCAGCTGCTTGCTTTTGTAGCAGACTATCCAGAGTGATGATTTGCCCCCCTGTTTGGGTGTTTCCCGCTCCCACTATTCCTCCAGTTCCCACAGATGTGGCTGGAGTAGCTCGAATAACGCGCGTTGCATTTCCTCCCACTGCCGTTAAGGTACCAGATTGATTGGTAGCCATTACCGGTTGCTTGAAGTTCTGCAGCACAATTCTCTGCTGCTGCGGTGACAAATTTGTCGTTGCTTTGGTTACCGAGCCACTTGGCGATGTGGTGAGTATTTTGGGTGCTGCTTTCGTCAGCGACTGGAATACGATTTTCTTGTTCGATGAAATCGCCGTGTTGCCTTAAAACAAATAAGGATTATAGAAGATAACGTGTAGAACAACTTCTGAAACACACAAACAGCCGTACTCACCCACAATGATCCTTTGCTGCTGCGAGTTGAGGGTAGGACTGGCATTGTTCACCTTCTGTTTCAACTGTTGCTGCTGCTGCTGAAGATTTGCAAATGCTTGAGGTGACATTTTTACTATCGTTCCCCCGCCAGTAACAGGAGAACTGAAAGTGCTCATAGTCACAGAACTTGCAATTTCTGTAGCGGCAATACTTGTAACTGGTTTGTTGGCCACAATGGAAACAGCGCCGATCTTCTGCTGAGCCGGACGCACTGTCTGGGTTTGCGGTACTACGCGAGGTCCGAGGATTTGGACAGAGTTCGCCTTGGTACCTATTACTGGGCTTCCGGATACTGCAGCTGCTCCAGCGGGCAACAGACGAATAATGTTCTTCGGCATCTGGGGACGCGGGGTGATAGTGAGTGCCTTAGGTTTTCCAGCAATCGGTTGTACCTTCACTTGCTGTCCCTGTTGCTGCGGCTGCTGTTGCTGCTGACCGCTTTGCTGTTGATCCAGAGGTATGATAAAGTTTCCTATTTTGTTATTAGGAACGGGCTTTTTGATGGTCAGCTTTTTGGCAACCGGAGAGGAAGCGGATGCTCCTCCTTGATTTGGAGTGGTTGCTACATGCACTGTTTGCAAGCCGCTGGGAGTGGAAACCAATATGGGCGTGGTATTACGCGTGGGACTGATCTTGGAGATCGCAAAGGTTCCAGATTTAGCAGTTGCCAATTGCCGTTGAACGGGCGATGAAGTGGAATTGGGCACTCCCACAGGCTTAAGCAGAGATTTCTGTATCTGCTGCATGGGGATTTGATTTGCATTTATATGGGATGAGGCTGCTACAATCGTTCCTGCACTTGGCGTGCCAGGTGGAACATGATATTTTAAGGGCGGCACTGGCGGGCATTTAACTGCGAGTGGTTTCTTCATCTGCAAAGAAGCACCCACTGGTTGTTGCACTGAAACTGGAACCGGTGCGACTACTGATGGGACCAAGGCGGGTACTTGCTCCTGCTGATGCTCCGCAGCTAACCCAAGGCTGTCATCTGGTATCTTAGGCCTGTTCAGCTGCTTTCTTTGCTGCTGCTTTTGTTTTACCAAGCACTGGTTATGCCGATGCATTTTCTCGAATTCCGCCTCGCTGCGATTTCGATGCAAATAAATCCATATCTTGCGCCTGGCATCGTACTTCACGCAAGGATCCGGACCACCGTGCATTCGATCCAAGGCTCCACTCACGATGGTCTGTAACACATTATCCGCAGCTTGTTGACTGATGTACTGGGAGCACTTGAGCAGTTCGGAGATTTCGGAGCGGGTTCCCTCTCCATTGGGAAGCCGTGCGGTAGCATCTCGAACTAGAGTCAGGATAGTCACAAATGGAGGTCGGTCATCCACCATAACTGCGTGACCCCTTGCTTTGTTCAGTGGCAGACTTTGGGTATAGATTCCTTTGACTGGACCTACCACACTCTCATACCCATTGAGACGATAGGTAAACGGACGATGCGGATACTCAAAGCGTATTCTCTCCTGGCGCTGGAACTCAAGAATCTCCGCCTGACTTGCTGATCGCACAGTCCAAGTGGTGGGACATCTTGGAGGCGGTGTTGGTGAAGCATCCACCACCGAGTTCAGGTGAACACCCGAAATCAAAACCGGGCTGAGTTGAGACTGCTCTTCCCGTTGGGTTCGCAACCAAAACTGACATAGGCTGAGGAGTCTTGCATCCGAGTCCCGACCAGCTCCTATCCACTGGTAGATTCCCAACAGAGTTTTGTGTTCAATATAGGGAACATAATCGGCAGGAACGGAAGCAAAATCGCCGGATAAGAAATTGATTGCCGATTGCAACAGCTTAGACCAATCCGGCTGGAACCTTGACCATTCCCCGATAGGTATTGCGGCATCTGAGTTGACTTCCCGCCAGCTGGACAACAAAATTTGCAGTTCACCGTATGTTAGCCTGTGCTGCGGTGTGGATACAAATAGATCTCTCAGCAGAGAGAAGAAGCTGGCAGGGCGCGGGGAGGCTGGAGGGCGAATCTGCACTTCCCGGATGGGACTGCCGGTTATATGCCCAGCAGTTGCAGGAACAGTATTCGGGTTGTTCGAGTGATTGGGCGTCGTGGGACTTGGATTTGTTAAGGGTCCATTCAAAGGTTCCAGCTTGGGCACGGGATGTGGAAGAACAACTGGAGCGGGCATTACTTTCTTTGGCATAGGCGGGGGCTCCTTGGGCGGCGGGTGCTCCTCCGGATGGTCTTCCGGTGCTCGGCGACCGTACAGTTGCTGCGGCTCATCCAACAGCATGGGCTCCTCATCTACAAACTCGTCTTTCGTAGGCGTTCCTCCAATGGGCACAAGAGCGGGAGGATCTGGATTGAGGCGGGCCATGAGCGCTTTCGGTTTTCGACCTGGCTTAAAGCTTCCGACAAACTGTGCTCGAGTGCAGATGTCGCGCAGTCGTACCTCCGATGTATCGAACTCAGGACTTTCCTGGAATTTTAATTATTTCTCAATTAGAAACTCTTATGGGAAATTGTCGGCAAATTTTAATATATAAAGGTTCTACGTTTTAAGTTATAAGACAAACGTGCAAGATCAATTGATTTAAACAACGAACAATAACTGTACCAATTAGCATATTGTTGACATAGATCGCAACTGTATTTACACAACAGGACAGACTTACCGGTTGTTCCAATTTCCGGCGCTTGTAGTCCCTTAGATACTTCCGGAAGTTCTTGTCATTGAGCTGGGGAATTTTCTCCACCTGCATGGAGCGCAGCACAAGGTCATCGTCTACACCAAGTCGCCGCTTGAAGAAGGTGTTGTAAATGCATTTCTTGTCTGCCGCATTCGAGGGCCTGCCAGGACCTGCCGGCTCCGGAGCCTTGGGCTCCTCCAATTTGAATTCCTGCGGGGCCTTTGCCAATCGGCTTATGAGCTGTGAACATTCATCGTCCTCTTCCTCCTCCTCCGCACTGATGTCGCCGGGTTTTGCCTCTATGTCGCCCATAAGTTCAAGAAGCTCTTGGGCATAGCGTTTCTTGGCACGCTGCGAACAAAATCTGTTTTCCATTGAAAGTGTGGGCGGTTTTCCCTTACGGGAACGTGGCCTTGGCAGGTTTTTACCAAAAGCACTATCAGAGGGTGGTGCAGAGGTGTAGGCATGTTGGAGAAGCTGTTCCCTTGATAGAAAGAGCTCCTTAGCTAGCTGGCTTAAGCGCTCAGCCTGCTGGAAACGAAATTCTCTTCTGCCCGAATGCTGAATGCTCCTCCGCAGCTGAAGGACATCCGGGCGCAGGTTTCCTTCTTCCAGTTGACGTTGGAGCTGAAGCAGTGGAGATTGACCGAAGCGCTGAAGGCCGCCATTGAATAGCTGCACTAGTGTACGTTGCTGTTCGGCACCGGCCTGTGCCTGTCCGGATACCAAACGGGAGAAGTCCGGCAGCATCGGCTGTAGTCGGGCCTGAAGGTGATGAGGCAGCAGTTGCCAGGTCTCGAGAGAGAAGAACTCATGAAAAATGGCTGCATTTTCGCACAAGCCCCGCGGCAACCTAAAGATATCCCGCCCAGTGAGCTGCGCCAGTTCCAGTTCGTCCGACCGGCAGGTGGTGGTGTCGTCCTCCGTTTCCGAGACGCTGCCCGCGTCCTGGTCGGACATATCCTCGTCCTCGCCATCCGGATCATCCTCCAGAGAACCGCTCGTCGAATCCGAGGAGCTGCTGCTCGACGTCCGACTCCTCTGGCTGCTGGCCGAGTTGCTCCCGCTGTCGCTCATCCGGCCATCGCCCTCCTCCTCCTCGGAGTCCACACTGCGATTTGGATTCACATTTGGATTGCCATTAGCGTTTGGACTCGGCCTGGGCACTGTGTTTATGTTTATGTTGCTCATCGGATAGCCAACGATTCGTCACCAGATTTTTCTTCGCGAAGAGCGATTTTTTCTCTACACTAACTTATAATTTTTGTCTCTTACGCCGCTGTCCTGCCTCGTTATATCAATCAGCCAGCGTTAGCTGCTGGTTTTCTTCTTTTTTTATTGTTAAGCATGTTTTCTCTGCGATTTCTCACCATTCATCGCGAAACGCGTGCACGCTAGAGATGACACGATATGGCGGTGGTGGTTGTTCCACTTTAGCGGTTTGAAAAAAGCGATCGTCTTCATTTTGGAGGTTATTTTTTTGCCATTACGTAGAGTTTTCGGGGTTAGTTATTTCGAATAATTATGCCAAACTTAAATGGTACAGTTAAATGTCAAGAAAACGCCAAAATAAAGTCATCTGCTAGAGATGAGACGATGAAACGGCCATGAGTTGTTCACGTTCATGGTGACTGCACCTTATCGGCTTTAATTTGAAAGAATACCCGTAAATTTTGTACAATGAATATTTTTAGTACAAACAATATGGAACTGGTAAACAGCTCAACATAATAACAAATATGAACATAAACATTTTCAAGAAAATTTTCAAATCCTTCATGTATATCCTGTATGTTTTTTATTATTAACTTTAACCTTTGTACTTAGCAGCCTAATTGCATTTCATGTTGAATTTATGTACAAATATTTTAAAGGAAGCGTTTATAAAGTACAATGTTTTAAAACAAATACATATATTTGTCATTATATTTAATCTAACGGTACGGAACCAATTCGATAACAATCCACTTAACTTCGCGTTACTTTTGATGGTGTCATCGACTGTGTGGCATCACTAGCCCAGCCTATTATTTGTTTTTATTGTTGATTATTTTCCTGGAGATCTAAAAAAACCAGCGGCATAATGAAGAAAAAGGTGTGGTTTTTGCTTGTTCCTTTTAAGCGTCGGAAGTACAATATGTTTGTATTACCAGGTGTTGCTGATGGGGAAGAGCGGTTCGGGAAAGACCAGCATGCGCTCCATTATCTTTGCTAACTATATCGCCCGTGATACGACACGCCTCGGAGCAACAAGTGAGTATACTATATAGTCGAAAAGGCCAGCAACTGATCCTATCATGCACCCTTAGTTGATGTGGAACACTCCCATGTGCGGTTTCTGGGTAACCTGGTACTCAATCTTTGGGACTGTGGCGGCCAGGAGGGATTCATGAAGCAGTACTTTGCCCAGCAGCGGGACAACATCTTTCGAAATGTAGAAGTGCTGATCTATGTATTTGATGTGGAGAGCCAGGAGATAGAGCGCGACATCCATTACTATCAGAGCTGCCTGGAGGCATTGCTCCAGAATTCGCCTGAGGCCAAGATCTTCTGTCTGGTGCACAAAATGGACCTGGTGCCGGAGGCCCTTCGCGAGAATGTGTTCACTGAGCGCATGGAGGATCTCATCAAATTGTCTAAGCCCGGGAATGTGACCTGTTTCCGCACCAGCATTTGGGATGAAACACTATACAAGTTAGTAAACTCCAAGTATTCAACAGAATTGACGTAAAATACAACTATTATTCAACCTCTAACTGCCTTAGAGCCTGGTCTTCCATTGTCACGATGCTGATACCGAATGTTGCTGCCCTGGAGAACTCAGTGACACATTTCGGAAATGTCATTGAGGCGGATGAGGTGCTGTTGTTCGAAAAGGCCACCTTTCTGGTGATCTCTCATTGTCAGAGCAAGAAGAACCGCGACTCGCACCGATTTGAAAAGGTGTCCAACATCATCAAGCAGTTCAAGCTAAGCTGTTCCAAATTGGGCGCCAAGTTCCAATCGATGGAGGTCCGCAATAGCGCATTTGCCGCTTTCATTGACACCTTCACCAGCAACACCTACGTGATGGTGGTCATGTCAGATCCCACGCTGCCCTCGGAGGCTACCCTAGTCAACATAAGGAACGCTCGGAAGTACTTCGAGGAGCTGGAAAATCCAAGCAACAGTGCCATGAACCATCATGGCCACAAGTACCATTGATGATTAAACGAGGATCGTTGCTTTCCATAACACCATTAGCCGTTCTTCGTTCAATAAGACATAAATACCGTCTGTTGTGCAAACATCGAAGCGCCCAAGGTGCCGCCCCAAAGTCTTACAGCTTCCCGTAACTATAAATACGTATATATGTTTTTTATCGCTCACTGGCTTCATGACTGTCATAATAGTTAATGGTGTAATTGTAAATGTGGCAGTGTGCATCTCACATAATAGCTTTCTTGAGTTATAAAGGTCGTAGTGAGTGAGCGATGGATAGCCATCTCTTTCGTTGATTTTTCGTAGATTTGTAAGTTGAAACCTTTGTAGGCCTTAAGTTTATATACAAAAACAATTACACACTTATAAATACACAAATCAATCCTAAGTATTGGTAACTTGTAAATGCCGATCGCAGTATAAGGCCCACATATCACAGATAATCCAGTTGGTCCTGTTGGCCTGTTTTGCCTACGAATAGAATCTCCTGACCTCCTCGGACAATCGATCCACGGTGTCCTCATCAACGGGAAGAAAACGCTTGGCTCCGCGACTAAAGTAATAGATGTCACCGGTGTAAATATCGAACCAAAGGGCATGAATGTGAAGATCGTGGGATTCCAGGCGAGCCTTAAGGAAGCCGTACGAGGCAATGTTGGACATTTGCTGCAGTGTGTTGATCTGGGATAGTTTGTCCTCCAATGTGAACTTCTGCTCCTCATCGATGTAGGCCACAAAGCGGCGGAGTGGCGTCTCCGAAGAGAAGATTAGTGGATCCTTCATGCCAGCGTCCCGCCACTCCTGGAACCTCTCCAAGCTGGTGTTCGCATGGGTGCACAGCCAAGATCGCAAGGGTGAGAGGCGTCGATTAAGCTGGTGGAAAAAGGTGAGTGATTCGATTGAAGCTTATCAAGACCCTAAAATGTTTGACTTTCCCAAATACCTTAGAGGCGAAATCAGGATCTCTTAGTTGGTACAAAAGGTTCATGGCCTTGCAGTCGCTGTGTCCGCAGACTATTATGTGTCTAATGTCATTCACCACGCATCCGAGCTCCAGAGCGGCCGGTTCGCAGCTGAAGTATTCGTCCTGGAAGTGCTGGGCATGGGGAATCAGATTGCCAGCATTTCGCACTTAACCGTGGGATTAGGCAGGAGTGTTAAGCCATAAACTATCTACTCGGCTGGAGTTACTCACCCACAAACATATCGCCCACGTGAGTGTCGGTGTACCGGGTGGGAATCATTCTACTGTCCATGCAGGTGAAGAAGACGGCCTTGGGCTAAATGATAAAGTTTATCAATATTAAATGTTAGAATACCGAGCTCTGTCGGCCAATGTGTGAATATACACCGAATATAGCCACCCCAAGTTATGACATACTTGGCAACTGGCCAATGCGTCAATGGGTTCAAGGCTGTACAACAGGGAAATTCAAATATATTGAAAATATTGATGGACGATCATATCTTGGAGGAAGCCTCTGCCCATGTTTTCTATTGAAATGGTTATAGAACTACATACATTGCTAAGAAAATAGTTCACTTGACCTTGTCATGTAGGTTATTAATTTCTTAAAGATTTTGCAATATAATTAAATAAGCATGTTTTTCTTTCCCCTTTTTTTTATATTCAATATTTGGTTTTTAGTCTTTAATATCAGTGGTATTTCCTCTCGATATATTCTTATAAATATTTATAATTAAGTTGATAATTAGCAAAGGTGCACGACATTCGAGAGCACTGAAAAGCAATCAGTTAAGTATATGAAAGTATAATTAAATATTAAGCAAACAAAAGGGGGTGAATGGTGAATGGGGATAATTTGGTGGTCAACCAGTTTGCCTTTGTTGTTTGTTTACCAAATAAAACTTAAAAGAGAGCCCAGATAAAGAGCGAAATGTGGGAGAGCGCCAAGTTTGCGACAGACAAGTTGAAAAAATGTGATAATGATATAAAACACGGACAATTCGTTCTCCACAAGGCAAAGGCATGCTCCAAGTTCTTTTTTTTGTCAATGTGAAATAGTTCTATTCCGAAATCTTGACCTATAAACCGTATTGCTGCTCACTTCTGGATTGTCGCGGACTTTCTGGAACTCCTTGACCATTTGCTCCCTCGTTGTATTTCTGTACCGCATAATTCCCCTCAAAATACGCTCCATTTCGTGGGTTTTTTTTGGGGCTTCTTAAACTTAATTTGACACTTTAATTGCACGCACTTTGGCACCACAATTGATTTTCCTTGATTTGTGTATAATAATGACGCACTCGCGCCTAGCAAAAAGTACGATGACGCTCTGTTGACGGCGGTGGAGCATTTGAAGCGGAATTGTTGCTTCCAAAACACGCGATGTATTTGGCGAGCAGCTGTTGTTGTCTCTCTGGGAGCGTGCTGCCCACTCTCTTGGGGAGACATTAAGAGAAATAACACGCGAGCAATATTGGGGATAGTTTCAAGGTGCTAATTATTTCCATTTATAAATAAACACATTCGGCTAAGGCAAGAACCTTAAAGTTAATTGGATATTTTTCGAGTTTACAGCACTCATGATACCTACGCTCAATGATTTTCATATTCAATTGATATCTATAAATTATAAATTATAATTTATAAAATAACGATGAATAGTTCTATTAGCAAACAACAACAAAACAATATTTGTATAAATACTCGTAAGTTCCTTAATAAAGCGACCTAAGAGACTCGTTTGCCGCCATCACAAAGAGAAGAGAAATAATATAATATTCCCCACCCACAATGGAAGGCACTCCTTTCCCAAAATGATTTCCCAGTAAATATTAGTGTGGGGAGCGCGAATCGATGGCTTAATGGAATTTCTCTGAGCTTACATCTCTGGCAAGTTCCAGACAGTCGACGAGCGACAAAAGTCAACTTATTCGCCGGACGGCTTATCAGTGGAGCAGAGTGGGAAACGACTCGAAGAGCTGATGATGTTGATATTATGGCTTCCACGTTTTGTATTTATTTAGCTGTAGCCTTTTCTAATCAATATTTTGATGGAACTTTCTGATGACTTCCTGATCTCGGGAAGTCAAGGTCAGTTTAAGTTGTTTTATTCCTTTATATAGTTATTGAGTTTTAAATAAACGGAATTATCAAGTTTACTGTTTCTTCCTTCCGTGCATATCCTAATCAAATGATCAAAATTGTACAAATTGTAATAAAGTTTATCAAGAAGACACGGTTTTCACAAATTTATACGTGGAACATTTGTTTGTGAGGCTTCCATTTTAAAAAGGCCGCCAATATTCATTATCTACATCGTTTCTACATGGTTAGTAGAAGTTCCAATTTTGGCCAACGGCGGCGCCACTTACTGCGTAATCTACATCTCCATGAATTCATTTCTTATTTAAACGAAAGCATTTTTTTATTTTCTAAAAAAATATTTTTGTTTCGGATTTCCTTCTTTTGAATAAAGTTTTCCCTGCTGCAAAGCTATGTTTTATTATACAGCCGCAACATAACTTACATATCACTAATCACTAATAAAAACCAGAATTTCTTTCCTGTTTAATATGGTTCTTAAGTTTAATTCCACTCAGGAGGTTGAAACAAATACTAAACTAATCTAATCGATTTCAAAACGGAATACCTATAAATAGTTTGGTTCCAATAACATAAATATTTGTAACGACACTGGAATTCTTGCAACTCACAGGCGGTTTTTATTGGCCTGGGAGCATCACGTACCCCATTCGAATGAAATGGGCTCTTAGTCAGTGTACTATTAGCCTTTCCGAGAAGTGCCCACCGCATCATTCAGTGAGCGCATTTTTGCCGATTTTCGGGCATTGTCAGAACTTCTCAGGCATCTCGGCCGGGATGATGCCTCCGAAAGTGGGTCACACAAACACCTGTGCGGCAAAAAGGCCAACACACCAATGCAAATATTATGAAATCCCCACCGCCGCGAAAGAAAGCAAAGTCTAAACCACAAACACCACTGACTGTGTGTCGCCGCCGAAAAGCAAAAACCAAAACAACAACCAGGTCCATTTCACCAGCAGATTCACTCTTGATGATTATAAGCTTTTGCTGTGTGTAGTGGGCCTCGTGGTTTTGGTTTCTGACTTTTGGGATTGGGGATTGGGGATTGGGGACCTGACTGACCGTCTCCATTCCATCCCACCATATCGCAACGCATCCCAGACCCCGCAACCTGCTCCTCCAGCCCCAGTCGCCCGTTTTGCTTTCCTTTCATTATCGAGCGGCAAAATATTGGTTGAGCAAGCACGGCAGAGGCAATGAAATCGAGAGAAAAAGGCATTTTTGAATGGGAGTTACAACGCGAAGGTTAGATGCTCTAAGACCAAGAAACCCGTGCCAGATTTACAATTTTTCATTTTGTTATACATACATCTAATTATCAAATGATCTATGGCACGGAATATTTAAGGAAAATTCGTTACCTATTTTATTTGCTTTATAACTAAGAAGAATATATTCGAAATTAGTTTTTTTTATCTACAGGTTTTTTTTATAAATTTAGTTTGGCATGCCAAAGCATCTTTGAAAGTCAATGGACACAGAGTTCGTTTAAAACAAAAGTCGCGGCGTGACCAACAAATGACGACGGTGATGCGCCAGCAGCATCTCCATCTCGTTCCCAAAAACCCCCCCCAGACAGAAAAAACCGCCAAGAGATGATGATCAGAACCCTAACTTAAAGCTCATTACGATGGTTATCAGGTGGAGGGGTTAGGGGGTTAGGGGGAGTTGGGGATGGTGAGCAGCGTGGGTACAGCAGGCGAAATAATGAAGCAGAATCGCCTGCATGACAATGATTACTGTAAGCCAAGCCAAAAAGAAAAATAAAAAATATATAAAGAAAGACACGGCCCGCAGAAACTCGCCATCCCACTTCCACTCGAAGATCCGAAGACTCGAGTTGGGAACCGCTGTCGGTTTTTTTTTTCAGAATATTTGGGCCAAAGCGCCAAATGTAAACATTGAGAAAATAAAACGGAAAAAACTCGACTGATGATGATGGTTACTTAACAATGCTGAACAATAAATGAGCTCCATACGTGCACGAGTGTGTGTGTGTGTGTGTGTGTGAGGGATTTCGGTGGGTGTGGGTGCCCAAAGTTATTGTGGGTGTTGTGAAATCAGAGACCCGAAGAAAGAAAGAGGGGTATGCAGGTGCCGAAGGGTTTTACCCGCGTTGAGTCATTCGAATAATATCGAACTCAAGTTAAAAGGCGCTTATCGCTGCAAAATCAAAGTGATCAATAAGCAAAAATTAGGTCAAAATAGTTATTGAAATGTTTAGTCTATTCTTATCTTCAAAAACATTTAACGGCTTAAAGTTAATATATTATTTCAAGCTCACTCGCTCCAATTTGGCATGCATCCCACGCTTTTTGTACCCATCTTGTTAAGATTTAATAATTTCTACATCAAATTATAATTTCTTTGCGTTGTATTCTTAAGCTTTTGTGTTTCTACCTCAACAATAAGGTCTCCGATATGATGTCATATGTATTTGTCTTGGCCAACTTACGAAAACACATACGTGCACACTTCTACATTTCTTTTTTTTGGGTTTCCTAAGCATAATTTATATTTGGGTGTTACCTCCTCCCGAAAGTCTCCGGATTCTGCTATACCTCTTACTGCTTACCCCACTATTTTGTTGTCTCTCTCATTTTGTGTGTGCCTATCTCTTTCAGACACAATTTGCAAATGGGTTTTGGTGGATTCTTTTGGCTCTGACTTTGGCTTTGGGTTAATTAGTGAGTATCTTTCCTCAGCACGCACAAATAAGAAAACAACAACAATGCTTTTGGCGTTTGAGTTGTATTTTTATGTGTGCTTGTGTGGGTAATGGCGGCGGCATTGCTGTTCTTATTAGCGTTGTAGCTTTTAAGCTTAAGCTTGCCCCTAAAATCTGGGTCACCAGTGTCGTTAAAGCCACTCTGCGTCTTCTACATACGTGTGTGTGTGTATATAAATATGTGTTGTGGTGTGTGAGTGCGCAAATTAAATATTCACAGCGTTGGCTAAGCAAATAAAATCTTTCAAGCTCTTTGGCTTGTTGTTGCATTTCCTTCTGGCCACTTTTGTTAGCTGTTTTGTCTTCCTCTTGTTTTGGGCTCGAATAAGCGGAGATGGTGCGGCGCATGAAAGTGAATCAGAATGTTTTAGCCGTTCTTCGCAAAACAAATGAGATCAAAAGTGGGCTTTTGTCGCATCTCTTTAACCTGAATATGTCAACCCCACTTATTCCGCTGCTTTTTAAGCGAATTTTTTCGTGTTGCCCAAAAGAAAGAAGTCGATGTGGCCAATATTTGTATTCCACTTTGCCAAAAGTGTGGTGGCTAAAAGAGAATGTTATCTTAAGTATCGCGTAAAAGAATGAGCTCAAAAGGAGATTTAATATGAATAATATGAATAAAATATAAAGTTAAATAATTAGCATAGCAAAACAGTTGTCTTTGGCTAAAAAACTTTAACAATAAATATGCTGCTGAAACGGATAAAGGGGTATCCGTTTAAGGTATTCATCACAGACTTGTAAAAGTTCTCAGAAATTTGAATTCAATAATTATTTTGGCAAATACTCGAGTGTCCAGATGTTCTGTTTACGTTCCTTGTGTAATCTCTCATTCCGTGGGCAATTTTCGGTGTCGATTTGTGAAAAAATAATAAAACAAGAAAACAGATTCGGTTTGCTGTGGGCGTACCTCATTATGAGTTATACATATGAGATGGACAAGAATTCGGCGTTGCTGTCAGCCGTTGGCTATAAAGGGGTGTGCCATGACCCAATTTTAATATTATTTTTATGTTTTTTATTATGTTTTTTCTCCTCTCAGTCTTTCGCTACCTTGCCTTTGTTTATTCACGCATGAGCTCAGCATTACACGGCGAAAGAATTTTTATAGTTCAAGGGGAATAGTAAAAGCATTCTTAACCCTTCGCCGAGGACGTCATTAAGTAAATATCCATGCCATGAATTTTGCATCATTCGGCGGGCAGGTAAGAGGCCCAGCACAATGTCAAAGGACGGCAAACGGTGAAATTTACAATTTAATGGCGGACTTTAAGTGGAAAACGGCAAACAGTCAGTCAGAGGCAGAAACAGCGGTTTTATGGCCATGACAAAGACAGCCGGCGACAAATGTTGCATCCGCATTGCAGCAGCAGCAGCAGCAGCAACAGCAGCATCAGCAACAACAGCAGCAGCCACTCTTGCAGCGCTGTCTTCAACTGAAAATCTGCAATGGTAGTTGTTCATTCCCTTGCCAAGTCGTAAATCATGCGGCAATGTTTTGCATGTGACACGGACCGAGTGACAAGAGATTGACCCAATTTCCCAGACTAATCCGCAGCGTATCCGATCTCGATTTTCTCAGTCTGGGCACCTCCGAAAACCCTTCTTGAAGATATTTGTGTACAAATAAACGCCTTTGTGAAGGGCAGGTAAACAGACTGTAAACTTCTGGTATATCGATAAAGATAAAAAATATATTAAATCCGCATATATGTTTTATGATATATGATAAAATAATCACATACAATCAAGATAAAGTACTTAAAGAAGTAAGTACAGAATGATTTTCTTGTTGTATTTTTTTTTAAGAATGGCAACATTTTTCTCTGTGTGACCATTGACCTTCGAATAGTGCAATGTTCCTAGATCCAGGAATGTGTTTTCAATGGTTATGTAACATGCCAGCAAAGTCAGAAGTGTGCCCATTATTCCTTTTGCGCGGCACACGACTTGGACACATGTGAGGAGTAGGCAGCATGGGTGGCAAAATTGCGCAACCTTCAAACAAATTAGTTAACTGATTGTGAATGAATGAGATAGGAAAATGTTCTTTGGCCTGCCAAGCCACCGAATTGCTTTAAAATCTTGTAAGTATTTGTTCAACTGAAATACTTTATTTGCGAAATCGTTCTAACGAAACAAAAGACTTGGGAAGCGAACTTGAAAATAATATTATTTTATTCACAACCAAATCACTGAGTTAAGTAAATGTTAAATATTGGCAAATGCGAATCATCAAATATTTTCAGCACAAACAGCTCCACAACAATCCGCACTTAGTGTAATGACTCAAATTATGATTGCTCGAAATGGGAGAGTTTTCAATGGCAGCCAGCAGAAAGACTAAAAATAACAAACGGACATATAATGGTGGAAGGAAAACTGTTACTTTCACATCAGCTAAAGGCCAAGATTATAGCCAGCAGCAGCAGCAGCAACAACAGAATAATAGAAGCGTAATAGTTGCTAATTTTGTGCATTGCTCTGGCCCCAAAAATAAAAACGTCAACAAAAAGGGCCAATTATGAGCACACTTTCGGCCAAAAACGGACGGAATGAGGGAACTCGCAGACAATGCAAAAGAATCACGTCGTTGTAAACTGTTTTTGCTGCCGCAGTTTTTTCGTTATTTTTTTTTATTTTTTGAGACGTTGATTTCAATGGGATTCGGAATTTCTGGTGTTGTTGCCACTTTTTGGGGTAGTGCACAAAAAGGTGAGCACTTAAATGAAAGTTGTTCAACTTGCTCACGGAGCCCTAAATTGTTGCAGTCCTATATGTGCGTGTGTTTACTCAAGAAGGTGGGTAATTGTTGTGGCTGAAATAAATAAGGAAATCGAGGACATCAGAAAACACACGTATATTATGCTATTCAGCAAAATAATATTTATTATTATTTTACTTGGGAAAATATTGTGAGTGGTGAAGTAAGTTTATGTTTCCAAATTATCTCGCTTGATATTCTAGTCTTCTGCTGCATTACTTTAAATCTATTCCCCTATTTTAAGTTATATTATTCTAAATCTGTTTTATATGGCCCCAAACATCTGGTACATCACAGATAGTATAATTATTGCAGAAGCCCCAAAATAATTATGCTTTCGGCTCCTCTCACCCGTGGATGAGTATGGAAGTGGTTGGAGGAACAGCCAGCTAGGTGTATTACCGTAATTGAACCCAGGTCTTGAGTTGAGATCGAGGAATATAGCCGCAGGTTTGTCATGCTTATTAAACTTTTGGTTCTGTTCCAAAAACTATTTTGGGCGGCCGCACTTTATGATTGGTAATTAAAAATATATATATTTTTTTGTTTTATTTTGGCCACTTTAGGAACTTTGTGTGTCTGGTTTTGGGGGCCGGGCCAAGTCATGGTTGGCTTAGTTGCGTCTTGACTTGGCTTGCTCCCATTGACAGCAAACGGGTTGCCAAAGTGCGTAGACTCGAGGGCTGGCGGGGATCGGCGGCAGACATCCCAAAAACCAACAAACAAGCAGCCAAATGTTGCACTACATTTAGCTGTTGTGGCTCCTGCACCCGGATTTCAAACCGGAGTCGGAGCTGGAGCTCACGTTGGCATCGTCATCGCCGCAGTTGCCAAACTTGTTGCACATGTCGGATACTAGTCAACTTTATTGAGGCGAAACTGAAGGCAGTTTGGAGTCGCTAAGGTGGCTATACTTTAGCGCATTCTGGCTAGCTAAATTTCTCAAGGCAGGAAAACTCCTAAGTTATTACAATCTCTGTTAAAGTTGAAACACTAAATCTTTATGGAAATGGAAATTATATTAGTTCTATCTTATACCTCAATGAAATGAAATCAGAGTTGTCATATACACGTATATCATACTATTGTTTACTTACTTTTCGGGTATTTGAAACTAAAAGATATTTTTAGCCAACACTGAATACAACACGCAGTTGAAGTTGTTCCAGGCTGAGGCTGTTCCTAGTTGTTGTATCAAAAACACTTAACAACTTGTAAAATTCTCCGACTGCTGCAGTTGACACACATCTGTCAAAGCGGCCAAGTGGCCAAGTGGGTCATCTGGTGGGGCAAGTGGTGCTGGTTGTGGAGTGGTGCGATCTTGTTAATCGTTTTTGATTGCCGCGTTGATGTTCCACCACCTGAAGCACTCAAATGATGATTGTCGTTTAGAGCGTCGAGCCGTCGACTGTCACAGATTCTTTACTTTTCCCCAGCGCGGTGCTTGCTTTCTTGATTGTTGTTATTATTTGTTATTGTTATAGTTGGTGCGGCTACTTTAGTGCCATGGCTTATTATATAGCCTCTTGACTGCCTATCATTGACTATCTGATTTCGATGGTTAACTTCTTGGGATAAGATACAAACACGTGACAGAAAAGGGGAGATTCTTTCATTTAGCTGTCATCAATGTAAACTTACATTTTAAGCTAGAAACGAAAAAATGATTATACTAATTGTTCATGCTCAATTTAAAGAACCAATAATATTCTTACAACTGAACGTTCAAATACGAAATGTGCCAGAAGTACTCAACATTTTTCGACCACAGCTCATATAAAACCATTTCTTCCAAAAGCACGATCTTTTTTATTGTTAGGCAATTTTGTAATGATTTAATGTAATGCACTGGCCCTATTTTATTAAGTACCGCATTTATTCTGGAAGATTTACGTGTTGCAGCCATTATAATCGCATAAATTCTTTATAAGAAGACCCGAAACAGCCGAGAAATAAGTCACACAACCCGCAGAATCTCATTCTTTTCTTGCCGAACACAATGTAAAGCCGAGCCATGCCCACTTTAAATATTCAATAAAGCTTTAACGAGACATGTTAAACGCTTTTGCAGTCACACAATGCATAAATAATTATAGAATTGAGCAACAATTTCAGCACAGCCATAAAAAACACCAACCATAAAGCAACAAAAAAAATCAAGTCGAGATACGGCAATTAAATTCAATTTTGTGGCCAATAAAGATGAGAAAGAGCGAAGAAAGAAAGAGCCAGAATGTAGGGGGTTGTGTGATGTACCAGGAACAGTTATGGCCAAACACTGAGATAATAATTTTGTTTAAGTTTAATTGTGAGTTATACTTGTACGGTAAATCACGTAGCAGCATGAAATGGTCGCACGGCAAGGGGAGGGGTCAGATACGGGGTATAATAACCATGTATTGGTCATGGCCCAAGGGGAAGCCTAATTGGCCAAATTGATATATTACTATATATATCTTCCTCTGTGTGGCAATTGAAGCATGAACTCGACAACAGAACAACAAAAGAAAAATTGGAAAGAAAAGAATTAGTTGGCAAAAAAAGATCTTAGTAAGCTTATACATATTTATAAGCCTGTAACTGTCACTTTTAAATCAATTGATAAGAAAAGAGTGGCTTTTAAAGATGCTAATTTATTTTTTCTCACATATTTGCCATATTTGCATTTCTAGGAAAACGCAACCGAATAGCTATCCAAAACCTTTGGCTCCAAGAAAGAAATTCTCTGACCAATCATAAATAACTTAAGCAAAACAACAATAAGCCAGAAGTTAGCAACATAAAAGGAAAGGAAACGAAGAAATGTGTGCAGAGAAGAGCCAACAACAAAAACTCGGTCATGAAATCGCAAGTGACCCACTTGGCAAGCGAACGACGCAAAAAAAAGAGGTATCAAAAAGAAAAAAGAAAGAAGCGGAGGAAAAAACGAAAGACTCAGGCAACGAACGCGATGCAGACAAATATGACAAGCGACGCTAGAGCGAGCGATAGAGACAACACTTGCCGCATAGAAAGAGACGGCCAGCCAGCAGGCATGGTAGCGAATCTAAAAGAGGACACCATAATTGGCAAACAAGGGGGCTTTCAGGCGGCGGGCAAGGGGTAAGCCCGCCATGAATGACTCGACCAGCTCGCAGCCGGACCTGTATGCGTCACTAAACTTGACCAAATTGTGTGCATGTACAAGGAAGTCTGCAGACTCCACCTCATGATTTATCCCGTCCCCATCTCCGTCTCCGTCTCCGCCACCGCCACCGCCTCCGCACTCCACTTTGCTTTCTAGTCGTGTTAGCTAATGACATTTTTTGTGGACCTGGATCGTCCCGGGCGCAGTCTCCGTCTGAGTCTAGGTCTGGTCAAAACAGCAGGTTCAAGTCAAAGTGCGGGCGTCTTGGGTTTTGCTTTTTCATGTGGCGATGGGAAATTTCCTTGGGGCACGAGGAGTTTCCCAGTTGGGGTTTTTCGTAAAGTGAAAGCAAAGGAAGACATTGGGCAGCGGAATTTACCATTAATCGATCACGAGGGGGTAGATACGAGTATACATAAATGGGTGTAGAAAGGAAAAATATGCATCTCAAAGGTAAGGGGTTTATTTAGTGTGATAAAAACTTCAAAAATAGTTATAAATTGGTAATAGCCACAATAAATTTTTTTTATATTTGTAGCCTCAATATTTTAAAGTTGGAAAAGCCAACTCTAGGCTTTATTTAAATCAGCCTCAATATGGAAACTCTAGGCTACGCTACGATATTATAATAAATCTTTCCGATAGCTGTAGCACTTTAAAAACAATTTCTCACAGGCTCAGCACCTCGTTTTTTTTTCCAGCAATTTTCCCAATATTTCCCCGCTTCTGGCCAGACTTTGAGCCGCTGCAGACACGGCATACTATCCACCACTAGCCGCATAATAGACTTGGCCTACATACGAGGCACTCAGACACTCAAGGCATTCTTTACACACACTCTCCGCCTCTTTCACTTTTACTCTCGGCTCATAAGCATAATCATGCTTACTCATGATAATCAGACTCTGTTTCTGTTTCTTGGCTGCTCAGCTCATTACCATGCCGAGCCACAACAAAAACAACTAAAAAAAGCAGCAACGATAGTAACAATAACAATTATTATACCGACTTTAACTAGTTTCCACACTTGGCCTGGTCTAGTCTGAGCCCGCACAATTTTCCATTTCCATTTTCTTTGCAAATGCGGTCGAGCTGCCGGCATTTTACCCGCCTCGACTTCTCTCACATCCGAGATGTAGTGAAACAAAAAACTTTAAAACGAAATAAAAAATACAAGTTCTCGGAGATTGGTGGCGGCCACTGGGGAGCTGTTTCCTGATGTGCCAATAATTTGGGTAATTAAAATTATTGCCCCATGCCGTGGATCCTATAAAAACGATGGTAAAAGAATTACATTTATGTTTGCTGATGGGCAATAACAAGTTTGTTTTTTCATAGAAAAAATTGTAAATACGCTGTTTTGTTTTAAACGAACATTTTCTATATGTGGTATAATAATGAAAAAACACATTTAAGTAACACAGTTAAACATTAAAATCCTAAAATTATATCATATTTGTAAATATTTATTTAAAACAGAGTGGTAGCTGGCCATAAAAACCTAACATAAATATAACTTATTTTAAGTATGGTTTTTAAAATATTATACCTTGAAATACATGGAGCGCAAAGAAACATTTGCATTAATAGTATGATTATTAAAACGAAGTGAACACTCATTTTGAAATGATTAAGTCCATAAGTTGGGTAATTACAAGTTAAAGCAATGACAATACAATATAGAATAGGCTTACTTATCTTGTTTATTATCAAAGGAATTACCGGGAGGTAAAAAAGAAATAAAAACCACTAAATAATAAGCGGCAGTTTAAGGAAGCAGGATGTACTGCCAATTTGGTTCCACTGTGCTGCGGCGGAATACCGGTATGTATTGCAGTTGTATTGCAACTCAAAAGGGGCCCGCTACACACACGCACCCATACACTTGCGCTTAAAACGTTTTTCGAATATTTTGAATAACGGTTCATGGTGCATACCAAAATCAAATCAAGTGGAATCGCTGTGGGTTTGGTTTTATTTTTGATTTTGCTTTTGGGCCACGGATTTTTTTTGGGTCTTGGTCCCCCTCCTCGCCACTTGACCAAAAAACCCACGAAACGACAAAACGAGACGCATATGAATTTTTTTTTTTTCTCCATTTCTTATATTTGGTCGATGGCAACAAGTGCGCCGACTGACCATACCATACCAAAATCCAAAACCGAAACCAGTTGGCCCATATCACGTACCTTCTGGCCGCCTCCCCACCACCCCGCCACCCCACCAATCCGCCATCCCACCGCACCCCATTTCCAGCTCCAGCTCCTCCTTGGGAGCCACATAAAAAGTTGGAACGCCGCCGCTTGGCGGAATTAATTATGTAGCCCAAAGCTGAATTATATGCGAAAGCAACTACCCACCACCCCTTGCTGCCTCGCACCCCGCTCCCCCCACCGCCACACCATTACAGATAGTCGCTGTTGTTGTCCCCCTTTTTCAGTTTATCTTCCGAATGCGATGCGAAACTTGTTTGTGCATTTAATTTATGGGCGCGACGCGGAGAACAGAGGACCGAAGACGGCGGCCAAGAAGAAGCGGACGCCGGGAAGACAAACGCACTGCACTTGTTCGAAGGGGGTGGGGGGAGGCGGATGGAGTGCGGTGGACACCCTACCTTACGCACACCCAGCCTCCGGCGGCCTCTTCGGATCACGAACGGCCCAACAACGGAAAAATGTCAGATCCAAGCACGTGACCCAATTTGTGATGGTTCTTATTGCACACTGAGAAAAATTTGATTTAACCGTAACTGTAAGCTCTTACTTGTTTTCTGAGCATGTTTATTCATACTTATCATATACATAATTTCCAAAAAATTAAATCAAATTTAGCTTATAAATATTAATGAGCTAATAAAGCAATAATCGTAGAAATAATTATAAGTATGCATACATGTGTTATTTTTGGATAATTAAATATATATGTTTCCGTTTTTTTATACTCCCCTTTGATTTGGTTAAAACTGTGTAGAAGGAAGGGTTAAAGAGAGTGACTTGAAATGAGCAGGATACTGTAGCATCCTTTGTCCGCTTTGATTATGTTGCGCCTCTCATAATTGGGTTAATTTTGTGTGGCACCATCGAGCGGACAGTAATTCGCTTCATTTTTCCCCACCAACTCGCCGTTTCTTTTATTTTGTTTTTTTTTTATATTTTCTCGTTTTTTGACAGCGCCTGACAGGCGTTAAATTTTGGCCAAGATTTCTGTGGTGTTGTGGTTAAAGGTGAACAGCGAAAAATTCGCGTCGAGTTCATCTCCGACTGCTTCCTCTGCTTCATCGCTTTACTGGCGTTTGACAGCCGTGACACGTGCAACATAATGTAAAAAATTAATGAGAATTCGAAAAGATTCAGATGGGCTTTTAAGACTGATGAAAGAAAGGCTACATCTGTGAACTTTATGCATTTAGCTTTCTGTGTGGGAAAGCTTGCAATTATTGTAGCAAATCGAAAGACTTAGGTAACGAACTTGATTTCAGTAACCATTATTATGAAAAGTATGTAACAGGAAAAAGGAAGCGTTTCCGACCATATATTCTTGATCAGGATCAATAGCCGAGTCGAACTGGCCATGTCCGTCTGTCCGTCCTTCTGTCCGTATGAACGGCTCGATCTCAGGAACTACAAAAGCTATGATGTAGAAAGTCAAAAATGTGCTGAAGTTCTAAAGTCCATAACTCGGATTATCTTAATCGGATTTTGAAGTGGCATATCTCTAAATGTTTCTGGCAAAATTCTCTAAAAATCTGCATTCAAATTTAGAAATATATTTTTTTTACATTTTTTTGTAATTTTTTTGATATTACGATGTTGTAGAAACTCGACAAAATTAAGAAATGTCCCAAGGTTGAAGCTCTAAACTCCATAACTCCACTTATCTTAATCGGATTTTGAAGTGGCATTCCTCTAAATGTTTCTGGCGCAATTCTCTAAAAATCTGCATTCAAATTGAAAAATTTATTTTTTTTAAATTTTTTTGTCATTTTTCTGATGTATGATGTCAAATATTAAGAAATGTCCCTAGGCTGAAGTTCTAAACTTCATAAAAAGTTTCCGAACATCGGCTCCTTGGCTATCGGTTGCATCTAGGCTACCGACGGTGCAGCACCAGTTGGCGCAGAATTTCTTTTCTACTGCACAGCCATGCCAGCAAAGTATCTGGCAGATACAATGTATGGTTGGCCTGAGGTCCGCTCAATTTAATGACAAACTGATTGCAAAGTGACACGGAAAGAGACACAACTGACACCCGCCGATATGCTAAAAACTAACAGAGAAGTGTACCAAATGAGAGCAAAGATGTTCGGTTGTAGTGGATGCATTTGAGCCAGAAAAAGTTGATATCATTGCGTCGGATTCGCTGCAAATTAATTAATTTGCTACGCTGCAGCTTGAAGCAACGGGAACTGCCACAGATAATATGGCCCTTGCTGATGACAATTAAGCAGTTGAGCCGCTTAAAATTCAATTAAAAAACCAGTCAAAAGATGAGCGGACATTGGCTTGTATTTGGTCCAGTCATTGGGATGGTCCAAATGCATTTGAGCAGGTGTAGGCCCTTTTGTGTCTTGTAGATACGTAAAAAGTGAAAAAGGTTCCGTTGTCGTTTGTCGGCAGCTCCTTAAGCTCCATGGCCACATTAACCGTTAGAGCACATGATGCGATGCGCTTCTTCATACAACATTTTCGGACTTTACCGTGCCGTTATGATTGCTGCTGTTATGGCAGTTCTTTAAGCTTGGTTGCCCTTTTCCAGTTATGTTATCCGCCAAAGTTCGTTGCCTGAGTCTTTCCCTTTCTGTGCACTGTGCCTCTGGCCTCTACACTCTACCCTTTAGACTATAGTCTCTGCGCTCTAGGCTCAGATCTCTGCCGGATTCTGGCGGGACATGGCGGAATCTCTGACGGGAATCGGCGGGACATGTGGGGATCTCCGGCGGGACTTGGCGGAAAAAGCGGAAATGGCGGAACATGGCGGGACATGGTGGGATCTCTGGCCGTAAATGGCGGGATCTATGGCAGGACATGGCGGGACTTGGCGGGACATGACGGGTGAAAACGAGTGCAAACAAATAAAACTACAAAATTTCCAAGCTTTTCTGCAGACCCTATCAGCCGTAAAATAGATGAGAATGACTATGGATCTCATATTTCACCTTTTCTTCGTCGAATGGAACTTCATTAGATGCAGCAGGGAGTTTGTCAAGAGCAAAGTCAGCCAAAGCCATGTCCATGACACTCCACTCGGCACGCAGACATACAGCTTTTTGGCCGCGCGTCTATCTGGCCAACATTGCCTTCTTGGGTCCACCACCCAGCAGATCTCCCCGCGCCCCGCACCCCGCGCCCCACGCCCTTTGCTCTTTGGGGGCCATTGGCAATGTTAATGGTGTGCATTATTTTCATGTTTATTTATGTTGCTGGCACACACAGCATGGAACAGCACACGGCATCTGCAACATGTGGCAAATGCAATTTGCATTTGCATCTCAATTGCATTTTGCATTGTCTGTTGTTTGTTTTGTGTTGTTTGTTTGGTTGTGGTTGCTGATGTTGCTATTGCTGTTGCCATTCGTTGTTTATCTCTTTCCACACACAGCTGCGTTTGAAGCGGATCCGGTTTTCGTTGACCCACTTCCGGTGCTGCCAGTTGCAGTTGCATGAGGCTGTGAATGCGCCTGCCGCGCTGTCAATTGCGTTTCGTCTTGACCTTTGCCTAGCTGCAAAGCCACCCACACAAGCCACCCACCGAAAAACCAACACAGAACAAAATAAATGGGTTATACTTGAGATTCTACAAAAAGTGTGTGAATGTTTATATAATATTAAAGAGGTATTCATATTTATATTCATGACCCAAACGTGCTTGATCATATGGTTTAACTAATAGAACTTTTTTTAAGTACATTTAAACTGTTTAGGCTTGATTTTTTGTCTCTGCACACAGTCACCCACCCGAAAGGCCTCCCACACTTTGCACTACATTCATATTTCTCCTAGATCCATTTCTTCTTCTTCTTTCTCAGTCGCACACATGTAGCCATTTATTTAGCATTTTTATTGCCGCCACGTTTTGTTGTTCTCGTTCTTGCTCCCCTTTTCCTTTATTGCTTGGCTCGGCTTGTTTTGTTGTCTCTTGCGTGTTATTAACGTTGATAAGCCTCCACATCGACAGCGACTCCATCGCGGATATCCACATAGAAATGTTCTATCGCCATCTCTTAGTCTGCCTCTTTCTGGTCCAACTGACGCCCGCACCTTGGCTCACAAGCAAAATCAAGAAAAAAAAGTGGTCGAAGTGGCTGAAGAGTACAAAATTATGCATGCCAAATTTGCATTATTATTGATGTTTGTTCTTGTTATTGCTGCTGTTGTAGCTGTTAGATATGATGCGAAATTTATGCGACGCTTGACATCAATTCGCAGTTTTGGTTAGGCAAAAAGATACACGAGATTGGGAAATGGATATGGTAAGAGAAGGATGTGAAAAATCTAAAAATGGCAATGTATGGGAGAGCATCAAAGCACCATTCTTGATGGCAAATAATATATTCCTGATCTTAGATGTGAAAGTAGTAGGTGTGCGGGCAAAATATTTTGTATTGATTTATAATTAAAAATAAAATAAAATTATAAAAACGGAATAAGAACGGAATGTGTAAAGAAAACTAGCCGAACTCAAAATCGAATGCATTTAAGTTACGCCTATCAATACAAAAGACTTAAGCGACAAACTGAATGGAAAGTGAAGAAAAACAGAGTTCCCTTTGTACAGCCGACCGGATTACAGCAGTTTTTCAGTAGTCAAGCAGCTAGCAATTCAATTTGAGACACTTAAAGGTACATAAATTCTACCTGTAGAATCGATGCTACCTCTCCCACAATGACCACCCCTTGAGCACTTGTTTTCCTGATGTTTCGTCTCCGGATTCCGTCACATTTGCAGTTCGTTTTCGGTCTTATTTTGGGTAAATAGAAAGGTGCAGCTCGCAGGCGTTGCAAATCGCTTTGACTTCTGCGCAATTTGTTATTTGCACCTTAATTTACAGATATTTTGCGGTCAAGCGAACTGAACCGCCCGTGGAGTGAGATCTCCGGAAGATCTTCATTTTGTTTTGGGCGCATTTAATTTGGGTTCCGTTTGCCTAACCCAAATGTGTGACTGAGGGGCACTGAAGCTGAATCTCCTGACAAATGCACAAATCTTGTTCTGAGGGCCTGACCCTCGTGTCAATATTTACACAATGTGCGGTTGAGTTTTATTTTCTTTTACTTTTTTACCGTTGCCCCATTGACCTCTCCCCCCGGCCGCCCCTCTATGTGTTTTCAAACTCTTTGGCGTTTGCCTGAATTTGATTGCTTGCCTTTATTTGCCTGGAACAAAATGCTTTGACTGATGGCTCGACTCCAGAGGCACTTACCCATATTGTTCGGTTTGGTTCTCCGTTTTTCATTTTTTTTTTTTTTTTGGTTGAAGTGTCACGCTGTCCAAGTTCAATTAGTTTTGTATGCGCTCCTCACAAGTTTTGCCGAACTTCTTTAATGCCAAGATTGATTCCGTCTGAAGCTGAGGCTATGTATATACATATGTGTATGCAGATTGACATTTGACGTGCATAGAATTTGTCTAACTGTATTTTTCCCTTTGCCAGAATGTTTACCTCTTGTCTCGGCTTTTGCCATAAAAATTATTGATCTTGGAACTCAGAACTGGGCGGGAGCTTCGCATGAAGCACATAATATTCATTGAATTTCGTTTTGTTCTGGTGTTCGCAATTACTGAATTCCATTTTGTTCCGTGTCAATCTTCTGATTGATTTATTAATTGTATTACACCAAAACTGATCTGCATGTATAATAGCATTAATATATTAATATTATTGACACTTATTCTAAATGGTCTTATAAATCATTATGCACAACCTACATATTTTACATATTTATTTGAATATTTATTTCTATAATGCTGCATTTAAATGTAATTACACAGAAGCTTCCCAAGTATTTATTTAAAGAAAGACCATTCTTTTGTCAGCAATTGTTAATCATACACCAGGCACCGAGCCAAACAAAAGACTTATGCAGCAAACTTGGCCATGAAACCTTCCCTTCGAAGTAGGTGACAAAGTTCAAGACAATCGCAAGATAAAGTTTTATTAACTGACATGAGTCACGCATGGAAAGAAACCAAAAATATTTGATATGAAAAAAAGTGGCCAGCATGCAAATAAAATACTTTTGCGAAATAAAAAACGCAAGTTAATTCCAGCGAAGAAAAATCAGACATCACAAATACGGACTATGACTGTGGTCCCAAAAGGGGGTAAGCAGATGTGGCGGCAGATGAAAAACAAATCATGAGGCATAAACATGACCAACAATTCAGACGGATACGGCGGAGGCGACGGGGAAAGTACCCATCCCGACCAAGTCCGTAGTGACGCAGTTGCATTTTGGTCAACACGGTGATGAGGCGGCTCTTGTTTATGCTAATGCCAGTGCCAACCATCAGTGATACTAACTTCCACATGGGATTGGTAGTGCCGCAAGCCGACAAGTCGAATACCCTGATAGTCGTCTTATGGTTAGCCATATTTTCATAATATATTTTGTAAATACGTGTATATTCCAGAACTTAATGCATTTTAGATATTAATAGATGGAAAGCGAAATAAGATCCTCATAATCACTGCAATCTCCCTATTAAAATGTAATAGTATCAATTTGGCAGGGTAGTGAATCAACAAACAAAGTCACAACAACTGCTGTTGTGGCAAAAAAGTCGTGAGCAAAAACACAAAAATCCACACAAAACTTTGCAACCTGTGAGCGCTGCTCGGAGCTTTCATTTTCGAAGCGATACCGTTAACTGCACAGGCACTGCAAAAACAACAGCAACTAGAAAAACAACAATATTAGCAGCACTGGCAGTGGCGGCAATAACAACAATCAGGCTAAAGAACAACAATGGCAAGTGCCAAGAAGGTAATGCAACCGTTGCTGAACACCATATACATACATATATTATTTATATATCTAATATGAATTCACATTAAAGGGCAAGAAATGATCAAAATGTATTTTTTGTAAAGAAATTTGTAAGAAAATATTTTATATTAATTGAATTGTCTTTGATAATTATTTTAAATTTTTAATAAAAAAGTGTGAGAGCAAAAATTAAACATTTTTTCAGCAAAATATACCTTGGCAGCATGTTGCTGGCCCCGGCAAACTGTAAATTGCTGGCAACATGTTTACAAGGCGGAATAACAGGAAAAAATGCTTAAATTTTTACTAAGTAGGTCAAGTTGCATGGAAGCTTCAAACAGGTATGAGCATGGAGTAGCAAATTAAATTTAAGGAAAAACTAAATTTAAGGTAAATTTGAGATTACAACAATATAAATCTATTAAAGAGGTACAACTTAAAAATTGATTATGTGACAAAGTTTCCGAAATAAAACGATGGGACAGAAATAAAACATATGTCAAGAAATGAAACTCAACATTTCAAGCACTTGCCTTAATATATTTACAATGGTCCAGCATTGCAAGTAACTTAGCAATTGATACAATTCCGAAAACACAAAAAATCTGCCGCTTTTGCCGACATGTAAGCAACATAAACAAACTTAGCCCTGACTTTGAACTCACGTTGGAACCGAGGTTCGCTCTTCGAACATGTTGCAATGCTCTTCGGCGCTTCGACTCGAACCCGAACGTGATTTGTATCTTTGTATCTGCGGCAACGGTGCTGGTGCTGTTCGGATCGCGCTGCCTGCGCCGGCGTCGACGTCGCCGTTGAACTTCTTGGCTCGGAAATTTCTTTTCGTGTTGCGCCTGCGCACAGTTGGCTTTCTACCGTTGACGTCTGCGGATTTGTGCGCACCCAGTGTCTGCGTTTTTTCGCGGTTCGGTTCGATTTGATTGTGGACGTGGACTTCTTCCATCTCTTCGCAGACATCCACGCAGATAGAGATACAGATACAGCTACAGATACAGATACAGTGGCGAACATGTGAAGTGGCAATAATCGAAAGAGCAAGCAACAGAAATTAGAACAAACGCACAGGAAAAATACAAAAGAAAGAAAATTCGCAAAAGAAGTGAATAAAATCGCAAAGTTTTAATTGAGCTAAAATGCGGCTAATAAATTGTGAAAATGGTTGACAAAAAGTTAACGAAATTGTCAAATACATTACAAATCCAACTACTAAAGTTCCCAACAAAGTGCTAAAAGTGAACAAAAACAGTGCAATAAAAAGGAAATACGCTAAACAAAAAGTTAAAATTCAAAACAAAATATACGAAATACACATGCAAAATACTCCTAAAAACGCTGTTGTAAATATTTTACCCCGGAAATCGTTGCGTTGGTTCATTGTACATACTGCAAAAAATCAGATAAGAACCGAGAATATTGGAAAGCAATCTAAATTAAACCACTATCCACTACGGAACTATCATCCCAGATTGCAGTGCTGCAATTCATATCTATATCCCACACATAATAAACAATCTACTCGTACTACTACCCGTTCATTATTTTTTGCATAGTTTTATGTCTTCCTCCCATTGTTTTTGTGAGTATACAAAAATATTATTTTTATTTTGTACCCTCCTCATTTGAACTTTCGGTGCTGGCTTTTATTATTTATCCTCTTTTGGTGTTTGAAATTTTGCCTCCTTCCACTATCTTAAATGCTTTGATTTCAATCTAAAAATAAATCATCAAAAATTAATAAATGAATGACAACCTAATAAGGATTTTTAAATTACAACCCCCAAGGATTATTATATAATTGAACACGGATTACCGCAAAGCAAAAACATAAACAGAAAGCTCCAGAAAACAACGGACACAAAACGTTGATCATTTTTTGAGTATATTTTTCAAAATGTCTATTAGCTGAAGCTGCAATTTCGTAACAGTAAGTAATCAATGAATATTCTACCCCAATATAACAAAACAAATGCAAAACCAAACAAACCGAAATTCCTCAAGTCAACGGCCCCGCAAATAAGAAGAATATTCCCAATTCTGGCTTATAAACAAATCAGGCAAAAGTCATTGACCGAAATCGTTTCCGATATGTTCGTATATTACTCACCTGTTATGAAATACAAATAGACGGCCTATAGACAGGCAGGTGGATCGTGAAGGGGGCTAAGGAGTGGAGGGGGTACCATCCGTAGGGCTCCACTTATGACAATTGTGAAATTCACATCCCACTAATGGGCAGTGACAAGGCATCCCGAGATGGATACAATGCTAATTAGAAGTGGGAACGGATTTTGGCGCTGAGTTCTATCTTTGAGGTGAAGAAACTATTGCAAAATATTGTTCTCATTAGTCAACTAGCTAGCTAAGTTACTAAACTCATAACTAGGGAACAGTCTCAATGATTAAGTTCAATGTTCTTGCAAATGTGTTAAATACGAGCTTTTATAGGCCTAGATTGTTCCATACCATTTAGGTGAACAAGCATATTGTGATCTTATGATGATGACATGCTTAAGATTTATTAACTCTTTTTGCAGTAAAAAATAATTTAGGAAACTCTGCATGTTTTCCTTCTTTAGTTGCTTACAACAATTTAAGATGTTTTTCAATTATTGAAAAACATTAAGAAAATATATTATTATATTCTGCCTTTCCAAGATTCCACAAACAAACCTCTTTGGTTGATCGGATTTTACACTTTTCCCGCATTCAATCCGGCTCTTCCCACGTGACGTATGCGCAATGTGCAGCCGAAAATTCACAAGCTGGAAAATATAATGATCCCAAAACAATTAAGCGTCTTTAGGCGACCTCAAAACGAACTTCCCCACTGCAGTCGGAAGTAAGAAGTGCTGCTCCTCCTCTTCTCTCTTCGTTTTACAGCTAGCACTTAAGCGTTTTTTATATTTTTGGTAAAAGGGAAGGGGTCGGCGGGAGGGGGGGGGGGGGGAAGGTGGCTACTGTTGCCAAGCCGTTGGACGGGCTAAAAATAAACCATAAAACCGTTTGTTTGTCTGACAAAAATGGTCTAAAATACAACAACAATCGGCTGGTAAGAACGGAATGGCAATGCCAGCCAAAAATAAAAAAAAATTTTAAAACACCAGCAACAATGGCAACAACAACAGTAGCGGCCGTATGTACCGTTAGATGACGCAAAATTACGCTTACTCATTCGGCAAGCGGCAGTTCCCCCAAAAACAAAGCAAAGCGGGCGAGATAGAGATGCACTGCGCGAAATGTTGTGGCACAAGTTGTGAAGGCAAAATAGTGTTGGCTATTTTAACAAGTTGTCAATGCTAACTTGGTTTAAAAGACTATTTAGCTCAGCCAATATTTTTTTTAAATATAATAAATAATTAAGAAAATATTGAGGTTCAGCATTATTTTTTTTTTTGCATTTGCACCTTCACATCTTTAAAAACAACTGTGTTGCAAACTATTTCCGGGTCTTACCTTATCATTTGTAGTTGTAATCCGATTTTTTCCCAGTGTAAGCCAGAGTGAGCTGGTAGGTATATGGAGTAGGCCCGGCAACAACATGAAGATCAACACCAACTCTTCCAGCTGTCTGCCATCGTCAATGAGCGTAACAAATTCGCTGAGCATTAAGTTGCATTTTGGGTTAAAGATTTTCGTTGCTGCTTCCACATCTTTCTCTCTCAAATTTTCCTCTTTTTCTTATTCGGTTTTAATTGAATTTCGAAATTGAGCTCAGAATCGGCTGCGATTCGATCTTTAATTAAGAGGTGTGCTGGCTGTGTTAGGGAGGCCTTTTCCCGTGAAGACCGAAAATGAGAAGGCGAGCATAACATATCAATTACAAGAATTGTAACGAAATGAACTTATTGAGCTTGGCTTGGCCACGAGCTTTCGAATAATAAATGTATCGCATTAATTTGATGCACTAATTCGGGGAATGAGAATTTTTTAGGTGGAACTAAAGTATTTGGGCTTGCTTAATTGTTATTCGGGGTTTTTTTAAATTTTCCATCATCTCAGATGAAGAGAACTAAAATATATATTAAGATAACATTTCGATGTTACCTGAGTTATGAGTTTAAAAGTTTTATAATACATGTATCAATATGAACCGTATAAAAAAAGGGGACTTTTGTTGGCGAATATTACTCAGCTTAAGCCGCCCAATCAACTTCAGTCATTAGGTGATCATCACTAAACCTCTGAAGATGATCAAATAATTTGGTAAATATGTATGTATGTATGTATGAGTTTAGAAATATTCTTAACCCGCCAACTGCCAAGGAGTCTCCTCCTCCCAATTCTTTTATGTTTAATTTGCACATTTAGCTGCAGATCGACAAGGAATACAACTACAAATGGAATAAACTACGCAAATATTATTCACAAAGCCGGCGGAGAGAAAAAAGTTCGCTGACCTGGGCAATGCTTTTTGGGACTTGCCAGACATGCTGTCCATGTGGTTGTTGCTATGGTTGCCTTCAGCTGCTCTGCGATGACCACAACAAGCCCACGAACAACAAAAAATAATAATAATAATAATAGAGTCTCGACACGCACACACACTGTGGCGGTCCGCATTTAAATAACAACAGCAACAACAAACAAAAAAGCAGCGACTAAAAATAGTTAAGCATCATAAAAACTACACAAAAATTTGCATAGTTGTTGCTGGGTCTCCAGGGAGTGGATTTCGATTCGCTGCGTGGAGGGTCCACTGCCCATGCAGAGTGCCAGTTCCAGTACATCTCGTACTCGCATACAGCCTCAGTCATAAAGGTATCGCCAAGTCAGGCCAGGCCATGCCAAGCCAAGCCAAGCCAAGCCTTCCTGCTGGCCTTTCAGGCCGGCCTTATCGCCATCGTCGTGGCCATCGCCATCGCCATCGCCATCGCCAACTTGTCATCTGGCTTGTTGGACACATGTTGGCCACGAAAAGGGAGTGGAGCCCGTGGTAGCTAACGGCAGTTGTAGTTCCCGACGAGACCTGGATGCCCGGGAAGTTATGCCGAGGCGAGTCAAGTGCCGACCAGAGCAAATTGGTGTGCCAGAAGTTCATTCATGGCCGAAACAAACAGCCAGCGATAAAACCACAACATTTTAATGAAAGATTAAACAGATGTGGGGAGCGAAAGATGCAAGAATATCTAGAGTCGGGGTAAAGCGGAATGAATAACCTGTTTAGATCTGCAAAGAATTTTGAACATTTATAAAATTGAAAAGCATTTTGTTATCTCAAACAGGTTTCCGAAAATGATGTACAGCATACCACAACATCAATTTCGCATTTTCCTCATCTCATCGAGAGTAGTTAATATAAACCTAATTTACACTTCGAACAACATAATTCTTGTGCAGATTGACAGCTATCAGGCAACTACGCCCACCCATTTGCTAAAGTCTTCCAGTCTCTTGGCCATGGTGCCCCATATACACTGACCAAAAAGAACTAAAGTTGTCTCCCCAAAAATTAGTTGGCAAAAAAAGTATTGAATTTTCTTTTCTGCTTGAGACGGTGCTTGACTGTGTAAATCATTTCGACTTCGAATTTCCTTCTGTGTCCACTTGAGAAAACAAGATTTTGATAGCGTCTGTAGCGAAGTGCTGCGCCTATTTGCTGACCAGTCTGCAAATGGGCTTGGCATTGGCTCCCCGTCTGTCTGTGGGTTAGTTAGTCATTCCGGCGGGGTCCACGAGGGGCATGCCACAATTCACACAGCTAGGCACACGTGCCACATGTGCGGTCAAGTGCGCAGCTGCCAAGGAGATGAAGAACTGGAACCAAGAGCACAGCATCGAGAATTGAGCACCAAGCACGTTTCCCACCGCTGCCTTAGCCAGTCGGTTTTCCAGTTTTCTGTTTTCCGAGTCCAGTTCTTAGTAGCTGAAACACCCTTGACGGAAAAGTATATTTAAAATACCATTTTGTAAGATATTTCTTAATGGGTATTGCTGTAAATATCAATAAAGTTCGATAGAGAACATTTGTCTATAGGAAAATAGGTCAGTTATCTAAAGACTGTTAAAGAAAAGCACCAGCTTACTCCCAATTTTGTTGATAACCCAGACAGGCACTACCAATAGAATTTAAATCGGCTTATTATGGCTTAAGTAGGAGCACCCAAGAGTATTCAGACGGGCGACTAGTCAACTGGAGTCGTTCGCTTCTCGGCTCGTACGTTCTTCACTGCCAACAAATTGTTGCATCCACATCCGAGTGGGCCAAGATGGATGGGGCAGGGGCATGAGGCACGGTGGCAAGCTCGCAGCATCGCAAACCTTCAATGACTGATGGCGACCTCAATGCAAGCCACACGTTTCCGAGGCTTTTTTCGGCTTCTCGGTCTTGGCCAAAGTTTTTTTCTCCTTCATGGAAGCTGGTACGTGTGGTTTTTTTTTTTGGTTTTCTTGCGGTTGTAAATTTTGCAATCAAATAATTTTTCATTCGCTTTTTCCAGCGATCCGCCTTGTAGCAGCCCCGCGGAAAACACCAATGCCGACCTGATTTTTCTTTTCATTTTCGGGTCCGTGGGGAGGAGGGTGGAAAGTGTTTGCAGCTTGACTTTGGCCAAAACGTTTTGACCTTTGACGCCGCATCGTGTTCGAACATTTAAACGGAAGTTGATTGCCGCCAAAGGTTAAGACCAATTTCCGTTCGAGTTTTCTAGGAAACGTTAAGAACTCAATTTCCATCTGATCAGCAGCTGTTGTTCGGTTCGTGTTGTTGATGCAGTTTAGAGTTCATTTCGCTGGTCAATTGCTTGGGTCAGACATTTAGTTGCCTGTTAGATGGTTAAGTAAGTTATTTTTTTGTCTTCGACCTGAGATAGTTGGCCGATCAATTGTCCAGGGAATTTGTGAAGGGATTTTGCTGGCTTATCTGTGGCTATTTTACACCATATTGGATAAGCAGATCGTTAGCTAATGGTGGATAGTTTCCCAATTCGTTCTGAATATGGAAATGACATTTGCTACCTAAACTAACTTCAAGTTCGTATCTTAAGTCTTTTGTTTCAGTGCGTTTTTTTCTCCGTATAAGCTAATATGTAAAAAAACTGTTTATCTTTTTATCTTGGATTTTAACTAATTTATTCAGAAGCAATTTAAAAGATAGCTGTCAGTTATAATGAAGCCATTGCCCGAAATCTAACCCCAGCATCATCAACACATTAAACGGGATATAAAAACAGCTGAGAGGTCATAAAATCACTCGACTGTCAAAAATTCGCACTAATTCGTTCGGAATAACCGTTAAAGGTTTTCAGCCCGGTTGACTGACATAGCAGTAATTATAATGCCCCCACAGCCGATCTCTGTCGGCTGACATTGTCCATTGTGGAGGCTTCTGACCATTTACAAGCCTAAATTACAATAGGGGCCCATTGTGCGGCGCGCCCCCGCAAAACGTGTGATGGTGTTGGGCTCTTCCACAAAACGGTGTGTGGGTGTGTGTGTGTGAGTGTGTGTGAGTGTGTGTGAGTGGGAGATGGTGGGCATTCAAATGCAAACGGACCAGCACAACACCGTTACAATGTGGCTCATTAAAAGCAAAATGCTCATGTAGCAGCCACAGTAAAACGCCGGCCAAACAAAAATGTGTAAAATCTGACGCGCAGTCAAACAATAACAATAGGAGACTCTGATTCAGATTCAGAATACGGCATCTGAATCGGAATTGGAATGAGAATGGGAATGAGTGGCGTTTTTGTTTGCCATAAAATATTTCACGCCAATTTCAATACGCGACTCACTCAGGCTTTTAGCGCCCCCAAAGTACACTAAAACTATTGGGATTATTTTCAATCTTTTAATTGGTTTCATAAATCATAAACCAGATTAAAAAGACAGATCTTAAAAAGACGGGACAGAATTATTTGGCAATTAAGCCCAAATAAATTAAATGAAATAAATGATTTTAAGAAGAAAATATCCTTATATTTTAATATTTTGCTCACCGGGTATTATTTTATTCTGAGTGTACTCATTTGCAATCCAAAATTCAAAAAATCAAAGACGAGCTTAAAGGAACAACAACGAAAATCCCCCGAAACTGTGCCAACAAAAAGTTGGTAATGAGAATGAGCGTGAGCATCCAAAAACTCCACAATTATTACAATGGCAGAGCGAGAGAGGGAGTTGCAAGAGCGGTTGATAGAGGGAGAGAGAGCGGGAAAGAGCGAAGCCGGGCTTCGGCAAATGCCGTTCGGGTTTTGCCGATCGCGGAAGTATGTCAGCAGGTCTCTTCTTCTCGTCTCTCGGGTAACGGTAGTTTTTTCTGCCGCTCCTCTGCCGCCACGCTTAGCTGCGCCTGCTTAGCTGGCTTGACGCCGACGCCGACTGAGGCGCTGTTGTTGTTGCTGCTGCTGCTTCTTCTTTATTTTCTTCTTCTTTCCGCATGCTAGTTGAACTGGCAACATGTTGCTGTAGATCCGGCAATATGGGGCTATAAATGTTGCCAGCGCCAGCCAACCTGTTGAAAGCGAAATTTTCTCTTTGCAGCTGGACAGTGTCTAGCTTTGATTTCTGCCTCTTCTTCGCCCTCGTCTTCTTCTTTCTGGCCAAGCCTCGAAATCAAGTTAACTGTTTATGCACAAAAGGCGGTGGAGTGATAGAGAGGGGGAGAAAAAGAAGGAGGGGGGTGTTGCTGCTTTACCGTTTCTTTCATTCCATTTCGTTTTGTGTTCCAACTAGTTAACCAAATGAACTTATACACTTAAAAAAAAGGCTTTAAGTCCTATACCATGATATTATTTAAAATAATACTTGGCTTATTTCAGTCTTCACTAAAATATTAAACATTTGTTTACATTTATTTATATATTATTTCATTTTACCATTCTATTAAGTAACTGGTATTTAATTTGTTTGTTCCTATTTTTTCAGTGTATTTAATTGTTGATGGCCAGTGTGGGCCGACTTTGCTTCTTCTTATCTTAGTTTTTTGGGTCTACACCTGTGTGTTTTTGTAGTGCTTTCGTTGTCGGTCTTTCATATGATGTTGAAGAACTTCCACTGGGGTTCCAATCAAGCGTGCACCATCGCAATACAAATATCGAATACGATCATCACACATTCGTAGCCAAATGCGTTCTCTTTCCCACTTGCTATAGTCATCTCACTCGCTCGCCACCAATTTATATGCTAATTTAACTGATTATTAATGTTTTGACCCAAATACCGGTTGGAAATTATTATTGGCCGATTCTGGTATCGATTTTCGTTTCTTCTTCGTCTCCTATGTATCCCATGTGACCGCTTCTTCTTTCTTCAGTTTACGGACATTAAGGCTTATCGAATGTCTTAACTTAATCTCTATTTGGCTGTAAGAAGCGGGAGTGGGAAAGCCCCGTGGAAAGATATATTTTTGGTCAACGGGCGGGCCCGACTTTTGTTTAATATTTTCATATTAAAGAATCATTAGTGAGGCCTATCAGTGGGTCGGAATCGATGGGTCAGGTTGTCAGCAAGTGCAGGGCGGTAAGATGGGTCGAAAAGAACCTGATATTAGTTATAAAGAGGTGGGGTCAACTCAATGGAAAGCTAGTATGAGCCTAATTGCTATCCAAGATTATTCTTTGTCTCAGGCGGCTTAAAGAGATTTGGTAGATGTTTTATCTAAGAATGGATCAGTGGGCCAAGCTTAATTTTGATGAATGAACTTCCACTTGAAATGGTAGTCAGTGGAATTTGGGATACAACTGTAATTAAGACTATGCTCGATATAATGGCTTCTTTCAAAGTTAATGCTTAATTTTTGTAGTTATATTCATATTTCTATAAGAAATTTAGCATTGTTATGAGTTGTAAACCGAAATTGGCAAATATTTCTATAATTAAAATATATTTCCTATCTATTTCTTATAAAAGAATCATAAGCCCACACATAATATAAAGATTGCATTTTTGTTCTAACCTTTTTCCAGTTAAAACTTGGCCCTTGGATAGCGTAGAATCTGATAGCCCCCGGATCGCCAGAAGATTCGCATCGATCGCCTGGGTCCACTGACAATGAAGTTTTGCAGCATGAACGGCCCAAGTGAATCGGAAGTTGAGAGCCTGCTGATGAGTCCTTGCTGGGGACCGCCCCAGACCTCCGCCCAGGATCAGTATCTGCTCGATGGGCACAAGCTGCTGCTGGAGCATGACCTGGACTCCCTGCCCAGCGATGCGGATCAGAAGAACTCGCTGGACGTGCTGGACAATCTGCTGCTGAACGGATCGTCGCTGAATGCCCTGTCGGATCTGAAGCCACTGCCGCCCTTCACTGGCTACACGGGCCACCTGTCCATCAATGGGATCTCCGGCCACCATTACCATGCCATTGCCCAGAGGCTGCCGGACGAGAGCAATAACAACTACATGCAGAGTGCCTATCACCAGCAGAACCAATCGAATCCCACATCCACCACGCAATCGAACGGGGGCAGCAATAGCAACTCCAACAACTCCAATGAGCACAACATAGTATCCTCCTCCACCTGCTTACCAGAAAGTGTGCTCAGCGGGAGCGGCGGTGGGGGAGGTGGCAACGATGCCTGCCTGGCGGACGTGAAGCTCTTCGCCGATAGTCAACTAGATTCTAAGCTTTACTCCGTGGCCGATAGCTGTGTGATGAACGGATCCGGTTCGGGATCCGCAGCTAATGGCAATGGAGCCGGTCCCAGCATAGCCACATTAACGCCCATCGATCAGGTGGCCGATTCCCTGCACAATTCCGGCGTCCGCATCTACAAAGATCTGACAGAGTATGTGGACATGAACTCCATTGATGATATAGCCGCCATCATAGGGTCCGCCATCGCGGACACCACGGTGCCCAATCAGCTGGACAAGGATGACAACAACGATACGCGGGACAGCTGGATGGATCTGGATGCCTGGATCGATGGGAATTGCATACAGCAGGAGTCGGCCAAGGTGCTGGTATCACAGCAGGATTCTCTGGGTGACTTCATCCTGCCACACAGTCCACTGCCCATGCATGCCAGTAGTTCCACGCTCCAGAGTTTACTGAGCCACGGCTACATGCCCCTGCTGCAGAATCGCCTCCAGAATGGCCCGCCAAACGGCAATTCCTCGGGCGGCGGTGGAGGAGGAGGAGCGAATCAAGGAGCGGGGATCAAGGGAGATCCCCAGGCGCCCACATCTACCTCGTACTGCAATGAACTGGCGGCGGCCACCAGCAGCAGTTGCAGTCCACCCGGTTCGGTGGTCAGCACCACGGACAATCCGAATGGTCTGATGATCAATCCGCGCTACTTGAGTAATCCGACCAACAATCAGGCGACGGGGAATCTCCACCAGCAGGGTGGCTACTCCATGCAAGCATCAGGCCTGTCCCTCAAGGATAATGGCCTCTGTTCGCCCGATCTCCTCGGTAACTATCCGCATACGACAACGGCCAGCACGACGGGCTCGGAGATGCGTTCTGGTGCGCCCAAGGCCAAGAGATCCCGATCCCAGAAGAAATCCAACCAGCAGCAGCAGCAGCAGCAACAGCAACAACAGCAACAGGGCGAGGGCGGTGGACCACCCACCACGGCCCAAATGAGCGCCATTTCACCCAGCGGCTTCAGTGCCAGCGATCTGAGTGGTCTGCTCGGCAAGGAGAAGCCGGTGCATCGGTGCAGCATCTGCAATCGGGGATTCCTCAACAAGTCCAACATCAAGGTGCACCTGCGCACCCACACGGGCGAGAAGCCCTTCCGGTGCGACGTCTGCGCCAAGGCCTTTCGCCAGAAGGCGCACCTGCTCAAACATCAACAGATACACAAGAGAATTGGGCGTGACTGACGCTCCTCCACGAGCTTTATGTTATAGCCGAACAACCAGTAGCATCTCCCAGGGAGAAATTCCATTCCCAGCACAGAAAAATAAGATCACATACTGATTTGGCGAAACCGGAACCGGTATAATCTCAGCTTTTCAGAAACCACACAATGACTTTCTTTATCGCTAGACATTGTGGACCTTTTGAAAAGTGCATTATACTAACCAAAATCGCCAAATTTTACTAAGGAACAAATGCTAGAAATCTTTGTAGATCTAAAAACAATAAGGTCGGGTTTCAAAAGTGGGGAAAGCCACAGAAGTCCCTAGGATTTCAAAACTCTTGAAAATGTGCCTAAATGTATGCAATACTGCATATACATACATACTATGCAGCTTTTCAAGTGATTTCAAATCACCAAAAGCCTTAAATATTGTTTGCAAGTGATATGAACATTCTTGTTATTTAGTGATTATAATCTTATAGTTTTCTGTAATTTGGTTTCTCCAAGGATCTAAATAGTCTGTTGAATGGTTTCTCCCTGCGTTCTCTGTGTGCGTGTGTGTGAGTCAGTGCTGGGCCAGGATAATGTCCGAGTATCGTTCAGAACTCGGAGATTTTCCAGTCTATATATTAGTGGTATATATAGCGAAACTATAAATCGGCCACGCAGTGACATACACACACTTTTTGATATTCGTTGTTGTTGGTTGCTTTTGATCTCTTTGCTTATTCGTAGTTAGTGAAAATTAAAAATTAGAAAAATTACAAAACACATGCTTAGACCAATATCTTTTAAACAAATTTATAGGTAAAAACACAAAGAAGGATAGCGCTAAATTTATTTAAAAAATCGTATATCATAGGCGCTTTAATGTCGTTCAGTTCAGCCATTGCCCATTTGAAATTCGAATAGCATACTTTGGACAGGTCAGCTTGACATCAACCTACTACCTCTTATCAAGGAAAAAGAACATGTTTTAGGAGATTGATATAGCTCAGCATATACAGTTTTCCAGCCTCTGAGATAACGAAAATCCCAAGAGACCACAAGCAATGTAAGAACAACGAAGCGTCCAATTGTCATTCTGCAACTGTTGTTCTGTTTTGATGCAGGGACGCGAACTTCGAGCAACCAAGGTCCTGGCACAGGTAAATCATATTTAATAACAATCTAGACAATAATACCAATTAAGGAGGGGGTTCAAGTGGAAGTTGTATAAAGTTCTGAATGTTGTCTGTACCTCATCATGTTGAAAACTGAAAAAGTGTCGCATACAAATTACATTTTAAATTAACACTAATCAAGCAGAAGCAATAACAATTTTAAATTAATTATTCTTAAAATGTACAAACCAATGGAAAATAGTTATTTATAGAAATGTGTAGGCATAAGAATTTGTAGCGGGCTTGGCAAAATATTATTCATAATAATTAATTTGCGAAATATGAAACGTTAATGGAGAAATAAACTAAACCGAAATCGATGGAAATGATGAAAATCGTTTAGCAATGTACTCAAGTAATAAACTCGATTTAATTTAGCCAATATCGTAATGCGTTGTTAATTTGTTTTTTAAAAAGTTTGTTGCTAAAGTTTTAACGTTAATCTTAAACTAAAATTATATTCGATATACCCGAAATTATTTATACTTCATCCTTGGACACACTCAGCACCCGAAAAGAAACCCAACAATTGAAAAGCAACCCTAAAATAGTTTCATCATAGTTTATATGTATGTATAATTTCTATAAACAAAATACAATATTAATTGTGTTATTTTAGTTATCGTGCAATTTTATTTATTTTTACAAAAGCAAACTTGAATTTTGTTCAACACATTTCGATTTGTAAATATTTATTTCGTAACTATAATGCCTAGTATTTAATTAACTATATTTAAATAAATTCAAATGTCATTCAAAATGTGCAAAACAAACTAAGCCTACGAATCGCCGAAGTGTTTTCATTTATTTTTTGAGCTTCCGCGGACCACATGTCGTATGCGTAATGTATGGAAATTTCAGCACTAGATGGAATCTCAAAGGTAAGCGAGTGACATTTGGGTGTTGCCCCATTGCTTATGCCCCACACGCCCCACGGACCCGCTTTTAAGGTCCCATTACCAACCTGACGGCGTAGCATTGTGGCACGTTCGGCCACAAAAGTAAAGAAAAAAAAAAAGCATAAAATGGAGTAGTAGCCACAAAAATATGCGAGCAGCCAAGTCAAGTTGCGATCAAGAAACCAAGAAACCAAACCAAACCAAACTAAACCGAACCAGCCAGTCGGGCAGAATCATTATATTGACCACAAAGAAAGCCAGCCAAAGAAGAAAGAGCCAAAGAAAGACCGAAGTGGCGTAGAAATGAAGCCCACACGGTTGTAGGGGATATACAATACGAGTATACGTACATATGTCGGTACGGATATACATGTACGTATACCTCACAGATACGAGCACGACTGACTACAGAAAAAGCTAAAGATACAGATACAAAGACGGAGCCGGAGAATGCCATGCATACTGTGCCACTGACCCAATTTCCAGACTCGTTTCCACACAGAACCGCAGCGGATTTGAAATGTTAAGATACTAAGATACTTTGCTCTTTCACCGCAGCCCGTCTGGAGGTAGACACCGATATATAACCATATATATATATACTATACATTGTGTGTGTGTGTGTGTGTGTGTGTGTGTATATATGCGAAGTGGGGTCTCCAGTTCGCATCCGCATTTCTATGCCGCCGACTCCGAGTACGACTTTGACTTTAGCTGCGAGGAGAGACCTCATCTTGTGGCGCGCCTGCTGCTGCTTCTTGATGTATCTGTAACTCGTTTCTGTATCTTGCGCCTTGTATCTGTGGCACTTAAATTTATGCAACATCATGGCTGCTGCTGCTGCTCCTCTGTTGCCTTTGCTGCGGCTTCGTTTTGTTCTAATCAAACTGTGCTACGTGTTGCGACGCGCCGCCTGTCATGGGTTAAGCTTTCGTTACTTTGTTATACTGGCACTGAGAGAAAAATCACAAGCACTCATTTAATATATATTATGCGAGTTTTTTCTCTGCTGATCTATAGCCCACTACTTTTGAGATTTTGGCCAAAAGAGCACTAAAAGAAGTAATTTTAAATGCATTATAAACTTAGAAGACAAACTTCTGCGGAATTTCTTGCGACTGATTTCTTCTCCATTTTAAATTTAGCTTTATGTCAATTAAAAGTCATTTTCCACTCTCATCTCATAGTTTTCGGCCACTTAATTGCATTCAGCTAACAATGTGGCTAGGCATGACCCAGATTAAGGTGTCGGCGTAGATAACACGAAAGATGGGGGAATCCTAAGATGGAAGTGCCCAAGATTGCGATGCCTAAGCACACATTTAGGTTGGCTTAAGCAGCATGGAAGTGTATAATTGATGAGGATGGAGACTGAAGAAGATGCTTCGCAGAATGATTAGGACTAGATGTATGGCGGAAATTTAAAAATGATTGTGAACAAGTTTTGGGATAATCTGTAGTGAATGCTACACAGCTCATTGCTCGATTATCTGCCACTAAGATGGTCACGAACCATGTGGCAAGCGATCAGCCAGATTCCTCTCGATCATTCCCAGAAAACGGAGATCAGCATTTGCAAGTTCAGTCAGCAAGTTGCTTCAGTTTATTTTTGGCACAGGTAGTAGTTGCTAGTAGATGCAACTCTTTCCCCTCGAACTCTCCAGTTCCTTCGGTGAATCACTCCTCCTCTTGACAGACAATCGGGCTAGCTGGTGTTTGTATACTCTTTAAAAGGGCATAGCAACTATTGGAGGTAATTTTCAAAATAATTTCTTTAATAAATGAGCTTTTCATATACTGCTCAAGCATATTGTCTTTTTACTAATTAAAACAAATACAAATTATATATTTTAGTTAAAAGGAGTTTTAGGTGTAGTATACTTATGCTAAAATTAATAGAATCGTATATATTTCGCAATTTGAAAGGGTATGGCTTTTTCGATAGGCAAAGGTTAAGTAAACAGGCTTTTGTTTCATGAGCAAAATAGCAAATCGGGCGTCGGTCGCTTAGACGATCGTGTCGAGTCGCCGTCGCATATTCATATTGTCCAGTAGTTGCAAGTAGCTAGTTGCTGTTGCTGTTGTTGCTGTTGTTGCTGTTGCCGCTGCTGCTGCCTTGTTGTTTTGTGCTGTGGCGCAGTTAAAGACACAATGACCTTGGGTGAAAGTTGCTCTCCATTTCTATTTTGTGTGTGTGTGTGTATTGTTGTTTGTTTGTTACTTTTTGTGTTTTGTGGCCCATTCGATGGGATTGTTGCTGTCGCCTCTGCCATGCCATTTTTTACACACATACATATTGTTATTTCTAACGATTTTGCCTTATTTGCTCTTGTCGCGCCCCAACTTCTTCCCTTTTTGTTTACGGCCATGATTTGTGTGTGCTTGGCTTTATTTGTTCGGATTGTGTTTCCCCCCCCTCTACCCCCCCTCCCCCCCCCCCCCTTTGTTGTTGCTATTAGTTTTGATTACTTTTGCTCTTGATTGAGACTTTGATTGATGCAAGGTGGACGAGCGAGGGCGGCAGCAGGAGGGGAGGGAGGCAGGAAGCAGCAGAGCTGCAAAGCAGAACGGAAATGGATCGCGTGCCGGAAGTGGAGGAGCTGAAGATCCATACATGGACTCGTTTGGCTTCGCAATTTCGCAATTTTCATAATTTATGCACTCGCTCATTTTCGGCAATTAAAAAATGTAATTCATAGCCGAAGTGCAACTTTTGGTTTTGCAACAATCACTGCACTTATTCACGCCTCGCCGATCAGCTGACCAAGATTCTAAGGAGAAAAAATCATGTCTGTAATAACACTATAATCAATTATTAACATTTAAGTATTGTTCTGGTTTTATTATTGTTTTTTTTTTTTGTTTTTGTTCTCCTTGCAGCTCTGCAGAAAACTTTAATTAGCAGCAAAAGCAAACAGTGCACAACGAATATCTTATGAAATACGCAATTAAACTTGATTATTGTTACGATCCAAAAATGTAGAAGGCTACTGGTTTTTAAGTAATTGTAACAAGATCAAAGGCAAGAATACACAAGATACACATCCAAAAGGGAAATTTGATTTAAATATACTTAAAATATATGCAATGGCTTAAATGAGTTTACCAAACAGAACTTATTGCATATATCTAGTCACAGGGAAAGTCTTTAAGCTCGAAGAGAAATATTTCACCATTTATTCCGTTTCGTTGTCAAGTTCGTGTTGCATTTTAATGGCACACACGATGGATGGCCTAAAACTGGCTGAGAACGGTTCAAGCCAAAAAATCCAAAACAGACGCGACGCGACTGCAATTAATTTACAATGCACAACGGCAACAACTACAGCAACAACAACAACAACAACAACAACATGAGTAGACGGCGCGTGATCTATGCGATCAATGGTCAGTGGGGTTCCGAGTTGGGGCTGGTCGAGGGGCTCTCGGGAGGGGGACTCTATTTCAACCGACTGGCCAACGACAAGTGACCCCATTTTTATTGGAACCTCTAAACGTGCGTTGTTGCTGCCGCTTGTTCTACTTTGAAATTTCACTTTTCAAATCCGAGCTCGTGTGTGAGTGAGTAGATGCGGGCAAGCAGGCAAAAAACAAAAACAAAACAAAAAAATAATTAATAAGAAAAACATAAAAACGTGCGAGCATGCGTGAGTTCAAAGTAATTTCTTGGCAAGTTCGCTGCCTAAGTCTTTTGAATGGAGTGCAGTGCCAGGCAGCATTCGATGCACAATAACACCAAAATGAGCAGCATCTGAGCAGGCCAGGCACAGCACAATAATGCCGCACGAAATATGCTGGAGAGACAGCCTCATCCACATCCACATCCACATCCACATCCACATCCACAGCAACCAATGCAGCCAGAGAGCAAGACCAAGGCAACAACATTGACGATTTAACCTCAAACTTCAAAGTGTCACTGTCATGGCCCTTTTTACTACTCCGCAGTCGAGCCGCAGCAACAAAAACAGCGACCAAGCCATCCGTCGTCTTCGTGGTAGTCGCCATAACCTGTTGGCAATTCAGTTTATGACTTTTTTGCCCGGCACATTGTGGCCAGCATGCGTAAATTCCAGCCAGCAGCAACAATTGCTATATATTTTGTTTAGTTGTTTTAAATATTTCCTATAAATTTTAAATAAATCGTAAGCATTTTAATATCTATATCTATCTATATCTGCATATATCTATATAGTATCTATAATCATTTAAAGCTCTTTAAGAACAAAGCTTTCTCTAAGATTTAAGCCCACTGTTCGGGCTCACGTATTGCCACCAAAAGTGGGTCAGCATGAAACAAGCCAGAAAAAAGTAAAAAAAAATAAGCGGCAGCAGCCACAGCAACAATACTAATACCAATACCAATACCACTACCACTACCAATGGCAACTGCAAAGGCAGCAACAACAACGCCAAATCACGCTGACGAACTGACTTGAAAAAAAGACTGGCTCGAAGAAAGCACACACACCAGCGCACACTCACTTGCACAGGCACACACACACACACACACACCATGGAGCCGAACAACTTGTTGAATTGCCAGAGCTTAAAGCAGTTGTAAATTTATTTTTGGGGCTTGGCCTTTAGGAATTTATGTAAACTCGTCGTCATAGTTGCAGGCGCTGGGCTAAAACAGTCAAAAGCCCCTTTTGGGAGGCTGGGTGGGCATGGTCTGGGGCGCAAGTAATAGTTTTTGGGTGCAAGCTAATATTAAATTTCATTTTAATATATACATTGGTATTAATTACTATTTTTAAAAATAATACGTAATATTTTAGGTTCTTAAATTTAAAAATAAACACTGTTAGTGTTTAATTAATTAATTTTATTATGCAGTAGAAAATATAAGTCATACATGGCTTAAAAATGTGTTGTAATTTAATTTTCTCCTATTTCTATTTAAATTTAAATAGCACAAATATCTAAAAGCAATATTTTTTGGGGCTTGAAATTTGAAATCATACATGATCTTGATTTAATATTTCCTTATATTCTTTCAGTAAGTTAACATTAACTTTTTAAGCGCTACACCCAAATAAAATGTTTATCAGAATTATAAATTAATTTAAAGTTGAAACAAAATTTATATGACACCATGTAAAGGTTAAATGGTTGGAGTCTCCGCTAAGTCATGCTTATCACGGTTCCGCACCTATCTCAGCCCAACGACATTCACGTGCGGCTCACTCTCGATAATATCGGATAGGAATCGTCGTATGTGCCAGCACTAATTGTTTTTTAAGGCCCGCAAAAATGGACATCGGCGAACTGCTGGCGTTTAAGGTAAATATATAGGTGATACCAATAATATTCATGCAACTGGACCATTCCAAACTGTAGCCGGAACAGACGCCAAAGCGTCCGCACGAGGACGAGGACGACGACTTCGATTTGGAGAGCTCGCACGCAAAACGGGGCGGTGGCGAAGAGAAAACCAAACGCATGCGGCGCATCGCCGAAGCCAAGGAGTCCGCACACTATGGCAAGCAAAGTGGAGGATCCACCGGCGCCGGCGGCACCTCCGCCTTCGAATTCGACCCCGAACTGACGGAGGAGGAGCGCCTGAACATCCTGAAGTACGTGGAGAACGAGGAGGCCGATGGCGATGTGCTGGATGAGCAGAGTCTCAAGAAACTGATACTGGTGTTTGAGAAACGTAACTTGAAGAACCAGGAGATGCGCATCAAGTTCGCCGACAGTGCCGAGAAGTTCATGGACTCGGAGGTGGAGCTGCACACAGTAATCCAGGAACTGAAGGGCGTGGCCACGGTTCCCGATCTGTATCCCATCCTCGTGGAACTGCACGGCTTGCACAGCTTGCTGGAACTGCTGGCACACCAAAACACAGACATAGCCGTGGCCGTTGTAGATCTACTGCAGGAAGTGACCGATGTTGATATCCTGGGCGAAAGTCAAGAGGGCGCCGAATCCCTGATAGAAGCCCTGCGAAAAGAGCAAATCTGTGCGCTGCTCGTCCAGAATCTGGAGCGACTGAACGAACAGGTTAAGGAGGAAGCCGATGGCGTGCATAATACCCTGGCCATTGTGGAGAACCTCACCGAAATCGATTCGGAATTCGTTAAGGAGGCCGCTGAGCAGGGACTACTCGCCTGGCTGCTGAAACGCCTGCGCGGCAAGTCGCCCTTCGATCCCAACAAATTGTACTGCAGCGAGATACTTTCCATACTTATACAAACGGAGAATGAGAACCGATTACTGCTGGGCTCTCTGGATGGAGTGGATGTGCTGCTCCAACAGCTGGCTGTCTACAAAAGACATGATCCCGGCAGCAACGAGGAGCAGGAGTACATGCAGAACCTCTTCAATTGCCTTTGTTCCGCCTTGATGGCCCGCGAGAATCGCGATCGTTTCCTCAGCGGCGAGGGTCTGCAGCTGATGAACCTAATGCTGCGCGAGAAGAAAATGTCCAGAAATGGATCGCTTAAGGTTTTGGATCACGCCATGGCTGGCCAGGATGGAAGGGACAACTGCAACAAGTTTGTGGAGATCCTTGGCTTGCGCACCATTTTCCCACTGTTCATGAAAACCCCCAAGCGCAACAAGCAGCGTCTGATATCCGCCGATGAGCACGAGGAGCATGTGACCTCCGTAATTGCGTCAATGCTGCGAAACTGCAAGGGCACACACCGCCAGCGAATGTTGACCAAGTTCACCGAGAACGACCACGAGAAGGTGGATCGCCTGCTGGAGCTGCACCTCAAGTATCTGGCCAAGGTGGAGGCCATAGACAAGGAGATCGATCAGCAGGCTAAGGTACGAAATGAAGCTTTATTTGTAATTACAAACTAATCCATATCATGCCACAGGATCCCAGCATTGATGAGGACGAGGAGGCGGAGAATAACTATATAAAACGACTGACTGGCGGTCTGTTCACGCTGCAGCGCATCGACTACATCCTGCTGGAGGTCAGCGCCACCGGCGATACCGTCAAGCAGCGCGTGCTGCAGATACTTAACTTGCGCGGAGCATCAATGAAGACCATTCGCAGCATCATGAGGGGTATAGCACAACTAGAATGCCCAACTCAAATCAAATATTAAATGCCAAATTCATTCACAGAATACGCTGGCAACCTGGGCGATGGAGACACCGACTGGCGGGAACAGGAGCAGACCCACATCTTATCCCTAGTCGATCGTTTCTAAGGCTCAACACACAATAAACAAAACATAACAGTTACGAAAATCTTTAAAAATGTCGTGGGAATAATTTGGTCAGAAGTTTACATCTGAAATTTGAGAGTAAAAATTTGAACAATGAAACGTTTGTGGTGCAAGTTTGGATTTTGAATTTAAACAATGGCTTCCTTCTCATTGATGGTTTAACGTTTAAGCGCATCCGGCTCGATCCTGCATTGTTTATTACAAAACTTGTATACCCTTACTTTTTACCTTTCGCGTCAGACGATCCTTTCTTTGCGCAAATGTCTTTCTTTTCTTCCTTTTTCTTTTCCTCTTTTTTTGTGCAATCGGATTTCTTGTCATCTTTCTTTTCTGACTTCTTACTGTCCGCTTGTTTCTGACCTTTCTTGCAATCGCCCTTACCACCCCTAAGGTGCAGTGATGAAAGTTAGTAAGAAACTATTTCAAAAAGAACTCAAAAGTACTATTTCAAGCAGTGTTTGAATAACGTATAAGGCAGGTTCTGTTTACGATTGTTTGGTGTTTTAATTTAAAGCAAACTAAATAGCATAATACACAAGATGGTGGATCTGCTTTGGAAGCAGTCTCGCATTTCAATAAATAAAATTTAAATGAATATTTTGCAAAAATCACAATTAAAAGGTATTTTCGTTTCCATTTTATATTATTTACGTGCAATTAATGTTGACTATTTAAGATACAATATAGAAATTGTTTAGGTGCAAAGAGAACACTCAACTTGCTCGATTATTCGAATTAACTATGACATATCCTTAGGTCTTTAAACAGCTTTAAACTTAACATTTTTGCAAAATTAATTCATCAATTGTTCGACCGATCGTTACGAACACTTAATGCTCTAACTACAAACCGATGGCATAGTATCATTGAGTAGTTTACGTGTGGCTAGAGTTAATGTTAGGTTTTGGTTCTACTTTTTTGTCGACTTTCGTTTGTGTCTGCGTGTGCTTATGAGTGTTGACTTAGCCGGTAACTGATGGAGGTATCTACTTTTGGGCATCGGGAATCTCGAAGTTCACATCCATCTTCATTTCGCGGGCCAGTTTGACGATTTGCGCCAAGTGCACTGCGAGATCGGCAGCCTTGTCCAGATCATCGCGGGCCAGAATTTTCAGTCCAGATGTGCGAATCAATTCACGGGCTTCCTTGACTTTAGTTCCCTGCAAGGTAAACAGTATTGAGTATTGAGCAAATCACAGAAACTCACATAAATGTATCCCTCAAAACTCACCTGAAGACGCACCACCACGGGCATGTTAAGATTCAGATCCTTGGTGGCGGAAATGATGCCCTCGGCAATGACATCACATCGCATAATGCCACCGAAGATGTTGACCAGAATGCAAAGCACCTTCGGGTCGGATGTGATAATCTTAAAGGCGGCCTTGACCGCCTCGGCAGTGGCACCACCACCGACATCCAGGAAATTGGCCGGCTCGCCACCGTACAACTTAATGATATCCATGGTGGCCATGGCCAGACCGGCTCCGTTCACCATGCAGCCGATGGTGCCATCCAGGGCAATGTAGTTCAGATTGTACTTGGCAGCCTCGACTTCCTTGGGATCCTCCTGGGTCCAATCGCGGAGCGCAAACAGCTCCTTCTGACGGAACTCGGCATTGTCATCGAAACGCAGCTTGGCGTCCAATGCGAAGACTACGGAAAAGCAATTAAAATGGTTTAAAATTATTAAAGAAAGTTTAAACATAGTTTAATGAATGAGCAGCAGGGTTAATAAGCTTGATATTGGTGAAATATACTTACAGCCTGGACAGAAAACATGAAATCCAGTACAATGACATTCACAAATGAGTTATTTTGTTAGGATGAGACAGACATTAGAATTAGGCCACAACACATCACCAAGGAGAATATATATAACCAAACTTACAGCCGGACATGGCATCCTCGGCATAGGGATTGATCTCAACCAAGAGGGCATCCTTCTTGACGAACAGGTCATACAGGTTCATCAGCATCTGGACATGTGTGTCCTCGCCATCCCCACCCAGACCAACCTTCTTGACGATCTTTTCGGCCTGTTCAGTGGTCAAACCAGTGCCAATATCGATGGGTTCGTACAGAATGGCATCGGGACTGCTGGCAGCCACCTCCTCAATATCAACACCACCCTCCTTGGAGGCGATCAGGACGGGACCCTGCAATTCAGTCGTATTTTACAGCTTCCCAGGATTATGTAAATGATTATAAGGCTTACGTTAAAGGCACGCTCCATCATCACGGCGAAGTAGAACTCGCGACGGGGGAACTTCCTCTCGGCCACCATCACCTTCTTGCAGATACGACCGGCTGCTCCTGTTTGCTTGGTAACCAGAAGCTGATCGATCATCTTGCTGGAAAGTTCCTCAGCGGTCTGGGGGCTGCAGAATAAGATTAGCAATATATGTTTTACTAACGATTCAATATCTACTATATCACAACTTACTCGTAGACCACACGCACACCTCCCTTTAGGCCATTCTTAAAGGTTCCCTTGCCACGTCCTCCGGCCAAAACTTGTGCCTTCAGCACCAGGTTATCGGTCTTCAGCTTGGTGGCAATATTGTTGGCCTCCTTGCCGTTCTTGGCAACAGCGAAACTGCAAAAGTAATGAATCACTTAGTACGGGAAATGATTTCGGGGGCTCTGTGAATGATGCTAAGAATTGATTAGAACATTTCACGTAAATTCTCTTATCAGTAGACCACAAAGGTTGAAAATTAAGACAAGGTTATTCGGTCATTTGAGAGATGACGAAAAAAATTTAACAAACAAAATGAAAATCAAACGAAGTATAGTCTTTTGTACCTTTACAATTACATTTTGTTATACATTTGCTAACAATTGTTAAATTTACAGGTATATTTACCATTGGAATATATTGTTTTAAACCGACAATCCTTCCGCTAACATATTATAGAAACCCACGTCACTGACCCTTGTCACTTTACGCCGATCAAAGTGTGGTATAGTATAAAACTTGTTATCACCCTTATCATCGGCGGCTGCGTTTCTCTGGTTTGTTTACCCCGTAGTCGGCTGCTCAATGCAAATTATTAAGTTCAGACAAAGTCCACAATGAACACAAACCAAAGAAACCGTCGACGCAACGACAACGCGGCATTTTCATTGAACTTTGGACCGCGACTTTGACGCAAATGGTTGGTTGTTTGCCCGCGATTTTGATAATTCCGATTGGGTTTACTCACCGCGGTGTTGGGATCTTGGCCTCATTTAGGAGACTGTATGAAACGTGTTCCTGAACATTGAGGTTTCTCAGCTGCTGGACGGCGATGGGAGCCAGGCCAAGAATCTGAAAAGATTGAAGTTTTGCCATGTTAGTATGCGAAAATTAGGTGGTAATTGAAGATGACAAGTTGTATTTATAAATTGGGTATTTTTCTTTAATTTGCTTAGATTTTTTATAAGCTTAAATCATTTTTAAAACCCAATTTAAATTAAATTTAAAGGGATAACAAATAAATACAATTTCAGAACTGATTACACTATCTCATAAATGAAACCTTAATTCCAGTCACGAGGTCATTGCCAAGCAAAAATTAAACATAAAAAAACTGGTTCGGTGATTCATCCGAAAAAAACATAAACAAAAAGCGAGGAAAAGGCGAAATCTGGGTTAAGAGCAAGTTCATCCGGCTAACGGCGTTTCCCGGTGATAACCAAAACTAATTCACAGATTAAGAATTTAATTAGAGGGCACGGCGACAACAACAAGCACAAGCGATAAGCAACAGTTGTCAGCCGCTCATTGATAAAAAAAAAAAAAACTAAATTAAGTAGGGGAATAAATGAGGCTTTCAAGGTCCCCTCACACCCACACCCACACACACACGTACGAAAAGCGCAGAGTTGCGTCACACTGATACATTAAAAAAGTCAGGTGTCTTTGCCGATCGTGACTCTCTTTAAATCTCACACACTCCCCGTTTCTCTGGGGAATTATTTAGTTAACAATTTACTGGGAACTTAATTAGCGCGATAGTTGAAGACTTTTTTTTTACCGATAAACGATCATGCATTTCGAATGTGTGAGTAAGAGAGAGAGAGAGTGAGAAAGGGAGAGCGTAGGGGTTCACCTCTCTCTTTTTGCCTTATTATGTAAAGCAACGGATTTTTGCATTTTTACACACAAATATGAGCACTAATTGGCGAACTCACCTTTTTTACGGCCGCTGGCCTAACGGTTTCGATTAGGGGGCCGCCAGTTCGTGCCAAGAATGAAGCCATTTTGTTCTGAAATCGATTGAAAACGTAAGTTTAGTGATTTCAAAGCGAATTTTGACGTTACTGCTTACATTTCAAGATTTTTTTGCCGTCGCCTGCTGATGGAGGTGGTAAAGCTTCGATAGCATGCACTTTTTATGCTTTTACAATCGAAAAGACCGAAAAACTATCGCTAACTCCACATCAGGTGGGAAACTGTGATGGATTAGCAATGGCTCAAACCAATTTGGCGGGAACTTTTAAAATTTAATGAAAACTAAATTGGCTTTCATCTATCGTATTCTCATGAAATGTATTGTTTTATAATCTTTTACGGTTTTTAAAATAATTTTTTAAGACAATTTTTACGGACACGGATCCCTGTAGTTCCCACTAACTAGTAATTTGGGTTAAAACAAAAAATAGTAGTTTTCCCTTTGATTTCTTATTTTTTCATTTTTTTTTGGATTTTACATTGCAGCTTGTTATAGGACAAAAAAAACGTGATCACCATCAATACATACAATTAACATACATTCAAGACAATAGATAAGTTTATAAATAGTAGATAGCTATCTAGAAGACTTTAAAGTAGAGCTGTAAATTACAACAGAATTCTACACTGTGCTACAAACAAGCGCTTAGTGCGCACATCCGGTGGCGTGTCTGCAGCAGAGTGTACGCTTTTTATAAACTTTTTTGCAAACGGAAACAGGAAGACGAAAATCGCGCAAATGCTTCACTTGAATTTGCTTGAGCACATTAATAGTAAATCAGCCGCGGCGTTGATTTTGTGCAAGCGAATTTTCCAAGTAAGGCAAGTGCATTTTCATTACGGCCAAAATGCAGCATGGCTCATATGTATACGGACCACGCCCACTCCGCCCCTATATTCAAGGGGAAGTGGCCGGTTGCGATACAGGAGCATGACGTATTTTGGTCCACAAAAATATATATAGAACAAAAAACAGTTTATAAGCATTGCAATGATTTGCATTTAAGTTACATTTCGCATTGTAATCTGATTTTGTGAAAACAGATCTCAAGGCAAAATGGTTTGGGAAAAGCGGAAAAGATTGAGGAAAAGTTTTCAGCTGCCTGCACCCATTTTGCATTTGATTATTTCACACAGCTTTTGGGATAGCAGCAAAAAGTGTGCAGAAAATCAATGGCATTGGCAAAATAAATCACAGGCAGCCAAAAAATAGTGAAGTTAAAATCTAACAAGGAACACAAAACACACAATAATATACAATAATGGACTAGGACAAGCGCACGAACATATAAACAAAGACGGGGGACATACATATAAAACATATTAAAACTAAGCGAATTCCGTAAAAGCGTAAGCGATCCATCAGCGTAAATCGTAAAATCATCAACATCTTATAATGCCTGGTTCCGGAGCCAGCCCAGTCAATTTGTGTATATATCTCGATCGAGAGAACCCAACTTAATACTCCAGACTCGCTTCAATAACTTGCAGCACGCGCTGCCGACCGATTTTGTTCCAGAACAGATAGGGCTCCTTGGAACCGCTGACTTGGCGTGGGGAGCTGAAAAGTGGCACACATTGTAAATGGCTATGATGCATTTATACCATACACAGATACAGTCTTACCTCTGAAAACAATCAAATCGCACAACGCCCCGTTCGTTGATCAGGCAGGAGTGTATGTCGATGACATTCAGGTGACAGCACTCGCTTCGGATAAACTTGTTGAATCGGTGGACCTTGTCGCACAAAACCTTATCGTGGCAGTAGTTTGCCAGCGGTGCCAGGTTTGTGAGGATCGGCACATAACGCATACTGTGCATCTCCTTGATCAGCAGCCGAAAATCGTGCTCGATCTGAACCAATGGCTTGCCCCGCATAATGTCGACCGATCCGATATTGACGATGATCTGGGTGCCCTCGGGTAGTTGGACTCTTTTCAAACGATTGCGGGCGCCATTGATCGTCAGTCCGGATACACAAAGTCCTGACTGAAGGACTCGCTCGTGGCGCCTGAATCGGCATTTAAGCTCCATTCGGGCGAGATATAGCATAAAATCATCGCCCATCAGTGGAAAGTCCAACAGATAGGCATCGTAATCCGAGTTAATCGTCAGCAGGGAATCGGCGTAGGTTCCACTCGATAAAGTCGTGGGCGTGGGCGTAATTTCGAGGCGTCTCTTCATTACGTTCATATCGTTGAATGGATGCACAAAGATGCCCAAGTGGCGGTTCTCAGTCGGCTGTTGGGTTTTCTGGTTTTGGGTTCTGCAGCTTGGCTGATGCCCAGGTGCATCCACATGGATGCGTTCCTCCGGGGCATCTCTGTAGATATTGATGGGTTCTGGCATTTTGGGCGCATTTACGCTGGTTTGCTGGTAGAAGTTGTTGCTAGGAAAGCATAAACAAGAAGTTTAGTAAGAAGTATAAAGTTTTCCTAAATTCATATTTGGTACAATGGCACTGTTTCAAAACGAACACTATTTCAGTACTTACAGATGCTTCCAATTATCCTGGTAGCACCAGTTCGACTCCGCTGCCTCATTGGCCATTTGGTGCAGCGAAGTCGGTCTGGTGGAGGTCTCCTTGGTCTGCTCATCCGGAATCTTGGACTCGGTGTTCAGGTTGTTCAGCTGGGACAGAGCCCTCCGTTTGAAGGGATTCTTCCAGTAGCGTGGTGGTGCACGGGGCATGCTCTCCACGGATGGAGCTCCGCTGCTGTAGTCGCTGCTGCTGGTGCGCTCTTTCTGGTTGAGAACCATCTCCAGGAGGTGATGGTTCTTCAGGTTCGCCTTCAGGTTGAAGATCCGCTTCCCGGACTCGCTGCACTCGGCGGTCACATTGGGAATGGTCAGCAGGAAGTCCGTCACGTTGTCGTGCAGTGGAAATTGATTGCCCGTCAGTTTCCGATATTCACCTGGAAGATTTCGATTATAGAATTTGTTAAAGGCTATACTTTCATTTGGATAAACTTCCCTAACACGTGTTTACTTAAGAATTAGATGGATAATATTTAACATTTTGTAATTTAAGTTTCCTAACCATTTTGAGAAAGTTGCGAAGTATTTCCTGAAGTCGAAACTTCTGGAAAGATTTTTCCAAGAGGAAAGCTCCTAGAGAGCGCTTGAGAAATCATAAAGCTACTCACTCTTGATGCTCGATATCGTGATTCCATTCTGGGCGTGGCTCAGCAATATGGCGCGCACCTCGACATCTATATCGGGATAATCCTCGCGCACGGCTATATAGTTGCTCTCGATAATGGTCATGTTGCTTCTGCAGCTCTCGCTTTTCCGGCTCCTGAAGCTATAGCTGCTGGTGTTGCTGCTGGTGTTGCTGCTGGTGTTGCTGTTGCTGATGCTGTGGGTGTGGATTTCCTTGGTGGAAATCAGAGTGGATGAGAAGAGTCTGGCTACGATTCGCAACTGATGGCTGCTCTGCCGGCCGTTGGTGAGGTCATGGGCGGCCAATGGCACCTTCCACAACTCCGGCGATTCGGTTTTTCGCGCCGATTTGAAGATCCTCTGAAACCGTTCACCACAGGCGACGAATTCGGCCTTTACGAAGATCTTGTAGAGGCGGCTGGGGGTACTCTTGCGAAAGGAACCGGATGCCTGGAGTTTTTCGCGCAACTGCTGGAAACACGTGGTCACCCGTTTTTTCACGGACTTTAGATAATTGGCTTTGGCGGATGTATTGGTGCTGGTATGACTGATCGGTTTGCTGGGGAATTCACTTGTGACTGCGGCCATCGCTTGGTGGAAAGTGTTCCAATATTCTTGGCTCCCTCGCCATCTCTTTGCACTTCTCCATTCATCTGGATTTTGGAGACTTACGGGGGTTTTCGTACTGGAAGGCGAAAGAGCAGGTGCAACAGAAGTAACGGTGATCCGTTTGCAGAGATAACGTTTCCAGATCAAAAGAGCTGGCGAAAATACATTAGGGTGGTACAACATAAAATAAATACAAAATTAATAGCTATTCTAGGAATTATCGGTGTTAAAGATATAAAAATCTTACATTTTTTTATTCCGACTTTTATCAATTTATTACCACCATATGAACACCATTCAAAGCATGCTTACGAAGCCAGTAAAAATAATTAAACCAAATTACCACCTGCATAGCCATTGGACGACCATTACACAAAGCAGTTTGCACTCCGTTCCAGCTGGACATTCGCTTTAATGGCCTTTCTCCTGGTCCAGATTAGAAAACAGCACGCCAGTGGGTCTGTGGTGCAGTGCTTGATAAGTAATTACGAAGTAGCATAAGAATTCCACAATAACTCAAATGGTGCCGACGAGCGTTACCACGTGCGGTGCTCTGGTGCTCTGGTGGTAGTCTGTGTAGTCTGCTAATCGGCAAATGGAGCTGGTGCACAGCAATTCCCCAGGAGATGATTATCCATCCAGCAAGTGCACCTGAAACTCCAGAGAAGGGTAATGGAGGCACTGGCTCTGAGGGTTAGTCCAGCGATTGATGGATGACTCAGGGGCTTTCTTACATCTCGGGCTGATTCCGGCACCCCGGATGAAGCTCAGACAATCGGAAGGAGGATTATGGCCTCTTAGCTTTAGCCACTTGATACAGTCCAACATCGGTAATTCGAACCAGCTTGTATTTAGTATGGAATTATTTAAATAACATTAATAAAAATACAAAAATCTTTAACTACCAGATCTTAATACCTAGGAAAAATTAATATCGACAAAATGCAAGCTCTTTTTAATACAACACCTATTACATAGGCTTGTTACGATAATATATATATTATATCTGTACTTTAAGGAAGCACTTGCTTATAGAGGTTGGACTGTATATTTTCCCCTAGCCCCGTCTTAATTGCAGAGGAAGCTGCAGAGACGTGACGAGCAATACAATATACATAGAAAAACTGGGCAAGAACATGTGGTCCAATTGATAAATCTCACCCCCCATTTTGTTTGCTGACTGTGTAAGCCCAATAATTTAGAGTGGGATGAATCAGCCAGATTTTTGTGCCATTCAGTTTTCCCTTTCGGGTGGTGTTTCAAATACTTCGAATGCACCCACTCGCACAGCACAGGGCAATTGTCCGGTAATAATAGTAATTTGCATTCCAGGCCTTCCTTCTTCTCTCTACTTCCACCTACAAGCTACAGTGGTCACTCGATTGTGAGGTAAATAAGTATATGCTTATGCTACAAAAACAAGTATTTTTATAAGCATGATTGTAGGCAATAAGGAGTAAATAATACATTTGCTTGATATATTTTAATACATTTTCCTACTCTGCTTCTCTGGAACCAATTATTCAAATCGTCCATGGAGCACTTATGCTTTTCTCATTTTCCCCATTGTTGAAGACCTTTTTGATTGACAACTTTTGCATTTGCGTGTGGTGGGAGTGCATTTGAAGTCGCAAAAAGCAATTTACCGCCTAGATTTGTGAACGACACTTCTCATTGGGTTCGACTGCATTTCTGCATAAATTATGGAAGCCGACCGCGAGCAACTTGTTGTTATTCTATCTGCTGTTTTAGAATTTTTACCAGCAGCGAGGTTATTTCGTTGAGGGCGGCTTAAAGTTGGGGGATAGGCAAATTATTGTAATCAATTTATGCGAACAATTTAGCTATTGCCTCACTTTTGGGGGGCGGAGACACCTGTTAATCTGCTGACAGGCGGAAAATCTCAGGAATGCTGATTGCGTGGCACTCGATTAACCAGAAGTTCGCCCCATTGGAATCTGAATCTGATCGCCGTTCGGCGGCTCCAGCTCCATCAGCTCCATCACTAATTTTCAGTAATTATCCTTATCCGTTTCCAGGGTCTGGGCTAACATCTGTTATTATTGCTCCGCAGCAAATCGATTGATTGCCCAGCAAAAGGGCCTTAATCAGGGCGCCGCAATTCAAACACACGTAATTAGATCCCTGCTGTAATTCTGTGGATGTGCAATACAGTGAAGAAAAAACATTACAAAATATACAGCAACATTTTAATGATATATCAATCCAGTTCGATTTTAGATAGTAAGTACAATGAGTAGAATATCAAGTTAACTTACTTCGAGATAAGGTACATTTAAGTTCTTGCTTTTCATTGGATTTTTGAACAGTGCATGGCTACCGCCTTTCTGATGACCGGTTACAAGTTGGCCAACAGATTGTAAAATGGCAAAACACTCGAGATAAACGGCTAAGCATCTGGCTGAGTGTGTGGCCGGTTGGCAATTAATCAAGGCTGTCGCAGACCGTAAGACTGCTTCCGATTCCGGTTTTTGAACCCCAAGAAAGTCCTCATTATGCCCACACGATATGGTAATTGGAAGCTGTCTTGACGGAAGGCTGTCAGTCACTTGTGATATTTACTTTCGTAAATAATAAATACCTCAAAGAGATTTAAAGAGTTCGGTAGAACTTTAAGTATTTCTATTTTTATGATTTTTTAAGAATTTTAAAATATGTATCTTACAGTTCTTTTTACTCAAATACTTCAATATTAGTTAAATTGCATTTATTTGACGCTTTCGTTTTCCTAATATTTCAGCAAAGTCAAAAACAAAAGCAATGGTCAAATGCAAACTCAGTGTAAACACAATTTACAAATACAAAGAAAAAAACCTCAAAAGGAATATAGAAAAACTGCTGTTATTCTCAAAGTTACCCGACATCATTGAAACTCAGTTTTTCATTTTAGTTTTGAGAAAAGACTTTTCGAATTAATTTAGATTTTAATGCCCTTGTAAATATATTTAAAGTTACGAGTCAATAACGGTTGGACGTTTTAAGTTTTCGATAACTTGTCGATTAACCATTTTGTTGTTACTCACCAGTAGTGGCGATTATTTAGCGATAACCAGCTAGAAGGATTATAACAAATCAAAATAGCCAGATAAAGTACATTTATATATGAATTATTAAACTTGTTGTAAACGTTATAAAATTTAAAAAAAAACATTGTATATTATACAACACATCATATAACAGCAGAAATAGTTCAGTTTCACGCAGTTGTTCATTCTTTAGCTATATTGCTTGTACATTTTCCCGCCAGAAACTGGTTTTTGCCGGAACGACGCATCTCTGGCGATTGCTTTGCTCTGCAGCTGCCTCACTCGAATTCGGTCTCCGCCTCTCATTCGGTTCAAATTATCGCGCTGTGCGGTTGTGCGGAGCGGAAGAGTTGAAATGGCCGAGTCGTGAACTTGAAATCCATATAGGCGTTTTAAAGTATAAACAAACAAATACGAATGCGACAAAGTGCCGGTAAAAAATATAAATGTTTGATCTCGGAAATATAAATTACTTTTGACCAGCACACGAATTTACGCATTTACAGCTAGCGAATTGCGGTGTAATAAGAAGGAAAGAAAATAAATGGCGCGCGATTTTACGCGAGGAAATCTTTAAGAAAAAGGATTAAGCAAAACTTAAGCTAATAACCATTAAAATAAAACTATTTAAATGGAATAGTAAGAAACCACAACTAGTGTTTTTTGTTTAGCAAACAAGAAACAAATAAAGTGAAGAAGTGAAGAAATTACTAAGCAAAACGTATTTAAATTACTAGTGATCGAATATCCATACGACCCATTGAAATAATATAAAGAATATATAAAAGTGAATCTAATTCGCATAAATTTGAAGTCTCATAAGAAAATGCCGCAAAAGAGGCAATGTGATTTGTTTGTGTAGCTGGAGAGAGTGCAATAAATAACTGTAAGAAGTAACAGTAAACAACGGAGGAAGCCAAGATGACGCGAGAGGAAGAGGAAGAGGTGCGCTCCCTGCTCTCCCGTCACCAGGAGCGTATTATGCTGGACCTGGGGAGTACCGATCTATTGGCGGTTCTGGTCAAGAACTCGGTGCTCAGTCAATCGGAAGAGGATCTCCTATTGAAGCCCTACAACGCAGTTACGCCCACGCCCTCTACTGCCGCCTCTGCCACAGTGGAGCCTCCCGGCAGTGCGCCCTCCCTGACCAAGAGGAAACTGAGTGCCGTCGCTAGTAGTGGGAGTACGGCCAGCGGGGGGAGTGCCGGCAGCGGAGGCAGTGGATCCTCCAGGTGCGCCAGCGTAAACGAAGACGCCAACTGCGATAGTCGCTCACTGACGCCCTCTGGCGGGGGGCCATGCTCGGGTCTAAACGACGCCGAAATCCTGCGAGTCCAGTGCTCCAATCTCATCGAAATCATTGCCAAGAACGGATTCGAGAAGTTCAAGCAGTTCTGCTACGCCATCGAGTGCGAGTGTCCGCAGCTCATCGAGGATCTAATTAACGATCGTCTTAAGACCGGTAAGTACCTGGCTTAATATCGTACACAGTGAGAAAAGATCACAATCGTGGATAATTTTTTTTATCGGAATATAACAATATTGTTATATTATTGGTAAATATCAGCTGTATATAGTATTTTTCTTGTGTAGAAACCACCTTTCGATTAAAATTCACGAAAACACCTTCTCTTAACCGGTTCTTTATGATCTACCTGGTCCCGCAATGCGTTGGCAGCTTTAGTAGCCCATATCTCAGCTGTAAATTATTCACGTAATTGTTCGCGATCGGTTCTCGAATTTCTCATCTCTGCTAATTGGTTTTGCTGTACAGGGATCTCTCGTTAAGTATAATTTAAACATTGTCAAATCTCGAAATTTAACAGGGAGGAGAGGAGGGAAAATACACATGTTTAATAGTGAAAATAAAATAGTTTTGCAAAGCTACTCATATATTAAGAATACAAATTTTGGAGGGATTACTGCTTAGTTCTTCGAGTTTTCTTCGTTGCTAGAGCTTTTTTTTACCATGGTTACGTGGGAGTTGGTCTAGAAGGTGTGCGAGTGGGCGGAACACCTACCATTTACAGTGGCGCGTTAATAATAATTGGCATTATTTGAGATTATGGCGCTGATTACGGAGTCTTAATATTTATGCAAATGTATTTTATGAGATGGCAGGTGCCATTTCAAGCGTGTTTGGAACGATATCACACTTTGTAAATGTTCTATACATACTTGGAACTTAACACCAGTTTTCTGTGAAAAAACTCTTATCGAAAGTGAGACGTTGCTGATGTGTTAGAAATTCAAATAAAAGGCTGAATAGAAAACAGAGTCAACAACTGAAAAACGAGCAATTAAAGACATTTTCTTTTTGTTTCTGTCTGATAAGAAAATTCTTGTTTGCTTTCCGTCAAAAAATGAAGTGGTGATCAAAAAGAAGTACAGACGAGGGAGCAGATTATCTTCTCTTCTTACATTTATTCCATTTGTTTCTACATTATCATCCCCTTGAATTTGAAACATAAGTTCTAAAAGAATATATATATGTATCTGTATCTGACAGTTCTCATCTCTGGCATTTCATTAAGTCTTATTATTTTTTAATCTGAACTGTGATAAGTGCATACGTCATTTTATGGAATTATTTTCAATATACAGACTCCTATTGGGTATAAAAAATTTAAGATTTCCCATTCAAAATAGCAAAACATCTTCCTCGTTCAATTAGCCAAATCATTAGTTATTAAGTGAAAATGGGAGAGAATGCATTTTTAATGGGCAGTATCGATCACTTTAAGTTCTTCCACATTCCAATTAAAAATTGTTATTTATTTGTGCTAAATAATTTTTTTTTTGATGCCATACCTTGAGCATCTTTCCTTTATCCGCTCCCATTTCTCCTACTCAAAAGAACTTCCTCCAAACGATCCGTCAAAAGTTCGCACAGCTGTTGCGGATCCACGCGCTGATTCATTGACCCCCAAGTTCAGCAGTTGTAGCCAAGCCCATCCAGTGGTCTACAACAACAATTCAACAAGAACATCAACAACATCAACAACAGTTCTACAACGACAACAGCAACATTTCAAGAAAAACAACAACTCAGTGTCGACATGTAAATTTTGCTGCCCAGACTTGTAAATTACCCACCAAAAAGCAAAAGACAGGAAAAGTAGAGTGAGTTGGTAGCAATCTGAAGAGCTAAACCGAAAATTGAGATTACAACTGAAAGCAGCTAAAATAACAAAAACAACACGAAAAAATAACCCTTGTTGTTCTTTGATTTCGCTTGTTTTATTCCGCTCTAATGAAAAAGTTGTCGGCCGGGGGAGTAGAAAACTAAATAATCATAGAGTGAAATACAAGATCCACACAACATTGGGTAAAGAAGTAGAAAAAAGGAAAAGTAAAAGGTTAGAAAACTAAAATGATTCCAAATAAAGTGGCCAAGAAAGTAAAATTTACGCCCAAGAGGAAAGCCACAGATACAAATTAAATACTCTTTATGGAAACATTGTAAAAAGGATTAACAGAGGTATAAAATAGTGCTTTGTACTGACAATAGAAGCCACAAATTTAAGATTGCTGTGTACAAGTGCCGATCCTTAAAACCACAACGTACCATCATTTGATTTACATTTAAATTCTTCTTCGAGAGTTCTAGGAACATTACCTATGAATCATAAGCTAGACTTTTTGTAGGGCATCGAAAAGTGCCAACAACAAGAACTTACATATCGTCTGAAAAACAAGAACACTAAAAACATAACAACAAAAACAAACCCATCGCAAAACGTACTGTACACATAAAGCCCTCGATCACGTTTTACGATTCCGGCAACGATTACAAGAAAAAGAAAGAGACAGAGAACTGCTGACAGGGGAGTGAAAGAGAGCGCGTGGTCCACGTCCATGTACTCGTTGTGTGTGTGTGTTGGTGTGTTTTTTTTTTCTATTTTTTTAGTAACTCCATTTGCCCAACTGCCCCCGCAGGCGATTTCCCTGACCCCTCTCATTGGACTATGTCCCCTTTTTACTATTTTCCGGCCGTCTATGCGAGTCGCAGACCAATCCATTCATCATCATCATGATCAGGTTGGGGAACATCATAATCCGTTGCGCAGCCGTTTCGCTTTTACTTCTTTTCGACTCTTGGAGCTCCTCCTCTTCCTCCACACCCTCTTTGGCTCTCTGCTTCGTTAGCTCGTTCTGTGTTTGCTAATTTCTTGTACGTGCTGTTCTGGCTTTGCTCTTGCCTACTTCTCTTCCCCCCTTCTTTATCCTCAGCTTCAGGTTCTCTTTACCTTTGCCGCGTCGTCTCAGGTAGGTAGAATATACAGCACAGGTGCAAATAATATAACTTGCCTCGAATCAATTTGTTGGTTAAAATTAGGATGGATGTACATAGTATTTGAAAGAATCGTCCATAAATCGATATTATTTTAAAGTTATCTATATTTAAAGTTCTGTAAAACTTACGAATATATGACGATCATCCATAGTATACATATGCACATTGATATGAATGGAAAATTGATATGGAAAATTGTTTATTTTCAAACGCATGCAACCGTTACTAATATTGTGAACACAATAGTAACCGCTAGGGTAGAGTCGGTACCCTTCTCCACGTAAATTACAATTATTTACAGCGCGCAATGTCTGCTGCTCTCTTCGCATGCGGATTTCTTCCCACTTTGTGCGGCGCTCCCTTTTGGTAGTGTCATTTTGCATTTGATAATTTATGCAGCATAATCTGGCCGATGACGTTTATCGTTTGCCATTCCCATTTGTCCCCTCCGTTTGGTATCTTTGCTCCCTTGTTTTCCATCCTCTCCCTACCTCCCCCATTTCCTTTTTGGGCTGCCTTATCGCGTTCTGCTTCATCTTTTGTGTCTGTTTGCACTGCCCCTGAGAATCGTTTCCTTTTATGTTTTATTTGTTGATTTCTTTGATTTCGCTTTTTCTTCTTCCTTTTTTCATTTTAGTTCTGATGATAATGATGTTCACCTTTGGTTTCGTTCCATTTCGCTTCGTTTCTACTGCGCATGAGCATCCTGTTTTCGATCGTCTTTGTTTTCCACTTTTGTCCTACTTCTACTGCCATCTCTTTCTTTTGGTTGAAGTAGGTCTTGAGGTTTGTTGTTGTTTTGCTTGTTGCCTTCTGCGTTTTGATTTCCCAGCCTCTCTGCTCTTCCGTTCCACTTTGCCCGAGGAGGGAAACTTACTTGGTTTTGCGGTTCAGGATCCGAAGACTTGCCGTCATTTCATTTTCGAAAATAGTGCCTAGTGGAGGAAAAGTGCAAAATGGGTCGATTCAATCGTACATTACTTGAATTTATGTATCTTGAGTCAGTTCTACAACAGAAAAAAATGTATGATGTTTGATTTTATAAAGCTAGTTACATTCTTAACTGTTCTTATATTTTCAAATGAATAGAATTAAATTATAAACTTTAATTATATAATTGTAAACAAATTGCTCTCTAGTTCTCCAAACTGCGAGAAACAACCTTTTAAACCTTTTTTACGCTTTGGCGCTTTTTCGAATCTACTTTATCTTAACCCATCGGTTGCAACAAAGTTGTTATAGTCGTTTTCCGATCATTGACTTGAATCACGTAAGATCCCAAGCGAATGTGTTAATTTTTTAATTGGAAGCCCAAACCAACTAGTTTGTTCAACTCAAACTGGAACACGAACTGGTACAGCACTAAATCTAAGTCGAATTAGATCTTCTGGGTGGCATATGCTGATGATTGAGACGACTTGACAATTAATGGCGATTCCAGTGATTACAATTTAATTTCCTTTGGGTCTGCAGTCTGCGCTTTGAAATCATTATTCATTTCGGTAGCTGATCGCAAGTTATGGTCCATGATACTGGGGGTTTTCAATCCCGAACTCTGCGGATCTGTTGAGTCTGGGACAGTCTGCTAAGCCGCTTACCCACACAACTGTCACGCAATCAGTCCGCGATCCTCATTTCCTTGCCCCTGCAGGTAACTTGTTTGCTTCTCTTTCGGCCATTCTCTCCGTTTCCACGCTCGTTCTGGATTTACAGAACGAAAATGGGTAAAAAAGCTATGACTCACCGGGGCCATAAAGCCATTCTCCAAAAACGGGCACCGCTCCATCGGTTCCAGACTGCTGGCGTCTGCTGCAAGTTGCAAGTTGCTAGTTGCAGTTGTTGCAGCTGGAAGCCGCTTTAACTGTTTCTCCACTGGCCGTCTCTGTTCCCACTGGAAATCGCTACAGGGGTCATTTGATATAAGCGAAGCATATAATACATATACTACCTGCATTGGGTCATTACATATGTATGTACAAAAACCCTATGATGCCTTCGAAACATATACATTTTAGACCAACAAGTATCTTCAGTAAATCTTCTCGAGTTGCCACTGTACTCGGAATGGTTGGAAAAGGTGAGAAAAAACAGGAGAGCCGTTGTGTTTACTGCATTTTGACCCGCTGCTTTCATACCGGCAGCAGCCACAAAAAAGTCGAATGCAGAATCATCTTCGTTCCCTGGGGATCTTCTTTCCATCTTTTATTTTGTTTTTTTTTTCAATTTTCTACTCTTTTTCTATGGTTTTTGTACAAGTCATTAGCTTTAATTTACAAATACGAAGATCAAGCACATGGTTAGTTTCATTCATAGTTTGTGTTCTGCTTTCAATGAGAGCACCCTAAATGGTTTTACTCAATTTCTTGGCATTGGGAAATGCATCAACAAGATCGATCTGTTTTTCCGCTCCATCGCATTCTGCCCAACCCATTTAAAGTCTTTTTTATGATTCTCTTATTTTCGATTGAAAGTTCAATCTTGGTGGGCCATTGATCCCACAACACTCAATCCCTCGAAGTTCGTTTGCAATCTTTATTTTCGATGTTCATTGGTGTCTTTTTATGTTGTTCAAAATTATGATTAATTAGTTTGATCGAGCTGTTTGAATGGCCAAATGTTTGATTTAACGCTTCGATGATCCGGAGTATATAAATACCCTTCGACTAATGGAGCTCTCTTAGAATCGATTGGCAGTTTTTAAACTATTATATTGAACTGGATATTTGTATGATGCACCAAGTAATCAAACAAATTATAAATAATTCCAAGCATATGCATATAATGCTGCCCCTATTTTCAGTTCTTTGCCTGACTCAATTATTTTCAAATTAAAAGCACTTTCCCCCCAATCATCAGTATTTAGACTATAATTTGCTGATTTTTTTTAAACCTTTTTGGGGACCATTTAAAATGAGTTTCGCAGTTGGACCAGGCAGAAACAATGACCGCAATGTTTTTTTTTGCTTTGCATCTTTTTGTTTTGTTATTTAAGCAATTTTCAGTCCTAAACAAAGTCTAATTTCGCAAAACTTTCTTTTTTTCAATTGCACAAAAAGCGCCTGTATTGTCGTTTTTCCAGTTGTTATTGTTATAGCGATGTTGGCCTTTGTTTAGATATCCCCCCTAATAATGATGACGATGACAACTAAATGGGGGGAATAATAAAAACTAGAGGTAGAAGGGGGAGTTCAAGCAATGTCAACAAGTCCAAATGAAATTCGCTACGCTTGGTAGCTACTGTAAGCCATATAAATTCAATTAATTTGAATAAACCATTTATTTCAAGGCTAAGTAAAATACGCCCAAACTCTGTTAATAATTCAATTAAATCAAAGCGAAAATTTGACATTGAAAAAGGAAATGTGGAATTTAAATTACCTTGAATAGTAAAAGAAACATGATCTGATATCCGATTTCAGCTTTACCTTTTCAAAGAGGGTCAATTCGAAGGTTGTCAATACATATGACTTCTTGTTTAATAATCATAAAATCATAAAATGTTCTTTTTCTGATTATTATTTGTACATTTTTATCTCTGGGTGGAGCATTCGATAAAAAGTCAATTTAGCAAGCTGCAAACAAAATGCTTTCAAAATACAATTAAACACTCCATTAACTCAGAGACCATGAAAATGCCATAAAGTAAAAAAGGAGAACTGAGAAGGGAACGAGTATCATCAAACAGTAATGTGATATGGTTATCGATAATTTATTTACTTTTAATCAGAAAAAAAGACAGAAAATGAACATGATTTTATTTTTTGTGTTTTTCTTTTCCCTTGCTCCTTCTATTTATTCGGTTATGAGGTTTTAGAGGGTCATCTGGAGTTCAACTTTAATTGACAGACACCACAGAGGAGTGTGCCAATAGCCAGCCAGCTGTCCTCCTCCCTTTTTTCTCGCTGTGTGGTCAGCTTGCGGCTTGAGTGACATGAGTATTTTATGCCGCCTCAGGCGGAAATGGTAATACAAACTTTATGGCCACAGTGGGTCAAATTCCCCGAGAACTTCACATGCATATAATCCATGGCAAAGTTCCAGACAACTTTGATGTTGAACTTCCCGAGAAGATGGCCCCAAAAATCAACGGCAGCTCTTTTATAAATAAACAAAGCGAACAACATTTTTTGCTGACTTTTGGCAAACCAACAAAAATTTGTTTATGGCGTTAAATTGTTGAAACGCTCCCAACAAAACAATATGAAGGCAATGCGAAAAAGAAACCCGATTTATGCATTTTGGCCAAGCCAAAGCAAACAAGTCTCACTTCGGATGTTTCGAAATTGGCTATGAATAGTCAGTCAATTAATCGATTCAAATTCAAATTAATGCAATTTTTCATGACTTTCACATGTGGCTGTGAATGAAACTAAGCGGGAGATAAATTGTTCGGTTATTATCAAAAGATTAAAAATTCTTCCGTTTTTGGAGTGTCAGATAGACAATGATTTAAAGTTATTGGGTATTTGGATGGCAATAAATAAACAAACCAGACCTGTTAAAGCTTAAATAATTGTTCTAGGAACTAACACCGAAAATGGTTGAGTTCTGTTGTTAATATCAAAATAAAACTTGATTAATATGTACGCGTAAAATTGGATTTCCCCTTCCAACATATCGTTCAATTTCAGTTGTGTCGAACATAAATCAGGGTAAAATGGATTTTTTATATGATTATCAATCACCATTAAGTTGGAAAAATAAGTTGAATCGTCTTAGGCTGCACTAACTAGCTGTGAGATGTTAATCGGAACTGAGGATCTAGCCGCATTTATCATTATTCTAGGGAGGCGTCGACTCAACAGCTCGGGCCATAAATATTCCTCAAAAACTAATATGCAAGCTATAAAAATGAAGATTTTTTCTAAATTATAGACAAGCAAATTTTGTGCACTGCTAAAAACTTTTCTGACTCTTCTACTTCTCTGCGTTAGTAACGTGCATAATATAATTTGAAGTGGCCTTAACATTGAAGTACCGCATAGCTTGAACTCTTTAGGAGCCAATAAGTATTATTGTACAGATAACAATCTTTTTTTTGCAGTGCTCGGGATCGGCCTGTAGGCACTTTATAGAGGGGCTAGGGGGCGCCACTGTGATTTTTATGTGCGCGAGTGCAGGCAGCTTCCGGCGAATCGAGAGTTGGATGGTTGCGATGGACCTGGACCTGTGTTGTTTATCTCAATCATCGACGGTCGTTCCAAGTTCAGGGGATCCCCTCCTCGAATCTTCTCCTCCTTCAGAAGACTCTATGTCTTCTTCGTACTTCCACTCTCTCTTTCGGTGGCCGGTTTCTTTTCTTTTTTTTAAGTTTTTTTCCTTTATTTTCTTCTTGCCTTAATGAAATTTCTTAATTGAAGCAGCTGGACTGGACGTCAGACGCCACAGTAGACTTGTTCTGGCTGTTCTGATGTGATTTGATCTATATTAATCAAGATCCAGGCTGGCGTCACTAAGTATGTACACATTTTTATGGGAAGATCACTCTGCTTTTGATTGAATTATCTCAGATTGGGCATGCTTTTTTAAGAGCTCAAGTTATGCAAATTTATAGCGATTTTATTTATTTAAATAACTCGGGAGTTTGTTCATTTTTGGTTCTTTGTTGTCGGAACCCCCTTTTTTTAAAATATTTTCTTATGTATTTTTCAGTACACTGAATTGAAAGCAATCGTGCACAATTAATTGATACATAAATTGAATAAAAAAAATGCAATTGGCCACTTTGATTTCGGCCGATTTAATTAATTTTCAACTTCATTGAATGCAAATTTCACTGGCTTTATTTCGAGCTCGATATGCCAAGCCAGGTGGGCGTAATTAATGCCTAACCCCAGTTTATTTATCTACTACTGCCCAATTCCCCGTACTTCCCCCGCTTTTTCATACTTTATCGCACCTGCCGCGGCCACCGCAACAACATTGAACAAACATCGCTGATTGGAAGCCATTAGTTTGGGGCCACCATGTGTGTGTCCACACACATGTGTGGACAAACGTAATAAATTCAATACAAAATGCAATACAATGGCAAATTAGAGCAGCTTTTGATGACGAGGCGTGGCTGTCCCTGCAGTTCCACAATTCAACGCAACTCAAAAACATCACAAAATTTCAAATAGTGGGTATGTGTTGGCGTTGACTGTAAAGCATTGACGTCATTACAATGCCTACTTTAGACGGCAATACAGTAGTCAATCGAAGGTTAGAACTAGTAAACAAAAATTAGCAGTAAATAAATATTTGAATACTGTTCTTTCTTGTAGATATTGTAGTTCTCAAACATAGTTTTTAACTAATTATTATCACATTTTAATTAGAATATGGATCTGTATAGAAAGCAAAGTGAATACCATCTCCCTTTTCCTTTGATGCTCCATGGATTCTCGGCTTTATGGGATGCGTCATTTTTGGCAAACGAATCCAGCTTAGAGGGCGTGATATATGGCCAGCAATATGCGCACATTTCCATTCATTTTGCAGGAAAATTATGGGAAAATAAATGAAAAGGGAGGCGAATTGCAACATCAGCGGGTGTGTAAATATTTTCTTTGCACGTGCCCCAGGATCACAAAACCCTGAAACGGAAATGGAAAACTTCCCTTCCGCTGGCTGGCCACAAAACCACTCGCTGTGCAATTATTGCATGCAATTTTCCGTCAACCCCTCACCGCTCGCCCCTCACCATCGAAGCCATTGCGTTTGTCCTGTGGGAAAATGCAATTTCCCTTTGGCTGTGTCTGCAACATTTTTGGTTCACACAGTCAGAACTTGCACTCATCACTTATTTATGGCTTCTGTCTGCAATTGATAATTTAATTTCGCACAATTATTGTTATTTATTATGCGTCTGCTGATCCTCGACCACAGGGAACACTAGTGGATCAGCTTTTATTGCACTTCTCTGTCCAGGGACTGGAATTTTATTAACTGGGGAATTTATGTGTAATGATTGAACAACAATGTGGGTATTCATCCGCGATTTGTTGACTGATGAAGCCTTTCAATTATGAATTGCATTGAGAGATTAAGTAAATCAAAGCGACCGTCTCGGTGTGATAAGAAGTTCAGGGTTAATATAGCTTAAATGACTTTTGACAAGGAAAATATAGTAAATAGCAATAATCCCAATAACAAAATTAAGGTTTTATGTGCCTTTTGTAAGAGCATTATACCGAATTTATCGACTCATCTATGGACCTAATAACATTGAAGTATTTCCTTTATAAACCATTCACCCACGCCCTATTTCCCCTGCCAATTGTCCAGTGTCAATGACCAATTTAAATGAGTGATGTAGAAAAATACAAAAAGAAACCACAAAATATTGAGGAGGCGAAGAAAAACCACTTTTCACGCCTCCCACACAAACTTGCACACTTGTGCACTTGGATGCATATGCATATCGTTTGGATGCCGATTATGTGAACTTGAGTCTGGGGAAACCTTTTTTTCCATGTTAACTAGCCCCAATAAATACAAGTGTTTGCTTCCACTGCCCCCACAAGCTCCTCATCCGATGATTGGCAGCTGGAAAGAGGTTCATTAGAGCGCTAATAACAAGATATGTAACAGTCTCAAAAAAAAGCTGCAACAAAGTTGGAAAATACACGACGCCCAACATGGAAATTAGTGCAGTTGTGTGCGTTGCGTGCAGCAGGAAACGGACGCCTACAAATGCAAATGCACTCAAAATAAATGTTAAACATTGAAGAATATACAATTTTTAATTACCAAAACAAAATGTTAACTAACTAACTAGCTAAAGATTTTCGGTTGCAGCTAACAAGAAATCAATATGCGACACTAGTAAACTTTTTTTTTCTCAGTGCCCCCTCACACATATCCAAATGGGGGCGGTGGGCGTGTCCCCAAGTGGTGGCAACTAACCAAGAGCAAATTCCAAGTAAAGAAACCAAAAGCCAAGAGCAATTAGATGACATGCGAAGGGGGCAGAGTGCGTGGTGTGTGTGCTGTCGTGTCGTTTCCTTGCCACCATCATTAAATTAATTCACTGCATAGCCAACCTCAGCGAACTCAACCACATCGAAGACTTAATAAATTGCTCTGCTCGCAACGGCCAAATGTAGCGTAAAATCATACAAAAACATCAACATCTAGCTGGGCAGCAGGAACAACAACAAATAAATATAAGACCAAGTGTTGCATAAATTAATAAATTTTCCTTGGCCGTATAAAATTTCCATATCAGAGAGCCAAACACGAAAACTGCAGTCACAGCAAGGAGGAAATTGCTATAAATTACAATGCATCGTAATGCATTTTCATGGCTCAGTTGGTTTTCTGAATAACGAAAATACATGCCACTAAATTAGACCCAAGTAAATTGATTGCATCTGAGGAGTAGGTTTTCAATTAAAGTTGCGGGAGTAAGAATTAATTTCAAGTGTGGGAGTGTATGGCAGAAATCCGGGAAAATCTAAAGACAATTCAAAAATCAGATAAACAGACATCCAATTCCTTCACTATCAATTCTGCCTATTTTTTTGATTCAAATTATAAGGCCAACTGAAAATGCCGCTCTTGACCGCCTTCATGTCACTGCTGTCACGTTAGCTGCTGGCAACAGATGTTTGAGCTGATTGAGCGACTGCCGCCATCATCATCATCCGCAGCAGCAGCAGCAGCAGCAGCAGCAACAACAACATTAGCTGCACTTGCAGCAGCAGCAGCAGCAGCAACTGCAACACCGCAGCAGCAACCTCATCAGTGCAGTGCTGGTCTTTCGGCTGCTGTCGGACCCGCCTTGTCGGCTCATCGCTCAAAAAATCGAGTGAAATAGGGGGGACTTGGGGCCTCCAGTCCCGTGCTACTTGACTTGGAACTTCCACCTTCCTGACTTCGGCGGCAACTCGGCCATGAGCATTAATTTGTGCCCGCCAGTCAGGCATTTTACGACTCCCACTGTAAAAATGGCAGTCACTAGAGTTGCATTAGGTTGCAATATGTACCACTCTCTAGTATGTATGTAGTATATACCCTTTATCTTTGTAAAACGCTTTATCTTAAGCAATAATGAATCTCTTGATGAATCTCTTGAATTCTGAAGAATATTAGCTAGTTTCTATGAAAGTTTTAAATTATATTAAAATCTTTTGATATTCTTATTCCTATTTGTAGATTACAGGATATTTGTTGCTTCGATATGCAGCTATCTTTTCCATTTGCTGGCTTTGCTTCAATAGTGCCCGCTCCAGCCTGTCCCCCCAAGTTCCCCATCTCCCCGATCCTGCTCCTTTGTCCGCCCAATCAAACACATGTCAAATGCCGCTGATGTTGCCTGTCGCCGCATGTCCACATGCCCGCCATTGGGGAGCAGGAACCTGCATCTGCATCTGCATCTGCATCTAATCGCAGCTCCGGGCGCGTTTCACTTTCGCCGCGTCATGTAAATGTGCTCTCACCTGTCCCCCAAAGTCCCCCTGGGATCCACAGAAACCTTCGACGACCACGCTCGCCATATAGTTAGTACGTCAGTTTGGTCAGCCCATGCTGTCCAGGTATGGAAACTCTTTCCAATCCCCAAGCCCTACATAGAGCAAAAAAAGTGCATGATTGGATAAAATTACCTCGATACTATTTAAAACTTTTTTAAAAGTTTATATTTTGACTAGATAGGGATTGGTGCTGATATTTTAATATATGATACCTTACAAATATCGGTTTAATTATTAACCAACTTAAATCGATTTTGTTTCTTAGTGCAAGCTTGTTTTCCTATCCATTTTCCCATCCGTTATTTGATAGCCGAGTGGGCGCCAAACTAAACCATTACGAGTATCGACAAACATCGATGTCGAAGTGGTTTTACCTCGATGTTGTTGCTGATTTTGTCGTTGTGGCTGTTTCTGATTTTGTTGTTTTGTTGGGGGGCCATACTCGTACACATGTAGTTTGGCACCCACACTTGCTAGTCGCTTTCCTCAGCCGCATTGGGGTTTCATTTTTGCATACTCGCAGCTTGTAACTCGCAATGGCAAAGCACTCAGCATACACCACCAAATAAAGTTAGCCAGTACTCACTGTACAGTGGGCCGGGAGTAGGCGAAAAGGTCGCTGGTGTTTGGGTGGCAAAAAACGGTTAGTTAAAGGTTAATGCTTCATACTCAAACTTGGGCTTAAGTGGGCAAAGAGGTATTTAACGAAAGATAGCTTAAGGAACTTGTTGAGGATTTACGAATAACTAACACTAAGATCTAAGATCGATGTTGGTTATCTACCAATTATAGGTAATTTTTCTACAAACCAATTTATCTATTTCTGTATAACAAAAGTTAATGGAGAAGTTATTGTGTATAATAAAAATTTATGGCGAATTTATTACAATATTACGTACTCCCAATTTGCTTAAGATGCTGTCTTGTTTTTTCGATTAACATCAACAGGAATTACTTACTTTATATTGTTATTTTATAAGCTCACCCAATAATTTTGGTGGTTAACCAGGGATTAGTAACTCGTGTTATTAGCAATTCCGCTCATTAAGTGTCCAAACTGATGACTTTCCAGCTGAAATTTAATTTCAGGCGAATTTCATTAATGTCAATTAGCTTGCCCCCTCTGTTCGCCTGGTTGAGTAGCCAAGTTTCGTATACATATATTTTGTAAGAAACATATATAATTTAATTTAAGCCAGCTTTTCAACAAGTCGGCGCCCACAGTGAAGCGCACTGCCCCAGGGTATAAAGTTATTAAAAGTCAATATTTTTCACTGCAATGAAGTTAAATGACGGAAATTCAGTTATTATAAAGTTGAGCAGCCCGTATGATAGATGAGATTTTAAACATGTGAAGTGAAAAAGCATCATGCAGGGGCTTAAATAATATACACGTATGTGCACATGGGAAAAAGTTAAACAGTAGTCCGAAACTGAACTAATAGTCTATCGGGACCAAAAGCCGCATTTGGTTGAAAGAGGAAACGGAAGTGCTGTTTTTCTGCCCCTATTTTAGTCCTGGCATAGACAACAAATTGCTCAGCCATTCCTGTACTACGTACAGCTCCTGTTCGTCCTGATAAAAATCCGGTTCAGGACCACCGAAATGAATTAACATTTTGCATGTCGGCAAAAACGGAGGATTGCGTTTTTGGCTAGAATAAGGGCACATCCACCATCAGTTTATCTTGGTCAAAACGTTTTAGTTTCTCCGGTTTTCGTTCGTCCTTCTTCACTTTTTTTTTATTCTATTTTGCTTCTGCATTTTGCGGTAGAAGCGAAACAGAAGCCCATAAAACATTTGCAGCAGCCTCGTTTGCATTTTTTATACAGTGCAGAAGGAGCCAGGTTAACGCCTTTTTGGCTTTAATGGTGCAACTTTAGTGCTTAAGTGGTATAAATTGCAGTTGCAGTTGCAGTTGCACAGCTCTGTTCAGTTCCGTACGTTTCGGTTGTGCTTCGCTTTTGGCAGAGATGCATATCGATGGAAGTGCTTTAGACCCGAAAAAAGCCCTGCGGATACCTATGTACATTCTCCCTTCCCCATTTCGTTTGATTCTATTGAAATCGAGTTTACCTCTCACGTACGTAATTTATAACTTTGCAGTAACAAAAGTAACTAAAGGCGGTCTGTGGATCGGTTGGCAGGATTAGGAAGTATGTAAATTTTAAGAACCAAAGGTTCAATTTGGGAAAATAGGTTTGTGGGCATGCAGAACTCTGTAAAATGTTGTGTTTGAAAGAATTTCAAAGATATAAAAACTAGCTTTGTTGAATCTTAATTTGTACAATTTTTTTTCTCTATTTTACCCCTTTAATGCCCATTTCGTGTTTAACAAATTACGAAGCATAGCCAATGCAGGCCTAATCTGTAAACTACAAAACCCTTTTCATGTTGGTTAGATGGCTCAGTTTTTTTCCCACATCACGCTATCCAAAAACTGTCGAAAAACTGTAGGCAAATCCATCAAAATTAACCGAAAAAACTTGAATTTCATGGAATTTGAGGCGGGTGTAAAGAATGTACTTAATGTGAAATTGGAAAGCGTAATTATTATTAATTTGTCAAGAATGTAAAACAGATGCTCGGTCGGAAAACACCGACCATATAAGGGAAAACCAGCATCTGCACATGCGGGCTATGTGGATATGTGGCATGAAATGAATTTATTTTTATTCGGTTTGGTTTGGTTTGGTTTGATGCCACGTGCCACGTGCCACATTTCCATGGAAAGCCCGCCGACCGAATCGGAGCAATTCGAGTTGAGAACTTCGAATGCAAATCAACAATCCGCTGGAAAATGAAATTAAAACAAGTGCCCCAGACTTCCCGACCGAATTTGTATATAAATATCCGCTCTGTAGAGCAGCGCTCCCTTTTGTAAGCTCCTCTATTTTTACATCCAGCGTGCTCCATCCATTAAATGCATTTGTGCATATTTCGAAATCGTGGCACATTTACATTTTTTCGTTGATTTCTTGTGTGGTTGTATTTTTTCATTTTTTTTTATTTATTTTTATTTTAGTTGTGTATTTCTGCAGTTTGCGCTGTCAGCTTTGTTCGATTTTTACTTTTCGCCATGAGTAGACAATATTTTTCCTTGACTCTTTCCTGAATGGAAAATCCAAATGCAATTGGGAGCAACTTAGTTTCAATTTTGTTTTTGTTTGGCAACCGTTCCGCTTTTATTCCGGTTTTTTCTCTTATTTTATATGATGGCTTTTGAAGTCGAAGATTTTTGGCTGAGCGTTGGGATCACATGCTGCGAATTTACTAGATAATCTGATGTAATGAACTGTAATCTGACATCAATTTCATATATAATTGCACATTTCCTAATCGTATTTGATCAGGCATTTTGAATACTCGAAATTAGATACAAAGATTAATAGCACAAGTGAATGGTTGATGTAACATTACTATTAATAATGATAAGCATTAGGTATAAGCTATGTAGGTTATTAATTCTTATAGAACAAAAGTAATAAATACTAAAGGATTTAATTCCCTTTTCAATGCTTTGCCGCTCTAAAGCAAACATTATCCTCGTTAAAAAGCCTGGAAGCAATTTGAACTTTACCCAAGAAGGACTTACCTGCCCTTGGTGTCATTGTCCTTGTGCATGGTGGCGTGTTGCAAGTTACCCCCTCCCCCCCTCCCCCCCACCGTTTTAGCCCACCGCACACTCTTTTGTTTCGCCTAGCTGCCTTTGCATATGGTAAAAAAAAGTATATTTTTAGCACAAAATGTAAATAAATTTGCATACACATGGAGTCGCTGGCGAACAATTGCCACAAGGAGGCACCCGGGATTGGATGGAGGGCATGTGGAAGGGTGGAAGTGTGGAAGGGGTAAAGGGAACAGGCTGGTAGTCCTGGCATGGCATTAAAGGATTACAAAAGGCCAGCAGGAGTTGCCGCAATAATCCTGTTAGTTTATTTTGCACCACAGAGCACACAATGTCAAGTGCAGAATGGAGCATTACGGAGTGGGTTTCGCGGTGGGTCTCTGAACCATCCGACAGACAATCGTAGACAATTGTAGACAATGCCACTGCAGTGAGGTGTTGGAATGGAATGATGGTCGTCCTAATGAAGTCATACGAATACCCAGGCCGTAAATTACATGTCCAACTAAGTGATGCTCCCTGGTCGTTTATCCGTCATGCCATCCAATGCAATCCAATCCCTATGCCACTGAAATATTCAAGTCATTTAAAGTTGAATGAGACGCACACTTTTCGGCCAGGCCGAACTGCAGGCAATTTCCTATGAATTTTCCAAATGGCCAAAGTGCAAGCCAAGTGTCATCCACTCAAACACATCCTGTTCACCTCACAATATGCATACGCCATCCCTTGACCATTAATCTTAGGCATTGTTCTAGCTCCGGCTAGTGTCATAGTTATAAATTATGCAGCAGTTGAGTTTGGAATCGAGATGGCAATATGGATAAGAGAGGGCTTGCACTTAGACAAACAAGTGCTATTTTCTAATAGCAATTATAAGTAACATTATCAGATGTTTTAGGTGCAGATGTTTCAAATGCAATCTTCTGCGATGGTATTTATGTCCCCAAGAAGAATAAATATGCTGTATGTTATATTTTAAGTGATTGAATACTTTTTAAAGTGCACAGCATAGAGCACTCTTGAAAATCGATGGCCAAGGCCCATGCATATCGAGTGTCCAATCCACTCCACTCCACTCCACTCCACTCCGCTCCGCTCCTCACCACCATTCCATTCCATTTCGATTCGAGGCGAGACGAGTGCAAAAAAATGCAACCAAGCGTAAAATCAAATAAAACGTCAACCCAAAATGGACACGAGTGGGAGGAAGGGCAGCGTCTGAGGATGGGAATGAGGCGGATTGTGATGAGGAACCACCACCAACATGGACGCCATCCGCGGAGAACCCAAACCCACCACGTTGATGGCCCGGACCGCCGGCTACCGACGATGTTCAAGTGTCAATTGGGCTTACTTACAGGCCACTTTGTCGACGGCACACTGTACTCTGTGCCCTTAAACATACATATATGTATATTCCATTTATACATATATGTATACCCGTATATATATAAGCTCACACATCAATGTAAATGCCGCCTTCGAGTGGTTTTGTTGTAGAACTCAATTTCTGCTCGTTGTTTGTGTAATTGGATAAGCTGAAATGGCCATAATGATGAATTGCGATTTGCAGATTGCGGTGGAAGTTATGGTAACTGAATACGCAATAGATTTCCTGCGGTCAGGAAAAATGCTAAAAGGAGTTATAACGAATTGCTTATCATAAAATATTTGAAAATATGCCTTTCCTTTAAAAATAACCTAAAAAATACAGTATACCCGTTTGGAATAATATTATCTTGCCATTAGGATGCTGGCTTTCTGATTGTTTTCATTACTCCAATTGAATGGGCCATATGAGTTCGACCACAATCACTTCTCCCACTGAAAAGAAAAACATTTCCGATGCACTTAAAATATTTTTGTGGAGCGAACGTTTTGTTTAGACGCAACTCAAGTGTTGCTCAAGTGCAAACTGCATTTTCCCCAGCTCCAGCTCCAAATTCGATTCGATTTCTAACTCCAAACGCCGACTGAGATTGCATTGGGGAGCAAAGTGCAGGGCCATTTAATCGACTGTGGAAATGTGTGCCCCAAAGAGCTGGGCGATTAGAGAACTGGGTCAATTGCGCTGCAAGGGAAACCGAAGAATTATGTTTATGTTTTCCCAAGAATCAAAGCAATTGCACACAGGTAGACCGAGCAGCACTCAACGCTCGATAATTGTTTACCAAAAAATTGAGAACCGACAAGAATGCGTTAACCCAATTTTCCATTTTTTCACGAAAAAACAATCGTTAAAAGTATCTATTACATTCTAATGTATTTTATTTATTCTTTTTCATTGCAGGTATGTATACAAACGTATTCGATCATTATGTTGTGGGTGTGTGCTGTGCCCCTTTGGCTTTGACTTCGTCGCAATTTGCATAAACTTTGGGCCACAAGCAAAGCTGCCAAATGTCAACAACTCTATCAGCCAGAAAGATACAGAGCCGACAATCTTTTGGTAGCGAATTTCAGAAAGCCTCTAACGTCAACTTCAACGCAAATTGGCAACACACATCTGTCAACGGACCGGGAGATGGCCAAACTTACCAGGCAAACATTCGAACAGCAGGCACACTGCCAGAAAAAGTGTGATTTTCAGTAATATTAGATCAACGAAAATTCTAGCTAACTTAACATTCTAAATTTAACATTCCATTAAGATTTAATTTTTGGTTTCGACTTTTCTCTTACTGTTCTTCGGAAATCTCTTACCATAATCGTTTCATTAGATTTTCCTTTGTCATTGGTTTAACTAGACCAGTTGTTATGGAAAGATTTGTTTTTTGGAGTGCAGTCATTCGAGCCCGGCTCACCTGTTGTCTCGGCCAAGTCGGGCCTGGCACTTAACAAGTTTTCAATTTGTAAACGCGCGTGCTTTGAATACTCCCCGAGATCTTTGGCCGGAGTTGGAGCTGAAGAAGGCAGACAATTGAGCCAAGATTGAATAAGTTGCGAGGGGAGTTGGCGGTGGAGGCCAATTGGGTACCAAGTCCAAAACAGCACGTGTGCCCCGGCAGAGGGAAAACTGGAGATCATGCCAATTTCCAATCACTCAGAAACAGCTTTTTTTCCATTACGCAAAACTTGACTGGCGGAGTATTTAGTTCGTATCCGTTAACTCTGTTATAATTTTATTAAAGCGATAATTGCAATTGCGTGCACAGAATATACGGAGTTTTGTGTACTCTGAAATGACAATATAAGTTTTGAAAGCCTGTATGCAATGCTTATCCTTTATGTCTCCATACATTTAAGTGATGGGTCTTCAATATAATTAATTACATGTTTTTTTACAAGTGATTATTGAAACTGGGGGCATACTTAAACAATTTTTGTTCTTTGCAAACCCATTTAAAGTTAATGTCTTGTAAAGTGGAAGATCCATTTGAAATTCTATGTCGTTAGCTTGTGAAGGCCTAGATTTGCATTTTTATAGATACTCATCACGGTCAGGTGATTAAGTCGTTAACAAAGCATTGATTGTTTCTACGGTTAACGATGGTATATAACACGGATATTCGATGGGTTTGTTGTTTGAATACAGAAGCGTAATATGAGTTGCCAAACATGCATCGTTGCTTTTCTTTCTAAAAGGTAAAAGATGGTAAAAGATGCATTTTGTTTGGCTCTTATGTATGTCTGTGCAGGTAATTGATAGTGATAGTTTTAACCATTATAATTAACTGACACAAACATGCATATCCTACAGATACGAATACCGTTTCGGTACGTTTGGAAATGGTACAATCACCAGCAGTAATTTGTTCGTTTAAACTTCTACATACATGTCTATGTGTATAATTTTAAACATCCTCAATAAATCATCGCTACTGCTGAATAACTCAATTACAAATCAGCACTTTGAAATTTGCATCTTTATGGATTTTCATTGCTCGCGAGCAAATTATCGAACCGCCTTTTGCGCAAATTGCTTTACAATGATCGCAAGCCAAATACAGAAGTCAATCTGAATGCCTCCGAAATGGTTTTATTATAATTCGTAAGCTATCCATCCAGCGTTCTGATGTCAAAAACCTTTGGCAACAATCGTTTTATTTTCCAATGCTGTTTTTGTTGCCGGCCATTGTTTGTTGTCTTGCTGATTACCATGGCTGTATATTATTGTTGCCATTTTATTTGAGCATTTATTTATGATATTTTTGTTTATTTTTTGCCGATGCTCTTTCGTTCCACCTCTATTTCATAATTATTCTTATTGTTATGATTTTGCTTTGTGGTTTCAGGTTCGTTTTGTGTTCTTTTGCACGTGCTTTATGTAAGAATAGAAATGGCAAAAATATAATGGGAAAAATGAGCGAAGAAGGATATAACCAATTGTCTATTTTTGAAGCTTTAATTATGATGGTTTTGGTTCAAAGAAAATTAAGTTTAATGTTGCAAAGATTTGTCAAGGTTTATTGCACCTTACAAATCACTTGATTTTCCAAACATAACACAAAAAAAAACAAGCAAATTAAAAAATCATGAAAACTCAAACATGTCTAAATTACCAGACGTTTTTTTTTAACCAAGCCATATAAAAGTCGAACAATTAAATGATCAGACAATTCGCAACCATATCTAATAACTATATCAAAATGTAAGTTGTTCGGCTTGTAAAATTGGAATTACAAATTGAACAAGAAAATTGTCAAATTGGCTTATAGCATTTACACGCATCGCATTGCAATGGATCGCATTGCAGTTGGAAATTGCAAATTGTTAAATAACAAATTTGCTTTTGACCAAAAGCGGTTGGCCTAAGTCGACATAAACAACTGAGCACGTTAATAAATCATTTTTGACCAATTTGAGACACCCTTTCGGCCGACTGCCATTGGGTTGGCTGTTGGCTGCTAACGCATTTGGTCAAAACCAATTCATCAATTGCCCAAAATATTGGCAAGAGCCAGACAGCCAACCAACCCAATCCAAGCCAAGAAACCAAACCCACCAAATATGTCAAAATGCAGGTGGCAAAATTAGACAGAGAAACACAAAAACGCCAAAATTATAAATATTTCGCTTTTTTGCGCCATTGCGCAAAATCAACAGAAAAACCAACGGCGGCAAAAAAAAAAATTGTAAATATATTGACAACTTTGCAGATTTTGATTTTCCGCTTATGCGAGTCAATTTATTTATTTGTTTGTTTTTACACACAGTATTTACACTGCGCCAATTTTATGTTTATATTGTTGATCACCGCAAAATAATTGAAAGGAAAAAAATAAGATGAAAGCAAAACAAATAAACAAAATATAACTGGCGCCACAGAGTCTTGCCAAAAAGCATGTTGGTCAAAAGGAAAAAAGATAAGAAAATAAGTTCCAAAAACTAATAAAGGCTGCAAGATACCCATTATTCAAAACAATGGAGAACTACATTTTTATGCGATAGAATAAATATTATTATTTAGTGAAGCAAGCTCGTACAGATGCAGCATTCTTATCTTTTAACATTTATTGAAATCAATTATCCATCGAATGTATATACTTTTCGTTACGAGCTCCAGGGTACTAGTATCTCTGCAGTTTCTGGACTCGCAAGGAGCCAAAGCAACTTGAGCCAAAATCAGATTTATATTCCCATATGTAGTGGCAATCCCAAGCCGGAGCCAAAGATTTGGCAAATAGCCGAGCAAAGCTTAAGACAAAGGCGACGAAAAATAGAAAATCAAATTTATCTTCATTATGGCCCTAATGAATGGTGCGAATGACATCATCAGAATAATCTTCATCGCCGTTGTTTTTCTGTTGGGGATTGTAAATATTTGTGACGCCTTTTCAGGTGCAACGATGCAAAGCATTTTTTTTATCGCCACCTCCGCCGCCAAACGTGTGATTCGAATAATTGCTTTGCAATTTGCCGCCTCGGGCTTTATAAAAAATAAAAAAAAAGCATCAGCTAAATAATATTATTACGCCACGCTCTTGGCATACAAAATCGCTTTTTATGATTATTTTCTGGCCACGTTATCTTCGGGTATTAAATTACAGGCGACACACAAGATGTGTGTAAGATGTCAGGTGTGGCTGGAACCGTTTCTGATATATCAATTCAGATTCCGATTCTGAGTTACGATAGGTGGCGAGATCTGCGGGGCACTAAGTTGATATTCAGTTACCTCCCGGTATTGTTTATGAGTTGGTCAGCCACCTTAGAATTTATGAATTCCACTTGCGAAGTGGCGCATAATGCGATTTCAGCTCACGTAGTCTGTCAGCTACTGAAAGGGATTTATAATTTTAGATTTATGGATCGCAAATGCTAAATTCAATCGCATATTTTGGAGACAAAGCTAAAATTATTCTTTTAACACATATGCAAATGAATTTGGAACGAGATGAAGTAGCTTAAATGCTTGTTAAAAACAAATTAGCTGTCCTTTCAATGACTTCATTTTATAAATTGCTTCACTTGCACTTTATTGCTGGAATTATATACTCTTTTATTAAGTAAAACCTATGCATACAAATTTCCTTGAAAACTTTCACCTAAACTACCTTTTGCGTTCATGTGGGACACACTTACTCTCCCATAACCCATAACCTTTAATGAAATGGAGGCTCGTCTTCACTTAACTGGCCATAACTCACGATGACCCATTGAAACCTCTGGCGGCGCCTTAAAATTCCAACAAATTATTGTAATTTGTGAAGGGCATAGCAAGTGAAATAAACCAAAATATTTGACACTTTCGGATGGTATACTTTCATGGTAGACTGCAAGCAAAAGCTCTAACTTCACTAACAAACGAAATTTAAAACTTGTCAATCCTGTTTTTTGCGGTGATTACTTAATGGAGCTTACGTGACTTCCAGGGAATCAGCCCGACATCGATCATATAATTTGCCTAAGCCCGGTCTAATGAATCTCCATTTGGTCCAGCAGCCACATGCAAACATTTGAGCACGCTTCTACATGGAATGAAAGACGGGGAAGCAGAATATTTTTTAACACATAACAAAACACCTCATAAATTTTATTACCCCCGCCGACACGAACCAAAAAAACCGAAAACCAAAAAGCAAACTAAAACTCCACTCATTAGCAACAGAAACCAAAAGCCAAGGCAGAAAACACAAAATCCAAAGGCAAATCCCTTTAAAGCCAAGCCCAAAGACTCGGAGCAGAACTTTTACAACTTTTTCGTTTGCCTTTTCATGGCTTTTATTTCAACCACATTTGAATGACTCGGTTTGCCGCCATATGAGAAGTCCTCTGATTTGGTTCTTTTTGATTGTTATTGTTATTTTTTCATACCGACGTTATAAGGCTAAACGTGCCGCTGTCTGAACACAACAGTTCTTTTATTTTTCTTGTTTCTTGTTTTTTTTTTTTGGTTTTCAATTCGAAAATCACTTTTGGCCATCGCACAACGTCTGACAACTAACACAACGCCAGTGGCCAGCAGGCTGTCATAGAACTTCACCCACATAAATAATTTTTAGCTGTTCTGCCAGTTGTTTTTTAAAATTTTCTTAAAAAAATAACAAGATATTCAAGGCTGATTGGCTAACTCGTACAGCGTGTAGCGTTTACAAATATATTTGTTTAATATATACATATATTTGAAATAGTGTTTTAGGTTGTGTAGCTATGATCAGCACAAGTTTGGTTGCAATCGTAATAATTTTTTTATGATTTTTATGATCTAAATAAAAAGCTTAGATGACTTTGGACTTTCGAGCATGTCAGACCAGCTTGTTAACTGCTTCGAATTTGAAAAGATTTCCAATCTATTGACTCTGCCGAGCATTTATTTGACTTAACTTTAGTCATTTGTGTACGTGGACTGCGTTATTGTCTCGACTCACTCGCAGCTCACGAAAGGAAAATATTTGTGCAAGCGCTCCTTCGACTTTTTAGCGGACTTTAAGATGATCAGGCACAGATATAGTATACTGTGTACTCGTATAGGGTATAGACTAGACTATTGTAAATAAGGTGAGCAATCAGTGGAGCTGCGCTGCGCTGCGCTGAACACAGTAGCTGTCGGTATTGCGTGCAAATCGTGTTGGGTTTGGTTTTGTGTTCATACTCGTATATGTTAGCCATGTTCGCCTATACATACGTATGTATGTATGTATGTGTTCGAGTGGCCCAGTCGGTTGAGATTAAAAACGCTTAAATATTTATTAAATGTGGGAGCGTGCAAAAGACAAGTTTGTGAGTCAGCTTAGAATGTCTGGTGGGCCATACTCGGTGTGTAGTTGCTTTGTATGCGAGTGCTAAACGAATGCTAAATATTTGCATTGATTTATTTGGTGCATTAGACAGTGGCACTAAGTGGTATTATAAATATTTGGAACAAGTCTCTCCCTACCGGAATAGATAAATTGTAGCTGTATGTACGATTTATTGTTTTTCGAATTCTGTTTGCCCTCTAAATCGGTAGCGGTAGCTGACTACGAGATGTTTATCTGCAGTGTCATAAACTCAGTTTCGCTCTTTCCTGCATATAATTTCATTTCTTTTTATTTTCCTTTATGATTGCCACAATAACCGCACCGGAAATGCGATATCAACCGATTGTCGAGAGGCTCTCTCTTGCATTCCCGACTCTGGGGTTAACTTTCTCGAGGCAGACCGCACAAATGGCAGGCTGAGCTCCCAGGGTTTTGAGTACACGGATGAAAAGTATCTAAAGCCTTACATTAGCCAATGTCAAGTGAAATCTTTTATTAGAGCGTATTTACTTTAATTTCTCTCTGTGCACGGGATGTCACTTTCAAACACATACCCATCATATTGACAAGCGTACTGCCAGCAACGACCCATCCATCTATCTCCTATGTGTAATTGCAGCAATGGGAGCAACAACAAGCTTCAGATACATTTGTATCTTTGTATCTGCTGAAAGGCTTTCAGCGTGCAGCAGCAGGATGTGCTGGCCAACAAACAAGACGTTGACTTGACGGGTACAGTCGTCCACGGAGCCGCTTGATTTTTTAATTATTTATGCCTAAGACACGTTAATGATTTTCCAAGGAATCGCCTCAGACTGCACCAGCAACTGGTTTTCCAGTCTCCCCATCTGCATCTTCACATCCCCAGACGGCTTCTTCCGACTAAAGTTGGTTAGTCACTTAGTAATTGGTTACACTTTGATTTCGCCTCGACTCAATCGCTGACCTGCAAAACGAGTGACAACCTGAAATGTGGAAAATCGGACGGGCTTTTCACTCACTTTGTCACAATCGCCTGACAAGTGTTTGATGTTCGTGATTGAATCGACGGAATTTTTGTGGTGAAAAAAGTGAGACAGATTTGTGATTTGAACTGAAAGCCTGCGAAAAGATTGTTGTCATTAAGATGTTTGGCATCTTGTTGGAGAAATTAGGATCTGATAGCAATGATACACTTTAACTCGAAGCCTAATTCAGTAAACAAAATTACTAATTAGCTAGGAAGGTTCTCATAATTCTGTACTACAATTTTGTTCTATAAAGTACGATATGATTCGTGTCAATTTATTTTTGCAATATTCTCACTGCAATAAATTTTTCAACAAGATACAAAATGAACACCAAATCAACTCACATTAGTTCAGCGCTCATAAATCCCCTTACACGTTTATATAAGTGCTCAAAGCTAATTGAACAATGGAATTCTAATAAAATTCGCCATGCAAATGCAGTAAACATTCGTAATGTGCAAATACAACAATTCAAATAAAAAATCAATACCACTGAGACTCGATTAGACCGGCAGCGTGAAACGATGCCTTTGTGTATGACTATATGTATGTACATATATACATATATATGACGATATAAGTATATGCTTAAATCAGGCGATACATATTTATGACCCGCACTTGTGGGGCACTCGATATTCAACGGAAAAACGATGCATCAAAGTCACATACGGAGGAGACACTTGTCATGATGTCGATTTTCATTTTAACCTTCAATTGGGTGGCAGTCATCTTACAGCACACGATTTTCCATCGCACACACACGCAGACACCTCGATGTGGTGGCATGACAATTGAATTGCAATTAAGCGGCCAAGTGCAATTAACTTAAACAATTACCAAGTCACCAAAGTCGCCGCCAAAGTTGCAGCCATCATAATTGCTGTCCCCGTAAATGTTTCGCTTTGAATTTGGATTCGCTTTGGTGCTCTTAACTGAGGGGTATATATCATTTCAGAAAAAACATTTTTAAACAATACTCGCAATAAAATGCACCTTTATGTGCTTAAAATGCTCAGTGAGTGTTGCGATATCTGTAGGTTGTAAATTTTGTTATAGCACCTTCATGTCCGTTTAAGTCTTTAAGAGTATATTAAAAATCGACTTAACTTAGCTAACCTACTTCTTCTTATTTCGCTTTGTTTATTTCGTTGCTCAGCACGAATCGTGTGCAACTTTGGCGGCACTTTGCAGTTGATTTAATTACAATCAGTAGCTCATGGGGGGAAACTTGAACCCGAGATCAATGAAACTTGGTCTATACTACGGGCTATATATATTTTTGACTCTCTATCGCAATGTTTTCCCTATTCTACATATCACAGGCCTTCACACGTTCCAGTTTGCCCGTTCGAATGCAACTGAGAAAACTATGGCGAGGAAAAAAAAACATACAAATTAGCCTACACAATGCAATTAGTGGGGAAATTTGCTTTTAATGACTTGATGGCACCAAGTTGGAGATGGAATTCGCTTTTTGAGGTTGTGCGCGCAAATTGCGTAGAAATCGTCGAACGAAAGGGGAACCGAACGGAACTGCACTGAAAGTGGGTTAAGAATTGTCATAATTGTTTATGCTGTTTTTTTCCCTGCCTTGCCATTTTTTTTATATTCGCAATAGAGATATTGCAGTTCTAAAGCTACCACTTAGTTCTGGAGTTCATTTAATGTTCAGAGAAAGGGGAACGAGATAATTGCGTGAGAAGTCGGGCTAAGTAAGTGCAACATGATTTCTTTATAACAATTGCTAATAGGTCCAAGGGGGAATAATGCTTAACAACATGAAGATCTTTATCAGAGGGCCTTGAAAATATGAGATCATAATCATTTAACAAGATCCCATTAAGGTTTTAAAGGTGGTACTTATGTATATATGATTTATATACTAGATTAATTAACTTAAGTCTTGTTCTATTAGCTTGATTCACTGATTTATTCTAGTAGCTTAGTCTTGCACCGTTTTCCCCATTTGAAATCCAATAATATTCCCCCATTTTAATCTCGTTTGACAGCTGCAGACTGCAAACGCTTAGGGCTCGGATAAAAATCTCCCCAATTTGCGTAGAAATCTGCACTGAAACTTGCTGCTCTTCCTTTGAAATGGAACCCAATTCGAGGCGACTCGTGCTATTGACAGCTGACATTACAACAAGTGTTTTGTGTCCTGGTCCTGGCTGGTGTTTGTACTTGTAATTGCTTTGCCTTTCGCATGGAAAGGGTTCAGATGGGGTTGATTTCGATGCCAAAAAGAGGTGAAGGGACATCATGACACGCACACTCCATGACGAAAGGCCATATGGCAGGTGCCTCTCTCTCTCTCTGTCAGCCCCTCAGATCAGCCCAAAGGCAAATAGCGCTTTTTCATAATGATTTTGAGGGAAATTTGATACTCCCCCGACATCCTCTGCACAGGGATGTCACTCCCAGTGCACTTGCATAAAATCTATAGTTCATTTGTAGTAAAAATAGCAATCAGAAACATTAAATGGCCTAAGAACTAGAACCAATGTTTAGTAGGAGCACAAGTTCAATACAATTGATTGTATTTTAATGTGTTTACTTTGTAAATGCTATAGAATTTCGTGCAGTGTACAATCTGCAACCCTCGGATGCCTTTGGCAACCCATTTTGCGCACTCAGCGACCTGCACATCCACCCCTCTTCTTTGCTCCTTGCAACATTAAAGTTTGGGCGAATTTTGTTGCAAATTCTAGTCAAATATGCGAAATTTGTCGTCTGCAGCTGTTGGCCTGCTGCCCGTCCGCTCCTCCAAGTTTTCCCCCCGTTTTCCCCGATATATTCCCCCCAAACTGCACTCGCTTCAGTGCATTTGCGTCCCAGTCGAATTTCATTCCGCTTAAACCCACGCCAAGAAAGGATGTCGTCGAAAAAATTCGAAACGCTTATGCCGCATTTTTTATTTTAGCCTTTTAATCATTTCTGCATAAATTCAATTCCGTTTAACTGTCAGTTGGTTTTTGCTCTGAATGCATTATTGAAATTAAACTTAATAAATGTGATGTTTTCAATCACTTTTAGTTAAGCTAGCAGTGTAATATGAATCTTTTACTAACCGGATGTGGATTTTTTGTAAAAGGAAATTATTACAAAGTAATTTTGGTAAACTGTTGAATTAAAAGCTTATCCGATTTTCACAGATTTTATTACTGCTTCTCAAACGGAAACGGAAGTATTAGTTAGATAAATTGATATTGTATTTTCTAAATGTGTTAAGTGAGGCGGCACAATTAAGTTAATTATAGATTATCGTCTGTATCAGACTCAAATTTGGCTTTGTGAAAGCTTCAAAATGAATATGGCACAAAAATAATAAGTTGATTTCCTTTAAAGTAAGCCAAAAGCTATATGTTACAGTCACCAGTTGGCGAATCCCACACGCAGATTAAAGCTCAAGCTCAGTTTGTTTATAATTTATTATGCTTGTGTATATATTTAATTTTAATTTCAGTATATGATGGGTTTTTGTTGTTGTTTTCTTGTGTCTCTTCAAAATTATATGCCTACAAATATGGAAGTGCCATCGAATTAATCGCCACTTTGCGTTTACCTCTTTGTTTTCGTTTTCGATTTGAAAGATCCATTATGGGTTTGCTAGGCCTATGTCTGCCGACCTTCAGATCGCAGCCGACTATAAATAGAGATTCGAGAAATCGGCATTGTCATTCACGCAGATCTAGAAGATACTCGTACAACCCGTCAGTTTGCCAGCTCATTCATAACTCCATTCGTTACTTTGATGAGTTGCCGCACTTGAGCGCACTTCACCATTGACTTTTGATGTATTTTTTTTGCGTTTTTACATATGAGTTGTACTTGAAAAAAGTGCTACAACACTCGAACACTTCCAGGCCGATAGACGGAACCAGAATCCCAGCCACCAACAGTTGAATAGGAAGCTGAAAAAATTGTACAAGCGAGACAAGAAGAAAATTTGAATCTAATGCTAATAAAATTGATTGCCATGACGCAGATTGATGACTGTCAGGGCCAAGTCTGCCACGCACTCAGTACCAAGTTTAAGTTCCTATCTGGGTTTCTGCACTTAAAGAAAAGTGCAAAGTTTTATGTTAGCTAACCTTTATAAATTAGAGGTACTTTAAGTATTGCATTAATGGATTTAAAATAACACTTTCAATTTACGAATCAATTGAAACATTGTTAAATTTAACAGAAAGAACACTAGATAAGCAAATTGTTTCCTGTGTATATATAAACTAAATTTTCAGTCAGTCAGCGCAGCAGCCAACACAGATCGATTTGTTATTCACATGTCTAATCCGCAGTTTATTTTAAACATTTTCGGTGGCACAACTCTGACATTGCAACACTTCTGGCCGCCGAGGGTTAATCTCTGTGAAATTTTATGTTAAGCTGGGGATAAAAATTAAATTTTGACTGACAGCGTTGAAGGGGTCATTATTTCATTGATAAATCGCCGAAGCGTGCGTTTTCCGCTTTCAAAATTATTTACATAGCGCAACCTCAAGCATCGCTTTAATCATTTCCATTTGCGAGCGTTATGTGGAAAATGTTTGATGCTAAGCGATTTTCCATGTGCCGACATTCCACGGATATCGTGTGTGCATTCCATTTTGTCTCTTTAATGAGATAATTATGCTTTGATTAATATTTAATTGATCAATTAAATGTAATCGTTTTAGGTCGAAAGTGCATTGTGCTTTGGTTTCCTATCTTAAATCTTTTTAAATTTAAATTTTAAGATGTTTGGCTTGTAAAATAACTTTCTCACCTTTCTGCTGGGCATTTGCATTTCGTTCCATATTTTCTGTTCGCTGAAAAGTTCCCAGCCCTCTTTTTCCCATATGCATAACCCCAGTCCAAATATCACATATCATATATCACACGCACTTAATCCCCACTTTCATTTTCGCTTCTCTTCCACACTCCGCAGACATTACACAATTTTTATTTAATTGAAAATCATCCGTATAAATTTATTTTTCGGCTTGAGTGTCTGTTTGAATCGCCTTAGCTCTTTTAAAGAAAAATATACAAAATTATGTCACTAGCGGCTTTTCTCTGAGCCCTAAACATTGTAATTGTTGTTGAGTATATATGTGTATATACATATATTATATATAGATATATTTCGCTTTATTTCCTTGCATTGTGCATAAAACTGTCTGGGGTAACTTGATACTCGAAGTAAAACTGTCGCGACAATTGTTTGGCGTTTTTACTGCGAGTTTTGGGTTGGGTGGGTTTACTTTGTGGTAGCTGCAAAGACTTTTGAGGGAAGGTTGTGGAGTTTAAAGTGAAGTGCTTGTATATTTGACTTTTTGCCGTTTCATGTTTCCTTTAATGCCATATTTGTTATTGCCTGCCAATTGCTTTAAATTTGTTGAATAAAATTTATGATTATTGTTTTGGGTCTTCTCTCCCATGATTTTTGACGTTTTCCCTTTTCCAAGTTTTCCCACGCTGACTTATTTAGTCATTGAAAACATTTTTATATTCGTTACTCGCAGAGTAAAATGGTATACTAGATTCGTTGAAAAGTATGTAACAGGCAGAAGAAAACGTTTCCGACCATATAAAGTATGTATATTCTTGATCAGGATCAATAGCCGAGTCGATCTGGCCATGACCGTCCGTCCGTCCTTCTGTCCGTCTGTCCGTATGAACGCCTCGATCTCAGGAACTATAAAAGTTATGATGTAGAAATTCAAAAATGTGCTGAAGTTCTGAAGTCGATAAATCAACTTATCTTAATCGGATTTTGAAGTGGAATACCTCTAAATGTTTCTGGCGCAATTCTCTAAAAATCTGCATTCAAATTTAGAAATATATTTTTTTTACATTTTTTTGTAATTTTTTGATGTTACGATGTTGTAGAAACTCTACAAAATTAATAAATGTCCCAAGGCTGAAGTTCTAAACTCCATAACTCGACTTATCTTAATCGGATTTTGAAGTGGCATACCTCTAAATGTTTCTGGCGCAATTCTCTAAAAATCTGCATTCAAATTTATAAATATATTTTTTTTACATTTTTTTGTAATTTTTTGATGTTACGATGTTGTAGAAACTCGACAAAATTAATAAATGTCCCAAGGCTGAAGTTCTAAACTCCATAACTGGACTTATCTTAATCGGATTTTGAAGTGGCATACCTCTAAATGTTTCTGGCGCAATTCTCTAAAAATCTGCATTCAAATATAAAATTTAATTTTTAAATTTTTTTTGTAATTTTTCTGTTGAAATTTCTCGTTTGAGTAACGGGTACTCGTCTGAGTAACGGGTATCTGATAGTCGGGGAACTCGACTATAGCATTCTATCTTGTTTCACTTGCAGTAATTGTAAACTTCTTCTGTTTTTTTTTCTCTCCATAATTTGTGCAGCCACCGCAACTACTCCGCTGAAAATACTTTGAATTTTTTATCGGCCAACATTCGTCACGTTGCTGGAGATGGGAAAAGTATTTTGCTATAAAGTGGAGAAATAGGAGGTGACTTTCTTCTGTTCCCCGCCATTTGTCACCCGGCATGAGGTGTCGGATCCCGAGTTCTGGCTTCTCAATTACAGAACCCATAAAACCGCAGGGATAGAGCTCTTAAAGCCACAAATTGCCGTAACTTGGCTAAAGATATGTCCACTTCCGCTTTGCCCGCTGCGAAATCATTTATATTCCTTTCGTTTTGGTTTCTTCTTTAGCTACCAGTTCATATTCTAACATTAATCTATGTTCTTTTGCGGTTTAATTTGCATTCATTTGCGGTAGACATTGTGCTTATATTTACGCATTTTTTGCGGGCAAATCACTAGCAACTTGGAAGTTGCTAGAAGTTCATTGCCTGCCTAAGTTTCGTTTTTTATTAACACCTCGGAACAACCGCAGAAACACCTTTCCATTAAGTGTTTGGCAATAAAATGTTGATCCGTTTATGGCGAGCTTACTGTAATTTGCTGGCGTGGAAGGTATACTAAGCTGGCTAGCAAAACTCAATAGTGATTGAGCATTGTTCTCTCAAGTTAACATTGTTCTCTATGCTCTCCAAATCTCGTATCAGTTTGAATGCATTTTGCCTATAAAAATCCCTATAAAAATCGCCGCGCTTAACCTTCAAAGAGCTGCCGGCGCAATTGCAACACATTTGCCGATCGTAACATTTTAGAACATTATTCCAGGGTGATCAATCCACATCGCTGACAGAGGCAACAACCTAAAAACGTGCCAAACTTGGCCTGCAGTCATATGCAAAACATTGTATGCCACACATACTCACATTCTCCTTGCGGCAGAGCATCTTCATCTCGGCTGCGTAATTTACAAGTATGAAATCGTCCGCAATGATGGCCATCAGGAGTCTGGAGTCTCTGGAGTCTCTGGATTCTGGTATGAGGCCCATTTTCATCCGCTGAAGCTTCTGGCATTGCATAAATTTGCAGTTGCTGCTGCCGTGAGAAGTTCTGCGATGATTTTCTCACGCATGTCTCTAGGATATGCACGAGTGAGCTTCTTGTACTTGTACCAACACACGGGGACTTATTATAATTTTGTGAACTATTTTTGCAAGAGTTCTCTCCAGCTTTTCTGCTCTCCAATTAGCATTGCGCTTGGGAACAGAATATATACATATACATATATATATTTCAGGGGGGTTGCAACAAATTGCAACAGGTTGAAAAACTAATTTGCATGCATGAAATTGCACTGCAAGTTCAGCTGACTTGACTTGTCTGAAGTTCTCGGCTGGAGTTTTAGTTTTCAGACACGATCGAGACACAGTCATATATACTTACATACATACTCGTACATATATCTGTCTGTGGGCCCCAAGAATAATCAGAAACTTGTCCAAAACTATAGCAGCAGCTGGCGCAGATCAGATCAGATCAAGCCTAGCCTCGATCTGTTTACTTATGTACGTGTATATCCGAGTGTGCGATTTGCCATTGTCTGGCAATGCGGTTGGTCTTTATTCTCGTTTCATAGTTTTCAATTGAACTTGAAGTGTCTGTCTTGGAGTGACGCTCCCCTGACTTCAAAGACCGAAAAAGACTTGCCTAGATTTGGACAAGTCGCTGGATAAGTGTGTGGCAAGTACAGTGCGTTTCAGCGAACTAAAGCTACATAATAAGCAGCTGCCTTACAAATAGAAAGAATTATAAATACGAATAGTGTGAATAATATGAATAGTTCAACTGCATTCAAGAAACAATAAGTGACATAATAAAAGTATTGAATTGTCCACTTAAATTCAGCTTAGGGTATCTATTGTTCGATTTCATTTGAGTGCATTACCTACCTTGTCTTGCGTGTGTTTAATATTTATTCTTTGCGCCATAAATGAGTGCTATCACTTTGATCTCACTTACTTTGGCGGGGAGTTCAATTCAAAAGTGTCTGCCAGGGTGTCTTTGTAGCGCATATATTCATGTATGTACACATTACCCCATCCGATTTCATTATACCGTTCAGCATACATACATACATATGTGTGTTCAGTGTTGATTGACATTTGGCCGGCATTTGAAGTGATCTATATGCTTCGCTCAGCTGTGGCTGCTGTCTCGTAAATCATGCCACAAACAACGATTTATATGTCTGCACAAACTGTGTATGTACTTGTATATAGTTTCAATAGTTTCAATACCCAACATGTGACTCTAAGGTTAAACAGGATTATTTGTACACCTTTTTCTTTTGGGTTTCGAGTGTGGTGCGTGAGTTTTGTCTGCTTGCCATTTGCCTACATTAGTGTTCTTGTTTTGCCTGCGACTTTTTGCCACGCTAATTATAATTTATGTTGGTCATGTTGGATGTGACATGTGTTTACCATTTTACGGAGAATGCAACTCATAAATTTTGTGCAACTATAATTTATGCATCGGCAAAGTTCTGCCACATGCACAAGAACCTATATAACAAACCTATGTAAACTAATTATGGCGCTTTTGTTGTTTCCTCCTTTTCAGATGCCGCCAATTTGGAGGACAGTCGCGATGGGGAAAAAATGCAAAAGGAAATCGAAACGATCGATTACATTGACAAGTAAGTGGTCACAAATAAGTTGGATTTATTGCAAGAAATGAATTACCATGTCAGTGGAGTGGACAATTACCAGGTCTTGGCCTGAACTTGTGCAATTTTCCTGTTTTCTGTCTGGTTAACGCCCTACGAGTAAATTTATTCGCCGCCAATTGCTGGGTGGAGGAGAATTAACTTGTTGCAATTTTCGCGAAAACCATAATTGTTTACTAATCTCAGTGTGCCGCACTTAAAGTTTCCTTGGCTGTTGGCTGCTGGCGGCTGTTACTATTCACTTGCGGGCTGCTGTGCTGCAATGTTTACGTTCGATTGTGCAAATTGTGTATACGACACGTTGACCAATCCTCAAAATTGACAAAACACTGCGACGACAGTTGGGTGTTATTATCGTTGTTTTGCTTGATTGCTCTACAATTTGCCGATTGTGCGATGAAACTTTATTGGTTTCGATTGTACAAAATCGCCTTGATTAGTGTGTCTATCGATATTTGGTATTTGATTGGGTAATCATAAAAAAGAAACTAGCACCATAAATATATTTGCATCATATGTAGTAAATATAAGTTCCATTAAAAACATGAAAACACTGTAATCTAAAAGAAATAAAGCTAATAAGGGCTTGTAAGCAAAATCAATTGCCCCTTAACAAATGGCCAACTTCTCAGCGTCAAAGAGGCTCGTTATACTTTATATGAGACCACGTACCGTTTTGGCCTGGTCGAAGCATTGAAACAAGCTCAAAGTGTGAATTATGCAGCCATTTTTTGCCCGCGTTTTTATGTTCGTCTTAATTATTTTATTGCCTGCGGTCATGAGCGCGCATTTAAGCCATTTGCGGACTGCAATTGAGCGACAGCTTGACCACAAATGCAACAACATCGGAGAGATTTGGATCGTCGAAGTTGTTACCGTTTATATGGCCAATGAACACGGGCAAGTTTCTGCAGAAGTGGTTTTTTTTTTTTTTATTCATCGTATTCCCCCAGATGTTGCGCAATATTTAATTCACTTAAACAGCCGCCAAAATCGGTTGGTGTGGCGAGATTTTCTTTATTTTTTGTTTTTTTTTTTACTTCGCTCTGTGGCAACTTGTTAACTCTTTTTTGCAGTCGTTTTAACTGTCCCGAGATCATGTTGTTTTACGGGCGGTGGCGGGCTGTCCAATCGTCAATGTGTTTAATACATAATTTCCTTATCGTTGCGGGATTTTCTTGTTTCGGCCTTTTTTCTTGTGCCATTGCTTGGTTAACTTTTGATATGTAGTTGAGATTTGATTTTCTGAAGTTTAATGACTTTAAATAATTATGATATTCAGTCAGGTAGCCGGAGTTTGGTGAACATTGTACATTATTGATGCCTGTGTGCGGCACTTTTTTGGTTTCTGGTTTCCAATTGATGCAATATCAGAAACAAGTTCCCATGTCGGCCACTTCTTCGGCGACTTCTTCTTAATTAACTTCCCATACTATATCAATTTCACTCCGAGATTGAAGACCCAAGTGGAAGTTGCTTGGAAAGAGTCAACATAAAAACGAGAAAAAAACATAACGAGATCGGGGCGACAAAATGAACTTAAAATAAAATGTTTTTGCAATAACTTAGCTTCGTAAACGAAGCTCAGCGATTTAACTAATAAAATACAGCACATTAAAGGATTGCACAACAATAAGTTAAAAGCCTTGCTTTGTAGAGGCTGCTAGCAACAGTAAACTCATTAAATTTTTGAAAATATAAAAACCGAACTTTAAGCTCAACTTTACTTACACCTTTTGCGGAGGCGGGACATTTCCTTTGGCCATAAACAAATTTCAGGCCAAACCCTAAAACGTTATTCGTCCGCATCAGTGTGTTCACATAATGATTCGCCATGGCGTAGGTTAAAAGTCATCTCGACCACTTAGCCATAAATTAAATCGTCATCATTAGCGTGGCTCTGACCCATAATTAGAATGTTATCTCGTTTGGCTAATCAAATGCATTTGAATTTAGATAAATAAACAAATTGAACAAGCAGCCCAGTCATTTCGAACTCCTACAACTTAATGAGGCACCATCGTCGTATAATATACATATACAAAAGCCTTCGTCAGCTTCTTCAGTGCGGGAGGCAACACTTTCTTTTGGGATACGTTTCACTTTCCACTCGAGAAATCAAAGAGCTTTGGATTGGGCCAAAAACGTTAACAAAAACACGAAACTGGTTCAGCTCACGTATGCAAATGAAGTTCAACAAACGCACGAATCCAACTGGCAATTTGTCGCACCAACGAAACGCATTTAAATTAGCATTTGGGAAAAAAAAAAAAACTAAAGAAACCCACAAAAACGTGCGAATATCGAAGCAAGTTTTATTGGAAGTTCGATTACGACATTTCGTTTGCAAAAAGATGGATGGAAACTTTCACTTGTCGTTTTTAATTGTTGATTTGCGTTTTGAAGAGAAGGAGGAGTTTTAAGGATAGCTGCTGTTATATGGGCTTCCCCTTAATTATTATTTCCGTGATTTTCCTCACCCGAAAGCCACTTGTGGCATGCCGATGCGTTTGATGAACTTTTCATTGAGTCGGAAAACGTGTAACCGTAAACCCTGCTGCTGGCATATCATTACACGATTTCTAACAGAAAGAAAACCCCAAAAGACGGCGCTAAAACAGGTGTAACCAGTGACCGAGCGATCGTCTATTACGTGACGTCTTGATGGGAGACTCCGAGCAGACAGATTATAATAACAATAACAACAACAACGAAAAGGCTCAAATAAAACATGGCAACAACAACCAGCACTTAATGCTATAAAGAGAAGTTTGTTTTAGCTGCCGCTGGCTAAAGTCAAGTTTAAATACCAAAAGGTTGCCACCAATTGGTTTTAGCATAACAAAAGCAAAGCCCCAGCAAATGGAACCACAACAGAAATCCGAGATCGAAACAATAAATACGGCTTTAAAAACAGCTTTCAAAGGGTCGAAGGTAAGGGGCAGAGCTAGTAGCGGTTACAAATTGGTGGATTTACTTATTCCAAGTAATGATCACATATAAACGATATAAACGGGCTAATTTGTTATTTTATTTGAATTATCACATTCAACATTTAATTACAAATAATTAATAAACGCAGTTTGGCAATCCATGCGCCTCAAAAAACTTTACGTTGCATATTCATATTGTACTGAAGCTAATTTCTCTTGAAATTATAATAACATTATTATTACTTCAACCAAATGAACTGCATTATCGATGATCCATCAAAGGCAAATTTCCCACCAATATACCAAAGCAATCTGTGCAAATGAGTAATGTCTCATGCCGAAACACAAAGAAACGAGTTTGTCGCCTAAGTCTTTTGTTTTGTCATGCAGCCGAATAGACAATAAATCCATTTATAATGATAAATTAATATGTGAAAAAAGACAATCAAGTTATTGTGTTTCTGCGGAGTGGGGAGGGAAGGGGCGGCAAACATTTAACGCTCTAATTAAACATTTATCCTTTATCGGATTTGCCATTGCAACACATCATCCGGCTACGCCTGCAATGCAATCAAAGACCTGAGACGAAATATTTTATGGCTTTTTAATGGATGATGGAAAATGGTTAAAATGCAGCCGTATGCCTTGCACAACTTGTGGGCGTTTTGCCAGTGCCCCAATTTTTTTGTTGAGCTTAATATTTTTTGTTTTGTTTTTTATATATCTCAGTGGCTTAGACCACCTACAAATACTATGAGCCATTATTGAATGCAGCATTTTTATTGGAACACAGACAACAGGCACAGCACACAGGTCGAAGTTGCCAAGTCGTTTTATTATTTTGTATTTGCCATGTTTTTATTCTATGCACACCTCAGTGCAAAACGCTTTCACAACAATAAAGCAGAAAAAGTATACATGAAAATACGTTTATGGCCCGCGGGGGCACATGGCACGAGCCTTGGCCAAGTTGAAATGCAAAAACCAAAAGAGAGACAAGTAAATTACGAGGTGGAGACCGCGTTGGTGCCTTTTTTGGCGGTGTCGGAGTTATGTTTCTCAACTTGCTAATGGAAAACGAAATGAATATACGAGGAAATGGTTAGCCAAAAATGGGTGCTATTCATCACATCAAGATTGTAATAGAAGCTTTATTACAATTCTAATGAGGGTCTTGTATTTACCCCTTAGACCAAATTAGGCGTGCTTAAATTGAACCAGAATAATCAAGTAAATATGATTAAATATTAAATAAAGTGATTTATTATGCATTTTACTTACATTTAATCTTAACATATATACCTTTTAATAAGTCGGAGCGGCAGCTGTTGAAATTTCAACTTTCTTGACACCTAAATTGCTCGTCGCCCTTTTCAAGCTGTTGATTATGCAGATTGCAGCTGAGTAGGAAAAACGAACTGCAATTGCCCAGTCAAAATTTGTACCTTTCCCGGCGAAGGAAGTTTCCGACATTACCGTTAGGCAATGGTACCGTCAGGCGCCACTAGAATCGAGTAAAGTAAAAGTTAAAATTCAGAAGACGTCGGCCATGTGGGAAATTAGCATGGACAGCAAAGAAGAAGGTAGCCCACGTGAGCGTCATGAAATCTAACATAGCTTGCCCCTTGGTCAGACAACAATAAAACATAACTATAAACTGTTTGGCCACATAACACTGGTCTTAGCATGCAAGCGGCGATACGATCATCGTTCAACTTCAACTGCAGCTTAAAGCCAGGCTTTCAAGGGGGCTTATGAACACTCAGGCTCTACGAGATGGAAACAAACTTGCACGACAGCTGTTGGCGTTTTGGCGTTGCTCTGACAATCATCCGGACCGGCGGGGGGGGGTGTTTTGGGGACTAGGGACTGGGGACTGGGGAATACGAGGGATTTGTTAGAGGAATACGATGGGGGGACAGCCAGGACTTGCGGACGGACTTGGCTTGGCCAGTCAGCTTTCAGCCAGCTGAAAACGACAGATAAACAAGTTGGCGTGGCAGCCTTTTCTTTTCTGCAGTTTCGGTTATTTTCTTGAATTTATATGCCAAAGACGTGCAAATTTTGAACCAGTTTATAAACAAAGCCGGGCTAACCTAACAGGCCGTAAACAAAAGCGTCTCCCGTGAGCCTTGCGAGTTATGGCGAAATTTGTATGCCTTGCACCCGTCAACAATTGACTACTGCACATGGGTTTATTATGGCCAAGTTATCGCTGGATAGGTCTAGGCATATTGAATGTTGATCCGGGTTGCTATTGGCACAATGGATGGGACAGCTGGAGAGCTGACTTATTTAAGGCTTCAGAGTACTGACACATTACGTTTACTTGAGTCCAACTAGATTAGATTCTTTGCTGATATTATAGATTTGAATTATTATTCAAATTATTCTTGACATTTTTTTTGAAGTGTTCTTGAATCTCTTTCTCCCATCCTGAGGCAAAGTTTGTTCCCCAGTTTTAAGTGCTGTACAAACATTGCAGCCTCCATTAGAGCAGCGTACTCCGCCTGCAGTCGACTGGAAATCGGGCTTGGACATGGCGAAAAACAGGATTATCTCTTATCCCCGGCGAATGAGTCATGCTCGAGCAAATCCCCAGCTGGGTCACTCGCTCAAAGATAAATTGGCAACACGCGTCGCAGATGGCTCTGTGGATCCAAATCCCGATACCGATCCCATTCCCATTCCCATTCCCGATCCCGATCCCCCGCCTTTGGGCCAACTGTCTTTTTCCGGCCAAGTCCGAAATGAAAGAAAAGAAACCCCTTCCCCGGCAGCTGTTCATGATTTAGCTTCATTTTTTGTGGAGCTCGGCTTGCGTTCTCTAATTGATGTCTTTGCTGAGGCTCTCCACGGTTAATTGTGCATGGATTTATTAACTTTCGACAGAGAAATAGAGCTGAATGGCAAAAGGATTCCACCCGGGGCTAATGGATACAAATGATAATAATAGACCAAATTTGCTGGCCACTGGTTTTGCATCAATAGCATTGGCTGCCGGCTGAGTTCGTGATGTTGAAGAAAAGAAATTGATTGCTTCTCTTCCAATTTATGACTCAATCAATCCTTTTGGCCAATTGCAATTTGGCAACTACACCCCAAAATCCAAGCAATTGTAGTTACAAATTGGCCCAAAGCAAATTAGTGCAACCTTTTTGTGTGTGTGCTTTGATTTAGTTTCATGTTTTGTTTCGGGCTATAATTTGCTTGCACATTTTCGTGATTTTCGTTGTCTGTTTTTCTGGGTGGAGTCATTATTTTTTACAGGAATCGAACATGTGTCAATCACATTGAAGGCTTTGCGTGACCAATGTTTTCAACACCTTTCAGCGTTGTCTTAACTGCTTTTTGGGTACCCGGCTTAAATTTAAATCTACCTGTTTTTCTGTTCTGCCTCGTACTGGTTGCTAAAAAACGTTTAGGTGATGTGTTTATCCCAAACCAAATTAGCAAATAAATAACCAAAAAGATGTATGAAAAATTATGCATACACCAAAAACACTTTAGAAACTTGTTTTGACTTATGAGATTGAGTGTGGTTGGTTGCAGTTTAGAAATAATAAATAAATAACCTTGGAGTTTTGCTTTGGCCTTAATGGGCTTAAAAAATATGATTAGCCAAAGCAAAAGTTATGTCTTTCAAGTAATTGTCTTTTTGATGATTTTTTCACAATGAGAAATTGCATATACATTAAATATTTAATGCTTTTAAAATGAGTTTACAGGCAAATTGAAAAGTATATTTTTATCTCATAGTTCGCTACCACTTTATGTGCAACTTAATCGCCATAATTCTCGCTTTTCTTACTGTTACTTATACAGCCAAATTAGGTACATGATTTTCACACGTCTACCATAATTATCCAGTACATTTTTCACATATCATGGGAATCAAGGCGCTCCATTAAAGTTAAACCGGAACCAGATCTCCAGATCTCCAGGTCCTCGACGGGAGGTCTTCCACTTCGACGAAGAGCTGTTTAAAGTGGGTGGACCCCTGCAGACATGGCCCTTACATTTTACCCATTATGTGAAATCAATACCAGCATTTAAAGAGATTTCTTATGGATGAGATTTCATGACGAGGTTGGCTTGAATGGGAGAGGAAATATAATATAGTAACAAATTTAATGAGTTTTCATTTCAAGTTGCTAGTTATTTTGACGCGCTTTGCATTTGGCAAAGACGAAGCCATTTAAGCTGTCTTGCCCCCTGATTTATGACCTGCAATTAGATGCGACATGGAAAAATTCAATTCAATTGGCGTTATTTCTTTTTGGCTCGAGTTGGCCAACTGTAATATTTATTTTTACGATTCCGTCGAATGGATGCCTCATTGTCTCCTAAATTATTTTCTCACACAGCAGCTGGCTAAAAGGGTTGCCAAGTTTTATGTGTGTATATTTGTTTTGTTTGATTATTATTTTGGCTGTGGCTGTTATTTATAGCGACAAATGCAGGGCAATGTTTGTGTTGCACCACCTTTCGTCTACATTTTACCGAAGCTATTTTAAAGTTTGAAATCTTTCATAGATTGTGGTGCTGCAGTGAAACATTATTTCCCAGGCAAGCTTACGGAACTGATTCATGATTTATGTTGGCGATGAGTTATAGGCTATAAATCTTGGAAATATGTTTGTACTAATGGAAAGTACAACACTTCCGTGGATCAAAAAGAATTCACAACTTTTACTAGAACGAACCAGTTCTGTAGGTATATTTACGTATATATATATTACAGCCTTCTCTCTTGCAAAGAAACCTGTTTGCATATCCATATGTGCGCCACATTACAAATGTCCACTACATGTTCGTAATTAATTATCATTTTTCTCGGTCAGAAATTAAATTAAGACCACGTGCCAGTATCTATCATATGAACTGTCAGCGCTACTTAATCGCACTATCTGAGTTTTGGCCATATACTTTTGTCTTGAAGCGCCCTGAAAATGCTGCTGCCTCTCACTTTATTTTTCCCCCTTTTTTTTGTGCCAAGAGGTTAAAATCATTTGACATCTTGTGCATTGTAATTACACTTAACATAGCTTTCATAGTGCAACGTCTGCGACCGCGACGTGCAGTTTAATTCAATTAATCCCAGAGTGACACTAATCGAATCGATTAAACACATTTTAAAATTGCCGCCCGACTTAAGTTGGTTTGGTTGGGGTCGAGAAAGGTAAACGATGTCAAGTGGTTTAAGTATTATGATTAGAAGGGGACAATATTTACATTTTATTTCTCTGAGTTTTTGAAATAAACGATAAATGCGTGATTAATCATTCCGTTATTAGTTCACATGAGCAACAAGATGTTGATATTGTTTACCATGCAATAGATACAGCATACAAACACATTTATTTTATTTACAAATATCTCGTTGCCGCATTCCTTTTCCACACATTAACCTAAGCCATAGCCCCAAAAATATATATCTTTGATTTATGCAACTCTCTTTGGCTGCATTTATTTATAGCACGAATTCCCGCTCTGTTATCTTAAAGATCTACTTTTTTCGCCCCTCCTGCAGTGCTTTAATTAATTCTGCTCCGTTCGCAACCCACATGCACATTTATAAAATAATATACATATAAATATATATATATATATGTATATACGAGTATAGGCTGGTCGATCGATGCCATTCCATTTGGTTCCATTTGCTGCCTGCCTGCATTGTTAATTTAACGCTCTCGGGCAATTGGACTTAAGTTCCATGTAGCCAGCACGCCCGTTTTAGAACTGATTTAATTGCATTTGTGCGGCAGTCATGCAATTGTTATCAAAACACCGCCACACTTACACACACTCACACACCCTCGGGGGGGAAACACTCGCAATGCGGGCTAATCCACACCCAACTTTAATTAACAAGTGTAATTGATAGAACTTTCAATCGAACCGGGTGCACTGCTCTGCTCCCCTTCATTAAATATCTTACCAATTGCCAGAAAAGTGAACAATCGGACAGATGTCAGTAAAAGCCGCAGACGTCGTCTTGGCCCAAATGACACACATTTTCGGACATGGAAAATGGGGAAATAAATGCGTGACAAGTGGAAATGTTGCGTTTTCTTGGTGGCACACCAGCAGCACCACCACTTCATCCATGTTTATTTTTAATAATACCAATAACAACAGAAACAGTTTAAATATTTTTTTTTTCAATTTTTCTGAAGAGTCACGGCAATTTAACGCTGCTCTGAGCGAGAAGACAAGCTGCAGAAAGCGAAAGAAAGAGAGAGCGACTAATTTTTAAGCGGCTGACATTTATTTTGCATGACATTTCACACACGAAGACTCGCAGGCATATGGGAACTTTGGGTGTTGCACCTCGTTATCCAGAGAATTGTCTCCACAGAGAATGCTTTCGACTCTTGCATACCCTTTTAAAAGGTATATACACTCGGGGCAATATTTGGAGTTACGTGTGAGAATATATTATAGCTTACAAAATCCTACCATAAATATCATAGAATGATTCAACTATATTTGTTTTGTCCCTGTTATCTAAATGAAAATATTATTTATTATTACATATTTAAAAGATTTTATAGATTTTCAAAGGCTGTTTTCTGTCATTTGAATTATAAATAAAAGGATTTCCCTACATTTGTTTTTTGCATTAACTATTAAAGGGTATTTTTCAGTCGCAAGTCTCTTTTCCAAGCTAATATTTTCGTCTGACTTGTTTCTTTTCCCTTTGTCTGCCACTCTTCGTTGATGCTTTTATTTTGGTCCCCCGATATTAAGCAATTTAGTCAAACACAATGTTTGTTCTTATTTGGCGCACTCTCTTCCGCTTGACGTCTTCCGACCGCCGCCCCCCTCTTCCCCATCCGCCCAACAACTCACTCTCCCAATTTTCTCAGTGTTTTCGACGATTTTCGAGTCTGTCGCGCATGTTTCCGTCCGAGAGGGTTGTATTTGTTGCTGATGCCCCACGGCGGCTACGAGATTTCCGTGGCTCTATTCGAAATCAGTTCGGAAATTGCCGGCGGTCAGCACATTTACTTTGAACAGCCGCGGCGTGAAGTGAAAAGTTCTAGTCGGAAAGAAAAAAAATCACGCTTTTTGGAACTTTTCTATCGGTCCCAGTTTATATCTTCGAACTTTTTCGTGTGTGCACTCGTATTTTGTTAAGCAAAATTGTAAATAATAACAGGAAAATTGGCATATTTTCTGAAAATTACCAATCAATGTATTTTTAGAATGATTTATGGGCGAGTCTGTGAGCAGTGTGGATAATGGACTCGCCGTAAACAATATAAATATTGTGGTGCAAAAATAAGAGAAATAATTATAAAAGCCTTTTGCTACACTTTTTTTGTGACTGATTTCCCCATTTCCATAAACATTTGTTAATTTTCCTTTAAGTAATCAAACATTTTTACTTCGCCTATCCGGTTGTTCCCCCATTTCTCTCGTTTGCCATTAATCACGTTTTATTTCGCCAATATGCTGCAAAGAGGAAAATAATTGCAACAATAAAATAAATATAAACAACTGCAGAAGTAGCAAACCAAATCCGTTGTAATCTTCACATCCGGCGTGTCGCTGTCTGTGAATTCTGCAGTTGGACCCCCAGTCGCCCAGTCGCCCATTTTCCCCTCAGGGATCACCTTTTTCCATCATCATTACGATGGAGCCTCTTTAAAGAGAGCTGCGTACATCAGGCAAATAATGGGGAGTTTTTTTGGGGGGTTGGCTTTGTATATAGGATGTGCAGGTTAAATGCCACTCAGTCGTTTCCTTGTTTGACATTTAAATTGCAATGCTGATGGATTTCACTGTCGACACTTTCCCTCTTCACCCCATTAATTGCTAATGAACTTTTTGCCTGCAAATTTTCTAGCTGGTGTTGTGTATATATAGTATATTAAAAAGGGAGATTTCGAAAAGAACAAGTTCTTCTTCAAAAATTTATAATTACTTTCGGAAAATGCCCTTAAAGCTTTCCCACCGATTTCCTTCGTGTTTGGACCAAAAGTAAATTGCCTGTGAAAAGTCCAATGGCCAAGTTAAATATGATAACTAGAACGTCTTCCGTTCAACACCTCATTAGGCCAACTTTTCGACAAATGCCGAAAACGACTTTTAATTGTGCCCACTGGACATACACAACCCCTGACTTTTTTTTTTCGTTGTGGCAGGAAGCACGATTGTCCAGAGGGTGAACATGATAAATGCCTCGGCCTGTCTAATGTTCTCTTGCCACCGGAAAATATCCAAGACATAGCCAAACTGGAGTGGAGCAATTAAGTGTCAGTCCAACTGAAATTGTCGTTTAACGTTTGTCAGGGGAAAATGAGAGTAAAACACTTGGATAAAAACAGCAACAAGTTGCAGACTAATTAAATAATTGAAACATTTTACGTGGGAGTCGCAAAGACAATGCCAAATAACTAGATGTGTGTGCAAGCGAAAAGCCAAACAAATAAAGACACTAAAAAGAGATTGTAAGATGTCGCAATTCGACTATACCTGCTACACAGTGCACGAGGGTTCCACGGATGACGATGACGATGAGCTGGGCAGCAATGTCACCCTGGAGAACAAGGATCACTCGGATTGCACCCTGGAATCGGATGCTACGACCACCACATCTTCACTGGAGCGCCATAGATATCGGAATCGGTATCGCTCCAGCAGGAGTTTCGGTCCCCAGAGGGTTTCCATGCCCATTCTCAGATCCAGTCGGTCCAGGGAGATGACGCCCCAGCTGGGAATGTACCATGAGGGGCCGGATCGAGATCCCCAATGGGGTTACTTTGTACCCCTGTCGCCCAACTGCTTCTTTAGTCCACCGATGCAGAGGAGGCGTTATAGGTAGATTTACATAGTGTTTACTACATATATATTTAGACCTAATATTATCTAGTACAACTTACATTGAATGTTCTAATGTATGTCATTTTGGAATTCTTTCCTTTCAGGGAAAAGGAAAACGATCGCAATCGTCGGGCTGTTAGTTATGGCGGTGACGTCACCTCCTCCCCCCACTCGGCGACCATACCCCGCGCCGCCCCCCGTCGTGTGGCCTTGATGAAGGATCCACCACCACCGCCGCCACCCAAGCCGCAATTGGGCTCCAAAGCGGATTCCGTAACGCATTTGGCCAGCAAATATCCCCAATCCGAGTACAATCTCATACAGAAAATCGACTCGAATAGCACACTCACTGCTCCGGCGCAATATCAACCGCAGAATTTCTACGCGAATACCGGAACCATATCCTCCACCAATGGCTATGGATCGCTGTTGTGTCACGCCAGCTCGACGACCAGTCCGCTGGCGGTCCGGAAGCGGGACAAACTGCTCCATCGGTTCAGCGATGCCGCCACCTTGGGCCGGAAGCTCAAGAAGAAGAAGAACACGAATCGCACCTGCAGATCCATGACGGAGGCTATTGAGATGCTGGCCGATCCCGTCATCGAGGATGAATTCTTTGTAAGTACCATGATTTATGCAAGGAAAATATATATATTTCCTGGGATCTAGAAAAAAATACAAATATTTGGGGCCTCTCAAAATAAAATAGTCTTTCTCAAAGCATTTCGAAAATAATAGATCTTCTTTCTTGTCATAACAAGTATTTGGTGTATATTTGTTGTATTTTTGGAGTATTATATATCAAATATTTGTGTTTGGTTTTTAATTAAGTGCAGGTAAATCATTTAAACATTTCTATTCTTTGTTTTCTCCCCTAAACATCCGCCCCAGTCCACGATGCAAGCTTTTAGGGGGTGTATTTGTTTGGCTTAAGCCCTTCATTTCGTCTCATTTCACTTGGGCTCTGCTCAGCTCAGTCCAAGCTTTATCGCCATTGCTTTTGTTCTTGTATTCTCCTCCAGCTGGAAACGTTATCCATTGGAAAATGTGCTCGTGTCCGATAGGCTATTCAAATTCATTGACTTCATTTCAGTTTAGTTCGTATTTGAACCTCGTCGCGTTTCGAACGAAAAGAAAGCCCACAAAAAAAAAACAAACGATTTTCGTAGGCGGAAGTGTTAGAAAGACAAACCTTAAATAGATAAGGTGGAATTAATACGAAGTCGACCGATTGAAACTGAGAAGGGCTATTGAATTAAGTGGAGTGACAGAAGTGATAAAATAAAGGGGAAAATTTGATATATAAATTAAGAGAAATGTGCACTTAGAGAGAGCGTTTTTGATTTGAACACATTTTTTCCACGAACAGAGTTTCTAACTATTAATTTGGTTATTATAAAAGAAAAACATATTATGCTGTACAGATTCCTATAAAGTAACCTTGAAAGTATTTTCCGACGGCTGAACTCAATTCGCAATCATTAAGCGAAAAAGGGGCGTCAATAATACTATCAAAAGTTCAATAGACCGCACATTCATTGACCCAATCGGGGTACCTTTGAATTTTCGCAATGTTTTTAGCTTGTAAATTGGTATTGGGGTCGAGCAGGGCTAAGCCACAATTATTTGCCAAATCAGTCTTTAATTAACCAACTCAGAGTTGACAGATTAGCATAGCCCTCCCTCTATTCTCCATTCCCCATTCTGCCTATTCTGCCATGCCCATATGACAGCTCGGTGACAGTTCAGGAAGACGAATGTGTCTAACAAAACAAGTGACTCGAAAACTGTGTCAATACTTTGGGTTCGAAAAACAATTTACCTTGCGCAAAGACGACGGCTCGAAAGGTGAACCCCGGCTAATTGGATTGGCAGTGCGTGCCTTCCAGCAAACAACAGAGGAGCAGAAAAAGTTGTTGCAATAAAATCAAACAATTGCAGTGGAAAATCGAACGTGCAGTGTGCCGAACGTGTTGGTCGCGTGAAAACCTCAAAAAATCGGTTATTTTCAATATAGTTTATAGGGTCTATCTATTTCTTTTCTGCCACCTCTTAGGCGTTATAAAAACACAAATGTTGCCTACTTTCGTGCGCTGTTAACAAAGAAGACTGTTATAACTATAATAATTGAGCATACTTTTCGGCGGTCGAAAATTACTTATGTCAACGAAATTGTCTAAGCGGTCGACAATTTTGTTGTAAAATGTATATGTTTTTAGCTTGCTTAAAATCAATAATGCTTATTTGTATTTATTATTAAAATATTTCTTAACGAAAAGCTAATTTTGTTTTTACAATTTGTACGTGTAATCAAAAAAGCGTCAGTCTATAAGCCGTGTAGATTTACTGTAAAATTGGTCAAGTGTATTAATTAATTTTTTTTGCCTTTGTGGATTTACTTACCAAATTCAAATAAAGCACATCTATATTTTTATTTTGAGAAAATGAAAACATTTCTTGCAAAAAAGTAAAAAAAAAAATTACTTTGGTGTCGACCGTGACAGGACTCGAACCTGCAATCTTCGGATCCGAAGTCCGACGCCTTATCCATTAGGCCACACGGTCGCTTGTTCCAAGCAGGCTTAAACTCGAAAACATTTGATACGTGCGCACGCAACCCACAGCACAAGGGTGGATTTCCTGTAAAGCAAAACACATACTGTTATCGAGGGGTGAAAGTACAAACGACCAAAAACGAAATATTAAATACAACAAAAGTATGAAGCCCAGCAGCACGCGACGTCGCAGTTTCAAGACGAAACCCCCCAAATCGAATGTTTATAACCCCCTTGTTCGCTACCGCCCAACGGCCTATGTACGGAACGGAATTATTGGCGGCGGCGAGGGTCCCGGCTCGAGTGGCGTGTACCAAATCAACGATAGGGTATATACCACCAGCAAGATGTTTCTGCGCGACGGTTATATGTACCCGCGTCAACCGGGTCAAACCATGGATCCGCGTTTCCCCCTCGAGTTGCACGAGTTCCCTCAGCAATTCGGCGCCACTGGCCTGCAGTTGGTTAGTGCACCCAAGGTTCATATAGCCGGCGAATATCTGGCCAATGAACAGCAGCAACAGCATCAACAGGTGCAGGAGCAACAACAATTGGGCAGAAGAAAGGCTGCAGCAGCCGCGGAAATAAATTTGGCAAATCAGGTTTACTGGCTGGGCAAGCAAAAGACCAGATCCCGATCCCGCAGCAATAGTGTGGGCAATCGGAGCATAACCAGTTGCATGGGCGGCGGTGGAGGGGGTGGCGAAAAGGAAAGGGAACGCGTCGGGGATCGAGATCGTCCCTATATACGGAACGTTGACGATCTTCTCCAGGCACTGGGCAAAAGGGATGGGGATAACACCAGCAACCTGCTCGAAACTGCTTCGACGCACTCTTCATCGCAGCGAAGGCGCTTCAAGAAGGTGAGCTACAAGACCAAATGCCCTTAAATCTCATTTTCATAAAATGAGATTGATAACAAAAAATTTATTGAACCAAAAAAAAAAAATCCTTTTCGACCGTGACAGGACTCGAACCTGCAATCTTCGGATCCGAAGTCCGACGCCTTATCCATTAGGCCACACGGTCAGTTGGCAACTCAGAAAAAAAGGACTGACATAAAGACAGGCTTTACGAATTATTTAATTCTCCACCGTATAAGGCTTGAGCTCTTAACGTTGATTAAGCTGAAAATATTAATATGATTTAGCTTTCGAACTTCGAGCGGCACATGTCATTCGTTACTAGGGTATTTCACTCCAGATACCAAATACATTAGAGACAAATTCCTTGATTTCGAAGTTTCGAAATTCTTTACATCAATGAATACCACCACCTCGGCCATCAATCACCACATTGCATTGCTCTTGAGCAACATCGAAATTTGTCAACTTGCGTTGCAACACTTTCAATTGTCGCTGTGGCACCTTTTTCCATGTGGCCACCTTAATTACATTCGTGGATGTATGGAGGTGATGTGGCCCGTTCCGCCAGGTCATCATCAGTCATTACTCGTGGCTTGTCTGCAGTGTCCAGAATGGAGGCAGTGAAGCCTACCGCCCCTTGGGTGCGTCTGCGCAAAAATTAAAATTAATGATGTTCAAAATTTCGCTTGGGGCCTTTAATGGAAATGGGATGAAGAAATAAACGAGGTGAGAGATTGGCAAAGGCGAGGGGAAGTTGGAGTTGGAGGGGCTGGACAGACGGTAGCTGCTAATTTGGCATCCTCAAACACACCTGCCCCAAAATGATATTCACTTCGGCCTTTCAGTTTCCCAAAAAAGTTTCAAAGTCAAAGCTCGGCTGCGGTTCCTTTTGCCTCTTTCATTTCAGGCCCTTTTCTTTTGTGACCATTTTATGCATTTTTAACCCGCTGCTGCTCAGGCTTCCATGACGATATAGTCTTTTTCTCGGCTTGATTTTATTCTGTTGTTTTTCTGGTTCGCTTTCGCAATCGTCATTAGTGGATATATATGTATATAGTTTTTGTTTTGGCTCAATTCTACGTTCGCCTGGGGCACAATTTATGCGCTTCTGTTTCGGACTCTGAGGAGCACTTGAGTTTGAGAAATTGGTTGCGTTGATTGTGCCTTTAAACGTGGTCAAAACAGTGGGCGAAGATGGCTAACAGTAGTATTTACAAAGTGGGTGAAAATAACAAAGCATAATTATATTATATTTTTTTTCATTATATGTAGATAGGAAAAGTGATTAAAAATGTAAGAAAGTTCAATAATTTGATTCGAAAGCCACGTTTTATCAGCTCAAACCCAATGTACTTCGCCTACACCCATGACTCAACTTCCGCCGTGTGTATAAATTCATTTAGAACCCAAATGAAAACGAAATAAATTGCTGTTGGAAACTGATGCGAAATGAGCATACATTTATCTCTTTAAATTCTAGCTTCAAACTCAGGTCGAAAGGGTTAAGAAATTTAAGCCAAAATACCGGCGTATAAATTCATTTGCCAGGGAAAAGGCGTACAGTGTGACTTCCATATGCAAAGCAAACAAAAAGTAAAAACAATTGCAATGCTGCTCAAGTTTGCCTGGGGACTTCCCCTTTGGCTGCAGTGGCTCGTAAATCGAATGAAGCACGACTTCTTCACCCATTCCCCTACTTTGTGGTATCTTTCTGTGGTTCCGCTGGGGAAGCGAAGAAAGTTGCGCCAGTAACTTGCTTAAAACATTCTACAGATTTTCCTTTGCCGACAGCTCATTTTTTTCTTCTTGTCTTAATTTTGTATTCCAAGGCAGTCACGTGCCAAGATATTTTTGTAGACGAATTGCTGCAGCTTATTGAAAATGCAAGCCAGAATAAACTCAATCAAGAAAGAAGGGGAAAAACTGTGTGAGATCTTAATAAAGTCTGGCAGCTCATTACTTTTCGACTTATAACTAATATTATTAGGGGCCTACTATGCATAAAATAGTATTTTTAACAGTTGAAGGCGAATAGCAAGAAATAACATATATATACAAATTAAATATATGTTCAGGTAAAGAAAAACATTTAAAGAATATTATTAAAAATGATTCAAGCCTTCGGATACAATTATTGCACAATTCTTTTATAAATCCCTCCCAGGTCAAAATATATTTGGCCAACAATTACGGGCCACGAAACTTTATGCATGCGCAGAAATAAAATATTACAAATTTTATAACACTTACCACAAAACATACTTCATTTAAAAACTAAAACCTTATATTACTTAGACATGCAATTTTTTCCTAAATATATTATAAAATAATATAATTTAATGATTGATTTTACATTTTGTAAATTCATATCAAAAATGTGTTTAAAAATTTAGCAAAAGTTTCGAAAAGTGTAGTGTCAGTGCAGCGCGCTCTCGGGTACAAATCAAATTATCCAATTGCAAGACTGTTGTGGATAAGCCCCCATTTGCCACTCCCTCCGCCCCAAAGTTCGTAATGACCGGCAGTAGCCACCAGGTGGCGTAGTCACCGACTTCAGCTTTTTCGTAAGAGCAATAATTGTGTCAAAATACAACAAAAAATGCCAACGAAAAAAATTATAAAGACACACCGACCATTTGAAATGTTGCACGTGCTCGACCGCTCAAAGAAAATACAAATAAAGAAAAACAGCAACAACACGGAGAGATAAAGTAATAGCAGTGCATTAAGTTTTTGGGTAATTGCTTCACATAAGCCAGGTCATTAATGAAGTCCCGTCTGCTAGATAAAAATCAGCGCCTCAAAAAAGCAGTTTGAGGTAATTGAATTTGGAAAATAAAAACGAAAACAACTAAACTAGACGGACGTTATCGGGCAGAACTAATCAAAAACTTAATTGAAATACTGGCCTTACTGGCTTCCCATTTTCTGAAACTCATTATTGCAACATATTTGTTTATAGTTGCAGCATGACCTGGGTTAATACTCAACTATTTGACCCATCGCTCTTTGGGTTTTCCACTTTTCCTTTACCATTTCGCTGGACTTTTTGTCCACTCATTCCAGCCACTTGAGTAAACTGAAAATTATTTTCTTTTGCTATTGTTAAGACATGACTATAAAAAGCAAACATCATCCACTTTTTTGAATGCATTGAAAGGGGTTAACATTAAATAATTTTAGCTAAAACTATCTTACAAATTGAAAGTCCAAGAAAAATGTTTGTACTTCTTCGGTTTAACTTTTATTAGTTAAATACTTTGAAGTTTTTCTTCGCCTAGTCATATGAAATTCCTTTCCCTTTTCCTTCTTCAATTATTATGATTATGGAATTCCTTGGCATGTCTGCAAATCGAAAACATATATATTTATGTGGAATAAGGCCCTTGAAGCCGTTGACTCATTGCGTTTTCATTGCACTTCAGCAGCCATCTGTTGAGTTCCTTTTTTACCTGTTTTTTAGTTCCCTAACCATTTCGCTCATTGCGAATTCACTGCAGCTCTGCCAACAACAACAGCAACCAGCATTCCTATAAATACCAACTTCACACTGCTGCAGCAACAACAACATCAGAATTTTGCCAAGTTTTTCTTTTATCTTTGATTGCAAGCCTGCACAGCAACAACAACTGCGTAACTCCTTCGCACAAAAAAGGGGGGCAAGTAAAGAAAGAGAGGGACATGTGTATGCAGGAATAATTTCTGGTTTAACCCTTTGATATTAATCCAAAATGGTCTATTATTAATTTCCAAAAAAAAAAAATCGAAAATGAATTTTATTTTATTTTTACAAGACCAAGATTTCACTTCGAAACATAATTAAATTCCCATAAATTTTAAATTATAGAAATATAAATATAAAATATAAATTGATAAAATCAATAATGATATTCAAAGGATAGAAATGTCAAAACTTTTAGGGTTAACGAAAGGAGTCTCCATTTAAAGCGAAACCCGTTGTCAGTGCTGCCCATTCTCATTCAGATTTTGTAGCTTTGTCGCCTGACCACACATTCGAGCCATTTGAGTGAGCCGAAACTCTACACAACACACCTGTACACATACACGCAAACATGCACACACACACACACACACACACACACACAGCGGTAAACATGTCCCATAAAATAAGGTTCAAACCGGGTTGCCAGCGAAAAGTTGCCGGGCAACATTTTTCGCTCATGTTGCCAGCAACAAGTTTACGTGTTTCTGTCGACTACCTGTGTGTGCAGGTGTGTGTATGTGTGAGTGTGTGTGCTTACCTGGCTCACACGCGCGCACACACCTTTGGAGGTATTAGTGAGTGGGCATTTTTGAGCATATTTCGAACTAAACGTTTTCCACGTACATACGTCGGTCGGCTTTTGCTTTCTTGAGTCTATTTCAAAAGTGGCCAACGTTTGCTGGCGAGTGGACGCGATTAACGGACGAATTTTTCAACCAAATATCGCGGCGATTCCTTCGATATTTTTAAATTCGCCCCCCCCACTCTCTCTCTCTCTCTGTCTCGTTTCTTTTGATTTGTCCGTTTTCGTTGGGGGCGCCTGTACTTTTTTGTCGCTTCGAACTTTGCCGATGATTTTCGTTTGTCACGCGCGCGTCTCGCGACTGCAATTAATTAAGCAGAAAAACAAAGAAATAAGATATGTAGGAAGGAAACCACACGAATAATAATACCTAAAGCGAAAATTACACGAAAATAACCCCAAAGAAAAATGTAATTCAAGTGTCATTCGTGTGCTTTGCCAGTTAAATGTTTTAACCAAGTGCTTTGAAACCAGTTTCTGTGAATATCTTGAATTTACATTTCTGCAAGCGAGATTTCAAACGTGCAACATGTGGCACTAGCAATAGCAATAGCAACAGCAACAGCAACAGCGACTGCGACTGCAGCAACCACAGTAACCTCCTTTAGAAGCGCAAATTAATCAATTCAATATGGATATAGTCAGCGGATCGGCATCGGGCAACCAGCTCGTCCTGCCAAACAATCATTTTCGCCATGAATCATTTCAGCAACAGGTAAAGACCGCAATTCCATGGAATTTTTCGAGGGTTTTGGGAGTTTGTATGGATATTTGTATGCATATTTGCAAAGAAAATAGGCACATACTCGTATTTGTATTATTTATGTATGGGTACATTTGCTGTATAAGATGTTAGCTGTTGAACTGCTAGAATCAACCTAAATAGTTTATATTTGGCTGCCTAAATGCCCAAAAGCTCTATAAAGTGCTGTGATTAAATGCCATCATTAGCAATAAACAGACTAATTAAATAGAACAAAATTGTCACCTTGGGCTAGGAAAATAGAATAGAACGAAAATTTAAAATCTTAAATCAATGATTTTAAGTTCATTATAAAATATCAAAACGTGTGTTAAGGTTGCCACTTTAGTTGGCCAGTTTAATAATTTAATTTAATTAGGAAAACTCAAAATGGGCAACTGTGAACACAATTTAATTAATCAACCCAAAGAAACACATGTAAAATATGTTTAAGACCATCCTTTTTCCCCTCCCCACCTTGCCGCTCATTAGTGAAGCAAAATCTGTTTACACTCTTTATTTGCTTGAAAACTCTCACCTCATCAGCAAAAAGCCAGGCCAAATAGGGAAAAAAGTGCCAAGTTTGCAGTAAGTGAAAATGCATTGAAAAACACGATGAGCAGACAAACCCCAGCCATAAAGGTTATAAAGAAAATAGAAAAAAAACACCACGAACAAAGTTTGAGGTTTCAACTGCGCAAATTGATGGTTAGACCGATGCCAAAAGTTTGATAACACCGTGAAGCCCCTTCATTTGCACCGGAATGGTTCAATCACAAAAATTGCCAATGATAAAATCGAAGGAAAATCCGAAAAACAAGCGGAAGTCCAGGGGAACTGTTGATTAACATAAAGTGTGTAATTCCATATGACCAGCTCTGCTACAAGATAATTAACAAACCACAAATTGTTGCAGTATGGTGGTCGAGAGGACTGCCTCGTGAGTCGAGGACCTCAACCCGTCTGCAGCTTAATAAACATGGGCCAAGAAACTGCCAACCCAATAACTTGTAGTCGTTAAGTTAATGAATATTTCGAAAGTGAAACTTTGATTCAGGTTTTCGTGTGTTTTTTGAAAATGAATGTGGAAACAGCTTTTAAATATTTCAGATAGGCCATGCAGATAGGGAAATTTCGTGGAAGAAAGTCAACAAAAGCAGCTGGCTTTTTCAAACTCTTTTGTAAAGTTTTTAAATATATTTTTATCGAATTCATATGCGATGGCTAATTTTTTTTTGTATTGTTCGAAATGTTCCCCTCCATTTTCCACCGAAGCTCAGACAGCTTAAAAAACTTGACATTGCTTAGACTAGACACAAAATGACATTCACTTTTTATGCTGAACTCAAGAGCTGCAGAAATCTGTGAGCGCCGCTTGGAATGCATAAGTCATGGCTGCAAATAATAATAAAAATATAGTATTGATTATAGTTAACCGACTTGACTTGGCCACATTCCATGGATTCTACTCCGGTTTTATGAGCACTCACTGATGGCGTTTAGATGCCTATGCAAATGACTATTTATGATAGTCTTCGATATGCGGATGCCATAGAAAGTGGAAGTCTAATGATCAGTCATGGGAATTATAAGCATAACTTATGAAAAATCAGTTGGCCCAAGTTCTAATCCCCTCATAAACAAGATGTTCATTTCTATTATATTCGCCATGGCCAAGTTCAGATATCCCATATTTATGAAGACATTTTCAAGCACCTTAAACCGCAATTTATGCTCGCCGCTGCTCAAGTTTGTGAAATCCTTTAAACCGATTTCTGGAAAAGCAAATACAGCAGGCCCATAAAGAATCTCTACCACCACATCGAGCACAAACCAGTTTCATACGACCATAAAAATGGTAAAAAAAAATAAAAAAAAATAAAAAAAGCGATCTCGGCGTTCGATCTGGAAATAAAATAAGAGAGTCAGAACCAGAAACACGATTCGTGGCCCTAAGACTCAAGAACTCTCCAAGGATTGAGTGAGCCGGGTCTTATACTGGTACATGTACGTAGTTCCACTCAGATAAAAATAAACTCGCTTCAAAAGAAAGAAAAAGTCTTTGGCCAGCATCCAAGTCAAGTTGTTGAACTGGTTTTTGCTGGCTGAGTAAACGATAGCCGGTGCCCTTTGGAGACTTTGAGATTTCGATCCCCCCTCCCCCCCCAAAAAAAAAAAACCGCTCCCTAATATTATATCTTTCTTTTTGTTGTATGCGTTGTATTCTTGTTGATCGCGCGATGCGGGTGTTGGTTTTCGTTGTGTTTAACCCATTGATTTATATTGGTAATTTAACGCCATTATTCTGCAGCTGCCAGGCAGTCGAACTTTGGAAAGTTATCTAGTCATGAGGCCATGAACTGCATTGAATTGATCGGACGGGGCCAATTGAGTGATTTTTATACACACAAGGCTTTGCTGGGGCGGCTCCACGGGCCCTTCCCATGTACAGGCAATTACCCAGCACCCTGGAAATCCGTTTGTATCTGTATCCATGTCTTTGTATCTCCGCCCAGTCGGTTGCCATGTTGGGCCGCCTAATTGTTTGGGCCTCCAATCGGGGAAAACCCCTTTCCACTTTCCCCGCCCGCCGACTGCAGCTGTAAAATTGTTAATTTAGCTTCTGTCTTGTGTTAGTCACGTGAGCTTCAAATTAACTTTATTTCTCTTTCGTTGGCTGCACTTTGATGAAGTCATTCCTATGTAATTACCTTGATTTTCCATAAGGGGTTGGGTATGGCTTCATGTGAAAATTTGATTGAAAACAAAAGGATTTTGGCAGGGGCATGGGTTTCCTTTTCGTCACGTTGGCATATAATTAAGCTTTTAGCCTCTCAATCACAAAATGTTTATAACGAAGATTATGTTTTACTGAACATTAACCTTGAAAGTGAAAACTCGTAGTTTATGTTAATACGTGTACACATAAATACCTGATTTCGCCTTCCAATTCTTAACTTGTTCCACCTGCTCCACTTCTCAGAGCCGTGGCAAAAAGCGCAAAAAACACATATTTCACACAACATTTACGCAAAACGATCTTATTAAGAGCCAAGATTTATTAGCATTTTGAAATGGAAATCTGCAATCAAAAGCGACAACCTAGATACAGCACACAAAACTGGATTTCAGACTGCGACTGGTGCAAAACCCCAACCAAAACAAAACCCCATCAGGCCAAGATATGTGTGGTTCATTCAGCAGAGAGTTGCATAGTTTTAAAGACTCGAAAAAATGCACAATAAAACATGTAAAATGCGTTGAGAGCTGCATTTCGTGGTGGCCAAGACTTGTTTAGTTTATTATTTTTTTTTTTTTGATTTGGCCCCTTACGACACCAACTCGATGGCAGAAAGCAAACAGTGCGCTTTGAGGTAGTAGCAGCATTGATTGGGAAATGAATGGCCACAATTTGTAGTTGTATCTTTGCAGTTGCTGGATATACGAGTACAAAACCCAAGACAACTTCACTTGACACGCTGCCCCAAACCGCACACACACCGCACCCAGTCTGAAATTCTTGTCGATTGATTCATATTAATAAGGAAAAAACCTGTTCTAAAGCGCAGACACACATTGTGCATACACTGGAAAATAATTGCAAATTATTACTAAATAAATTACTAAAATCAATAACAATATATGTTGAAGGAGTGCTGAACAATTAAATGATATTTTGATATAATGATATTTGAAATGATATCTTAGATAGATGCTCCTTTTAAGGAGGTTTTACTTTTCGTGCACCCATGAGTAACTCTCCCATAAGTCGTCATAATTTCAGTCTATTCACATCAAATCAGGCAGAACCGCAGTATCCAGCGAATTCCATGCATAATCCGACACACCTGGCTCAGAACCTGCGGTTTCTTGATCTTTTCTCATTTGCATTCAATTAATTCCCTTTTCAAAAGGCCACTCCGTGATTCACTGATTCCCTCTTGATGTCCATTGAAGAGCTCTTTCTCCGCCTGTTCCATTTTCGGTTTGATTTACAATACATTTCCTTTGTTTCGATTCATGCAAAATATTTATTCGTTTGATTTTTTGTCATAAATATTATTTTTTGGCTGCCAGCTGTTCGGCCAGCTTTATTTTTGTTTATACAATTGAAAAGCTGTCGAACCCTGATAAAAGTAATTGGCTTTTTCGCTGTTTGCATTTTCATAAAAGGGTTGCAACGACGACACAGAATATGTATATTTCATGAATTGATTGAATTTCCATTTGGTGTTATGAATTTAATACATTTATTTTGTTATTTTCTTCCACATATCCGACACATTTCACAGTCTACGATTTTCCAGTCGCCTACTTAAGTGTCAAAGTTAAATTTGAATATTTAGGTCTCTGTCTCTCGCAAATTAAGAGAATTACATGTGAAAGTTACTTTCGTGGATAATATTTAACCTGAATAAACCAGAAGCAGGCGAAACATGCTAACGAGCAATTTTATATGCAAATCATTAGCCGACTGAATAAAACATCAGGTATCGAAGGGTAAAGGGAACAGAAGACCCCATCTGAACCAAACAAAAAAAAACTCCAAACTCTGTTAGCAGATTTGATTCGCATTTCTGCCAACTTAAACTTTTATTTTTAACTTTTTTGAATGCTAATTGAAAGTGTTTATCAGATATACGTACGCAATTTATGCTGATTCGCTTTTGACCGTCTTTCCTCCAATCGAAATTTGAATACAGAGATAAAGCCAAAGATTGATGGTTCCAAGCGACCCTATGAATCATTGGCAAAAAAGAAAACCTGAAATTCGACAATGTGCTCATTGGTAAACAAAATAGAGTATTATCTGTTTATTTGGGCTTGGGAAATAAATAACCAATTTGATATGCATGATATGTGGGACTTTTTCGCAGAGCCCTCATACTATTAGTTATAATGCACATAATTATATAATTATTTAACATTTTGCTTCTGTTTTCTCTCCTTCTCTTTGCAGGTGAGTTAAACGTTCTTTTAAAACAATTTGCATGCCCTTTGGCCGTTTTCGTGAGTATGAATAATTTCAGCATAATTAAGGGAGAACCTAAACTCCCGACTAGTGAGTGATTCGCTGCGGGCTCATTATGGCCTCACATGATGGATGGACTTTGGGTCCGAACTCTCCCATGCATTATAAGCTAGTATATTGCCTATATTGCTGGGACGACGGGTCATTTGGGTTCAGTTCTTCATACACTTTCCACTTGACTTCCCCTGGCAGAAACGAGATTCCATGAGATTGCGCTTCATTCATTGCGATCGGCTTGGTGCCCCAAACGAATCATTGATGCATCAAAGGTGTGGACATCAAAGCCCACACTGTTCTATTTCAGAGCCTTTCAGCAGAATAACAGAGTGTTTTTTGTCTGTCTGAATTGTGAATGCATTTTCCAAACACTGCACCCCAAAAGCCATATCAATTATTGCATGGCGTTTATCTAAAGTGACACCGCAGCCATGCAAATTGCACTTAAATCGATTGCGTGGGTATCGATAATCGTCTGCGGTTCTCCTTTTTTTTTGCGGTGTTGATAGTTACCACGTCGTTTGCATATACATACATATTACAAACGAGTAACATTAACTATTATGGACTTTTCGAGTCTTTTTCCCAAAGAGATACTTGAACGCCATGCCTTCGTGCGGGTTTTATGATCTGTTTTAGGTCGAACACTTGTATGTGCGATTTAATTGCTGAGTGGAGAATCGATTTGTCCAAGTAATAAAAAAATGTAGTGCTCAATTTAATGTATAGTCTTGAGTGCATACTAAAATCAGTTACACTAATTGCTAGGGAATTTATTTTGTATTTGAAGTAGTAGTTTTATGGACCGTTTTGTTAGGCAAATAAATTGAAATGAATTATTTAATAGTGGAAATCTAATATTATATGTAACTTTCAAAAGCTGAAGCTTGATTACAAATTGTTATAGGAATGTAAATGAGAATTTCGGATAGCTGATTGAAGCTTCAATCATATTTACATATTTACATTGCTTGATTATACTCGTTTGTTCCTTTCAATTCGATTGACTCGATTTTCTTTTCACATTTCCATGCCACATTTTCCAGACAACTTTACATTTTCCGATGGCAGGGATTTCAAGGAAACTTCACCTCTGCTCTACTTTCGCCACTCGCAATGCACACAGTGATTAGAATGTGACACAATGATTTCAACCCGGAGACGTGTCAGTCGGCATTTTCCGAGTTCCTTTGGCACTTCATGTTTCCTTCATGTTCAATGCCCTCACTCCTTGTTTGCCTTGGAAAATTACACACTCATTTTCAGAGTGTTTACTTTTTGCATGCGGAAAGAACAGATAGTAGCAAGATGTAAGAGTCGTGTAGAATGTATTCCGCAGCCTGTATCCTGTTGTATCCCATTTCCTGTTTACATATCGTTCTTATACAAAAAGAAGTGAAAATGGAGTAGGTGTTTGCTCTGGGCCATGGAAAGGCACACAGAGCCACATTGTGTGTTGAGGATAACACGTCCTGACAAGTGAAAGGATGCTCGAATGTTTTTTATGCGGCCCACAACAATGGCGAGGGGTCAAAGTGTAAAGCTTTAAGGATTTAGTGAATTTTAAAATATCGACTTGGTAAAGTAATCTCTTTGAAATCGCATAAAAATTTAGAACACCAAAATGATTTAGATAAACCAAATAAATCATGGCCATGCTTTTTCAAAAGGTATTTATCTAATATAAGGTATTTTTCTTATATAAGAGGATTTATTACAAGATTATATCCAAAATATTATGCATTGGATCGAAGGTTTTCCTTTCGGGACCTTGCATCCTTTGGTCTTACCGATCAAAAGATCTTACTTTACTCCCTTTTTGGCTTAAGATCCCATTATCGTTTGTCACATCTTCCCATTATTACCTTGGTTTTAGGGGTTTGATCTCGAGATATCGAATTTCAAGAAAGACCAAATTCTTGTTGGGTCTTCCCCCGAGTTTAATCCATCCTGCTCGGCTGACCCAAATAAGTTACCTAAGGTCGTTTCCATTAGACAGCCAAAATCTATCTATAGACATTGGTGCATTCCGAGGGCATTTCCATTTTCCATTTCCCGTTTTCCAAGTGGCACGCATGCGCACCATAACTCAAACACATGAACGCACTTTGCTCGAAACTCAGCTGCAACGCGAGGGGGGTGAGGAGTGCCTAATTTATAAATATGTACATATGTATATGAAATGAAATCTAGAGTTTTGTAGTTCAAGCACGTACCACGCACAAAGCGAAAAAATAAAGAACAATAGAAAACACTCGATAAATGGGCACAGATAGAAATTCTTTCGAACAAAAAATGCCCATGAGTGCGGGCCGCGTTTGGTTGGAAAGTTTTCATGCACTTATATAGATACTCTCGACTCAAATTCATGCTGGGCCTTTTCGATTGCCGCACTTTAAGCTGACTGCAAAACATTAACACGTCGCGACGGCATAAAACCAGTTAAATGCTCCCCAAAGGACAAACACTCAGACGCTTTATTTGGTCTGACACGAATACACTGCAAAAAACTAGATCAGTACCGCTATGGTTGTTGAACTTATGTATGCTCAAGTGTATCATATTATTGAAGAGACAAAACTATTCCCAACTGCATGTCGCAAAGTGATTTTGTAACACATTCCACTTGAATTTCAACTACTATTGAAACTTTTTTCGTCCAAGATTATTTGCAGTGGCTGCACAGGCAATATGCAAATTTTGTTATTGAAAAGCTCTTGCCCAAAATGGCCTCGACATGTCAAGTGCGTGGGCTGTCCCCATTATCCTGGGCCACCCACCTTGCCACATTGCCATTACCACCAGGCCATCGTCCTTCCGTTTTGGTAATCGCCGCAGACAAGTCGTATGTCATCTACGTGGCCGCCAGGATAACGCCACCTCGACCAGTTGTCGCTGTTGTGGATACGCCTGTGGTGTCCTCCAATCATGCCACAGTCGTCCCCGCTTCCTGCGCCACCACAGAGGCGCCGAAGGGGTAAAAGCACTGTTTGATGTCGCTTAACACCCAGCAGACAAGTGGCCAACTTGGGCACAGGAACACGTCCAAGGACCTCTGACATGCATGCGAATCAGTTGCCGAGAGGAGTCACATCTGCCTCACATGCACTGTCAATTTGGCATGGTGACGGTGACTCATGGTCGAATCTAAAATTTATTGCAAAAGTGTAAAATATTCTACAGCATTTAAAAACCTTAGCAACTCACAATGCAATGCATTAAAGTGCATTTTCACATATCCCAAACAAGTGACAATCATTTTACGAACACATTCGACGACTGATTTATGTTATAGAGAAGTTCGATAATCCACGAATATATTTCGCCAGTAAATTGCTGAAATTCCCAGTAATTCCTCCAACATATGTGTATACTTTTCATTCAATGAAAAACACAACAACTTCAACATCTGCTGAGCCACCCTATTGCGAACAGGCCAACTAAAATCACAAACAGACTGGTGTATCATTAAACAAGAACAGAACTCGATAAAAATCCTTTGCTCGCCAACTTATTTACTCGCGTTCGTGCCTCTTCGACAAATAAAATGCAGCTTAAAAGAAGTAGGCGAAAACGGGGAAAAGAAAACTTTTTGGCTGGCCAAATTCAACCGCCCTGCCAAGTTTTATATACACAACTTTATCCTGCGCCGAGAAAAAAACAAACCAGAATAACAGAAAGCCAGAATAAATAGAGAGAAAGGGGATCAAGGGAGTACTTAAATTAAAATTGTCATGGCTGATTGCATTTTTGTGCCTGTATGTATGTATGTATGTATGTATGTATGTATGTATGTATATATATGTGTTTGTGTGTGTGTGTGTGTGTGATGCACAAGAGTCAATTGTTTATCAATTGAGGTGCACAAAACACAAAGAACCCCTCTTCGAGTGGAATTTGTTGCAGGAACCAGAATATCATCCACATACATAGGTCGTGTCCCGACATGTTTTCAACCTCTTAGGTACCTGAAATGCCCCTAGCAATATTTCCGATTCCTACCTGACCGATCTCACTAGATCCCAAAAAAAAAGACTGTACAACACGGTCAGTATAGAAGTAGAAATAGAAATAGATTAAAAATGCATTAAATCGTTGATAAATTGCTTGAGAGAAGAGAGCCCAGTAATAAGAGGGTTAGTCCCTCATATCGAATCGCAGTAGGTGTTGAACAAATCTAAGGCGATCATTTAGATGGGATCTGACCTGGGGCATCCTATGATTTATGCATCTGCAATGGCATGCAATGCTATATCACTGTTGTCCGCTTGACCCCAACTAAGCAATTCAATATCATCGTTGGCCAACAATATTTGCCTTTGTTTTAGTTGGCTCTTTTCGGTGACCGAGTGTGAGACGGCTGGCTTTTGTGTTTTTCCCCATTATTTTGGCACCAAGTTCACTCGCCGACAACAAGAAATTCTACTTTATAGGAATTCCAGACTGGAGCTCTATTGTTTGGCAGCTTTTTGTGGTATTGGCAATGGCGTCAGAATCGTTTACATATTTTTTTGCCAACCAGCAGCGGACTGGGGGGGAAAAACTATGCTGATGGTGTGTGCAAATGGAAATCGTACTGCCTTGTTGATTTGCTTTTAATTTTGCATAAATATGCGCGATTCTTGGGGCGGGGGGATGTGGGATGCTGCCGTCAGTTGCAGTCTGTCTCAGTTGCTGACAGTCTGGATGGTGGATTACTTTGCTCTACACATCTACATGTATGAATAACTACCCACAGTGCAGCTTGTATAATCGCAACTTGAATAAATAACCTTTGCCGAACATAGGCCAAGAATCAAGGTAATCGATTTCAACAGGAAGTAGATTTTAAAATAGCAGTTGAGTTGAGTTTAAGCATCTCATTCGTAGTTGTCCATATAGAGGCTCCACTGTGAGTGTTTATCTGCATGTGAAACCCTCCACCCGTGGCACTCTTTAAAGCTGACTTTTAGCTTTTCGCTGTCTCTAAAATTCATGAATGCAGCAATTTCTGCATCGCTTGCACTTCAATGTGCAGAATTTAATTCACGGAATATTCTTGTGTCACTCGCGACTTCAGTTCTGTTCAGTTCAGTTCAGTAGTCGCATAATGGAGTGATCTCTGTGGCTCTTTCGCTCCGGAGTCTCATGTTTGTCACTTTAAGCGTTTAAACGTTTAAACGTTTAATAAGCGATCTCTTGATTGAATTAATATGCCATTGTTGACCGGCTGTACATGATCTTTCGGATTGGTTCCGAGACGTGCAGAACGCAAGAGGGAGAGAGAGAGAGTTAATTGAATTGAAGTTGCCTTTCTCAAGTTATGAACTTTTCAACTTTTCAGCACATCTCAAGTGGCGCGGCAGGGAAATGGAAAACTCTTTGAATAGATGGAGATTTGTTGCATCGCTTGAGGAAGTGTTAGATTCATTGCAGCGCTTGCAGAGGTTCTTCGGTTTATTAGGTTATCATACATTTGCATTGCGAAATTTTAGATTTCTTCGCATTTACTTTCAATTCGTGATGAAATTCCTCCCTTTGTTTGATGTGGCACATCTCCTTTGATCCTCATCACAAGTTCCAGACATTAAACCGGATCATTTTCTTTCAAGCTCCCCACCTCATAGCCCTTTTTAATCATCCACATGTACGTTCCACACCCAAAGATACACACAGACATACACTCTTCATAGACCCGCACTTGGTGAAAAGAAACTCCAATCTGAAAATCTCTTTCATACACAATTTTATCAAATATTTTCTATTCGCCTGGCTCTCTTTCTCGGTTTGTTTACATTTACTTGTTCGCCTTTCCGGCCTTTTAATTTAAAAGTGGAACCCATGTCCGCCAACACCATCCACACAGATACGTTCGTATCTCGCAGATACAGCAGCACACACACACACACACACACATTCCGGTATTTATTCTCGTGTTTGTTTTGCGCTGCGCCTTCGTTCGTTGGATCGCGTTGCCTGCTGGCTGGCATTTGCCATCCACATCGGCGAGTCCACAATCGTAGGTAAAAACAGTTTCGAAGCGTGTTTCAAGCCGTCAACGTCAACGGTTGCCGCCAGCGGACAACTGCGACGGCGCGACGTATCCGAGAGATACGAATATCTGCCTATCTATCTGCACCCCTCTTCTTCCATCTGCTGTGTGTGTTGTGTTGGTTCATTACGAAAGTGTTAATGTTAATAAGTTGGCTTAGCTTATTCAAGTGTGCAGTGGCATTATAATCAACAGATAGTCGTGAAAGATATTAGGGAAAAATATTACTTAGAACAAGGCTTCTTTGAATAGATTGCCTGAACCTACACTTAATCTGCTCAATCTAAAGCTATTCATAAGATATTAAACAAAAAGTTACTAGACGAAAAGATAAACAATTCGAACCAAATGTGCAGATGTTATTTTCGATGATTACTCAACTGTTTCTTGCAACAAAACTTCATAATTAGATAAATCAACTCTAAAATACGGCAAACCAATAAAGAAAACCTTATATAGCAACAGGAATCGCAAGGGTTTTCTAACAACCGGCAACCAGAAACCGTAGCCCAGTGCAATCCGCAATCCAAGACTTAAAAGGCAATCCGTAATGCTCAGCGGAGCGCAGCTGTGAACATTTCACTTTCGGTGCATCCGACAGATACGAGCGATTGTTGCACGCCGCTCCAAATTTGCAACGCAAAGTTAGCTGGTCATTGGCTTTTGGCTCTTGACGGCAAGAAACCTTTTGCACGATGCAAATGTCTCTATAAAGAGAGAGATATTCGGAGTATCCATGAGCTACTTTTGCTATCCACATAGCGATTGTCTCGGTGTTGGTGACTATTCATGCTAATTTGCACCGAAACTTTATGGGAGTGTAAAGTATCTGCGAGAGTCACTCGATGACGCCGCGTTCAGATATTTCTTGCCAACCAGCCATTAGCATATGCAAAATACTACTACTACTTACAAAACAATCGAATAGAATCGAGTTCAAACAAAACTGAAATCGAAACCAAAGTTTGAATGGCGTGAAGTTGCAGCAAATAAGTAAAAGTTTATTTATAAATCATTACCTCAATTAGCTGGGGCTTTCCACAGATGAATTGACATATTCAACTGCCCATTTCGTGTGTGTTAACCACAATTGAAAGTGACATCAGCTTCGAAACTTTATTATCGCGAAATTCCTCAACTTTTGCATTATTATTCCCATTTGTTAAAAAAATATATATTTATTTTCTGTGTGTGTGCTTCAAGTGGCCAAATTACGTGCATTCATATCGCAAAGCAAACAAGTGAGATTACACTCTCTATAAACATGTCATACGAAACCAATTAAACAGTCAAATTAATTGCTTTGATTCGCTCAAAGTGCATTGTTTGAGATACATTTCAATTTGCGGCCAAACGAAAACAAATACGAGCAAACACGATGAAGTTTCCGGATTATGTTCCAAACAACATGTTGGTGGTAAGCAAAAACCAGGGGCAAACATCTAACTTGTTTCCCTATAATTAAAGTGATTATGAGTGTGTGTGTAACTGGGTCATAAATCAAGCGGCTGCGACTTAAATTATGACTTAAGAGAAGGGTGGGGTCTTAGAACCCGCTAGATAAACAATCTCATGAATGCCTGCGCTGTAGCAGATGAAGGTTACTTAGAATCGGGAAAACTTCTTTGGCAACAAAACTTCATTGGAAAAAACTTGGTAACGCACATACGACATGATTAATAATGGGCCATATCCACTCTATAAAGAAAGTCTTTAACGCACGCCTCACTTCTGCTGCACACCATTAAATTTCCAACTAATTTCACTTGCAATTAAGTTAATTATAATTTTACCGCCCCCATCAAAATGCACAAAGTCGGTCAAAAATCCAGCAAACGTATTCATAAATCTTCTTTCATGTATTCAGCTCCCTCGGTTTTATTTTTGTTTTATGCTAGCCAAGCATAACCAAAGATTTCTGGGCAGATGTATGTATATAGATGTGCAGTCAGTCCGATGCAAATCCATGCATACACGTACATTGCTACTACACCTGCAGCAGACGTATAACTATATAAATATTTATAAGCTTCAGCTTGGCCCACGCGACTTCACAAATTTGTATTTTTGTTAGTTAATTTCATTTATTATTTATACCAGCCCACGCGTGGAATGTTACTCCGACTTTTTGTAATTGGATGCGTTGTGTTGCGTCTGTCTGTTAAAATTATATATATATTTTTCATTTTCTTTTTTTTTTTTTTTTGGTTTGTGGCGCCCACCTGAGACAGGCATGAAAATTTCGCTTTAATTTTTTTGTTTTAGGGGATTGGCTGGCTCGCTGAACGACAGATCCGAAATTGATTGCATTTTCGAATGGTTTTTGTGGAGTTTTGCCGGGTGAATCACGGTGAATTGAATGCAAACTGGATTGGGCAACAGCTTGATGGGATTTGACTTTAATTGATTTATCCTCATTGTATATTGGATTTGTGTAATGTCTGAGCTGGATCGCTCAATTGAGTTAGTTCCCCCATATGGGGGAATTCGGGTTCCGCCCAGCCAGCACCTGCTGTGAGGGTAAATGAAGTCAAACTGAAATGATTTTGTAATTGCAGGTGGTAAATTGGGTGAGGAAATGCGTGTCAGCCGATTGAAATCATTAATTTAATGGAGTTGTTGAATGCCGGAGTAAATGTATTTGATTTTCCCAGCATTACACTTTGAATAGAATTATAAACGCAGGCATATAACGATTCTTTGTGTCCATTGCTCATAATGCTCATAATTAAAGCATAAAACTTGAGAAGAGAAAATAAATGTTTACCCAAGCCATTAAAAAGTACATTTACATGTTTATACGAGTATCTCACATTTCTAGTTCATCCTAAACATCTTTCATTCCCCACTTCTTTTGTGCCACACAAAATGATATACATACGCCCCAGAAATATTTGTATCTCTGCTGACTTTTTGTATGCAGATTCAACTCCGCTCGTGGCATTTCCAAATAGAATCCATTCGTGAACCAATCGTTTTCAGATTTATTTAGTTCCGCTTTTGTGTCAGGTGTCTCACAGTCAGAGAAACGACATACGGGTATGAAAAGAAAACTCCACAAATTCCCATTCAGTCACAGTGAGTGCACACCCAACAAGTCCTATTTCCTTCATTATTTGTACTATTATTTTTACTACCAACCCCCCTAACCCCCTCTTACGCACTTCTGCTGGAACCTCCAGTGCATAAAATTGAATCGTGTCCGAGTGGCTAAACATTCATGGGTCGTTCAAGGGCCTGGGCAACAGGTCGCATAGAAGAATGTGTAAAAATAGTGGAAATGCGGAAGTCACATGTGCATTTCCGCTTGCCAGCCGTCCTTAACAAATTTCAATTAAATTATATTGAAATAAATTGGAAAAAGCAGCAAAGAAAGAGACGATTTTACCCACTAATTTTGACTACAAATTTTCAGTAATTTATTTCGTATTTTCAAAATTTTTTCTAAATATGTATGTACTTTTTCAACAACGTATTCAATATTATTTCTCTATTTTGCAGGGTGATCGAACCACTTGGGAGTACCACACGGTGGCAGTGACTCGGGTGCCGGGCTACGGATTCGGCATCGCCGTTTCCGGTGGACGTGATAATCCGCACTTCGCCAACGGCGATCCCTCGATAGCAGTTAGCGATGTGCTGAAAGGTGGCCCCGCGGAGGATCGATTGCAGTGAGTATTATACGAGTATAGGATGCCCGGGGGATGACTCAACAGAAGTTACTGACCCCTGAGGAAGCCAACCTTCTCAATGCATTTTGAGTTATTATCTGGCAGGAAACTAATTGTTGTTCCGAATAAGTCCGACATGCTGAATGGACCCCCATGCAGGCTGATCAAATAGAGTATGGAAGTCTGGGCGCTTCCTAGTTGCCCAGAACTAGTTATTCTCTGCTCCAAACGAAAATGGGCATTATAAATTCCCAACATGCTGCTGACAATTGACATCGTTAATCTTGGGCTTAGAACGTATTTTTATCTTTTCTTTTATTTGTTTTTTTGTATACCCACTCCTTCAAATATAAAACTCGAAATGCGCACACTTCAATGCTTCAAACTCACGTAGAGTCGGTCCCAAAAAAATAAAGGTATTTAATTAAACCAACGCCTCGACAACTCGAACTCGGTCCCTCTGAAGCTGTTTCTCTTGGCGATAATAAAAATTCCAAAGCGTTTTTCAATAGACAGCGGAGAGGCCGTAGTGATTACAAACTTGTCATAATATTTTTTCCCAAGAAACTATTTACCCTGGCCCAGACATGCAGAGAACTATTTTCACGTTGTCCCTGCGTTACCTGCGACTGCCGGATGATTTCAAAAGGAAAATCCCGAGGCTGCCCAGGCTGGAAAATTGTTGGCCAAGTGCGCGGAGACAAGTGGAAATTAGCTGCAGCCCAGCACATGTCTCATGAAAAGCCGGCTAGGAGCATGTGGGTTCACTATGGCCAAAGTTTCGCTGCTAAGCATACACTCAGAAAAAAACACTTGGGAATGATCTATTCCGAAAATCTTATACTTTATGTATTGCCATCTTAGCTAGGATCACAAACTACTGACCAAGCTAATTTTTGTATTAAATAAAGGCAATCTTTTATACGCATATGTATTTTGTAAAATTGTGTAACACATTTTCCTCCGCATACAACTGGGTTTTTCCAACCCAACTCATGGCATTCCAAGGCGCATTTTCCGCATTTTTGGCCAGCTTAATTGTAAAGCCGCTCCGACCAGACCCAATGGTTCCAGCCATGGCGAACAGAAAGTAAAACGCGGCTCAGGTTGACTTGGATCGGTTGCCGCTTCTTTCTGCACTCGTAGACAACTTAATTATGGTTATGTTTCGCCTCAGACATGCAACATAATTTGTATCATTAGGCACTTTGTCTGCCGCGCCGAGAGCAACACACACTTATTGTATCTGTATCTGAAGTATAACATTCTTGTCGTTAATTCGTCATGTGCTATTTACTATTACATTTTTACTTTTCATTCCTCCACCTCATTCCACTTCTGTGTTCCGTTCCAAGAACGGACCGTAATTGTTCAGGCCTGTACAAATAAACCAAGTACCGCCGGAGATACTCGTATTCCTCAGAAATCCATGGAAGCCGCTTATAGCAGACGCCTCGATGTTCTCCATTACTTCCAGTCTAGTCATGCTGAAGTACTCATACAATTGCCGGTTTATTAGCGTATGTCTTCAATCCGAATCTAACCTGATTTCACTTCAAGTTGCTGGCGGGGATTGAGAGTGAGAAGTCCGCTCTTTACCTGTCCGATCGCATTGCACTCAATGATCCGAAACAAATTGTATCTGCAGCTGAAGTAGCACTGAATATCATGTGTGCTACCGTTTTCAATACCCTGTACTCAATTGTGACATTGAGTAAATGCAATCATGTGATAGTAAACCACTTGTAAACAAATATTCAAGTAGATAAACTTATTAATCTGAATTTATGTATTATTTATTTAGGTCAATATGATAGAGCTTTTAATTATTAAATGATATGATAACTATAGTGACCTTCGAACTATTTTCAATAGAGGGTATTCCTGGGTATTTCCAAGTTGGGACTATCCCAAAATGTTTCCTTAATTATGGCTGCAGGTCTAATGACTGTGTAAAAATGGACAAGGTCGCTTCTAATGACCTGCATATAAACAGATACTTCTGTTCTCCTAGTTCGGTCACGATTCGGTCATTAGGGCAGGCTTTACGAGCTACCCGGCAATTACTTAACCAAGCCAAGTGATCCGTATTACTGTGCCCGACACTAAACCCATTTCTATTCCTCTTTGCAGAGTCAACGATCGGATAATCTCTGTGAACGGCGTCTCCCTGGAGAACGTGGAATATGCCACCGCGGTGCAGGTGTTGCGCGATAGTGGCAACACGGTCCAACTGGTGGTCAAGCGTCGCGTGCCCCTCAATCCCATTAATAATGGAGGTGCAGTGCAGCATCAGCACTCGCACAGTCTCAGTTCGGTTGGTCTATTGCCCAATGGAAGTGGAGGAGTTGCACCAACGCCCCTGGCGAGCCTGAGTCAACCCAACTCCCTGAACTCTTCCCTGGTGCAGAATGCCAGCAGTGGTCAGCCCATCAAGGTGACCCTCACGAAAGGCGGAAAGAAAGATGACTATGGTGTGGTTCTTGGCTGCCGGCTGTTTGTTAAGGAGATCTCCTCCAAAGCTCGCGAGCAACTGAATGCCAATGGTTACAGTTTGCAAGAGGGTGACATCATCACCCGCATCCACAACACCAATTGCGGGGATACGATGAGTCTCAAGGAGGCGAAAAAGATCATCGATGGCTGCAAGGAGCGCTTGAACCTAGTGGTTCTACGGGACATTACCAACCAAGCAGCTGTTAGCCAACTGAATCTGAACAATTCAGCCAGCCACCAGGCGTCGGCAAATATATACGGCACTCATCAGCCTCAGGTATCCGGATGTAGCAGCAGTAACAACAATCTTGAAGATCCATATCTGCCGGGCGGAGCCAGTTACTCCTCGCAGAATCTGTACGTGCAACCACCCACTCGCACCTCCAATGGTCCCAATCTCAATGGCAATGGGCTGAACGACGAAAAGAGTAATCTCACACCGCGAGGTCGCTCCCGGGGACCCATAATGGATGGGGTATCTCTGCAGCAGCTGGACAGACCCGTAACACCGACGCGTGGCAGGAGTGCAGCCATCGACGAGCCGCCACGTCCACCGCCACCAAGAGGATCGAGCGGAGGAGCGGCCCAAGAGGATTTCTACAGCTCTCGCAGGCAATTGTACGAGGAGCGACAAAGTGCCGAGCCGCGATTCATTTCCTTCCAGAAGGAGGGAAGCGTGGGCATCCGCTTAACCGGCGGCAACGAAGCCGGTATTTTTGTGACTGCCGTACAACCGGGATCTCCAGCCTCGCTGCAGGGTCTAATGCCAGGCGATAAGATCCTCAAGGTCAACGACATGGACATGAACGGAGTGACGCGCGAGGAGGCGGTTCTGTTTCTGTTGAGCCTACAGGATCGCATCGATCTGATTGTGCAGTACTGCAAGGAGGAGTACGACGAGGTGGTGACCAACCAACGTGGCGACTCCTTCCACATCAAGACACATTTCCACTGCGATAATCCTTCCAAAGGCGAGATGGCCTTCAAGGCGGGCGATGTGTTCCGGGTGATCGATACCCTGCACAATGGCGTAGTCGGATCCTGGCAGGTCCTGAAGATCGGACGGGGTCACCAGGAGATGCAGCGCGGCGTAATACCGAACAAGTCGCGGGCCGAAGAACTGGCCACTGCCCAGTTCAATGCCACCAAGAAGGAGATGAACGCCAACGAATCGAGGGGCAACTTCTTCCGGCGACGACGGTGAGTTCATTGGTCTTCTATACACACAACGCATTTTTAATAACTTTTATTCGTTAACCAACAGCTCGACGCACCGACGCTCGAAGAGTCTGTCCCGCGAGAACTGGGACGATGTGGTCTTCTCCGACAACATTTCCAAATTCCCCGCCTACGAGCGAGTCGTCCTCCGCCATCCTGGCTTTGTCCGACCCGTAGTGCTATTCGGACCCGTATCCGATCTGGCCCGCGAGCGTTTGGCCAAGGATTTCCCCGACAAGTTTTCGACTCCACTGCAGGATGATGATAAGTCAGCTGCAACTAGTGGAAAGTGCCGCATCGTAAGGCTCTCGAATATACGCGATGTGATGGATCGTGGCAAGCACGCCCTGCTGGATATCACGCCCAATGCAGTGGATCGTCTCAACTACGCCCAGTTCTATCCGGTGGTGATCTTCCTGAAGACAGACAGCAAGCACGTGATCAAGCAGCTGCGCCACGGACTACCCAAGGCGGCCCACAAGAGCTCCAAGAAGCTGCTGGAGCAGTGCCAGAAATTGGAGCGCGTCTGGTCCCACATCTTTAGCACCCAGATCGCGTTGAGCGACGAGGAGTCCTGGTACCGAAAGTTGCGCGACTCGATCGATCTGCAGCAGAGCGGTGCCGTGTGGATGTCCGAGTCCAAGGTGAGTCTTCGCATTCCCGTCCGGATTTCAAGTCCATCCTAGTCGTCGTCTGAGTATTGTCCAATGTAGTTAGTCCTTAAGTCTTGTTAAAAACAAAGCATCTATTGGATGTCGTATGTCCATTTGATAACTTCGTAATCTCTAACTTAACGTTGTCCTAACTGTCCAACCAGGTGATGGATTAATAAATGTAGAAATGTAGAAATTTAGGAGATCTTTAGACTTAACACAAAAACCTTGTTATGTTTACCAAATTTGAATAGTAACTGAATTCTGAATAAATAGAAAACCAGTTTGGCTTTCTCTTTTTTTTCCAACAAAACTAAGAACTGTTTAGCACGATTATAGGTCGATTAACATGTGAACTCTAGTAACTACCATAATATACATAAACAACTTTAGACAACAATTTTAAGGAAAGGAATGTTTTCCACTACGTATTTGTATCTGTTTATTTGATATAGTTTTTAGTTATACCGATGATATCCCAGCCCAATAGTTTTTTCCAATCTTAAATAATCTTATTTATCGAATGGACTCCTCAACTAATTTGAAACCCCTATAACTCTATAATTTCTACAAATGGTTATGGTCAATATTCTAATTTTTACTTTCGATACTTTTTCTTATTCGTTTTTTAAAACACACAACCACACACACTTACAAACATGCCCATGATTGTTGTCAACGTACCGTATAAAACACAAAAAACATATTAACAGTTCCCCGATTCCCCCACCGAAATGTTATTCCCCCCCTACATCGCCCAGCCATGCAAGCTCGCTTGTTGCCGCCCCATATCATCTACCTCAGTGCCACGCTACTCGCAGGATCTGAATCTGAATCTGAATCTGAACCAGAATCCCAGTAAATCCTATTCGCTTATCCAAAACCAGGCGCACACCCCTCCGCCGCCACGCCCTCCGCCCGTGGGTTACGCCCACAGCCAGAGTTTGGCTGAAAAGCCCCGAGATCGGAGGTCCTATACGATGGTGCCGATCATAAAGCCCGCTTCTTCGATGCCCAGTGGCCTGGCACCACCCGTTGAGCCTGCTCCCATGATGCCACTAGATGATAGTGTCCTGGCCATGGATGTGTCCAACTCCCAGTACCATAGTTCTCAGCCAAATCTAATGAGTCAGAGTTATTTGAACTCGAATTTAAATGGCGGCAGTACGAGTGCCGTGAATCAATCGAATCAATCAAATGCCATGAGGGGCTTTCAGCCCGGACCATCGACAGTCAGCCGCTATGGATTGCGGTCCAATGCCCAGGTGGAACGTAGGACTACGCCCTACTACTACCACGAGCTGCTGCTGCAGAAGAATCTCTTCGACTCCAGTCTGAATCTTCTGCCCCAGCAGCAGCAGCAGCAGCAACAGCAGCCGGATCTGGCCAAGAGCAAGAACAGCAATCTGCAGCTGGAGCAGCAGCAGCAGCAGCAGCAACAGCAGCAACAGCATCTTGCTGATGCGACGAATGCTTCCAAAAGGGCACCAATGGCCAAGCCACAGCAGCGATTGATTAGCAATGGTCAGGGCAGAGGCAATTACTCCTCCTCGGGATCACTGAGCAATCTTCTGGGCAATGGCAATGGCAATGGCAGTGGCAATGGGTTGAGCAATGGGCACGAGAGCAGCGATGGCACTTTGGCGGATGAGAGCAGCTTCACACTGGCCTTCAATAATCTCACCAATCAAATAGCCAGTCTCAATAATTCAAGTAGCCTAAACAACAATAATTGTAGCAACAGCAGGAGCATCAACAACAACAACAACAACAGCAACAGCCATAATATCAATACCAACAATATCCATAGCCATGTTAATAATGCTGATTCCAACAACAATGTTGGCCAAACTAACGAATGCATTGCATGAGAATCGGTGTTAATTTAGTTGAAAAGGTCCGAAAGAACGAGATCTGACTTATAGATCATTCCGCTTGGGGCACAAGACTTTTCAACTGAATCTCCTCCATCCTTCCTATCAGCCCCTTCTTTGTGTAATTATCGCATGTAGTTGTTTGTACTAAATTATTCATAAGACCCAAATCTCCTCACGTAGCATGATCAAGAACAATAATATTGCGTGTAGCCCGCTATTCGTTGAATATGTATGTACATATAAATGTGTGTAATCGTGAAGCTAAAAGCATGTAGAGGGATCATGAATACCATACACGTATACTCGTAATCCTACAAAGCAAGCCAAACTGTCATTCCAGGGGTTGTATAAAGTACATCTCAAGTAATCTCAAGAGATCTAAGATCTGCATTTATACGAATTCAAATACTTATCTTCTCACATTTCCACTTTGTAGCCCCAACGAATGACAGTTTTCCAACTCCAAACGAACTCATTATCAATATACCAAATCTATCAAACCAAATTTGACATACATATTTAGGCTTAAGTATTTACGCAAAAATCGCCATACAAATTTTTGCCAATATTTTTATAAAGTTGCTAACTAAATGTTTTTCGTTTCATTTGTTTCTTTTATTTACATACCAAAAACAAAAACCAAATATACATCATCATGGTCATTCCCCGCTTAATCACCCGTAAAACCCGATGCATATAATTAAACAAACTCCACCAAAAATAATCAAAATGTCCTCGTCCAAAACTAAAAACCAAAACCAAAACCAAACAACAAAATATACTCAAAATGCCAAATATCTTGTGTTCGTCCACACATTACGTATCCAAATGCTTCGCAATCGAACGCCTTTCAATCAATCGAATCGAATCGAATCGAATCAATCATATGTTTTTCAATGTTTCATAAACGTTTCTTAATGCTGTTCTTGCGTTTTAAATTGACAACGAAAATAAATTTGACATTCGAAAAACCAACATTATTACTATCGCTAAATTCAATTAACTTTTGCCAACAATTTGCGCCCCATCCTGCAAACTACCAAACCCCAGCCAGTAGAATCCCTCTCCGACGATTTCCTATTCCCCATGACCACATCCCGACTCTCGTATGCATCAAGTCCCGAATCCGATTTGGAACTGAGTCCCGGCCCATCCGCATCATTGTCGCTTGGCAATTTGCCGCAGTTGGTTAAAGCGAGCTCAGATCCATCGATTGCCACTAATCAGGATAACTTGGATAGGGATAGAGACATAATTGGTGAAGGACTACCACCTCCATATACGGTAAGAGGTCGAAAAACCAACCAACAAACCAACCAACCCAACAAACAAACAAACAAATCAAACTCAAACTAAGAAATGGCATGCGCTTACACTAAAATCAAAGAGAAAAAAACATCCAAAACTTGGGAAGTTTCTAAGCGTCCTTCCAATTTTCATCAAAATAACAAATGGTCAACAAAAATAAGCAAAATAATAATTGAACTTCAAAAGAAACCTTCTGAACTCAATAAACTTCAATTATGACTCTCAAGAACGCTTATTTTTGCTGATCAGTTCAACTAGTGTGCTAATCTATTTCACCACCCACTCACGAACCCCTTGCAATGCACCTGCCGCAGGTACCCTATGACCATGGTGTCCCCGCGAATCCCAATCGCCGCCAGACCATGGACTCCAGCAAGTACAGCATCTACGGCACCAACGTGCCGCCGCAGCCGCAACAGCCCGGCGTCGGAGGAGATCCGGCTGCAGTGAGGCCACAATCTCTGTACGGGATTAATGCACCCGATTTGCCGCCCCGCATCGATCGTCAGTCCAAGCCGGGTGATATGCCACTGAACACCTCGGGCTCGTCATCGCGAAATGGCACCCTGGGTCGAAGTGCCCAGGAGCGTCTGTTTGGCAAGGCTGTGGTGCAGGACGATGTCCAGGCGGAATACATAACCCGAAACGCTCTGGTCGGATCCGGGGCAGCTGAAACCCTGGATCGCCAGCAGCAGCAGCAGCAGCAAACGCACGCGTCCTTGGAGCGACAGGCTCGTTTGAATGCGCAGTTGAAGGCCAACGGAGGAAGCGCCGGAGGAGGTGCATCCACCTACGACAGTGTGTCCAGCTACGACTCGTACAACAATACACAAATGACCATGCAGAACCTGGGCCGACTGGGTCCCAATGCACCCGACGATCTCAAATCAGTGCCAAATGCAAGGTGAGTTCACTAAATGTAGCTCATATTTACTTACTTAGTTATCTGTTCCCATGGATTCGATGGTTTCAGTGGTCGCCCCTTGCCTCCGACGGGTCAGTCGCACGACTACGGTCGCACTCCGCACGATCATCGCAGCTTCGGAGGAGCCAACGATCTGAACCGACAGAGCAGTCCGGGCAGGCCGCACTATCATGACATGAATGCGTCCCGTAATATTGGTAAGTACCTCTACACTCATGGCCTATTCAAACCTAACCAACGTATTTGGTATCATTCGACAGATCCACGCAATGGCACACCACAGCGTCCTTCGAATCTGGGCCTAGAAAGCAGCCCACGCAAGCCTTTGGTGGAAACCAAAACGGATTACGGCAAATACAGGTATGCGGGCTGAAGAGGCATTACTTTGGGAATGCCCTCAAAAAATTGTATAAATCGCGGAGCTTGGTCAAAAATAAAAACATACTTCTTATTTTCTTTTTCTCCTGCGCCGTCGTTATTATCTCAACTCACTCGCATGTCGTAAATATTCCTTTGTATCGTTCTGAATAAATGCAATACTCGTATGGTAATTTGTATCCACGTGTGTCCCTGGCCATTAGACGCTATCATTTACATGCGCCCCATTTGAAGCACTTGCATATGATGCACTCGCTCTCACCTTCGTCCTCGTTGTCGCTCTCACCTTCGCCCTCGTCCTTGCCCCTTCACATGTCCTGCGGCCTTCAGCTGACGCAGCAGCAGCTGCTCCGCCTCTCCTCCGGCGGCTTCGACCGCCGACCCATTGCTGCACCACGTCTGCATGCCCTGATGGCACCACTGCCACCTCCAGCACTGATGTCCAGTGCCTCGGCCTACGATACACTCGTCTAAGCAACGAATCGAAAATAGAAATCGAAATCGAACTTATTTGATAGTTAAACTACGACTTTTTTGCACTGGAAGCATTCCCTTAGTACCTAGTTTGTCCACATAAAACACTTTGTTCTGATTTTACTTTTTACCTTCAAGTTGATTGTTAAAGCCTTTAGTGTTCTCAATGATCTGTATTGATACCTTCGACCATGTAAATAGTTAACTCTTGTGAGAGCTCCAGCCCAAAGTGCAATAAACGATACTGATTGAAACCCGACCCGACCGATTGAACCAGATTTTTGTATGCCGTCTAAGCACCATAAATATTTATCATACTTCTACCACACATGTCCTTATAATTACATAAACTTTTTCTCTTTTTTGCTTATGTATTGTGCTCGCCATCATCAACTGTTTGTCCCCAAAACAAAACGCAATCCCACACACCCAAAACCACTGCCACCCATAACGCAATTATATATCACCCAATCCACCATACCCAAAACCATATGAATCAACAATCCGTCAGTCGGAACAACTCCGTATCGCAAGCGGATTACACAAAGCTACCGAAGACGGCGCCACATGGAGTGGTACCTCCGCCGAATGTGAGCAACGGCCAAAGCCAGATGAATGGCAGTGGAACACCCAGCAGCAATGGCAGTGGACCCTTCAAGCCGGTGCCGCCACCAAAGCCCAAGAACTATAGGCCACCGGTGCAAAGTGGTGGTAGCAGTGGCAGCGGTGGCACTACTCCATGGGAAAATGGGGTAAGTTAAATGCCTACTTTCCTAGACCTTCCGCTCATCATAAGCTCCCGTTTCAGGACTCTGGCTCGCCACGTTCTCCAAATGGCTTCTATTATCCACCAACGCCTTCGCATCATCACTACGGCCAGCAGGCGACTCCCGGTTCGCCCAGCAATGGCCACATGCAGCCACCTCCACCGCAGCAGCAGCAGCCCACCTACGGCGGAAGTAATGGCAACTATGGACAGGCACCACCACCACAACCCTATCCGCAGGCCAATGGCTACAATGGGAATGGCCATCACTACAACGGAGGCAGCGGCACGGGACCCTATATTGCACCACATCGCGGCATGCCACCGCCAATAGGTAAGTGGTAACCCTTTCAGGGGTTTTGAGCAAAGAATCTCCTAATACCTACAACATTGCTACCCATAGGAAACCTACCGCCCCACACGCCCGAACGTCATGCCCTGGACTTGGCCGGAAGTCGGGAGCAGCGTGGTTCGGCCTTCGAACTGTATCGTAAACCGCAAATCGGAGCGACCGCTGGGCACCATCACAACATGAGGTGAGTCCATCAATCAGATACCCGTAGCTCCCTGAATAAATCCATTGCTCTCCCAAAAGGATATCTTCCTTTCCAATAGTAAAAAAAAAAGAAAACAAAAAAGAAACAAATCAAACACACGAAAAACATACAGAACTCTTATTGAATCCCCCCAATTTTCAACATTTGTGTTAACGAAAAATGTTTTATATTCTTGTTAAATGCCATTTTTGTACTTTATATCAAATATCAAGCATTCAGTCAGCCAATCAATCAGTCAATCATTATGCCAATCTATTCATACTTTCATGCGGTTGATGGTCATTAGAAATTATTCGATGCAAAATTTCACGAAAAACGCACAACGAAAACAGATCGCATATGTTACATCAAATTAATAATTATTGTATTTTGCAATAACCAAAATTATTAACCAAACCATAAATTAAAGCTTAACAAAATTTGTAAAAAACCAAAGCTAAGGTTTTTGAGTTGAGCGCTTCACGCACATACAAAATGAAAACGAAAATAAAACATTTTTCGGGTTAACTTCTACTTGCTATTTTAGCTTACAGTACAGATTCGTATCCACATTTCTCTATTCTCAAACTCAAACTCAAACTGAAACTCGTAATACGTAATACGTAATACTATTTAATATGATCATGCTTTTAGCTGGTTCTTTAAATATAACTACTCTCAATACATTTCTCCGGTATTTGAAAGTTAATCTTCAATCTAACTATGGTTTTGGGTAAAGTCAACCTTTTAATTAAAAACGATAACTAACAAACTACTTTAAAATAAAGTTTACAATTTCGGTAAATGGTGTTTACTCTACAGTTTTGGTTAATATGCAAAGTATCTACTAAAAATGATGAATATATTTTACATGTGCGCTTCTTGTGTGTCTTAAGCGAAAGTTTTGCAGGAATAAATTGCAGGTTAGACGTGTTTGTTCAATATTTGTACCTACCTTATTTAAATGAGGAAATGTTCCGCTTCGAAAGATTCATATTCTGGTAGACTTTAATAATAAATAAAAATAGTATTAATTGATTGCATAAAAATCCAGAGTCAAAACACGAAATAACTTAGATCGAATACATTGAAAACTTCTTGCTAATTGCACACACCAATTTCGAATCATATAATAAATCTTTAGCGAAATGGAGCCGTACGATGAGCGATACGATGATTACTATAACATGCCACCCCCTGCCGCCCATCCATCCCAAGGGCACCATATGCAGCGATCCCGATCAGCTCCTCGTTATCCCCACGAGCGACCTCCTCCTCACGCACAAGATCCGAATTACTACGGCCACTATGGAACATCTAGGGGACATAGTCAGCCGCGCCAGCAATATCCTCAGCATCACCAACAACAGTATTACGATGATCATGGCATGGAGGTGGGTCCACCGCCACTGCCACCACATAAGAAGAAGAAATCGGTGCTAAAGAGCCCACTGGTGGCCCTAAAGAATGCGCTGCTTAAGAGTACGCGGCCGCTGAGGAGAATGAACAGCATGGTGGAACCGGAGAGGAAACCGAAGGGACTCCGACGCCAGCAATCGATGCTAGAGAGGGGTGTGCAAAGACCCTACTATCCGGATGAATATCCAACCTATCCAGCTGGCTTTGAGGAGCGTGCCCATGGCGGACAAGGCATGATGCAACCTCATCCGCAAGATGCCTACTATCAAAGGGGTGGTCACTACACGACGCAGCCGCAGGAGATGATGAACAGCACCTACCAGAATCTGGAGGGTGAGGATATCTATGGGAATATCGGAAACACAGTTCCTAGAATGCCGCATCACCAGGACAATGGTTACGGATATGACCAATATGATCTCTATGCGAATCGAGCGTGCATCGATCTCGAAAGAAGGCAAGCAGAGGCAGCTGCAGCTTCCGGTGGAAGGAATGGAAGGAGAATTGTAAGGCGGCACAGCACCACCACTGCGGATCGAGGAGGAAATCCCGGACCGCCCAGGAGGCCCATGATCAGTCCTGGTTATGAGCAGGATCCGCAAGAGATCTACCAGACTCGCAACGGAGCCTACATGCTGCCCGATCAGCGAAGGGCGCCCAGTTCGGAGGTGATGACCCGTAGAAGATTCTATCCGGGGGCTGCCAATGAGCAAACTGAGGAGGAGCCACTCTACCAATCCCGTCGCGAAATGCAGCGTGAAATGCAGAGGAATCATCTGTACCAATCGAAACGGGAAATGCAGGAGAGGATTAGCCAGGGCAAGAGAGATATGGAGCGGGAGTTTAGCCCCCAGGGCAGCAGCAGCCAGTCGGAGACTTCCAATCCGGAGGTAATATACCAGAGTCGCCGGGAGGCCAAGGAAAGTGCTCTGAAAACGAGGGCACAACTGAGGGATCAGATCTATCAGACTAGACGGGAAGCCCTGGACAGCATGGCGGAACCGATCTATGTGTCCAAAAGAGATATGGGCAGACCGGCTCCTATCTATGAGACCCGGGAAGAGAGTATCCTCCAGTCCCGAGAAAATGAAACCGATGAAAAGAAGGAAAAGGAGTGCAAAACCGAGCAGATTCAGGTGGAGATTAATGCTCAACCAGAAGAACAGGTGGAAGATTCGACCTTAAGTCGTTCGGACTTGCAGAAATCTTCGGACACGGTGATAGAAAATCCAGCGAGAGCTCCTCTTGTGCAGGATGAGGTAGATGATGACGAAGAAGAGGAGGTTCAGGTTCGGGATGATCCCGCTGAAAGCTCTGCGGATCAGACAGAGCTGCCAACGGTCATTGGAAATAATCTGCACAACGAGGGAATGGTGGAGCAAACACAGAATGAGTCGGATGACGTATTCGAAGCAGCCGATAAGGTTTCTCCTCTGGCCGCTCCTACAGGTCCTGTTCAACCGCTGACCCCGCGATCCGGCAGAGCTCCCTTCCACATTTCGAATATCCTAAAGCGAACAGCACCTCCTCCGAGTTCCCCAATAGGCGACAGCTGCACCTCCATCGAAACCCAGTACACATCCCAAGCCAGCCTGCCGGTGGGCCCACCAAATGCCACCAGCACGCCGTTTAGTAGCAGCATGTCATTGCCCATCGCCGGACCCGTGAATAATCAACCACCGGCCAGCGGAGCCTTTCCCACTCTGCCCCGTGAACCCAGCACCTCGCGCGGATTCTTTGACTCCAATGGTGGCACTCTGGCAGATAAGCTGTGGCACGTCTCACTGCAAATCCCGCCAGGAGCCATTCCGGCCGGAGTACGGCAAGAGATCTACTTCACCGTGAGCGATCCGCGAATGGGACAAGCCGTCGGCGGTCCTCCGCTGGACATGGAAAATGGTTGGTCCCACTAAACACAAAAACCACTCTACTTCGTATTGTATCCATCCACCAAAACCACCGCCACTACCACAAACCTCTTATAAATTAAACACATGTCCTTTGATTTTGTTTTTATTACAGCATTGTCTTGTGTTTTTGTTATTTAACATTACGTTTTACGTACTTAACCTTTATTATTGGTGGCTGGTAGTTTGCTGTAGTTTAAACATTATAGGTAGTTTTAATGCGATATATACTAACTTGTAGTTTATGCTTTTTGCATGTAATATCTCATATACATTTTAAATGAAATCTACATCTATACTGAACACTTTGTAAAGTTGTATGTTATTTAATTTTCTTAAGAAAAGCAACCTCATTTCTTCCCTATTACCCCTAAAATATTTTCAATTCTTTATTCAAAGGCTTTAAAAGCTTTGCACGAATTGTATGTGTTTCCAACCGAATGGCGTCTATGCCCGTGCCCACTTACCCACTTCCTATAACCCTACACGATTTACCACACTCTATCAAACACAACTATAAATGCATTTAGAGAACCCAAGGAAATGATCAATTTCTCAAACTAATGCCCTTGTTATTTGCCTTCGTAGGTGAGACAATGCTGTCACCGCTGGTGATGTGCGGGCCGCAGGGCCTTGAGTTCCTGGTACCGGTTACACTCAACATACCGCACTGCGCCGGACGAACTGCATCGCTGGGACTGGCCCTCAAGGCGACCGATAGCGAGAAGAACCTGCACACCGAGTGGGACAACATCGACCTGCCCAGCAATGCCGCCGCCCACACGGTCTCCGTCAAGGTGGATCACTTCTAATCATTAAGATTCATAGCACTACTACTACCATTCACCAACCAACTTGAACGATATACGAAATTGTAAATAGATCCGTACACTATCATACATGTAATCGTAGGGCCGCAATTCCAGGGCAGACGAAATGAGCTCAGCAAAGAGGTAGTATAGGCATTGCTTATATAATATAATTAATTTAATTCGATATTGTCTGTTAATTGTGCCTTTAAGTGATCGTTTGGCTCTGCCTCTGAACTATTATATCGAGCTAGAAGTTAATCAATCGAATGCAATGGATACTGTATAAAGCGACTAGAATTTAATTTCATACACAAATTATTTTGTATATTTAAAATCATCCAATTACTTTGTATTTTAAATGTATTCATATTTTTAACGCATTTTAAATGATATATAATTGACATTTTATTAGATATTCGCATATTGCTTCGACCCATGATCAATTTTAATTGCATTCAATTGTTAAATGCGTGCAAATATTGCATGCTAAAGTTAAACATATACCATTTATAAATCGTAGCGATATCCTTAGAGCCAATACACACGCCTGTATAACCAGAAGAAATACTTTACAAATATTTATACGCATTTTTGAATTAAAGATTATACACACGTGGAAAGTTTGGGAATAAATAAAAGAGCAACAATAATAATCACATTTTCTAAATCTTTTTGAGTAAATAGCGGTTATACACAGTGAACGACATTTCACGTAGTGACGAGTCGCTGTTCACCTTCCGGAATTCCTGTTCGCCTGGTAACTTAAACCAAAAAAATCTCACAATTTCGACTACAAAATGCACATTTTTATGGCAAATTTGTGGATTTTTTCGATATTTGGCACCAGGTGATCATAATCAGTAGCAGGTTTCTACTGAAAACCAAGTAACCAATTGATCGTTGGTCACCTTCTGGAATTCCTGTTCGCCTGGTAACTTAAACCAAAAAATCTCACAATTTTGACTATAAAATGCGCATTTTTATGGCAAATTTGTCGATTTTTTCGATTTTTGGCCACAGGCGATTACAATCAGTAGTAGGTTTCTACTGAAAACCAAGTAACCAATTGATCGCTGTTCACCTTCCTGAATTCCTGTTCGCCTGGTAACGTAAACCAAGAAATCTCACAATTTTGACTACAAAATGCCCATTTTTATGGCCAATTTGTGGATTTTTTCGATTTTTGGCACCAGGTGATCATAATCAGTAGCAGGTTTCTACTGAAAACCAAGTAACCAATTGATCGTTGGTCACCTTCTGTAATTCCTGTTCGCCTGGTAACTTAAACCAAAAAATCTCACAATTTTGACTATAAAATGCTCATTTTTATGGCCAATTTGTGGATATTTTCGATTTTTGGCACCAGGTGATCATAATCAGTAGTAGGTTTCTACTGAAAACCAATTGATCGTTGGTCACCTTCTGTAATTCCTGTTCGTCTGGTAACTTAAACCAAAAAATCTCACAAATTTGACTATAAAATGCGCATTTTTATTGCAAATTTGTCGATTTTTTCGATTTTTGGCACCAGGTGATCATAATCAGTAGCAGGTTTCTACTGAAAAACAAGTAACCAATTGATCGTTGGTCACCTTCTGGAATTCCTGTTCGCCTGGTAAGTTAAACCAAAAAATCTCACAATTTTGACTATAAAATGCGCATTTTTATGGCAAATTTGTGGAATTTTTCGATTTTTGGCACCAGGTGATCATAATCAGTAGCAGGTTTCTACTGAAAACCAAGTAACCAATTGATCGTTGGTTACCTTCCGGAATTTCTGTTCGCCTGGTAACGTAAACTAAAAAATCTCACAATTTTGACTACAAAATGCACATTTTTATGGCAAATTTTTGGATTTTTTCGATATTTGGCACCAGGTGATCATAATCAGTAGCAGGTTTCTACTGAAAACCAAGTAACCAATTGATCGTTGGTCAAAAAACGAATTTCCCAAAATCAGTCAAAAAGTGATAGGTATCGTTAGAATTCGTAATTAGCTTCTCAAAACAGTTATTCTTTCATGTTTATGATCATTTTTAGCCAAGTTATGATTAAAATGCCAATAAGAAATATTTTAATTTTTGCCAAAATCCGTTTTTTCAAATTTTGATCATAAAATAATCAGTTTTTTTGCAACAACTCTAAAAATAATTGTCTGAATTCGGAATGGTATACCTCGTTGCGTTCGTAGTTTAATTTCCAATCGAACTGTGTTTAAAAAAGGGAACTCTATTTTTTTGCCTATTTTGGCAAATTTTAATGATGTTACCCCTTACAAAAAATGCGAAAATTGACCCAAAAACGAGTTTCCCAAAATCAGTCAAAAAGTGATAGGTATCGTTAGAATTCGTAATTAGCTTCTCAAAACAGTTATTCTTTCATGTTCATGATCATTTTTAGCCAAGTTATGATTAAAATGCCAATAAAAAATATTTTAATTTTTGCCAAAATCCGTTTTTTCAAATTTTGATCATAAAATAATATGTTTTTTTTCAAACAACTCTAAAAATAATTGTCTGAATTCGGAATGGTATACCTCGTTGCGTTCGTAGTTTAATTTCCCATCAAACTGTGTTTAAAAGTTGGAACTCAATTTTTTGGCCATTTTTGGCAAATTTTAATGATGTTACCCCTTACAAAAAATGCGAAAATTGACCCAAAAACGAATTTCCCAAAATCAGTCAAAAAGTGATAGGTATCGTTAGAATTCGTAATTAGCTTCTCAAAACAGTTATTCTTTCATGTTTATGATCATTTTTAGCCAAGTTATGATTAAAATGCCAATAAAAAATATTTTAATTTTTGCCAAAATCCGTTTTTTCAAATTTTGATCATAAAATAATCAGTTTTTTTGCAAACAACTTTAAAAATAATTGTCTGAATTTTGAATGGTATACCTCGTTGCATTCGTAGTTTAATTTCCAATCAAACTGTGTTTAAAAGTTGGAACTCAATGCGAAAATTGACCCAAAAACGAATTTCCCAAAATCAGTCAAAAAGTGATAGGTATCGTTAGAATTCGTAATTAGCTTCTCAAAACAGTTATTCTTACAAAAAATGCGAAAATTGACCCAAAAACGAATTTCCCAAAATCAGTCAAAAAGTGATAGGTATCGTTAGAATTCGTAATTAGCTTCTCAAAACAGTTATTCTTTCATGTTTATGATCATTTTTAGCCAAGTTATGATTAAAATGCCAATAAAAAATATTTTAATTTTTGCCAAAATCCGTTTTTTCAAATTTTGATCATAAAATAATCAGTTTTTTTGCAAACAACTCTAAAAATAATTGTCTGAATTCGGAATGGTATACCTCGTTGCGTTCGTAGTTTAATTTCCCATCAAACTGTGTTTAAAAGTTGGAACTCAATTTTTTGGCCATTTTTGGCAAATTTTAATGATGTTACCCCTTACAAAAAATGCGAAAATTGACCCAAAAACGAATTTCCCAAAATCAGTCAAAAAGTGATAGGTATCGTTAGAATTCGTAATTAGCTTCTCAAAACAGTTATTCTTTCATGTTTATGATCATTTTTAGCCAAGTTATGATTAAAATGCCAATAAAAAATATTTTAATTTTTGCCAAAATCCGTTTTTTCAAATTTTGATCATAAAATAATCCGTTTTTTTGCAACAACTTTAAAAATAATTGTCTGAATAATGAATGGTATACCTCGTTGCATTCGTAGTTTAATTTCCAATCGAACTGTGTTTAAAAAAGGGAACTCTATTTTTTTGCCTATTTTGGCAAATTTTAATGATGTTACCCCTTACAAAAAATGCGAAAATTGACCCAAAAACGAATTTCCCAAAATCAGTCAAAAAGTGATAGGTATCGTTAGAATTCGTAATTAGCTTCTCAAAACAGTTATTCTTTCATGCTTATGATCATTTTTAGCCAAGTTATGATTAAAATGCCAATAAAAAATATTTTAATTTTTGCCAAAATCCGTTTTTTCAAATTTTGATCATAAAATAATCAGTTTTTTTGCAAACAACTCTAAAAATAATTGTCTGAATTCGGAATGGTATACCTCGTTGCGTTCGTAGTTTAATTTCCCATCAAACTGTGTTTAAAAGTTGGAACTCAATTTTTTGGCCATTTTTGGCAAATTTTAATGATGTTACCCCTTACAAAAAATGCGAAAATTGACCCAAAAACGAATTTCCCAAAATCAGTCAAAAAGTGATAGGTATCGTTAGAATTCGTAATTAGCTTCTCAAAACAGTTATTCTTTCATGTTTATGATCATTTTTAGCCAAGTTATGATTAAAATGATCATAATCAGTAGCAGGTTTCTACTAAAAACCAAGTAACCAATTGATCGTTGGTCACCTTCTGGAATTCCTGTTCGCCTGGTAACTTAAACCAAAAAATCTCACAATTTTGTCTATAAAATGCGCTTTTTTAATGCAAATTTGTGGATTTTTTCGATATTTGGCACCAGGCGATCATAATCAGTAGTAGGTTTCTACTGAAAACCAAGTAACCAATTGATCGTTGGTCACCTTCTGGAATTCCTGTTCGCCTGGTAACTTAAACCAAAAAAACTCACAATTTTGACTACAAAATGCACATTTTTATGACAAATTTGTGGATTTTTTCGATATTTGGCACCAGGTGATCATAATCAGTAGCAGGTTTCTACTGAAAACGAAGTAACCAATTGATCGTTGGTCACCTTCTGGAATTCCTGTTCCCCTTACAAAAAATGCGAAAATTGACCCAAAAACGAATTTCCCAAAATCCGTCAAAAAGTGATAGGGATCGTTAGCATTGGTAATTAGCTGCTCGAAACAGTTAGTATTTCATGTTTATGATCATTTTTAGCCAAGTTATGATTAAAATGCCAATAAAAAATATTTTAATTTTTGCCAAAATCCGTTTTTTCAAATTTTGATCATAAAATAATCAGTTTTTTTGCAACAACTCTAAAAATAATTGTCTGAATTCGGAATGGTATACCTCGTTGCGTTCGTAGTTTAATTTCCCATCAAACTGTGTTTAAAAGTTGGAACTCAATTTTTTGGCCATTTTTGGCAAATTTTAATGATGTTACCCCTTACAAAAAATGCGAAAATTGACCCAAAAACGAATTTCCCAAAATCAGTCAAAAAGTGATAGGGATCGTTAGCATTGGTAATTAGCTGCTCAAAACAATTATTCTTTCATGTTCATGTTCATTTTTAGCCAAGTTATGATTAAAATGCCAATAAAAAATATTTGAATTTTTGCCAAAATCCGTTTTTTCAAATTTTGATCATAAAATAATCAGTTTTTTTGCAACAACTCTAAAAATAATTGTCTGAATTCGGAATGGTATACCTCGTTGCGTTCGTAGTTTAATTTCCCATCAAACTGTGTTTAAAAGTTGGAACTCAATTTTTTGGCCATTTTTGGCAAATTTTAATGATGTTACCCCTTACAAAAAATGCGAAAATTGACCCAAAAACGAATTTCCCAAAATCAGTCAAAAAGTGATAGGGATCGTTAGCATTGGTAATTAGCTGCTCAAAACAGTTATTCTTTCATGTTCATGATCATTTTTAGCCAAGTTATGATTAAAATGCCAATAAAAAATATTTTAATTTTTGCCAAAATCCGTTTTTTCAAATTTTGATCATAAAATAATCAGTTTTTTTGCAACAACTCTAAAAATAATTGTCTGAATTCGGAATGGTATACCTCGTTGCGTTCGTAGTTTAATTTCCCATCAAACTGTGTTTAAAAGTTGGAACTCAATTTTTTGGCCATTTTTGGCAAATTTTAATGATGTTACCCCTTACAAAAAATGCGAAAATTGACCCAAAAACGAATTTCCCAAAATCAGTCAAAAAGTGATAGGTATCGTTAGAATTCGTAATTAGCTTCTCAAAACAGTTATTCTTTCATGCTTATGATCATTTTTAGCCAAGTTATGATTAAAATGCCAATAAAAAATATTTTAATTTTTGCCAAAATCCGTTTTTTCAAATTTTGATCATAAAATAATCAGTTTTTTTGCAAACAACTCTAAAAATAATTGTCTGAATTCGGAATGGTATACCTCGTTGCGTTCGTAGTTTAATTTCCCATCAAACTGTGTTTAAAAGTTGGAACTCAATTTTTTGGCCATTTTTGGCAAATTTTAATGATGTTACCCCTTACAAAAAATGCGAAAATTGACCCAAAAACGAATTTCCCAAAATCAGTCAAAAAGTGATAGGTATCGTTAGAATTCGTAATTAGCTTCTCAAAACAGTTATTCTTTCATGTTTATGATCATTTTTAGCCAAGTTATGATTAAAATGATCATAATCAGTAGCAGGTTTCTACTAAAAACCAAGTAACCAATTGATCGTTGGTCACCTTCTGGAATTCCTGTTCGCCTGGTAACTTAAACCAAAAAATCTCACAATTTTGTCTATAAAATGCGCTTTTTTAATGCAAATTTGTGGATTTTTTCGATATTTGGCACCAGGCGATCATAATCAGTAGTAGGTTTCTACTGAAAACCAAGTAACCAATTGATCGTTGGTCACCTTCTGGAATTCCTGTTCGCCTGGTAACTTAAACCAAAAAAACTCACAATTTTGACTACAAAATGCACATTTTTATGACAAATTTGTGGATTTTTTCGATATTTGGCACCAGGTGATCATAATCAGTAGCAGGTTTCTACTGAAAACGAAGTAACCAATTGATCGTTGGTCACCTTCTGGAATTCCTGTTCCCCTTACAAAAAATGCGAAAATTGACCCAAAAACGAATTTCCCAAAATCCGTCAAAAAGTGATAGGGATCGTTAGCATTGGTAATTAGCTGCTCGAAACAGTTAGTATTTCATGTTTATGATCATTTTTAGCCAAGTTATGATTAAAATGCCAATAAAAAATATTTTAATTTTTGCCAAAATCCGTTTCTTCAAATTTTGATCATAAAATAATCCGTTTTTTTGCAACAACTTTAAAAATAATTGTCTGAATAATGAATGGTATACCTCGTTGCATTCGTAGTTTAATTTCCAATCGAACTGTGTTTAAAATAGGGAACTCTATTTTTTTGCCTATTTTGGCAAATTTTTATGATGTTACCCCTTACAAAAAATGCGAAAATTGACCCAAAAACGAATTTCCCAAAATCAGTCAAAAAGTGATAGGGATCGTTAGCATTGGTAATTAGCTGCTCAAAACAGTTATTCTTTCATGTTCATGATCATTTTTAGCCAAGTTATGATTAAAATGCCAATAAAAAATATTTGAATTTTTGCCAAAATCCGTTTTTTCAAATTTTGATCATAAAATAATCAGTTTTTTTGCAACAACTCTAAAAATAATTGTCTGAATTCGGAATGGTATACCTCGTTGCGTTCGTAGTTTAATTTCCCATCAAACTGTGTTTAAAAGTTGGAACTCAATTTTTTGGCCATTTTTGGCAAATTTTAATGATGTTACCCCTTACAAAAAATGCGAAAATTGACCCAAAAACGAATTTCCCAAAATCAGTCAAAAAGTGATAGGGATCGTTAGCATTGGTAATTAGCTGCTCAAAACAATTATTCTTTCATGTTCATGTTCATTTTTAGCCAAGTTATGATTAAAATGCCAATAAAAAATATTTGAATTTTTGCCAAAATCCGTTTTTTCAAATTTTGATCATAAAATAATCAGTTTTTTTGCAACAACTCTAAAAATAATTGTCTGAATTCGGAATGGTATACCTCGTTGCGTTCGTAGTTTAATTTCCCATCAAACTGTGTTTAAAAGTTGGAACTCAATTTTTTGGCCATTTTTGGCAAATTTTAATGATGTTACCCCTTACAAAAAATGCGAAAATTGACCCAAAAACGAATTTCCCAAAATCAGTCAAAAAGTGATAGGGATCGTTAGCATTGGTAATTAGCTGCTCAAAACAGTTATTCTTTCATGTTCATGATCATTTTTAGCCAAGTTATGATTAAAATGCCAATAAAAAATATTTTAATTTTTGCCAAAATCCGTTTTTTCAAATTTTGATCATAAAATAATCAGTTTTTTTGCAACAACTCTAAAAATAATTGTCTGAATTCGGAATGGTATACCTCGTTGCGTTCGTAGTTTAATTTCCCATCAAACTGTGTTTAAAAGTTGGAACTCAATTTTTTGGCCATTTTTGGCAAATTTTAATGATGTTACCCCTTACAAAAAATGCGAAAATTGACCCAAAAACGAATTTCCCAAAATCAGTCAAGAAGTGATAGGTATCGTTAGAATTCGTAATTAGCTTCTCAAAACAGTTATTCTTTCATGTTTATGATCATTTTTAGCCAAGTTATAATTAAAATGCCAATAAAAAATATTTTAATTTTTGCCAAAATCCGTTTTTTCAAATTTTGATCATAAAATAATCAGTTTTTTTGCAACAACTTTAAAAATAATTGTCTGAATTTTGAATGGTATACCTCGTTGCATTCGTAGTTTAATTTCCAATCGAACTGTGTTTAAAAAAGGGAACTCTATTTTTTTGCCTATTTTGGCAAATTTTTATGATGTTACCCCTTACAAAAAATGCGAAAATTGACCCAAAAACGAATTTCCCAAAATCAGTCAAAAAGTGATAGGGATCGTTAGCATTGGTAATTAGCTGCTCAAAACAGTTATTTTTTCATGTTCATGATCATTTTTAGCCAAGTTATGATTAAAATGCCAATAAAAAATATTTGAATTTTTGCCAAAATCCGTTTTTTCAAATTTTGATCATAAAATAATCAGTTTTTTTGCAACAACTCTAAAAATAATTGTCTGAATTCGGAATGGTATACCTCGTTGCGTTCGTAGTTTAATTTCCCATCAAACTGTGTTTAAAAGTTGGAACTCAATTTTTTGGCCATTTTTGGCAAATTTTAATGATGTTACCCCTTACAAAAAATGCGAAAATTGACCCAAAAACGAATTTCCCAAAATCAGTCAAAAAGTGATAGGTATCGTTAGAATTCGTAATTAGCTTCTCAAAACAGTTATTCTTTCATGTTTATGATCATTTTTAGCCAAGTTATGATTAAAATGCCAATAAAAAATATTTTAATTTTTGCCAAAATCCGTTTTTTCAAATTTTGATCATAAAATAATCAGTTTTTTTGCAACAACTCTAAAAATAATTGTCTGAATTCGGAATGGTATACCTCGTTGCGTTCGTAGTTTAATTTCCCATCAAACTGTGTTTAAAAGTTGGAACTCAATTTTTTGGCCATTTTTGGCAAATTTTAATGATGTTACCCCTTACAAAAAATGCGAAAATTGACCCAAAAACGAATTTCCCAAAATCAGTCAAAAAGTGATAGGTATCGTTAGCATTGGTAATTAGCTGCTCAAAACAGTTATTCTTTCATGTTCATGATCATTTTTAGCCAAGTTATGATTAAAATGCCAATAAAAAATATTTTAATTTTTGCCAAAATCCGTTTTTTCAAATTTTGATCATAAAATAATCCGTTTTTTTGCAACAACTTTAAAAATAATTGTCTGAATTTTGAATGGTATACCTCGTTGCATTCGTAGTTTAATTTCCAATCGAACTGTGTTAAAAAAAGGGAACTCTATTTTTTTGCCTATTTTGGCAAATTTTAATGATGTTACCCCTTACAAAAAATGCGAAAATTGACCCAAAAACGAATTTCCCAAAATCAGTCAAAAAGTGATAGGTATCGTTAGAATTCGTAATTAGCTTCTCAAAACAGGTATTCTTTCATGTTTATGATCATTTTTAGCGAAGTTATGATTAAAATGCCAATAAAAAATATTTTAATTTTTGCCAAAATCCGTTTTTTCAAATTTTGATCATAAAATAATCAGTTTTTTTGCAACAACTTTAAAAATAATTGTCTGAATTTTGAATGGTATACCTCGTTGCATTCGTAGTTTAATTTCCAATCGAACTGTGTTTAAAATAGGGAACTCTATTTTTTTGCCTATTTTGGCAAATTTTTATGATGTTACCCCTTACAAAAAATGCGAAAATTGACCCAAAAACGAATTTCCCAAAATCAGTCAAAAAGTGATAGGTATCGTTAGCATTGGTAATTAGCTGCTCAAAACCGTTATTCTTTCATGTTCATGATCATTTTTAGCCAAGTTATGATTAAAATGCCAATAAAAAATATTTGAATTTTTGCCAAAATCCGTTTTTTCAAATTTTGATCATAAAATAATCAGTTTTTTTGCAACAACTCTAAAAATAATTGTCTGAATTCGGAATGGTATACCTCGTTGCGTTCGTAGTTTAATTTCCCATCAAACTGTGTTTAAAAGTTGGAACTCAATTTTTTGGCCATTTTTGGCAAATTTTAATGATGTTACCCCTTACAAAAAATGCGAAAATTGACCCAAAAACGAATTTCCCAAAATCAGTCAAAAAGTGATAGGTATCGTTAGAATTCGTAATTAGCTTCTCAAAACAGTTATTCTTTCATGTTTATGATCATTTTTAGCCAAGTTATGATTAAAATGCCAATAAAAAATATTTTAATTTTTGCCAAAATCCGTTTTTTCAAATTTTGATCATAAAATAATCAGTTTTTTTGCAACAACTTTAAAAATAATTGTCTGAATTTTGAATGGTATACCTCGTTGCATTCGTAGTTTAATTTCCAATCGAACTGTGTTTAAAAAAGGGAACTCTATTTTTTTGCCTATTTTGGCAAATTTTATGATGTTACCCCTTACAAAAAATGCGAAAATTGACCCAAAAACGAATTTCCCAAAATCAGTCAAAAAGTGATAGGGATCGTTAGCATTGGTAATTAGCTGCTCAAAACAGTTATTTTTTCATGTTCATGATCATTTTTAGCCAAGTTATGATTAAAATGCCAATAAAAAATATTTGAATTTTTGCCAAATCCGTTTTTTCAAATTTTGATCATAAAATAATCAGTTTTTTTGCAACAACTCTAAAAATAATTGTCTGAATTCGGAATGGTATACCTCGTTGCGTTCGTAGTTTAATTTCCCATCAAACTGTGTTTAAAAGTTGGAACTCAATTTTTTGGCCATTTTTGGCAAATTTTAATGCGAAAATACAAAAAATGCGAAAATTGACCCAAAAACGAATTTCCCAAAATCAGTCAAAAAGTGATAGGGATCGTTAGCATTGGTAATTAGCTGCTCAAAACAGTTATTCTTTCATGTTCATGTTCATTTTTAGCCAAGTTATGATTAAAATGCCAATAAAAAATATTTTAATTTTTGCCAAAATCCGTTTTTTCAAATTTTGATCATAAAATAATCAGTTTTTTTGCAACAACTCTAAAAATAATTGTCTGAATTCGGAATGGTATACCTCGTTGCGTTCGTAGTTTAATTTCCCATCAAACTGTGTTTAAAAGTTGGAACTCAATTTTTTGGCCATTTTTGGCAAATTTTAATGATGTTACCCCTTACAAAAAATGCGAAAATTGACCCAAAAACGAATTTCCCAAAATCAGTCAAAAAGTGATAGGTATCGTTAGCATTGGTAATTAGCTGCTCAAAACAGTTATTCTTTCATGTTCATGATCATTTTTAGCCAAGTTATGATTAAAATGCCAATAAAAAATATTTTAATTTTTGCCAAAATCCGTTTTTTCAAATTTTGATCATAAAATAATCAGTTTTTTTGCAACAACTCTAAAAATAATTGTCTGAATTCGGAATGGTATACCTCGTTGCGTTCGTAGTTTAATTTCCCATCAAACTGTGTTTAAAAGTTGGAACTCAATTTTTTGGCCATTTTTGGCAAATTTTAATGATGTTACCCCTTACAAAAAATGCGAAAATTGACCCAAAAACGAATTTCCCAAAATCAGTCAAAAAGTGATAGGTATCGTTAGCATTGGTAATTAGCTGCTCAAAACAGTTATTCTTTCATGTTCATGATCATTTTTAGCCAAGTTATGATTAAAATGCCAATAAAAAATATTTGAATTTTTGCCAAAATCCGTTTTTTCAAATTTTGATCATAAAATAATCAGTTTTTTTGCAACAACTCTAAAAATAATTGTCTGAATTCGGAATGGTATACCTCGTTGCGTTCGTAGTTTAATTTCCCATCAAACTGTGTTTAAAAGTTGGAACTCAATTTTTTGGCCATTTTTGGCAAATTTTAATGATGTTACCCCTTACAAAAAATGCGAAAATTGACCCAAAAACGAATTTCCCAAAATCAGTCAAAAAGTGATAGGTATCGTTAGAATTCGTAATTAGCTTCTCAAAACAGGTATTCTTTCATGTTTATGATCATTTTTAGCCAAGTTATGATTAAAATGCCAATAAAAAATATTTTAATTTTTGCCAAAATCCGTTTTTTCAAATTTTGATCATAAAATAATCAGTTTTTTTGCAACAACTTTAAAAATAATTGTCTGAATTTTGAATGGTATACCTCGTTGCATTCGTAGTTTAATTTCCCATCAAACTGTGTTTAAAAGTTGGAACTCAATTTTTTGGCCATTTTTGGCAAATTTTAATGATGTTACCCCTTACAAAAAATGCGAAAATTGACCCAAAAACGAATTTCCCAAAATCAGTCAAAAAGTGATAGGTATCGTTAGCATTGGTAATTAGCTGCTCAAAACAGTTATTCTTTCATGTTCATGATCATTTTTAGCCAAGTTATGATTAAAATGCCAATAAAAAATATTTTAATTTTTGCCAAAATCCGTTTTTTCAAATTTTGATCATAAAATAATCCGTTTTTTTGCAACAACTTTAAAAATAATTGTCTGAATTTTGAATGGTATACCTCGTTGCATTCGTAGTTTAATTTCCAATCGAACTGTGTTAAAAAAAGGGAACTCTATTTTTTTGCCTATTTTGGCAAATTTTTATGATGTTACCCCTTACAAAAAATGCGAAAATTGACCCAAAAACGAATTTCCCAAAATCAGTCAAAAAGTGATAGGGATCGTTAGCATTGGTAATTAGCTGCTCAAAACAGTTATTCTTTCATGTTCATGATCATTTTTAGCCAAGTTATGATTAAAATGCCAATAAAAAATATTTTAATTTTTGCCAAAATCCGTTTTTTCAAATTTTGATCATAAAATAATCAGTTTTTTTGCAACAACTTTAAAAATAATTGTCTGAATTTTGAATGGTATACCTCGTTGCATTCGTAGTTTAATTTCCAATCGAACTGTGTTTAAAAAAGGGAACTCTATTTTTTTGCCTATTTTGGCAAATTTTATGATGTTACCCCTTACAAAAAATGCGAAAATTGACCCAAAAACGAATTTCCCAAAATCAGTCAAAAAGTGATAGGGATCGTTAGCATTGGTAATTAGCTGCTCAAAACAGTTATTTTTTCATGTTCATGATCATTTTTAGCCAAGTTATGATTAAAATGCCAATAAAAAATATTTTAATTTTTGCCAAAATCCGTTTTTTCAAATTTTGATCATAAAATAATCAGTTTTTTTGCAACAACTCTAAAAATAATTGTCTGAATTCGGAATGGTATACCTCGTTGCGTTCGTAGTTTAATTTCCCATCAAACTGTGTTTAAAAGTTGGAACTCAATTTTTTGGCCATTTTTGGCAAATTTTAATGATGTTACCCCTTACAAAAAATGCGAAAATTGACCCAAAAACGAATTTCCCAAAATCAGTCAAAAAGTGATAGGTATCGTTAGCATTGGTAATTAGCTGCTCAAAACAGTTATTCTTTCATGTTCATGATCATTTTTAGCCAAGTTATGATTAAAATGCCAATAAAAAATATTTTAATTTTTGCCAAAATCCGTTTTTTCAAATTTTGATCATAAAATAATCAGTTTTTTTGCAACAACTTTAAAAATAATTGTCTGAATTTTGAATGGTATACCTCGTTGCGTTCGTAGTTTAATTTCCAATCGAACTGTGTTTAAAATAGGGAACTCTATTTTTTTGCCTATTTTGGCAAATTTTTATGATGTTACCCCTTACAAAAAATGCGAAAATTGACCCAAAAACGAATTTCCCAAAATCAGTCAAAAAGTGATAGGTATCGTTAGAATTCGTAATTAGCTTCTCAAAACAGTTATTCTTTCATGTTTATGATCATTTTTAGCCAAGTTATGATTAAAATGCCAATAAAAAATATTTTAATTTTTGCCAAAATCCGTTTTTTCAAATTTTGATCATAAAATAATCAGTTTTTTTGCAACAACTCTAAAAATAATTGTCTGAATTCGGAATGGTATACCTCGTTGCGTTCGTAGTTTAATTTCCCATCAAACTGTGTTTAAAAGTTGGAACTCAATTTTTTGGCCATTTTTGGCAAATTTTAATGATGTTACCCCTTACAAAAAATGCGAAAATTGACCCAAAAACGAATTTCCCAAAATCAGTCAAAAAGTGATAGGTATCGTTAGAATTCGTAATTAGCTTCTCAAAACAGTTATTCTTTCATGTTTATGATCATTTTTAGCCAAGTTATGATTAAAATGCCAATAAAAAATATTTTAATTTTTGCCAAAATCCGTTTTTTCAAATTTTGATCATAAAATAATCAGTTTTTTTGCAACAACTCTAAAAATAATTGTCTAAATTCGGAATGGTATACCTCGTTGCGTTCGTAGTTTAATTTCCCATCAAACTGTGTTTAAAAGTTGGAACTCAATTTTTTGGCCATTTTTGGCAAATTTTAATGATGTTACCCCTTACAAAAAATGCGAAAATTGACCCAAAAACGAATTTCCCAAAATCCGTCAAAAAGTGATAGGGATCGTTAGCATTGGTAATTAGCTGCTCAAAACAGTTATTCTTTCATGTTTATGATCATTTTTAGCCAAGTTATGATTAAAATGCCAATAAAAAATATTTTAATTTTTGCCAAAATCCGTTTTTTCAAATTTTGATCATAAAATAATCAGTTTTTTTGCAACAACTCTAAAAATAATTGTCTGAATTCGGAATGGTATACCTCGTTGCGTTCGTAGTTTAATTTCCCATCAAACTGTGTTTAAAAGTTGGAACTCAATTTTTTGGCCATTTTTGGCAAATTTTAATGATGTTACCCCTTACAAAAAATGCGAAAATTGACCCAAAAACGAATTTCCCAAAATCAGTCAAAAAGTGATAGGGATCGTTAGCATTGGTAATTAGCTGCTCAAAACAGTTATTCTTTCATGTTCATGTTCATTTTTAGCCAAGTTATGATTAAAATGCCAATAAAAAATATTTGAATTTTTGCCAAAATCCGTTTTTTCAAATTTTGATCATAAAATAATCAGTTTTTTTGCAACAACTCTAAAAATAATTGTCTGAATTCGGAATGGTATACCTCGTTGCGTTCGTAGTTTAATTTCCCATCAAACTGTGTTTAAAAGTTGGAACTCAATTTTTTGGCCATTTTTGGCAAATTTTAATGATGTTACCCCTTACAAAAAATGCGAAAATTGACCCAAAAACGAATTTCCCAAAATCAGTCAAAAAGTGATAGGTATCGTTAGCATTGGTAATTAGCTGCTCAAAACAGTTATTCTTTCATGTTCATGATCATTTTTAGCCAAGTTATGATTAAAATGCCAATAAAAAATATTTTAATTTTTGCCAAAATCCGTTTTTTCAAATTTTGATCATAAAATAATCAGTTTTTTTGCAACAACTTTAAAAATAATTGTCTGAATTTTGAATGGTATACCTCGTTGCATTCGTAGTTTAATTTCCAATCGAACTGTGTTTAAAATAGGGAACTCTATTTTTTTGCCTATTTTGGCAAATTTTTTTGGCAAAAAATGCGAAAATTGACCCAAAAACGAATTTCCCAAAATCAGTCAAAAAGTGATAGGGATCGTTAGCATTGGTAATTAGCTGCTCAAAACAGTTATTCTTTCATGTTCATGATCATTTTTAGCCAAGTTATGATTAAAATGCCAATAAAAAATATTTAATTTTTGCCAAAATCCGTTTTTTCAAATTTTGATCATAAAATAATCAGTTTTTTTGCAACAACTCTAAAAATAATTGTCTGAATTCGGAATGGTATACCTCGTTGCGTTCGTAGTTTAATTTCCCATCAAACTGTGTTTAAAAGTTGGAACTCAATTTTTTGGCCATTTTTGGCAAATTTTAATGATGTTACCCCTTACAAAAAATGCGAAAATTGACCCAAAAACGAATTTCCCAAAATCAGTCAAAAAGTGATAGGTATCGTTAGAATTCGTAATTAGCTTCTCAAAACAGTTATTCTTTCATGTTTATGATCATTTTTAGCCAAGTTATGATTAAAATGCCAATAAAAAATATTTTAATTTTTGCCAAAATCCGTTTTTTCAAATTTTGATCATAAAATAATCAGTTTTTTTGCAACAACTTTAAAAATAATTGTCTGAATTTTGAATGGTATACCTCGTTGCGTTCGTAGTTTAATTTCCAATCGAACTGTGTTTAAAAAAGGGAACTCTATTTTTTTGCCTATTTTGGCAAATTTTTATGATGTTACCCCTTACAAAAAATGCGAAAATTGACCCAAAAACGAATTTCCCAAAATCAGTCAAAAAGTGATAGGGATCGTTAGCATTGGTAATTAGCTGCTCAAAACAGTTATTCTTTCATGTTCATGATCATTTTTAGCCAAGTTATGATTAAAATGCCAATAAAAAATATTTGAATTTTTGCCAAAATCCGTTTTTTCAAATTTTGATCATAAAATAATCAGTTTTTTTGCAACAACTCTAAAAATAATTGTCTGAATTCGGAATGGTATACCTCGTTGCGTTCGTAGTTTAATTTCCCATCAAACTGTGTTTAAAAGTTGGAACTCAATTTTTTGGCCATTTTTGGCAAATTTTAATGATGTTACCCCTTACAAAAAATGCGAAAATTGACCCAAAAACGAATTTCCCAAAATCAGTCAAAAAGTGATAGGTATCGTTAGAATTCGTAATTAGCTTCTCAAAACAGTTATTCTTTCATGTTTATGATCATTTTTAGCCAAGTTATGATTAAAATGCCAATAAAAAATATTTGAATTTGCCAAAATTTTTGCCAAAATTTTTTCAAATTTTGATCATAAAATAATCAGTTTTTTTGCAACAACTCTAAAAATAATTGTCTGAATTCGGAATGGTATACCTCGTTGCGTTCGTAGTTTAATTTCCCATCAAACTGTGTTTAAAAGTTGGAACTCAATTTTTTGGCCATTTTTGGCAAATTTTAATGATGTTACCCCTTACAAAAAATGCGAAAATTGACCCAAAAACGAATTTCCCAAAATCAGTCAAAAAGTGATAGGTATCGTTAGAATTCGTAATTAGCTTCTCAAAACAGTTATTCTTTCATGTTTATGATCATTTTTAGCCAAGTTATGATTAAAATGCCAATAAAAAATATTTTAATTTTTGCCAAAATCCGTTTTTTCAAATTTTGATCATAAAATAATCAGTTTTTTTGCAACAACTCTAAAAATAATTGTCTGAATTCGGAATGGTATACCTCGTTGCGTTCGTAGTTTAATTTCCCATCAAACTGTGTTTAAAAGTTGGAACTCAATTTTTTGGCCATTTTTGGCAAATTTTAATGATGTTACCCCTTACAAAAAATGCGAAAATTGACCCAAAAACGAATTTCCCAAAATCAGTCAAAAGTGATAGGTATCGTTAGCATTGGTAATTAGCTGCTCAAAACAGTTATTCTTTCATGTTCATGATCATTTTTAGCCAAGTTATGATTAAAATGCCAATAAAAAATATTTGAATTTTTGCCAAAATCCGTTTTTTCAAATTTTGATCATAAAATAATCAGTTTTTTTGCAACAACTCTAAAAATAATTGTCTGAATTCGGAATGGTATACCTCGTTGCGTTCGTAGTTTAATTTCCCATCAAACTGTGTTTAAAAGTTGGAACTCAATTTTTTGGCCATTTTTGGCAAATTTTAATGATGTTACCCCTTACAAAAAATGCGAAAATTGACCCAAAAACGAATTTCCCAAAATCAGTCAAAAAGTGATAGGTATCGTTAGCATTGGTAATTAGCTGCTCAAAACAGTTATTCTTTCATGTTCATGATCATTTTTAGCCAAGTTATGATTAAAATGCCAATAAAAAATATTTTAATTTTTGCCAAAATCCGTTTTTTCAAATTTTGATCATAAAATAATCCGTTTTTTTGCAACAACTTTAAAAATAATTGTCTGAATTTTGAATGGTATACCTCGTTGCATTCGTAGTTTAATTTCCAATCGAACTGTGTTTAAAAAAAGGGAACTCTATTTTTTTGCCTATTTTGGCAAATTTTAATGATGTTACCCCTTACAAAAAATGCGAAAATTGACCCAAAAACGAATTTCCCAAAATCAGTCAAAAAGTGATAGGTATCGTTAGAATTCGTAATTAGCTTCTCAAAACAGTTATTCTTTCATGTTTATGATCATTTTTAGCCAAGTTATGATTAAAATGCCAATAAAAAATATTTGAATTTTTGCCAAAATCCGTTTTTTCAAATTTTGATCATAAAATAATCAGTTTTTTTGCAACAACTTTAAAAATAATTGTCTGAATTTTGAATGGTATACCTCGTTGCATTCGTAGTTTAATTTCCAATCGAACTGTGTTTAAAAAAGGGAACTCTATTTTTTTGCCTATTTTGGCAAATTTTTATGATGTTAAAAATAATTGTCTGAATTCGGAATGGTATACCTCGTTGCGTTCGTAGTTTAATTTCCCATCAAACTGTGTTTAAAAGTTGGAACTCAATTTTTTGGCCATTTTTGGCAAATTTTAATGATGTTACCCCTTACAAAAAATGCGAAAATTGACCCAAAAACGAATTTCCCAAAATCAGTCAAAAGTGATAGGTATCGTTAGCATTGGTAATTAGCTGCTCAAAACAGTTATTCTTTCATGTTCATGATCATTTTTAGCCAAGTTATGATTAAAATGCCAATAAAAAATATTTGAATTTTTGCCAAAATCCGTTTTTTCAAATTTTGATCATAAAATAATCAGTTTTTTTGCAACAACTCTAAAAATAATTGTCTGAATTCGGAATGGTATACCTCGTTGCGTTCGTAGTTTAATTTCCCATCAAACTGTGTTTAAAAGTTGGAACTCAATTTTTTGGCCATTTTTGGCAAATTTTAATGATGTTACCCCTTACAAAAAATGCGAAAATTGACCCAAAAACGAATTTCCCAAAATCAGTCAAAAAGTGATAGGTATCGTTAGAATTCGTAATTAGCTCTCAAAACAGTTATTCTTTCATGTTTATGATCATTTTTAGCCAAGTTATGATTAAAATGCCAATAAAAAATATTTGAATTTTTGCCAAAATCCGTTTTTTCAAATTTTGATCATAAAATAATCAGTTTTTTTGCAACAACTTTAAAAATAATTGTCTGAATTTTGAATGGTATACCTCGTTGCATTCGTAGTTTAATTTCCAATCGAACTGTGTTTAAAAAAGGGAACTCTATTTTTTTGCCTATTTTGGCAAATTTTTATGATGTTACCCCTTACAAAAAATGCGAAAATTGACCCAAAAACGAATTTCCCAAAATCAGTCAAAAAGTGATAGGGATCGTTAGCATTGGTAATTAGCTGCTCAAAACAGTTATTTTTTCATGTTCATGATCATTTTTAGCCAAGTTATGATTAAAATGCCAATAAAAAATATTTGAATTTTTGCCAAAATCCGTTTTTTCAAATTTTGATCATAAAATAATCAGTTTTTTTGCAACAACTCTAAAAATAATTGTCTGAATTTTGAATGGTATACCTCGTTGCATTCGTAGTTTAATTTCCAATCGAACTGTGTTAAAAAAAGGGAACTCTATTTTTTTGCCTATTTTGGCAAATTTTAATGATGTTAAAAATAATTGTCTGAATTCGGAATGGTATACCTCGTTGCGTTCGTAGTTTAATTTCCCATCAAACTGTGTTTAAAAGTTGGAACTCAATTTTTTGGCCATTTTTGGCAAATTTTAATGATGTTACCCCTTACAAAAAATGCGAAAATTGACCCAAAAACGAATTTCCCAAAATCAGTCAAAAGTGATAGGTATCGTTAGCATTGGTAATTAGCTGCTCAAAACAGTTATTCTTTCATGTTCATGATCATTTTTAGCCAAGTTATGATTAAAATGCCAATAAAAAATATTTGAATTTTTGCCAAAATCCGTTTTTTCAAATTTTGATCATAAAATAATCAGTTTTTTTGCAACAACTCTAAAAATAATTGTCTGAATTCGGAATGGTATACCTCGTTGCGTTCGTAGTTTAATTTCCCATCAAACTGTGTTTAAAAGTTGGAACTCAATTTTTTGGCCATTTTTGGCAAATTTTAATGATGTTACCCCTTACAAAAAATGCGAAAATTGACCCAAAAACGAATTTCCCAAAATCAGTCAAAAAGTGATAGGTATCGTTAGCATTGGTAATTAGCTGCTCAAAACAGTTATTCTTTCATGTTCATGATCATTTTTAGCCAAGTTATGATTAAAATGCCAATAAAAAATATTTTAATTTTTGCCAAAATCCGTTTTTTCAAATTTTGATCATAAAATAATCAGTTTTTTTGCAACAACTTTAAAAATAATTGTCTGAATTGAATGGTATACCTCGTTGCATTCGTAGTTTAATTTCCAATCGAACTGTGTTTAAAAGGGAACTCTATTTTTTTGCCATTTTGGCAAATTTTTATGATGTTACCCCTTACAAAAAATGCGAAAATTGACCCAAAAACGAATTTCCCAAAATCAGTCAAAAAGTGATAGGTATCGTTAGCATTGGTAATTAGCTGCTCAAAACAGTTATTCTTTCATGTTTATGATCATTTTTAGCCAAGTTATGATTAAAATGCCAATAAAAAATATTTGAATTTTTGCCAAAATCCGTTTTTTCAAATTTTGATCATAAAATAATCAGTTTTTTTGCAACAACTCTAAAAATAATTGTCTGAATTCGGAATGGTATACCTCGTTGCGTTCGTAGTTTAATTTCCCATCAAACTGTGTTTAAAAGTTGGAACTCAATTTTTTGGCCATTTTTGGCAAATTTTAATGATGTTACCCCTTACAAAAAATGCGAAAATTGACCCAAAAACGAATTTCCCAAAATCAGTCAAAAAGTGATAGGTATCGTTAGAATTCGTAATTAGCTTCTCAAAACAGTTATTCTTTCATGTTTATGATCATTTTTAGCCAAGTTATGATTAAAATGCCAATAAAAAATATTTAATTTTTGCCAAAATCCGTTTTTTCAAATTTTGATCATAAAATAATCAGTTTTTTTGCAACAACTTTAAAAATAATTGTCTGAATTTCGGAATGGTATACCTCGTTGCGTTCGTAGTTTAATTTCCAATCGAACTGTGTTTAAAAAAGGGAACTCTATTTTTTTGCCTATTTTGGCAAATTTTATGATGTTACCCCTTACAAAAAATGCGAAAATTGACCCAAAAACGAATTTCCCAAAATCAGTCAAAAAGTGATAGGTATCGTTAGCATTGGTAATTAGCTGCTCAAAACAGTTATTCTTTCATGTTTATGATCATTTTTAGCCAAGTTATGATTAAAATGCCAATAAAAAATATTTTAATTTTTGCCAAAATCCGTTTTTTCAAATTTTGATCATAAAATAATCAGTTTTTTTGCAACAACTCTAAAAATAATTGTCTGAATTCGGAATGGTATACCTCGTTGCGTTCGTAGTTTAATTTCCCATCAAACTGTGTTTAAAAGTTGGAACTCAATTTTTTGGCCATTTTTGGCAAATTTTAATGATGTTACCCCTTACAAAAAATGCGAAAATTGACCCAAAAACGAATTTCCCAAAATCAGTCAAAAAGTGATAGGTATCGTTAGCATTGGTAATTAGCTGCTCAAAACAGTTATTCTTTCATGTTCATGATCATTTTTAGCCAAGTTATGATTAAAATGCCAATAAAAAATATTTTAATTTTTGCCAAAATCCGTTTTTTCAAATTTTGATCATAAAATAATCAGTTTTTTTGCAACAACTTTAAAAATAATTGTCTGAATTCGGAATGGTATACCTCGTTGCGTTCGTAGTTTAATTTCCAATCGAACTGTGTTAAAAAGTTGGAACTCTATTTTTTTGCCTATTTTGGCAAATTTTAATGATGTTACCCCTTACAAAAAATGCGAAAATTGACCCAAAAACGAATTTCCCAAAATCAGTCAAAAAGTGATAGGTATCGTTAGCATTCGTAATTAGCTGCTCAAAACAGTTATTCTTTCATGTTTATGATCATTTTTAGCCAAGTTATGATTAAAATGCCAATAAAAAATATTTTAATTTTTGCCAAAATCCGTTTTTTCAAATTTTGATCATAAAATAATCAGTTTTTTTGCAACAACTTTAAAAATAATTGTCTGAATTTTGAATGGTATACCTCGTTGCATTCGTAGTTTAATTTCCAATCGAACTGTGTTTAAATATATTTATTTGCCTATTTTGGCAAATTTTAATGATGTTACCCCTTACAAAAAATGCGAAAATTGACCCAAAAACGAATTTCCCAAAATCAGTCAAAAAGTGATAGGGATCGTTAGCATTGGTAATTAGCTGCTCAAAACAGTTATTCTTTCATGTTCATGTTCATTTTTAGCCAAGTTATGATTAAAATGCCAATACAAAATATTTGAATTTTTGCCAAAATCCGTTTTTTCAAATTTTGATCATAAAATAATCAGTTTTTTTGCAACAACTCTAAAAATAATTGTCTGAATTCGGAATGGTATACCTCGTTGCGTTCGTAGTTTAATTTCCCATCAAACTGTGTTTAAAAGTTGGAACTCAATTTTTTGGCCATTTTTGGCAAATTTTAATGATGTTACCCCTTACAAAAAATGCGAAAATTGACCCAAAAACGAATTTCCCAAAATCAGTCAAAAAGTGATAGGTATCGTTAGCATTGGTAATTAGCTGCTCAAAACAGTTATTCTTTCATGTTCATGATCATTTTTAGCCAAGTTATGATTAAAATGCCAATAAAAAATATTTTAATTTTTGCCAAAATCCGTTTTTTCAAATTTTGATCATAAAATAATCAGTTTTTTTGCAACAACTCTAAAAATAATTGTCTGAATTCGGAATGGTATACCTCGTTGCGTTCGTAGTTTAATTTCCCATCAAACTGTGTTTAAAAGTTGGAACTCAATTTTTTGGCCATTTTTGGCAAATTTTAATGATGTTACCCCTTACAAAAAATGCGAAAATTGACCCAAAAACGAATTTCCCAAAATCAGTCAAAAAGTGATGGGTATCGTTAGCATTCGTAATTAGCTTCTCAAAACAGTTATTCTTTCATGTTTATGATCATTTTTAGCCAAGTTATGATTAAAATGCCAATAAAAAATATTTTAATTTTTGCCAAAATCCGTTTTTTCAAATTTTGATCATAAAATAATCAGTTTTTTTGCAACAACTCTAAAAATAATTGTCTGAATTCGGAATGGTATACCTCGTTGCGTTCGTAGTTTAATTTCCCATCAAACTGTGTTTAAAAGTTGGAACTCAATTTTTTGGCCATTTTTGGCAAATTTTAATGATGTTACCCCTTACAAAAAATGCGAAAATTGACCCAAAAACGAATTTCCCAAAATCAGTCAAAAAGTGATAGGTATCGTTAGCATTGGTAATTAGCTGCTCAAAACAGTTATTCTTTCATGTTCATGATCATTTTTAGCCAAGTTATGATTAAAATGCCAATAAAAAATATTTTAATTTTTGCCAAAATCCGTTTTTTCAAATTTTGATCATAAAATAATCAGTTTTTTTGCAACAACTCTAAAAATAATTGTCTGAATTCGGAATGGTATACCTCGTTGCGTTCGTAGTTTAATTTCCCATCAAACTGTGTTTAAAAGTTGGAACTCAATTTTTTGGCCATTTTTGGCAAATTTTAATGATGTTACCCCTTACAAAAAATGCGAAAATTGACCCAAAAACGAATTTCCCAAAATCAGTCAAAAAGTGATAGGGATCGTTAGCATTGGTAATTAGCTGCTCAAAACAGTTATTCTTTCATGTTCATGATCATTTTTAGCCAAGTTATGATTAAAATGCCAATAAAAAATATTTTAATTTTTGCCAAAATCCGTTTTTTCAAATTTTGATCATAAAATAATCAGTTTTTTTGCAACAACTCTAAAAATAATTGTCTGAATTCGGAATGGTATACCTCGTTGCGTTCGTAGTTTAATTTCCCATCAAACTGTGTTTAAAAGTTGGAACTCAATTTTTTGGCCATTTTTGGCAAATTTTAATGATGTTACCCCTTACAAAAAATGCGAAAATTGACCCAAAAACGAATTTCCCAAAATCAGTCAAAAAGTGATAGGTATCGTTAGCATTGGTAATTAGCTGCTCAAAACAGTTATTCTTTCATGTTCATGATCATTTTTAGCCAAGTTATGATTAAAATGCCAATAAAAAATATTTTAATTTTTGCCAAAATCCGTTTTTTCAAATTTTGATCATAAAATAATCAGTTTTTTTGCAACAACTCTAAAAATAATTGTCTGAATTCGGAATGGTATACCTCGTTGCGTTCGTAGTTTAATTTCCCATCAAACTGTGTTTAAAAGTTGGAACTCAATTTTTTGGCCATTTTTGGCAAATTTTAATGATGTTACCCCTTACAAAAAATGCGAAAATTGACCCAAAAACGAATTTCCCAAAATCAGTCAAAAAGTGATAGGTATCGTTAGCATTGGTAATTAGCTGCTCAAAACAGTTATTCTTTCATGTTCATGATCATTTTTAGCCAAGTTATGATTAAAATGCCAATAAAAAATATTTGAATTTTTGCCAAAATCCGTTTTTTCAAATTTTGATCATAAAATAATCAGTTTTTTTGCAACAACTCTAAAAATAATTGTCTGAATTCGGAATGGTATACCTCGTTGCGTTCGTAGTTTAATTTCCCATCAAACTGTGTTTAAAAGTTGGAACTCAATTTTTTGGCCATTTTTGGCAAATTTTAATGATGTTACCCCTTACAAAAAATGCGAAAATTGACCCAAAAACGAATTTCCCAAAATCAGTCAAAAAGTGATAGGTATCGTTAGCATTGGTAATTAGCTGCTCAAAACAGTTATTCTTTCATGTTCATGATCATTTTTAGCCAAGTTATGATTAAAATGCCAATAAAAAATATTTTAATTTTTGCCAAAATCCGTTTTTTCAAATTTTGATCATAAAATAATCAGTTTTTTTGCAACAACTCTAAAAATAATTGTCTGAATTCGGAATGGTATACCTCGTTGCGTTCGTAGTTTAATTTCCCATCAAACTGTGTTTAAAAGTTGGAACTCAATTTTTTGGCCATTTTTGGCAAATTTTAATGATGTTACCCCTTACAAAAAATGCGAAAATTGACCCAAAAACGAATTTCCCAAAATCAGTCAAAAAGTGATAGGATCGTTAGCATTGGTAATTAGCTGCTCAAAACAGTTATTCTTTCATGTTCATGATCATTTTTAGCCAAGTTATGATTAAAATGCCAATAAAAAATATTTTAATTTTTGCCAAAATCCGTTTTTTCAAATTTTGATCATAAAATAATCAGTTTTTTTGCAACAACTCTAAAAATAATTGTCTGAATTCGGAATGGTATACCTCGTTGCGTTCGTAGTTTAATTTCCCATCAAACTGTGTTTAAAAGTTGGAACTCAATTTTTTGGCCATTTTTGGCAAATTTTAATGATGTTACCCCTTACAAAAAATGCGAAAATTGACCCAAAAACGAATTTCCCAAAATCAGTCAAAAAGTGATAGGGATCGTTAGCATTGGTAATTAGCTGCTCAAAACAGTTATTCTTTCATGTTCATGATCATTTTTAGCCAAGTTATGATTAAAATGCCAATAAAAAATATTTGAATTTTTGCCAAAATCCGTTTTTTCAAATTTTGATCATAAAATAATCAGTTTTTTTGCAACAACTCTAAAAATAATTGTCTGAATTCGGAATGGTATACCTCGTTGCGTTCGTAGTTTAATTTCCCATCAAACTGTGTTTAAAAGTTGGAACTCAATTTTTTGGCCATTTTTGGCAAATTTTAATGATGTTACCCCTTACAAAAAATGCGAAAATTGACCCAAAAACGAATTTCCCAAAATCAGTCAAAAAGTGATAGGTATCGTTAGCATTGGTAATTAGCTGCTCAAAACAGTTATTCTTTCATGTTCATGATCATTTTTAGCCAAGTTATGATTAAAATGCCAATAAAAAATATTTGAATTTTTGCCAAAATCCGTTTTTTCAAATTTTGATCATAAAATAATCAGTTTTTTTGCAACAACTCTAAAAATAATTGTCTGAATTCGGAATGGTATACCTCGTTGCGTTCGTAGTTTAATTTCCCATCAAACTGTGTTTAAAAGTTGGAACTCAATTTTTTGGCCATTTTGGCAAATTTTAATGATGTTACCCCTTACAAAAAATGCGAAAATTGACCCAAAAACGAATTTCCCAAAATCAGTCAAAAAGTGATAGGGTATCGTTAGCATTGGTAATTAGCTGCTCAAAACAGTTATTCTTTCATGTTCATGATCATTTTTAGCCAAGTTATGATTAAAATGCCAATAAAAAATATTTAATTTTTGCCAAAATCCGTTTTTTCAAATTTTGATCATAAAATAATCAGTTTTTTTGCAACAACTCTAAAAATAATTGTCTGAATTCGGAATGGTATACCTCGTTGCGTTCGTAGTTTAATTTCCCATCAAACTGTGTTTAAAAGTTGGAACTCAATTTTTTGGCCATTTTTGGCAAATTTTAATGATGTTACCCCTTACAAAAAATGCGAAAATTGACCCAAAAACGAATTTCCCAAAATCAGTCAAAAAGTGATAGGGATCGTTAGCATTGGTAATTAGCTGCTCAAAACAGTTATTCTTTCATGTTCATGATCATTTTTAGCCAAGTTATGATTAAAATGCCAATAAAAAATATTTTAATTTTTGCCAAAATCCGTTTTTTCAAATTTTGATCATAAAATAATCAGTTTTTTTGCAACAACTCTAAAAATAATTGTCTGAATTCGGAATGGTATACCTCGTTGCGTTCGTAGTTTAATTTCCCATCAAACTGTGTTTAAAAGTTGGAACTCAATTTTTTGGCCATTTTGGCAAATTTTAATGATGTTACCCCTTACAAAAAATGCGAAAATTGACCCAAAAACGAATTTCCCAAAATCAGTCAAAAAGTGATAGGTATCGTTAGCATTGGTAATTAGCTGCTCAAAACAGTTATTCTTTCATGTTCATGATCATTTTTAGCCAAGTTATGATTAAAATGCCAATAAAAAATATTTGAATTTTTGCCAAAATCCGTTTTTTCAAATTTTGATCATAAAATAATCAGTTTTTTTGCAACAACTCTAAAAATAATTGTCTGAATTCGGAATGGTATACCTCGTTGCGTTCGTAGTTTAATTTCCCATCAAACTGTGTTTAAAAGTTGGAACTCAATTTTTTGGCCATTTTTGGCAAATTTTAATGATGTTACCCCTTACAAAAAATGCGAAAATTGACCCAAAAACGAATTTCCCAAAATCAGTCAAAAAGTGATAGGTATCGTTAGCATTGGTAATTAGCTGCTCAAAACAGTTATTCTTTCATGTTCATGATCATTTTTAGCCAAGTTATGATTAAAATGCCAATAAAAAATATTTGAATTTTTGCCAAAATCCGTTTTTTCAAATTTTGATCATAAAATAATCAGTTTTTTTGCAACAACTCTAAAAATAATTGTCTGAATTCGGAATGGTATACCTCGTTGCGTTCGTAGTTTAATTTCCCATCAAACTGTGTTTAAAAGTTGGAACTCAATTTTTTGGCCATTTTTGGCAAATTTTAATGATGTTACCCCTTACAAAAAATGCGAAAATTGACCCAAAAACGAATTTCCCAAAATCAGTCAAAAAGTGATAGGGATCGTTAGCATTGGTAATTAGCTGCTCAAAACAGTTATTCTTTCATGTTCATGATCATTTTTAGCCAAGTTATGATTAAAATGCCAATAAAAAATATTTGAATTTTTGCCAAAATCCGTTTTTTCAAATTTTGATCATAAAATAATCAGTTTTTTTGCAACAACTCTAAAAATAATTGTCTGAATTCGGAATGGTATACCTCGTTGCGTTCGTAGTTTAATTTCCCATCAAACTGTGTTTAAAAGTTGGAACTCAATTTTTTGGCCATTTTTGGCAAATTTTAATGATGTTACCCCTTACAAAAAATGCGAAAATTGACCCAAAAACGAATTTCCCAAAATCAGTCAAAAAGTGATAGGGATCGTTAGCATTGGTAATTAGCTGCTCAAAACAGTTATTCTTTCATGTTCATGATCATTTTTAGCCAAGTTATGATTAAAATGCCAATAAAAAATATTTGAATTTTTGCCAAAATCCGTTTTTTCAAATTTTGATCATAAAATAATCAGTTTTTTTGCAACAACTCTAAAAATAATTGTCTGAATTCGGAATGGTATACCTCGTTGCGTTCGTAGTTTAATTTCCCATCAAACTGTGTTTAAAAGTTGGAACTCAATTTTTTGGCCATTTTTGGCAAATTTTAATGATGTTACCCCTTACAAAAAATGCGAAAATTGACCCAAAAACGAATTTCCCAAAATCAGTCAAAAAGTGATAGGTATCGTTAGCATTGGTAATTAGCTGCTCAAAACAGTTATTCTTTCATGTTCATGATCATTTTTAGCCAAGTTATGATTAAAATGCCAATAAAAAATATTTTAATTTTTGCCAAAATCCGTTTTTTCAAATTTTGATCATAAAATAATCAGTTTTTTTGCAACAACTTTAAAAATAATTGTCTGAATTTTGAATGGTATACCTCGTTGCGTTCGTAGTTTAATTTCCAATCGAACTGTGTTTAAAAAAAGGGAACTCTATTTTTTTGCCTATTTTGGCAAATTTTAATGATGTTACCCCTTACAAAAAATGCGAAAATTGACCCAAAAACGAATTTCCCAAAATCAGTCAAAAAGTGATAGGTATCGTTAGAATTCGTAATTAGCTTCTCAAAACAGTTATTCTTTCATGTTTATGATCATTTTTAGCCAAGTTATGATTAAAATGCCAATAAAAAATATTTTAATTTTTGCCAAAATCCGTTTTTTCAAATTTTGATCATAAAATAATCAGTTTTTTTGCAACAACTTTAAAAATAATTGTCTGAATTTTGAATGGTATACCTCGTTGCATTCGTAGTTTAATTTCCAATCGAACTGTGTTTAAAATAGGGAACTCTATTTTTTTGCCTATTTTGGCAAATTTTTATGATGTTACCCCTTACAAAAAATGCGAAAATTGACCCAAAAACGAATTTCCCAAAATCAGTCAAAAAGTGATAGGGATCGTTAGCATTGGTAATTAGCTGCTCAAAACAGTTATTCTTTCATGTTCATGATCATTTTTAGCCAAGTTATGATTAAAATGCCAATAAAAAATATTTGAATTTTTGCCAAAATCCGTTTTTTCAAATTACCCCTTACAAAAAATGCGAAAATTGACCCAAAAACGAATTTCCCAAAATCAGTCAAAAAGTGATAGGTATCGTTAGAATTCGTAATTAGCTTCTCAAAACAGTTATTCTTTCATGTTTATGATCATTTTTAGCCAAGTTATGATTAAAATGCCAATAAAAAATATTTTAATTTTTGCCAAAATCCGTTTTTTCAAATTTTGATCATAAAATAATCAGTTTTTTTGCAACAACTCTAAAAATAATTGTCTGAATTCGGAATGGTATACCTCGTTGCGTTCGTAGTTTAATTTCCCATCAAACTGTGTTTAAAAGTTGGAACTCAATTTTTTGGCCATTTTTGGCAAATTTTAATGATGTTACCCCTTACAAAAAATGCGAAAATTGACCCAAAAACGAATTTCCCAAAATCAGTCAAAAAGTGATAGGTATCGTTAGCATTGGTAATTAGCTGCTCAAAACAGTTATTCTTTCATGTTCATGATCATTTTTAGCCAAGTTATGATTAAAATGCCAATAAAAAATATTTTAATTTTTGCCAAAATCCGTTTTTTCAAATTTTGATCATAAAATAATCAGTTTTTTTGCAACAACTTTAAAAATAATTGTCTGAATTTTGAATGGTATACCTCGTTGCATTCGTAGTTTAATTTCCAATCGAACTGTGTTTAAAAAAGGGAACTCTATTTTTTTGCCTATTTTGGCAAATTTTTATGATGTTACCCCTTACAAAAAATGCGAAAATTGACCCAAAAACGAATTTCCCAAAATCAGTCAAAAAGTGATAGGGATCGTTAGCATTGGTAATTAGCTGCTCAAAACAGTTATTTTTTCATGTTCATGATCATTTTTAGCCAAGTTATGATTAAAATGCCAATAAAAAATATTTGAATTTTTGCCAAAATCCGTTTTTTCAAATTTTGATCATAAAATAATCAGTTTTTTTGCAACAACTCTAAAAATAATTGTCTGAATTCGGAATGGTATACCTCGTTGCGTTCGTAGTTTAATTTCCCATCAAACTGTGTTTAAAAGTTGGAACTCAATTTTTTGGCCATTTTTGGCAAATTTTAATGATGTTACCCCTTACAAAAAATGCGAAAATTGACCCAAAAACGAATTTCCCAAAATCAGTCAAAAAGTGATAGGTATCGTTAGCATTGGTAATTAGCTGCTCAAAACAGTTATTCTTTCATGTTTATGATCATTTTTAGCCAAGTTATGATTAAAATGCCAATAAAAAATATTTTAATTTTTGCCAAAATCCGTTTTTTCAAATTTTGATCATAAAATAATCAGTTTTTTTGCAACAACTCTAAAAATAATTGTCTGAATTCGGAATGGTATACCTCGTTGCGTTCGTAGTTTAATTTCCCATCAAACTGTGTTTAAAAGTTGGAACTCAATTTTTTGGCCATTTTTGGCAAATTTTAATGATGTTACCCCTTACAAAAAATGCGAAAATTGACCCAAAAACGAATTTCCCAAAATCAGTCAAAAAGTGATAGGTATCGTTAGCATTGGTAATTAGCTGCTCAAAACAGTTATTCTTTCATGTTCATGATCATTTTTAGCCAAGTTATGATTAAAATGCCAATAAAAAATATTTTAATTTTTGCCAAAATCCGTTTTTTCAAATTTTGATCATAAAATAATCAGTTTTTTTGCAACAACTTTAAAAATAATTGTCTGAATTTTGAATGGTATACCTCGTTGCATTCGTAGTTTAATTTCCAATCGAACTGTGTTTAAAATAGGGAACTCTATTTTTTGCCTATTTTGGCAAATTTTTATGATGTTACCCCTTACAAAAAATGCGAAAATTGACCCAAAAACGAATTTCCCAAAATCAGTCAAAAAGTGATAGGGATCGTTAGCATTGGTAATTAGCTGCTCAAAACAGTTATTCTTTCATGTTCATGATCATTTTTAGCCAAGTTATGATTAAAATGCCAATAAAAAATATTTGAATTTTTGCCAAAATCCGTTTTTTCAAATTTTGATCATAAAATAATCAGTTTTTTTGCAACAACTCTAAAAATAATTGTCTGAATTCGGAATGGTATACCTCGTCGCGTTCGTAGTTTAATTTCCCATCAAACTGTGTTTAAAAGTTGGAACTCAATTTTTTGGCAAATTTTAATGATGTTACCCCTTACAAAAAATGCGAAAATTGACCCAAAAACGAATTTCCCAAAATCAGTCAAAAAGTGATAGGTATCGTTAGAATTCGTAATTAGCTTCTCAAAACAGTTATTCTTTCATGTTTATGATCATTTTTAGCCAAGTTATGATTAAAATGCCAATAAAAAATATTTTAATTTTTGCCAAAATCCGTTTTTTCAAATTTTGATCATAAAATAATCAGTTTTTTTGCAACAACTTTAAAAATAATTGTCTGAATTTTGAATGGTATACCTCGTTGCATTCGTAGTTTAATTTCCAATCGAACTGTGTTTAAAAAAGGGAACTCTATTTTTTTGCCTATTTTGGCAAATTTTATGATGTTACCCCTTACAAAAAATGCGAAAATTGACCCAAAAACGAATTTCCCAAAATCAGTCAAAAAGTGATAGGGATCGTTAGCATTCGTAATTAGCTTCTCAAAACAGTTATTCTTTCATGTTTATGATCATTTTTAGCCAAGTTATGATTAAAATGCCAATAAAAAATATTTTAATTTTTGCCAAAATCCGTTTTTTCAAATTTTGATCATAAAATAATCAGTTTTTTTGCAACAACTCTAAAAATAATTGTCTGAATTCGGAATGGTATACCTCGTTGCGTTCGTAGTTTAATTTCCCATCAAACTGTGTTTAAAAGTTGGAACTCAATTTTTTGGCCATTTTTGGCAAATTTTAATGATGTTACCCCTTACAAAAAATGCGAAAATTGACCCAAAAACGAATTTCCCAAAATCAGTCAAAAAGTGATAGGGATCGTTAGCATTGGTAATTAGCTGCTCAAAACAGTTATTCTTTCATGTTCATGTTCATTTTTAGCCAAGTTATGATTAAAATGCCAATAAAAAATATTTGAATTTTTGCCAAAATCCGTTTTTTCAAATTTTGATCATAAAATAATCAGTTTTTTTGCAACAACTTTAAAAATAATTGTCTGAATTTTGAATGGTATACCTCGTTGCATTCGTAGTTTAATTTCCAATCGAACTGTGTTAAAAAAAAGGGAACTCTATTTTTTTGCCTATTTTGGCAAATTTTAATGATGTTACCCCTTACAAAAAATGCGAAAATTGACCCAAAAACGAATTTCCCAAAATCAGTCAAAAAGTGATAGGTATCGTTAGAATTCGTAATTAGCTTCTCAAAACAGTTATTCTTTCATGTTTATGATCATTTTTAGCCAAGTTATGATTAAAATGCCAATAAAAAATATTTGAATTTTTGCCAAAATCCGTTTTTTCAAATTTTGATCATAAAATAATCAGTTTTTTTGCAACAACTCTAAAAATAATTGTCTGAATTCGGAATGGTATACCTCGTTGCGTTCGTAGTTTAATTTCCCATCAAACTGTGTTTAAAAGTTGGAACTCAATTTTTTGGCCATTTTTGGCAAATTTTAATGATGTTACCCCTTACAAAAAATGCGAAAATTGACCCAAAAACGAATTTCCCAAAATCAGTCAAAAAGTGATAGGTATCGTTAGAATTCGTAATTAGCTGCTCAAAACAGTTATTCTTTCATGTTTATGATCATTTTTAGCCAAGTTATGATTAAAATGCCAATAAAAAATATTTTAATTTTTGCCAAAATCCGTTTTTTCAAATTTTGATCATAAAATAATCAGTTTTTTTGCAACAACTTTAAAAATAATTGTCTGAATTTTGAATGGTATACCTCGTTGCATTCGTAGTTTAATTTCCAATCGAACTGTGTTTAAAAAAGGGAACTCAATTTTTTGGCCATTTTTGGCAAATTTTTATGATGTTACCCCTTACAAAAAATGCGAAAATTGACCCAAAAACGAATTTCCCAAAATCAGTCAAAAAGTGATAGGTATCGTTAGAATTCGTAATTAGCTTCTCAAAACAGTTATTCTTTCATGTTTATGATCATTTTTAGCCAAGTTATGATTAAAATGCCAATAAAAAATATTTTAATTTTTGCCAAAATCCGTTTTTTCAAATTTTGATCATAAAATAATCAGTTTTTTTGCAACAACTCTAAAAATAATTGTCTGAATTCGGAATGGTATACCTCGTTGCGTTCGTAGTTTAATTTCCCATCAAACTGTGTTTAAAATAGGGAACTCTATTTTTTTGCCTATTTTGGCAAATTTTTATGATGTTACCCCTTACAAAAAATGCGAAAATTGACCCAAAAACGAATTTCCCAAAATCAGTCAAAAAGTGATAGGGATCGTTAGCATTGGTAATTAGCTGCTCAAAACAGTTATTCTTTCATGTTCATGATCATTTTTAGCCAAGTTATGATTAAAATGCCAATAAAAAATATTTTAATTTTTGCCAAAATCCGTTTTTTCAAATTTTGATCATAAAATAATCAGTTTTTTTGCAACAACTCTAAAAATAATTGTCTGAATTCGGAATGGTATACCTCGTTGCGTTCGTAGTTTAATTTCCCATCAAACTGTGTTTAAAAGTTGGAACTCAATTTTTTGGCCATTTTTGGCAAATTTTAATGATGTTACCCCTTACAAAAAATGCGAAAATTGACCCAAAAACGAATTTCCCAAAATCAGTCAAAAAGTGATAGGTATCGTTAGAATTCGTAATTAGCTTCTCAAAACAGTTATTCTTTCATGTTTATGATCATTTTTAGCCAAGTTATGATTAAAATGCCAATAAAAAATATTTTAATTTTTGCCAAAATCCGTTTTTTCAAATTTTGATCATAAAATAATCAGTTTTTTTGCAACAACTCTAAAAATAATTGTCTGAATTCGGAATGGTATACCTCGTTGCGTTCGTAGTTTAATTTCCCATCAAACTGTGTTTAAAAGTTGGAACTCAATTTTTTGGCCATTTTTGGCAAATTTTAATGATGTTACCCCTTACAAAAAATGCGAAAATTGACCCAAAAACGAATTTCCCAAAATCAGTCAAAAAGTGATAGGGATCGTTAGCATTGGTAATTAGCTGCTCAAAACAGTTATTCTTTCATGTTCATGATCATTTTTAGCCAAGTTATGATTAAAATGCCAATAAAAAATATTTGAATTTTTGCCAAAATCCGTTTTTTCAAATTTTGATCATAAAATAATCAGTTTTTTTGCAACAACTCTAAAAATAATTGTCTGAATTCGGAATGGTATACCTCGTTGCGTTCGTAGTTTAATTTCCCATCAAACTGTGTTTAAAAGTTGGAACTCAATTTTTTGGCCATTTTTGGCAAATTTTAATGATGTTACCCCTTACAAAAAATGCGAAAATTGACCCAAAAACGAATTTCCCAAAATCAGTCAAAAAGTGATAGGTATCGTTAGAATTCGTAATTAGCTTCTCAAAACAGTTATTCTTTCATGTTTATGATCATTTTTAGCCAAGTTATGATTAAAATGCCAATAAAAAATATTTTAATTTTTGCCAAAATCCGTTTTTTCAAATTTTGATCATAAAATAATCAGTTTTTTTGCAACAACTTTAAAAATAATTGTCTGAATTCGGAATGGTATACCTCGTTGCGTTCGTAGTTTAATTTCCATCGAACTGTGTTTAAAAAAGGGAACTCTATTTTTTTGCCATTTTGGCAAATTTTAATGATGTTACCCCTTACAAAAAATGCGAAAATTGACCCAAAAACGAATTTCCCAAAATCAGTCAAAAAGTGATAGGGATCGTTAGCATTGGTAATTAGCTGCTCAAAACAGTTATTCTTTCATGTTCATGATCATTTTTAGCCAAGTTATGATTAAAATGCCAATAAAAAATATTTTAATTTTTGCCAAAATCCGTTTTTTCAAATTTTGATCATAAAATAATCAGTTTTTTTGCAACAACTTTAAAAATAATTGTCTGAATTTTGAATGGTATACCTCGTTGCATTCGTAGTTTAATTTCCAATCGAACTGTGTTAAAAAAAGGGAACTCTATTTTTTTGCCTATTTTGGCAAATTTTAATGATGTTACCCCTTACAAAAAATGCGAAAATTGACCCAAAAACGAATTTCCCAAAATCAGTCAAAAAGTGATAGGTATCGTTAGAATTCGTAATTAGCTTCTCAAAACAGTTATTCTTTCATGTTTATGATCATTTTTAGCCAAGTTATGATTAAAATGCCAATAAAAAATATTTTAATTTTTGCCAAAATCCGTTTTTTCAAATTTTGATCATAAAATAATCAGTTTTTTTGCAACAACTTTAAAAATAATTGTCTGAATTTTGAATGGTATACCTCGTTGCGTTCGTAGTTTAATTTCCCATCAAACTGTGTTTAAAAGTTGGAACTCAATTTTTTGGCCATTTTTGGCAAATTTTAATGATGTTACCCCTTACAAAAAATGCGAAAATTGACCCAAAAACGAATTTCCCAAAATCAGTCAAAAAGTGATAGGTATCGTTAGCATTGGTAATTAGCTGCTCAAAACAGTTATTCTTTCATGTTTATGATCATTTTTAGCCAAGTTATGATTAAAATGCCAATAAAAAATATTTTAATTTTTGCCAAAATCCGTTTTTTCAAATTTTGATCATAAAATAATCAGTTTTTTTGCAACAACTTTAAAAATAATTGTCTGAATTTTGAATGGTATACCTCGTTGCATTCGTAGTTTAATTTCCAATCGAATGCGAAAATTGACCCAAAAACGAATTTCCCAAAATCAGTCAAAAAGTGATAGGTATCGTTAGCATTGGTAATTAGCTGCTCAAAACAGTTATTCTTTCATGTTCATGATCATTTTTAGCCAAGTTATGATTAAAATGCCAATAAAAAATATTTGAATTTTTGCCAAAATCCGTTTTTTCAAATTTTGATCATAAAATAATCAGTTTTTTTGCAACAACTCTAAAAATAATTGTCTGAATTCGGAATGGTATACCTCGTTGCGTTCGTAGTTTAATTTCCCATCAAACTGTGTTTAAAAGTTGGAACTCAATTTTTTGGCCATTTTTGGCAAATTTTAATGATGTTACCCCTTACAAAAAATGCGAAAATTGACCCAAAAACGAATTTCCCAAAATCAGTCAAAAAGTGATAGGTATCGTTAGAATTCGTAATTAGCTTCTCAAAACAGTTATTCTTTCATGTTTATGATCATTTTTAGCCAAGTTATGATTAAAATGCCAATAAAAAATATTTTAATTTTTGCCAAAATCCGTTTTTTCAAATTTTGATCATAAAATAATCAGTTTTTTTGCAACAACTCTAAAAATAATTGTCTGAATTCGGAATGGTATACCTCGTTGCGTTCGTAGTTTAATTTCCCATCAAACTGTGTTTAAAATAGGGAACTCTATTTTTTTGCCTATTTTGGCAAATTTTTATGATGTTACCCCTTACAAAAAATGCGAAAATTGACCCAAAAACGAATTTCCCAAAATCAGTCAAAAAGTGATAGGGATCGTTAGCATTGGTAATTAGCTGCTCAAAACAGTTATTCTTTCATGTTCATGATCATTTTTAGCCAAGTTATGATTAAAATGCCAATAAAAAATATTTGAATTTTTGCCAAAATCCGTTTTTTCAAATTTTGATCATAAAATAATCAGTTTTTTTGCAACAACTCTAAAAATAATTGTCTGAATTCGGAATGGTATACCTCGTTGCGTTCGTAGTTTAATTTCCCATCAAACTGTGTTTAAAATAGGGAACTCTATTTTTTTGCCTATTTTGGCAAATTTTTATGATGTTACCCCTTACAAAAAATGCGAAAATTGACCCAAAAACGAATTTCCCAAAATCAGTCAAAAAGTGATAGGGATCGTTAGCATTGGTAATTAGCTGCTCAAAACAGTTATTCTTTCATGTTCATGATCATTTTTAGCCAAGTTATGATTAAAATGCCAATAAAAAATATTTGAATTTTTGCCAAAATCCGTTTTTTCAAATTTTGATCATAAAATAATCAGTTTTTTTGCAACAACTCTAAAAATAATTGTCTGAATTCGGAATGGTATACCTCGTTGCGTTCGTAGTTTAATTTCCCATCAAACTGTGTTTAAAAGTTGGAACTCAATTTTTTGGCCATTTTTGGCAAATTTTAATGATGTTACCCCTTACAAAAAATGCGAAAATTGACCCAAAAACGAATTTCCCAAAATCAGTCAAAAAGTGATAGGTATCGTTAGAATTCGTAATTAGCTTCTCAAAACAGTTATTCTTTCATGTTTATGATCATTTTTAGCCAAGTTATGATTAAAATGCCAATAAAAAATATTTTAATTTTTGCCAAAATCCGTTTTTTCAAATTTTGATCATAAAATAATCAGTTTTTTTGCAACAACTCTAAAAATAATTGTCTGAATTCGGAATGGTATACCTCGTTGCGTTCGTAGTTTAATTTCCCATCAAACTGTGTTTAAAAGTTGGAACTCAATTTTTTGGCCATTTTTGGCAAATTTTAATGATGTTACCCCTTACAAAAAATGCGAAAATTGACCCAAAAACGAATTTCCCAAAATCAGTCAAAAAGTGATAGGTATCGTTAGCATTGGTAATTAGCTGCTCAAAACAGTTATTCTTTCATGTTCATGATCATTTTTAGCCAAGTTATGATTAAAATGCCAATAAAAAATATTTTAATTTTTGCCAAAATCCGTTTTTTCAAATTTTGATCATAAAATAATCAGTTTTTTTGCAACAACTCTAAAAATAATTGTCTGAATTCGGAATGGTATACCTCGTTGCGTTCGTAGTTTAATTTCCCATCAAACTGTGTTTAAAAGGGAACTCTATTTTTTTGCCTATTTTGGCAAATTTTATGATGTTACCCCTTACAAAAAATGCGAAAATTGACCCAAAAACGAATTTCCCAAAATCAGTCAAAAAGTGATAGGGATCGTTAGCATTGGTAATTAGCTGCTCAAAACAGTTATTCTTTCATGTTCATGATCATTTTTAGCCAAGTTATGATTAAAATGCCAATAAAAAATATTTGAATTTTTGCCAAAATCCGTTTTTTCAAATTTTGATCATAAAATAATCAGTTTTTTTGCAACAACTCTAAAAATAATTGTCTGAATTCGGAATGGTATACCTCGTTGCGTTCGTAGTTTAATTTCCCATCAAACTGTGTTTAAAATAGGGAACTCTATTTTTTGCCTATTTTGGCAAATTTTTATGATGTTACCCCTTACAAAAAATGCGAAAATTGACCCAAAAACGAATTTCCCAAAATCAGTCAAAAAGTGATAGGGATCGTTAGCATTGGTAATTAGCTGCTCAAAACAGTTATTCTTTCATGTTCATGATCATTTTTAGCCAAGTTATGATTAAAATGCCAATAAAAAATATTTGAATTTTTGCCAAAATCCGTTTTTTCAAATTTTGATCATAAAATAATCAGTTTTTTTGCAACAACTCTAAAAATAATTGTCTGAATTCGGAATGGTATACCTCGTTGCGTTCGTAGTTTAATTTCCCATCAAACTGTGTTTAAAATAGGGAACTCTATTTTTTTGCCTATTTTGGCAAATTTTTATGATGTTACCCCTTACAAAAAATGCGAAAATTGACCCAAAAACGAATTTCCCAAAATCAGTCAAAAAGTGATAGGGATCGTTAGCATTGGTAATTAGCTGCTCAAAACAGTTATTCTTTCATGTTCATGATCATTTTTAGCCAAGTTATGATTAAAATGCCAATAAAAAATATTTTAATTTTTGCCAAAATCCGTTTTTTCAAATTTTGATCATAAAATAATCAGTTTTTTTGCAACAACTCTAAAAATAATTGTCTGAATTCGGAATGGTATACCTCGTTGCGTTCGTAGTTTAATTTCCCATCAAACTGTGTTTAAAAGTTGGAACTCAATTTTTTGGCCATTTTTGGCAAATTTTAATGATGTTACCCCTTACAAAAAATGCGAAAATTGACCCAAAAACGAATTTCCCAAAATCAGTCAAAAAGTGATAGGTATCGTTAGAATTCGTAATTAGCTTCTCAAAACAGTTATTCTTTCATGTTTATGATCATTTTTAGCCAAGTTATGATTAAAATGCCAATAAAAAATATTTTAATTTTTGCCAAAATCCGTTTTTTCAAATTTTGATCATAAAATAATCAGTTTTTTTGCAACAACTCTAAAAATAATTGTCTGAATTCGGAATGGTATACCTCGTTGCGTTCGTAGTTTAATTTCCCATCAAACTGTGTTTAAAAGTTGGAACTCAATTTTTTGGCCATTTTTGGCAAATTTTAATGATGTTACCCCTTACAAAAAATGCGAAAATTGACCCAAAAACGAATTTCCCAAAATCAGTCAAAAAGTGATAGGGATCGTTAGCATTGGTAATTAGCTGCTCAAAACAGTTATTCTTTCATGTTCATGATCATTTTTAGCCAAGTTATGATTAAAATGCCAATAAAAAATATTTGAATTTTTGCCAAAATCCGTTTTTTCAAATTTTGATCATAAAATAATCAGTTTTTTTGCAACAACTCTAAAAATAATTGTCTGAATTCGGAATGGTATACCTCGTTGCGTTCGTAGTTTAATTTCCCATCAAACTGTGTTTAAAAGTTGGAACTCAATTTTTTGGCCATTTTTGGCAAATTTTAATGATGTTACCCCTTACAAAAAATGCGAAAATTGACCCAAAAACGAATTTCCCAAAATCAGTCAAAAAGTGATAGGTATCGTTAGAATTCGTAATTAGCTTCTCAAAACAGTTATTCTTTCATGTTTATGATCATTTTTAGCCAAGTTATGATTAAAATGCCAATAAAAAATATTTTAATTTTTGCCAAAATCCGTTTTTTCAAATTTTGATCATAAAATAATCAGTTTTTTTGCAACAACTCTAAAAATAATTGTCTGAATTCGGAATGGTATACCTCGTTGCGTTCGTAGTTTAATTTCCCATCAAACTGTGTTTAAAAGTTGGAACTCAATTTTTTGGCCATTTTTGGCAAATTTTAATGATGTTACCCCTTACAAAAAATGCGAAAATTGACCCAAAAACGAATTTCCCAAAATCAGTCAAAAAGTGATAGGTATCGTTAGCATTGGTAATTAGCTGCTCAAAACAGTTATTCTTTCATGTTCATGATCATTTTTAGCCAAGTTATGATTAAAATGCCAATAAAAAATATTTGAATTTTTGCCAAAATCCGTTTTTTCAAATTTTGATCATAAAATAATCAGTTTTTTTGCAACAACTCTAAAAATAATTGTCTGAATTCGGAATGGTATACCTCGTTGCGTTCGTAGTTTAATTTCCCATCAAACTGTGTTTAAAAGTTGGAACTCAATTTTTTGGCCATTTTTGGCAAATTTTAATGATGTTACCCCTTACAAAAAATGCGAAAATTGACCCAAAAACGAATTTCCCAAAATCAGTCAAAAAGTGATAGGGATCGTTAGCATTGGTAATTAGCTGCTCAAAACAGTTATTCTTTCATGTTCATGATCATTTTTAGCCAAGTTATGATTAAAATGCCAATAAAAAATATTTGAATTTTTGCCAAAATCCGTTTTTTCAAATTTTGATCATAAAATAATCAGTTTTTTTGCAACAACTCTAAAAATAATTGTCTGAATTCGGAATGGTATACCTCGTTGCGTTCGTAGTTTAATTTCCCATCAAACTGTGTTTAAAAGTTGGAACTCAATTTTTTGGCCATTTTTGGCAAATTTTAATGATGTTACCCCTTACAAAAAATGCGAAAATTGACCCAAAAACGAATTTCCCAAAATCAGTCAAAAAGTGATAGGTATCGTTAGAATTCGTAATTAGCTTCTCAAAACAGTTATTCTTTCATGTTTATGATCATTTTTAGCCAAGTTATGATTAAAATGCCAATAAAAAATATTTTAATTTTTGCCAAAATCCGTTTTTTCAAATTTTGATCATAAAATAATCAGTTTTTTTGCAACAACTTTAAAAATAATTGTCTGAATTTTGAATGGTATACCTCGTTGCATTCGTAGTTTAATTTCCAATCGAACTGTGTTAAAAAAGGGAACTCTATTTTTTTGCCTATTTTGGCAAATTTTAATGATGTTACCCCTTACAAAAAATGCGAAAATTGACCCAAAAACGAATTTCCCAAAATCAGTCAAAAAGTGATAGGTATCGTTAGAATTCGTAATTAGCTTCTCAAAACAGTTATTCTTTCATGTTTATGATCATTTTTAGCCAAGTTATGATTAAAATGCCAATAAAAAATATTTTAATTTTTGCCAAAATCCGTTTTTTCAAATTTTGATCATAAAATAATCAGTTTTTTTGCAACAACTTTAAAAATAATTGTCTGAATTTGAATGGTATACCTCGTTGCATTCGTAGTTTAATTTCCAATCGAATGCGAAAATTGACCCAAAAACGAATTTCCCAAAATCAGTCAAAAAGTGATAGGTATCGTTAGCATTGGTAATTAGCTGCTCAAAACAGTTATTCTTTCATGTTCATGATCATTTTTAGCCAAGTTATGATTAAAATGCCAATAAAAAATATTTGAATTTTTGCCAAAATCCGTTTTTTCAAATTTTGATCATAAAATAATCAGTTTTTTTGCAACAACTCTAAAAATAATTGTCTGAATTCGGAATGGTATACCTCGTTGCGTTCGTAGTTTAATTTCCCATCAAACTGTGTTTAAAAGTTGGAACTCAATTTTTTGGCCATTTTTGGCAAATTTTAATGATGTTACCCCTTACAAAAAATGCGAAAATTGACCCAAAAACGAATTTCCCAAAATCAGTCAAAAAGTGATAGGTATCGTTAGCATTGGTAATTAGCTGCTCAAAACAGTTATTCTTTCATGTTCATGATCATTTTTAGCCAAGTTATGATTAAAATGCCAATAAAAAATATTTTAATTTTTGCCAAAATCCGTTTTTTCAAATTTTGATCATAAAATAATCAGTTTTTTTGCAACAACTTTAAAAATAATTGTCTGAATTTTGAATGGTATACCTCGTTGCATTCGTAGTTTAATTTCCAATCGAACTGTGTTTAAAAGTTGGAACTCAATTTTTTGGCCATTTTTGGCAAATTTTAATGATGTTACCCCTTACAAAAAATGCGAAAATTGACCCAAAAACGAATTTCCCAAAATCAGTCAAAAAGTGATAGGGATCGTTAGCATTGGTAATTAGCTGCTCAAAACAGTTATTTTTTCATGTTCATGATCATTTTTAGCCAAGTTATGATTAAAATGCCAATAAAAAATATTTGAATTTTTGCCAAAATCCGTTTTTTCAAATTTTGATCATAAAATAATCAGTTTTTTTTGCAACAACTCTAAAAATAATTGTCTGAATTCGGAATGGTATACCTCGTTGCGTTCGTAGTTTAATTTCCCATCAAACTGTGTTTAAAAGTTGGAACTCAATTTTTTGGCCATTTTTGGCAAATTTTAATGATGTTACCCCTTACAAAAAATGCGAAAATTGACCCAAAAACGAATTTCCCAAAATCAGTCAAAAAGTGATAGGTATCGTTAGAATTCGTAATTAGCTTCTCAAAACAGTTATTCTTTCATGTTTATGATCATTTTTAGCCAAGTTATGATTAAAATGCCAATAAAAAATATTTTAATTTTTGCCAAAATCCGTTTTTTCAAATTTTGATCATAAAATAATCAGTTTTTTTGCAACAACTCTAAAAATAATTGTCTGAATTCGGAATGGTATACCTCGTTGCGTTCGTAGTTTAATTTCCCATCAAACTGTGTTTAAAAGTTGGAACTCAATTTTTTGGCCATTTTTGGCAAATTTTAATGATGTTACCCCTTACAAAAAATGCGAAAATTGACCCAAAAACGAATTTCCCAAAATCAGTCAAAAAGTGATAGGGATCGTTAGCATTGGTAATTAGCTGCTCAAAACAGTTATTTTTCATGTTCATGATCATTTTTAGCCAAGTTATGATTAAAATGCCAATAAAAAATATTTTAATTTTTGCCAAAATCCGTTTTTTCAAATTTTGATCATAAAATAATCAGTTTTTTTGCAACAACTCTAAAAATAATTGTCTGAATTCGGAATGGTATACCTCGTTGCGTTCGTAGTTTAATTTCCCATCAAACTGTGTTTAAAAGTTGGAACTCAATTTTTTGGCCATTTTTGGCAAATTTTAATGATGTTACCCCTTACAAAAAATGCGAAAATTGACCCAAAAACGAATTTCCCAAAATCAGTCAAAAAGTGATAGGTATCGTTAGAATTCGTAATTAGCTTCTCAAAACAGTTATTCTTTCATGTTTATGATCATTTTTAGCCAAGTTATGATTAAAATGCCAATAAAAAATATTTTAATTTTTGCCAAAATCCGTTTTTTCAAATTTTGATCATAAAATAATCAGTTTTTTTGCAACAACTCTAAAAATAATTGTCTGAATTCGGAATGGTATACCTCGTTGCGTTCGTAGTTTAATTTCCCATCAAACTGTGTTTAAAAGTTGGAACTCAATTTTTTGGCCATTTTTGGCAAATTTTAATGATGTTACCCCTTACAAAAAATGCGAAAATTGACCCAAAAACGAATTTCCCAAAATCAGTCAAAAAGTGATAGGTATCGTTAGAATTCGTAATTAGCTTCTCAAAACAGTTATTCTTTCATGTTTATGATCATTTTTAGCCAAGTTATGATTAAAATGCCAATAAAAAATATTTTAATTTTTGCCAAAATCCGTTTTTTCAAATTTTGATCATAAAATAATCAGTTTTTTTGCAACAACTCTAAAAATAATTGTCTGAATTCGGAATGGTATACCTCGTTGCGTTCGTAGTTTAATTTCCCATCAAACTGTGTTTAAAAGTTGGAACTCAATTTTTTGGCCATTTTTGGCAAATTTTAATGATGTTACCCCTTACAAAAAATGCGAAAATTGACCCAAAAACGAATTTCCCAAAATCAGTCAAAAAGTGATAGGGATCGTTAGCATTGGTAATTAGCTGCTCAAAACAGTTATTCTTTCATGTTCATGATCATTTTTAGCCAAGTTATGATTAAAATGCCAATAAAAAATATTTGAATTTTTGCCAAAATCCGTTTTTTCAAATTTTGATCATAAAATAATCAGTTTTTTTGCAACAACTCTAAAAATAATTGTCTGAATTCGGAATGGTATACCTCGTTGCGTTCGTAGTTTAATTTCCCATCAAACTGTGTTTAAAAGTTGGAACTCAATTTTTTGGCCATTTTTGGCAAATTTTAATGATGTTACCCCTTACAAAAAATGCGAAAATTGACCCAAAAACGAATTTCCCAAAATCAGTCAAAAAGTGATAGGTATCGTTAGCATTGGTAATTAGCTGCTCAAAACAGTTATTCTTTCATGTTCATGATCATTTTTAGCCAAGTTATGATTAAAATGCCAATAAAAAATATTTTAATTTTTGCCAAAATCCGTTTTTTCAAATTTTGATCATAAAATAATCCGTTTTTTTGCAACAACTTTAAAAATAATTGTCTGAATTTTGAATGGTATACCTCGTTGCATTCGTAGTTTAATTTCCAATCGAACTGTGTTAAAAAAAGGGAACTCTATTTTTTTGCCTATTTTGGCAAATTTTAATGATGTTACCCCTTACAAAAAATGCGAAAATTGACCCAAAAACGAATTTCCCAAAATCAGTCAAAAAGTGATAGGTATCGTTAGCATTGGTAATTAGCTGCTCAAAACAGTTATTCTTTCATGTTCATGATCATTTTTAGCCAAGTTATGATTAAAATGCCAATAAAAAATATTTGAATTTTTGCCAAAATCCGTTTTTTCAAATTTTGATCATAAAATAATCAGTTTTTTTGCAACAACTCTAAAAATAATTGTCTGAATTCGGAATGGTATACCTCGTTGCGTTCGTAGTTTAATTTCCCATCAAACTGTGTTTAAAAGTTGGAACTCAATTTTTTGGCCATTTTTGGCAAATTTTAATGATGTTACCCCTTACAAAAAATGCGAAAATTGACCCAAAAACGAATTTCCCAAAATCAGTCAAAAAGTGATAGGTATCGTTAGAATTCGTAATTAGCTTCTCAAAACAGTTATTCTTTCATGTTTATGATCATTTTTAGCCAAGTTATGATTAAAATGCCAATAAAAAATATTTTAATTTTTGCCAAAATCCGTTTTTTCAAATTTTGATCATAAAATAATCAGTTTTTTTGCAACAACTTTAAAAATAATTGTCTGAATTTTGAATGGTATACCTCGTTGCATTCGTAGTTTAATTTCCAATCGAACTGTGTTAAAAAAAGGGAACTCTATTTTTTTGCCTATTTTGGCAAATTTTAATGATGTTACCCCTTACAAAAAATGCGAAAATTGACCCAAAAACGAATTTCCCAAAATCAGTCAAAAAGTGATAGGTATCGTTAGAATTCGTAATTAGCTTCTCAAAACAGGTATTCTTTCATGTTTATGATCATTTTTAGCCAAGTTATGATTAAAATGCCAATAAAAAATATTTTAATTTTTGCCAAAATCCGTTTTTTCAAATTTTGATCATAAAATAATCAGTTTTTTTGCAACAACTTTAAAAATAATTGTCTGAATTTTGAATGGTATACCTCGTTGCGTTCGTAGTTTAATTTCCCATCAAACTGTGTTTAAAAGTTGGAACTCAATTTTTTGGCCATTTTTGGCAAATTTTAATGATGTTACAAAAAATGCGAAAATTGACCCAAAAACGAATTTCCCAAAATCAGTCAAAAAGTGATAGGTATCGTTAGAATTCGTAATTAGCTTCTCAAAACAGTTATTCTTTCATGTTTATGATCATTTTTAGCCAAGTTATGATTAAAATGCCAATAAAAAATATTTTAATTTTTGCCAAAATCCGTTTTTTCAAATTTTGATCATAAAATAATCAGTTTTTTTGCAACAACTTTAAAAATAATTGTCTGAATTTTGAATGGTATACCTCGTTGCATTCGTAGTTTAATTTCCAATCGAATGCGAAAATTGACCCAAAAACGAATTTCCCAAAATCAGTCAAAAAGTGATAGGTATCGTTAGCATTGGTAATTAGCTGCTCAAAACAGTTATTCTTTCATGTTCATGATCATTTTTAGCCAAGTTATGATTAAAATGCCAATAAAAAATATTTGAATTTTTGCCAAAATCCGTTTTTTCAAATTTTGATCATAAAATAATCAGTTTTTTTGCAACAACTCTAAAAATAATTGTCTGAATTCGGAATGGTATACCTCGTTGCGTTCGTAGTTTAATTTCCCATCAAACTGTGTTTAAAAGTTGGAACTCAATTTTTTGGCCATTTTTGGCAAATTTTAATGATGTTACCCCTTACAAAAAATGCGAAAATTGACCCAAAAACGAATTTCCCAAAATCAGTCAAAAAGTGATAGGTATCGTTAGCATTGGTAATTAGCTGCTCAAAACAGTTATTCTTTCATGTTCATGATCATTTTTAGCCAAGTTATGATTAAAATGCCAATAAAAAATATTTTAATTTTTGCCAAAATCCGTTTTTTCAAATTTTGATCATAAAATAATCCGTTTTTTTGCAACAACTTTAAAAATAATTGTCTGAATTTTGAATGGTATACCTCGTTGCATTCGTAGTTTAATTTCCAATCGAACTGTGTTTAAAAGTTGGAACTCAATTTTTTGGCCATTTTTGGCAAATTTTAATGATGTTACCCCTTACAAAAAATGCGAAAATTGACCCAAAAACGAATTTCCCAAAATCAGTCAAAAAGTGATAGGGATCGTTAGCATTGGTAATTAGCTGCTCAAAACAGTTATTTTTTCATGTTCATGATCATTTTTAGCCAAGTTATGATTAAAATGCCAATAAAAAATATTTGAATTTTTGCCAAAATCCGTTTTTTCAAATTTTGATCATAAAATAATCAGTTTTTTTGCAACAACTCTAAAAATAATTGTCTGAATTCGGAATGGTATACCTCGTTGCGTTCGTAGTTTAATTTCCCATCAAACTGTGTTTAAAAGTTGGAACTCAATTTTTTGGCCATTTTTGGCAAATTTTAATGATGTTACCCCTTACAAAAAATGCGAAAATTGACCCAAAAACGAATTTCCCAAAATCAGTCAAAAAGTGATAGGTATCGTTAGAATTCGTAATTAGCTTCTCAAAACAGTTATTCTTTCATGTTTATGATCATTTTTAGCCAAGTTATGATTAAAATGCCAATAAAAAATATTTTAATTTTTGCCAAAATCCGTTTTTTCAAATTTTGATCATAAAATAATCAGTTTTTTTGCAACAACTCTAAAAATAATTGTCTGAATTCGGAATGGTATACCTCGTTGCGTTCGTAGTTTAATTTCCCATCAAACTGTGTTTAAAAGTTGGAACTCAATTTTTTGGCCATTTTTGGCAAATTTTAATGATGTTACCCCTTACAAAAAATGCGAAAATTGACCCAAAAACGATTTTCCCAAAATCAGTCAAAAAGTGATAGGGATCGTTAGCATTGGTAATTAGCTGCTCAAAACAGTTATTCTTTCATGTTCATGTTCATTTTTAGCCAAGTTATGATTAAAATGCCAATAAAAAATATTTGAATTTTTGCCAAAATCCGTTTTTTCAAATTTTGATCATAAAATAATCAGTTTTTTTGCAACAACTCTAAAAATAATTGTCTGAATTCGGAATGGTATACCTCGTTGCGTTCGTAGTTTAATTTCCCATCAAACTGTGTTTAAAAGTTGGAACTCAATTTTTTGGCCATTTTTGGCAAATTTTAATGATGTTACCCCTTACAAAAAATGCGAAAATTGACCCAAAAACGAATTTCCCAAAATCAGTCAAAAAGTGATAGGTATCGTTAGCATTGGTAATTAGCTGCTCAAAACAGTTATTCTTTCATGTTTATGATCATTTTTAGCCAAGTTATGATTAAAATGCCAATAAAAAATATTTTAATTTTTGCCAAAATCCGTTTTTTCAAATTTTGATCATAAAATAATCAGTTTTTTTGCAACAACTTTAAAAATAATTGTCTGAATTTTGAATGGTATACCTCGTTGCATTCGTAGTTTAATTTCCAATCGAACTGTGTTTAAAAAAGGGAACTCTATTTTTTTGCCTATTTTGGCAAATTTTTATGATGTTACCCCTTACAAAAAATGCGAAAATTGACCCAAAAACGAATTTCCCAAAATCAGTCAAAAAGTGATAGGTATCGTTAGCATTGGTAATTAGCTGCTCAAAACAGTTATTCTTTCATGTTTATGATCATTTTTAGCCAAGTTATGATTAAAATGCCAATAAAAAATATTTTAATTTTTGCCAAAATCCGTTTTTTCAAATTTTGATCATAAAATAATCAGTTTTTTTGCAACAACTCTAAAAATAATTGTCTGAATTCGGAATGGTATACCTCGTTGCGTTCGTAGTTTAATTTCCCATCAAACTGTGTTTAAAAGTTGGAACTCAATTTTTTGGCCATTTTTGGCAAATTTTAATGATGTTACCCCTTACAAAAAATGCGAAAATTGACCCAAAAACGAATTTCCCAAAATCAGTCAAAAAGTGATAGGGATCGTTAGCATTGGTAATTAGCTGCTCAAAACAGTTATTCTTTCATGTTCATGTTCATTTTTAGCCAAGTTATGATTAAAATGCCAATAAAAAATATTTGAATTTTTGCCAAAATCCGTTTTTTCAAATTTTGATCATAAAATAATCAGTTTTTTTGCAACAACTCTAAAAATAATTGTCTGAATTCGGAATGGTATACCTCGTTGCGTTCGTAGTTTAATTTCCCATCAAACTGTGTTTAAAAGTTGGAACTCAATTTTTTGGCCATTTTTGGCAAATTTTAATGATGTTACCCCTTACAAAAAATGCGAAAATTGACCCAAAAACGAATTTCCCAAAATCAGTCAAAAAGTGATAGGTATCGTTAGCATTGGTAATTAGCTGCTCAAAACAGTTATTCTTTCATGTTCATGATCATTTTTAGCCAAGTTATGATTAAAATGCCAATAAAAAATATTTTAATTTTTGCCAAAATCCGTTTTTTCAAATTTTGATCATAAAATAATCCGTTTTTTTGCAACAACTTTAAAAATAATTGTCTGAATTTTGAATGGTATACCTCGTTGCATTCGTAGTTTAATTTCCAATCGAACTGTGTTAAAAAAAGGGAACTCTATTTTTTTGCCTATTTTGGCAAATTTTAATGATGTTACCCCTTACAAAAAATGCGAAAATTGACCCAAAAACGAATTTCCCAAAATCAGTCAAAAAGTGATAGGTATCGTTAGAATTCGTAATTAGCTTCTCAAAACAGGTATTCTTTCATGTTTATGATCATTTTTAGCCAAGTTATGATTAAAATGCCAATAAAAAATATTTTAATTTTTGCCAAAATCCGTTTTTTCAAATTTTGATCATAAAATAATCAGTTTTTTTGCAACAACTTTAAAAATATTTGTCTGAATTTTGAATGGTATACCTCGTTGCATTCGTAGTTTAATTTCCAACCGAACTGTGTTTAAAATAGGGAACTCTATTTTTTTGCCTATTTTGGCAAATTTTTATGATGTTACCCCTTACAAAAAATGCGAAAATTGACCCAAAAACGAATTTCCCAAAATCAGTCAAAAAGTGATAAAGATCGTTAGCATTGGTAATTAGCTGCTCAAAACAGTTATTCTTTCATGTTCATGATCATTTTTAGCCAAGTTATGATTAAAATGCCAATAAAAAATATTTGAATTTTTGCCAAAATCCGTTTTTTCAAATTTTGATCATAAAATAATCAGTTTTTTTGCAACAACTCTAAAAATAATTGTCTGAATTCGGAATGGTATACCTCGTTGCGTTCGTAGTTTAATTTCCCATCAAACTGTGTTTAAAAGTTGGAACTCAATTTTTTGGCCATTTTTGGCAAATTTTAATGATGTTACCCCTTACAAAAAATGCGAAAATTGACCCAAAAACGAATTTCCCAAAATCAGTCAAAAAGTGATAGGTATCGTTAGAATTCGTAATTAGCTTCTCAAAACAGTTATTCTTTCATGTTTATGATCATTTTTAGCCAAGTTATGATTAAAATGCCAATAAAAAATATTTTAATTTTTGCCAAAATCCGTTTTTTCAAATTTTGATCATAAAATAATCAGTTTTTTTGCAACAACTCTAAAAATAATTGTCTGAATTCGGAATGGTATACCTCGTTGCGTTCGTAGTTTAATTTCCCATCAAACTGTGTTTAAAAGTTGGAACTCAATTTTTTGGCCATTTTTGGCAAATTTTAATGATGTTACCCCTTACAAAAAATGCGAAAATTGACCCAAAAACGAATTTCCCAAAATCAGTCAAAAAGTGATAGGTATCGTTAGAATTCGTAATTAGCTTCTCAAAACAGTTATTCTTTCATGTTTATGATCATTTTTAGCCAAGTTATGATTAAAATGCCAATAAAAAATATTTTAATTTTTGCCAAAATCCGTTTTTTCAAATTTTGATCATAAAATAATCAGTTTTTTTGCAACAACTCTAAAAATAATTGTCTGAATTCGGAATGGTATACCTCGTTGCGTTCGTAGTTTAATTTCCCATCAAACTGTGTTTAAAAGTTGGAACTCAATTTTTTGGCCATTTTTGGCAAATTTTAATGATGTTACCCCTTACAAAAAATGCGAAAATTGACCCAAAAACGAATTTCCCAAAATCAGTCAAAAAGTGATAGGGATCGTTAGCATTGGTAATTAGCTGCTCAAAACAGTTATTCTTTCATGTTCATGTTCATTTTTAGCCAAGTTATGATTAAAATGCCAATAAAAAATATTTGAATTTTTGCCAAAATCCGTTTTTTCAAATTTTGATCATAAAATAATCAGTTTTTTTGCAACAACTCTAAAAATAATTGTCTGAATTCGGAATGGTATACCTCGTTGCGTTCGTAGTTTAATTTCCCATCAAACTGTGTTTAAAAGTTGGAACTCAATTTTTTGGCCATTTTTGGCAAATTTTAATGATGTTACCCCTTACAAAAAATGCGAAAATTGACCCAAAAACGAATTTCCCAAAATCAGTCAAAAAGTGATAGGTATCGTTAGAATTCGTAATTAGCTTCTCAAAACAGGTATTCTTTCATGTTTATGATCATTTTTAGCCAAGTTATGATTAAAATGCCAATAAAAAATATTTTAATTTTTGCCAAAATCCGTTTTTTCAAATTTTGATCATAAAATAATCAGTTTTTTTGCAACAACTTTAAAAATATTTGTCTGAATTTTGAATGGTATACCTCGTTGCATTCGTAGTTTAATTTCCAACCGAACTGTGTTTAAAATAGGGAACTCTATTTTTTTGCCTATTTTGGCAAATTTTTATGATGTTACCCCTTACAAAAAATGCGAAAATTGACCCAAAAACGAATTTCCCAAAATCAGTCAAAAAGTGATAAAGATCGTTAGCATTGGTAATTAGCTGCTCAAAACAGTTATTCTTTCATGTTCATGATCATTTTTAGCCAAGTTATGATTAAAATGCCAATAAAAAATATTTGAATTTTTGCCAAAATCCGTTTTTTCAAATTTTGATCATAAAATAATCAGTTTTTTTGCAACAACTCTAAAAATAATTGTCTGAATTCGGAATGGTATACCTCGTTGCGTTCGTAGTTTAATTTCCCATCAAACTGTGTTTAAAAGTTGGAACTCAATTTTTTGGCCATTTTTGGCAAATTTTAATGATGTTACCCCTTACAAAAAATGCGAAAATTGACCCAAAAACGAATTTCCCAAAATCAGTCAAAAAGTGATAGGGATCGTTAGCATTGGTAATTAGCTGCTCAAAACAGTTATTCTTTCATGTTCATGATCATTTTTAGCCAAGTTATGATTAAAATGCCAATAAAAAATATTTTAATTTTTGCCAAAATCCGTTTTTTCAAATTTTGATCATAAAATAATCCGTTTTTTTGCAACAACTTTAAAAATATTTGTCTGAATTTTGAATGGTATACCTCGTTGCGTTCGTAGTTTAATTTCCAACCGAACTGTGTTTAAAATAGGGAACTCTATTTTTTTGCCTATTTTGGCAAATTTTTATGATGTTACCCCTTACAAAAAATGCGAAAATTGACCCAAAAACGAATTTCCCAAAATCAGTCAAAAAGTGATAGGGATCGTTAGCATTGGTAATTAGCTGCTCAAAACAGTTATTTTTTCATGTTCATGGTCATTTTTAGCCAAGTTATGATTAAAATGCCAATAAAAAATATTTGAATTTTTGCCAAAATCCGTTTTTTCAAATTTTGATCATAAAATAATCAGTTTTTTTGCAACAACTCTAAAAATAATTGTCTGAATTCGGAATGGTATACCTCGTTGCGTTCGTAGTTTAATTTCCCATCAAACTGTGTTTAAAAGTTGGAACTCAATTTTTTGGCCATTTTTGGCAAATTTTAATGATGTTACCCCTTACAAAAAATGCGAAAATTGACCCAAAAACGAATTTCCCAAAATCAGTCAAAAAGTGATAGGTATCGTTAGAATTCGTAATTAGCTTCTCAAAACAGTTATTCTTTCATGTTTATGATCATTTTTAGCCAAGTTGTGATTAAAATGCCAATAAAAAATATTTGAATTTTTGCCAAAATCCGTTTTTTCGAATTTTGATCATAAAATAATCAGTTTTTTTGCAACAACTCTAAAAATAATTGTCTGAATTCGGAATGGTATACCTCGTTGCGTTCGTAGTTTAATTTCCCATCAAACTGTGTTTAAAAGTTGGAACTCAATTTTTTGGCCATTTTTGGCAAATTTTAATGATGTTACCCCTTACAAAAAATGCGAAAATTGACCCAAAAACGAATTTCCCAAAATCAGTCAAAAAGTGATAGGTATCGTTAGCATTGGTAATTAGCTGCTCAAAACAGTTATTCTTTCATGTTCATGATCATTTTTAGCCAAGTTATGATTAAAATGCCAATAAAAAATATTTTAATTTTTGCCAAAATCCGTTTTTTCAAATTTTGATCATAAAATAATCCGTTTTTTTGCAACAACTTTAAAAATAATTGTCTGAATTTTGAATGGTATACCTCGTTGCATTCGTAGTTTAATTTCCAATCGAACTGTGTTAAAAAAGGGAACTCTATTTTTTTGCCTATTTTGGCAAATTTTAATGATGTTACCCCTTACAAAAAATGCGAAAATTGACCCAAAAACGAATTTCCCAAAATCAGTCAAAAAGTGATAGGGATCGTTAGCATTGGTAATTAGCTGCTCAAAACAGTTATTCTTTCATGTTCATGATCATTTTTAGCCAAGTTATGATTAAAATGCCAATAAAAAATATTTGAATTTTTGCCAAAATCCGTTTTTTCAAATTTTGATCATAAAATAATCAGTTTTTTTGCAACAACTCTAAAAATAATTGTCTGAATTCGGAATGGTATACCTCGTTGCGTTCGTAGTTTAATTTCCCATCAAACTGTGTTTAAAATAGGGAACTCTATTTTTTTGCCTATTTTGGCAAATTTTTATGATGTTACCCCTTACAAAAAATGCGAAAATTGACCCAAAAACGAATTTCCCAAAATCAGTCAAAAAGTGATAGGGATCGTTAGCATTGGTAATTAGCTGCTCAAAACAGTTATTCTTTCATGTTCATGATCATTTTTAGCCAAGTTATGATTAAAATGCCAATAAAAAATATTTTAATTTTTGCCAAAATCCGTTTTTTCAAATTTTGATCATAAAATAATCCGTTTTTTTGCAACAACTTTAAAAATAATTGTCTGAATTTTGAATGGTATACCTCGTTGCATTCGTAGTTTAATTTCCAATCGAACTGTGTTTAAAATAGGGAACTCTATTTTTTTGCCTATTTTGGCAAATTTTTATGATGTTACCCCTTACAAAAAATGCGAAAATTGACCCAAAAACGAATTTCCCAAAATCAGTCAAAAAGTGATAGGTATCGTTAGAATTCGTAATTAGCTTCTCAAAACAGGTATTCTTTCATGTTTATGATCATTTTTAGCCAAGTTATGATTAAAATGCCAATAAAAAATATTTTAATTTTTGCCAAAATCCGTTTTTTCAAATTTTGATCATAAAATAATCAGTTTTTTTGCAACAACTTTAAAAATAATTGTCTGAATTTTGAATGGTATACCTCGTTGCATTCGTAGTTTAATTTCCAATCGAACTGTGTTTAAAATAGGGAACTCTATTTTTTTGCCTATTTTGGCAAATTTTTATGATGTTACCCCTTACAAAAAATGCGAAAATTGACCCAAAAACGAATTTCCCAAAATCAGTCAAAAAGTGATAGGGATCGTTAGCATTGGTAATTAGCTGCTCAAAACAGTTATTCTTTCATGTTCATGATCATTTTTAGCCAAGTTATGATTAAAATGCCAATAAAAAATATTTGAATTTTTGCCAAAATCCGTTTTTTTCAAATTTTGATCATAAAATAATCAGTTTTTTTGCAACAACTCTAAAAATAATTGTCTGAATTCGGAATGGTATACCTCGTTGCGTTCGTAGTTTAATTTCCCATCAAACTGTGTTTAAAAGTTGGAACTCAATTTTTTGGCCATTTTTGGCAAATTTTAATGATGTTACCCCTTACAAAAAATGCGAAAATTGACCCAAAAACGAATTTCCCAAAATCAGTCAAAAAGTGATAGGTATCGTTAGCATTGGTAATTAGCTGCTCAAAACAGTTATTCTTTCATGTTCATGATCATTTTTAGCCAAGTTATGATTAAAATGCCAATAAAAAATATTTGAATTTTTGCCAAAATCCGTTTTTTCAAATTTTGATCATAAAATAATCAGTTTTTTTGCAACAACTCTAAAAATAATTGTCTGAATTCGGAATGGTATACCTCGTTGCGTTCGTAGTTTAATTTCCCATCAAACTGTGTTTAAAAGTTGGAACTCAATTTTTTGGCCATTTTTGGCAAATTTTAATGATGTTACCCCTTACAAAAAATGCGAAAATTGACCCAAAAACGAATTTCCCAAAATCAGTCAAAAAGTGATAGGTATCGTTAGAATTCGTAATTAGCTTCTCAAAACAGGTATTCTTTCATGTTTATGATCATTTTTAGCCAAGTTATGATTAAAATGCCAATAAAAAATATTTTAATTTTTGCCAAAATCCGTTTTTTCAAATTTTGATCATAAAATAATCAGTTTTTTTGCAACAACTTTAAAAATAATTGTCTGAATTTTGAATGGTATACCTCGTTGCATTCGTAGTTTAATTTCCAATCGAACTGTGTTTAAAATAGGGAACTCTATTTTTTTGCCTATTTTGGCAAATTTTTATGATGTTACCCCTTACAAAAAATGCGAAAATTGACCCAAAAACGAATTTCCCAAAATCAGTCAAAAAGTGATAGGGATCGTTAGCATTGGTAATTAGCTGCTCAAAACAGTTATTTCTTCATGTTCATGATCATTTTTAGCCAAGTTATGATTAAAATGCCAATAAAAAATATTTGAATTTTTGCCAAAATCCGTTTTTTCAAATTTTGATCATAAAATAATCAGTTTTTTTGCAACAACTCTAAAAATAATTGTCTGAATTCGGAATGGTATACCTCGTTGCGTTCGTAGTTTAATTTCCCATCAAACTGTGTTTAAAAGTTGGAACTCAATTTTTTGGCCATTTTTGGCAAATTTTAATGATGTTACCCCTTACAAAAAATGCGAAAATTGACCCAAAAACGAATTTCCCAAAATCAGTCAAAAAGTGATAGGTATCGTTAGCATTGGTAATTAGCTGCTCAAAACAGTTATTCTTTCATGTTCATGATCATTTTTAGCCAACTTATGATTAAAATGCCAATAAAAAATATTTTAATTTTTGCCAAAATCCGTTTTTTCAAATTTTGATCATAAAATAATCAGTTTTTTTGCAACAACTTTAAAAATAATTGTCTGAATTTTGAATGGTATACCTCGTTGCATTCGTAGTTTAATTTCCAATCGAACTGTGTTTAAAATAGGGAACTCTATTTTTTTGCCTATTTTGGCAAATTTTTATGATGTTACCCCTTACAAAAAATGCGAAAATTGACCCAAAAACGAATTTCCCAAAATCAGTCAAAAAGTGATAGGTATCGTTAGAATTCGTAATTAGCTTCTCAAAACAGGTATTCTTTCATGTTCATGATCATTTTTAGCCAAGTTATGATTAAAATGATCATAATCAGTAGCAGGTTTCTACTAAAAACCAAGTAACCAATTGATCGTCACAATTTTGACTATAAAATGCGCATTTTTATGGCAAATTTGTCGATTTTTTCGATTTTTGGCCACAGGCGATCACAATCAGTAGTAGGTTTCTACTGAAAACTAATTGATCGTTGGTCACCTTCTGTAATTCCTGTTCGCCTGGTAACTTAATCCAAAAAATCTCACAATTTTGACTATAAAATGCGCATTTTTATGGCAAATTTATGTATTTTTTCGATATTTGGCACCAGGCGATCACAATCAGTAGTAGGTTTCTACTGAAAACTAATTGATCGTTGGTCACCTTCTGTAATTCCTGTTCGCCTGGTAACTTAAACCAAAAAATCTCACAATTTTGACTATAAAATGCTCATTTTTATGGCAAATTTGCCGATTTTTTCGATTTACTCATTCGACACGCTTCACTAGTAAATGGCCGAGTGGTTAAGAGGTGATTGTGTTCAATTTTATATACACGTAATATTTATATATTTTGTATACTTATGTAAAAAACTTGCACAGAATATGTTTTTTGCTTTAAGTGCACTGTTTTAGCTATAAAGTCTCGCAAAGCACTTTAAATCTTATAGATTACATCGAGTTTACTCATCCAGAGATTATATTATTATTAAAATACAATTACAAAACTAAGCAAAAGAAGGCAACGCTTTTGCTTCTGGCACTGCTGATGCTGAAGCCGGAGTGGCTGTACCGGCCGAAACGGATGTCATAGAGGAGGTGAGGAGTATTTCCTGGTCCGGAATAACAGATACGGCCTCCTTCACATAGCCGTAAATGTGCTTGCGCGTATCGTTGACAACATCGCGAACCATCAGCTTAAAGAAGTTGGTGTGCAGCGGCGTTTCTGTGTAACGTTCGTATTGATCCAGGGAGTCCTGCAGTTTGAGCGTTAGGTCGTAGTTCTTGCGCACCACATCGAGTATCTGCTCCTCCGTGGGCGTAGAGAGGCCTTGTTCTGCCAGCCATTCCTTGATCTTGTTCTGGAAGTGCTTAACAATGGCCAGGATATTAACCAATGCGTTTAAGAGTTTGATTACATCGTCTTTGTATTCGCAGTCCGGCATCGTTGTATAGCGAAGAACTAGATTGAAAATGATTAGTTTTGTTTCCATAGATAGAATCTTAACATTCTTACCCATGGCATGTATTTCCGTAAATACCTTTTCTTCGCGGTTCAGTTCGTAGTAGAGCTCATCATAGCTATTTGTTGTGGCCAGGAAAGTATCACCGTACGTAATAAACAGATTAAATATATTTACCACCTGTAGCGACAAATGGAATATGTTGCACTTTTTGACAAGCGTCTGTTCTTGGTTGACCAAAAACCGCAGAAGGCCAATTAGAGCCGACCAAAGTTCCTTCCACGGATAATTGAGGCGCACTCTACATCTCTTTTGGTAGCACAAGATTCGATGGATAACGCCGATGCAGAGCAGATACAGCTCCATCGGGAACTTTTTCATCAAATGCGAAACAATAAACTCCACCAGAAGGTCCAGTAGAGTGGCAGCCAACGGCTGCGATTTGCCCACCCGATCCACATTCAGCTTCCGATGACGCATCTGCGCCCGATGCAGCATAACCTTGAATGTAAGATTGCTGTCGTGCATCATCGAGTTGGCATACTGGTCCTCTGAAATGCAGGTGAGGATGAGGAAACACAGCTTCAGATTAGCAATGCTCGATTCGTTCTTATTGTCCTGCATAACGATGGAACAGTACTGAAATACGGCCACCAGCAGATTGGTGGGATACTGCGTAATATCAATGATGGGTGCATTGGATAAATCCGGCACAGGCTGGGCCAGACTCAACGTGTTACTGGGCGAGGGCGGGGCACTGGACTCTGCCTGCGTGTGAGCCAGAGTTGTGATGAAGTTCCGATTCAGGTGCACTGCCTCGTAGAGGGCAAGTAGAAGGCCATTATTCGCCTTGATCTGCTGCACCCGTTCGCATCCTTCATCCGACACAAACATGTTGCCCACAATATTCGACAGCGATGAAAACCAGGAAGAGGATTGCACATTGTTAAGACTCTGAATGTACTGGCGACAGAAATCAATTAACGACTGCGATATCATTTGGCCGTAACTGGAATTAAGATAAAGTTCGGGTTACTATCGAAATAAGATAGGCGAGCTCGTGGCAAGTTATCTATTTGATGACGTCAGTCACAAGCTGCTGCTACATAGAAGAACTTGGTGATTCAATCAGTTTATATATTTGATTACCATCAAATCTAATATAGGTTTCCCAGGAAAATTTACAAATTCTTCCATTGACTAGATGGACTTACCCATTTAAAGCCAGCTCATCAGCGAGTATGGAGAGCTGCACCACATAGGGATTCGTAGCTTCATGCTTGCGATAGTTGACCAGGATCGTAAGTAGAATAACGATGTCGTGTCCATGCTGGCTGCGGAAAGTCGGATCGCTGAGTAGCCGGACAAAGGCGTCAAACATGCTGTGCATCATCAGGTGCTCGAAGAGGGCGTTCTGGTTGACGTTATCCGTGCCCGTGACCAGAACCTGGAGCAGTTTGAGGCACATAAAGCGAGCGTTCTCGGGCACATCGCCCAGCAGGATGCGATTGCAGTACTGCATGAGTAGCTTTAGCCATTCGTCCATCTTCTCGTGGCCGAAGATCTCGTTTAGGATGTTAAACGTGGGATCTGCGTTGGACTTTTTAAAGATCCCGTAGAACAGGGAGCACAGCGTTTGTAGGCTGTTGCACAGCCGCTTGGGATGATCTTCTGGGAGGAATCACGGATTATAAATGGCTTGGTGTATATATTAATATGTCAAAGTGGTCTACCCGTGTCAAGCATTTCGATGCACCTCTGGAAGAGGGTGTTTAGATTCGGTTTCACCAGCTGCAGCTGCTCATTGTTGAGTTTGCCAATCTCATTCTCCAGTGCCTCGAAGTTCGGCTGCAGCAGGAAGAACTCGTTCCAAAACTCGGGACTCTCACTGCTGGGATCGTCGCCCCGGCACAACAGCTCATATATGTAGACCACCTGCAATAGAGTCCAATTAGTCAGGCAAATTCACAAATCATCAAGGGCGGAGCTCAGGAAATTCGGTGCTCCGGGCGAACCTTCTCCTTGGGCCGCTTGGTGGAGCCGCTGCCACTTCGCTTGCGTGAGGTCATGACTGGATGTGAATATTGTTGACCTAGGGGACTTGTTTCAGAAACTCATAGTCTGCTGATGTAAAAATATATCGGAATTGGCAAAAATAGTGGGTGGGCAATAGTAAACTTTGTGATTGGGGAGTGACCATGGGAGTGAGTGGTCAAAATACCCGACAAGCTGCCAACTCGGAGTTTAATTTAAAATGCAAGAGGGCACTTCATACAAGCTTTATTTTTATTTATATCTAGTTTTTAATAATAAATAAGTTCCTTTTCTGGACTTTTTTTTCTTAAAAGGAATCAATTATAATATATAAAAGAAATCTGTTCGAAAATCGATAGCATATCGATATTTGCTGGCCTTTCACATCTGCTCTAGAACGGGCAGACTGTACAACAGCTGTTTCTAACGCGCAGTTGCCCGTGTTTTTCCGTTCTCTTCGAATTTCACAACAATTGTTCAATAAATTGATTTATTTAATTGACAAATACTCCTTAAATATGTCCCTGGTGCGAAACTCCTCCCGGTTGCTGCGCTCGCAGTTGAAGCGCGTGCAGAGTGTCCCGGTGGCATTGTATCATGAAAATGTAAGTTTATACTCGCAATTGCCGCGCGGAAGGTTCTTTCGTAATATCGAAAAGCTGTATAATATAGATAAGAAACGACTTTGTTGTCGTTTTGATAGACAGCGTTGCAGGCGGCACGCAATGTGATAAGCGCGATAGCAGAACTCCCAGATGATTAACCCACCTATTTACACCCACAGGTCGTTGAGCACTACGAAAACCCGCGCAACGTGGGATCTCTGGACAAGAAAGATACCACAGTGGGCACCGGCCTGGTCGGAGCTCCCGCTTGCGGCGATGTGATGAAACTGCAGATCAAGGTGGACGAGAACGGCAAGATAGTGGATGCCAAATTCAAGACCTTTGGCTGTGGATCGGCAATTGCCAGCAGCTCCCTGGCCACCGAGTGGGTGAAGGGAAAGTCCATCGACGAGGCCGGAAAGCTAAAGAACACCGACATCGCCAAGGAGCTGCGTCTGCCGCCCGTCAAGCTGCACTGCTCCATGCTGGCCGAGGATGCCATCAAGGCGGCCCTGGCTGACTACAAGGTCAAGCAGCAGAAGAAGGTCGCCAACTGAGTGGCGGAACGGAATCTGAGCAACTACTAAAAAAAAAAAACAACTATAAGTACTCTACCATACAATACAAAACCTTATACTATATAAATACTTGGCATTAGGTCGTAGTATGCGATTATTGTTCGCTAGAGCTCTGTGAGTGGTGAGTCAAATGTTGTGAGTACAGTGAATGGGTGTTAAGAGAAATTATTCGATAATAATATACAAATTAATTTGTTAGAAAATAAATAATCTCCCTTTTTTGCCGGTTGGCTAGTTGCTCTTAACACAGTTTTACTGCAATAATAATAATAATACTCGTGCCAACTGATTAACGCTTTGATTTTGATTGCAGATTGGCCGCGTGACTGCTGATAAGTGCATAGGAGTTTAGAAACCTAATGCATTGATACTAAAGGATAGCTGGAACTGATCTTGTATGAATGCATATGCACGTGTGTATTTAAAGGGGAATTCTAATTAATCCCGAGAGCTAATTAAATTATCTGTTCTGTTTTGCGAAATACAAGCTTGCTTCGATATCAAATAAAACGTTCCCGTTGGAATAAAAAATACATGAATATTTTATTGCACCATTATGGAAAGGTGTTCAATTGTAAAACGTGTTGAAATTGGACTTCCAGTTCTTAGGACAAACGAACGCTTACACCATTGCCGCACTCGCCCTTGGACTTCTGCTCGAATGCTGTGAATAAAAGAAATCATATGTCATTCTGCTATTATATTCCGGAGGATCTCTTACGATCGTCGGCGTGCTGGCAATTGTAGTTGGCCATGACGCACGGGCTGCCAAAGGTGAGGAGGCGCTCCTTGCTGCTGTTTTTGGCCTTGGCGCAAACGGGCTCGTAGACTTCGCCGCAGTTTCGCTGGCAGCTGTTGGCGGCCGGCTTCTTGGTGTCCTTGGCCGGAGTAGCCAGGACGAATGCCAGCAAGCACAGTGCTAAATGAGTTAATTGAATTAGTTGCTTATGTTAAAACTCTTAAGGCCGCTCAGAGTCAAAATTACACTAATATGTTTAAATTGAAACTGTAATAATATGTATTGATGCTTTACAAATTTAATTACATCACCGTTCAAAGCTAATAATAATGTTGTAGATCAGAATATAATTCTGTTAGTGAGATCATTCATATGGGTTTTTGGTCTTAATGGATATCTGATTATTTTTGCACTTTCCAATCATACAACAAAACATTCAATTCAAGTGGCTTGCATCGATACAAAATTTGATTTATATTTTTTCTTTATTTTTGATCACTAGGTTACACGCTTTTGTATTTTTTTTAGATGATAAAAAGAACAGACATTATTATGTACCTAGAAAAGCAAACAGAGCGAAACGCATTTTGAATAACAATCAAAATTTCCACGAAATCACAACTAGAATAAAAAAGATTCGGCTTTCGCAAAAACCGGCTTTGAGTCGCGTTTGAAGTGAACTGAATGTTAGACTGCGAGATTGATCACCTTTATATACAAAGCTGGGATCGTGAACAATAGAAAACCAGCACAGATACAGCTGCAGAATATATAGGTGGACAATCCGGCGACACATATATGTAAGTGCGATAGGAATCGTATCTCTCACCTCAACCCACACACAATCGCGGATTGATATGTATTAAAAACAGGCAAGTAAACATAAAGTGCACTTGTTTATATGGGTACCCCGTCGGGGGATAACAATGGTGGGTCAACGAGATGATAATGATGATGCTGTCGCGGCAATTTGGATAGATAATGGGTTTGATCAGGCTGGATCTGAGCATGGGCGGGTTTTGAGTGACACGCGTCGCCGGTTCTAAGCGGTTCTCATCATACTATTTTATTTTATTTTATTTATCCACTTAACGGGGCATCCCACGATGACATCCTGAAAAATATATGTCATAATACCCCATTGAGCACTTTTAACCGCGGAAAACAAAATTTGTGTCTGATTTTATGATGCTATGAATTCTTATAAGACATTTATTTATATTATCTAGCAACTAGCGGGCATTTTGCTGATAATGTTAAATTAATTGTAATGTCATATTAATCTCCGTTAAAATGATTGTGTAACACTGATGTATACGCCTAAAACAATAAAATGACAAGGGCGTTGCATTCAATTTGAGCACCGACCATTAAATTTAAGATAGTATGCCCAATATGGAGAAGATGGCTATCTTTAATTGGGTAAATTCGTGTTTTAATGGCTACATTTTTAATTGCAAACGTGTCGCTCTCATTTTACGTGCACTCAATCTTTTGATTTTACACATAGTATCGATATTATACAATAATATCCTTAAAAAAGAGTTCCATATTTTTTCACATTTAGGATTTAGGAGTAATGCCTCTCCAAAAGGCCAGCTGTCGTTTCAAAATCAATTTTAAATTTACCGCGCTCTTGGCTTCTCAAAACGGCAGATGTGACAACTCTAGTAGGTAGCAATCGATAGCAGGTAGAGAGATTTCATTTATTGCCAACTTTAAACAGTCGTTTCAGGACCACTTCCCAAGTCCAAAACATTGACTATTTGAAGTATAATTTGAAGTATTAGCTAATAACAATTATTTTTAATTTGCTGATCGCAGTCGCCGCAAGTCTGGACAGGCCTTAAGCAACGTGTTGATTACAAAATCCGGCTTTAGTATCCGCTGATGCAGCCGTGTCGAGAACCCAGAGTTGCCCAAAAATATCTCGATATACATATACAAATATATGTACCCTGCGTCGGCGGCAATCGGGCGTATATAAGCCCGCGCAGACGTGCGGTTGTGTGAGTCATGGTGGAAAATTCGAGGCAAGCGTACCGATGCGCAAAGAACAAGCATAAGCGAAGAAGATAAAGATATCGATTAAAATTTCTGCTACAAAAATAAATATATATGTAACGCATATTGTAAATGTCCTAAGTTAAGTGATATAAATCAAATATTTGTGTAAAGTTTAATATTTTAATACGCGTCGAAGTACAACGAGTGAGGCTACAGAAAAGCACACACTAAAGTGAAGTACTTGGCGAGCGAAAATAACGGAAATCGAATTCGAAATAAACGCTGCGCAATAGACGGTGGTGTACATAAGAGTTTAACAAAATCCGAATCAGAATCAGTTGAAAGTGTGATTTTTTTGAGCCTTTGTCTGTAAGTGAAGAGAAAGCTTTAAGCGGAATTACATCTATATATATATAAATATATAAATACGAAGCCAGCCCGTCGCCATTTTGAAAGTGATTTTACAATACACACACACATATATATACACAGCTGCGAACACATACACATATAACCCCATATAAAATCCGAAGAAAAGAGCAAAAAACGCAAAACAAACCAATTCCCGCAACATTTTAAAGTGAAACATCTAGATCAAGGCAACTTTTAACCCAAACTCAACCCATTTTGTATATAACGCTTGTCGAAATATCGGTATCTGTATAACGAAGTGGCTGAGGAAACTGCGACATACATACGCACGCACTCTCGTTGGTGTGAGAAGGTCTACGGCAAAAAAGTAAGTCGCAATTGTGTTGGTTATCGCTGCGAGTGTGTATGTATGCGTGTGTGTGTGTGTGTGTGTGTGTGTTGATTCATTAATTCAGGTATTCTCGCAAAATAAATGTACATATGTACAAATATGTGTACGTATTTTTGTATGTGCATGTGGGTCCGTCCCTCTGACGTCCCAAGTTTGCTTGAATAGCCAAACAAACACCTTTTGTTGACGTAAATAGCACACACAGACTGCTCACACTCACACGCGGAGACGATAATGCAGCCGTTACGTAGTTAGCACTACGTTACAGGTTGTTGCTACCTGGAAATGTAATCGTTACATGTCTTATTCCCCTTTTCGGGTTCCCGTTTCTTATTATACACACACACACGCGGTCATCGAAATAAAACTGCTTTGATTTGAAACTTTACATTTACTACTCAGGTAAAAAGGTATTCAGATGTGTACTGAAGTTTTCCCAAATGTACATAATTACCTTTTCTTATTAAACCGTAACTTTAATAAATACCTTTTTACTTCACAATATATTTAGACGATCTGCATAGTTTTCTTTGCTTATTTATTATCATTTTGTTAGGCATTTCTATTTAATATGGTTGATGCTGATATTGTAAGAAATAGGACTTACTTCAACAGCATCCCTGCTAACATAACCCAAAATCTTTCGCTTCAATTTTTCAATGGTTTTTTCCGCTCTCCTCCAAAAAAACAGGATCAGCACGGATTGGAATGCGAAATCAGCAGTTGAATCAGCGGAGATCAGAAAAGAGTTTGCGAAATTATAGCTAAGGATAGCTTAACCGGAGTAAAAGAGATAAATCAACAGACTGATAAACAATACATAACGTTACAAGTAAAACTAAATAAAGTAAAGTAAACAGCAGCTGTACATAAAACATAAAGGCGAGACCCAGAACCAGGAGAAGTGGAAAAGCAGCTACGTGCTCAGCCGCCCGTCGCCCTTTTTCGTTTCCATTTTGGAGGTCATCTCAACTTCGGCGACTATCAGCAACCAAAGAAAACAGAGCGGCGCAGCTAGATCAACATCTCAATAGCAATAGCAGCAGAAGGCGTTTGGTTTCGATTTATAAAGAATTGATTTAAGTGCGTGTGATATTTAACGTTAAGCATTAATTTAGCGAATTAACCAAAAACAAAAAGGCAAAACAGCAGAAATTTTAATAAGACGAAAGTGATCCCAGAGAGTAAGTGAAGAGCAGAGCAGAGATATCGATCCAGAGATCGGAAAGCGACGAAATTACTATGACATACTCGCACAATAGCGTTAGGAACAACATCAGAATGACAACCGCATCGGCCACCAAGTCCATACGATTAAAAAAGGGAGCAGCATCAGCGACCTCCGCATCCAACTCATCCACCCCCTCGCCCACATCCGCACCCGTCTCCCCCACATCCGTATCCGCATCCGCACCAGCAACGCCCTTGGTAACTGCACATTCCAACAGTATTGCCAGCAGTACAAATAACGCCCATTTCCTGAGCTCCTCGCCCACGAGTCTCTCCCTTGGCCTGGGTCTATCCGCCCTTGCCACGCCTCCCAACCAGAGGCAACGGCAACTCCAGTCCCAATCCCAGTCGACCGGATCCAAGAACAAGCATCAGCAGTCGCAGCAGCGCCAGTCGCCGCAGCAGCAGCAGGGATCCTCTGGAGGCGGTGGAGGCTTCTTCTTTGCCAACAACAACCGGAGGAATGGAGGAGGACGTTCGCCCCAGGGAGCTATGCAGGTGCGACAGTCACCAGCCACCATTTTGGGTGGAGGCTTCTCGCCGGGAATCGTCGGAGGTTCGGCTCGCAAGCAGAGGAAGAGCCCCTCGTTGGGCGGAAAGATATCGCCCCAGCACCAGATTCAGCAGCAGCAGCAGCACCAACTCATACCCACCGCACTGACGCATTTCGCGGGCAGCAAGTGCTTCGATGCACCAGCTCCAACGGCGCTGCCCAAGCCTCCCCAGCACTGGACGCTGTCCAGGTCGGAGGGAAAGCTTCCCATGACGATGCCGTCGATGCCCAAGTTCCAGGTGCCGATGCAGACGGGCCGCTCGAAGCGGAATCTCCTCGATGACTTCGACACGCACAACCTGAAGCTGCTGCTCAATGTGCAGTCGTAACCACACTGGTGCTGGAGGATCAGTGTCTGGAACAGGGAGGCAGGAACAGGATCTGGATCTAGAGCTGGATCTGAAGATGGATCTGGAGGACCGAAATGAATGGCTAGAACACCCGGTGGACCCCGAACCCGTCAATGAGTTGCAAAAAAATCGAAATGAACATAAAACCAACAAAAAAAAATTAACAAAAACATAAAACAAAAAATGGAAAATGAAAAAACCTTTACAAAAAAAGCGAAAACATTTCAACTGGAAATTTGAACTTTTTTAAACAAAAACAAAAAAAAATACAAGAGTAATGTTTGTGATCTCAAGTGTGTATCATAAAACAATTAAACCAATTTGAGAAGCTATAAAGTGAGAAAAGAAAAACTGTTTCAAGGAAAACTGAAAGTAAACAAATACAAACACACAAACAACTGTCCTCACATAATCGACCGACAAGAGAACATCAACAACGACATTGAGAACAAATAAACACAGCGAAAAAGATGCAAAATTCCCCGCTACATAGACAAACCCCCCAAACTCCACTGTCAACTTCAATGCGCAAACTATAGAGACAGCCAATCGACAAACTGCAACCAGTACAACACCCAATGGAAGCCTGGCTAAAACGAAAGGAAACCCAAATCGAAAGAGGACTTAAACTAATCGGAGGAAAAGCCGAGCAGAGGAAGAAGAACTTTATATGTCTAACAACGGATACTTCACAACTGAACATTGTTTTAAACGTGATACGCAAATAGACTTGAAAATTAATTAATAAGTAAAATTATAAATATAATAATATTTATGAGTAATTCAAAAATGGACGCTAGAAGCGCAACATAACGTACAGTTTATGTTTATCCCCCGAAAAGCGGACAAAATGTGCAACGTACCTTAAATGTTGATAAAGAATAAATGCAGAGGGCAGCAAAAGCAAACAGAGTATATTCAAGAGACACGATAATACCTACTAACTAATAATAATAATAATGCAACTACTATAAATCGTATACCCACCAAATCACTAAGACTAATTCAAACAAAAACTCAACGACAACAACTCAACGCAGCCGCCGCAGCAGAGCAGCAGCAGAGCCGCAGCGCAAAATGCATTCAACTTGCCTATGAAAAACAAATCAACATCTGTAACTCTCCTCTACCTTAAGATATATTGTTCCACTATTGTATTGTAATTTTGACCAACCTAGATACTTCCATTACTTTTAGTTTTACGTCGCGCGAAAGAGAAGCAATTGCCTAAAACTACTGAGCTACATATGCGAACTGCGAACATGTTTAATTATTCTTAATGTGTAATTGCGAAATGGCTTTAAAAAATTCTAATTTTAACATTCTTGAATTGTACATAGAAGGGAACAACGCTAAAATGTTCAAATAAAATTTTCTAAAAACGAGAAATCGATAAACAATAAGAATAAGATCATAAGATCAGCACTTGTAAATGTGTTAGCACGCAATGGGCGCAAACAAGATTTTATTTATTCCAAAATATGTTTGATCTTGCGCCGAGCGGAAACAATTGTGAAAACAACTAAAAACTATATAAGTTGCAATCCCCAAAAGCGAAGGCTTTACGAGAGAGGAAAAGATATAGATATCGCGAGATGAGGAAGAAATGAAACTACTTTATGTAAACTATTCGTTGATGCTCAATACTGAAACACTTGAACCCAGTACCTTATTTTCATTATTAGCATTACTTATTAATTGTTAACATTAATATGTATGTAAATTATTTAAGTAGCCCCCTCCCACACTTCCCGATCCCCAGCCAATCCAAAGTTATTTGTATTTTGCGTAGAAAGAGGCAGCGTGAGTTTTGTTATGTGTTTTTGCCAACTGAATTGGCACCGAAGTGATAAGCCAAAAACAAAAAGAACCCCAAAACGTAATTGATAGTGGAAAACCCCAGAAATAAGAACGCACTTGAGTTTTGTTTACGCATATTGTTTAACTTCCTGAACCAGCTAAATTATGAAACGAGAATGAGAGATGAAAAGATATGAAACTATAACAAAACACTCGATGATAGTTTTAAAAATGTTGAAAAGCCAAAAAAGTCAAGTACTGTTTAGGTTTACTGAGCAAGTTGTCATACATTGGTAGCTTTAAAGCTTGTATCTTCAAGTTACACTACAAGTACACCCCATCCACATACCCACTACTTAGAGTATTGAACCGAGCGAGGGTCACTCGAGCAGTGCTCGGGAAATTCCCAGCTCACCCCCATTTACCCCCGCCCCATGCGAAGTACACACAACACACCCACACCCACACCCCACAGAAAAACTCAAAACTTGTCGCGCAGAATTTTGCATTTTTTTTTAAGTGTAAGCAAAACGTTTGTTACTTACTGGACGTCAGTTTAAGCAGAGAACAGCTTAGATGTCATGGAAGCAGGATAGATACAAAGCCTATTTGTAATTAATTCAACAAAAAAGAGAAAACCATTTAAAACAGACCAAAACAGCCCCAGATTCGCCTGCTCTGCCTTGGACTGTGGGCACAAACGTTCCGGCCCGCTGACTTTTTCAACACCAATCAGTACAAATTAATTTCCATTTCAAAGTTGGGAGCCCCGAACAAGATCGCGGAGCTCTCCGTGCGAGTCCAAGGCGTTTGTGTCCCCCACCCAAGGCAACTGCGAGTCGTCGGCCCCTGAAATTATAATTCAAATTCAATTTTTTAATTTAAATTAAAAGCGTAACGACGACGATTCGACCAAGTTCGAATATTATTTTTAACCTCTTTTATTTAAGCCGAAACATGATTCGTCGTTCAAAAAAAAAAAACAATGAAAAGAAAGCAACCAAGCACTATGTATTTTTTTTAATTTCTCCATTGATCTAATTTACAATTTAATTTGCAATTTTTTGTGATACTTTGCTATATTTTTAAACCTGGTATATATACAAATTAAAACCAACAAATACAACTGAAGAGAACGATTAATTAAATACCCTCACCATTACCTTAAATGGACCATTAAGATGAATGCGAATATGAAGAGCAAACTCGCCATTCAATATTGTAACTATAGAAACGATTGTGAATAAAAATCTGAGAATTGTAAGAATTGTAAAGCAATATTGGAAATGTGTTAAATCCAAGTCAACTTTTAAAATTTGAGAAAAAAGAAAGAAAAAACCCGACAAACCAAACAACAACAAAACAATAGAAAAAAAAAACAAATAAACAATTGTACATGGCTTTCGTAAAGTAATTTACTAAAGCTTTGTATAATTAACCAAAAAAAATCCTCAAATTTGTGTTTTCATTTGCGTTATCACGTACAGTTTTTCGTTGGCAATTTTAATTCCACAGCTAATCGGCAAATCCCCCATACTATAACCCCTCCACATTCCAGAAGAGTCGAGCAACATGTGCTCCGAAAAATTCCACTACCGAGGTTCGAGGTTCTCACATGTTTTGGTTTTCAGCACGACATCTAAGCGAGAAACCGCAAAAAAAAAAACAATAAACAAAAGGAACCAGAATAAATTGAAAAATAAAACGCGCTTTGCTAGGAGATCGAAACAAAGGAAAATGCGCATATAGTACATATGCATATAAATATAAATAAATGCAGCTGCATTTGTGCTGAGATTTCACAAACACCCAGATATTGCGACACACACACACACATACACAAAGTAAAATTATTAAACGATAAGCAACTTTACAGAGCCGAAGGGCATAATAGAACCATTTCCAACTCCGTTTCGATGTGAAAAACTATCCTGATTGTTCCTATGTTAGTTCTGAATAGATGCCTAATATTTGTGTAACCGCAATCGGATCGGCGAATCCATAAAATACACCTATATCTATGCGATAAGTGCGAATTGTCATTGTGAGTTGAGGAAATTTATATACGCAATATCTAAGCATTTTATAGATTCTTACACAGCAGTCAGCATGATAACGATAAATGTTTAAAGGTTTTATCACACCACTACACAAAATAGATACATAAATGTATAAAAAGTTTATATATATTGATATGAGACCGATAAGATCTTACCCAGAGAGCTCAGCTAGCATCAAAGTCAAGTTAAAACTCAAACAAACCAAACAATTGCCTAACGATCAAACAATCAATGTGTAAATCCCCTCCCAAAAGCACCCCAGCCACTCTATAAAACCCCCTTTCCGATATCCCATTTCCCATTCCCACCCCATCCACTTCCCCAAATCCCCTAAGAAGTGAACAAAGAGATACAAATATTTTCAATGGAAACCGCCAAAGATATCCAGATGACGTCCAACTTTTCCGGCCCGAAAATCCGCATGCCATCGAAAATACTCGTGGACAATTGGATTTTTTCAGCCCAGCTCTTATTTGTACTAGCTTGAAGTTTTTAGTTAACTGTTTTTAAACTTATTCAAGTTGAAAACTGCGCATGAAGCAAAAGTTTTTCTGAGTTAACTTTTTCGATCAGGGAATATGAGTCAAGGCAACTTCTCGAGTTTTGAATGTCAACAGCGATTAGTGGAGTAGATTTTCATTTGGCTAGAAACGCATTCTAGAAACCCATTTACATATGATTATGATTTGCTATTAGTTGCTTAAAAATAGAGCTTGGCTGATTGGAAAATTGCACAGAGTTGAAGTGAATGTGGATGGATTTAGGGCTGCTGCGAGTTAGTAAGTGCGAGAAGTAAGTGTCCGTGACTTCGATGGAACCCCCGAAAAGTGGCGATCCCAGAAGGAGGACAGTGGCGAGAGCTGTTGGATCGGTTTAGTTCAGAGGTAAGTGGGCAAAACACGAATGTGACTCACTGGCAGTGCAAACTAGTATTATCTAGGTGGATTTCTCTAGAGGCTGCTCCAAGAAAAAACAGACGCCGAGCTGCGAGCGGTGAACGTGGTTCGGATCACCTCATCTCGCACCTACCGCTCCACAGAGAAACAAATAAGCTGCAACTTTACACGTTTTAATATCGGTTTTCTAAAAAATATGTGTTAAAATGGTATACTTTTTTGCCAGGTCCCATTTACATCTTTTTTAACGTGCTTTGATACACATCGAAAATGTTTTCATTTTTGGATGGCATGAATCATCCACCCAATTGTTGGCTTTTGTTTCTCTGCATTTGATGTTTCGGTTTTTTACCTCGCCGCTTTGGGATTTCTTTATAAACGATGTCGCAAAAGAAAACTGGATTCACAGACAACACACTATGTTGGCAATGGGCTTCGGTTTTGAATTCGTTGTCGTTGTTTACCGCTCCGCTACCTCTGAAGTACATATGTGCATATATACATACATATGTACGTACCATTATGCTTGTACTTTATATGTACTATATCCGATCGAGTCCAATGAATACGAATACAAGACAATAACTGTATGGGTTGTCCATATTTGAGCATCGAAAGCGTTTTCCCCCCGTTGATTTCGTTTTATGCTGAAACCCGCACTCTTTAATTTTTTTGTTATGCTCTCAACGGTTTTCAGGCCACCCCCGAGAAATACATACACGTATATGTATGCACACGTTCTTATATACTATGTACGTGTATATAACGTATGTATAACGGCGGATGGTGTTTACGTAGTGCCGAAAAGCACCCTAAGTAAATAATTAGCCGTGTACTATATATTTCAACAGAATTGGTATTAAAACTCTAAACTTGAATAAGACTGGTAGGTATTTAGATATAACTTTTATATTTATGGGTATCCGGTAGTCGAGGTGTATGTATTTCTCTGTGCTACCCATATTTGTTGCCATGGATGTCTGTATGTCCACACTCAAACTTAAGGCGAATCAAAAGCGTAAACAATTTTGTTTTTATTTTGCTCTTTTATTTGTATGGCGCTTTGCTTAAGCTAATTGCAAACGATAAATGGCGGCGGCGATAGTGGATTTCAGAGAGGTTGGTCGGTAAAGGGGTATACTTCGCCTCTTTCCCTCACGTCCGTTCGAATTTGCGATTGCAAACATAAAAATAAAAGCCCAGAGCTGAGGAAAAAACAACACATACATAAATCATGGGGAAGCGTGACTTAATGGAAACGTTCATACCCCTTGATTGGCATTTTGACTGCATTTCAGTTTACATTACATTATCACTTTGATTTCTGTATACAAAATATGTTTTAAAGCCAATTACAAAATCATTCTAAATACGAACGGGTGAATTTTCGCCCAATATACCCTATCTTGGCTAACGGACTATGCGCGGTATCCAAAACGAGAAGAGGCAAAACAAAAAGTTGCGTGCACTAGTCTCGAACTGGGTCCGTAGATGTATCTGTATCTACGCAATTGGTATCTGTAAGATACACACACATCCGAACGCTCACGTTGTGCCGCCACACGCGCTGGGTGCCGAGCGGGATGGAGATACTGGCGGAGCGGGATGGGTGGCGTTCGTATTTACAAGTTTTGTGCGTTGGTCTCGGACGACCCCTTGGTCTCCCACCCCCTACGTCCCCCTATTCCCAGGCCCCCATCCCCATTCCCCAGTATTTTTGTACGCCCATATCTGTGTATGTACGTATATGTGCGTGCAAAGTACGCAAATGGCGAGGAGGAATATAAAAGATTTAAATATAAAAATAAGTTAAGCACACAAGAGAAAAATATTTATTTCAAGTGAACGTCGGTACTGACTTTTATTGTAGTTATGAGCTATAAAGATTTGATCTATTGGGGTTTCATTTATTGCTGTTGTTTCGTTGGCAAGCTGTGTTATCTATAAGAAATGTTCAGCTGACTAACTCCACTTGAATTTTGTATGCTCTTAAAAATATCAACAGTTTCTTTATGTGTAAGAATTGTGAATATATTATGGGAAATCATGTGAGTGTGTGTCAACGGTTATTATTTTTTCTTCCCTTTGGATTTTTGTTATTTTCAGGCAGTGGAATAATTTCAATCTGCTGCGCAATTTCTACTATTGATTCCCATTCCTATTCCCACACTTTATGCTTTTCTTTGGCCTGCCCCTATCGCCATGGCTTCGCTTCCATGAACTGCCCTGCTTTGCTTTTGCTTTGATACCATTTTCTAAATTAAGGCATACTTTCGCACAAACAAACATCCGACTTTGTGTGCTATACTATATACTATATGTGGGGTACTTGCGGACTCCGATAGCATTCGCACCTTATCGCTGTAGTGGCTCTGTGTACATTATAATTATTATTGCACGCGTAAACAGCACACATATGTACATACATATATGTATAGCGATAAGAGTGGTTGTTGTTACCTCAGACGGATACGGATGATAAGCGTAGTATTCGAGCAGATGTCAGCCCTTAGCGAGTCAAAATTCGGCTGGGTTCATAACGGAAATGACTCTGTGAAATAAGTTCCCAAGAAAAGGTGGATGATTCACGAACTCTAAATAAACATGCGGGCTATTAACCAGCCCATCGAATATTTAATATCACATGTATTAAGTTAACGACGTTGATCAGTGGATAAGTATACATAGATGTATTGCAAACATTTTTTCCTTAAATTGCTTACATTTGAATTCCAAGTGGGAGCTTTATGGGTATGCATCAATCCATGACAGCTAATTAATATTAACTGCATTCAGATCCAAATCACCCACAATAATGGCATATGGCATCTGCATACTCATTGTTTTATTGCCGTCTATATTCCACTAATTAATATTAATAGGCCATATATGACATCCGTTTAGCCAGTTGAAGATTATTCTTATTTCTGTGTACCCTCGACAGGTTCAAAGAACTTACTAGTTTTCAGAGAGGTCATCTTGAATACGAACCTCTCAACCAATTGAAATACTTGCGATTCCAAGCACCTTGAAATGGCTTTATGTTAGCAATCGCTCACCTCACTGTATTGACTTTTCATCTCGGCGACCACGTGACTTGCTCTTTGTCTGGCAATGGAAAATTCTCCCCCCACCGAGGGCTCCCTGTCTGCTTTCCCTAGCTAGAAAACTCATTGAATGGATCTGTTATCGGTCAAGTGGGAACGATGTGTGATAACCCCGTGGCTCGATAGGCCGCGATGTCGAGCTTGGATTGCATGAAGTGGCCTGATCGTGAGATTTCAGCTTGGAGTCAGTCAAACATTTCTCAGTTCGGCGGCAAGATGTGGTCCTCTACGACTATTTTGGTTTTCCTAGCAGCATTTACTTTGGTTCAGGTAGTTTTTGATTGTGCAACTTTTCGGGATGTTTCCTTACCAAATCCCAATCCTTACAGGGTAGCATGCGGTTCCATTTCACCCTGGATTTCAACGTAATGCAGCCCCTGAATGCGAGCGCCACCATCGACAAGACCATTGTTGTGGAGAACAATCGGATATCTATGGTGGACAACGAAGGCGCTACTACTAAGGCTCCGATGACCCAGTGGACGGATCAGGATCAGTACAACCAGGATACTTTGCAGAAGGTGATCGATACGCGCCGATCGGTGCACCAGCTGAATACGGAGCTATCACCTTTGGCTGGCAGGAGCACCGATCTGGCCAGAAGAATTAAGCAGAGTATGCGATACGTCAACGAGGTGGATGCTGGACTGGAAGATTTGAGCAACTTTGGGCAGTTGGTGGAGCTGCTCAAGAAATTCGTTACCCTAGTAGACAACCTAAGGGATCCAGTCAATCTCGGAGGTATCCGCAGCCTGGAGTACGTACTCCTTAAGCTAGCTCTGGAGAAGTACGACCTGCCCAACAAGCGACAGGAGATCGGTGAATACTTGGAAAGGGCGGAGAGTGCCTGGCGAAGATACCAAAACATGCAGGTGGTTCTTCTGGATAACTCCACCTGAGTCGGGCTCAGTTGCATAGGGGTCTTGGTCCTACCGACCATTTTAGGAACCTAGTTTTAGGATAAGATAGGACAAAGACCAGCATCATTGGTCGAGACAATCGCTGCACCATGATCTACTAGAGCGGCTCGGCCCTTGAAAGGAATAAAAGGCATCGAGGGACTTCCTGTCTATTATTCGATTTCACTGCAATGCCCAGGATTGCTACAGGTATGCGAGGGGACCACCAATTCGAGGGGTAGAAGGCCCTAAATCCTCTAAATGCCCGCTTTCGTTAAGGCTGGAAAATACGTTACACACGCTGGGAATGCCTTTGTACACTGCGATAAATTTAGATATAGATAGACATACATATATATATGAACGTAGAAGATCTTAATAAATAAGTATTTTACCTGTAAGTATTTTATTTGTTTTATTTACAGAAAAACTGCACTTGCAATCATTTTTGTGTATTGATTGTTGGCTAAAACATTTCTAGCGAGATAGGTGGATTACCTATTAGTAAAAAAAATACTTAAACAGGAAAATACAAAAAAGTTCTCAGTGCATTTCCATTCAGCAGATGCAGGTAGCCGGATTCGAGGATCTAAGGGAGCATTTAATAGCGCACAACAGCTGCCAGAGCCGTTGCTAATGGGTGAAGTGGAGGGTAGGGTCCCGATCGCAGACAGAAATTTCCGAAACCCGAAACAACCACTAACAAATGCCATATGCAATTAAGTGGGAAATGGGATGGGGCGATCCCGTGGAGAACAGCATTATCAGGACGTTACGAGTACCATTTCTCGTGTGGAGTGTGGGGGCGGGTATTCGGGGTAACGATTTCGTACCCCATAGGAGGTACTCAGGCAGTTCCAAGCAGTGTGGAACGCTCGAAAGGCGACACCGATTCCAAATCTCTGAGTTACCCCTATGGCTTCCTTAACGGTTTTCAGCGATTTCTTTTTTAGGGGTGTCGTCTGGAGTGTCGACTTATAAATACACTGGTACAATCCATAAATTTGCCTTTGTGTTGAGCAAAAACCATGAAGAAATCGGTATACATAATGAAAACTCGATTGGCATAAGAGGGACAAGCTGTATGAATACAGGTTTAAGCTCTTTTTTTTTTTTGTTAACATCAGCCGAAACTGGTCGAACGGCTTTGGAACATGGGCCATCCGATGGCTTATGTATCTTTTTGACAGTTTATGTTTGTACTAAAATTTCGCTGCAGGCGATAAATATGTATTGAGACAGCATCCGGCCCACGAAAGTAGCGGCTAGGGGGATGAAAAACAGAACAGAGGATTTGTGTAAAAATATCAATTACACATGTGGACAATGTGCATGCATGCATAGTACATACATACATACATATGTATATACGAGGTGTGTTCAAGAAATATCGCGAATTTTGTGTTTTTTTCAAAACTTATTTATTTATGAATATCTATTTTGTCCCCTTCAAAGTAACCCCCATGAGGTGGGGGCCAGATCTGGGGAATACGCTGGCTGCGGCATCATTAGTGTGTTGTCTTTGGCCAAAAAGTCGCGCACAAGCAAAGATGTGTGAGCAGGGGCGATATCGTGGTGCATAAGCCAATTTTGGTTCTTCCACAAATCCGGGCGTTCCTGGCGGATTGCTTCGCGCAAATTGCGCATAACTTGCAGGTAATATCCCTTATTGACCGTTCTACCCTGTGGCGAGAACTCATGATGCACCACGCCCCTGCAATCGATGAAAACTGTAGCAAAACTTTCACATTCGACCGAACTTGGCACCCTTTTTTCGGTCTTGATTCTCGCGCGACAGATTCCATTGAGATGATTGAGCTTTGGTTTCCACGTCATAACCATAAACCCACGATTCATCACCAGTTATTACCCTCTGCAGCAAATTTGATTAAAAATTTTGATTGATTAAAATCGAATGGCATATGTTTAGGTCCTCAGCAACTTCTCTAATGGTGATTCGACGATTGGCCAATACTATTTTCTCCACTTCATTAATTTTTTCGTCTTGTAAATTTATTACTTAGAATTTGCTATTGCTTAAAGCAAATTAAAATGTGCCTTTTTTATTTAAACATTTTATTTCTTAAGAATATTTCATTGCCTTAACTAACTAACTCTTCAACTAGAGTTGTATAAGTTATGTATGATACTAAAAATAGTATCATTATCGAAAATATAAAAGTAAACATTTAATATACACAGAACACAAATGTAACTACGAGACAATTTTTTGCAGTGTAACTTAAAACTTAAATAATAATTGATGCAATCAGTAGCATTAAAGTTTAACCACTCTTTTGTGAATATTATTGTTTGTATTTTAAATTACAAATTACAGTACAAAGTGTTCAAATTTGGCGCCCTAAACATTAGACGATGTACGATAACGATTAACTATGTTTTTATGTCTATGTTAACTTGCTGTTAAAAGTAGTTGCTCTTAATGTAAATGCAGAACAATAAATGATTTGAATTCTGTGACGAATTTTCAATTCGGCTTGAAATTGCGTAGGATTTTCAGGACCTCGATCTGAAAGTCGAGCTTGCGATCGGCGCACATCTGTTGCATATGCGGCTTTATGGTGTCGAAGAAGGCCTGATCAGGATCGGCGGACAAGTGGGCGGTATTTGTACTGCAGGGTGGATCCGGTTGTAACTGTGGAATATATACGATCTCCGGAGTAGTGGTGTCCTCCTTTCTGCAGGCCAGATCTTCCAGAACCGTGTTCAGGTTGTCCGGAATGGCTTGGTTGCGGATTTCGTGCTCGAGATTCGATTCCTGGTCGGAGTTTCTCTTTCTTAGAGTCTTTGCAGATCTCTGTGCGGCGTTGCTCACTCTTTTCCGTTTGCCCTGGGGCTTGGGCTGTTCCTTCATGGATTCCACATCATCCTCTGATTCTGCTTTAACGTTCAGAAGGAAACTTAGTTCCTTTTCGTAGATATAGGAAGCTCTGGCCACTTCCTCGCCACTTTGACGTAGCCGGTTGACCCGTAAGTAGCTGTCCCTCGTATTTTTCCATCGCTTAAGCAGAGTTTTAACTGGAATTGGAAGTCATGTATGATATTCACTATAATGTTTAAGGCAGCGCCCACCTATTTCTTGTCTCTCCGGCTCGCTGGAGTCGTCAAAATTCGCGCAAAGCTCGTGGCCAATTTGCTGCCAGGCCTCATCTCTGAGTTCTCGATTGTGGAAGCTCGGATGGCTTCGTTCCCATATAATAGATCGTTTATGTACCGCGTCAATGAAATCGTACATAGAGTAACGTAAATTGTTTCCCGCCGATCGGAGAACTTTATGATTGCCCATTATTATTGTTTATTTTCGGGATGGATTGGATTAACAATATGTTGCTCGCGCTTAACAGCACGCCAACCACTTAACAGCACTGCTCGCAGAGTTGCCAACTCGCCCTGGATTTAAACTAAAACCGTTTTGTATGTTATGAAAATACATTTTCAATTTTGTGTTTTATTATTAAACATATACAGATAGGTCAGTGGATTATTATTGCTGTTGTTCTTGCTTCGAAGCGTGCGAAATGCGAAGGTATGACCGAGTAATACGTGTACGTGTTAAATTAGGAGAGAAATGCAAGTGAGTTTTGATGATTAGGGTGTAGTGTTCTCTGGATTTCTGAATGATTCTATTTACATGGGCCTGCCCATTCCGCGGCCCATTCCCATACCACCGCCGGCCATCGGGGGTTCTCCGGCCTTGGGACTCTTTATTGTCTCATCGACGGAAAGGATCATGCAGGCTGCCTCGGCGGCAGCCGTCAGTGCATTAATCTTGATGATAGACGGCTCCCAGACACACTGCTCGTAATTGTCCGAAATGTCTTCCTTGTTGATGTCAACGCCGAACCACTGGCCTCCTGCAATAATGTCAAATAAAAGGTATGGTTTAGCTTTAAAACATTGTTAATTTGAATATAAAATCTGAATATTTTAACGATACATGATGATGCATGATTTAATTAAATAAAATGCAGTCGAAGGTATATTTTAAATACTAATTAAATTTTAAAAACAGATTACCGATTTGAATTCGCTAACGATTTTCGCAGGCAACATATCGCACAGGTGGCAACGCCGCATACAGCCCGCGCAATAAACGAATTGAGAAGGTGCGAAAGAGCACACTATACAGCACACGTCACTCGAGTGAGAGAGAGCGAGAACAGAGAGGTCGAAGAAAAACACGCGTTGCTGCGACTGAAATTTCCGCTGTATTTACATTATTTGGAGAAAAAAAACTCATCGGGCGAAATGTCCAGCTCTGGGAGAAAGCGCAAACAGCAACTGAAGCCGCGCCAGGATGATCACCGGTCGCCGGTGAAGCGGCGCAGTGTGGATATCAAGACAGAACCCTTGGACGGCTATCCGGCACTAGCAGACTACGATTTAAGTACGGCCGATATCAAGCCGGATCTCACTGAACTCCAACTGCAGATGGTAACGGAGCAGCAGGCGGCTACCACTACCGTTCGCTTGGAATTGGAGCAGCAAGAGAGCGATTCCGACGAGGATGGCTACTCGGAGCTTGATTACCAAGCGGCAGATGTCTTCTGTCAGGGTTAGTAGGTGCCCCTCCCCTCCACTCAATCCCTAACTTACATAATTTCCCTTCCAAAAAGCAGACGAAACGGATGACTACGATCCAGATTGGAGCAGCCAGCAGGCGGGCTCCAGATTACTCTTCAAGTTTAACATCCAGCAAACTGGCCTAAGATTCGGACAACGCTTCCAAGGACCGCAGCACTACTTCAACCAACTGCTGGGAAACCGCACCAAGTTTTTCTGTTCCCTGGCCCAAAGCTGCAACCTAAAGGGAGGAGAGCTCAAGTCCAAGCCCACAACTGCCGAAGAAATGGAAATCTTTATGGCCCTCTCTCTGCTTATGTGTGACCTGAAGCTGGAGCATCTTTCGGATTACTGGAGCATTAACATGTTCTACGGTCTCGTCGGATTCTCTGGGAAGATGCCCCTGGAACGGTATCAGCAGCTGCTGCACTGTCTAAACTTTGATGCACTATCGGGCGAAATGGGCAACACCAAACTAAGGGACTTTCCACTGCTAGACTTTATCAACGAGCGCATGGAAGATATATATGTTTGTGGCCAGCAACTGGTGCTCAATGAGCCTATCACTCTGTGGAAAGGAACTTTAAGCTCACAGCAGGATCTTCCCAACAAATTCCGTACCAACTCACTACTGCTGCATATGCTAACTGAGCAGAGCGGCCTGGTGGTGAAGCTTCTGCCGGAGATTGTGCGAAAGGAAGACGCACCGGCATGGGTACGCAATTCCCGCCTGTTGGTGGAGCACCGGAACAAGATGGCCCTGAAACTAATGGATGGTTACCAGGGAGGACGCACTGTGTACACATCCAAGTTCTATGGAAGCTATGGCCTAGCTCAGGAATTGGCTAAGAGACGCATATATTGCACTGGTCTGCTGGACAGGAATAGATATGGCAACAGTAAGGCACTGGTGCACAAGCGGTTGGATTCCAACAGCATCTCCACCAGCTATGCCACTTCACTGATGATGGCCAAGTGGCGACGACGGGCAAAAAGCTTGTACTTCTTTAGCTCCGACTGCTTGGCAATTTATTCCAAAGAGATGGCCATGCAGAAGACGAATGCAAAACCTAAGTTGATCCAGGAGCTCGAGTTTCAACTACGTCCTGGAAACGATGGTCGCCACCACCTGATCCACTACCAAGCTGCCTGCCAGGAGCTGACGGCGGAAAAGAAGCTGACCATTTTCCTACTCAACATCCTCGTGTACAATTCCTATTTGCTATACTTTGCCAATGGCCAGAATGCGCGAGTCGGACATCTAAAAAGTTACTCGGAGTTCCGGGTGATCATAATAAAGTCTCTTCTTAGAGAAGAAGTGACGAGCGAACCGCTAACAGTTAGTCCCCAGAAGCCGGAGACATATGAACGGTCCAAGAATAAACCGGTTCCCCAGAACAGGATGAAGCCCATTCTTCACGAGCCCGTGGTTATCCAGCAGAATGGAAAGCCGGCCAAGAAAAACTGCCGCTATTGCCACAAAGGTGGAATGCTGCAGTTCAGCAAGTTCATGTGCAACACCTGTCCTGATAAGCCGGGTCTATGCCAGGAACCCTGCTTTCTGCTTTGGCATGAGCAGCTCAAGAAGTAAACGGACAGCTAATTGGACGAAGTGATTATAAATAGATTACAATTTGTTACAGAAGAACAAATGTTTTTTGGTTCAAGTTTCATACAAATATAAATTTCCAATTCACTCGTGTTTAAGGTGGCTTTGTATGGAAAAACATTTTTGGACACTCACCCTGGGCGTGCTTCTGGCGTAACTTATTGAGAATGTTGGTGGCATCGAAACCGGCGTTGTCGCACAGCTGGCGAGGAATGATTTCCAGGCCCTTGGCGATGGCGGCGATCAGCAGCTGCTCCTTGCCGGCAATGGTGCGCGAATAGTCGCGCAGTAGCTTGGACAACTCCATCTCAATGGCACCGCCGCCGGCCACTACGGAATCATGCTTGATGGTGCGGCGAACGATCATGATTGCGTCGTGTAGGGATCGCTCAGTCTCCTCCAGAAACTGCTCGGCACCGCCACGCAGGATAAGGGTGCTCGTCTTGGCATTTGGACAGCCTATTGTTAATAGAAAACAAGTGCTCGTTACAGTGAGTCCTCCACGAAAGCAAACAATTAAGTATACGAATAAGATTCTTACCTTGGAAGAGGTTGAAACGTTCACCGCCCACCTGGCGCTCCTCAAAGTGTTTGCACAGACCGAGGACATTGGGCTTAATGTCGTTGGCCGTCGTCATGACGGCACCACCACAAGCCTTCATGGTCCGCTTAAGATCTTCTTCGGGAACGCGGCCGGCGCAGAATATATCGCGGTCGGCGAAATACTGTGTGGCCACATCACCGATGGGCAGCTTGGAGAGCACCACATTGGCGCCGGACTCGTGGATCTTGGCCAGCTTGTTGTAGAGGATCTGCCACTCGGCGTCGACCACCTTCTGGTACTCCTTGACGTTGTCAACGCGAATTTCGGCGTTATCGCGCTCTGCCTTCAGCTCCAATTCGATGTTGAGCAGGGCAATTTTGCAGTCGTCATAGGATTTGGGGGCCATTTCAAAGCCGGCATAAGAAAAGGTCTTCTTGAAAGCCACGCCCGACACCAACTGTGACTCCTCCAGCGAGCCGCCGGTCACCTTCTTAATGCCAATCATGTTGAGGGGCAGCAGCTCATCCAGAGAAAGCACAGCATCAACTACAATACGGGAGAAGAAGTCCTTCTGTTGGTGAATCAACTTGGAGGACATGGCAGTGGCAGCGCACTTCTCCAGGAGTGCACGCTGCTGGTCCTTTGACTGTTCGACAATCTGGACGGCCATGTCGTTGATCTTCTCCATGCAGAGCTGCAGGGCCTTGCGGATGGCCTTAATAATGACTCGCGGGTGGACGCCCTCCTCCACGAACGGTTTCACCTGCTTGAGGAACTCGCCGGCCAGCAGAACCACTGATGTGGTGCCATCACCCACCTGAAGGAGAAGGCGAAACAAAGCTTTAGCCGTGTCACGTGCTTGGCTTCTTAGAGGGGCCAATCGCTTACCTCGGCGTCTTGTGACTTGGCAATGTCCACCAGGGTCTTGGCTGCCGGGTGGATGATCTCCAGCAGCTTCATGATGGTGGCTCCATCATTAGAGATCGTCGCCTTACCGTGGGCATCCACAATCAGCTTGTCCATGCCACGGGGACCCAAAGTGGTCCGCACCGCGTCCACGATTGACTGGCAGGCATTGATGTTGGACACCAGTTGCGGCTTGCCCTGCGACGTGTCGGTGCCTTCTTTGAGGAGCACGATTTGCGGTTGCTGTGGATCATATGGATATAGCAAAAATATATATTAAAAGTCTCCAATTAGTCAGCAGATGCGACGGCTTGCGAGAAGCTTCTTTGCAGGTTATGTTTACAATCGCATGCCGCTTGCAGAGGAGTCCATGATAGGGGTTCCTCTCACTATCCTCGGATTATTTGCGGCAGGACTTACCATATTTATGTGATGGGGTTGGCCTTTAGCACGTATTACAGTTTAAAACAATAAAGTTCCTAGCAGACAGGCGGCAACTTGCTTTTCGTTCACGTTTTCCGCGATGAGTAATGGGCCAATCGATTAATCGATGTTATTTTGCTTTTAATCGATGTTCGCAACCAGTGTGAACGTTCGCGCGGGACTTGGGCGCACTTTTGAGCGAAAGTTGAAGTCCTAACTCAATAGGAAAGTGTTTTTGTACCTTGCTTAATAGATTTCAAATGAAATTATTTATTTCTATCCGAGGAAGTTCCTTAAACTTAAAATATTTTAAAGGAGTCGAATGTTGAGCGTTTAAAACCTTTGAATTTACACAATACAAGATGCAACTGGTAGTAGTTATCGAAAAAGTCATCGACGGCTCCATGACGTCACTGTTGACTAGTGAGCGGTTTTTTGAAATTGCTCCCAACTTCAAATATAGATTTGTGATTCCTGCTATTTATAAAATTTTGGCGATGCACGCATGCATGTCGCTTATTCCATTTTAGAAAGTGCGCCGCATCTTCAGTTTGTTCCTACCGCTCAACTTGAGTGAGTTGTGCACCGAGCAGCAATTAAATGGAAAATAAAAGAGTCATTTAAAGGCCAAAACGCTAGAACATTCAACCGAAAATAGGTTCAAATGAAAGCACGCAGTCTAAATCTAATTCGGTCATGTGGAATTGGAATTTTAGTTGCCCAAGACTCCTCTTAACGAAGACATCGAACCACAATGGATGCCAATGGATACTAACCGGGTACTAGACAATCGCCGAGTGATTACGAAACATATCAGGATGCTGATCCGACTAAGAGAAATGCAAAAAGTGAGTAAGAAAAAGAAAAATGTTCATTGTGGCTCCCACATGATAAGACACTTAAATCAGAGTGCAAAGTTTGTTCCCCTTTTGTGCCTTTATTTAGATTTCCACTCTGTTGACAGACTGGAATTGGAATGTGTTCTAATTGTGTCCATCATTCATCGCGCCGTTAAGGCGATTGTCAAATTTGTATGTGATTTGTGAAGTTTCAGCTGTCGGGGTTCATAGATATGGAGATATTAATATGCAATACGTTTGGCATTTAAAGGGAATTTAAAAAATTAATTTTAATTTCTCAGCGCCATAAAAATAAGGCTATCATGTCTATTATCAAACGTATTTAGTTCTGGTCTTAAACATACAATAACAGAGGCACGTTTAAACAGCATTAATGTCACGTCTTCAGATTGCACTTTAACCCAAACTAACACAAATGCTTTGTGCTGATATAACTTTAAATAATCCATTTAAACCATGCGGAAGTATTTATAACAATGAATTTTTTATCATTGATGTTTTCTTTGAGCTATCAATGCCATTTCGTATCTATATCATACGTATACCGCATTAATATCCAATCAATCTAAAGTTGCGATACCATTTATTTCAGTGTTTTGTTATTTTGACCAAATTCGAGGCGGGTTGTGTGCATACTTGGATTATTAATAACATGCGACTGGTTTGTTTTTGTTACGAATACGGGAACCGGGAGGAAGAACATCTTTGGCTCTCAATACATTGGCTCTTCCGGCTTTGCGTCGGCCATTCTTTGGGGCACGCACATAGACCCGAGCTTTACCACCCCGTAACCCCAAGAAGTGCATGAGTAAATGGCAAAGCTCCTTTTAATTAAATGGAAATGGAGGCAAATGTGAAAGAGCTTGCGAAAGCTCGAGAGGCCGAGTTAGTCAATCGGTGTCCGGCCGAAACGAAAGATCTCTGCTATCGCCGAGCAAACGAAATTTACCTAGTATAGAATACTTCTTTTCATTTACAATTTAAATTGATTGCAACTTATTAATATACTACCCAAACGAACCGAACATAACTCACTGCTATTCCGACGAACTTGTGTAACTACATGAAATTATTGCGAACTTCCTGTGCGAACTGTGTTTTGATATTTGAACAAAAATATAGGATACTTTCCTAAACAATTGTCGAAGAAGTGCTCCACATACCGACGATATTCTATTTGGCTTGTGCGCGAAAAAAGTTTATTGAAAATTAGCGTATTGACGTCATTACACTGCAAGAAACAGTGGCAAGCAGGCAGTAAATAAACTGTTTACATTACAACATCGTCGGGCGAGTGAGTGAGTGAGTGAGTGAGTGAGTGGATAAACACATACAGAAGTTTGAGGCACGCCAACTGTTGGTCTACGACGCCCAAGGATTTCAGAGCTAATGGTGCGTATACGTGATCTTCAGTGAATCAGCGGAAAGAGCAAAAGACTGTACTCTCGACGGCTGTCCGACTCATCGTTTGGCAATATTTTCAAATTGATATATGACTGAAAATATACATACTTAAAGAGCAAAAAAGCGACTTTCATCTGCCCATGTGGATGGCTGTGGATGTGGATGGAAATCGAGTGGGTGGCTTCGCTCGAACAAAACCAATCCCATCCAAGCCGGTGACACTGCGGCTGTGATGTCACCATGGCGTGCAAGTCGACCCAAAAACACTTTATTAACGAGTTGACTGGGGGTAGCGGTTTTAAATTTAATTAAATTAAATGCAACATGAGAGCCATCATTACCCCCAGTGCGTCAGCCTATAGAAATTCGAAGCATAAACGTAGAATCGTATAGCTACACCACAAAATAAATGTTACCTATAATATATCGAGCACTGTGCAACAGTGTAACATGACTGAGGGTAGTATTTTCCACTGACATATGGGGTTTTACACTGCATACGTTTTGTTTCAAGGTTCCAAGAGTAATTTCAGAAAGATCACACAAACATAGCCCCACAAATGTTTCCCCCTCGACTTATAATTTATATGGGTAACCAAAAAGTAATAAACTTTGGCACCACCCACTTAAAATCCCTCCCTATTAACACCTAATGGATCGAGCTGGGAAAACAAATCACGTTCCAATTAAGCGCCATAAGGTTGCTAAGTACACACATCTGTCGCTCTATACTCGTATGTGTATATAGATCGTGGCCTTGATAAAGATGATCGGACAGAAATCTCCGAGAGCATTCTATGAACATATGAACTGAGGGCCTACTCGTGTGTGCACCTCATACAGTATATATAGATGCTTTGTTATAATCTTTGGGGCGGATGTGGGAGCAATGCTAAGAATTCTGCTCTAGAACAGAAAAAGTAATGAAAAGCGGTCTTATTGCGTGTAAAGAGCCCCAGAGGGGAACCTCAAAAAACACATGTATGTACATATTCTGTTCTATTCCGAAAGGCGCGCCTCATGACGTCATTAAGAAAGGCCATTCGGGACCAGTTTATTTGGAAAGCCCAACGCAATTGGCGTTGTAAACTATTTCCCAGTCCCAGGGTGCCTATATGTTTCTTTTTTCATTCATGTGTGGCTCGACTCGTTGTGGCGAAATGAAGGAAAAAGCTTTTCCGCTGAAATCAATAATGGGGGAAACTTGTTGATTAGTTCAACCCAGTGAAGAAACGCGTCGAAGAGTCAACGGCTAAACAGAAGCCATTGAAATGCTGACAGACAAAGGGGAATCTTTGCGATTCTGAAGAGACAACCTCCATGCGGGCAAAGACTCGGAATTCTGTATACTTTTTCAAGGCATACCTTTTATAATAAGTTAAATAAGTTCTTTTTATGGCATTCTGATGTCTGCACACATCATTTTATAAAGCCTTTTTATTTTGCTAGTTTGCAGCAAACCTTATTGTATACTTCATTTCGAATATATCGTTTCCAGATTGAGGAGAATCCAACGATGACCAGGTGAAGTATAGCAGGGACTTTCGGTAGGGTCGGAGCGCACCGCATATGCAGTACTTGAAAAAGCAGAAACCCAAAAAAAACGACGGCAACATTTTTATATACTAAAGTTACATAAAAATGGCTGAAAACCAGACAAAAACGACCTCTAGCAAGGGATGTAATATGAGCAGGACCGCCCATATCCTGGCGCCCCACAATGGGACTGTGGGCCGCCGGACGGATCCTGGCTCCAAACTCAAAGAGAGCTTCCAGACGGAGAAGCACGACATCGAAGACTGGCAAACGATGGCCAAGAACAAGCTGAAGCGCAAGAAGAAACTGAGCAGCTCCCTGACTTCCGTTGGGGATACGGTGAATCAGGAGAAGCGCACCCGCATCGAGGGCATCCAGCTCCAATGTCGCGGCAAATTGCGACCCAAAGATACACAGTCCTTTGAGGCCGAGAAGGGCCCATCTACAGGATCCCAGATGCAAATGGGAAAGGCAGAAAAAGATCGAGAGCGACCCGTAATAATTGGTGGCATCACTACCACAAATGTAATAGCAGCACCTCCACAGAGGATCAAGAGGAAACTGCAGGAGAACATCGACACTATCCAGAAGCTAAACGCCCTCACGGAGCAACTGCGTCTGGAGGTAAACGAACTGAAGTCCAGTCTGATCACTGAACGTGGTGCAGTGAGGGCTCTAAGGTAAGTCCATAGATATATACCAAAACCGAACATGATAATTACAAGTGTCCAAGTATTTTATCTTAATCGTACGATTTTATATTGCATAATGTTTTGAATCTTTATACCCGGTACTCGTAGAGTAAAAGGGTATACTAGATTCGTTGGAAAGTATGTAACAGGCGGAAGGAAGCGTTTCCGACCATATAAAATATATATATTCTTGATCAGATTGATCCTGATTGATCCGAGTCGAACTGGCCATGTCCGTCGTCCGTATGAACGCCTCGATCTCAGGAACTACAAAAGCTAGACTGTTGAAATACAATCTTTATCAAATACAAACAGTTGTGCATGGAAACCATAATTGACCTTTCATGAAAGTGACGATTGACAATCAGTAAACTCAGAAATTTAATCTGTCAACCAAGAAATGTACATATATTCATAATAATCAATGCATATGTAAGCTTAGAAATCTCGCAATGTATATATTAATATTTAATAGTGCATTCAAATATTGTTGGCTATAAAATATATGATGATAGTCACACTGTTGTTATCCGATCTTTTAAATTTATGTAGATATTTAATGTAGCTTATCGCTCTTTTTGACCCAGGGCTCAAAATGACGCAGACAGTCGTCGGTGGAAGAGTGAAGTGAAGAAGCTGCAGCACACGCTGGAAATTGCCAAGAAGAGCAACGGTATAAAGAAGGCCATCGAATCGGGCCCAGAATCGAGTGGTACACATGTGACCGCCGATGGCCTCATCAACTATGAAATCCAAAGACTGACTAACGAGATTGCCGTGCTGAAGGAAGCGAATCGAAACAAGGAGGAGAAGACCCAGGTAAGTGGACGCCACAGCATCACAATCATCCGCATCACATTGCATGTTGCATGCGATAGTTAGTGCCGCCGCTTTGTTACCGCCAAATTGTAGTTGTGGGTCAAGTGCTCCCAGGCCAGCACAATACATGCCATCCCGATCCCCACCAGCCAAAGAGCGAATACGGCATGGAAATGCTGCAGCTTGAGGACCACCGGCTCATCATTGCCACTCCCGCGTCGACGGTTTACCACCTTCACTCCCGACTTAATAAAGGCGGAGTTCATGATGCGATCCCAGTATCGCTCGAATCCAAACTCATGCGAACTCCGGATCAGCGAGTCCAGGAAACCCAAGTAGGGTGAACCGTAGGGAACGATATAAACGGCATGAAACGGCACCAGGCAGCTGTTCATCAGGTGGAAGAACGGCCGACCCAGGTGCATGTGCACACGACTGTTCACCTGGAAGCGGGCGATGTGATACTTCTCCAAATAGGCAAATCTAGGAAAGTAGATTTTATGGAATTACTGATATTGATCCACGTAAACACATACCTTATGTCATTGTTCCTCATCATTTGGTACATCTGCGTGTCGGAAACTTCTAGCATTTGTTCCCGAATTCTGGACTCGTGCTTGTGTCCCAGGGTCAGGAAGTGCTGGATGTGTTTTACGTGCCTCGGACGAATGATGATGTGATAGTGGGACCTGGCCAACGCACCCAAATGGTTTATATCCGGCAGATAAGGCTGGAACACCATCATGCTGGTCAGATTTCCCTTGAATGCCGAGCATATGAGCAGTCCAAAGTAAAGCCAGAATATCAGGAACAACCGGAGCGAGTGGTTTAGCGGAATCCGGGTCATGGGCATAGTCAAAGCACCGGCGAATAGTTGCATTGGAACCCTACCCACTCCAGATCTCAGGATGTAGCAGAAGACATTCGCCACCAGAACAGAAACCAGAATTAGAGCCCAAACTAATGAGCCAAATGAACGAAATATGTTCCAGAAAGTGGGAGCAGTCTTGGCTTTCGGGACAATCACGCATAGATCATCACGCATGTGGGATACCGTACTCTCCGCCTTTTTCATGAAGGTATCCGGAACCAAGAAACGGATGTTCATGGCCACATCCACGTACTCCTTGGCCACCTCAAGGAAACATATGTCCGAGCTGAGATTGTGGTTGTTATACGAGTGCGGACGCGTTATCATCATGGTAGCGTTCAGTCGCTCAGCCACATAGGCCGCCAGCAGGCCATCGGTCCCAAGGATAATTCCCTGCCTAGAGAAGATTGCCCTCACATCGTCCTTGTAGATGCACATCCGCAGCGGTTTCCTCTGCATATTGGGTATGGCCTTTGGGAAAAGCTGCTCTAAAGTTGGAACTTCATTTGGTTTATTGTCCACTGGTATCAGATAGTTGTCCATAAACGGGTTGTACCGATAGGCATTTAGTCGTCCATCTCGCCAGTAGAGGATCACGATATTCAGCAGCCAGATCTTCCAGAATTGCCGGAAGCTGGCCCGCATCCAAGCATCGGAAACGGTATCCGCATCTCTGACCAAGAGAAAAACATGCGATCGGTGCTTGGCAGCCGATTTCTTCCGGATAAGTGAAAGCTCCAATGGTTGTGATATGTTTGTAATGATCATCACCATGTACATGAGTACTCCATCATCCTTGACCGCCTCCAGTGGACTATTTTGATTCCTGAAAATAAAATATTCAAATATTTATAGTATGGTGTTGCTATTTCGTGTGTTAAACGCCTTTCAGTATTGTAATGCGATTCAATAATCAACTTACCTGAGAGCTATGTACGATATGTCGCACTTGGTCACCTCCCTGAGTATCTGACCCGTATGCTCGTGGAAGGTTTGATTCTCAAAGTAGACGAACAGGACCTTAATCCGAGCCTGGCAGAGGATCTGGCTCATCCTGACCATCAGGTTGGAACTCTTCTTCATATCAACCGCAATGCGATTCTCCCCCGCTCCGGCCAAATTTACCAGGATTGCCAGGAGCAGGATGTGTTTTAGCCACTGGATGTACATTGCAATGCCAACTGTTTGAGCAGAAGGATGACACCTTTGTTTTTATACCCGGAGCCAATTTCGATATAGCAATTTCCCTAATGCTTGCCATATCGGCAAAGTAAATATTATGCTATATCTTCTGCACTTTCATACCCTTTAAGGACCTTTTCGAGTCTCTGCCTACAGCTTGCATTACCTAATTAACAGAGAAATATTGCTTGCTATACTGTTTTAACTTCAGCTTCTGGTACCCTCCTTAACTCCGCAGAATATGCGATGAATTTTAAGTGGACATATAACTCAATAAAGTGAAAGTCTTTGGCTGTTTGCTATTTTTAATATTTTCGTTCTCTTCTGTTTCTAAATTGCTACGCTATAAAGGGTATGCGATTCTTCGACTGTGGCAAGAACTTTCCTTTCCCGTTTTTTTGTAGCGTTTTGTGTGTTTTTGTGTCTCGTTTGGTTAATGGACGTGTGCGACCTAATCGCAAAGTGCAAACTAACAGCATGGATTAACTTGCTTCTGGTGTCTCCCGCTGCTTGGAGCCCCGTATCCAAAAAGTTGGCAACACGCAAACATGTATGATTCGACCATTTCTTGCAGATTATGGGGCAGGCTGATAGACTCAAGGCTGCCGATATGCGGCAATTGAAGAACGCGTACGAAAACCGATTGACTCACATACAGAAATCAGCCAAAATTGAAATAACACGTTTGGTAAGTTGTGCGTAGCGGCTGCTAACGGGTCACCAAAAGTTGGCTCGAAAGAAGTGGAGGGAGGGGCAGGGGTAGGTGAAGCGGTACGGAACGGAACCCGGCGGTTCAGAAGCGGACGGGCAACTTTTCATACCACCATTGAAATCCATACATGCATTTTGAATTTGCACAGCAAGAAAACAGGTCATTTTCAACTAGCAGTTATGAAGTACTCATATTATCAGCTTTATATCGTTTTGATTTACCGTTCATGTATACGAGTATATATACATTTCATTTATTGTTATTACAGAGAGAGTTTAAATTATGTTGTTTAAATTAGCAAAACCATATACATTTCTCCAAGCACTTACACCAAACTAATGGGCTAAGGTTACCTAACATTAATTCCCCATAAAAACATACACAACAAGTTGAGTTTAAGTTAAATATGGTTGAAATGAGACACTAAACATTGGCTTTCATAAATATTAGACCAATTGTGGTTGATACTGCCGTATTGCAGATGGATGCTCATATAATTGTGTATCTCTAAACTTCATATGTGCAGTGTGGTCCTAACTAATCTCTGCAACCTATTGTTCCAGCTAGAGGAAATAAAGACCAAAGAACGTAATATAGGACAACTGAGGAAGGACTTGCTGGCACTGCAGAGTCCCAAGAAGCCGAAGCAGAATGAAGCCAAAGTGCCAGCGACTACGAAACCCAAAACGAACCCCAACGAAACGAGCCAAAAGCCAAAGAAACCCACTACGAAGCCAGCGGGAGAAACAAAAGCTAAAACCGAACCAGATACAGATACAGATATATCCGAGCAAAATCCCATACGCCAGGCTCAAGTTGCACCTGAGGTGAGTCTGTATTTTGTTTCTTTGGCCTTTTTTTAGCATTTTGGAGTGGGGGCAGCACTTGAACTTGCCGGAGAGTCGGGTTAAAAGTTAAGAGCTCGGCCAGATACAGTATCTGTAGCTCGGGATGCAAGTGTATCTATGTATCTGTTATCTGTCCGCTGTCTGGTGCCCGAGTATCCGAGTATCCGAGTATCTGTATCTTTTACCCCTGTGGTTATGCACTATTGGCATGATCTATGATATAATTTTGCGTTAGTTATGAGAATGGCAAAGACAACAATCGCCGCGTCGATAAGCGGTGGGCATAAAAAAAGTAAAACGAGAAAAGGGAAAAAAGTGAGAAAAAACCTGCTGCGGCAGTTGCAGCGTTGCAGTTGCAGCAGCGCAAGTGTTGCAAGTGGATCGCTGGCGAGAGCGAGAGAGAAAGAGCGATGAAGAGAGTGGAGCGGACGCTTCCAAGCCGGTTTTTCGCACCACTCACTCACTCACTCACTTTCTCTCCCGCCGCTCGAGAGTTTACCGCTCGCATGAATGGCCGTCAGTTCGGTTTTTAAGTTCGCAGCGGTCGCAGGTGTCGCAGGTGTCGCAAGTGCCTCAAAGATCTATGTGCCCCTATACAATACAAAAGTCCTATGAGCCTACAGCCAGTGAAGTGCACAAATCAAATGGGTATATATCCGAGTTCAAGCGGTGCATAATCAGGTGAAATTCGCGGCCCAGAATCGGCGTGCTTTTCAAAGGGCCGCTAATGAAAATCGCAGTATATCGGGGTGCATTGTCTGATTTTCTATGCCGAAAATGAAGGAACCAAATGCCACACATTGATGTGTATACATGCCGTCACAAACAATCGTTACCTTTTGAATAGGAAAACCGATTCGCAGTTTGTCTTTCTCTTTGGCATTGTTTAACGCACACGAAACCAAACCATAATTTCACCGACTTTGCACTATAATAGTTTAGTGAAACATGCCAAAAACGTTCAAAATTAATTGCCTTTCACACCGTTGCCCCCCTCTTCTCTCTTAATGCCAACAACGTGCAATTTGTGGCCATATAGCCGGACTACGTTCCAGTGATCGAATTCGATTTTACAGTTCATTAATCTCGCCTGTTTTAAGTCTCGTAATTGTTTTACTGCCGCCAAAGTCGAGAGTAGTCGAGAATTTGTTACATCGAAGAGCCAAGATCCCGAGATCAGCGAGCCGTATCATCTGGAATGGGTGTGGATCGGATTCGCAATCGAAATCGGGGCTCGCATCTGCCAGATCTCTTTAATCCGCTATCGGATGTCGGCCAGTGCGCCAGTTTCTAGCAGTCGGCAGTTTAATTTGCATAGCGAAATAGCAAACTAGCAAATTGCAGCAGCAACATCATCAACAATCGGTCAACGATGTCATCCAGCAGCAGCAAGAATTAAATGCGGCATCGATAAATGCACCCAGAGAAAAAGTGTACACCAAAAGCGTTAAAATAGCTGCCTTTTAAGGGTAACAACCGGGGGAACCATTTAAGTGTGTGTGCGCAATAAAGCGCCCCATCAAATATTTTATTAATTTAACGACACCCAAAAGGTGCACCGTCTGAAATATAAAGTCACCTTTTTGTTACCTGTAAAATAAAAAAATAGTTATAATTAGTGACGAAACGAACGTAAAATTTGTAGTTATCACGACTGTCAAACAGTTTAAAATGTGGTAAAAAACTATTCACTCTGCAAGGGTAACATTTCAGGGGCCGAAGAAAGGTCTACATTTGAGGCCTAAAAACAGACAATTATCATGTTTTCACATTAGAAACGGAATAGCTTTGCATTAGCCAAAGGGTTGCAGTAAATGAGACGTTGTGCCATTATTTGCCGAATGCATATTGATCTTTTCACCTTATTGATTGATGTTTTCGCCTGTGTAGTAGCCACCTAGCCACCACTCTCGCCTGCAAGTTAAGAGTTAAGAGTCTTTAAGGAAAAAGTGTGTGGTTGTGGGGAGTGTGTGTGCACACCACCAATTGGGGTCAGTGAAAAGCTTTTAAAATGTTAACGCTATTTAAATACGATACGTTGCTACGAGTATGACTACGCCGCATCGGCCTGCAAAAATTTAGTCATCCCCAACTTCCCATCGCCATCGCCATCGCCATCGCCATCTCGCCATCGCCAAACGATGGGATGGAATTGTATGGGATGGGATGTATGGATGGATGGTAATGATGATTGTGATGATGATGTTGCTAAAACAAGACGCTAGTCGACCAATATGCAAAGTAATCACAACACAAAAAGTGTGCAGACAACAAAAAACTAGAAAAATAAACGACATGAGAGAGAAAAAAGGGGTGTGTGAAATGGAAATGTGAACCATATGCAAATCGCGGATCGTTTGCCGGAATGTGTCTATAAATTTCGATGTTTTAGTGAAATTACCACGGTGAAAACTATTCGCCATCAAAGAGACGAAAACGAGAAAATTGCGGCTAACTGTTTTTGTCAACAAAAATCCACACCTTCATATGTGGGAATAATGCATAAATACGCCTGACAATGGATTACTACTATAACCGGAGGGATGTCAAGGTAATTGACCAAAAGCCAAAGCCGGAGCAAATATACAAACTCGTAGTTTAAGCCATTAAGTGATTCCTATTGCTGGTAGCACTTGTTACTCATTTCACGGGCATTGCTCATACGACGCGTACTCCATAGACAATTAGTTTTGTGTGGGAAATCTGATTTATGGGAATGGAATGGCGGGGCGTATTGCTTATACACCTGTCAAATTGGCGCCTAATTTATAGATTATGGCTCGAGAATTCAGCGAGCGAAGATTTTTGATTTGAAAAGGGAAAGGAATCAAGGGAGACATTATTCACTGTTTAGACTGGTGTTTCCGCTCTTCCAACTGAAGGTTAGTTAATACTAATGATTTTCGGTGGTTTTTGCAGACCAATTTTTACTTTATGTGTACACTGAATACAATAAGAGATTCGGTAACTTCAATAGCTTTGTTAACAACTTTTCTCTGTAAGGCAAATTGCTTGCAAAACTGAGTAATTTTAAGACTCCGAACTCTTTATACAAGTATCAATATAAAACTTTATTTCGAAAGCTGGCACCAACCGCAAAACACACTTATTAAATTATAAAATATAATGCGTAGTAAGCTGCACGAAAAGCGAAAACTGGAGCTTATCGGCCCCAATTCAATCCACTTTCAAAAACCATTAAAAGATCATCTCGGATGATTAACTATCAATCGGCTATATCAAAAGTGGTTTCTGCCTGACATTTCTGCCACACAGCGTCTATAAAATCTTGCAAATTTTTGGGCACAAAGGGGCCATCATCAAAAACAGTTGAGGCCGCGACGGATGAATAATTACCTCTCTGTGGTATCTCAGATCGAAAGGGAAAGGCTTCCACATCGACTTCGACTTCGACTTCGACTTCGACTTCGACTTCAATTTGAAGTGGGACTTGGGTCGAGGAAGTCGGCTATCGCCACAGTTGGACACCCCGGATGATCCACGGGTTCGCTGGGCGATATCGATGCAAATTAACGGACGCAATGCATATATGTCAACAGGGCCCCACAAGTCCATTCATTAGTTCAATTAGCTTATCCCATCGGCGGGGAGTTGCGCTTGGCTGGCCCTACCGATACCATATACCATATACCATACACCATATACCATCTGCAATACAATACCTGTATAATTCATTAGCGCGTATAAACTTTCGCTTTCGCAAGATCAAATCAAAGAAGCAGTGCCTTTGTGCAGAGCCAAACCTGAATTACAATGCCAAATGCAAATATAAGAAAATATACATGCCTACTAGTTGGTACATACACTTGGGCTCAATCGAATAGCTCTAGAATTAGCTCAAATTGATATCGACGATGCAAGTAATTGAAGTTACAAGATAAAGTGAAATATGTAGCTCAATGCTTGTGGTCAATCGCTTAGATCGATCCAGAATTCGGGTCGTAAGCAACCCAATGCTATTAGTTTGGCCATGGCTGTGTGTCAGGCACCGGCGATGCCTTTTGATGCTGTTACACGTAATCGTCCACGTCCACGTCCACGTCCACGGACCGGGGGAGTCGAACCCGGAACGTTGGAGCTGCAGATGGAGTGGCGTTGCAGTGGCAGTTGCACCGATCGAAGTGAAACCTGTCTGCGGAAAGGAAAATCATTTCACACAATCACAATCACTTGGCCCGCGGCTTGTGCAAACAAACCGACAGCGAGACATAAACACACCCATGTGCATCCGAGTCTCCGAGTCTCCGCGTATCTGAGTGCCTTAGTATCTGAGTGTCTGGGTATCTCTGTATCGCTGTATCTCTGTATCTGGGTATCTCCGCATCGTATATGGCTCAGCAGGTTGGCTGTCTGCCGACAGATTTACAAACAATCCATCGAGCGTTTGAAATCGACCCGATGGCGCATCTCCGTCTCGCAACGTCGACGCTGCATTTAGCGCAATCTGCATGTGGCATCAATAGAGCCATCAAAAGTCCCCCGGAATAATCAGACTCGAGATTCAGGGCATGGAGATTCAGGGGAGGTGAGTGGACGGGAATGGGTCTGTGATTGGTTCCCGGAGCCTCAGACACTTGCTTAATCGCCCCGAGCACGTTGATCGAGTTCGTTAACCGGCCGTTATGCAAAAAGTTCTTTTGGAATCGATCCAAGAAATTACCATAACGGTTAGCTCAGTCTGGTGGTCAGTATCGGTCGGCAATCTCGGGGCCCGGCTCTTCCACGACAGCCGATAATTTCAATCGAAGACGTGCTGGCATGCGACACCAACGCCAGCAGCTATTGCTACTTCAGCAAAGGCAGCTCCATTTTGGGCTCAGACCCTGGATATTCACGTACCACACGAGTAGAGGTGCCTCTCTGCACTTGGAGCCACTGATTAGCTTTAGCTGACAGCTTTAGCTTTAAAACCTTTCTAGGAGTAACTGATTTACACTTTCTCTGAGCCAAGAACGCGATTCTTAGTAAGACATTAGTGACTTCGTACAAATCACCCATGCAATAAATGTAAAAGTGTGAAGATCTCAAGATAGTTATAAAAGACTGGAGACCTATATAGGTGCAGTCCAGACCAGGTGATCTAGAGATCAGCTTTTGGGTTGCTGAAGTATACATATTTTTCCCAGTGCGGTCAGTTGTGAAATGAAGCGATGTACGGTTGGTCATTGCACTGGACGCACTGGACGCACTTGGCTCTCTGGAAACCTTTGGGTATACGAATATACTTGAATACGTGCCTATAGCTCGTTTCACAATTGATTAATGATTTCTCCGGCCCCAAACACATATGTATGCATGTGTGTATGTCCAAAGAGACCCACAAATTAGCATAATGCTGCATCATGCGTATAATAACACTGCTACTATGGGTGTTATATAAAACATGCGATTGACATGAAAGTAAAACATAACTGGGCGTTGCTTGATTGGAAAGTGATTTGGCTTTTTGAACTGGGTTCGGCTTGAATTGCTTGATTTTTGAGTTAAGTTGGCGTTGGACTTAGAGGCTAATTAGCTGACAGCTGGCCAGATGGATGGCATCGTGACCATGAAAGTCGTGATGCGACCCGGCTATAAGGCGAAATCTTTTGAATGGTAAATTCAATAGTGCGTTGAGTTTCGTGATTCACGACCAGGATCATGGTTGCTACAGTGGATACAGTGGATACAGTGGATACAGTGGATACAGCGAATGAGGCCGGTGCCTTGGCCCAGCTACCCATTGTCCGGATCAAAACAACCTGTACCTGTCCATAATAATGATCGGGCGCTTTTTGAGCGAAAAGTGTGTCTGTGGCAAGAAATCAAGTCATAACTGTTAACACACATGTAAAGAGCACACCGCAAAGCGGAGCGTTCTTTTCAAACTTCTTGGTTCTTATGGCCCCCCCTCTTTAAATAGCATAAGGCACAAAATAGCGCACATATGTACGCTCCACGAACAGCAGATAAAAAACAGATTCTTTTGTTAATTGCTTTGTCCATTCTGGGCCAGGTCGCCCGAAGAAAACGTGGGTAAATGTGATAGAGAGTGATAGAGAGTGATGAAGTGGTGAATAAATGTAACTATGGCACGACATTTTCTAATTTTTCCCCATCCACTTGCCGCAGATAACCCAACTCAAGAACATTGAGCTAATCAACAATACGAAAAATGCACATAAATCAGCGCTCGAGATGCGCACAACAATGAAGAGCAGTCAGCCAAATGGATTGGATGATGCTCCTATGCGGATGAGGGCCCCCGACGAGATGAGGGCCACCACTTGGATGACGACGCTGCTAGGCAGCCATAGCCACAGTCACAGTCACAGTCACAGCCATCCGGCAGCAGCCAAGTCGAAGGTGAGTGACTCATGACATAGAAATTGCGTCCAATTCTGGCATTCGATTAACCGCGCTCTCCCTGCCTCCCAAGGATCCCAATTCGGACACGGACTCGGCCTTGTCCTCGGCCCCGCCTTCCATTAGCCCACAGCCACCCTCCAGCGGATCCGACAGCGGCGTGATTTGGCAGACAGTAAGTACCGCGCTCTTAGCCAAGAGATACCCCTACATACGTATACACTTGGTTTTTAAAATACATCACAAGTCCGCCAGATACTGGGCATGAGAATTTTGCTTTGTACCGAATGATTAATGATAGCCCATGGTTAATGATTTATCTTAACTAGGAACCCAGAGCAAGATCTTCCAGCTAATAGACTTACACGTATGTTTTCTTCTTAATAACTCTTCAACTCTTCAGATATATTTGGGTTGCTTCCGAAATAAAGACGAGATTATTTATTTTGATTTAGATTTCTAATTATTTGAATCTCCAATACTTTACAAGATACAAGACAATAGGTAATAAATGTTAAGATACTAACTCATATTTAACTCATATATTTAGAATTTAATCAAACGCTGTGCGAAATTGCACACTGATATTACCAATAGATTAAGTAGATTTTTGGACATTAAGTAGGGGACACACTGATATGACCAATAGATGATCTTACTAAACTTCATAAACAGTTATTATGTTCAAAGTAAATATTTACTGAGTTTAAAGCGATGTTTGTGGGATAGGTAAACAAAAGATTTCAAGACGAAATCCCCATATTAAAGAGCGTTTCGCAGAATTGAAGATTGTTTTCCAGATAGTTTCTAGTTTCCCACCGTTTCTAGAGCCGTTTCCTATAGATTTTAACCGAATCCACCCCCGTTTTCATGCAGCTGCAGGACCTGGACAAGCTGCAAAAGGAAGCGGAAATGTACCAAAAGGAGAACGAGCGCCTGCAGACGGAGGTGCAGCTGATGAAACAGGAGCTGGATGCCGCGGAAAAGGCGGCCATGAGCAGTGGCAAGAAGCAGGCTCAGATCGGGGAGCTGATGCAGCGCATCAAGGAGCTGGAGGAGAAGCAGTCGGGCTTGGAGGACGAGGCCAGCGAACTGAGGGAGCAGAATGAACTCCTTGAGTTTCGCATACTCGAGCTGGAAGATGATAGCGATAAGGTAGGCAAACGGCACCCCCACCAAACAACACGATTCACTCGAAGACCAGTTTGCGAATCCACTCGAACGAGTGACTCACTTGGCTCACTTGGCTCACTTGGCGGTTGTTTATGAATGAATTGAGCCATTCATTCGAACCCGACTTGAGTTCGCTCAGAGCAAAGCTAGCGTTGTTGGCCAACTTGTTGTGCTGGAGTCTCTTTTAGTTTTGTTTGGCATCTAAGCCAGCACGGAAATTGTTTTGGTTTAACGGCAACAACAATCTTTCTATTTTCCAATTGAAATTGTTTCACTGGAGCAGCCGCAGTTGATGGCTAGCTCATTAGCCTGTGTTATAAAATATTCAGGAATTGGAAACTGTGGTTAAACTTTCCAATTGTAAGTGACTCCATCTGCACATTGACTTTATGTCACTACCTCAATCTGTGATCAACGCCTACAATTTTCTCCATGCTAGTGTTGCTTCTTGGCCATGTAGATGCTTTGGCCTAAGAGTTGTCTTAGCCAAATCAGTGTTCAAGCGCTTAAAACGCTACTTATAAGGGTAGCGCCCTAAGTGGATCCCATCTACGAGTCTTGTTATACTTATGAGTGTTTTGTCATTGCTCATAGACAACCAAATCGAGCAAAAGGCTTTGTTGGCCCCGCACCTTTGTGGTGACCATTAAATGGAGCAAATAAAGGTATATCGGAGATGGGTGGAGCTCAGAAATATTTGCAATTCTTATAAAATCACGGTTTTAGCTTAAAACACCTTGCTCAAATTAGCTGAAAGTGACCTTTATAAACCCTTGAGATAAGATTGAAAAAAAGAATCTATTTTGTGGTCACATAAAGCTGAAGTCTATCACATATTTTTCTGGGCTAATACTGCATTTAGAGCGGTAGTGCTTAGTATCTGTAAAATGTTGTAAGGGGTATCTGCAGTTCGATGCCCTAATCCGTCAATCATTGCTGCTGCTTTTCAGTTTCGGTACGCTTAATTTCTAGAGCCGAACAGTTTCAGCGGGCAGCCAGCAGCAGTGAAGTCGTTCAGCTTGAAAAATCCAATTCACTCGTCTAATTGCAATAACCAAAAGTAATTATTCGAGCAGTCAGCAAAGTGAAATTAGACGCAGATTGGTGAGCACATGAGAGTGTGTCGGTGGTGGCAGTGGAGCATTAAGCCAGTGCTAATTTGCCTAAGTAACTGTTAATCAGCGGATTATTTCTAATCGCATCATTCCCAATCCGATCTGTTTCGATCTAGATGGAGAGCACCTGCGCGGGCCACTGCCAGAGTCTGCAGGATCTGTTGGAGCAGTCTGCCCTGCAGCTGGAGGATCGGGACAAGCGCTGCCTGCAGCAATTGCTGCAGTGCGTCCAGCAACTGGATCTGGATGCCATGATGCCAGGCGATCAGGTGTGTAACGCCCCTGTCTCCTGATATTTTGAAATCTTTTCTGCAGCATAGCTAGCATATAAATGCTTGTCAGTTATTTGTAGAAAACCTTACTGACGTTGCTGCAAACATATACAATCCATATATTCATTGAGTCCCAACTCACTAGTTGCATTAACCTTACTTGTTTAAAAACCACATAATTTCTATTTTTCGACAACGAGATCACTAAAATTCAAGTCTTTTGTATTTTGTTCCTATCCACACAGAACCGTACGGAAACTCCCAGAAGACACAATCCAGCACATAGTCACAGCCACAGCCACAGTCAAGGTCACAACCACAGGATCGTAGCCACAGTACAGCCGTATAGCAACTGTGCCACGCCCACAGCGCCGCCCACGCCAAGCAAGAGGCACTGCAGCCAGGTGAGCTCGTGGCAGAGCAGCAGCCTCAGCGAGAGCGGAGTATTCGTGGAGTGCGATCTGCCCTCGAATCCCGCTGGCCACCCGCACCTGCAGTTCTACCAGGAGAGATTGGAGCAGTTGGAGGGCAAGCTGCTGATCTACGAGAGCAGTGGCGAGACCCAGGCACGGCACTTGGCCCAGAGACTGCAGCGGGAACTGCAGCTGGAGAAGGACCTCAAGGAGCTTGTGGACCGGGTGGAATTGCTAATCGAGCAAAACGCACAGTTGGAGGAGGCCAAGTGTGAGTTTGAGGAGGCCGAGAACGATACACGACTCCATTTGCAGCGTAACGAGGTGGAACTAGAAATTCTCCGTCAGCGCAACGTGGAATTGGAGTTCGGCAAGGAAGCACTGGGCGCCAAGTACCAGGATTGCAGGGCGGAGGTACTAATCCTTCGAGAGGATCTTGTGGCAGCTGAAACCCAACTGGAGCACCTGCAGGCCGAAAGAAAGCAAGCCAGAAAGGAGCTTCTGGATCTGCGAAGATCGCTGCCCTTACTCCTGATCTTCCGCTTGTTATCACTAGCCAAAATGGGCAACGAGATATCATCCCCGGAAGCAAGCCCCCGCCTCTCCTCGGGCTATACATCTTCCATCCCTCAGAATCGGGACTCCAGCTCCAAGATCCATACGGCGGAGTATGGCCTCGGTCAGGCGGGATTTACCGATTCCGGCGAGGGTCGGGAGATCGTTTACCTGAAGGAAGAGGTCAAGAGCCTGCGTGACCAACTGAAAGAGCTAAATGCCCGGCACTACGAGGCCATGGAAACAGCAGACTCCCACTGGGTGGATCTGGAGCAGCAGTACAAGGAGCGCGAGGAGGCCCAGCAGGCCAAGGAGGCCAGCCTCAAGCAGAAGATAACCCAACTGCAAGATTGCCTCCGGGAGGATTCCCGGGCGGCGACCGAAAAGATCCAGCAGCTGGAGGAGGGGGAGCTGGCACTGAAGACCTGCCTGGTCCGCATGACCAAGGAGCATCGCGACGTGCTCACCGAGAATCGCACTCTACAGGGCAGCCTGGAGAGTCTGATGGCCAAAATGGAAGTGGAGGCGGAAAACAAGATGCCCCTGACGGAGGCTCTGGAGAACGAGAGGCGCAAGAGCCAGGCATTGATGGATGACCTCAGCTTTGCCAAGAAGGTTCAGCAGAACACCGAAGATCAGTTGAGACAGGAGACGGATGCACTGCGCACCCAGATCTTCAACATCAAGAAGGAGTACCTGCACATCGAGGTCACCAACAGCGAGCTAAAAGAGGAGGTGGGCACGCTGGAGAACAAAATCCGTCAGATGGAGACCCAGATGAAAGATTCGGAGGAGCGGGCGCGCTGCCTGGAAGATGAGCTGCGCACCAAGGAAGAACAATGCCAGCTTTTGGAACGGAAGCTGGGTGTTATCCCCGAGGGCTACAGCCTGGCCGATGAGCTCCATAATAGTCCTGCTAAGCGGGTCAAGAAGGATGAGGTACCGAACCTCCAGGCCGCCAGCCAGGGCCTCGGCGTGGCTCTACTCGATCTAGAGGTGAGTCTGGAAGTATTATGAACTTTACTGTAACCTTATAACTCAATGCCATTACAGGGCCGTTATTTTGATCTACCCCTCCACAAGGACTTCCAAGCGGTTGCTTCTAGTGTGAAGCAACTGGCGGATACGTTCCTCTCACAGAGTCCGTCCGAGGTGAGTCTCCAATCCAAAACGCTGGTCAAGCCAGCTGGTCCGGAAGCAGAAGTTATCAGCTGGGCTACGGCCCAGGATGCCTCATCAGAAAGAAATTGTGGGACAGGACTATCAACTGTGACTAGTATAGAAAGCCAGGGAATTCAAGAAAGTCAAGATAATCAGGTCGTTGAAGAAAATCCGGGAAGTCTAGAAAGTCAGGTCAATTCGGAAAGTATGGAATGTGATGCAAGGGATCTCGTTAGCAGCAGGAGATCTAGTTATGTTAGTGTCCAGACATCCTCAAGCTGTCCAAAAGGGCGGGAATCAGCTGGCCAAACAGCCCAAAGCCCGCTGGATCTGAAAGTAATTCAACCAGCGGATGAGCAAGCGAAGCAAATAAGCGAGGTGCCCTCTTCCATGAGGCAGCTGTTCAATGCGGATGATCCTGTGGATCAGAAGCATGAACCAGAGCCCAAAAAGAAAAGCAAAAAGCGGGCAAAGGATAAGAAGGCAAAGCATCCAAGTCCCAATAATCGCCAGCGAAAAATACGGCGTTACCTCTTCCGTAGCATTTACGGCGCACGTAGGCGCAATGGCCAATCAAATCGGACTCCGGGCTTCCAGCTCCAACAGAGCCTCTCCTGCAGTAGTTTCCACTCGCTGTTGTCATTTCACTCGGCTCACACGACCAGATCGGGAATTTCCCTGCACTCCCTTCACGCTGAATTTGTTAATCTTGAGTGGGAATCGCTAGCCACCGTGTCAATTGTACAAACGGAGGAGCTGAAAAGCCTGGATGAGGAGGTTCAGGTCATGGCGGAGTGCAATGAACAGGAGGTCCAAGTTCAACCACAGTCCGTTGAGTGTGGAACGCAGGCCGATGTGGGTGTGGAGCAACGACTGCTCCTGATGCCTCTGAGAAGCAGGTGCTTCGTGGATCTGCTTCAGGGCGCCGTAGACGGATACTTTGATGTTTCCGCCTTCCGGACGCGTCTTCTTCACTTATGGGAGGACAGAGAGGATTTCCGTGAGCACCTCGAATTCCTGCAGGACATGTGGACGGAAAAGAGTCATCAAAAGTCGGAGGAGAGCTATGAAGGATTTGTGTCTGCTCTGGACTGTGTGCAAAACTTAAAGTTGGCCCTTGAGCCCGCATCCTCGGCGCTTCTGCAGCAGATCGAGCGGCGAATCCACACAAAACTGCTGCTCTTCCACAACCAGAAGGCGGAGTCTGAGTTCTGCTGCACTGTCTACATTCCTGTGGAGAGGAGCAATTCCATGTTGTTGGAGGGTACCAAATAGCCGATATTTCGATGTAGATAATACATACTTAAGTGTAAATTACCACTGACTGTCCCTTTTTTTGGTCTCTATGAGGGATGCTATATGTAAGCTCTTTGGAATAAGGACTGAGGTCTCGTAAACAGGTCTCGTGGGAACAGTATAGTTCAACATCAATAGTGCCCTGAGATTATATTCTCTGTATGCAGTAGACTGTTTTATCGGCAGATTCATATTGTTATCAGATTACTCCAAATTGTTTAAACGTTGAGCATTATGATAGGCGAATTTGAAGAGACAGACATCTTCCATGACTGCCGGAGTGACGATGAGGAGACTCCAGAGCTGGATGTGGGCGGTGGTGATGAAGTGATCTGCAAGCAAGCGCCTCGCTTCGACGATCCCGTCCAGATACGGGCCGTTTTGGAGCGGGCAGCCACTGCCACACAGCGGTTGCTGCGGTGCTATGGAGGCACTGATTGCGTGCCAACTCGTCCTTTGATGACACGTTTCTATCCGGCCACCCTAGAGGTCAGTGCACGTCTTCACACGGACGACAAGTGTCCTTGCCCCAAGGACAGGCAGTGCAAGCTGATAGGCGATCCAGTGACCCTGAAGCTGCCAATCGAACTGAATCCGGAAAGCGGCCAGGTCAAAGTCAACATCTTCCAGCCCAAGTCGATTGGCACCTTTTGCGGATGCAATGCACCTGGAAATCAGAACAAGTCGAAGAGCAGGAGATCAAGTGTGAAATGGTCCAGCAAGGATGAAGTATGTCCCGATTGCCAGGAGCCTAATCAAAGCTCGTGAATGCTGGAACTTTCAAAAGCCAATTATTGTTCTTCTCGAAATTCATTGGTGACTAAATTGGATCATGTCGGCAAAAATGCGTTTTTTTCACTGGTATATTGGGTGTTAGAATATGTATCTTTATAAGCTTTCACTTGGTTTTTGCTACACACAGAGGTTGAAGTCTTTATATACTATTGAACAGCAAACTTAAACCGAAACTTCATAAGTTCATAGAAGAGACTAGTAGGCGGTGAAGTCAATTTATCACTCCTGTCACATTTTCGATCCCTTTGGAATCAGTATTTTAGACACAATCGAGCGGGCAACACACACTGAAAAATTAAATGTTAGCTTAGAGCTTGATTTGGGGAAAACAGTTCTAGCACTTCAAGCGTGATGGACGAGGAATTCGCCAACTCGACCGTCGATCCGAGCATCGCTCAAAGTGACTATTCGCGTGGTCGGTTCCTGAGCCAGAGCTCCATGACACTGACTCGCGGATTTGAATCCACCCGACTGCTTTTCACGGGCGAAAACTTCCAGCAGACGCGCAGCGAACAGGATTTGTTCTTCGACTGCCAAGGTCCTGGAGAGGATTCGCCGAAGGAGGGCCGTAGTGCCACCAGTCGGTGCAAGCTGGATGATCCGGCAGCGATACGAGAGGCCCTGGAACGGGCGGCCAATGCCACTCAGATGCTACTCAAGAACTTTGACACGGCCGGTGGTTGGAATCAGCCGTGTGCCGTCACCCTGGAGTTGACCGCTCGGTTGGTTGACCCCAAGAAGGGTCGCGCCGGTTGTCCGCTGCACGGAAAGCCAGTCACCGTGCAGATGCCGCTGGAGTTCAATCCGCAGAGCGGCAAGGTAGCCAGGTGTCAGCAAAAGAAACCGCCGGTCGTCAGGAATCGGAAAGAGTCAATCTGCCAGTGCCGCTCGCAGCAGCATATGCGTTCTGCTCCAAGGACTCCAAAGCCCAGTTCAGGTAAATTCGCCAGCGATCACTTTCGTCCACGTGAATCGCAACAGCTAACCGAAGGGACCACCAGTTCGATCTACATAGGAAGCTGTGGGGACTCAACATCTCGTGGTACCCGTTGCACTCCGGCCACATGTTACCGCTGGCCCGACCCGGGGGCACGGGAGGTGATCTCTATTTTTTGCTCGCCCGTGCCGGACATCGAACCAGAGCCCGTTCTTATACCAGAGCCACTGCCAATTGAAGAATCGGTGGTGGAGCTAGAGCCAGAGGCCCCGCAGGAGCACTTGATAATCTATGCTCCAGAGCCGGAACACCCGCCCACTGAGTCGGAAGAATCCGATGAGCTGTTGTCTAGCGAGGAGGAGGTATTAGAACCGCAACCGGAGGAAGAGTTGGGACCGCCGCCGCAAGAACGGGCGCCGGGTAGCAAGCGGTACTATCTTGCCCTGCCCCAAAACAAGGAGTTCTCCAACTGTTCGCCCTGCCGCTTTGATCCCAGTCCCATTATGGACGAGGAAGGCAATGTTTTTTGTCCCGGCAACTGCGGCTGCTGCATGTGTCCGTGGAAGAAACGATCCTTCGCCAATAACAAAGAGCACACCAATGTCAAGGTTTGCCGATGCGTACAGCGCGGCACCATCTTTACAAAGTTCGAGGATCGGGAGGTCTGCAGCCAGACCTCCTACTTCGATTTTTGTCCGTGCCGCGAAAAGGCGGAGGCCAAGTTCTTGGAGTTGTACCACGCTGAAATGTGGTCCCGTCCGGACATTACGCGGGGTCGCGAAATCCGACTTACGGAGATCAAGGAACTGATCGTACCCCCGAGCCATCAAATCGAATAAAATGTGTTTGCTCATCGAATCAAATTGAAACGAATCATGTGTGTTCTAGCCGGGGAATCGAGCCGAAACGGTTTTCGGTATCGGTTCGGTATCGGTTCGGTATCGGTTAAGAGCGCTCATCTTTTCGAGCCTCAATCGCCATAATAATGTTAGCGTGCTGATCTCTTTTCTTATACAATAGTAATATTGTATTTTCTATTCTATTTTAATATGTTTCCATTTTCCTTTTCTTCGCTTTCACGAATTTAGAAAACAGTGGTTAGGTTTTGGGAACTATATTATTTATTTTAGCAGCTGTGATTCGAAAAAGAACAAAGCACATGATGTGTGCAAGAAACCATAGTAAATAAGAATTTTTGGACGGATATGATATAAAAGGGTTATTAGTGGACACATTTTTATTTTATCCCATTCATTTCATCCGTAGAATGCCCGGCTCTGATGTACATGCAGCATGAGCGACATTCCGACCCCAACCCCAACTCCCGCCACCAACAAACCGAGTCATCCCACCTGAGAGACCACTGGAAGCCGTCAAAAAGCCAACAGTCGCAACAATTTGATTGTGAAGACCCCCATGCCAAGCCTTCGCAGACGGATGACTCCTTTCTCCGAAAACACCACACCCCCTCGAACCCTGATAATGGGCCGTCGTGCTCATGCTCGGCGAAGAGGTCCAAGTCCGCCGATCCACCAGCGGTTAAAGGCCACACGTGCGCGTGCAAAAGAGATGACCATCCATGTGGGCTGGGTCACCAGGAGAAACCCAGCTCGAAGAAGCCCTCTTCCCACAAGACATCGGCGACCGGACCAGAGCACGCTCCATCATTCAAGAGTGCTGTTACAGCTTGTACCAAGGAACTGCTCGATCCCTGCACTTGTGGCTCCAACCCCCCATACTGGGCTGGTCAAAGCAACTTGGTATCCGGACCATCCTGCAGTAGGGCAGCGGACCCCTCCAAAACCCTTAAGAGTTTGAGCACTTTCGCTCCCATGCATAAACCAAGCGCATCAAAAGGCAGCCTCGGTCGATCCAAGAGCTTGGCCAGTCTGTCCAGTAAACCTTGGTTGTCCGCCCTAAAGGATCCGGAGAGTGAATGCTGCCCTACCAAAGAAAAGCCATGCCCTCCATGTACCTACAACGCTACTCAGACTAATCAGGATCCTTCAATGAATTCACTTCCTCAGACATCCAAATCAAGTGCTTCCAGGCCGACAAACCCGCGCAATCAACCCTCCTTTGGGGCAGGCGATGAGACCTCGGCCACCACACGATCCCAGTCGGTTGTAGGCATGGTCACCTGCCTATGCGGATCGGATCATCAGCCCGCCAAGGGCTTTGTGTCGAGCCTGGCCGATCGGGAGTGCACCGAGTGCGCAGATAAGACCCAGATTGTGCCATGCCCCTCCATAAGGATACAGCATCCACCCGGGTTTGCCCAGTTCAACGATTGTCAGAACTCCCAATTCGAGCCCAGTCCCTCTTCGCGTTCTAGGAAAGTGAGCGTTAAGGGTCACGAAGAGTTTTGCGACTGTGATGCTTCTGATAACGACTCCGAATTGTCCGATCCAATCCAGACCAGTCTTCATACGCATAGGAGTCTCTCCGGGGGCAGTTGCCTGTGCAAAGGCGATGAAACTTCTCCGGAGGAACCCGCAAAGTTAACGTGTGTCAGCAAGCAATGCCAGTGCTCTTCGAAGGACGACCTTCGGGGGATGCAGAGTGCCCAGGCGGCCACTGGCTATCAGACACCAGAGGATCTATGCGGGAATAGAATCAATGCCTGCTGCTCGCGAAAAGAACGCGTCCTGATACTGATGGAAAAACTAACCAGTCCTGGGTGCGATTGCGGCGTATCACGCTCCTGCCTGACCAAACAACTTTTCCGGGAACTGACACTACTCCTGAGATCGGAAAAAGAGGATGCAGTTGCTCCAGCGGATGAGGCAAGCCCACCATGTCTGACCTTCGATGAGTGCTGTACGGCCCAACACGATCGCAATGGGGAGGAGGATCCAGTCGAAAAACCCCTGTCAAAGAGGGAGCTCCAACGAGTCGAGTGCTTCCATCAGCTGGAGGAATACCTCTGCAAGTGCTTCCTGCCGCCGGCAGAACCTCAAATACCTGAAACCGACATCTATGCCTTCGAACTGGATCCAGATTTTCCACCAGAACCCGCACCGTCAAAATCTCCGCAGGAAAAGGACAAAATGAAACCTTGTCAGTGCCCGGAGCCATTCTTTGACATTGGAAATGCACAAACCTGTTCAGGTGATGGCTTGGATGATGACTTTTTTCGTGACTGTGAGGACGACGAGGATGTTAAAAAGTGCGAGTGTAAGGATGATGATAAAGCAGCCACGGAGCCGGATCTCTGTCAATCTCTTAAAGCGTTCATCGACAAGGAACTGCAAGAAATTCTAGCGGAGGAGACCAATAAAGAAGGCGAAGAAGGCGAAGAACCAAAAACACCTACCACAGTACTCAAGGAAATCTGTGGGAGACCTACAGTCGCGGTGCCACCGGAAGCAGAGAAATCCGACAAAATTGAGTGTCCATTTTCAGGCATGGTGTCCTGTCCTCCATGGACCACACAGCAAACGGACTGGGCAGCCTTCCCCTACAACTTAGATCCCTGTGCGCAAAAGGAGTCACCTAGCCCGGCTCCCAAGGGTCCACGTACTGGACTGTTGCCCGAAGGACCTCTGCCACCCGATGTGAGAAACCTCTGCGAGCAGCTGCTCCGAAAAGCTCTCAGGGATTGTGGGCTATGTGGTGACGACGGAAGTCTGCACTCCTGCGAGGAGGATGCATGCGAAGTGTGCGAGGCAGAATGTGAGGAATGCCCGGAAGATTGTCCGCTGGAAAAATGCGAGGAGTGCGATGACGAGTGTCCCCCGGACGAGCAAGGATGCCTATGCTGCCACTGTCGCGCTCTCATTTGCGACGAGGAGTGCAAGACGGTTGCCAATACCCTGCGCTCCGGAATGTGTGATCCACTGTGCGAAATAGTGAGTTTACCAATCGTATCATTAAATATCTTCTATATCTGTTATCGTTTATCTTGCAGAAATACTTTATAGACTCGATCATCGTTGATATGCATGCCATGGACTGTGTGCTCGGCGACAAGCAAGCCAAACCAAAGGTTAGAAACCCATTGTCTTGGATGATATCCAATTCCCTAATAATATTGCCTCATTTAAATGCCACAGCACATTAAGGCAACAGAAGCGCCTCCAAGAGGTGGACCGGACGACAGCTTTCCCGTCAAAATTACGGGTATTTGCGGCTTGGGTGACACCGCCCTCTACGTCCAATGGAGTGTGGAGGACTGTCGCGCTATAGCAGGATATGAGGTAGGGAAAAAGTCCTTCAGATATTAGAAAACGTTTCCTTAACGATTCACGGTTTTCCAGATTTACATGGATGGGCATTTGAAGAACCGATTCTACAGTTTTCGCCACGAGGCCGGAGTTATTACCAATGTGGATGTGACCAATCCGCACCTGATTGTGCTCCGTGCCGTGGCGGTGGGTCAGGAGTTCCCCGGCGAGGGTCCTGGTAAGGAGGGGGCCCTGGACTGCGGCTGCCAGGAGATGGCAATTGCTCATCCCGAGTTGAAGGCGGGAGCTCAGAGGCCGTGGTCGCCCAGTTTCTTCTATTATAATCCCAATCAATCGCCGCCGACGGAGGGCGTGCAATAGTGCTAGTCAAGAATCATATATATCGAATATTGAATATCGCCGGATATCACCGTTATCGGAACAAAGGAGCTGAACGCTCCCTCACTTTTTAGCTTGTACATATAGCGTATTTATATGTAGTGTTTGTTAAGAGTTCTTTGCCTGGAGAATACCAATTGAAATTATCTGTACGTAGTGCTTTTCATAGTGCCTTAAATCGTAGTTCTAGATCGTAAGCAAAGATCAATGCATTGTAAAGGAATTGAGAGCAGATAGCTCCATTCAGATGGCATGTTTAAGTTCACAGCAACCAAAATCACTTTGAATAAATGAATCTCATTGTTAGAGATGAAAAAGTTATAATGTTTATTATCTTTTCTTTTTTTTTAAGCTTAAACTCACACACAATCTCTGAATTACAAAACGTGTAAGGAAGGAAATTTGATCACAACTCATTGCTTCAGCATTTGGAAAATCTATACATAGTTCACTTTTTGTTGCCAACTTTCCCTATCAGCAAGCTTATGAGCTAGAAATGTCTGGCGGAAAAGGGGGATTAGGAAATAGAGGAGGAGGAGGAGGAGGAGGTGGAGTAGGAGGAGGAGCAAACAGATGATAAATCTAATGAAGGCAACAAAAATCCAAGGGATGGTAAGGACGGAGGATCTGGACGCGGTGGCGATGGAGGTGGTAAAAGTGGAGGAAAAGGAGGCGGTAAAGAAGAAAACAAATAAACCAGATCAATGATCAAAACATATATATATTAAAATATTCAAACTCTAACTAAAAGGCCCGAATCGACCCTCCATGTTTTGGAAAATGTACGAACAGCTTTGGTCATCGTAGGATGGCTCAATCTTATCGGCCGTAACGCTGGCCAAAATCAGGAATTTGGTTTCTGGGCTCTGGAAATTAGATTTAAAAACAACTCATACTCGGAATGTAAGATTAGGATAGCCACCTCCTTGGGTTCGTTGTGCTTCCACAGATCGTTGGCCTCCAGATAGGTCTTCAGGAGGATGCGCCACTGCCAATAGTTCTCCCGACCATGGAGTTTCGGTATGGAATGGAAATCCAGCTGCAGGTGACCCATTTCGTTCCACTTTGGCGCACAAACTGATTGGACCTGACCAAGTTACCCATAGTTAGGTACACCCGATATGAAAGCTCGAGAGCTTTTCCTATCGCGGACTTAACATTCGCCCAGTTTAACAGCTCTAGACGGGGATTAGTGTTAGATCGAGCGGAATGTTGTGGGAGGTGAATCATTAAACAAATTCTGGTGCCAAGTTGTTAACATTTTCCGGGGCGTTGGAGGAAATGCGATTGCATTTCAAGCGGAAAGTGTCAAACATGAATCGACACCAAATTGTTTGCAATTAAACTATTAAGTTATTAGAATCAAATTTAATGGCTAAAAAATGTGGAGCAGCCACAAAATTGTTTTTGAACAATGAAAGTATTCAGCTAAATAAAATTATCGAACCTGCGAGTTGTCAACACGGCGCATCTATACATTATTTATTCGAGACCGTACAGAAATACTCTTTTGTTAGTTGAGTCATAATAGATTTCTTGAGCCATATACACACTTGGTAACAAATATTTTGGTAAAAGTAGGAATATCTACGTGTTGAATAAACATAGATAATAAACATAGATAGTAAATATATACTACAAATGGACATATACCGAAAAGAGTAACCCCACTTCGTGGTGCAGTTACTACTCCCCTAATTTGCGTTTTATGATTGCTTTTTTGTTGCTTCTATGCAATGGGGAAAATCCCTGAGCAGAGGAGGCCATTCATCAGTCAATTTAATAGGGGGAGTTATGGACAGACCATCGCTATATAGCCGACCACAGTTTCGTTGTCTCGATTTAGTTGTCACTGGCTATGACTCAGTTCGGTCGCTTGTGGTGGCTGCCACTGCTGCAGTGGCTCACCGTCGGAACAGGATTAGGTGTGTATGCCTGGAGTTTTGGACCAGTTCAGTCGGATGACAGCCAGGATACAAATCGAGTGCCCCAACCCAGCGAGGTGGGCAGCACAGCGAATCACACAAGTAAGTGGCTCCAATCAACGAAATGCATTGTGCTAGATTTTATGGCCCATCAGTACTCGCCAGGCAGCTGATTGTGGGCACCTTGCTGCCACCGCTGGTTCCGCCGGGCACCTGGCCACCTGTGCCCTCTATCGTGAATTCCGGAACGAGCTACTGCCAGTGCGTTCCACCCGGATCCTGCGCCAATCCTCTACCCACCGCACCCAGCGATGGCAGTGGCCAGATAGACATCAGGATCGTGAACAATGGAGGATATGTAAGGGATAGATAGTGATATAATAATTGGGTAATCCCTACTATCCGCTACTACCCCTGTTTTCAGGCCACTGTTCCAACCACATCTTCCACGCTGACCTGTAGCTATGGTCTGGTGGCCTGTTGCCAGGCGGGAAGCTATCAGTGTGGACGGAGGTTTCCACCACCACCCGGATCCACTGCCGCAGGGCCTGGACAGGCCAGTTACGGAGCATATCCTTGGCAGGCCGCACTGCTGACCACCGCGGATGTATATCTGGGTGGTGGAGCACTGATCACCGCACAACATGTTCTGACCGCCGCCCACAAAGTTTACAATCTGCCGTAAGTTCTATTCAACGTGTGTTTTCCCCAAGAGCCCTAACCAACTTTTCAACTTCATCGTGTAGGCTCACTTCTTTCAAGGTTCGTCTGGGGGAATGGGACGCCAGCAGTACGAGCGAACCGATTCCAGCCCAGGATGTGTACATCTCGAATGTGTACGTCAATCCGTCCTTCAATCCCAACAATCTGCAGAACGACGTGGCCATCCTGAAGTTGTCCACACCCGTTTCGCTGACCAGCAAATCCACGGTGGGCACAGTCTGTTTGCCCACCACCAGTTTCGTCGGTCAGAGATGCTGGGTAGCTGGGTGGGGCAAGAATGACTTCGGTGCCACCGGAGCGTACCAGGCCATTCAGAGACAGGTGGACGTGCCCCTGATTCCCAATGCCAATTGCCAGGCGGCGCTGCAGGCCACCCGATTGGGCTCCTCCTTCGTCCTCAGTCCCACCAGCTTCATTTGTGCCGGCGGAGAAGCTGGCAAGGATGCCTGCACCGGAGATGGGGGTTCTCCGCTGGTCTGCACCAGCAACGGCGTCTGGTACGTGGTGGGCTTGGTGGCATGGGGCATTGGATGCGCCCAGGCAGGAGTTCCGGGTGTCTACGTGAATGTGGGTACCTATCTGCCCTGGATCCAAACCACGCTGACTTTATAGATCCCATTTTAAGCAATAAACTTTATTGCCTGCTGCATATTCTCTTCTCAATTTATACATTTTAAAATAACACTCAAAATTTAAGGTCTATTGATAAAACACCTTCATTTTCATTAAATTCATTCAATAAGATTTAAATTCATTCAATAAGATTTAAATTTGTTACATTTTTGATGAATTCGTACATATTTCTCTAAGTGAATTGGTCATTTTAATTGTATTGGACTACTACCATTGACATGTAGACAACTGGTAATTTATTATAACTAAACAACTTATTGGCAATCAATGGACTAATAACGCAATCCCAGAAGTTCGTAAAGCGGCACCTCAGCGACGGATTCACTGGCGCTGGACTCCTCAAAGTCACCGCTCTGGAGGAGATACTGTGGCCGCTCCAGTTCCGGATGGGCCAGATAGAAGTCGATGAGGGCAGTGGTGCTTCGCAGGTGGGTGATGCCCTTGAAGATCTTCTCGCGGGTCAGCAGATCCTCCGGATAGACCGTCTTAATGGCGGTGTTTCCGGATCGTTTTAGCCAGGGACGATCCTTCAGCGGAACAGTGCGTCCAAATGCACTTAGAAGGGGTTTCTGGTTCACTCGGGAAGCGTGGTCATTGATGTGCTTCTCGTACTTCAGCTCAATGGCCATCTAGAAATGGATTAAGATGATCAATTTAATAATTTAAGTTTCTTCTTGATTATAAGAGAATTTTCCTTTGGCTACCCACATGGGGCTTGTTCCATTTATCAGCCACAGTCTGGGCAATGGCGTTGACCTCCTTGGGATCTGTCTTCACGGAGGCCAGCAGAGTTCGATCCCCCTTGATGGAAAAAAGGTTCTTGACCTTTTCCGGCGTCAAATTGCTTTCCAAAGTGCCAAAGGAGTTCAGCCACTCGACAAAACGTTCCGCTGACTGTTGAGATGGGATTAATTAGAATACAATGGTAGAGAATGGTAGAGTAAGTATGCTAACCGCATCCATGAGGTTCTCAGCCTGCTCGTCCAGCGTGACCATGGAGTAGTTCTGGCCAGGATGTTCCACGCGACTCTGCCAGCTGACTCTCTTATCGCGCGGGGCGCACAGGAACTTGGCGTACCAACTGGACTTGTCCACGACACGATGGGTGTGTCCCACCGGGTCATCCAGCTTCAGGTCGAACTTCTCGAACTCGTGCTCCATGCGCACAATATCCGAGTGGTCACTCTCGTTGAAGTACTCCTCCACCTTCTTCCGACCAATTTCAAGGAGCTAAATTATCACAAGATAAGATCTATAAAGTCTTGAGGAAAAGGCTCTTAGCTACTCCATATCTACCACGTGGTCATCCTCCTCGTCACTTTTTTCGGAGCTCTCGGCGCTCATGTAGTCCTCGGGTCGCACCTCCTGCATTTCGTCTCTGATGTAGATGTCTTCGTCCGACTTGGAATAGTCGTAGTTCTGGATGCGCTTGACCCGCTCGCGCAATCGAGGCGGCAGCACAAGGGAATAGTCAATGACGGGAATGCGCGGCTGGAAGCGGCAGGCGGCACTGAACTCCACATCCTCAATGGCCGCGTTCCAGTAATCCTTGCCCACCAGTCCATCGCGACTTGTCAGCTTGGAGAAACCGCTCATCCCAGTGCTGGAGGATCGCTCCTTCTGCATCAGCTGCGCCTTTGTCTCCATCCGCTTGGCCTTAGCTGCCTTGGCCTGAGGCTGACCAACCGTGGAGTCCAGTCGGGCGGAGCGCAACATCCGGTTGACAACTGGCCGATTGGACCGCGCCACAATCGTGTTCCGCACGGTCGATCCATACTGGTGGTCCCTTCTAAATGACATGACTGCGACTGGTGTGTACAAAAAATATATAACGAATCTCCCGCCGGTGGAGTATCGGAATTTCCGTTCAGTTTGTTTGTTCAATACACATTCGAGTTTCGTTCTATGACAACCAGAGCATGTAGGCTAGTGTAACACACCAGCTGAGATCTACAATTTATGAGCTTAGAGAACTGATTCTAAATTATGTAGCTTAATGTTCTTTAATGCATATGCGTAATTCCTTAAATGTAGTTATTCAATGGGACCCATCAGACCAAATTATAAATGGATAAGGTCTGCTGGGGCTAAGCAATCTTAGTGATTTCACTTGCGTGGTGAGTCACTTTAAGTTACACGCCCACATTGCAGGCTTTAAGGCGCCAGGGCCTACTGGGGCCAACGATTTAAGTGAAGCCATAATGGCAATAATTGCGCATACGACCCGTTGGTGCCCTGCGAACATAAAGAATGTCCGACGGGTGGCAAAAAACCAGAGCGGCTCACACAGGCCGGAAAGCATAGGTAAAACAAGCTTGGTTGGGTTAAATTTATACCCAAAAGCCAACAGGTTGCCGGAGCCATCTGCTTCCCTTGCTTTCAGTGTGTGCAAACTCACGGATGGGCAGACAGCCACTACACGCAGACACACACACACTCACACACAATCCCACAGGCAGACACCTCTGGCCATTTGATGCTCACTTAGCTGCGTCCCACTCATAAACAAGCCACTCATTTGCAGTCAATGCCCAAGGGGTTAATCCCCCGACCAACCCCTTCAACTTCCCTTATTCACGGCGTGAAATTGGCATGCAAATTTTATGAATTTCGGTCCAATTTAATAAAACCAGTGGTACAGAAAAAAAATGTTCACTTTTCTGATTTAAATCATAAATTATAATTGACAGTCATATCTGATTATATGCTTCGAATGCATACATATTAAGTTATGTAGCCTAACCATAATCATATGTTAAGAAAATATGCTAACTCTTATAACATATTTTTTTAGAAATGTAAGTATGTATTTTGCATAAATAAAATTTGTCTGCGAGAATTCCAATGATTTAATGTGGCATCCGACTCACCTCAAGTCGCTTCCGTTGCAAACCGGAAATGAATCACGTCGCACAAAAACTGAGAATCCAAAAAGGATATAAAAATAAGCGGCGAACCGAGTAAGCGCGTAAAAAATGCAAGCGGCAAACGACAGGAAGGCAAAGCAACAATTCAGCCATAAAGGCAGTCATGGTAATACCGAATCCCACTCAAACAGCCGAGTGCCGACTGCAACTCACTCGAAGAGCCGAATGAAACCGAAGCCGAGCGGCGAGTCCTTAGACGGAGTTCCTTTAGTCCGTCCTCGGCTTTCGAGCGTTACAGTCGCGAGTTCGGATCGAAAAGGACACTGGGCGAGTGTAGAGCGTTCAATGTGGTACCAACAACAAATGCCTCAATATTATAGCCAATGCTAGAAAGTGTTAGTGTTGTTTCGCTTGATTTCAGCCAAGTGGGAAGCCAGAAGCAGTGTTGTGTAATCCAGTGAAGATGCATACTATCTATAGTCATTAAACGGAGTATTGTTTCCCCATTATTTGCCGTGCTTTCATGTGACACACTCTGCTAGTGTTGTTAGTTGACTTGGTCTAATGGCCTTCATGTCGCCATTAAGTCGCAGTGACACGCCGACGGCACTTACGCCCCTCCCACAAACATTTAATGCCAATTAAAATGTTTGCTCTTTGATGTTTCCTTTGCAGAATGAAAGAGGAAGCCGAATGCCAGCGAAATCAAAAATAATCAAAAATTCAAATATGCATTAAGCAGATATAAAAAGAGAGCCCCAATGAGCGACCGTATTAAGGGTCCGAATCGTAAGCGAAAGGCGAACCACGTTTTGTAGCATACTTTTTTGGGTTTACGTCATGTTTGTCTACGCGAACCGCCATTTGTGCTTGTGTGCTTGAGTTCGCACACAGACACGCACACCATTATGTCGCCTGTATTCGTGCCTGTGTCTGTGTCTGTGCCTGTGTTTGTGTTTGCATTGGTGTCTGTGAGCCAGAATGCATGCCAATCAGTATCAGAATCAGAGTCCTCAATCCAGAGTCCTGAGTCCTGAGTCCTGAAGCCTGAATCATCGACTGTCCAAACATCGTGCATTGCTTTTGTCCTCCTGGGCTAATTAGCTGCAGGTAGCAGGTAGCAGGTAGCAGGTCCTTGTGCCATCTTACGTAAGTGTCCTCCCACATCCATATGCATTCCTCCATAAGTACCCAATTAATTTTAAGTACCACACACACTCTCCTTTAACTAAGTGCCTTGCATTGTCTCTGTGCCGTCTACTAGCCAAACCAAAGCCATGTCTTCGTTCATAAGCCAAACACATCTTTCGAATCCAGCTCATGCCCACCACTCAAATACAATTTGCGACACTCGAGCTTAATTGAGAAATGCTGATATGAATTGCATGTACATCTGTAGCATATTTTGAATTCCGTAGTACAGCTTTCAAATTAATTAAATTTGTATTTTGCCCCGTAACTTTCCTTAGACCATTTCATTTTGCTTGATTTCTTCTACTTTAATGCCCCAATGATATTTGAATTTGAATTCAGTGCCAACTGCTTTGTAAATCGAATGCTAAACGTAAGTGTAATTTCCTTCCTCTATTTATAAGCATGAATATTTAAAAGATTTCCGCCCGCACCTACCCCGATACCTCCTACATCCTGATTTCGATTTGGCCTTTTCCGCTTCCTGTCAATCTGCAAGCGATGGCAGCGACATTAGCCCTCGACTCTAGAGAACTCTATAAATAAAATAGAAGAATTGTGGGGGGCATGGGTGAGTATATCGCGGGAGGAGGACTGGTTGCGATGGCATATCCATGTCCTGCATGTCCTGCATGCCCTGCTGACCCTCCACGAACGAGGGATTACTCATACGTCGTTTAATATGAAAATATAATTCGCTTTTTGTTGTGCCATGTACTCTCTTCTGTGGACTTTCCTGCTGTGCGTGTGGCGAAGAGATATGGGTACGCGCGCTGTCCCCACCCGTCCCCCGATCCTCCGCTTTTCCGCGCCGCAGGACACAAGGACCGCAATCAGCTAAGCAAACGCGTCAAATGCATGCGTTTTCCACCAGCCGAGCGACAAGCTCTTAATAGAACAAGGAAAACTGAAGCGTGGAAACAAGCCGATGTGGTCAATGCCCTGAAAATGCAATGGAAAAATTAAATTTGTAAATTGCTTTTTAGGCATGGCAGTACTATGATCAATTATGGAAATCGCCTGGTTCACAGAACAGCTTTAATAACTTGCCATTTATCTGCTTAGGATTTAGCAGCAGTATTTAGCCTCAATCCAATAAAATGAAAGCTAGATGATCCAAATCATAAGTAGATTTTCATCCTTTTGGTTAAAAAAATAGATGCTCAAAAATCCTGGCTACAAATAGTCCGTTTTTCAGCCTTGTCTCTAGAAAAGACTTAATTAGTGTCCTTTGAAGAGTGTCATAAAATGATGAGTGATGGCGCTGACAAGCGAGGTTTTCACAGTTTTGCGACGGAATCCTTATGTGACACATGAGATGCATTCGAGTGCAATGTGCACACAGACTGATGTATGCAGTCATATGCTTAATGGCCTTTCAGGTCGCAAAATATTTACCCACTCATGGTAATCATGTGAGAGGTATCCAGCAAATGTTGCTATTCGATTGCCGGAAGCTAAGCCCGTGTCACAGATACGTGTATGTTCCTCGAATGGTGATAACTTTGATTGGGAATCTCAACATTTCCACATTGAGCACTTCAACGAGCGCGCAGGGCGGAAAATTCCGATCAGGTGCAAGGACTACTATGCAATCCCCGCACACCAGCACTTCGATCCATTGTGGAGAACAGGCAATGTCAATCTGGCGAGGATGGCACATCGCCACCTGCCTCCTGCTCCTGCCACCTATCCTCCTGCCTGAAAGTTTTCCATGAGAGAGGGCGGAAAAATCGAAGCGTTTGACATGTGACCAACATGTCAGGGGGGTTCCCATTCTCCAATCTTGTGTGTTCTTGCCACGCGGCGTGTGCAAGGTATGGATTGAATGCAAGCAGACAGCCAGGATGGGAGCACCTTAGACATGGAGCCAAGCGTTTTCCAGATGCGCCGCCACTTGCCAAAATCGGAAGACAAGATGCTTACATCTATTCTATTTCTTTTCTTATTTAAGCTTCAAAACGTACCTAGCATTTTTACCGACTGAAAATGTAGGCTAGAAAGTTTTGATATTTCTATGCGCCTTCAATGTCGAATTCATTACGCTCTTGCTGTTAATTTTTAAGTAGTTTTCCTCGGTGCAGCTGCAAGTTCCTTAAAACCCAAGAACCCTTTCGGGGAATAAAGACAATCTTCATATGGATACCCGCATACGCGGATGGCCATCGGCAGTGCTGCATGTCCGGGGGAGTGTGAGTCCTGCATTGTGGCGCCACATCCGAGAGGCGAGCACATCCAAGAAGCACTGGAGCACTGGAGCACTGGAAGCCGAAAACTGAAGACTGCCACTATTTGCTGACGGTCTCGGCCTCCTTTGTCAGCCATTGTTTGACTGGTTGGCCTTGTGCTCCATTTCACACAGTCGAGTGGCGCGCGTCACAATATTTTATAGTTATGGTGTGTTTCCCTTTGCTGTTGGCGCTTATTGTTCATTGTCATACGTTGGCTTTGTTTGGCAAAGTGTTGGCTGGTTTTATATGGGGCGCTGAATAAATAAATTAGCCACCAGTCCCTGCATTTACGTGTAAGTATGGTATGCTAAGTATAGGCAGCATAAACAATGATTTCAAGTTGGCAACTTTTGATTTATTGCACAACGTTGTTATATGACATGAAAACAGTAAGACAGTAACAAAGCACCGAAAACATGGCCTGTAATTGCCGTCAGCGGGTGACTTTTCGGTGGGTGGTGGTTTAGGCCATGGCCAAGCCAACAAAATATGCCCGCTCCTCCTTTTATTCTCCCAGACTTTTGAAGCGACTTTTTTCTACACGTTCTTAGAATGTATACGTATTAAAAATTTGGCAAGACATGCGACATTTTTAGCCCTAATTTGAGAGCACTCACTGACGATGATAACAATGTTGAACTTTTCATTATGCAAAGTGAGCAAAGTGGCATTAATAATTCAGGCAAAAATAAGAACATTTTGGAACAGGCAATGCCAAGGATGAGGACGTTAATATACATAAACATACGTATATATTATATCAATTGCCATATCAAATTATGGTTTTCTTAATGCCTTAATGGATATCAACTTGAGGTCCAACTTCAGAATACCCTATGAATATTTGACAAGAAAGATCTTTAAATATTGTGGCTTATTTTAGCACTTGTAGCGAACCACATTTTCGGCAGACTCAGCTCGTTATCAACTTACTTTATTACTGCGAAACTTATTTAGCTGATTTTTCCATGGAATCTTGAACCCAACGAAAACTTTTCCGCCTCTTGCCCACGAACACTGGAATGGTATTTTTCTTTGTGTTTTTGTGTAAATGTTTTTTTTCTTTTTTTTTTGGTTGAAAATGAAAACTTACGGGCAATGCTCAATTGAAATGCGCATTTGGAAAATTGGCAAAAACAAGTGACTGAAATTCAATATTATATATACATATATGCTATATATGTTTTATGGCAGAGGGAAACTTTCCATCCTCCAGCCGGCTTGAAAAATGAGCACAAACAGCTACTGAGTTGCGTGGCAATATTGGCCGACTAAGGGTTTCCAGGACTTGATAAATGGGCTGATTTGACTTTCGACTCGTGAACACAAACACACCGCCACTCGCGCACACACAGATACAGATACTCACTACTCACACCCACTTGGGGGACAAACAAACACTCGTGAAGTCGACCAGTTGGTTATCTTAAATGCTACAAGTGCTTTGGAAATTGATTGAAAATACTGCCCGCCTGCCAATGGGTTTTCTCGAGTTTGTATTTCACGCTACTCGCACCATTTCCCTCGGCTGCTTCGAACGTATTGAATAATGCATCCAGACCAAATAACAAATATACACGCATATAAAGTTAGTGCGTATACGCCCCATTGGCGGGCAAATTGGCACAATGGCCAGCCCAATTGCTAAAATATTTAATTAAATTTCGTTTGGCTTTCGTGCGGAATGAGCTAATTGTTGCAAATGGTATACGGGTTAAAATTAAATCGTTTCCGACAAAGGTTAATGGCTATTTATAATGACCAGGCATGCCAGCAAAAGTCAAAGCTATTACTCTGGGAAAAGTTGAGGTGTTTATTAAATGTGTCATTGGTTAACTTTACTATAACAAGGCAAAGAATAAATTCCAGTTAAATTGCAAATTTATTGAACATAAAACGTATTGAGAGGAATTTTCCTAAAATTAAACCATTTTTATTGCATAACGCAGAGTTCATTTAAGCATTCCATTAAGCCATCCATCGTATAATTTTATTCAAATGAAAAGGGGGTAATACATGCAAAAAATCCGTCCATTCTCCCCAGAGTGTTCAATTAAGCTTTTTTCGTATGGACGAGTCCATCGATTTGTTCCACCTGGCAGACCGCAACTCCTGGCTATTAAATAATTAAGGCTTGACGTCAATGCAGTGCTCACGCACACTCGCACAACGAGTCCTTATAGAGGACATACAGACCCATGGGACATGCAAACATTTCGCTGATGTTTCCACTTGATTTGCTGCAAAACGGCGAACGACTAACAGCACAACAGCTAAATGACACACGCAACTGTTCAGTTGCCCCATCTTCGGGATCTGCCCCAGAAATTTGTGGGGGAATTTCGCAATTTTCGAAATGCACTCGGGCGCACGCAAATGTCAGGGTGAGATGTCAGCACACGACTTCGAGTTATGACTTGCGCCTCAACAAGTTGAGAAATTATGCAAATTTATTCAGCCCATGGAGCCGCTTAATTGTTGTCTCGCCGGCAAGAGGCAAACTTTCAATTGCAACTTTGATTTGCTTTACGGCCAACGGACATGCGAAAGTTAGAAATGAAAATTGCAGCTTGCGGATAGATCGATATTCGGGGATTACAAGTGTTTCTCTTTACTTTAGAGCTGCCAATATGGATTAAGCTCACTCTGCTGCTGCCAAAGCAATTTGGCTAAAGGGTATTTTCCTTGACCGAACCAAATCCAAAGTCCAGGCATTTCACAAACAAATAAGATAAGCTGAAAAACTATACGCCAAATTAAATGGACTTGATACACATATAATTCTGCTACAACTGTTTTACAACGGGGTTAGGATGGAAAATCGTTAAATCTGCTGTAAAGAGATAGAGTTTCGAATACGAAATGAAGTACGTACACATATATTTGCTTGTGAGATACACACATATAGGGCCAAACGACGCTTTTTCCTTGTATCATGACGGGAAAAATATGAATATTAATGCGTTTTCACTCGCTCAATAAACATGGTAAGCCATTCATATTCATGTTCGACACGTACACCCACATTTTCATATTCAAAGCCAGTTGCGATGGCAAAAATAGGGAGCAAAGTGATTCAAGTCAAACGCAATTACGATAAATAGGGCAACATGGCGTATGCGCGATTTTAACACTGCGCTTCATAGCCTTATGATCCCATAAAGCGATGAGATTCAAGGATACCTTTAAGTTTCGATTTTAAATTCTTGTCAGCACTTTGTTATAAATTATTGTTTGTTGGCAGAAGGGGAAGTCCTAAAGGAAAGAGGAACTGAAAATTCTAAGTGGCTAACCACATACTTAGAGTACTTGCAAAAGTGGGAATGACGACAAGAGGTTGCCATGGGCGTTGTCATAGGACAATTCATATTTCATGGGATTAAGGTCCTAAGTCAACTGCGAAATTGCTTGCCCCATCGATTTTCTGGCGTTCAAAATGAGGAAAACCCAAACAGGAAAGCAACATTTTCTGCTGCATCATTTACTGGCTGAAATATTTATATTCAATTTGATATTTTCGAGGGCTTGGCCTTGAACAAAAACCCGCCTGGAAAGTGGCTGTTCACTGCAAGCAAAGCAGCTGGGCACAATCTAATCCTGTCCAGAGTTTGGCACAGAGATGACGGTTGCAATTCGCATCCGTCCAATTCAATCCCTTCAAAATGAAAGCATAATATTAAAGTAAGAATTTATAGTTTACCTAACTCCTAAAAGAAATTGGCTTAAACAGCAATATATTTAAAGAGGAGTATATCGATCTAAAATATTTTCTTAAATTTATCAGCGAACTAGGTCGTTGGCATCACTGGCGACTAGGTGGCAGCAACAACAAGTTGGCGGACACGCCCCCAGGGGCGGTTCTTAGCCACGCCCACTCTTCAGAAGTTTTTTATGGCAGTGAGTGTGGGAGCTGACATGATGATGCCGCTGCCAGGCTGTCTTGGCATGTCTTGACGATTGTCCCATAAATTTTTTAGATTGACCCGAATAGCAGAAGCCTTTGACATCATCGCTGGCACACGCTTTTCCTGCTATTTCCTATCATCCCCCTGCCCGTATTGACAAAACTATTTTCCGGCAGAGGTTGGGGACAGAAGAAAGTGGAGGACAAGGAGAAAAGTTGGCACTCGATTGGGGTGGCTCATACTCGTACCTTGACCTAACCCGACCTGGCCCGACCCGACCTGCCTTAAAGTGTAATGAGCTTGGAATCGTCGCCGATTCCTGAGCTCCTTATCAGCTCAAGTTGGCCACCACTCGATGGTTTGGGTGCGCAAAACGAAGTTCGGCAGAGCAAAGCATATGAATTCAATTTATGCATTTTCGCCGCTCATAAATATATTCTCGTTAAACAAAGTTTGGCAAACTTTACGACTTTGGCCTTGAGGTTGCAGGCACCGCCAGACAGACAGTGAAAAATCGCCAGGAAAATGTAATCTAGCAGGCGCCCCCAAAGTTATAAATAACCAGGGGGAAACGGGGGGAAAATGTGTCAGATTGCCGGCAGGCTGCGCCCTTGAATGCACTTACCATCCGTATCGCGCATACGCCGCGTTGGCCAAATTCAATGGCAGTGAAAGCGGAGCTAAAGAGCCACGGGCAATTGGCCAAATCTCGGCCAGAAAAACTGGGCCACAGTGAGTTGGGAATTGCCAGAACTAATCCCGCCAACTGATGTACTATACAATACATATATGTTGCAATAATGCAGGCTGCAATTAGTGAGGAATTTCATATGCTCCCGCACTTTTCAACCTCTGCAACCACTTGAATAAATTAAACGCTGGCCATTTTCGGATCCCGACACTGTTCATGGGGCCATGCATGAAATTTCACATTAATGTGGGGGGAGCTTGTGTGTCCGCATTTGCGTTTTTGCTGCATGTTGGCATTTCACAAAATTAACTGCCTCTATCTAGTTTTCCTCCAGGCTGACAACCCATTAACTTTCCACAAGAGTTGGGTTTCTGTGTCATTTGAGCCCCAACGAACACGAACAGATGTCGGCCGAAACGCACACCATCTGGTAATGGCCACATACGAGTATACTATATGTCTCTGCGGCAAGGAATAATTTAATGACACTGCCAGGCATTAAGATATCTAAGTGGTAGGCTACCCCTATTATTATATAAATGCTTTCTGTCTGCTGTCTAATGAATTGTAATGGGAATTTTCATTATTGAACAGGGTTTCATTAAAATACCCCTTCTTTTTGGTTATAAAGGTACTAAAGTGTCAATAAATTTTGAATTACAGATCGTTTTCTTTTCAAATACTCTCAATCGCATTCATTAATTTGCAATCTGAAGCCTCAATTGTTTGATAAAACATTCATTTCAGAAGCTTAAGTTTTAATCATACAAACTACTACCCAGGGAATTCCTCCCGGATTCTTATTCAATTAAGTGAATTTTCGGCACTTTTCGCCTCGTATGCTTCCGCAAAAAGATCCTGGGATCCCCGTGGTGTGATTTATGTGCATAATTAGCCAGAAATTGCATAAGATTAGTTTTAATTAGTTGCCGAAACTTTTGGGCAAAGAAGGAGAGTGGCGAACAGCAGCCTCGGCCCGAAATGCTAAATAAATAAGTTGCCTGCAGTTCAGCCAGAAGCCAAGAAACTTCTGTAGCTGACGTCGCATCCTCATCCTCATCCGCGTCCGGATCCGTTGCGGGAACAGCACGGATTACTCTCCACCCTCCGGCGAAAGTGCAAGGAGCCGCCTGCAAGGAAAATAAACAAAAACTTTTCCACTCGACGCCCGAAAAAGCAGGCCACGATTCCATACTCGCGGTTGTACTTTCAGCAGAGATGTCTGGAATTTATTGCTAAAATCTCTTACTGTTTATTTCATAGGAGAGAAATATTGTAAAATCGTATTCTTAAGGAAATTTTGATATATGTATATTTGATAAATATACAATAGCATATATATCATATATCAATTTCGCATCTCTTCTCGCAAAGGACTCGGCGAGGACCTCCTCCTTCGCTCGGGCTCCAAATGTTCGCGCATTATTTTTCATTTGCATTGCGTCATTTGTACAATGGAGCTACTGAAGGAGGAGCAGCGCCTGGCCAGGAGCCACTCCGAGCAGTCGGACTGGTAATTTATGTTGACCCCTTTGGGGAGGAGCACTTCGTCCTACGGAGTTCCGCCAGCTGTGGCAAATGTAGTGCTCCGTCCGCCGCAGTTGATTGCCAAGGCGACCGCAGGACGTTGCCCGGGTAACAACACTAACAATTCCAACTTAAAGCCGCCACATACGCGTATATGTGCATTTCACCTTCAATCGAGTGCTGCTTTTAATTGGTGGCATAAAAAATAAAGACGTTTCCAGTCCAGTTGTTGCTATAGTTGCAATTAACGGTGGGAACCTCGGAACTTCGGTCTGGAAATATAGTCTAAAATGTATATGTGTTCTTAACACTTTTTGAGTTTAACGGTGTGATTATTAAATGGTCAAGTATATTCTTCAAGAATGCTAATAAAGCCCTGACGACCCATCACTCTCTTCTTCTTTGTTGCATCTTCCGCCATTTGAGTTTTCCTGTGTCTATGTGTGTGTGTGTGTGTTTAGTTGCCTATAAGGCACAGCGAACTTTAAAGCCAATACCCGTTTTATGGAAAACTTTCGTCACTGGACAAACATTTGCCAACTTTTGCAGCTTTTCTTGTTCGCCTTTCAGTCGTTAGGAGTGTAAACAGTGCCTCAGTTGCCCCGCAACTATGTATAGCGACTATAGCGACTATAGAAACTATATCCTATATCCCGCTTTTGTGGCAAACTCTAGACTTACGTACTCACACACACACACAGAGTATTTTCAGCATCCTTTCACTCACTTCAAGTATTCGCATTCGGCTGATGCACTTTTAGCCAGCTTTTGTATGGCACTCACGTACCGCTACGTTGCATGTGTGCCTGTGGAACGTGCTGGATGCCAATTGTATTGCGTAAGTGTGCAGCATTGGGGACAATACACTGAGAGAAAGTAATGCCAACAGCGGGCATTTGCTAACATCAGGAACATCAGGAAATGTGCACTGAAATTTTTGAGTAGAAAAGTTTTCAACTAGAAAACAAATTTAAGATAAATAATAAATATAATTAATTCGCACGGGTTTTTTTTTCTGCCTCGGCTATTTTCAGTCGAAACACTTTTGAAAAGAAGTGCTGAACCGACTGACAAGTGGCCAACTCACGGCGTAATTAGGTTATTCCCGTGCCTGCGCCGCCAAACCAAACCGATTCCTGGGCATCCGGCTCACCGGGGTTATCATGCGTGTTAATTAATTCCAGATGCTCCTGCCGCGGCTCAGTAGGTCATACTGTCCAAACCGACGTCAGGAGGCACGTGTGTGTCTGCCGATCAATTATGCTAACGTTGGGTAGTCTGGCAGCCCATCTCCCCCATTTCATTTGCATTAAAAATTAAACAAACTAGTGCAAATGTGAGGTGGCATGGCGGCAGCGGCACGTGCCTGGCGACTAAAATCAGACGAGGTGATCTGGGATCAGGTCAACGACGTGCAAATGACTTCTGACTTATTTAAAAAGTACTTGGCTCTCACGGGCTTAAAACAAATTCGCTTATTTGATTACAAATTTGTATACGGCACAAAAAGATTCTTTTTTACATGAAATGAAAATACCATCCATTTTATTTTCCCAATTAAAAATAAGCGTATTTTGCTCATTAATAGCAAATCACTAACACTGCAAGCGTGGGCAAATAATGACCATTAAAGCAATGTTTAATGTAGTTTAATTAGTTTCCAAAAGCAATATGCGCAAACCAAACTTGGCCTAAATTGTCCTAATTCCACAGCACAAAGCAAACGAAAATGTTGAATTAGAATTAAAATACACCCGTCGGCCGCAAAGCAAAGACAATCCCACGTGCTGGCCACAAAACAAAAAGAGCACCATGCCAGATGTGGCCAGTTGGGAAACTGGGTGGAAATGCGGTCCGTTTCGGGCCGCATAAACATCCGCATATGACTGGCGGTGCTAGCCCGCATCTAACCGCTGGTACACCTGCTGCACTTTGGTAAGTGGCCAGGCGCAAGGAACAAATTGAATTTGCCACGGGGCGGATACGTAATGCGGGTGGCGAGGCATGGGAGCTGGCCAGCAGTCGGGCCACCGGATATCCGCTGGGCGCCATGGCCGCCATGGCCGCCTCATGCAATATGCAACAGCCATTCAGCCCAAACCTCCGGACTCTTCCGCCGTACTGTTCTTCCGTTCGCCGGTTATGCGGCCGGATTCAGGTCGCACCGCACACAATTGAATCCTTGGCCATTGCAAACAGCGCCGAATTCAAATTCAGCTGAATATTTGGCACCAGCAGTTGCTGACTATGGAGTCTGATTAGATTAGGCCAGCGGGGTGTGATGTTTATAAGGAATTTTAAATGCAATTTGGGCTTATTAGGTGCAAACTCGTTGCTTTTACCCAGAAATGGCAAGCAATTCGAAATTAAATTAAAATATAATTTCAATTCGTTTTTCGTTACTCAAGTGTACTCATAAAGAAAGCTATTGTTGAACTAACAGATTACGATATCTCATCATCACCTCCACCTATAATTATTTTGTTTCCTAAAAGAGTGTACATGATATCTATATTCTACACTGTATTACAACATTTTGAAAATAGTCTGCACCTTAGTGGCTCTTGCACCCTGGATATTACTGTTTGTGATCATCGCAGTAGACTGCACTTTTCGTAGAAGAATTCTTCCTATCCCGTCTTAGTTCTCGACTCTCAATTCTTCAAACTCATGTTGTACATTTGTTTTCTTCTACTTTCTTTTTATAGCTTCAAGCTAAGCAAAAACGTAGTAAATGAACAAACGAAAATAGAGCATTAAAAATCAAAAGTCCAAATCAAAACAAGACAAACATAAATGTAAATTGGTATGCAACTGAACTAAACTATAATTGCCGATGCAACAACAACAACAACAACAGATCAAACAAATACAACAGCAACAATAAATACAACAATAACATCAACAGCAACAACAAGAAACAAGAACAAAGTTACTGCAACCAGAACAGCAACAACAACCGCTGCTAGTAGATAAAAAAAAACTTTATAAACAAAAACCGTAAAACATTTATGTAAAACTTACATTTTTTTGTCGAGGCACCCAAGCAAAGTAATATTTTGCAACGTAGACTCTTAGGCGTCGCACACAAAAACAACCCAATAACACAACAGCAACATCAACAGCAACATCTGCAACATCTGCAACATCAGCAACCAGAGCAACATACAACATCCATCCGAAACCGCAAACATCCAACAATCCACCATCGCCACCACCACGAACCACATGAGCCTGAACAAGATCAAGAAGCGGGACGCGAGCGACTTATGACTGATGCGCTCCAAGGGCAACGTCGGCGTCGGCGTCGGCGTTGGGGTCAACGTCGGCGTCGCCGTTGGCAGCGGCAGCCGGTACAAGGTGACGGCCCGCTGTGTGCCCGAAGTGAGCATCACGTCGCCGACGACAGCATCCGGCTCCATCCAGCCCAAGCACTTTGCCCTGCTCCGCAGTCGCTCGCAACCTTCGCCGCCGACGTCTAACATCCTTTTCTCCACGCCAGGCGGGGCCACTCTGGTCGAGGAGGAGGATTTCAGCTTGGCTAGCGGCAGTGGTATAGCCGCCAAGAACGTGCTTCAGCGCCAGCTGGCCACCACCGTCCAGCAGGAGGATCCGGATCTGGAGCATTCCGCGCAGGAGCAGCACAGCAAGTTGTCCGAGCCGGCGGAACCGCCCAATGAGCTAACGCCATTGGTGGAGGAGCCCGGCACTGTAGCGCCAACCACTTCGAGCCAGCGTTACAGCCACAATTCCAAGACCACGCGCTCCTGGCCAGTCATCTACCGCAATCCACATCACTGCGACTACGAGGCCCTGTACGTGCAACAGCAGCAGCAGCAACAGCAGAGCTTCAAGCAGAACTGCTACTCGAATCAGTTTAAGCAGTCCATCGTCTACTCCAGCAGCAATGAGGAGTTGCCTGGCGGCGAACCGGTAGCCTCGAGTTCCGCTGATAACCGCCAGACCACGTGCTACTACTTTGCACCCAGCCGGCACAACAGCATTTATGAGCACCCCTCCTCGGTGGTTGGGGGATCCCTGCAGTTCGATAATCCAACGACCACAGCAGCAGCGGCGGCGGCAGTCGAGAGTTTAAGGCGGAGCAACAGCATCCTGTTGCGCCAGAACAGCTGCGCCAAGGTCATTCAGCGTCGGGGCAGCGGTAGTGGTTCACCCAACTCACTGGGCTCCCAGATGGAGGGACTGGGAATGGGCATGGGCGGCAGGGGCGCCGGCAGCGCCTGCTGCTCCAGCTGCTGCATCGGCCCGCCGCCGGTGCTCTTCCTATTCGTCACTCTGCTGATGACCACAAGCGCCACAGCCATGCTGTGCGCCGCCATCATGACTGATCACTGGGAGCACGTCACATGGGACCGCAACAGCCTTGATCGCTACTCCAATCGGTCGGGACTGCACCTGGAGTGGCTTCTGGACGACCAGGTGGCTATGCTCAAGCCGGACAAGAGGGGTGAGCGTAATAGCTAGATCATATAGTTATCTTCCCATAAGGATAATATTAACTCTAGCGGTGTGTTTCTCCTCCCCCAGCCGATCATCGCTTCCGGCGCGACTCCGTTTTCCTGGTGCCCATGCACGGCGGCATCTGGACGCTGTGCATTGATCTGCCCATTCAGCAGCTGCAGGAACTGCGGCGCAATCCCAAGTTCCCTCGCGGTGCTCCGCCGTGTGTCAACTACCTGGCCGGCTCAATGGAGAACGCACGCGGCGAGGAGCAGCGCAACGACTGGCAGCACAGTGAGTCACAGGTCACTCTGCAGCCGCATCTGAGTACGTATCCAGGGGCAGCCCGTATGTAAATCCCAGTCCAGATCCACATCCGCTCTAACCTTCTGGGGGAAGTCTCCCGTATTTATTGTGTACACTTTTTGCCTTCCTACTTAGTTTTTCGTTTAATACAAAACATTATTTTATGTACGCACTTAGCACTAATTGTGATTGTAAACTTACAGACTTACAGAGAATTTTGGTAGAAAACAGCAAACAAATAGCATAAATAGGTTCGAGGTATAGGACAGTTGAATGGTTCAATGGGGTTTAATGCGTGTGGGTTGGTTTAAGTAGCCGATGAGTGTGGTGTATTTTAAGGGCTTGGTTGTGAGTGGGTACAGGTGTGCCACTGGGCAACTGGAATGATTCCCCTAGACGGCGGCACGCTTGGCCGGCGAGCACAGAGCCTCAGCCTCCGAGCTGGGATCCTCCGGCTTCTTGCGCTTGATCAAATGTGTGATGTCTGTGGGCTTGGCCGAACTGCTGCTAATGGTCGATGATGAGGAGGCTGCCGCAGCACCTTTGGAGGAGGAGGACGAAGAGCTGGCGGCTCCATTGGCTGACGACGACGACGAGGAGGAGGCTGCAGCTGCATCGCCACTGCTCATTGGCTTGATGTAGCTATCCAGGGCAGCTCGCACCTCAGCAATGGTCTAAGAGAAAGAACGGAATTTTAGAGATAATGTTAGAATTAGGTTATCCAGTATTCATTTACCTGGGCCTGCATCTCCTCGATTTCCTGTATCTTGGCCAAAATCTCCTGCTTCGTTTCCTCCAAATCCAACATATTGTTCTGGTCGCGCTCGCTAGGTTCGTCCTTGCCTTTTATCTCAGCGATTTCCTCCTCGATCAACACGCTTGAGTGTCGCAGGGCTGTCGCTCCCTCCTTATTAAGTTGCTGCATCAAATAAGTCAGACCGATCTTGTAATGCAACTCGGCCAAAGCACGTCGGTTTCTTGTGGGCAGCTCCCCGTGGATTTTCAGAGCTTTCTCTACAATTTAAGATATCCATTAGTTACACTACCAACCACAAAACATTCTTTCTAAACTCACCATAATCTTCACGTGCCGCCTCCAGTATTCCATTCTCAAACTCAATGTTGGCCAGCTCAGTCTGAACTTCAGCCAAGTAGGGGAGTCCACTGAGGCCCTGGCGCGAGAAGATCTGAGCAGCAGCCTCCAGTATTTCCCAGGCCAACTGCAGACTTCCGCTTACTCCTTCCTCTTCTTCTGGTTCCTCCTCTCCAGCAGCTGCTGCACCGTTGGAACAACTAGCTGTGACTTCACCATTCGATGTGCTCGGTCGCTCGTCATCGTTGACGGCAGCTCCGCCACCGCCATTGCTGCTGCTGACCTCATCCACGCCGGTCGGTACCTTCTTGGAGGGCTTTTCATCACTCTGAGCTTGCTCGGCTTCCCCGGTGGAGTCGGCCTCATCGGATCCCTCCTTGATGGTGTCCAGTTCTTTGCCGTTAGAGCTGCTTGCACCATTTTCGGCCTCCTTGGTGTCTTTTTTCTTTTCCTCCTTCTTAGCCGCTCCATCCTCTGCACTTTCTTCCTCGTCGTCGTCCACATCCTCGTCATCGTCATCGGCAGCCTCATCAGGCACATCGATCACTTTGTTCTCGTCCAAGGCCATTGCAATTAAAGCCTTTGCATAGCTGCATTGAGAGAGAAGGATTAGGGAGGGTTCTTTACAAGTTTTATGCAATGCAAATACCTATTTTGTTTTGTTCATACACAGTTCATAAAACTAGGGGACTTTTAGTCCCAATATTGCATCGTACTCACAGCAATAGGGGCTGGCCCAGCTCATCGGCCAGTTCCCCGTAGACTTCCTCGTACAGTTGGCACACCTGGCTCAGCTCGTCAGCTGCCTCGTCGTAGCTCTTGACCAGGAAGTTGCGCGATCCCTGGCTAAACAGCTCCTTGCCTTTAAGTATTTTCTCTGCACGTTCCTGCTCTGTCTTTCCGGTTCCCTCAGTGGACACAGCCGGCACATTGTCCGGCGTTGTATCAGCAGCAACGGGCTCCACTGCCACTGTTTTGCTTGGTGATGGTGCATCGGCAGCGGCCGTTGTGACAATTGCTTCGGCTTCAGCAGACATTTTAGGTGGTTAAATAAATAACTGAAAACAAAAACGAACGATTACCTAAGTTTTTTAAGCAGTTCATAGTTTTGAACATATGTTTTTAACTCTGTAGTGTTTACAAGCTTTAATTATTTTATCTTCACTATCCTAACTGCTTCGGTTTATGTACCCTACTATTATCCCCTCATTCCACACTCCAATATTCCTCGTAGGTTGAGCCCTAGACGTCACTTTCGATGTATGTAGATGACCACAAATATTAATTTTCTTTCTTACACATTCATGTAAATTCTATTAATACGCACCAGCACACCAGCACCAGCTTTGGGCACCAACCGCCACATGATTCACCCCGATTCATTTCACTTGGCTTAAAATTTTTGCTCCAAGCCAGCGCACATTTCAGAAGTCATTACCGCAAATCCCATTTGCAGCAGCTCAAAGATGTGGGTTCCAACGAATCCCCGGAGCACATCAGATAGAAAAACAATAGCAAAAGCCAGGGACCAACAATGGCCGGGACCGGGAACATGGACAGGAACAATGAATGTCCTTGTAGCGTCTATATAAAGTAATTACCACAGCAGCTAACCGAGCTTGCATCTGGTTTTCTATATTGTCAATACCGGTCGGTCGGTCGGTCTCCCGCTCCCCGAAGATGAAACATGTCCGTGTCGAGAGTTCCTTGCCAATGGCTGTTTAGCTAAAGGCGGGCGAACGGGTTTGGGGGTTTCCAATATGGGTCACCGTGTGGCTTGGTTTGCTTCATCCTCTCTCGCCTGCGTTCTAAAAATCGCAATTGCCACTTTGGAACTTTTTGCTGTAGTTTTTATGGTGTTCCTCAGTGCAACCAAACACATCCACCCACATGCGATTTAATTGCTATGGTGCTACTGGGTAATTGGTTTTACAGTTGCCCAGATTGTGAGCGGAAATTGGAGAACTGAGTTGGGCCACAATGAATTTGCAAATGCAATTAGGTTTGACATTCACATGAAAGTTCTCCAAGAGAAAATCAACGTAAATGCATTTGTTGCACCATCCTAATCCTTTGCTAGTTCATAAACACATTTTCACAATGCTAAAATACGCTCTCGCTTATCATCCCAACACTGTAAAAAGGACCCAAGTTTCGATATTCGAACATCTAGAAACTTTTTCTAATCAAATGTTGATCTGCAATAGGAATGCAAAACCTCTCCATATCCTGCTCATTGGTCTGCCTCATCATTCTGGGTAGTGCTGCCCTCGTGGGTGCCTTTGGCGTCTGCCAGCGCCAAATCAGTGCCATTCTGATCACAGGAGTGATGTATTTACTAGCAGGTAAATATAATATAAGTAAACGCAACTACTACTTTAGTTTCTTAACCAACCAACCTCTTACAACCCAACAGCTCTCTTTGCCCTCTTCACGCTCATGATCATTCACTTCAAGCGGCAGCAGGGACGTCCCATGCTGGACAGCGACTACGATGGAACGGTGGACGGAATAGTGGCGCGACCAGGAGGCGTGGCCATAATGGCCAAGCCGCTGCTGGGAGCGCGCATCTTCCTCACCTCGTGGAGCCTCGACTTGGGATGGGGCGGTGTGGTGCTCTGCGCCATCACCTCTGTACTGTGGATCCTGCTCTCCAAGATCATGCGGTACAACCCCTTCTCGGCGCTCATGATTTAGCTAAACGCCTTGCCGCTCGGCGTCTACGGAGCCAGCTACGGGAGTCTGGGCAGCTGTGAGAGCTACGGCAGCTACGGGAGCACCCACACCCACAGCGGCACCAGTAGTGGCGGCAGCTCCAGTTTCCTCCTGGCGGCAGTCTCGTCGACGCGGCAAGCAGAGCACCGGGGCAAGGGAAAGTATATCCTGTAGGCGACGCCCTGCCCCGATCTCAATGTCTAATGAACCGGATATAAGCCCTAACTCAACTTATTTGGTATAGGCTTCCGAGGGTTTTATAATTATAATACTTGTACAACTTTTGGCTAACTTCGCCTTATTAAGGTTCCTTTTGGCTATATTATACTACTTTGGCAAATCAATACCAAGACCATAAGTTGAACCTTTTCAAAAGTGCACCCACTCAATCCTACTATGTAAACCCCATATAAGTTAGCTATGTATGTACATATGTTGGAAATGTACCAAACTAAAAACTCAATTGCCTTGTTCTTATATATACACACACAACTTATACAACTTAATCTTATACTTATACTTATACTTATTATACGGTGTACTTAACTTAACCCAATTGTAAATTCAATTTACACTCTCTATTTACAAGTAAACCTTTTTGTATACATTCGATTTGGCTATAATTCTACACACCTCCAAACACCCCACTAATCCTTGCTAAAATGTGAGACATTTATTTACACGTGACGAGCGAAATGGGTATGGGAATAGGAATTCCAGGTGAGGCTTTGGCTTTAAAGTGCTTTCTAGTAGCAGTTCGCCTGCATAGCTTTAATCCAGCCCAAAGATAGTTAATTGGGTGTGACAGCTGCTTAAAATTAGAAAAACCGACTGGGGAGGGATAAGATACGACTAACAGAAATCAGGTAGAATTTAGAAAAGTGCTTGCGATATTCATAAAACAGTTTGCTTCATGGCCAGTATGAAATGATGAGAAGCCTCAACAAAAACTTACTTTCCCCAATTCATTGCCCTCCATCCAGTTGGTTTAGTAGAATTCTAGGGCTTGTCATGGAAGCATAATGAATTGTAGAACTTGGCGAGTACTTTTAGAGCTCCAGGGGAAGAGTTGTTCGCGAAGCATAATGCAATGAGATCATTTAGTGCTTTAGGAATGGCTACAAAACGTATTGTACTTGTATAGAAGCCACCACAAACCAAACAAAATGCTAAAAGTATAAAAATGTATTTTTATGCAAACGCTTTGCCTTAAAACAACAAAACAAACAAACAAGAACAACTTATTTAAATACAAAAGATAATTTCTTTGAAAAAGTTTACAAGATGGGTTTTTATCTTTTAATGGCGTTTCGGTAAGTATGCATAACTAGAATTTATGCCAAATTACAAGTTCAAATTTTGTTTTATTTACATTAAATTGTAACGTCTTTTGCTTATGAACCAATAAGATCTATAAATAACCGACACATTTATGAAATTCCATTTGGCAGTCAATTCTGTAAAAATTGTTTTGCGAATTTCTGTCGGCCTGGACGGTTCATTAACATTTGCGGAGCTGCTGTGGAAACAAATTAAGCAAACATGCAAATGAACTCGCAATAAAATTGGCAAGAAAACTTGACACTTTCGCGAGCTTTTGCACGAGAAACGGAGAGACCGCGTAAAAGAGAACGATGCAGGACAATTATCAGAGATAAGAAAAACAGCTGGCATAAGGAAAATGTATGGGAAAACGCATCATGTGTTTTGTTTTCGCGCGCTCAAAGCAATTACAAAATTCACACACTGCGCGGCGGGCCAGCAACAAATTGCGATTACAAAACGACGTAAAAAGGTTCATTCACCTGTATGCGTTGTGTCTGTTCTTCGCTTTTACGTGTTTATGCGTTAGCCAAAGTCGTGAAAAGAAAAGCATTCTCAAATGTAATACCTAGCTTACATTTACATTTACATTAACATCTATTTATTTTAAGAATCATTTTATAAATTATGTCAGTCATTGGACGAGTTTAAGTACAACAATATAGAACACGTTTTATATATTCATATAGTAAATAACTAATAAAAGATTGTTCAATTTTTGATTACACTCAATTCCCTATTGTTTATTATTTTATTATAATTATTCAAATCTAAATTCTTTTCACAATGGTAGAGCTTTCTATAACGTGATCAAAACGAATGTCGCATAAACCCTTTGCGAAAAATAAGTGCGAGTGTATGCGAATTGCCCGCCATTCGCCCGCGCCAACAACCACAAACACACAGACAATACACATACACCTACACTAACACCGGTAAAGCGCAATTGGCCATTTAGTTTCTCACAAATAACAACGGCACGTTTCGCATATTTATAGCGAAACAGAAATTGCGACAATTAATTAATGTTTAGCACAAACAACGTAGTAACAACAGCAACAACACACAAACAACAGGCCAAAACGAAATTCGCAAATTCGCGTGTCGCTGTTTTGGCTGCGTTTGTGTGCGTGTATGCCTGCATCGGCATTTAACTGTAAAAATTTAGTTTAAACTTACTTGATCCTCGATTGTTTGTATTCCTTTCAAAGCAATGGACAGTAAAACCAATTGATTGTCGGTAAATATAGCACTATTATCAATGTTAGACCATGAAAATACCAATACTCGGCAATAGAAATTGCAGATCCCGCGAAATGCTGAGAAAATAGCGACAGTGTGAACGTATTGTGGGCGCTTTAAAAAGCCGCTTGAAACTATTAATATACTGGAAAATATACTGGAAAATATACGGAAAAATCAGTCTTGGACCTGCCAACTTGGTTTCACAAATAATAGTGTGTTTACACTGACTCATATTTCTTAGTTACTTGCTGTGTAGCAAAATGCTGTGAACATTGTTAGCGGTGGTCAGTGTAAGCGCTGGTATTCTTTCATAATATGATGTGGAAATCGTTTTCTATCGACTACTCGATAAGCAATACTATCGAGAGTGGTTAGCTCAGCACTATCTCTTTGGGCCATTCTCACTTCGCATTTCAAATCGGAGCAGAAACGTTCGGTCCGCGGCAGAGCGAACGAAACAGACGTTAGCAGTTCCCTTTCGTAGTGACATCAATTGGTAACCATTCAGACTTTAAGTGCAACACCCAAAACTGAACTGTGCAGCGGGATTTAAGTTAGTATTCGGACCGGATTCCATTCAGAACGCAAATTTCTTGGCGGTGTAACCACCCTCCGGCAATTGTTAAATATTTATACACACCACCAACGGAACGCACGCACTTACATACTTCCCATTGCGAGTGGCGCCAACATATGTAAAGTAGCGATAAGAAAGAAAACAACCCAGAAGAGGAAAGCACACTTATTGTAAGTGAATATGCACTGTGTTACATGGCTATGGATATTTCGAAGTTCTATTGATTTTTGGATTCACCAAAGTTTTTTGCCGCCTTCGATGTGTTTTTGTCGTCTTTTGTTTTGTGCTTTTGCTTCCGTGTGTGTTCGTTCGCCTTGATTTTTCCATTCAACTGGGCTTACGTCTTTATTCTCCTGTTTTGCTTTCCGTCCCCACATCAAATTGTGGGTGGGGTGGGCGCTTGAACCGCTGTTGATTCACCTGTCGTTTGTTTTTTCTCTTATTTTCGTTTTCAACTTCACGGGCAGCTGCGAAATCTCAGCTGCTCCAACAACAACAACAACCGAAAAAGAACAACAAAAGCCAGCTTTCGTTAGTGCAATAACCGGTTTTCAAGCTTTATCGTATTTCGAAACTGTGCTAATAGCTGGTGTTGTTTTTCGTTTGGCGTATTTTACCGCTTTGTTACCCACAATAATAAACTTACAATAATAAACTTACTAATAGTAATGACTGTAAAAAGTGGCAATAATTTTCAAATGGGGAGCACTTGCTAATTTATTGGGTTTCGGTAGCATTGGCAGGTAGTTGATTTTGACGCGGTCCAATAGCATGGCAAAATGGCAAAAAACTTTTCCACTTATAATGTCAGTTGTTCATTTTATACCATTTTTACCTGCCAACTTCAGTTGCATATGATGGATGCATCCTCCTTCTCCTTTGCGCACTCACCACTACTCGTGCACTAAGAGAAATGCGGCACCATTATTTTATCAAACTAAAATACATATTAGCATTACATCAACAGTGTTTCTTGTGCATTATAAGTAAGAAATGACTACCAGAAAATATTTTGAAATTGCTTTTCTGAGTGTTTGAGTTTTTGCTAAATTCCTTGGACTGATGTTCAAATTGGCTTTCAGTGCAGCTAGCATAATTTCTCTTTGAGCCTTTTGTACATGCACCAGGCAATTTCTATGTCCTGAAACAAGCCAAAAGCACTCGCTCCAAGGATAACAGGCTAGTCAGGCCACAAAATCGATTCTCCACGAAGCCCAATACCTTGGAGAAAACCCGACACGTGATGGCGCCTGGCTGGGAATTACGGAAAATGGAAAAAAGAGGCCACGGAGTGAAGGAACAGGATGGCTTGGATTGGGCATGCCAATGGGAACTTTCAACTCGTTCTGCTCTGCCCTTTTCACAACTTCTGGTGCAACCAGAACCAACTGCGGCAAAATTCAAACGGGGGAAAAACATGCCGGATATAAGCTGTAAATTTAAGGGACAACCCGGTCAGATATTTTGGGGGAACTAAGTTTAGAATCCAGGGTGTAGATGCGCGTGGCAAACAACAAGCAGATAGCGTATCTAAGATTATCTAAACTTCTTAAACTTCTGCCGGCTGAGGACGTGGATTACCTACCACACTTCTAAAGCGATTGCATCAGTATGGATACCATTTTTCTGTAGACCAATATCATTAGTAAACAAATTTGCTTATAAGATAAGTACGCTTTAGTTTTATCAGAGGTTAAAATTCAATCGCACAAAAAGCAATTATTTTAAGGAATTATAGTCCCCCAGCACTGGTTTGCATAATATTACCATTGTCAACCTCATTATTATACAGTGGGTAGTTTTTTATTGACACTTAACTTCTACAGATCGAAACACACATTCATAGTATCACACATCATTGTTAATCTCTTCTTTCAAAAACTTTCACCATTTTTCTTTTTAATACACCCCAAACCAACCCCATTTCAAGAGCAAACTTTTTCAGGGAAACTTCGGCACTTAAACATATCAAAAATTCCTTTTCAACTGGCGCCCGACAAAATCCCTAGGAATTCAATCACTTTCGCTTGGCAACCAGAAAATTTTCACAATTCTTCTTGTAAGTAAAGTAGTGGGGAGTGTGGAGTAGTTTGTGGTACAAAGATGCCCGAAACTAACTTTGAACTATGCATGCACATTGGGAAAATATTTTGTTTCTCTATTTTATATATATTTCGCCGGCTTCTTTTCAATTCGAGCTGCCGAGGAGCAGGCACACAGACTCCTGGCTGCCGTCTGGTTTTTTCCCAGGGGATGGGGTTGCATGAAGTTGTTCTGTCTGCGCTCCATCCACAACTGGCGGGTTTCCCAGGTCCTGCTCCTCCCGCTCCTCCTGCTTCCCGGCGTCCACCATCCTTTGTTGTCTCGGTGGAAACGGAGATGGCGAATGGCGAATGGCGAATGACGCTGCCGTTGGCTCTTTTATGACGCAGTTGGTCCGGGCAAGTTGAAGTTTGTTTGCTCGGCCGTGCCTGCAAAGGAGTTCATTCTTCTATAATGCATTAGCGAGCCACTGAAGAAGTTGTCTCAGTGTAGTATGTCCATGTTTGTTTGAAGCCAATCGGGTACAATAAGTGGCTTCTCCTTGCATCCCAAAAAACCCGCAAAAATCCTAGCTCAACTGAAAAAGTTTCCGGCTCATTAAAACCAATTTGCCTGGGAACATTTATAGAACTTTTTGCCTTTGATGAAAAGTATCCATTTGCGGCTAGACCAGCCGCATGAAAATAAATAACATTTTGCCAATTTCCAATTAATCAGCAAAGTCAACAGCAGCAAAAGTTCATTGAATTTGCAGCTGTGTGGGGTTTCGGTTTGGGGATTTCGGTAAATGGATTGGAATTAGACGGGGTATATCTGGGGTTTAAGGTTTCTCGCCAAGCACGCTCCGCTTCCAATGATTAGTCAGCCGAGTGATATGACTAAGCGAACCACCAAAGCGTTTGGCCAGCACACGAGACGGAATAAAATTCAAATTAAAACTAGAAGTCGGGGAGGTGAGGTTGGTTGGTTGGGGACTGACAGCCAATCGGTCACTTAACCCGCTGCAAGGTCTACTACAGTAAGGGCTCCTTGTGATGGGCGTCCTTTCTGAAGAGAATATTTAGTATTCATAAGCAAAAGTATATTAAGTGAATACCATAAGTATTTCCTTGATCTTGAGTACTTAGCGAAAAGTATCTCGGTAAATTTGATTTCTATTAGAGGAAGAAATTCCACCTTCAAGACCTTCTACTGTAGGCGAACAACCATGGCACCTGACAAACCGAGAAGTCCGTCAGTGGGCAGCCATTTGACACCGAACACTGCAATATTATCTGGAGGAAGCCGGAGGTGGGGAACAGATTTCACGGGTGGACAGGGGCTGGGATGTGGGCGGGGTATCTGGGGCGGACAAAGTGGCTCGTTGGTTGCTCAATTGCTGCGGGGCAGTCGAGAAGTTGGTGTTTGTTTCTTTGTTTGCCACAGTTCTTTGGCCCGGGCCTTGACTCCATTTGAATTGTGTTTGTTGCCATCAACATTTAATTTAATATGTGAGTTGAGTGCCCCGAAAGCCCGTCCACCGTCCCTTCTTCATCCTACATCAACTGGTTACTGGTTTTGCTAGATTTGCATAGAGTGACAGCCCCCAGGAGTTTGGATTCCACTTATTTGTATGCTTGACAAGAAGTCTGCACCGCTGGCCCAACCCAAGACCCATCCGCCGCCAGACAGACTTAGTTGAGGCTTCCCATTTAATTTATTCATGCAGGATTAGTCGTATATAAGTCCTACATAAATCGACGACAGCTGTCGCTACCTGGCCAACATGTAAAGACTTCAATTCAATTTATGCAAATTATCTTGTGGGCTTGCCAAGTGTGTGTGGAGTTAACTTTTCCGCCAGATGTTTGCGAAATCCAACAAAAAATCTACCAATTAGGCGAATGGTTTACTTCTCCGTAATTATATGGCTTTAAAAACAATCATACTTAATGTTTTGTGTGAGGGTGGTTCGATACTATACCAGCAAGTCCAGAAGGTAATTTACCCCTAATACCATATATAAGCCCCGGCACTCCTTTGCTTTGATATTGCTTCTCTAGGCCCGAATTCTTTCGCCTTGCCCCAGTTTTAGTTTATTGTATTCGGCTTGTGGCAAGTTCCTCAAGTATAGTTTTTCGTGGCTAAGAAGCGGGCCAAGTGGCGCGACCCCAATAGCGGAAAAGCAAGGGAAAACATGCAAGCGGAAATGCGGAAATGCAGTGGGGAAAAACTGGGTGGGTTTGGGTGGCATTGGCGTTAAGTGTGAATGCACATGGAAGGCACATGAAACAAAGGATGTTTCTCAACTTTTGACACACATCCAATCCCCCAAAGGGATCTTAACTTTCCATTTCATCGCGCCGTCAATTGAATGGCACCGAGTTGCAGTCACGGGAATAGATTCACATTCGGATGGGATGGGGAGATCTCGAACTGAATCTGCGGAATGAGACCCCATTAATGCAAATTGTTGCAACAGGAAATGAGGCGTACCACGCACAGTCCCAATGTTGAACACGCCAATTAGGTGGCAATTTATAAGAAATGTTTTGAAATCCGGGCAGAGAGGAGACTCCTTAACTCCTCCTTTGTTTCCCCACATATCGCGTCATATTCACGACGCCATTCAGAGGTGAAGGAACGCTTTAGTGATTGTTTTCGTGCGGTTGACATTATGTAAAACATTTTAATTGCCAGATTTTAATGAAGCCCCAGGCCGTGTTGGATCCACTTTGGCCCGATGGGGGTATTTTTTGTCCTGCGCTCTAATGGTTTAATGCATTATTTATGCAGCTGACGGCTTGTCCAATGAGTCAACACATGGTCAAATATTGGGGGAAGGTTTATGCCAAAGGCTTTTCAGTTCTCTGTATACAACGCTTGGAACTCTGGGTTGGGGAACCCGTTCATCCTGCCTAATGCATTTGCTACTTAATATTTTATTTTTATGCGCCATCAAATGAAAAAATTGCAAACGAGGAAATGAAAATTAGGCATGTATTTCTTATCCAAGATTGCCTTTACTGCGGTTGAATCAGCACTTGACTCGTGCCTGTGGTTTGTGCAACCGGTTTCGTTCCCATATATTGTTATTGTTATGTTTGTTATAAGGGAAGTCTTAGAATATGTGTAGCCACACAACTTATACGTCAACTGATCAAGTAATTAAAAGGGAATTCGCGTCAAAAGTAAGATAAGTGGGTCGCTGATGATGATTGAAATATTTGGGAGCTGGTAATCAAGCAGACAGCTCTATCTATCTACAGCTGAACGGCCTTCAACTTTCTTTCGAAGAAACACGCAATGAATGCAAGAAATTTTCACTTTCGTGTCTCTGCTTTTATAGCTTCTTGTTGTTTGTTGTCTGGCCCAAACAGAAACACACAAAAACGGCTTTGAGCAGCTGCACTTGACTTCTGCTAAGGCCTTTTCTTTGACTGTGGCTTTGGCCCACCAACTGCACCTTGCGATTCCACAATACACGCAGCATACATGCAGCATATACATAGCACATAATCTGCAGAAAACTCGCTGTCACTTGGTCGTCGCTTTCAACATGCCTCAAGTGCATCCAGACTCTGAATGTCACGGGTGTGTTTGCATTTGGTTGGCGCTCAGACCCCAAAGAAGTCTTGTTTGCATTGGGTTTTAGCACTTCTGCCTCGTGAAGCCACACACACATTTTACATACGTGTATGCACAAAGCCGAAAGAGCACAAAAGAATCTGGATGCGGAGCAGAGAAACGAATCTCCACATCTAATTAACCCAGTGTGTAAACAGAAATTCCGCGCATCTGATTAACTCAGAAAAGTTAGCTGATTTCGGAGTCGCCAGGAAATGCATTGCGAAGCCCTCACAAATGAGTTTTTCAAGCGAAAAGTGCTCCCAGACATTTCGTTTTGATGGGTGGCAGCTATTAATACAGGCCAACAGAACTATTTATAGTTGGAGGAAGCGCAAATGGTTTATTTTGGTTTTCGGGTTTTCGGGCATAAACAAAGTTCGGAAGACTCACGAGATCTATGCCACATGCGATAATATTTACTCAGTTGTTTTTATACACTATGCATCGCCCCACCCAGATCTTGCACAATGATCTCACAATACCTCTTTACTATTTCCCCATTTCCACGCTTGATTAGATTCGAGTGTTGAAAATTTCGATGGTCCCGAAATCCAATCGAAAAGTGTCGATTGATTGGGGCACACGCCTCAGAGAATAGTTTGTTGCTTTTGGGGGTGTGTCATTTCATATATGATTGTATACATACGTGAAATGCAATTAAAGATTATAAAAACAAGATAAAATGCTATAGTCCAATTCCCCGACTATCAGATACCCGTTACTCAGCTAGTAACTAGACTATCAGGTAGAAATTGGGGTATAAAAAACGGGTGCTAAATACATCTCACATGAGTTTCCTTCTTAATGCAGAGACTTTTCATCTCTATAAAACCTATACATATTCTCGGCACGTGCCGTCAGGTGGACAAAAGTCAGATCTTAAATAATTTGTGAGCACTCACAATGGGTAGTCATAAGCTAAAAGCTCGGGGAATTGAGAAGCCAGTAAGTCACAGTCAGATGCCCTTTGTGTGTCAAGTGATGACGACTCTGATTGACGTGGATGAGCAGATCTAGAGAGCGGCAGTAAAGAAATTGGAGCAGTTCCAGATGGGAACTACAAAACGCTTGTGGCTGAGCTTCGATGTTGGCTCTTGTGGTGCAGTTGTAATCTCTTTGGCTGCACATTTAATCGCAAGCTGCACATTGTTGCGGCCAAATTGAATTGTTTTGCGGCATTGTGGAGGTGGGCTTTTCAATCATCCGGATTGATTGGCCTGGACCGGCATCGAGTGCACACAGTTGGCTGCGCCTCAATGCATTTACAGAAAGTATATCTATATCTATATAATGGGCACATGGGCACATGGGCACTCAACTATCCATCCCTTTCGTCCAACGATCGACTTTGTCCCGCGGCTCTGACTTTTCAATTCATTTGATTTGTATCTGGGAGATGTGGATATGGTAATGGGAAATCTCCCACTCCTGCACTTAATGGTTATGTGGGTTAATTTGATTTTAATGCCTTGCCACAAGGAATGCGGGTGTGGTGGCAATCAGATCAGTGCCCAGCAATTGCCAAGAAATCGCGCATCTTGCGGCCATCAGATTGAAATTCAATTACATTACTCGCTGATTGATACGTGATTCGTACAGTTCAAGTTCATCGAAACTTGAACAATTGGTTCAGGGCTTATGCGATTTTCGCGTGCGCTTAAGTACTGTTTATGAGAAGCGCATAGAAAGGCGTTCCGTCCCACACCATTCGCCGTTTATCGACATAGTTTCTGATGGACCACTCATTTGTCACTTGAAGTACTTGCGCCATAAATTAAAGTGGTTGATTGTGTTTTTTATTTTTATTTATATCTTTTAAGCATTTGTGAAAATTTTAGCAACAACAAGGGGGCTACTTGAATAATTGCCCCCATCAACGAAACTACTTTCTGTGCCGACTTTTTGTTGTTGTTTATCATTTATACAAATCGTTTTGTGTACAGCGTCTAAGGAAAAGCATCTCCACGGCAATTGCTGCTGAAGATAAGCATTTATTGTGTATGCAATCCATTGTAATCTCGCCAAGATGAAGGCTGCTTTGGTGTTGCATTGTCTACGAGACTGGATCAGGTAGTTAAATGCCCTAACACGGCAATTAAGACTCGTCTGCGATTGTGGCGGAGAGTTAGATAATTGTACAGCAGAGCTCGGTGTGTTTCTGCCAGCAAACTTCTCTTTATTTTACCCCTATATGATATCATCTTTCCGTTGAAACCAAACTTGAAGCTGTCAGAATTTGAAAACCCAACATCTGCTGGAGTTGCAGGTCGCCCCAGGCAGTTGGTTTGTCCATTCATTAATCATCAACACATCAGTGATGGCAGTTATTTATTTCATACAAAAGGACAATTTAAAGTTTTATCCTGGAAAGTGATTAGTATACGTGTATTTTACATCTGATATACATAAATAAATGTTCTCATTAATCGAGTCCCAAAAGTATTGCATTCGATTTCATAATATTATATTATTCTTGGAAAGCAAGGTGTCCGGTACATAGTTAATTCGTAAACAATTTCAAATTGGTTCAGCAAAGAACGAAATTGGCATCTCTGGTTCAGCACACATGCGGAGCACCCTGCTAAAAGCTATGTCATCTGAAGCCCGAAGGAAGGATGGGATTTCTGTGTCCGCATCAGTTCAGTGTCTACTGCATTCGCAATGAGCTGGGTGAAAGCCCATTCACAGGGTTGGATTTCTTCCCTGACATCCTGCTCCTGATGAGCGAAGGGTTTTGTGTGGCCAGGGGAAGGGATGCAGGGCCTGCGGCAACTAAAAAGCACATCCCGTCATTAGGAGCAGGCTGTTCATAGGAGGGAGTAATGTCAGTTATGCGGCTGCCTCTGCAATTTACTTGTAATTCTATCGTGTTTGCCCTGCCCCGTTTAATTGCATAATTTATTGATAATTAAATGAAGCTCTAAATTAAACTCTCTTTGCAGGGTCGGCGGCTGGATTCGTTTGGAGTGACTCGACTCCCACAACAATTGCCACTGATGAGGTGAACGAACTGGTCAGCATCCCAGCATCCATTTGTTAGCCCCTCCATCTCTGGCAATTAAGAGAACCCTAATTGGAGGGCTACAACTGCTGGCGAGGAGGTGGGAGCAACTCGGTTAAAGATGCCGTCACTGCGCCAGAAGGTCACCACTTACTTCCGCCAGTTGAGCTTCATCGCGGAGCCTCGCGAGGGTCGCCGGCGGGCCAGCGAGCACGAGGATGATGATGGTAGCTTCATAACCAAATATCTAGAGGGGTAAGTAAATAGAACTCTGTATGCATGGAAAAGTTTCTAAAATATTTACCCGTCTATCTTCACCGCCAGCCGAATGCAGCGGCAGTTTGTTGAGGGGCCGGAGATTTACAATGGCCAGAATCCCACGGACATGCCCGTTCTCAAGTTGGATGCGTATGAAGCTGGAAACTGCTCCATAACAGCCGCATGCACAGGTCCTGACGAGGGGCTCACCGGCATTAAGCGCTCCAAACTGCACTTAAGCACCAGTTTCGCAGATGACATTGATTTCATAGATACGCAGCAGGAGAACGATGATTGCTATGGCGTCCGCAAGAGTACACAGCCAGTTCAGGTGGCCACACAGAACTCAACACGACTTACCAGCAAATTTGGACGGCCGCCGGCAGGACCTCGGAGACAGAGCAGTGCGGAGCAGCCATCCGGGTCAGCTCCTGCATCGGGGATGCGTTCCCGCAAAAATTCCAAGAGCAGCATAGCCAATCTGGCCGCGGCGACTGCTGGCACGGATGCTGGAAAAGCGAACAGCGATCAGAACAATAGGAATGTGTTAAATGCAAAGACTGAGGTCTCGACTGATGGGGATCCCAACTCGGAGCGAGAGCGTCTGCTCCGCGAAGCTGTGAGCAACCAGGGCGGCTCTGCTCCAGCAGCTTTGATCGCGGGCGTGGAGAACTGGCGCATGGAGTGCGACTTTGCTTATGGAATCTCGGTGTCCCTCTACGAGACCAACATGCTGACTAAAGAACCCATGGGCAATCCTATCGCCGACTGCTACGGAATGGTAGTGCGTGGAGACTCAGCTGCCATGGCCATGGCAGATGGTGTCAACTGGGGTGATGGCGCTCGTCTGGCCGCCCGTTCAGCTGTCCACGGTTGTCTAGACTATCTGGACCGGGCGGTTTTCGGCCAGGCGCTGGAGTGCAGGGCCACCACAACCCAGGAGGTTTTTGTGAGTTTGCTACGTAGTCTTTGGGAGGGACATGGATGCATCCTGGAAGTTGGCGGAGCCCTGTCTACTCTGACCATAGCAGTGGTGCTGCCGCTGGACGGAGCGCCAGGAAAATATGTCGCATGCTCGTGTAACGTCGGCGATTCCCTTGGCTATGTGTACTCCAAAAAGCACGGAGTACGGGAACTGACACAGGCCTCCCACGACATCAGTTCCATGCGAGACATGCGCGATGCGTTGGGTGCCCTTGGACCGGCTGATGGCAACAAGCCAGAGCTGAGCAATCTAACATTCTCGATGACCTGCATTGAAAGCGGAGACATAGTGTTTCTTACCTCGGATGGAATCAGCGATAATTTCGATCCCGTTGTGGGCAAGTTTGCCGAAGCCTGGACGCCCGATGTCAAGCTTCAGACGTCGGGACACGGCAAGCCCGCCAACTTGGCACCCAAACGGCAGAACAAGAGTGCATCCGCTATCTATGCTCGCCTACATCCTTCGACACCACCCACGCGGCCAGCACGGCAGTCCAAAGCGGATAGTCCGCCTAATAATGCGCCCAGTCGGCCGAAGTATATGCGCTCCCAAACGCTCATTGAACCACGCCAGGGATTGGTATCAGCTCCACCGCCAACGGTGGTGCCCCAACGCATTCCAAAGTCAATCTCAGGACTGCCCCTCGTTACCGGTCCTCAGCGGCATGCTCTCACCCTGTACCGCTTGGAGGATCTGCTCAGCTACGGCATCAACGGCACGTTCTCGCCCTGCGTATCGGCCCGGCGGCTCTGTCACTTGCTCATCGATTTTGTGAGGATGATAACGTCAGCCAGGAGGAAGACTCTGGAACAAAGGGAACTCTTCTATAAACTCTCCACGGGACCAGATGGCGCCAAGCGCGAGGTGCAACTGAACCGCATGCAGCATCGCGCGGCCAGGAAGCGGGTGGTGGACAGCAGCGCCTTTATAGCATTGCCCGGGAAACTGGATCATGCCACTGTGATGGCCTACACGGTGGGCGGCGGAGAGGAGCACATAAATGGGAATGAAAACGGCGATGGGGGAGCTATATCGCCTGTACTGCAATCCAAGGAGTTTAAGGAGACGAATTTCTAAAATCGAGAAATCGCTAGACTGCCCACTAAGCTTTTTATACATTTTTCTCACTCATCTCTGTCATGGGTAGTTCTATCTCGAAAGTAGGAGCAATTCTCTTTAGGGTCTCTAATAAATTGGAAGATTATGTTCTGGCTTTTCATTTTTATAGTCATGCAAGAAGTGCCAATTAATTTGATTATTTTTGTACAGAAAGATGTCGTAGGTGTAGGTCTACATAATTTTGTTGTGTTATTTGCCAAATACTTTGTTTAGTTTGCAAAACTTTTTTTATTTTGTACAAGTTTAATAATTAAATAGTTTTTAAAATGATCGATACCATTAAAAATGTTACCTACACATAATTAACTGAGGACCCTTCAGATAATCGTTAATATCTTTGACCAGGAAGTACCCATTTGGAATCACATATATATATATATTTACACTCATATACTTACATGGTGATATACCTCACATGTAACTTGAATATTCATATAGCTTTCGCTTAAGTTTGTTGATTTTAGTTTGGTGTTCTCATTCGTCAGCCATAGTTTTTAGCCATTTATTTGTAAATTGCAAACGACAGAAATGCCTCAAATGTTTAAAACTACCAAAAAATAATAAGAATACACAAATGTACACCGTATTTTTACACTCTCATTCGTAATTCAATGTATATGCCACTTCTACACCAGTGCTACGATGTGAATTTATAACATATACTCTTTGTAACACCAGCTGTCTCATACAATTTAAAATGTGGTAGCGTATATACTTTGTAACGCACAGCTTAAGTTGCTAAATGGGCTGTGGCAAACGGGCCTGGGCAATAAATATTTGAGTAAACGCATTGAAAATTGCGCTTTTACAAACACCATGAAAAAGTTGTTTTACTTGAATGAAACCATCTACTCAATATGCGTTTTATTGCCTGTGTAAAACCATCTCGACATTACAGGTCAAATTTTAATTATGTCTTCAAACGATATAACATATATTTCATTGCACAGAAATTGAATACAAAATTTGTCGGTTCCTCGTCATGGATAATTAAGCAAAAACGCAAGATTGAACCGGGCAACGAATCCGTAAAAGATTCGTGCACATAAGTATATATAATCTCAGCAAATAGCCATATGGTTTACAAGCTCGATTCTCAGCTGCTGCGCATCCGCAGGAGCAGATTGGCAATAGCCTGAGCCCTAGTGGGTGATACATCCTTTATTTGTTTGTATAATATCTCTACACTGCGCAGAGTTTGGGGCTGCAAAGAAACACACGTATTACACAAATGGGACATGTTTGATATATATACACTGGCACTTACTAAGGTTTTCACATCCAACTGTGATTGTGCCTTGTTGGCTAGGAGCCACAGATTGACTGCCAATTGAGCGATAGATTCCCTCTCCAGGTCAGCGTACCTTACAATCCTAAGAAACAGTTCCAGGGCTAGCTCCGCTTGTGATCTTTGCTGCTGCGCTACTCCCAAGGATTTGAGCTGCAGCAGGATGGCATCAACAACCTGGGCACACATATTGTTAACCTCCTGCAAGAATTTGGGATCGTGGCCATACAAATCGTCATTGGATACCACTGTAAAAAAACATTAGTCATTGATACCGGCATACATATAGCAGTTCATTTATCCTACCTCCTTTTATATGATAGGGAAACCTTTCCAGACTTTGTACATAGAGCATATCGAGGGAATGCAGATAGATGATACTCGGCGCAGAGCTGTCGGCTTTGAATTTATGTCTGCCAACCACTTCTAGCAGAAGGCGAAGAAAATAGAGGACTCCCTGTTCCGGACTATCCGGTACCACGATCAATGTGGCCAGGATATTACACATATAGGAGACAAGGAAGGGCTCTAAGCTGCGGGGCTTGCCATCGAAGTCCACCGTGGCTGGCGGCAGCTCATTGACCAATTGCAATGCTGCCTCAAAGCAAGCATCAGCTGTTGTAGAGAAAGAGATTAATATAAAGTGGTTGCTTGCAGCAACATTGATTTTAAACTAGCCTTGTCCCAGACAGAGATGCTGCAGAGCCAGCTGTCCGCATAGTAAGTACAAATTCATTTGCTGCTGGACAGCTTCAATGCTGGGAATGGTAATGAAGCAGTAGGCGATGCAGACCTTAACGAAACCCGTTGACTTCGAACGATTTCGGGTGGCTAACTTGCAGGCTGCATGCACCAGAGTTACATAGACTGCATCCAGATTGCTGAACGTGCCCCGAGCCTCCACATAAAAACTTAGTTGCTGCTCCAAGTCGTTTCCAAAGTGAACTTTGTGAATAAAGACATTGATGAGCTGAGATATCTGCCGACGTTCGTCATCCACTGACAGGGCACTGAATAAATAGTTGTGTAATTGTATTATACAATATAACTTTGCCATTATTGCAGCACTCACTTCACTGAATCGTTCAAGATCTTTCCGAGATACATCAATGCGTTCGTTACCACGGCGTCGCAGGTATAATTCTCGCTATTCTGTTTGTAGAAACTGAGAATATTTTTGCATACCTCGACACGCACCGACTCCTTTTGGAAGAGATCCAAGTAGGGCAGAAAGTTGGGCTGTATGAGCAGCAGCTCAATGCTGCGATAGTTTTGCATTATCCGGCTAAGAATGTTTTGCAATTGGGAATAGTGCTTTTCATAGGCTTTGCCAAGACACATTCGCGCATTCAGTTCTCCTAGCAATCTGTTTACCTCGTGTATCTGATAAAACGATTTAAGCATCATTGATTAAAATTTATATACAGACTTTAAACTGACCGTAAAATACTGTGATACAAAGACGGCCCATGTTTCCACACAGTTGATATACTCATTTGGATCAGTCAACTTGTTGATCGTCTCGAAAGCAGCCTTTAGGAAAGTTACACGCTGCTCCTGCAGAGGAGCGCAGCTGCTAACGCAGCTTCCCAGCGAGCGCAGCAACTGGGACTTGCAGATTCCGGGCGTTTCGGAAGCCTTAATAAGCTCTATAAATTCTAATGCATTCGTGGCAATAAACTCTGATTTAAAGGAACTCAGTATAGACATCAGAATAGCACCGCTGTGAATAAATGCAGTATAAATTATTTCTGCTAAGCTTCCGAAGGAAAAGTACTTACTTATTCTTTATCTGCTTGCACTCATTTAGGATATCCTGCGTGTGCAGTTCGCTTTTATGAACAAGGCAGATAAGCATGTAGTCAAAGGCTGGAGCATATAGCTGTAGGTAGGAGCTGGCGGTGACGATCTCCGGATGCAGATTGAAGCGGGCCACAAACCGAAATATCTTTAACAGCATTCATTTTGTAGTAAAAGTATTAATATGTTTAATGTTTTTCGCTCTCACCTGAGGATATATGAGGAACAGATCGCTAAAGTTTTCCCTTATGTATGTCTTACTGGGCGTAAGAGTCACGCCCATGCGCACCAGGTAGCAGCGGGCGTAGGTCGATACCAGAGGATCAGCTATACCCCTCAATTGATGGGTTAAACGCTGCAGTATTCGCTCATACTCTTCGCGCGAGGATGACAGGAATTCGTAACACTTGAATATTGACAGCTCCAAATAAAGACGCGGCAGCAACTCCCGAATCGAGGCAATCTTGTAAAACCAATTCTGGCACGTATCCCGGGCAGCTTCTCGTTCCCGCTCTAAGGTAGCCGCCGAGGCTGCAGGATCTCCGGAGGCCTTAGCACGCAGGCGTTCGTATACCAGTTTTCCAAAAACATCCAGGATATCAGTGATCAGAACATACTGACTTGGATAGAATTGCAGCACAGTGGTGTCCGCCAGCATCTTGGCACACTGTATGGCTATCTTCAGAGCCTTTACTCGCTGATCGTTGTGCCAGGACTGGATAAGCTCCTGCTTGAGCTGCTCAAATCGCTGAATGTACTCCTGCTGAGTGAGATCCATCATGTGACGCATGCTGCCATCGTCGAAGTGATCCAACTGCTCCAAGCGAAACTTTGTCTTGTCGGCTACCACCGTTTGTGCTTTGACTACGATTGTGATTAATAGTTATGAAAGGTCACACAATTTCCGACCCGTGGACTTACTGCTTTCGGTGCCGCCGTCCAGGCTACCAGAAGCCACCAGAAAGCTAGTGGACAGCGATAGCTTCTCGTTGGTGGTAAACCGATTGAGGATGCCTAGTCGTCTGCTGTTCCACTGCAGTGTGTTGTCCTCGGGCTCCGTTCGGTCCTTATCCCGACGCTTCGACTTGAGATCCTGCAGAGCAGAGTGTGAAAAGCTTATTCATGTTCCTTGCCGATGCACCACTGTACTTACGAATTCGCTGACCATTTGACTAAGCGGATCGTTGAGCTCATCATCTTGGCGTGCAAACTGCGATAGCGGATCTGTGCCCTCCAGAGCTCTGCTCAAGGGATTGCTGTCCACCACCTGGGGAAGATTGTGCTTCCATTTAAGTCACTAAGAGATAAGGGCGTTGTATGATTTACCCACCGTCACCGTCTGCTGCTTTAGAGGATGCTCCAGCGTGGTCTGGCCAGCCAGGTAGTTCTTCCGGACCTCGTAGCATCGCGGCACGCACTCCCTGCAGTAGGGTGCAATATTTATCAAGGCTTATTTGTTTATTTTCGGGGGAAAATAAATAAATTACCATTCCAAGTTCGCCATAGCGTCGTGGTTGTTGTTGTCGGCATTCCTGACAGCTGTTCGCCAACATGGCATGGGCGTAGTCCGTGGGGGATAAAACACTCCGAAGAAACTGTACCTGATTTACGGACTTATGTTTTTAACTCAATCTTTTGTGTATATTTCGTTTCGCCAATCGCTTAATATATTTTTTTAATTTAGTAAGATATCAATTTTTAAAAGGGAACATATATTAGAAACAAATTTCTTACAAACCATATGTGAGATTAGTGGAATATAGTCTAAAGTTATAAATCTATATTAAGTATGCAAATTGAAGTAAGTATTAAAAGAGATGATCAACAAAATAAAATACTACACTGAGCAAAAAATTGCATTTACTAAGATATATATAAATTTTGGAATCACAAGGCCCCTTTTGCCTACGCCCCTAAACATGTGTTGTTTCGGGGCGAATGGCAAATAGTAACATTAAAACATCTGGTGAATGGCAAATGCAGTTGACAACCGACGCGTTTTTTTTTTGTGTTCACAATTATCTTAAAAACGATTTCATTTTGGATTGCGAATAAAAAAATGTCGAAGTCGGCGCTGAAACACCTAAAGAGCACCTGCCGCGTATGCGCAAAGTACGCAAGCAACAAGAGATCGCCGAAGATATTCGAGCGGAGCAACACAAAGATGATCGACAACATTGAGGCGCTCACAGGCCTACGGGTAAATTTTCCACTGCGGCTTTATGGAATTTATGTAGCTATAGCGTAATTTATTGGTGCTTCCCTTAGTTGGAGAACTACGGTTGCCTGCCGGATCAGATCTGTGAGTGTTGCAGCATGGAACTGGCCTCTGCCATTAAGCTGAGGGAGCGCTGCATCGCCGCCCAGCGGGAGCTACTCATAGGATTGACGGAGGAGCAGCGACAGGGCATCTCCGCCTTCTACCGGGCGGCAGTCATGGGCGATGATATTGAACAGACTGTGAAGCCGCCCGACGATGACGAGGTCTATGCCACCTATCAGGAAATCGTCATGGAGGATCCTAAGGAAGAGATCGACGATACCAAGGTGGAGTATGATAATACCTACTACGAGGTTGCCGAGGGACACGTCGGCGAGGACGACTCAGCCTCTTTGATTGAGGAGGCCGACTATGAGTCCGTTATGGCCGAAGACGAAGAGCAGGAGCAAACGTTGGAGCTGGACGAAGACACAGAGCTAATTGTGGGCGATGTGAACGACGCGTACGTCTACGATTCGGATGATGAGGTGGCCGTTCTTGATAATGTGCTTGATGATGAGTACGAGCATGAAAACATTGTGGTCAAGAAGTGCAGTCTGCCGCCGAAGCCGAAAGTCCGTTCGGATGATCCACGTCGTCGCGGCACTGGAGGAGTGTACATCTGCGAGCAGTGCGGCAATCACGTCAAAGGACGCATGGCCTTTGAGCTCCACTGTCGTCGCCATCGCGGGGACAAGCAATTTGGCTGCGAGTGAGTATATTTCTACGCCTTTTCTTGGATACTGTAAAGATAAATTGATTTATCCGCAGACTCTGTCAGTCGCGCTTCTGCACAACTTCCGAGCTAAAACGCCACATGCGCAAGCACACCGGGGAGCGTCCGTTTGCATGCCAGTACTGTGGGCGCTGCTTCACCGACTACACCACCCGTGTAAAGCATGAGCGCACCCACACCAATGAGCGGCCCTACGTCTGTGGCACATGCGGCAAGGCCTTCACCACCGGCTACATCCTTAAGAACCATATGCTGATACATTCCGGCGAGCGGGCCTACAGGTGGGTTCAGTCATACAGCTACACAGTACAGGGAAACTATCTGGCTATTGGATTCATAGAGATCCAACGACCACCTTTCCGTATTCGTATAGTTCTCGATTTATAGCAAGTGCGGAATTACATAAGATTTTTCCCAAATATGATAAATTGAAAAGTCCGTTGAACACCAGAATTATTTTACATTAATAGAACAAAATGATATTAACTTAAATTTGTAAAACTAGTACAGTCACTAATATGTTTCAAAACCGGTATAATGCGGAATCTTCCCTTCCAGGTGCGAGCTGTGCGACAAGTCCTTTATGCTGCCCACCCACCTGAGCACCCACTTCCGGTCCGGCGTGCACAAGCGACACCTGGAGAAGGCGGAGATGAAACAGAGCCTGGAGCAGGAGCATAAGCGTGAACTCAAGGAGGAGGAGGAGGACAGTCTGCACATCTAAATCTGGCCCACATATATATATACATAGCAATTACAGGCGATGCTGGAACGACAATGGCGCACAGCCAATGAGGATTTCTGCAAAGAATAAACAAAACCATTTGTAATATGTAGAATTTAATCTTGAATAATAAATCCAAGCTTCAAATCCCAAGTTTTGAACATTAATTTCATCCATAAATTCGCTTCCATGCGAATGGCAAAACAGAACAGCTGATTGAAACGAGCATTGTTTACTACAAATTCGAAGGCATTATATTTCAATTGTTTGTTTCAGCGGCTAAGAATATGGAAGCGAAAGTGTGTCGCACTTGTGGAAAGCGCACAAATGCCGAAAGATCTTTAAATATATTTGAAATGCGCAATCAAACCACACTGGAACACATCAAACTACTAACTGGGGCTTCGGTGAGATCATATTAATGTGTAAATAGTATCTTGAACTCAATAACACTTGGTTTTAAAGTTTAAGAACTGTAGCACGTTGCCAAATCGTTTATGTGCGTCCTGCCAAACTTGTGTGCAACAAGCCATATCCTTTCGGGAACGCTGTTTGGAAGTGCAAAGGGAGCTGCTCCATTCCCTAGATGGTGAAGACTTCCTTAGAATCTGCCAGGAATCTTCGAAAAGGGTCATTAAACAGGAGGGGGAATTGGAAATGTCACAAATCAGCATAGAAATCGAGCGATTGGACGATTTCAATGAAGAACCCAGCCAAAGCTCCGGTTTTATATTGAAAGACATTCTTAGTGAAGCTGAAATCAACGAGGACGAGCCAAATAATGATGACGATATCGAATATAGTGAAGTGGATTACCTTATTTACGAAAGCGATCCTGAAGTAGATGTCAGGCAGGACCTCAATTCAGGCGCTGAGAGTCCCAAGAAAAGAAGAAAACGTCGGAAACCCTGCGACTCCACTGGCACCTACGTTTGCGAGGAGTGCGGAAATCACATAAACGGACGAATTGCATTTATACTGCACTGTAAGCGACATCGCGGCGTCAAGGAGTTTGGATGCGAGTAAGTGGCTATTCTACTTTAGGTTGATCCTAACTAAGCCTCCTCATTTAAGATTCTGCGGGGATCGCTTCTGCACGCCGGTGGAACTGAAGCGCCACGTTCGCAAACACACCGGGGAGAAACCTTTTAAGTGCAGACACTGCTCGCGCAGCTTCTCGGACTACAGCACTCGATTGAAGCACGAGCGGACTCACACGAACGAACGGCCCTTTGTTTGCAAGGAGTGCAACAATGCCTTCACAACATCCTATATTCTTAAGAACCACATGCTTGTGCATACCGGTGAAAAGGCATTTAGGTATGCGGGAAATTAAAACATTACCTAAACGTTGCTAACAAGCTTCTCTCCTTCCAGGTGCGACCTGTGCGATAAGTCATTCAGTCGCGATACACACCTTAAAACCCATTATCGTTCAAATGCTCACAGACGAAAGGCAGACACAATCATTAATGAATCGATAAATGATTTCAGTTAAGAAGTTCTTAGCTTAAAACGCTTTCATAAAAAAAATCTTTTTTTATAGAAAACTCGTAGGGAATAAACAAAATGTGAACTATATTTGGCTTTAAAAGGTTGAGATGAACTCGGTAAGGTCTAATTTGTACTGTACATTAGAGTGGATGTTTCCAGATCTGCCATGCCCAAGGACTCATCTTGCTCCTGCTCAGCGGGCAAAGGCACTTCTATCGTAAAGGCATTCGGCCCTGGTTCTGGCTCCTTTTCCGTCACGAATTTAACCTGATCCGCTGCCTGAACACCACCCGTGTCTGCCTTCGATTTCTCCAAGTTGTGCTTGTGAGTATTGGAGCGGAAATGAGTCTTCAAGTGGGTGGGTCGCGCAAAGGATCGATGGCACAGCTCACATCTGCATTGGATAGGCTAGGTGAATTATGGACTTGATCAAAATGATAGTTTACTAGCCTGAACAGGCGCTCGCCCGTATGGATAAGCATGTGGTTCTTGAGTATGTACGAATTGGTAAAGCTCTTGCCACACTGCGCACAAATGAAGGGTCGATCATTTGTGTGGGTCCGCTCGTGACGCAGGCGACCACTGTAGTTGACGTAGGTGCGGTCACAGTATCGACACTGGAACTTGCGATCTCCAGTATGCATCACTTGGTGTCCTTTCAGCTCGCCGGAGGAGAGGAAGCGGGCGGGACAGAGTCTGCATGGGTGCAAAGTTGCAAAGTTAATCAATCATCTGACCTTACAATTGTATAGCTTAATGTTTGCTTACTCGCACTGGAAGGGTCTAATGCCGCTGTGTTTGCGCAGATGACGGTCGAAGGACGACTTTCCCGTAATGTTGTTGCCGCACTGATCGCAAAAGAAGACAGGAAGCGTTACCTTGGGGCGATTTTCACTTTTCCCGCCATTCTTAAGTAGCCCACGCCGAGTTCTTTTCGATCTGACCGGTGAGGTGGGTTCATAATCCTCGGAAGAGCTGGACATCGCTTTGATGGCCAGCTTCATGTCTGCTTCGTTGCACGAGTCCAGGTGATCGATGCCGTCGTCCTCCTCGTCGCCATTGCTCAGGCTCTCCAGCTTAATCATTACCTCCAGCGGACTTGCTGGCGTCTTTGGAGCGGTGTCTTCATGCCGCTGTCTTTGGGAGCGGGCACTGCGACGAACTGAGGAGCGCGATGTGGCTGCTTCGCTCCTGACCAGCGACTCCTCAAATATCTTCTGGCTGCTCAGGAAGCGATCGCGGAAGGATATGGCGCCATTCAGATCCGCCTGGCAGGTCTCGCACATCCAGTCGGGTAAATCGGGTACACATTGCAGCTGCCATAACGGATATAACATTTTAGTAAATAAATTTGTTGTATTTCGTAAGCTTACCAGAACACCGGTGAGCGAATTGATTTGCTGCAGCACTTTCCGGGCACCATTGTTAAATAGTTTCAGTGACCTCGAGTTGTCCGTGCTGCTGGCGCAAACGCGGCACACATTTTGCAGCATTTTACCAGGTTATTCGAAACTAAATGTTAAATTTCTAATTGTAAACAAGACAGCCACCCAAAACTGATTTGACATTTGCCCCGAAGCATCGCATAGCTTTCCCACCTGAGACGTTTTGCAGCACTGGTGTCTTATAAGACCACTAAATCGTAACGGCTGCTACTAATTTAAATCCAACTAGTTATACAATCAATACAAATTTATTGTTTTGGGTGTCCCACAAAATTAGGTAATTACCCTTAAAAGTATTACCCATTTATTATCATTATAATCATTTATGTGTAGTACACTTATTTAGTATACCACTTAAATACCAAATTGTTAGGTTAGTCCCATAAGCGATTACCTTTTTTATCTCCTGAAACATGTTAATATAAACATTGCATAGCTCGAGCTAAGTAATCCCTCAACATCACTTGGCATTGCTTTTCCGACTCTCCACATTTTGGAGGTGCATCATGGATCGGGAGTGCGTGATCAGGTGCGTCTTCCTCTGGAAGGAGCGATCGCAGAGCTCGCACCGGAAGTTCCTCTCGCCCGTGTGGATGATCATGTGGTTCCTGAGGACGTAGGCTGTGGTGAACTTCTTGCCACACTCTTCGCACACATAGGGTCGATCGTTGGTGTGAGTCCTCTCGTGGATCTGGCGACCCATGTAGCTGGCATACCTCTTCTCGCAGAAGCGACAGGCAAACGGTTGCTCCCCAGTGTGGACACGGTGGTGGGCACGTAGTTCACCAGAGGAGAGAAACCTGGCCGTACAATTCCTAAAAAGATGCGGAATTTGCATGCCGCTAATCTGCAATTGTAATCTGTGAGCGGGGCTTACTTGCAGCCAAAGGGTCGTTCGCCTGTGTGTTTTCTCATGTGGCGTTGGAAAACGGATTTCGATGTGGCATGGGTCCCGCACAGCTCGCATATGTAAATTTGGCCATCCAGTTTGGTTGATACTTTGGGAACCTTTCGGGGAGGTACCCACTTCTCATCTGTTTCATCTTCCTTCTGCTCCGCCTCCGTATCTCGAATCAGAATATGGTCCGTGGACTCCTCTTCAATCAGTACCTGAAAGATTTCATCCACCAACACGCATTTTTCCGATTCCAGCTGCGATTTGGACTTGGTATCTTCGTCACCCGACGAAGAGTCGTCCTCGATGGTAAGCCATTTACTTTGGGTCTTGATGCAGAGCTTCCGGAATGCCAATGCCGATCTGAGTTCCGACTGACAGCAAAGGCACATGAAACCGGGAACATCGTCCAACTCCACCAACTGGTACTGATATTATTTATCCACATTTTCAGCAACCCTTCCACTCACCCTTAGTCCGGTTATCATTTGCAAGTGCTTTAGATATTTTCGGTTGGCCAAATCGAAGAGATTCAGGCTCTTCTCACAGATCTTCTGCCTTCCGCAGACTCTACAGACGTTGTTCAGCATCTCGATCCCTAAACTCGACTGATAGAATGAATGGCAATTGTATGGTGATCACATTTAAAGAAAAACGAGATAAATTATTCATTCATGGCACCAATGGAGGGAGAGGTTTGTAGAGTTCCAATCTTTATTTGAATAAGTATTGATCTGTTAACAACTGGAGCAGTCTGATAAAACAGAAACTGCCTACAAAATGTAAACTTAATAATAGGTGTAAATAATAATGAAATCATCAAACTGAGCCATTTTATGGGTATTATACTTCAAATAAGTACCATCTGCAAGCTAGGGATGTGCAGGATCAACTTTTAAAAACAAAGAAAATATATTTATATTTTTGTTTTGGTAAATCCACATAGTGCACGTAAAAATGTGTCAATATGTATTCAGAAAAAGTTTTCATTTAAAATTGTTTGTTCATTTTTGTACCTTGTGGGTTAACTCCTGATGTTTCAATATATCTTAAATAACTACAGATTAAGGGTTAGTAATTTTGTTTCAAATATGAAATATAACAATAATTTGTTAGTTACGTTTTTTGGAAGACGATTGTAACAGTTTAAAAACTTCAATATAATTTTTGAGATTACAATTTCTAAATTTGTAAGATTTTTTTAGGTTTTCACAGTAAAAATACCTTTTCAGCCCAAAAATGAGTGAGTCTGGTAAGACCATATAGGCACTTTTGTGATATTAAGAAAGCAATTAAACAATTGCAGTGCACATGTAAATTATGCAAAAAATAGCAAAAAGTCTCAAATAACATGGCAATTTAAGAACTACAAACTATTAAAAGCTATATTTTCTTCGGAAGCTGTCTTATTGTTGCTGGGTTTTAAGGAATTTCCAAAATTCACCAATATTTTTAGACCGATACTTGATATTGTCTTTTGTGGTTTCAGCTGTTATTAAGTCTTTGTGGATTAGCTCTTACCTAAATTTGATTTTTGTTTTTGGTATTTTGATAAATGATATGGCATCCTGAGCTGAATTAAACTTCCTGGCACAAAATGTCGAACTGCGACTGCACTAGATCTTCGTCAATGAAACTGATCAGCGGGGTGCCTTCGGACCAGGTTTCATCGGACTTAAAACTGAGCATGGACATGTATTCCGAAGACGATGAGACGGCTTCAGCGTTTCGCTTATGGGTATTGGAGATGAAGTGGGTGGCGAGGTGTTTCTTCAGGCTGAACGAGCGATCGCAGACATCGCAGCTGAAAAGGGAAAGACATATGTATAATAACAGAGTGTTTCCTGAGGAGAATGCTCTGATTTCATCAAGTACCTATACTTCCTTACACCTTGGTGGGACGCCATGTGGGCCTTCAGGATGCAGGTCCTGGTGAAGGCCTTGCCGCACTGCTCGCACACAAAGGGCCGCTCGTTGGTGTGGACACGCTCGTGCTTCTTTCTGCCCACCACGGAGAAGTAGCGACGATCGCAGTAGCGACATGCAAACGGGGGCTCCACGGTGTGGTGGGTCAGATTGTGGGCCTTCAACTCACCCGCTGCCAAAAAGGTCTTTGGGCACTCCCTGAAAAATACAGATTCTTAATGTGGATGCTGTACGAAGAAAACGAATTTACATATGTGTGTGCAATGTATGCTGATCGGATTCGTGATAATGGCCAGATACCAAGAAGTTAGATAATGATGTAGATTGTTAAAACCTATTTAAACATCAGTAGAAGTATAAAGTAAAGTATGCACTTACTGGCAGGGAAAGGGCCTTAGTCCGGAGTGCTCAAACTTGTGCCTGTCCAGAGATGACTTATTGTTTTTAATAACTCCACAGATGGCGCACTTGTGGATTTGAACATTGGGCAACTCGTGATCCGACTCCAAGCTGTGATCCTCATCCTGTAGATCTATTTCCTCCAGGTTAACATCGCTATCCGTGGCATCCGGCTCATTGGAGATCTCCACCGGCTGATCAAACTCATCATCACCAACTGCTGCATCCGCTGAAGTTTTATTCTCGTTCGTTACGACAATATCCACGATTTCCAGTGGCATCCTGGCTCGCCCCTTTCGCCGCTGGTTCGTTTTCTTCTTGGGCGAGGGATCATTGGGCTCTACCTTCTTTTCCTCGTTGGCCCCCACTTCATCGGTTTGCTGTAATGGCACCCACTTCTTCTGCTGCAGGATGCACTGCCTCCGGAATATCATGGCCGAATGGAGATCGGTCTGGCAGCAAAAGCACACCATTTCCGGAGCATTGGGAATCTGCTGAAGCTGCAAAATAAAAAAAAAAAAAGGAAGTGCTCATACATATGTAAATTGCGCGATCCATTTTGATTCCTCAACTCACGCGAATTCCGGTTATCAGCAGGATGCGGCGAAGAATATCCTGTCTGCCGGGCTGGAAGAGCGCCACGGCTTTGGGGCACAGCCGGCTCCTGCCGCAAACTCGGCACACGTTTATTAACATTTCACGTTTTTGGTTTAAACAAATAAAATAAAAAGACTTAGTTCGGGGCTAATGTCCATTCACAGCGAAACGCACACACTGCCAGTGTTGTAAACGAGCAAAGACATTCAATTTGAAAGTACGCGCCAAGGTGCTGAAAATCTAACAAGAATTTATTGGGCAATTTTGCAATATTCATTAAGGGATTTTTCTTTCTCAACTAGTTAATAAAAAACATAGATTGGGATGTCTGAATGAGTTTTGGTTTTATTTGACTGAGTGCTTTGAACTACTGAGGCCAAAGCCATTACGAACTGTTGGAAACCTTTATGAATTTAGGGCCGAAAAAGAGGTAGGGATAAAGAAAGTCCTAGGCGTTCGAGCAGTCGTTGTCCTCGTACGCCTTGATCACATTCTCCTTGATCTGCAGCTCCTTGTGGAACAGGACCTCGTTGTGCAGCGCCTCCTCGCGTTCGCGGGCTATCTTGAGCTCGAGGAGATCTAGGCGCCTTTGCTCGATCATAACGCGATAGCGATGGAGCTCCTGCTGCCGCTGGCGGTAAGTGGGCAGCTGGCTGGTACCGGCACTCCCGCTGCTGACACTGGAGCACTTGTTGCCCCCTGGTGCTGCTGGTAGGGATCCGACCTTCGTCCCGGCGGTCACCTTGCTCGCCGCAGTGCGGCGCCTAATTGGCGATGTGCTCGGCCGAGATGTGGGCGCCGAGACATGGACACTGATCAGTTCGCTGCGCGAATATGGTGATGGCTCCTTGTCCTGGACGGGGCTGTTTTTGGGTACCTCCAGCTCGCCGGAGTAGCATGAATCGGTGTCGTTAGCTAACGACATGTGCTGACGCTGGCCAAACCGAGGCGCCACCTCGCGCACCACACACATCTGCTGCGGCGGCAGGCTGAACGACTCCATCTTGAGGTCCGATACCAGCTTGCAGGAGGTTGATCCCTGGGAAGTGCTCGGGCATTGTTCAGTAGCCAGGTCCTTGCTCCGCTTCTTCTTAAGCGACTCGTGGGAGGGCTTGTAGCGCAATGCCAAGCTTGGCTTGGCCGTCAGCACGATATTTGTCGGATCAGCGGGCTCCGTTGCTGCAACTTTCTTTTCGCCGCGCTGACGCTTATGGATTCCGTCGAAAATACGCCGCCAGTAGATGATCGCCTGCTCCTTGGAGCTCATCTCCTTGGGCTCCGGCAGTGAGGTGGCCGATGAGTGAGTGGCATTCCAGCTTGGCTCCCGTAGGGTAACCGACTTTTTGCCCACTTCGCTTTCGCCGGTGCTGGCGCTCTTTGTTTCCACCACTCTGTGTTCTGAGGCCGTGCGTCTCTTGGTGGGCACATCAGTCACCTGACCTCGGCTCAGGCTGCGCGTGGTAAGGCGCCGATAGTTGACCAAGGAGTCGAAGGTTTCCTCCTCCTCGTTGAGCTTCCACATGACGCGGCGACTGCTACTGGACATAGAGCGTCCAAAGGTCTCTTCTGGAAAAAAAACACACTGGTTTCACGACTTAAGGATTCTACTTTCGGTTAACTCACCCGACTTGTGGTTTCTATCCATGGCGATCGCTTGAGCTTTCCGCTGACAAACAAACTTTGCCGGATCTTCGAAATTGCCACTGGCCTGCAGCAGTTCTGCTTTTGAATTTATAGAGTTTACTAATTTGGGAGACCTGTCTGTGTGTACCTGAATATCTGGAATTTTGGAAGCACAAAATAAAATACATCTATCATACTCGAAAAGATCTTACTGAACCCACGGCCTACTAATAACAGATGTTTGTTCTTTCTTTCGATCTTTAATATTCATTCTCATCGAGTGTATAGGTTTTTTTAAATTTCTGTTTGTTGTTTTGTTTATTAACTATCCGTTTTACACGCGCTTTAAAAGTATGTTAACATTTTGCGTTTAACGAAATTACATAAATATTGTACAGGTAAATTATTCAACATAGGATTGTGGCTTTGGTTTTCTTTCAGCTTCCAGCTGTTTGGTTTCAGTAAAATTGTTTCTTTCGTTTTAAAAGCATGAGATTTGTGGACTGTTGCCAGTTTTTGTGATCGGTTTGTGCGTTATTTTGCTATGAAACCACACAAAGTTCTTACAAATTATACACAATCTTTGGTGTAGCTTAGACAGGTTTTTGGACATTAGTGACTAGCATTAGAGGAGCTGCAATCCTCGATTCGGGCGGGGATAATTGAGCGTGATTTACTGGGTGTTTTTTTTGAGTTGCCAATAGGCAGAATTGGAGAAGAAATGTTTCGCAAGGATATTGCGGCACCAAAATGGAGGGTTTTTGCCTAGTTTGTTAACACTCTATCAATGTTTAATGTGATTTAGCTAATTTGTTTTTCGCTTTCTTGTAAACGTTTGCCCGCTTGGGTTTGCTTTGTTTTTTAGTACCGCCTTGAACATGTTATTTACGCTATTTGCTAGTTTTATATAAAGTAGTTTCATTAAAGTACACACATGGTCTAGAATTTTAACTGGGCTTCATTATGCGTGGCTCTGTTCTTGTTGTTTTCTCCTCCTTTTGAATATCGGTATGAAATATTAAACGCTTCGCCTAGGGATAATGAATTATTTGAATGCCCTCCTGGCCATCTGATTCATGATTCTCATTCTGACTAGATTTTGTGAGATATTCTACTGATTTTTTACAATTGTTTTTAAGATTCGAGCTATCTGTGAACTATTATAAATTATTATTTCCACACATTAAACTTGTTTTTCGGCTGTTTTTCGATATTTTTTTTACAAAAAAATTGTCATCTTAAAATTGTGAAAATTATTCAAGTTTTAGGTTTTGCTTGTTGTCTTATATTGGTTCCAATTGATGCTTAAATGTTAACAATTTTTGTATATAAAACCGTTAAATATATGTATATAAGAGTGTGTGTATGTTATCATAAACCTTACTATACATAATTATTTATATGCTACATATGTGTTTTGCTTTGTTTTGTTTCCTTTTTTGTTTGGTTTTCTCCTCGGCCATGAGCAATTCAGCTGCCTACTGCTATTCAGCTTCATTACATTTCATTACACTGCACATTATCCTTTTCGATCGTGTAGTGTGCTAAACTTTCGCATGTATATTTGCTGCTAGTTGGCTGGTGTTTCTGTCTATGTGGCTAATCATAAGTTACTGGACGACACAGCGAGAAAACGAAGACGATGGCATACCACACCTCGGTCAGGTAAAGGGCGATCTGCAGCGTGCAGAGGCAGTACTCCAGGCGCAGTCGGTAGGTCTGCAGCAGCAGCAGATAGGAGACGCCCACGAAGCAGGGGGCGGTCATGAAGACCGACAGTATGGCCGACCAACCTGTGTGCGAAGAGCATAAGGGTTCATTAGAAGATGGGTTAGATTAACTCATTCTAAATGACATAGATACTATCGTACTATAATAAGATAATCTTAATATAAACATGGTAATGAGCTATTCAGTTTTTAAGTTTAGTAGTTCCGTTTGATTAACTAAACGATTGATAACGCTATTGAGGGTGATTCTGTTGTTTTAGCATATCCTATAATTAGACCAGCAAGCGGGCGGGAGCCTCTACCTCGATCGGCCAGCGAACTCATGCGCCCCATTATCAATCGGATCGTCTCGAAGACAATGAAGCCAATCATCACCCCCGTGTCCAGGGCCAGCGAATGTCCCGTGTAGCTGAGATTGATGGCCTTCAGGAGGCCCATGGCCATCTCGCAGCAGGCGAACATGCCGAAGTAGAACGAGTTGAGGTAGATCAACACCTCGTAGTTCATGCTGGGATTGGGCTTCTTCGGCACGAGCGGTGGCGGACGCTTAGGTGGCATCTTTCTGCCGGCTTAGCACCTCCTCCTCTGGCTGCTGGTTCTACTTTTCCTCCGGTTTCCTTTCCCTTGATGTCTACAAATTAGACCGAATTGATCTCCCGGATCGCTCGCACGGCGGCGTTGCTCACGTTGGGCACTGTATTTATAGACTGACCATAATAATAACGCGAACCTGCCGTGCTGCTTGCTTGGCCACTGCAGCGGCTGCGGCATCGGCATCGGCACGGCGGTCTCACGGTTTGTCGCTGCGAAATGTGCTGTTTATTTGAATAATGTGCTGCTGGTCGTTGTCGCCTTTTTTTTATTTGTTTTCTCTGCTCGGTGTTTGGGTCAGCATTGACCGGCAGATAGCCTGCCTAGAAATGTGGGGGAGAATGATTTCACTGGTCATCACTAGGCTTGTAGGTAAGAACACCATTAAGAACTCCCTAGGTGGAGTAATCCCCAAGGCACAGAACTGCCATTAAATGGGCACCTTGAAATGCAGGACAGGTTTAGTGGTATGTAAGCCAAGCAGCGGTGGTGTTTAAATGTAATTTAAAATACGCTTAGAAGGCATATAATAAAATGAACTCATAAAGCGTTAAATCCATTATGCCTCTCTAATGTGTCTAGGAGCTCTCTCACGTGAATCGTACTGGGCATGTTGGCTAGCCAAGTTGACAATAAACAGCCCTCTCATCTGGCCATTACAGCCAGGCTAACGTGCCCGCTGTGGACCGTGTATATTACATTCAAATTAGAAGTGTACATTGCACCTAGGGGACAGTGCAGCCGTGTTGCACGAGCCATGCAGTTCACATATAATTTTAGACCACCAGAGCCGTATAAAAATACCAGAACCGAGCGGGTCCGAGGAGCAACTGCGCCAGCACGGACAAAAGAATGCAACCAAGAAATGCAAATTAAATGCAGCTTTGCTTTTGATAGAATCGGACGCGTCGTGTTTCGCTGCGTTGTGATTTCCGCGGGCGCGAATGATCTGTGCGGATTATATAAGTTGATAAAGGTCCACGTACCTTGTTGAAAATCCTCCTCAACTGCCATCCAATGGGTATGTTTCGCTACAAAGTTTGTTTCAATATCGGGTTGTTTAGCGTGGATCCCTAGGCGGTCTAGTATAGTTTTTTGTTTTGTTTTTATGTGCGGCGGCTTAGTCTGCATTAAAGTGGCTTAGTTTTGAGGCCTTTGCGAATCGCTGGATGTGAAAGTGCCAGAGGAAGGTGTATCGTCTTCGTCGTAGTCGTCGCTCGGCTGTGGATGTATCATCTCCTTCTCCTCCAGGTGGGAGTGTTAGTGCTGGCTTGGTCTTGATCTCGATCTTGGTCGTTGACGTGGCGGCGGCAACGCGGCTTATCAACTGCTAGGTGTATGTGACGGGGCGACACATTGTACAAATGAATATGCTGGCGTAGACTAGTTCAGCACCTTGTAGGGTGATCATTAAGGCACTCAGAATAATTTCGAGTTTGAGAACAAAGGTTTGAAAACAACACAAGTAGATAACAATAGCAAGACTGGGCAGTGTTAATATTACGGATGCGGTTGCTTGCCAGCCTGCAAAGAGAGAAAAGCAATGAAAATGTTACCAACAGATGCACGAAAAATCGTATAGTCCGTCTTGTTTGTTTATAATTTATAGTTTATTCGATTGAAATTGATTCAGGTTTTCAAACTATAATAGTAATTATTTTATGTTTATCCGACGCAACTCATGGCGATAATATTTACAGCCCCAATTGCTTTTCCAATAACTCATTTTGATGATTCGCTTTGATAGATTTCCTTTGCATATTGCTTAATGTGCCAGAAGGGCGCCTTACCCATGCCACCATAAAACGCGTATTTTCATCCGGGGTGATGACCATAATTACGCATACGCCGTGCGGGCTACATACATATACATATGTACGCCCAAACGTTTATGGGTTATAACCGCGGTGGCAGGGGTATGGCATGAAATGGGGTATGGTGACCGGGCAAGCAAATATTTTGCCATGTCATCATCGCTGCCGTTGGACTTTTCGCACTCTGGCAGTGCCAGTGGAGTATGGAGTACTCACCACGATCGCTTAGACTGCTCTTCCGGCCGAAGACAATGCGCACGGTCTCGATGATGCACAGTGAGAGCAGGATGCTGGCCTCCCGAGACAACGCGTTCTCGCCGTAGTTGAGATTGATAGCCTTTAGAACGCCCACGCCCACTTCGAAGGCGGCGTACATGCCAAAGTAGAACGAGTTCAGATACATAAGTATCTCATAGATGAGGCTGGCGTTCATGGTGGCCGCTACTGCGGAATCGAGTCCGTGACCGTTGCCGTATCCGTGTCCTCCTGCGAAGCTCCCAGTTCCTCAAGGCGGCAGGTGCGTCGCCTCTAACCGGTTGGATGTCACCTGGGCAGTTTGGAGCAGCTCCTCCAGCTTTTCCACTGGCAGCAGCAGGTGTTTCGGCTTCCTTACGCCAGCATTGGGACCTTTGGGCGGTATTTTGTGGGTGGTGCCTGCTGGTCTGAACAAGTTTTGCTAATTGCGGTCTGCTTGTATTTACCTCTGTGCATACATACAGTCAAACTTCCTCAACTAGAACTACATAAATCAATCGAACTTAATAGGTGTTTTTGTTGTACCTATGCAAGTACATATATACATATGTATCTATGTAATTATTTACTAGCTTTAGATTGACCGCCATTTTACGTCATTACCTATTTTATGGTAAATGATTTTAGAACCCACTTGCTTCGTCACTAAAGGATTCTATTGATTGCCGTTTCTACTTATGGAAGTTTGACTGTATTTACTTGGTGTCCTCACCTCTTCCACTGCTTCTTCTTCTTGTTCTCGTTCTCCTTTGCCACTGCTCTTCCTCTTCCTCAGGCTGCTCCGCCGTTACTGTTGTTGCCCTCCTTCTGTTTGAGGTCCCGTTGTCATGGGAGTATATGGATGTTATGCTCTGTATATGCAATGCACGCAGGCGACAACTCTATGCTAATATTAAGTACATGCGTTCACGTTTATTTATACGCGTGTGCGTTGTCGTTGCCTGCTAGCCTGGCTGGTTGTTGTTGTTGGTTTGTTGGCGAGAGACGAGTGGCACATAGAGGGGCTTATATAAAAACTCTGCCCAGGAGGAAAGGAACCTCTCCCCGCGCACCAACGCACATGCACAAGTGTGGCCATGAGCTAGTAACGGAGAAATTGCCGATTCCAGTGGAAATTGTGAAAGCCTGCGTGTGATCCGGTCACACTGGAAATCAAATATTAGCCCATTGAGTTCCTTCATTCGCTAAATATGTTAACAGTTCTTACAGTAGCACTTAACAAGGAACTTAACTTCTTAACTTTAAATAAAAATGGCTTTAAACGTTGCATAAGTATTATAACGCAGAAATAAATCTGTAATGTAATAAAATTAGCTTAGTTCAAGTCACTGTAAACAGCATATTTGACTTGCCCGGCAAAGGCGCTGTTAAATTGGACAGTTGATAACCAACGCGATAGCTTTATACTCGATAGCTGAATCGATAACAATAGTATTTAGATTCGAATTAGTTGGGGCATCTCTATCAGATTTTATTGACCTATTTTGGTTAAATTGCTTTATTTACCTCAGGTTTTCTGGCTTTTCGCAATGCCGGCCGATCAAATTCAGTACTCGGAGAAGTACTACGACGACAACTTTGAATACAGGTAAGTGCGTCTCGCGTTTAAGTAGCCGTCAACTCTTTGTTTACACGTAACCCGCTTTCCCTCCCTGCAGGCATGTTATTCTACCACCGGACTTGGCCAAACATGTGCCAAAGGCTCATCTGATGACCGAGACGGAGTGGCGCAACCTGGGCGTGCAGCAGAGCCCGGGCTGGGTGCACTACATGGTCCATGCGCCGGAGCCGCATGTGATTCTATTCCGACGCAAACGCATTCCGGCTGAGGACGCTCCACAGGTGGCAGCCGCTAATGCGGCTCAGGCCATCGCGAATCTGTGTGGTTAGGCCGGTGATTTCATACCGTCAAGGATCGCTCTTCCAAGGATGCTCTCACCAATGCTCAGGCAGTATTTCATAAGTTAGCATCAGACAGCCTGATGTAAAATTACAAACCATAGCTTTAGAGGGCAGTTTAGCTGGATAGTTCAAAGACACGAAACGAACTGAACTGAAGACGTCGTTTCTGTTAATTTCTTTAAGTTTATTTACCTAAAATACAAATCGAAGCGTACGCCCTGTGTACAGACAGTTTAAAAGTAGTGATTAATTAATTGACTAATTGTAGCAGCGCCATACCGCCGGCAGCAGGCGATCCGTCCAGCTCTGATTGCTCAGGCTGCAGTTCTTTAAAGCGTAATGCTCCATGGCGTATAGTGAGATCAGCGAGGCGTTTCCCAGGATCAGAGAGAACCACAGGAAGATGTTGCCCATCACTTTTGGTGCACTCCGCATCAGGAATACCAAGGCAACACCCACGACACCAAAAAAGAAGAACATCACTGGGAAGAACATTTGCAGGGCAAAGCCGAGCACCTGCTCATGGACCGCAGCGGAGATCATAAACACTGCCAGCGAGGCGGCCACCTTGGAACCTCGGAACACATGAGTGTACATATCCTTGTACACGTACTCGTACAACCAGTCGTGCACGACGACATTCCAATTTCTGTAGTAGGCATCGTACGTGTGCGACGTCCACCAGTCCTTGTAGAACATTCGATCGCCGAAGCGCAGCAGCTCCGACGTGAAGTTGAGCCACGAGTGCAGGATTAGGTAGAAGCCGCAGAGGAAGATTACTGCGCTGGGTAGCATCATGCCGAACAGCTTGAGGATCAGCTGGGAGGGTCCCATTGGTTCCAGGCCGTACTGTCCGAAGTGCTCGTGGATGTGCCGCTCATGGATGAACGCGTACAGGAAGGCTATGGCCACCACCTCCAAGAGCCGATTCAGGGCGAACTTCCAGCGGATGTGGGAGGTGCGCGGATAGCTGTCGCGGTAGATGAGCGTGGGTGCAAAGAGGAAGTACGTGTAGCAGCTCAGCGGCGGCACAAAAGGTCGCCCACTGGCCTCCTCCTCCTCCTGCGCATCTTCCTTCTTGGCCTTGCCGTTCAGAACCCGCTCTGCATTATACCGCACAAAGGCGTGCATCTTCATCAGCAGTCGCGTGCTCTCGAGCAGCAGGACACACGCACTCACGAAGGGCAGGTTGAACTTGAGGCACAGCGATGTCGACACGAAACAGAAGACCAGCTGGGAGCTGATGTACAGGATGAGGCAGCTGTGCGACCAAAAGCGCTGGAGGGAACCTGCCGGATGGGCAAACAGATTAGAAATTATGTTTTTAGAAATAAGGTCCTTCAAATGATAGTACTATTATATTGCTACATTTATCGTACTGTTCTTATTTATTAGGCTCATTTTGTAACAAATGCGCAAATAAAAGTTGTACAATCAACCGAGATGAGTAACTTGCAAGTGAATTTCCTTTGTTAAAAGGGGTGTCGTCACATATTGTTGGTCAAGTGCCTCAACAAAAGGCTTAAGTTATGAGCTTTTAACTACCTGCACTTTTAATAAAGTGTGTGAAGTGACTCTAACTTAACCTAATTATTTTACGATAATTGGATCAGCCCACTTACCGTGCGTTTTGAGCTTGTGCCTGACCAAGGCCCATCCGCGGAAGGCGAAGTAGAGGGCCAGGACGAAGACGTGCTCTAGCAGCCAAACGCCAAACACCCAGTGCAGCCGGCGCAGTCCGCCCCGGAAGGTGCCCAGCCCCAGATCGAAGCGGCCATCCACAAAGTAATCGTAGCAGATCACGTTCAGCAGGAACATGACCAGAATAATGTAGAAGATGTGGTAGATGGTGCGCATGTGCTCCACCTGCAGCAGTGCGGTGAGGTACGATTCTCGGGCAACAAACACTTTTTCGGGCAGTTGTCGTCGCGGCTTGCGGGCGGATGTTTGGCTTTGGAGCTGTGGCCTTGGATGAGTGCCATTTGCATGGCCATTTGGGGAGTCGCTGACGTCTGCTGGCGCTTGGCTGGTCACGCGATTGTGCCAGGTGCTCTTCCGATCCGATCTCTCGAAGTTGGGGAACTCGTGGGCGCGCAGCTCCCGCTGCCGCAGATCCTGCAGCACATCCTCCACCATACAGGACAGGCGCTGCTCGAAGTCGCTCAGCATCTTGGACTGGAACTTCTGCAGCTTGTCGTGCACAAAGCTGAGATCGGGCAACCTGGTCTGCGCCTCCTCCTCGCCTCCTTTTTCCTGCCTTTCCATGACTGTTACTCACTCAAATGCTGTGCGTCTGCTTCTGAAACTGTTCCTTTGCTTTTTGGTGTTAATCCTTTCCAGCTGGTGGATCTTAGAGCAGCAACTGCCCCCGAGGAAGTCAGTTAGCACAATGTACGCGTCGCTGGCGCGGCTGTGTTGTTTTCAAATCCGCGACGATAACGGCGCTTGCTGACTTAGCAGACAGGGGCGGCGCTAAAGGGGGTTCATAAGGGGGTTTATATTAATTAAATTATTAGGGGGCTCAAAGAAATATTAATGTTATTTAAATTATTAAATTAATTATCAAACATTTAAGTATATTTTTGGTTATTCTAAATTGATCAAATTATGAACACTTCAATTATGAAATGGAATTTATTTGTATATTTCACATGCCATATATTCTTAAGGTGTTTAGATGGTGTTTTAACACAGTCACTGTCGATTATTTTCTAAACTAAATTACCAAGTACCAAGCATGAGACTACCGCCCTGCTTTCAGTTCTCTTAGTTCTCAGCTCTCTTAGTCGCTCTCTTTCTGTGGGATCGAGCTCCACTGCGAAACGCCCGCGACACTGGGCTGGGTCTCGAGTTCCCTAATGCTAGGTTTAAGTGCGCTACAATTGTAATTGAAATACATTTGGATTAATATCTCGCACTTTGAGCAAGACGACCGACTGACTAGCTGTCAACGGCACTTTAATCAGTCTATTCTACGCCACAAGTGCGATAAGCGCTGTCCATTGGCCTCGTGGCGGCTACTGATTCTCAGGAGGCGTGTGCGAGTGCACTTGCACCCGATTTGTTTACATGATGCTGACCCGATTGTGGGGCAGCACAGTGGAGCCTCCCCTAAGGCCTCCCTCAACAAACACACTTTTAACTGGTTCCTAATTTAGAGAAACATTAGCTTAACATTCAATTTTATTATTATGTTTATATATTTATTACATTTTATTATTATTACTATTATATGTATGTAAAATGGCTTAAAAACTTTCAAATGAACATTCGATTTTACTGGACAGCGTGGTGTTACAAGTTTAAATCCATAAAGTTGGCTTGCACGCAGCTATCTATCAAAGTTCATGGATTCCATCGATAGCGGCTAATAAACTACCAGATAAGCCCGTTTTGTAATCACTTTGCGGCTAAGCGCACCTGTGATCGTGATGTACTTACGGAAATAGTGTGGGTAATGCTTGGTTTATCATGTTTATAAGGCTAGAGTACTTCAGGCATTTCCCAAGAGCTACAAAAGCTGAGCAACTTTTGAAAATTGGTCATGGAATGAATCACTTTAGCGTTGAACGTTTATAATTAATTTTTGGTTAAAAAACTTATCTAACGCTTACGCATCAAGAATGTTTTAAAAATAGATTGTTTCAGTAAAGAGCTAAAGTTAGAAGTAGAGTTGTGTACCATTAGGTTAGTTTAGAAAGCTTAAAGCGTTTTATTTTACTTCTAACTTAAATGCAGTAATTAATAAAATGAGTTACTAAACTAAGTAATCAAATGTTTATTTTCACTGTCTGATTGCATTGCATTGCATAGGTGCATTGAATCATTGAAAATGGTTTCCAAATATTTTCCAACAAATACTTGTCTTGTGGGTGAATTATGAAATTTTTAATTAGCACATTTTTCAGAGCCAAAAAAGTATACCAAAATTGGTATATAGCTGTGCTGCACCAAAAACATGGCCCAAATTGCGATACATGTGCGTGTGTGTATTTGTATATTTTCTGTGAATTTTGGCATATTTAATTGCAAATATTTACGAGAGTGTAACTATATGCATACGTATGTATGTATGTATGTATGTGAGTATCCCGATGAGTGGAATAAAAACAAATACACGAGCGCAAACATAGTGTTTTGATAGCGAAAAATGAGCCGAAATTAAAGCTCATGGCCATAAGTCCTGCGGTTCGCAGGATGCACGCTGCGTGTGTGTGTGTGTGTGAGTGTGTGCGGGTGTGCGGGTGTGTGGGTGTGCTGGAAATAATATTAATACTGTGCAGACGCAATAACCAAAAATATTTATTATTTATGCGAAATAAACAGCAGCGGCAAGAAAAACTCAACGCACACACACGCAACCATAAACCAAATATGAAATTAATGCAAAAATGACAACAGCAGCCAGTGCGATAGCTAGAGCGAAAAAATAACAGCCAAAAACGGAGAGTGTAATATATATGAAAATAGGAATAATAAAAGCTGCTCCACTACCAGCACTCGTAAAGCACAGCGACCCAAAAGGACAAAAAGGACCAAGTCGAAGTCGTAGTCGCAGCGTATTCATAAAGATGCCGCCCGAAGGCGGCCATTACGGAGCAACCGAACGAGCAGGAGATCCAGATCCTTTGGTTGGGCTAGGAGACAAGCGAACACATAAAAAGACATTTTTATTGCCCCCCATTCCGTTCCAGGGAGGCCAAGGAGGCCAAGGAGGCCAAAACCGTGGAGTCGGGGCCAACACAAAAAAGAGGGAGAAGCAAAAAAGGCAACAAAAATATTATGCGACCGCATAAAAATCTATATAATTCATAAACCCGCACTCGGAATAGTGATGCCATTGCGTCGATTTTCTTTTCATTCGATTCCAAGTTGGATGATTGAAAAATATTTCAAAATATTTAAAACCTAAATATTTTTGTATAAGCAAAGAATACACTTTCATAATAATTCGGATAATAAGCTCAGAAAATATAAATAATAAGAAGATAAAAGACTATAAAATCTGATCTGGCCATATCTTCTACTTCAGGATAAAAAGTGAAATTTTTAAATGTTTATAGGTTACACATAAAACCTTATTTGATTCAGAATATAAACCACTGATTCCGTTTAATCCTAATATAATCATTTTAATATATTATAAAAATATGGAGGGCAACCTATTTTTAAAAGAACATGATCAATGCTTTTATTTAGCTATGAGTAAAATTATATACAGAATTCCACATTTTCCCAAAATATGGTAAATGACTCCATTAGATATACAAATTAACCAAAAATGTGGTAAAAATGGTTGAAGCATTTGAACAGTTAGTTGCGAGGTGGTGAACATATCATTATGGATGATATATGGGCGTTTTGGAATAGATCGGCGGCATCACTGACCCAGTGAAATGGTGGAAAGTTGGAGAGTGGAGAGCGGCGACCGGACACGGGAAGGCAAACACGTACGCCGCTCTGTGGCGGCCATATTGGGTCATAAAAAGCACTCACACACACTGCCACACACGCGCACTCACACACACACACACACACACACATAGAGAGCAGCATAAAAGCCTGGCCACAAACCAAAAGCGGGCCAACAACAGCAACAATAAAGGAGGAAAAAAGTGACAGCAGCAGCAGAAAAAATTTTATGATCCTGCCTGCGCAAAAGTTTTGTGAAGCAGAAACATATAAAAAATGTTGCATATTTTTGGGCATGTGGGAAAAAGGGGCGGCCAAAGTGGGCGGTGGGTGGTGTGCGCACATGCGAGTGTGTGTGTGTGTGTGTTCATGTTTTTTCATTTCCGTTATTGTCGTTGTATTGTTGGTTTATAGGCGCACCGTTTTCTGTGTTCCAAAATGAAAGCAACAGCAACAACGGCAAAAAGCACACACAAATTAGAAATGGCGCATTTTTTTAATTTGGCAAAAAGGCCCATAAAACGCAGTGAAATTGCTAGCGATGATGCCATGAGCCATGATTAGAGTTTCAGCGGATGTAACATAACATAGAAGCAATGCTGATAAATATATGTATGTACATACGTGCACAAATAGTTTTATAGGGTTTTGGTATTATATTAAATAAAGTTTAGCTTGCACCATGAATATGCATACATACGTCTATATGCATAGATAGTTATCTTTCTTTCGATAAAGAATAAAGTATTGAATTAAATCTAGAAAGAAGAAAAGTGTTGAATTAAATGTAGAAATTGTAAATGGGTGGAAATTTAAATTACCGAAATATTAAAAATGAAATATTACATTTTGTATTTCCGTTTATAATTTCTAATTTAATGAAGCTTATACAATATATATGTAGATATATGGATACCATATGATCAAGAAATATAACTGCCACAGAAATGCATTTATTGTAAAATATTCTCTTTACAAAACCAAGCAGCTATTTAAAAATATTACATAAATACGAGTGCATCTTAAGATTCAATCAAATGTTATATTCAATGATCCAAAGACAGTTTACTGCCCGTTGGTAATGCACTAGCCAATCCCCAATTTGCGCAGGAACACTTCCTTGCAGCTTCATTAGCCTCACGTCCAGATTCCAAGGCAATCCGACCATATGGAAGCGAACGGAGAACCGGAATCCAAAACCAAAACCAGAACCATAACCAGCCGAACCCTCTGCAGGATTCCATGCTGGACTCTGGCCATTTCCTGCCGCCTTTTGGCCAGCCAGCCACGTTATTAGCGTCTAACACATGGCTTCGCATCGTTTTCAGCTCCTGGGGGCGTTCGAAGGAACGGGGGGCGTGGCAGGTGGCACACGTTTGCAAAATAAACTAAAGCTGCTGCGCCTGCCAGCCGGAATGGACTTTTGTTGACCCCACCGCCAGCACACAGGACTCATAAAAATATGCTTGAAATTGGTTTTGGCCGGAAAAAAGGGGCAGAAGGAAAGGCGGTGAGAATCGGTGGAGAAGAAAGAACTCTTAGCAATATTTAATGTCGCCAACGATGTCAACTGGCGGGGGAAATCGCGGGGAAAGCGGGTGGAAAGCGGGGAAAACTTGGAATGAACATGGCGACTACGTTCGCTTTTGATTGTTTTGCAAACAAAGCGAAACAGTCTTTGGGAATCAACCAAATGCTGCACTTAGAAAAATGGGTATTTCATTTGGAAAATGAAACAAATTTATACCCTCCATATATTTAACTTCATAATACGAATTCCTTAAAACATAACTTGATTGGTGAGCTATTGAAAACTACCTTTGATTTAATAGATATACTATACATACCCACCTACTTTTTAAGATGTATTTAAAAAGCATCCTATGTATATAACAACTGTATTTCAAAGTGTAACTCCATCGTCGACTCACAAACACACATACCCACACCGATAAATACGTTCACCCACCCTAACACACACACACACACACATGCAGAAACTCACCCACTCAATGCTTTTTGCGCTCTTCTTTTTTGCCCACTTAAACAAAACAAAGGGGAAGCAGAGAAAACAAAATAAAAACGAACGGAAAAAACGTTGGCAACTTTTTCGAGGGTGGATTTTCATTTTGTACGGTTCATGATTTCGAACTCTATTCGCTCCCCCAATTTCGCCCATTCAGCCCGTCTCGCTCGCACTCAAGTGCGAATTTTTTTTTAGCATTACATTATTTGGAAATTTATGCGGGGGGCGGCCGATTCAGTGACTCATTCCCATTCCGCCCATCGATTTTTTGACGGCCATCGAGGACTAAGGACGAGGGACGAAGGACGAGGGGTGGTGGGAATCCACCCAGCAAACGAGCGATTTTTTATGTAGATTGGCCCATTATGTGGAATTAGTTTTTGTGTGCCTGCTGATAGAAATGGCGATGCTCGTCGGATTTTATTGGCTGACGCAGGCTTTGTTCCCTAGCCCGAAAAAGTATGCAATATTTTTCGCAAGACCCCTTGGCCATAAAAAATCAAGATTTTAAAGGAAGCCATGTTTAGAGCAATGGGTTTCGTTAGAAAATCGGCCTAGGTATTACATGTTTAACCATTTTCTATATAAAAAACATGTTGTAAAGCATGTTAATATACACATGCATAATGTTTGAATAGAAATAAATGTTGTGCGTAATTATTTGCAATGCACAATCTATTAATTAAATAAAACAGCTTGCTCAAAGCCAAATTATAGCTGATCGAATTTACTTGAGATTACAGTTCATCTTTTGCTTACTATCTGCACCGATTTTCCAAAATTTTCCATTGAGAACAAAAACTTGACTGACCAATTAGGCAAACACATCAAAACATTTTTATCAGTGCGGGCAAACAGAAACCGTCACAATTCAGCATACACATATTTGCATTTTTTATTGTTAGACCAATATTGATTGATCTTTAGCTTATTTGACTACTTCCACACAACTTAATTTTCTTAAATGAGGGGCTTGAAATTTATTTGCTGATAAGCGATTAGCAATGGAACAAAGAAAAAAGCGGGAAAATGATGCGTAGAATATTCTGAAGACAATAGCGAAGAAAGTTGGTATTATCAATATAGCAAAGCTTTTTCTGCAGTTCAATTACATTTTAAGCTACTGAGTTTTATTAAACTAATAAAAGAATTTCCACACGTGATGAAGTCAACACAAAGATAAATAAGTTTCTTACAATTCGAACATCTAAGATTGTACGGAAAACCCAACAGAGTCTCAGGCAAAGGGGGTTCTATTTTTAGCAGTAGATAAAGTGAACAATAAAAAAAGTATATTTAAGTTACAGAAAAATAAGTATGTGCGAGAAATATATTTAAGTCAGATATATATATATTAAGTATCAGAAAGTTATTAAAAATTCTCCGAATTCTATTCATAAACAATACAATATGTATGTATAATATCAAGTAAGCTTCAATTAAATAATTCTATTAAATCCTATTCAATAAATTATAATTTGAAAGATCTATCTATCTATATCTATAAATCTATCTATTCATATATTCCTACGCCTCTGCTAAAGATTGGGATTGAGTTGCTTGGTGGGTGGATGCTTAAATAGTCTAGCCACGCCACTTGGGGTGGATATATAGTTACTATATGGCTCTGAACTGGGTGATAATTTAACAACAACAAAACCAAATTGCCAATGCGAAACTGTTTTTGTGTTTTACTTTTATTTTTGCTTGGGTGCCTTTTTTACACACACACGCGCGCACAGCCACACACACACACACACACACACACACACACAACACACATGCGGAAAGTGAGTGACATGTGAGGGGGTGGCAAACTCCCCCTTCGGGTGGTTGGTTTTTGCTGGTGAATGTTTCTGGCACAAAAAGCAAGAAATTCACATAAAAATATACGACTCCTCATTATGATAATACGAAAATAAATGACAGTGGTGTTTACACTCTAGCGGTGAGCACGGAAAATGCTGGGGATACGAGGGATCCGAAGTTGTGGGGGATTTTGTGGGGTATGGGTCCAAGTGTTAATGCAGCCTCTTTTTTCTTGGGGGATGCAGAAACACGAGCTATTCAGTGGTTTTGCTGGCCAATAATAATAATGCGAGAAAAGATTGGGGAGGCAGATCTTAGGATAATATATCTTATAAAAGGCAAATGTATCACAGGATAAGTTATACTTAAGTATAAATTTAACTTCGTATATTAAAATATTTACATGTTGCGCTTTGGTGTCCATCATTACAGTACAGGGTATCCTTCAAGCAAGGAACGTTCCGGCTGCCAAAATAAATCCGGATTCTGGCATTTCAACGCATACATTAGAAAATAAAATATTCCGCTTTGTTCTCTCGCATCCTGTTTATCCGTGCTAACGTTTTATGCCTTTTGTTCTTGGCGCCCACACCTTGGCGGAGACGGCGAGTCCTGGCCATCGTCCTGATGGCCGCAATCTTAGAAAAAGAATTACTTATTCAGCGCTTGACATGGGCTTTTGGCCTGGCCTAAAAGCATGCTGGCCATGGTTCTGGCCAGCTTGGCATGGCGTTGACTGTGCGACTAATAGGCTCGCATATTTATCGTAAGAAGTTCAATTTTTTATTCGCATTTGGGCCGTACGTTTTCCGGCTTAGTTTGCCGGTGCCATTACCGACATTTTCCGCAAAAGAGCCTCGGCCATTAGCTAATTCTTTTTGGCCCGGCCAGAGAAAGATGGAGAGAGCGAGAGAGAGAGAGAGGGGGATAGAGTGAGAGCTTCGAGTTGGTCAGGAAAATGAGCAGCATTTTCCAGCTGCCGCTGACGAAAAATACGTTACATTTTGCAGTTGCCACGAGTGGGAAACTCGGGGGTCAACAATTAAATGCCATTTGCAATAAAAACAAACCTGGCTGGCAATGAAAAATTATTTAAATGCGTTGCGACCCAAATGTCAAGACGAAAAAAGGTCAGGCGACCGCCGGTTACGGGTGAGGGTCACCCAATGGTCAATTAAAATCACTGTAACCCAGAATGACCCCACCTCCAAGCGATTTCGTACCAAATCGAACCATTTTTCACAACATGCTAAACAATGGAGCGCAAATTTTCGCCGAGCTGCAAAAATCCGTCGCTCGGCTGTTACAGTTTTCAATGTCGAGCCATAAATTTGACCCTAGCCACCCCTATATGCCCTGTGAACTGGCAGCTCTCCTTAAGGCGTCTTAGCCGTGACCCCGAATTGATGCAATTTCTCCCCCCGCACATCCGCACATCCACATATCCACACATCCACAGTATTCGCATTAATTTTAACCTCTGGCTGACGCTGACAAGGGGTCAGGATCAGAACGCTGGCGCGCGTTCCCAATTTTATTATATATTTTTATTTTATTTTTACTCTACTTTGTTTTATCCTGACCAATGGCCAATGGCCAATGGCCAGGGGCCAACCCCCGATCACCGCATCTGTAGCGCCGCAGGGGTCACGAAAGTGTGAAAATGTGGACTGATTAGACGGCACATCGTCCTGCGTCCAAGGATCTCTGGGGTGGGTGAGTGAATCCTCGAATATTTGGCGCTTATTTTCCAATGCCGATTGCCTAAGCTTGGGATTTGGTCTGGGTTTGGTTTTCAGATCCTCTCGGATGCCGAACAATGGACAGTGGTCGGGGCTGAAAAGTCCTTTTTACATTTGTCCAATGTCCAATGCCCAATGCCCAATGTCCGAATGCATTTCGCTGGCGACTTAGTGGCCTTAATTTCCAGCGAATTACGAATGTAATCGCGCCAAATGCTCGGCCATAAGGATCGCATATAATTTGTGGGATTTTCAAGAATTTTCCAGGACCGTTACTTACGGATAGAACATTAAAATGATTATTCATCCTATACTAAATCTTACTTTTATTGAACGGCTTATATGTTTGAAAATAAAATTTAAAACAATATGTTCACATTCATACGTTTTTGTTAGTAATTTATGGGCTTACAATTATGAATCTAATTTAATGTTTAAGAATAAATAGAACTCCTAATAAGTAGTTCAGAGATAATGTTATAAAACTTGTTAGACTATTCACATTTTTAAGAACCTCAAAATACCTACGTGTTTCTTTAGGGTTTTTACATTTCACGTTCATATTCATAAAGTTATATATTGCTTCCAAGCGAACTGGATATTTTTCCTACAAGTTTTTCAGTATTTTCCGAGTAGTAAAATGTTAAAACAGTACAACCCTTCTTCACTCGCCTTAACCCATTGAATTCACCCAATAAACCCACCGAGAGCCAAAATCGAACTTAACCCTTTCGCCTAATGACCGAAAAAAAAAAAATTCCAAGAAGATCGCGGCTTGTAAAAAGTGCAATGGAGTTTTCGCTTAACCCGTTCTCCGACGAGCAACTTTCTCGTCCGCAAAAGGGTTGAGGAAGTTGGGATTTGGCCGTGCAACGAGGCTTAAAGGACAAAGGACACCATAAAAAAGAAACAACCGAGGCGTCATAAAGAACACAATGACGCCGACATTAGCTGGAAACAAAAAGAGAAGAGAAAACGCAGAGCACACAATTTGTGTGTGCCGTTTCGGGGGAAGCTGGCAAGGACACTCGCAGGATGCGATTTTTTCTTAATGGGTGAAAGGGTTGAGGTCGCGCACAAAAAACGGCAGCCAGCTACCTGCCCACGCCATTGGCCATAAAAAACTAAATATTTTACAATCGCCCACACAAAATGGGATGCCTTACGCGGAAGTGTGTTTTTTGTGACGTTTTTTAAGCTTCAAACAAGATTGCTGGCACAATCGTATATAGAGCGAACCGCTCTAATGACCATTAGACTCATGGATATTGTATATCTGTGTATCTTTAGAAGTTTCTCGCGATTTTCCAGCTACTTTCATTGTTAATCGAAGGTCTTACCTGGCCAAAACCGAAACCGGGTCCGAAGCGAAATCCATAGAATAACATGCAAAGCGAGTCGCCTTCATAAAATCTCGTGGCGTGTCGACTGAAAATCCACCAGACGATTGTCCTGCGTGTCCTGCCGTCGTCCTTCGCACTTTTGTTCGGCCGCATAGCCAATTTTACGGCGTAACCATTAAGGCGGACAATGAAAATTAGAGCAACTATTCGCCCTGTACCCGGGACCTCTGCTCTAGTTTCCTTTTTTAATCCTTCGGTTTTTCGTGCTAAAAAAGGATTTACGGATGTTGGCCGAACGCCCGTCCACAGCCCGTCCACAGCCCGTCCTGTTTACCATAACATTTCGGCGGAATTTTCACGCAGCCCTCACGCACTCGTCCCATTTTCGTGGGCGTAACTCGCGAGCACTTTTCGCATCTGATTTATGCGAAATGCTAATTTCTGCGGCTTCCTAAGGGCTTCGACATGCTTTGGAAGTGTGCAAAATTCGCCAGCGAGTGTAGCAGAGATTTGCAAGTGTTTTTTGCTACCTAAGGGATGCACGAAGTTTCTGAGCACAACATTCTAGTCAGATATAGCGATTAGAAAAATATATGTACACGTATAGAGCACTTAAAACACATATCTCTTTTCGTTTCCAACTCTTAAGAACAGATAGGTATTCAATTGCTTCAATACCGGAATATATGTAAATATTATATAATAAAAACTTTTTTTATTCAGCTTTTAAAACCTTTAAGTATGAAACTACTCTTCAAGTGCGCTCTACTCAACAGTAGCGCATAAATCTAAGTAATTGTGTGGCAAAACCAATTTGCACTTAAGATCAAAGAGCCAAATCGCCGTACAATAACCACACAAACCAAAACAGCCAAAAAATAGAGTTCCCCTGAGAAGGGGAAAAAAACTGAAGTAAAATGGCAAATCATCCTAGGCATGAAATCAGCTTACGAACTCAAGGTGATATCTCAACAGGCCGCCAGGATAAAGGTCAGCAGAAGAGTGCGCCAAATCAAAACACAAAAAAGGAATCCTAATGAGATACGCTCTCGAGGGGCGAATCGGTCAACCACAAAATCCCAAGCGCTTGGCTGCACATCTTAGAGATACATTTGCATATCTGGGAGATGCGAAGATCTCGAGATAAAGATGTGCGGATCCGCCCTGTTGATCTGCCCAATCTTCCCCTCGAAGCATCTTCTGTTGAGACAGCAGCAGGCCAAAGGTTAAGGATAAGGATCATTTGCATACGTGGCATGGACTTTCGGCAATTAGACGATCATGATCATCAGCATGTTTGTGTTTGTCCCGATCACAGATAGGTATGTACGTATATCACAGCTCATCAATTAAAAGGTCAAGTGTGACGGTCCTTGGGATTGTTTGTTATGTCCTTAACTTCAACTTTACATAACTTTCCGAAAGATATCTGGGTAGGATCCACGCCCGCCCGCCTAAGCAACGCTAATCGGGCTGATCAGCGAACGCTAATCGCTCGGGACTAACTGGATCCTCCGGATCAACGGCGCTGATCCTGCGTGATCCTGGGTACTGCGTAATGTTGGATTATGTCCTGTGCAGCCGTGTACGGCTGGCCAACTTTTAAATCGCTTTTAAATCCACATCACTCTAGATTCGAGTCGCACTTCTTCGGATGCGCGGATTAATGAACTGGGCGGGCCGGGCCGGGCCGTTCAGGTAGCCCCTCCGCGTCCTTTAATCCTTTCTCCGCTAAGTCCGGTTGCAGTTCGTAATCCGGTTTGCCATGTCAACGTCAATGGCAGGTCTATGCCTTGTGCTACCTGTTCCCGGAGTCGTCCTTTTGGCACATATTCCTCTGGATATGTGAGAGCAACTTGTGTAATTTGCATTCCGGCGGCGTTTTGTTTGCCCTGTTGTTGTGTAAATATTGCTTTTACATTTGCCCCACCCCCTGCCAACGCCCTAATTTTCCCCCGTTCCACTTTAGTTTTAGTCAAAATATTCCACATTAACACAAACAGGAGCTTGAATAAAATAGCCAGAGGCCCTTTAAATCAGGCCGTAATTATGAATTTGTATGTATGTTTTCTTTAGAAAAACACTGATCCGTACAAATAACAAGTTGTCCTTCTTATATGCAGAATAACAGTTTATTATCAGTGAACTGCACTGACATTTTCCAAAATATAATTTTCAAATCTCACCTAATTAATCGCTCGAAACCGAGTGATAAACATTAATTGCTAACCTAAACCTTGTCAAGCTAACAAAGATACATTTTCCGAAATAAGTTTAAAAATGTGATATAAACCCATTATAAACAAACTTCCTAGGGGAGATGTTGAGTTTCGGATGCTAATTGTGCCAAAGCTTTGCCCAAATTAAGTTAACACGCACAGCAGCAGGAAATGTGTTAAAGCAACAACGAATCTCCTCGGCCCAAACTTCCATTCGGCCAAATTGCAGTTGGCTAAGTTGTTAATGTGTCTGGGCTTAAAGCTGCCCAAAAAACAATTGACGAAGGCGCCAACCCCCCAATCTCCCCCATTTCCGCTCTCTCACTGTGGGCCAGAAATCAATAATCAATAGTGAAGCGGAGATGCCAAAAAACGGCAAAGAGCCAAAAAGGCAGCTGCAATCGGCCAAAATGCAGCGCCAGAAAATGCAAAAGGATAAAATGAGCGAGTCAGAGCGAGAGCGAGAGAGAGAGAGAGAGTGGGTGAGTGAGCGAAAGAGCGAACGCCAACGACATGAAGGGGATGCTGTTTGGCTATTGCCGTTTGGGGATGGGGAAAGTCACTCAGATTTACAGCTAGCATCCGTATCCGTTTTGAGTGAGTTTCGTTACGATACTCTCCGCCTGCTCTCTCATTTCAGATTCTACTGCTCCGTGTAACGGCTCTCGTGCGTCTTTGTGTTGTTGCACTTCTGGCATTTGTTTTTGCTTTGCAATGAGATTTTAGATTTGAGTTCTTTTTGGCGAGTGCACTGCTGTGAGGAGCAGATTTTCAACTATTAGAAGAGCCCGCTGAGCGCGAGTTTAGTCAGTTGTGCTCCGAGTCCCGAAAACGAAAGTCGCCAGCATTGACAGGCAGCCACTAAAACACAAAGATAACCAAACATCCAAAGGACGAAACGTAACTGCTATCAAAACAAATATTGCCAATAAATACAATTAAATTTCGAGTGTGTGCTAAAAGAAAAACAATTGCGAAAAGACTCTTGTACCAAAAACTTATATTTTTTGGCAAAGACCACTTCCCGCACATGCGCGAATTCCGCGAAAAAGAAAGCACAAAAGCAAGCTAAAAAGCGAAGCCCAAAAAATAGACAAAAACGAAGAGCAAGGAGCCCCACATTGCCGCTCCCCCTCGCACGCACTGTGCGTGTTGGTCTAACGGTAACCGTGCCGCGGTCAAGCGAGAGAGTGGGAAAGAGAGAATCCGCGAGCGAAAAGCGAAAACTTCCGTTCCCGGTTCCCGTTTCCAAATTCTCCCGGAGAATTGCACCTGGACTGTCCCCAAGGTAAGTAAATGGGCATACCATCCAGTATCCTAGTTTTACACTGCACTCGACCTCCAATAAATCGTAAAAAACACATGGAGGTGGAAATTCGCAAAAGCTTTCCGCGGATAAACAAATAAACAAGAACAACAAATCGCTCTTGCGGTAGCAAATGCCAAAATGTTGGGGTATCCAGTAATATACACAGTTTTTCAGGAGATTTATAAGTTCAGCAAATTTTAATACAAAATCTGTTTTTATTTTTATAAACCACTTTTTGGAGTACACATACTGAATATATTAAATCTTATTGCAATTAGTTGTTTAAAATTGATCCAACATGTGATAGATCTTCGAAATAGCTGCCTTACAAAAGTCACGAATTTTGTAAATTCGGGTATTTGCCATTATGCTTCATGCACTTTATTTTATTTATTCAGTCTAATCTGATGACTGATAAGCATTTTGCTTATTCTTTGTTATAATCACCTTTAATCCCAAGTACTCAACTTTCTTATACTTTCTGCACTTCTGTCTTCTCTTCTTGTTGTTTGTAATCGAGTGCTTCTTTTTCTGTCTAACCTTAGAAACACAAACAAGAGAGCACACACACACTCCCATACACACATGCAAGAACACACACACACACACACATACACATATACAGTCACACAGAGTGGTAAATCATTTGCTAAAAATGCAAACGGCAAAAATTCTAAAACAATATTTTAAAATCTGTCTGGCTTTTGGCCGATCTTCGGATGAACTTGTTTTTTGCCCGCGCTGTCTGTTTTTGCCCAGAACTGCAGCGTATATCCAACCCCAACCCCAAGTCCCCACTACCCCCCATTCGCCCATCCTAAACACCGCCCCTGGCCACGCCCCCCTCTACGCCTGACAGCTAATTTTATTTGTTTACATGTCGACTTTCATGTTGTTTTTTTTTCGCCTTCCTGCGCCCCCCTCAAATAACCCCTTCAATTTTTAGCATTTCTTTTCGCTCTTCTTTCGGCAAATGCATTTTCGACTTTTCTTTTTTAATAATTTAAATTTAGACATCGAACTATAATTCAAAGTCAACGTGGCAATTTTTTAATGGCAAATAGTTTGGCACTTGCCAAAATGCATTTCGAATATAATAAATACACCTATGCCGACGGTCGTTGGCGGTGTTTTTTGTTAGGATCCCCATCATCGTCGTCGCAAGATACTTTTGCAGAATTGATTGTCAGTCAGACAGTTTTAATGTTTGCTGACAAAAAGAACCGAGCGCAAATCAAACAAATGGGGCTTTGTTAGGCGCATAAAAATAAATATGCACATATTATACGGGATGTATTTATAAACCCCAAATGACATTGAATCACTTCAGCAGCAGTGCAGTTTTCCCTAAACGAATGCAGCTCCAAAAAAAAAGAATGCATTTCACCAGGCACAACAACAAGTTGTTCTAAGCCAACAACAACACGGCTGCACATGCATATGCATATATGTACATACATATATTCATTCTATATACCAAAGATATATACGTATGTATGTACATACGTTTGTTTGCAGGCATATCCTGCTCTTGGCTTGCTTTTTGTACGGATTTTTCAACAAAAACATTTTTTGTGTGGCGCATTTTCTGCGTTTGCGAATTTTTCCATTTTTGCCATTTTCATGATATTTTTAGAGGGGTAAAAAGGGGGCGGTGTTGGTGTGGTGGGGGTTGGGGGCACCAAAAACGACTAGCACATGTTTAGTTTACTTTTGCAGTTTCGGTTGCCTGGCTGCACTCGTTGTGGCCGATCCCCCGACCCCCCGCTGCCCCCAGCCCCCACTGGCCCACTGCATTCCCCCCTCTTCACCCCTTGGCCCACGCCCCTGCCCGGCGTAATATTAATTTTACACTTGGCCTTTAGTTTGGCTTTGTTGCTGTTGTTGGGCATGGCACAAAAAAGCCCAGACGAAAGGCGAAAAATTCTCTTTGTTTCATAGTGCACACACTACACACTCACACACTCACACACTCGCACTGCAATTAATTTTGGCTTTCTTTAAAAATATCCACAAAAGCGAATTTAAATAAATATGCTAAGCTTCATTTTGCTGTGCACTTTCTGTTTCCTGAACCATCAATTACGCCAAAGTATCGTAGATATTTTAGCTGCCAGATAGCACAGCACCATCCCATTATAATATGCCGTATATGCCCCATACTGGTTTTGCGTTTTTAATAATATTTACTTAAAAGCACAAACAATTAGCCAAAAATGCAGCAACTGCACAATTTTTCAGCGTGAAATTGGAAATGGAAAAAAAGTAGGCAACTGCGGTTGAACAAGAAATTTTAATGCGAGAATTATTCAAAGAACTACGCAAATCAAAGTGAAATGTCGGAAAATTGTTGTCCGAAAAATGTTTTTCGTTCAAAACGTATTTAGATAGGTATTTGGAAAAAGCGGCGGAATTATATAAAAAGTTAAGTGGAAAAATGTGTAATAATTATACGGCAAATATTATGCACATAGTTTATTCAGTCCCGTTTCCATTTTTTGTAGTCCATCGAGTTTTCCCGCAGGTGTAAGCAAGCAGTTCTAATCCGTTAATTTAGTTAAATCCCGCAATCCTTTTTACTTTTTATTATTAACTACGAAACTGCCCTCGTTCGCTGCCTACTCCTGCTGTCGACTCTCCAGCCCAACCTAATCCCCATAGAAAACCGAGGGAAAATTCGCAGCTCGCTGCTAAGCTGGCCATCCGCTAAGCTCCCGGATCATCCAAATCCAAGTGCGCGTAATTTTTTGTTTCTGCTCTAATCCAGAATGGATCAAGAGCGCAATCCTCAATCCGCGATCCTCGACTCCCGATCCGCGACCTGTACCTGACTTCCCGTCACCTCGGCCCATCTAATCCCTTGACGCGTGCGCCCGTCTACCTGAGCGAGATATAAACTAATGCCTGTTGCAATTGTTCAGTCAGTCACGAGTTGGTTAACACAGCGACAACACAGCAGCAGAAGCAGCAGCAGCAGCAATATCCTTGCAAATCCTTACGAAAATCCCGACAAATTTGGAATATACTTCGATACAATCGCAATCATACGCACTGAGCGGCCACGAAACGGTAGGATATTGTAGCCATTACCCAGTGTGTCTCCATTTTGTACACAAAACCACTCAAATCGAGTTCAGGGGGTGGGTGCCCAGCCACCCCTGGCATATTTTTTGTTAGGGGTGGTGCCGCAAGCACCAAAAAAAAAGCAGAACAGAAAAACGAGGAAAAATAAAATGAAAAACAAGCGAAAAAAGAGGAAAAAACTCGACGCAGGCGCAGTGAATAAATATTCCCACTAACCCCACTCTCTCTGTTTTTTTTCGTTTCGCATTACAGCCGTCTAGAGCCGCCAAGATGCAGAACTGGGAGACGACAGCCACGACCAACTACGAGCAGCACAACGCCTGGTACAACAGCATGTTCGCGGCCAATATCAAACAGGAGCCGGGCCATCATCTCGATGGGAACAGCGTGGCCAGCAGTCCGCGCCAATCGCCCATTCCCTCGACCAATCACCTGGAACAGTTCCTCAAGCAGCAACAGCAGCAGCATCAGCAGCATCAGCAGCAGCCCATGGATACCCTATGCGCCATGACCCCATCACCCAGCCAAAACGATCAGAACAGCCTGCAGCACTACGATGCCAACTTGCAGCAACAGTTGCTGCAGCAGCAGCAGTACCAGCAGCATTTCCAAGCAGCCCAGCAGCAACATCATCACCACCACCATCTGATGGGCGGCTTCAATCCGCTGACGCCACCCGGTCTGCCCAATCCCATGCAGCACTTCTATGGCGGAAATCTGCGTCCCAGTCCGCAGCCCACGCCCATATCCGCCTCCACAGTTGCCAGCGTTGCAGTTGCCACTGGCAGCAGCGAGAAATTGCAGGCGCTTACACCGCCCATGGATGTCACACCGCCCAAGTCGCCGGCCAAGTCGAGCCAGTCGAATATTGAGCCGGAGAAGGAGCACGATCAGATGTCCAACTCCAGCGAGGACATGAAGTACATGGTCGAGTCCGAGGACGATGATACCAACATCCGGATGCCCATCTACAATTCGCACGGCAAGATGAAGAACTACAAGTGCAAGACCTGCGGCGTGGTGGCCATCACCAAGGTGGACTTTTGGGCCCACACTCGCACCCACATGAAACCGGACAAGATCCTGCAGTGCCCGAAGTGCCCGTTCGTCACCGAGTTCAAGCACCACTTGGAGTACCACATCCGCAAGCACAAGAACCAAAAGCCCTTCCAGTGCGACAAATGCAGCTACACGTGTGTGAACAAATCCATGTTGAACTCGCACCGCAAGTCGCACAGTTCCGTGTATCAGTACCGTTGTGCGGATTGTGATTACGCCACCAAGTACTGCCACAGCTTCAAGCTGCATCTGCGCAAGTATGGTCACAAGCCCGGCATGGTTTTGGATGAGGATGGCACCCCCAATCCCTCGCTGGTCATCGATGTCTACGGCACGCGTCGTGGTCCGAAGAGCAAGAATGGTGGACCAATTGCCAGTGGAGGCAGTGGCAGTGGAAGTGGCAGCGGAAGCCGGAAGTCAAATGTTGCAGCCGTCGCTCCGCAGCAACAGCAATCTCAGCCAACTCAGCCACCCACATCTCAGCTGAGTGCTGCCCTGCAAGGATTCCCTCTGGTTCAAAGCAACTCCGCTCCCCCGGCGGCATCTCCACTGCTGCCGCTGCCCGTCTCTCCCGCCAAGAGTGTGGCCAGCGTGGAGCAGACGCCCAGCTTGCCCAGTCCAGCCAATCTTCTGCCACCTCTGGCCAGCCTTCTGCAGCAGAACCACAACATGGCCTTCTTCCCCTACTGGAACCTCAATCTCCAGATGCTGGCTGCCCAGCAACAGGCCGCCGTGTTGGCCCAATTGTCGCCAAGAATGCGAGAGCAACTGCAGCAACAGAACCAGCAGCAGAGCGACAACGAAGAGGAGGAGCAGGACGATGAGTACGAGCGCAAGTCGGTGGACTCCGCCATGGATCTGTCCCAAGGAACGCCAGTGAAGGAGGAAGAGCAGCAGCAGCTGCACCAGCAACAACCGCAGCAGCCGCTAGTCATGAATCTCAAGGTAGAGGAGGAGGCCACGCCGCTGGTGAGCAGCTCGAATGCCTCGAGGCGCAAGGGACGGGTTCTCAAGCTGGACACCCTGCTTCAAATGCGATCAGGGGCCATGACCTCTCCCGAGCAACTTAAAGTACCCAGCACACCTATGCCCACCGCATCCTCGCCCATTGCCGGCCGCAAGCCCATGCCTGAGGATCACTGCTCGGGAACCAGTTCGGCGGATGAGTCCATGGAGACGGCCCATGTGCCGCAGGCCAATACCAGTGCCAGTTCCACGGCGTCCAGCTCAGGGAACAGCTCGAATGCCAGCAGCAACAGCAACGGCAACAGCAGCAGCAATTCCAGCAGCAGTGGAACCAACTCAGCGGCTGCAGCTCCTCCATCCGGAACGCCGGCGGCGGCGGGGGCCATCTACGAGTGCAAGTACTGTGATATCTTCTTCAAGGACGCCGTGCTCTACACCATCCACATGGGCTACCACAGCTGCGACGATGTGTTCAAGTGCAACATGTGCGGCGAGAAGTGCGACGGACCCGTCGGCCTCTTTGTCCACATGGCTAGGAATGCTCACTCCTAAGTTCCCCATTCACCTTGTTATTATTATTTATCACTATTATCACATAATCGTTGTCCAGAATTGTATATATTCGTAGCATAGGTTTTCCAAAACATTATTTTGTTGTCGAAAATTGTACATAAGCCAATTACGCCGCTAATTCTAGACCTAAGTTTATCTAACTACCCTAACTGTATCGAACTGTAGCCACCTTTCAATCTGTCTCTATACTCTCTTGTATTTTCGAAAACGACTAAAAACCCAGAAAACGGTTTAAAAACTATCATAAATGCATGGAGAAACATAAGCCTAAGTTAAATCTAATTTGTAAGTCGAGTCAAGCGAAACGAGCAAACAATACCAAGAGTCCAAAGTCAAATTAATAAAATATAGTTTATAACAAATACATAATGAGTATGTTTTATAAAATAATTATTTAGTCTTATTTAACCTATGTATACACTTAACACTCAGTTCTTTCTCTGATATCCTCTCAGTATTTTGTTAGTTGAAAGCGAATTCGAATCGAACGAAATCCGATCAAATAAATAGAATTTATTCAATATAATTTCACAAGTTTTTCTTTTTGTTTTGTTAACCTTTGGCAATAATGACAATATTTTCGATGCAACTGAAACTGACGAAAGAAGAAGTACAAATTTAGAGATTTTTAATGAGTAGCTAAGATGCACGAAATCTGAGCAACGGATCAAAATTAGTATTTACCCCATAAAATCTAAGCCGAGGTCATTAAACGAATTTCGAGACTTAAGATGTGCGCCCAGTGTAATCCTTAATAAATCCATTTTTAAGTAAATTAAACTAGTCTAAGATTTGCCCACGAAATGTTTTTATGCAATAACATAATAAAGATGAAGATATTATTATATTATATATGCTGTTTTCTATATGGTGCCTATCTGCTTAGTATGCAAAACTCAGTAGTATCTCGTGGATTCCATCAACTTTGACCACTGACAACTGTGAATATCGAACCCCAGCTTATTATAACATAGCCCTGATCCAACCATATGCCTAGGAACTGACCAATGGAACTGTCGACACGCGATCTTTAAACATGATTTATCGCAACCGATCACCCTCAGCAGAAAAGCAACTGAATATATGTACGTATTGGGAAAATGGTAAGTATGTTCCTTCTTTTCAATTGAGGAACTGCTCCATCATGTGCTAAATACCCGAGTTGTTAGCTGAAAAGGAATAATATACAACGGAGTTTGTGTGCGGGCGCAACCCAACAAATTGGACAATCTCCTGCTTTCTTTCTTCATATTTCTATGCGTAGGGTTTTGATGGATTATTGACGTTTTGCGTGAAAACGCACAATTCGCATTGCATATGAGAGGGGCATTATATAATAATGAAAAACTCATGAGCACGCGCTGGAGGAGTTGGGGGAGTTGGAGGAGTCGGAGGAGTGGCAGGAAGATGACGCAGCAAGGCGTCTTCTTCTGGGATCCGGGATCGTTTGGGATCACTTGGGATCGATCCTCGGAATTTTTGGGGTTGGCGCGCATGCGTCGAACGCACTTCAGCCAAATGGCGCGTGGACAAGGGGAAATTCCTTCGATTTTCGGGTCTTGTATGGAAACTCAGTCCTATAAAAATAGTTTTCTCCGGGCTGCTTCTGATTGGTGGTTGAGAATACGCGTACATGCCGATAGAATGCACTTCTCTTGATATTAATTCCATGTAAATTTCGTTAAAATGCCGTTTTTCCTCATTAAAAACGTTCCAATAATTGATATTTATGGCTGCAATTAATTTCGATGGGAGTCAAGGGTGAGGCTGTTTTAAGGCGCCTGATCTTATCGCAAATTAGATTTTGCATATCCCCTTAGATTAAAGCCAGAGCCAGAGGGATCTGCAGATCTTTGCTCATTTGAGCGAAGTTAAGTTGGCCATTTGCCCTTTGTACCGGATGAACTCTTGGCTTGTGGCCGCCGCAAGCAAAAGATGTTTATCAAGGAAGAAGTCCCTGCCGCATTGTCCTCATCTCAGCTAACGATCCCTAGTTTCTGGTTTTGTTACTGGGCTCTTATCTCAGCTTGTGGCTTTGTAGCATATTTTTTTCCTCCTGCTGCCGGTCATTGTTTGCGAATAGACAAAAAACAAAATGCAGCCGAGTAGGTGGAGGTGAAGCGGAGAGTCCTGGCCACTTTGTGTCCTGGGAGTTCTTCAAATAGTTCAATTGCCCGTCTGCTGACCATTTGAAAGGTGTAATTTTGGTCCTGTTAGGGTCCCTTCTCTTATGCTCTCGATGCAGCTGTTTTCGCCATCCTCCTTTCCCAGCTATTGCCTCACCTTTGACCGCCCAACTCCGATTGATCAGCAGGACACGCGTATGGCACGCTTTCACAATACATAATTTGGGCTTTTACCACTGCCCCAACTCAATCGACAATTATCAATAAGTCTAGAGAATTATGTGCACTCGGAAATTAGAACAAATAGTTCAAATACACCCTTAAATTAGTTAGTTTTGATTTATAATATTTTATTAACCATTTTATAGAAAACTATTGAAGAACACTCATATATAAGACATACATTAGATGATTTCATTACTACTCAAGTTAAGTTGCTGATACCAAGTAGTATGGAATTTCGTAAAATTCCCCTCAGTGTATGTATAAATAATAGTCGCTTGGGCACATGTACATACACATATCCCACAGGGCTAAGCAACGCCATAAATAGGGTATTTATGTTTAACCACCACCCCGACTTCGCCATTTTGGGATGGGGATGTGATTCGGATGTGGTGTGGGTTACGGATTCAGTTTTTGGTTCCAACGGTGCACGATTTGGTGGCCATTTTTAGCGGCACTGCCACTAAAAATAACAGAAAACCAAAATAGCAAATATTGAAAAGGGGAAAGGGGTTAACAAGGGTTTCCACTCACCCAAAAATACATATGTGTATATTACTCGTACTCGGGGGGTGGCAAACATGTTGTGGGTGCTTGGTTGATTGGAACGCGTCCGGGGTGCCCAGTGGCCACATGCAGGATCCGATGCGATCCGATGATTAGCAATCCACCCCCGCCAAGTCAGCATCCTTTGATGAGCTGTTGATTGCATCAGTAAAGGCCGGCGCCCACATCCAGGCATCGAAACTCGCCGGCTACTTTTTTCCACAACTTTACGCATTTTAATTATGAAAATCGCCCGGGCAGGGATCGGATCAGTACCGGGTACCCGGATCAAGGGAACCGAGCCAGCATCTGTGTGTGGGTTAATTATGAGCGGCGATCCTTTCGACGTCTCAAGCGTGACGTCATGTGCGAGCCACCTTAAGGATTTGTTGGGCCCCCGATAATTTATTTCTGTAAACAGCATTTCGCTGGAATTGTGCCTGGGATGAGGACAGTGAGAGGGAGAGCATCCTTTCACCTCGTCCAACAGCTGACCAGCGTTCGTCCTGCGAGATTGAGGTGGGTGTGGCGAATCCTTAAGTGGTCAACGCCGCTAACGAGCACCAAGGATGTGCTGGCCATCTGAGTTTTGGCATTCGACCAATTTATGTGTTTTTGCCTGGCGGTAAATTACGACAGATCTTCTGAGACGCGTGGCTGGTATCTTTGAGATACTAACTATACACATTATTATTATTTAATTTAAAAATTAAATTTCTCATACGTATATATGAATTTATATATAAATGATATAAACAAATGATAAAATAAGTCAATATTATGTGGCCTAGTGAGACGGAATGAGTTTCGATGAAGCATAATTTTCGTTCTATTCCAAAATGCATTTCAAAGGAATTCACATTTGAAAGCAACCCCAGCCCAAGCTAAAATATCCATTCAACTGCCATTATGTATGCCCACCATGATAGTTAATCATTCTAGTCGACAACAATTCCACTCAGCCGCAAAATTCCAAATGCAATTCAAAGGCAAAAACCAAAACTAATTGCACTGTATCAGTTGATGAATATGCAAAACTGTAGAAAATTAAAGCCGTGTTATGTATATGTATATCTATAAGATAATAATGATGTTGATGGTGGTGGGGTGTATCGCATAAACTGAATAGAGAACGTAGATCCATGAAGGACACACCGGTCCATGGGGAAATAAACAAAGCGGATAACTAAGGAAAACTCGCGACAGCAAACAGCGAAAGTAACAAAACAATTTTTACAGTTCGGCAAACAAAATGCGTCCATCGTGTCCACTCCGCATGTAAATGGATGGGTAACACACAAAAAAAAAAAATACGAGGAGATATAGGAGAAAAACTCCGAGTGGGATGGAAAAAACATCTGCCCCTGATGGCACTTTAGTTAACGAAAAACAACAAAAGGTTAAAAATATATGCAAGCGGACTCCGGCTTCCCAATGTCCTATGCCCAATACCAAATACCATCCAGAGTTCCATGCCCGTTCCCATTCCACTCCATCGATAATGTCCAGCATCCGTTATGAAGAGACCGAAAAAAAGAAGGAAGTTGACAACAGCGTGTGCCTCACTGCCTGTGAATGTGATAGTGAGTGTGTGAGTGTGAGTGTGGGGGTTGCACAGATACGATACGCGTGTCCTGGGAGTCCTGCAGCCTGCCACATACCATATTTGCACTATAGAAAGTCCAGCCGCTGGACTCGTTCGGTCAGTTTGCTACAAACAATGCCGCTTTTCGTGTGGGCCAGTCGATTGAATTCCCGATTTTGGCATCCTTTACTTTCTGTTTGCCCTCGAAACACATCCACCAGATGCCATCGTCGTCAAGTCAACAGTGAAATCATAGATGCCTGGGAGAGTCCGACATCCAGGAAGGGTAAACTGAAAGATTCAATCAGGGGGCCCTCTTTAATTGATGGGAACAATCGCTAATTCTATCTTATTAAATGGCAGACTCCCACAAAACTGCGTATTTGTCAAACTAAAGATCGGTATAAGTTGTATTCGTAATCTGCATGAAATCCATCTAAATGTATCTCATTAGATATACAAGTCGAGAACATATATATATTTACAAATTATTGCATAGCTCATATGTATTTGACGCTGATCCTATCAGCGCAATTTTTTATTCATCAGGGGGAAACCCCGTGAAAATAAAAGGAACCCTCCCTAATCGAGCCATCAAAACCAATCAAATCGTGGCCAAAAAGTCAAAGCAACGCCTATTACACAATCCAAATAGAGGAAATTTCACGCAAAAAATGCGATTACCACCAATAAAAATATCACACAAAAAACACTCCTTAAAAACGAGCCAAAAAATCGAAACCCAAACTACCCAAAATTGGAATTCGGGGTGGGTACGGATAGCAAACCACCACCACCTCATAGAGGGTTGCAAAAAAAAGGAACCGAATGGAAAACAAAAATGGAAAGAACCATTTGGCAAATAGTTTCAATGGATCGATATTCTCTTTTTTTTGCGGGGATTGAGGGATGAACTCGACATGTGAATAAAAAACAGGTAAGGTAAGGTTTTCCCACTATTCTTTTTGTAAGAGATACTTTTTTAGCAACATGTGTTTTGTGCGTTTGAATAGATTTGGGATCTGGGAATCCTCTATATTTGGTTTGGGTAAATCGACTTATTGGTCTTTTGTGCCGGGTTCGAAGTGCAAATGTCAGCTGTAGCGAGATGGAGTGTAATGTGAGCAATTAGAGGACCCCGAAGATGATGTATCAGTATCGGGACGAAGGACGAAGGACGAAGGATATGGGGGAGTATCATCGGTCTACAGGTGCTAAACGATACTCCCGACGCAAGTTGTCAGCACTTGGATGCTAGATGCTAGATGCTAGATGGGCGGATATGTGTCTCGAGTTTCCGCTACTGGTCCATCGAGGAATCAAGTTCTTGGCAGCCCAGATTCCAGATTCCTCCCTCCGCCCCTTTGGCTTGTGTCCTCGATTAAGGACATCTGGCAATTGCATGATTCACTCTCATTTTCAGCTGCCCTTCCCCCCATTTTATTTCCCCCTTTTACCCTGCAGGTGCTCATCCGACATCCATCAATAATTTTCGATGTGTGCGACTACTATTTGGCAAAGTGAAGAGGCAAAATTACTGCTTCGATTTGCCAAGGGTTTACTTGCATTTTTCAGCTGGTCATTGTGGTTGACAAAAGGGATGTCGTTTCGCTTTTCCGAATGAGGGGAACTGATTTTCCTCTTACTCACTTGCTTTTCTCCGGAAAAATTGCAATAATTTTTGCTCTTGCCAAAAACGATGGGAGTAACATCTGAATAAAAGGTGTTAAAATTTCTGCTTCAATGGTGAACCCTTTTCCATTATCTGGGTTTTCTTTTGGTGGTTACTCTGAGGGTTCCAAATGTTGCTAATTGGAACAGCTGCTTTTCACTTAATATTTTCAAAAAGAAATATTATTTGACAAAGTTTATAGAAATAGGCAATCAATCATTGATGTAGAAATGCATACGATTGATTTCCATATTTGAAAACATCTCAGATTCACTAGCTCAAACGAAGCTTAATTCCTAATAATTCGTATGGGTATCAGGCAATTAGAATATAAATTAAATATGTAAATAGTTACCTAAGTTTTCCACTCACTCACTCCTTTCGTTTCACTGAACTTTCCCTCTTGGGCCCTTCGCCATTTTGAAGTTTTTCCTGGTGAGGAAAACTCACCCTTTTCCTGGCTTCGAACTCCATTTTATCCCCTTGTGCTCAGCCACACTTCATAACCGTTTGTTGGTTTTATTTTTAAAAGTGTCGCACTCCAATCCCCAAAATCTAGCCCCTCTCATCGACTTTCGGCGCAATTTAGGGGGCGTAATAAAAACAAAATGAAATTAAGGCGAGTGCACCCTTGAAAAGTGCCCGAAATGTTTTCATTTATTTTTGGATGCCCCCTAGGACGTTTCCCCCCATTTTCCATTTTCCATTTCCCAATTCTCATTTCACATTTTCCGAGGGGCCAATCACCGCGAAGGGATTAGAGGCTCTTTGGGCGTGTGGCACCGCAAGATCTTTGTCATTGAACTTGAAAAAGTGCCGAGGAGTCGAGGAAACGTGCCGCAGACAACTGGCGAGTAGACCCTTTCGTCGCATTTTGGGCAATCCGACATGAATAACCCGAGTGAGTGTGTATCCGAAAATAAATAAAACATACTCACGCCATCCATCGGAACCCTTTTCCCTTTGTATCTTTTTATCGCTCGCCTGTTGCTGTTGCATCATCGTCCTCATCATCGCCATTGGATTTTACCCTCGTCAAGCATCGAGTACGAGCTCTCAAATTAACCACCAATAAAAAGGCAAACACTTCATAAAATTAAAAAAAGGGAAGGGAAAACAACTTCCGTTTTTTCATTGTTTTCCCCTCCGGATCCCTCCTCGATCCCTCGCCTGTTGCTCCCCCGGATATTTTTTAGGCCATTTCGTAATCGAGGAGTCGTTGGGTAAACACCCTTAATTTGATTTTTAGCGCCACTTAACAGGAGGGCACTTTTTTTATCCATGCGATATGCATATGGGGTGAGTTCTTTTTTTGGGGTGGGTAAAAAACAAAGGCAGTACAAAAAAGTTGACATGGTAATTGGTGTATCGGATGCTCGAAATGAAGCCATTATTATGTAATTGACTTTATCGGAAATGAGGGCAAGGGAGTTTTTCAGGGGCGTGGCTTGCTGTGGGAAAGGTCGGATTTTCTTTTTTATTTAAAGGAAGTGTTTTTTATCAGCCGGGGATTTTACTTGTAGTCCTTATTGAGTAATTATGATCATTGCAAATGTCTTACTTATATTCAAATATTGCATGGTGACTCATATGCAGATTAAGCTAGTTCTTATTGAATATGAATTGCTTATTATTATGTATATTTTATTTGCATTTTAATGCACACTGAAAATCGAATTGCAGTAATCTTAATGGAATTCCATTTCCCCTCTTTAGGGATCAGTACTAAGCAATTCCTAGTTCTCTTGCCATACTTCGGCATACTTCCCTCATCAGCTGCAGGCTGCGCCATTGTCCGCATAATGAATTCATCACATCGAATGCTGATCCTGGCTGCGATCGCAGGACTCGTCGATTGCCGAACGGAGGAGAGCCCAACAATTGAAGTGCAGCGAGCGGACGCAAATGCACAAAATTCAAATGTCATTCAAATAGCGGCTGTCAGGACAATGGCCACGCACGCGGTCAGGATCGAAGTGGGAGTGGGAGTAGGAGTCGGAGAAGGAGTCGGAGGAGGAGTCGGAGTATATGGCATACAGGCGAAAGGTGGTTGAGGTCCTGAGAAGGATATTCGAGGAGTGGGAGAGGTACCAGGCACGCCTGCATCTCATTTAGGGACTTCGGCAAATCTCTTCACTTCTGTGTCCCTCTTTTTAATGCACTTTACAAAAAGAAACGGGAAAGCGGGGAAAATAACAAGTTACCAATTTATAAGTATGATTTTAAATTAACCAAATTTACCACATTAATATTATTCAAGCTAAACAAAAACTATTTTACTGACTTGTCTTACCCGTAAAACGTCTTAGTAACTGTAGCCCCATACTTGCTCACATGCAAACGTTCGTTTCTCTGAGTGTATGGCAATATCCTGGCACAGGATACATGTGCGTATATTGTTATTATTTTCGAGTTCCATCCGGTTTGGCCTCAGCTGACTGACAGCCAGCGGCCGACGGCTACAAAAACAATCCGCACTGAAGCCTCCAGTCAAAGGCGACGATGATGAGGACAAAATCGGACTGCCGGGTGAGGCATCAACTTCGCTTCCTTTCCGCCAAACCACAACAGATCCCCCATCGGCCCGTTCAGGTTTCCCTGCCGATAAGCGTGACATTTTCATACTGCCAGCGATCTCAATCAGAATTCACATTTCCCAGTCAACCATGCGTCCCATTCATCCATTCTGTTGCAGCTTCGCCATTCCTGAGGCCAATCACACGCCGTCAGGATTAGGAGAAGTGCTGTTTTCTTGCTTTTTATCTGGGCTAATTGGACCGCTCCGCACATTGTCCTTCTAAGCGGACAGCCATGAAATCAGAGTCCGATCATCCGATGGGCCAGCTCAGATACTCGTACATGTCTCTTAAGATCCATTCTTGACTGGGTTTCTGTGCCAGGGGCGTGCAATTGGCGTTAAATTCGAGCTGACATTTAGCTTGAGGAATCGAAAGAAAGGACTTTCTCCTTTGACCTTGGATTATCTTTATATCTAAGCAGGCTCTAAGTAGCCAGCAAATTATTTGGTTAATGCAAGCATGACTATTTTCAAACTCATTGATGGAGTTCATATGGCCAGAGGTTTGATTTCAGCAGCTGCTTAAAGAGTTTGTGGAACCCCCTTTCCTTGGGGGCATCACGAATTTCCTTCGGCTGAAAAATTAAGCAAGAACTACCAGAAATTAGGGCATGACTCCATAACTCGCCAGTCGGGAGCCAGGGCAGATGTCAAGCTGCTAAAGATCACACTAAACACACATATCGCCCAAGGAGCTCAGCTCATTTGAATGAGGGCTCTCGGTTCCCGGGAAAGCAAACAAATTCCGATCCTCAAGTCCCAAAGGAGCAGACATAAGAAAATCATTTGTTGCGGAAGGGGAAGGACTCCAAGGGATCAGCCCTGAGTCAAATGCCAAGCGATCCGTTCGAAAAATCTGAATGTCGCGTGTTGGCGCGTAAGATTTGTGTTTTCCTGGGTCGACGTCTCGGAAAAATCGGGGTCACGCGAAGGATCGGAGGTCGGGGGTCGGGACTCAAGGCATCATAATAGGCTCATTTCCTTGCCTGCTCCTTTGGCTCCTGATTTTCCCCGAGCGTAATGGCGTAAACATTCAAGGGGAGCGTGCGCTGCGCACGCGCAACATTGCCTCACCCTGCGACCCGCCGAGTCCTTGGTTCTTCAATTCCTTGCCCTTCGACCCAACGACCTTAACCTCATCCCGATTTCAATCTGCGCACCATTGTTCGATTTCCTTGAGGATTTGCGCGTCTTATGATTGATTCGGTGCTTTGTAACGATTGTTGTTCCCAGGATTTCTCCACGTCCACGATCACAATCTTGTGGCATTTTGTTTGGTGCATGATGAATCTTTGATGCATTTTCGTGGGTGTAACGTTTGGTTTGGAAGTGGGGGTGGAAATCCTCCATGTGACAAATACTCAATTCATCTTTCTTCCTAACGGTCGGATGAATGAAAAGCGGAGAAAAGCTGAAAATGAAAAAGTATCTTTGAATGATGCATGGAAAATGGCGAATAACATTCAAAACATATCATTACATTAATTCAAAAAAGTAAAAAATTAAACTATAAATGGAAAACATACAAACTTAAAGCACATATTATAATATCACTTTGAAATAATAAATTTTCTTGGTTGCATCCATTGCGATCACATGATATTGCAGCAGCAACAACACATGATGATGCATGTGGCACATTTAGCACCTCCAATTCATAATGAATGAGTTAAGAGCATCAACAAACGAAGCACGAACATATAGGCGTGGGACTACCGAACATCGGACCCCGACACGGGCATGGATTGGGACTCGGAATCTGGGTTGCCGCCGGAGGTGCTGGTTGGCCACGCCCGCATCTTGCAGGACATGTGTTAATCAAGCGGCAGCCTCAGCAGCGCATAACTCAGTTGCAGATGGACTAATTTTGGTGTAAGTCGGGTAATAAAGGAGGGACAAACCCAACACAGCTGCCCCCGAAGGACTAAAAATAGTTGGTGGCAAGGTGCAGGCTGCCTCACAATTTATGTGACAGAATTCTCATGTTTGCGCTTAATTTTTGTTTAATTTTTATGGGCGCCAAAAGAGGAGACGTCTGCTGCTGGAATGCCAACAGCAGTACCCGGCCAATTTTGGCCATTTATACTGGCCGTATTCAGATAGAAACAATGAGCCGGACAAAGAAGGTAACATGAGCTAAAAAACCAATAGAAGTAACAAAATGTGACAGGCAATCGGAAGAAGACAAACAAATGGGGAATCCAAAGAAAAGCGCAATTGTTGCAGAATGACAATTGAATGCAATCCGGAAATGTCCTGCGTGGACAAGGATCGATGGCCATCGCCCAAGTGGATTCTTTTTTGCCACTCAAAAAGTGAGTTAAAGAGAAATCCACTCAAAATGGAATATGTATTGCTCCCGAGATCCTCATAGAACATAAACCCACCCCTTATTTAAGATTCCACTCCACTCACTTTGAGTTGAGATCGCTTCGGATTGAGTGACTATCTTTTGAGATACGTTTCCTTTGATTTCTAGACCCCAGGAGTTTTCCGCATAGGGTCAAACTTGACCTCTAAGGCGACCTCAAAGATGCGAGCTGAGAGAAGCGCGCGCGTTGCTCCTTTTGTGTCCTTTGCTCGCATCCTTCGGGTCATCTTCTGACCTTTTCCTTTTCATTTTTTTTGGCACCCGCTTGCTCTTTGTCCTTCGCCTTCGGGATCGTTGACAAAAGAGCTGGGGCATTGCAATAAATGTGATAAAGATTGTTTTTTGTCTTTCTGTGCAATTGCTTGGACACCGTGCCATAAATTGCCCGTAGGACGGTGATCACTGACCTTTGATCTGGGCTATCGTTGATCATCGACCAGGGGTTTTGGTTTGCACGGAAATGCCTTGAATGATGCCTTAATTGTGGGACATGCAGCTGGAGCAGTCGTGTTCCATTGAACTGACCCTCAATTGTGGGTGTTTAACGTATGTTTTGCGCGGCTTTAGGCGCAGTCTCATAATTTCTACACGTGTAACTCCCTAATTTATTGCATCTCAATAGAAGAAATCTCGTGGATGATTTGCTAGTAACTCACTTTTACATCTCTAGAACAGCTTGCATTGCACCACTGTGAAACTTAAGAGAACTCCCACGAAATCTTGCGAAACGAATTACTCGTGTCAATTTAAATTATATTTTACACCATAAGTTTGTTTCTGACAGTTTGAGCCAGTTATTAGTAGATCTCGAACGTTACTGGTGGTTAGTCCAATGAAGATCAGCACAAAAATGTTTGGAATTATACTTTTAGCAAGGCTCCTTAAGGAGGTTGGTACGTACTTACCTATCTACCTATGTATGGCTATGACGATGGTTAAACAATCTTGTTCTCGATTAAGATGGAAAAGGAGAAACTTCAGATCTGGTAAGTCTTAAAACTAAAGCATCTTCCAATCACAATATAATATATTTATGTTCTTTGAAGGAATCTCTGTCTAAAACGGATGCAAAGTACACTGCCTTACTGAAGGAGATAAATTCCACTTTTCACAGTAGAAAAGACACAGAGAAAAATGCAGAATTCGAAAAGAATTTCCAAACAGTTTTAATTGCCTTGAACCTAAGCATGTACGACATAGCGACCAAAATTGATATCTACACTGATTTTACAGCTTATAATCAAATCCGATTAGAACTCGATAGGCAAATATTTAAAAAGCTACAAGTGGCGGAGAGACTTTTGAAGCTGGAAAACCTTAAACCAAAGTGTCGTATTTTTTTTTCAAGTCAGCAATCGCAACTTATCGCAAGTTTCAATCAATCGAACCTAATGAAATTGGAAATATTGCATAATCCGAGTCCGGAGTGTGAAAATGTTGAGCTACAAAAACTTTTCAGCGTGCCAGCTTCAACAACTATCAAGCCACATAACTATGATACAGAGATTCAAACAATTTTGGTAAAATATAATAGGCGTCCATGGGGAAATAAAACGTATAAGGAGTTCGACGAAAAAATATGGACCCTTTTTATGGCCATAAACAGCGAAGAGCAACAATTTAAAAAGGAGGCATTAGCCACATTCAAAAAATATGACGATGATCGCACAATATTGGACAAAGCACTGGCATACCGAATTGGTGAATTCACAACTCAAATAACGAATGAAAAAAATCCATGCAAGGTCAACCTGATTCGTTTGAAAAAAGAACTAGGACGTGCAATGTTTGCAACCATTCAGAAAAAGCACGACATTTTACTCGAAACGAACTATATAAAGTCTTGCCTTAATAATGAAAGGAAAATTTACAAACGCAAATTCGAATGATTTAACATTGCAAATTTCAGATTGGTTTCATTTTACTTGTGCTGTCATGGTCTTAAAATAATATTTTTGCAAAGGAATCAAAAATTAAAAAAAACATGACCACACTTAAGTATTTAAGTATTCAATTGCTTTATCAATTTTAAAAACGTTTTCGAGTACAAGAATACAATTTTTAAACTTCGTAAATAGATATACTTTTCTAACCGAAAACTCTTTCAGTACTTAGTTCATTTTTACAGACTACTATTTTATATTTACGGACTAATTTATGTTTGGCTGACTTGACTGACTAACAATTGCTTTCGTATACGAGCTTGCGCCTCAACTGGCCAGTTCTGCAGTTCCACCTTGCCACAAGGCAAGCAAAATGAGGATGTATAGTAAAAACTGCAGCCAGGATCCTTGCATACGGATTTGGCGCAGATGGAGCACTTAGTCCCTAGTGTGATATAGTATTCCGGCTTTGCCTGCCAACGCGGTGGAGGTGGCTGGAAGGGATCTCGCATCACATAGTTATCCTCCGGGTACTCAACTCCTAGAGCAAAAGGCGGCTTCCGGCCAAAATAATGGACCATCTCGTGCATTTCACAGCCAGAACAGTTGAACTCGATGCGTGCTATTCGTTCATCCTCCTCCTCGGGATCAATAGGCTTATTTTCCTCTTCGGGAAGCCCAATTCGTTTTATTTCCGCTGCCTCATCTTCCAGAACGAAGTCCTCATCATCATCCATGATTGACATTTTCTAAAAGACCAATAGAAAAACATAGAACTGGGCATCTTTTACGAAGACTAGTTACATATTTACTACACTTATAACAATGGTATATTAACAAATAGTTGGTCAAATCAGTTCGTAAGTCATTCAGCGAACGCCATGCGACGCTTTCCAGGCATATCCTCCGGCCACCATTCCGGACGTTCAACATAGCACCGCTCGCCATCGATCATCAGCTCCGGACGGCCGTTGAGAACCTTCTCGATTCTCAACAGTGCCACACCATGCTTGTGCGCAGAGCCAAAGACGCGTCCAAGTTTCGCTCCAGCCACTGAAGTTACATCCTGGCTGGAACCCAAATCAATAGGAGCCGTCAACCGGATGGGCATGTATCGCTTGCGGATCACGCCCGAATGATGGACGCGGGCAGTCAACTCCTGTCCCACATAACAGCCCTTTTGGAAGCTCACGCCATGCAGGTAATCGGCATTTGCTTCGAGAGGAAAACATTTGCCCGGAGGCAGTTCCGAGCAGCCCTCGCCCACTCCTTGCTTGTAGCGCAGCAGTTGATAATTATTATCGGGGGAGGCTGTTGTGGCGGTACCGAATTCAACAAAACATTTGGACAGCTTGGCCCAGTCCATGTCGGTAGGCGCCAGGACGCGTGTGCCAAGAACAGGCAGCCTCGGGTCGATGGACACAAATAAGTCTGGATGTGGATTGGGTACAGCCTCCGAGGCGTCCTTAAGGTTAAACATCACCCAAGTGGTGTACTCGTCGTCCACACTGTCGACCTCAATGCGCCTGCGAACGCGGTAAGTGCGCAAGTGTCGTCGGAAGTCCGAGGAAGCCTCCCGATCGCACTCAACTAGGATGGTTTCTGGATTGTTGGTGCGGTACATGATTGTGTCGTACAGCAGCCTGCCCGCCTTGTTGAGGAAATGGGCGTACATTGAGGCAGGACCTCCCGGCGACCGAATCCGGGCCACATCGTTGGTCGCCAGCCCCTGCAAGAATGGCACCACCTCGGATCCGTGGACGCGGATGAGTTCCCGGTTGCCCAGTGGCTCCAATATAAAATTGCGCTGACTTAAACCCAACGGACGGGCGTACGGAATCCTCATCTCGTGGAGATTACGTATGTGCTGGCGCACGGCGCGCAGAAACCACGGATTCGAACATCTATTCATGCTGCAAAATGGAGGCATCTGTTGCCTGCAATTGGTACTGGAGGTGCCAAAGGAAATCGCTCTTACCTTGTGCTGGAAATTTGACTTAATTTATTCGATCGATCTAGCAGCAGAAACTTAAATTTGGTACTCAAAACAAAGTCGAGCAGGGAACTGATTTTTTGGCACCCGGTTCATAACATTTGGATTTGACAATTCGTTGGAGATGACAAATTGATCACATTTGATACGTGATACGTGATAAATGAGGTGCACAATATATATATCGAAATACACATTGTTGGTGCGCTTACAGTTGCATATGCAATACAATTATTAAGTAATACTCACAATTTCTTTTTTTAAATGTTTCAATTGTAGTGCAACTTTTAAATATCATATTAATGTTTTTAATTGTTTTAACTTCAGGGCACATACCGATTTTTGCTCGTAGCCACGAATTTCTGTCACGCTCCCATCTCTAATCAGCTGTTCCTTATCGTGACACCACATCATCTTGTTTTCCCTGGCTTATTTTAGCACATTATATACAGGGAAATTGGTATTTCGTGGCGCTGAGGGCGCAGCCACTCTGCTGAAAACACAAGAAATTTGTTTTAAACAAAACAAAATGAGTCAATATAGCCACGTTAAGTATACACAATCGCCGACGCCGTCGGTGGTTTCTGGCTACTCGAGTGCATCGCGGCTCCATTCACCTCTGCCGCCGCCTGCCAATCACCGGAGGGACTGCCTCTCGGCGACCACCAAGAGCTACAAATACCTGCGACGTCTGCTCAAATTCAATCAAATGGACTTCGAGTTCGCCCTGTGGCAGATGCTCTATCTCTTTGTGGCGCCCCAGAAGGTGTACCGGAACTTCAACTACCGGAAACAGACCAAGTCACAGTTTGCCCGCGACGATCCGGCCTTTCTGGTGCTCCTGGTCGTCTGTCTATGTGGTGAGTTCTAACGCACAAGCATCCACCCATCTCAGGGGAGAAAATCCCACCTTCCTTTAGTTCCATACCAAACCGATTTCTTTTTGTGAAACATTAACTATTTCATCAGTGTCCAATAAGATTACTATTGTATTGTAGCCTTTTGAAAAAATCAAGGACAGACCGACTAATTATTAATTAATCATTCAACAGTAACTTCCCTGGGCTTTGCGTATGTGCTGGGGTTGTCCTTCTGGCAGAGCATCTCGTTCATCTTCTACGTGGTCTTTGTGGACTGTATTTTCGTGGGCATCATTATAGCATCGTTCTTCTGGGCGGTGACGAATCGGTACCTGCGCACAAATAGTCTGGAGCCGGATATCGAGTGGGGCTATGCCTTCGATGTCCATCTGAACGCCTTCTTTCCTCCACTGATGCTGCTGCACTTCATCCAGTTGTTCTTCTACAACTGGCTGATCAGCCAAACGTGGTTCATATCGCGATTTCTTGGCAACACCTTCTGGTTGATGGGCATGGGATACTATGTGTACATCACTTTTCTGGGATACAATTGTAAGTTATATCATGCATCATAAAGTTCTAATAATAATACGTTTTCCTCCTGCAGGCATTCCCCATCTGAAAAACACCCGCATCATTCTCATCGCCCTGCCCATCATCTTTCTGCTGTTTCTAGTCGTCACAATTATTGGTTGGAACGCAACGATATCCTTTGTCAATTTCTACAAGTATCGCGTATACTAGTAATGTAACGTGCGTTGTAAATTATTCTGCGTTTAGTTGCTAAGCCACTATTCTTCACTTATGACTAATAAACTAATTAATTTAGCGTTATCCGAACCAAATATTTGCAATTTCAGTAATTTGTAGTAATCAATTAGAAGGGATAGAATGGTGATAAACTCTAAAACCTTAACCTTTCAACATTTTTTCGATATTTTTATTCTATAAAATGGACAACAAATGCAATTACGCCAGCTGCTTTGGCTTAATGAAAGTGCGCTTGCGCTTGTTGCGTTTTCGCTGCAGCTCCAGGGTGTGCAGTTCAGTGTGCACCTCGGCGAAGATCTCCGTCTGCTCTTCCTCAGCAATCGAGCTGCGGTAGTCCTTCATCATATCGTACTTCTCCCATGGCTTTTGCACCTTAGCCGCCGACAGCCGATGCTTGTCTTTTAGATACTCATCGATGTTGGCCACACCACGCAGATTCTGTCGCTCCCAACGCTCTAGCCATGGTCGCGGACGGAGCACCACCTTGATGTCGTTCACCGGCACCGGAGCACCATCCTCTAGCGGTTCCGCCTCCATGTTCTCGTCAAATGTACTGTACTCCGGAAGAGCGTCCCGTAGGTAGAAGAGACTGTCATCCAGTCGCTTCTCTAGCCGCAACACCTCGACCTTCTGGATGGTGGGATCATACAGCTCGTAGACCACCTCCATGCCCTGGTGATCGATCACGTTGCGAAGGATAAAGCGGGCGCGCAGTCCACAGCGATCCCTATTGATACAGATGCCAACAAATCGACTGGTTTTTCCTGCGGCATGAGGATCGGAGCTAGTCACTGCCAGCACAGATCCGACGTAGAACTCGGGCAGATCGATCTGTTTGCGACGATCCAGCATGTCCAGTCGCTCCAGTTTTTCTCGCACGAGGTTACGCCACTCCACCTTTGGATCGGGCAGGAATTCTGGGTAAACAAACCGATAATTTGCCGGAATGATGGGCTTCCGGTTCACTGGTGGAGTCGGCGTGGTAGGCGGAGCCTCTTTTTTCTGTTCCTCCTGATTTTCAGTTACATGTTCCGCAGTTTTGGTGGAGAAGGTGACTGAAAATACTTGTCCTGAATGTGTGGCTCTAGATAAAATGTCTTTTCTTACCAATCCGCTTGTAGACACACTGCTGCGTCAACCTATTCAGCGTAATTCTTGTGCTTAAGTTCATTTTTAATAGTTTTTGGGATTCGCTGAAACAAATGAATGTTTAGATAATCATGCCGCACGATTATCAGCTGGCACCAGCGATGGCGATAGCAAAGTTATCGATAGTTTTTCTAGTTGGAAGGTAACTGCCAACTTGTCAGTTTTAGGCTCAGTGCCATATTAAATAAATATTCGTTTTTAATAAAAAACAATAATTTTAAAGCCTTGACTCAAACCAAGTCTGATATATTTAAATCTGTCTTATCTTTATATCTTTTATCTTACTTTATCTATACCAACGAAAACCAAAAGCAAATCCACCCGCCATTTCACCTCTGTATAACATGTTTACTTGATTAGAAATCAGAAGTATAAATAATATAGTTCGGTTTAAATATTTTTATTAAAGATATTTTATTTCCATGATGTTAGGGATCAAATCAGCGAAAGTAATTAACAATCTTAGAGGGAATGGTAGGGGTAATAGTAGAAGTAAGTAGTAACTGGGGAAATTCCTGTAGGCGGTAAATGAATGTAGCCAGATGACGACCGTTTGAGTCTCGTCCCCTAATCCTTGAGGATCTCGTTCACGGCGTTGACGACGTGGCGGGCGGAGATGCCGAACATATCGATGAGGACTGACGGAGGACCCGAACGTGGAACGGTGGGCACGTACAAGTGCTTGACCACAAAGTTGCGCTCGCCAGCCAGGGCACTCAGCACAGCTTCGCCCAGACCACCTTGCCTATAACGAGTCAAATTAAATCGGAGTTAGCAACGGATCATCATAGAAAGACTGCAAAGAATACTTACTGGTAGTGATCCTCGACGACGACCACACGTCCTCCGCATTGCTTGCCGTGCTCGATAATCAGCTCGGCGTCCAAGGGCTTTACGGTGAAGGGATCGATCACACGGACGGTGATGCAGTTCTTCTCCAGCTGATCGGCGGCAGCCAAGCACTCGTACAAAGTGATTCCAGCTCCGATCAGGAGCACCTCGTCGGAGCTCTTTTGGCGCACCACCTTTCCGCGGCCAATGGTGAAGGGTTCCTCGTTGTCGTAGATCACGCAGGTGTTGGGTCGGGACGTACGGATGAAGCAGACACCCTTGGTGTTGGCGGCCAGTTCGACGGCACGCTCCGTGCTCACCGCATCAGAGGGATAGAAGATGGTGCTGCCCGGAATGGTGCGGAACATGGCAATGTCCTCCAGGCCCATCTGCGAGGGACCATCCTCACCGATGCTGCAGCCGCAGTGGGAGCCCACAAAGTTAACGTTCGTCTGTGAGATGGCGCCCATACGGATCTGATCGAAGGCACGGGTGAAGAAGGTGGCAAAGGTGGACACAAAGGCCACAGTGCGGCGACGGCAGGCGGCTCCAACGGCCACTCCCACAAGATTCTGCTCAGCGATGAAGCACTCAATGTAGCGCTCTGGGTCAAGATTCTTCAGCTTGTCGGAGAAAGTAGAGTTCTTGGTGTCTCCGTCCAGGGCAACCACACGAAGGTTGTTCTGGCCAATCTTGGCCAGAGCTGTTCCATACGCCAATCGGGTGGCAATGGAATCACCCAGCTTGTAGGCGGGTGGAGAGTTCAACTTAATGTTGCTGATATCCACATCGGGAGCAGCACCAGTCTTGGGCACCGGCTTGGGGGACAGCTTGACATTCTTGTTGACAATCAGTCCCTGCAGATGCTTCACCACTTCGGCGGCCTTGTCGCCCAGTGGCTTGCCGTGCCAGTTGTCCAAATCCTCGATATTGGGGAAGTCCCTGCCCTTGAACGTCTTTGCAATGATGGCGGTGGGCTTGTTCTTGGTGATGGCAGCACAATGGAAAGCCTTGGCCAACTCCTCGACATCGTGACCATCGACAACGACAGCGTTGAAGCCGAAGGCCTCCAGGCGATCCCGGTAAACATCCAGCTTATGCTGCAGGGAGGTGGCCTCCGACTGACCCAAGCGGTTCACATCGAAGATCACGCAAAGGTTGTCCAGTTTGTAGTGGCCGGCAAAGTGCAGCGACTCCCAGATGGAACCCTCAGCGGACTCACCATCTCCCACGACCACGTAGGTACGATAGTCAGCCTTGTCGAAGTTCTTGCCCACATAGGCCATTCCAGCGCCGACGGCGACACCCTGTCCCAGGGATCCGGTGCCCACATCGATGAAGTTCAGACGGGGCGTCGGGTGACCCTCCAGATCGCTGTCGATCTTGCGCAGGTTATTCAGATCCTCGATGGGGAAGAGACCGGCCTCAGCCCAGGCGGCATACAGAATGGGAGCTGCATGTCCCTTGGACAGGATGAATCGATCGCTGGAGGGATCGCGCGGGTGCTTCAAGTTCAGGCGCAGCTGCTGGAAGAACAGCACGGACATGATCTCGGCGATCGAGGCACATGATGTGGGATGGCTATAAAGGCGAAAAGTAGTCAAAATATTAGATTGTAAAAAAGCATTGTGTATGTAATTCTAGGTTAAGGCATGTGCCTATTAAACTAGAAGTCGACCTTAACGTAGGTAAGTGAAGGCCGATGTATAAAGGAAAAGTAGAACTAAAAACTATACAAAAATGATTGAAAACTTTGCTTAATAAAAGAAATCCATTTGTTCATACCAAAGCCCCTATTCGACTTTCTAATGAAGACTTCTGGAGTATCCAATTGCAAAGTATAAATAAGATAAGATCCATTCTCAGAATACGGTGTTCCCATGCGATCGTGTTCCGACAAAAGAGATAAAAATCGAAAAAATTCGCTGCGAATCGCAGATCTGGCACAACTCCAACCGCAAAAACACGCAACCCTAGACAAAAAGGGGGGCTCGTCTTACCCCAGACGTACAATATAAATAAACCATATCGCGTACATAAGTACAAACATATGCATGTATCTGGTGTGATTTTTCTGTTTGTCCCGATGCGAGTAAACATTAATCGCAATTCCCCACCGGTTTCTGGAACTTTTCTGATCCCCAAAAAACCTAAACAATAGCCGTAAAAGCAAGATCCTTGAGTTACACGATGGTGGTGCATGGCGATCTGTGTTGACGCACGTGTTTCTAGATAGTTCCCAAGTGCGTCCCCATTTCCTGCAACCATATCAAGAACTATTGAAGGTGATACCGAGTGTTAGCAGTGACCCGGCCCGCTTTTTTTTTTATCAATTTTCAGTGATTTTTGATTATCATGCGGGGAACACACTTGAGCTGGTCACCTCCAATCGGTCATATCGTGGCCAGTGAGTAACCAAACGCGGCTTATCTCGTCGGCAGAGGTCACATTTAGAGCAAACAGAGCAGATCTTATCTCGAACCGTCACGAAAAAAGAAAAAAAAAATGGGAAAAACTAATGGAGGCGATAAAAGTGTTTTCCTTATCAGCATACTAACTTTTTTATTTACTGTTGCAGTAATAATTTGATCGCGTCTATCCGAGATATAATTACATTAAAAGCCATAAGGTCGTAAATCTCAAGTGTAGGGGATCATTTCATTACTATTCCCATCCCTCTCATTCGATTCCCGTCACAAGCTGTGCTTTCCAACACTTGTATGTACATATGTACATATATATGTATATATATTAAATGCCGCCGTTTGATATCTAAGTATGTTTGTTTGTACGCCATGTGGCTCTGTGTGTTTTTTCGGCGTTTTTAACGCCACGCACAAAACAAAGCCAAGAGCAATCAAAAGGCAGTAAGAGAAAAAGCTAATTTTCAAGGTTGTCTAAGGTCAAATAATATTATTTCACTATTTAAGGTATGTATGTAGGTGAACGCGGCTTATCACTGAGCACGCAAACAGGGCAACAAATTCGCGAATTCACTAAAGCTACTGGACAACACGTGGCTTGGCAACTGAGTCTCAGGAGCAGAAGAGGGGTTACTAAGGAACCGGTCTCCCTATATCTAGGCTCCTACATAGATACATACGATATGCGTAACAGTTTTTATTTTGGTTATTAATGTTGCAAAACAAATGCTTAGCCCCCTCTAAAACTTTTTCGCACCCACCCTTGAAATGGAGGGGGTCACCTCTGAAGCAACAAGTGCAAGGTGCACAACTTTTGAAATTCGCAGCTATGGATGTACACACAAATATAAATATGCACACTTTAATTTGCTAACGGGCTCTCTTAGTTATTCGATAGCTTACCCCGATTTGGAGGCCTGGGTGGCGTTGATGGAGTGAATGCGCAGCTTCTGGGCCAGATCTTTCAGATCCTGGACAGTCTTAGCTTCGGGCTTGTGGTACGACATCTTGCGAATACGAATGTGAATTGGATCCGAACAAATGCGGTTTTTAATATGTTGCACAACAACACTCGAAAGTTTCGGATTCGTTAGCCAAAGGGTGACTTCTCTATGTTTGCAAAAGACAGACAAGAGTATCGACGTGGTGGATAAGTAGCTGGAATCGGAGTTGTCAACGGACCACTGCTGCCGGCTTCTGGGAACGAACTGCTCTCGTCGCCGGCACCTCGGTCGCTTTTACGCTGTGGGGGCTCAATCTTGGGAAGCGTACTCGCAAAGTATCGGTATTCGTCTATGTGGAGTCGGACTGCTCTGGTCGCGCTCTACTCGTCGGCGCTGGAACGAGATGGATATATGTGTATGTAGACATCAGCTTGGTTCGCACCCCAACCTTCTTATCTGTGCACAGCTGCGGGTGGATAACTAGGTACATCCAATATGAAAGCGTGGTCAAATAGTGTATTGCTGGCTTTCTAACTTCATGCAAGAATTTGTAAAGCTATAGGGCCATGTAAAGTACTGCTAAAAATTTTTGAATTTTTAATGCTATTAGTATTTATTATTTATATTAGTTTACATAAGAATTTTGGGCCCTATTTATTTGACCGCGAGTATTACAGAGCAGCCGTTTTTAAGAGAAGTACCCTCTCTTTGTTACATTCTTTTTCTCGCTCCTGAACAAAAGGCGAATTTGCCGCGAACGAATTTAGCCTTCGATAGCTCAGTTGGTAGAGCGGTGGACTGTAGTTGGAAAACATGCAATAGAAATCCATAGGTCGCTGGTTCAAATCCGGCTCGAAGGATCGGAAGATGAAGGATTTTTTTATTTTGAATTATCATAATTATTATTTTATTCTGAATTATAGTTATAATAAATATTTTATATTTTGAATTATAACTCATTGTAACATTTTTGTGTGCAAATTTATGAATTTGCAAGCAAATAAGAGAACAAGTTATTATTATTTAATTTAATCAAAATAAAAGAAAAAATATATAGACGTCATAAAATTTAAGCTGATCAACTGAACCTAAATAGAGGATATAATTAAGCAATTCGTGGAGATGACTGAGCTCACAAACATGTTGACCTTAGCTACTATAGACTTACTGCAATGGACTGAATTGAGAAAGCTGACCACTTTTGTTTGACCCAAATAAGTAAAAAAAAAGAAATAAAAATAAATATCCAAACACAGGGTACATTTCGTTTGTGCGCATGCAGAAAACGCACATTGACCGAAGCTAAACTCAACCTTCGATAGCTCAGTTGGTAGAGCGGTGGACTGTAGTTGGAAACACATGCAATAGAAATCCATAGGTCGCTGGTTCAAATCCGGCTCGAAGGATTTTTTTGAAATTTTTTAATTTCCGTTTAATTTTAGAAAACTATTTTTTTAAATTTGTAAGACCCGTAAAAAATGTGTCTGGAATATTTTGGTATTAAAAATATGAAGATGCAAAAACCCATTTAAAAAAGTACCGCATAATATTTTAAAAAGATGGGACAAAAACAGTGTAATAAAAAATTAATATGCAATTAAAAAAAAACAATTTTAAAAACAAGTGAAAAATGGACATGTCCCAGTTTACGTGTACTTAAAAATATTACTAAATGTTAACTTGGCAACAATCAAAGAGAAAGGTATATGCACAATATGGCATAAGCTGACAGTGACTTAAATCCACTAAAAAGACTTTAAAAACTAAAATACGCATTAATTTACCCGATAGCCAACCAAAGTTTATTGAACAGTCGTGATTATCCTCATACCCAGTGATTAACGTACACCCCAGCACGCCCCCTTCGATAGCTCAGTTGGTAGAGCGGTGGACTGTAGTTGGAAAAACATGCAATAGAAATCCATAGGTCGCTGGTTCAAATCCGGCTCGAAGGATTTTTTGTCGAATTTTTTTAGAGCAAATTGGAAAGCGTTCTTGAAATGAGCTTTGTTAATCCGTTTAATTTTCACCTACCTTATCCTTATAAGCTTTTTTACCACACCTCAGTTAAATTCGTGTTGGGATACATTAAAAATTTATTTATATTTATGAGCGTAACTCGAAAGATTTTGGAACTTTAGGATATTTTGAATTATAGAATTTTTGGCCTAAAACAAAAAGCACAACTTGATTTTTATAATAAGAATCACTCCCCGTTTTTCAAAAATCAAAAGTGTCTTCTACTTGTGTTTTTTACTGTTTAAAAATATAAATTTTCTTTCAATAATTTAGCGTGTTCTTTTATTCATTTATGCGTACAAGTCGATAATACAAACGAATATGCAGATCCAAGTGTTAGAACGGACTTATGAATATCAACTTTAGCTATTCCGCTTTAAAGATTCAACCAATGCATAATTTAGTTAGCAAAATAGTTGACTTTAACAATAGTTTCTTTCAAATATACACTAGTTGCACTCAGTGTTCGACCGTTTTAGTGTCAACCTTTTGGTGCAACCTTTTCTACGTTAAATACGAATTTATAAAAATAGGCAATATATTTGTATTCATACACTTATGGTTGCTAATCGGTAATTAGGTCTAAACAACATTATGTCTTTGTGCACACTTTTCGTCCAAGTACAGTGAAAGCTGCTGCGGGTGCACGATCTGTTCGAGTTGGCAGCACATTGATCAGCTCAGCTATATCGTAACGTTTATTTATAATATTATACAAGCGGGTTCCAAATAAATTACAAAATAATTGCATCAACAAAATAAAACAAATGCTTACAAGGGATGTACAAAAATTAGTTGAATTGTTTTACCATGCTATCAAAATAAATTACAATCGAACAAATTAAATATCACTAGCTAAAAAGCGTTTAGAGAGTGTACAAAAAACGATAATAAATTATAATACAAAATCGATGAGTGGTCGTTGATTAGCTTAGACTCAGTCCAGGGCAATGCCCTGTATCCAGGCGCTCAAATCACTGCCGTCCGACTCCATGATGATTTCGTCTGGCTCCTCGCTCGCCAGCAAATGCTGCGCTGCCGTTCGCCCGCTCAAATAGGCGCCGTGTACAGTAGAGTAGAAACTGGAATGGGTGTGCTCTCCGGCAAAAACTATGGCGGGCTAGGGAAACATGATAAAATAAGAACAATTGCAGGATATAAAAAGTGTGCAGAACCGACCTTCATGGCCTGTGGCGTGGCATAAAGGGGCTGAGCGAGGTTTTCGATGTCCTCCTGTGTCGCCCCCACCGGTATTGAGGTGTATGCCCCGCCGGTAAAATCCTGCGACTTCCAACTGGTGCTACAATGAGATTTTCCATTAATATACAACAGTTTTAACAAACAATGTTTCGTTGCCTTACCAAACACATCGCTTTGGCTTGGGCACGTAAGGATCCTGCAGGAAATTCCTAAGTATTTCCGTACACTTTTCCGCCACTGCCCCATGGTCGAGCTTCTCCATGTACTCCGCCTCCCGGCCCGAAACCCAGCCCAAGAGCAGCGTGTCTGTCACCTTGGCAAATGAATATATCTTCTTGAACCAATTCTTACTGAGATACTCTTCGCTGGCCAGCTCCTCCTCGGAGCTGTTCATATCCCGCTTATCGTCGTCCCACAAAAGCATAATCTCTGATATATCGGCACTGAGGAACGGTCGCTCGTACTCCAAGAAGATCTTGTCCACGGTGCCGAACATGAGATTCTCGATGGACTCCTGTTTGTACTGCGGCAGCACAGGGTCGAAGAGAGTGCGATGGGTGTTTTTCAGTACGCCTAGCGGTATGGTGCATATCACATGGGCTGCATGGAACACTCGACCGTCCTCACAATCTATGCGCACGTTTCCTGCAGGAAAATCACAATTGCTGCTGGTGTTGGACTCCACGGAGGCGCCACGAAGTTCCCCCGTCGGCACTTCCGTCACCGTTCGTTCAGAGTCGTCTGAGTGCTCGTCTTCCGAGTTCTCGTCGACCGTCTCCAGTCCAGTGAAGGTCTTTTTTCGCTTCCAATGGATTTTCTTCACCGGACATTTGGTCAGGATGGACTGCTTGGGTATTTGAGCACCCAGCGGTCGCAGAATAGAGCTGTAACCAGTTGGCAACACTATATTGCCACCTTGTAGCTCGGTGTAGCTGCCTAAAATTAAGAATATATTTATAATGTAATATACTTTCGATTTTTTTTCAACTTAGCCTTACCAAGTTCGAGAAGATCCACCTCGTTCATGTTGTTGCAGCCGGTAATGCAGGTCTCTCGCTTGAGCAGGCAGTTAAATATGGATTGCTTGAGGCGTTTTTCCTTGGGGTCCTGGACCTCGCTAAGGTAAATTTCGATCTCATAGTTAATGTGCTCGCCCACGCTGTGTATATCCGGTGGCGGGCTGTACTGACACAGGAAATACTCATCGCAGCGCCTCAGAAAGCAGACGTACGCCTCGTAGATCTCCTGCAGTATGTTAAAGGGCACCTGGTGGCCGTCCTCTGTGGTGGCCACCACCTTGTGCGGTTTCGGTACGTTGACCACGCTGACTAGACCATGTTGCACGGCCAGCTCGAAGATGGGATTGCCCAGGACGCCGTGTATCCAGTTGGCGCCAAGCTCAACCTGTGAAAATGATATCGTTAAAAGTGCTTAAATATGTAATTTATAGGTAGTATATTTAAGATAAGAGACTAAAGCTTAACATTTAAAAATAGATAAACTCTTTTTACTTTCAAGTAATAAAAAGATAAGAACTGACCTACATATATTCGATTATTTAGGGGGCGTAATTAGTAAATGTGAAGTGCTGCAGACAATATAGAAATGTGGAAAAATAATACTACATTTTTAGCACTACAACTAAGACTACGTGATCGTTAGCCCGCAAACCCGTGAGTTTTTCAGGGCATTGCACTAGATACGTCATCATTGGCTTAATTCAGAAAAGCCCTATCTTATCTGCCAAACGGTGCCAATGAAAGTTGTATAACAAATTCCTTGATAAAGTGCCGCCAAACCGGTCAAAACTATGCAAATAAACGGAATGCAAATCGTGAGTAAAAAACCACGACGGATGCAATTACATTAATTACCCTCATGTAAGCATATGTAACAAATGAAACTAACAATAGGCAAATAGGGAACAGGAACATGTATAAAAATAGCATTAATGAAAAGCGTGAACAGCTGACCGACTGCGCAGTGCTTGGAAAAATCTATAATCAACTGGCTGGGGCGAAGAATCTGTTACAACATGCTCGTGGTTTTTTCGTGGTCGACAGTGTTTTCCTTTTAATGCCATATGGTTGTATATGATGGTTTGTTTTGGTTCTTGGACTTGAGGAGGTTATATAACAATAGGTACCTTCTGATTATTGCTGAGCGGTATGGACACTATGCGTCCGCCCACCCGGCCCCGTGCCTCCAGAATAAGGAAATCATCACAGCCGTTTTGCAAAAGGTGTTTGGCAGCCGATAAGCCAGCCATTCCGGCTCCAATGATCACGATCTTAACGTTGGTATTATTCCCTGAAGTTTGTGGCTGATCCCCGGCTCCAGCAGCCCCAATATTGGCCATTCCCTCCTCCGTGGGCGAGGGAGCGGGTGTTACGGGCTCCTCCTTGTCGCCCATTGCTACACTTTAGCTTCTATGTACATAAGCGATTAAATTGTGGATCCCCGGTGTTTATGTATTTTTGTTCTACTGTCTTTCACGACTCATTTCACTTTTTCTGCAGGCTTTTCGCTTGGCGAGTCGCGCGACTGTTTTGACGTTTATTTGACAGCTGGCATCTGTGTTGGGGGAGGTAGCAGCGAACAGCTGTTCGATTGGTTTGTAAATATGCAATTCTTTATGGCAAACATTGTGTTAGAACAGTTTTACTGCTGGGTATGGAAGTTCGATAATCACTTCATTGAGTAAAACTACATTTAATTGAATGTTTAGGTCAAAAGTTCAACCCCAGCTGTTGGTAGGGTGTTGCCACACTTAAAGCTTATATAGGTAAACAAACGAACTGTCATTTTACAGCTCTAAATGTATCGATATTTCGAAACCTGTGATTTCAAAATATGTTGTTCTTCATTTTATTTGGAAATGGCTTATTAAGATGTTAATTTTATTAAAAACCAATCAGGTATAATAACATATTAATAATAAACACATTCAGGAGGTATTAATATTTCAAATTGAATCAACACATTAAACATGTTTTAAGACTTAAACAATATACTAATTTATTTGATTTTATTAAGACGCAAATAAATTTATTTGAAATTATTTCAAATAAGACAAAGCAGTAATTATCGTCGATAAGCCACTTGATATCGACCACCTGCCAGCACTAACAGAGCTGCCAGACAGTTCCAACGACCTGTGTACACAAATTACTTATCGCACAGATAAAGAAACACAATTCTTTTAAATAATTGCTTGAGATGTGCAAGGCAATAACTTAATCGCGATTAAAAAACGAGCGATGTGATTAACCAACGACTTGGACTACGAAAACGCCCGCAAGATGGCCGACACATACTGCCTGACGAACTTTATTGATTTTTCGCTGTCGCTGTCGCTGCCGCTGAAACACCACAATCGCATCAAGGTGAGAGCAATCCACTCCAATCGAGTCTCACCTGTAATTTGATAGCATGCCACCCACTAATGCCCCCCTTCCTCCCTACAGTACACCTGCTTCGACATCTCCGACAGCTATATCATATTCGGGGCCTCGTCCGGATCGCTGTATCTGTTCAATCGGAACGGAAAGTTCCTGCTCTTGATACCGAACAAACATGGAGCAATCACCAGCCTCAGCATTTCGGCAAACAGCAAATATGTGGCTTTCGCGACGCAACGTTCGCTCATTTGTGTGTACGCCGTGAATTTATCCGCCCAGGCCACGCCGCAGGTGATCTTTACGCACCTGGACCAGTCCGTGCAGGTGACCTGCATCCACTGGACGCAGGATGAGAAGCAGTTCTACTACGGTGACTCCCGCGGACAGGTCAGCCTCGTGCTGCTCTCCTCGTTTATCGGACACAGTCTGCTGTTTAACATGACAGTGCATCCGCTGCTCTACCTGGACTCCCCGATCGTCCAAATCGACGATTTTGAGTCTCTACTGCTGGTGTCCAACTGCACCAAGTGCATTCTGTGCAACACAGAGTACGAGGAGTACAAACAAGTGCGTTTTGATAACTACCAATCGATTACCTTTTCACCTTATGTAATTTTCTTTCAGATTGGTAACCGTCCGCGGGATGGAGCCTTTGGCGCCTGTTTCTTTGTCTCGCCGCAGGAGTCTTTGCAGCCATCTCGGATCTACTGCGCCCGACCAGGCAGTCGCGTGTGGGAGGTGGACTTCGAGGGCGAGGTGATACAGACGCACCAGTTCAAGAGCGCTCTAGCCACCGCACCTGCTAGGATTCAGCGACCTGGTAGCGGCACAGACGAGCTGGACGCAAATGCTGAGTTGCTGGACTATCAGCCGCAGAATCTGCAGTTCGCTAAGGTTCAAAGGTTAAACGAGGACTTCCTGCTGGCCTATACAGAGCTGGGACTATATGTGTTTGATATTCGGCGATCGGCAGTAGTGCTGTGGTCCAATCAGTTCGAGAGGATCGCCGACTGCCGCTCCTCGGGATCGGAGATCTTTGTGTTTACGCAGTCTGGAGCACTTTATAGTGTCCAGCTGCAGACGCTGCAATCCCATGCAGTTTCTCTGATACAACAATCCAAATTGCTGCCTTGCGCCAATCTACTTCGCCAGCATGTCCGATATTTTGCGGACAAGGCTCGTGAGGACTACGAGCTAAAGCAGCTCAATCCACTGAAACAGCACCTCATCGAGCGGCAGGAGTACGAGCTGCTGAACGATATATCCGTGATATTTGATGCCATAACTCAGTGCACAGGCAGTGCTTTGGATACGCACAGTTCGGGAGGCAGTTCAGCCACCACTGAACGCAGTTTGAGCGGTGGAAGTTCATCGAGAGCTCCGCCAAAGGGAGTGTACGTGCTGGAAAACGCCTTTTGTGACAACTTGAAGCAGCCTCTCAAAACGGGGCACTTCAAGGATGCCCTGCTGACGGTAACTGGTAAATTCGGCAAGAACATCATAAAATACAAGTTCAATATTTTCGCCGAGGAACAGCAGCAGTTGGTCAGGGAACTAATTCCAGCCAGCGAGCGCTCTCTACCCTTTAAGGACATCAAGGCACGCTACGAGTCGGGAAGTGAGGATCAGGAGGAGGAAATTGTAAGGCGTTGTAAAAAGCCGGCTCCTCAGGCTCCACATATCAGTCCCGAGGAGAAGACCCTTTACAACCTCTACCTGATCGCCAAGAGCGCCAAGTTTAGCCGGACGCAGTGCGTCGATCGTTATCGAGCTGTCTTCGACGAGTATGCAGCTGGAGAGCTGGTAAATTTGCTCGAGAAACTAGCTCAGGTGATGGTGGAGCATGGTGATACGCCTGATCAAGCGCAGCGCAACTGCTACGAGATGTATTTCGATTACCTGGATCCGGAGATGATCTGGGAAGTGGACGATGCTACGCGGGATCATATAGCTGCCGGATTTGTGCTGCTAAATGCCCCGGAAAATGCAGAGATAGTGAAGTGTGAGCATTGCTCGTTCCCTCTACGCTTCGATACCTCCTGCCAGTATCATGAGCTTGGAGCAGTGCTCCTGCGATATTTCTGGTCCCGTGGCGAGCAGCTTAAGTGCTTCGATGTGGTTCAATCCGTGCCGGCACTATTAGACGTGTTAGCTAAATTCTACTTGGCCGAACAGAACCTCACCAAGGTGGTGGCCATCGTCCTCAACTACGGACTCCCGGAACTTCTGGCGGACGTGGGCAAGCAACTGAGCGTTGGAGCATGGGGTCGCTGCTTTGAACAGTTCGTGGAACTGCAACGCGGCGGGCGATTGGTGTGCGCCAATTGCGAGTGCATCTCTGGCGTGGAACAGGAGCAGTTGGGGCGCCACTTCTTCTACAACTGGAATTGTTTCCTAAACATCGCACTAGATCACATGTCCGCCGAGGACACGCTGGCTCTGATCTTCAAGTGGAGCTCATACATTCCAAACGACGCTATCGACCGGGAGTTCTACTCCCGCTGCCTGCTCAAGGGCTAAAAGATCCGGAAATTATTATATATACGATACATTATAGCCATATTTATTGTTCCACTAACTAATCTCAAGCTAAGGCCAATACCAAAAGCATTTATTCTATATAAACATGTACACCCACAATATGTATATTCTAAAGACGAAAGTGCATGAATATATTCCAGAGTTCGAAACTTCGAAGTTTAGTTTTCTTCTGTAGAGTTGAGCGGAATATGAATATGGTCCTTGCCCACACATTTGAGTTCCATTCATTTTTATGTGAATCCCCGAAATAAAATCACAAGTTTCATGTGGATTTCTTAGACTTTTGCTTCAAATAAGAAAGTGGGGTACAGCGACTGACGCTTTATAAACAACTACCCCTGAACATAAACACAAAATTTTTGGCCTTATTGAAACAAAATTCAACTGCCCAGCCTCATTTCTCTTCCATTAAAAAAACAACAACAGCCTAGAAGAGGTCGACGCACCGAAATAGCAAAAGTGAACCAAAATTCAATTTGAATTCCAAGGACCGCGAGGCCAGCAAACCGATCTGGCAGCGCCATTGCCAGAGTCTCCGCTACTAACTGCCGCCGAGAGCCCAGGTTGGAGTCTTTGCTTATCCCGATACTTCTATCGATTCTTCATCGATATACGTGCTCAAGCAGCCCTGTTTTTTTAGACACGCGTCTGAAAGCGGAAAAAAACGTGAACTCGTCGGAAAAGCAGCATTTTCCAAGCCCATAGCGCTTGTAATTGTAATTGTTGGCACAAGCAGGCCAGCCAAATCCGATACGGAAACGTCTCAGTTTCAAGTCGAACAACAGGAATTGTGTGCGAGGAACGAAAAGAACCGAAAAAAAAGTACAGACCACTGAAATTTCACACGAGAACGCAGTAGCTTGTGGAACGTAAGAAGTTTTTGTCGGGAAAACTAAGGAAAATCGTATAGACACAAAGTGCAACACCAACACAACGATCGTATACATTTTTTTGTCGCAAATTGCAAGTGTGCACCTAAAAAAAAATCAAAGCGTAACCATTGCAAAATTTTCCTAAACGGAAAGCAAGAAAAAAAAAGCAACTGATTGGAGGATAATATGAGTAATGCTATTAACCAAAATGGCACAGGTCTAGAGCAGCAAGTAAGTAGCGTTTTTAACTAGTGAAAAAAACCATTTACCATGTACATAAGAAGTGGTATATGCATATGTCTGTGTATATACGGTGGATGCGTGCGTGTGTGTGCGTGATGCTCATGCGGCTAAAATGTTCGCCTAGAAATTTATTGATTTCATAACACACTAATGTCTCTATCGCTCTTTTTACAACGGTGAATCGTGTCGGTGTCAATGGTTTGCATGCGTGTGTGTCTGTGTGTGTTTGTGTGCGCCTGGGCTCCTCTTCGTCATTCCAATTTGTAATTTCTTTTGTATAATTTTTGCTCGCTTGCCTCCAATTTGACGTGTATATTATATACATATGAAAGTTTCCATTCGGCCTCTCATGTTGAGTGTGTCGTGTGTGTGTGAGCAGTGCCGCTGTTCTAAGGTTGGCCGTGTGTGTGTGTCATACCTCGGTCTCTCGCTCGCGCACACATGTGGAAGCTGTTGTAAACAGGGTTGCCAGAAGTAAGCGATCTGGTGATTAATTTCAAGGGTGATTTAGCAAAAAAAAAAAATGAAAAAAAAAGAAAGCTTATACATCTACATTATTTTCACTGTTTGTTGAGTCTTGAAAGTAGTAACTGTATTAGAGATGTGATACAAAAATGAATTAATAAGTGTAGTGTATATTTGCTTTAAGCATGACACCTATTGTTTTATGCCTTAAGTGCGCCACCATGTGTGCCAACCACAATCAAATTCAATTGTGGGGTTCCCCAAAAGAAAAATTAGAACATTTTCTATAAGCAAATGTGAGGGCAATGATCTAGACGTTTATTGACGCTCCACAAGAAATTCGCATCGCATTAACTTTTTTGCTATCTTTGTTAATTAATATAAAACAACACAAACTGGTTAATATTTCAGGCCACACGAGAATAATAATCATTTAAAGTAGTTTTTAAAAGAGTTCTCCCACCTCGTTCCACATTCTATCCACTTGGGTTCCACAACCGGGCTTAGTGTTCCGCCACTACGGTGAGATTTATTTTCCCATGTGTGGGTGGGTGGCTCGTTCACATGTTGTTTTTGTTGGGTGGCTAGGCGGTCTCTCTTTTTGTGTAATGGGTTGCTCGCGAGTGCGAGAGAGACGCTTACATCGAGAGAACTAAATTCGAAGCTTTAAACTAGTTGCGCCTCTCTCTATCTTTGTATATATTCCAGAGATTTGCACGTACATACATGCATACATATGTGCCCATGTATATATACACGTTGCGTTGCTAAGAGGAAGAGCGGTAAATAGCACATGTTGCTAAGCGGGAACGAATTCGTTTTGGTAGTTCTGGAGGAGATTTGCCCTGGGGAATCTTTGGGCAATCTGTTGAACTTGAATCATGAACAGGTGCCGGCTAACTTACTGCCAGCATATGTAATTAGTCATATACTACAAATTATTTGTAATAGTGGAGCTCAGATTATTTATATAGCTTAGTTTTGGTTCCTATCTTTAATGCACTTTGTTACACTATATAATTAACGTATAACAAAGAAAAGCATTTATTCATAATCAGTGTCAATTACTTGTGTGTCAAATGCAGAAAATATAAAAAACAATACTATAATGGAAAGTTACAATGTTCGGAAACTACTACTTGCTCTTTCTATAGTGCTGTTTATTGAACAGAATGCTGTTTTGGCTCAAGTTCTGACCAAGACTAACGATGCAATCTCTTCCACTTGCAGGTTGCTGGTCTGGACTTGAATGGCGGCTCTGCTGACTACAGCGGCCCCATAACAAGCAAGACTTCCACTAACTCGGTCACCGGTGGTGTGTATGTGCCCCCGCATCTTCGTGGTGGTGGTGGCAATAACAACGCAGCGGACGCAGAGAGCCAGGGCCAAGGACAAGGCCAGGGCTTCGACTCCAGATCCGGGAATCCGCGCCAGGAGAGTAGGGACCCGCAACAGTCGCGCGGAGGCGGAGGCGAATACCGCAGAGGCGGCGGCGGTGGGGGTCGCGGCTTCAATCGCCAGAGCGGCGACTTCGGTTACGGAAGCGGCGGCGGAGGACGACGTGGAGGTGGTGGTCGCTACGAGGACAACTACAACGGTGGGTATTATTAGTTAACATGTGGATTAGGCACTATCAAAAATGAAATCTTAAAAGTATACTCTCCATACAGAGAAATATAATTTTCAGTAGTTCTCAGCTCCGTAATTTAATGATCCTTTGATTATAATAGCGTGCTACGACTTAGAAAACATTTAATTACATTTGCAGGTGGTGAATTCGACTCGCGTCGCGGTGGTGACTGGAATCGCAGCGGCGGAGGCGGAGGAGGTCGCGGTTTTGGACGCGGACCATCGTACCGCGGCGGTGGCGGCGGAAGCGGTAGCAACCTCAACGAGCAGACTGCCGAGGATGGCCAGGCACAGCAGCAGCAGCAGCCACGCAACGATCGCTGGCAGGAGCCAGAACGTTCTGCCGGATTCGATGGCAGCGAGGGCGGACCGCCTGGCGGCGGCAACAGAAGCTACAACAATCGCGGCGAGCGCGGAGGCGGCGGTTACAACAGCCGCTGGAAGGAGGGCGGCGGTTCAAACGTCGACTACACAAAGCTGGGCGCCCGAGACGAGCGCCTGGAGGTGGAGCTATTCGGCGTGGGCAATACGGGAATCAATTTTGACAAATACGAGGATATACCCGTGGAGGCGACGGGCCAGAATGTGCCCCCGAACATCACATCGTTCGATGATGTGCAGCTGACGGAGATTATCCGTAACAACGTGGCCCTAGCACGTTATGACAAACCGACACCGGTGCAGAAGCACGCCATTCCGATCATTATCAATGGCCGCGATCTAATGGCCTGCGCCCAGACCGGATCCGGCAAGACGGCCGCTTTCCTGGTCCCGATTCTCAACCAGATGTACGAGCTGGGGCATGTTCCCCCGCCGCAAAGCACTCGGCAGTACAGCCGGCGCAAGCAGTATCCGTTGGGTCTGGTGCTGGCGCCGACCCGCGAGCTGGCCACCCAGATCTTTGAGGAGGCCAAGAAGTTCGCCTATCGCTCCCGGATGCGCCCGGCAGTGCTGTACGGTGGCAACAATACCAGCGAGCAGATGCGCGAGCTGGACCGCGGTTGCCACCTGATTGTTGCCACACCCGGTCGCCTGGAGGATATGATCACACGCGGCAAAGTGGGACTGGAGAACATTCGGTTCCTTGTTCTGGATGAGGCTGATCGTATGTTGGACATGGGTTTCGAGCCGCAGATCCGTCGCATCGTCGAACAGCTGAACATGCCGCCAACCGGACAACGCCAGACGCTTATGTTCTCGGCCACATTCCCGAAGCAGATCCAGGAGCTGGCCAGCGATTTCCTCAGCAACTACATTTTCTTGGCCGTGGGTCGTGTGGGCTCCACCTCTGAGAACATTACGCAGACCATCCTTTGGGTCTACGAGCCCGATAAGCGCTCGTATCTGCTGGATCTGCTCTCGTCTATCCGCGATGGCCCCGAATATACCAAAGACAGCCTAACGCTGATCTTTGTGGAGACTAAGAAGGGTGCAGACTCGCTGGAGGAGTTCCTGTACCAGTGCAACCATCCCGTGACCAGCATCCACGGTGATCGCACGCAGAAGGAGCGCGAGGAGGCTCTACGCTGCTTCCGCTCGGGCGACTGCCCCATCCTGGTGGCCACTGCTGTGGCCGCTCGTGGCCTGGACATTCCGCACGTGAAGCACGTTATCAACTTTGACCTGCCCTCGGATGTGGAGGAGTATGTCCACCGTATCGGACGTACCGGACGTATGGGTAATCTCGGTGTGGCCACCTCCTTTTTCAACGAGAAGAACCGCAACATTTGCTCCGATCTCTTGGAACTGCTGATCGAAACGAAGCAGGAGATCCCCAGTTTCATGGAGGACATGAGTTCGGATCGCGGCCATGGCGGAGCCAAGCGGGCTGGACGAGGCGGTGGTGGTCGTTATGGTGGCGGCTTCGGCTCCAGGGATTACCGCCAAAGCTCTGGCGGAGGCGGTGGTGGACGCAGTGGACCACCACCACGCAGCGGTGGTTCTGGATCGGGAGGCGGCGGTGGCAGTTACCGCAGCAATGGAAACTCGTACGGTAAGTTTGGTGAGTGTGGAACCATCCATCAGAAGTTACCAGTTTGAAGGCAGATACTTAACAGTGGATTTTCATTTCAGGCGGCAATTCGGGCGGTGGTGGATATTATGGCGGCGGCGCCGGTGGTGGCTCCTATGGCGGCTCCTACGGCGGCAGTGCCTCGCACTCCTCGAACGGGCCAGACTGGTGGGCTCAATGAGCAAGGCCCCAGCTTCAGGCAAAGGACCTGGGCCAGCAGCAGCAGCATCAACAGTCGCATCGTAGCCACTTTCGCAACTAACCAAACGGAGAAAAACAAAGTCGATAACAACTATATATATATGTGCACACACGTATAATATATAGGAACAGCAAATGTGAAAGAGAAACTGTCTGTGCGCAGCGCAACACAAAACACGAAAATACAGAAAAGATACACAGATGCACCCTCCACCCTCGTTTAGCAATTCTCTCACAACCTCAAAAACCAGGAGCAAACGTTAATAATAAACTGTGCAAATCCATCGCGAAAGTATATTACATTCATGTATAGCCAGCCCAAAAAGCCCAAGCCCTCCATTTCCATCTCCACCATCATTACATGTATTTTATGGATTCGATGCGCGTAGTTGAAGGATAAGCAAACATACATATTTAAAATATGCTAAACAACCACAAATATTAAGAATATTTAAGCAAATGATACAATTTTGAATTTTTGTCCATAAGTAACAATTCTCACACATCATTTTTCTTGGAACTCTTAAAATACATATATATATATATATATATATATTCATATATTGAAATATATATATATTTATATATATATAGGCATAAATATAGTCGATATGGACATAAATATTGTCGATATCGAATCGAAATGATGAATGCGCAAATCCTTGAACTTCAATTGATGATTTTAAACGAAGAAAACATAAAAATAGTAATGGTATATATATATTAATAAATATATAGATCGAGATATAATGTACTATATGAAACAAGAAACCAACACAAACAAGTAATTAAAAAAAAACAAGTTTGCTAAACTAAAAATTAATAATTTAGCAAATGGAAAAAAGAACTCGTATCGTTGTTTTAATTTTTTCCGGATTTGGTTTAACAGGGGTGTTTTTTTGGTTACAGATTGTCAGGTTGGTAAAGCACCAGCACTTAGAACTAATTCCTTGGGCGCCCTATTATCTTTTCCTAAATTAGTTCGATTAAGATTTATTTACTTACTGATATCACATGTTGAGTTAGCTCCATCGATAAGAATTGACAAGTTACCTGTTCTTTGTTTTTAGTTCAGTAGGGTTTTCGACCCATTGCGTTTCGGTTGCAGTGTAAAAGACCTTTGTATACATAATCGGATTTTCATCTGCGATTATCTGCTGGGCATATTTGTATAATTAAAGAGAAAGAGTGGCATATCTATAGGATAGGTTAGTGAACCTTTGGAAGCTTCTAAGATGAGAGCTTTGTCACCACCGGTTTCCCTGCGTCAAAGCTTCAATTATGCACATTTAGGCAATCAGTATAATTGAAAGTTCAAATCGTGGGGAGCGAATTGTAAGTGGAAAATGCATCAAAACGCGTCGAGGATGTGGCGATCGTGGCGATGCCTACCCCGCTTGCTAATTAGATTAGATAGGGCAACTTGATTAGTTTGCTCTGATGTTTTCTGAAGGGGAGCTTGTCGATTCGTTGTTTGCCAGATAAATTTGCTTGAAGAGCAAAGCTCCCCGCTACTTGATCGCTGGATTTTGCAAATTTCAACAGCGTGGGCTCTTGACTAGGCCACACCCCGTTTTATTATTATTTCGGCGGTCTGTCGGGAATTTTCAGTGCACTCTGTTGTATTCGCGGATCTCAGCTGTGTCAATTTCAGACTCCCAACATATAAACACGGCGAGCATGCAGAAGCCACATCAAGGTTTGTGCTGGATGTTGCTTCTTCTGGCATCGCTGATCGCCACTTTTATGCTGGCCTTCAGCTACTGGATGTTTGTGCCGCGCGAGGAGTCATTTTGGTCTATGATATCCAACAATTACAGTGGATCTGGAATAAAGTACTCGCTGCCGCCATCAGCAGTACCTGAGGAGCTTAAGCTTCGGCAAAGACCGCCGTTCGTTTACCAGATATTACATTGAGAGAAGGAGTATAGTGTTTATATGCTATGTAATCTTACGCTAGTTTAACAATAAATTACATGTACACAGAAGCTGCTTTGGGTGGCTTGGTTGGGGTAGCAGGCATCACAAGTTGGTGGCTCAGAGTCAGACATCCGACTTTTGATTGAGGGCCGCATAGCCCACTGGGATCTCCTTCATCTCGGTTTGCAGGCAGAGAAACTCGCCGCCTATGCACATTATTGTGCCGGTGATGACGTTCAGCAGCCACCACGATGCGTTCGCGGGAAAGGAGCGGTTGTACCACCAGCAGATAAGCAAATGCAGGACGTGGAAGGTACAACTGCCGTGAAAGAGAAGGGTGAGTTGTAAAAGCACACGATTAAGTTTATTTCTGAGCATTTTTTTTTAGCTCATTAATGATGCCCACCTGAAGTCCAGACAGAGCTTGGCTCTTCTCACTATGCACCACAGTGCCAGGGAGGCTATGCATGCATTTAAAACAAAGGCACAGATCACCAGTCGGCCGCCCATGTCGTAGATGTGGATCTCCTTTAAGCAAGAGAAAATATAGTGTTAAACAAAGGGGTTTGCAAGATAGATATATGTATCATATGGCATACATGGTATTCGAACAAGTGATCCAGACTATAGTTGTCCCCGGACAACTTGTTGGCCACGAAGACGAGTAGGCCAAGCGTAAAGTACACGCAAAACTGCATCGATACAATCTGCGAGGAGAGCAGCGTGGGATCCCACTGGGTGTTGCGAAAGGTACCGCCCTTCATGGTTGCCCCGGGTTGCCAAATCAGCGCTTAGAGAACGGAATTCCCAAATTTCAGCTGGCCATAACAAACTGACTCAATCATTAGAGATGACACTGGCGGTCTATCGATTTTTCTTAAGGCATGGACGGCGAATGGATGGGATCCATTTGCTACACAGAAAGAAAACGAATCCTATTAGATTCGTAATATCAATTTGTTCTGTAGTAACTGCTAAGCATGAACGGCATTTCATGAATTTTCCTTCAAAATGACACGACTTTCTCCTAAATTAAATTTTTGTTAAAAATCTAGTAAAATCCACACATGCTTTTTACTTATTATACTTTTAATACTTTATCGGGTACAATCGATATCCGGCGATAGTCGTCATGGATCAGGATCACTTAAAGAATGCCAAAAAAGCCACGCGGAGAGTTGTAAGTAAAGTACGGCTTAAACGGGGGCGGATTACATTATGATTCCGCCCACAGGGTCGCCTGCGGTCGCTGGGCATCGTTACAGTCGGAGCAGCTGCCTTGGTGGCGGGCATGACGGCGTACAAGCAGCAGGATCAGTTGTTCCGGACCTTCGTGATGCCAGCAGTGCGACTTCTTCCGGCGGAAACCAGTCATCAACTGGCTGTGCTGGCGTGCAAGTATCGCCTCTGCCCAGTCTCACAGTACCATGATGACCAGAACTTGCAGACTCCATTCTTCGGCCGAATGCTAAGCAATCCCATTGGAATTGCGGCGGGATTCGATAAAAACGCGGAGGCGGTGAACGGCCTGCAGGATATTGGATTTGGATTTATAGAGGTGGGCACAGTCACCCCGGCTGCCCAGGAGGGCAATCCCAAGCCAAGGGTCTTCCGGTTGTCCGACGACAAGGCCATCATCAATAGGTACGGATTCAATAGCGAGGGTCATCAGGCGGTGCTCCAAAGGCTGCGCCTGCTCCGCAAAAAGGAGAACTTCAATGGAGTTGTGGGCGTCAATCTGGGACGGAACAAGACTACCATGAGTCCGATAGCCGATTATGTACAGGGTGTGCGGATTTTTGGGCCCGTAGCAGATTACCTGGTCATTAATGTGAGCAGTCCGAACACCAAGGGCCTGCGGGATATGCAGAACAAGGATAAGCTAAGAGAGCTCCTGGAACAGGTCAACGACACGAAAAACTCTCTGGATAAGAACAAGAATGTGCCAATACTCCTAAAACTCTCGCCGGATCTTTCGTTGGACGACATGAAAGACATCGTGTGGGTAATCAAGCGCAAAAAGAGCCGAGTGGATGGCCTGATCGTGTCCAACACCACAGTGTCGCGTGAAAACATCGGAAACAACAAGCTGGCCGAGGAAACTGGCGGATTAAGTGGCCCTCCACTCAAAGCCCGCTCCACAGAGATGATTGCCCAGATGTACCAGCTCACCGATGGTAAGATTCCCATCATCGGCGTCGGCGGGGTGGCTTCCGGCTATGACGCATACGAAAAGATCGAAGCTGGAGCCTCGTACGTTCAGATCTATACGTCTCTGGTGTACGAGGGACCCGCACTCGTGGACGACATTAAGGCGGAGCTGTCGGCGCTGATCACCCGGCTAGGTCACAACAATGTTGCGGACGTGGTTGGCACCAACAGCAAGTTCTACTTGCCCAACAAATGAATCAAAGATGCCAGGATTTGAAACAAGTTCTTCATTCATTTCTGTACAACTAAGCTGCTTAACAGCCATTTCTCATACTTTCCTTTCGGTCTAACCATGAAATCAATAAATTTATAATCTACTAGCTCTGAGGACTTTCATTCGCCTGCTGCACTGTGAGCACCCGTCCCTCCAGGAAGTGGGTGTTCTGGTTGCTGGCGCTGTTGAAGGCATCCCGCTGGCTGAACACCACGAAGCCATAGTGCTTGGACAGACCCAGTTGCCGGTCGAAGACCACCTCCGCGTTGGCCACGTGCCCGTATTTCGAGAAGTAGGTTCGCAGCTCCTTGCTGCCTATCGTCCACGGCAGGTTGCCGACGAACAATTTGTAGCTGCTGCGCACGAATCCGCTGGACATGATTATGTAGCTTTTAATTTTTTGTTTTCAAACCGCTGTTGATTGTGCACTGATTTTAAGGTGACGCAGATCGTCATTCGTATGCGTTGACCCATTGTATGATGGAAGGAAATTTATCACATAGTACACATTTTTCGCAAGTGGACTTAATTTGTGAAACAAAAACACTCAAAACCAATGTTATAAACAAAATAATTAGTTTTAAATTAAACTTTTAAACTCTAAATATACACACCTCAATATTTTTGCACCATGCAGGGCTGCCTATCGCTATCATAGTCCGCAGCCTATCGATGGCTATCGATTGGCCGCAAATAATCAATGTTTCATCTCTAGCTCTTTTAAGTTTTGGTTGCTATTTATGTAAATGTTTAGCGAAATTGCGGAAAAAGTGCATATAAGTGCGCTCGGTTGCTGAAAAAGTAGTTGCGTTGCATACGGCGAAGAGCCCATCAAAGGCGGCCCAGTAACCAGGCGATCGGAGAGCCAAAGGAGCATCAAGTCGACGTGTTGTATTCGGGGCGCGGCGCCTGCAGAAAACGGACAAAACATCCTTAGGACAGCCACACAAAGGCACATCGATACTTTCAGCCACCACACACAATGGCCGAGCGACCGAAAAATTTGTTTGCAAGTGAGTTACCCTTTTGGTTTCGGGCCGCCCACGCAGGTCACACACATGCAGGCGAGGAGGTACACATATTCGCTGGGTGACGCATAGTTTGGGAATCGGGTGCATCGGCGATAAGCCATCCATGAAGCCTCCTAAATTCTCCCATTTCCTACACTTTTCAGCCGGATCCAGTCGCTCCCGCAATCCCCCGGATCAGCTAAGCCTGAACAACCTTAGCATACGCCATCCGCCCTCGTCCACGTCGTCCACTTCTTCGGGATCCACCTCCTCGGGCTCAAGTTCCTCATCACAGCACAACCATGTGACCCGCTGTTTTGGCGCCCAGCAGCCACAGCAGACCCCACCGGTGGCCAGTAGTCAAGTGCCCCCCGTACCGGCAACATCGAGCAGCAGTGCTGCCGATCGTCACCGGGAGCGTATTCGGCAGCAGGCCTGTGGCAAGCTACAGTTTGGTGAGGGCGCCGCCAATACACACACATTTACTTCAGACGATCTCGAGGATGAGGGCGAAATTGGACGCGGTGCATTTGGGGCAGTCAACAAGATGATCTTCAAGAAGCTGGACAAGGTAATGGCCGTAAAGCGCATTCGATCCACCGTAGACGAAAAGGAACAGAAGCAGTTGCTCATGGATCTCGAGGTGGTCATGAAGTCCAACGAGTGCATCTACATCGTTCAGTTCTATGGTGCGCTGTTCAAGGAGGGTGACTGCTGGATTTGTATGGAGTTGATGGACACCTCGTTGGACAAGTTTTACAAGTACATCTACGAAAAGCAGCAGCGCCACATTCCAGAGTCAATACTGGCTAAGATAACAGTGGCTACGGTCAATGCGCTGAACTATCTGAAGGAGGAGCTTAAGATTATTCATCGGGACGTGAAGCCGAGCAATATTCTATTGCACCGTCGCGGAGACATAAAGCTGTGTGATTTTGGTATTTCGGGTCAGCTGGTTGACTCTATTGCTAAGACCAAGGATGCGGGCTGCAGGCCCTACATGGCGGTAATGAAACTTATTTGATTGCACGACATATTAACCACAATTGTATGCTTTTGTGCAGCCGGAGCGCATTGATCCAGAGCGTGCCAAGGGCTACGATGTACGAAGCGATGTTTGGTCATTGGGCATAACTTTGATGGAAGTGGCGACTGGTAATTTCCCCTATCGCAAATGGGACTCTGTTTTCGAGCAGTTGTGTCAGGTAAACATAATATTTATAAAATGTCCTTACCAGTTTTCAGTAAGGTTGTTTTTATAATTGAATTTTTGCATTATTCTTTCAAAATGTGATATAAATAACGTTCCTGTCTTGTGCCCGTCGTCAGTAGGAACTATCTCTAAGATATAAAGCAGATTGACTAATGACTCATTTTATTTTCTGCTGGTCTTATCGTGTTTTGTATTTTTCATATAGTAACTTATCAAAACATTATATTAGTAGCTTGTTTTGTTAGTTTTTTGGCTTTTGTATTTATATTTACCCATTTGTAGGTTGTGCAAGGCGAACCGCCGAGACTTTTGACATCCTATAACGGCATGGAGTTCTCCAAAGAGTTTGTGGACTTTGTCAATACTTGGTGAGCACCAAAAAACACTAGGAAGTTTTATAACAATGGCTAATAATGAATAAATATCTTTTAAGCCTAATTAAAAAGGAGAGCGATCGACCCAAGTATAGCCGGCTGCTGGAGATGCCCTTTATTCGTCGTGGTGAGACGAGCCACACTGATGTTGCCGTGTATGTGGCCGATATTCTGGAGTCGATGGAGAAAGATGGCATTACGCAGTTCACGGCCAACCAGCAGGCGGAGAGTTAATCACCCTAAGCAAGAATGCAAGTCATAAATTAACTAAGATTCAAGAGGATCACAACAACATGCATAACTAAACAGAAGGAAAACAGATAAAAAGTTTTAATTGTTGTCTACTTTGTAGCATTCGTAGAAAACCTAGCGCATATTTTGTTAAACAGAAAAACAAAACTAAGCGAAATGTGTGTAAGCTGATAGTAAGCAAAATGTGTGTATAGTTTAAAGTCCCTAAAGCCTATTGTAATTCAATAACTTTTGTATTCGCAGTTTTGTGCGTTGTGTTCTGTGTTGAAAATAAATTTGTGTTTACAACAGGCAAGCGGCGGGTTACAGGCGAATATATTGGCCAATAACTTGACCAGCTTTGGACTCCCAGCAAAAAGCCTATTTAGCCTCAATCAAGCGAGCATTTTATATTCCGATTGATTTATTTATCGTAAATTATGATACCAGACCAATTGGAAATGCATTTTGCGTTCATAAGCAACCACAAGCGAAACTTAAGCAATATTTGTAAAAAACTTCGTGAGAACGAGAGTTAACTACCCATACAAACTAACAGAAACACCAATACGCGTTATTATGCGTAAATAAATAGTTCAAGAACAACAATGCTACATTATTTATTGAAAAGATTTTGTAATCCTATTATATTTTTTAATTTGCATATATGAAAATGATTGTGAAAAGCTTTAAATAATTGCCAAGCGGCTGAGATGTTTAAATTGTAGTAGAAATTATTGCAGATAAATGCAAAGCTAATCCCATAATATATGAAATAATTAGCCATAACACCGATACATCCACACACCACACCACACACACACACATATACACACGTTTTTATGCGTAGAAATTAGTTGTAAGCGAAGCGAAAATATTTAGCAAAAAGTTACAGCTACAAAAAAACAAAAGTCATGTGAAAACTACAAATAAAACAAAATAAATGTATTGTGCCTAAGTATAAACCGAAATGATAAACACTCACCAAGAGAACTACAATTTAAATTTAATCAAAAACTCATAAGCCATTTATAATCCTTAGTCTAGCTTTTAAACCCAGCTTATATAGCCGTACTGCATATACCATGCCATTCCCTCCCAAAATATTCACAGCCAAACAATTGCACCGTCTATGTCCCCGTCTCAAAAGAACAAAACAAAAAAGGGAAAAACGCGAAAAATAATCGTGAAACCAATGTTTTTTGATTAACATTTTTATGCAAGCGTCAATGTGAAAGCAAAGTTTATTTTGTATACATATATACATGCATAATATATTTGCACGGGTTGCATATAGTGTAAGAAAAGCAACAAGAGCCTGCAGCATTTCTCTATTATTTTTTCAAAGTTTGTTTGCGAAATAAAATCCTAAAGCATGCAGCATTTAGAGCGGATATATATACACATAAAAGTATGATATATATTTTTATTAAGCCCACACAACACCCCAGAATTTGCCGATAGACTTGTCAAGTAATGTGCGGTGAGCCGAGGGAGAGTAATTATATTAAATATATCTGCATTGGAGCATCGTAAGACAAAAGTTAATTAACATTCCATTCGAAGAACTCATCTAAATCTCCGATGAAATCGTTTCAATTGCAGTTGCAGACAAAACATGACAATGGTGGCTAATGAAACTAACTGACCGCAATGTTGAATTTAATCACCTAATCACAAGGTGGTATAGTTGAAAACAATTACCTAAGTACTTGGGCAGATCACTTTTGATAAGACTAGAGGTAAACATAATAATCATATTATACAGCAACTCATGTGTAATGCCAGGAATAATGCAATCGCGAGTCGTCAATATTTTTGACAATAAATGGAGTATAATTTATTTGTAAACTAAGGAGAACTAAACGTCCCTCGAGGGGATGTGGGTGGCAATGACATACACGTATGGATTGTGTATATATGGTAGATATACTAAGGACATATGACTGGCAAATATTTATATATACTAATCTATGAACTAGTTGCAAGTCAAGTACGGTACTTATGTCTGTCAATCGCCGAATAAATTCCCAAGTGAAATTTAACACCAAGAAAACCCCCAATAATTGGCTTCCAATGATCCAAGGCCTTTGAATAAAATTAAATTGCTAAAATATGCCACGACCTAAAGCTCGAAACTAAATCTAACCAATGACAAAACTGGAAACGCAACGTCCACAACAATATTAATATTTGCAATCTTTTAAACCTAGCTTACATCTAACATTCGGAACATTGTGGGAGCCCAATATTCGGGTCCAGATCCTAAATGAACCCCATTGCGGAATCGGGAGCCGCTCACTCAACACTTAGCGCACTAAGTTTTACTGAATACCAATACCAATACCAGTCTACATATGAATAATCCCGTCAAGTCGGCCAGAACTAAAACTACACAAGGATAACCAATTACCGAAAGGGAACTATTCAATGTCATGGCAAGTAAATACACGCAGATAAATAACATAGAACTGTTGAACAAAATTGAAAAGGCAAAACACCACAAATAAAACAATTTGTAAAAATATTAATAGCAAATAAAAATTATATTTCAAAAACTCAATTAATGCGTAATAGCTGTGTAAATGGGGCTGCGATTGGGCACTTGAACTTATAGCCACAGTAAGGACATTAGAATATTCGAATGTCTTTGGCCGCAGACACCCACTTAACTGACGTATGCGTAGGTGGTATTCGTCACAAACTAATCGAGCATGAGTAAGACGTTAATGACGAAGTGTCTGCGCCCTAATCTAAAAATTATTTGCATTTCCTATTTGTTTTCTTTAAAAATCCTACTAATTATTAAAGTTATACATCTTTGGGTAAAATTTGATTCCTTAAACTACAAATGAAATTGGAAGAACAAAAACATTTCACAAATCCCCAAATTATTCATGGGCTTAGGTTTGGCTTTCTTTAAGCATTAGTTTACCGGTAAGAGTATCTGAATCCACTTCAATATTCAGTCTGGTCTGTTACCTGATGCATATTATTATTAGATGGCATAATTTTGAAAGGCACGCGACTCGAATGAAAATCGCCACCCAAACGAGAATCGGCCCACAACGCGGTGAGCATGGAAATCGAGCTATTAAAGCCGCAAATGCGTAATCCGCAGCTAGAAAACATAGGTACATAGGTACAAACCCCCTTTTTTGACCGACTTTTGGCTGAGTACGAGTCGGCGAGCAGGAAAAGCAGATGAGTTCAGTTCGAAAAGCCAATAGAAAAGGTTGTTTTTTTAAGGTGTGTTCTCTGATAATTCCATAAAATCTGTCAATTAGTATGGCTTACGTTTTTTTTTGTGTATTTTGCATATTAATTGACAATTGTGTGTTTCGCACATATAGAAACCTGAATGGATCTTTAAGCTTGGAATTGCTAGCTCAGTCTGCCGTCGAACGTTGTGCGTGGAGCAATTAAATTTTCGAGTACGGATACGGGTGGTCTCCCCCAGTCTACCATCTACCCCCAGGTTCATCGACATGCTGGCCTGCATCATTTTAATCGGCTGGCTGCTATTGGCATGGATATACTTCCTGTGGAGCCGGCGAAGGTATTATAAAGTCGCATGGCAGTTGCGCGGACCCATTGGCTGGCCCCTAATAGGCATGGGCTTGCAGATGATGAACCCGGAGAGTAAGAGGTGGACAGGATTTTCGAGTGGTAACCTTCGGTAACCGGTCGTTTTTGACAGCCTTTTTGCAGTACATGAATGGTCTGTCGCGACAGTTTAAAGCGCCTTTCATCTCATGGATGGGCACCAGTTGTTTCCTCTACATCAACGATCCACACAGCGTGGAGCAGATATTCAACTCGACGCACTGCACCAACAAGGGCGATTTCTATCGTTTCATGAGTTCGGCCATAGGTGACGGCCTGTTTACGTCCAGTTCGCCACGTTGGCACAAACATCGTCGCCTCATTAATCCCGCCTTTGGTCGCCAGATACTCAGCAGCTTCCTGCCCATTTTCAATGCCGAGGCGGAGGTCCTTCTGCAGAAGCTGGAGCTTGAGGGTGTGCAGCACGGTAAGCGGCTGGAAATTTACCAAATTCTCAAGAAAATCGTTTTGGAAGCAGCTTGCCGTGAGTATTTACATGGGTTTTCAATCGTTGCAAGGAATATTTCAAAGGAATTACTTGCAGAGACAACGATGGGCAAGAAAATGAACTTCCAGCACGACGGATCTATAGCCATATTTAAAGCATATAATGAGTTAGTTAAAGGGCTTAAACAATGGTTAAGTGGTTAAAATGATTATTTTACTTTAGCTTGACCGAAGTGTGTGTGAAGCGAATGCTATCACCCTGGCTTTATACGGACTTAATATATTGTCGTTCCGGACTTTTCCGCCTGCAGCAAAAGGTAGTCGGCATACTTTTCGGGTTTATAGAACAGGTAAGCTACTCATCCGATCAAGGTGGCACCCCCTACCCATGGTGAGCTTCTTTTCCCGGTAGCTTCTTGAACCCATAGTCTCGGTGGTTGCCGCCAATGGCCATCCGGAGCAGCAGCGATCCGAACTGGAGATGAGAGGCAAGTCCAAAGCCATCTTCATCGAGCAGGTGCGGGAGCATGTGGAGCGCGGTCAGCTGAGTTGGCAGGATGTGAGGGATGAGGCGAATGTGACCATTGCAGCGGTAGGTTCAATTGATCCAGTGAGATTAACGTACCACGACTCACTTTACAGACTTTCGAGACCACATCGACGGCCTTGTACTTTACCATTCTCTGCCTGGCGATGCATCCCTGCTACCAGGAGAAGCTGCACGAGGAACTGGTCAAAGAGCTGCCGCCGTCTGGCGACATATCCTTGGAGCAGCTCCAACGACTGGAGTACACTGAAATGGTCATCAACGAGGCCATGCGGTTGTTTGCTCCAGTGCCCATGGTACTGCGATCTGCAGATCAGGACATCCAGCTGAGGCGCGATGACGGCGAGTTCCAGATTCCACGTGGCACCCAGATTGGCATCGATATCTACAACATGCAGCGGGATGAACGGGTGTGGGGACCACTTTCGCGTACCTACAATCCGGAGGCGCATTTCGGATTGGATTCGCCACAAAGGCACCCCTTCGCCTTCATCCCCTTTACTAAGGGATTGCGCATGTGCATCGGCTACCGATACGCCCAAATGCTGATGAAACTGCTGCTGGCCAGGATCTTTCGCAGCTATCGAATCAGCACGGAGGCCCGTTTGGAGGAGCTGTTGGTCAAGGGTAATATCTCCCTCAAGCTCAAGGATTACCCGCTGTGCCGCGTGGAGCGGAGAAACCAGAAAGGGTAACATGCCCCACAAACTGGTTGGTGTAATTTTCCAATTAAAAATGCCATTTTTGTTGCATTTTCCCATCGTAGGAAATTGAGTTTGTTTCATCTTTTGCCGTTGACCTCGTTAACGTTGACCATCTCCTGCCCTTGCACAAATTGCCACCTTGCAAATGGCTATAATGGATTTCAGTTTGCACTTGTTCCAGCTCACCCACAACTTTGCAGCACACGTTGCGTATACGGAACATAATTGATTAAATTCCTTCGAAGACTGCTTGTTGCAAGTGGGCTGGCTATCTCCTGCAGTTGGGGGCTGTTCAAAGTTCTTGCCCCCAATGAAATTGAGGAGGTGATGTTGAAGGTGGTGGAGCTGTTCTGCCAATTCATCACTTTTCATTACTCAATTGCACAACTTTTACGTTTTTTTGCGGAGAAATACAACCTTAAGAAAATTGTTAGCGTTCGTTGGTTTCATTAGGAGATCAAATATCATAGCTTTCAAAGGAGTTAATAGAACAAGTATGGCAAAAGATTAATGAAAACTGGTTTTAAATGCGTAACAAAGTATTTTTTTAGTATCACATGGAAAAATAACACAAACAAAAAAAGTGATCCAATTAAAATAAATCTCGGCTGTGGTGCGCTTTATTTATAAACTTGTTGCTTATTAAGATACTGCGTCATTAGTTGAGATCGAAGTGCTTTCTTCAGACAACGCTACTTATACACAAACTTATACACAAAACTTACATTGGCCGCCCGGGTTTCCAACCTTCGATAGCTCAGTTGGTAGAGCGGTGGACTGTAGTTGGCAAACGAGCAATAGAAATCCATAGGTCGCTGGTTCAAATCCGGCTCGAAGGATTTTTTATTATTTTTTTTTTTATTTTTTTTATTTCGAATTATTTTAATTTTGCACATACCTTAGAAACAAAAACTAATATGATTTTAACTTAGCTAGCATGTAAATATTAGGAGAGTCTCATAACTACAAAACCGCCGGGCTGCAACAAACAGAGGTGGTGAGCTGATACTGATAAGCGAATTTAGCTGACCACGAAATTTGTTCGAACAAATGTTGGAGGTATGGATCCGAAAGCAAATGAATCACCAAATCAATCCCCCTAACTCGACGCCCCTCACCGACCTTCGATAGCTCAGTTGGTAGAGCGGTGGACTGTAGTTGGGCAAACAAGCAATAGAAATCCATAGGTCGCTGGTTCAAATCCGGCTCGAAGGATTTTTTGTTCCGTAAAATTTTTATTATTATTATTATTATTATTAAGCGTTACAAAAGTGAAAGTTACCATTGTGGTGAAAGTGTGGTGTGAAACTCGAATGAAAATATAAACTGCTGGTCAGCTGCGTACGTAGTTGTTGTCGTATTAAATTACTTAATCATTGACTTGTTGCAAATACAATTTATCCACACTTTGCCGAGGTAATAATTCTATTTGCCGCCCATCCCGCTCCTAATGCTTCCCCGCGCCCCCAACACCCACGACAAACGAATAGATTGCTGTCTGGGCAGCCAGCCTCCAGCCACCGTTTCACTTCAAGCTCCACTGCCTGCAACGAAATATGCATAATTCAATAGCGGGAGCTGCGTCCTTGCCAACGTGAATCCTGCGGAATACGGAATGAGGAGGGGGCTGCCCCTCGACGGAAGCTGAAAAGTATGCAATAAGCGATTGCGACTCGTTAACGCTTCAAAATACAGCGAGCGATGGAGTGCGGTGTTCCACACAGCTATGGGCAAAATAATAGCAGTCTTTTACTAAAGACGAGAAAATTGCAAATATTTTTACATTTTATTTATTAGGTCAGTTTATAGTTAAACTTTAGCAGGATAAACAATGCTTAACTCAATCAGACTCATTAAGACATCGCTATTAGATTACCGAATGCTTTCAACTAATACACTTTTAAGCAAGCAAGGAAAATAGTGCATTTCCCATCAGCTCACTTACCATTTGTATGGGTATCTACCGATGGGCATGGCTGTGTAATCACAACATTAATCTAATACGCGTGTTTAGTGCGGCCTGGCGGGCATCCAACTTAATAATAGCTTTCCCAGCGCCTTGCAATAAGTAATTAAATCATTTACAACAAATCAAAATGACTGGATGAGAGAGAGCAGGACGAAGGCGATGAGCCGCTCCACGCCGTAAGCAAATAGTCGCCAGTGGCTCCGGTCGGTCGGTCGCTCAGTCGGTCGGTCTGGCTTATTATTAATGAGAAAAACTTTTGCAAGTTTTCAATTAGTTGCGCTCCCCTCCAGCAACTTGGCGCATAATCAAGACAAACGCTGGCTCATAATAAAATATTTAGTTGGATTTCCTTGGCCAGTCGCCGTAATTGACTGCCCACCAGTTATTTGTATAACAAGCCGGGACTTTGGCGTCGGATTTGGATTCGGATTTGGATTCGGATTGGGATTCGGATTCGGATTGGGTTGATTACTGTGTTACACTTGGGACACGGCCAGGGTTTGCTAATCCGAGTCGACAGCCTGCATAATGTGATTAATTGAATATTGGGGCGGACAGGTGCCCGAATACCAAGACTGGCCAGAGCTTGGCTGTCTGCTGTTCCATTTACCTGGTCACCTGCCCACCTGCCCGCCTGCCCACCTGCCCGCCTGCCCGCCTGCCCACCTGTTGGCCATCTAGCTGCAGTCAAGGTCTCCGATTTCCACGTCACATGATTCTTTCATTTGCAGACTGGCGGCTTTGTTCGCCTGCATACAAAATTCGATTTTAATGAGCACATATTCCGTGCCCTAATTGGATGGCAATTCATTCAGAAATACGATTTCTTATTCCACCTAAGCCTGATTAGCAGGATAGAGCTGGCGAAGTACTTTTTACTTGCAGTTTTCATTGGGTTTTTCCAATTACCCAAATTCTATGACATTTCCAAGCGGAGTACATGCGAAGAGTCCTACTGATAAGATGTTTTTAGATATTTTTCTTTGCACAATATTGCGCATATTAGTCGCTGATTTTGTCAAATTAAATGAGAGTGTCTTGGATTATAACGAACTTTATTAGATACCCCTTATTTATTTGCATTCTATAAACTGACGGCTTAGTTGCGCCTGTGTGGACTCAACGCTTTTGCGCTTCAGTCATACACAATTAATTGTAATTCGCCTTTGACACTTTGACACAAAGAATTTGGCCCGATTTCCGTTGAACCGCAAATCAGGTAACACCTGGCTGAGTTTTGTTAATGCAGCTCCTTCCAGTCGCGTGTGTTTAGACGGCTTTTGTTTGCCCAGCCGTGGGCGTTAATTACAGTAAGACATTTGTGTAGCTGCCGGCAGGCGTAACTAATAAACCAAACATGTACCTATGTATCAGCACAGAGTGGGAGTTATATGTGGCTATATCCCCAAAAACCGCATTAACAAGCAGCTGCTGCTGCTGCTGCTGCTGCTGCTGCTGCAGATCCTGGCTGTAATTAAGTTTACTCTCGTTTACGAGACACGCGCCAAAGCAAATCCCGGCCACATTGACTAGGACAACAAACCGCCGAGTGGGCGGCATCGGGGTGGCACCTCATCAATGTGTTAATGCTAATTGTTATTGTAGTTCACATGGCCTTGGCATGGGCGTGGGCATGGGCGTGGGTGGGGGCAGGGGTAGGGGGAGGGAAAGTGCCAGCACTTACCTCAAATTGAATTAGCCTCATATGTGGCCTGCCAGTTGAGACAGTTTGCAACTTCCAAACTCAATTTGGCAGGTCGAAAAGTTTAGTTTTCACTTGCCTCAAAATAAAAGTAGAGCCTGCCGCCATCACAGCTTATAGTCGGTGGTACATTTTGATTGCTGTTGGGCGGCGTAACTATTTGCTGGCTGGCTGGAGGGGGGCAGGGCAGGGGCGGCAAACGAAATCAGAGCAAAAATATTTAACAAAATTGCATTAGAAACTTTTTTTTCTCTGTCAGGCAGCTCGAAATTGCCGCACAAAACGCCTAACAAACTGTGCGAATTGTAAGTCAAGCCTCCGAGGGATGTCAGCTATTCGAGTTGAGCATTTGGACTCCGGCAGTTTGTGTTCATCGTATCAGTTGCCAACTTAAGCGAAAGTTTGGAGAATCGGGTGTATTGCCGTTCACCTCTGGAACAGACTTAACCCGCTGACGACCAAGATTCAAAATATATATGTGTTACTTGTAAATAAAATATAAAATTGCAATATTTAAACAGGCTGTAGTCTGCGAATTGATGGTGTTATGCAAATTGCTGTCGTAAGCGGCACTGAATGCAAATGAAATGAATTATGGAAACTGCCCAGAGTGCAACTAAAAGTTTTTCTATCAATTCAAAATGCTCGGTACGGTGTGGGGTTAACGGGCCCTCATAAAAGTGGAAATGTGTTGAACCCTAACCTCCCTGGAGTGAAGAAAGTTTTTCGCTTGTTGTTTGACAAATTGTTTTGTGCAGCGGCCGAACGAAATAAAAGGCAACATTCGACTGTAAAGCGGATGAGGAGTGGGCGGAGTTCCTGGACAGGATTGGGTGGTTGGGTGGTTGGGTGGCACAGCGGTCGGACCTCTTGCCCATCAATGTGTAATGAATGTGGGCGGGGGCATTGGGGCGGGAGCAAAGTTTGAAACGCGAACAAGAGCAGCAAAAACAATGACAGGCGTTGCCAGCAGCCAGACCTTTTCCGATCCTGTTCCTGTTACCCATTTCCCATTTCTCATTTTCCACTTCTCATTTCCATTTCATTTTCCGCTTTGCCAACAGTGTCGCTCTGTTATTCCCTTCCTAAGGGTCTAACGTTCAAGCCATATAGATACCTGTTGAACAGATGAAGCAGATCTTGTAGTGCTATGTTTCCTTGGAATCAATTGTCCTTGCCCATAATTTGATAAAGTTTAGACATAAAGGGGTGAAAATGTAGGAAACCTTTGTGGCAAGTTGAGAACGAAGTGTCATGGCTCATCCTTGGAAAGGGTATTCCAAGTACCGGCTTGCCTGATTAACCTTTTTTTCATGTTCAGTGCCAGTTGGGAAAGTTTTACCGCTCGCTGTTGACTGTTGCCCTGCGGCTGCAGTGCCGCATAAATTAGCAAACATGAGGCAAGCGGAGCGCGTGACTGGAGAACCTTTAGTACCTGGGCGAACTGGCCAACTGGGCGACTGGCCACCCAAATGGCCAACTGATTGACCCGCCGGTTCCGCGCTTCTGCCGCTATTCCCGCTCCTCTGATGGCAGCAAATTAGCGATGTCCGTGTGGTCCACTCTGCTATCCGGTCATCTGCTCCGTGCAACACTCAATTGCAATTACAGCTTTTGGCCCCCGCCGAAAAATTGGCCAGCGCAATTAATTAAAAAGTTTGCTGCACAATGCAATCGCACCCAGATCCTCGGAATCCAGAGTCCGGAATCCGGAATTCGGAATCCACGGGATGCGGACTGCGGGAAAGGTGGCACAAAGCTCTAAAAATATTTTTTCAGCTGGTGGGGAATATATTTTATTTGCATATATGTACGTATGTATATTCGTTGCGACATTTAATTAAAAACTGTGCATACGCCAGGTGCCTCCAAAGCGAAATGAGTGGATTTTTGTTTTTTTGGTAATTGTATTTTATCACTGGATTATGGGAATATGAAATGAAGAAAATAAACGAACTTGAATTTGTGCATGAGTGGCAAAAAAGGGAGTTTTAATAAATGGAAAAGGATTTGCTGCGAACTATTTCAATCAATTTTTGACACAAATGCATATCAAAAAATCCGATATGAATCGTTATTCAGAAGTTGATTTATTTTGCTTACAAGTGTTTTTTTTTTTAAAACACAGTTTATGCATTGGCTTTAAAATACAAATACATCTGGGTAAACGGCCATTTCTGTTATTGAGTGCTTACAACGCAATGTAGGCTGCTAAATAAATAATGTAGATGAACAGAAAAATTAAAAATGCAATAAATATTTATAAGAAACATTTAACGTAGATTGCAACAAGCAATAAATTGCTACCCCAAAACAGCTTAAAACGCAGAAATGAACATTTTTATTAAGCATACGCCGCGTGTGACGGCAATTAAAGCGCCACCAAGATGGCTGAACACCCAAAAAGTAATTCTCTTTTTTGCTATGAGTAAGACTGTATCTCATTCGCCGTCCTCCCACCGAGTTGTGCATTGTAATTTTCATAAAAATTATGCAGATTAAATGTGGCAGCCAAGTTGGTGAAGGCCTACGAGTGGCATTAAGCCCGCATAAGGCGCATCGCCAGAGACAACAAAGATGTCTAAATAATACAGGCAGCTCGGGAGCTCGGGAGTTCGAGAGCTCGAGGACGTCGCACAAGTTGATTGAATAAATCACAGCAGGTGAAATTCACTCGAAACACAACACTCCGACATGCGTGAGAACACGCTGACAGACTGCTAAATGAAAAACGAACTCTGAACAGGAGGGCATGCATATATAATGAAATCGAGTTACATACATACGTATATAAGACGTATTGCCGTGGAGTCCAGGAGCCGCAGGACGAAGGAGCTCTAAAGTTTCGCCATTTACAGCCCGACAACAATTTGGCCAAGTAGCTGCCAAACACCAGAGATAACTCAGACATAAACCCGCAGGACCGCAGGCACAACCATTTCGGACCACCATTATGCCAACAGTGTGCAACAATTTTCTGGAAATAAAAAGGAGCCCGCAGGGTATTAAATTAGCTCGCATTTGTATTGGACATGACCAGGGCCGGTCAAAAGCTGCAAATACACTTGTCAACTTCAACCTAAACCGCTCGCTAAATATTTTCTTCAGCTAATTGCATGTCGCTGGGGGCTAATTAAATTGCTCGACGGCAGAACTAATTTACATGATCACGACACGCTAGCATATGGTTTGGTTTTTGCCACCTGCAAGGTGTGCAAAGTTCGCTCGGCAATTAGCATTTTCTATGAGCCATTTCACCCGTTTCCTTTCTTGATTCCCCAATGCCGACTCTCGAATGTGGCAAGTGGCATGCCTCGAAGGTCTGGGGGCAATTGGGCGTTCGCAATGCCGCCTATGGGTTTTCACGTTCAAATTCAATAAATGCAAATTGCGCGGCAATTATACTTAAGGATATTTCTGTCGCGAAGGTCAAGTTTGACGTTATCCACAATTCCGCATGGCTGTAATGCAAAAATGCGTAGGAAAGGAGAGCTCGCTGGATATAACCACACACATGTATATAAGTCAACTGCCTGTGGTTTCAGTTTTTCATTAAACTTTTAAACAATGTATAAAAGCGGTAAAAATGGGTATTAAATGGTTGATTCAGCTCGGCATTTGTTAGGAAAATGAGTGAAATGACACACATTGCGTGGGTATTATTATCATTAGCACTAATGATTTTTACTATTTATACCCCTTACTCGTGAGTAAAAGGGTATACTATTTTTGATGCTATGATGTCGTACAAATTCAAAAAAATTAAGAAATGTCCCAAGGCTGAAGTTCTAAGCTCCATAACTCAACTTATCTTAATCGGATTTTGAAGTGGCATACCTCTAAATGTTTCTGGCGCAATTCTCTTAAAATCTGCATTCAAATTTAGAAATATATTTTTTTTTAATTTTTTTTAAATTTTTTTGATGTTATGATGTTGTGAAATTCGACAAAATTAAGGAATGTCCCAAGGCTGAAGTTCTTAACTCCATAACTCGACTTATCTTAATCGGATTTTGAAGTGGCATGCCTCTAAATGTTTCTGACGCAATTCTCTAAAAATCTGCATTCAAATTTAGAAATATATTTTTTTTACATTTTTTTGTAATTTTTTTGATGTTATGATGTTGTGAAATTCGACAAAATTAAGAAATGTCCCAAGGCTGAAGTTCTAAACTCCATAACTCGACTTATCTTAATCGGATTTTGAAGTGGCATGCCTCTAAATGTTTCTGGCACCATTCTCTTTAAATCTGCATTCAAATTTAGAAATATATTTTTTTTGAATTTTTTTGTAATTTTTTTGATGTTATGATGTTGTGAAATTCGACAAAATTAAGAAATGTCCCAAGGCTGAAGTTCTAAACTCCATAACTCGACTTATCTTAATCGGATTTTGAAGTGGCATGCCTCTAAATGTTTCTGACGCAATTCTCTAAAAATCTGCATTCAAATTTAGAAATATATTTTTTTTGAATTTTTTTGTCATTTTTTTGATGTTATGATGTTGTGAAATTCGACAAAATTAAGAAATGTCCCAAGGCTGAAGTTCTAAACTCCATAACACGACTTATCTTAATCGGATTTTGAAGTGGCATGCCTCTAAATGTTTCTGACGCAATTCTCTAAAAATCTGCATTCAAATTTAGAAATATATTTTTTTTGAATTTTTTTGTCATTTTTTTGATGTTATGATGTTGTAAAATTCGACAAAATTAAGAAATGTCCCAAGGCTGAAGTTCTAAACTCCATAACTCGACTTATCTTAATCGGATTTTGAAGTGTCATGCCTCTAAATGTTTCTGACGTAATTCTCTAAAAATCTGCATTCAAATTTAGAAATATATTTTTTTTGAATTTTTTTGTAATTTTTTTGATGTTATGATGTTGTGAAATTCGACAAAATTAAGAAATGTCCCAAGGCTGAAGTTCTAAACTCCATAACTCGACTTATCTTAATCGGATTTTGAAGTGGCATGCCTCTAAATGTTTCTGTCGCAATTCTCTAAAAATCTGCATTCAAATTTAGAAATATATTTTTTTTGAATTTTTTTGTAATTTTTTTGATGTTATGATGTTGTGAAATTCGACAAAATTAAGAAACGTCCTAAGGCTGAAGTTCCAAACTCCATAACTCAACTTATCTTAATCGGATTTTGAAGTGGCATACCTCTAAATGTTTCTGGCGCAATTCTCTAAAAATCTGCATTCAAATTTAGAAATATATTTTTTTTGAATTTTTTTGTAATTTTTTTGATGTTATGATGTTGTGAAATTCGACAAAATTAAGAAATGTCCCAAGGCTGAAGTTCTAAACTCCATAACTCGACTTATCTTAATCGGATTTTGAAGTGGCATGCCTCTAAATGTTTCTGACGCAATTCTCTAAAAATCTGCATTCAAATTTAGAAATATATTTTTTTTGAATTTTTTTGTCATTTTTTTGATGTTATGATGTTGTAAAATTCGACAAAATTAAGAAATGTCCCAAGGCTGAAGTTCTAAACTCCATAACTCGACTTATCTTAATCGGATTTTGAAGTGGCATGCCTCTAAATGTTTCTGACGCAATTCTCTAAAAATCTGCATTCAAATTTAGAAATATATTTTTTTTGAATTTTTTTGTAATTTTTTTGATGTTATGATGTTGTGAAATTCGACAAAATTAAGAATTGTCCCTAAGGCTGAAGTTCTTAACTCCATAACTCAACTTATCTTAATCGGATTTTGAAGTGGCATACCTCTAAATGTTTCTGGCGCAATTCTCTAAAAACCTGCATTCAAATTTAGAAATTTATTTTTTTTTAAATTTTTTTGTCATTTTCTTGAAATTATGATGTTGTGAAATTCGACAAAATTAAGAAATGTCCCAAGGCTGAAGTTCTAAACTCCATAACTCGACTTATCTTAATCGGATTTTGAAGTGGCATGCCTCTAAATGTTTCTGACGCAATTCTCTAAAAATCTGCATTCAAATTTAGCAATATATTTTTTTTGAATTTTTTTGTAATTTTTTTGATGTTATGATGTTGTGAAATTCGACAAAATTAAGAAATGTCCCAAGGCTGAAGTTCTTAACTCCATAACTCAACTTATCTTAATCGGATTTTGAAGTGGCATACCTCTAAATGTTTCTGGCGCAATTCTCTAAAAATCTGCATTCAAATTTAGGAATATATATTTTTTACATTTTTTTGTCATTTTTTTGATGTTATGATGTTGTGAAATTCGACAAAATTAAGAAATGTCCCAAGGCTGAAGTTCTAAACTCCATAACTCGACTTATCTTAATCGGATTTTGAAGTGGCATGCCTCTAAATGTTTCTGACGCAATTCTCTAAAAATCTGCATTCAAATTTAGAAATATATTTTTTTTGAATTTTTTTGTAATTTTTTTGATGTTATGATGTTGTGAAATTCGACAAAATTAAGAAATGTCCCAAGGCTGAAGTTCTAAACTCCATAACTCGACTTATCTTAATCGGATTTTAAAGTGGCATGCCTCTAAATGTTTCTGACGCAATTCTCTAAAAAACTGCATTCAAATTTAGAAATATATATTTTTTGAATTTTTTTTGTAATTTTTTTGATGTTATGATGTTGTGAAATTCGACAGAATTAAGAAATGTCCCATGGCTGAAGTTCTAAACTCCATAACTCGACTTATCTTAATCGGATTTTGAAGTGGCATGCCTCTAAATGTTTCTGACGCAATTCTCTAAAAATCTGCATTCAAATTTAGAAATATATTTTTTTTGAATTTTTTTGTAATTTTTTTGATGTTATGATGTTGTGAAATTCGACAAAATTAAGAAATGTCCCAAGGCTGAAGTTCTAAACTCCATAACTCGACTTATCTTAATCGGATTTTGAAGTGGCATGCCTCTAAATGTTTCTGACGCAATTCTCTAAAAATCTGCATTCAAATTTAGAAATATATTTTTTTTGAATTTTTTTGTAATTTTTTTGATGTTATGATGTTGTGAAATTCGACAAAATTAAGAAACGTCCTAAGGCTGAAGTTCCAAACTCCATAACTCAACTTATCTTAATCGGATTTTGAAGTGGCATACCTCTAAATGTTTCTGGCGCAATTCTCTAAAAATCTGCATTCAAATTTAGAAATATATTTTTTTTGAATTTTTTTGTAATTTTTTTGATGTTATGATGTTGTGAAATTCGACAAAATTAAGAAATGTCCCAAGGCTGAAGTTCTAAACTCCATAACTCGACTTATCTTAATCGGATTTTGAAGTGGCATGCCTCTAAATGTTTCTGACGCAATTCTCTAAAAATCTGCATTCAAATTTAGAAATATATTTTTTTTGAATTTTTTTGTAATTTTTTTGATGTTATGATGTTGTGAAATTCGACAGAATTAAGAAATGTCCCATGGCTGAAGTTCTTAACTCCATAACTCAACTTATTTTAATCGGATTTTGAGGTGGCATACGTCTAAATGTTTCTGTCGCAATTCTCTAAAAATCTGCATTCAAATTTAGAAATATATATATTTTTCATTTCTTTGTCATTTTTTTGATGTTAGAAATCTGTTAGAAATTCTGGCGCGGATAAATCATCGAATTTTGCTATATCCTTAGACCCATTGTAAATTATAATTTATAAGAACCCTTCGTGATCAAATTGAGCTATATATTTTGAAATATTCGCCAACTTTGCCTCCCTGAAGCAATTAGGCATTTAGTCGGTTAATTATGAGCCACGCCCAACCAGACACCTTTCCATGCTCGGTGGGGGAAAACTTTTAAAAAGTCATTAATGCATAAATTGCGGGCCCTTTAAATAGGAGCACCAAAGGACTCAAGGAGCCCATAAGCACCTCGATTAGGCAGCCGAAATTCAGTCGATGGCCAGTCTACAGTTCCACGGCAACGTCAATGCGGACATCAGGTATGATATTAGCCTGGATCCGGCTAGGGAAACGAATCTCTTCCGCCCGCTGATGGTACAACAGTTGGCGATGGGCACGCAGCCATCTCCGCGGTTGCCCCAATGGTGGCCGAAGCGGCTGGAAATGGTTGGCCAACTGCTGGCCAAGGCCTATTGTTCCATGGTGATTTTTACCTCGCTGCATTTGGGTGTCCTGTTCACCAAAACCACACTGGATGTCCTGCCGACGGGGGAGCTGCAGGCCATAACCGATGCCCTCACCATGACCATAATATACTTTTTCACCGCCTACGGCACCATCTACTGGTGCCTGCGCTCCCGGCGCCTTTTGGCCTTCATGGAGCACATGAACCGGGAGTATCGCCATCATTCGCTGGCTGGGGTGACCTTTGTGAGTAGCCATGCGGCGCACAGGATGTCCAGAAACTTTACGGTGGCGTGGATAACGTCCTGCCTGCTGGGCGTTACGTTCTGGGGCGTTTCGCCACTGATGATGGGCATCCGGATGCTGCCGCTCCATTGTTGGTATCCCTTCGATGCCCTGGCCCCCATCACATATACGGCGGTTTATGCCACACAACTTTTCGGCCAGATCCTCGTGGGCATGACCTTTTCATTCGGGGGATCCCTGTTCGTCACCTTGAGCCTGCTGCTCCTGGGACAGTTCGATGTGCTCTACTGCAGCCTGAAGAACCTGGATGCTCATACCAAGTTGCTGACCGGGGAGTCTGTAAATGGCCTGAGGTTGGTTTTTGTTCCACAGTCATTCAATTTAATTAATTCAACTCTTTGTTTGTTTCGTTTTTCCCTTCCTAACTGTTACCTTTGTGGCCAATTGCATAGTTTTAATTAGTTAATACCAGTGCCTTTTTGTTTCAGTTTGCTGCAGGAGGAGTTGCTGCTGGGGGACTCGACCCGGGAATTAAATCAGTACGCTCTTCTGCAGGAGCATGCGACGGATCTGCTGCGATTGTCGGCAGGACGAAAATGTCCTGGCAAGGGAAATGCATTTCACAACGCCTTGGTGGAATGCGTTCGCTTGCATCGCTTCATCCTGCACTGTTCCCAGGAGTTGGAGAACCTATTCAGTCCATATTGTCTGGTCAAGTCCCTGCAGATCACCATCCAGCTTTGCCTGCTGGTCTTTGTGGGCGTTTCGGGTACTCGGGAGGTCCTGCGGATTGTCAACCAGCTGCAGTACTTGGGACTGACCATCTTCGAGCTCCTGATGTTCACCTATTGCGGCGAACTCCTCAGTCGGCATAGCATTCGATCTGGCGACGCCTTCTGGAGGGGGGCGTGGTGGAAGCACGCCCACTTCATCCGCCAGGACATCCTCATCTTCCTGGTTAATAGTCGACGGGCAGTTCACGTGACTGCCGGCAAGTTCTATGTGATGGATGTGAATCGCCTGAGATCGGTAAGCAAGTCCTTTCTTCTCTCATAAATTAAACATGTGTAGTAAAAAATGCAATTTGGTTTTCAGGTTATAACGCAGGCCTTTAGCTTCTTGACTTTGCTGCAAAAGTTGGCTGACAAGAAAACAGAAGCGGAGCTCTAAACTGGCACCACATTCGTTCCTAAGCGCTTATATTTATTTTGCACATTAAAAACAAGTCGAGTGAAATGCAAATAATATTTGCGTTTCCGCGTACCAATGTTTGCTTAACATTTTGCAGCACAAGCAGATGTGAGCCCCACTCACAATTGGTCGCAAGGAACCTCCGCGAAAAGCGGCTCTAAGTCCCATGTCTCCATTGCCTTCGGCTTGTCACTGATAAACAGCCCTTTCCCCAAAAATATTCTGCACGTTTTGAAAATGTAAGCCGTTTGTAGGGCGATAATTAGATGCTCTTTAGAGGAAGTTGTGCTTGGGGTTTTCCTTCTGCAAGTTCTAGAGCCTGCCAGAAATAAGTGTTCTTAACAAGTGCCAATTGAAGTAATATTTATCATTTATTCATGCAACTTTATTAGTTTAGGCTCTTCAAATTAAACAGTAAGAGCTTTTGCAAATATGGCCCTAAAAGTCCATAGTATTACCAACAAGCCAAAATGTAAAAGGCCGCAGAAATATTCCCTTTGACAGAATTCTGAGTGCCAGCTAATGTACCCACTTAAAATGGGCCATGCTGTAATGTCCTACGCGTATCTGCTGTGCAAAGTTCTCAGATTTTGTAAGACGCCTAAAAGTCGACTTTAATTTTGCGATTGCACGTCGTACGCACAGAAACTTATGGCAAAGTTTTCAACTCATTTGCGCTTTGCATTTTTCATTGTGTCACAGACACAAAATACCCAGACACCCGTCCACATAGCAAAAAGTTCCCATTCTTGGCTCGCTGACTTGCTATAACTTGGGATCCGGGTGGATAAATGGTAACAGGGAAGGTGGGAAATGCGAAATGGGCCATGAGGTATGGGGTATGAGGTATGAGGCATGAGGCATGTGAATGGGGGTAGGGGGGCATTGCTACGTGTGTATTTATAGGGACTCATTTGTTTCAGTTTTTGCTGCCTACTTTGGGCACCCATAGCGCTTAGATGATTACCTTTTTGTTCGCTTTGTATTGTGCTTTTTGTGCCCGGCTCGCTCGGTTCGGTTTCGCCGGCGGAAATGCCTTTCACTTTCTTCACTTCCGCTTCCTGTCCATGCTAACTACCTTTATGCGTGTCTACCGGAGCCAGCAGGACATTTATATTACACGATATTTGATAAGCGCACTGCACAGTTGAGCTCGCCGGTGCGCAGACAAATGTTCTGCCATATTTTCCCCCACAAATGCCACTCGATGCCATGGCAACGGGAAGCACGACGGGCCATCGGCGAAGGGACCAAGGTCAAGCACACTGCCAAAGTGGCCGGTCTCCATGATACTAGCTGAAAAAAGAATGCATTCAATGGCCGGAGCATTTGCATCGCCCATCGCCCATTGCCCATCGGCCAAAGTCCATAAATGGAGACATAAGCTGGCGCAATGATTGCCCGGATAAATCCAGCCATCTGGAATCAGTGGAAGCATCAGCAAGGATCTATCTCAGTGGGCGGCCCACTGGGCGTCTCGTTAAAATGCTAATAAAAGGAATTCATTAATATCGCTATTCGAAAAAATTGTCCTTACTGATGCGAATATTATTAAAAAATGGAAAAATTTTAATTAAAGTTGGCCAAACACAAATACTTCAATGATGAGCAAAAATCGCCTTTAATCATTTCCATTACAAAACCCAGTTGACCTATACAATTTATTTTATTTATTCATAACAAATTTACCAAAGGGCTTACACTCGCTGCCTGTAAACTGAAAAGGATTTAAAGGTGTACGCTAATGGTCTTTAATTTCGTTTGACCCATTAGCTGCACATAAAAACTGGAAGGCGTGTGTAAAAAACTAATTTGATTTTAAGCCGTAACTACAACTGAGTGAATTAAAGCTGAGTGGTTGAATGAAAACAGAATTTCCACTCGGATCCTGGCTGTCGTCCTGGCATTGGGCCAAAGAAAACTGTGTAGAGTGCCCGCATAGAATTGACAGGATCTAGCCGCAGGCACTGCTGTCAGTATCCTGGCACTTTGGCCCCGCAGTCGCCAACTTTGAAGTAGTAGTAGGGATCCCGAAATTAAATTAACACAAAGGCATGCCGTGTCAACTTTTTCGGCAGTCAGCTGGCGGTATTTTAATTGAAAGCAATCAATATTATCGCCAGCACCAAATTCCAATTTCTGCTTGGGCAAACCAGCGACAGCTGTCAAGGATGGAGAATATTTTCATTTGAAAACACTCTAGTGCTCAGCTTTAAATCTATATAAATCTGCGATGGTTACGCTGCAAACTAGCTTTCACCTTACACATCTATTTTAATGAATTTGTAAGGAAACATTAGCTATTAGGCAGCCAAATGCAATTATTTAAGGACATTATAAATGCCAGCCTGAGCTGTGATCCAATGAACTCCGATTCAATTCACACCTCAGCAAGGACACCTCATCCAGGCACCTGCCAAATTGCCATTCCATCAACATCATCATGGGGAGAGGTAATCTAATCAGGACAGCCCTGCCGATGTCAAAGAGCTCGTCCATTGTTTGCTAATTTCATTATTACTTCATATTACATTTGCGTGCTGTCCGCAGCTGGGCGAGTAATTGTGAAATTCAAAGCCCAATTGCCAACGGATTGTGCAACATGTCGCATACGCAATGTCAGCCGGCACACATGAAGGTAAATGGTAAATAGGGTTTTGTTTGTGGCTGTTTGCTTTTGTGCCTGTCTGATGCTGATGCTGTCACATAAATTGCAAACGATTCAGCCAACGGCCGTTCGCCTGAGGTCCTGGCAAAAGGACCTCCACGAATGGCACACACTCACACTCACACTCAGACTGAAACAAAACAAAGTCGCCCATAATTTCCCATTACGGATTGCCAGTGAGTGGATATCCTTGTTAACGGCTTCTTTACCGGCTCGCCAATTTGTCACGCACACTCAGATGCTGGCTTCCAATTAACCCCATGCAGATTTTCTCCCTGCCTTACATATCTATGGTCTGGTACTGGTTATAATATCGAATAAAAATAGTTGCAGGACTTAAGCACTCGGGATAATTATGGAACAATATCACAAAAATGGCTGCAACTGGCCTTTTATACTTGATCACGTTTACAGCACACCTAAAATGCGGAAAATCAAGAACAGTGTAGTGCGTCTTTCGGCCTCTTTCGAAATCATCCGCCTATTGTCAGCGCCTTGCCATATGAATGTGATTGGGCATAATGTGACTATAGTCCTTGTGAGTTGGCTCTTGTGGGCCCGTGGGCGTGGGCGGGGGCGTGGGAGTGGGCGTGGGCCTATGGCTGGCTTTTTGCCGCAAAGCGGCTTTAAATTGTTGCAGAATGGCACGGCACTTGGCAAGAGGAACGGCATTGCAATTCAGACTTTTTTGCTGATGCAAAGAGCCAATCGAAATGGCCATAAAGTGCGCAACAAGCCGCATGGAGCAGCATCTGGCCCATAAATCAATGCAATCAATGTACACAGTTTTCATGGCAGGTAGCATGATTTCCCCACTTCCCAGCTGCCATATAATATATATATATATGTATATGTATAGGATTGCATGTCCATTTGGTTGAAAGCCAAATGGCAAATGGGTATCTGCAGCAACCGAGGCTTTTCATACCCTGCAGTTCGACAGAAGCTGCACACAATTTGTTGGCAATTGAACATAAGCACTGCGAAATCCTGTTACACATTCAGTCCTGCCACTCAAAGCCAAGTGGTACGCCAAAGCTGATTTGAAGTAACTGCTTTTAATGCAAAGTGGGCTCTCATGTGTAAGATATTTTTCAATTGATGGTATATCTCTCTTCCGCCTACGTCATAAGTAAGTAAGTACATAGCTCCCATTAGTAGGGTATTAATAAGTCGCGCTCAACTGCGTTGTACCGCTGTTTTTTATTTGTGCAACAAAAATATTTAAACACCAACTACGGCTTCACTTTCCTTTGTTGTTTCGCTGATATGTGCGACCAATGAACAAACAGAATGTGAGTGGGTTTTTCCCGCTCGCCGCTTCATTGCAGGCCCGCAGACTTGAGTGCAGCAACAGCCTCACCCCACTTTTCGCCACAGCCGCTCTTGCATTCGCAAATATTTGCGAAAAAAAAGAACTATTATCACCCGCACCTTTGAGCGCGCACACATATGCAGATTGCAAGTGCTTCAGAGTTTCGGGAATGCTTTCCATTTTCTTTTTTTTTTTTTGCTGCCTACCCGCAGGCGCTTTTGGCCAGAAATTTCAAGTTGTCGGCGTTGTCGCAACGCGCAAAAAGCGTTTATTATGGTAACTTTTTCTCAAGAGCAGGAACCTTTTTTTCTTTTTTTTGGCCAGCTTGAAGAGAGGAGAAGGGCCAAAGGGAATCCATTAAACGGCCTCTACGCTTTTTCCGCGCTACTTTACGAGCCCTTAAAGCTGCAAATAAAATTAACAGACGCTGAGTAGTCGCAATTTTGACTTTGCTCACTTTTTACGGCTTTTTTTTTCGGTTTAGATTCGCTACTCTGCGCATTTCGCAAAATTCAACGGCCTCTTGATGTACAAAATTTGTGCCGCATTAGCGTGCATTAATTTGTCAAGTGGCCGGGCATAATTATCATTTTATCGCTAAGCTTGTGGGGATAATGCACCCACCTCCTTTCTGTTTGGCTTGTCTTTCAAGTGCCGCCCACACTGCAAATGAATGCGGCCCACGCAGACCAACTGGTCGTATACGCAATGTTGTTTGAGTGGACACAACGTGGGCAACAGAAATGAAGTCCGAATTGCAGATGTGCCATCAGGCTGTCGATGGAAAATGTTCTGCATTTGTTTTACCCACTATAATGACGCATCAAGACCTGGATCACTACCAATTAAGTGAATGTTCTTAGTATCATGCTATTTGAATACTTAAGTCAACAAATTTCCTTACTTACCATTATTTTGCACATTCTTGAGCAAATTTACCAACATTTTAAAACGTTTTCAGCCCAAGAACCGTTTAAAATGGAATATACATTTGGTAGCAAAATTTAAGTGTTTTCCAGGCAACTCGCTACTTAATTAAGTGGAATTCCATATGGATATCAATGTGAGGCCTTATGAGTTGCGTATTTGCGCTTCCTTTGAGATACTTTTTCCACCATCAGAACGCGGCTTTCGATTTATTGACTGGCAGCCGAATCATCATTACCATTTGTATATGTATTTCCTTCATTTTGCAAAGAACATTTTTGCAATAAAACGCAGTGGCGGGCAATTGATGGTAATGCACATTTAATACAAACCGAATACAATCAGAAAACATTTGTACAAATCATAAAACATTATAGCTAATATGTTTCACATATTTCTTTATCTACGTTTCAGTGTCTTTGACTTAGATTAGGAAGGATTCGCTATGGCTATATCATAAAATACACACTTATACATGGGGATATGTCATTCGGGCTATTTAGACTTTTTTTTATAAATATGTGTTTTTTTTTTTCATTTGTATCAGTGAAAGCAATTTTGATTAGTTCAGCTGTTTATTGTTAAACATCCATGTAAAATACGCAAGCAACTTAAGCTTGGTATCGGATTTGTTTTTCTAAATTCTTTTACAAATTCGAAAGTTTCGCTCTGTGGAAACCTTAAGTTTGAACCCTCAAAAAATGCTCTCGTTTGAGTGTTTTGAGTGTTTTGATGTTCCATCTGTCGACAAATCACAAAACATCCCCATCAAGCTACACAACAATCTAATCTAATTAGGGCAGGGCTTGACGGGTTTTTCTACTCCAATCATACGATCCTTAGACTAAACACAAATAATACACAACTTGATTGCCACAAGGGTGTTATTGTTGTTGGTTGAAGTATGTACAAGAGTTACTTAGTCCATAGGTCAGTTTGGGTCCAGAGTTGGCATCTGCTAAATGCCACTCCTTATAACTACTGGTAAAAGCGTTTCGTCACAATGCTCCCCTTTCCTGATTTATTTTATCAAATCAGTGATTAATCAATCTACAATTTACAGTTTCCTATCGTCTTATCGTCTTAGTGGGTAGTACATACATATAATTATATTACGCTTTCAAAACATCTATTACAAGTTATGTTTACTGTGCTGTGTGAGTTGGTTTTAAATTCGTTTTAAACTTATGCTATTGTGTAGTTGTTCTAGGTCTTATGTGCTTCAGACAACTGTTTGTTGAGTATTTTCTACTATCAAAACTCGTCTATTGTGTATGCTTGCTGCCGTTTAGTAACTATAGGAGCTCTTCAACTTTTTAATCAGACCAATAAAGTTGAAAATACTTCTGATAGTTGTCAGGGAGAAATAGTTGATATGATTGAAGGAACCCTGAAGGAAGATTTGCGCAGAAAGCTTTTCCTAGGGAAATCACTTTGAAAGGTAAAGTGTTTTGCGAATGAAGAAATGTATTAGCGAGGGAAACAACAAGGAAAGTTTTTTGATAGCCGACTATTTACACTCTTTGCATTTTGCGGTCCTAAAATGAGTTCCAGGAACTTTTCCCTTCCCAGTTATTTGGCCCACACCAGTTAGTTTTTTATTTGCTTGCCCCCAAACGAGCATACTTGTACATATGTATGTTGCAGAATCAGCGGAAGGCGAGGTGATAGAGGAAGCGGAAGTTGGGTTACAGCCAGGTCCATCGAGTGTCTCTGACGGCCTGGCTTTGTTGTTTGCCCGACGGCCTGCCATTAAAGTTCAATGAAGTTCCCCAAGTGCGACACTTTGAGACCGGGCCGCGACCTGCTCCTGCTCCTGCTCCTGCTCCTGCTGCTGCTCCTGCTCCAGCCAAGGATTCAATGAAGTGGAAAAAATATTTCCGCCGGCGATAAAATTGCTATAAATTTCCAAGTGCCACGGGGGTTTCCTTATGTCTGTTCTCAGCATTTTCCACAGCCGCCTGCTGTGCGAAGTTTTCGGTGCGGGGCCGCTACAAATTTGTCAGCAAAAATGGCACAAATTTGGCCGGCTGTTTTTGGGTGAGGTGTCATCGAGACGGTGCCTTTGAGTGGCTGTCACTAATGGCGTCATTACCTATCATTTGCCAACCAACCCAAACCAACCAAACCATACAAAAAAGTGTACCGCTCATCTGGGACTTTAAAACTTGGCAGCACATTCGAAACTTTCATCCGGCTTTCGTTATTACAGTTGGCCCCTTGTTGTTTGATGTCCTTCAACGTTCAGCCAGCTGCTCCGACTTTGTCTTCGATTTGGCCAGCAGGATTCGTGCTGCCTTCTGGCCACCGGATCTCCGCCATTCACATCCTGACCGTCAAATTCTTACGTGACCAGCTGAAATTTTTCATTTGGCCACAGAAATAAAACAAAATGAATGAACTTTTCAAATAAAAATAGCAATCTGCCGGTCCAGCCACACAAACAAACAACAAAAGTCACAAATTGCCGTGGATTTGTGTACGTGTCGGCTGCTTTAATGGATAACCATGAAATTCTTTGAACATTTGCGGCTAGCGAATTTGCCATAAATTTAATGCATAATTGCCAAAAAGTCGAAGAAAATATCGTTTATCGATCGCAGTTTGCTTTAAAGTTTGACTTTATATATACAACCTTTAAATTTACCAAAATTAATTTTCGACACACTCTCTTTAAATACTAGTACTTTTTATGATTTTTAGAGTACGTAGTGAATCTAAGGGGATGAATTTCGAGGTAAATGGTTAAATATATCTACAGACTGACACGAACTTTCTGTGAGAAATAGACAACTGAAGAGCGTTGCTGCCAAGCAAATGTGTTTGCCGGCATAACGTTATTCGAAAACAAACATTCCGCAATTAATTGCATACTCCACGTTTGCTGAAGGCTGTGGGAAATGGTGGTTTGGAAAGGAAGCACAAGGGGCGAGTGCCATGGTCGTTATGTTGTTGTCTGCGTCCAGTTTAATCCCAGACCCTTGGCAATCCTGCGGGGATCCGACTCCACTTCAATCTAATTCACTCAGCTCCACTTCTTACGCCTGGGACATGTGTTTGCAATGGCATGCAAATTGAATTTGAAATTAATTAGAGGCACATAAGCATTTAAGCCCCAAGGACACACGTGTGAGCAGTGTGGCGTGCGGGTGGGCATTATCGTCCCTTCGAGATTGCGTATACGGCACGTTGTGCGGCGGACCGCAGGCGAAGTGACCGCTCTTCCCCGTTTTTATATGTCACTTGCCACTGCCACACTTCTTTTCAGAACGCCCCGCACCGGAGCAGTGGAATCCTGAAAATCCACACTGGCGCACTTGTGGGTATTCGTCTTGAGCTTGCCCGGCTTAACGGGCGTCTGCTATCTGCTCGGTCGCCAGGCACTCGTGCTGGAATAGCGGCACAACAGGACCTTCTTGAACGCCTGCCGGAACACCTTGTTGAAGATGGTGTAGAAGATGGGGTTCACCATGGAGCTGGCGTAGCCCAGCCAGGTGACCACATCGAAGACCCAATGGCTGATTCGCTCCTCGCATTCCGCGCACACAGTGGGCAGTAAATTCAGGACGAAGAATGGCGACCAGAGGATGACGAAGGTGAAGAACACCACTCCCAGCACCTTGGTGGCCTTCTGCTCCAGCCTGATGATCCGGCCGTGGCGCGAGGAGTTCCTCGAGATTACGCTGGAGTTTCTCGAGTGATGAGATCGCACCGTCTGCTGTCGCTGCAACATGCAGGGCGATGACGTGGTCGTCCTGGTCTTGCCCCCACAATCGCCTGCTCCCTGGTAGTTCATATTCTGGTGACTCCTCAAGGTGGCCGATCTTCTCAAGGGTGTCGATGAGTTGAAGGCGGTCGCCGTTTTGGTGGGTGTCAGCAGCAGGGATGTTCGCACGCCACCAAAACTGCTGCCCCGCCGCCGATGACGACTTGAATCCCACGTAACCACCGAGGCGGTCTTTGAGATGCTCAGCTTTCGTCGGCCAGGACATGGAGTGCCCGGCGCAGCCAAGTACCCACTACCATCGCTCTGAACAGTGAGCGAACTGCCCTGATTGTGGGCAGAGTGTGGACTGAGGGTGGAGCCACCTGTGGCAGGACCTGCTCCTGCCGGTCCACTGGTCGTGCCGGCACTCACACTGGAGGTCATCGACTTCTTATTGCCACTACTGCACATGAGTAGCTCCATTTCGCTGGGCGAGCTGCTCACCGCCGTCGTGGTGGTGGTCACTCGGAAGGCGGACGAAATAATCTTCACCTCCGCCGATTTCACGCAATTCTGGAGCGGCCTGTCCCCGAAATACGGACAGGTGCAAACGGAGGGCAGCTGCAGGTAGTCCGACTGGTGATTCTGGCCAGCTATGTGGCACTGCTTCGCCTTCTGCGGTGGATCCAGCTCAGTGTCCGAGTGGCAGATCTTTGTCTTCGCCGGCTGATCCTGCTGTTGCGGACTCTCCTCCTCCTCCTCGTCGTCGTCATCGAGGCTCTCCTGTACAGTGGTGTGTCGCTGGTAGAGTGCATTCTTGGGCAGACTATTGTGGCGCTTGTGTCGCCGCAGCGTTGACGTGGGCGTGTCCACATCCTCGTCTGCGTCCTCATGCCCGGAGCGTCGGTCACGTCCTGGAACTGCTGACGAAGCTCTTCGTCGCTTTTTATACGCTCGCAGTCGTTGGGAAAGCTGTGAAAGAGTGCTGAAAAAAATAACTTTACTGATTAAACAATTAAAACTTTATATCATATACTATAAAGTCAAATACTATACTATAAAGTAAAGTCTTTAAAATGCTTGATGAAAGATCCAAGTTGAAGCTGCATGGTGTACAACACACCATGTGGTTTTAATAACGAAAATATATATAAAATATGTCTATGTCATACCCCACCGATTTATTGATTTAGTACCCAATTCCCAGCAATTTTCTTTCCCCTTCGCCGCTTTGGCGTCGTACATTTTTAATTAAAATTGCGCAGCCAATTGGCAAAACTCTATTCGGAGGCGAGGTGTCTAAAACAATGCAGTGAACACCCGCTAACAGCAATTCAACAAAAGCCAACACGCTTTGTGGTCAGCTCGTTTCTTTCACCTGTTTTGCCCAGAAAAGTAGGCAACATTTTTTGTGTTTGCTCTTTGTGGTTTGCCGCCTTCTAACATTTTTTCTTGAGTGGTTTTCCTTTCATTTGCGCCGTTGTTCACGGTACACTTAGAAAATTCTTGCATTATTATTTACTGTACTATTGAAAGTGTTATTGTTTTGTAGCTTATTCTACTGCAATTATGGAGTTTAAGCATGGCGTATAATGAATAGCGAATTAATTTTAAGTAAATAAATATAGCTAATATAACTTTATTCTACTTTAAAGCAATTTGGTGGTATAATTTTGGATATTTAATTGCAGAAACACTTAGCTCATATTAGTAGATTTAATTTAAAGGTATATGCATATATATAATTTAACTTTTTTTTTCTGTACCGGCTCATTTTGCATTCATTTTAATAAAGCGCATAAATTTGCGAGCTGCCTTTGCGGTTCTCTGTCCTGCCGCCCGTTTACCCTGCATGCAAATGCGCGCCAACTTTATTTGGCCAAGACGGGGGGGCGTTGGCGATGGGGGCGTGGTTAGCTGCTAATGAAGGCGTTAGCAGACAGAAGGCCAAGTGGCGGTGGCTGCGGAGGGCAGGGATCGGGCTGCTCGGTGCTGCCAAGACGCTGGATAAGGATGTCAGCTCATTATGCATCCTTCGCGTTTTTGATTTGTGTGCACGAGACGTGCGCATAAATTGAGATGCGTTGGAGCAGGGCTAAGCAGTTGGGGATTGGGGAATGGGGAGTGGGGAATGGGGCCAGCTCCTCATTATGCAAGTGAAACAAAGCCGAGCTGATGCCAACTTATGTTATTGTTTCCCCCACAAAGGAATTAAACAGCCGCCAAGCTCATCAGGACATCACAGGGGACCGCCTTCATATACATATACATATACATATCCATATACATATACACGTACATATACATATACAGTATATAATCTTATGTGGCAAAGTGTTGAGGCAATTTTGAGTGGCAAGCCAAAGTTCAAAAATTAGAATATCGCCCGCATCATTTGTCAACTTTACCGCATGAGGCGGCAAATTGTGCAACAATTAAAAGCCACTCGACTTTGACCCCGTTTCCCATTTCTTTTCGACCTTTGCCACTTGGCCTCCACATCCATTGCGGACAAAATGTAGCCAAAGCCAAAGCCAAAGCCGAAGCCAAATCCATTTTATTGATTGTGCAAATTCGTTCAACTGTCAAACAATGTGGCACATAGTGCTTCCAATACTCCGCCCATTTGAATGAAAAGCGCACAGTCACAAGATATATGATATATATATGATACAGACGTGCACAAGGGATTGGTTAAATGGGAAAATATGAGTGAGATAAAATGTGCAGTCATTTCGTAAGTTGAGCTGCCTTTTATTCAAGCTTAAAATCGAACTGGGAATTTAAGATATCAATGCTCGTTATTTCAGCGTTGTTCGTTGCGAAAAATGTAAGCTTTTATTGGATGCATATTGCAGACTAAAGCTGTTGACCAATTAAATCCAAATAAACGGGATTGGGTATCAAGAAATGTATTTTTAAAATGTTTCATGCTTTTCTATGAAATTTCATATCATACGCAATTAAATAGTTAATATTAGTTCCACTTGAATACCCACTATGCCATGTATTTCCATGCTTCGATTTCTGATTAAATTCTTGGGAATCTTAAAACATTCGTCTTCTAAGAATTCAGTTTTTTAATTGAATTTCTCGTCGCATCACTTATCCCAGCATAAGCCAGTCGACTAAAATTAGAAAATTAATGAAAAACACATTTTGGCAAAAGGCCTCAGTCGACGCCAAAATCACTTGAGCGGCTCGAATGCCAAATAAAAAGGCAGTGCCTCTCCCTTTGGGCCAACAAAATAAAACAGTTTCCACCGACAAAACGAAAAAAGGAAAACAAAAACCAAAACGAAAACGAAAGCAAAAAAAATTTAATTATTACGAAAAATTTCACAAGTCGAAGGCGGAAGGACAATAAAAGGCAATGCAACAAAAAGGAGCTCACGAAAAAACGGAAATAAATGGAAAGGAGAAAGTGAACGAGTCACAAAAAGGACTCGAGGTGAGCATTTTCTTGGCTTTTGGTGTGGTCAGCGCACTTGGCCAACCAGCTGAGACAGCGACAACAAAAGGTCCTGCGGGCGCCTAGAAAGGATCACTCTGGCAAAACGGTTTGCCCATCGCAGCTGCTTGTCCTTTTGTCAGGTGAAGAGCCAAAGAAACTTTACGTTTTTCCCAGCTACCTTTCCGAATTGTCTACGCTCTTCGAGGGCTTTAACACAATACTACCGAAAATTGCAGACCACAAAAGGGACGAAGTTAAACGAATTTAATTGTCTGTGTTAATATTATTTGTAACAATAGAGATTCTGGTTGCTCTGGCTAAGTGGTGGACCAATTTAATTGTATTTGTGCATCACATTACATCTTTAGGTGGTTGTAAAGGCTTTAAGGAACAAAATTCTTGGCTTATAATTTCACTACAGCCATATTCCAGACCTGTAATAATATTGTATTACTTCACAGCCAAGTACTTGTGCTCACTAATTTATATCCTTGAAGGTTAAAGCCGATTATTTAACAGTAATTCAGACTGGACTCACCCATCGCTCTGTTCGCCACCCATGCGACTGCTGGCCAGGGAATTCCGGGTGCTCTCCCGCTCGATGCCCAGCGTGGTGGTGGACAGACCCAGCGTTGTGGTTCCGTGGCGACCTTTGGGGGATGCCTGCTGGTGGTAAGCTCCGCCCGGATGCTGCTGGTGGTTATGGTGCTGCTGATGGTGGGACTGCTGGTGCGACTGCTGGTGGCTGGCATAGCGCTGGGGGCTGCTGGGGTACTGCAGCTGCAGGTGGTTCGATAGGGAAAATTCGGATTTGGTGGGTGAACCGGTGGTGGATGACGAGGCCACCGACTCCAGGCCACGGGATAGCTTCAGCATCTCGGCACCGAACTGATGCAGGGCCGTCATGGTCGTGGGCGTGGGCTCCTTTATGCTACATAAACATAAATAATATATATGGTAATTTGCACTACAACACTGATTGGCTCACTCGATAACTCACCTGGAGTCGGGCAGCCAGAGCTCGTGGTTGTCCAAAGTGCTGAGATCCGTATCCGTGGAATTGGCCGAGTGGGCGTGCAGCACCGAGGAGGCGTTACCCGGACCCGGCTTCAAGAGGCGTCGCCAGGTGCATCGTCGTTCTGTGGAACACGAACAGGGGTTAAACGGATCTACGGTTGCCATTAAATTGCATTCAGTCCAATAGTGCGCTACGAAAAGACACAAATTCGCTAATAAACTCGCACGACCATACTCAAATGCGCCTTCGGCATATGCACTGAGAAAAATTCAAGAGAAAAGTCCAGCTAATCCCCTGCTCAGTCCTTGTGAATTTGATTATGAAACTAGTAAAACTTTTATTAAATATCATTTTTATATCAATGAAAATAGATTGATTCTTTGTATAATAGATGTTAGTAGATAATTTCTCTCCGTGTGAAAAGTACAATATGGCAAATCGAACTACGTGCCTGACCGAAATGCGAACGCTTTACAGCAGAGATTTGGCTTAAAATAACTGCCCAAATCCACGGCACCAACACAGTCGCACTTGGGCGCTCACAGATGGGCACCCACACATACACACACACACAAGCCTGCAGCTGAGGCTTCAAATCCACTCACTCAGACGAATCGGGGACACCACGTCCTAAATGCTCGCTACGATTCGCAAAAATGCCCTGCAGTGCACGCGATTCGGCTGCAGTCACCATCACCAGTTACCATCACCAGTCACCAGTCACCAGTCACCAGTCACCAGTCACCATCACCATTCAGCATTTACCATTCACCACCAGCAGTCCATTAAATATTCCCCAACTATATTGACTTTCGGCATCCACAGCACTCGCTTGTCCCCCACAAAATTACTCACTGTCCCCTTTGGGGCTCAAGGCAATCCAATCGGATGAGAAATGGGAGCGCTGAATAAATTCTGCGGGCAGACAAAGGCATTAGGACCCACTTAGTTATGCTTAAAATAAATTGAATCTGGTCTATTGAATTGTAAAGGGATAATGGAAGCGCAGGATCTTGAATTGTTTTAGCCAAAAGCTCCAGTAAACTGGGCTTATAGCGAGATGGATAATTAGGGCTGCACGAAACAATTAGGACTCTTTAAATATAAAGGAACAGCGATGTGCTTATAGATCTCTTAATTTATTTTTAGATATGCGGCAAAGTGTAATGGAAATTTCAAAAAGCGGTTAACATAGCTTTAAGTAAACCGCAGCTCTTGAGGTTTTTAAAACTCCCAACGCAACGAGTTTATAACGAGCCTTCGTCGAAAAGTTGGTGCTTAAAACTTCGGTTTCAAAACTAGTTGAGCACTATGGGAAAGCTCTTAGAGCATTACATGGCCATCTACGTAGCTGGCTCTCGATTCATGGCAACGTGGAAATTAGCTATCTACACATATGGGCCGGATTTTCATCCCATTTGCAAGGTTGTGTGTGTGCCAGTGGGTGTGGTGGGTGATTGTCCTGCGGTGTTTGCACCCCATTCATCCGGTTCAATGTCGACGACAATGTCGATTTTGTGTGCATTGCTGCGGCTTAGTCGCACTTTGGGCCTCAGAAATCCCTGGGACATGGATTCGGGGAGTATCCGGCACATGTCTATGCATTGTTTGTCTAGTGTTGTCCCCCACTCTCAGCACTTTCCCATTCCCATCCGCATCCTGATCCGCCCATTTTCTCTACTTTTGCCGAGTGTCGTATAAAGTTTTCAGTGCAAAAAGTGCAACTCGGAGAACAAAATGCAAATTTTAGGCAAACTGAAAATCATATTAAGCTGCTGCTGCTCTCCGTGGACACTTCTGGGTTAAAAGTGGGCGGGGTGTGGAGTGGACAAGTGGTGAGCGAGTGGTGTGCGAGTGTAGCATCCTTACCCAAGGCCGGTGCCTGGCCGAGCCATCCACTGGCCCATCCGGGAGTGGCCGCCGCCGTCTGCTGTCCGCCACCCAGATTCTGGCGCTGCCGGGCCAAAAGGCGGACGGTCAGGCAATATGTCAGCAGCATCACGCCCAGCGGAATGTAGAAGCACACAATGGAGCCGACCAGCTTGTACACCGGATCCGGTATCTGGCAAGTTCCATTCACCAGCACCGAGGCGTGATTCTGGAATCAAAAGGGGAGATAGCCGGGCGGGCACGGAATTAATTTGGCTAAGTAAAGGACATATGCGCAAAATATATCAGACATTTGTCTCCCTGTGGATTTTAACTATTGAGTTGGCACAGTATCTTTGTTATTTGTGATTACTAGATTAACTGGGGAAAGTGTCTGTTAAAAGTCGTATCTTCTTAATGGATTTGCACTATTAGATTAATGTAGGACACAGAATGCCAAAGGGTATGCCATATAGTAACAACATACACGTAGTTGGAAAACATTTGTTAGATTAGATGACAAAATATTTTGAAATGAAAGAATAGCAGAATTACTCACCTTCGAGTACATCAAGCTCAAGGGCAAACTCATGGCGATGCTCAGAAGCCAAACGAAAACAATTTTGAGAGTGACCCGCCGACGTGTTTTATTCCGGCCAAATCGCATTGGGTATCGCAGCGATAAATACCTGTCCACGGAGATGGTGCACAGGTGCATGATGCTGGCCGTGCAGAAGAGGACATCCAGGCAGATCCAGGTGAGGCAGTGCTCCGAGCCCAGGGGAAAGTAGCCTGCAAAAGAAGCCAATTCTACATTGTATTGCTTGGCCAGCTTGTAAATGTGCCCTGGCCAACTTATGACTGTATTAAGTGGCTGCAATATGTACTTTCTACCTACACTCGTATGTGTGCACACGATTTACGATTGGATTGCTTGGACGAACAATGCAAGACCATACTGTCGGCTAGCCATTTTTATTTAATACTACCAGGCTTACTTTTTTTTTTTGTATATTTTGGCCATATTTTCCCGGGAGCCACGGTTCATTCGTGAGCATTCCCCTCGCGAGGGGAGCTTATGCAACATATTTCAGGCCAACTGGCCCACATACGAGGATGAGTGGCTATTCCCGGTGCTGTGGCCATCGTTTTGCACAGCTGTTGGACGTCATAACTCAGCGCACCACTCTCGCCCTATTCCCATAAAAGTACAATTGTGTGTGCACTGCGAGAAACTCTTTCGAATAGCATTAAAAACTTTCCCAAGTTCTCAGCCAATTTAGGTAAAACTTAGAAGAAGATCTTAGCAGATTATCAGAAATCTTGCTATCATATATAGCATATATATTTATAAGCAAAATTCATTTTGCATTTTTGAAAAATTTGAAGTGTAGTTAGGTTGTAGGTTTGCAGGTTGAGTATCCCACATATTTGTTGAGTGATACTAGTGTTTACTGTGTTGTTGCGTGTGCCCTGAGATTTGGGCGCGGGATTTGTGTCCAGAATCTGGTCGAACATGAATCCGTATGGCCGCTGGGAAAAGGAATTTCTTAACGAGATAGCACACAGAAAATGGGATAAGTTTGGGGGAAGATGGATCGATAAGGCGCAGGAACAGTTTCAGTTGAAACTGTATTTATTCAAATATAACTTTGATTACTTCAAGTTTTCTATATCTGTCGCTTTAAGGTCAATGTTCTGATACAAATCGCTGAAATTCAGGGTAATTTTTCCGAAATGTACAAACGTTTCTTTGGGAAATTTTGATTCCAAACAAATTGACCTAATGACGAGTCCATTTCCTTTAATACATTTTTCAGAATTCAGTTTTAACGAAATGCCCTTAATAAGGCGCACTGGCATCTGTTGAATGCCGTAGCTTTTCGCATTTTTTCTTTTCGGAAACAACCATAAGGATTTCTTTATGGCCAGGCAATATTTTTCAGCCCCCCATTTTGCGCCCATCAAGCCCTCAAATTGCAATAATGCTGAGCCCTCGAGTCCGTAGCGAAAATGTTACAAATGACACGGCCATTGGGTTTGGCTAAAAATAGGGCCGTCCAGGCCATTTGGCCCGTAAGTAAAGTGTCAATAAGATCAATTTGGCCAGCAGACGGTAGCCGAACCTTTAAAATGGACGAAAATTTGTTTAAGCTGTAACCTGCAAGTCGAATGAAAACCGGGGGGGCGCACGTTAAATTGAATAAAAGCCGGTGCTGCTGGCCAGCCAAAAAAAAAAAAGAAAAAAGGGAAACTTGGGGAACTTGGGGAACATTCTGATCAGGGAAAACAGCAAACGGAACCTGAGATTTGGGGTCTGTGGGGGATGGCTTTCCTGGAACCTCAGTGCCCCGGTTGCTTACTTCTTCTGCTTTGAGCAGCAGGACAAAGCTTTTATTTGTGTTTCTGTCTTTATTTTGGTTTTTTTTGTTTTTTGTTTTTTTTTTTTTTTTGTTTTGGGAGATGCCTCCTTTCTTAGGGCAAGCATTTCAACTTACAAATGCGAAACAAATTTCAAACAAAAGCGCAAAACTTTCCCGTTTTCCAGTTCCGCTGCCAAAGTCAGGGTAAATAAATTTTTAGCTGATTTCTTTTGTGCAGAATACGCTTTGCATGGAGCCGAAATGGGTATAAAATGGGGCCAAAATCGGGCGGAGGGCTCGTCATAAAACTAAACTGAAACACAAATAGCCAGCGAAGCTGATGACGAGCAAAGTTGGCAGGAAAATGACTTGGTAAATGAGTTGAAACTTATTTAATTTGTTGTAACTTTAAGTGGATATAGAGGCGGCAGCAGCAGAATGGCAATGGAAAATAGGGTCCAGTCGGGCTAATGATTCGGTTGTTTGCCAAATTGAGTGAATGACAAAACATGGACAGTGGAGCAAAAAAAAAAATACAATATGAATGAATACAATATAGAAGATATATGTACATATGTGTGGCATACCCCGGTCCATGACAACATAAGCCTTTGTGTGAGCTACCATAACAAATATTTGTACTTTTTTCCGCGTTGCTGAACCAGAGGCAAACAATTCCCGCAGAGGTCTGAAATCGGTCGGAAAAATGGGGAAAAATCGGGTGAAAATATGATGATTTATGAATGGCGATTTCGCACACACGTGTGTGTGTTTTTGGTTGTGTGTGTGTGTGTGAACGTGCCTTTGTTGAACTTTCCTACTTTGCTTTCCCCAGCGGCATCGATTTCAATTTTAGTTTCAGTTGGCTCAAACACAGCATCCCGTCATCAATTAGATACAAGTCTTCTGAAAATTGTGTTTGCCCAGCAAACGGACTTAATAGCTGGGAAATGACTGGCCAAAAAGGGTTTGCGTTTCATCTTTTTTCGGCCAACCGATTGGGAAAAGTTTCTTTGTGTATTTCCCAGCGAACAAAAGAGGAAATAATGAGATCATCTGCAGTTCAAAATAAATCCGATAATCAAGCATTTTTTGTCGGCAATTTAATTTTAATCCATTTAACCGCATTAGGCGTGTGGCATAAAAAATAACTATGTTTTTTTTCCATTACGTTTTAAGCTATTGAACAGCATTCATAAAGTGTACATTGCATGTCAATGGAAATAATTCAATCTTTTCTCATATTTTTGTCACTTCAAATTGGTTACGAATCGTTGGGAAATCCTTTGAAAATATTTGGCAAGTAAGCAAACCAAATAAACATCAACGAAAATCCCGAGGCAATCAGAAATAAAATATCAAATACCTGACGACAAATAAAAGTCACACATATTCGAGCAAAAAGAAAAACGCGCATATACCAAAACCCAAATAATTTGTGTCAACAAAAAGGGCGAGCGATAATAAAATGCAAATATGTGAGATAACAAAAAATCAAAAAAAAAAATCAAAATTGAGCCAAGCTCTGAAAATTGCTGTGATTATAAAATAAGCCCGTGCCCGTCATTCTTGTTGCGCTGTCACGCACATTTGAGAGGGGGCCAAAACCAGCAACAATAACAATAATAACATTTCAATAACAAATCACAGAAATATGAGAAAAAACAAATTGAACCTGGAATTTTATTCCATTTGCTTTATTTTTCTGCTCCTGGCAGATGACAGCGACAGCCACTTACAACGGCGATAACAGCATTGGCCACACCACTGATAAGAGATTTTGACAGGGGCGTATCCAGGGGGGATCTTCAAAAAATATCTTTCAAATATGTATCTTCTCGATATCCATACGCATTTTAAATGCCTTAAAAGTTGTTTATGGGTCAACTTAAATCAGCAGTGACTGTATTTATGTAACTTTTATTTATAGGTACGCCCCTGTATTCTTCGCCTGAGATGCGGGAGGTCAGTTACTGAATCCCCATCGAAAGGGGAGCACTCGAATAATCAATCATTTAAAGAGCGCGCACATATTCTTAAAGCGGATACTTAATTGCCCGATTTGCCAGACATTTGATGCTCGCTTTATGACCCCTCATGTGCGTGGCTGTGTGTGTGTGTGTGTGTGTGTGCGTGTGTGTGTGTGTGTGTGCGTGTGTGTGTGTGCCTGTGTGTGTGTGTCTGTGTGTGAATGGGCGTTGGCGCTGTGATTAAGGGGGCGTGGCAGCCGCCCGCGGTGCTTGTTGACACGTTGTCACCTCGGCTGTCATCCAAATTTATGGGGAGCTGCGAAAAGAGGCCAGAGATGACTGTTTTTAGTCCGGCGGGGATTTGGCAGCTCCCTTTTTATTTCGCTGACTGACAACAGTTTTTGGCCCTTAGCATGTAAACACATATCATTTTCATTTGCATTTCGCGCGTCCCGCTGACACATTTGCATGGTCATGCATATGTTTATTCATACGCAGATGCATGGCATGGGAATGTGAATATATTTGTCTCCGCTTGAATCTGTGACCTTCGACCCTGGCGAGTTGTACTTGGCTAGCTTCCGTTTTTGTTCGCTTTTATGAATGGGTAACAAAGGGCATACAAGACGCGTAATAAAACCTGGCCTATTTGAGCTTTTCCGATCGATTTCGAACAACTAGCAATGCAATGAATTTATTCATGCAACATGTTCAATTAATATAAAAAACAATTGCAACCATTTTGCACCACAATTATTGTTGCATGGCCACATACAATTCGCGTACTGCCGGACATGTGAATCTGTTGTCAGCTTGCAACCAAATTTTAGTTGTTTCTGCTGCTTGCCACCGATGCTGCGATCCACTGTTGTTCAGTGGCATTGTTTCAGCAATTTTTTTGTAATGTGGTCAAATATTTGTGTTGACAGCATGCAAAAGCATTAACGCCATGCGGAAAATCCGCAAAGGGATTCCAGATAGATACGAGTACGTACTACGAATGCGACTTTTCTTTGCGGTTGCTGCACTGGACGAGCTGGGATTTTAGCTTTGTGGTGAACAATAATTAGTAGGTAAAGAATCCCTATATGCATACTATATATTTTATTATTACGCATACTCGTACTAACACACATCTGAGCCGCTTTACAAAACTGAATGGCTTTGGATGCATAGAAAAAAGCACCCATAATCACCACGTAATATAGTTGGTCCCAGGAACTACCTTGGGGGAAGCTATTAGCATGCATATGATAGACACTTCCGCACAACTTGCTGGCCAGGACACTTAGGAATCCGGAAAGGCAAGGAACCCATGGAGAAACATGCGGTAACTACGTGCTAGGCCAAAAAAGTGGAAAATAAGAAAGGAAAAGTTGTTCATGTGGTTGATGATGTTAAGTTGGCTCAAAGCGCTTGACGGGTCCATCATCATCATTATCATCATCGTCATCGTCATCCTGATGAGTCTGGGCTGTATGGGCGAGTAAATAACCTTAGGGTAGAAATCTGCCTGCCATGCATAAAGTAAACTATTTAATGGCCTTTCGATTTCCATCGATGTGCCATAAACGCATTTTCCCAGGCCATCGGATCTCGGACGGAAATCGAAAGCTGTTCACTGAATCGAGGTTACCACTGGTGGTTGGAGGTCGATTAGGGATGGCCCGCCACGAACGTCCTTCTTATCAGGCCCGGTGAAATCGTTTTCCTTACGCAATTCGCCCTAACAGAGTCATCTTCATTTTCAGCACCCAGCCACCCACCTCCTTGTCACCCTCTTTGACTTTTGATTTCGTTTCAAGTTCGCATCGCATCGCACCACTCACCCACCCAACCACCCAGCACCACCCAGCACCACCCAGCACCACCAGTGGGTCGGCCGACAATAATAATGCAAATGGCTTTGGCTTTGGCTTCGGCGTCGGCTTCCGTGTGACCCACAAGTTCGTCCTCACCTGGTGAGGACCAGGTGCTTGGCTCTGACTTTGGCCTTTGCTCCATCCATTCGATGCCTTTGTTGGGCATTTTTGTAGTGCCGCTGACACTTTTATTTTTAGCGAACCGAGTGTGCTTCCTGATTTTCTTTGATGTCTGCCATCTGGCAGTCAAATGGTTAAAACCTTAATATGGAAAACGCTATGCATTTGCCACGGTTTCTTGATTGCATTTGCATTTTAAATGCTGCGGTCGATATCGTGATTGATTTATTGAGCAGCTTACGAAGAAACTTTATCCCATTGTCGTATTTTATGCGTTATTCTTGGGAGCTGACACGCAATGTTATTGTGTTCATAATTGGCACATCATTTAAATGCAATTTAAAGTCCTTTAGGTTTGGCACATTAAATATGCGAAAGCAATAATGAAAGTTCAATATTATCTGTACGAGGTTACCAAATCCCCCGAAAGCCTTCAATGTGCAGCAAATTCTTGAATAGTTTTCCCTTCTTGGGTATAATAAAATACAAAATCAGCTTACCCCACATGAGCCGTAAGAGCGGCTTATCAAAAATTTTGCACTGACAACTTTGTCGCCTTTTCCTTATATCGCAAGATGAAGCCAGTGTTTATCCATATGCTCGGGAAAACTCGGCACGGTTCTCAACTTTTTCGAGAGCAAGTAAGCAAACCTTCGCCGCTTTTCCTCCACCCAAAACTCGCGCCATTGACAGCTGCCAGCTTAGCAAGGGCGGAAAACTGAAACTACAACAAATTTTCATACATCCATATGAGTGGAAGCTTGTGTCCTTTTGGTACATGGTCCTCGTCTGGGTCCCAAAGCAAATATATGTGTATATAAATAAATGCTTGCTCGTGTTGGAAAATCACATGGCGAGCACAGACTGATAAAGGACAAGACACGAAATTCAATTAAATTTCGAACAAGTTTTTTTTAAGCGCATTCCTCGTGTTTTGTATTGAATTTTTAATACGTATCTATGTTGTCTGCTTTTTTGTTCGTTTTTGACAGCTCAGACACCCTGAATAGCTGAACCCATGCTGGGCGCACCGAGTACTCAACAGGTCCTTTGTTGTCCAGCTTTAATGAGTTTAAGGTTGTTTCGGGGAAATAACAAAGTAAGCTTTAACAACTTTTATAAATTCAAGAAGAATTATATACGCTTTTGTGCTATTCAGTTACTTTTATTTCCTTAACGTACTGCATAAATATATATTAGATACTGTATTCAAACGCTCTTCTAATATTTTATTTGAATTAACACTTTTACTGGCTACATTATAGGGTATTTGTTAGTTCGACATTGCATAGCGCGACTCATTTCACTTTTGCCATAATTGTTGTGGCTCTCGGTGTCTCGTCGAGTGCTATTGGCCTTCCATTTAGCCCTGTTCGCCATTCTATTCCCTTCTTACCAACTTTTTATATTTACACAGCTTTATTTTTGTATTGTTTCCGCATCGCTTAGCGCGAAAAATCGAGGCGAAAATGGTGGAGATTGAGGTGTCTCTGGGTGAGATGCCTCCTTCCGGCTTTCATTTTTGGCCGCAACTTTTGCTCCTGCTATTGACATTGCTCTAATGTGGCATATAAAGTGGCGACTGCTTCGATTTTCCGCCCAGCGATTTTCCACCATTCGGCACGGCATTCAGCAGCGTCATTAAGCTGAGCGCTCTATTCCTGGCATTCATTAAACTCCTAACTCGCTGTGGAAGCTTGCGTAAATTGCTTCGCTTCCGTTGCGTCATTACACGACGCCTTAACGTTTCATTATACTCATTGTTTGTCTATTACGAGAGTTTTTCTTATGGACTCTTTAGCACACTTTTCCAACCCAGCCACCTCATTCAGCCATCCCTCCATCCCTCCATCCCACCATCTTTCCATCCTTCCACTTTCAGCTTTATTATACTCGTTTCGGGTTCTGGCTGGCTGGCGTGTGTTTTCCTACTGGGGGAAAACTTTTCAAATAGATTACAAAGCTCTTGTAATACCTCTGTTTCCCCCACTGCCGTTGTGCATCCAATAGTTATTGCAACTCTGTTTAAATATATAAACCCAATGAAAACCCATTCAGCATTTTCACCAGCAGCATCTATTAGTTACAACTCGCGCCAACTGAAAACTTTCCCTAGCTTATATCAGCAAGGAAAACATGCCAATAAGTAAAGTTTTACTGAGGAAAACAAACAATGTTTAGGATTGCCTTTATAGGTTTTCCAAAAGGATTTTTCTTAAATCTATTTATTTATCAATAAAGTAAACCAATCATTAGGAAAAGTTTCGAACAACAAAACGAAGTTCAACCGGAAGTCCTTGTAATAACTTTAAAGGGGTTTGAAAAAGTTCGCTATTTTTGTTGTTAGAGGGAACGAACATCTGTAGCATTTGTTTAGCTTGCTTGAAGTTCGAAGAACTCCGCTCAACAAAATTCCTCTAATAATATACAAATTCGAAATATTTGCCAAAGTTGGTAGAAGGAAAATAAAGCTATTTAATAATTTAAAGGACAACCCCCAGCAGCGCACAGACTCCTTTCGAGTTGGTCAGGGTCGTCAAACTGTTTTCAATCAAATTATGATCAAACTTTTGCCCAAACAAACCCCAAAACAATAAGGTAGGAAAAGGGATACCATATCACTTTCAAGGTCATTAGCCATGCCATCAATACCGGCTGCCGGCAGTTTATTTAGTATGTTTCCTTGCCAATTTGTTGAGACAACCGGAACATCACGAGATATTACAAACTTTTCTCCTTGTGGATATAAAAGGTCCGAATACACAGGAGACGGAGACGGAGACACACACACACACACAGACACGGACTCACACCCACACACAGATACACACACCCACACACAAACTTACACACGGTTCGTCCTTTTTGGGGCATAATAAAATAAAATTACAAGATGTCGACGCCGGGGCGAATTTAGCATATGAGCATGTGAGCAATGCATGAATCCCACACACATATCTCATCTTTATGGTTTTGTTTTTCGGCCGCACAAGAGCATATTTTTGAGACATTTATGCGACGACCACAATGACAAGTATTTCATCTGCAGATGTTTCCCTGCCACAGCTTAATTCGCATTTCCCCCAACCACGTTTCCAGTTAATCAAATAAACTACAAAAGCAAGCATTTTAATGTTACAAGGACTAGTTTTATGTTTCCTCGAGATTTTTGATCGATTTTTAAACAGGGATTAAAGTTGTTATACACGTTATTCGTAGAGTAAAAGGGTAGAATTTCATTTTTTTTTCAATTTTTTTCTAATTTTTTTGATGTTATGATGTTGTCGACAACAAAATTAAGAAATGTCCCAAGGCTGAAGTTCTAAACTCCTTAACTCGACTTATATTAATCGGATTTTGAAGTGGCATACCTCTAAATGTTTCTGGCGCAATTCTCTAAAAATCTGCATTCAAATTTAGAAATATATTTTTTTTACATTTTTTTGTAATTTTTTTGATGTTATGATGTTGTGAAATTCGACAAAATTAGGAAATGTCCCAAGGCTGAAGTTCTAAACTCCATAACTCGACTTATATTAATCGGATTTTGAAGTGGCATACCTCTAAATGTTTCTGGCGCACTTCTCTAAAAATCTGCATTCAAATTTGGAAATATATTTTTTTTAAATTTTTTTGTAATTTTTTTGATGTGTTGATGTTGTAGAAGTTCAACAAAATTAAGAAATGTCCCAAGGCTGAAGTTCTTAACTCCATAACTCGACTTATATTAATCGGATTTTGAAGTGGCATACCTATAAATGTTTCTCGCGCAATTCTCTAAAAATCTGCATTCAAATTTGGAAATATATATTTTTGAATTTTGAACGCCTCGTTGGAACTACAGCAACTAGAATGTTAAGATTAAGCATGCAGCTTCCAGAGACTATAGCATTTTATCTTGTTTTGTATTGTAATTTTGAATATTTTGATATAGTTCTACATAAAGTCTTCTTACCATATCTCTCGGTTGAAAATTCGAAAAGAACCAAAACTCAAAACTATTTTCGAACTTCCAACTAGAAACCAAATTCCAACAATAAGTTTTGATGGCCTGTTAAACATAATTTCACAAGTGCTAGCCATATTCATCCAGGCCATTTAAAGACCGGAAGAGTACTGAAAACTTCTGGGGGCAAAGGCATTTCTCGTATCGTTTTTTTAGACAGCCGGACGACCGCAGTACAGTCTCAATGGACACTCATCCCAGGCCGGAAAGCCAAAACCGCAAAATGCTTTTGAGCTATTTTAGAGGCTTTTGTATGGTTGAGATTTTGCGAGAGTGCAACTGGCCATGGCAAGTGCAATGCAAAATTTAATACACTTTCAGCCGTCGTATTCAGAGCAACGAGAAAGTTTTCGCATAATTTTCACAATGAACATGTACACACGAAGGGATTTATGTGTATATCTAGGTATATGGGCATGAGAAAAGTCAGTGGGTGTTGGGTGTAAGCCAGATACATCCTTTCATTCACGTTGGCCAACTTTTCGACACTGTTTGTGAGTCACTGGGCTTGACTCGGATATAATGGCCCGTCTGCGGCCAAAAGACGCCCTCTCAAAATGGTAAAAATAGTCTCGGGGAAATTTCAACACAAAGTAGCAAAAAGTTTGTCGTTCAATGTCAATTATATTGAGATTTATGCATAATTTGAATTGACTTTGCTCCGACGCCCCAGCTTTGTATGCTCCATTTGGTCTTATAAACTCAAAGCCACTGATCTAAAAATACTAGACATTGCCGGGGGTAATGCCGTCGAATCTGGCCTAAACCATGAGCTATATTTGCTCCATGCTCCATGAAAAAGTCCCGCGCACACTCTAATACAATTCATAGTTGCTTTTCTTTATTCCCTGGCCATTTTTGACACGTGTCAGTTTCAATATTTACCCAAAGCAGCACGCGTGTGGTAAAATTTCCAGTTTGTTCCCCCTATATTACAATTTTAAAGAGCCACTTCACAACTTGCTGACTTGGTAAGTTAGGCCGGAAAGACTGGAGGAAAATTAAGTTTTATGTGCAGAGACACTATAAATGCCGGTGGCTTCTGTTTATATTTGCGTAGTAGCTTGTTCTGCAATTTTAATGAAAGGCTCAAAATGGTCAAGGAAAAAATCAACAATATGTCGAACGAAATGCTCATAAACCGAGAAGGGGAGGGCAGTCCATACATAGGATATGTGATTTAATTAAATGGGAAATTTCTAGAGCTAAATAACCATGCACATATGGAAATGTAATTTACACGATATGCATTTTCCCATTGTGGCTTCTGGTATCCTGAAACTGTTGCTTATGTTTGCAACCGGAGATTTTGGTTGCACAAAACAAGCAATGCCATTGCACAATCTCAACAAGGCCAAAACAAACAGAAGTGATTTTAGGCAGATGTCAGTAACATCACATAAATTGGCATGGCTGCAATGTTCATCGATGGTATTTCAAATATCGTAGACAATATAGTAGAACATATTGGCTTCCGAAAACGAAAACAGTTGTTTAATTGCTTTTTGAATTTTACGTAAATTCATTTAACATGAGAAGCCTTATGTAGCAAAACTTAAATAATGAAATTAAATTTTAAATAATTAATAAATTAAATAATATAATTTTCCTAGACAGCTTCAGGAAGCACCTTAAACGTTTAGTCTTAGCGCACCTTAAAGTGCTTTAAACTTCTTGCAAATATTCTTCAACTTTAAACTGAACAGAGGGGCGAGAAAGGTCCTGCCTGTCCAGCCATTCTCTAAGTGACAGGATATTAAATGATAGCCGGCAGCTAAACAGAATGCGAAGCAGACGCATTTTTGCCCGAACGAAGCGAGCGTATCAAAGCAGATGCAAATGATTCCATATCGCGCGGGTCCTGGAATCCTGAGATCCTGCGATCCTGCGATGGGCGGTTGCTTTGGCAATTTAACGCCACTAATCGAGTGACATGATGGCAATAATTCCAATTTGGGCCCGTCACGTCCTGTGGCGGTCGCGACCGCTGAATATGTACAAGTGGGCTGCCTGGGCCGGGATAGCCTCGGTCTCTCCAATTATTCGAATCGCAGGCGTAGTTAAGCCAAAGGCAGCTAAAACGTGCCTGGCATTTTATTCATGCTTAACGGTATAATTTTTGGTTGCTCGGTTGTCTATAATTATTTATAACTCACGTGCCAAAAGCAGTAGCAGTAGCAATACCGGCAGTGCCGGCAGGACGAAGAGGACGCGAAATGCGAGCTTCTTATGCCGCATTACGCATACGCCACGTTGTCAAAGGGCAAGCACGTGCTGCTGCCGCCTGAATTGGGCTTTCAGTTCTTAAGTGCGCTTAGCTGGCCGTGTGCAGATACACGGAGAACAATATCTATTCTAAAACGGTCTATAATGATGCCAACTTAACTTACAATTTGATGAGAATAATTAAAATACAAGTAGTACTAGCCAGCCAACGAAATGCCAGCTATTTTAAGCGAATCTTTCATATATCTCACGGCCCAATTTTAGCAAACAAAGTGAAATACCTCATAAAAGGAAGTGAGTTTGAGGAAACTGATGCGTTGATGGATTATTCGTGTAAAATTATTTATAGTTCAGCTGTTTTTTGGCCGTGTTCAGGTAAGTTTGCGGCAAGGTCGTCTCGCTTGTTGACAGTCAACTTGAAGTAGGCCGACAGGGCCGAACTTGTCACGCAAATGCGTCGCAAATGCTTGCTGCCTGACACTCGAACCCCCAGAAACCCTGCCGCACTGCAAACCCCTTGTAGTCCTAGCAAGCAGCGAGATACAAATGCGATATGATGTTTCATTCGAATTTGTCCGGCGTGGGCGTTAGCCAAAAATGAAATATGACTTGACAATTCCGCACAATGTCGCTGCTCAACAGTTGCTGTTTTCGGCCGGGCTAACTAGTACGGAGCTGGCCAAAAGTTGTACAGAGCCATGGCTCGTTAATCAAATCCCAAAAAAGGATAGGCGAAACTTGATGCAAACTCGGACGCCCTGTCAGTGTCAAAGCTTGATAAATGAAGTGGCCAATGATGGGTCTGAAAATCCCGGAATCCAATGGATATCCCCTCCCCCAGCTGCTGGCTGGCTACTTTGCATGCAGGCCATTTTACATGCGACGACTTCTTTGACTCCTTAATTAAATAAACACTCTGTGAAAGCGTGCATTCAAAATGCAAAAAAAAAAAATCAAAAAAAAGAAAAGAGAAAACAGAAAAATCCGTGGAACGCTTTAAGCTGCCGCTGAATAAGCAAGCGACAAAAGGACACTGGGGGCGCCATTCAAGTCGCCATGAAAGGATGGCAAAGCCACTGCGCGATGGGGCTCTTACTTGCGGCAATTTTCGCACTCTTTCGCAATGTCAGCCAGCCGGCACATAAATTACATGGCACTTACTTTGCGCCCAGCAAATGAACCTGCGGCCACTTAAAGTGCAAGAGTGCTTTCACAATGCCATTGCCCGAATTAAATATTAAACCGCACTGAGCCGGTGACGACTATGAAAAATGCATTTCTTAATCCATTAGCGTTGCCATTTACTTAAAAATAATATACGAGCGAAATGCCTGCAGTCGTTGGGGGGTCCACCATCTCCACTCGCCCCACTCGCCCCACTCGGACCCACTCTCTCCACCTCCCGAGTCCTCGGGACACTCAGACAATCGCATGCAAACAATCGATGAATGAATAATGGCAGAGTCCTTCCACCCTTCCGCAATTTACTTGGCAGCTCACATGCGGAGACGATGGAGCGACAACAGCAATCTGTCAGGCAATTTGCAAGAGTGCATTCCAAACTTTCGCATCTGCACCAAGCTCGTTATGTACGCTCTTTAGGAACTTAAGCCGGATTGGTAATTACCAAGCCACAACTTATCTTAGAGATCGGAAACTGTTTCATTGCCAGATTCCTACAGAATAGATCTTAATTACAGCTAGATTTATACAGATTAAATCTTAATCATAGCTAGATTCCTTCAGAATAGATCTTAATCATAGCTAGACTTCTACTGAATAGATTTTAGCCATTGCTAGATTCCTACAGATTATATATTCATCATAGCTAGATTTCTACAGATTATATCTTAATCATAGCTAGATTTCTACAGATTAGATCTTAATCATAGCTAGATTTCAACAGAATAGATCTTAATCATAGCTACCATTCTACTGAATAGATCTTAATCATAGCTATATTTGTGCAGATTAGATGTTAATCATAACTAGAATTCTGCAGATTGTATCTTAATAATAGCTAGATTTCAACTAAATAGATCTTAATCATAGCTAGATTCCTGCAGAATAGATCTTAATCATAGCTAGACTTATACTGAATAGATTTTAACCATTGCTAACCATCATAGCTAGATTTCTGCAGACTAGATCTTAATCATAGCTAGACTTCTACTGAATAGATCTTAATCATAGCTAGATTTCTCCAGATTAGATCTTAATCATAGCTAGATTTCTACAGATTAGATCTTAATCATAGCTAGATTTCTGCAGAATTTATCTTCATCATTGCTAGATTTCTGCAGATTAGATCTTAATCATAGCAAGATTTCTACAGATTAGATCTTAATCATAGCTAGATTTCAACAGAATAGATCTTAATCATAGCTAGATTTATACAGAATAGATCTTAATCATAACTAGATTTCTGCAGATTATATCTTAATAATAGCTAGATTTCAACAAAATAGATCTTAATCATAGCTAGATTCCTGCAGAATAGATCTTAATCACGCCTAAACTAGTTCAGAACTCCAATTTTTCCCATTTGGTATAGAATCAATGAAAGACGTCATTGCTTAGCCAAAGTTACGGAAGTGTGCCATTCATTTAGTGGGAGGACTGGCGGCCAGTCAGTCTGTTTCTGTGCGACCTCGACCTGGGTCTGGTCTGGGTTTGCCATGGCGTTGGCCCTGTCCCAGTGCGGGTCTCTAGTCTCGAGGCAACTGCCACAAAGGCACACACATACGTCGTGCTCCTCGAGCGAATGTCTGTTCCCATCACACGTTCTTACGTCCTTACGTTCTTTCGTCCTTTTGGACTCTCTCGACCCTCCAAAAAGCCCCATTCCTGCGCCGGCCCAACCTCAATTGTTTTGGCATTGACTGTCAAGGCGGTCCGGTGAGAGTCTTGGTCTTGGCCTGGGTCTTGGTTACCTTTAGCTGGTTTTTAGTTCGGTTCCACTTCCTTGACTTGTCTCACTGCACCTGCCTTGTTTATTCTCCACTCTGCCCTGTCTGCCAGCTGTTTATCCTGCCAGCTCCTTGTTTATTTGTGTCTATCCCCGGCGACTTGCTCCACCTCCTATTCTGGCTATTTGCAATTTAGACAAGTTATCGATTCAAGTCAAATATTATTAGAGTAATGGCTTTTAGCATTTGCTCTTCTGACCTGTTTTGCTTTCCCCTTTCCAATGCTTTTTGGCGCCACTTGTGCAATTAATCATTAAAAGTGTAATTTCACAATTGTCGCTGTCAGAAAGAAATTAAAAGAAAGCTGTTAGGAATGAGTGCCCTGAAATGGAAAGTTTTCTAGCTAAATTTAAATCTGTGTAATAGACGAATTTAATGGACACAGACACTTGACCTGGGGTAGGAAATAACAGTTTTATTTTGCTACTAATTTGCATATCCCTTTTTGCTCCCTTTATAGTTCGTAGCTGGGCAACAAATTTGAATGCAATAAAATGGCGAAGAAAACTTGAGTCGTGATGAAAGTTGAAAGCGATTTGCATTTAACCTATAATGAACCCTGCTTTCATGCTTTAAGTAGCTGGCTTTAAATCATCCAAACAAATGGGCGGGTTCAGTGGCCTAATGGACTCAAGGAAACTTTTATCCTCGCGCCAGGCGGTATATCGCTATAATCAATTTTTCGTGCCCAATCTGACGAGGAAAAGATTTGCATATATAATATATATGTATGGAGTAACCCTTCTCAACCCCTTTGCTTAGAAGTTGGCCATGAGGAGCGGTACGTTTTCCGCTCCGGAAATAGTAAACGCATGAAAAATTTAATGGCTTCACAAGCCGTGTAGTCAATTGCGCTCCATTTGGAGCGCGCCACCCTTCGAAAAGGGGGATTTCCCCGCCAAAAGGACTTCCGCTTGATTTACAGCTACATTTGTAAGTAGACACAAAACACTTAACAGCTAAAAAGGACTTTGCATAAGTAATGAGCGGAGGCGAGCCGCGCCAGCCGCCTTGCATGCACATGTCTGCGGCACTGCGAGGACTTTAAGATCCTGGGCGCAGGACGAAGGAGGACCAAGCCAAAAGCTGAAACTAAAGCGTTTCCAGCGATGCGCAGCAGTGCGAGAGATCCCCTGACTTTTTACACATAGCTGCACACACGCGCTCAGGCCACCGAAAGGATAGTGCTGCACTGAGAGAAAAAACACAGCGAAAGGCAGAAATATATGAGCTACCATCTGGATTCAACTGATTAGTTATTCACTAAATAAGTTATTCTTTAAAAGATATATTTCATCATTTTGCTGTGACTTTAGCTTTAGCTATTATGTTATTATTATGGTTTGTGAACACTTCGCTTTTTCCCAGTGTATAGTTTCCGGAACACGGCATGTGAGTTGCTGAGTCCTCTCCATGACATCTTGATGGATGTGCGGGCGGCGAGCAGCTGCTCCAGCGGACATCCTCCATCATCCTTCGCCGCCATCAGCACCCAACACCCATCATCGTAACCCCCAGCCAGCCGGATGAGCTCTTTACTCCGGCTGACCACAAAAACAAAACAAATTCCGCACTGATTGCCAAAAGGGTTCCGTGGCCACGCCCCAGTTCACCTACGTCGCACTCCATAACGGTGCTTTAAACACAACCGATTTTGGGGCCGACTTCATTAGCCCCCCAAAATCCGAAAGTTACGATGGGGCGGGTTGGGTGGTGTATGGTGGCATGATGGAAATGCCTGCTTTCGGGAGCTGGCCAAAAATTAATTGGCTGCTGTGAGCTGGCCGACAGCTGCCATTTTGTGCCTGCCATTTGCTATGCGTAGACATGTCAATTCCCCACGCCCAAAAAACACCGCCCATCTGGCCACCAGTGCCTCCAGGTAGCTTAAAGATTTATGATTAAGCCAACTAGTGGGCTTGGTGGGAAGAAAAGGCCAAAATGGGGCGGAGCTGACCCAGAAAGTTTAGCCAACTTTCGCTTTAACTACGACATTGGCTCATTGCGGCTCGTTTATCTATGAAATGAAGGAATCTGATTGCCAAACGAAGCGTTCCCAGTGGGGCTTTCAACTGAAATATCCAGCTGTTTGTTTGAAGATTTAACAGAATTTATGCAGCTTTCTGAATATTAAAATGTCAAATAGAACAGAAATTGATTGTATTTCATTGATGACAGTTTGTGCATTAATTCGATGAAGGGGCATTTCCATATTTTTGAGTTTGACAGAAGAACGGATTCCTATTCTTTTGACAGTGATGCAAACGGTACTAGCGTTAATAAGAGTATCTATATGTGCTTGATATGGATGGTACATATATTTAAATTAATAGGATCTATAGATTACGCTTTTATTTTTTAAGTCAAGTGAAAAGTTATTTTCTAGATATAATTGCATTACAAGAACTGCTACATTAAGTAAAATATGTAAAATTTGATTTCAAAGTTTTTTTTAGGGAAATTAAATATCCCGGATAATTGGCATCACTGGTTTAAAGTGGGGTTATGGCCACCCTTCTTCTCGAGATTTGTGCGTGTCGCAGCTTATGCTCTGGCTTAAGCGCTTAAAATGCTTTTTGACAACAAAAACAGCAACCATAACAACGAGTATAGCAACAACAATAATAGTAGCAACAAACTGTCTGATGCCAGTGGTAGAATGATAAATTCGTTCCCCATCCACTGTTTTTAGATGGTTTTTCTCGTGTAAGCCACGCGCCGTCTAGCAGCCCCATTCCCAGAGAAATCCCCGTCATTTGACATCCCACTTGCCCATTTCCCATTTCCCGTTTCCCAGTTGCCCATTTTCCATTTTCCATTGGCCCAAACTCCATTTCCCGCACAGTAAGATATCTGTGTAAATTTCATTGCCTATTTTGTTTTCCTTTATTTTGTGTTGTGTTTGACGCTGAAAATCGCAGCTTCGCCAATTTGCGCTCAATTAATTTTCCAGCTACTCGTCTCGCGCCTTTTTTCGCTTGGCTTTTCCTTTTATATTTGCGGCTGTTCACTTGTTTATCATTTTTCGTCCCAAGTATAATTTATTAAGTTGCAAACATTTGCGAGCTTTTCGCGTTCACTTAAATATTCACGACCATTGACGGCACGCTGTAATTCAATTTACAGTCGTTTTCATGGCTTTTGATGGCTATGCATTAATTGCGTTTACTGTTATTAATTAACTGGCATTTAATGCAGATTTTAAAATGAAATTCATTATGCATTAATTATGTTGTTCTGGTGTAATCATAATTCACGTGTTCGCAGTGCAACTGCAATCGCTTAAAATGCCATCAGCGCATCTCACTCGCCGCTTAATTGATTTGGTCTTGTGGGGTCAAAAGGTCGATTGATCAAGTGGAAAGTATGTTCAGAGCTTAAAATCAAAGGATACATGCAGCTGGGCTTTTTAACAAGACTTTCTTCTTCAGCTTAGTAAATATACAAATTTAATTCCTGCTAAGCTCTTAGTGCACTTAAATGCTGTCTAAAAAATGCCTACTACTTTTGCCATTATTATTTTAGATATTTGATTGCAAAAGTCAATTTTGTATTTGAATACAATATTACAATATTTTTGATATTACGCGTTTGACACGAATTTTCAACTTAATAGTATTCATACGTAACATTACTCATACGTAACATTACTCATACGTAACATTACTCATACGTATCATTACTCATACGTAACATTACTCATACGCAACATTACTCATACGTAACATTACTCATACGCCCATTGGTCATAGGCATAATTTTCGCGATATATAGTCTATTTCAGCTTATATACAAGTTAGGATTGGCATACTTATTAGTAGAAGATGGAAATCCAAGTACAATTCAAAGCCATTGTATGCCACATGTAACTTACGTTACTGATGCAATTAATACACTGCACGGCTTACTCATATCCAGTTGCTACTTGTGCCATTGTGTCTTTGAATTGAAAGAGCTTAATCCTTGGATTCTAATGCCTGCTGTTCGCTGGAGATTTCAGCTTCCGTCGCAGGACCCTCTGCAAAGCCCTTGACAGCAGGCAAATCCCGATTTCGTCCTTTCTTGCCTTCAGTTAGCTACTACAGCAACAAATGCTCCTGCCACTGCCACTGCGACTGCCACTTCCACTGCCTCTGCCTCTGCAATATTTTTCACACTTGATATAACAAGCAGCCATTTGTTGGTCCTCCTTGCTACATTGCCCACTTTGCCAAGGATTGCTCCAGGTGTTTGTGCGTGTGTGCGTGTGTGCGTCGCCCTTGCTGCTTGTATTGGTGCTTGTGCTTGTGTTTGTGTTTGTGTTTGTAATGGCTCCCAAAGCGCACAAACAAAACTGTCATCTGTGTTGCAGCATCTGCAGGGGGTGGCACAAAAAGGACTGCTACAGGAGGCGGAAGCAGCACTCAGATAAATGCAGTCCTCAAATCAGCCATTCGTTCTCGAAAATCGAAGAAATAACGTTCAACTGGCGCCGGAAGCAGCACTCACATAAATGCAGCAACGAATGCAGCAACGCCATTGGAAAGTCAAGGAAATAGCTTTTCCAATTTCCAATTTGTGCGCAGCCAGCTTGAAGTTATTTAGATTAAAAATAGAAGTATAAAACTATGGTTTATAGCTCAATTGAAACACCACTTTCTAGACTGACGATCAGCAAAGAGACAATTAAATATTTTCGAACTTGTAAGTGATTGAAAAATGTTGCATTAAATAGTGTTTTTCGCAGTGTGATTGCCGGATGGAAATGTGTCGGCAGATGTTGCCAGAGCCGAACTAAGTCAAAGCGAAATTCGCCAGCGCTCGTTTGCCGCCCCTAATGCAATTCTTATGCTGCAGTTGCTCCGCCGCCTGCAAAGGCTTTGGCAGCTTCCGTTGCCATCTTGCTGGCATTGTTTCTGGGCTTTCATGTCTGCGCCAGCGGTTCGTCCTGGCCAGGCTACAGGCTACAGGCTACAAAGGCGGCGCACTTATTAAATTGTCTAACGATGCCGCTCCGCTCCTCTCCGCTCCGATACGCCCTGCCATCCCATGGATAGAGCAGCTATTCCATTTTTCTATCCGGGCTTACGTTTGCCAGCTTTGATCGAAATATCTGAGACATAATGCAATCTGCACACCGCCAACGCCATATCCAGCAGCAGCTTCATTAAATGCAACTCCTGTCGCGTGTTGGCGACATCGCAGGAGGTCCTGGCCTGAATGTCCTTGCCACGTCTCTGTCGCTGGGGCATGATTATTATACTCTTCCACTTGGACAGATTAATATTCGCATTGAGTTGCAGCAAAGCGAATCCGTAAATATTCATATTTTCACTTCAATCCTGTGTACATTATTCAATTGATTCGTATGGAGTACGAATTTGCAGAAGATTTACAGCACTTAAATTGCATATGTAAGACTCTATCTTAGATAAGAATGTGAGCAAATTGAGTTTGGATCTTAATAAAATCATGACGTATCCTGCATCCTTGCAAAGTATGCACTCATGCACTTTTAAGGCGTTTGGAATTTAGCAACTATTAAAACTTTTACTCTTTCCTTTTTTAATTCCCTTGCCCCAAGTAATTAATATTAATTTTTAAGAAGTTCTTCGTCCAGCTCATTTTCGTTAGAGTAAACTCTAAAATTATGAAAAAAGAACTTTTCCAACTAAGATTAGCCGCACAAGCCAATCCTGCCTGGCGAACAAGTGACTTACTCAAGTGTGCGTTGAGTCCCTTGACAAAAGGTGGCTGCAAAAAATACCTCTGTTCCGGACATTGAATGGGAGAATGGGACAAAGGACTCACCTTTCACCAGCGTAAGGATGCCCAGCGGCATGACCAGCACGGCGACCATAAGATCGGTGATGGCCAGCGACATGAGGAAGTAGTTGGTCACATTCTGCAGCCGCCGCTCCCAGGCGATGGCCAGGCAGACAAGGATATTCCCGGCCGCCGTTCCCAGGACGAGGACGAGGGCCAAAAGGGCCCAGTAGTTGTTCGCATCGAAGGGTACATCCTCGAAGGTCGCCGTGATGTTCGCATTGCCGCTGGCATTCAACCTGGCCATCTGCAGTTGATTATGCCGATTGCTGGCATTAACCGCCGCCCGCTGCCCCTCATCCTCCTCCCACAGGACCAGGTGCTCCGAGCTGCTCCAGTCCACGCCACCGCTGTCGTTGTAGGCACCTAGCGAGGCATACACATCCTCTTCCATTCCGCGTTATTATTCCTATTGTGCGCTCTACTCTGATTGCTGGAAATGCAGCATGCTAATTAGCCCTCGCATATGCAACGCAAATCGCAAAAAAAGAAAGAAAACGAAATGGGAAGGAATGGAAATGTCCTCGCGCCGATTCTGATTCTGATTCCGATTCCGATTCCAATCCGATTCGAATTTCAAATGTAAAACGGCGCACCGGAAATGAGCGAGAGGGACGCGGTTGCAGGACTCGCGGCAGGAAAAGGACGAGAGCTCACGGCAGCACCAGGACGATTTCCACGGCAACCGAACGGATATTGGTGGCAAACATTTTACGCCACCAAAGCGCCGGAAGTTTGAGCTGCAATCGAGAAAAGGAAAGAATGAAAACATTAATGAAAACTATTTTAATGGGCTATAGGCTATAGGAATAACTCAAGACACAGATCAGGGAATTTATATAAAATTAATTTTATATACATAACTTTCGAATGACAAAGCATTGCTACTCGAACTGAGTTGTTCAGCAAGTAAATTACCTTGACAGCAAATTGGATACATTTCATGAATTCTTGGAAGCACTATGAGTGCAATGGAGGCCAGAAATTGCTTCCAAATTGGCATTCTAATTTACGAAATACACAATAGCCCCCCCCCCCCCCCACTTTGATTTTTGGCCATGATCGGGTTGGCCTGCGAGCCGCACCACCAATTGGCTTAAAGTCGATAAGTCGTGGCACCGCTCTGTATGAGTATGAGTAATAATTAATGGGCGGTCATAAATTATTCAGACCTCCACCGCCCACACTTGTTTACTCGATTTACCCTTCAGCATTCAGGCGATTGAGCGACATAATTGCATTTGATTTGCAGGAACTGAGGCCAATCGCCAGTGGCCGCCGGGCGAAAAGGGACTTTGAATAATCGGAATCGATAGTGATAAGCAACAATAACAGAAATCAAATCAATTCCCCGCCTGCGTGTGTCACAAACATGGATATTTCACGCAACAGACACACACACACACTGTATTTTTTCACAGTGCAGCCATAACAGCAGGCTCAACGTTGCAAAACAATACACAACATTTGCCGAGATCGAGGGAACGGAATGGAATGGAATGGATTGGATTGGAGTGGAGTGGAGTGGAGTGGAGTCGGTGGGCGTTGTAGAGCAAATCGAGGAAACTTCGGAAAGGACCTCAACTTGACAACACCTTGTTGACTTTGCAAGGAGCTGGGCCCGTTCCTGTCTGCACGTCCTGCCAAATGCTCAAGTGTCAATGTTGTTGTTAATTAATTTGCCGACTGACTGGCTAACTGAATGAGTGACTGACTGGCTGACTGACTAACTGACTGACTAACTGACTAACTGACTGACTAACTGACTAACTGACTGATGCATGCCACCAGATAAGTGGGGCTTCCACTTCGGACTTCTGGCTGACCCTTTACTGGAGTCCGGGCGGGCGATTTGATAAACTGTTTGTTTGCCGCGCTGTTGGCCAATTTGTTGTTGCTGCTGCTGTTAGCTCTGTCACTGCAGCCAGCTAATGACAGCCAAACGGCCACTTGAAATGGGCCCGAACATGGGTCAAAGGTCGGGTGCGTGTCGAGTGCTCCTCTGTGTGTGCGTGCCTGTTTGTTTTTGTGTGGGTGTCAAGTGTTTAAATTTCCAGCTGCTACAGTTATATTTATAGATTACTTGGTTATAATGGCCACGAAACAGGCATTTGCGACAAGGGCTTTGTGGCTTATTACATTTTACATTTTACATTTTAAAACATGTATAAATATAATTATGTACGAGTATTTCGAAGGGCAAAGTTTCTAGACCCCCCTAGCTAATGATACAAATTAAATATTTCCAGAAAACTGATATTTATTGTTATTTCGGCAGCAACAACACGAAATGCTTATAAATTTCAAGAACATCCCCTCATCCCAACTTAAATTGGTCTCTTTAAAGAGTAAAAGTAACGTGAAATGCTTTTCAGGCGAAAAATAGCATGTCAGCACATTACAGAACCAACAAAGTCAGCCCGAGAGCCCATAATTATTATTCACTCCCCCACTCCCTCACTCCCCCACTCCCCACCACCGCCAAAGGACATGAATTGCAGAAAAGCCATATTTTTGTGGCGCTTGGGCTATGGCTATGGTGATGGGTGGCCAGGTGGCCAGGTGGTCAGGTGGCAGGTATCGAATAAAAAGCGGAGCACCATTAGTCATATTAATCCCTGTGGAGTCATTAAGTCGTAAAACAGCGAAAGGTAGCCAAAATGCGAGGCAGTCGCTCCAAAAAAAAAAAACTCAACTCGGGCGAGGCGATACAGGACTACTTTTGTTTGTCTGTCACTTCATTGATGGACATAAACCGACTATGTGGGTCAATTTCGGCTGTTTGCCGCCCCGTCAAAGTCAATAAATAAGTAAATGGCACAAATTTCAGGTGTTCTAGGCGTTTACATCATTTGGTCAAGGCACCGAAAGCAAATAAAATGGAGAACATTTTTGTAGGCCTGTAATAAATGGTAGACAGTGAAACTGCTTATTTACGATCCCTTCGATATTCTATTTATACACAAGTTTATATACCGTTTTTATCCTTAGCAAAGTGTAATTACTTTCTTTAAGATCTAAATTACTCATATAGACATATTCGTTTACTATAAAATTGAAAAGATAACTAGACAGCATGTAATATCCCTTGAAATCAAGAAGACCACATTACTTCCGGGGAAATCCTGTTGAAGTTCCCAATCCGATCAGTGCTTCCACTCAATTCCACACCGGCAGAATGCCATTCCAAGTCCATTGGGGTTTCCCGAGGGCAGGAGTGCAACTAATCGCATGCTCATTGCTCATCTGCCGCCCATTCCCCGTCCGTCACATTGCTTATCCGCAGCGTAATCTGCCGGCTTCCCAGGGTGGCACACACATCGCACACATCGCACACATCGCATCACGCATACGCCACGTCGGCCCGCCCAAGGGCGCATATCTGTTTCAGCTCAGCTCTGCGAATGCGTACTGCCTATGGGGCACAAAAATACAAAAAATACAAAAAATAAAAAAAAAAAAAGAAAGAAAAATACAATCCGAGGAACCGCAAACACTGCGCAAATATTTGCTTTAAAATATCTTTCACATGTCAGCGACAAGCGGCCACGAGGGAAATGACGGAAAGGGAAAACTCCGGAAAACGCAGGAGCTCGAAAGCACGGAAAATGGAAAACTGAGACAGGTGCGGTCGCTCCGCATTTTTATTTGCCCCGGCAGCTTAAGCACGCAATTTGATTTAATTTCTGTTCGTTTTATTTATTTATGGCTTATTTTTTTTTTGTTTTTTGCATTTTGCAAAATTTTCGGGGGCCAATGAAATTTGAATTTTAAACTCGGCATTGTAAAGAGCGATGACATTTGCTCCCTAGTGAGATTCCATTGCGAACTCACATTTGAATGAGTTCTATATGAAGCTCGAAAGTGAAGCGTAAGCCGAAAGTCATATTAGCAGCCATCAAAGGGCTTAAAGCGTCTGAAGAACTATCCAGCTTTGTTTCCAAGAAACAATTTTCCAGCTCGCCTCAACTGAAAGTGGAAATTTTGGTCATCCATCTCCCCTCTGTCAGCCAGAATTATGTGCATGCATGTCGACTACTTTGGGCGCTGATGTAATGCGTAATATTCCGTTTAACTAGACTTTTCCGGCTTGCCGAAAACAATTTCACTTCGTCAACTTAGCGAACCGCACCCACTGCGGTGAAACCACCAACGATTAATCACAGTGACTATTCTACAGAACACTTTTCCACGTATTTTCACGCAGTTGCTCTGCGGTCTTGATTCAGCCAAAAATTAAGCTTGGAAATTATGGTAACTGATAACACCGGTTGTGTCATTTGAGGCACTTACAGGTATGTACATGTGTTTATTGAATACAGAAATCTATAGCTTCAGATGAAGATAAGCTAAGAAGTAAGTTTACATTCACTAAATGTCAACTTAACTCGTGGCGTACATACACGTATGTTTCCCCTCTTTAAGTATTTTGTCTAACATTAATCAAGCAAAACTAAACATTTCCATATGCCCCCAAGGTAGGGAAATTTTAGTTTCAGACTCAAAGCTTTGAATTATTCCATGCCATTTTCATTCGTCGTAGCGCTGCGGCGTGCCATTAATCACATAAAGCTGCCTCCAGTGCCGTTTTCCGGATACGGACTTCCTGGGCGAGCCGGGAGCCCAACTAGTTGTCATAGCACGTTGACACTTAAAATGTTAGCTAAATTTACACATGCACTCAGCTCGAAGTCAACAAATGAGAGGCGGGCTGGCGTTGCCAAACAATGCTCTCGAAGAGCTCAAGGATTTAAGGACTCAAGGATTCTACCCCTACCCATCGTTGGCTGGAAACGGATGTCCCTGGATGTCCCTGGATGGCCCTGAATGGGCGTGGTGACTGATGGCAGGCGGCAACTCTAACACTTATCGTTCATTATTATCTATCGCCATCGCCATTGCCATCGCCATCGCCGCAAACACCGGAAACTTCCCAGCGCCCACTTTGCCACGGTACCAACCACCCACTGGCCACATGGACGCACACACTTAATTGATTTCTCTACTGTTGCCCAGCCATTTCTTTCGCGGCGAACAAGGATCACCACCGTTCGCAACTTTGACAGGACACTCAACTGCACAGGGAAGGCGAAGGATTTAATTGGGCTTACAGATATTTTCAAGTATCTACAACATATTAAAATGATAATAAGAAATATACATAGATACTACAAATAGATACTAGTTCGTTGTAAGAGATGCAATGTTAATGTGGTTAAAATGATGTAGTGTTAACTAGTCTTCAATGGAGCCTCTGCCTCTGTAAATAGCTAATGAATCGATGCTAATCTAGAGGGACATCTTTCTCAGCAGCCTTGTCATAGTTTCCAGCAGAGCACACGGAGCCATCTCGTCCGCCCACGACATCGGTGACCCTTGAGCTGCTTCCACGGCTTAGGTTCTGGGCTATAAATTAAATTCCTATGCGAGAGGGCTGGCAATTAAGGCACGGATGTGTGTGACAAGGAGCGGGATGCAGGACGCTTGGGCGGATTGGGATGCAGTGGGATGGAGAGGGATGGCGTGGGATGGAGTGAGTGGTTACCCGTGTGGTTGGTTCCATTGACAATTTTATTAGCTTGTCAGACGCAAGTTTCCAGTGGCGTAGTGCTGGGAGCAGCGACACTCGCTGATGCAATTAGTAAGCGAGCTAAACTAATTAACCAAAGCCGGGATCGAGCTCATCGGAACTCCCTTCGCTTACGGCTAATGTCAGTCTGCAGCACTCAGAGAGTAAACAAGATGGGATGGTATTTTAGAACCAACTCTATAAATAGAATGACCTTGTCTTAAGGCTTATGTGCCATATTTTATTTCACTATTACTATGGTTTAATGGGAGAATTTTCTTGAAAGTGCAACAGTTGTATTACTCTTTTTTCTTCATGGATTTCCCCATTTAATTGCTTTGTACGCACAGAGCCGCTGCCACGCCCACGCCCTACGCCCCCACATGAGTTATGTAAGCTCATTTAACAGCCGCCTAATTGCCATGCAATTACACGGGAAATTGACAATGGCAAAACAATTAGAAGGCCACTGTCACTCTGGGCACAATGGGGCGTGGCCAAGGCAAACAACACTCACACACAGACAGTCGAAGGCGAAACCGCCTTTGCCCAGCCTCCCTCCGGCCAAGAATAGGGATTTCGCCGAGTGGAGTCAAGGCCAAACAGAGACATATCCGGCAAAATCAAATAAATTATGGCTAGCTGGGCTCCACAAAAATCGTCGAATGTGCAAAGTCGGAGGAGACATAGCACGGGAAGCCCAAATCAAATTGAGATTTATGAGTCCACTGATGTGTGTCTAGGTCAGTCCGAGTCCTTTCGCATCCTGCCACTGTAGCTCCTGTTCCTGCCGCCGTTGTTGTTGTCGTTGCTGGCCATATCCACCATTAGGCCGGACGGACATCTGGCTTCAATTTTTCACGTTGTGTCTTCCCTTATTGTTTGGCCAGGACTCGCAGGTGTGAAGGACGCATTGTGCCGGCGTGGAAAAACCCGGAACAGCGCATAGGGGAAAATTTTCATCGTCGGCCAAGGCGAAAGGAGAAAGTATGATATCAGCACGTATAATTTATTATATTGATTTGCCCAGTGACAAAACAAGAAAAATTGCAGGAAATACGCCCGCCTTGGCAGTTAAATACCCTTTCTGCAACGAGTTTGATTGAGTAACCGAATGGAAATTTTTAAATCAAAAAAAGGTTTATGCAATGTGCAAAGTATTCAACTAAACCAATTTTCTGTAATTATACGCAGCTTTCGCACTTAATATTGCTTACTATACTTTTAATGTCTAACTAGACGGCAAAGCCGATGGACTCTGCGATGATTTCAGGCAGGTAGTGAAGCACGGGAAGTGAATAAGCTATCAAATAGTTGACCGCACTTCCCAATTTTCCTCATTACGTTTCTGAACACGAGTTTCGTAGCAAATTTTGATGGGATATTTACCTATTTGCGTGCATCAATTATTTATATAACTCCCGTGGGGCACAACGCCTTCGCACCACCGCCAACAACACCGCCACCGCCACCACCTCCACCTCCACCACCAACTCCCTGTGTCAATTTCGATTTGTGTCATAAATTGGCATCTGTGTGTGGTGGGTGGGGCACCGAAGGGGTTGGGGTTGGGGCGGTGGCAATAAAAATAAGCGGCCATAAAATTCAATTATGGCCACAACAAGTGCAGACATCGCTGGAGCACAAACACCAGTAAACACCCGACAATGTTGGCTTCCAGGCAATCATGACAATCAATTGTGGATGCAGCCGTGGCCCGCATCCGCATGTTGCAGCCACCTACGTACGAGTACATCGGCATAGAGGCTACGAATTGAAATCGGTGGCAACCGCATAGTGAGTCTTGCTTCCCACAGCCGACATATGAATAGTGTGGCAAGCCATTCGCACACCACCCACCGGCGGACATGCAACATGTATCGCTACAATTTGGTTAGTTTTCACAGTCAGATGTCCTGCGACCACGTACTGCCAGTCGTGCCACACAGTTTTGTTACTTTCTAGCTGCGGCTACAATGTGAGGACGGACTTTTACACAGGCAGACATTTTACAATCACAATCGAAAGCAGCTATATCAAGTCAGTTATAAAATGTTTACTATATACAAAATAGTATCATTATTCAAAATAACTATAACTATTTTATTATAATCAAAGCTATGCAGTATAATCGCAGATCTTCAATATTCTTTCGTCTGCACCCATTTAAATTTAAATCTCATGCAGCCATATAAATTCACAACAATGCATCCAAAGTGTACTTGCCACACACAAACGTGCAACATACGCACTCAGGACCCCTTTTCGTGTGCAACGAAACTTTGGTAGTCATGCATTTTCGAATGAATCGATCTCGTTTGTTAAGTGCCACATAAAGAATTTATTTTATGCATACTTGGCACTTGAAAATTCCAGAGAGGTACACATTCTTAAAACGATTTGTCAGACGATGCAAGAACAAGCAATACTTAAAAGTATTTACAATTTTTTGCACATCTCTTTCAAGGATACTGTGTAGAAGCCATAGCCATCTAATTTGCAGTTACATGGCAGCAATTGCTAAAAGTTCTCCCCTCGCTCTGCTCCACCCACAGTTTTAAAATGAAATCAAATATTCATTGGCAAATATAATTGTCCAACTGTGTACTTGGTCCGGCTTGGCCTTTTAATTAAGTTGCCAGCTCGGCAAATAGCTGGCACTCGGCATTCGCATGCATGTTGTAAATGCTCTTCATGTGATTTCCCCACTGGACTCTTTGCCACGTTCATGGACGTGGCCAAAACGGGTTGAAGACGAGACTCGCATCTATATGTATACGTATCTACATATGTGTATCTATATATGCAGTGTATGTCTGTGAATGACTGGCCATTTAACCTACGTCAGAAATCGACGAGCGAACGAACGAGAGAGCGGATGGTAAAAGTACAAATGATAATAATAACTGCCACACATACCAGTACTTAGCCATAAAAACCAATGGCAACAAATATTGATAAGTGCAATTTGAAATATTTGCACAGCGTTCTGTGTTGCAAACACTGTAAATTGCATGTAGATAGAGTGATATCGGCATTCAGGTATTTGTGTTGCCAGATTGCACACGATTGCATTGCACTTGAGCTGTTTGTAAAAAATATGTATTTCAAAGATACAAAGTGAAGTTATTTTAAGCGGTTTCAGCGAGAATTGCCATAATAAGGAATACCCAAGAAGATCTTTGATTTCTTTTACATATTTTTAAAGGCCACTTTGACACTTAAGCTAATGAGGCTATTATTGGTTGAAATTGGGCTATTGTCTAATGGCAGCACTTTATGGCTTTTTAATGAGCCCCCTGAAATGTGCGGGCCATAAATCAAAGCCTTAAATGAGGAGGTGGCTCTAAGGGGTGGGTGGGTGCTCGTATGAGTTAACACATCAGCAAAGGCACCCATATGCAGTGGTAGTATCGCATTATGCCAAGGCTTATCGGCAACTCAACATCGCCAGCATCGATGGCGAGCCTGTCGCCCGCCTAATGCCATTAAATCCTATCAATTTTGCTCACCCGGCTACAGCAAATTTAAATATTTATGCTGTGGCTTAAGCTGGGCAACAATAGCACGCAAGGGTAAAAGGCTCAAAAATTGGCAATAAAAAGTTTTCGGGCATAGGGGTCGCCTAAGCAAATTGAACCCAAGAGCGTCCAAGCACTTAATTGAACCTATCAATATGTAAATGTGTGCGTGTATAGGAATTTCTGCTGAGTGTATCCAATATCCTTGTGTTTATTTGGGATTTTTCCTTTATGTAGGATGCGCTTGTGTTTCTAATTTGCTTCCACTTTAATGTTTTGTTAAATCTCTTTTAGTTGGCAGCTGCTTTATATATCAACTTTAAGGTCTCAAGCTCGAAAATTCTTTTCTTTCACAATTTCGCAAGTTTAATGGCCACGTTCTTCTGCTCGGAAACTATAAAACTCGAATGGTGAATTTGGGATTTATTTGTGGCTGCTCATCTCTGGTCAGTTATAAGTTTATTAGCTGCGGCACGTGCTTCGTTAATAAGAAGGAAGTGTATCTTGGGGTTTGCGATCAATAAATCCTAAATGTTGTGTTTTATTCTTTACAAAATATCTGCACCTAATAAAAATTTCATCTTATCAATAACTAAATTAATACATTTAATTCCCGGCTTCAAACTGTCTCTCTTTGAAATAAATGAATACATTTCCTGCCAATAAAAGTGTCATACAATTCGACTAATTAACTGCTGTCTCGCATGTGCACAAGTCTGGCAAATCATTCAGATTTCTGGCCAACATATCTAACATAGCTCCACCTGCGCGGCATCGCATTCCGCGCCACTTTGGTGTTATTTTTTCCTGGCGCTCATAAATTTTGCAGTGTCTGCGGCATGTCAGTCTCCCCCCCCCCCCCACTTTTCCCCGCTTTTCTCCACTTTTCCCCACTTTTCCCCACTTTTCTCCACTCCTCCCGCCGAACAATTTGCCGCGGAGCATGGTGCGTGGTGGTAGATGGCAGCCAGCCGAAAACGAGAAAAATCTGTCAACGGCACTTTTCACTTTCCCTGGAAGGGCAGCCCCCCCCTTCTCCACCCCCCCACAGCAGCCCCAGCATGTTGTGCTGTTTTATGCCACTAAATATGCCAAAGCGCGCGTAAATTGATTTAAACACGGCGACAAGGACGTGGCGGCGTCTATATGGATGCTTATGTGGGTACATGGGCGATGGAGCTGGCGATGGAGCTGGCGATGGAGCTGGCGATGGAGCTGGCGATGGAGCTGGTGATGGCGCTGGTGATGGAGCTGGTGATGGTGATGGTGATGGCGCTGGCGATGGTGGAGGCGGCTAGGTGGGCACTTAACGTTCCCGGGATGCTTCTTAAAGTTGGAGCCCGTCGCAGGGCACCCCCTGCTAATCAGGAGGCTGCTGCTGCTCCCTCCAGAAGCTGTAAGGCATTACTGCTTAAATATTTGCATAAAGGATATCAACGAATTCCACGAAGAAAGCAGCGCTATTTCTGAATATTTCCTAGTATTTTGTCATAAAATATTTGGACTGAAGAGCGGATGGCTAGACAGAATTCCGTGCTTCCTTTAAAGCATACGCACATTGCTGACATAGCTTACGTCGAAGTAGCTAGTTTATTTCTCTATATTATGTGCCATAAAATAGTTAGAGGCATGCTGCTAAAATCGAAGTCAGCAGAGGCACACATATGTAGCTTAAACAAATTAAAAATGAATTTAAATAAACACGCCTTTTAATGCGGATGCATTTTTTCGTTTAATTATGTTTGCCGCAGCTCAGCGCACTGAACAAATGTTTGCCTTGCAATGAAACGAAAATAGTCATATTTTTGGCGTAAACAGCGATATTGCCTTTCGGCACCTACCTCAATTGTCAATAAAGGCCCGTATAAATAAGCCCGTCTGCGTTATTCCAGTTCCCAGTTGGGTTCCGTTCAGTTGCCATAAAACCGCCGCAATGGCCGCTTATAACTGGCCTTAATCAACAACAGGCCAACGTCAAGCAATATTTTAATCAGGGTAGCCCTGCGGTCGATCGAACCTTTGGCCATAAATCTCGAACAAACGAATAGATGCCGCAAAAAGTTCCGAATTCCAAAAAAGTATGTAGGCAGCGAAAAAAAAAAACGAAAAAAATCAATTGGCCGTAGTTAGGTTAACTTATTATGCTGGATTTTCCGGGCCAAAAGGGGAGGCATTCTGCGTCATGGCCAACATGGATAAAGCGAGGATGATTACGTCCGAGAAGTTGTCTTGGACATTTGATTATTATTATTAACACGTGACTGAAACGAGGCTAATTCAAGCGAGAATTTAATTAAAAATTTTACCCTTAATAACTGGCCGAGTGAAGCTGCTGTATGGAAGGTCGGGAAAATGCAAGAGGAAAAACAGGGGAGGCAAAAACAAAAACAAAAAAGAACAAACGTGACATGGAGCTCTGATGGCCAACGATTTTCCTGCCATTGTCCGGATGACGTTGCCGGTTTTGGTTACGCCTGTAAATTGGTCGATGGTCGTTTACTCGTCTTTCGCTCTCTTTTATGAGCTTTTTTTAATTGTCCGCCACGCATTTGGAATCGGTTTGCACTCGCCCTCGCACTCGCACTCGTCCTTGTCCCCATCCTTATCGTTCTTACAGTCCTTTTAGTCCTTATAGTCCTTATAGTCCTTATCCTGGCCATGGATAAGCCGCCGACACGCAGAATCGTGGATTCATTGGCCGCCGCTTGAGGAATGATGCTGCAATTTCATTGATGTCCTTCGCCGGACCATTAATTGTTTAATTTATTGAGCCACAAACGAGTTTTATGAAGCCCATGTCATATAATTTAATCAACTGGGTGGTAGACATGGTTGGGTGGGTTATCGCGCTGCTTTCTTGGCTCAAATCGATTCGGTTGCTGTCAAAAGTCTATTGTTATTGAAATTCCGCAAGAGTGCAGGCGAAATTAGAACAAAACTTTTAACTCAATTACAAAGTCATTGAAAAACAAATTGCAGGCACAAGCAGAGCGAAATGAAAAGAAAACATGAAGGAGGCGAAGGTGTGGCTGTGGGCGGGGGGGAGGGGGGTGTTGGGAAAGTGTGTGGGAAAAGCCGAAAATGCATTTGTGGATACCAACTACCTCCCCAATCTGCGCACCCCCCGGCCATTCCTCATTCGGTGGTTTTTCAACGAGTTCGGCACATAAAAGGAAGAAATTGCTGCGCTTGTCGCTGGAGAAAGTAAATTTCCTGCATTCCCACCATTGCTTCTTGGCCCTCGACTATGCCATTATTATTGTTATTTTGGGGTTTTTAGTGTTTGCAGGTTCTTAATGGTCTCGCAATATTGTGGTTCGTTGTTCGTTGTTGCTTGGCCGTTGACATGGCACGGCATTTTGCGCTTAAGGATGCAATCCGACTTGTTGGCGTGGTTCCGCATTATTTAGCCTTGCCGGAGTCCTTCGACTTCAGTTTTTCAGGCTTGCACCCCCACGTATATCGTTCACAATTGGAACAGCTAAGCCAGGATTATGCAAGCCAAGCGACTACATATTCACAGGTTTCAATAATAAGTGCACATTAGTAACTATTATATTCAAATGTGTTAGCTATCTAACCTTGATAATGCACTTTACTATATATATATATTAAACTTCAACAATATCAACTATCTGAATATAACTTCAAAGTGGGCTTGCTATTAATTACGTAAAAAGCCCAAAACTTAAACTTTATTTCATTTCACTAATAGCCTTTAAAAACTTTTTCGTCTTTCGACGACTTGATTTCTTCACCACAACAATTACTGTCACTAATTGAAAATTCAAATATAAATATTTAATGTTGTTAGCTGGATGGTCCGCATAAATTGATATATCCAATTAAATAAACATGACTTACAAGCAATCGACTTTAGTTTACTGTCAATTTTTTTGATTTTTGTTGCTGGCTTAGAAGCAAACAGATTATTTATTAATATAACGTATACGCCGCGTTAGACACCTTGTGCAGTTTAATTTTGAACAAACTATTTTTATCAATTAATTAAGCACATTCCAAGACGAATTCAGTTTCCAAATTGTTCAGAGCACAAATTTGGAATAATTTCCTATTCAAATCGTTGCTAGCACAGTTGATCACTTCTACCAATCGCATTTGAAAACGTCACTTGTTGGCAACCGCCACCAACTTTATTCCGCTTGAAACGCCGCTGATACCGTCAACGTGCAACGCCGTACAGGAACTGAAATGTGCGGATGTTTTGGCCAAACTGTTGCGACTGTGGCCAAAAGCTGGCAGCCGATAACAGCCGACGACCAGCCGACCGTTGCCCAAAATGCCGAGGATACTTAACCTTCCAGTTGCAGCACCGCTTCCAGTGAGCAGGTGGCATGGGGAGGTGGCTTCTTATCAGCGGCACCAGCTGCTCTGATAGGGCCAGAACAGCTGATGAGCGGGCTCAAAGTGGGCGCCACGTCAGTCTTCGTTATTGGTTAACTTGCTGCTATTTGATCCTGTTTTAGATGGAACTAGGGGATATCCCCCTACGCGAACTGATTAGACATTTGCCTAGCCTTACATATTATTTACATATGCCACCGAGAAGCGTTAACTATTAAAATATAAAAAAATCATAAATTGAATGCCAAATATTATGCTTTATCATACTTTTTAAAATCACATACGTTTTATTTCCCAAACAATTTATAACAAAAGGACATTTTGCTTAGACAACCACTGTTCGGAATTTCCCCTCCAACTTTCTGTGCGCCTGCGCCGGATTCCCCAACATATGGCCGGCTCTCCCCTCCTGGAAGCCGGGAAAACTATCTGTTGCTCCTGTGCATAGGAATGTGGGCAGCACCTGGCCACCCATGGTCCCACTATCCTGGTTGTGGGAAGTTGGACACAAGCCATTTGCATGCAGCGTTTTTGCACACGTTCGTGTGCATCTTACATACCAAATCACTCTGGATGGACACTTGACCAGCACCTGGTCGCCAAGGTCCGTCCAAAGGTCGTGGTCATCATCAAAGGCGACTCCTCCCGGTGCTGCTGAGTTGGCACTTTCGACGCCGCTGTCGCACCAAATGGTCCGAGCTAAGAGGTTTTTATGGCTCCATGGCAGTGCGATATTTTTGGGCAAATTGAAGTTGGGTGTTTATGTTTCGGTTCATCGATTGAACTGCCCCATTGAACGCCACGCCCCCTCTAATGCGGCATTTATCGGCGACAGGAAACAGAAATGCCGCCATGCATAAATCACTCGAATGCATCGATGCATTTCCGATGCACAATCAAATTACAAATATTTACTCTTTATATCTGGACGCAAATTTGGAAAAAATGAATCTGGACACGTGCCAAAATCCCTGAATTCGATTTCAATTTTCGAGCACTGCGGCTTTTTATTTGCACTTCCGTTTGCATTAGAATTCCTATGCATATTGCTACGCAAACCGATTTCGTAATTGAATCCAAATAGGTGCAATGAAAGGAGTACGCTTTTTTATTCAAGCCCAAATAAGTAGGCTACACGAATGGATTGTGAGGGAAATTCTCGGAAATATAGCTTAAAAGACTGGCATAAGGACTGACATCCTGTACTCTTATTAAGCCCCACCATCAACCCTTGACCAAATTCCTTGAACCCTTCTTGGGTTGACAGCCATTCGGCGGCGGGGCGTAAGGACCTTAAAAGCTTCTTGAAATTTCAACATTTTCATTACGCCAAAGGGACACATGTGAATTCATTTAAATATATATACATATATATATATATGAATGTTTGTAAGTACTAACGCCAAGCTGACCGCAAATGAGGAGCTCTCACCCCGAGAATCAAACCCATTTCAATGCAAAACAAGAACTAATTTGAATAATTTACTTTTGCCAAACACGGTAGGCAACAACGTCAAGAGCAGAAACAACATTAATTAAAATGAATGGCGGAGCGAAAAATTCAAAAGCCTTGTAGAACAGCCTGCTAATCAGACGATGAAGCCGTCGGTTTTATCGTGATAATTTCATGTGCCCCTGATTAACATTACTCCAAACTCGTAGTGGTCATCAAAAGCGGTTCGTGGATGCACTCCTAAAGCAAAACTAATTTGGGACGCGGTACACTGCAAGAATTCAATGATTTATCACAGAGTACAATTGTATATAAAATAAAATATCTGAGCATGCAAAATACTTATTCCATATGGCGCAGCTTAAAGGATACACCATGAATGCAAATAAAGTTATATTACGTATACGCAACGTTGGCCGCAGCTGACCGCTTAGGTTTTTGCTCATATTTCAAACAATTTTGCACAATTTGTGTGCCTTTTGGACTGTGTGCTCTGGGGAATCGACGCAGTTGACCGACTGACACTGTCATAGATTTAGAATTTCTGCGAGGCGGACCTGATGGTGGACACACACAATGCTTTAATCAGCCGCAAATGCAATGAGCGGAGCTGCTGCTGTTAATTAGCGTTAGTGTGTGAAAGAACTGGCAAGTCGCGCGAAATCAAAGCGAAATATGCAGAAGAAAATGTCACACGTAGTCAGATTATGTGGTCGATTTAGTGGATGTGGCTTCTGCGGCTGCAATTTTACCGAAATATGAAAAGGCTTTTATTTAAATCAAAAAATATGTTTCGCTTTTGCCCGTTCGGCCCGGCTATTAGAGCAAATCAAGCAAAAATTATTGAATAATACAGTGTCCAATTAACCATTGCTTCTTAATTATGCTGATTAAATGCAATTTGAACGCCAGTCAATAAAACAATTAATTAATGCACATTTTTGATGCTAAAGAGTATTTTTTATGTATTACGTATGTACAACTTGTTTTACTCAAGCCAAAAAATCTCCTAAATTTACAATTTATTTATATTATTCATTTAGCGTTAGGCGACACAACATAAGTTTAATTTGTAACCCTTTGCAAACATTATCGTAACTTCATTTCTGTACATAATCGAATTCAAGCCAAGCAATTAAATGGGAATTTATGGTTAACCAATTCTCTGCGGTCAGCTCTTAAAGGCGCACATAAATGAAGATATACATTGCGGAGCAGAGGAATGAATTTGTATATTTGCGAGGAACTGACTGTGAAGATGTCCATTCAGTTGCGTACACACGGCTGACCCACAGCAAAATTAAATTTTGATATGGGTCTATTATTTGGCAGTCACATGAGACACTCGGCAGCTGCCTTAAAACAAAAATGAAAAGGCAAAAAACAAAAACTTTTGTGACTCTTGCCTGTAATGCAAATGCATGTGGTTCTAGCCGAGCAATGGCAGGGTTCTTGGCCACCTATAAAATGGATTTGTTGACACCCCATCAAAAAAACCACACACTCACGCCGAGAACTTTTTAAATATGCATGAGCACCTTTTTGCCAATGGTGAGGCCATACCCGGCGTATACTTGATAACAGATATCTCCTTTCAACGCCACACAAAAAACAATGCCAGCAGCAAGATGAATGGGGTCAGTAAGTATACACTTTATACACCAGACCAGCAGACAGTGACCCAAAATACTTCAGCCGGTCAACTTTTTCCTCCCATTTCAAATGGAATTTATTGCAGCCAAAAACAGGAGTGTGCTGCCAACAAAAGCCTACAAACTTGTACGGCGAAACCCACCTGTTTTCATTGACACAAAGAGCGCTTTGGTCATACTCATTATTGGCCATCAATCATACTGTGTGTGTACTGTGCTAGGTGCTCCTCTCAAATCAGCTTGACAACCGTATACGGATGAAATGAAATGAATTTCCAATTTAAAACATTCCCCATTTAAATGATCAATATGTTGACCATTTGTTCCATATCATCCATATTAACAAGAAGTCCTTTGCTTTGTGCAATAAATTTCCAATGTGCCATGTGTGAATGCTCCGTGTCCTTGCTGTTGGCATGCCTACCGGGGAGTTGAAGACTCCTGCCGGCAGGAAAATGAAAATTGAACGTGAATCGGAGCAACCGGCTGCACATCCAGCTAACCAGCCACCAATATCTGTCCACCTTGCGGGATGTCTTCTCTCCTGTTCGTCAGCCATTCCATTGGATAGCAGGACTTCAAAGAAACACTGCAGGTTTCCCGCTGATTGCCATGCATGAGCTGCACATGGCGGCTGGCGTGGGGTCCAGCTGCCGATTCAAACCCGTCTGTACCCCTGAGCGGGACCAGGGAAATGCCGATTCTATTATGATTACACACTCGGAGAAAATATCTGAGCCGATAGCATGTGCTACCATACAAATGTAAACTTCAAATTTACTTACTGGGAATTGAGTTTCCCAGCCAAACCTGAGTCTTGCTAAACTAGCGAATAAATGTATATTTGAAATATTATTTTTCTATTAAAGCCTGTTAATTGTAGTGCATTTTCGTGGAAACTCGGAAAAGAGTGCGGCGGTTGCGATGATCAAAGGCTTGACACTGCTGTAATGAATGTTAGATGGTGTTTTGCTAATTTTAAACGGTGTTCCTGGCTCACCTGCCGGAAAACTTTCTGTTGATTCAATTTTCCTTTTTCGAATTTATGTTTGTGTTCCTGCTGCGTGTGATTTCGTGTGCGTGTGCTTTTTTAAAAATTGCCACACAAAGCAGTCGTGCAGATTGTTTCGAAAGTTGCCTGCTTGTTTGTTCTTTCTGGCGTTGTTACCCCTGTTTGCCTTTTCGCTTTTGAAGTCTCCAATGACATCCACATCACGGCGAGCAACTTGCGAATTTCAAAGAAAATGGAAATTAAATGAACTTGAAATTCTGAGCAGCTTGGGTTGGAAAAACAAACTGCATGGCCACACACGAAGACATTGCGCAGGTCTAGCACCTTTGCTACTGAAAATACGTGAAAACACAAAGTCGGTTTTATGTTTTTATGTAAACACCATATATTTTAACAAAATAACTCTATTTTTTTTCTTTTCTGCGTATACACATCAGCACACTGACTTTATCTATCGCGTTTTCAATACTATACCAAGTGCCTGAAAAGAAAACAAGAAATACAAATATGAAACAATAAATATGTATATTTTTAACTATTATTTTGGTAATATCTTACCCGTATCTATCTCGATCATGTCACCAACACGTAGAACTGCATTGAGTTCTTCTTTACCTTCTTTTGTGTGCACATTGAATTTGCCAAAGTGGACCAGGAATTTCTAGAAACAGAATAGGTCAAAATATGATTTGCGAAGTGGAATAGGAAGACGCGTATTTATTACTTACAAGAGAATGGAATTTGGCTAGTGTCATGTTACGCCTCTGGTTGGGTTTGAATCGCATATAACCCAGCATTGCTTTCTCCTTTGTATTGTAGAAAGCGTAGTCAATGCCGTCTACCTGGCTGAAAATCAATTCGTTTGCAAGAGCTGGCAAGGAGAAATAGCCAATTATTAATTAATTAGGACATGCATTGATTGTGGAATTTCTGTGGGTTTTTGACTTACAGACTGTTTCGTTTTTATCGAACATACTTGCACTGGGTGGTGCATCGCCGACGCCTCGCAGCCAATTCATTAGTTGAGTCGAGTCTTCCTCCTGCTCGTCTCTCAGGAGAGTTGAAAATACCACAGGATCTGGTTCAGCACCCGCACAGGGCGCCTGTTCGCAAGAAACGTCGGGTTCTTTCTGATCACTAAGAAGTGGAGCAACCGAAGTTACCATTGGCTCTGGTTCAAGTTCAGGTTCAGGTTCAGGCTCAGGTTCATGTTCAGGTTCAGGTTCAGGTTCAGGTTCAGGTTCAGGTTCAGGTTCAGGTTCATGCTCAGGCTCCGGCTCCGTAGCCGTTTGTACAACTCCAATTCCCTTCTGTGGTCGTCCCCTTTTCTTGGGCACCTTCTCAACCTCTGCTGGCAGAGGTTCTTCCAACGGCAAGACACTTAGGCCAAGCGATTCGGAATGAGGTATTATCTCTGCCAGCTTTTCAGAAAGTCGTGGGGTACTGCTGCACAGTGGTCCCCTGTCGTTTGACAACTTCTTTTTAACAGTAGACTTTGCCTTTTTGGCACTAGCTTTCTTAGTCTTACTCAGACTTCCTTTTCTCGGCTTTGAGTTTATTTTGTTAGGAGGCTTTGTGAAGACACTCATAAAGTCAAACTTGCTAGGATCCATGGAGTGACACCAACCCATCTGGAGTGGAACTTGACCCCGCCTCGATCGCCGAATACCAGCTGAAGAAACAGAAAATAATAATATAAAAAATATGTTGCATTCTATCAAAGCACCTAATATAAAATATACTTACTCGTATTTAGTTCATCTGCTTCCACCGGAATTTTGGACAGCTTTAGTTTGTCTACCTCAGACTTTAAGTGTTTCGATTTCACTCGTGGTGCTGGGGCCAATGGTTTCTTGAACACTACATCTGCGCTTGACGCATCCTTGGGCCGACTCTTTGGCCTGTTTTGAGTACGCTGCAAAACCTCCAACGCCGCCCTACTTGTGCTAGCTACATCGTCGGACAAAAGGCATGTTGAATTTTTACTGAGAGCATCATCTGACGTTGTATTGATCGGCGGTGTGGGTGTGTTTACTCGAAGGGATTCCATAACATCTGATTTCTCAAAAATTTCTTCCCTTTGATTGCTTTGAGGTACGGATTTTTCTTTATCAACTGCACTCTGGCGCAAATTCGAGAGGTCCTGGGACTTGGATGAACGATCGGTTAACTGATCATTTGCTTTGCTTTTTGATGCGTTCTGGTGATTACGGTTCTGTTTATTGGATGACAACTTCAAATCTGGACAGTTATCTTCAATACATTCTAATGTATGTGATTGCATTGCATCCTTATTGATCTTTCTTTTAGCATCATTATTATTTTGAGATTTATTGTTATTCCTCCATTTTTCGCATGCTTTGTTGTTAATTGGTTTCTTAACGCTGTCATAATCTTCGTTATTTTCGCCAGAAGTTGCAATACTTTTTTCATTACTGAATTTTTGTACACTCTGTTTGGAGTGCCATTTTCCATTCATTATCCTTGGTTGCTCAGGGTCGTCATTCTCTGGGGACTCACAATGTTTCACTGCGTCATGTGTATTTCGGTCACCAGGATTGCTATTTTTCTTTGACGTCCTTGGTCGCTCATCATTAGATTCCTCTTTTTCAACATATTTGATAAGAGGTGGTACCAGTTCGTTCTCCATCGCCTTTCGTCCATTCGGAGTGGATTGTTGAAGTTTTTTGGCTCTGTAACGCGACCTGCTTGGTCGCTCATCGTGTTCCTGGCCCCCTTCGAACTCCGGTGGAGGGGAAACAAGGTCATTTTTATTGCTATTTTGGCCACTTGTCCTTCTGTCCCGTGTACTTACAACGTGCTCTGGTGGCGCAGGAGCACTTTCGATGGTATCAGTACTTAGACTATCATGGAAATCTGGTGGGGCTGCCATCACAACGTTATCGAAATCAAATTTTCCGGAGCAACGCAGATTATGCAAAGATTGTGAATAGCGTAGATAAGCAGGAGGTGGCGGAACAATTTCAAATTCCTTGCTTAGTCTTGCTTGTTTTACCGTCGATGATGAATCGTCCGAGTCCCCCTTTGTGTAAAGACTACGCTTTCCGCCCTCTGATGATTTGCGTCGAGTTTCTAAAGTCTGGGATAGGCCCAAATAGTTTACCAGTTCGGTTGTCTGCATAGGGAATAAAAAAACAGTTTTCTTTATCCTTCATGACATATAAGAGATTTGATCACATTTTGTCATATACAGACGTAACTATGAGATAACTCACCATTGGAGGATCACGTCGTAAACTTCGTCGTCGTCCTTGTCCCTGCGATCGATCAATGCTTTTATTTCGTGTTTTTGGCGGGCCCGGTAAATACTCCTCATCCGAATCATCAGAGAACCGTTGTTTTGGCAACCCTTCGGCCTCATCCATCAGATTTCTACGAAGAAGCTCCCTCTCAATCTCTTCGTCTAGAATGAGCTTCTCTGAACGACGGTTTCTGTGCCCATTTAAAGGATATATCTCGTTCAACGAGTTGCGCTTGCGCAAATCCAAAATCTCGTAGTTGCTCATGCGGACCAGCTCGTAGGCGAACTGCTCGCCATTAATAGGTGCACTTGGGGCCTTATTCAGCGGTATAGCAGTCTTTCGCGGGTTAGACTTTTTGACCGACCGATGAAGGTTAAGCAAGCGCATAGAACTCTCCTTTGACTCCATAGTAGCTCGAGTCCGATTGTTAGTGCGCAAGCGCCGCTGGCGGGTTGTGTTCCCACCCGTAGGAGCTAGATTTAATGGCACTGTGCTGGGTTGTTCGTCGCTTTCGTCGTCGGTCATTATGGCATCCATATTTTCTTCGACCCGCGGAGGTTGTGCAATGGATTTCTGGGGAGAGGCAGCGGCTAATTGCCTAGGAGAAGACGCAATCGGTGATGAAGATGTCGCCGTAACTGGCGCTGTCGGAACAGATTTCATCGGGATAACGTCTCTCCTTACACTACGATTCGAATTGGTTGTGTTTATCACCACAATTGGGCTGCTGGCGTTCTGCGATAGGGTCTGCACCAACTCTCCCAGATTCTGCGGCTGGGTTTCGGGCACAACGAGCTCCGGTTGCGGCTGTGATTGCCAGGCAGGCTCGTGGCTTTGTCGCTGTGGTGTTTCCGGAACCACTATCTCCTGATTGACCTTTACTTTGCTGGGTGTATAGGGATGTGATGGCGAAAGCAGCAGCTGCCCTGGAGCTGGGCCCTTTTCCATTGTGTAGGTACGTCGTAGGCCCGCAACGGATGGGGTTGACGGTCTTGTGGGACTCGAGTACGGTGCCCGTCCAGAATAGTTAAGCTGCAGTACATTCTTGTTAAAGGAACTCTGTCGCTCTCTGCAGATTTGTTCAATTTCAAGAACGCCAAGAACGGGGTTCTTGGCAGGTGACTTCACCGTTGTCTGCAGCGGATTTTCTGGCTCTTGTTTTTCTGATAGTTCCTTAGGATTCTCAGCTTGTTTGTCAGTTTTCTCTTTTGCATCATTTTTACATTTGTTAGTAGCTACCTCTTTTGATTTCTCTGTGGAAGGTGTGCTGCTTATTTCTGGCATCTAAAAGAGCAATGTTGAAAGTACTAAGATAAGTATTTCTGAGATATGTGTTGAACTTACGAAGTTTACAGGACTTGACATATTGCGGGTCAAGTTTACGGTTTCCTCGAACTCTGGAAGCAGTTGGCGTCCACAGCTTCTAGACCGCCGGTGTATGGCACGTCGGCGTAGATGATCAGATCCTGGTACATTTCCACTGCGGCGCAAGGAACGTCGATGATTTGGCGACAAATTGGGCGAGCGAAGCGGAGGGACATTCTCATTAGATGCCTGGTCCACAGGCGGCTCATCGGTGGCGGTATTAGTTGCACTGACCAATTCTTCCAGGGGCTGTACTTCTGGTACATTGGGCTGAGTCTTGGGCTGAGACTTCTTGATCAGTGGAACCTCGAAATCAAGGTCAAAGTCAAGTTTGAAGTTTCCAAAGAGGTTGTCATTCTGGGCCGGCTTATTTTCGGCAAGCTTGCGCATCATAAATTCGGCAAAGCGCTCCTTGTCCTTCACCGGCTGGCTGAGTATGTCATCCAGCTCCAGAGTGTCGTTGTTCTGGGGCTTCGGCCTAAGAAATAGTTGTGTAATGGGATTTGGTGTGCTTTCTTTCTTTCACTCGTATTGGCAACTTACATATTTGCAGTAATACTTTGACTAAAAGATTCTGACCGCTACACTACTAAATTAGAATTTATTTACTTCGCTAAGATTTCACAAAATTTTGAACTACAAAAAAGATGCGACGCTATTCAAATGGTGTTACCAGAAACCTCTGAAGGCACGCCTAGGTGCGGTGTTGCCAGAGTGCTTGAATACACTATCGGAAAAATGTCACATATAAATCACTACGTTTCTTTCATAATTATACATAACACTGGGTAAGTCCTAATGAATGATACAAAATATTGTTATACTTGTGTAAAATGATTTTATTCCAAACGTATTCAATGAAAACATTCACGACAACATCCACTGCCTCGCAAATTTCACGAAATTCAGTATATCTCTACTGAAATATACTAAGCACTTAAAACGCAGACTGGTCACACTATGCCCGCAATTTTTGTTGACAAAATAAATCCGAAATGTTTGTAGCAAACCAAACCGATTTTTCAATTATTAAGCCATTCGAATTAACTGCAGAAAATGCAGTTCGTAAAAACATGGGAGAACTGCAGTAATACAGTTTCCGCGAAGAGGATTGAGAATAGGACGTGTGAATAAGGCGGATGAAGAAAACTATTTTGCATCTACGGTTTTCTTCCTGCTGATGGAAAAGGATTACGTTATTCTCGATAGCTAGAGATTGGAATTTTTGAACGAGAAACACAAGACTACTGTGCTCATAGTCAGTAGTATAAGGATAGCGAACAGCATCATGCTGGGACCAATGGGGGTAATGGGGCCAATTAACATGAGAGTGTCGGTTTGTTATTTATTAATATTTAATATAGGTATTCGAATGTTTTGTTAGGAAAGGAAGGACCAGGCGATCGTTTCACTTGAACTTCTTACCGCCCTTCCTCGTCGCAGGAGCATCCACGGTGGGCACCTGAATGGAGTAATACTTCGTGGAGATTCTGTTAAGGAAGTAGAGCCCCACCAGGGAAAAGAGGACACTGGTGGTGGCACAGACGCGATGCACGATTCCCGCAGCGGCTACGGTGAGTGAGAGGCAGAACAGGATCTCGGGCAGCAGTTTGGCCTGGAAATCCTGGCCGAAGACGACCATTTCCGCATTGGAGACGCACGTGAGGCTCAGGATGAACACCCAGGAGAAAAGGTATCCGCCCAAAAGAACCCTCAGCTGCGAGTCGTTGAACCATTCGGAGCAGAAACGCAGTGTGCCAAACAGAACGATGCTCAGGAGGCCCGAGATGATGGAGGACACCAAGGTGCTCTTGCTGCTCATTGACGCGGCTGCAATGGTTTGGGTTTTGGTCTCTGTTGGCCGTAATTTTCTTGCATTTCCTTACACATATTACTTTTTTTTTACCAGCCGGCGTCTTTGTTATACGTGTAGCGATAATTTTCGTTGATTTTTATAATCATCGAACTATCGAATCATCATAGGGATATTCCCATAGGTAACAACTAAACAAGGCCATATGCCTTGCAGACTTCGTTACAAGATTCGAAATAAAATTTTCAATAAAATAAGTTATACATATCGACGATAATTAAAATTAAAATAGCGAGCTAGGCTAATTTCAAATTTGGGCTTGCCATAAAAATACATATTAGATATCGTTATTTAAAGAGAGACATCGACATCTATCTTCGATAGAATGAGTGATGTGGCAACCCTGCGGCTTTCGTGGTGAATGGCCAGCATAGTAATAACATTGTATTTGTGCACAATTTTAATAAATTGTAAATAAAAAACGCCTTCAACATGTCCTCGCTTCTGCAATTGGCCACCAGAACAGTCCGAAGCTCCATGGTCCAGGCGCGTGGCGTGGCTACCACAACGCCAAGGCCAATAAAAGAAAGTGAGTTCCATAGCCATCTGTGAAGTGTTTCATAACCCCTTTAATAAGTGGTCATTCCCAAAACTAAATGAATACCATTTCCAGTTCAGGAGAAGCAGGAGAACAATGTAAAGATCTTCGAGGGCGTTAATGTGGAATCGCCGCGTGCCAACCTAATGCTCAAATCCGCCTGCCAGACCAAATTTTGCCCGGAATGCACTTTGGGCCTGGACATCAAGCACACGGATGTGCTTATTCTTTCGCAGTATGTCCGTTCCGACGGCTGCATGCTGCCCAAAAGGATCACCGGACTGTGCCACCGGCAGCAGAAGAAGATGGGCACTCTTGTGACCATGGCTCAGAAGGCGGGACTGATGCCCAATCTGGCGCCCGAGTGGAGCAAAAGGGATCCCAAGAAACGCTTCGGGTGGCGCAAGTTTAACAAGTACTTCTTGGAGTCCACGATTAAATACTAGTGTTAAATACAATAAAGGTTGTTAATAGAAAGAAATCATTGAGATTTTATTCGATTTTGGCTTGTCAGCAATGTCAGACAACAAATTTTTAAATCGAATATTTCGTTACTTGTGCTTAATATTTTGCATTAGGTAGTAGTGCGCTGTATTTTTTCCGTGTCCAGTTTGGTCACACTACGCTGACGTCGCTTTTTATAATTTCTTTGTTCCCGCGTCTTTTCAAAGCTTCTCCGCCATTAAAATGAGTTTTTTGAGCAATAGCGACACGATTCATGTGGAAGTTTGCTTGCGAGGTAACGATGCGTGAGTATCACCTGTCCGCAGATGGGCATTTCAATTAATTATCACCATTTTCAGTCGCCCTAATGCACTTCAATCCAATATTGAGAGCGCCCTGAAGGCTCATTTTCAGACGGCAAGAAACTTGCCCCGAAATATCGCATTCCAGCCGGATCTCACGCATGAGTACACTGAACATGTGCACTCCGTGCTTCTGGAGCGTGACAATGGCGAGGCGCAGCCTCTAAAGCCCGAGGAGAGAAAATATCGCTTCCATTTCTACGCCACTAGGCCGGAGGAAGCGCAGCTTGGTCTCTTTTCAAGCGAAGAAGGCTCGGATGGCATCGATAGCGTCGTGGCAGCCAGTCATGAGCTCCTGCCGGCCGCTCAGTTCGTGGGTCTGTGGGAGAACCTCATCTATGAGCCAGGACTCAAGGAAAAGGTGTGAGAGGACAAATGTGTATGCTAGCATGACTTTCATTGCATTTTACTTGCTGTATATGCCATAGTGACTCCTGTTTTATTGTCCTAGCTGAAATCAAAGAATCAATTTTTTCCAGCTCCTAAAGTTTGCCCTTTCGGCACTGATGTTCTCTCTACACCGTGTGGACACGAATGTGATCGCCTGTAACCGACTTATACTGCTCCACGGACCACCTGGAACAGGAAAGACGAGCCTTTGCAAGGCCTTGGCCCAGAAGTTGGCAATCCGGACCCAAGGGAGCTATGCTTACACCCACCTGGTGGAGATTAACAGCCACAGCCTGTTCTCGAAGTGGTTCTCTGAGAGCGGCAAGCTGGTGGCGCGACTGTTTTACAAGATTGCAGAGCTAGTGTCAGATCAAAACAACCTGGTATGCGTGCTGATTGACGAGGTTGAGTCGCTGGCCTACGCCAGGAGTGCCATGTCTAGTAATGAACCAAGAGATGCCATGCGTGTAGTGAACGCTGTGCTCACCCAGCTGGATGCCATTAAGATTTGTCCCAATGTTCTAATTCTGGCCACATCTAACCTGGCTCAAAGCATTGATCTGGCCTTCGTGGATCGCGCCGATATCCGACTGTTCATTGGATATCCCGGCGTTTCCGCTATTCGAGAAATTTACAAGAGCATGCTGACTGAGCTAATGTCGGCAGGAGTTCTGCAGCGCGAGGTCCTGGAGGCGGAGGACGCCGGGGAGGGCTTGCTGTCTCAATTGGCTGAGCGCAGCATTGGGTTAAGTGGCCGCACATTGCGAAAGCTGCCTCTTTTGGCCCATGCCCAGTACACCAGCAGCGCTTTGTTCGAGCTGGACCAGAAGATCAGTCTATCGGACTTTCTAGACGCCATGTTAGAGGCTTTGGAGAAGCATTTGGGCGAGCAACGCCTGCTAAAACTGGAGTCCATGGAGGAGCTATAGAGCAAGACCGAAACACAGACTGAAAAATGCATTTACTACACCCACTCTATGTTCATCAAATGCGATACTTTGTAAACTTCAATTTGCTGCTATGAAAAACAATCCGATGCAGAGGCACGGGTCCAATCCCCATTCTGTTTGCTGCCTCGTTTCATTTGCACACGACACAGAGATTTTCCCATTTCTTTATCCGGCTTTTGATGTGAAAATCAAGCGTGAAATCTTGTTATTTGCTTGCTAGCCCCTACATCCACCCCCACATCGATATGCACGGACATCGGACCCTACGCAGTTTCAGCACTTCTGCCTCGTCTGTCCTTCACACTGGAGTGCAGGAGTACACTCAAGTCCGGCACACAACGAAGCTATCGGATGTTGCTGCCCCTGCTGCCGAATGATGGGGTAAGTTTGGGGGGCCAAGGACACCCAACTACACCCAGAACCAAGTGACGACTAATCAAATTTTTTGACGATTTGATTCTGTGTTGATGTTGCCTGTTGATCCGTATCATCCATTTGGAAGCCACTCAGTCAATCGCAGTCGTTGCATTATCTAGTCGCATAATATTGAAATATGTCAGGTGGAGTGTAAAACCAACACCCAGATTTGCCAGATTGAGTCTCTCCATCAACTACTAATTGGCCTTATAAGGATTTCAATTAGGATTTCAGGAGAAGGGGTGTTAATCAAATAAAATTGCGTATATTATATTATTAAAATATTTCAGCTCAAGGTGGGCGCACTATTCAGTCACTTTTTAAAGGTGTGTTGTTGTGCGGGGTGACTTTAATTAAATCAGGACAAATACCCATCCCTATTTGTTCATTGGAATGGCAAAACAGAGAGTGACTACGGGGACAGGTGGTGGCCATAAACCAGAAGACAGTAAAAATAGACGGGGAGAGGCGCCATCGAATTATGTGAACGGATAGCTGCAGGGCTAATAAAATGTAGATGTGTGCTCAGGAATGGGAAAGTGCGATAAACCAGATTCCTGTTGATGAAAATGTGTGATTCCAGCCATTGTCCTCCTGCCAGGACATATAAAATATACGGGGTTTATTAGTCACACGGCTACGAGCTCGTATCAGCATATAAATGGCAAGCAGTTAAAGGCACCTGAAAAGCAATATTTTCTATTTCTATAATGATGAAAACTCTCCGTATATCTTTTATTTTCTTACAGTTTCAGATCTTTGATAGTTTTATTTTATTCATTCTAAAAGAGAGTCCAAATCATCGGTTTGGTTGTTGACTCCAACATTTAATGGCGAAACGAGTTGTTTGTCTGCAGCAGTCGTGTGTTAAAACTTCTTACTTATTGTTTAACGTATTATTTAGGCAGCAAGGACTACATTGCCAGCTATGAATAGACTTCGAATGTGGCATTCAGTGAGCTTCGCATGGTTCCATTTTCCGAATGCAAGCAATTGAATACGAGTGCAAGTGGGTAAATAGGCATCTAAAAGCATTACAGTTCCTCGCTGCAGGATATTAGCAGTCTAACAATATTGCAGATATTAAAGTAAAGTTAATTACAAATTTAATGTTTATTCGAGGGGCTTGAATAATGGGCACAGAATAAAAACTTATTAAGTAGTAGTAAAATATTAGGGATGCTCGTACGTGTATTTGAAATGAAAAAAAAACAAAATTGGTAAAATTGTTTACTATTCTGAGTAAACTTCGAAATAAATGTGTAATATTTTTCTGGTCGATTTCAATGCCTGAAAGTTGGATCCTGGATCCTGGATCCCCGCCGGAAGTTCCTTCCCTGCACAATCATGCGATTGCATGGAGAATTGAACCATTGATGGTTACGTTTATTTATGTTTTCCTTGCTCTGTGTGTGTTTGTGTGTGTGCATGGTGTGTGTGTGCATGGTGTGTGTGTGCATGGTGTGTGTGTGCATGGTGTGTGTGGGAAGCCTGTAAGCAGCATTTTGCAATTGCATTTCAGCAATATGGAAAATTCCCATTGTTATCCAATGCGACTGCTGTCGATATTATTGTTCCTCCTGTTTTTCTTTCTTGGGAGCAATTGTTTCTTGTTTATTGTTTGGATTTGTAAGCTTACCGTTTTGCGGCGTTAAGAAATTTAAATTTCCACCCAAGCAACACAACAATAAATGCTTTAATTTTCGCTCGAGTTTCCACAGCAATTGGAAAACTGAAAAACAGATGCATCTGCTATTTACATTTGCGCAAAATACCTGGGCTTACGATGGGTCCCAGAATGTGTGATTGTTGTAAGTATGGATTAATATTTCATTGGGGAGTAAATTGCTGTTTACAAGACAATTAATTTTTGAGCAGCATGTTTGTAATGCACAGAAAATATTGACCAACTGGGAAGTTAGCTCATGTAACTATTCCAATTAGAAAGGTAACTAATTACCTTAGTTTAAGAAACCTTATTGAAGTTAGTAATCGTTTAATGCGTATAGTTATAAATCAGAATATGTAACTCAGTCGAGGGTTTTCAAGACCCAAAACTTCGTAATTTGTGCTACACAAAGATGGAGCTCCGAATACCCTTTCTGTGTCTCTTAAATTTTGCTGTTCCGCCAAAGTTCGATGTAGTTTAGATTTAATTTAAATTTTTGTGGGCTCTGGCGCCAGACAATGTCGATATTGCGAAGCAATATTCCATTCCTCTTTTGCCCACAAAGTGCAGCCGTTGCAAAAATATTCGCGTGCTAAGGAAACTCGAAATTGTTTAGTTATTGAAAAAGGGTCGTTAATTATGTATCTTTGGCCAAGAATTTCCGCTGCCAACTTTTGGCCAACAAAAAATAATAGGAAAATATGGCGAAAAGCTCGCGCCAGCCGCAAAATTTTCGAAAAGGAATAACAACAGCGTCGTTCTAAATTTAATTTCACCCGCCACCGAAACGCGGTTTCAATATTTTCAAAGTTTGCATTTTTACAAAAATGTGGAGGAGTGGGGATTTCCAGGGAGTTTGAAAATGGATTGTAAACAGAATCGACTTTCTCAGCACAGAACAAGTAAGCAAGTTCAAGATTAGATGTTCGGTGCCTTCTTTTGATCCTTCACAACCATCGTCAACAAAACTAAGTCAACCCAAGCATATGTAGTGCAACCAGCACGCAAAGAATGTTCTCAAAACGTGAAAAGTGCAATATATTCAGAAATATATTATAGTATTATTATAATATTATAATTATATTATAATATATTGCGTCTTAGTACAGATCAATAATGAGATTTGCTTTCAATAAAAAAGTATAGGAACTAAGTTTACAAAACCGTGATTATGAAGAACATATTTTAACATTTTACCTTAAAATATATATTTAATTGGCGAATTCAAAACTAGGAACTAGCTAAACGCGCCTTCGCAAATGTATGGCGGCGTTTGCGGGTGTGTGTTATTTATGCTCAGAACGTGACTGGAAATATGAAATGCAGCAAATGTGTTTACTTAAATGAAGTGAGTGAAAATTGACAAATACACATACGCACACACACACACACTGAGGCGCACCCACACCAGGACGCTGTAAATGCAGTGCAAGGGCGGCTGGAATAGGAGGCGTGGCCGGGTCACATCGACTAGCGAGCTTAGGGCACATGAGAAATACGCCAAAAATGGCAATGACGCTAATCCCTTAGCAGGCGCATCTCACACACACAGATACCAAAGTACAGTGGGCACTCGTCCAAATCTGTTATCTACAACTCGACTACTACATAAAGGTGACCCCCAATTGTTTGGCATGACTCATAGCTTGGACTTTTTAATTGCGATTTTAGGGTAGATATCTCTAAACATCTGTGGCTTTGTTATATGCACTTGAATTTTACTGACAACTTTTTAAAATTACACATGTCATGCTGAAAGGTGACCCAGATCAAACTTTAAGGGCCCTTAAATGTTTTCAAGGCTTCGATTGTATTACAAAACTTGTTGTGGCTTGATTTTCTATTAATCTGCACATGTTAAATTTTACAAATCAGTACTTTTGGGATTTCGAAAGTTAATATTTCAGTTAGCATGTTCCGACTGTGTTGCAGAATTGCACCAGCACACACTCTGCGGAAATATGTCAAATTCAATAACAGCCAAGTGACGTGCTTCCTGGTCCGCACTCCTTGGATCCCCCATGTTCAGGATAAATCTGACGATGGAGAAGATGGAGCACCGACTGGCGCCGAAACTCTGGACAATGGTAGCCAACTCTATTCCCCACTTACGACCGCTCGTCCCCCTGATGGTCCTGCAACATGCCCATTCTACTGGCCGTATAAAAATGTACGATTTTTCTTCATTTGATGAAACGAAATACAATTTCTCAACGAGCAACGCAACTGAACGCAAAAAAGTTGGTTGCAATTGCAATTTTCTTGCCAAATCAGCGCACGCTGCTCGCTATATATTGACATTTTTAAAAGCCAATATTTCTCCGACTTGCAGACCCATTGGGTTTCTTTTTTCGCGGAGAACAAACACACACAGTGTACGTCCAAAGTTGGGTGCCCGGATTAATTTATTTGACTTCGGTAATGTATAAATAAATACAAATGGAATCAGGCCCATGCACAAAAATGGGGAAATAACCAGTTGAAGAATATAAACTGGAACAACCCAAAAGTTTAAATTAATGACAAGAGTGCTCTTCAATTTTTAGAACTTTTCGCCTATTCTGAACTGTATCTTAAACACCACTTAATTAGCTTATTCCGAGCATCGCGCAGCATATAATTGCTAGAAATATTTACTGAAAACTTAACTTTATGGTCGAGAGTGGGGTCTACTTTAGCCATTGGCCACCTGCATTGCCCTCTAATTAGCTGAGGTGGCTGGGTTGCTCCACCTTTTTCTGGGCACTGCCATTTGAGTCGCTGCAATTACACTGATTAATGGCGGCTTGGCACCCACTAAGAATGCCTGCGGTTGCCAACCCCAATCACGCACCCCGTTCTAAATACTTGCTGCATAGTGTGTATAAGAACCCAGGGAACTGGCAATGACAGTCGAAAGGAAACTTTTTACTCGCTCAACTCGGCCAGGCGAAAAGTGCCAACGCAAATGAAATTGGTCGAAACTATTTGGGCATTTCCGTGGCAATCAGGCGGGTCATCCCATCCACTCATTCACCCATCAACTCATCCACACCCAATGTCCATAGGCATCGACAACCGCATCCTCAACCGATTTTACATTCACACTGGACTAGCAAAGTCAAGTTCGTGACGCGCGTTATTTGTAATTATATAGGGGAGGGCCCCAAAGACCACACCTAAATCGTGCACTGAGAGAAAAAATAATACTATAAAAAGTAACTTGCAAATTCCACGATCTTATTTCTGTACAACTTTTGCATATGTTTCCAGTTTCTTTCAGATTTCTTTCTCCCAAAAATATGTTTATTATATTTATATTTATTTTACACAAAGACTCTTGATTTGAAGCCCAATTGTTTGCTGTTTAGATCCCATCCTGCCCAGACGCAAGTCGCAATTTGATTTCCATTTGGTCATGAGCCCACTTTTTTCCTTGCCTCCTTCTATTTTTTTGTAGTAATTTTAATTGAAAAAATTCTTCAATTTTGCCATCCATCTGACTGGCAGGTTGGTCCTGGTCCTGGTCCTGGCCAGCTTTCCAGCTTTCTTCTATCGCTCGACAGCCGTAGAAATGTAATTAGCCTGGCCCAAACCCCCCCTCCCGCCCGCAAATCCGTCGACTGTTGTCTGTTTGTGTCAACTTTTCAATTAAATATTCATAAAAAAATGCAATTTGCCAGCCACTTCGCTGGGCGGAAAGATATTTCGAAATTACTTTTAAGTGCTGCATAAGGTCACGCAGCGTGTCTAAATGGGGATTATACGATTGATTGGAGAAAAGGATGGTTTCTAAATGGAAATAAAAACAAAGAAAATTTCGTTGCAGTGCAGTCAAATTATTCCTAAATTTGAAGTCCCTGTTTTTTTTTTCCACTAAGATTATGCAGGTGTTGATCTATAACTTTATTACGCCTGATCTCGGTTACCCAACCAATCCAGCGTTTTAGGTAAATTAAGTATTCGGGAGATCTGTAATTAAAGTGGTTTGGAAGTGCGAAACTCAGGTGAATTGCAAGGGTTTCGGGGAAGTCGCTAATTGTAAAAGCAGCGGTGATTTCTCTAGCATCTGGCATTTGGCATTTGGCATCTGGCACTGGCACTGCCACTGGCCCTTTGTGCAAACGAAATGGCGATAATTAATCATTTCTATGGCGGTTAGTTGACCGCTCTTCGATTTGTTCCATGACCTGCGGGTCGCGGTAATCATTTCAACTACTACTTTAATTAAAAACCACAGCACTGTACGGCAAATGGCGTAAGTTATTGGCTGGCGATGATTTGCTCCTTTTAGCCACACAATGTCACTGCCACACGATGTTGGCCGTTAAATTGTGGCCATAATCACAAATGCCAGCTAATTCACGTACATTGTGCGCAGAAGGGCAAAGAATTTGTACGAGAGCTGCAAAAGCTGCCAGAAATGGATGAATCGAAATTAAATCGGATTAAAAACGAACTTTTCCATCTTACATCCGTTACGGTGACCAGTGAGACGTTCAGGAACCTCGTGGCCTTAAGTCGACTCGGCTGCTGGGCCCGCTTAACAATCAGGATCAGCATTTTGCGATACCGCAGATCAGCATGGAACCAATCGTGGTTGTAGACCGCCTGCCCAATCTGCTCACTCTATATAATAATATATATACCATTTAAGATATAAAGAATGTAGAATAGAATGGTAAATGTAAAGAACTTACCGCATCAACGAGCCGCTGCGCATGGGTGGCAATCATGAAGACCTGAACCATTGCACAAAATAGGAAAAGGACGAGCATCACCAGGTTGTCGATCTTGCTGCCGATGGTCATCTGGAATCCCACAAAGCAGATGATAAAGGACGAGGACACGAAGTTGGACAGCAGCGATACACCGAAGATGTCATTGATGTCCTGGCAGAGCTGGATCAACCTCTGGTGATAGGCCACCGTCGACTGGAGGAACTCCAAGTCCCGCTGGTATGGGGCAATGCCCGCAACATGACCCTCGATGTGAGCGGAAAGTCGGAGGAAGTGCATCACCACCAGAGTGACCAGGGCACACATTAGCATGTCCGCTGCTAGCTGACCGGACAGACAAGCCTGACCACCGATATTCTGCGAGATGTACATGAAATAGTAGCTAAATCCAGTACTCCAATCCCAGGGAACCCAGCAGTAGTAGGGCAGCATCCTCTCAAAGTGACGTATTCCCAGCCAGAAATCACAGACCAGATAGTAAACCGCCCAATAGAGGTTGTACGTCCAGATCAGCACCAGATGCATGCCGAAGTAAAATTTGCTATATCGGCTATAGCCACTCAGATGAACCTCCATGTTATAGGGCTCTTGTTGATCCAAGCGTTGCGGATGCATTTCTTTCAATCGCTTGACGACTTGGGTGAGTCTCCTTTTTTGTCGCAAAATGTACCAGATCTTAAGGTCCCCAACGATGACAAATCCAATGAACGACAGATTCATGGTGGCCTCCAGAAAATTGCTACCTTTGCCGATAGCCAGGAAAACGTATATCACTTCCGAGAGGAGCACTGCGTTCAGGTTGACCATCTGGGCAATGAAGGTCCAGCGGAGCAGGACATCCTTCCACCTTTGACTATACTTGTGATCGTAGGCCTGCATTCCAATTGATAAATAGAATGCATTGGCATACTTCAGGAAGCTCTCCAATGGAATGGCCTTCTGGTTTTTCTGCTCCTCGGCACTTTGAGTATCCTTCTTAGCCGACATGTTGTAATTGTTAATTTTCCGAGTCGCTGGTCCGCCTTATATATCCCGAAATTAATGTGGAGCCCGGAGCCAGAGCCCAGACCCCAGCGATGTCGATGATTTAATAATTTACTATTGCCACACACAGTGGACAATTGTCACGCCCACTTGATTAGCATGTACACGGCGAGCATCTCTCAATTAGGGCGTTGTGAACCCGTCAGTTGGTCGTCTGGGGGCGTGGTTAATTGGGCCTAACTCGAAATCGATGACTCCTACGATTAAGTGGCTTCCAGTTGCTCACAAATGTCAGTGATTAGTTCAACCTCGGGTGAACAATCGCCTGGACAAATGCCCAAACATTAAGCGGTCTATTTCCCAAGCACAATTGCTGCAATTGTAGGACGTGTTAATGCTAGATATGAATTGTGCATCTGTTAAATCTATAAACGCTTATATTTATTAATATTGATCTCACAACTAAACCATTTGTTCTATCGTTAGTACAGTTCGTGGTTCATTCCTAATTTAGAACGCTGCGATATTAATTTATTTTATTTGCAGCGAATATTTTGTGCTCTTGAACATTCATTGCTGATGTTTTGTTTTGCTTTGGGTTACCTCAAAGTATTTGGAAAACCATTTATGTGCTTTGTTTCGTCCTTGTTTTTGCTCCTTGACACACTTGCCTGGATGATGGTGTGTGTCAGTGACACGAGTCCTTGCTTCTTGCCTATTTCCTGTTTACACACATTCAGCTGGCCAAGGATGTGCATGCGAATACCCATTTCTTCTGGCCAGATGACACCCAGTTTATGTCTGGATCAACTGTTTTGCTGCCTTCGAGTATTGCAAAATATGCTGGCATTCTTTCCACTGCATGTTTATTCGCTCGTTTGCTTTTAATGCAAAAAGTCCTTGGAATGTTGCAATTAAATTCGATTCAGAGCAGACTATCCATCTCCTCATCCTGTTCCAGATCCAGAAGCAGGACCAGAACCAGATTCAGATTCAGAATCAGAAGCAGAATCTGACTAGCTGACCCCATTTGCGTATCGCATTCCTAATGAAATTTACATGACTATTGCGCCGCAGCAATGTTAATGAAGAGCATTTATACACAGCTGTTTGTATATATAAATATAAATATAAATATAAATGTACATGTATGGAATATGTGCCCTTTGCCATACGAGATTTATTCTCAAATGCAATTAGCATTTTAAATTCATCCCATGCAGTGCACAATTTTTCACTCCCTAATGGCATTTGTAATGTTAAACCAAAATTAATTTAATAAATTGTTGTTGCCGTCCGTCAGTTATGTAATATTAATGCATTTCTATTTGCCACTTGTACTTTTTGCGGCCAACCTGTTTTTAACAACCTTTTTAGCGAATGTTTAACCACTTCTGCATAGAAAAAGTGATTGAAAATACTTTTAAATAAAAGTGCACTCACAGCTGATTTTATTGATTTTAATACTTTTATTTAACTAATTGTCGACGTTCACAAAAAAAGTTAATAAAGTACGGGCTTGGCCGCAGAAGTAATGCCGCAAAGTAGATTGAACATTTTTTGTGAGTGCGCTGGAAAAAGCATTACTTTCATTAAGAAAATTAAAAAAAAAACGAGTCTAAATATATTCAGATTTCAGATTTATTCGGAATTAGTGCTATGAGTATGTTATTATTACACAAGCAAGCTGATAAATACCACACTTTAAAATGCATTTTACTATGAGCTTAATTTCTGGGAAAACATTGGCTCACATTTCGGGGAAACCAGCTTTCCCTTTTTTTTTGGCACCCCGTTTCCAGCTAATACTTATGCAGATTAATCTGCATACATATAGCATATAGCATATAGCACATAGCATATAGCACACATTATATAGCATATAGCATATGTATGGCTGAGCGCCCCTCGGCTGTGGAACAAGGTCCTTGAGTTTCCGTTTGCATTTTGGGGCCGACCCTTTTGGACGGGTTTATCTACGGCTAGGGCCAGAGACAAAAAAGGGCTCTGTGTGCCTATTTCCGCTCCCTTTCCTTTCATTTCCTTTCCCCGTTCCCCTTTCCCCTTTTGCCCCAGCCCCCCGTAAACAAAGCAATTATGTGTATATGCAACATGCATATACCATCAGCCGTATACAATTGGACTAAAAGTTATAGCACATAAAATTGGAGTGCAAATAATATAGTTTTAATTAGTTATCCAAAGAAATGCACTCACAAGCATGCTTGGCTAAATTAAAAAGTTGTAACTATTCAAATATTGTGAAAATTCCAATGCAGTGCCAGTATTTGTTTGACCTCGAGTGTACGTGCATCTACATTGAGTATAAACATTTTCATTTATTTTCGTGTGTGTTTGCTGGAAACTCCCGTTGCTGGTTAGTTTGTTGCAATGTTGCATATTATCAAAAACATTTGTAGCAGGAAAACACAGAGCTGGATGAGTTTGAGTTGGTCGAGGGGCTGCATTTTTTTGGGTTGTGCTGATCGGGGAAATGCGGTGTGTGGAGGAACGTGTATATGTTTTGGCTTCTGGCGTTTTTGAATGTTTGCCAAATGTTGTTGGCTTTGGCGTAATTGTTACACCAACACTGAAATGTGCAATGATAAGGCCGCGATGTGTTTTTATTTTACCATAGCTGCTGCTGTTTTCTCCACCCCATTCCTCTGCTATTTTTTCGACTAGCTGCCATTGCCCTTTTGCTGGCAATGTGCCACATTCTGTGGCAGGGCACACATGCTTGGGGTATCCGTTCTCCCCTCCACGTGGCCAGCATAATAAACCTAATTTGAGTTGAGATGTTGCAAATTATAAACTATTGAATAGAATCCGAATAACTTGTTGAAAGTATTTCATGTAACTCAAACATTACATGTTTAAGTTTAACGTATGCAATGCATTTATAATAATGATAAGAGCGCGAAGGATCCCAACACATTTAAGGCTTAAAATATATAATTGGCTTTGTGCTGGCATATTATCCTGAAACTATGAATATTTAATGCCGCTCCCCGTTCTTTCTAGCCCCATTCACTCCAGCGAGATCTGCAACACCTTGTGTGATTTAATAATCCTAACGTGGGCACGCTCCAAAAACAAGTTGCCCCATATTTTTGAACCCATTCAGGTGCCTTCAGTTATCCAAACTTTTTTCCAGAGACGAAAAAAACTTTCGCACACCCAGTTTATTGGGCTTTTACGTGGGCGAAAGAGCTTTCACGTCTGAGGGCTAAACTCGATTTAAAACGCTTTTTTCTGGTATTTAACTAATTTGGTTAATATTTTGCGAACGCGTTCTGAATTTGACTGGGCGTGTAAATTGCCAGGCGCCACATAAGTGGGTGGTGTTATGTCTGCCAGCTGTCGACTCCTTACAATGCGTGTCCTTGCAAAATGGAGCAGACACATAGACGGATGACTTTGAAGTGTGTGTGTGTGTGTTTTTGAGCCTTCTTGTGTTTTGATTAGCGGCAAATCAAATCAAATCAAACGAGATAATGAATCGGAATGAATCTCCCTATGTGTGCACCCAATGAGCCATGCGTTCAAACAGGCAAAAGATGAATGCTTTAATGGCTTTAATGGCTTTAATGATTTGCCCATCAAATTGGGAATCTTCATATTTTCAATTCTGTTGCAACTACTGTGCAAAGCCCGGCAAATGCAGTGTGAACTTGTCTAAAACCCATATTGGGGACAACAACAAAAACTCCACACCATTAGTGGCATTATTAGTAATCATAACAAATGCTCGCCATGACCCAAATTCGTCCATGGACATGCAGCTTCTCCCTGGAGATACGAACAGCAAATTAATATTTAAATACCCTGCACTTGCGGGGATTTTGTGATGTTTTCGAGTAGCGATGAAATGTGCAACTACAAGGTATTAAACAACCACACACTCACACACATCTACATATATATACATATATATAAACATATATAAACATATACAGGCTGCAGAATGCATTTTGAGGGGCAAATACAATGGGTAGATAAACAAAGCCTGTCGTCCGTCTGTGGGCCAAATTTGCATAAATTAAAGAGCAGCATCGGACTTTGGCATATATTTCAAGCAATTGACCTAATTTGAATGTTTCGCATGCATACGAAGAACGAGACTTACAATCAATAGGGAGGGTACTATTTACATATTGCTAATCTATCAAGCCTTTAGACAAATATTTAAAGTAACCTTTCTGCGGCGATTCCCCTGTAAAACGCACTTGAAATTTAAATGCATTTGTGATGTATGTATGTGCGAGTGGATGGGTATATTATACTCGTGTTTGTGCTTGAGCAGCCAAGCAAATTAATAATTATTCTATGGTATGCACATAATCATCATTATTGTCTGGCTCATTTGACAGCAATGTCATTTCCAGTCCCATTCGATATGATATCATCCCACCCATTTATTCCCAAAGATGTTCCCATCCACCCATTGCCACCACGTACATATGCATGTACAGACGCATTTATAGACGTGCCACACATACATATGCATATAGTTGTCTATATAGGACTCACACGCTCACACGCTCACACGCTCACATGCTCACATACTAACACACTCGTATATGTATATTTGACACAGCTTGACTTCAGTTGCGAAATTGGCTGCACTTGCGACAAGAGGCAACCTTTTTGTAAATATTTCATTCTGGTTTTATTGGTCTGTGGTCAGCTCGTTTCTGAGGTTATAAAGTTAATGAATTGCATTTTGATATGTGTTGTGGACTACCGCCTCAATTTTGACCCCCCCTTCCGATGCCTTGGGCTGCCTTTTGGACTTAATAATCCTTTAAAGCGGAAGACTCGCCAGAAAATCGAACGAAGATTAAACTATATCTAGTTACTCTAGGATTTGCAAGGGGTAGAAGGGGGGTTGCAAGGATTCAAGCGACGCACACGAAAGGACACACCTGCAGACTGCGATAAGCAGATGGGAAATCCGCATTCGACTGGTGTCCCCGTGGCGTCGATGGGGATACTCGGCTTGAACTCCATTTCATGCATTTGTCATAATAGGCAACTGAGTGTGCTCCTCCCCTCTTCCGCTTTCCGATTTCCGTTTCCGTTTCCCCCTGCCTCCAGTAAACAAACCCACACACGCGTACTAATCGCGTCAGGACTTCCATTCCCGGGTTGCATTAAAGTTGCACTGCTGCTGGCCAAAGTTCCTGGATCACTGCTCTGTATACGCTGCGAAAATCGTTGTATACAAAGATTAGAAACTAAAGTGTTTAGCTTACGTTTTTTTTCAAAAATTGGATTTGAACTTTCAATCAATTCCTATGAAGTTATTCCTAGAAGCTTAAACAGTGTTTTCCCATAACCTGCTCTTATAAACTAGCTCCTATTTTTCCCAGTGTATTCCGAACCCTTTATTTATGGCGGCACCGAGTGCTCCAGCTGCTTCAGGTTTTCTTTGCGCTTCTGCTCCTGTCACGTTGGCGAGTAGTTCCTCCATTTCGCGCATCGTCATATGTTTGCCAATGTAAGCGCCACGTGCGTCCTGGCCACGTCCTTGTCGCGTCCTTCTCTTTCAACTTCCTGGAGCAGCAGCAGCAGCAGCACTCCTTGTTCCTTGGAGCCTTGCTGCCTGTGTGTTTGTCATCGGCAGACCGCATTTTTAATATGCGCATAAATTGGCTGACATTGATGGATCCTAATAGAGTTGCAGTTGCCACAATGTCGCAAGCAGCGGTGGCAGTACACACAGGCTTCAACTGAAGAGTGCAAAAATCGAAATGTTGAATATTGAATTTCATTGCTGATAGTAAGTTAATGCAGCTATAAGGCTATGCAATTTATTTGTATTACTATTCCACTGTAATAGTATTTGGTGCAAAGTGCACAAAAGGAATGAATTTTCTTGGCTTCAGTATGATTTGGATCTTTTAAAGGTCATAGGTCGTCGAGCAACTCCCTCCTATAATGCTTCATGTGTCTCAAGACGCAAATTACATTTCGATTGCACTCATCAACCCCTCTGTCATCCCATTGCAACGGCATTACTGGAAGCCTTTGTGGATGACCTGCGTGGAAAGTAAGTAATTAATTCTGGGCTGGATAACCTTTGGCCGCCGCTCAAAGGACTGGCCACAATCACAGGCAGCCAGGTCAGAGGTGAAAGTGCGTATGTGCTACCACCACCTTTGACTTTCAGCTCGGTAGCATTTGCACAATAAAACTTCCTTCAAACGATGCCGAGAAAAGTAAATTGTAATTGAGTGTTAAAACATGTGTACAGACTTGGGGGCCGATAAATACTCATGCATGTATTTTGGGGCCATGCCCACTTACCTTAAATCATAATCATCGTTGATGTTGAAATGAAGACGAATAAGCCGCGTAAACGACTGTCTAGGTTCCTCCAAGTTTTTCTTTTATTGTTCCGCACATTGAAGGCTTTGTCCTTAGCTTGGTTTTCCCGCTTGAAGTGGGAGGGCGGTAAGCGGATTGGTCGCGCTCTACGGATATTAGGATGGACCATGTTTGACATTTGTACAATTTTCAAAACTTACACTTATATTTCAGAATTTCTAGAACTTTTGTATTAAAATTATCAAATTAACTTTCTGAACCAATTCTGCAACTTATTATTGTTCTAGCTTAGCAATTTTATTTTGCTGCACTACAAAAAGGTCCACTTTAACAGACTAGTAGGATGTGCGGTGTAGGCCTGCCGGCGAAACTTGGTCCTACACATATTTAAAGCGATGAATACATTTTTTACGCCCTGCACACTCAGATGATGGAGGGGTGGTGGGTGGTGGTGGGTGGTTGGGTGGTTGGGTGGCAATGTGGGTGGGTGGCTGCCGACGCCTATCAATGTGTGCCGCGTCCCAGGCGCAGCATTTCGAGCGTAAATTGTAAACTTTTGATTGGATTGTGCAGCAAGTGGCATGTGCGGTTGCGTTTTCGGGCGACGTTTACGCGGCGTATACGCAACGTGAGTTAAATTATTGGAAAAAATCAGCAGCCTGCGAGCAGCACGCTCCTGTCCGCCCGCGGCTCCTCTATATATATTTCCGCTGGCATCGTCCTGTCGCAACTCATTAAAAACTTTTCCCTTACAAACAGTGTTTCCGATTTGTTTCTGCTCACCTTAGCTTGGCAATCTCCGTTTCTGGCTCACACCTGTGCGAGTCAAAAAAAGGGAGCTTGGTAAAAAGGGAAATTTTATGAACAATATTTACATAATCAAAAGTGATACTACTCGGGATCGACTACTACTTGCTGCTAAGATTTAAATGCTATAGTTAATGATGGCTTTTAATCCGCATATATTGTAGTTTCTGGCAAATGAGTACTGGCCAGTCTATACCAGCATGTTCGCTATTAATTAAGTAATCGTCGACCCATAAAGAGGCCGCCATACATAAGTGATAGCTGAGCCATCCGCTGAAAACGCCGTGCTCCGCCACAACTGACAGCTGTCTGTCAACCGGGCCAAAACGCAAAATCAATCAACGTTCGCCGCCAGCGGAAAGTTGTCTATGAAAACGCATTTTCATTATGAGGTTGCCAGCGCTTTTTCGACGCGATAGCGCCATGTTGCTTATAAAACTTTGCCAGCAAAATATATATTTTTGTGGCTGTCATATATCTTCTCCGCGTTTTCCGGCTCGAACTTACTTTGGCCTTGTTTTCTCGCTTTGTTTCGCAGTTTATTGGGATTTAATCTGACGCCCCCCACTCATCTGCGACCTCCTCGGACGGGGCGCCTGTGTTCCTTGGTTTTGCCTTATCAAAAATCAATTTGTACCACATTCACTTGGACTAGTAGAGCAGAAAAAAATGTTTGCTTGCGATTTAATGGAGGGTCCTTGGGCAGGAGCAAAGTTAAGTTGCGGCGAAGTGGGGGCAAGCGACAAATTTATGCAATAAAATAAATGCGAATTGTGTACACATTTGTGTAAACTTTTCCATTCGGCCGGGCGACAGACAGACAGACAGACAGGAAGTTTAATTTGACATCTGTACTGGTGTGAGTTTGTGCGGCGCACTGTGTGCGTGATGATGATTTTGCAACTATTTATGGAAAGTTCAGCAACAAATGCAGCACAAAAACTACAATCTGCCTTCGGCAAGCCAAACAAAATGATTTTCTAATTTCCACATGCCATAAAAAACAGTTGCAGAATGCGATACTGAAAGCGAAAAAGCCAGAACGAGTGGGTGAGTGCAAATCGTCATTTGCAATTTACAAGCCACACTGAACCAACTGAACACAACGAATGCACATACATATTTACATACACATGTATATATGTATGTATCTTTATGTATCAAACAAAAAAAAAAAGGAAAACGTATGGCAACAAAAATATTGAAATACCATCCAGCTTTCAAATACACACGACCAAGTTTCAGCTTTAAAGTTTAAACTGTGTTCTGTGCTATGAATAAAAGTGGGTATGCGAAAGAACTGCCGCTTAATGGTTTGATGTTTGATTAAATTTGCGTGATTACTTCGTGGAAAACAAGTTGTTCCCCTGCTAAAGATTATTGATGGTACTCAGATTCCATTTGGGATTATTGCCGCCATTGGCATTAGTGTCACCGCACATAAACAACAACAATGTATGCGACAGGGAGCGAGGAAAAGTCAGGATAACGATTGGAGCCAGTTGCTCGCCAAGCAACCGAGCACAATTCCGCCGGAAACGGATGTTGGTTGCTGTCGACATGAAGTCCTGTGTCGCTGCGAGAACGTAAGTGCCAATAACGCGGCCTTGCACAGTTCGAGGATCTGAAATTGATAATCAGATATGGAAAACGTCTTTGGCAAGAGCGTAAAAACGAGTAGAAATTGGATAATGATAGCATTATGTAAATGTATCCGTATCGCTGCATCATTTAAATGCAGAGATGAGCACTTTAAAACGGCCCACAAATTACCACCAAGCGGCAGGACGAGCAATGGCGGCAGGAACCTGAAAGTCTGCAACAAATGTTTTTGGGGCTTACTTGAATGCACACACTCGTGCTGCACTCAAACACAAGCGCACACGCACACGCACACGCTCACGCTCACCCACACACGCAACCATAGACGTAGAATTGAGGACAGTGCCACGAAACAACAATATTGACAGAGACAATGGCATAATGCATGCAGATGCTGTGCTGCATGCGAGTCACTGTGGGTCTCGTACAGTCGCGTTCAACAAATTAGCTGTTCTAACTGTTGAAAATGAAATGGATCCGTATAATTGCATTCAGCATTGAAAAGGACAGGTAATTAAAGAAATACCTTGTTAAAGAGCTGGAAATACCTTCTAGTTTGCAATTTAAGAAATGGGAAATATTTAATAGACGTGAAAACTATTCACAACTGTTGTTAAACTGAATAATTAAAATACCAACATCTGTGAGGCACGTGCTAGTACCTATAATCTTAGCCAAAACTGTAGGTGTGCGAATGCAAACAATTTTAACAACAGGCGTAACAGGCAGAAAAGTGTCACTGTTTTCTTGGCCAGCATTGGAGTGGGAGGTGGCTGGGCTGGCATCGAGGACAGTTGCATAAACACTTATAGAGCCATTTCGGCATAGTCGTCTAAAAGTGCTGCCATTCACAGCCCCTGGCCCACTCGTTCTCCCAGATACTCCAGTGCATGTATGCATTTGGTCGCTAATATATCTGTTTTCTTTGTTTTGCCGGATGGGCGGGGGGAGGTGTGTGTGTGTGAGTTGTGGCATCGAAAGGATTGGAGTGGAAAGGATTGTTCGGGGCTTTGGCAATTGGAAGCGTTTGCCAGCCCCTTTCAGATTTGCCAACCTGCATCGCATATGAAATGGGCAGAGCATTTAACTCAACTGATGAAGTTCTAGGAAAATCTGTTTCTATACCCGTTACCCGTAGAGTAAAAGGCTACACTATATTCGTTGAAAAGTATGTAACAGGTAGAAGGAAACGTTTCCGACCATATAAAGTATATATATTCTTGATCAGGATCAATAGCCAAGTCGAACTGGCCCTGCCCGTCTGTCCGTATGAGCGCCTCGATCTCAGGAACTACAAAAGCTAGAATGTTGAGACTAAGCATGCAGCTTCCAGAGACGTAGACGCGCGCCAATGTTGCCACGCCCACCCCAACGCCCACAAGCCTCACAAGACTGCCGCGGCTAAACATGTCCCAGGACTGAAGTTCTAAACTCCATATCTAAACTTATCTTAATCGGAATTTGAAGTGGCATGCCTCTAAATGTTTCTGCCGCAATTCTCTAAAAATCTGCATTCAAATTTAGAATTTTATTTTTTTTCAATTTTTTTTGTAATTTTTCTGATGTTATGATGTTGTAGAAATTCAAAAGCGTCCCAAGACTGAAGTTCTGAAGTCCATAACTTAACTTATCTTAATCGGATTTTGAAGTGGCATACCTCTAAATGTTTCTGCCGCAATTCTCTAAAAATCTGCATTCAAATTTAGAATTTTATTTTTTTTCATTTTTTTTTGTATTTTTCGGATGTTATGATGTTGTAGAAATTCAAAAGCGTCCCAAGACTGAAGTTCCAAACTCCATATCTCAACTTATCTTAATCGGAATTTGAAGTGGCATACCTCTATATGTTTCTGCCGCAATTCTCTAAAAATCTGCATTCAAATTTAGAATTTTATTTTTTTTCATTTTTTTTTGTATTTTTCTGATGTTATGATGTTGTAGAAATTCAAAAGCGTCCCAAGACTGAAGTTCTGAAGTCCATATCTTAACTTACCTTAATCGGAATTTGAAGTGGCATACCTCTAAATGTTTCTGCCGTAATTCTCTAAAAATCTGCATTCAAATTTAGAATTTTATTTTTTTTCAATTTTTTTATAATTTTTCTGATGTTATGATGTTGTAGAAATTCAAAAGCGTCCCAAGACTGAAGTTCTGAAGTCCATAACTTAACTTATCTTAATCGGATTTTGAAGTGGCATACCTCTAAATGTTTCTGCCGCAATTCTCTAAAAATCTGCATTCAAATTTAGAATTTTATTTTTTTTCATTTTTTTTTGTATTTTTCGGATGTTATGATGTTGTAGAAATTCAAAAGCGTCCCAAGACTGAAGTTCCAAACTCCATATCTCAACTTATCTTAATCGGAATTTGAAGTGGCATACCTCTATATGTTTCTGCCGCAATTCTCTAAAAATCTGCATTCAAATTTAGAATTTTATTTTTTTTCATTTTTTTTTGTATTTTTCTGATGTTATGATGTAGAAATTCAAAAGCGTCCCAAGACTGAAGTTCTGAAGTCCATATCTTAACTTACCTTAATCGGAATTTGAAGTGGCATACCTCTAAATGTTTCTGCCGCAATTCTCTAAAAATCTGCATTCAAATTTAGAATTTTATTTTTTTTCAATTTTTTTATAATTTTTCTGATGTTATGATGTTGTAGAAATTCAAAAGCGTCCCAAGACTGAAGTTCTGAAGTCCATAACTTAACTTATCTTAATCGGATTTTGAAGTGGCATACCTCTAAATGTTTCTGCCGCAATTCTCTAAAAATCTGCATTCAAATTTAGAATTTTATTTTTTTTCAATTTTTTTATAATTTTTCTGATGTTATGATGTTGTAGAAATTCAAAAGCGTCCCAAGACTGAAGTTCTGAAGTCCATAACTTAACTTATCTTAATCGGATTTTGAAGTGGCATACCTCTAAATGTTTCTGCCGCAATTCTCTAAAAATCTGCATTCAAATTTAGAATTTTATTTTTTTTCAATTTTTTTATAATTTTTCTGATGTTATGATGTTGTAGAAATTCAAAAGCGTCCCAAGACTGAAGTTCTGAAGTCCATAACTTAACTTATCTTAATCGGATTTTGAAGTGGCATACCTCTAAATGTTTCTGCCGCAATTCTCTAAAAATCTGCATTCAAATTTAGAATTTTATTTTTTTTCAATTTTTTTATAATTTTTCTGATGTTATGATGTTGTAGAAATTCAAAAGCGTCCCAAGACTGAAGTTCTGAAGTCCATAACTTAACTTATCTTAATCGGATTTTGAAGTGGCATACCTCTAAATGTTTCTGCCGCAATTCTCTAAAAATCTGCATTCAAATTTAGAATTTTATTTTTTTTCAATTTTTTTATAATTTTTCTGATGTTATGATGTTGTAGAAATTCAAAAGCGTCCCAAGACTGAAGTTCTGAAGTCCATAACTTAACTTATCTTAATCGGATTTTGAAGTGGCATACCTCTAAATGTTTCTGCCGCAATTCTCTAAAAATCTGCATTCAAATTTAGAATTTTATTTTTTTTCAATTTTTTTATAATTTTTCTGATGTTATGATGTTGTAGAAATTCAAAAGCGTCCCAGGACTGAAGTTCCAAACTCCATATCTCAACTTATCTTAATCGGAATTTGAAGTGGCATACCTCTATATGTTTCTGCCGCAATTCTCTAAAAATCTGCATTCAAATTTAGAATTTTATTTTTTTTCATTTTTTTTTGTATTTTTCTGATGTTATGATGTTGTAGAAATTCAAAAGCGTCCCAAGACTGAAGTTCTGAAGTCCATATCTTAACTTACCTTAATCGGAATTTGAAGTGGCATACCTCTAAATGTTTCTGCCGTAATTCTCTAAAAATCTGCATTCAAATTTAGAATTTTATTTTTTTTCATTTTTTTTTGTATTTTTCGGATGTTATGATGTTGTAGAAATTCAAAAGCGTCCCAAGACTGAAGTTCCAAACTCCATATCTCAACTTATCTTAATCGGAATTTGAAGTGGCATACCTCTATATGTTTCTGCCGCAATTCTCTAAAAATCTGCATTCAAATTTAGAATTTTATTTTTTTTCATTTTTTTTTGTATTTTTCTGATGTTATGATGTTGTAGAAATTCAAAAGCGTCCCAAGACTGAAGTTCTGAAGTCCATATCTTAACTTACCTTAATCGGAATTTGAAGTGGCATACCTCTAAATGTTTCTGCCGTAATTCTCTAAAAATCTGCATTCAAATTTAGAATTTTATTTTTTTTCAATTTTTTTATAATTTTTCTGATGTTATGATGTTGTAGAAATTCAAAAGCGTCCCAAGACTGAAGTTCTGAAGTCCATAACTTAACTTATCTTAATCGGATTTTGAAGTGGCATACCTCTAAATGTTTCTGCCGCAATTCTCTAAAAATCTGCATTCAAATTTAGAATTTTATTTTTTTTCATTTTTTTTTGTATTTTTCGGATGTTATGATGTTGTAGAAATTCAAAAGCGTCCCAAGACTGAAGTTCCAAACTCCATATCTCAACTTATCTTAATCGGAATTTGAAGTGGCATACCTCTATATGTTTCTGCCGCAATTCTCTAAAAATCTGCATTCAAATTTTGAATTTTATTTTTTTTCATTTTTTTTTGTATTTTTCTGATGTTATGATGTTGTAGAAATTCAAAAGCGTCCCAAGACTGAAGTTCTGAAGTCCATATCTTAACTTACCTTAATCGGAATTTGAAGTGGCATACCTCTAAATGTTTCTGCCGTAATTCTCTAAAAATCTGCATTCAAATTTAGAATTTTATTTTTTTTCAATTTTTTTATAATTTTTCTGATGTTATGATGTTGTAGAAATTCAAAAGCGTCCCAAGACTGAAGTTCTGAAGTCCATAACTTAACTTATCTTAATCGGATTTTGAAGTGGCATACCTCTAAATGTTTCTGCCGCAATTCTCTAAAAATCTGCATTCAAATTTAGAATTTTATTTTTTTTCATTTTTTTTTGTATTTTTCGGATGTTATGATGTTGTAGAAATTCAAAAGCGTCCCAAGACTGAAGTTCCAAACTCCATATCTCAACTTATCTTAATCGGAATTTGAAGTGGCATACCTCTATATGTTTCTGCCGCAATTCTCTAAAAATCTGCATTCAAATTTAGAATCTTATTTTTTTTCATTTTTTTTTGTATTTTTCTGATGTTATGATGTTGTAGAAATTCAAAAGCGTCCCAAGACTGAAGTTCTGAAGTCCATATCTTAACTTACCTTAATCGGAATTTGAAGTGGCATACCTCTAAATGTTTCTGCCGCAATTCTCTAAAAATCTGCATTCAAATTTAGAATTTTATTTTTTTTAAATTTTTTTATAATTTTTCTGATGTTATGATGTTGTAGAAATTCAAAAGCGTCCCAAGACTGAAGTTCTGAAGTCCATAACTTAACTTATCTTAATCGGATTTTGAAGTGGCATACCTCTAAATGTTTCTGCCGCAATTCTCTAAAAATCTGCATTCAAATTTAGAATTTTATTTTTTTTCAATTTTTTTATAATTTTTCTGATGTTATGATGTTGTAGAAATTCAAAAGCGTCCCAAGACTGAAGTTCTGAAGTCCATAACTTAACTTATCTTAATCGGATTTTGAAGTGGCATACCTCTAAATGTTTCTGCCGCAATTCTCTAAAAATCTGCATTCAAATTTAGAATTTTATTTTTTTTCAATTTTTTTATAATTTTTCTGATGTTATGATGTTGTAGAAATTCAAAAGCGTCCCAAGACTGAAGTTCTGAAGTCCATAACTTAACTTATCTTAATCGGATTTTGAAGTGGCATACCTCTAAATGTTTCTGCCGCAATTCTCTAAAAATCTGCATTCAAATTTAGAATTTTATTTTTTTTCAATTTTTTTATAATTTTTCTGATGTTATGATGTTGTAGAAATTCAAAAGCGTCCCAAGACTGAAGTTCTGAAGTCCATAACTTAACTTATCTTAATCGGATTTTGAAGTGGCATACCTCTAAATGTTTCTGCCGCAATTCTCTAAAAATCTGCATTCAAATTTAGAATTTTATTTTTTTTCAATTTTTTTATAATTTTTCTGATGTTATGATGTTGTAGAAATTCAAAAGCGTCCCAAGACTGAAGTTCTGAAGTCCATAACTTAACTTATCTTAATCGGATTTTGAAGTGGCATACCTCTAAATGTTTCTGCCGCAATTCTCTAAAAATCTGCATTCAAATTTAGAATTTTATTTTTTTTCAATTTTTTTATAATTTTTCTGATGTTATGATGTTGTAGAAATTCAAAAGCGTCCCAGGACTGAAGTTCTGAAGTCCATAACTTAACTTATCCTAATCGGATTTTTAAGTGGCATACCTCTAAATGTTTCTGCCGCAATTCTCTAAAAATCTGCATTCAAATTTAGAATTTTATTTTTTTTCATTTTTTTTTGTATTTTTCTGATGTTATGATGTTGTAGAAATTCAAAAGCGTCCCAAGACTGAAGTTCTGAAGTCCATATCTTAACTTACCTTAATCGGAATTTGAAGTGGCATACCTCTAAATGTTTCTGCCGTAATTCTCTAAAAATCTGCATTCAAATTTAGAATTTTATTTTTTTTCAATTTTTTTATAATTTTTCTGATGTTATGATGTTGTAGAAATTCAAAAGCGTCCCAAGACTGAAGTTCTGAAGTCCATAACTTAACTTATCTTAATCGGATTTTGAAGTGGCATACCTCTAAATGTTTCTGCCGCAATTCTCTAAAAATCTGCATTCAAATTTAGAATTTTATTTTTTTTCATTTTTTTTTGTATTTTTCGGATGTTATGATGTTGTAGAAATTCAAAAGCGTCCCAAGACTGAAGTTCCAAACTCCATATCTCAACTTATCTTAATCGGAATTTGAAGTGGCATACCTCTATATGTTTCTGCCGCAATTCTCTAAAAATCTGCATTCAAATTTAGAATTTTATTTTTTTTCATTTTTTTTTGTATTTTTCTGATGTTATGATGTTGTAGAAATTCAAAAGCGTCCCAAGACTGAAGTTCTGAAGTCCATATCTTAACTTACCTTAATCGGAATTTGAAGTGGCATACCTCTAAATGTTTCTGCCGCAATTCTCTAAAAATCTGCATTCAAATTTAGAATTTTATTTTTTTTCAATTTTTTTATAATTTTTCTGATGTTATGATGTTGTAGAAATTCAAAAGCGTCCCAAGACTGAAGTCCATAACTTAACTTATCTTAATCGGATTTTGAAGTGGCATACCTCTAAATGTTTCTGCCGCAATTCTCTAAAAATCTGCATTCAAATTTAGAATTTTATTTTTTTTCAATTTTTTTATAATTTTTCTGATGTTATGATGTTGTAGAAATTCAAAAGCGTCCCAAGACTGAAGTTCTGAAGTCCATAACTTAACTTATCTTAATCGGATTTTGAAGTGGCATACCTCTAAATGTTTCTGCCGCAATTCTCTAAAAATCTGCATTCAAATTTAGAATTTTATTTTTTTTCAATTTTTTTATAATTTTTCTGATGTTATGATGTTGTAGAAATTCAAAAGCGTCCCAAGACTGAAGTTCTGAAGTCCATAACTTAACTTATCTTAATCGGATTTTGAAGTGGCATACCTCTAAATGTTTCTGCCGCAATTCTCTAAAAATCTGCATTCAAATTTAGAATTTTATTTTTTTTCAATTTTTTTATAATTTTTCTGATGTTATGATGTTGTAGAAATTCAAAAGCGTCCCAAGACTGAAGTTCTGAAGTCCATAACTTAACTTATCTTAATCGGATTTTGAAGTGGCATACCTCTAAATGTTTCTGCCGCAATTCTCTAAAAATCTGCATTCAAATTTAGAATTTTATTTTTTTTCAATTTTTTTATAATTTTTCTGATGTTATGATGTTGTAGAAATTCAAAAGCGTCCCAGGACTGAAGTTCTGAAGTCCATAACTTAACTTATCCTAATCGGATTTTTAAGTGGCATACCTCTAAATGTTTCTGCCGTAATTCTCTAAAAATCTGCATTCAAATTTAGAATTTTATTTTTTTTCAATTTTTTTATAATTTTTCTGATGTTATGATGTTGTAGAAATTCAAAAGCGTCCCAAGACTGAAGTTCTGAAGTCCATAACTTAACTTATCTTAATCGGATTTTGAAGTGGCATACCTCTAAATGTTTCTGCCGCAATTCTCTAAAAATCTGCATTCAAATTTAGAATTTTATTTTTTTTCATTTTTTTTTGTATTTTTCGGATGTTATGATGTTGTAGAAATTCAAAAGCGTCCCAAGACTGAAGTTCCAAACTCCATATCTCAACTTATCTTAATCGGAATTTGAAGTGGCATACCTCTATATGTTTCTGCCGCAATTCTCTAAAAATCTGCATTCAAATTTAGAATTTTATTTTTTTTCATTTTTTTTTGTATTTTTCTGATGTTATGATGTTGTAGAAATTCAAAAGCGTCCCAAGACTGAAGTTCTGAAGTCCATATCTTAACTTACCTTAATCGGAATTTGAAGTGGCATACCTCTAAATGTTTCTGCCGCAATTCTCTAAAAATCTGCATTCAAATTTAGAATTTTATTTTTTTTCAATTTTTTTATAATTTTTCTGATGTTATGATGTTGTAGAAATTCAAAAGCGTCCCAAGACTGAAGTTCTGAAGTCCATAACTTAACTTATCTTAATCGGATTTTGAAGTGGCATACCTCTAAATGTTTCTGCCGCAATTCTCTAAAAATCTGCATTCAAATTTAGAATTTTATTTTTTTTCAATTTTTTTATAATTTTTCTGATGTTATGATGTTGTAGAAATTCAAAAGCGTCCCAAGACTGAAGTTCTGAAGTCCATAACTTAACTTATCTTAATCGGATTTTGAAGTGGCATACCTCTAAATGTTTCTGCCGCAATTCTCTAAAAATCTGCATTCAAATTTAGAATTTTATTTTTTTTCAATTTTTTTATAATTTTTCTGATGTTATGATGTTGTAGAAATTCAAAAGCGTCCCAAGACTGAAGTTCTGAAGTCCATAACTTAACTTATCTTAATCGGATTTTGAAGTGGCATACCTCTAAATGTTTCTGCCGCAATTCTCTAAAAATCTGCATTCAAATTTAGAATTTTATTTTTTTTCAATTTTTTTATAATTTTTCTGATGTTATGATGTTGTAGAAATTCAAAAGCGTCCCAAGACTGAAGTTCTGAAGTCCATAACTTAACTTATCTTAATCGGATTTTGAAGTGGCATACCTCTAAATGTTTCTGCCGCAATTCTCTAAAAATCTGCATTCAAATTTAGAATTTTATTTTTTTTCAATTTTTTTATAATTTTTCTGATGTTATGATGTTGTAGAAATTCAAAAGCGTCCCAGGACTGAAGTTCTGAAGTCCATAACTTAACTTATCCTAATCGGATTTTTAAGTGGCATACCTCTAAATGTTTCTGCCGCAATTCTCTAAAAATCTGCATTCAAATTTAGAATTTTATATTTTTTCAATTTTTTTGTAATTTTTCTGATGTTATGATGTTGTAGAAATTCAAAAGCGTCCCAAGACTGAAGTTCTGAAGTCCATAACTTAACTTATCTTAATCGGATTTTGAAGTGGCATACCTATAAATGTTTCTGCCGCAATTCTCTAAAAATCTGCATTCAAATTTAGAATTTTATTTTTTTTCAATTTTTTTTGTAATTTTTCTGATGTTAAGATGTTGTAGAAATTCAAAAGCGTCCCAAAACTGAAGTTCTGAAGTCCATAACTTAACTTATCTTAATCGGATTTTGAAGTGGCATGCCTCTAAATGTTTCTGCCGCAATTCTCTAAAAATCTGCATTCAAATTTAGAATTTTATTTTTTTTCAATTTTTTTGTAATTTTTCTGATGTTATGATGTTGTAGAAATTCCAAAAGCGTCCCAAGACTGAAGTTCTGAAGTCCATAACTTAACTTATCTTAATCGGATTTTGAAGTGGCATACCTCTAAATGTTTCTGCCGAAATTCCCTAAAAATCTGCATTCAAATTTAGAATTTTATTTTTTTTCAATTTTTTTGTAATTTTTCTGATGTTATGATGTTGTAGAAATTCCAAAAGCGTCCCAAGACTGAAGTTCTGAAGTCCATAACTTAACTTATCTTAATCGGATTTTGAAGTGGCATACCTCTAAATGTTTCCTCCGAAATTCTCTAAAAATCTGCATTCAAATTTAGAATTTTATTTTTTTTCAATTTTTTTATAATTTTTCTGATGTTATGATGTTGTAGAAATTCAAAAGCGTCCCAAGACTGAAGTTCTGAAGTCCATAACTTAACTTATCTTAATCGGATTTTGAAGTGGCATACCTCTAAATGTTTCTGCCGCAATTCTCTAAAAATCTGCATTCAAATTTAGAATTTTATTTTTTTTCAATTTTTTTATAATTTTTCTGATGTTATGATGTTGTAGAAATTCAAAAGCGTCCCAAGACTGAAGTTCTGAAGTCCATAACTTAACTTATCTTAATCGGATTTTGAAGTGGCATACCTCTAAATGTTTCTGCCGCAATTCTCTAAAAATCTGCATTCAAATTTAGAATTTTATTTTTTTTCAATTTTTTTATAATTTTTCTGATGTTATGATGTTGTAGAAATTCAAAAGCGTCCCAAGACTGAAGTTCTGAAGTCCATAACTTAACTTATCTTAATCGGATTTTGAAGTGGCATACCTCTAAATGTTTCTGCCGCAATTCTCTAAAAATCTGCATTCAAATTTAGAATTTTATTTTTTTTCAATTTTTTTATAATTTTTCTGATGTTATGATGTTGTAGAAATTCAAAAGCGTCCCAAGACTGAAGTTCTGAAGTCCATAACTTAACTTATCTTAATCGGATTTTGAAGTGGCATACCTCTAAATGTTTCTGCCGCAATTCTCTAAAAATCTGCATTCAAATTTAGAATTTTATTTTTTTTCAATTTTTTTATAATTTTTCTGATGTTATGATGTTGTAGAAATTCAAAAGCGTCCCAGGACTGAAGTTCTGAAGTCCATAACTTAACTTATCCTAATCGGATTTTTAAGTGGCATACCTCTAAATGTTTCTGCCGCAATTCTCTAAAAATCTGCATTCAAATTTAGAATTTTATATTTTTTCAATTTTTTTGTAATTTTTCTGATGTTATGATGTTGTAGAAATTCAAAAGCGTCCCAAGACTGAAGTTCTGAAGTCCATAACTTAACTTATCTTAATCGGATTTTGAAGTGGCATACCTATAAATGTTTCTGCCGCAATTCTCTAAAAATCTGCATTCAAATTTAGAATTTTATTTTTTTTCAATTTTTTTTGTAATTTTTCTGATGTTAAGATGTTGTAGAAATTCAAAAGCGTCCCAAAACTGAAGTTCTGAAGTCCATAACTTAACTTATCTTAATCGGATTTTGAAGTGGCATGCCTCTAAATGTTTCTGCCGCAATTCTCTAAAAATCTGCATTCAAATTTAGAATTTTATTTTTTTTCAATTTTTTTGTAATTTTTCTGATGTTATGATGTTGTAGAAATTCCAAAAGCGTCCCAAGACTGAAGTTCTGAAGTCCATAACTTAACTTATCTTAATCGGATTTTGAAGTGGCATACCTCTAAATGTTTCTGCCGAAATTCCCTAAAAATCTGCATTCAAATTTAGAATTTTATTTTTTTTCAATTTTTTTGTAATTTTTCTGATGTTATGATGTTGTAGAAATTCCAAAAGCGTCCCAAGACTGAAGTTCTGAAGTCCATAACTTAACTTATCTTAATCGGATTTTGAAGTGGCATACCTCTAAATGTTTCCTCCGAAATTCCCTAAAAATCTGCATTCAAATTTAGAATTTTATTTTTTTTCAATTTTTTTGTAATTTTTCTGATGTTATGATGTTGTAGAAATTCAAAAACGTCCCAAGACTGAAGTTCTGAAGTCCATAACCTAACTTATCTTAATCGGATTTTGAAGTGGCATACCTCTAAATGTTTCTGCCGCAATTCTCTAAAAATCTGCATTCAAATTTGGAATTTTATTTATTTTCAATTTTTTTTGTATTTTTTCGGATGTTATGATGTTGTAGAAATTCAAAAGCGTCCCAAGACTGAAGTTCTGAAGTCCATAACTCAACTTATCTTAATCTGATTTTGAAGTGACATACCTCTAAATGTTTCTGCCGCAATTCTCTAAAAATCTGCATTCAAATTTAGAATTTTATTTCTTTTCAATTTTTTTATAATTTTTCTGATGTTATGATGTTGTAGAAATTCAAAAGCGTCCCAAGACTGAAGTTCTGAAGTCCATAACTTAACTTATCTTAATCGGATTTTGAAGTGGCATACCTCTAAATGTTTCTGCCGCAATTCTCTAAAAATCTGCATTCAAATTTAGAATTTTATTTTTTTTCAATTTTTTTATAATTTTTCTGATGTTATGATGTTGTAGAAATTCAAAAGCGTCCCAAGACTGAAGTTCTGAAGTCCATAACTTAACTTATCTTAATCGGATTTTGAAGTGGCATACCTCTAAATGTTTCTGCCGCAATTCTCTAAAAATCTGCATTCAAATTTAGAATTTTATTTTTTTTCAATTTTTTTATAATTTTTCTGATGTTATGATGTTGTAGAAATTCAAAAGCGTCCCAGGACTGAAGTTCTGAAGTCCATAACTTAACTTATCCTAATCGGATTTTTAAGTGGCATACCTCTAAATGTTTCTGCCGCAATTCTCTAAAAATCTGCATTCAAATTTAGAATTTTATATTTTTTCAATTTTTTTGTAATTTTTCTGATGTTATGATGTTGTAGAAATTCAAAAGCGTCCCAAGACTGAAGTTCTGAAGTCCATAACTTAACTTATCTTAATCGGATTTTGAAGTGGCATACCTATAAATGTTTCTGCCGCAATTCTCTAAAAATCTGCATTCAAATTTAGAATTTTATATTTTTTCAATTTTTTTTGTAATTTTTCTGATGTTAAGATGTTGTAGAAATTCAAAAGCGTCCCAAAACTGAAGTTCTGAAGTCCATAACTTAACTTATCTTAATCGGATTTTGAAGTGGCATGCCTCTAAATGTTTCTGCCGCAATTCTCTAAAAATCTGCATTCAAATTTAGAATTTTATTTTTTTTCAATTTTTTTGTAATTTTTCTGATGTTATGATGTTGTAGAAATTCCAAAAGCGTCCCAAGACTGAAGTTCTGAAGTCCATAACTTAACTTATCTTAATCGGATTTTGAAGTGGCATACCTCTAAATGTTTCTGCCGAAATTCCCTAAAAATCTGCATTCAAATTTAGAATTTTATTTTTTTTCAATTTTTTTGTAATTTTTCTGATGTTATGATGTTGTAGAAATTCCAAAAGCGTCCCAAGACTGAAGTTCTGAAGTCCATAACTTAACTTATCTTAATCGGATTTTGAAGTGGCATACCTCTAAATGTTTCTGCCGAAATTCCCTAAAAATCTGCATTTAAATTTAGAATTTTATTTTTTTTCAATTTTTTTGTAATTTTTCTGATGTTATGATGTTGTAGAAATTCAAAAACGTCCCAAGACTGAAGTTCTGAAGTCCATAACCTAACTTATCTTAATCGGATTTTGAAGTGGCATACCTCTAAATGTTTCTGCCGCAATTCTCTAAAAATCTGCATTCAAATTTGGAATTTTATTTTTTTTCAATTTTTTTTGTATTTTTTCGGATGTTATGATGTTGTAGAAATTCAAAAGCGTCCCAAGACTGAAGTTCTGAAGTCCATAACTCAACTTATCTTAATCGGATTTTGAAGTGACATACCTCTAAATGTTTCTGCCGCAATTCTCTAAAAATCTGCATTCAAATTTAGAATTTTATATTTTTTCAATTTTTTTGTAATTTTTCTGATGTTATGATGTTGCAGAAATTCAAAAGCGTCCCAAGATTGAAGTTCTGAAGTCCATAACTTAACTTATCTTAATCGGATTTTGAAGTGGCATGCCTCTAAATGTTTCTGCCGCAATTCTCTAAAAATCTGCATTCAAATTTAGAATTTTATTTTTTTTCAATTTTTTTGTAATTTTTCTGATGTTATGATGTTGTAGAAATTCAAAAACGTCCCAAGACTGAAGTTCCGAAGTCCATAACTTAACTTATCTTAATCGGATTTTGAAGTGGCATACCTCTAAATGTTTCTGCCGCAATTCCCTAAAAATCTGCATTCAAATTTAGAATTTTATTTTTTTTCAATTTTTTTATAATTTTTCTGATGTTATGATGTTGTAGAAATTCAAAAGCGTCCCAAGACTGAAGTTCTGAAGTCCATAACCTAACTTATCTTAATCGGATTTTGAAGTGGCATACCTCTAAATGTTTCTGCCGCAATTCTCTAAAAATCTGCATTAAAATTTAGAATTTTTGTTATTTTTATTTATTTTGTATTTTTTCTTATTTTTATTTTTTCTATTGTAGAAATTCAAAAAAAATAAAAACTGTCCCAAGGCTGAAGTTCTGAAGTCCATAAATCAACTTATCTTAATCGGATTTTGAAGTGGCATACCTGTAAATTTTTGTGGAGCATTCTCTAAATATGTGCATTCAAATATGGAAATATATTTTTTGGTAAGTTTTTCTGATGTTATTATGTTGTAGAGATTTAAAAATGTCCCAAGACTGAACTTCTAAAGTCTATAACTCAACTGGAAAAATAATTAAGATATTAGCTTTTTTATTGGGTAATTTACAAACTGAATAGATTTAGTTTTAATACAGCATAAAAAGATAAAAAAAAAAAACAAAGTGAAGGTTAGTCAAAAATTAGCTGATAGCTTACCTTTCATTCGAATACATCCTATGTATCCTATGTAAGCCAGTCCTTACCAATTTTGGTTCATCTTTTTTGTGCTGGTCGAGTAATCGCCGGCACTCAGACAATAATTGTGGCCATAACGGAGAACAAATGCCCAAGCCGGACCATTCCAACCCATCACCTGTTGTAGGTGGGCCGCAATTATTTTTGGAAATGTCTGTCCCAGTGGCCATGTTGTTGCAACACAATATTATCGGCAGACTGTGTGATAGACGTGAACAGAGCCACCCGAGGAGTGAAAATAGTTGGCATAACTTATTTGGCTGCTGCTGTGTTATCATTTAATTAAGTTTTCTTTAATTAAGTCGGCATGTGGAGTGTATACCGCAGTGATGGCTGTGTTGCATGTTGCTGCAACACGCAGTGCCAGCCAGCAGCAACAGAAATTGCAACAGCAACTCCAACAACAACAATATCTGAGTGGCATCGCTGCTTAATTAATGCGAGTTGTGGGTGGAAAATGTGTGCCTGCTTCTGACTGTGAATATGAGTGCGTGGCATCTCGATTTTTGTGCATTTTCACGCACTCGTGCAAAATTTTAGGAATGATTTCCCGCCACCGCCACATGCCGCTGCATGTGCCGAAGTGGATTTTCGCATTCGAGTTCAAGTTGAGCTCTTTAAATAGTGCATTAGCTGCGAGCCGCCAGTTGACATGCCTCCCCATTCTGCGATTCCCTGATTCCCCGGCTCAACGATCCACTGAACCACTGAGCCACTGAACCACTGAACCACCGAGGCAGTGACCCACAAAATGTGCATGTCACAGTTGCCGCAGCAATGGCTCCCAAGGTGACTGTTTCATTTTCGTTTGCCGATGTGTTGACAGACCCCACCACGCACGCTCACCTATTTACATATTGAACTCTTCGTGGGGCCAAACCAACAGTCATAAGCAGTGATGATCAGTTCATCGGCAGGATTACCCAAAAAATTTATCAATTAATTTAAAATAAATTGAAAAGAAAAATAATCATTGAGGTGTCAAAGCTGCAAAAGATCGCTGTCTATTAAAGCGGAATCTATCGAAATTCTTTGCCTACTTCTAGGGGCATCTAGCTATCTAACAGATATTTTGATAACTGGATGTTAATCAAGTCTTCCTGGTGCTGGCAGATATTTCCCGCTCATCACTGGTCATAAGGACACGCCATGTGCATGGTAATTGCCGCATTTCGGCCGGCAAGGACAAAGTTCCCTCTGTCTCAGCTGTGCAGCTGCAACAATGGCAATGGATGTGATGCAGCTGCAGCTGCAGCTGCTGCTGTTGCTGCTGCTGCTGCTGCTGCTGCTGCACAATGGGCCCGAGTGCTTCCCCCAAGGATGCTTGGTCCCGTGTTGTCCTGCGTTGTCACAATCGCCCACCCCCACCACCCCCACCCGTTTGCCCCCTCAGACGAGAATGTTCTGCTCTCTGGGTCACCTTGCTGATGGGTCAATCGATGTTTAAACGTCGAATGGCTGGATGATTGTGCTGCGAAATTGCAGCCAAAAGATGACAAACTGCGGGAGCAGCTCTTTGAAACTTCGCCGGCGCTTCGGGCTGGAATATCCTTCTGTCTAATTCCCCCTTTGCATGCCACACCGCTATCCTTTTTGGATTATCTCTACGCTGGCCAGTGCAATGTGCCTGATTACTTAATGTTCTTTGTTTAATGAGCAACCTCAAAGAAAAAAACCTAAAAGAGGGGCAATTTACTCAGTAGGTCGACTGCCCATATACCCATTCACATTTAATTCACATCTAAATGAAGAGAAAAGATAACTTTTTGTTTAATTAACAACATATTCGTGGGAATAGCTAGTATAGGCTTAATGTTCCTTATTCAAGCTGTTATTTAAAGTGAAAATCTTGGCTTGTGGCTATTTCAAATACCGAAACCTAGGGTATCAGAGTGGGTGCAAAAAGCTGGATAACTTCCCCTTTCTGGTGCGGATTAGGACACGAATGCTGGCTCGGTTGCTGCACTGTGCTAATTACGGTGGCCGGAACACTCTCTCTAATTAAAGCCGAATAGAATAGAATTTGAATAATTTGTTTTGCACTTTTCCGCTTTTTATGCCGCGACTGAAACAATTCATGGCAAACGAAAGCATTTAACAGAGCTGGCGAACTTTGAATCAAATAAAAGAAGCCGCAGCATAAAATATTTATGATTCTGCGGTTTCCTGCGGTGCCGAGCATTTTTCGGCGATTGGTCAAAGGCCGTGGTTGCAAGTCCACAAAGCGCCGGGAATGAAACTATTTGGCGAATTGCTGCGAATTTTTGTTTTGGCTAACTGCAGCCGCAAATGCTGTTAAACATAATGTAAACGTTTGCAGATGCCATACCAAAAAGCATTAGTTGGGGGAATCGCTGCCGCCGCCCTCTTAACTTTTTATCACCTGCGGCTGGCCGACAAAAGCTTTTTGCCACCCACTTGACTCCCACAACCTTGGAGAGTGGCCAAGTTGTTTGTGCTTACTTTTTGGGTCTAGTATCTTTGTGGGCCCAGATATTTGGATGGTCGGGTATATGCATCATTTTAATTACTGAAATGTGATTATGAAACAAATTGTAGTTTTATATGACTTTTAAGGCTGTTAGTGCTTCAAATAATGTTTAAATTACATATATTGTTGCATAATTTTAGACCACTTCATGTTGAGGATTTGCAGGGAATCAACCAAGTCGGTACGCCCTTATATCGCATATATTTTGATATATTTTTCTGCAGTTGGTAGCACTTACTTGGCAGAGAAATGAGAACAGCAACTGAAAACCAGGAGATGCCAAAGTTTTGGCTTGCTTAACTTTGGCCAGATATTTGCCTTGTTTGATTATCTGTTTGTCCTTTTCCCTAGCTTTGCGCTTGTACACTCGTGTGCACTGTACAGTGTACACGTTTGTGTGTGACAGACAAACGTTTATTTGACATGTATTCAAAACAATATTTTGCAACAAACTTGTCCATGAAACGTGTCCTTCTGGTCATTGCAGGACTGCAGCTTAAAACGGAATTTCGACCATTTGCACTGAAATGTTAAATATTTATATTTGAACAGAGGTAACTTAATATATACACAGGCGCTCCAAAATGTGAAGCAAAGTGCGTTGGGTGTCGAATGGGTAAGGAAATGCATGGGGTGGTCTTGCAAGTTTTGTAGAGACAAATGCCAGATGAGTTCAGCACCGGTTAGTTGAGGTTGCTACTCGCACGAGAATCTGGTCCTGGAGTTGTGGAGTTGTGGAGTTGCAGCCGGAGCTGGACTCAACTCGTAATTTGATGCAAACAGGTGCAGGTTTTGCCAGGAACCTCTCCTTTTCCAGGTACGATTTTCGACGTGTGTGTGTGTGTGTCTGTATGTGTGTGTGTGTGTGTGTGAGCTTGTGGTTTGCTAACTTCTGTATTTGTAACAGTGCACCGGGGCCAGGAGTCAAAAGCTTAAATGCACTTCACAGCACAGGGAAAAGTTATTTTAAATATATTTATTTACAAAAGCAGAGAAACGACCCCGTGCGAGAGTCTGCAAGTGTGTGTGCGTGTGTGTGTGTGTGGTATGGTCTGGGTCAACTTTAAGACAACTGCCAGGCTTAAGTCCATTTCCATATTCGTTGGACGGTCTCTGTTGCTGCTAATAGCAGCAAAGTGCGTTGGTCTGGGTGCCAAAGCGGCTTTTGCTTACCCAGCCACAAAAACATTGGAACATTCCTGAATGAGTGGTACCCCTTAAAAGACTCTGGCACGCAGGCAGATAAATCCTAACATAGCATCGTAGCATACCTTAAACCATCAATTAAAGCTAACCATCTGATATTGCAAGTTTTAATTTTCAATCAGAACTGCCACTTCGTTAGCAGATGAGACCGAAAGCCAACCCGTATTGCACCCATACGGGGTATTCAAAATCCAATGAACGTATTCAATGCATTTACGGGTGGTGTTTAAAAGTTCATAGATTGTTCAGAAGCTCGGGTCGGACTAATAGCAGCCCACAGTCAACCTAATGCCAAAGGAGCCGAGCAGTGGCAGGATCCAATATGAAGCAGTATGAAAACCAACATTTGGATGCGGCTGATACGGGCCAAAAGGGCTTTAACACTTTAACTCCTTTTCGCCAGCGCTGAGGGGCTGACAGCTGAGACGGAGAGCGATGCCAAAGGAGCGGGTGTGCTGCGGGCTGAGACAATAAACCATTTCGGCTGCAGTCGCTTGCTTTTGCCTGGAAAACTCCAAAACACCGAAAGGAGCACTAGGAAAAACCGTAGGACATCCAAAGCGACAACGACAGCGACAAGTGGCCTGACAGTTGGCAACAATTGCGAATGTCTGACATTGCTTTCTTTTGGCCAGGCGGTGTTCGCCTTTCCTTTGATTCCCCGAAGCTACGAGCTCCCCCAAAACATCATAATGCATTTGCATGTTCGCCGGGGTGGACCTTTATTCCGTGAGATTTGATCTAAACGCTTTTAGAGACCTAAGGCATTAAGTTTATACAAAATTCATGTTTAATTATAAAGTAATTATGTTTGTTTCAAGTAACTGTGGACCGTACATTAACAAAGACCAACTTGTTAGCGCCTTTGACCTTCAGTTGTGCTTGCATGCGCGGTCCACCCCAGTGACCACACACACTCGAGTGGGCGCTGAAAATGGAGTGGGTCGCCATTGCTGCACGTGTGGTGCGGGGTGAGTTGGGGGCAAGTGGCAAGTGGCAAGCTAAGAGAAGTGAAGTCATTCAACATAGTTGCGTTAATCAACCAGCACTTGGCAATCAGTGGCCTCATTCAGGCGAATGAATCCAGTGCCAGTGCAGGAGTTCTCTAGTCACGCTCGGCCTGAAGAATTCGCGTTTTGGCCCGCTCTGCGTTGTGATTGCACATTGTTTGCGAGATGGCCCCGCCAGGTGGCGACACCACATACTTAATTTCCTGCACACAAGTGCGATGTATTTTTTGCGTTTAAATTACATTTCATTGCTTTGTATTTGTGCAGCAGTATTTAATTTAGCTCGTGAACGGTTTACGCAATTAATGTGTATGCTATGCTGCTGGGGGCGGCGATGGGTGTGTGGGTGGGGGCGTGGCAAATAAACGCTTAACTGCAGCCACAGCTGTTGGCATAAGTCGTAATTTGTGGATGTAAATTTATTGTGCTCTAGCCCCGCTTATACGACTATAATATAAAAGGCGCACAGGGACTGCATTATGACTGGATCTGATTAAGGTTTCCGGAATCTTACCAGGCGCTGAAATTCAAATTATGACAACTCAATTTGTCTTGACAAACAACAAGGCTTCCCGACTCGCTTTCCCCAGTACAGAGCTGGGAGCCATCAATCAATCTCTATCAACTCGTGGAAAATTTTCCACTTGCCAGGCGTTAATAAAAACGCCGGTGAATCGCCCATTCCATTCCATCTCAGCCATCTCAGCCATCTCAGCCATGTCAGCCATCTCAGCCAAGCGAACCATTACTCATTTCGGCACTCTGCTGCCTTATAATCACAATAAACGCGTTTAATGACAGCTTCACTAACTGACTGCCGAGGTGGCATCGCGATAAAATTCATATTAGGATTTAATCGGGTGTTCAGTCATAACTGTAAAACTGTTTGGCTTTGCCAGTCGTATCAATAAACACCAATGGCTCTTTCTGGCTAATGCACTGGAAAATTTATTTGAATATCCTTACTTTATACGAAACACACGATGACCGAAACATAATTCCTAACTAAAAATGCATCGTTTCCTAAGTTTTCCTTTGCATATCTCAGCATTTTACATAGTTTATTTATACTTTATTTATTGGGCTATATTTTTCCTCTCTGTGGAATGGATGGAAATGGAGATGGAAATCGTTTCGCTTTCTGTTGTCATTTGCTCATCGGTGCTTACACTGTGTATTATTACAATTGCATTGTAAACCAGCAAACACTTCAGACATCCCAGTTCCCATTTCCAGGGCTCCCATTTTATGGGCCTCCTGCTGATAAATTGATTTAAAACATTGTGCAAATACTCGTTCGCCTTTACTATGCGCACACACAACATTTTATTTATTGGCACCGGCAAAGGACGAAGGCAGGACAACGATGTCCTGGCTGGCTGCGATAAGGAGGCGTCCTTTGTCGTCCAATCTGGGCCTGTTTACCTGATAGGGAGACCAAGACCCCCTCGACCCATTCGTGATCCGTTTATATGGGCATTTTGGGCTATTATTGTAGTTGGACCTGGGGCGGACATCTGCCCAACTCGAGAAAATTCCCCCTGCTGACAGCCATTGATTAATGACACAAGGAGAATCGACCACGCTACGTTTGCTTAATTTATTTGGGTGGCCATTTGTAAAGTTTCTTTAATAACTGAAGCCCAACAAGTGGCTTCGGAGAAACTTTAAAAGGTCATAAAAGCAAAATTAACCGCCTAGAAGAATTTCAAAAGTACCATCCACATTCACATTCACGATGGGGAGTCATCTTTCCGATGAAATCATTTGGGGAAGGACGTGACTCGGGTCTGGCCATAATTGCCAGATGGCAGCCACGATGTGCTGATGGTGTCCATCATTAGGTGTTGATGTTCCTAAGGCCGCCACATGCTGGGCCAAGGAAAAGAAAAGCCGGCTTGTTGGCCACATATCGGGCAGAAAGTGGAAAAGTGGAACGATATGAAGTCATAACTTCGTTTTGGCCACGTTATGCTGGCTACAGTAGTTTCATTAAGTTGTGTGACGAATGAATGGCGACGCCTCTCCATTGGGTCCCTTATCCGGGCTGTTGGAATAATTAAATAATTTCCTGTAACTGCAACAAATGAAGTCAACACAGACACTTCCGCCAGCCGAGTGTCCTTGGGCTGGGCGCAAAAGTTTTCGAGAACAATCCCAGTATAGCTTGAATATACAAATTAAATCGCATCCGCCCCCTAACATCCTGTCAACAATTTCCTGCTCGCTCCCTGCATGCCCAACTCTCTAGCCCTTCAACAATCAAGTTTTTAGTTTAGTAGGCAAAAAGTTTTGAGGTTTTTATTGCTTCACAGACATTTAAGCAGCTGAAAGTGCAGTTGCCTTCCCCCGAAGCCCACCGGATGGAGCACTGCTCCATCTGCTCATCCTCCGCCTGCGCTTTAAGTCCACACAGATCTGATTGCTGAATGAGGCTCATCACGCCATAATGCCATACCTTGACTTAAGAAAATTACCAGGCTTTTCCCATCGCCCCATCAGCCGTGATTGCTGTCGGTTAGAGCCGGGAAGGTGTGGTGTTGCCGTCCATGTAATTGTCTGCTGCACACGCACTGACCGAGCCACATTACAGCTCCGGAAGAAGTCTGCTCCTGGCCCAAATGCCCCATCTCTGAGCCCAGAGCCCGGAGTTCGGAGCCCAGAGCCCTGAGCTCTCGACGACTGTAGATTTGGGACCTTGCACTGCGATGCAGGGAAGTACAGGACAAGCTGTCAAGTCATTATGCCCTTTCCACAGAGTGTTGCAGTTGGCTAAGGAATTTTGGCCTCCACATAGTGTGTTTTAATACTCATACGCATTAATCAACACGTTTAAAGCTTTAACGCTATATGGCTAAGGATGTAATATAACAAGTTTTAAAGTATTTAAAAGGTACTGAGCTCTTATATCGATTCTTCCATTACTTATTTCCCGTGCATCGGTAGCTCTTATTTTACTATAAATAACATTTACCCACCGAATACTCGTACGATTTTACAATCTCTTCTAAGACTATGTATACAATTCAAAGTTGCTAGGGTATTTCCATTTTAGACCTTTCGAGTGAAACTGCTTATTGGCTTTGGGCTGTCAAAAGGAAATTTCTGCGGGTTTCGAGTGGCAGGTGGTTATGGTTGGAGCTGGTCAATCAGTAGGGAAATAATTTTCAGACAGTTGATTGTTGTCCTGGCCGAAATGTTTAAGGTGGCTTTAATGCATCTGACATCGAGCCTAAATGACACACCCTCGAACAAGCCTGATTTGGCTTTAAGGACTATGGGCAGACGATGTCTGTGGATGGTCGGGAAACCCCCGGAGAGCAAACGATTTCAATTAAAACGAGAAATCCACTTAATTTTGAATGACAATTAGTGATGGCTGCCAATGTAAACCACCGTTGCCAACCCCATTGGACGGGGTGTAGAAAAACTCTATAATGACTAAATGACTGACAAAATCAGCAACAAATCACGACGAGCCAACAAGGCAACAGCAACGTCAACAACAAATCAGACAAATTGCATTAAAAATTCCATGGCACTCGAAACGTTCTACCCCCCTTTAAAACCCCACACCCTCTCAGCCGTCCCTGTGCTGACAGACAGATACATGAGTGGCCGGCGGGGTGGGAGTGGATGGATGGGGTTGGATCTGGGTAAGTGAGCGATTAGTGTCGCCTCGGTCTGGCCAAATGTCCATTAACGATAGCCATGACGTCGACAACAAATCAAATCAAATCAAATCAAATCAAATGTACTTTAACACGCTCTAGTCCAAGTATTTAGGCGATGGCTTAAAAAAGAGAGAGAGAGAATAGCGAATGGCGAAGAATCAGAAGCCAAAACAGCAGAAACAGAAAATGGTAGGTGGTAAATGGCACATGGAACTCGGCCAGGCCGAGTCCGACTTTTCCTCTGAGCTTGACAATGGCAGCCGTTCCACTTACACTTCCACTTCCGTTTCCGTTTTAAGTACTCACTGGGTGAGCGGCGGCGATGGCGACTAACGGCATTCAATAGTCTTACCTGCTCAGGTTGAACAGCGAAATGTGTGATCCTCTTAGTAATATATATTTGGTTTTTTTTTGCTGCAGCTGTCATGTACTGATTATCCGTTTGAACCATGGCCCGAGGCAGCAAAAAATATTTGCAAACAATAAGATTTAATTACATTTATAATTTGCGTTTGACAAAAAACATCAGGGCGCTAAGAATAACTAATGAGAATTGCGGAATTTTAATTATTCTTTTTGCGTAAATAAATGTGCTGTACAGTTTTGAATTAAAATAGTTCTGGATTTAGTCATTGCTCATTGTTGGCACTTAGGAAGTGAAAAAAGTATACATTTAAAATGATAAATACGATTTTATTTTTGAAAACGGTTTAACAACAACAATAACTAATTGGCTGAAATTGGTTTGAAATAATTTGTGGTACAAACAATAATTTTTTAAATAAACCGAATTATAAGTTCGCATTTTTTGAGTATATTTATATATTTAGCAGCCATGGTTAATTAATACAATTTTTTGTAAAAAGTTTAATGGAAATTTAGTTTTGGACTTAACAATACAATACAAAACACGGCATTATTCTTGTTTGTTGTGTTTTTTGAACAGTTTATGTCTTCCATCTGCAGAGGCTTTACTGTAGATGGTGGAGCAGTCCATCAAGTGGCTGTAAAATCGACTTGAACTCGTTAGTTACAAATTGCGATGACTGCAACGCCGACTCGAGCAATTGATAAGAGCTGGACAAATGTTTGGCCAAGTGTGCGACAATTTTAATTTGCTGTGTTTTCACCCGGTTTGGCGACTTTTATTTTTTTCGGATCCGTTCAGTTCCTGTTGCTGGGCGGCCGACAGCGATTGCTGCACTTAGCCGCTGTTTAAGCCGTAAATCGTCGCCTCCACTTCCGCCGCGACCGGAAGTGCAACATTTAATTACGTGCAGCATGGCAAACGATTCCGTTTCATTTGATGTTGAGTGGAATCACCAGTTAGTGGCGCCCCAAAACCCACTTACAATCAGTTGACTATGAATATCGTGTATACGCCATGAGGTACTGTTTCTGAAATGAACTCAACTGAAAGGACAGCGCGAACAGATTGATGCGAGTGCCCGCTGCAGATGGCAGATGGCAGATGGCGGATGGCGATGTCCAGGCGAAGTCATCCAGAAACTGGGTTAATTTCGGTCCGCGACTTTATTGCATTCAAAATGGAGCGCAACTATAATCACCAGAGCGGAAATACCAAGTGAGACGGGGTCGCAATGATTGGGGCCACTAACTCACATATCATGAGCATCTATGGCAATGGCATCCGTATTCCTATTCGAACTCCGATTTCGATTCGTTGGATCAATCGTGCGTGGAGTTTTTGGTGCCGGCCCAGGCTCAAAAGTTGCCATCGCTCGACGTCGCCGGCAACAGCTGCTTGCTCAATGGCCGCATCGTAATCTAATAGCCATGTGCCGAGTTTCGGTCCCTATCCGATGGCATTCTGGCCCGGCTTTTGCCGTTCTGCAGCTAATGCATCTGTTAGTGCCGCTGTTTTCACCACAGCCATTTCGCTCCGCGCCGCATGAGCCGCGAGCATTATTTTTGACCGCACGAGGAGTGTCCTGAAGAGTCCTGGGTGTGATTCGCCCCATGGCAACATGGGAATTGACCGGCAAGGAACGGACATTAAAAAATATTTCCCCCGCGCAAAAGTTTAGTTCACAGTCGGCTTTAAAAGAGTGCAAAGTTTGCACATAAGCTGGAAATATGAAATTTTCATTCACTTAAAATGATTTGTCTATTGTGCTGTCTTCTTTAGAAAGTATTATTTATATATAAGTGAAAGTGATGAAAAGAAAATAAGTAATACCCCAGCAATATACTTATGCTCCTTAACTTCGAAGTAGCCTAAAACGCATTCCTTCAGCACACATTTCATTGAAAACTACATAAACGGTTTATCTAGTTGTTCAGCGAGAATTTGAGTTGGATAATTATAAAATCGTGCTATCATATTTTATGCATGCAAAGCCTTTTTGCATTAGAGTTTAGGACGTAAACCGTTTACACAATGCATTTTCATATGGCCAGCGAATATTTCATAAAACTGCGTAAACTTTCAAATCCGGGATTTTATATTTTCCATTAGTTAGCACACCTGTTAGTGTCTGGCTCAGATTGTGGGCCCACTGCGGTGGTACTTTAATATTGCAGGGTTCATCCGTATCGGGTAAATTAATTGATTCAGATACGGATCGGGTTGGTAGGTAGGTTGGTTGGTTGGTTGGTTGGTTGGATGGGCCAACACGAAAGGGGAGTGCAGTTGGGTGGATTTATGAGGCTTCCCTTGGCGACGAATTGCAGCTGAGTTTGTCAACGTTGCGTATACGCCGCATGGGACGGCCGGAGTATTGGGCTTTGAAGGAAAAATTTGTCAACATTTTCGTGTCGGGCCAACATTTGTCGTACCTGACTGTTGTTTATGGTTGGCCCGGTGGCAATTTATGGCTGCCCATCTGGACTTTGTCTAATGACATAATTGGAGGACGGCCGTAGTGCAGCTTAAAGTGCAACAAAGAAACTTTGAGGCTGCAATTAATTTACGATTCCTTGTGCGGGTGACCGTTCTTGCAGCCAATTGGGCGTGCAGAGTAGCAGTTGCCAGCTACCAGCTACCAGCTACCAGCTGCCACAATCTGGGGCATATGTTGCCGCAAATTATAGCCACATTTTGCTGGCAGCCGCAGTCAAGTCGAAAGCCGTTAAAGCGCCAGCCCTGCGAAATTTGCCTGAGCTGCTTCATTTGCTTCAAATTGAATTTAAAGTCAGTGTTCTGGCCAGGATCGCTGCATCTCTCTGTGTGTGTGTGTGTGCGTGTGTGTGTTTCGGTGGCGGTGGCTCAATGCCAAGATTCGGAGCACCGGCTTCTGAGCATCTCGTTGTGGCGCTTTCTGTCCGCCCCAGGATCAACATTTCGCTTTTGTCCGCCTGCCAGACAACGCAGAGTTGAACGTTTTTACCGCAGCTGCTGCAGCTGCAGCTTCAGCTTCCTTTGTGCTGCAACGGCTTAATCCGCTCGCTGACCGTTTGCATTTCCCATTTTCCATGCTGCATATCGGGGCGACGGCAGCCATGTGTTTTAGGAAGCTTAATATGCGGCAACTAGATTAATTATGCCCTGCCAAAGGGATGTGCGTGTCTGCAAGACGGGATATGCGGAAAAAAGCCAAGTTACATATTAGTTTAAAATATTTACTTTAAAACGCTGAATAAATTTGGATTGTAAACTTGTATAAATTTAAATAAATAAGTCAATATGCCAGAGAAATTAGTGAATTAGTGTTTGATAGCAGAATTTTTAATTAGAAATTTATAATTATATAAATTTATGTATTATATGTCCGAAAGTTGGCAGATTGGTTTTCCCCATTTCTTCAAAGGCCAATTGGCGTTGCCGTTGCTATTGGCAAAACAGGAAGGATATGGCCCAAATAATGCCAAAATGAATTTAGAGCAATTTTCAATTATTGCACAATCCAAGCGTAAATAAGTTGTAAATCATCAATTACCCAACAAAAAGCAGCCAACTCCCGCCCACGCACGAGCATTTCTCAGCTACAACAACTGCAATTGCCAAGAAATCGCCAAAAGCGGATACGTGTCCTATCGCATCCCGAAAAGCAGCAGAGAGGAACACAGATATGAGGTCGGCGAGGAGGAGCCGGAAGGACCTTAGAGCTCCGGCCAGACAATGGGCAATCGTAAAAATAGCAACTAGCAGTCCAAAAGCACTCGGCCACACTGAGACTTGGACGTAGTCGAGAACCGGAGATAAGCTGCGAGGAGATGGAAATCGGGAAAGGTATCAGAGATGAAACATCATATAAAAGTTTTGAGTTTGGCAAGAAGTGACGATAGAATAGTTGTAAACATAAATATTATGTTTCCTAATTAGAGCCCGAAAATGCTTTAAAGTTTTCAAATCCAATTTGTTTCAGTGCCAGTAAAGAAATTGCTCCTAGATGGGCAGTGAAAACCTTAAGTAGATAGATATAGAAATGTCTTTCCGTCCCGTCCGCCGGCATGTGATTTATGTGGTAAATAAAAGAGGGACAAGAACAAGAACTAGAACAAGCTCGGGATTCAAAGTCCGGCGATGGGATGCAAGGATATGGGGATAGGGGCTCCGACTTGTGCTGCAACACGCGTCTGCAGTTGCAACAAGCAGCAGGCAGCAGGCAGCAGGCAGTAGGCAGCAGGCGGCAGGCAGCAGGCGGCATAGGCGAAGACAAAGACAAAAGAACTGCACACATAGAGGACACGAGAAAGAGAGGGGAGATGGGGGCTGAGAAAGAGACGAACAGAGCGTAGTACGTTGGCGAGACGGAGTAAAAGTTTTTAATATTATTTCAAGACTGAAATGAGGGCAATCAGCAAGTGCAATTGTCGTCGAGCGGCTGGCATAACAAAGGAATCGTTTTTTGGTAGTAAAAATAGGAGGGCTGGCAAGGAGGATTAACAGAACAAAGGCGTCACTGAGATGGATCCCAGGAAGTCTTTTGCCAATAAGCGATGGGAGTGGCCCCTGTCAACGCCCAATGATGCATTCTCAGCTGCATCCCGTTCCGCCGCCAAAGATAAAGGTGGTTATACATGTCGGGGGAAAACAAACAAAGGCTCCAAAAGGCAAAGAGATAAGGACAAAGACCGCGCCACAGAAACTGCAGATAGGATGGCTTACAAGTAGGTAAACGATGTACTTTCAATTAAGGATGTGCCGGGAAAATGGCGGCTGCACGGTGCAATGAAGCGCAAGAAAGCGGGATAAGGAGTCGCTTTGCTGATGAAGTCGGTTTCCTTTGAGAACGGAAGAACGGAAAGGCGGGTGCATAAGAGCACGCCGGTTATTCACTTAGTGCAGAGTTAGCCTGCCAAAAGGATAGTGCGCACCACCATTGGCATGCACGCATCCTGGCCGAATGAGCCCCACGAACGGAACGCGCGGGAGAGGAACCATCGATAAGGCGAATGCGTCAAACTGAACTTGTACCACTAACCCAGTTAGTCGCGGACCGAGTGGCAGTGGAATCTCCCCAGAGAGTGCGACATGTGGCGCTGGGCCACATGTGTTCCGGCACAATGCGCATCCTGTTGCGAAAGCACACGATGGCCAGAGCCGAAGGATTACAAGTCGGAACGAACGAACTGTGGAACGCTGTCGCAGAGGTTCGATGGAGCAGTTTGAGCCGTTTTGCCAGCAACACCAACCGAAAATGTTGCCACTCAAATCGCAATGGTCGTGCTGCCAGCCGAATGTTGGGACTCAAAAGATAATGGCCTTGCTGTTCGTTTCGACCCCTTATCACTCGAGTGCGGCACGTTTTTAACGGGGTGGTGGGGGGCTTGGCCCCTGCCTGATCCCACCGATTCCACACCGATTCCATTCACCGCAGTGGTTTCCCAAGCGCGTCGGCGGAATGACGTCTCCCTTCGACGGCGTGGCCTGCTTCTGGCTGTCCCTGCTCTGGATCCAACTGGGCCTCATCAATGCCGGCCTGGAGTTCCTTAAAAATTGCGTACCCCTGCACCTGGTGCGTCTGAGGGAGATCGAGGACGAGGAGCGGCCAATCGAGGGCGAGTGCACCCTGGGCGCCATCAGCATTCGTATGTTCGCCTTTTAAAGACTGCTATTATGATTCATCTTGAACTCATTATAAGTAAATACTTTAGCAATATTATACCTCAAATTCTTAGTTATGTAAGCGAAAAACGGAAAACACTGATTAATTGTATACCTTTAAGAATAGCATTGCTAGTACTTGCACGTGTTTTATAATCTTATCTTAACTAAAAGTACAATACATTTGATTGGCAATGTAGCAAATACAAAGTATCATGGAATGCGACTAGTTTTTTCCGCGCAGTTAAAACAGAGACTCATTTGAATGAAAACGCGGATATATGCACAATGAACTTTATCAAGATTTGTTGTGTATATCTAAGCCTTATAGGTTGATGACCCTAGATAAAACTGAAAGAAAATTAAGATAATACACGAAAGCAACACTGTGAGCAATGTTGGGGCATTTTCTTAAAGCCAAAACATTCTTGAAATCGAGTTCTTACAAATGTCTGTTGGAAGCAGGGCGTAGTTAATGCATTCCGAGCTAAGGAAATTTCATTTATTTATTATGCATCTCTAGGTTATCTGGCACTGTAGAATTTTCCATTCAATCTTCGCACAGCACAACTGCAAATTTTAATTAAATATTCATTTCTTCTCCGGACGCACAAAACAGTGTCATTTATTTGGGGCAAAATTCGGACAGCTTGGGGTTGCTTATCTTGCGATGACATACCTTGTCAGTTCATAGAAATATATAAAACGAAATTTATGGCAAGTCGAAAGTCTTGGCCGAGTAGTGAAAAGTTGCTCCTCCACTTCGGTTGGCCCCACTGCTTTTTGCCTTCTCCATTTCACCTATTTTGACAGTTGAAAGTTCATTTTCCGTTCGATTTGCGCACCGAGAGCTTGCGACTACAGTCCTCAATAATATTTCATTACGCTGCCATGGGACGGGAGTTTATTCATTTGCATAATTCCCTTGTTTACAATTTGTGTGCCACAGAAAAGAGCGATTGACTTAAATGAAGTTACAACTTGGCAGCAGCAGTAAAGGCAGCAGTAACAGCGGCAGCTAAGTGAAAGCAGCAGTTGCAAAATAAGAAAATTTATAATATTCAATTTATATGCACTTTTTGCATCTCCAATCTTCTCCAGGCTCCATCGTGGGGCACCAACAAGTAGTAGGAGCTGTGGCAACAACAGAAACAACTGCAACTGCTAAGCTGATAATCCCAGATTTGAAGGCGCCAACAGCTGCACCCATTCAGGCAGAGCCACGCCCCCTTCTCGAGCGCCTCTTTTCTGGCGCTGTGATTAATGAGATTTGTCACTGGCTTCATTTGTATTTTCCAAGCTGTTGACTGGGCCCCCCACACCCCCCACCATCCCCCGCCTCGGGAGCCCACTGACATGCATATAAATTTCATAAATGCCAAGGAGCCTGCAATTGCAGGACTCAGGACTGCGGCCCGGCAGAGGAGCGTGTCCAACAGAAGAAGTCCAGAGGAACAGCAGCAGCTGGCCGGCGAATTTGCATTTTCATTATTTTCAACTCAATTTAAAAATGAAAATCACCAAAGACAAACAGCCACGGGTCACGGGTCACGGGGCTGCGAGGCTGCGAGGCGGAAGGAAGTCGCTTAGCTGGCGTGCCATATTATGATTCGCATAACAATAAAGGCCAGTAGTACCACCCACTCGTACAGTACGCCCCCACCCCGCACCGATAACTAAGTGGCACATTAAGTTTACCCGAGCCTATAATTCATTTGTTAAGCCCGCCCCGGACGCGGTTCCACTGCCAGTTCGGGTTCCGCTTCCATTGCTGGCCAAGATGATCATTAGGTGGGGCCAAGGCCGAGTGAAGCTTATTATAGCCTGGTTTTTCGGGTTCTCTGGCATTATCCTGAAAAGGATGCTGCGCACGGAGCATGTGGCTAAGACTCTACTCTACTTCTTCGGCTGGGGGTCTAGTCCTTATATGAAACATTAAATGTTACTGTGCCCTGTTCCACATTCAATCTGTTGCTATGTATTATTATTTTGAAAAACCATATATTTAGACTGGATTATCAGCTATTTAGGATTATATTTTTTTATATTTTATCCAGAGTGGTAAATCTATCTTCAGGTTTATGTATAGCTCTACTGACATCAAGTGAAATAAACTTTTCCCTGCCGAGTTACGAAAACTTCAGGGTATCCCCTGTTTCGTGGCTCTTGAAACAAGTTGTGCACTTTTATTTACTCGGCTCTATGCTTTATTATTATTTTTATTTTTAGTGATTTTGTAGCTGCATTTCGGGTATCTCGAGTTGGTCTCAGCTCAGCTCCCCACTCCCCACTCCCCGCTCATCCCAGTTCTCCTTGGCCCGGCTGAGTTATGGTGGGCAATAAATTTATATGACATATAAATGTAAATAATTGAGCGGCGCGGAGCCGCCGTCTAGAGTTGTCACAGCGGTGAGGCAGAGGCAGAGGCAGAGGCTCAGGGGCTGAGAGGGTTTTTTTCGAGGGGCTTCAAGGGGGGCTTCAAGGGGGGCTTTAAGGGTGCCGGCGGCTTGTTGACTCCGTGATTGATGTTGGCCCACTCTGCGGCTCCTCACTTAAAAGTCCTTAATGGCCATTCTGCGTCGCGCATTTAATTTAAAGTTTTGCTGCATCGTTGTGTTACACATTTATTGTTTCTGGTTTTTTATTATTGTACAGTAGTTATGCGCAGGGATGGAGGACTGCCATCTAGACAGTCAGCGCGAACAGGGGGTAGGGTGAGGTCATGTCGATGCCCAGCCTCTTGATCACATAGTTGATCTGGTCCTGGCTCTTCTGTCCGTAAGCCTCGAAGGGTTTCACATTGAAGCGACTGATGCGATTTCCGGAGATGCCCACGAGGAACTTGTAGTAGCTGGGCCGCAGCGCACGGGCCTCCAGGATTGCCGAGTGGAAGAGCACGGCCGTGAAGAATGCATACATGAACATCGCGAAGTGCGGCACCTCGGGCAGCTTTCCCTCCGCGATGCCCCAGTTGTAAAGCAGATGCAAGGACTTCCACATCAGATAACAGGCCACTGTGGTGTTCGGGAAACGGAGGAAGCCAATCGATCCGATGAGGCCAGCCGGAATGGCGAAGAGAGCGTTGTCGAATCCAAACGAGTGACGCAGTCCGCAGGAAGTCGACTGAATGGGAAGTAATAAGATATATGAATTGGTTTGAAAACGGATGGTTTGGTATTGCTCACCTTGAAAAGAAGTGAGAAGATGCCCAGCGCCAATCCCAACTGCAATGATCCCTTGTTGAAGATCTGCTTGCGCCACTGCATCCTGGCCTGGAAGATCTTGGGAATGTTGAGCAGCAGCTTCAGACCCACCGATAGCCCAACACCGCCCAGGAATGGCTTGAGTGCTCCAATAAGGGCGTAAGGAAGACAACCCCTCTTGTGTGGGCAACTGGGATGTTTGCCCTTCAGCATGCGGTCATAGAGCTGCACGTAGGATGTAATGCTTTGGAAGTTGAAGGGAGCCCGGCGAGAGCTTTGCGTGGTGGTGACCACCGGGGTCTTCAGTGGACCCTCGTCTTCTTTGCCCACGATCAGGGCCAGCGCCTTGAAAGTCGGATCCTTGGCCACCGTCTTGTGCAATCCGGCGCGATATAAATACATCAAGGTCGTTACACTTGCTCCCATGAGGAGCACCTGTCCATTGGGAATGGATCGAACCAAGCCTCGTGCCTCCATCATATTCCACAGCGTTTCGATACCCACATTGGCCACATACAGTGCGAGGGGAGCACGTCGCTCCGGACGCTCGAAGGAAATACATGCAACGCTGGCCAGGAATGAGGGCAACCAGGCAACTGTGCCAAAGTAGAATCTGCCCAAGATCTGTCGCAAGTAGCACACGGCAAAGATGAAGAGGCCTCCGTTCATCGAAAGGAACGCTGTCGACTGCAGGATTCCAAATGCAGTGCGTCTCAGATCCTTCAGCGATGGAATGCGTCCTCGCATGAACAGAGCCAACTGGAGCAGGGAATAGCAGGTTATAATAAGATTCATTCCCTTAACACTTTACTGGATTACTTAGAACATAACCTTTGTACGGAAAACTTATCAGCTGAACTGCTACATACTGCGTGCTTGAAGCCGGTCTAAAGTTTTAGCCTAATTTTAAACTATTCAACTTACCACGTAAACAGTGGCGTAGGTGCGCAGACTGGGAGGGATCTCGGAGAGCATCATGCCTGCCGCAGCACAGGCACAGCTCCTTGTCCACGGATGGTTATACTCATAGCAGGTGCAGTTCATGGCTATATCGGCCAGTTTACTTTGGGCGCCCATGATCCACTTTGAATACTGACTTATGCTCCGTCGTCTACGATTATCGAATTGGCTTCGTGGGGATGATAAAGCTTATCGGGCAGGGGCTTATCGTCAAAATTCCGAACGTGGCACGCAATGTTCCCAATGGCCTAGTTACGTTCGATTTCCTTGATTTACGATTGTAATCCAGTGTAATTTCAGCTTGAAATGCGTTTGCAAACACGATGATCCAACTTGCTTGATTCCCAGTAAGTTACGCTGGGCATTTCTCGAATCAGCTGCAGCTGGTGATCCACTGGGCTTCAGCTGAAGATCGGGTTCCATAACGCAGAAAATTAGGTACAAAAACAAATGCTTACCGAATATGTATATTTAGTTGTTATTTAATAATATATTCTCCTGCTGGGGAATAACGTTCTGGCCTGGTCGGCCATCAAATACAACTGACTGCCGACAACTATCCACGATTTGGCCAAGTACACGGACCGTGCTGTAGACGCACTTTAAGAGCTCCATTCCTAGGCCTTCGTTATCAGCACTCCCCCAAAATCCCATTCCCGCAAGTGGTTCGGCTGAAGTGCGTCGAATGCGGAGGGCACTTACTTATCGCGTACACGCGAGCCGAAAGTTGGCTTAGATGCTCAATGGCGATCGGTTTGTTGTCGCTGCGTCACCTCCAGCTGGTTGGGTGTTCCTTATCAATTTTCCGAAGCACCCGGCATGTTCTTAGAATTCTCTTCACAAATTCTCTTAAGGGGTTATTCTCAGTTGCAGCAGAACTTGAAAAACATTTAAGTTATGCTGTATATATAACACGAATTTATACAAAATTTAAATTATATAGCTAGGCAAATTCCTAAATTTTAGTTTCGAAAATTTTTTAACCTTCAGTACATTGATTATTATAAAAGAAATCAATGAATCTTTATTTCTCAATCACAATCAGACACATAGAGTTGAGACCTTCTAAACAGTCAGTGGAAATAGAGGGTTGGCGGAGGACATAACAATGCCCAGTTTCTTGATAACATAATCAGCCTGATCCTGACTTTTTACTCCGAAAGCCTCGAAGGGTTTCAGATTGAACCGGCTCAGACGTCCCCCTGAAATGTTTTCGATGAACCTAAAGTAGCTGGGCCGCATGGATCGTGCCTCCAGAACGGTTGAGTGACACAGCACGGCCGTGAAGAATCCATACATAATCATGGCGAATTGTGGCACCTCCGGAACCTTTCCCTCGGCGACACCCCAGTTGTACAAGAGTTGCAATGCCTTCCACATCAGGTACAGAGACACCGTGGTATTGGGAAAGTGCAGCAGGCCAAATGATCCTATTAAGCCAGATGGAATGGCGAAGAGCGCATTATCATATCCAAAAGAGTGACGCAAGCCACAAGAAGTTATCTACAAAATTTTAATTAAATTATTTGGAATTCCATTTTGCAATTTTGACTCACCTTGAAAAGCAGTGAGAATATGCCGAGCGCTAGGCCCAGCTGCAGAGATCCCTTGTTGAAGATCTGCTGGCGCCACTGCATCTTCTGCTGGAGTATCTTCGAAATGTTCAGCAGGAGCTTCAAACACACCTGAAGACCCACACCACCCACAAAAGGCTTCACTCCACCAAGGAGGGCGTACACCGCACAGCCAAACTGGTGGGGACAGCAAGGATGTTTGAGGGTAGTCAGTTGGTTATAGACCTTAAGGTAGGACGTGATGCAGCGGAAGTGTACTCTTCCAAGTTCAGATCCTTGAGGGATGATCACCGTAGGGGGCTTTAGGGGACCCTCCTCCTCCTTGCCTATGACCAGACCCAATCCCTTAAAAGTCGCATCCTTGGCAACAGTCCTATGCAATCCGGCACGATACAGATACATCAAGGCAGTGACGCTGGCTCCCATAATGAGCACCTGTCCATTGGCAATGGATCGCACCAGACCACGGGCCTCTAGCATTTTCCACAGCGTTTCGATGCCCACATTGGCCACATACAATGCCAGCGGAGTACGGCGCTCCGGACGCTCGACTGCCAGCGATATGGAGCTAACCAAAAGTGCAGGCAACCAGGTGGCAGTGCCGAAGTAGAAACCACCGATGAACTGGCGAACCAGGCAAATGGCGAGGATGAAGAGGCTTCCATTTATAGAGAGGAAAGCCGTCGACTGCAGCGTACTGAGTAAAGTCTTTCCCAGGTCCTTGAGCGATGGAATGCGCCTCCGCATTAAAAGTGCCAACTGAAAGTTATTCCATATATAACTCAGACGTATAAAATAAAGGAAACAATTGATTAACTCACCGTGTAGACCATACTGTAGGTCTTAAATGTGCCAGGGATTAGGGATATTAGCATCCCAGCCGTCGCGCAGGCGCAGCTCGAAGTCCAAGGATGGACGAACTCCTGGCAGCTGCATTTGAAGGCGACTTCAGCAAGTTTACTCTGTGCTGCCATTATCCAATTTGAATACCAAAAATAGCTAGGGGACGTCTGGCTGTGCTTATCGAATGCAGACGACTGATAAGCTTAATCGGCATAAGTCCAGCCAATGAGCACCAAAACTAGCCAGCCTACTACTCAACCCTTGGATTGGCTCAGTTTATTTGCATGCATGTGCACTATGTTAGTATTATTTCCAAAGGAAATCCAGTATCAGTTGATACTGGAAGTCCAATAACTTCGATTTAGCCCGCACGTTTGGACCTGATCAACCATTAACTACAACTGACTGAAATGCTGAGCGATTTAGCGGCTTACGCACCACAACGCCTGCTAATCAACAGGTGTGCGCCAAGTTCGTCGATATGGGGAAACTACTTTACCTTAGGGTGTTAGTAGAACTTATGCTTATCGCACCAATGCCAGACGAACTTTTCATTTTTTTATGGTTTGTTTACGCTGATTCATCAAAAGGTTGGGGTTTCTCTTAAGGCACTCGACCGATATTGTGATATTTTCAATAGCTTTATTGAATAATTTTCAAAACTTAGTTCCGAATTTCGCACTTAGACACTAGACATTTGGAGTTTACGTTTCACAGTATACATAAACTATAATTAGATATTTTTTATAAGATTTATTGATACCACGACATAAAAAATATCAACATGTTTTACAATTCACCCATACTAGCTTATTTTCATAATCGTTGGACGCTCTTTGAGCGCGGGAGACTCTTGACGTATGTATGTATATACAGCTCGCAATTGAACACGGATATTGGGAGATATACAGGGTCCTCTGGGGAAGACGACTGACTAAATCCAAATTGACTACTGCTGGCTCAGGAGGCAAAGGAGTAGGCGGGCATCGCCTTTTCTACTATATTTAGTGCTTTAATGGTGTCCAGCGCCTGTTGCTGACTGCTCAGCCCGAATACATCGAAGGCGCTTAGATTAAACTTGCTCAGTCTGCAAATGATAAGGAATTATTAATCTACAGCCTAAGAAGCGCGTGTGAACTTTGCTCACCGATCACCCGAAATGGCCTGCAGAAACTTGTAGTAACTGGGGCGCAGGCTCTTGGGTTCCAGGATTCCTGCGTGGAAGAGCACAGCCGTGAAGAAGGAGTACAGGAAAAGCATAAAGTTCGGAATGTGTGGCACAATTCCAAGCTCTTGGCCCTTTGTGCAAAGAATCTAAAAATTGAAGAGTAATTAATTACGTTCAAGAATACAGGAGCAAAGTGCAATATGCTCACCTGTAGCGCCTTCCACATGACATACAAGGCTACCGTGTTATCCGGATACTGGGTGAAGGACACAGAGGCAATTAACGCCGCAGGAACTGCGAATCTGGCATCGTCCCGATTAAAACTGTGCCGCAGCAGGCAGGACACCGACTGTCAAGAACGACAAAATACTGTTGGTACATACTGTTGGGGTCTCCAATGGAAAAACACTTACCTTATAGAGAAATGAAAAGCTGCCCATGAAGATGCCCAGTTGTAGAGTCCCACGGTTGAAGACCAGCTTCTTCCACGGCATTTTGCCAGCCGTTATTCGTTTGGCGTTCATTACCAGCTTGAGAGCCAACTGTAGGCCCACTCCACCCACAAAGGGTTTAATTCCACCCATCAGGGAGTATCCAATGCAGCTTTGCTGATGCCGACAGCTGTCGTGTTTAGCGCGAATGAGATTGCTGTACACGCGCACCCAGTCGGATACAGACGAAAAACTAACGGTGGGACGACGGCGGTCTGGCGCAGGTTGCTCACCGGGCACTGCGGTCCCGGACTTGGCAACCGGTCCCGCCTCCTCCTTGCCCACAAAGATGCGGAGAATGTTGAAGATGGAATCCTTGGTAGTGCCAGTACGATAGAGGTAGAGCAGCGCCGCCATACTCACACCAAATATGAGTGTCTGCCCATTCGGAATGGAGCGCACCCATCCCCTCGATTCTGCCATTTTCCACAGCGCTTCAGAGGCCACATTGGCGACGTAGAGAGTGAGTAGTGGTCGGCGGGCTGGTCTCTCCACCAAAATGGCCGAAAACGAGGCAAAAAAGCAGGGCACAAAGGCCACTGTGGAGAAGTGATATCTACCCAGCATGTGCCGCAGCGCACAGTTGTACAGGATGAAGGTGTAGGCATTGGTCACAAGGAAGGCCGTCGATTGGATGATCCCCAGCAGCGTCTTGCGCAGATCCTCTTTACTGGGAATGCGGTGGCGCATCAGCAAGGACAGGGCGTAGACTATAGTGTAGACCCGCAGGCAGTAGGGCGTGGCCGAGAGCAGAATACCGGCGGTGGCGTTCACGCAGTGGTCCGTCCATGGGTGCTGGAACTGCTTGCAAGTGATGCACAGGGGATCGATCAGCTTGCTTTGTCCCGCCATTTCGGAATGTAGATCTGTCTGAAGAAATTGTGGTTATAATTAATTACATCATTTTAAAGAGAAGTTATATTATCATTTGGGCTTAAACCTTTAAACTTCTTTAATGGGGCTTTAAATGCATAATGCCCACCTATGGACTGATATAACAAAGGATTTGGGAGTTATAAATGAACCTGCAGGGCACGATTATCTCTCACAAAACCGGTAAACAATTATAAATTAACACTTTGCCACTTTTATGATAATATTGTCATTCGCTTTTTACAAGAAAAACACTAAAAGATAAGAAGCTATAGTAAGCTGTTGTTGATTGTAGTAAAGTAAATTAGTTGATGTGGTAAATTTTAATAAAAATGTACATTTACTGTAAGTGCTTTGAATAAATTTAATAGTTAGTCACTGCATATGAGGTGGCCGGGTCCGAGTCCGTTTTTTAACCTTTAATCTTATCTTCGAGCTACGGACGTACACAAGCGTTGTTCTTTTTCGACGCTATCGGTTGTTCCACTGATCTTGAAAAAAAGATCCAAACTTTGATTTGGCTTGGCAAATCTATTTGTATTTCCCGGGGGGAGAACTGCGACAACTGCTGGCCAGGCCAGAACTGACTTATTCCTAGAGGCGAAACCAGGAACGTTGGGTTATATGGGCGGATTACAGCTGTTCGTCGGGTATCTGTGGCAATTTTTACTGCTGTCAATCGATAAGATACACGCCAGATTAGCCATATTATGGGAATTGCCAAAGGCAGAACAAAGGTTTCATGAAATACGTAGGATTGGCAAAATTTGTTGATAATGAAATGCAGGAGTATATGGAAGATATTTTAAAATATGTATATTTCCACGAGTAAAACGCATATATTATCTATGCCAATTAAAAGAAAAATCAAAGAATCATTAAAGTTATTATGGTGTGATAAGATTAGTTGAATTCTTACGCACTGTGTACTTTTTTTTTGTAGTATTTATGGTTAAGATTATCGTAAACCTAGGGCACTTTAGATTACGGTCATAAACAAAAACTATGTTTTTCATTGGCCCTTAAAATCGGACCACCTGCCACGAGCTGCTATATGTCGACCCTAGCAACCGACTTTCCTTGCTCGCGATTTGCATGAGAAACCAGGGCTTAGGCCAAGTCACTGGCCGCGGGGTCAACTTCGAGATCTTTGCGCAATCTAGAGCTGCTACTAGTAAGAAGCAGTACTGGAAAAAAACACAAACCGAGCTAATCTGCATTGTCGATGTGAAGAGGGGCACTTACGCTGGAACTACTAGAACTACTGGACACTTGATGGCGGCAATAAACTGATCACTCTCTAATCGTCGCTCAGTTTTCAACTTGATTTCCAATATTGGTTATTTAATAAGCTGTTCGACGGTTGTTCGGTGTGAGATTTATACAGTTGCAGCTTTTTCAGCGAGTTGAGTCGAGAATTTGACAATATGTGACAGCAAAGTGACGCCGACTGGAGTTCCGGATTGAGATGTGAGTGTGTCGCACTGATTGCCCCGATTCCGGACCACGCACCCCTCACCATCGGATGCGCAATCTGTCGGGTTTATTATAATGGATAATGGATGGATGGCGTTATATGGGGCGGGCAGAGTCCAACAACAACAAGTGGTTGGGCGGAGTGGTTAACGCTTTCTGAGTCCGCTGCCGTTGAGCAGCAAATGCTGCGCCCTTTAGCAGGCCTTCGAATGCATTTTCCCAGTCGCCGCGCGACTTTAATCACTAACTTATCAGCTTTATGTTGACGGTAATTGCGTTTTGTAAACAATAATAAGGCGAACTGATGGCTATCGGCTGCGCCCGTTGCCTATCGCGTTATCGATAGACGGTCGGCGACACATGGTAGCCCGTGCTGTAGCTGTCAGCTTTTGATAGTTTCTAGAGCGCGCGCGCTTTGAATGCGAAATATGTAAAGTATGGGCTTGAAATCGATCCTGGTCATTATAATGCTAGTCTGTCTGTTATAAGAAATTCATTTTTCTTGATGTGTATGTGTAATGTGTTTTATAAAGCCATATTTGCTTAATGAAACAGTAATTGCGGAAAAAAGGATGAAATGTGCAACAAAACAAGCCCTTTGCTTATAAAAAGGAGTACTTTTCTTCGTTCCTTATTAAACAATATATTTCACCTAGAGTGGAATTAAATTGGCTGAAAATTATCTTGCTAATTTCTAGATTCCCCTCTGGCTCATCCTATTTTCCATTTTCCTTTGCGGCCTGCCACCCACGCGTTGCTCAAATTTTCATTCGTGAATCCTGTGGCCTCTGAGGCCACAATTCGTGCCACAATCAACTCAGCCTCCCGACTGCCAAGGCACTTGGCCTGCCAAAATGGTAGACTCCGCCAAAGACTCTCTGCCTGCGCAATCAATTGGATTTCGGTTGTAGTTCATAAAGTGTATCTGTGCATGTCTCTGGCTGAGCTCTTGTTCCACTTTCAATTCCAACGTCCTTTTGCTCCTGCTCCTGCTCCTGCCCATTTTCATTTACGCATGCACTGAAAGAATATCTTAATGGAAATGTAAATACTAATAAATATTTGATGTACGGCTTAAAATCAAATTCTTTCAATTTTTTTGGTAATCGCGCAACCAACTCTTTAGTGTAAAGTTGTCCTACATTTTCTCCTCCATTGACAGATGTTTTTTTCAGTGCGGAGAAGCTCTTTCGGTGCGGTTGTCAAGGCTCAGCGGATATACAAAATATTTCGTTATTGTTTGTGGCGGCTCCCATGCCGCTGCTCTTGCTTTGGCTGTTGCTTTTGCCATTTACCTGTGGCACGGCTTATTTTGAAAAGCCAAAAGCGCTTAAGTAGTTCATTCGGTTTCGGGCCTAAGCTGGAATGGGCGATGGGGTGAGTCCTGGTTCAGATCCTTTCCACCTTTGCGGTCGCTGCGTAGCTCCACTTTTGCCGTTTCCCGCTCAAATGCTTAGCGAAATTGCGGCCGCTTTGTGTGATTCGCCTGTTTTTGCTGCGGCTTAAGCGTTGTGAGGTGTTGTTGTTTTTTTTGGGGAGGGGTGGAGTGCCATGTATATCAAATATACTTGACTCTGTCAGGACCTGGCACTCACTTAATTTACTCGAGGTGTTTTGGGGTTGCTGGCCCTGATATCCCAGAGTAAATCCTTGTTTCTGACGTGCCGCTAAGTAAGCACTTAAAAGGCAAGGACCCTATTGTTGCTGCTAATCTAAGGTTGTTCCGCTTTCTTTGGAGTTCAATTGGCAATTAGCCCGGGTGCACGAGGGACCAGGCTGCAGGACAGACCAGTTTGCAGGTTGCAGGTTGCAGGTCGAGTGCAGGATAATTGTGAAACTAGCCGACAGGCGCACACACAAGGACCTTGTGAACTGTCAATCCGGCAGCCACTTAGGAATCAATTTGTCCAGCGATCCGTGCGTTTAATATGCAGCGAGCTCCAAGGAACGGATTTTCCGAATCCACAGCCAACTTGGGATTATGTTTGGGTTGGGTTGCTCATTGAGTTGCTTGACCACACCGTCCTACTTCGGTGTGCGCCCACTCCCTCGCTGGTTCCCCAAACTCGCCGTCTCTCCGGCATTTATAGACTTGTCTTGGGCTCATTTATCCTGGTCGGCAAACCAAGCCGAGAACCCAAAAACCCCCCTTGGGCGCTGTTTAGTGTGGAGGTCCTGTCCAGGATGCCGCCTGCATGTGGCCATTTGTTTAGGCCCTCTACGTGTGTGGTTGCGTCCAAATGTGTTCAATTAAGCGGTAATAAATTGTTCATTTGCTCATTGGTGCGCACGGCCATTACGAGAACAGCAGGATCAGGGGGAAAGGATCTACGGCCGATGGAGACATTGTCGTCACTGTAATATTTCATGGGGACCAGCAGCGTACATTGATGCATATCCTGCCATTAGCAAGCCTTTGCATAATACACAATTAATTTTGCACAAACTTGTTATTTTATTAATTGCTTTCGTTCGTTTATTTCTTATTTCCCCCGCCCTCGCTCACAATGTGGTTAACCCGAACGTGGTATTGGTGTTAGCCTTGGTCAAAACAATGGCCCTGAATCGTCAATATACGTGCATGTGTATGTGACCTGGCTTTCTGGCCAACGAGTCAGCCCAAAACGGCAGTGGTAACCATCTCGATTTCCCATTTTCCACTTGTGCTGACCAAAAAGACCAAAAGTGTGGCCAGAACCGCACTGACTTCACTTCAAATTATAAATGTTGTGGCTTCTGCTAACGAACGGAGTGCCAAAGCAGGCATTTTCCATGCCACCCAAGGAAACCCCAATCCCAGCCCAGGATCTCTTTTGTTTTCTTGGCCCAAAGTCACACATGTTCACCAAGGAGTATATGTGTCAAGTGTGGCACATCCATGGAAAACCGAGAGGCAATTGCCGCAATGCCAGTCAGATTCTTGTCGGCCGGAAGTTGTCGGCAAATGTAAAATTAACAATGGATTACTTTTAAATGTCCCGCCTGTTTTTTTGTTTGAACTTGAAAACTAGACTAGTTTATGATGTTCCACTTTAATGAATTTCGCTAAAATTACTAGGAATACTATCTTTAAAATGCTTTTGAATATTTTAAAGTATCTGTTTGGGCCAAAAACTGATTAATTTTTGCCAGGAAATCAGAAAAACGACTTTTGGTAAAATTCGACCTTTACCAAGGGGTTTTTCATCATAATTCGGTTAAAAACGATCATATTGCGAAAAGAGCAACTGTTTTGTAGAGCTGATTACCAACGCTAACGATCCCTATCACTTTTTTGAGGATTTTTGAAAATTCATTTTTGGGTCAATTTTTGCATTTTTTATAAGGGGTAACATCATCAAAAGTTGCAAAAAATTACAAAAAAATAAGTTTCTTAAATTTAAATGCCATTTTATTGGGAACATAATAACGAGTTAATCGAGGTATTACATTTAACATTCGGACCATTTTTCGTGTTGTTATGCCCAAAAAACCTTGATTTTCTGGCAACTTGGGCAACTGTTTTGTGTGTAGTAACTAACTAAAGCTAACTATCGTTTTTACGTGTAATTGGGATATATAATTTATAATCAGGCTATGAGCAATGCCAGCGAGGGTTCGACTTTGAGTGCGATGTCCCTTCGTGGCTTCCATATGCAAATGCGTCTACTTGGGAGGAGCAACAGCAGCGTAAACAGGACCAAAATCAATTCCCCTTGTCCCACCCAAGGTGCAATATTTCCAAAGCAAAGTCAAACGAAATTAGTTTGCTGCTCATAAAACTTTTCCACGAAGTTTCCGCTGCCCACATACCACACCCACTACGATCCTGAGAGTCCAGGTAAACTTTTGGGGGTATGTGTGCATATAATAACTTTGGTCTGCCGCCGGTGGGTGGAAGTGGAAGTGGGTGGAATATGGAGGGATATGGTGGGTGGGAACAGCTAGCGGAAATCTTGTTACCCTACATGGCTCTTCACCCCCGAGCCAAGACTTGAGACATGAAAAGTTTGGTGCGGCCGGCTGGCCAGTGGGTCCCAGAGCTTTAATTGTATTTCAAGTTGCAGGTTGTACTTGTCTGTTCCGCCCCAATTCGCCCACTTTTTTTTCCACCCGCGGCGCCTTCAATTTCCATGCGTGATAAATGGCAAAAATGGGAAATTCGTTCGTTTGCTTTTGACCCGCTTGGTTCGCTTGTAGCACTGCGTTTCGATGTCCGCGGTGGAAGCAACATTTCAGGGCTTTTGTCTTTCAATTTGGCCCAAAAATCTCTTTTGGGCAGTTGTGGCGGAATTTAACGCTCCCACCCGCCAGATTTCTTCCTCAATTGTAAGTTGGCTCCGCTTGCATTTCCATGGCATAGTTTTGTTGGGCAACGCACATAGCTGGGTCTAGTATCTATTTGGCTGGACTTTTGCGTACAGTCAAAACTGCCTAAGTAAAAACAGCAATCACTTGAACCCAAAGTGGCAAAGATTAGGCACTAACTTTATTTTACAATAATAGGAGAGCGCTCTTTATATTAATATTCATATTTATCCATAGATTATGTAGTAGATTGGCTGTCTTCATGGGTCTTACGAAGGATGTTTCACTGAGACGCGCTATATAATTGGGCTAACGTGCTGTGGTGGAGTATCTCATTCTGTTTACATGGTCCCACCCCGTCTAAACTGTGTTGTTGAAATCTGAAAAGATTTAATTTATTTCAAGTGAGAGCGAAAAAGACTTCACTTGGGTGGGATTAGACTTGGGTTTGATGCGCTGCCACCGATTCGCTTTCGAATTGCATTTATTCAAACGTTTCAATTGCTTTCCGTCGGATTCAATCTTCAAGTGATTTATTGTGTTGCCCAGAATGGCGCAGGAGGAGGCAGGAGCCGTGGGTGGTGCGGATGGTGTGGCTGGTGTGGGAACTGGGGACTTGGATGAGAATCGTGATTGCGTTTGCCTAGGCATAACAATTATCCACTGTTTATGTACGGGAAATCAATAATTAAGTTGTGAACGAAGCCATCAATTAGAAGCATTATAAATTCGAGTCTATACATTTACTGTAAACAGTTCTATAATTATGTCATTACTTCGCATAACAAATGCTGCGTGTTCCTCGAGCAGAAGCCTATAAAAGAATTCCAGCCATAACCTTTTCGATTATTGCCAAGTCGGAAAATGAAGTTCATGAAGTACGCAGTCTTATTTTACACTACCGTGGGCATTGAGCCGTATACGATTGACTCTCGGCCCAAAAAATTCCGTCTGTGGTCACATCTTTCCTTTTGGGCCAATGTGATCAATTTGTGTTTCGTTATTTTGGGAGAGATGCTCTATCTGGGAGTGGCTCTGTTCGATGGAAGGCTAGTCGATGCCGTCACTGTAATGTCGTACATTGGATTCGTGATAGTGGGCATGAGCAAAATGATCTGCATTTGGTGGAAGAAGGCCGATCTGAGCAACTTGGTCAAGGAATTGAAGCACATCTCTCCAACTGGTAAGGCTGCGGAGGAAGAATATCGGTTGGATAGCTACCTGCGATCTTCTTCGCGGATTAGCATTACCTATGCACTACTCTATTCTGTGCTCATCTGGACGTTCAACTTGTTCAATATCATGAAATTCCTCGTTTACGAGAAGTGGCTCAAAATCCAAGTGGTCGGCCAAACGCTACCCTATTTGATGTACCTTCCCTGGAGATGGCAGGAACACTGGACGTATTATGTGATGCTGTTCATTCAAAGCTTCGCAGGACATACTTCGGCATCGGGACAGATCGCAACGGATCTTCTGCTCTGTGCTTTGGCCACCCAGCTGGTTATGCATTTCGATTACTTGGCCAGGTTGGTGGAACACCAAGAGTTGGATGACGATTGGAACGCAAACTCAAGATTTCTTGCAAGAACTGTACAGTATCATCAGCGCATTCTTCGGCTGATGGACGTTCTCAACGATATATTCGGGATACCCCTACTGCTTAACTTTATGGTCTCCACATTTGTCATCTGCTTTGTGGGATTCCAAATGACCGTGGGTGTCCCGCCGGACATCATGCTAAAGCTCTTCTTGTTCCTGTTCTCGTCCTTGTCGCAGGTGTACTTGATATGCCACTATGGCCAGCTGCTCGCCGATGCGGTAGGAGCTTTTAGCCTATATGTAAATTAGAAATTAATATATAACTTACATGCTTTTAGAGCTCTAGCTTATCGATGTCTGCCTATAAGCAGAATTGGCATAATGCTGACATCCGATACCGCCGGGCTCTGGTATTTTTTATAGCTCGACCTCAAAGGACATCCTATCTAAAAGCCACAATATACATGAATGTAACAAAGTCTTCTATGACGAGCGTAAGAAACAATATGATATATTATTTAGCCTAGTAACTAAATATTATATTTATGTTTTCAGCTTCTGCAGCTGTCCTACAAATTTTTCGCTCTCCTTCGTACCATGTATGTCAAGTAAATATCTGTTCGTAGTTTACTAGCGATTCAATTTGAGTAAACCTTTACAATATACAGTATAGATACTTTTCTATTGGGATCTGTAAAATTTAAGGTTTTTTCATAACAATTTATGCAGTAGGGGTAGCATTGCCATCATTATAAGTTGACGTGCTCATCGTGATTAGTATCACTTGGAAAACCCTTGGTCGGGAACCACCTCAGCTGTTAAATCTACAAAGCACGCGAAAAGGATTCCCTAGTACCTAAGCATTATCTTCAAAGGTGCTTAGTTATTATTTTCTTATATAATATTTACCGCATTTCTAATCGCACGAGAGCGCTTTTGCACATGGCTATAAAAGCCCTGAGTGTTTCTAAGGACACTCATTCAGAAAGAAGGATTCTCTGGCTCGGTTCGGACCAACTTGAAGATGGAGAAGCTAATGAATTACGCTAGCTTCTTCTACACCGTAGTGGGTATACGGCCCTATAGCGATGGTGAGGAGTCAAAACGGGACAGACTTAGATATCGCATTGTTTTTTGGTCCAATGTGATCAACGTGTGCTTCGTTGGATTGTGTGAGAGCATCTACGTGTACAGTGCCTTCAAGGATAATGAGATCCTGGAAGCTGTCACTGTGATGTCCTACATTGGCTTCATCATTGTGGGCATGAGCAAGATGTTGTTCATCCGCTGGAAGAAATCGGCTATAACTGAGCTGATAAATGAATTGAAGGCGATCTATCCGAGGGGTTCAATCCAAGCGGAACGATACAACCTGCCGATGTACCTGGGCACCTGCTCCAGAATCAGCCTCACATACTCCTCGCTCTACTCTGTTCTTATCTGGACATTCAACTTGTTTTGCATAATGGAGTACTGGGTCTATGACAAGTGGCTCAACATCCGGGAGGTGGGCAAACAGTTGCCGTACCTCATGTACATTCCTTGGCAATGGCAGGATAGCTGGTCGTACTACCCACTGTTGTTCTCCCAGAACTTTGCAGGATGTACTTCTGCAGCGGGTCAAATCTCAACCGATCTCTTGCTGTGCGCTGTAGCCAGTCAGCTGGTAATGCACTTCGACTTTCTTTCAAATAGTATGGAACGACACGAAGTGAGTGGCGATTGGAACAAGGACTCCCGATTCCTGGTGGATATTGTTAAGTATCACGAACGCATCCTCCGCCTCTCGAATACAGTGAACGATATATTCGGAATTCCACTACTACTCAACTTCATGGTGTCGTCGTTTGTCATCTGCTTTGTGGGATTCCAGATGACTGTTGGAGTTCCGCCGGATATAGTTGTGAAGCTGTTCCTCTTCCTCATCTCCTCGATGAGTCAAGTCTACTTGATTTGTCATTATGGCCAACTGGTGGCCGATGCTGTAAGTGGAACTCTATGGAACTTTCTTGATTTAAAGTTCTTCGTGTTTCTAGAGCCACGGATTTTCGGTTGCGACATACAATCAGAAGTGGTATAACGCCGATGTGCGCTATAAACGAGCCTTGGTGATTATAATAGCCAGATCGCAGAAGGTAATTTTTCTAAAGGCCACCATATTCCTGGACATTACCAGGACAACCATGACAGATGTACGCAACTTAGTGCAGTCAGCGAGTTTGAATTTAAAGGTTGTGTTTCTTCCAGCTGCTTCAAATATCATACAAGTTCTTTGCCCTGCTGCGCACCATGTATACCCAATAGGGATGACCAGAGAAGATCCCTCAACTCCTAATCCCGCATCTATGTGCCTCGTACAATGCTTTCAAAGGCTCAACGCGAACTTAATTATGCGGAGGCACGAGCTCCACGCATGTCCATCGCTACTTCGACACAGGCAAAAAACGTAGTAATCTTTTTAGCGCAGCGAGCTGCCACTGAAAAGGCAGTTGTACGGCTCCGCTGGAGAGCGAGAAAATATGTTGCTACAAAAGAAAATTGCAGAGTACATTTTACACTTCACTGCGCACAAGTTGCGCTTATGAGTTTTCACTGCTCGTTATGCTCTATGCTCTGAAGGCGACTTGATTTCCTTTCAAATTGAAGCGTGAAAGCTGGGCTCATTTTGAAATACTTTTAAGTTGCAGCACCACAGATGGCGTGAAATCAACGATAACCAGAAACTAGTTAAGCATATTGCACTTTTATATTTGCTATAATTTTCGGCTTAGGGTGTTCAATGCTTCTGTATTAAATTCAGCTTGGCTTACTATTGCTATACGACGGATATTTTTCTCAGCTTCGAGTTTGGCGAAAAGTGGGGAAAAGTGTTGCGAGAAAGGGGCAAGCTCCTTGCGAAGGCAGTGGACAACAAAACCGTTTGATGGCATCTAATGCAGTTTTCCCATGATGTGTGGCCGTGTGTACGCACTCAACAATATTAGCAATTTATGCATTGGAGCGTGGCCTGTGCAAAAATGAATGACGAGGGCGGGGGGATGTGGCAGTTTCTCGCATAATATTTTCATTTTGACGGAATCCGACAGCACCTGCATAGTTATTGTTTGAGAAGGCCGTGTGCATAAAATTTATGAAAACGTATTTTTTTGGTCAGCAATCCCAGTTCAGAACGAAGCGAAGACCCTGTCAATTTCCCTTGCCCAAAGTACGACACATTTTTTATGTGCGCCAGGTTTACTTTCTTACTTATTTTCCGCTTTTTTCCAGCCCTATGTGTGCTTTGGCTCTTTTGGGGGATTTATTTTTCATTTGAAATTTTTACAAAGCTCCCAATGCGCTACAATTTAATTTCTGGTCACGTTCTGGGCGATTTCCAAATAGCAACAGTTACAGCAAGGATGAGGATACAGTAAATGAGCTTGAAAAAGTCTTTCAATATCTCACGCTGTCATATTGCATAATTTAGGTCGCCCCGAACATGGTCACGTTTATTATCATGTTTATATGTGCCCGCCTATCTGTCCATGCCAAGTCCGTGCCCAGGATGAAGATCGTATCAGGTGAAGTCAATTACTGATACTGTCATGGTTATCCTGGCGCCACGCAAATCGCACAAGGACCGACAAACATTGCCAATTAGCATGAAACTGCGGCGAACCGAAGAACAATTAAACAAATTCGTATTATAAATCAATAACAAATTAGCTAATAGCCTAACAACGTAACTAAGTTCAGTGTAGATGATAAGTGCCGTGTTTTCGGTTATTCGGAATTACTGTGATGCGTTTGTGGTCGATGTATACCGATAACTAAATATGTATGTGCATGCATTGTATAGCTCTTAATTGAAAAATAATTGAATAATAACAAAACGCTATTATAATGCCATTAAAAATGTGTTTGTTTTTACAACTTTTTTATCACTTCCACTTCGATTTATTACTTTGATTCTAAGCGCTATAGTTGATGTTGATAGTTGACATATTCAATGGAACTTCATCCTTCGAGAAGATTACTATTTTGTATCATACAAGGTATAGGTACAAGGTACAAGGTATTTTACATTCACAATAGGAACTGTTTTTTAAGCTTTCAATTCATTAGCCAAGGGCTTGGTGCTATGAAATAAAACAATTAACCCCTTACTTCATCATCATTGTGAAGAATTCCACTGTGATTTCTGTTTTATTACCTCCATTTTCCATTTTAAAGGCCACGAACAGCCGAATGGCTATCAACAGAAACATTTTTGTCATTTATGAACAAATATGCATTTACATTTTCCATGCGAATTGCATCGTGACCAGCAGAGCGAGACTGCAAAAAATCGTATCCTTTTTCGCACTGATGCCGCTTTCCACCCGCCCCCAATGGTTTTCCACCCACCGCCAGCGGTTGTTAAGTCCACTTATCAAAACGTGCAAATAACTCAACTCCCGGGATAGGGACAAACACGTGATGGCAACTGATGACCCAGTGGAGCGTGTTCAGTGGCCAATTGGCAAAAAATCGCTGGCATTGTTGCAGAAAAGCCGAGGTCAAAAAAGAGGAATATAAAAAATATGTGACCCAATGGCTGCACAAACTCGGGCAGTGTATTATTGTTGCCACACTGGCCGCTGTGTTTTTTTCAATTAGCCGCCATTAAATTGAATTCAAATATTGAAACAATATGTTGCCGCTCTTCCTGCCAACCTTTTTTTTTCCCCCTCTCGGGGGATTTTAGTTTCGGCTTAGCGCCAATCTAAGCTCCTCTGCGCACACCATTTGTGATTTATTGATTTTGAAAAGAGTTTTTCTTGTCAAAAATTGACTGGGGCTCAAACGCTTGTATGTCCACAGAAAAAATGGTAAAATATTAAAAGATAGCCACACGAAAATTGCATAAAAATAGTTTAGGTTTTTATTTAGTTTTCGCTTCAAAGGCATCATGCTTTTTGGCGTTGCCCGAATGTGTGAAAACCCACACGTTCATACTTGTGTACACACATACGTGTATATGGAGAATATTTTTTATAGCCGACTGTATAAATGAAATCGCTCTAAATGGGGACTAAAAGCCTCTAAATTAGTTTTCCAGCATTATTACTCATACGCAGTGAGGCCGCAGCGATATTTTTATGGCCTTGCATTAGGCAAATGGTATGGCATTTTAGTCCATGAATGCGGGTCGGAGTGAAAGACTTTCCCCAGCCCCTGGATTTTCGGGAAAGAGACAGCATTTGCTAATGGTTCCATTTCTTTGTAGCTGCTATTTTGAGCTATGATTGCCGATGATTTAGCGCTGGCTTATTGATTTCTTATAGGCCATTAATAGTGGGTTGTCCTGACCAGCTAATAGCATTCATGCTCGAAACGATTTGTCAGGGTGGCGACATTGGACGTCTGCCTTTATCCGGATAATTGTGACAGAAATGCGAGCGATAGTCGCAATCTATACAAAAGTTATACTCACCAATCACCAATCACCAATCACTAAAACTTATCAAATGCGAAAATGAGCGTATAGCAATGGCATAGTGGGCGTAAGCAGAGCTTAGGCTCTAAGTAGGCTGCTGAGCCGTTCACAAAGCGGCCACAACGACGCGCTGAGATAAGCGAGGGGATTTCATTTGCTCATTACTCAACAGCTTACAAGGAGCGGCGATGAGCCTTTCTGCAGAGAGGAAGTAATAAGAGTGCGGCTGCGAGCACATAAGAAATGCATGTGCACATAATTCATTTTTTATGCCGGATTACAGCAGCAACAAAAATGACGGCTGCCTACGAGGCGCACCTACACACCTACACAGCTGCACACCTACACAGCTGCACACCTACACAGCTGCACACCTACAACCGCATCACTTACGCTCGCACTCACACCACCATCTCGAAAGTTGCGAGACGAGCATTTAGAGAGAGAGTGTGCGTGTGTGTGTGGGTGGAATGGGCGCTTGTCATCGTCCGCAGCGCTGGCAGCGGAAACGGAAGCGACATCCAAGTTTATGTTAAAGTTTGATGCAAAACTCCCAAACTCGCACACCATTACACTTGGCATGTATTTTAATCACTTCTATTGTTTTACTATTCTTATCCAGAAGAGTGAAAAACACATAACGTTCTTTCGACATTAACTTCAATTATTTAACAGAGTGTTTATAAATTTTCATTAATTGAAGAAATTAAATATTTAATGTATTTACTTTGTTGATTTGAAAAAGATTTCCCGCAGTGTAAGTAGCTTGATATATGTGCTCGGAAAAGTTTCTCTCCGTTCGCTCCTCGTGTTGACTTTTGTGGCTCCTGTAAGTGTTGAGACTTGCGGTGGTGTCCGTTGCACGGCAGCGAGTGCGTGTGTGTGTGCGTGTGTCTGTGTGCGAGTGTGTGTGCGAGTGTGAGTGTGTTGCAGGTGAAAAGGAAATTAAATCAGCCTCGTGTGGCATGCACATCATTAGTATGTATAGAGGCGCCTCAGGAAAGGCCTGATGATTATGATTGCAGCTACTGCTCCTCCCTTTGCTGGCGCTGCGGCATAAGACTGCGACACCTTTCTTACAGCCAGAGCAAATTGAGTTTGCATTAAAGTGGCAACGGCTTGATTAGTCGTTGCATACCAAATTGACTTCTTCCCTGCGACTGTGCAGATCCGAAGGACTCGCACATCGCCCCACTTGCCAGCTGACCAAATAGCAAATGTCAAGCGAAAGCTCCTTCATCGGCATCCAGTTCGAAGGCTCTTTGTCTGTTTGTCTGTTTGTTTGTCGGCTCAATGTGTTGCAAGTGGACAGGACCTGCTCGTCCTGCTAGCTGCAGCTGGTCTATTTGCACACTGATGCATTTGTCGCCTAAGCTCCTCCTTATGACATTTATTTTTATTGACTGCACTGCAGGCAGAGACATCGGACGCAACTCCATCGAATTCCTTTGCCCCAACTCTAAACTGTTTGTCTGTGGCCCCGTAAGAGGCTTGGCCGAAGGCTTTAAGGCGAGCTCCTCCCTCCGCTGGCCAACCCATTGTTTTCAGCCAAGGAACGCCATCTGTGCACGGTGAAAAAATCAGCATTCCTGAGTAATTCACTCATTTATGGAAGCACAGAATTAAACATCAAGAGCGCTGATGGTTATAATCAACAACTTTCGAAGGTGTTCAATAGTATATGCAGCAACTGGACAGTCAGTTGGATTCATTATAAAGTGCACCACTAATATATATATATATATATGCATATTTTTTCGAAAACCGTGAAAAATTGTTCCCTATGTAGCCCGGCGACTGCTATCAATGCTTTTGATATGAAAAATGTTCGTATTTGTGCAGGAAAATTCATAATTCAGTGGCAGAGATACAGGAGTGCGTGCCTCCTTCGTCCGCTGCCCGTTTCGCTTGCCTCTTTGTATCCTGGTTATTTATGCATTTAACGAGCCAAAGGACCCCGGCCAACGGAAATGAGTGGAACTTATTGCCTGGTGTACGGGAATGCAGGTGCTCGCCTCCTTAACCCACTTGTTTTTCTGCTAGTTCTTTCACCAGCTCGCTGTGCATACCTTTTGTTGTTTAATTAGGAAAGTGTTTCGAGTAAACTGTGGCCTGGCAGCACCAATAGATACAACAATATCAGGATATACAACAACAAAAGCATGGAGTAATTTCATTTTTGTTGACAAACTCGAGGCTTTTGTGGCCAGCCACTAAGACGACCATGCCCACTTGGCCCCGCCCACTTCGCCTGTCAGCTATCAATGAAAATGCAGGCGGACAGGCGGACAGGCGGACGGGCGCTCCCTTTGTTGTTATTGTTAGTTGTTACTGCCAGTGCTGGTGGTTCAGTTTTAATATCATTTTCGTTCCACTCCAGTTGGCATTTTAATTTAAGTTTCATTTTCAATTTAAGACTTTGACTTGCCAGGCACTTGCATTGCGGCTGCATCATGGTCGTAGTTCCCACTCCACTCCAGCCCCGCCCCTTTGTTCTTTGGGCTTTCCTTCGCTACGGAAAAACCCACCCATTCCACACATTTTGTCCCAGTTGTTTTGTATTTTCGCGCTTTCACGCTCGCCTTTGTCTGCGTTTGTGTTTCCCGCTCCGCAGCCATTTGGCGGCCATTTTAAATTTATTATTTGTATTTGCCGCTGTGGCCGTTCCAGGCGCTTTGTTGCGGTCCACGCCCATAATCCAGCAAAGCCTGCGCCACGCCCCATGCCGCCCCATGCCGCCCCCTTCGCCATGGCCTTCTTGAGCTTGCATTTTCAATTAGAAAAACTTTGCATAGCAAATGCCTGACAATAATTGCACTTGTCGGCGAGGGGGCGGTGGTTGTCGGCAGGGGGGGGCGGCAGGGGGCGTGGCGCTTGTGTTTTGCATAATCAGTTAACGAGGCAACGATTCTTGTTGTAATTTCTTTGAACTAATTTATTGGCAGATTTTTAATTAAAACTTGGGACCAGCTCAAAGCCTCGAGCATGGCAAGCCTTGAGTCATAAATTTGCATTATTGATAGAGCCGAGCCGAGCCGAATTATCCTGCGGCAAGGACTCACAGCTCGTCGATTGATTAATGGGGGATAGCGGCTGGGATCCATGTGTCAACTGTTTACCTTAAATTATGGCTATCCCTGGCCCAGGATCAGGCGGCAGGTGTATGTGAGTGTGTCTGAAATGTGTATGTGTCGACTCAAAGTGACCCTTCCACTGAATTGTCCTTTTCATCAGATGTTTTGCTGCGTAGTTTTGCCAAACAGGCTGCAAACGCGTTCCAGTTTTAATAAGCCAAACGAATAATCGTAGCGATTCGCTAAATAATTTGATTTAAAATCATTTGATTCCAGTCTTAAATAATTTAGTCAATGTGTGTGTCCTTCAACAATTTAGATATTTATAGCACATTTTGGGTCAGCAAACTTTATGAATACCTCTCTGCCAAATTTCGTCTGAATTGAAATCTCAAAACTTGGCGAAATTCGGAGTGGTGCGGTTGAACTTTTTTCTGCTCACTGATCTGTGTCATTTTCTTTTGAGTTATCCAACAGTTTTGCTCCATTTCAGGTGACATCCCTGGGGCAACTCCCCATGCCTTCCTCCATTTTTCTATATGTCTGTGAGTCAGTGGAGCATGTGGAATATATGCCACAAATCATTACCAGTTGAGCCCCAGAAAGGTTGGCAGATAACTTCACAGATGTCCTTCTTTCTTCGGATGTGTGTGTGTGTGTGTGTGGGGGCAATTTGCATTGGATTTTATGCTAAAGTTGTGGCAAATTTTCGGACCATCAACAATGCATCAGCGACTGATGCTGCAGCAGCACCAGCAGTTGCAGCATCGCCTTGGCAGAACGCATCAAAAACTCAGCGACAGCCAGCGTGCAACACCAAAAACAGCAAAAACAACAAAAACAGCAACAGCAATAACGACCACGAGGCATTTGGCGAAAAATGCAACTGCTACAAATTATGTGAATTATGCGTTCGGCTGCCGCATGCGTTTGCATAAATTTCCCAACTGCCAGCCAGCATTGCTTCAGGCAATGCAGCAGCAGCGGCGGGAAAAGCTGGAAAAATGAAAATGGGTGGGAAAATGGGATGGTGATAGGTGCCGGAAAGGCGGTGGAAAGGCGGCGCACTAGGATGCAACATTCGTGGCGCGCTTGCCACATATCTTGTCTAACAAATTGCATTCGAGTGTTTAACATGCGCCCAACAGGCGTTGATGTTGATGTACGAAGGATGCGAAGGACTTTTCCATGTTTTCACCCGCCAAAAGGGAAGGAAAGGAGGCGGCGAGCAGGCGAATTTGGTGTAGTCGTGGTGGCAAGTGTTACAGTGTTACCGCAGCTGCCGCTACAAGCTGTATATCTCCCCCTGCGTGCGTGTGTCATAATTTACTTTGAAGTGGCATTTATGGTCGCCTGTGGACGGTCGATGCCAAAGTAGCGGCAGCATCAGCAAAAAACCGTAAAGTTATTGCTGCGAAATTTAAAATGGCCACAAACGAAATCAAATCAAATGCGGCAAATACGAACGCACATACATACACGTACGTAGCCGCCAATCGCACATGTACAAATACATGTGCAAGCATGAGTACAAACAAGCACACCACAATTGCATGCATAATTGCATCAAATGGCCAAAAATTTGATTTGAAAATGTTGCTGCATACTTTCGGGCGCCAGCCGCTCAGCTGCTGCGGCCAGTCGAAAGTCACACGCAAACATCAAACAACCCCAAATTGTGCAAATTTAATATGCAATAACCAACAGGCTAACACGTAAACACAGAGACACACTCACACACACACACACACACACACACACTTACACACACACACACACACACTCAGACCTTCGGAAGCAGCAACACCAATGCCAATGCGAAAACACAAACACACTCATTGCACGCATCTGAATTTAATTAAAATTCGCAGTTATTGGCCAAAAGTATCGAAGCACCATTTTTTTGCCTCCCTGGATATTGTAATTAAATTAGGCTCGCAGGGACACACTGACACACATTCACACACACTACAGAAACGGTCACGCTCACAGATACAGATGGAGATGCAGATGGTCTGGTTGCACAAACAAAACAGACAAATAGACGATTTAATTGCAAACTGAAATTAGACGACGACCTTATGAGTTCTGCAGAACACATTCATTTCATGGAATCATGGTGGGAGATAACTCAGTGATATTACATTTTAAAATAATATTTTGTAAGCTTTAATTAGTCATTTCTGGCAGCTGTCCGAAATAGTAGTCTAATACTCGTATACTCGTATGTTGCCTCGAATAATCTGTGGAATAGAAGAGACTTAACGTTTTGGATAATTGGCTACCAGCTGTCAAAATGATTTAGGTGCATACCTATGCCTGGGATCAATGCATTACTCTCTGCCATAATTTGTACCCTGAATATTAGGGGGTTTTAGCTTTTTATTGAAACTTGGGACGTGTAAATAATTATAAGCCCAAAATCGGCCACCAACTGTCAGCGGTTATGTTCAATAAATTTTCCACTCTCATTTGAATTATGCGCACGGTTGGATAAGCTCGAAAATATATACATATACCAGCATTTGTGTATTTGTATTCGTACATTTATACACAAATGATATGTTTACACACATCCAATGCAAAATGACTGCGAAGCGTTATGGAATCGGATCAACTTAATTATAGTTGAACCCGTTTTCTGTTCGAATCAGTGTCTCTTATTTACGACCGCAATATAATAATATTTGCGAGTAGTGAACTAAAATGGAATAATTTTGGGCGCATTCAGGCCAGGTAAATATTTGCATATAATAATTATGAATTAACATTTGGCGCCTGCTTGCGTTTTGACGGGCTTAAATTGTATTTAGTTACGAAAACAATTTTCTTTCAGCTTTTTTCCATGTGGCAAATTTGGGGCTGCCTAAAGTGTCCCATTTTGTTCTAAGCACACACTTCACACACATCTAGGCCTAGGCGACAAAGTTGCTCTTGCAAAATTGTTGACAGATTTTAATTACTTTCTAGCAGCTGGTTTCGCTCAGTTGGTGTTGCAATTAAGAGTGGAATTCTTTTCCATTATTGCTGTTTGTCGGAAAACAGGCAAATATTAATAAAGCAAACGCGCACACATTCCCCCACCAGCCAACCGCTGCGTTTCCCTTCAGCACTTGCAACTTGGCAGTGGCAACACGCATACGCCATGTTGGCCGTCAGTTTGTGTCATGTAAGTGGGTTACTAGCCGACTGTACTGCGAACCTGGCTCTGGTTTTTGGCCTAAAGAAACGCACTCTGTTTTGAAAGCTGCTTTTCAGCGGATACATTCGTTAGGTACTAATTGAAGTTTGTTTTACTGATTACCAATCAAGTCGGATTGAAGTTAACTGATGTACTATTAGAAACCCATTTACAAAAGAGGTTTTTAAATGTAGGTCTTACTGCATTGGTTTTGAATTAAATGAAAGCTGTACGGACTTTTTCTTTTCGTAAATTACAAGTGTGAGTTTGGGGTAATTGCTCAAGCCTGACAAATCGGTTGCCTGGCCTTGTGCTTTCGGGCTGGTAAAGTACTGAACTCTTGGCACTGGAGAATGCTTTTGGCCTTGTGTGCTCGAGTAGTGCTTGTGTGGCAATTGTCATCCTGTCACTTGACTCCCACTACTGCCTCTTAAAATGGACTATTCAGTACGCAATGCATTGTAAACAAAGGGAAAAAAGAAAACACGAAATGAGCAGCCAAATAGAAGCCAACCAAGTTGTGGAAAATTTTTAATTAAAAAATTGCAAACGACATTATGCACAATGTTGGTGGGCTGGGCGCCCGGGTGGCTGGCTCTTATTCAGTGCTCCTTCTTCGGCGGCTCCTGCAGCTCGTGGCTTCGTCCTGCCAAGGAGAATCACAGTCAATGCCATTGAGAGACATAGAAAACAAAGCGCACTTGACAACCGACTGGCGAAGGACAAGGAGCGGTGGCACATTCGAGATTGGCGAAACTGCAGCCGTACTGGGTAATGAAAATGTCAGCGCGGCTTACTAGCGGGTGTTGAACATTTTTTTATGGCTATTTATTAAAATTGACGTATTTTATGGGCCATCATCGTTATCAGCACAGCAATTATGTACGCTAGACTGCTGGGATCCGTTCATTAGTGGCCGGCAGCCACATGGGTTCCCTAAAACTCCCTAAATGCTCTTGTGTGTGCTTCTCCAAGTTTTCCAGGACCATTCCATCAACCATTATGGGAATGCGCTAGTGGGTGGGGACACAGATCCTGTGCTCTTCAAGTAACAAGTATTAATACTCACGCATACAATAATTACTGGTAATTTACAATTTTTGTATATATTATGAATATATACTTTAATGTTAAAGTTCGCGTTCTAACAGAACGGGGAGTATCCCCACCCAGCAACCTTTGGATTACTTCACCATCTGGTCTGACGGGAATTCAGAGTGCGATGCGAGGGGCAGGACACTTCGCGGTCAGTGACAGTGTCACCGGCAAAAGCGGCCATCTAAGCATTAAGGGCCCATGGCATCGGGCCAAAACAATGACATTGAGGTGTCGAAGTGGCGAGGCGTGGAGTTGCGTAGGAGTGGCAGAAGTGGCAGGTGGGCAGCTGAGCAGGTGAGCAGGTGGGCAGCTGAGGCAGTTTCATCCTTGATAAGGATGCAGGTGACGTGGCCGGACTCCCTTAGACGGCTATCGCTGTACCGATCCGAAATAAAGCCTCAAATTAGCGCGAGCGCTTTGCAGAATTTACTGCCATGGGCAGAGGCATTGGAACTGCTGTTGGTAGCAGCAGCACTGAAACCATAGATGTAGCTGTTGTTGGCCTGCGGTCGCCGTAACGGGCCAACAGACCGCAACAAAAGCCACGCAACATGGCCAATCTGTGGAGTTCATAAAAGTGTCAACAACTTGCCCTGCCAGCCAAGCCATCCAGCCAGCCAGCCAGCCGAGTGCGGAAAAAAGTCCTACTCGACTGAATCCCGGACGTGGCGAAGGTCCTGCATTGTAAAGGCCACGTTGCGTTGACCGCTGATAAGGCAAAACGGTGGCATACACCCACTGGCACCATCGCACACTTGCACACACACACGCACACACACGCGCACACACATGCACACACACACGCACAAGTTGGCTAACTAACGCGCGTTCGTTAGGCAAGACAAAGTTAACTGGCAGTCACGAATCGGGCGCGGGTGGATGAAGGCATTGCCGACTTTGCGGTGCTACCACCAACATCCCAACCAGCTCCCATTCCCTGACTACTTCATACTGTTTTGTTTTTGCCAGGCAATCAACGAGGCTGCTTCTCACGGGGAGGCCAAACGCTTTTACGTCTTATCAGCGACCACCTCTATCTACTTTGTTGTTCCGCCAGTCTATGTGATTGTGGTCCACCTTTCACCCCTTTCACCCATTTCACCTTTGGTGGCCTCGTTTGTTTTGCTTTGGAGGCTGCCACCAGGTCAGTGTTCCAGTGTTCCAGCAGTTGTTAACTCTGCTGCATTTGCCCAGATACTGACGAGATGGGTCGTAAAAAAATGTTTTCTTGATCAAATTAGGAAGCGACAGTTACGCAGAGCATAAACAATATGGATTTTTAGTATGGAACAGAGGTACTAAAAGGAGTTCATTTTATTTAAAACAAATTATAGTGTTTCATTGAGTTTTCTTTTATAAAATTCTTCAAATATTTACGTCCAAAACCTATGAAATATGAAATGAAAGGAGCAATCGCACCTAGATGGATTTACTGTAAACAAAAAATTCTTGATTCACCTCACATGCGCCCTCGTATTCACAATCCTATATACATATTTCAAATGCATGAGTTTCGATGAATGAGTTTTTGTGAATGCGTGGTTTCCCAAGCTCGTCCACTCTGCCCCACCTGGCTATTCTCCATCTTGGCCAGCAACCGCAAAAATAAGTTATCGCTCCGCCAGGCTGACACATGTTGCAGCGACTTCTGTGCACATTGTGGATGCAGCAGGATTCAGAGCAGCCATTGAATTGCTGCGGCGGCCGGCAGTTGGTAATATTTTAGATAACCTTCAGCCGGGCTGGCTGGTTGGTTAGTTAGTTGGTCGGGACCACAGAACCTGGATGGGCAGCGACTGCCGGATGGGCGAAGTCAAAGCCAAAGTCAGCAATGGTCAGCTGCTTGTGGCACTTCGTTAGCCGCTTTTGTGCTGCATCTCTATCAGGTGCAGCAGCGAATTGCGAGGAATCCCATTTTATTTTTTTTTTTTTTTTAATGAAGGGCATTGCAACTGAAGCATCGTCGGGCGGCGGCAACCAATTAAATTTGCTGGCCATCAAAGGCCAAAACGAATGCTTGAGTGGTAAGCAGCAGAGCAGAAAATATTGAAGGTTGGCGGTTCAGATGAGCTAATTAAAATCGAGGAGAGCCAAATGTGGCAGCTTTAAAACTTTAATGTTGCTCGGACACCAGCTGGATTTGATTCCCTCTGCCCGTTGGCAAGCTAAAGCGAAAATTGTCATATGTAGATTTATTGGGAATGATAAGAATAATATTTACAATGCCCAAAGGTTTCCCGCAAACACATAGACATCAGCACACACACACACACACACACACACCGCACACACTTTGGCACCCAGCTGAACTCACACACAAGCACAAAGTCAACTTTATGGCATACTTAATGTCCAGTCATAGAACGGCGAATATCCAGCCTGATGGCCCATTATGGCACACGACGCCCCTCAAATTACGTATACGCAACGTTGGCCCGAGCGGACAACCCGATGGTACTTAGTGACCATCGACGGCAATGTGTCCGGCCGCCTTCGAGGCGCTCGCCGAGCTCAGAATGAATGTATACCCCATATCTCTGCAGAAGTACACTTTGATCGCAATCAACGATTAGATGGTTGACTTGACACAACATTTTCAGCTGTCTCAAGGGTATATGTAACTTATAAAGCGGGCGAATTTCCACTAGAAGCTTCAGCAAACGTACGTTTTGACTTCAAATGGTTGTACTTCTGTATACTACAAACAAACTCCAGAACTACAACTTTATTCAAAGAATTGGTAGGGTATTCCAGTGGCATTCATACTAGACTCGCTTATATTTGCCAGGGACTAAGGGTGGGTACTCACATGTGCTTCCTGAGCATATTATCATATTGCACACTCAAGAGATCCACACAAACCCTCACAGACGCACACGTAATAAGCGGCTATCCTGTTCCACTTGCAGCTGCTGCTTCTTCGGCTAGTGTAATAAAGTGTTGCGGAAGTTGGACATATTGGTTTTTAATATTGAGTTACTTGTTTGTCTGGACGACTTTTGAGTGGAGCTAAGCAAGCAGTCCAGCTCGTTAGGGAGCAGATCAGATGGCCCATAAGCGCCATGGCGGACCGAAGGAGAGGCCACCAATCATACGCGAAAATGGATTCTGTTTACCCTCGTTATAATCGCTTCGCCTGAGTCAGCTCGGCTTACCGAATAAATTTTCCACATTCCCTGACCAATTTTAAAACCAGAAGACAGGCTATCGGTCCTGCTAGCCCTCTCTGCCCGCCGATTATCCTTTTGGAGGGTACGCTGTCGCCATGGCCACCCCAAATTGGCGCCATTTATTTACTTGTTTGTTTCAACTTCCGTCCATTGCCACGCCGCAAAAAGTGTAAGCTATATGGCGCATACCTCAAACGATCTGCCACACGCTTCCCCTTTTTCTGCCTCCACTTTTCCTCCCGCTCCCGTTCCCATGCCCGTTCCCGTTCCCATCGCGCATTTCCGCTGCCATTAGCCGACAAACTTCATTTGTCATCTCATTTTTCTGCTCGCTCGACAGTTTTCTTCCCTTTTTGCGCAGTGAAAATTTATGTAAACGGACATTCTCATTCTCATTCGCCGGACACTGAATCCGGCGAGGAATCCGATGCGGATTCGGATTCGGATTCGGACCCGCTGCGGTTATGATGACATAAAAGGCGCTGCTGATAAAACGTAAAGGCAAACAAGGCAATCGCACCAACACGAAAACAATTCTCTTTTCTCCGCCGATTGTGATCTGTGTGGGTGTATGGGTGGGGGTGATGGGTGATGGGTGATGGGTGATGGGTATATGCTTGTATGGGTGAGCCGGAAGGGGAACTCGGAATGGTGCAGCGGAAATAACATGCTGTGATTTAAGACTCCATTTTGTCGGCCCTGGGAAACTCTTGAACCCTCGAGCAGCCGTGCTCTTTAATAATTACAAAACCGAAAACTGAAGACTGCCCGCCCGCCTGCCATTGTCGGTGTTCATTTGGGCGCACTTTTGAATAATTGAATTATTTAATGCCGCGCGATTGTAACTGTAGTTGTAACAGTAACTGAGACAGAAACGTAGCGGAAGCGGATATGGAAGTTGGCTGGCGCTGCTGCTGCTGATTCTGCTACTGATGCTGTTTGTGTTGGCATTGCCTTTGTCATCCGCGAGTCCTGACATTGTGTGAATTCATTTAATTAGCGAGGCAGCTCAATTCAGGGTGTTGAATTTCGCGCTTCTGTAAATGTTACCCATATAGACGAGGGCAACAGCTTTCGGGGCTCAGGGTTTTATCGGTGGGTTTAGCGACCTAACCCCATGCCCTCCAGCCATTGAAAGCAATGTGAATGTGCTGAATGTGCTTTCCACGGCAAGCGCGGCGGGATATCAAAAATCACGTGCGCCATTCGAGCTGTTCCAGTGGCAGCTTCATCGGAGCAGGAAACTAAATTAAACCGTTTTGTTGCCGGCCAGCAATGAATGAGGAAAAGGGGCAATAAAAGGCGCCAGTTAGCTAAGTGCTGGCTGCATTGTGCCAAAGTGCGTTCACAGATGAGTGGCCAGCTGGCCAAGAGCACTGGCCAAGGCAGAGGCAAAAGCAGATTTTTACCCACTCGGTATTTTTTTTTTTTTGTTTTTTGCTTGAACCCCAGCAACTAACACTTTCCCGCCTCTTAGCGGGCAATCAATTCATACGGATGTTGGCCCGGCGAAAAACCAATTAAATTTTATAAGCCCTACAACTTGCATAGAACGATTTCGCCTGCCCCAGGGGTGCAGTTCAAAGTTTACCTACCCCTAACCCTACCCTACCCCCCTACCTACACACATCTTAGACGTCTGCAATTCTTTAACTACTCTTGGGCTGTGAATTTCAAAGTCATTTCGTAGGCGGAACCGCAGAAAAGCCATTGAACAACAACAATGCCGTTAATTATTCATGAATAGAAAGAATAAGTAGTGGAAGTTCTTCGCGGATTTTGGCTGCTTGCAAGATGATAGTAGATGCTAGATGGTAGATGGTAGATGGTAGATGGTAAATAGTAGATAGTAGAAGTGGGGCCAAGGCAGAAAATCCGAGCTGAAAACTTTGGAAACCTCCGAATCCAGCCAGAAAATAAAGTTTTGCCCCTTGCCGAAAAGTTGATCCCTTCGACTTATCCAACTAGACAATTTGCCAAGGCTTTGTGGCGTGTGCTGGCCATGTGTAATAATGAAATGCTCCCCCTGGTTTTTCCTGGCCTTATGGCCTTATGGCCTTATAGCCTTATGTATTCATCATACGCCCCGTTGTACGTCCAACTTGCATATGTTGTAAATACTTTCTGGGCCACCAAAAGCCGCAGCTGGGACGAGTCTCGGAATTCGAGGCTGTTGATTGATTGATGTTTGGCTTGGGGCCAGCTTGATTTGCCCGGCACCGAAAGGATCACAAAGTTGCAATATGTTTTCAACTTTTCGTTTATGCCTAATCTCCGATCCCCGGGGCTGTTTGCACTGCCCACTTCGGCGGCACGAAATTTAATAGGCCCGTTGATGGAATTTCAAATTCAAATTAAATTCCCTTAAATTAGCATTAAAAATACGCAATTTTCGAATTATTGATGGCACACAGAAATCAATTTCGGTATTTGCCATCGGTTTTGCAGCTTTGCCGTCTGGCTGTGCTGTGTGATGTGTGTTGTGTGTTTTGGGCACACAAATCAATGCAATTTAGAAAATTGCATTTGTAGACGAAATGAATTTCGAATTAAAATCAGGCCGAGCAAAAAATATACCGACCATTGAATATTTCATAAAAGACGAGAAGGCATTTGTTGCGATTGATTGCATTCACTCAAAATACGTGTACACATACACATACCCACCCACCCACACGAACGAAGGAAACACGGTCGCATAATAAGGCATAAATTAGAACATTTTTAGTGGCCAGTTGGCGCTGCGAGCAAATAATGTTTATATATCATTTCAAAATGTATGCGGAAAAAGCAATTGCATTTGCATATTTGCCGTTTTATCATTGGTAATAATATGCGGCAATGGGCAAATCCAAATTTAAGCCAAACAATGCAACTAATTAAGTCGTTTAAATGCATTCCGGGGGCAAGGTTCAACGCACGTACGAGTATTGCCGCAAATTGAAAGTGTTGTTTGGCTGGGCAACTATGAAATCTCACCGCCGGCGTGGCAAAAACATCTCACTTAAGTCAAAGGATCGTCGAAAGGAGGCAAACAACAGCAGAGCCATAAACAAAAGTCCTCAAAAGTGGCCCAAAGAGCCCTCCCAGCCTCGTATCTCCTGTATAATTTATTCATGTCAAAGAATTTTCATCGCCTTGAGGCTGCTAACTTGTTTGTCGTAGTTCTGGTGTTCCTGTAGTTTGCCGCTTGGTCAGGTGCCCTTTTTTTTTGTACACCGGGGACTTGGGACATAAAACGGGGGACTGGGGAATGGGTTATGTGGCCTGGAGCCTGGGGCCTGGATCCTGCAGGTTCCGGTTCCGCAGGCGGTTTGCTAACGAAATGTCCCTTTGAAACGTTTAACATAAATTATTTATAATATTTGGGTCTGATGCTGGTTTATTTTTATTTCGCACGAACTTGGCATCACTCGACAAGTTCTTGTTTACCCAGTGAAAGGATTTTCATATCAATATTTTCCGAAATTGAATTGCACGCTAATGGGTTTTGCCGTAAGATATATGGCCCAAATTAATATTGCACAACAAATAGAATGCTTACTATGGCTTAGATGTGCTTGGGACTGGGATTAGTATCGGTATATTTACTATATTTACTGATAGTATGTCTTGCAATTAGTACGAGTATCTGGTTTAAAGCAAATAGGGAAAGAACAACACAGCCAGGCAGGAGGAAATTGCTCAGCTAGCCATTCGAATTAAAGGCACTTTGTCGCAAAAACAAGGGCTGCAGCCACTGGAAGTGCGAGCTTCACTCTGCCATTTAAATCGATTTAGATGCGAGAGATCCTTGGCCATGATGGCAGTTGCGGTCAGTGTGTTTGTGCATGTCCTTTGGAAAGGGGAAAGGGGCCAACCTCCCAGCTGCAGTGGAACGCGCAACTGCAGCAGCGGCAGCAGCGGCAACTGCAAATGCAACCGAACTCATTAAACTGCGTACACTGCTGTTGCGGCAGCTTGCGGTCGGCATTTTGGGGTTTAATTTTACTAATTCACATGATGGCTCACACATACATGTATAGTGTGCGTGTAGTGTGAGTATAGTATGCGTATAGTATGCGTATAGTATTCGGAGAACTGCTGGACAGGCGGGCCCATTCGGGGTGACCAAATGTTAATTTTAATTTATGCGGCCGCCTCGCACATTTGTCGCATTAGTTGTGGGTCTCTTTAATGACTGATTTATTGGTCGAGAGCGAGAGAGCGGTGGAAAGTAGTGGGTGGTGGCTGTGTGGCACGCAGAACGAGCGGAATTACAAATTGAATTGAATTATTTATTTATGCTCATTTACAAACATTGAATAAAAACGCAAAGCTGGCAAAAATAATCACGGTTATATGGGGATAGGGCGAATTTCGGTCGAAGGACCGATGGACCGAGGGACCGCGGCAAAGCGGCTTTTTAAAGTAATTAGGACATTTAACCAATAAATCGAGTGCGGTGGTGGACTTTTGCGTATTTGCCGGCGTTGGTTTTCACTGATTGATTAGAGGCCCGCATTGTCGGACGGTTCAATCTTTGAGCCAGAAAGTGGCCGGAGTGGCATGGCCGAAAGTTTTCCCGCCCGTAGTTAGCACTTAATGCCACATTCACACGGCACCACCAGCATCCACCATGGGATCCCACATCCCAATTCCGATAGCCAACTTTTGGCAGCCGGCGGATGCACAAACGAATTTTAAACACTTTCGGCATCAAATCCACTTTACAATTTTGTTTGCGTATTTCAATTCGGATTTTGATTTCGCATTTGATTGCCAAAAGCGATTTTTACAGTTAGAGTTTCACTCACTTATGCACTCGGAAAAAAACCAACAAAACCTTTGAAACAATCACACATAAATGATGAGTAAGTTTCAACATTAAATTTTAGAGTGCCCAATAATGTTAATCTGGAATTGTAAATTGCCTAGGAGCTGCTCATAAACAGAAGCTTTAACTTGATAAAGTAGTTCCACTGATTATTTCTACCAGTGCAGGATGGTATTGATTTCAGAACAATATCCAATGATCGAGTGACATGTTTTTTGTACCTTTTTTCGCTGTGCATACATGTTGATACTTGACCTGCGCCCCGGCACCCAAAACTATTAATTTGATTAAAAGTCCGCACTTTTATTTCCCAGCAGCACACGCGGAAAACTTTACAGTTCCCGTTTCAGCACTCCGCTTTCCTTTTTCCCGACCGGAAGTGCAGCGAACGGGGGATTGGCGGAAAAAGGAGGGTTGGTGGCTGGCGGGGGTGGAAAGTTGTTTTCCTGTTTGTGTTTTCCACGCACATTAAAATGTCGTTAAAGCTGGTGAAAATCAAATGTACGAAATTTTCCATGGAAAATTTATAGCGCTACGCCAGCGGTGCAAAATGGCAGCATCGAGAGCCGAGCTGTAAATGCCATTTTAACGCCTGGTTGGGACCACAGCTCCCCCCTTTCGCAATCCCCCCTCCCGCCGTCTGAAGTCCTGGGAAAACCCCCCCTGTGCACACACCTCTCTAGTGATTGTTGTTGCTGGTTGTTCCCTGGTTGACTTGTGGTCTTGTTTTGCGGCTGCCTGGCACGCCCCCTCAACCGCGTAGCCCGCGGAGCCTCCCAGCCTGCCAGCCACCGCCTCCTTGCACCTCATTTGCATGCAATTCATTTTCTTAAGTGCAATTTCCATTGTTTTGCCCGAGTTTATTTGGCTGTTGTGCCCCGCTCCGCTCCGCTCTGCTCAGCTCAGCCCTTCTCGCTGCCGTGCGCCACCTTTTGTTGCAAATTACATTATTATTATGGCCGGAGACTTAGACAGGAGCTGGAGCAGCATTTCCCGAGCAAGCCAGCTCCCGCACTAATCTCACCATAAATATGATCGTGCCAGAGGGCTTGGGGTTTGTTTAAAAATATCAAAGAGCCAATGAGCAGTTTGCTGCAGCTGAAAGCAGGGCATATGACTGCTATCTCGTCCTTCTCGCTCCATAAATATTTTCCAGATCCTTGCAATAGCTTTCCCCTTTTTATCTCATATTTCCCCCGCAAACCGAATTTCATTTAAGTTGGACTTTGGACGACTTTTCCCCTTTTCCCTTGTCCCCGCTCCTTTTTCCCTTTTCGACAGTGACTTTCAAGTGATAGCGCCGGAAAATTATTTGTACTTTTCTTACATTTTTGTTTAATTAATTTTACAAAACAGCGCGCTGTTCCCGGAGTTTATGACACTTTTGCTCGGGATTTTATGCTGACAACATTGACAAAATGTCAATGCTTTTCGCCGGGCCGAGGAAACTGGTTTTCTGGAGAATCCTCCGCATAATTAGCCTCAAACTCTTGACAGTTGTTTCGCAAGAGGGGACATTTGCATGAATTAATTAGGAAAAGTTTCGTTCCCGAACGAACCGAACTCATAGTTGGAAGTTTTGAAGGGAAATCCATTGGACTAGTGACAGAAATTAGCTGACCAAGGAGCCACGCCCATCGACGCACTCTATGTAATTGAAATATGCTGTCCTAGGATAGGGGCAAGAAAAGGAGGCGAAACTAGAAAATGGGCCACAAGCTCAAGGAATTCAATCAATTGCAAGGCGAACTTCAAATATGTGTGCAGTTCCGCTTTATTTTTTTTTTTTTTTTGCAGTTTCCCTTCTTTTTTTTCTGCTGCTGCAGCGGCGTTGCATTTTAATTAAAAGCACAAACTGCCGCATGCCGCATGCATATTTATGAAAGTAATGCAACCAAAGCCAACAACAACAGCGGCCTTCGCACACCTTTGTTGTACGTACTCCCCCACACACACACACACACACAAGCACACACACCTCTAGCTGGACGCACGCCTAGTCAAATTATATATGCGCATATTTTATGCATTTTTCCCAACGTTGCTCACTTCGCTTTTCCCCGTTTTTTGCGCCGCTGCCGTTCCTCATCCTCATCCGCATCCTTTTTCTTCTGACCCACTCACATAGCACACTGTCCTATGCCAAAAACGCAAAATCGCTTTGCGCCTGAAAGTATGCAGCAAAGCGTGAAGCATGCAAAAGGGCGGCATACCGATTGGTGTTTCAATCCAAACAGCCCGCCCACTCACTCACGCTCACACACACACACACACACACGTTCGAAACACACACACACACACACACATGCATATACACGCTGGCAGTGACGAGCGCTGGAGATGAAAAGTTAAATTTGTTTCGTGTCAAAGCGTCGCCGCTGGCCGCCCAAGCCAAGTCCTAAGCGCGCGTTCGACATTTTTGCACGGAATTGAAAAAATATAAGGAGCAAGGGCGACAGCGAGAGCAGCAGGATAGATGCCATCATGCTGCGTATCTTTCACTGAAAACGCGTTCCCCCCAACCTTCCTTTCCATCTCTGTGTGTGTGTGTGTGTGACGGGCTGCATGGCAGACATTGCTTATACGCCATGTTGACCAACAGCGGCAACAGTTTTGTGTTTTACTTTAAATTGCATAAATATGAGCACATCATTGTGTGTGCTCCGAACGCACTGAGGAAATCGTGGGGTATATTGTAAGGAAAGGGTTGCCTAATAAATCAAAAAAAATATATCTGCAATGATAGATGTATTTTAGTCGAAGCTAATGCATTTTCTATAAAAATGATCTTAAATAAAAGTATCTTTATCTTAAATAAGACTAGCTTTAACCAGTGACATTCTCTAGGGTTTTGCTGCAATTTCAGGCCAAATTTTCTCACAGTGCAGTCGTGCGTGTGCTGTGTTGCATATTTTTGGCCTCAAAGTGTGGCCTTCGGAACGCTGCGCTCCATCTCCCGTTGTTGCATCTCTGGGCTTCTCGCAGTGGACAGTTGGTCGTCGGTTTTTGGGTTGACACCTGCAATGCTCGCATTTTATTACATTTTATGCGCCTGCTGATGTGTGCGTGCGTGTGTGTGTGTGTGTGTGTGTGTTTGGACGGCATTGGCGACGTCGACCATGTCAGTTGACAAAGGCATTGGACCGAATAAACAAATGATATTCAATTTATTGTTCCCACCATATACAGTTTGCGGAATGTGCCCGGGGCTCTTGCTTTTATTTTCCCTGGCGCCCGAAATTATGAAATTTATTTGCTGAAATGTGACGAAGGTCAGGCAGCGTGAAATGAGCAGAAAAACCATAGCAGCAGGATCAGCAGCAGCTGTCTCGCTGGAAACTCATTTAAAGCGATTCATTTGGGTAAGCGCTGCGTTGCTTAACGGTTCGCCAGCGCAATTTTAGCAACGCAACAAGAACTAAGCCGCCATGGCTTCATTTTAGAATAATTGGCACACTGGCGGTGGTGTATTAAAGGTGTGATATACTTTCCGGAAAACTGCGAGTGCAGCGACAGCCAAAAATCGCGTGCAACTGAAAAAGGACAACGAACGGGGGGCACTACACGTAAGTTTCAGCTTTGCTGGAAACTTTCGGCACCGCAAGTTTTGCAGGAGCAGACAACACCCACCATCTGCCACCCACTATCTGCTGTGCAAACTTTGCTTTGTCGCGCATATGATATTCCTTCTGACATTCAATCTGTGAGTGTCCCTGGAGGACTCTGCCTGCGCACCGACTCCATTGACCGAACCTATCCGAATCTAACCGAACCGAACTGAGCTGAAGCGACAGCAATTTGCCAGAGTACGTCTTGCGCTTGCTGCTTGAGTGGATTTAAATTTACTCAGCCAGTGTTTTTCGCCCTTCAATGGCAATGCAATGAGCTGGAGAAACTCCTTCCATTCGCTTCGCATCCCAGATCAATTTTGATAGATATAAAATCCGACGAGTAGGGGAAATCAATGGACTAAATACCGCAGTGAATGCAAACAGACACCGGCTGCCTGGAGCTCACCTGTCCAGGTGGGTAGGAGAAGGGGCATTGAGGTCTACATCAGCACATCGACAACATCAAAAGCCAACAGCCGCATACAACACACATACATGCGTACATACATACGTACATACATATATCAGCGCGCATCCAGCGCCGCCGGATGTGGCCGCTGTGTTCGGGTACTTAGTAAGCATATCCGTTTTGGTTTTATTTCCGCTTGGGCTACTCACACACACACACCCACACACACATGCATATATACATATATATATGTATATGTGCGAGCGCACCTGCAGCCGTTGCTTATGTATGCACACAAAGCAATTGCAATTGCAATTTGATGCGCAAACAAAAGCCGAACTCAGCTCCAGCTACACTGCTGCGTTGGCCCTGATCCTCTTTTGGGCTCGGAAATGCAATTTTTGCCTGCGGTCACGTTGATTGCCTGCTTCGGGCTTCTGGCTACGCTTTTTGACGCCTTCCACCACAAGCCGAACGGCGCCAAAGCTCATTTCCGCTGCTACAATTAAAATGTTAATCCACCGGATGCAGGTGGCAGCCATCGTGGACAAGAACATGATTATGCTAATCATTTCTTTGTAGTATCCCAAGGTAACTACAAGGGTGCGCTGTTATAGTACAAAACCGATTGTCGATTGCTCTTTCAAGCATTTAAATATAACTGGTATTGATCGTTGTTCCATTGCATACATGGATATTTTGTGTTATGTAGCTACACGCGTAGCTATTTTACCGAAATTTACACGAGTGTATTGCCAAATTCGACCACATTTATTGCACCACATTTTTTTAGTTCAATTTGCATCAGGATGAAGCTAAATTTTTCGTTAATTAAGGCGAATTCTCGCAGCTAAAGCGCAAAAAGCGAAAGCAAATATCGTCATGCGGCTGCTGCGGCGGCGGCAGCGGCAGCGTAAAACTTAAATAAGACAAGCATCCCGCTGCCATTTTCCCCCCGAGCATTCGCCCAGTTTTTCCTGCTGCACGCCAAGCCAGACCCTCGACGACCTCAGCGCATTTGCTGGGATGCAATTTTAATTTAGCCACCGAAATGAGCAGCACGGCAAAATGAGGCAGTGGCAACGCAGCGCAGAGGCTGCAGCCGCGGTTCAAGTCGAGAGTCCTCGTCCGGGCAAACAAAGCAGCCCGCCGAATTGTTTCGCGCATTCATTTTAAGTCATTTCGTAGGCGAGTTTGCCTAATGCACAGCTGTGGTCTGAAGGGCGGCCGGCATACGGGGCGTATGCGCAACTTATGAAGATTGCCGCGGCTGTTGATGTTGCTTGCCGCTTTCTGTTGCCTCTTGGCTTCTGGCTGCTGGATGTCGGCTATTGGGTGTTGGCTGTTGGCTGTTGGGTGTAGGGTGTAGGGTGTTGGGTCTATGTTGCCGCTGCATTTCGCCTAAAAATGTCAAGTCACAAGTGTTGAATTCACACTTGACAAAGCAGCTGCCTGGGGGCGTTTGGGCGTGGCGTGAAGTTGGCGAGGAAGCAGCGGAACACTGCCAACTCGCTGGCACATTGCAACTGACAGTTTTCATTAAAATGTTATCAAAAACGCAGCAGTTTCCCACCGCCCCAGCCCCCGCTCCATGGGCCAAACCGCAAATGTGCCAGGACGAGATGGAGAGGGCGAAGAAACTGCACAACAAATGGCTGTGAAGGAGCTGGGACGAGATCTGGGCGGAATATCTGCAACTTAAATGACAGAGAGATACACTAATAACAGCGCAAGGCAAGGCAAGGCAAGGCAAGGCATTCAGCCATCAGGCAACATGTGTCCTTCCTTGTCGCTCCGCAGGACTAATCTCAGCCAGTCAAAGTGGAACGCGAACATGGCAGCTGCTCCACTCCCGATCCATCTACCATATCCACTGGTTTCCGCCAACCACGCCCACGAATGCTGCAAGTGCAGCTTATTAATGGCAGCCTCTTTTTGGGGCAAATGTTTTCATGTCATTGCCAGGACTTGAAGAAGTGGGGGGGGATTGGTCTCGAACGTGAACCACGAATCAGTCAATTCGCGTTTGGAAAGGATTGCACTTAAAGGATAAAGGATTCTATTCACCTATTCACTAAGACTTGAACATATACTTCCGTCAGACATTAGAAATACCGTACTAAATAATTTAAAACAAATTGAATATTTTCGTACCATTTTCCCTTGATGCACTTCAGCATGTGTATTTTGAGTGCATTTGCCAAAAACTCCACTTCTCGGCTCATCAACTTACACAGCCACCAACATTTTGCCTAACATCCTTTGCTTAACTGCTAAATACGCCTCACGTCCCTATGCACAATACACAACACACACTCACACGCACTCAGACACACTCACACACACTCGCACGCACTCACACACACTCACACACACTCACACACACTCGCACACACTCGCACGCACTCACACACACTCGCACCCAAGCACTGCTTAGATAATAAGTTATTTAGCGTAAAAAGAAAATGAATGCAAATTACGGTGGCGTGGCAAAAAGTTTTTGATTAAAGTGAAAACGAAACCCGGCTAAATTTCATTTAGACCGACTCCCGGGGGGATAATTTCATGAGAGGATGTGGGGTAGCTCATGTTATTCCAGGTGTGCAGTGCTGGATAGTTTTAGTTGCCTGCCTTTCGCTCCTCCTCCAACTGCCGTTCCTGCTGTCAATTTTCACAGTGGCTTCTGCTGCTTTCCAACTGAAATTTATGGTGCACACATTTGTCCACTAATGCGTGTGTGTGTATGTGTGTGGTGCATGCTGTGTATTGCGCTATTGCATCTTTGTTTGCATCGCTACTCTTTAGGTATCTAACACTCAAAGTGACATAATGCTTATCAGTCTATGAATAATATTTTTATGTCGGACTTTGTAAGGCAGTTTCTTGAAGCTGGAGTCTTCTATATACAGATACAGAAGCAGATTAAAATTACGATATTATTATTCATTGCTAGCAATAATCTATTATTTTGTATCTTACTCACCTTTTCATACATTTTAGTTTTTTAGGCTTTACAAGTTGGTTTCCCCAACTCTGGTTTTTTGTCACGTTAAACGCTTGGCTGGCTATGCGTCCAACCTTCTTTCGAGTGGGTAATCCGAATACATTCTCGACTTGGCTCACTCTGGCCTACAATTAGTTTTCACGCTCGAGCGACCTCTGTGCCCCTGCCCCTGCCCCCGCCCCTGCCCCTGCCACGAAACCCTGAAACCCCAAGCCCCAAACCGTCCGTATCGGCCATACACACCCTGTTGTTAAGGAGACAACGTTTAATTAACCGTTTTGGGACCCGCACGATGGTCGTAAAACCGTTAAAGTAACCGAAAGTAACTGGGATTTTTATGGTCTTAGTTGATGTTTTTCAATCCCAAACTAATTTCAAGTAGGCGACCCATCTGGAGCACCCCGCTAACCCATTTTCCAGCGCAGATAAGCCGCATAACTCACATGAGAAGGCCTTATCGGTCCTTCCACATGAGCGGCGGCAGTCAGGTGTCTATTAACTGCCAAGATTTTTGAAGCATGCCATCGCAAAGCACACCACCCCACTCCACCCCACCCTAGCCCAGCCCAGGCCAGAAAACTTTCCCTCTGGCTCGCTTACCCAACAAATTTCCCATTAAAATCAAATGGAATTTCATATATTCGCCGGTAGAGGGCGGCTTAAGGATGGGGTGGCAACAGCTGCACTGACATTCGCCGGCGTACTTAATGACTAATGGACTCTTAATGATCTAACAAGGTACACACAATCTATATACATGGGTGTATATATGTACACAACATTGACACCTTCAGCTGCATCTTCGCAGCAATGAGGCAAAAGGATGTTGTTCCTGCTGCTGCTGCTGCAGCTACTGTTGCTGTTGTTGCTTTTGGTGTTGCCGAACGGATGCACGATGTCGCCTCACAACAAAGTTCAAAACTTAATAATGCAACATTAGTTGCCGCGTTGACGGGGCTCCCATATACACAAAGAAATATTATTGGGATTACAAGCTTAACAAGGTCATTGTTCATGAAATATAATCATTATATATTTTTTATTATCCAAATAACATTTACTAGGAATACTTATAGTTATAGCAATTCTACATATAAATGTTTTATTATTTTTGTTGGTATCCCCTGCGACAAAGCGTGAGTATCTTATTGCAAATAGATTAGTAATATTCAATGATCCAGTTACTTTTGCAGCTGCATTGTTTTCGAAAGGATAATAATGATATTATGTCTGGATGGATTAAGTTGACAGTTTTTCTCTTGTGTAGTTTATGTAGGTAGCCTCGCCGTTTTCAGCTCACGAAACGTGCCACTTGCATCAGTCGCGAAATGTTGCAAGTGCCACTGGCAGCACGTTGCAAACATCCTTGTGAGGGGTGGGGTAGGGGTAGCGTGAGGGGTATGGTAAGCGGTGGGTGGGTGGTGGCTGGTGGTGTTTGGGTTGCCCTATATGCAAAGGATGCGGGTAAGAACGGCAAAAAGAGCACGCAAAAACTCGACCAAATTGCAAAAATTAAATTAGTAAATTTTGTTACAAACTTGGCATGGCAAGAGGGTTCAGGGTGACTAGCGGGTGCTTTTGGCCAGCTTGTAGGGCTCTTGGCCTAGGTCAATGGGGTTGCCTTGCTGTTTTGTCGCTTGTTGTTGCCGTTGCATCTTGCTGCTGCTGCTGCTGCTGTTGCATTCTGTGTCGTTCATGCGCTTCATTTATCACGCAGCTGTCAAGTTTCGCCAGACCAAGAACCGTGACTCCCAGAAGGTGAGGTGAGTGGGCGCGGATAATAAGGGGGGCCGGAAGGAACTTTACGAGCGCAGCCTGGCCGAAAATAACCTTCGACCAGCCCCAAAGAGCCGGGAGGAACCGGAAGAAGTAACCAAAACAGTTTTACACGTCGCCGCACAAAGCAAACACCTTGAACATATGTCAAGTAATCAGCGAGCAAAGTCGCTTCTGAACGGCAATGGGAATCCACCTCTCAGTCCGATTCCGCAACTGAATCTGAATCTGAATCTGAATCTGAATCCGAATCCGAATCTGAGTCAACGGCAGACGCTGGGGCAAAGTTTACCTTGGCGGCACATGCCAAGCATAAAATTGAATATGTATCTAAGACTTGGCGAAATGAATCTCCAAACGGCAGCGGCAGTGGCAGCCAAGAAGGTAACTTTATGCTAGACAAGCCTCGCCAGTGTAAACAGGCTAGATAAACGGACGGGCAAAGGCGGCGGGTCGTTCGTCGCCAGAAGTTCACGCCTCAGCGGTTTTGCGTTTGCGCGCCGCTGCCGACGTCACCGGCAAAATATGGGAGGGTACAGTGTAAAAAAAGAGATACCAAAAGTACACCAAAAGTATATACATCAAGCAATCATAACTTTGGAAAGCCTCTCTAAAGGGGAACTCATGCCTATAGAATATATTGTCACATGAGGGTAGCTGTTGCAAGCCGTTGGAAAAGAGAACCACCTAGGTTCTAATTTCCAGTGTAAGCAGAATAGAGGGACATTCGTAGGGGGTGGAAACGTGGGAGGCGACCAGGCCGGTTACGATTTTTGACTCGCCGGTCCGCTCGACTGAACCGCCGACTGTCGAACGTTTTCCGTTAGCGCACTCCGCTTTTCCCATTTTCCGCCGCACACAGGGCCTTTCGGTGACCGCAAAGCAGAGTTCAGGGTTGGTACGGGGAAAAGCATGGGAATGTATTCTGTTTTGACTACGCGAAACCTATGAAAACCTATGAAAACCGAAATTTACCAATAAAAACATACAAATAATTGCGACCAAGGGCGGCAAGTGGCCTGCTGGCGTTTCCCTTTTTATTATGCAGCATAATCAGCCATCCGGTGACAACAACAAGAGGCAACCCTTGGAAAGCCGCGAATGCTTAACCCGCCCCTGCAACTCGTGGCAACTCGCTTTTGTATAGACATGCACCACGGTTGCCGTTCTGGCATTTTTGCTTGGAATTATCTAGCTATTCTGCCTGGGAAAATTTATAAAATCGATCCAAGTTCTCAGGCTCAGAAATTTGTTGCATTTAAAGGGCATTCATCATACCCGTTAATCGTAGAGTAAAATAGTTTACTAGATTCGTTGTAAACTAACAGGCAGAAGGAAACGTTTCCGACCATATAAAGTATATATATTCTTGATCAGGATCAATAGCCGCATTCAAATTTAGACATTCATTTTTTTTTTATTTTTTGTAATTTTTTTTTATGTACAAATTCTAGAAAATAAAAAATTGTCTCAATGACGAAGTTCTAAACTCCATAACTCGACTTATCTTAATCGGATTTTGAAGTGTCATACCTCTAAATGTTTCTGGCGATATTCTCTAAAAATATGCATTCAAATTTAGAAATATATTTTTTTTACATTTTTATGTAATTTTTTTGATGTTATGATGTTGTGATGTTATGATGTTAAGAAATGTCCCAAGGCTGAAGTTCTTAACTCCATAACTCAACTTATCTTAATCGGATTTTGAAGTGGCATACCTCTAAATGTTTCTAGTGCCATTCTCTAAAAATCTGCATTCAAATTTAGAAATATATTTTTTTTACATTTTTTTGTTATATTTTTGATGTTATGATGTTGTAGAAATTCAACAAAATTAAGAAATGTCCCAAGGCTGAAGCTCTTAACTCCATAACTCAACTTATCTTGATCGGATTTTGAAGTGGTATACCTCTAAATGTTTCTAGCGCAATTCTCTAAAAATCTGCATTCAAATTTAGAAATATATTTTTTTTACATTTTTATGTAATTTTTTTGATGTTGTGATGTTATGATGTTAAGAAATGTCCAAGGCTGAAGTTCTTAACTCCATAACTAAACTTGCCTTAATCGGATTTTGAAGTGGCATACCTCTAAATGTTTCTAGCGCAATTCTCTAAAAATCTGCATTCAAATTTAGAAATATATTTTTTTTACATTTTTATGTAATTTTTTTGATGTTGTGATGTTATGATGTTAAGAAATGTCCCAAGGCTGAAGTTCTTAACTCAATAACACAACTTATCTTAATCGGATTTGGAAGTGGCATACCTCTAAATGTTTCTAGCGCAATTCTCTAAAAATCTGCATTCAAATGTAGAAATATATTTTTTTTACATTTTTATGTAATTTTTTTGATGTTATGATGTTAAGAAATGTCCCTAGGCTGAAGTTCTTAACTCCATAACTCAACTTCTCTTAATCGGATTTTGAAGTGGCGTACCTCTAAATGTTTCTAGCGCAATTCTCTAAAAATCTGCATTCAAATTTAGAAATATATTTTTTTTACATTTTTATGTTATTTTTTTGATGTTATGATGTTGTGATGTTATGATGTTGTGATGTTATGATGTTGTGATGTTATGATGTTAAGAAATGTCCCAAGGCTGAAGTTCAAAACTCCATAACTAAACTTATCTTAATCGGATTTTGAAGTGGCATACCTCTAAATGTTTCTAGTGCCATTCTCTAAAAATCTGCATTCAAATTTAGAAATATATTTATTTTACATTTTTTTGTTATATTTTTGATGTTAGATGTGGTAGAAATTCAACAAAATTAAGAAATGTCCCAAGGCTGAAGCTCTTAACTCCATAACTCAACTTATCTTGATCGGATTTTGAAGTGGCATACCTCTAAATGTTTCTAACGCAATTCTGTAAAAATCTGCATTAAAATTTAGAAATATATTTTTTTTACATTTTTATGTAATTTTTTTGATGTTAAGATGTTGTGATGTTAAGAAATGTCCCAAGGCTGAAGTTCTTAACTCCATAACTCAACTTATCTTAATCGGATTTTGAAGTGGCATACCTCTAAATGTTTCTGGCGATATTCTCTAAAAATCTGCATTAAAGTTTAGAAATATATTTTTTTTTACATTTTTATGTAATTTTTTTGATGTTATGATGTTGTGGTGTTATGATGTTAAGAAATGTCCCAAGGCTGAAGTTCTTAACTCCATAACTCAACTCATCTTAATCGGATTTTCAAGTGGCATACCTCTAAATGTTTCTAGCGCAATTCTCTAAAAATCTGCATTCAAATTTAGAAATATATCTGTTTAAAGTTTTTTAAAAATATAAACCTAGCTTCAGGAACAAAAAGGCGATATCCGAACTGGGTTAAGAACACGGTATAGTAAATAAATATATTTTATATTAATAGACAAGTTTGTAATGGACTAGATGAGTTGTCACATTTATATCTATTTCAGATGTTTTGTAGAATCTGACAGCACTGAGATGCAGCCAGATGCTTTTAAGTGCTTTCCACCTGCCGGGCAGACGAGCTCCACTGTCGGCCCCCCACCCACACCAATGCACCCCTCACCCACACTGTTACCCCCCCACACACACACGTGCTGCACAACAGGAAGCGCGAACATTTTTGCTCATTTGTTGCCCTTTCTCATTTAACTAAGTGCGATGAAGTCGTTCGTTGGCCCCGCGGGAGTTGGGTCACGTGAAAGGGGATGAACAGGTGGGGGGCTGGGGCATCTAGCCCGTCTGAGATTAGGCTGATGGTAAATTCACTTTAGACAGTCCACACACTGGCAAACATACACAACACACACACACACACACACACGCGCGCAACTGCAAAGTAAAAAACGTTGAAAAGTGTTGCATTCAGCAGGGCGCTAGCTGAAATTAATTCATCCCCAAATTGTTTTGGACTGTCACAGCGGCAGAAGTCGTTGCACTCCGCCGCGGCACTTGTGTTGGTGCATGCCCCACCCCCGGCCGCACTCCGCTCCCCCCCCCCCCCCCCTTCACCCTTCACCCTTTGCACTCCCCACAAGTGTCCACATGTGGCGAGAAGTATTCGAAACTTTTTTCTCATTCTGCGGCGTGCACAATTTAAATGGCAGTCGACGCTTGTCGGCTGGCCTGCCGCTCAGGTGCGCTTACAAGTGGTCACAAGGGGGCGGGGAAGAAGGGGTAGGGGCTAGGGGGCGTGGCAGAGCCCGCTTTGCGCCTCTGCGTCGTGCACGAACACATTTAAAGGACAACAGGCAGAAAGCGGCGTGTTTAAGGACGAGGAATGGCAGGCGGTTTACTTTTAATTCAAAGTAAATTAGAGGAAATGTATTTTGTTGCCCATCAAGCTGCTAATATGTTTCACTGAGTTTATATACTTTAAAATAGAGTACGAGGAATTAATAATATGGGTTGGGAGCTGAAAAGAATACATGCAAATGTTATCTGGTTTCTGTCAAATGAGGGAAATCATCTACTAATGCTATTCCATCTGAAGTTGACACCTGGTGATTTTTTCAACGACCGTGGCATGAGTGGGCCCAAATAAAATGCGGGTCACTAAAGCAGGCGACAAATGAAGCAGGACATTCGCTTAACTTGCAACCGAACAGCTTGAAATATCTTCAAGTTCGTGCAGTGTGCCTTTTTTCAAGTGAGTCAGCAGACAAGGGCTACAATTAAGACTCCATTCTTCGACTTAGTTTCATTTGAATTCTGGGATTTGGCACTAAGCTTTATTAGACAACTGCAAAATCTTGTCTTAGCCTGCTCGCCTGGCACTGGCAGTTGTTGCTGGGAAATCCTTTCCAGCAGCCACAGCCGTCTGTCTCACTCGCTTTTCACACTGTTCAGTGATTTGCTGCTAAGCTTTTGCGTACTTCTTGGCACTGGCTACTTATGGCTTTCTGTTGACTTTTAGTTCTCTGGTTTCCGGCTGCCGTTTGCGGTCCCGCAAAAAATTGCAAGCTCCTCGACAAACTCGCCATTAAGTTGCCAGCGTAAGCAAATTCATCGCCAACTTGTTCAGGGATTTAATTTTCGGGCCATTTTCCAAGTTGTTTCGGCTTTAAGGACTTTTCGCCAGCTGCACTGACATTTGCTGGGCATCGATTTAATTTCGTCACTCGAGCAAAAGTCAACACAGGGTCGAAAAGAGGGTGGTGGGTGGCTTTCGGTGGGCGGTGGGCGGTGACTGCGACTGATGACTTGGTGAAGCAACAACAATGGCCACCCCATCGCTGGCACACAGAAGTTGTTGACAGCTCACGTTCGACGGACCATGTTGATGACGTCCACGTTGCCCAAAAATCCTGATTCGCTGCCTGTCGCTCCTGCTGGTTTCGTTTGCGTAATATTTTGCTGCACGCGCTGACCAGACGTACGAAAATATGGGGGAAAAAAAGCAACCAGGAAAACCAAATTAATCACAAATATTACTTGTGCTTCCACTGAAAAAAAAAAAAAAACATAGACTCCTTTAACTGGAATTTCTGTAGCAATTATTCGGTAGAATCAAGAGTTGGCAAAGTTGCAGCTTTGAATGTCAATTGCAATTGGTAGAAAGTCGCGACTAAGCCACGCCCACACCAACGCCCTCTAACGATATGCATACATCCACTGGTTACTGGTATCTAATAGTCGATACATACTGGCTTTTAGCATTATTTCTCTTCTCGCATTTGTGTGCGTCCACATTCTCCCCATCATTTTCTTTTTGTGTGCCAGTGTGGGTAAGTCCTTTTGTCCGGGGCATGTTTCTTCATTTGACACTTGCCCGTTTCCGTTTCCGTTTTCAGTTCATGTTTTTGGAATTATTTCATTTCATTTTTGAAGTCACTCAGAGAACTCCTCCACATATCTTTGTGCCATTCCCCCTCCCCCCCCCCCACTCTACCTCTCCCAGCACACTTGCCGCCCAGACGTTTTATCATTGTTCTTGTTTGTTTATTTATTAAATTGACACATGCTGACAGCAGCCAGATAAGAGCAAATGGAATGGAGTGCCAGTAGCAGGAGCAGCACATGGACACAGGACACAGGACAGCGACTGCAAAGGAATCGGACATTGTGGCAGCATCCACTGGCTCGAGTCGGGGCATAAATCACTCGGAAGTAAATGCTTTTGGCCCACATAATGAACTTGGCCCACTCGGGCCGCCCACGTCCGAGCCCCGCCCCCCTAACGAGCCAAGCTGCAGCTGCAACTGCGAAAAGGAATTTTAATTTCTCGCAAAATTAACTTCTGCTCAAATTATTACGTTGTGCAATGCAAATGCCAGCCACTCGTTTCCCGAACTCGTAGCACTTAGGAACCCAAGGAAGCTTCACTTGCAGCAAGGAGGCTAAGCCAAGCAAGCCGTAAAGCAATAATTGCAACATCAGTTAGGGGCCAAAAGGGTTAGTCCGCCATTTCTCTGCTCTCTCTGCTTTCGCCACTATTTACCCGATTCCTGCACTTTTTTTCTCGCTTTTTTGTCTGATTAATACAAATGAGCGGCGATTTGTCATGTCACTGCGTTTAAATTTATCATTTTCCACGACAGGCGCGAGTTTTCCAGCCATTTTTGTTGGCGTGTTGTTGTCGTTGTCGTTGTTGTTGTCGTTGTCGTTTTCGTTTTGTTTTTTGCCCGCTTCTGTTGTTTCCTACATGCCTTTTCGTATCGCAGCTTGATTTTTATGTGTTTTTCTGTTGTTGTTAGTGTTTTCTTCCTTCCACAACATTCTCTTGTTTGTTTTTCCGGTTTCCGGCAGGCGTTCGCTGTTCCCTGCTCCATATGAACCACCCCAATGCAGCCACCTGCCACCACCCAGTGCTCGGACTTTCACCCACTATGGACGCACTGGCGCCAAGATCGCTTCCATTGCACATTTTGGCATTCGACTCGCCTTCGTCCCTTCTCCCTTTTTTGCATCAGACTCTCTCTCTCTCTCCCTCTCTCTCTCTGTTTCGTTCTTTTGAATACCCTCACAAAGGATAATTGAGTTTTCTCCATTCATATACATAACTGCCCACGAGGAACGTCTTTCTGCAGTCATTTCATTTCACAACGGCTTCACAAGCGCGACTTCAAAGGGAAAAAAAAAAAAATAATAAAATAAAGTAACTTTGCGAGATTCGCGAAGGTGTTTTTGTTAAGTAATCAAAGTCGATTGAAAAATGTTTATTTTCTCAAACTGCAGCGTATTCGCAGTGCGGCGATTCCCCTCATTTTCCGACCGTTCCACTCGCTTTCCATCTGCGTTCGCCTGACTTAGGCGCCTGACTCCTCCATTGTTGCCACTGCCACTGCTGCTGCTGCTGCTGCTGCTGCTGCTGAGTGAATTTTATGTGGCATATGCCGAGGCGCAACATTTTTGTTAATGGCTTGTAAAATTTTTTCGCATACACAAATCCCTTTTGGCTGCTTCCTTTGCCCACTAACTTTTTGCCGGAAACTCCAAACCGCTGCGTCTCCATTTGCTCCTCGCTCCGCTTGGCTGGGCGTTGACATGACGCCGCACATGGCAGGCGAAGGAGCAGAGTTATAAGCCACCCGTTCCAGCTCTGCTGCTCTGATTTTTCCCCATTTCCCCATTCCCCCATTCCCCGTTCCCCGCTCGAGGAACCCATAATTGTTTGTTAGTTTTTGCTGGCTTCGTGCAGCTGTTGTGGCATTTGCCAAAAGCATAATTCGATTAGCTTTTATCGCAGCGTGTTCAACTGCAATCATTGCGGAAAAATGCCAATTAGAAAAGTTACAGCTCCCCGCATAACGCGTCCGCCCACAATGACCATCTCCTCCTGAACCAATGTTGTCCTGGTTTTTGCCGTGTCAGAGTTTCCTTGTCTCTGTCACAAACTCTTTTTATTTCAGCTCACTTTGGATTTGGCTATGAATAATGCAGCTTCTGCAGAATAAATATAACTTGATACATTTATTTTTATAAGGCTTACAAAAAAAGCATTTCATTTTAATAAAATCATCTTGAATTTTTGCTCAGGAAAAATACTAGTAATATTAGTTTTTCTTTATGCATATTCACCATTTGCATATGCAACATTTGACAATTAAAAACATATATGGCTAAATAGAATGGGTAACCCGTAGTCGTTCTTGATTCCCAGTGCAGTTGTTGCCAAGCCCGGCATGTGCAACATGCTGCTGCAAGGCAGCAACACGCTCAAACCGTGTAAGCCAATGAAAAAACGTAAACACAACATGTTGGCCGCACACTCAGTGCGCCAACAGGTTTGAGCGTGTTGGCGTAGGTCGTTCGTATTCGCTCGGCTCGCAGACACGAACGGCCGCCTAACATTTCTCAGCGCTGTTAGCGCACACCGAGGCCTAACATTTCGCGTCTTTGAAGTGCATATCAGCGAAGTGCCCAGTTTCAGTTCCAAGTTTCAGTAGATTTCGGGACATCGTGCGGATCGAACGTCTGGCGCTGCGTTCACGCGACTCGTACGCTGCAGGGAACCAGTTACCAGTGACCAGTACACAGTGACCAGTAAACAGTGACCAGTAAACGGTGACCGGTGCACAGTGACCCAGTGAATCGGACAGTGAACGAGTAACAGCCCGAGAATTGTTGCATTTACGGCGGAATCGCATGGATATTGAAAAAGGTATAGCCAAAGATGTGTGGTAAACAAAAGGAGTGTGTTGTCCTTCGTCGGATACACGTGACAGTGGAATTATTTTGTTGGTTTTGCTATTAGCAAGTGTATCCACCAGTGCTGTGTGCATATGTATGAGTGTGTATGCGTGTGTGTGTGTGTGTGTGGAGGTGCCGGGATATACTTTGACACACTTTCGCATCGTCGTGGCCAACTCCCGGCCATCGGTTATGGCGTGTCCTCGAAAACGGGGCAAAAAGTTACAACGAGCAGTAAACGTGGAAAAGCAGCAGCAAGGACGAGAAAATCTCGGCGCTGCGATAGCGCTGTGTTTTCATTGTCGTCGTCGTTCGCCTTTGGCTCATCAATAAAAATTTCCTTGACATTTTATGAGCCAAAGGATTCCGAGCTCACTTTACTTACTCCATTCGCCATTCGCCGGGATGGCCAATATATTAAATGCGACAACGGATTAAACGCTCGGCTGCCCTTTTTATGTCCGCTTATATTTATGGACAATTATTTAAAAAATTGCCATTCGCCGAAAGTTGGCACACATTTATGGTCTGCGAATGCTTTATATAATCGCCATACCGCAATGAAGTTCTACTCCTTTGGCTGGCAAAGGCGGAAATTTAATTAAGCCCCTCCGCGATTGTTTATAAATTCATGTTAATGATATTTGGACAGCCCCCCCGGCTCCCCCGGCTCCCCCGCCTCCGGGATGCCGAAAAGTATCTGCAATTACGTCGAATCGTTGGGCGCGAATTCCGCTGCCAAAGTTGTGAGAATTTTCCGCTAATTGTTTTCCGCCGCGAAGGCGATTCGCAATCGTCGCCAGCTGCGCGGCAAAAAGGACCCACGCTCCGCAGAGTTTTCCCCTCGGTTTTGATATGCAAATGGGCTTAAATTCCACACTTGGAATTGAAATGAAATTGCCTCAAAGTTTCCGTCTTGCTCTTGCCCCAAAATACTGGCGGCACGTGCGGCCGGAGTAGTCGTTTAATTTTAAAAGCCAAACATTTTTATTAATGGTTATTGCCGTGAGTGGCAGGAGCGCTTTGGCTGGTGTTATAATCGAAGATTGTTTTGCCATTAGGAAGAGCGCCTGGAAAAACTTAAAGACCCGTTGGAAAAGTGGCTGGTGCAGAGATTGAATCATCATGACGCGCGCGCTTCAAGCAGACATTCATTTAAATATTTTGACAAACTTTGACGACATTTCGCGCAATTTCCACGCAATGTGTGCGATCCATCCTTGTTCGAGGACCTCCCCATCTCTTACTCCATTATTCCTCTGGGAAGTGCGAGTTTTTCCCGGCATTTATATCAATTTCTTTATTCCTCACGGCTTTCGACTGCCGCCTGCATTTCGGCTACGAAAAAATCCCTAAGATTCGTTTTTTTTTTTTCTTTCTTTTTGGTGGCAGAAGGAGCGTTTCTAGGAAATTTATGTCGCCTTTTATGGCTACGTGGCTCGTAAATAAGAAAAATGTTGCAGCGCCGCCCGAATATCGGGGGTTTTATCTTTTGCACATGTGGCGGCAAGTGGGAGAGAGGCTTTCTCCGCATCCACCAGCCGTATTTGAGTCACCCCCTTTCAGCTGACATCCAATCAGCATTTTGCAAAGGAAATAGCAGGACGAGAATTATTTCATATTTCGCACGACATTCGACCCAAATAACAAGTAACAGCCTAAACTGGCAAATTTAATTGTTGATTTGTTTATTTGACTCCGTTGCTACACTGTCTTTGACATCGGAGTGCTGAGCTGAGAAGGCTTACAGCAAATCGAATTAAAAATGTTGGCAATTAAATTGGTATTTACAATTGCCAGTAGAAGTCCCAGAAATGACTTATCTGCAAATGAAAACGAATGAAAATGTTTAGACTTGCCGAATTGTGAAATTGTGAAAATGGAGAGCGCTTCCATGAGTGTGCGGGTGTGCATGTGTGTGTGTGTGTGCATGTGCGTGTGTGTTTGTGTGTGCAGAGGAGCATGAAGTGGGGGAAAGGGGCCAAATTAGTTTTGTTCGGCGAGTGCGATTGTAGAGTGGACCAAAAAACAAAGCCTAGTTCGTTAAACCCGCCCGCTTATGAATGTATTCGGCCGACACACTCGCATGCCGATTTTACCTTTTGTTGTTGCACGAACTAGCCAAGCAGAACGCCTCGGCGTTGCGTTGGATTTTATTCCACTTTTGGTTCACTTTCAGCCAGCACTTAGTGCACAGGAAGAAAAAAGAGCAAGTGCTGGCCAAGAAAAGCATCTGAATTTCAAGGCTTTAATTTATCCAAACTCTATTGAAACGACCTTATGTACACAAAATAAATGACATTCAATTCAATTACCCAAAGGGAAATTCAATTTTGACATAATAACTAGACTGCAGCAACTACGAAATGTGTGTCTAACAATTTTTTTAGTGCATGTGGCGCAAGTTTGGGAAACCTACAGAAATTTCCATCCCCCGTGCATTCCATGCTGCAATCGCTCGATGTTGCATCAACAAATGGAGCTGCAGCACAGAACTTGAACTCCGATCCACCCCCTAGCATTTTCTCGTCTTTGTTAACCAAATTTGAATATTAACACAGAATTAGCCAAGTGCAGCAAGTGGTCCGCCCACTCTCTAAACCTCTGCAGCCCTCGCCGGAAACGGAAATGGCCTGGCGATGAGGGATAGAAGTGGAAGGGGAACGCTTGCATGGACAGAGCAATTAATGGGAATTATTGATATGCACAGGAGCAGCGGACTTGCAACCGCCGACGAGTCCTTGAATCAATAACTGCCCTACTCTAGTTGGCGAATTTCCCTAGAATTTCTGTCGCTTTCCCTGCCTTTGATGGCGTTTGAAAGTGCTTTCCGCGAAATCGATTGCATTGACTTTTGTCTTCGCGGAAAAGGAGTGCCAATTAGATGCGATTTAAGTGGCCCCATCAATTTGCATATTGAATACGTGCAATGGAAGTCCATTTTCCCTTTTTCCCCTGCCAGATCAATTTGGCCTAATGAGCTAGTACTCCAGCGCTGAGGGGGCGTTGAAATCCAATAATTGGAAATCCGAACTAGCCACCGTGAAAAGATTGCGAAAGCAAACAGTCCAACAAACAAACAAACAAACAACCTAACAGCCAAATAGAAAAGCGGCGAAAAAGCGAAGAACAAGAAGCAGCACCAAATGGAAATGGAAAACAAAAAGTGAGCAGTAACCGTTAGAATGGCACCTGCCACAGCGTCTGCGGCTAAAATTTCAAATTTCCATTTAGAAAAACACAGCACAACAACCAGATGCAAATAAAAACAAATTTCTGTGTGTGGCAGCTGCATGCGCAACTTTTCCATTGTGTTCCTAGTTTATTTTGTATTTTTCTCATATTTTTGTCGAATTTTCCATCCCCCCCCCCACCAACTTTTTATTTCCCATATATTTGTTTTCCTTTTTCCACTAGGCGCAAATTAATTAAATGCACTCGACTGTGATTTATGCGATCCTAAGAGCAGTCCCGAGTGCAGCTTGGAGTTTGAGATGGGGGTTTTCCCCCCACCCCCCTCGGGGCAGATAAGTCGGAAAACAGTGGCTGCTGCAATTAGGCGGCAATATCGGGGAGTTGGGTATAATTCCACTTGAAGAGCAACGCCATGTGTCTGACATTTAAAAGCCAAATCCACTTAAGACTTACTTATCACTGTGCCGCTCTATTGTTGTTATGGCCTGTGATGATGATGTCTAAAGTTCTTGGGTATAATAATCGAATGTTTTTGGAAACATCTAATGCAGTTTTTCCAAAACAGCTTATGGCATTAGGCAGTTAATCAGTTAGGCAGATAATTGAAATATATTATTTAATTGTGAAATAATATTGAAGTGATAACCATTGTCATGACTGACTGACCTGTAGCTCCACGGATTGATTTGGGTATCTATAAAGTCGAGCTTTTAATTTGCATTGTCTGCCCAAACGTTGATGGCAATCAAATGCGAGTCGCAGTCAAATGTCTAATAATTTTCAGCTTAAAAATTCATTAGATACAAATCGCCGGACCCATATCAAAAGCCTCAAAGCCTCAAAGCCACAATGGACCACTGAACGAGACCTAACCGCTTTACTCCGAAGCGAAGTGAGGGCTTGTCCGGTTCTGACCCTGACTGGCATCGCCTGGCTGGCTAATTTCGCACTAATTGATTTCTTTTCGGGCCGAGAGGAGGAGAGCAGGCCAGCGGCCCAAAGAAGCTTTAATTGAGCGACTCCGCCCCGCCTCCAGGGAGATGGAGGTGTGCTGTCCAAATGGCTTCTTCCGCGCTTGACACGCGTTGACAGTTGGTCCCGTCATAGTGTTTTTCTTTTTTGTTTTGTTTTTTGTTGTATGTTTGGTCGATGCCGCCTTGTCTGGCAAATCGAAAACTAAGCGCAGTCAAAGTCTCATTAGCTGATGACTTTGATGGTGGCACCACGCACCCCACTCCCTCCGCTGCCTCGCCTCTGATTGGGTTTTAATGCCTTTTGGCAGCCGAACGAACATCGCTGCCTCCGACTGATGGACCGCGATCCCAACCCGATCCCCCTGCCACCATTTGTTCGAGCTCATGGTCTGTCATCTCATTTGTGGCCATTATCAAAATCATTTGGCCTAAGCTTCCCAAGATTCCGATCTTCAGTCGGACGCTTTCACATTTTCCACGCCCAATTGGCCACGCACTGCGAATGTGGAGGCACGTGTTGCAGGAACGCCTTCAGTTCGACCCTTGAACTGGGGAGTTCACTGGGGAGTACACTGCATACACTGCATACACTGGAAGAAGAAGTACTTTCTGGTACTAAACTAAACGATTTTTATTCGGCTAGGGGTTAGCTATATTCGCCAAGTGCAGCCAATTGCAGAGGCAGAGTCTCAGCACAGAGTCTTTTGGACACAGCACATATCATTTGGTTAAAGGAGGAACCGAGCAGATAAATTTAGCACTTTGTTTGCCCGCCACGCCCACATTAATTAGCGGGGCTGTGCGGGGCGGCTGAGTGGTCGGATGGTAGGGGATTGCAAGAAGTGAGATGTGAGGATGGCTGAAGTTCTGCTGAAGTCTGCCAATGGATGTTCGGAATGCAATTTGCTGCGACGACGTGACTCCAATGCCATCAGAGTGGGCTAAAGTGGCAGGTCACGCTGCTGGAGTCGAGTTCGGAGTGGAGCTCGGAACTGGGATCTTGCCGCTCTGCTGCATGTGCACCTGTACACCAGGTACACACATGTGGGCAATTTAATGCCCCACACTCTTGCCACCGCCCCCATCTTCGCTACGAACTGCGCACAAATCTGAGGCAAATATACAAAAGAGCGGCAGACGGACTAACTGCTTTCAGTTGGCTCCATTTCAGGGCCTTCTTCTGCTGCTGCCTGTAAATTATATGAAAATGCAGCCGGAGGAGAGCAGAGAAGCGAGTCGAGTCGAGTCGAGTTGAATAGAGTTGAGTCGAGTCGAGTCGGAATCGGCGTTTCAACGCTCCAGTTCCAGTTCACAGACATTGACACACTTTTGCCTTTCCGCGTGGTACAGTGATCACCGATCACGTCCCGAATGTGTAGGAGCAGTGGAGCCCCGGCTCGGCAACGTTCACATTTCTGGCTGCAATCTAATTAGCAACGTGCAACGTGCAGCGTGCAACGGGCAACTTGCAACGTGCAGCTTGTAATGATCCGACAACTTCGTGCGGCTGCTGAATGCTAAAATGCCTCATCACAACTGGTTTCTTTTCATCCCAAAAAAGATGAGAAGACCTTCTTGCCTTCGCTCGGTGCCTCATAAATCTTCAATTGTCATTATTGTTTGTCCGTTTATTTAACTTTATTATTATCTTGCCTCGTTCGTGCCCCCTGCCCCCTGTCTCCTAAAAAAACGTACAAAATTAAGCTGCTTATGAGATTCCTGGGAATGCAGCAGAAAATCACCAGAAGAATGGATCTTCGGAGGCGACTGCTAATGAGCCTGGACAGCTGAAGAAAGCGGCTTGGTCACAAGTATGGTCCACCACCCATCTCTCCCTGAGAAAACACAAATCTGTGGCAATTATGTTAATTTGATTTGATGCCATTTACATTCGTTTTTTGACTGGGCACTCCATGGTCAAATAAAATTTGTTGCCGCAATTGCATTAGCACAAGAACCGAATAAAAAACCGGGCCAGCAATATACACGAAAAATGTGTTAAGGTCAGGCGGAGCAGCCAGAAAGAAGGACAGGACCATCAGAAATGAGTGGAATAAAAAGATTGTTATGACAAAGAAAATGAAAATAAATGAGGCCGCAAATGCCGAATGCTGGGGATGCTGGGGCGCCACAGATAAGCGAATCGTATACAAATGGTCAACTTAACTAAAACAATAACTACCCATCCCACTGTCGAAGCGGACGAGCAGAAGAATAACACTAAAATGAGCAAAAGAAAACCCCCATAAAAGAAAAGCGAAAACAAAAGCCGACAAAAGCGGGCGCCAGTTGCAGAGCAAGACAATGGGAAAGGGGGCGTGGATTGGGGGGGAGGAAAGTCCCAAGGAAAGCCAGCGAACTGCAAATGTAAAATTAACAAGAAATCAATGCGAAAAGCCAAAACAAGCAAAATCTCAGAGAAATCAAGATGGCCCGTCATCGCTAACCGAAGTTGGGGATGCCCTACTAGTTTATATGGCTAAAGAATTTTCTCCAAGCTCGAATAATATCAGTAAACTTAATAACAGCATAAGTGGTGCAAAGTAACTAAGACAAATTGGAATAAAATAAGCTATAATGCTTTAAGCAGCTATGGCAAGGTTTTATTTAACTTACATAACTTGGGGTATGCAATATACCCTCGCTGCAAGTGTATTGAGACCAAAGCCAATGCGAAACTTGGTTGAAATGAAAGCCGAAAGAAGTCATAAATAAAAATTGAATGAAGCGAATTTCAGTTGGTAGACGCTTTTGTTATTTCGCGGTTATCAATTCCGACGCACAGCTGGCCGAGAGCAGGCATCGCAGTGGTACCCTATAGATGGCATTAGCCAATGATCCCCCCGTATCCCCACTTTGTTTCTCTACCACCCACCACCAACACCCGCTGGAGCCGCTAGCCTGGCTAGTTTCCACATTCGAAGCGCTCCCACGCTCCACTGCACAGCTGTGGGGGAAAAAGCTGCGGGGACGAGCGGCGACGAAGATGTTGCTCTGCTGGCACATCAATTTGCGATTATGAAAGGCTGCCTGCCTGGCCAGCAGAAGCAGCCAAAGCAGCCAAAGCAGCCGGAGAAGCCCAGTCGCCAGAAGAATGGGCAACTCTTTATTCAATCCGAAGAAATCTGAGCGTTTAATGCGCAGCCAGCACAGCAAAGGCACTGAAAGAGCGGAGCCAGCATCGTTAGCGTCGTTCAGCGCGGGGTCATCGGGGCTGGCACACTGGGAAAAATATTCTGTCAGTTCAACAAAAATCCATGAAATAATCACATGAATATATAACAACTTCCACTTACTAGGCATTCAAATACATTATCATACTATCTTAGGGAATTTTATATATTATAGAAGGAATTTTTATATAAAATTCCATCTTTTCTTCTCACTCTGATATGAGCAATTTAAGGCAATTGATCGCATTATTTCTATAACTTGCAAGCATCGAGATTCGAGTGATTGATTTTTCGCTGTGTAGTCGGCTGGCACAGCTGCATTTGGCTATTCCGAATCGTCTCCCAGCGACTGGGCATCGTTTGGCATTTCTTTGGTGAGGCATGCGGCCTTCACATTTAACAATCCATTCATGTTGCTGCTGTAGCAGTTGCCGCTTGTAGATGTTGCTGCTGCTGCTGCTGCTTCTGCTGCTGCTGCTGCTGCTGCTGCTGCTGCTGCTGCTGCTGCTGCTGCTGCTGCTGCTGCTGCTGCTGCGACTGCGCATTTATGAGGCTCTGTTTGGTTAGATGTCGTCGGCGAGTGGCGGTCGCTTGGCTCTTCTGCCCAATCACTGCGAAACTGGAATTACACGAGGTAGATCAGGCTGGCGGTTCACATGGCGACCTTTTCCAGCTAAGGGGTTAAATAACCATTGAGTCCATACAGTTTGCTTACGTGCGTTTAGCAGGGATTATTTAATCGATTGCAAGCTAGTTTGCGCCAGGAAGTTTTAACAAAACAGCTAACATGTTTGTAGAAACGTAAAAGCGGTTATGAGTTGCCACAGATGCTGTTCAATACTCAATGCGAAATGGCTTAAACATTATATAAGTTTACTTTAATGGTAAATGAATTACCAATAAACAAACAGAAACACTTGTTAAGTGTGCAGCGCCCAATCTGAAAGTTCCGTTCTGCTGATTCATCATGGGTTTCCATATCTTTTACAGTGGAACCCCTAATGCTGGCTAAGTGCAACTCAGGGTATCCATATCGTCGGCCTACAAATTGGCCTCCTTATTTATTGTTTTTTCTATCGTTCTTCGTTTCTTTCTTGCCGACTTGTACAACATGGCACAAACCAATGCCTCAGTATGCTTGTTGCAGTTGCATGTAGCTGTTGTTGTTGTTGTTGCTGTTGCCGTTCCGCTGCAGTGAAGCGCATCACCGCTGACGGCTGAGTGCCGCCTCTTCGCCTCCCTCTCCGTTTTCCATGTGCCGCTGCTGCAGCCGCGTGCTGATTCTTATTTATGCTGCAACACGCTGCCTCCAGAACCGTCCCGCTCCAGGTTCCCCGGCTCCTTGCTGCTCCGGATGCAACGTTACCCCACACCCTGCCCCGGTTTTCCTCCCCCGATTAGCTGCAATCGGAGCCGACTTTTGCTGAGTTATGATTAAATGGCATTTCGTGCGAGTGAATCTCCACCGCCGCCGCCTGGCTTATTCAGAATCCGAATGCAAAGAACCTCCAACGCTTTATGGCCATTTCGTGCCTTCGCGAATGAAAGAAGTCCATGTCTCGAGTGTTTGTTGCTATTAATTTAACGCTAAATGAAGTGCGAAATTACAAAATAAAGCCCCGCTCGATGTGAGGCTCGTTTGTTTTGGCTATGAAAAATGAAATCCGGTCTTGTTCGCACAGCTTGACTCATTTTGCGGACACCCGTCTCCCCCTCCACCCCCGTCTCCCCCCCTCCACCCACTCGATAAACATAACAAAAGCGCAGAGTGATGAGTTTGTTGTTATTTGAGTACGCTGCGTTGCCGGGCGAAATTAGTTTCTTTGTGAATGCCTTTAATTGTTCGGTCGCCTGGGAATGTCATGATTGGTTTTCGGGCACTGGGAAACACTGGGCTGGATCGACGGAGCAGCAGAGCCAAAGGAAGCGGGATTTATGCGCTGGCAGCATTCCGGCCGACACTTTACGCCTCCCTGATTACACACGTGCGCCGGAAATGACAGCACGACAATTTGAGGAAACGCGAGCCTGATAAGCCGGGCCGTTGACTTTGGGTTTGCACTGTACGTGCACTGCGAGAAAATCCAATCACATGGTTGTGGCATGTAGTATGGGGTAGGAATAGGCTCAGATCCCTATGGTTTTTGGTTTCCCTATGGCTTCTGAGAAGTAAACCCTGGCTCTGTAGACGTATACATTATATTAACTGCTCAAAGGAGTGGACACTTTTTCCCAGTGTGCAGGGCAATCAGCCAGCGAAGGCGACAGTGACCTCAGGTAGGCGCACTAATGCACATTTAATGCACTCCACTCCCTCTGATAACAGCCGAAATACAGGTAGAGAGGCAGACCTGGTAATGGCCAGCAATTGGCCAACAAAACGCTGTCATTCATCGCGAGAGTCCTGTTCAAACAATTTACAGTGCCTATAAATAATTAATGCCCTCGGGGCAGCCGGGAAAATCGGAGAGCGGAGGCTGGGCGCCTGCCAATTATCAATTCAGCGAATTCAGCCTGCGACGCTCCTTTGGATTCTTTCGCGATAAGTGCACAGAGAGAAAACTGTTCACATTTATAGTTATTGATTGCTCCTTGGGATTCTTTTGCTCACATTTATTGTTGCATGTATTTCATTGTTATTTATTGCAAAACAATGACAAATTCGGCACTACGATAAGTTTAATTTATTTGCATATACAAATGATTAACACTCAAGGACCAGCAAATTATAGCAAAACTTTGTGGAATCAAATCCATAATTTGTCAAACTTAAGGAATAATTGCTGTATTGAATATTTGCATACTTATGCTTTATAGAGTGCATGACCAATTTAAAATGGCTTTTTCGTTGTGTGCACACAGCTGAAGTCAGCTCGAGTTGAAATGTTAACCCGGCTGGAGCATGAATATCGATGATGATGGCTCCCACTCCTCGCATGATGAATCAACGATTGGCAGCGCTTCATGACCAGACCGATCCCATACCCAAATCCATACCCATACCCCTTAACCGCTGTTTGCCGCCTGTGGCTTGATTGCTTTGCTTCTTGGCCGTTTTGTGTGTGCCGGAATAATAAGCAGAAAATAATGCACTCCCTCCGGGGACTGCTCCCACTCCAAGGGCAATCAAAGTGATTTACTCGCATCCCCGAGCCCGGCCCGGCCCGGTTCGGCTCGGCTCATCTGTGTGACCTGTGGCAGCTGCAGTTGCGACCGGCGACGACCGGAGTTTCAAACATTTTTGCATAATTTATGCAATTTTAATTTCCAAAAGCTCGACCGGAGTCATCATTATCGCAGAGATGGCCACAGATAGTCAAGTGAAATGCGGAACAGGGGGAGGTGGCGTGGAATTTGCACTTTTGCCCTTTATATTACTTTCCCAAAAATTATATCTGAGGTCGCACAAAAGTTTGCCCTTCGTTCTGTGACACCCCAACCACCATTCACCACCCACATGCCCTCCTGTCCCTTAACTCGCTTCTGTTACCAGTTTGCATTCAATTTTGCGCCATCGTCCGTCTGTCCGTCCGTCTGTCCGTCCGTCTGTCGTTGTCATCGTCATGGCTGGCTAACAGTTTTCGCCATTGTTAGGCGCCCAGTCGCTACCTTCCACCCCACCCCTCATTTCCCCTTTGGAACCAATCTTTCCCGCCTTGTCTATAACTCGGTGTATAGTACACCTTTCTCTGTTTGCGGCTTTATGGTCTATGGCCACGTAATTTACCTGTTTCTTTTTTTCACCTGCCACATTCGCATTCGTATTCAGATTTAGATTTAGATTTTCTGCAGAATTGTTTCCGAAAAGTTCATTAGAAAGTGTTTTGTCTGATGCGGGGCTGTGCACAACCAATGCCTTAACTATTGCGCCACGGTCATGGATAAGATACACTGGTAGAAAATAACTAGAAAAGTGTATTAAGTGCACACGGGTTTCTCTTTCTGATACCATCAACTTTATTATTTTTGCATATATCTATATATATATATATATCTATATTGCATATATCTATTAAACCAACTTGAATCCAATGAGTTGAAAGAATTATTTGGTTCTTTCCGGCATTAGTCATTGACCTTACCAATAACGTCTATGTTGTGGTATTGGGTACCTACAAAAAATGGCTTCATATAGTTTCTAATCACCTATTTACTCTGTTTCCCAATCATTCTCTATGCAAACCACCCACTGGGTTCCTTCTTTTCTTGCCCTGGATGAGTTTGGAGCTTCTCTCTCGGTGGCGGGTCAACTTGCCCACGATGTCCCATGGATTCGCCCATGGCTGGTGGCCAGTTAGGATCTGTGTGGAGGGATCTAGGTGCTAATTACACTGTACACCCCCGAAAGGATTTCGTGCGTGCTCGAGCTATCTTGATTGAAGCGAATGCCCTAAGTGTTTTCGAATTAAATTGTTTGCGTTGCTCACATTTGGCTGTTGTGGCTGTCAATGGTCGCTTAATTAGCTTTTGAATGCTAGGACAATTGGCGGTGCCAGGGGGGTGGGTGGTGGTGGTGGTGGTGGTGGTGGTGGTGTAATTAATATTCAATATGTGAGAGCCACCCCCGAAGCCCTGACTATCAGCTAATTAATAGTGTTTGGCTTGACTGCACGCCCACACTCGAACCTACAGACATACTCGTGCATACAAGTATGTGTATGTGTATGTGTATGTGTATGTGTATGTGTATGTGTATGTGTATATGTTTCGTGTGTTGGTATGCGAGAGGAACCGCAGCGACCACAACAATTCCATACGCACACGAGCAAAACTCAAGCCAACTGAACTGAATCTAACATCATTATCGAAATCACGCAAATATTTACACAAATAATTTGTCAACTTGTCGTGGGAACCGAAGCTTTAAGCGGCGAATGCGATATCGCTTTGGTGGCTTCAAGTTGCGCTGCTCAAGGATGTGTGCTTGTTTAAATTCCAGCTGGTTGGCATAAAAATCCAGCGAGGCGCACGTAATCCTTTATGAAATTTGTTTTCACCTTTCTGCCTGCTGGCGGCCGCTTTTCCAGCGCCTTTGGCTGTTGGCCATAAAATTAAAATTTCTTTACAAGCATTAAACGCTAAATGAACCTGAAAATTACGCAAATCGCACAGGCCACAGAGTCCACACGCACGCACACATACACAAAACAGCAAAAAATGTCCTGGAACAAAACAACAAAGCGGCGATAAAAGAGAGCCAAACACCTTGACAGCAGGTGGAAAAAGCGGAAGCGTGGGGGGGGGGGGGGGGGGGTGGACGAGTTGACATTGACATTGCGGGGTCGCAGGGATGACAGAAAGCTTGGCGCGGATTGAGCGAATGAATCTGGCAACAGAATTTTACGCCTCACTGTGCCGGTCGCACCCATACACCCACACAGGCACACCCACAAAGGCAACACACACGCACGCGCACACATCCTGTTGCCAAGTATCCCTGTGCACGTCAAATTATGACAGTCGCTGGATTAAGGACCACCTGGCTCCTGGCCACATTCCACTTCCACCTCCACTTCCACCCCCACCGCCCATCACCCATCATCTACTTATCGACGGGGCTAAGGGCAAGCTGTTTTTGGGCCAGCTCGCAAATTTGGTTTCCACTAAATGCAAATACCTCTGCCAGCGGAAAAGGGCAAAGGGTTCAGCAGGTTGAACTCACACGGATGACTTGTTACTGCCGCAGTGGGACGAAGGAGCTCAACAGATTACACTCCCAAAGGGTTTACCACCTAAGGGCTGGCATATGGAATGAAAATGTGTATTTATAACTTGGAAATCTTTTTATAAAATGGATATTTTGCTCATAAGTCGCAACTTCGCTTAAAAGAAAGTTTGCAGTTTGGCCAAGTGCATATTGGGAACTAACATTAGGAAATAGTTGCATACAAAAATCGATATGGAAACACAGAATTTTCACAACAATTCTTACGGAATTTTCTATATTTTGTTATTACGAAAGCATATTTTGCCTGCCACTCTTAGAAGAAGGATGTTAGCCCGACACAAAATGTTGGCTTTTCTTCGGTTGTTCGCTCAACTGGGGAGCGATGGCTCATAATTTGCTTATGCGTATGTAGATGTGTCTGTCCCCGTGTGCTTGCGCCCCATGAATATAGATTTTCCCTTCCACCCACTGCGTTGGCACACATACACGTATACGTCCTGAGCCATCGGAAAACATGTTGTCCCTAAAAGCCCGGCACGCAGGGGAGCCAAAATCGAAGGAGCAGCCAAGCATTGGCACGGAGGGACACATTTTTCGGAGCTCTTTCTTTGGGGTGTGGCACCATAAAGGTGTTGACACATTTTGTGTTGATTCTTATTGGGGCTCTAAGCCGATTTTTTTTCTTTTTTACAGACGAAGATACACGCAGGCGAGTCTAATGGGATTGTCCCTGGTGTCCTGGATGGGGAGATAGGATGTGGTGTTAGGTGTATATTTTTGGGCCTGCAATCAATTCTCATTTGGCTGCCTCTTTTGTGTTCCTTTCAAGACCCACTCCACATACGTACATATGTTCGCCCACTAACCAGAGTGCATTTTCCTTTCTGCTTGCAGGTAAGCCAAGTGATGATAGAATCGTATGGATCGCGATTGGAAGCGGCAGCCATGGTTTCTGGTAAGTTGCCTCCAAGGCGCAGGCTGACAATGCCACAAGTACTTGCCCCGCAGGTGTGCATTGTAACGTAAACGTTGCACCTGTTGGCGATGGAGGGGCAGGCACAGAGTAGTGCAAAACAAAAATGAGGGACACATTTCGCTGGAGATTTTCGCCAGAACTCAACAGCACTCAAGCCTCGATGCTCCTCGCTCTGATAAATCTTGAATGGTGGGGAAACGCTCGAAAGTGTATAAATAAAACAAAATGGAAATCTAATTTAAAGCGAGCCAAGGCAGCCGGGCGTCAATAATTGCCCTGTGCTGAAATTATGCTGAAAGATTAAAGTCATTTATTATAATTTATTTATTCTTGTTTGGCGCTCTGCCGTTGCCAAGCGCTCGTATGGATCGGATCCCCGGCAGGATTGTTGGTCGTCCCAACGATGGGAGTCCTTCGCAATTACTTTGAAGTGGCGCACTAGCCGAACAACTATGTACTCGCAGGGCCGTGGCGCCCCATTAAATTTGCCACACTTCATTGGCTCGCACAGAAATAATAATTTATTATTTAATTTCGCTCGGACAGCGGCGGCTGCTGTGTCCCAGTGTCCCAGTGTCCGTGGGCATGGGCGTGGGTGTGGGCGTGGCACTGGGCGAACTTGGTTTAAAGTAATTAATTTCGGGAAGTGTCAAAGTTGCTGCATGGCCACGCCAAACTTTTCGTCTGCCCACGCCGGCGGATTGGGAAATTGGAGCTGCTGGTGGAGGTGGAGGTGGAGGTGGTGGTGGAAGTGGATCCGGATGTGGCCGGGGGTCACGACGGCACTTTTTTAAACCAATCGAGCACTGCAAAAAATATATATATTTCCCATTAAAAGCGAGGAAGTAGGAAAAAACTCGTCAGCGGAAGCTTCAATATCCTGGCAATTATAAATATAAATGGATATGTCAATATAATTGCTGAACCTTCTCATATAGAAACTTCCGAATATGGCTGCCTGAATTATTGTGAATATATGCCAACATTTTCATATCAAATATTTATGTTCGATCTTCTTTGAATTTAAATTCCTTTGTGGATGCCCCAAGGAAATATAAAGCATATATTCATAAATAAAAGATTACATATTTTTCAAATGGCTTTAATTAGATCATGCGGTGATGATAACTATTCCACAAGAGCCCATGGTTATTTCAGCAATAAATAAATGTTTATTATTAAACAATTAAAAAATAATAGCACCACACAATGGTGCCACACAGTTGGGTGGGCCATTGATGCTATGCAATATGGCTTTGTGTTATTTATGTAAAAATGAAACACCTATTGAGAATCGGACAAATTGTGCTATCATTGATTTTCACCTTCTGAATAATGGAGCTTTTACTATATATTGCTTAAAGCCAACAGATTCGCATAATCTTTAAATTTTAAAGCGCTAAAGGTCATGAATTTCATGGCCTTTTTCCGAACGCTTTTCGCATATCTGCTGTTTGTTTTTCCGCTTTCGAGTTCTTTTCCGCAGAGCTCATCTGCAGCTTTCCCGAGCGCTTTTCCTTTGACCTCGCCTTAGGCTACAGTGGCAGCAGCAAGTTAATTTCCACTCGCGATTTGCCAGTGGACACTGTCCATGAGGATGCAGAATAAATAAATTAAAAAACGTTAATTAATTTTTAATATGCCGAGTCCCGCCAGCCCCGAAATTCATCATCTTCAAAGCTGCAATTAGCCTTTAATGTGCGATGTGGCACGCTCCCGAATATGTTTCGAATGTATTTCGGTGGCTGGAAAATGTTCATAAATTACGGAGGACCCTTTTCGCTCTCTTTCATCTGAATGCTGCTGCCTCCTCGCTGCTGCACAATCATTTGAATGCGTAAATTCTCATAAGGCATTTTGTGTAGCATTTTATGGCATACTTAGGACAGACCCGGGAATCCTCTTCGCTGGCCGGGGGATGGCCATTATTCAAGGTAATTTAATTTGAGGAGAATTGCGGACTTGGCTGGCCAAAATCGAAGCCTTCTCGACCGTCTAAGGCCAAGGAGGTGGCGAGAAACCGCAAACGGAATGGCCAAAACCGAGGCAAATCCAAACAAATAAACGCTTGACCCACTCCGGCCAACAATGAGCAATGTGCCAAATGAACGGCCAAAGTTCAGCACCGAGCAACGGGCAACTGGAAGCTGGAAACTGAAAACGGGCAACTGGCAACTGAGCTGGCGAAAACATTTTAAATGCAAATGAAGTGCCGCACTTAGGAAGCCGTCAGCTGAGCAAAAAAATAAAAAAAAAAGAAAAAGAGTGGTGAATGCTGAGTGCCGTTGAAAATGGCTGATAAATTAGAGAACCCGGCACCATGGCTCGATTTTAATAAACTTCAAGCCGAAAAGCAGCAGCAGCAGCAGCAGCTTCAAAGTATGTCAAAAACTGCCTAAAAGCAAAAAAACACCCCCCTCATCTCCTGGCGCCACTCAATCAAGCCTCGAGCGTCTCCCCTTGAAATTGCAAAGTTTTGGCAACGGGATTCAAAACGTATTTTTATGGTGAAAAAAAAGGAAATTTTTAAAACAATTTTTTGTTTCCCATAGCCTTGCCTCACACACAGCAAAAAAGTGTCCAGGAAAAGCGCTTATGGCATTTGACTGGCCCCCAAACAATCTAGCAAATTGAAATACTCGTAAATATTAATCAGTGGCCACCGGACAGATATCTTCTAGCTTTGGAGAAGCAAAAGTCCGGCATGGGTCAAGTTGTCAAAACTTTCGCATACATTGAGCAGAGCTTAGATTGTGATAGACTCTGGGGCTTGTGGCTCCTTTCGAGGAATTCGCGTGATTTATTTGTTGCATAACTCGGCCGGGACTGAACACTGAACTGGTAACTGAACTGAAGTGGGGCGGAAAACTTGCAAAATAAATTGAAAGCAACAAAAGTTTGTCAGTCGCACGCCAAAACCCACCGACAAACTGGAGCGGAAAAGTTTTGCCCTGCAAGTAATGTACTGTGGAGGCGCTTGTAAAAAATTACTTGCATACTTTTTGGCGCGCTTATAATTGTTTTCCATTCCCGGGTACCCCCGGGTACGCAAGTCCCCGCCACTTACTCGATTCGGCATTCAGTTTGCTCCATTCAGGACTCTACGCTACCCAGCAGCAGTTTCCATATAACTCATTAGGCAAAAGTTTAATGCGAATCCCCACCAACCGCTCCCAGCTGCGGGAGTTTATGTTGAGATTTACTTTAACTACTCTTGCGCCTGCAACTATGCAATAAATTGTGCGAAATTTTGTGTCCTCCTCTCCGTTCTGCAATCCATTCAACCATGGCATAGCCCTGACCCACATCCTGCGATCCTGGCCAAGTGAGAGAGTGGGTTAGTGGTGGTCCAAAGTTATATAATAAGCAGCATTAGCTACACATGTTCGTGGTAAATCGCTCCGGGGAGGCAGTAGTATCTGGACTGCTTGCCGGACATTATTCAGTGGACGCCACCGCTGCTCAAGTGCAAGTGCTGCAAAGTCAGATACTTCCCGCTCCACTGGGCATATATACTCGCAACCACCCACCGCCCCCTTTGCCGCCCAGCTGGACTGTCGAAACTTTTCCAATCTAAGCTAAATAAAAGGAAAAGTCTCTCGTGTCTATCATGTCAGTAGGTATTTTATTATTTTTAACCTCGACGCGTACCCACCACCCCACCAACCCATCATGCCACTACCTCCACCAGCACCAACACCACCACCACCACCCCCAGCACCCCCTGCACCACAACCCACCGCCCGCACAGCTGTCGCTGAGTTAACTCACCCACTGAAAATGCTGGGAGTGCTCGTGCTGTCTTCTGCAACTAATTTGTCAATGTCAAGTGTTATTTCTTATATTCTCTCGTTTCTTCTTTTTTTTTTTGTACTTGTGTAGTCAGAATTTTTGTGTTGTTTCTGGTTGTGGAGCTTGCAAAAGTTTTGCGCACGCACACCCACAACGAGATACATAACTCCAGGTTTTCCCACACACACACACACACACACACATACACATCCTTGGAAAACGCGTCGCAGTTGCACGTAATCTGGTATATCAATGTGGTGTGTGCTTTTAGGCGCTCGTGCATGGGGATCTCTCGAAGGCGCTAGACAAATATGGACTCGCATTAGCTTTCAAGAACTGAAGCCCAAAGCTGTTGATTTGCAGATGACGCTGACAAGGCGAAAGTTATTTTCAATACTTTAAAGTATAGTTGGACCATTCTTTGACTTACTCCGCTCTTCACAAGCCTTTCCGTTTTTTTTATTTTCTGCAAAAAGTGAAGTTTCAATTAGTCAAAAACCGCTTAAAAATGGGTCTCAAGCGATGAGGCAGGCAAAAGGCGCTGGCAAACTTTTTGGCAGCTTATAAAAATTGTTCAGCCAAGAGGACTCGAGGTCTTCAGTGTGGGCGGGATGAAAATAAGGCTGCCGTCCTGCTGCTGGCAATAGTTTTCGGGGACTGGGAGCTGCCAAGTTCAGTTAACAATCAGCGTCAGTTGGCAGCCAGGTGACAGTTTTAAGAGGAGGCCCCTTCGCGCGGCGGTGACTGCCTAATTGCTGTCTTGCTCCGAAATTCGCTAAGTAGATTTTCTTGTATGGCATTTTAGCGGAGCAGTACAGTTGACACTTCGTGTCAAAGTTCATTGCAGCAGCAGTCGGTCAGGGGTCGTCAGATGTCCTTGCTGCCATTGTTGTTGCGTGCCCACGGCGCATTTTTCGCCTGTTTCGCCTCGTATTTATTTTATTCCCGTTGTACATTCTTCCCGGCTCTGATGCTAATTAATTGGATGGGGTTGGAGCAGGATCCCCTGCACCCGCGCTTGTTTGCCAAATTAATGGGCAACTGCTCAAGTGCCGAGGAGGAGCTTAAGCAAAATACTTTTTAGCGGATTTCAATGGAAAACGCCATAATTGTATGGCACTCGAGTGACGTTCGCATTACAATTGAATAGCAAAGTGGGCGGATGGGGGGTGGGGGGTGGAGACTGGGGGGCGTGGCATGACGAGGCATGTGAGCGAAGGCACATGTGAGCGCCCCAGCGTAATCACATGGCCCAGTGAATTTATTGAATGCCTGGCAAGGACATAATACAATTCGAGTACAAGTATGTATGTAGAATTTTGTCATGCCAGGACAACGCAAATCCCAAGGAAATTCAAGGACGCCGACGAGCAAAACCAGGAGGTGCGCCTAACTCAAACTCAATGTCTATTAGCCATGGCGCAACAATTGCTTTTTACGCTCATCAACGACGACACCCAAAATAATGCCCCCAGCCTCATCATGTTGCGGAATCGGATTTTGCCAGCAGGAGATGGGGCTTTATGATGATGGCAATGGCTACGACGATGACTCTGATGCGAATGCCGAGCAGCTGCTGGCTGTTTTACAATAATGCGGAGCAGAACAAGTAGCGACACATATGCTTCCGGGAAGCAGTAAGAAAATGCTGCGACAAAAATTGCTTCGCAAAGTTTATAAAAATTAAGCGTGAAATATATGTTTGCTAAGCTACTGTCAAAAGCACAGCACGTGGCCAAAACATACACTGGGAAAAAACTTAAATCTTAAAGAGGATTGTCATTAGGGATCCTTTTATAAGGACTTTTACTTGAGCTTCAAAAGCCTACAGTTCGATTATCTACTTCGATGTCAATAGCTGGCCTCAGCTAACAAAGTTGCAAAGCTATTCTGTAACAGATACTCGAACAGTTGACATTTTTTCTTTGTGCAGCACCTTGGGGCACGATACCTGCCCATGTCCTTGCCCACCCAACCTGACCTGACTACTGCCATCACTTGCGCTAAATTAGATTTGGCCCGTTTCAGACTCGTTCGGCGTTGTCGCTTCATTTTGTCAATTGTTTGGACTTGTTAGACTCGGATGGCGGACGGACGAGTAAATGGCCGGGAGCCAGGAGCAAGGATCTGGAAGCTGAAAGCTGGGGAATACAGGAGGACACAATGACTGGCGCTGGGCACAGGCTCATTGTGAAAGCGTGCGTCCAGGGCGGGCATTGTGTTCGGGGACAACGGCCCCTCAATGCCATGAGCTAAGTAGATTAGGGCCAATTACAGCGGCATCAGCATCACCGTCACCGTCACCGTCACCATTGCCATCAGCGGTCGAGGCACTGCCTCCATTGTTCGTGGGCTCGGCTCGAGGTCCTGGCCGCCCTGGTCGCCCTCGCTGCTCGTCCTTGTAGTTGGTTGTTCGGAAGAATCCGGCTTCTTGCTGCTAACCGCCTAATGTGCCAAAAAGCCAAATGAGTTTGCCTTGCACAAACGTCGACTCGCAATGCAAATTCTTCTAACTCCGATGCCGGTGAAATGCAATCGTCGACCACGGAGCACGTGCAATGAGTTCGGAGTGCGTTGGCTTTTCCGTCATACGAAAGCTACACATATACACACACTATCGCTTGGGAAATTCCATGGCATGAATACGAAATATTAAAGTTTCCTCCCCCCGGATAACTCAAGGTTGAGGAAAACCATACTCATACCCTTCAAAATTGGATTTCCTTATTTTCGGGTGCTAAATTAAACTAGAATCCCTGGATTTCGAGGACTTTGGGTTTACTTTACGTTTTTAAGGGTTTTGGCCCATGAAGTTCTCTTATGAAAACGCGCATGAGTTTAAATTCTTTTGAGTTTGTTTTATTTCCACTTGCCATGGATTGCCTTCACTGATAACTTGAATAAAAATGATTCATGCGCCATGACCATTAAAAATATTTATCGTAATATTTATTTAGAAATCGATATCATTTATTTTACCCCATAAACTATTTAATATATTAGTTTCCAATCCATGCAACTAAATTTGGATAACATATATTTTAGTCTGAATAATAGTTTGGGCCAAGTTTCAGTTTTTATCGAATGCCTTTCGATGTGGCCTGCAAAATATTTGACCATGAGTTTATAAATTTTATATAAATGCATTACACTGCATTACTCATGTGAAATAAAAGCAAGAACTTGCAAAGGTTTCGATGAACTTGTAAGTGTATTCAGTGATCCGCGTGGAAATTTCATTTTCGCCGTTTGCATGCGTTCGAAGTGCGTCATGAAAAACAGCAACAACAGGACGGAAAACGTAATTATTCATAATTCAATTTTGCATCGCTAGGTGGCGCACGGTTACAATTTCCCGCCAACCGCCAACGACACAATCTCTACACGTGTGTGGCTATGTGTGGGTATGTGTGGGTATGTGTTGGTATGTGTGGGTGTGTACGTGTTCGTATTTGTGTGCAGTTAATGTGCATTTGGAATGCATACGGCGTTATGCAATATTAAGCATACGCATTTGACGTGTTTGCTCGGGAACAGGCTGATTGTTTGGTTTTCCCCAGCCAGGTGGGCGTGACCAAGGACCTGGATGTGAACGTGGCCCGATGGACAGGTGGACAGATGGACAGATGGGCAGCTGGATAGCTGTATAGCTGGATAGCTGGACAGTGGAACTGTAGGACAAATAGAGAGGCAAGCAGCAGGCCAAACAAATGTCAAAGCAAACCAAAATTCACATCTCGTCCCCGACATTATATTGCCGTGTGTTTATTTAGTCCAGAATGCAGTGCAATGGCATCCTGGCGATGGCGATGCCAATGCCAATGCCGTTGCAATGCGTCGTGTGCACTTGCCCGGCATTATGTATGATATTGGTGTTGGCTCTGTTGCGGCTTAACTAATTGTGTTTCGTGCCGGCAAACAAGCCTAAGCCCGGCACGTTGCTCGCCGGCACTAAATTCCCATCAATTTATGCATTTATTTCGTCGCTCCATGCCTCAAAACCAGCTGGGTGCTGTGGACAAAGCGCAATTAGGCCAGGAAAAAGACGTTTGCACACACTCCCACATATCTGGCATAAATATTTCAACGCCATAATTAAAATGAGGTTTCCTGGGCAGCAGCAGCAGCAGCAGCTAAGGTTGCCCCACTTTGCATCTCCCCATCTCGGCGTTTCGAATCCGGATTCTTACAGTCAGGCATTCACCATTCTGCGCGACATATCCGCTTGCCGGGCATTTAGGTTTCATTCAGCCACTGCAACTGCAATTGCAGCTGGAAAGGAGTGGCAACTGCATCTCACCTTCCGGCTCTCTGCAAACGGATATCCGTCGAACGTTGAACGCGACTCACGTTCCAGCTGCATTTTTCTCCAACTCGAGCTGGGCGAAGAAGTACAAAAAAAAAAGGGAACAGAAACTGCTGAAGAAAACCCAAGGGGGAAGGCTTTCCTTTGTTAGCTCAGACATTGTAAAACAGAAGGAGCGACAACAAGGACCCTGGCGAAATGGAAATGGCCATTAAAAGGAAACACTTTGCGCACTTTAATTTTTATTTAGCGCCTCGCAACAACAAAAAATAATAGTCAGAGAAAGCGAACAGGATACTGAGAACTGTGGCGCAAAAAAAAACCGAAGCAGTTGAGTGGGTGGAAATTCGACATTAAACAATTACACAAGTTTCGTTCATAATAAAGTGTCTTGTTTTTGATTACCGCGGCAAAATGGAGCTACAGCCATCGAATATTTGGCCCACATTGAGTGCGGCTAAGTGCCGATCCTGCCCTCCCAGGACTCGCATGTCTAACTGCTATCCTTCCACTGCGTTGGCTTCATTTAAATAAATATCACACCATGTGGCCGGGGCCCAACCCCTTGACCACCCGCTGTGGCCCCCAGTTAAAGGTCACCCGCTGGGTGAATCGCGACATTTTTGTGTTGTGACGTTTTTCAGGCGAAGGCAATTTGTTGCTATTATTTTGGTAACACTTTAATTTCTGTTTGCGACCCCGCCACGCGACACGCAGCACACAACACAGCGTGAACTAGTTAGGTGGCAATAAGGATATGGCGTTATCCTTTTACCAGCTATTTAGCATTCAAATGCTCAGAGCTCTCGCCCCGTTTTAGCCCATTCGCAGTACCAACGGCCATAACGGGCATAATGGTTTCGCGCAAGCACAAATAGCATTTGCTTGAATTGTATATTTTAGTCGGGATACTATTTGGGAATGCATTCCAAAGTAGTGCAGTGATTTGCAGTCTTAAGTTGAATGCTTATGTACTTCAAGGGTATTCTTCGGTCGAGTGTCTTACTTAGTTAATTCACGTCAATGTGATTGTGTTTGATTTGAGTTGCTTAAGCTGATGCCAATTTCGGCGGTATCATTAAACGCTTATCGCGATTTTGTCGCACTTCGGTGAAGATTCCAGATCTTAATGCTAATGAGAATGAGGGTGAGAAAAGCCACTACATTGCTGCACATTTTTCCTAAGCTTTATTACGCATACGCCCGAGTTACCAGTGGGTATTCTGCCCCTCTAGTTTCCACTCCCCTAACATATCAATTTCACGCACTTCATCAAGCTGCAAGTAAAGTTGGTTCTGGCCGAGAGTTTATTTTACACATGAGCTGCGCTGAATTGAGTTACATAAGTTGAGCGAGTTCTCGTAGCTAAATCAGCTGTGGGGGGTGTACAATTTTTACGCCATTTATTTAAATTCTCGACGAGTGTGTGTGTGTGTGTGTGTGTGTGCGTGATTTCTCGAGGGCGTGGGTAAATTGTACACACTTCTACGCTAAGGAGATGTAAGCTGGCATCACTCTCAACCTCCGAAAAGCAAGCAAGTTAAGTCAGGAGCATTAAGAGCATTTCTTTGTGATTCACAAAGAAGACCCTCCACCTCCTAGGGAATTTTGTTGGTGGGGATGTGGGGATGTGGGGACCGATGCCACTGACAGGCATTCACAATTCACTCGCCACACGGCGCAACTAAGCCCGCACCAAATTCACCGCCGCCCAAAATGTAATAAGCAATAACAGTTACCAAAATAAGGGGGCGGGCGGAAAGTGGGAAAGTGGGTAAGTGGGCGGGGCTGCGGTTTGTCAAGGCGCGAAACTGAAATGGCGCAACTTTATTTAATATCCGTAAGCAATGCCAGCCAAACACAAAGATAGCGAAATGGGGGATAGGGTGGCGCACACTCGGGCGTATGCGTAATATTTGGTCGCTCAGGCAGCATGGCAAAATGTTTGCATTCACCAAATTGCCTTGCGTGTCAACACTAAATAGCAGACAAGTCTAAATACTTGTACCCGGGCCCCAACTTGCCCCACCAACTGAAAAGTTTTGAATGTCGCGCAGTTGTTCTGCGGCTCGCTCTTTCGAAAATATTTTCGAGCTGAATTTACGCGCACACACTTGGCACACACTTCGAACATCCTTTTCAACTGTTTGCCCACACATACACACGCAGTTTTCATACATTGAGAACAAAATTGAGTACTAATATACTAGAAAAGTTTATTTTCAATGGAAGGCCCAATCTTTGTGGTTTAATAAACCTATTTTTATTCCATGTATTTCGTTTATTTGATTTATTGTACACCCGTGTTTGAAGAAATGAGTATCAATGTTTTTCTGAATTAAAGGTAGGAAACTTTTCTCTCTGCACACGCATTTGTTGGCCAATATTTGTTGTTGTTGATTTTAGCCGAAAAGCAAAGGAAAAGCAGCTTAACTTATGTCAACCCGATAACATCGTGGGACCATAAATGTCTCCCCAGACAACACCATCCCCTCCATTTGCGCCCCATTCCCCCCAAAGACATCGAGACTGAAGAAATCGCTGGGACGATGCGAAATCAGTGGAAAGCTTTTCAGAAAGTTTTTGTCAAACATTTGTGTGGCACTTGTAAATTTGTTGTGATTTCTTGATAGCTCCTTATGCCAAGCGTGCATGTGTGTGTGTGTGTCTGACTGTGCGTCTGTATGTGTGCGCCCCACCCATTTGCCCAGCCCCCTGATGTAGGCTGTGAATTTTATGAATTTTCATGTGCTCTCAAGCGTGGCTGCAGAGGCAGCCGAGAAAATGCCAACATGTGAAAGAATTCGCCCACTACTAGCCCCGCCCCCGCTGGGATGTGTATGGGAAAAGTTTTTCTTTTTCAGGCTCGAGTAACTTCATTAGAAAGAATTTAAAGCAGCCGCTGGCGTTGATTTATGGCAGATATATATCCGCATGCGGAAATGATTATGATGGAGCAGAAAGGAAATGAGAAACGAGCATGGCCAACCAAACCGAACCGAACTGAACTGAACTGACGGAATGGAGAAGAGCCAATAGCGCTCCTCTGTTGGCAAATTATGAGCTGCCCTTGATTGAGTGCAGCGAAATGCACGCGCAGAAGGCAAATTCTTATCGCATCCCCACCAGTTCCAGTGCAAAATCAATTTTCCCAATGGCACCCAAAAGCAATGACATCTACGAGCATTCACCCTGCTCCGCTCCTATTTTCTGCTTACAATTTTAGTAGTTTTTTTTTTCGCTTTTGCAGTTAGGCAACTTTACACAGCTTGCGGTCAGCTTGGCATTTTTTTTTTTTCGTGCAATCTGCGGAAGAGAAAGAAATTCCTGTGCAGCTTTTTGGCACTCTATAAAAGCAGAAATGGCGGAGAAAGCTGAAAAAAAAGAGGAATGGGGAGCTAGCTCCTCACTCCCCAGATTCAATGTCCTTGGGTAGAAGCCACGCCCCATCGTTGCTGGCACTTCATCATCATTTTGGCCCCCGCCATCAAAATGAAATGTCAAACTAAATGGCAACAATTTTGATTGAATTTTTTACAGAGTGCCAGAGCAGTGCTCGCAATTTTGGCTGACCAAAAATGAGCTGGCAAATAGCAACACGTTCCGCTGAGGAAATCCATCTGTGGTTATTCCACTCGATTCGCATGCCGAGACTTTTGGACTTGGGCTGGGCTCTAGAATACCACGGGACGTGACGGCGAGGCTTGCGAAATGCCAACAATAAAGTGCAATTCATTCTCTAAACAGGCTGCATGTCCTCCCATGCAAGTGGCACAAGGAATGAAGGAATCACAGTCCCGCGGGTGTCTACCCATATGCACACATACACACATACACACATACACACATGCATACAGTATATGCTCGTATACTTGTATGTCGTATGTGGCACGGCATTTTATGACAATGCCAATCTAAGCGAAAGCGAGGAAGACGTTGACATATTTTTCTTGACAACGTGCAGTGCATTTCTTTCCAGGCCGCTGACAAAATGTGCCCGTTACCGCAATGCAATGATGCAATGATCCAGAGGCGGCGTCGCTGGCAGCAAATGGGGGACCGGGCATACAAGCCATTGTGATATTGCCCAAAGGGGTTGGAAATCCCATATTCATTACCAATCATCAACCTGTTTTGAAGCGGGTAGTCAAAATATTGATGCCATTTCGGCGGGCATCCCCCCGCCCCTTGGCCATTCAGGACCTATGGAGGCAGAACCCCCGTATCCTGGCTGACTTTGGAGCTGACTGGGGGCTTAGACTGCCGACTTGCAGGGCACGAGACACAAATACTACATTAACCCAAATGCAAAGCCGTGCCAAGAGCCTGGCAAGTAAATGCCCACGGGACGTGTGCATATGTGAGCACTACTATGTGTGTGTGTGTGTGTGAGTGTGTATCTGGTGCATCTGGTGTAACTGGTGTATCTGGTGTATCTGGCGTGACTTTGTGTGTCGCCCGCATCTGACGAGTGGAATTGATGAGAATGCAATGCAGAGCGCTGCCGGTTGCCAGTTCCAGTTGCACGTTGCAAGTTGTCGTCTCGTGGCGCTTAAAGCGAGCACTTATGCATATACTGGCAGCCACGAATCCGTCGGAAGCTGTGATCACATTAGCTGAACCTATTCGCTAGTTGACCTCAATTGGGATTGGAAAACCCATTAAGGGATTTTCTTCGCTCCGGCAGAAAAATGTTAATAGGATAATTTAAAATACTCGTACATCATCCGCACTAGGCGCCTTTAGTTGAATGCGATCTCTGGCTGATTACGTGAAGTAGAGCCAGCTGTTCTGAATATACATTGGCATCGTCAATTACTGGGTCAATTAAATGTAATCAAATATCAATTACAAATAAGCTACATGTCTGAGTAACAGATTCATACCTTATACGTAAATGAAGCAATTAAAATTCTACAACCATTTATTTGCTGACTAAGGGTTCAATTTAAGTTATAAAGTATCCAAATGTTTGCCACAACAAGATGTTAATTTACTGCCGCAATTACTCAAATGGATTTTAGGTAACCACTGTTGCCAATCCGCTTTAAGGCTCTCAAAGACGGCTAGCCTTTAAGTTGCAATACTCACTGTAATTGCCACTTGACTCCAAACAAAACCCCTTAATGCCGTGCAAACAAAGGAGGAGCTTAAGCACCGCATAGTTAGCGTTAATGGTAATGCCTTGAACTTGAACCCACTTGTAAAGGGTCCCTTGAACGTTGTGGCCATTTCATTTGCATTGAGTTTTAAATAATTTGATGCCGGCGAAACCAGGACGGCAAATGCGCAAGGACAAGTGCCAATAGGATGTGTCACCGAAAATATGAAATGGCCAACGAAGGCAGGAAAGGCCAGAAAAGGCGGCCAACGAAACGAGAAGGCAAAGAAAGGGAAAAAGGTCAAAAACACTTGGCAGTACATTATCTGGGCCAGTGGCCGTACTATACCATACCATCGAATGCCATACCATATACCAAGGCAACTGACAACTGACGACGGACACACTGATGACAGACGCTTCGGCTGACATTTTCGTTATTATTCTTATTGCCGTTGAGTCCGGAGGTCCTGGAGTCCTGGAGTCCTGGAGTCCCGGAGTCCTAGAGTGCTGAACTGGCATCAGCTTCATCTATTGCTGATGCCGCTCCCACTCGGGCGGGCTGCTGTTATTGTTGGCTCAATTTCCTAGCCATTTCCGGCTAGTCTTCTTCTTCGGCCTGGCGAAATTACGTAAAACATACAAAAACAGAAGTTTTCAACAAAGGGCATTTCGGAGATTTCGGGGGAGCTGGACCTTGGAGCTGGGTGAGAGGCAAAAACACACAGACCGTGCGGGTCATTCCACTTGATTTCCGAAAAGGATACTGGCCACACAGGGCAGAAAAAATGTCCAAGATCGAATGATGGAGGGGGTGGGGGGGCGGCAAACGCTCGACCACAAGTACAAAAGAAATGAACTGCTCGGCAACCATCGCCGCCCACCAAGTCATTCCGTACTTCTCGCCTCCCATTTCCAGCGCCTTCAGTCATCGGCGTTCTTGCTGCTCACTCAATGGTCCATAAATCGGTTGTCAACTATTCAAATGCAGACAATTGATTACAGCGATAAAGCTGAAGAGCCTTTTGTGAGCGATTCATCCTGCCGCTCCTCCCTCCCACATTGCTCCGCAGCTCTAATGAAAGCAGCTGTGCCATTCACAGATATATACGAGTATGGGCGGGAATCGGGGAATCGAGCCAGAACTGAGATATCTAGGTGGTATTTTCTCTTCTTTCTTTTCTGCCCCTTTGATGAGCCGAAGCCGTAATGAGATGAGCCTAGGAGCCCGGGGGCTCCGAAGGCAGAGTTGGCTTTGGGGGCCTAAAATCGAGGAGGCGCAGAAAGTCAATAGACGGTAAAACCATTTAAGCCAGCCGCAGAATTAGGTTACACATTACTACAGTCAATAGTGGGAACTTGGAGCTGGGAGCTGGGAGCTGGGAACTGCAAACTGCAAATTGCGGAATCGGGGGGTGGTCTGTCGATAGAAGCCAGGTATGCGGCTTGTACTTCCAGGAGATCAGGGCGCTTAGCTCATTCGCTACCCAACATCAAACCCTTTGAAGGTGCCTCAAGTACGGCAAAATATTTATTCACAGTTCGATAAATAAAACTCCATGTGCCGGGCAAATGCAAAGGCAAGCAGCCAAGTCATGGATCTAATGGCCTGGTATCCATCCATCCATCCAACCACCCAACCAAGTATCCAACCATCCATCCATCCATCCATCCATCCATCCATCTGTTGGGTGAACCATCCAACAACAAGCGGTAGTTTTAAATAAGAAATGAATACGACGCCTTTGTTCGGGCGCGGCGACTTGGACTTAACTTCAAGTTGGATTCAAAATAGGATTGGGATTGGTATATGGGGATTGGTATAGGGATTGGGATTGGGAGCAGACGGAGCGGAGCTGAAGTTGCAGTTTGAATTTGAGTTTTAATATGGGGTATATATAGCCGTACAGCAGTATTTGCTTAGCTTATGCCTTCTCCTGCCCGTAAGCCCCGGGCATTTAACACTTTGTATTTACTACCGCAGCAAAAGCAATTGAAATGCTCGTTGGCAAAGCAATGGAAATGGCAGAACGACTTAAGCACATCTACCCTTGCAAGAAAGCTGCACTCAGGGAAAGCGAATCCTTCTGAAATATGTAGATATTTCTGCTTAACAATAAAGAGCAGAGTTTAAAGTTTGCGAGATAATTCCGTCATGCCATAACTGTATAGCCCGATATAAAATAGATAAGGGTATCTATTCCTCTGCAATTTTCTTTCAGAATTCCAATTTAGTTATTTGGATACCCTTCTAGTTTTTCACAGTGGAGCTAAGGAGCGGAATGGGATCTGCTCCGACTTACAACAATAATGTTGCAGCAACGTTGATTGGGCTGCATTAGAGCGTCGCAAGCGGCATTAGGAAGTACGGCCACGTCTGGAACTGGATGTGGATATGGATGAGGATATGGATGTGGATGTGGCTGTGGATGGGGATGTGGATCTGGTACCGGGGCCAAAGAAATTGTTATGGCCCAGTGCAAGTGAATGTCCGTCCATCGCCCCGCTGTCGCTCTGTTTATCTATCAACCATGGGTACGAGTATGTGGCTTATGCTTTTTCCTATGGCCGTGCGTTCTTTTCCGAGTTGTTGTGGTGGCTAGAAAACAATACCGAACTATAGGAGGGGCAAACAAATAGCCGCACGTGATATGCAGTCAAGAAACCAGCGGGAATCGGGCGTTGAGCCGGGGCTAATTGGTGAAACTTCATCGAGCCATCGAACTGTCAATTGTCAAAAGGCAGCAGGTCGAATCAGGCCGCAAACTAAGTTAGCAAGTTGGCAAAACATAATTCGCCAGCCCTTTGGGAAAATCCCATTGCCGCTGCCGAAGCCGAACTGAACTTTGTGGGCGTTTGCAGCACCGGGTCTGCAGTTTATATAGAGTCTAGGCCAATAATTTAAGAAGTTCACGCTACACAAAGTTCAAGTGAAGTATGCCAGGTCTGGCTGCCTCGTCCTGAAAGATGGCAAACGGAAATTTACTGCAGGCACGAACAGCAAACGGAGCGGGGAATCCTGGAGCGGAATGGCTATGTGGAATGGGTGAGAGCGGGGTAAAACGCAAACAAAAAACTGCAGATGGGGAATTTTCCGTGGAGCGAAATATGCACATTTCCACACTTAATAACAAAATATGTTAAACAAAATCATTTGATGTTGGGCGTAATTTTTCCAGCTTGAGTGTTTGTGTGTTGCCAGAAGGCCAACACAAACCAACACCATCACACACACCATCACACACAATCGCACCAACACACTCGAAACACATGTTTACATGCAAATTACATAAAGCAGCAGCGGCAAACAAACGCAAATTATATGCTGCATACTTTTAGGCCTGCGACTCCGACTTCGTATATCGAGTTACCAAAGTAAATTGTATAGGGACGGGACCGTTCCCTACATCCATTTCCGCAGAAAAACGGCGTCCAGACAATGTCGCGCCGCTTCCTGGGTCCTTTATAGACGTCCACCCCGCCCCATGTCCTGCCAGCCGCCACTTTGCATACATTTAAAGTATTTTCGTTTTGCATACCCTGGCAGAGGGTATAATCCTTGAACTTCTTAAGAATCACATGCGTGTTAAACATGCCATTGAAAATGAAATTAACATGAAGGGCTTAAACCCAACTTGTACCATTCAGGTACTGCAGACGTAAGAAAACCAATATCAGCAGCATACGCAAAATTTCACATTTAATAAATGAACTTCTCATTTAAGGAACTTCTCACTTTTCAAGGGTATGCTGCCTTTCGTACTGTAAAGTTTTCCTGTTATTATTTCGTTTTACCGCCCCTGCTTGAAAGTCGTTGGCAGAAAGGAAAAAAAAATGCCACAGCGGCGTAACATGTAAACAAACTCATTTAACTGATTTTCAGAAAGGAAAACGTGGCTCCTGGGCATGGTGGATGGTAATGGGCGGTGAGATTGCCAGGGCATGGGGATTGAGAGTGGGTCTGGAACGACCGCATTATCATCATCATCTCGGCCCTGTTTTTTGCCCGCAACTCTTTTTCAGCAGCAGCAGCAGCAGCTGCCGTGGCCGCAACCTGAGGCTAGATTTACATGTCACTCGACTTAAGTTGGTGCTGGGCTTAGAGCTCCTCCTGGTCCGGGACACCTCACCTCACCTCACCTCAGCTCAGCTCTCCTCACCACACCCACCCAGCAGTCGTGACCACGGCGACAAGTTAACTTGCTCATTCTATCTGGCATCCAAGGATCCCGCAATGAGGATCCCCCCACTCACCTCCAGCGCACATAATCTTTGCATAATTTCGAGCTCTGCTTTTCTTTCGCCTTGTTTACGCCATTTTTACTTAACTTTTTGCAACGTGCATAACAACAAAAACGCCAAGTGTCAGCACAAACAGCTACACAAACTAGATACAATATCATCCTATTTTTTCGAGGCCCTCTGGTCGAAAGAAAAGGAAACTGGACACGTCTGTGACCATTTGTTTCTCGGGGATGGGTGGTCCGATATATATCTCACACATAATACATACCATGTAAATGGCTAAATTATGCAGATTTTATTGCCTGCCCTTGGGGGGAACTGAAATGGCGAACAGGAAATGAGAAGTTCAAACCTGTTAGTTTCGGTTTACAACGTTTTAATAATAACTGGCCTGTGTAAAGCAATAAGCCTCCTCCCTCATACCCTCATCCCCTCATCCCCTCACTCGCTGGCCGCACTTTGCTTTGAAATTGGACCAACAAAAGCGCAAAACTTCGGAGGGGCGCTTTCATGTGTGCAAAATCAAAAGGATAATTGAGACATGTGAACAATATCCCTAAGTGCGAGACCCCAAAGCACCAACAACAAGCTCAACTCAATGAAAGGTCGCACATCAAAGCTGCCCCCCAGACATTTTGCCAGCTTACCCCAGATGAAAAGCAATTAACAAAAGTAAAAGCAAGACAGCACTGGCTGGGTATGGTTGTGCTAAAAGAAAAAAAGAAGAATTATAAAAGTCGAGAGAAAAGAAAAATATTAAATGCTTGAAAAGAGGACTTTCGAGGGGGCACACACCCACACACCCGCACACACACACACACACACACACGGAACTCAAAAAAGTGCCTGGCACTCACAAAACTGCTTAAAAGGAGTGCGGCAAAAAGGGGAGCCAAATGCGAAGAGAGTGCACTTCAAATAATTTCAAGTTTAAAATGAGAAAAAATAAAACTTTAAATATTTCAAAGATTATCGAAGCGTAAGAAAATAGCTTAAGGTAATCAAATATTTACTTTAAAAAATCATCTGAATATGAAAAATATTTGCAATATTTGTGTTTGCCCACAGCGCATTTTCCCTGAGTGTGGGAAATGTGGAGAGCGGGACCCCCCGCACACACATGCACGACAAAGCAGAATAATAAATTTCAATTCAGACGACGACATGACGTCTCTGCCTCACGTCGACGTGCATGTTGATAAGAAAGTGTACAACCCTTCCAGCATCCAGCTCCCACCTTCCCACTCCCCACTCCCCACTCCCCTATCTGCTCGCAGCTCGGGGCGGTCGCTTTAGCCTTGGCTAAGCCTTTCGGCCAGGTCGGCAAAACCGGGGAAAAACGCTGAATGCGAATGGGAAAAAGTCGCGCATAAATGCCACGTGGTTGAGCACCCACACAGACACGCGCGCACACACACACACACATACACGTACTACATCTATACAGTGAGTGCAGATGGGAAATGCGCAACGCAGCTCAAAGGTGTCAAGCGGAAAATAAAGCATAATAATGGGCTGCAGCCCGGGAACAAAGGCTAAAAACATTGGGCCATGTGGTGGGGTGGGTGGTGAAGGGTAAGCAATTCAGACACACGTCAGTCATTTAGGAAGTTAAGGAGAAATGGTTAGCTGCGTAGGTGACGCATTATCCGTCTGCCTGATGCAATGACATCCTCCCCACATCTTCCCCACATGTAGTACAGATCTATTATGCAAGGCACTGCGAGTGGAGAAAAAGCCGAAAATGTGCTAATATTTTATGCAAAAGGCCATGGCATCATCAAAGAAAATTACAAATGAAGAGCGGCTTGTCCGTACACACTTAGCATAAGCCCCAAAAATAAGCGCGCTCTTGCATACCGAATATTTTGAGCAAAATTAATCGTATAATCAGTAATATTTTAATAGATAAGATCTAAAAACAGCCAATTGGAAACTAACCTGGTATTGTTATGTTCTTGTTTTTTCAGATATTTAATGAAGATGCGAGGACTCGACTCCTGACAGAGTCCAGACCTAGATTCCCACTCCAGATCCGCAGACTCGCAGATCCGCAGATACGAGTCCTCGGGCAGGACAAAGGCCACTTGATGAGGGACCGGAGTGCTCTGATCTGATTTGCAGGATTGGAACAAGGCGAGCGATAACCATAACTGGGATAGCTGCAACAGTAATTTGAATTTGGCATGCACCGGAGGGAACGAGAGCGCAGCAAATTGTGTACATATTTCGTCTCTGTCTGTTTCCGGTCGCCTGCCATTGTGTGCGTTAGCTTGAGCTTGTGCCTGTGTGTGTGTGAGTGTATTTTGTGTAAATAAATGCAGTGCAAAAACAAAAACAGAAACAGAAACAGAAACAGAAAGAGAAACAGCAACAGCAATATCAGAAGAAACAGGAATAACAAGCGAAATGGCAAAAAGTGCAGTTAAGCGTGGAAATTGCATTAAAAATTGAGCAAAAAAAAATTGCGAAAACAAAAGGCGGTGAAAAGACTAAAAACGGAACAAACAAAGACGCAAAACGAAACGCTGGAGTTAACGAGCGCTAAAAAGCAAAAAAATAAAAATACCAACAACAAAAATCGAGCAAAAACCACCAAAAACAAAAAAAAAAAAACAAAAACAGACACACCAACACGCGGACAAAAAGCGTAAAGTTTTGATTGAAATTTTCACTGTGCTTTCATCCATTCTGAATTGTGTAAATTTCTGATTAAGGAACAAGACACCATCAACAAAAACGTGCGGCGCGAAACGTAAAATAATATTGCCCGAAAGGATTCCAATTAACTCAATTTGATCCACCACTTGGCAACTTTGGCATCAAATATCAAATATCAGAGAACTTCTCTAATCGAGCAACAAATCAGTTGGCAGTTCGAGTTACGCTTTCTTTGTCATGACAGTTCGGGCCTACGTTTTGCTATATTTTTTATTGTTTATGCACAGCAAGATCGCCGCTTGCGGTTCCCCCAGCCATAAACACACCTAACTGATAGCTGTTACACAAAATTGAGCCGTGAACACTGAAATTCAAGTGCGAGTGAGTCGTGCAGTAAAAGTCAAAGTCAGCAGGCAGTAAGCAGGCAGCAGTCAGCCCCACCTAACGTCCACACAAAACAGCCCGAGAAGTCGGGTCGTTGACAAAGTAACGCATTTAGTGATAAGGACGAAACGACTTGCTGGCAAAATGAGCAGCCAAAACAGGAGCAAAAGGAGCGGGAGCAGGAGCAGGAGCAGGAGGAGCAGCAGCAGCACGGAGATGGCCCAACTATTGCTCCTTATCGGCATCGCAGTCGCATCTTGTTTGCCGGGTAAGTGTCAACAGCCGTCCCTGTCTCCTTGTCTCCCTGTCTCCTTGTCTCCTGTTTACTGTTAGCTGTTAGCTGTTAGCATCCAGGACTTATCAGCCAGCTCCCGGAATTAATGCAAATATTTAACGTGCTTTTTTATGGATTTGTCGTCGTCATGCCCCCATGCCCCCATGCCCCAATCCGCCCATGCCCAACTTCAGCCTATATCCAAAGTCCCCACATCGAGGTCCTGTCATAATAACGAGCTCCAGAGCCATGGAGACAGAGAATGAGCCGCTCTCCACTTGACATGACTTGTAAATGGCTTTCGATTAAGTTGTCACATTAGCATTAATCTTGAGCTCCAAGGAGCAGCCATCTTAGAGCCCATTGAAGTTCAATCAAGTTGTCTGGCAATTTCTCACTTTTTCCTTCAAACCCCACCCTTTTTGAGAAGAAACGTGCTAATGAGCCGTAAGCCGATGAGTTCAATATCTTTTTCAACATTTCCCATTTTCCGCAGGAGTGCAGAGGTGATCTAGGTCAGTGGGAGATCTGCTGGCGTAGTCAGCATGTAATTGAAATATAATTACTCATGTGAAAGCAGCTTAAATCGTTCAGCCTTTAAACTCATATATATTCATTATTTCATTAACAATTCAGCTCTTTACGGCATCGCTGGTGAATTTTAAATGCGGGCAAGCGCAACAACAGGCATCGTTTTAATAAATATTACTGCCTGTTATTAATATGCACTCGCCATTTATCCTGAATGTTGTTTTCTCACAAGTGTAATCCCATAATCGTATGGGATCAGGGCAGTGGGCTTAAGGCAATTACTGAAACCAATTGGTTTTAAACGTAAGTGGGCATTCCATCATTTTTCCCCAACAACTAGTTGTTTGAACCACCACCACCACCACCACCACCACCCCTTTCCTGGGCAAATCTAAATGCCGAATTTAATGGCAAGTTCACATGCGGATTACGTATACGCAGCGTTGGCTCGCACATAAAAGCATTTTGGGCATGCAAAACAATGAGGCAACGTAAATGATAGTTTTGTTGGCTTGATTTTCGGGGAGCATTTCTTTCTTTTATTTGCCCATCACAAATCAGCAGATGGGTCCAACTAGTTTGTCATTTGATTTCGGTCGCACGGTTCGAAGTGCCCCCTTCATTTCATTTGGCTTTGTTTCAGTTCGCCTCGTTTGATTCGCAATATTTTCATTTTCATTTACGGCAGCAAATTCGAATTGGGAGCTCTATTTGTGTTTATGTTTTGTCTTTGCTCTCTGTTTGCTCTCCATTTGTGTTGTTTTGCTAATTCGAACTATTTGAAATGTTTTCGGGTTTTGGGGGGGGTGGTGGTGATAGCAAAATGGGAGAGCACACAACATTTGTTGTTTACCCAGCAGAGCATTTCTAATATTGCTGTTCGTGTTCGCCTCTAATATGGCAACGAAAATAGTTAATGCGAAATTAATTTCCGAATTGAAGCTGTGCTATAAATAAAACATTCGCTTCGATTGGAACGAGCTTTTCCTTTCATGTTCTCCGCTTTTATGGCAGCGACAAAAATTGGTCTCAATAAAAATTTACGTTTCATAAAATTTATTATGTATGCAATACAATGGCCGTAACACACTGCGGGGTGCGGAGCTCTGCTGAGGAGCAATGGAATTGTCGACGGTCAAATCAAAGCAGGAATGACCAAAAAACAACAAGGAAATGAACGACTTTATATGCAGGATAATGGCCAGGACATCATGGTGCTGCGAACTTCGCACGTATGTCTGTGTCTGTTTCCCTCTCTTTTTGCGGCACTCAAGCAGGCGGAAATTTATTACCGCTCTGAATGAGTGAGTGTGTGTATGCGTGTGTGTGTGTGTATCTGTTTGAGCTGTTCCGAAAATCCTTGCACCATTCTGCCACTTGAACTTCGGACAACTATTCGACTTTATTCGAAATCATTGACCAAATTCTTAAGTAATCAAACTGAAAGTTTTCCTCTATCTCAACTGTGGCCGATAAGAGCTTTCCACTCGCCCAGATAAATACAAATCATGCAAACTGGCCAAAAAAGCAGCAGAGCAAAAAAGTTCAACATGACTTTTCAATTTTGGAATGTGTTTAATGGGCTCCGATGTCCGGAGCATTCCGTATCATTCTATCACATGTGTGAGTGCCTGCTGTGAACAGCTGACTGTTAATGGAAATCGAAGTCATATCACTCCTAGCCCATAAAATCGGAAAAGTTTCGTTCGGAAAAGCTAAGCTCCAGGACAACTTGGATGGCCACTTTTAATGAGCCACTAAAATAATGAAGGCCACGACGACTCTATCAAAGCAGTTCGGTTAAATCGAAATCCCGCAAAACCAGTGAATTAAAATGGTTTTATTTTTTTCATTGCTCAGTGAGATCAAATAACACGAAAAGGAAATGGCAACAATCTCGTTTACATTTCTGCCAGCTTAATGGCAAAAACTCTGTACACAAAGGTTCAACTTTTAATGTGTACACTATTTCATTGCGGTGAGGACTCAAGTAACCGAAAATCGTTACAACTATTCTCTGGAAGGGAATAAATCGCTGTCACGTGTGTGCTGCAATTAAGGAAAATCGCGACTTGCTGAAGAACGTGGGAAAAAAGGGGAAAATATGGTGGAAATTGTCGCCAGAGGTTGTCAAGGTAGCGAGCACGTAATGAAAATATTGCGCACAATGTAAGCACCCACACATTCATAACATACGTGTATATCCCTGTGAGGTGGACGCGCTTGTATGCGACGCCTGATTGCAAACAGCTTCCTGTTGCGGCACGCGCCTAATTAAATTAGGGAACGCAACATTTCGAGCTCAATTGAGGATGCAGATGAAGATGGGGAATAGAACTGAATGCCACCAGGAGAACAAGGACAACAGCTCCCCGGCAGCTTAATGCGCAAACAAAGCAAGTGTAGGGGGGGATCCCAGCGGGAGCTTGCTTGCTTGCCATGTGTCCTGCCATCGATTTCCCAGCTTGCTGCTGCTGCTCTCCTCAAGGCCCAAAGCATATTTTCGCCTAGCAAAATTATGCACAAATTTTTCAACCGTAGCTGTTCTACTCGGTGCGTTTATGTGTGTGTTGGCAAACAAAGTCGGGCAAATATGTGCATACACACCCACAGGAGTTGTGGGTGGTGGCTCCACCCCCCTCCCCGGGACCTGGTGCTTTTCTAATGCAAAATAAGCCAAAAAACAAAGCAAAGGCCAAAGGAAGCATCTATCCAGCTGCCAGTCATGGTCTCATCCAACTACTATGTCCTCCACCTCTCTCAACTTTTCAAACTTTCATGCACCGAAGAATTATATTGGTCTCTTTAAGTCATATTTAAATAGATCCTTTTGCCGAGCCGCATAATTTTGAAAATTTAAAGTATTTACCTTCCTGCTTCTGATTTTTGTTATTTCTTTGCCTGAATTCATGCAAAATTTAAGGATGTGGTGCATTTTTCTTAGTGTCCCCATTGCGTTACCCAATTTCACTGCGCTCCTCTAAATTTTCACACAGATTAAGGATTTTTCCAGCTGCAGTTGAAGTCGAGTTGACCGAGTTGAGTTGTTGTTATGTGTTTTTTGTTCCGCTCCGCATGCTTCATGGCCAAGGGGCAGCCGACACTGAGGGGCAACCCCGGTGGCTGGGTGCTGGGTGCTGGGTCATGGTCGTAATGCCCCCGATTGGCCCCCCTTGCCCGAAAGTCATTTGGCAGCAAACAACATTCATTATGCATGCATTTTAAATTGTAAATTTCACTACCTTGCATTCAGGCAACCTCTGGCTGGCCCGGCTGCCAAAATGGATTTGGTGGCAGCCACAGACACAGCCATAGCCACAGCCACAGCCATAGCTCCTGTTCCGGCTTTTCGGCTCCTCGTTCCGGCTAAGATGCTGTCAGCTTTGGACCAGGCTAAGACCCACTGATGCGCTTGATGAGCTTTTGGCCATATTGTTTGAATTTTTACCAACTCAGAGGCTTAGAGCACCGTGGCGTAAGTCGCTTGTTCCCCTTGGGATCCCTTCGTTGGCGTTTGCCAAGAATAATACTGGGAAATTCAATTGGGGCAGCAGCTAGGGTCAAAATAAATCAAAACTTTCCACCGGTTAATCTTGTTAAACTTGAACACAAATTTTCCCATTACAAGACGACCAACTTATATTTGTTAATGAGTTGATCATTTTCATGCAGTGAACCGAGTGCTTGAGCTAATTTGATTAAATTAGTTGCAGCATCGGCATTCCGACAACAATTTGTGGCCATTTAAAGTGGCCCTAAAACTTCAAACTGCTTAGAAAGTATTATGTGGAGACGAGGAGCCAGCCAGCCAAATTGAATATCTCCTTTCAAAATTGCCATGACAACTGGGCGGGCGGGTTGGTGGAAACTCGAAAGGCAGAGCCACCGAAAAGTTTGTGGCGCCTGGAAACTTTTGTCTGTATGTGAGCCGAGCCATTGGATTTTGGGGCATAGATCAAAAACGCAAAAAGGGGTTAGGTTAGGGGCTCAAACCAGGGCTCAAGCCGGGTCTGATGGCGATGATGGAGATGATGATAATGGGCATTCAGGCAAATAGGCAAATCCGTATGAAAGCAGGGACCAAAACGACGGTCCGGACAGGTTGCCATTGTTGGCAAGTGGCAACAAAGTCAGGCAAACAAAATCCGGTCCGAGAGGAGATATATCTCTCTCTATTGACTCCGGACTCCTGCCCGGGGCAGGAGTCTTCAGTTTCTCCAGCTCCAGCTCCAGCTCCAGCTCTCCTTCCCCATTAACACACACACACACACACACACACACACGAACACCCCACTCGCATGCCAAAGCCCTTTGGGTCAGAAACTTTTCAAATACCTAATCCCCATGCCAGCGGTGGTAAGGAGAAGGAGAAGGAGCCGAAGCAGAGGCTTAGGTCTCCGTTTCAACCTGATTATAAATAGAAAATTGTCCGCTTTCTTGGGGGTCAAGCGTGTGTGGCGAGTCCTGAACGGACTCAGCTCTATTAATAGCTGATTGGCTCAGGGCTCGGACCACCTGCACCTGACGACTGCCGGCAGTCATATTGATTCGGTTATGACAGCGGCCGTATGCCACCTGATCCACCTACCCGAATCTAAGTGGAAAACCCTGTTGTTTGTCGTTGCTTTATGTTCGCTTCGCCGGAAAAGCTTAAAGAGTTTTTTACGAGCCGTCTGCTGCCTTACCGTTCCGTGTTTTTGGCTAAAAGTTTTAGCCTTACTCCAAATGAGCCGACTGGCATGCGTCTTTCGACCACGACAGTGGAAATCTATTCGGGGGAATTCAAACTATTTGGCGTGCTGGCCCGCCCAAAAGCCAGTGTAAATTGTTGTCGGCAGCCACATGAAAGAAAGGACTTAGATAATTGAAACTGCGAGCGGTTGCCCCGGCAATGTCCGACCGAAGTTTACCCCGCAGTATCAGCAAAAATTAACGAGGCTTTCCCGCTTTCCGCCAAAAGTTGGCACAGATAAGGCCAGAAGAACAAAGTGGCAACTGGATGTTTTGTCCGTGTAGCTCGTAAAGCTAAATCCAATCGATATTGCCCTGCGTCGCGTCACGTCACAGCCAAGTGAAAGCAAATAAATCACAATATCTTGTGGCGGCCGACAAGTCGCCAGTTGCTTGAGGTGAGTCCTTGACCGCAGGATACGGGCGGGCAAGTTCGGGGGCGAAAGGCGGCGCGTCAAGTTATCAAATGATTTATTTACGAGCCCGCCAGGCAAACAAACAAGCCCGTAAGGAGTCTAGATTTTCCGAACGGGGCGAGGCCAACGACAATTTGCCGAAACAACCAAGTGTGTGGAAAATGTCACGGGCTCCGCCGCAAGTTCAACACTCTTGAACCCCGAATGTCGGCCACGAATTATAGCCAACTTGGTCCAGAAATAAGACACTTTAAGCGTGCTGTTTTAATAAACTTGTCAAACAAATCGAACCGAAACCTATAGCCAGATGCTGCTCCTCCGCCTTCCTAAACACACTGATTGTCCGCCTGTCACGGCCGCATATTTCACAGAATGAAATTTAATCATTTTAAAAGCCATTGAAAATTGACAAAAGGACAACTGATGTCCAATACCGCCGCTCCCTCCTGCGCAGTGTCTATTCCACAAATCTCTTAGGCAGGACTCTAAATCTCTGGCGTGGAACCAGCCCCTTCATGTTTATGAATATAAATTAAGATGTCCTGCGCCCACACATTAATTCATTTACCTGCCGCTGAGAGTCTTAAATTGAAAAAGTAATTCTCCAGCCCACTGGCATTGCCGCCCAACATCCAGCAGCCAACGCAATTTGCGGCAGAAACCACAGAAATTTATGTTTTGGCCAGGCGGGCGTTTGGAGGAGCTGCGATTCGAGTGCGAGTCGAGCGCGCGCACATACAATAATTTTCAATTTAAAGGTAATTTTAACCCAAGCTCACACTCACACACACACACACACAACCACACACACACACACACACAATGTGGCATGTGAGTGCTGAAACAGCAGCAGCCAACAGCATTTCGGCCATAACTTAACTTACAACAAGTTTCAATAAGCCATAGGTGGAAGCCCCTTTTCGGCCACCTGGCTGTGTCCTGTTTCCTTCCTTCCACTTCCTCCGAAACTGTGCTCTAATGTGTGTGTGTGTGTGTGTGTGTGTGTGTGTTGCCAAAGTGGATTTAGCCATAAAATGGCAATGTGCCGCAGCAGCAGCGACTACGACGAAAAAGCACAACAAAGTTAAATGCAGTTGATTTTTGTTGCCCATGGCGCTCCTGGCAAAATAGCCAGGCAGGGCGAAGGAGATTTTTGAAGTAACCGCAATTCATATTTCATACTGCCGTTGGCCATAAAAAGGGCTGAAAGGAGCAAACGGCTGGAATAGCGTGAAGAAAATGAAAATGACGCAAGACGGCAGGCAGGACCTTCTTCTGACCCTCCGAGCCCTCCGAAACCTGCGAACCCTCGGAACCCCTCCTGACTTCACTTGACTCCTGGCACTCCTAGAACTCCTAGCAATCCCGGCACCAGCACCGCAGTCGCCACGCGAGAATCTCGAGGGTTAAGCGAACGGAGCGAAGGTGGTGCAAAGTGTTTGCAAAGTAATTTCCGTTTCCTGCTCGCCTCGAGTGGCAGGCGAACATCCTTGGCCGTCGCGCGCTGCGAACCGCTCCGCAAAATGCAAAAGCCGGGGGAGGATTACGCCTGGCGCGCTCATTAAATTGCCGTTTCAGCACATGCATAAACAGACCGAACAGACTTGTCACTCCTGACCAAACCGCACTAAGCACCTAAGCAGCACCCATTGCATTGAATGCCACCCGAAGCCAGCCAAGCCATCTGAACCGCCCGCCCGGTGGTGCTCGGCCATCCGACTTGGACACTTTAATCCCGAACGGCACTCAGACGGTGAATGGCGACGTAAGTCCATAAAATCCAGAAGCGGAAGCGAATGCGCTGCATGCGAAGTGCATTCGAAACGTGCTTCTCGACAGGATTTCGGGTTCGAAAACCATTTAAATGCCAGTTGAAATGCAGACACAACATGCAGACCCGAAAATCAATAGCCCAATGGGAATGAAAGCGGGTGAAGCCAACTGGGGCACCAAATGGGGAACAAAACTAATATTTTCCATCTAAGAAGAAAGGAAAAGTGTTGAGCACTATTAGGTAAAAGAGGATACTAGTTCAAAAGCAGAAATCTATTTTCCAATTTGGTGAAAAGTAAAAGTAAACTACTTAATCTATCAAGGATATACAGTTTCTGGTTGCTAAGGGTTCCCAACTTGAAGCCAAAATTGAGTTTCCAAAGCTATGGGATGTGAAATATGGTAGTTTGTTTGAATAACATCTGGGCCAAGAGCCGATCGATATATCCGTGTAACTTGACGTAACCCAATCAAACAGGAATCAGCCACATCAAAAAGTCGTTTGAGAAAAGTTCTTTTTTAGCGCCACAAAGAGGGCGCTTGATTATGCAATTATAGGGGTGTTCACAGGGCAGAATCACTGTTGGTGTGCATATGTGTGTGTTTGTGTATATGCTTACATCGAAATAAACTCGTTTGTCAGCGACAGCAGCAGCGGAAGTGGCAGGGCTCGCATTCAGTTAATTTGATTATGCGGCCAAACAAAAGTAATCATAATAATCCGAAAATAATAATGGAAACGGAAGGCAGCAAACAAACAGTGGTAGCGGCAAAAACTCCATTAACTCATAACTATTAACAACTACAGCAACCGACAACTCGTAAACAACGGCCAAACTTATAATGGACACATGTACGGGCCAGTTGCCAGCGCACACAAACACACAAACACACAAACTACAAAACCGCATTACACACGGGCACACGCACACTGGCGCAGGCTTACAACCACAGGCTCATTATCCTTTTTAATAAAGCTTATCAATGCCAGGACATGCGAGCTGCCAGCAACAGCAGCAGCAGCAGCAGCAGCAGCAGCAGCAGCAGCAGCAGCAGGAACATCATTGGGACGGCAGGAGTACCAGTCGGCCAGCCAATTATCCCAACTCACACTCTTACACCTGCACACTTGCGCACTCACACTGGCACACTTGCACACTCACACACGTACACCACTGGCACTATCCTGGCCAAGGGATCCTGTGACAAGACTCCTCCGGTGACAGGAGCAACGGCACTGGCACCAACAACACATTAACAATGCCAGCACCAACAACAACAGCAACAACAGCAACAACGGCAAACAACGAACAACGATGAGAACGACAAACAGTAAATTCAAAGATAATTTATTATAGCGACACCTGTAATTACCATGAGCCATAAAATAATACCCACACATGCATCTTCCACAGGAATCAGCAATCCTGTGTCTGTCTGTGTGTGTGTGTGTGTGTGTGTGTGTGTGTGTGTGTGTGTGTGTGATGTCCCCCAGTAGAGATTAATTGTGGACTCCACTGGTGGAGGTATTGGGACTGCCAATCCCCTTGCCTCCTCTTTTTTCGTATGTGGCTGCCATCTTAATCAGGACACACACGTAAAACTAAATATGAAATTGCCACATTTAATTGTGTTGCGGCAACAATGTTGTTGCCACGCACACACACACACACCTATATATAGGTAACCTTTTCATTTGTCTTTTGAACTTTTGATCTTAGGGTCTTTCCTTCTAATAGCTCTTTCAAAATAGAGAAGTTTAACAATGTAGTACTACTTTTTTTGTTAGAAATTTTGTTTTAAAAATATTATAATTAGTTTTCAGAATTTTGTTGCCACTTTGTTGCCACAATCTATTGTTACAGTTTTCATTTAAAACTGCTTTAACATAATGTGTTGCAAGGACTTTTGAATGGGAAGAAAGCTAATATCGTAAGTGAAAGTCACATGTATGGCGACACTTTCATTTGTAACAACGCTTTTCCTGGACGTGCCGAGGTTACAGCCAGTGTTTCGAGGGTATTCCCCGTTCTGCTCAGCTTGTGGAATCCCCTTTAGTTTTTTATTGTTTCTGCCCCAAGCTGGCTACACTTTAATCTTGTTCAGCGCACCGCGCCGCAGCACACGCACGTACATATTTTATATTTATGCCCGTGTTTGTCCGACTGTCTCTCTAACTGACTGACTGGCAAGCGCCACCCACCGCTTGGTGGCACCACCGCCAGTGGAGCCAGTGAAACCAGTGGAGCCAGTGGATGCCGTGGATCCCGTGACTTGTAGGTATTTTGTGGTCGTCGGTGTGGCATGAAACTATGTTACAACAAACAGCAGTTCGGGGAGCAGGCAGAGCGACAACCAGCACAGAGCATAGAGCACACACAAATGCACACAGGGCGAATACTTGTTCTCGCACAATACGCTTATCCTTTCGTTGTTTTTCCCCGATCCTGTGGAGACCCCGCACCATCGTTGATTGATGTGCTTTTGGCCTGGCTTTAGCCTTGGTGTGGCGCGGTTACTCATTTTATTGCTTGTCGCTTTTTGTTTCGTTTTGGCCTTTGCCTACGGTTTAGTTGTCCTGCCCCATCCTGCCCGGAATCCTTCGTCCTGCTGCTCCGTTCCGTTTTCGTGAGCCGTTGCGCAGTGCAAGTTTCCGTAATCGCATACGTCAGAAATTATGTTCTTTCGCCATTTGAAATGACAACAATTTCCTGCTGCAGTCGTGTCACGTCACTTCGTCCTCGGGTGCTAGAAATCCTTTCAGTTGAAAAGCGTTGGAGGTGTATCCATCCTGACTGACTGGGAAACCACTATCAACCGACTGTCTGCCCGGATATCTTTTTAATTACACTAAAACGTGCCGAGTCCCGAATGGAGGTCACTTGGGCTAACGAGCGCCAGTCGCACTCCCACCAGAAAATATCCTTTCTCCGTGAACAAGGACCCATCCGTCACACGTGCAGTTCGGATGGGCAGGGAGCTCGGCTTGGTTCCAAATAAAAGGAGTAGGACACACTAATCCGATTAGTTCGGCCTGACATCCTGTGCCGGCCCAGTGTGCAGCCCCTAGTACCCCGTAACACCCCAAAGGGATCCTCTGGCTCATTCATTCATTTCATTCAAATGTGACAAGCCGACAAAATCCAAAAAACTAAAAGAAAAAGTCCCAGGCCAGACAACAAAAGTGGAGTAATTAAAAACAACGAAAAAGCGTGAAAGCGGAGAAATAAATTTATCCCGGCAAACATGTCTCCCAAAATAGGTCGACATGGAAACTGGATTTGCCCAGCCAAACGGGCCACATTTTGATGGCAATTCTTGCGCAGTCTGTATGAGATTAAGGGAAGTGCAGGATGCAACGGACCATGTGGCCGCCACATAGATGTGCTCTATTCATTTCCCCGCTTTATGGCCGAGCCCTTAAGCGACAACCTCTTGCTCATTCTGCCCAAGAGCAGTTATTTTTATCACATAATATTTTATTTTAACGGCAATAAAGCGTAATTTAATGAGCCTATAAAATGAAAATACATTGGCCCGGGTGAACCCAGTCCCAGTTGCTACCATCTTTGCCAGCAGCTTTGATAGAAAGGAATACCTGCGAGGAGGCGACCTCCCCCTCATCATCTGTGAGCCATCTGTCAGCGTGGCTCATTTTTATGCCAAATTAAATGTCTTTCAGCTCCGCCGAGATTTTTGCTTTTCCCTAGAACAAGGCTCTGCACAGGAAGAAAAAATTAGGAAATACCCCATTATCGTTTTTCGTTTATTGGCTTAAGAAAACCGAAATTTAAATTTGAAACTTGATTTGCTCGGCTAAAACATTACTTTAAGAACAGACTTGCTTGGCAAACATATTAATGGACTTTGTTTCCTGTGTGGGAGGACATTTATTTAGCGACGACCGCCTCGCTCGCTTCTGCAATCCCATTTCTTATACAATTTTCGCTGTCGCGCATATTACACATACGCCCCATATTTCTCGTGTTTACCAAGCCTCTTGGCCCGGTCTCGAGGCTTCCAGTCGTTGGCCTCTCCTTGGGGTTGGCTCGTGCCAGCCACTTGCTAGGTGCCCCCAAAGAGGCCCACACCATAACTAGACCCCCTTTTGCATGTCTGGGAACAGTTCAGTGCCTGATATTCCAACTGCGACTATTTATTCGCTGTCTTCGTTACATGGCATGACATTGACTTTTATTTAAATGATTTCTCTCCACTGCACTGCCGCCCCGGATTGGACTGGATTGGGCTAGGTGGCTGGGAGATTGCGAGATTGGGGGCTAGAAGGCTAGGGGCTAGAGTTCGACTGCCGGGGCAGATCCTTGAATGGCAATAGACTGCTGTGCTCTTGCTTTCAGCTGTTTGTTTTCGCCTGGCAGCCATTGTGCTTGTTGACTGAATGCAACTTGTAATAAATATTGCAGGCGCTCCACTTCCACTTCCACTTCCACTTCCTCGGCTCGTTGCTTCCGTTCGCTATAAATATTTGTTAGCCGTTTACTTTGCCATTGCTGATTTGTGATATCTGGTGGAAAATGTTCTCTTGCTCCTGCTGCAGCTCCAGCTCCAGTTTCAACTCCAGTTTCAGCTCCACTATCAGCTGCAGCTGCAATTGCAGTTGGCAATGCATTAAACATTGCACGGGATTCAAAGGCAAATTGATCGCATAAATATGGACATGTCCTATTCCTGTAACGACCCAGCTCTTAAGTATGCAACACATTTGCAATGAATTCATATTAATTACCCCGATAAGAGCGCAACCATCCCAATCCCGTACCGTTCCGCCCCCGAAGGCCATTTCAATATGAAAACGACATAAATTTGGCCGCAAATGCAAAATCGATTGCATTTCGCAACATTTGCCAAGGGATGGGCATATGCAATGAGCATACAGCATAATGCAGGCACACATGGTCATTAGGATGCTAAAATGTATGTCTGTGTGTGTGTGTGTGTGTGTGTGTGTGTGTGTGTGGGTAATCAGAGCAAAGCACAATACTACGGAATAAATTTTTAATTAACCCAAATTTCAAAACTAATAAAATGGCACAATGTACAATCGAACGGACAGTAGTGACACGCAATGAGGCTTTAATAATTTACCCAACCAACACGCGCACACCAACATGCCAAAATTAGGGAAGGTCCTGTGTAGCTTCATTGTTGGTTTAGCGAGCATAAAATTGATTTGATGCCAGCGGGCAAACAAGAAAACGAACATTGTTATTATGCAATTACAAGGCGGCCCAGGGTTAATGCACTGGATGATTATTATTAAAATATTTTCGAGCCCCTCGACAAACACAGACAGCCGGCGTCCTTCTCGTGTGTACATTTCACATAACAAATCATGTACAAACAATGTCACAGCAACACCTCCACACCTCCACACCTCCACACCCATGACCCGTGACCCGTGACCCTTCTGCCCCTCGTCCGTTCGGTTTGGCGAACAAATATTTGCACACACAGGGTTTTGTAGGGTGGAAAATGGCCGGAAACCGCTGCTAAACGCAAGCGGATGTGGGGCGCAACAAGCGGGCCGTGAGGCGACTGCTTCTGCTGCCGCTGCTGCTGCTGCTGCTGCTGCTGCTGCTGCTGCTGCTGCTGCTGGCCAAAAACTTTGCCAATTAAACCAGAACCACTTAACCCAAAGTGATAACCCGAATGCCCCAAGCAAATCATGACAGCGCCAGGAAGTACCAGAGCGCGTTTTCCAATGGCAACGGCAATTCTGCCAACAATTAACTGGCTGGCTGGAAGGCAGGCAGTCAGAACCTTATTCTATTAACCATTGGGTGGTGTCCTGGTGTCCTGGTGGTCTGGTGTCACCCTGGCCGCAGTTTGCGCTCAGTTAGCCCCGGGTAGCTCATAAACAATTTAAAATGTCATACATGGCGTATGCGCAACGCCATCGCTTACGCGTGCCAATTAAATAGTAGGTTAGGAATTATTTAAGCCCCAGCAGCAGCAGCAGCAGCAGCAAGGCAACCTGAAGGAGACGGGTCGTAAACAAGGCCAACACACACACACACTCGCACACACTCGCACACACTCGCACACACTTGCTTAAGTTTACGAGCTCGGTCGAAATACGTAAAGTTGTTTTTACGGCACCCACGACTACGTTGCGACGCATGAATGACACACAAGCTTTGCTGTGTGCTGTGTGCTATGTGCTATGTGCCATGTGCTATATGCTGTGGTGTGCTATATATGTGTCGTTGTGTGCGGCTGTGTTTGTGGTATCAGTGGCCAAGTAATTAAGCAAAGTACAATTTCGTACCATTAAGTAATTTCACTCCATTCATTGACTCGCCGACCGACTGGCCAACTGGCCAACTGGCCAACTGCCACTTTGACTCAATCCCCCTTCCACTCCCCCCCGCTGCTGGGTTGTTGTTGTTAATTTATCGCCGGAGCAAATGGACTTTCCTGGCCGGCAAAAGCGAGTGCATAATACTTCCCCCGTCCACGGTGCGTATGTGTAATGTGCTGGCTCATTTACGTGTTCGTATCGTTTCGTTTCGTTTCGTTTCGCTTGCTATTAAAAGGGATTTCTGGCCAGAAGCGAGCTTATGCTCCAACGCGGCGTCTATTTAACATGTGGTCCGGTCCACTCCACCTGTCTTCCCCTTTTCACCAAATGTCAGCCGTAAAGTGTGCTACAGTAGGTCAGATGTTATCCTTTTTTGCTTCTGGCCGCTCTGGGTGGAGTTGTGTTTATGGTCGGTTAAGTCAGTAAGTAAATTTTAATGCTCTTTTCGGTAAGTTTATCTTTTCCTTATTAATGTCTTTGAGGATAAGTGGAAAAGATTACGGAGCAGGAGTAAGAGGAAGAAAAGCGGAAGAAAAACAAGCAAGGGAAACAGATTCTGACCCTTCGATATGCATTTCAATGAGTATTCCGGCACACAAACAAACTTCTCGGCCTTGGACAACAAGGAATAACAATAACGGCATTGCGAGAGCCAAAAGGGAAAGCCCACGTCCTGTCTGTTTGCCGTTTGCCGGGGCTCCATCTTGTTTGTCCCCACTCAGCAGGTTCCGATGCCACACAATTGGCCAAATGCCATGCCAACAAGGGAGAGGCCAAGGAAAACACACAAAAATGGAAACCAGTGCCGCAACCGCCAGTTGGTAACTGGTGACTGCCAACTGAAAGAGTATCAACCACATGCACACACACACAATGGCTGGGGCACAATGCAAATGTGGCCAAGAACAGAGCAGAACCGAACTGAGCTGAACTGAGCTGAACTGAACTGAACAGGACGTAGTTGGAGTTGGTTGCAGGATTAGCAAAAGGTCCTGCATGTAAATCGAAAAGTAGTTCATGTTGATCGGTATTTGGTGCGGCCTACAAATTGCCGACAAGCGGTAGAATAAGATAGGCCCGTGGTAAGATGTATCTAAGCCCAATTCCTAATTCCTCGAGGCTTTCCAGACACTCGGCACATGCGTATGCCAGTATGCACATAAATAATGATGCAGATGTTTAGACGGAAAAATTTATGAGCATCGAAAATAACAGGATTCCGGCAAATGGACGACATAAATTAAGCTATCTGGCAGACAGGATACAGTTCTGCCTTGGTTGCACAAATTAATTTAATCGTAAAATGTTAAAAGTCAGCAAAAAACAAGCAATCAAAATGAAAATCAAATCAAATTAAATTCCATGTGAAATTCATGTTTGCAGGCGAAAGCTTTCCAATTGAAATGGAAATGGTTATTCCAATGATCCTGGCAAATACACCGACAACTGTGGCCAGTTACTCCAACTGGGATCCGTTCAATCAGGACGCCCCCAGCATGTGTGTGACAATATGATGAATAATGTCACCCCAGTTCTGAGAGTGGAGAACTCGCTAAAACTTTCTCCTCCGGGGCGCGTTTCAGAGTCCTTCCAGCCAAAAAGGGTCAGGGCTGGAGCACGAGGGCCAAACAAACTTCTATACATTTAAAATGTTTTTCAATAAAACTTTTCCGCACTACAATTGTTTTTGCCATCTCGCACTGCTCTTATTTTCCTCGCGACTCCACTGCACCTTCAACAAGATGTCGCAGCGTTAGTCTCAGTTGCTTGCACTTAGAAAAAGGATAACCAGGAACTGCGATCTTTTAGATGCCGTACGTTCAACAGTCTAGTATTTTGTAATACTAATAGTAAATATATTATTTAAAGACCTACGATTATATATTTACATGTATTTTATAAAAATATTTGTTATGCGCACTATACTTAGTTGCGGTTGTTTTCCGTGTCGTGCTCAGCTGTCAGTTCAATTGTTTTGCACTTGAAGGGCAATTTATCTTCGCAGCGGAGAGAAAAGCAAGACGACTGCTTACAATGCATTTCCGGCACGGAGCCGGTCTGAGAGCCACACACAAGTGCATAATCCTTTTAAATACAACTTGACTGCAACTACGACGACAACGACGACGACGACGACGGGTCCTTGCCAAGAACTAGAATACGACATGCTCTCTGAAGGACTTATGTACTCGAGAGCTTGTTGGCTTGGTTTCCTGCCCCATGTGCGGGTCGGAGTCTGCGAAATCAGGACAATCAATCGAAATTAACATTTAATTAGGCAGAGAAATGCCAGCCTTAATCGCGGACCGTCCGCCCCGGCCATTCAAAAGCCATTTTGCGCCAAAGAACATTAACAACTTTATGACAGAGTGCGCAACAGAGCGGAACCGGCCAGGACATAAAACGAGACAAACAATACGAGCCGAATGTCCACCCAATAAAAGGCAGTTGGCTGTGAAAAGCGGGCATTTAAAACTTGATAAGTAATTAAAACTGGGCGTGGGCTAGACAGGGCCCCTCCCCCAGCGGGCAAATAGGAGATATCTCCGGACAGCGGGGGCCATAAAAAATATGAGTGAGGTGCGTTCTGGCGTCGAACAGCCACAAAGTTGTAAAGTGTACAGTTGCCAACGGGGGCAGACCGTAAAGTACGTAGCTAGGAAGGACATCGGATCCTGGTGTGTGGTTCCTTGTCAGACGTGGCTAAATAAAACATGAAAACTATGTGACAAAATGACACAAACGCACTGGCTCGTTGGGAAAGGCTTACACTAAGACTGTTGAGAAAATAAAAATAATAAAAGTAATGGCAACAACAAACTGTGACACACAAATAAAAAGAAAGTCAGCCGGTGCGAGTGTGAGCGAGATGGATTTGGGAGAGCCAAGGCAAGCAGTTCGCGAACGAATTTCCCATAAAAACTGGCAAAACTGAAAGAAAAGGGGCACGAGGATTCGTTTCCGCCTCACCCCTCCGCAAGGCAAACTATTAACAGAGCACCAAAGTGAGAAAGATTGGGGACGGGGATACGGACAGGGGGGTGGGGGGGGAGGAAGGGTGAGTTAAACTAGGTGAAAGCCGCACAAAACGACATCGTTGACAAAGGCAACTGGGGACGGGAAAGTCGGGGAAAAGGTAACGCTAAAAATGCCAAAAAGTGAGGATATGAACGAGTGTATCCATGTGAACACCCATCCACACACATACTCGCACACATTCGAGGGATGCCTTTTATGTGCATGGAAGCCATTTGTAGTTTATTGTTAGCTTTGTGTGTGTGTGTGTGTGTGTGTGTGTGTGTGGCGTGTGGCGTGTGTGTACGGGAGTGTGTACCGTTATCACTTTGTGCCCTGTCTATGAACAGCAGCCGTCGAGTTGGCCATAAAATATTATTTTATGATCTGCGGTCGTTGCTCCTTCAAGGAGATTTTCGTTTCCGAATTTGTTGCAATAAGTCGGATGGCGAATACTAAAAATGGGCTAACAAATCTGACCCACATCCCACGCAACCCAACCCTCGGATACTCGAAGCAAAGATGCCGACTTAAGTCAACTGAGCTTACACGTAAATTTCCCATTCCTTGCGATCCCGTGCAGCTCAAGCTGAAGTTTATTTCTATATGCTTTCGCAACGTGAGCGCATTTTGAAAGTGAGTGTTAACAGCGGGTGCATCCGTAATACCCACTCAGCCACTCGTCCTTTTCCCCTGCTCTTGTTGTTTGCCGTTTTCATTTGCTGCTCTCTTGTTTTTCACCGGCAAATATTTGCCTGGACTGCGCTTAGTCGGTGCACTCGTGCACTTGCCTTCCACTTCCAGTTCCACTTCCATCTGCACTGCAGCTGCACTGCATCTGCATTGCCGTCTATGCAATTCGCCTGAAGTGCCATTGCCAGGTTGAAGATGCTTCCTAAACCCTTTCAGGGCACAACTGGTGCCATTTAGTGGCGATAACGGTGCGTATGCGTAATATTTAATTGCCTAGTAGCAATCATTTTCTGTCTGCCTTGGTGTTCACAACCACTCCTCAGTTCCGGCCATAAAGCCAATCAAAAGTCAATGCTATAAGCATTCAATTGTTTGCCACCGCATCCACACAGCCATGTAAACGCTCACACGCACGTTCAAGGATCCACGAGCACATGATTCATGTGTATGAATTTTTACGACGCTGCCACGTATTATTTGAATACTCTCTGTGGAGGGATCGTTGCGACAACCTTGTTCAATTTAAAATGCTATATATTCAATATATATTATATTAACTAAATTGTATCTTCAACATGATACAATAATAGAATTTTGTAAATATTACTGCAATTAACTTATTTCATTTCGTTTCAATGTAATATTTTGCATCTACTTCCTTTCGAAGCATATTCAGACTTCGCTATCAAGTTGTTTCTGTTTCGTCCTTTTTCACTTTACTGATTTTCCCAATCATTTTCGCGAATACGCCGCCGAGAACAAAGCCATCCGAACCAGCCCCCGTCCGATTTCATCCTGTTCCGCCACTTCCGTCGCCGACATCGTGCAAACAAATGCGCATAAAAATCCATTATTTTAGCAAACACAACACGCACACACTTACACAGTTACACACTTGCACACTTGCACACTTGCACACTCCATGCTCCACTCCAGCAACCCCCTCGCCACCCCCTCACAATTCCAATGCATTGGTGTGCAGCTACAAGCAATTTTTTCTCTGCACAAAATAAATATAAGAGCGTTGAAACGAAAACATTTTTGAACAATATAAAAATTGCAAAAACGAGCGCTCTTGGACTCTGTGGGTGGATGCTGAGTAGGGTGGGGTGGCAGTGGGAGTAGGGATGGGGGTGGGGGTAGGGGTGGTAGAAAGGTGCTAGCCCCACAAGGCAGTGGGGTCAAGGGTGAAGTGGGGGCTGCGTTTATTGGCAACAGTGTTGCTATTTGTGTAAACGACTCGTAAAATTGTATGTTGAAGCTGCTGCATACTACTGGCTCTGGTTCTGGCTCTTTTTCCAACACTCTCCGCGTTATTTTAACCCTTTCTGCCATTTCTCGGTTGCGAGTACAAACACATGTAGGGGGTCAGAGGTCAGCCTACAATTGAGCTGCATGTGGTAGTGGTTCCTTTTTTTTGGGGGGGGATTGCAAACTTCCGGGCTCCGCTGCGATGGGGAAAATGGCGCAAGTGATTGTAAACACTGATTACAATTATGCGGGCGGAAAACTGAAGGTGTGTGTGTGTGTGTGTGTTTTTGTGTGTGTGTGTGTGTGAGCTTATCTGCCCATTAGCCCCCTACCCGATGCTCCACTGGCTATTTTCTTTTCAATTTGTGTTGTTGTCAGTTCCAGCGAAATTGACATCTATTTTATGTTGCAGCTGCATTTCAATTTTCCAGATGTGGGGTGGTGGTGGGGGGGGGGTATTCGAGTACGAAATACATGTAAATATTGGATATTGATTGCATTTCGCTTCGCCTGCCAACTTGTCAATGTCAACATAGTGGCAGAGCGGGGCATCGGCGGTTTGGGAAAGCACCGAGGCCGGGAAATGCGTGATAGATCGCTCAACAATGGCGCCAGCGGAAAAGCGAACAACTTTTATTGAAATTCATTAGTCGAGCACTGAAAAAGTTTGCATATTTACTTCCGCCCTGTCATATAATTTCCCGTCCTTTTTTCGGACTTAATGAAGTGCAACTGACATGGCACTTGGTGTCTTCATTTGAATATAATTATGAGTGGCACACTGGGGAAAAATGTGCACCTGTCACCGAAAATTCCTCTCGAAATAGGGGTAAAAGTACGCACACATACGAGTATAGTTCAAAGCCCTCTGCTTTTTGGGCTGCTATGCCAGAGGAGCAAAGATTTAATTTGCTGATGAAGTTCGTGCATCTGCAGTCCCCTCAGCTGCAGTTTACATCCCCCTGCTCCTAGCTATGCAAATAGCCAAACGTTGGACCTGCCACTGCTGGCAAATATGATCCACTGCCGAAATGGTCGAGCTGAGGGCTCTGCGCTGCTTGTGCTCCGGATTCTGTGTCCCAAATTAGAAACAAATTTGTTTAATTCAATAAAAAAGAAAGTTGATTAAGAGCAATGCAGGCGAATGAGACATGTGCAAACAGAAAGTTCCCGGCTGGCAATTAACATCCTTGCTACAAAATAAACATCAATATCTGTCGAATGAAATTTATTTTAATTTCCAGTCCTTGAAGTGAAAACACTTACCCCATCCAAATGAAATGCAACCGAAACATGCGCAAAAACGATATACCTCGGTTGATGTGTTGCTTTACTTATCATCAAAGCGGGTAATTCGGTTATTTTTTGGCTGCTGGTTTTGGTTGCGTATAAGAGCACTACATTTCCGCTGCACATACACATCTATACATATATACATATATACATATATATGTTATATGAGGGACGCCAAAATGTCTGCGTGCCAGGAGGAAATGGTTTAATCTTGTTTGCCACGAGTGGAAATATGGCCAGGGCAAGGGTTAAAAATTAATGACGCGTTCCGGGGACCCAACACAAATGTTGTCAAAGGCATCAAAGTGCCTGCCCACACACACACTCACACCCACACTCACACACACCCACTTATTTCCACCCACACACAGAATACGTGCAGGGAGCGTTTCCAATTAAGCCAATCGAGCTGCAAAAAGCCAACCAGGAACGGAAAAGCACGAGGAAGGGGAAGGGGAAGAGGATGTGGATGTGGAAGTGGAAACGGCGCGTAATTAAAATTTAATTTGCGCCCAAAATTAGACTATGAAATTTCAATAAGGCGCTTCGGATGTTCGGCAGTGAAAAGGCCAATATTGTACTGCCAAAAAAAAAGGCCAACTGTTAACAAAGTAAATTAGTTGAATTTTGCAACGAAAATCCCTTTGATTAAACGCAGCCAAGTGGATGAGGGAAGCTCAAAGAAAAATCTTAACGGCTGAAAATATTATTTATGCCCAGCTGCATCATGGTCCTCAGCTAAAGGGATGCTTCAAACATTCCATCAAGCTTCAACTTTAATATATTCCTTCCATTACTGATCTTATTTTATCAGCATTCGGGTTCTAGAGTATTTGCCAGCTTTTGTAGCTGAAGTGAACATAGTTTTCTTCCGTGTATCCTGAGCTTAAATAAATAACCAAGTCGCTGCTAAGCAGCCAAGATACAAGACAAACATGGCGACACATTCAGTCGTGTTTCCCTGTTCTACACACCCTTGGCAATCTAAGCGCATAAATTGTGGGAACGAAGTGTTTGGATTAAGCTGCGAGTTGTGCTTGCGGCTAGCTGGAGACCGTGACCTCGCCTGGCCGCAGTGGCTAGGAGTGCAACACCCACATGGTGGCATCCACCACCCACCACCCACCTGCTGGCCAATTTATTTATACGCATTTAAAACTGATTTATGTGCGGAGCAAGAGGGACAGCTTCCCGCCCCCCCGTTGGCCAGCAACCACGTGAGTTGCGTCTTTAATTTAGCTGCCAACAAAATCCAACCACTTCCCCATTTTTGCAGGCCACGCCGTTCGCCACAAATGCATTTTCAATGGAATTTCTCACTTGCTAACGTGTTTTCAGCTCTCGGAGCTCCACTTTCTCGTGAGCTGCCAACGATTTATGTGCCATGTTCTGGCGTTTCGCACTCGCCCCTCGCCCCCCGCCCCACGTCCTCATCCATCCAGTCAGCGAGCTGGCTCCTCTGCTTAAAGGCGAACTTACCTTAAATCTGTTTTGGCACAATAAAAATACCCACTCACTCCGCTAGGCCCTTTATGCACAGTTGCCTGCCAACCGGGCTAAAAGACGCATTACATGGCGCACACTCTGTGGGAAAATCTGTTATCGCATTAACAATTTCCTACTAATTTCGACACACAACCAGGGAAGCTTGGTGGTGAGGGAAAAATCCTGCAGATATAATTAAATTGCGTGCAAAACTAACCAGAACTTGGGGTAGAAAGTATTATGGAAAAGTACAGGGAGAACTGTATACTCTTCTTGATGTAAGCACAGCAAATATACACGTTTATATTTTTTTATCTCATCTTATTTTTCTAAATAATTATAATTAATCTTCCATAACAAAAAGGTCTGCATAGAAAATTGGTATATGTATATGTATATGTATAGGTATAGGTATGCAAGAAGAGTATGCAATGTTGGCATAATAATTTCATTAGGAATCACGGCTCTTCCAGGCAAAAATCGGGACAGCTTAATATTTCCCGCTTGTATTTAAGTAATTATGCTAGGTATCCCCCGGGAAAGTACAACTGATTCGCGTTCCTTTGCCTGTCAGCAGGAGGCTTAAGTATCTGTATTTGTATAGCCATTAATTTGCAAAAGTCTTCATTACACATAAATATATTATTTATACAGCCATCGGCGATTCACAAAACCAAGTAAGCCGCTTGACCGGCAGACACTGCGAGAAAGGGGGGGGTGGACAGGAATCGGCAAGGACATTGTGGGCAAGCAACAATGCTGAATGGGGAGAAACGGGGTGAACCGTGGACAAGGCCTCGACATAAGTCCTTGCACATCAACTCAATTGATGACCCTTTGGCAGTTTAACTGCCTCAACATCGCTTAATGTGCACTCCATCAACATAAATCACTCATACGTCGCGTTAAACACGCTCAAACTTCAAATGACGTGTATTTAAGCGAAGGGGTGCGAAGGGATGCGGCGGGGAGGGCACACGGCCATGGCCATAAATTAATTAAGCCTGCCCGCTTCTCACTCGACGGTCCAAGTTCGTGGCCCTGCCCCTTTCGCCTTTCGCCCTTCGCTTCTTTAAGCTGCAATTAAACTGTAAAAGCGAGCGATGGCAGCGGCGATGGCGGCAACAGCAAATTACAACCATTTACAATTAATTTGAACAACACGCTGCCATGCAAATGGCGTGCCATGGCTCATAACTTCCAATGGCCACCGAAACCCACACGCCGACGCACTCTTTGAGCCATTAAAAAAGGACCAAAAGGCGAGCGACGTGCAAATACTCAATTAGCATATCAATAAATCAAGAAATGAGTGGTGTGGGTGCGGTCCGATCCGCCTCTGTCCTTCGCCGCCGGGGCAATCAAAATTTAGTTAACAACGCCAAACAATTTATTAACTCACGGCGGGCCAAGTCGTTCGACCTTGAGGCTGGCAACGTGACGTATACGTAATCGGATGGCGTGCCAACCCAATTAATCAAGAAGCCCTGCGGCTCGGACGTATTGGGTTGCACTTTTGTCAGGATACATATGAATGTTATACGAGGTCGCGATGGTGTGAGCACTTTTTCATCGCAGGTATTGATGGTGTCAAAAACGGTGATTAATATAAATAATTAATTTCATCATGGCCAATTAAGCGTGCTTTAATTGTAGAACGTTGCGTCTCATTTGGAACAGTAAATTAGTTTTATGCATCAGTCAGTGTCAGTCAGTTCTGAAATGTCCCCTGGGTCGGTGGTATTTTCTCTATTCGTGAGTAAGAGCCTTGCTATAAAGCCGATATTTGTTGATTAGTTCGGTTTAGCTACTGCTTAGGTACCTTTACCTGATCAACTGCGAAATGAATTGCAAATTGGAGAGGAAAAGAGCCGCAGTATGTAAATAACAAAACCAAACACATACAATGCTACTTCCACATATCCTGCCAGGACCTATCCATCAAATGCTGCCAGCTGACACGTCCCAGCTTAGATAAAGGCAATGCCGAGTGTAGGAAGAGCCTCAACTTGCCAGCGCACCGGAAATTCAACTTTGCCGAACTTTATACGATTAATATGGTGAGCTGGAAGTATAGCCAATCCTAGCTATATACATTTTATCCTGCTAAAACAGTGCATTGAGGAGTGCAACTACATTGGCTGCGGCTACATCGAAATCGATCCACCCTTTCGCCTGGATCTGGCCAACATTCGCATCAATCTGCAGACGATTGCACCCCAGCCACAGAATGAATCGATTCCATTCCTGGTGGATGCGTATCGGAAATGCGAGTTATTCCGATCGTCCCACGGAAGACGATTCACTCTCCACCTGCCTGATATTGAATTCATCGAGGAACCCTGCAACCCCTTTGCCCTACAAGTCACCATATGCGTCCGCATCCATGCAATGCAAAAGTGTCCCAGCGAATTTTACGTGGACAGCGAGGAGTGCCGGTTGGCCAGAGAATACTTCACCCAGTGCGTCGGGGATATCGAAAGCAATCTTGCCTAGGCATCAACCTGAAATCAGCGAAAGTTCACACGTATCCTGTGGGAACTTCCTCCATGGGACCTGCTAAAATGCGTTGAGAAATAAAGGAAAAAGTCGTAAAAGTCATAGATGAAATATGGCAATTTGACTGTGAAGTCCTCGATGTGGGCTATTCTGCTCTTGGCTGCACTGTCCCAACTGCAAATTGAATCACACTCACACACAAACACACACACACACAGGACCTGCTCGCATGTCAATGTCCTCTGCTGACTTTGCATAACTTCGTCTGCTGCTGCCAGCTCCCCAGCTCCCCTTGCCCCAAAGGCCCCTCTTTCACTATTTAAACTTGTTAGTTTTTTGACACTTTTTTTAACACATGCACATTACTTGCAATGTAAACGGGTATGCCCAATTTAAGGATTAGTTGGTTGCGACATAATTGCAGGATTAACATAGACATAGACATAGACATTCAATTTTTTTCGGTCATTGTAGTCTAATCCGAAAATATTTCATGTCAAAGAGGAAAAGCCTCTAAAGACACTGCGTGAAAGCTAAAAATGTTGAGTAATCCCTATTCGATCAGTTGCTAAAGCAACATTTGCTAGCCAAGTCAGCAGCAAAAGTTGCCGTTATATATAACACGTCTGTCGGTCTGTCTTCGGGTGGTTTCACTGTGTTTTTTGTCGGTGTCGCAGGACATGTTATGCAACTGGAATAAAGGAGCAGAATTTATGTGTTAGCTGGATGACTGTGCCAGCAAGTCCTTCGCACCCCCCTCGCCCCTTCCACCCTTCCGTCCTCGCCGTGCCAATGTGTCTGGCTTTGCAGCGTCAGGTTAAACGGGATTTATGTCCTTCAAGACGTGCAGCCTCAGCCTGTTTTCTTAAAACAATTAACGTATTACGGCCCTCTCCTTTGGCCTCGGCCTCGTCCTCCTGCCAAATCCATCTGTGCTCCGTGTTTGTTTCCCTGGCTGGGAGTGGATCCAGTTCTGAACTGATTTGCATTTCCAGCCGAGAAGAAGAAGCTGGCAGGGAGGCATCTGGCTGCCCCGGGTCGACAATCAAAGGACTTTGGCTTGGCTTGGCTTGGCTTGGCATTTTTCTTTAATTACGCCCTCGAGTCAAATTAAAAGCAAATGATAGTTGTCTCCCTTCTGCTGTATCCTTTCCCGCCTTTGCTCCTTTCGCTATCTGTGGCTCTCCGGCATTTCCCAGTTTACTTAGTCAAATCAAAGCTTTCAAGAAAATTGTTTTCCTTTCTTTCTGATGGTCAAACTGCTGACCAAGGACCAAGTAGTCGGCACACACACACATACACACACACACACACACACACACCGCTACTACCCACTTAAAGAAGATCTCACACATTCATAGCTCCTTATTACAGCTAGACTGCTTTGTTAGCTGCATGTCCTTGAGTGCACTCGAGTAGGAGCTTTTGAGTTTGAGGTTTTTGTGGCAAATAATTTGTGTAATTAAGTGACCACCAGCCCCCCAAGCCCCCCTTCCAGTTAATTGCTTATTTGTGTAGCTAATTAGTTGGGTATTGCCAACAAACAGGGGATGGCCAGCCATCTGAAGAAGACTTCGCTGATGATGATGAGGATAATGATGGTGCCTCCGAGAGTGGCTCAATTCACCTCACACCACAGTCCCTGAGTTTTTTCCTCACTCGCATCAGACGTTGTCTAGCACTCGTAATTAAAAAAGATCCATAAAAGCGGCGGGGAAGTACAAAAGTGAGGCACGTGTGCTCCTCATCCCCGCGAGGTCCTTCCCCTCGCACGCCTGGCGGGCTGCATAATGCGGGCAGGATCCTGCACCACTGCACCACTGCACCACCGACCACCATAACAAGCTGGCGGCGTGCAATCAAAATTATTATAATTGCGACGCGTTCGCCTTTGTGCGACAACAATGACTTCCGCTTCCGTGCTGAAATTCGCCTGTGTCTGCTTGTCATTCCATGTGCCATGTGCCCACTGCATTGTTTTCCATCGCAGGACCAGAGATAGTGGGCTGGGTGGGTGGAACAGCACATTAAGTGCCTGCAAAAGACGAGCAACAAAGTGAACAGCCCATCCTGCAGAATGGGGCAGGAGCAGGAGTACTCCACCGTGGGGAAGCTGAAAGATGGGAACAACGTGCTCAAGTCCTGGCAAAATGCAAAATGCGAAATTCAAAATGGGTGGATGGTTGTTCAGGATGGGACACATTTTATGCAACCAGTTACTATAATAGAGTGCAGCCAGCTAACTGAGCTCATCTTGAGCTGCACGAGGGGGTACTCATGGGATCAAGTGGCCTTAACGGCTGCGACTAGATCTAATCAATCAATCATTCGATCCGTCAATCAGTCAGTCTGGTCTCAATCAGCAGTCAAGTCAAACATCAGCCACACTCGGCACCTAATGAAATAATTCAATTTGCGCTTGCCTTTGGCCTGATTATGATTATTATTATTATTATTACGACGACTGTGATTATCAACACTCCAACTTTGGCAGGCGTTATTAATGGGGCCAAAGGAAACTTTCCCAGTCCGAGTGTGATCGTTGGCCAATCAATGAAAGTGCCAGCCGCACGCAACGTGCAATTTAATCAGTTTAATTAATAAGCAACATCGCTAGTCAGCCTAGACCCGGCAATTGAGTGGCATTGTTTGTCACGAGCATAAACAGTCGTCTAAATGGCAGAGCTGATTGCTGCTGCTGCTGCTGCTGCAACGCTGTTGGCCTGGCCAAGTCCAGAACTTGGCCTAGGCCTACTTTTAAATGACTTATTTATGGCACTCGAACAGGTCACAAATGGCAGGGCCGTCTCTGGTAATGGCTTCATTTGTCTGGCTCCGGCTGATTTATCTAAATGAATTGTTACTGCCGCGTATTTGTCACAATTCCGTTGGGCTCTTATCTACCGATCCCGATCCTGGCCCACAGCCCACAGCCCACAGCCCGCCTCTTTTGCCTGCTGAACCTTTCGCTCTGGCTTTCCGCTTCTAATTGCCTCGCATGCGACAGCCAAAGCCTGCCGTGGAAAAACCCCTTTTTGCATATTTAGTGAGCCAAGCGGTGGGAGCTTAGTGCTGTGCCATTGCAAAATATGTGGCTACCAATTTCGCGTTGGGTCCCTTTCTGGACTTAAAACGCAATCCATAGTTTCGTGATCGATGGCCATAGACATTAATGGTGCTAAGTGGGCCATAAAAGCAAATGAAACTTTGCGGCGACTGCAGTTGAAGGCGGTCCTAGGAATTATATAAAAATTACATACATAAACTCGAGTGGCCACTTGACTGCCATATGAATCCGCACACACAACACACACTCCCACACCCACACACCCACACCACTCAAGTGGTCCACTCAGACACAAATATTACAATGGCAGCGAGTACAATACAATAAATCAACGACTCGGGCAAACTCAGCAGCTCTACGGCCTGCTACAAATAAATGCATAAACTTCGAGTGTCAAACAACAAGAAGCGTATGAAAGTTGGGCGATAAATGGGAAAGTGGGAGAAATGGGAGAAATGGGAAAAATGGGACAAGGGTAAGCAGGTTGAACCGTTCCAAGCCATTTCGTCCGGCAATCAATGAGCTATGAAAATATGGAAAAATATAAGCGACAAAACGTGCCATCCATTGTCTATCCGAAATTCCGGGGTAAGTTGACTATTTTGTCAGTTTACAAATCACCTTCCCTATGCAGCTGACTGGTCAATTGGCGCCTGACATTACGCATTCGCAACGTTGGCCAAGAGGAACCTGAATCGTTGTTCTATGTAGATGCTTGCAAACTCATGAAATAATACAAGCACGCATCGATTTAACCTTCGCAGGGCGTGGCCCATCCAGAAAGGCAGACACAAAGTCTGGCAAAGAGCAGAAATCTGTTGAATATCAAATAACAATCACTTGGCAAGCTAAATATATCATTATGCCTAAGTAGGCGGTCGGCTGCGGAGGGGAGGGGAGGGGGAAGTGGGTGGCACGAGTTTTGAGGCAGCTACAAAAAGCTTAGCACATGCGAACATGCGAGGCAACGAAATGGGGTGTGTGTGTGTGTGTGTTTGTGTGTGTGGGGGGATTTGTTTGTTGCCTTTATTTTTTTTTGTATTTTTTGTTTCCTTTTTTGGGTGGCTGCTTGTCGGGGCTATCCTTTTTCGCCTCCTCATCCTGCCGCCTTTCTTTGCTACTTTTTATAATCCTCACAGCTTGCATGTTTGCCTAGCACCTACGAGGGATAGAACGCTGCGGATGGGTCGATGATGCGGAACAGGTTTAAAAAGTTTAAGCCGGAGAATCCTGTTGTTGCGGCTGCTGCGGGGTACTCTTCTCGTTTGCCGGGTTCTATATATAATACATTTGGAAAAATTTACAAATCATCTTGCATATTTGATTTGCATACAAGATTTTTCATCGCAACTGCCAATACCTTTGCCGGTGTATCCTCCCGGGTGTTTGTATTTGTGTTTGCGTGTGTGTGTGTGAGTCCTTGAGCTCGTTTGTATGTCGCCGAATTGCACAAGAGATTCACAAATTGCTTTCATTGATTGCCGACAAAGGCGAAGTGTGTGAGGTGAATGGAGACTTTTGTGTCGCTTTGTGTGTGTGTGCGAGCGGGTGTGGTGCGCGCAAGTGTGTGAGTGGGGGCTCGAGGCACCTTGACTGCCGGTGGGAATATTTCTTAAATTCCCGCCAGTTTCCTTATGCTCTTGGCATGTTAAACTGCCGGGCAGAGAAATTCCCGGACCACGTTGCGTATGAGTAATGTCGCTGTGTGGCGGCAGCTGAAGAGCCCAAACAGCATTTTATAACTGACCAGATGCTAAGAGCCGAGTCGCGACCAGTTGACCCATTTGATTCTTTTTTCGGTCTATGCACTTGAAAGTCTTCCATAAAGTTAAGGATTCAGAGAAGTGTAGAGAATTAGAAATTGTTTTGATAAAACTCATCCAGTTTGCCTAAAAAAAAGATATGAAAATACGTTTATTATCGATTGAGGGAATGTGTCATTAAACTAGTAAATAGTTTTCTGCCAGTGTACTTCCCCTGGCCATTTGTCGTTTGTTGCGTGCCGTGGACGTCTACGTGAAATTATTACGCTGCAATGCATCATCAAAAGTAAACAGCAGCAGCACACCAAAAGCAGCTCGGCACTAGACAGCTGGAGGGATGTGGAAGTGGGATGGGAATGGGGGTGGGGATGGGGATGGGGATGGGGATGGGGATGGACGTTCAGATTGGGGCGGTCCACCGAAATGTGCGTCTGACATATTGGAGAGCGCCGAGAGCCGGAAAAGTGGAAACTGGACGGTGGGCAGTGGGCGGAACTATAAATTCAGACCGGCAGACGCAGCGCACAAAGGGGCGGGAAAAATAACACAAAAATGTATTTAAACAGGGTTTTATTTAACCGCTACACAATTGAAAACAAGCAATTCTAATGAATACCGAATTGCACTGCATCATGGACACCCTGTGAAGCAATATTTTAAATTCATTTGTCTCCAAAGGCAGCAGTTCTATCTTTCAAAGGCGCTCTTAAATCAGGTATACTCGTATATAAAATTTAATTGGGAGCATTTGTTCAATTTTAAAACTTTTAGCTTTTACCAATTATGCCATTTTTAGCTGCCCATGCAGGGTATCTTTGCGAAGCATCAGCAGTTAACGGAACACTAGATGGTGGACATGCCACTAGAGTAATTGTTATCCTTGCTGGCTGTGCACAGGCACGTAAAGCCCTTAAAGCATGGACCGAAGTGAGGGAGAGAAAGAGAGAGAGAGTGTGGCAGAGAGAGACAGAGACAGACAGGACTAACAGGACGAACAGGAACAGGCTAAACAACAACGGCACTTCACGGCACGAGCCGTGCTGCAGAAGCTGAAACAATCCTATAAGCAGCACTCAGCGGCACGCACTTGAAGCCCGTGCTCGTACTCCTACCCGAACCCGGACCCGGACCAAAACCCAAACCCGGACCCGCACCCGGACCCGGAAAAGTGGAGCGAACAGCACGGGCAGCTAAAACTGCAATCGCAGCTGGCTCCGGAATCCGGATCCTTGTCTATTTGCCTTGCCCGTGAGGACGACTACGAGCGCAGCTGGGGCGGCACTTTTCCTTTACGGCACTCAGCCGAGGCTCAAATTTCGTTGCTACCGCTTATTTATTTTTAATATTTTTATTTGCCCTGCAAATAGCCGGCGGCGGCTCCACTGTGTTTTATTTACTTTCGCTGTTGCGGCATCGCTTTATTTTTGTTTGCCAGTGGTTTTCCGGCGGGGCAAATCTTTGCATTAAAATGCGTTTCAATTAAGTGGGCCGACTTTTGTTTGGTCACGCAGAAATTAAACAGCCCTGCCGGAACTCGCCCACAAGTTTCATAAGTCAGGTCCGCACAAGGCAGCCCTTAAAAGGCAGTGCAAAAAGTGGTTAACTCCGCTGTGTAATTGAAATACAAAGCCCATTTGAACGAAACCCGATACAGAGAGAAAAAAAGCGGAACCGGCGACACCGGCGGGGCAGCCTGAAATACTCGTAAACCAGCAAAGTGGCAATCACGCCAATCACGCGTAATAAATCATTGCGTGAGCGAATGTTTCCATGCACCCATTTAATAGGTATATATAAATATATACTCGTCTATCCAACGTATATGTATATTCCAGCTTGTCCAGCTTGTCCAGCTTGTGTAGCATTTGGCGGGTGAAACAGCCGTCGGAAAAGACGGAAACTCGACGGGCTAACGGCAGTCACGTGTGGCCAACGCACGCAATAAGACCAACCGTATTTTTTATACCCATACCTATGCACATCCGCCTTGCGGGAAAACTCCCTGAAACACGCATGAAAAGCGCAAGTTGACAGCCAAACAAAAGCCGAAAAGCGACGGCGGCCCATTGTGAGCGATGACAAGTGCGGATTGGCTACGCAAACAGCAATTAAAGAGCCAAAAGGCTTCAATTAATCCTTGACCTCTTGATGTCGAAGCGATGCCAGGGCCACGACCTGCTGACCAACTGACTGACCTTCTTGCAGGGCGCCAGATAATTATATCAGTTAAAGCAAGTAATTATTATGTTTTATGTTGATTTAATCCCTTGCAATAATGGCAAGAAAATACCAATTTTATATGTAGAAATATGTAGAAAGAAATGTTTCATGGATAAATTCGTGAAAGGTTTCCCAATTAACAGCTGTAGGATATGAAAACTTAAGCTCTCAAGGATGAATTCAAGGACAGCATTTTCATCTAATAAGCCTTTTGCTCTTGAGTTATTGTCGGTGCTTTTAAGCAAGTGGAATTTCTCAGCAGGCTCTTGCGTACAGCTCCCTTATCATTAGGCAACCCAAACTTGTGGACCACGCCCTATACGCCCTGTACGCCCTCCACGGCCCACAGAGCCCACATCCATTATCTTGAGCAAGCAGCGCGTGTAATTTTCAACCTGTAATTGGTGTAATTGAGTGCAAGTGCGGAGAAAATATTCAACATGCCAGCAATTAACATAAATTCTCCGTTGCGCGTACAGAAATAAAATAAAAAAGTGCGGAGAAAGCGGCCAAATGATAATGAAAGAAGCACACACACACACACACACACAAACATGCATATCTGGGCGATGAGGGGTGTGAAGATAAGCAAATGGCCGCCATTCTGTGAAGCGTTCATAATTACCCGTGTGTCGGTGTGTGTGTGTGTGTACGGGTGTAAGGCTGTATGGGTGTACGGGTGTATGGGTGTGTGGGTGGGGGACAGAAGGACACTGCATTGGTGTGAGGGCGTGACAAATGCAGGCAGCGATTTTATAGAAGGGTTACGAAATGGTAGCATACTTACATGCGCAGCGGCCTGAGCCGGAAACGGAACCCTCGGCGGAAGTAGTTTATGTAAATGGCAGACCCAGCATTCCACTTTTTCCATTTGCCATTCTCCATCCGCCATTTTCTCACCTCGCCATCCCTTCTTCTGCTTTCAGGTATCGAGGGATTTCAGCGATTCTCGGAGCAGCCCAAGTACACGGAGGTGAATCCCGCCGAGGACACGCTGCTCACATGCAAAGTTATCGACAAGCGTGGCACGTGCTCCTGGCAAAAGGATAACAAGGTAATTATATCAGCCCAACGAGCCCATCTATCGATGGCTCCAGTTTATAAACATTTTGATTAAACTCATAACTTGGCCAAAAGTCTCGCCCAGTCGCAAACATCCGAACTTTGCTCGCACACTAGCACACAGAAACACATACACACACACACACACACAGGCTCAACGACGTGTCCTAGCTAGAAAGCTCATATCATATGCGTGGCGCGTCCTGCGGTTCAATTAAGTGTTGTTCTTTTGGCCTCCACATGTGGCGAATGTAATTTACACCCTGGCCAGGACGAGTCAATAATGAAAGTTGGCCGTGGATGCGGGCGCGGGCGCGGACTAGGGGCCAAGGGTCAGGGGTCAGGGGTCACACGACCTGGAAACAGCACCCCAGACAGCCCTTCATTGTTCGCCGTTGATTAGAACACTGGCCGGCGCAACTTTTAATCGAAAGTGCGTGACAGCAGAGGACTTAAGGGGCGAAATCCGCCACATTGGATTTTATGCCAGCCCAAACATGAAAATATCGTTTCGCCCACTTCGGTTGTTTGGCAGTAGATCCCTTGCCAAATAAAACATTTTTCGGTTTAATTGATTTGGCTTACGTTGTCACGGGGGCCATTTTATTTTGCCGCATTTTCCGCGCTGATCCCAATTTATTTCAGCCCAGGGCTTTACTTTTTTGTTACATGCAAATTAAGTTCTATAAGCCATTAGAAGTTCAACAAAAGTTTCATCTAAATGTGTGAAACCCTTTTATGTTTAAACAAATTCTACTTTATTGTTCTCAGTGATTAATTAAATTATTTTGCAAACCCCTTTTCGTCAATAGGTGGAAGTGATGTTTTGACTGTTCAATATTGTGCTCGTATATAATATAAAATGTCTGCCGGCCCTAATTCATATTTGTGTTCTGACCTTTTGTTATGGCCATCGCGGCCGGGTTGAGATGATCTCAAACGACTTCGTTTGCATACCAATCCAAAGTGGCCTCATTATGGATCAGCTCCCGGCGAAGGGAATATGTTGTTGCCGCTTCTTATTCAGGGCAATTGTGTGCGTTTGAAGCATAACTTTTATTTGCCACTCCCCGCAGTGACTGCCATTCACGTACCCCACTTGTTGTGGTGGTCGTGGTAGTCGTGGTAGTCATGGTAGTTGTGGTAGTTGCTTATGCAAATGCACACTGGGACATTGGACGGGAGTCCGACGCCATTGTATGACAAAAATCAGAAAGCATTTCAAATGTCCTTTTTCATATGCTGCGCATCGCAAACTCTCGCTCTGCATCACATACTTAAATGTTTACATGCTTTGTGTCTCCACTCGAACAACTTGAAGGAACCGAAAGGACGCAGGACGAAGGACGAGGCAAACAGCATTTGCATGCATCGAGCGTCTCACACACACAAACATGCTGATGTTGCTGTTTCGGGGTTCATTTAAAATTCTTCTTATTTTTGCATACTTATTCCACTTCCCTCCTTTCCTCCCATGTGTGCTTAACGTTTCCCAATTTCCTCCATTTGGCCATATACTTCTGGCCATACATTCTACGTGTAGTTATCATAAGAAGCGACATTTCGAATCGACTGTCCCAAAAAAAGAAAGGAAAAATGAAAAAATGAAAAAATGAGGATGGCGATGCGGCATTCTAATTTAGCCAAAGGATGTCCGTAGAAAATTGTTCAATTCTATTCATGCCTCATCTGTGTTTTCCTTGCAGTGCACTGCCTGATAATTTCGAGGCAGAGAATAGTGGAGCATAGTCGAGAGTATGCTATCAACAACCAAGCTCAGCCATTTGAATAAAAGTATATTTCGGATATCGCACATTTTTTCGCAGGCAAACAAAAACGAGCTCAACGATGCGGATGCCTAGGCTAAAACTCCGCAGTTTTGCCTCGAAGTTGTTGCTTGCTGCATGGGAAGTGCATTTTGGGAAGCTGGAATATGCGGAGAATTATGCCGATACGAATATCGATTCGAGAATGTTTTGGCAGCAATGGCAGCATCAATGGGCCAGAGCCAAATATTTGTTCGGTTCGATTTTTTATCTCTCATGCTGAAATTGTTTTTCAGGCAGTTTGGCAGCTCAGACGCCCATTGAGCTCATATCTTTTGTTACCGCACAGCCCGACCAAACTTAACTTAACCCTTGGTGCCCGGTGCCCGGTGCCCGGCTACTGGGCATTGATTATTCCCTGTGGCCTAAGGTCAGTGGAGTCAAATGCCATAGTATAATATCTGCAGACATTTCGCATGCATGCCTGCCGCAAGCTGTTTAATAAAACAGAGATACTGTATCTATGCTGGCTGGCCAGCAGTCATCTCAAGGTGGTCGAATGCATGTCACACGTTATTTTATCAGCTTGGGACAAAGAAAATGCATTTGTGGCCATTTGGGCAAGCTTAAGCACTAAATATCAAATGGCAGTACAGCCGAGATTAGATTACGCACTTGCATGTGCTTTCGCTTTCTTTTACTGCATTTGAATGCTCGTTTTAAGCGATTGTTATGCCATGGCACAAACTCAATGTAGCAATTAATTTAACCCATTATGCCACGGACAAGTCGGACAACACTAAAAGCCGAAATGCAATTAGGCAGCTCAGTTCTGCGTTCGGAGTTCTGGGGCACGGTCGGTTCCCATAAATACTTAAATGCGAACGATGCCACGCTCAGAGATCACTAATTGTAATTTAATTTCCAATTAGCAAACAAACTAATGCCAATTTACAGACAGAAGCGACGGAAACGTCGACGGCAAATGGAGTTAAATGACACGTAGTGGTTGGGTGGGTTGGACTCGTGGGCGGACTGGGCGGACTGGGCTGTGGAATTTCGGGGTTGAAATTCCGGGTGAGGAGCCACCTCCATGTACACTATACTCCTCTCCATTTGCTCGCCGATTTGTCTGTGAATGTTTGACCAAATCGGAGAACAAATTATACGCCTGGCTGCATCGAAAAGTTAAACATGCTAAACATGTCGTAGACGACGCCCAGTTCATTTCAACGCCATCATCGTTTTCATCCCCATCCTCATCGAATCCGTATCCTTCCTCAACCGACACAGGGATAAATTTCTAAATGGAAAATAGGTTCATCTTATACCCTGTTTGATAGGATAGGCAACCACTTCTCTATATCGAAGGTACTGCATTTGCAAAAAAAGTGCAAATATTTGTAATATTTTTTGTATATTTTGTATATTTTTTTTTCTGTGTGGAACTAACCCAATCCATTTCCTCACCCGCAGCCCGTTGGCATCTATACAAAGAAATACGAATGGGCCTCACGTATGCCGCCGAGCGACAATGGGAACGTCCTCCATCTGGACCTCCATCCGCCGCCGGTGCAACTCGGTGGCGACTGCTCCCTCTGGATCCGCTCCGCCACACTGGACTTTGACGACGGGCTATGGGAGTGCCAAGTGACGGCCAGTGACTTCACCACCCAGGATGCCCTCACCAGCCAGCCGGTGCGCCTTGTTGTACGTGGTAAGTGCCTCCTCGCATCCGCATTCTCGGATCGATTAAGGGTACATGCTAAAATGCCCCTTAATTCACCGTTTATCCTCGGGACTTAATTGCCAAGGACACTCCTCTTCTGCTTGCAGTGGCGCCCCAGCGGCCGAGGCTCGAGTACGAGGCGGTCCACGTGCCGCCAGGACACAACATCACCGCAGACGCCGGCGCCCTGGCGACGGTCAAGTGCATCTCGCATTACGGCAATCCGCCGGCAACCCTCAAATGGTTTTTGGGTAAGTGCATTCCTTGGAAACACACGCAGCGAAATGTTGCCATTTTGTGTGGCAACACACAGAAAAGGGAATTACAAATGTTTGCTTTCACCTACAACAATTTGCATAGTTTTCCAAGATAAATAGTTTGTTTTGCAGCAACACAAATGAATATTTGATGTAATATTTTAACCCTGATAACTGATAGCACATTTTGTTAAGGTGCAGCATGCCGCATAACCCCGTGGCCGTTGTTATCCAGCGGCAGTTGTTAATGTTAATTAATTCCCATTTGCTGCTGCTTCTCTCTCTCCCCCAGGCGACCAGGAAATCTCGCCCATCCACCCGCAAATGAATGCCACCGAGCCGGATAATCCACGCACCTGGTCGGCCACCTCGGTGGTGCAGGTGTCGGCGATGCGGGAGCGCCACGGCGATATACTGCGGTGCGCCGCCTACCACGAGTCCTACACGGCCAAATCGGTGGTGGTGGAGGCCAGGCTGGACGTGAAATGTGAGTGTTGCGATAACGATATGCAAAACTCTGATACAGCATCCTGCATCCTGCATCCTGCATCCCGCATCCTGAATGCGGGCCTCTAAAGTGGCTTCATTCGATTTGGCTTTAAGTCAAGCAGCACTGGCATGGAGACACTGCAGAGGTGGCAGTGGAATCACAATCCAAATCCGAATCGGAGACAGAAAGCCGTAACAATTAAATTAACAACAATTTGCTGTAATTTCCTGTTTTGCCGAGCAATTCAAGAGTTGACTTGTCCCAATGGACGTGGCCAGGAGCAGGACTTGCCCGGCTTGTTGACTCTGTTTGCTCGACTGGCATTGCTGTTTCTGCAGTTTCAATTGCTGTTTTTGTTTTGTTTTGCCTAACCAAGTTGAACGTCTCCATCTCCAACTCCGTCTCCGTCTCCGTCTCCGTTGCTCTGTTTCTATTTTGTGTTCCTGTTTCTGTTTTTCTCGCAGACGCGCCGAGCATCCGTCTAATTGGCTCACCGGAAATCGACTTGGAGGAGGACAAGGATGCCCTGGTCCTGCGCTGCGTGGCCGATGCCAATCCGCCGGCCAGCATCGTCTGGCGGCGGGCAGGTCGCTCCGAGATAGCCAGCTTGCAGGTGAGCTTAGCTTAGTTGCACCCGTCTTGTTTATGTTGTTCCGAAATTGCTCCGGGCTGAGATACCCCCTCGCTGGGAATTTATCTGAAGTGTAGCAGAAATTTGTAATTGTATTAAATTGCCCGCTGATCCACCCCACCTCCAATCTCCAATCTCCTGCCCACAGGAAACTCTGCAATTGCGTCCCGTCGGGCGTCGCGATGCCGGATTGTACACCTGCCAGGCACAGAACTCGGTGGGCACCTCCGAGCAGCTGTCGGTGCAGCTGGATGTGAAATGTACGTATCTTACTATTTACCTTGGACAAAGTTTTCACCCAGCTCCGCTTTGTGCTCCGTGCTCCTTTCTCCCTTTCCTTTCCTTTCAGATCCTCCAAAAATTATTTCAGCTGGTCCAGACCGCCTTACCACCGCCCCGCTCTTTAGTCCGGCAGCCTTTGAGTGCCTGGCTGATGGTAATCCCCTGCCATCCTTCAAATGGGTACAGAGGTGAGTGCATCGACATATAAGTACACTGGGAACACATTCTTGGGTTCAGGATGGGGGCTACGTTTTTGGGAAATTCATATCTTCACATGCAACTAGAAGCGTAAAAGTTTTGCATTGGAAAAAAAGAATATGTTTTTAGATTTATAGATATATATTTTCCAATACCATTGCCAAGTCAAGTTTTTCTCTGTGTGCATAGCTTGAGGTTGGCTTCGCTGGAGTTCTTTGGCAGTTTGCGTTGCATAGTTTTGGTGGCCTTCTAGATTCCGTTAAAAACTTTACTGGTCTGGCTTTAAGCACGTGACTTCCCCGATGACTTCCCCGATTACTTGTCCTGGTACCGCTTATTGTAGCCGGCTAAATGGTAGCGCTAATTAAACGCGGCTCACTCTGCGTATGCGCAATATTTGTACTGCCCCAATAATGAAAGTGATGTAGAAATGCTTGCGCGTTATGAAATAAGTAGCTGAATTTAGTATACCCACCAAGGAGTTGCCTTTTTCAGGTCGTTTGCCTGTATGAACAGCATTTCCTTCTTACGTGAGCACGTTTCCTGTTGCACATTTCCTTTTTGTGAAGAGCCACGCTCATTTTCAACAGAACTGATGCTATTGCGCGTAATTTTAATTACCTGCTCGGCGGAAATTGTTTGAGACAATGAAAAACAGCATAAAACAAGGTTTGTTGTAAGACAAAGCGCCTTAGCGGTTCTACCATATAATTGAAAGACCTCGTTTACGATTTATTAAAGCCTATGCTCAAAGTAAAGCGACTTAACGTTCGTATATAGCCACCTTTCACTAGGGTAGCAAGCAACCATCTATAATGCCTGCAGGATTAGGCTCCTTCCGTTTCTGCTTTCGTGGTTAATGCCGTCGTGCATTAGTATGCAAAGCAGGCAGGTTCTATGGAAAAATCGGAGTACTCTTCATATGACTGCCTATGGCTCGTCCCCTCCCTTTCTGCAGCATATCTGCGTCTCTTTCTGTGGCAGGGGCTTCGACGCTGCCACGTAAGTACGTGATTTTTGTGATTCCATTTGTTTGCACTTGCCCCCAGACAATCGGGCCAGCATAAAACACACATAGATACGCCAGATCGTGATCGGACAGACATACTCGTATAGGACATAGGAGAATGGGAGGTTGTTATGCGAAGGTGTCGCCATCTAATAACGAATGCCACATGCAACACATTGACGTGTTGACTTAATGAAGCGAATGCGCGCGTGTTTATCAGAAATTAAATGTCAATTGTTGAAAACTAATTTCCACGCATGTTCTCCAAACACAAGCCCACCGCCGCCCGCAGCCACCCACAGCCACCCACAGCCACCCACAGCCACCCACAGCCACCCACAGCCACCCACTGCCACCCACCGAATTAAATGGCGCGTGCCGTGTTGGGTAAACAGCGGGAGTTGGCCATTTGGAACCAGTGGGTAATAAATCAATGCCACGAAGTGAGCCGCTGACAGGCCGAGCGACGTATGCTCGGCTGCTCCTTAATCTCCTCCCAGGTGTTCTTGGGTCCTTGGGTTCTTGGTTCCTTCGACTGAGTTGCAAGTGCAACTGCTGGGCGGGCGGATTGCAAATGAGGTACCCAAGGACACGACACAGGACACGAAATCCTGTCACTTTGATTTACGTGATTTCCCCGCTCTCTCCTCACACTTTCTGGACCTTCGAGAATTGGAGCCGAAAAAAGAAGAGCACTTGCCAAACTTTTTCGACTTGGCCGATTTGCATTTGAATGGCTTTCTAATTTATTGCTTTTAATTGCCGGTTGCCAGGGACCGCCTTAAAGATCCTTGCTTCCACTTAAAGCACCATCGACTGAATGTATTGGTTGATATGCTGCTTTTTTTTCATTCTTCATGCGGCTCCCTCAAAAGAATCTGAGAGCCCAGAGCATTTCGCAGCTTGAAAGGCATTTCTCATATTAAAAATGTATCAAATATTTCTCTCGAGCCAGCTCTTTGGCCCACCCGTCTGTTAGTCGGGCAGCGTGCACCAAAAAATAACTCATACGCATACGCAATTTTCAATATTGCCAAGCAAGGATTGCAGCAGCATGAGGACACATGGGGAAAAGTCAGGGGTCTGGAGGAGGAATGTGGCATGCTCCTCCGTTGCATGCATCAGTTTCATTTTGCCGACTGGGAGCAGCTCAAAGAGCGTGCCACAAAGTGTGCTCCATGGCGAAGTCCGTGACCAGATGGAATCCGTATATTAGTTGCGCATAATCATAATCAATTGCCGCACGGACAAGTGGCTGTTTGCATTTGTACATCGAATACTTCGATGCATGGCCAAAAAGGCGGAAATCAATTAGGTTTTTCTATGTATTTTCAACTATTGAGAAGTTGGATGATGTTAGAAGAGCATCCTTGTATAATTTGGATGTGCATTTTTATGCTAAAGACTAGTGTGGGATATCCTATTCCTTATACTTGCCCTATAATATCTTATTTTCTCGTTTTTCCTTGCAGAATGGCCCATGGATCCAAGTACGTGGAGCGGGGCTCCGAGTCCAGATTGGTCATCGACAACGTCACCTACGAATACCAGGGCGAGTACGAGTGCCGAGCCACCAGCTACATCAATGGCCAGGAGCGGGTGGCCATATCCGATCCGGTGTCGCTGCAAGTTGTGGGTAAGTCGCTATCTGCAGTCCTTGTATTTACTGTGTGTGGTGTGGCCACAAAAACCGCAATGCCACAAAATATGACGACAACACGGCTGGTCCCACAGCCTGCATGTTTTCCCCCTGACACGCATCGAATCCCCGAGGATCTGGAATCCAGGGAGACACTGCCGAAGGTATCGCCAACCGACCCACCCGGAAAGGGTATTGCGGGTTAAGGAACGGACCATGTTTGCGGTCATAAATCTGCATCTCTGTTCTCTTTGCTTTTTTCGATGTCAATTTTTTTTTGTTTTTTTTTTTTTTCACTGGACTGGAATGAAAACCAGTGTCATGGAGATGACCAGCACAGCCACAGAGAAGGTGACAACGCAACCGGGGAAAAAAAGGCGAAACCTATTCCGCCTCGGGCTACTCATTTAAGTCCTCCCCTCGCCGGGCTGCCGTGCAACTAATGCACACTTAAAACAACTAACAAAACTCCATTAAAAGCTGCAGCCGGAAAGCGCCTGCGAAACATTTTAAGCGCTTGCGTTGCCACCTCCTCGTCGCTTTCCCGCTTTTCCACTTTCCCTAAATTTTTCCCCCCCGCTGCATTTTCCGCCCCTCATGCAACCGTACAATTCCGCGGTGGACGGCGACTAGCAACTGGGCAACGGACTAAACCAAAACGTAACACAAAATCAAAATGAACTTATGACCGCAGCGCCAGCGGAATGAAAAAATGGAGCTGCAACAGCCGAGGGCGAAAAACTGGACAGCAAACTGGGAGAAAAAAAAGGGAAAACTCTAAAAAAAAAAAGAACAGCAAGAAATATTTAAATTTAGTGCCGAATACCACAGCACGTACATAATTTATGACCAACCAAGGACACGAGCAATTTAGCAGAGCCGGGAACGAAAAAAAATGCACAAAAATAAACAAGCACACGAAAAAAGTCCTCACCACATTTATGCACATCTATGTGTGTGTGTGTGTGTAACAAACTAACTAACTGCGACAGAGTGCCAAAGTGTCAAAAAAAGGACCTAGTTGCTCATTACTTGGCCAGATATACTTATACCAGATATAGATACTTTTTAATATGTACACGTATGCATGTACACCTTAAGTCTACTTACTTACATTTTTTTTTAACAGTATTATTTTTTTTAACATTATTATTTTTTTTAACATTAGAGTAGGTAATAATATCTAACATATGCTTTTCTAGTGATCGCCCTATAGCAAAGTAAAAATAATCAAGGCTGAAAGGCTATATGGCCTTAAATTACTTGCCTACCCGAGCTCCCCATACCATTAATGCCATTGAAGTGCCCCCAGTGGTGGCTCGAGCTCCAACCCCTAACCACTCCATACTCGTATAATTGTCTTAGGCAGTGCGGGACGGCGAGTGCGTTGCGCCACACCAACTCAATTAAAAAGTCATCTGGCCGAACTAAGCGCAACTCCTTTATGCATTTTTCACCATTGTTTCCGTTGTCCTTGCAGGTGCCCCGCAGGTCCTGCGCCTGCATCCTTCCCTGCACACCGTCTCCGTGAAGCGAGGAGAGGCGGCCAGCCTGACAATGGTCGTCTGTGCGGATCCGCGGCCACAACGCGTCGCCTGGGAGTGGGGATCCCTGCGTCTGGAGGCCGGCTCGGGCATCGGTGCGTATACTTGTTTGATAGGCAGTTACCGCTCAGCGCTTACCATCCGCCCCATTGGTCAGCTAATGGTAATGCAATTAGACGCTGGACTTAGTTTTGCCTACTCGGAATTCAATTAGCGCCGCTTTACAGGATGCAGAACGATGGCTGGTGGCTCCGCCCGGTCGAGGGCTCATTAGATTAACTGCCTCTCCGCAGAAAGGGTTGCGGATGGAGAATTCGCGCAGAATTGTTCCGCAAATCAAGACAAATTACATGACCACGCGGAGTCAGAGTCGGACAAGAAACTGGCAGTGTCATGTCCGTTGCTGGAAAGTGGGTGGTGCTGGTGCAAGGAATTGGGGGCTCGAGATGGGGGTGCCTCGGGCAGACTTCCCACGCCTGTCAGCCGCCGGTAATCCGAGCTTCAACAGACAGCCAACGCACACAACGCCGCTCATTTTCCAGCTGAAACTCTTTCGGGATGAACATCCGCCGCCAGATACGTCTGCATCCCTCTCTTGCTTCCGCTACACCCCCTCCCCCTTCCCCATGAACTTGAACTGCATCCTTGCCAGCCAGTGTTGGCCATTGTTGCCAACTATTGATAACCTGATTAAGCTCAAGCTGAAAATTGCGGAATTAAATTAAATTACTCCGGAAAAGAGCATTTTCCCATGTTAGTTCATTTCAAAGTACAGAGAAAACCAATAATTTTTAAAAAGTATTAGTGCATTTGAAAGTTCAAAGAAAATAAACGCAGATCTCTTCAAGATCCAAATTGAATGAAAAGACCCATAACAAAATAAGTTTCCTACTTACACTCATACCATGTGAGAGTTAAAAGTGGTGCAATGAATTCCAGAAAACAGCTGACTTGGCAACCCTGGTCCTTGGTCCGCAGGGCGCATTACTCTTCATTTTCAGCTTGTCTGCCCGTGTCCATTCTTGGGCGTCCTCCGTGCGTGTAATCCTGCGTGCTCTCCTGCCACTGACACAAATCAAAGGAAGCACATTCCCGTCCAATCCGTACTCCTTTGCTCCGCGGCCCTTTTTTCGCGTGCAATCCTAGTTAGCCCATCGAATCGAATGATTAATGTCGGCCGCCGACAAATTGTGTGCAATTCCAGTGCAATTACTTAGCCCGCGAAAGCCAATTCGCAATTGGTAACAAGTACGAGTAACATGGACAAGGACTCGTCTGATGGAAATTTCTTCATACCCCGCAGATCGCTTCCGGGCCGATGACATGCAGCCGGACACTCGGGAGGACTGCTACCTGTCCACCCTGCACATCCTGCACGCGGACGAGCACGACTCCAGGCCCTACTACTTGGTGGTGGAGAACGAGCGGGGCACCGATCGTCATGCCATACACCTGATTGTGGAGGGTACGTTTGCAGGTGCATAGACTTTTCTTTGATTTTCTTTACCCCCATCCCACATAATCCTTCCCACATCACGTTTTTGAGTTTCACTCATGTAAAATCTACACTTTTTTCGATTCACTTCAACATCAAGAAATTAATGCAGAGCACACAGTTGCAATCGTGTGTTACATAGTAAATAAAATAGCATGCATATGTCAACACCTTCACAGTCGGATTCTCTTATCCACGAATCATTATTAATATTAAGTCTTTATCCCAAGATATAAATCAAATGTTGAATCTTAGAGAAAACATTTTCGGTGATTCAGTTCAGCCTTAAAATTTCAATCAAAATTCATATTAATTAGCCGAATAGTTATTAATCCCTACTTATTGCAACAAGATAGTGTAAATGGTTGAAAGAACACACGAACTGAACTGAGAACTCATTAAACATATACCCACCCATCATTGCATCGCTGCCCAACGATTTTAATTAAAATCAATCGCACGTGCAATACATGAATTGCATAACATATATTTTGCATATGAAAATGAAAATTCCCCTTAATGCTTGCATAATCAACCCCACCGCCACCTCCACCACATCGAATACGAATACGAATACGAATACGAATCCGAATACGAATCCGTGTATCGAATCGAATGGAATTTCCGGACAGAACCCTACGAGATGAGCTATCTAATGGGCGTGGCCGGAGGCTGCATGGCCGCCATCCTTTTGCTGGTTTGCCTCTGTATCTATGCGATCAAGAGCAAGAGATGCTGCTTCAAGGGTAAGTTGAAAAGAAAAGGGGAAACTCCCCCCAAAAAGGAAAAAGGCGAACAATCATCGAGCCCGTATTAATTGCACCGCCAGTGCCGTCAAGGCCGCGACAATTAAAACTTCCTCCTTGATTATGGCGCCCGTTCCACCAGCCAGCCAACACCACCCCATCCCAGCTGGAAAGCATCCATCCCCCCAAGGACGCTGTCACACTAATTGCAAAAACACAAAAACTTGCCAGCTCACAAAGCATTGAAATGCGAGAAGGACGCGGTCATGGCGGAAAAAATGGCTGCCAGGATGGATGCGTCTCTTTGGCGCTTTGTGTGTGTTGTGTTGGCTCATTTTTATTTTTACTTTTTTCTACTTTTTTTTTACTTTTTTTACTTTCTTTTTCTGCTTTTCCATTTTCCCTACACTGCTTGAAACTCGAAACTCAAATAAATCTCATAAAATATTCATTAGCGTCCAACGCCTGCGGTCAGTCTCCGTTTCCTGTTTCCTCCGCGCACACAAAAGGGTTAAGGGTTTTCGAGCCGGCTTTTTGTTAGTTGCGCCAACATTTTCATCTCTCCTTTCTGTGGAGGAAGATGGCTTAAAGCCAGAGTTCGCTGCCTAATTAGAAATCAAAACGCAGACAAGAAGCGGCGAAACTTTTTACAATTGTAAAACAATTTTCAAAAGGAGCAAGGGCGAAACTTTGCCATTGCTGAAGGACATTCGAGCCGCTCCTGCACACACACACACACACCCATCCACATCCTCGTGATCTGTAAACACTTTTCAGGCTGTGTCTCCAGTCCCTGGCACCTAATCGCAATTTCTCAGTTGTCAATCAAGCTGTCAATTTGACTGGCTGACTGACTGCTGCAGCTGCCTTCCAGTTGTCAAATGCCGTTTGACAGATCTCTCAAGTGCGATCCGATACTATAGCACATATGTATGTACATATATCTCTGGCTGAGCAGCCTGCTGTACCCCTTCGATATCCATCAAAATTTGCGAACGCCTCGTCGGGAATTTACACGTTCCTCGCAATCAATAAGTCCTTGGCTCATTTATCACGGCTCAAAGGGCACATCTCAAAAATACATACGTTATGTATATAAACGTATACTCCCTCTGTCTAGCTGTCTGTTTGCAAATTGCCAGCGGTATTTTCACGGCTAATTTCTACTATTTTGCAGCGGGACACAACCACACCCTTCAAAGAATAATGGGCGGAATTTATATTCCTGAATATTGCATACTCTAATATGAATCTTCCCCTTTCTCTTTTCCTTCGCCTCTCGCCTCTCGCATGGAACAGGTTCCACGGGCTATAAATCATCGGATAAAGACAGGTAAGTTGAAGCGTAATACGTACACACCTACGTTTCCCCCCTACCCACTACACACACACACACACACACACACCTGCACAGGGTGGGGCCATAGATAAATGACCATTGTGATATATTTTTATGCAGCCGCATCCTGCACCCAACAGGTGGCGCTGGCGTGCCAATTTATGCGCCCCTACTGGCCGAATAGAGCAACTCGCCCACCAATACAAATGCACACGTACAGCATTGGAACAATGAAAAATGTTTTCCCCTGCACGTATGCACGTGTGTGTGTGAGGGACATAAAATATTATACATTTTTCATATATTCAATATATGCATCGGCAAGCAAACATTTTTGTTTGGTCCAGGACAAAGTAGAAATACCCTCACAAATGGTGAGAAATATAAGCGGATATGATACAACAGCTTAGGGAATTTAATCAGTCTAAATTCTAAAATGTTTTAAAAGTGTGGGCGTGGCAAAAACTTTTTTGCAAATCTATAGAAATTTACAAGATATATAAAAAAGTGAAAAAATACCACAACATTTTTCAAAAGTGTGGGCGTGACAGTTTCGTGAAGCTTGGTGGTAAAATTACAAAAAAAATTAAAATAAAAAAAATTTCTAAATTTGAATGCAGATTTTCAGAGAATTGCGCCATAAATATTTAGAGGTATGCCACTTCAAAATCCGATTAAGATAAGTTGAGTTATGGAGTTAGGAACTTCAGCCTTGCGACATTTCTTAACATCATAACATCACAACATCAAAAAAATAACATAAAAATGTAAAAAAAATATATTTCTAAATTTGAATGCAGATTTTTAGAGAATTGCGCCAGAAACATTTAGAGGTATGCCACTTCAAAATCCGATTAAAATAAGTTGAGTTATGGAGTTAGGAACTTCAGCTTTGGGACATTTCTTAACATCACAACATCACAACATCATAACATCAAAAAAATAACATAAAAATGTAAAAAAAATATATTTCTAAATTTGAATGCAGATTTTTAGAGAATTGCGCCAGAAACATTTAGAGGTATGCCACTTCAAAATCCGATTAAGATAAGTCGAGTTATGGAATTTAGAACTTCAACCTTGGGACATTTCTCTTCATCATAACATCACAACATCATAACATCAAAAAAATTACATAAAAATGTAAAAAAAATATATTTCTAAATTTGAATGCAGATTTTTAGAGAATTGCGCCAGAAACATTTAGAGGTATGCCACTTCAAAATCCGATTAAGATAAGTTAAGTTATGGACTTCAGAACTTCAGTCTTGGGACGCTTTTGAATTTCTACAACATCATAACATCAGAAAAATTACAAAAAAATTGAAAAAATATAAAATTCTAAATTTGAATGCAGATTTTTAGAGAATTGCGGCAGAAACATTTAGAGGTATGCCACTTCAAAATCCGATTAATATAAGTGGAGTTATGAAGTTTAGAACTTCAGGCTAGGGACATTTTTGAATTTCTACAACATCATAACATCAAAAAAATTACAAAAAAATGTAAAAAAAATATATTTCTAAATTTGAATGCAGATTTTTAGAGAATTGCGCCAGAAACATTTAGAGGTATGCCACTTCAAAATCCGATTAAGATAAGTTGAGTTATGGAGTTAAGAACTTCAGCCTTGGGACATTTCTTAACATCATAACATCACAACATAATAACATCAAAAAAATTACATAAAAATGTAAAAAAAATATATTTCTAAATTTGAATGCAGATTTTTAGAGAATTGCGCCAGAATCATTTAGAGGTATGCCACTTCAAAATCCGATTAAGATAAGACGAGTTATGGAGTTTAGAACTTCAGCCTTAGGACGTTTCTTAATTTTGTCGAATTTCTACAACATCATAACATCAAAAAAATTACAAAAAAATGTAAAAAAAATATATTTCTAAATTTGAATGCAGATTTTTAGAGAATTGCGCCAGAAACATTTAGAGGTATGCCACTTCAAAATCCGATTAAAATAAGTTGAGTTATGGAGTTAGGAACTTCAGCCTTGGGACATTTCTTAACATCATAACATCACAACATCATAACATCAAAAAAATAACATAAAAATGTAAAAAAAATATATTTCTAAATTTGAATGCAGATTTTTAGAGAATTGCGCCAGAAACATTTAGAGGTATGCCACTTCAAAATCCGATTAAGATAAGTCGAGTTATGGAATTTAGAACTTCAGCCTTGGGACATTTCTTAACATCATAACATCACAACATCATAACATCAAAAAAATTACATAAAAATGTAAAAAAAATATATTTCTAAATTTGAATGCAGATTTTTAGAGAATTGCGCCAGAAACATTTAGAGGTATGCCACTTCAAAATACGATTAAGATAAGTTGAGTTATGGAGTTAAGAACTTCAGCCTTGGGACATTTCTTAACATCAAAACATCACAACATCATAACATCAAAAAAATTACATAAAAATGTAAAAAAAATATATTTCTAAATTTGAATGCAGATTTTTAGAGAATTGCACTAGAAACATTTAGAGGTATGCCACTTGAAAATCCGATTAAGATAAGTTGAGCTATGGAGTTCAGAACTTCAGCCTTGGGACGCTTTTGAATTTCTACAACATCATAACATCAGAAAAATTACAAAAAAATTGAAAAAATATAAAATTCTAAATTTGAATGCAGATTTTTAGAGAATTGCGGCAGAAACATTTAGAGGTATGCCACTTCAAAATCCGATTAATATAAGTGGAGTTATGAAGTTTAGAACTTCAGGCTAGGGACATTTTTGAATTTCTACAACATCATAACATCAAAAAAATTACAAAAAAATGTAAAAAAAATATATTTCTAAATTTGAATGCAGATTTTTAGAGAATTGCGCCAGAAACATTTAGAGGTATGCCACTTCAAAATCCGATTAAAATAAGTTGAGTTATGGAGTTAGGAACTTCAGCCTTGGGACATTTCTTAACATCATAACATCACAACATCATAACATCAAAAAAATAACATAAAAATGTAAAAAAAATATATTTCTAAATTTGAATGCAGATTTTTAGAGAATATCGCCAGAAACATTTAGAGGTATGCCACTTCAAAATCCGATTAAGATAAGTTGAGTTGTGGAGTTAAGAACTTCAGCCTTGGGACATTTCTCAACATCATAACATCACAACATCATAACATCAAAAAAATTACATAAAAATGTAAAAATAATATATTTCTAAATTTGAATGCAGATTTTTAGAGAATATCGCCAGAAACATTTTGAGGTATGCCACTTCAAAATCCGATTAAGATAAGTTGAGTTATGGAGTTAAGAACTTCAGCTTTGGGACATTTCTTAACATCATAACATCACAACATCATAACATCAAAAAAATACATAAAAATGTAAAAAAAAAATATATTTCTAAATTTAAATGCAGATTTTTAGAGAATTTCGCCAGAAACATTTAGAGGTATGCCACTTCAAAATCCGATTAAGATAAGTCGAGTTATGGAGGTTAGAACTTCAGTCTTTGGAGTTTTTTGAAGTTCTACAAATTACAAACAAATTAAAAAAAAAGATATATACTATAGTCGAGTTCCCCGACTAGATACCCGTGACTCAGCTAGTGGAAGTGCGAAAGAGAAATTTCATAATTATCTGGAATATAAACTTTATATGGTCGGAAACATTTCCTTCTGCCTAGTAAACCCTTTTTTTTACTCTACGAGTAACGGATATGAAAACATTTGTTATGCTACAAAAGGGTAAATAATATTTTGTTTTCCCATAGCAGCAATTCGAAACAGGGGGCCACCTATCGCTCATTGTTGCTGCATGCCATGCAGCCCCAATCCTGAAACATGAGTTATGGGAGGTTATTTGGCCATTCACCGCTAACGTCTCTTGTTCCTGTTGTTTGGGAGTTTAGAATAACTATATTCTGTTTATACACACACAAGTTCAAAGTACCACTGAATCGATCAATATGAAAAAGAGAACGGAAATGGATTTAGAATTTCCGTATCAAGCACGCTCCGACCACAATTCCCAAAATTCGTTTTGTTGGCCAAATTTCTGGGCCCATCTCGAGAGTAAATTGATGGGGGCAAGGGGCATATCTAATTTCCTAAGCCCCAAGTAAACAATTGCCTGCGGCGAGGCGAGGCGGGGCTAGGCAGCGACAAAAACTAAATAGATATTCAGATATGCGTGAGGGATACAATTTGCCAATCAGCAATGGCAGCCGATGAGCCACCACCCAACCACCCAACCACTTACCCACCCAACCACTTACCCACCACCCACACAATTGTCACTTGGGCAAACAATTTTCGATAACGATTTGCTCTACCCAACCCATCTCATATCGCCTCTTTTCCTTTTTGTTTGTTGCCCGCAGCGAGAAAGCTGATTTGAAATCACGCTCGGATAGCACGAGTGGCCCCCAAGGTGATTCGATTTACACCACGCCGGCGGGCTTCCATCATCACCAGCAGCAGCAGCAGCAGCAACAGCAGCAGCAGCAACAGCAGCAGCACGCAGCAGCAGCAGCAGCCGCTGCCCTACATGCCGCATCCCAGCATCCGCAGCAACAGTACCCGGGACACGGATCGCCTGAGGCAATGAAGGTACGCATGGCTGCAATGATATTACAACCGCCCACTAGGGTCTAGCAGGCAATTGATACCACTAGCGAATCCAACGAACAGCTAACGCAACAGCAACAGCAACACGTAAACGAAAACGAAAACGAAAACGATAACAAACAGCAAAACGAACTGACAGACCAACACACAACACCGAACGAACAGCGACTTAATGACTGTAGTGTAAGCCACAACAATAACAACCACAAAATCAGTTCCACATCGACTACTGTCCTGACCAATAGCGATAATAACAACACCTCAGAGGTGGCCAAAACCAGCGACAGCAGCAACAGCGAGGGCAGCAGTTCGCTGACTAGCAGCAAGACCAGCAGCAAGCGGGATTTGGAGAACAATATGAACAGGGACATGAAGCCGGCAACGGCGCCCAAGTTGCTCCACCTGAATGTGACGAGTGTGGAGCACCAGCCGGGTCCATTGGATCCCTTGCCAGTGGGTCCACTCACGCCCGAGGAGACGCAGGTGCTGCTCCAGAAGCTGAGCATCAACAATCCGTTCTACCGCTTCCGCAAGCAGAGCAACTCCTTGAAGGAGCTGCGGCGCGAGGGCGGGGCGGATGCTCCCACAGTCCGCTCTCGATCCGAAACGGATCTGGGCCAAGTTAGTGGACAGCAGCTATTGCCACACCAGCAGCACAGTGAAGCCAAAGTTGTAGTTGTACTAGACAGTAAGCAGCAGGAAGTAGCCATTAGTAGGCCTAGGAGTAGCGTTAGCCTTAAGACTAGATCCGTAAGCAGTTTAAGCCCCTCCAACAATCAGACGGGAGACAGCTCCACGGTGATCACGAATCCGTTCTCCATTTTCCACGACGATGAGATCCTAACGCTGAGCGTGAATACGCGACTGAGGAGTGCGGCGAACGCCAGGAGCACCCGACCCCAAAGGCAGGGTCGCGGCTTGCGAAGACTTTTCGAGTCCAACCGAAGCCAGAATCCCCCCTCCGAGCATCACTATCTGCATGGCGTACCAGTGCGGCGCTTCGAGCGGCAGGACTTTGACAATGACTCTGGCGATTTGCTGGGCAGGAGGACAAACACCTCGAGTGGCAAGCCCAAGCGATCGAGGGCCATTTTCAAGCAGCTTTCTCTAAGGAAACTGCACCACCGCGCCGGCGTCGAGGAGCCGCCATCGCTGCCCAAACTGAAACTGAGCTATCCCAACAGGACGCACAGCATTCAGAGCATGCGCGCTTCGGGCGGCGGGGGCTATGACATCCAGCACACCACCGCCTATCATCCAAGACTAAATCACTCCACATCGCCGGTGACCAAGGCCAATTACTTTGAGCGGCTGCAGGCCAAGACACGGCAGGGTATCCAGAAAATACGCGACAAGTGCCGCAACTTCAAGACGACCACTGGTGAAGGAGGATCTCTGGGTGGTTCCGAGTTCAGTGGCTTCCATACCCTGGCCAAAGATGAGAGCTTCCGCTTTATCAGTGATCGGGAAAACATCTCCAGCTACGAGTCTCGCTGCAAACAGGCGACCATCTATAAGAGCTACAAATCTGAGATCGATCTCAGCAAGAACCTGCACTATTTGGATGCCTACTTGGAGCAAAACTTCGACCACCAGCTGAGCACCACCAAGCAGTCGGCCCACTCGGTGGGTCGGGTGAGTGGAGCCCAGCGCAGAGCCCTGGCCAAGCAGCCCGATCCTGCGCCAGAGACTCCCCGGCGTCCCAGGCACAAAAGGAGTCAATCGCAGGCCGCCAACTATGGTGCTAACTACGAGAACCTCGGCACTTTGCCCATAGCGTCCAAGTCGAAGGCAAGGAACACTGCCCTCAACTCGGACTCGATGAGCAGTTCCGACTATGCCTCGGTGTTCAGTGGGCCCACTACTAACCGGCCGGGGCAGGAGCCAGTGGAGGATCCCAAGGACTTTAAACTACGCTACGAGCACCCGGACAAAATGTGCGAGTACTACTTTGACAACCTAACGAGCTACGCCCTGGCTTTGGAGGAGAGCGAGGACTTGCTGCTGGCGGAAAGCGCCAAATCAGCGAGATTCTTTTACGACGACGACGACGAAGAGGATGACGATGACGATGAGGCCGGGCTGGCGGTGGATGGATTGAGTGCCGATGATGAGGCGGCTGGCGGAAGGCCGGATTACATGGCCCGCGACATACGCATTCGCGTCAAAGTGAACGAATGCGAAGACGCTGATTGGCATCAGCCGGCGACTGCGACATCCTATAATGAGAATCTGGCCGAAAGCACATTCTACCAGTCCCTCAATCAGCATTTGCAGCGCCAGGAGGTGGGCGATGAAGTGGGGCTGGAGGACCAGAGTCTCCTGGTGGGCGAACGGGGAGTCGGCGAGAGCTACCTGGAGCACTTCCAGCGACAGCGGGGCAGAAACTACGACCGGGCCACACACTCTGCGCTCTATCCGCGCGCCGAGTTCTACGGATTCGGTAGGAGTGCCGGAGAAGGCGGCGAACAGCCGGATGTGGCCAGGCAGCGACGGGCGGACCTGATGGAGGCCCACTACGCCCGCAGCTATCAGTCGGGTGGCAGGGGAAAGGGCAGGACAAGAGGCAATGCACTGGAGATGGAGCGACAGCACGCAGCAATCCCTGCTGCAGCAGCAACCGCAATGCCAGCTGCAACAGGCAGTGTCATCAATTTGGCGCTGCCGGGACAAGGCAGCGATGTACTCTATGCCACCAGCAGCAAGCAGCAGATAACGTTGCCGACGCCAACCGCAGGGCCACAGTTCCATCAGCCAAAGCCAGAGCCAGCGGCATTAGGTGCAGCAGCGGCAGCAGCAACAGCAACGGCAACTGCAGCAACTCCAGCAGGAGCAACAACAACATTGGTCGCTGTCAGCTCAGCCGGAAATGCAAACAATCGCTATATGCTAGAGAATTTGCGCAAATACTATGCGAATCAGCAGCAGCACCCGCCCGCCCACTCGGTCAACTCGTCCTCGCTGTCCAACTCCTCCTCGTCGAACTCATCAATGTCCCAGCAGCAGCAGCAGCAGCAGCAGCAGCAGCAGCATCAGCACTTAAAGCTCAATGTGAACATGCAACCCACCGCGCCCAAAGTGCAGCAACAACATTTGGGCAACCGCCGAAACTCGAGCACCTCGAACGCCTCCTCGACCGCCGACAACTTCGACACCTTCATAACGTTGCGCAATGCCACGGCAAATACGAGCACGGATTATATGGCCAAACAGCAGCACCATCGACGCGGCACGCAGCAGCACCAGCAGCACCAACAGCACCAGCAGCAGCTGCAGCAGCAACAACAGCAGTCTGTGCCACTTACCTCCGCGCTGAACTATTACGGACACGGTGCCACGCCCACACTGAATCCCGCCCTCGCCTACAATGGCAAATTAACGGCAACCGCAATGTTGTCACAAGTAAATTTAAGCCGAGCCGCCGCACCGACAGCAGCAGCGACGTCCAGCGTTGCGGCAGCAACCACCGCACCACTGCTGCTGCCGCATCAGCAGCATTCGAGGTCCACGTCCAAGGGAGAGGGATTCATCCTCGAGTACGAGTGTTAGCCCCCAATCGGATTGGAGGGGGAATGGAGACTATTTGTTTCTTTCTCGTTCGCTATTTGTTTGCCTGGCCAAAAATTACAATTACAAATTGGCACATTCGCTTCCACGCTGATTAGGACCCGTGTGTACAGATGAGCAGATGAGGAGTATGTAATATATGCAGAGGAGGGGATTCGGAAAAGGAGCCAATTATTCGTATCATATCAGACGGCGGGTAGAGGATAGGGGATGGCGGATAGTTATTCGTTTGCATAGAAAGATGCTTATCCACTCTATTATGTTAGGAGATAAATTAACGTAAACTACGACAATAATGCAACAATTCAATTAAAATTGATAAAGATACAGATACGGATACGGATAACGATAATGCATAGAGCAAGGCGTACATTTATTAGTCACAATCTTAGCGAAGGTCACATATGTTACATTGAAGCAGCATAAATCAAATTTATAGTTAAATCAATTAAACATCCGTGTTAAGCGTTCTCCTAAATGTATGTGTATGTATATCCGTTAAGTGTATATGAACGTAAGCGACCCATACTGTATACTGCAACCTAGAGGAATAACGAATTTTCAAACGTACTTCAAATTGAACTTTTATCAATCGCCGGCCCAGTTTTGTTGTTCAGGTTTTTCATTTTACCAAATCAAACTCGTGCAAAGTTACTACACACGTGCCGCAAAGTGGTACATAACTACAATTATATGCATAACTATTTACGCTTATAGTTAAATGAAGGTTCAGATAAAAAAGAACTTGCCCGAGCATGTGGAATTGTATAGGAAAGAACCGAGCAAGGTTCCACTCGATGAAAATATAAGCTTTGAACTATTTTGATAGCCAAAATTGATTGAAAGCATTGTAAATACAACTACAACTAGCTATTATCGAGCAAGTCGGGCGAGTGCCATCGGCGATCGCCTTTAATGAGCGTACAGTGCGTATGCGCAATATTTTCTCATTACACGTCGGTGGTTGGTAACCACATAAATATTTGTACAGCGGCCCAAAAAGGAAACTCACGCACACGCCGGAGAGTCACAAACATGACGATTGCTTTGGGACGACGACGCACATGCATACTCGCATATAAAAATTGCAAAGAGCAGAAAGAGGAAAAAACCAACGCGGCGTATGTGCAATGTATTTCATTTCCATGCCACAACGCCGTCGTCTGGGGGCCGCCATGCAATTATCTGTGTGCGCGCAATTTATCTCATTTGCGGTTGAGTTATTTCCGACTGCAGCAAATAATACTGCCAGCCGACGTCCAGATCGCATTGGCCGGTGTGTGTGCTGCCTTGCTTTTTTTGTGCACCACGACCCCCTGTCACCCAAAAGTACCCCCCCCCCCCCCACACACACACACCCATCTCCACGTCCCCCTCGGAGCCACCACCTCATATGCCGCAACACACTTTTCCGCTTAATTTACTGGCAGGCGGCAGCTGCCTTCGCTGCATTGTCAGTTGACAACAGCAATTGCTGCATAATGCATGCCCAGGACTCTGTGTAAGTTCTCCTGTCAACGTTTCTGTCCTCTCTCCATTCTCCTTCTCTCAGTGTGTGTGTGTGTGTGTGCGTGTGTGCGTGCGTCCGTGTTGGCCAGGCTTAATGCCAATGCCGCCTCAATGGCTGTTTGCCCGCTCGCTACAATAATAATTCATTGGCTGCTTTATGGCTGACCATCAACTTATCGGCACAGTCGTCTGCCATCGCATCTGTCGCCCTTCGTAAAACATATAAATTAATAAAAGTCAAATTAAAATTACATACTTTGATGACAGCGTACGGTTGCGATTGGAATGGAGCGATGGTGGAGATTGCGATGGGAATGAGGTACGGCGACATGTATTTCATCATTATCAGCGATCGCTGACATGGACTGCTTGCTCGGCTATGAATAATTCTGTTGGTATATTTGTACCTCAACGGCATAATTATATATCTTCCATAGCTTTTACTTCACCTGAACCCGAATCTAAGTTGTTTAAAGTGTTGACCAGCAAATAAGTGCAGGGCTTGAGGATGTGTATTATTAAATTGAGTAGGTAAACGAATCAACCATATCTGATCAGAGAACTCCGCCAGCTTGTGTTTCATTTAATGTGGTCAAGTGTGTTGTAATCGAACTGAAAGCTTGTCAATTCAGATAGATTTTAGTTACCGACTGAGGACCGAACCAAACAATTACCGCTACCAACACAGACACACTCGAAAACACTTTGAAAACCTGTGTTCAGGACAAGAACTGCCGCCAAGCGTGCATTTTGTACAACTTGAACTTTTTCCACCTTTCTATATATTTCTATATACCTAAACACATATATACTTATAATGCCTAAGCCCTATGTTCGTGTGTTTACGTTTGTTTACGTTTAAGTAATGCAAGAAGATGGAAACCAAAAAATGATACAAAAAATGAGAGGCCCCCGGCCGAGTTTACTTAAGTACGATATATATATAGCATTTTCTACATCACACACACATATATATATATATATACCAGTACCTATTGATACATACAGCGTATGTATGTGTAGGTGATCTTGAACGCATTCATTATGTTTTACGTTAACATGCTAATGCTCATTTAGTTTACATTATGTATATGTATGTATAACTTATGTTAATGATGTTACTACTACTACTACAAATACTACTACCAAAATTTATTCGATTCGATTAGTTTTCCTTTTCGATATGAGATTGAGATTCCCGAAGGTGCAACAACTATATTGTAATACTCGAAACAAACAAAAAAAAAACAAAAAAAAAAAAACAAAAATACCAAAAGTACTATACTCTACACCAAGCGGAATGTTTTCCTTGCCCGCCCCTCAAAGAACCATGTAAAGCATTAAATCAAAGCAAATAATCCAGTAATCAGTAATCCAGTACTCCAGTAATGCTGTAATGCTGTAATCCAGTAACCAACTGTCTGTGCTCGATGCATTTTGTGCAACTCAAAACAATTCCAGTTACTCGTACGTTCCCAAACATATTCGGTTCGGTTTGTTTTACTTTTTGTTTACGGTTACGATTTCGGTTTCCATTTCTGTTTTTGTTTCTGTTCCCATTTCCGTTTCCGTTCGTATTTGTATTTGTATTTGTGTTTGTGTTTGTGTATCCGTCCAACACACTTTTTTATATGACAGTGTTTAGCAACAAGAGTCATGCGATACGAGAAAGCAATGCGAATTCCATAATCAAGTTTTTATTGCCTGCTTTTGGGCGCGCGCGCGTGTCGAAAATATTTACACTTTCATTTTGTCCAACATGCAACGTTAGCCTGTCGTGTGTTTGTCTGCCTGCTTGTTTGATTAACAACCTGCAACATGTTTTGGCCTTATCTTTTCCTGCCCCCACCCACCTGATTTGGTTTTTCATTCTGGCCACTCCGCTTCCATTTCATTTTTCCTGTCTTTTTATTTGGCCCTTGTCTTGGCTGGAACGCAGCCAAACTGAGAATGTAACCGCAACGAATGTGAATTGCTATAACCAGATTTTTGTGTGTTTTACCAACTCTCTATACATGTATATGTAAATCTCAGTCTGCCTCTCTCCTTCTCTGTTTGCCTCCCGCTAAAACCTTATTCGTGTTGTTTTTATTATGATTTTGCCTTGCCTCCTGCCACTCGTGATTATTTTTATTGCTTCAGGTACATACATCAGATTTTACTACTTGTTTACTACTTACGATATACACTTTGAATGTGTGTGTGTGCGCACACAAGGATGTTATTTCGTTGCTCTGCATTTTGAATATCCTGGATGCGTGGCCTTTTGCGTGTGTGCGTCTGTGTGTGTGTGTGTGTGTGTGTGTGTGTGTGTGTGTGCTGTGCACTGTGTACCAATTTGATCCGAAAAGTTTTCTTTGCGTTTTAATTAACCACAGAGCAGAGAAAGCTAAGAGACGGATTGAAGTCGGCCGACAGCCCAGAATAAATACCATTATCTTTAGCATACTTCTGCATTTGTTTACGCTCCCAATGCGAACCAAGGCGAAACAAAACTCATAAATAAAAGGCCCAGACACGCACCACAAACTGTCAGTGCATAAATCACAAGCAACTTGCAACTTCTGGCCGACAAATGGCCCGAACCGAACCGACTTCAGTTGGCCAAAAACTTTTCGCCCATCCGTCTGCTGGGGCAAACATTTCCATGCAATTTGTAAAGCGCAGCGCAATTTGGCCAAATCAACTAAACGTTGCCAGCGCACCATTTAACAATTTTACGCGCCTTTTGCCAAAAGCTAACATTGCTGCAAGTTGGAATCAAGTTTCAGTTTCGCAAGGCCAATCGGTAGAAGAAAAATCGGCTTTTGAACTTCTGCTAATCGCATAATCCAATTAGATCTTGCCACAACACTGCTGCACAGCTTAACGTGCAACATACGTGTATTCCTCGAGAGGCACTTACAGAGTTTCAAAAATTTCCCTTGGTTACGCAATGGCAAATTAATGATTGAGCAACTGACTAACGAGTTGGCCAAATCCCACAAATCCACTTCAAGGTTGCCAGGTATTTCAAGCTATCTTTTTGGCCGGCACACACACACACACACACACACTCGCACACACACGCGAGCAAAACACCCCAAAACACCCCCATCACAGGCACTCGCATGAATGCACTCGAAATGCTCACCTTCACAGATGCAAAAGCACCCATTCACACACCCACGAGTAAATGGTTTGAAGATCCAGCAAGAGTAATCTTAAAATTAAATCATCTGCGAATTTTTTGGAGTACCGATTCAATTAGTTTGACAGACTACGCCTTTTTTCTCGGAAGTGAGCCTCAATCCTCCCACTCACTAGTATCTTTCTCGCGTGATGCAATCAAACGAATTTTAACGCAATTATGGCAGTTAATTACAAGCAATTAAGGTCGGAGATGAGCACTTCGGTCCATTCGACCATTCGACCATCCATCCATCCACACAACACTCGATAGAGCAGACCGAGTAGTTCGCATCGAGGCGCAAACAAATCAGAAAGCAGTGCAAATATTAACAATAATAACAATAATAACACCATTACCACAACGGCAATCATCATAATGCGCAATTTTAATAATTTCATTCCGCTTTCGGTCATAAAATTGGTTTGCATTCATGGACCAGCAATGAATAAATGCGTGTATTGCGAAACGCAATTCTCTTTAAAATGTATTGGCAACAGAAATTAATTAAAGTCAAAAGGAAAAATGTAGCGAAAAATCTTTTCATTTAATGAATAAAATTAATAATCACAAGGGAAGACTACGGAAATTGAAAAAGAGCAAATGTGAATCGTTTTTATTACAATTATCGAATCTTTTCCCGGCACCTTGCTTGATATATAGTTGCTTGCGTGCAAGGCAAAGAGTAACAATTGGTCGAAAGTGTTTAAATTCTTTTATTTGCCAATCTCATTTGTTTGGTATGATCCAAGTTGCCCATCTGTGTGTAACCAATTTTCGTTTTAATGGCTCTGAGCTTGATTATTTGTTTTGATTTATGTGTTAAATGTTCATTGTACTACCACCACACCTTTTGTATTTTGTGTGTTATTTTTATGAACCAAACTAAGCATTAAGAAAACCTACATCTAACCCCTTCCGTTTAGTTGAAGGTCAGAGTTTACGAAACCGCGCGTTTGCAGACGCCTATTAGAATTCAAATATCGAAGTCGAGCCAAGATCTGGCCGGGTCCGAAGATGAGGACGACTCTTGATCCAAGTCGAAACGATTTTCGTTGGCCCCCCATTAAATGCAATGTATAAATGTATGCACCTTGTATTAATTTATTTTTATGTACAATAAATTTATCTTAAATTAATCTTAGTCCTTATTTTAGCAACAAGCAATCGACTTTATTTAAATAAAATGAATCTGAGTTTTGTAATCTCATTATTTGTTTTTTTTTCATTTATTTATACTAACTAATGCAACACCAAAGTTTTACTCACCCCTTGTCGAGTTCAATATCTTGCACCAAGTTCCTTCAATTTTCCTTTACGTTGGGATGGTCAACAATAACATTCTCCACAGGTCGTACTGTTTGCTTTAACTGAATAACAATAAGATTTTGCAATTTTTGAAGCCTAGAAAAGGAATTTAAATTGACTGCCAACTAATAAATGGAGGCAGTTCTGACTTAGCAAAAATAATAATTAGCTTAAACACGTACACTCATCTGGAGCTTAGGTAAATACCCCTCATACGTATCCCGATCGAAACGCATTAAGTAATTCAGTAAGTTATTTCTTTAAAAAATGCAAATTTTCCCTGATTATTAGACTAGTAGAGAATTGAATCATGAATTACCGTCCTTGCAGAAAAAGTTAGTTAAACTAGCCCATAGTTCTATAACCTTTATTCCCATTATTCCCAAAACCACCAACTCGCATATGTATGTAACTATTTAGTTTTAAATATCCATCAAACTCCCAATTTTCGCTCTAGCTCTGTCTCGTGTTTGTGGCATTTTGTCTATTTTGTTTGTATTCCATTTATAGCAATCTTCATGGAATTGTTTAAGCAAGAAAACTGAAAAAAAGCCGGCAAACAAATATAAAGATTTATACAATAATTATGAATAATGCAGAGCAAGTAATTTATAGAAAATACGAAAAACCAATGAGAAAAAAAAACATACCGATGAGGGGAAGAAAGCATAAGTAACACATTATGAATGAAACAAATTTATAACGAATAAAAACAATTTAATTGCGAATGCGTGTGTGCGTGTTAATATTTATTCATACTCGTATTCACATGTATTCAGTTTTGTGTGCCTTAATACTTTTTGCAGTTGAGTTTCCCATTAATATTGCATTGGGCATTATTATTAATATTGATTTCGTTCATTGTATTTCCACTTTGTCGCTGTGTGTGTGCGTGCGTTAGTATGTGTGTGTGCCATGCCTTGTGCAAACGTTTGGATAATTTCCTCTTTGTATGGATGGATATGGAACAATAAAACATGTTTTTCCAACCCCTCCCCCCCCCCATATTTTTTTGAGTTCTGATTTATTCATGAGAGCGCAGTGCTCTCAGTTTTCCCCGTCAGCACTCCTCTCCCCATCGTTATGAATTTTTTAATGCTCTGTGCAGAGAACACCACCCACCATCCATCCATTGTTAGTTGATTGAAACCAATACTTTTTACACACGCAGACGGCAGATTTTTGACCGTCGAGCTTAGTAGATACCAATATCGGCATCGGTCTTGGATCTCATTAACTGGCCACGCCCACTTTACGGAACACACACCGCCCACCCCCCACCAACAAACACTCACTCACTCAATCACACCGACAGACTTGGCATATGCTTCAATTTGAATTTGAATTTGAATATGACTTTGAATGCGAATCCTTTTTAAGTAATGTCTGTGATTTGTGTTAACCGAACTTAGTACTAATCATTCACCAATTTCCACGTATGAGATTCTTTCAAGCGGTTCCAAAACACCAAGTGAACGGCACCGGAAACAAACGAGGATTTGGCTAGAGAAAAACTTTCCGAATCGAGAACATTATAATCGAAAACCAATTCTTCCGAGAGTGGAAGCAGTAAAACAAAAGTCATGCCGAAGTATTAAACAGTTTTTTAGTTGAAGCCAAGTCGAAGCTTATAAAGAACATTTGAAGCTATTTTGTTTTGAGTGTGTTTTAGTTTTCTTACGTGGACTTGGTGAGCAAACCCCATCCAGCCAGAAAACCCCCCGTCTTGCTCCTCTCTCTCACTCTCTCTGTCTCTTGTCTCTCTCTCTAAATATATATATATATATATTATATATACGCATACTTGTAAATTGTTTAATTGATATGAATTGATTGATTGATGACTGACCTTGAATATATATATAAAATCCACCTATACGACATGTATACCTTATATTAATGACTATGAATATTTATGTAAAGGATTACATTTTACTTTCTCTTTTGATGAACTTTCAATGATGTAATAATAAGCGAATGAACTGAATTGAATTTTTACTTTGATATTTATACCTCCAAGCATACACACAGTCACATCCGCAAACACATATACAAATATATCTCTATACGTATATATCCTGCCGGAAGTTGCTGCCGTTCGTTCCTCGTTCGTTCGCTCGCTCGTTCGCTCGCTGATTGATGATTGATGATTGATGATCGTGGTTTGCCAATTACAATACTACCTATATATACTATATACTCCCCACACACTCTACAAAATTTCGATGAGCTGAGTCATGATTTGTTATGTGGTGCAAGCGGCATACGAACGTTTTATTGGAGTTTTACTTTCAACTCATTTTAGTTTCCATACTTGTGTCCAATATATCTACACACAAACACAAACACACACACACACTATATATATATATAAATAAATATTAACCAAAACGATGAATTATCCTTCAATCTAGCCACTAGTGTACGCTTCATCCAGTGCATAATGTAATGTTAAACTGAATGTCTTTCTTGTGATAACCAAAGAGATAAGTCCCACAAAAACCGAAACTCTAACTTCATCTAACACGATACAAACCTGTCCCGAAAAAATAGACTGAAATACACTTGAATACATTCTGAACACGGCATTCCGTACATTTTCCGAACCTTTGCTCCCTGATCATGGCACACACTGCGCATACTTGATATTAACAATTCGCCTAGCTGCACCACCGCCCACTAGCTATCTCTCTCTTGCACTGACGCGAAACAGATGCCACTGAAAAACTCATTATAAATTAATTAAGCAAGCAATTAATAATTTCACGTTCAATTTAAGTTTGTAAATGAATTAATGTTTCCCGGACACCCGAACAACCCAGCACCACTAGCACCACAAGAGACAAGAGCAACAAACAGCCGAAACTTGCCACACAACCAACCCAGCCAAGCCAACCCCCCCAACCCCCAACCCCCACACCATCAAATCCCGCCCAAAAGCCCCACTTCCCCTCGCCTACACTTCCCCCCGCCTACAACTGTACATTTTTTCAACACTTTTGTTGTCATAGCCTCTAAGCCAAGCATAATTACCCGTGCATTTTAACACTCTTAGCCCTTAGAGCTTCAGATGTGCACCACCTCGTCCTCGCACCCCCAAAAGTAATTTACATACGGCAACAGCCGACTTCGTTTTCGTTTTAACTTTTTTTCGTGCTGTTGCCAACTAGTTGGAGAGAGAAAAAGTTTTTAAACTATACATACATACTTTTTGCGTTTCAGTTAATTGCAATTTCAAATATTTTAGCTAGCAAAAAAAAGAAACAAAACATAAATTGACTGAAATTGAATTAAGTATTTTTCACCTGCAGCCATAAATGGAAATTATAATTTTGTATTATTACCGATTCCATCTCACTCTGTGTCTCTATCTGTCTCTGTCTGTCGCCCGTTCGTTGTTGTGCCTTGTTTAAAGCTGTTTTTCTGCATTGGCCCAGTTCATTTCGCTTTAATTATCAGTATTTATAAGTTTTCAACTTGCATTATGATTTCACCAGACGGTCTCTCTCACAGTATTTGCACCAATCTTGCACAATTAATACAAACTACACGTATCTAAAGCCCGTTGCACTCCGCACCGTTTTGATTGAAACTTCTATCTGGTGTTTTTAGAGTAGGCATACTAGAGATATTCGAGATTTTCTAGATGGAAAAGCGCCTTGTGAGCTATCAGGCAAACAGCAATGTCTTTCGATTGCCGAAACAGCGTAAGTACTGATGAAAGCTGCCAGAAGAATTCCATAAATATCGCATTGTGTTGTGCATTCAACTCAAGAAGACGTGGCTTAAGTGGGAAGCGACCTGAATAAGGCCTGATATGATTTATTCCCCTCGATAGTGGACTCTTGCGTCATGGCCTTCTTATGGCCATCTTCTCGTTATGTGTGAGCCCCTCCTTCATCGGCGCTTTAATGGCTCATTGCATTGACAAGCACACGTCTACAGGACCTAGACACACGGACAAACAGGCGAACGAGTCTCGAGTCCGGGAAAGAACACATAATGCCCCAGCATTAATTTTATTATGTCTTCTGCTGGACTTCTTTGGCGTCCTCCCACGACATTTGCCTGCTGCTATTCGAGCGTGGCAGAAGGCAACTCGGAAAATGCCAGGGAAAATTATTATGCAATTCAATGGAGACGCGTCGCAGTAGTACCCTATAAAGACAATAAAAACAAGCCAAAGAGTTTTTTATGCTGATGTATTTAAGTAAATATTAGTCAAACTAGACGAGAATTGTATTATATACAATCAATACGATCTACTCGTATCTTATAAAAATAATTTCGGTCTGAGATATATTTTTCTTGTCAAAGAGGTAACTGCAGCTCAATGCTCCGGAATTAATAAATTTTATTATTCTTCTGCTCCGTTGTTTCCATCGGCGAGTTCTCCAGTTTTCGCTGTATTTGTCGAGCGGCATGCAGATTTTATTGTATTTCGTTATAAGTTCAATGCTCCATAAATTTCCCAAAATGGATTTATGTTGCACTACCGCCCTATCTCCCCGAAGTCGTAAATTATTGCGTGTGCATTTCCGCATCGGGTTCATCGAGCCAGTCGAATGCCCATCGTCTTAAAGAGCTTAATTCAGCCAGTTGGCAGTGAGTTCTGTCCTAGAATCAGAAAACCATTTCAATTCCAGCAGAGAGATGATGTGGCGGCAGGAAAGTTTAATTCTGGGCCACAGGCCACGTGAACAAAACAACTCGGAGACCATAAATTCCTGCAGCTGCTGCAGTGCAGCCACTTTTGACACCACCGCCCTCCGCCCTCCGCCTACTCCGCCTACTCCGCCTACTCTGCGAACTAATGACAAGCCACGCAAAATGAAGAAACAATGCGCGCATAAATTATCCTCAAGGCGGTACCCGAAATTGCATAGCAATGGCTTGGAAGCGAAAACTAAGCGTAGTGGGCAAAAAGAATCTCAGCTGACAGGGCAAAGCCGTGGAAAAGCGGGGGATTCAAGGAGGAAAATGGCTGGTGCAGTGGGATTAAGGAAAACAATGGCGCATCAAATTACAGCTAACAACAAACAGCGATTCGAACTCGCCTTGGCAGACAACTGCCACGCCCATCGACCGAGCTTTGCATTGTCGTGGTTCGGTTTTTGTTTCAAAGTGCCACACGCCGTATACGCAATTTGCTGCCATGTGTTTGCGATTGTGTGCGAGTGCGGGTGCGAGTGCGAGTGCGGGGTGTGTAAGTGTGAGTGTGAGCGTTTTTGTTGTCTATTGTAATTTGGCGCTATTATTAAAAATCCTTTATGACGCCTGGCAGTGGCAGCAGCAGCAGCAGCAGCAGCAGCCGCCGCCGCCGCTCAGATTTCAGTAAACGCATTCTGTGCGCTCTAATTGCGCCATTAAAAGATGACAAACAAAATGGCCCAGTCTCCAGAGACTACAGATTATTCCATACTTTTCTCCCCCCCAAGATTTCTGGAGTCTGGAATCTCTGGCTGCGCCGCATATTCTGGTTCGAGCCATAGTCCATAGTCTTACAGGGCTTCCAGGACAAAGGCGACGAGCAACGGCGAAGGCAAATGGCATTTAATATGCTTTTTATGCGTTGCCGTAGCTTCTCTACTCCTTGCCTCAATGGTTTTTTGTTTTTCGGCACTTTAGCGCGGATGTCATAAATGGCATGCTGCATGGAAAAGTAAAGTTTCCGCCGGCTGTACCACTATAAATGTAATTTATGTGTGCGTGTGCGGCTCTGCGTTTGCAGGTGCATTTTATTTTTTAATATGCTTCGGGCAAACACGACACATGAAATTTGAATTTTACGGGCCCGCCTTTCTTTCTGGCGGCTGGCCACGTAAAATAGTAAATATACACAGCTAGTGGCCGTATAACTAACTCAAACACGGACCCCCTTGTCTCGACCTTTTCACCTTTCGGCATCATCGCATCTGCACACCTGTGCGTTGATGCTGTGCATGTGTGTGTGTGTGTGTGCGTGTAAGTGTGTGCCTAAACTGCGCCTAATATAGTCACTTTGCGACACAACTACAAATGCAGCATAGTGGGATTAAATCATAAACGCTGGCATGCCTTTTTGACAATTTTAAAGTGGCACTGCGGTTACGTTTCCTGCAATGTTCTTTAAAGATCTTTCAACTACCCTAAAGCTTTCTATTACGTTAACTGAAGCCAAATAAATTAAATGGGCCGGGTCGAATTTATAAGAATCCTTAGTAATAAACAGTTTAAAAATGCACCATTAGGCGAAACTGAAAGTTCGAAGCACTACGTCAGCGTCCTTAAAACAAACCACATTGAATGTATTAATAAACTAGATCGCATTATTAACTTGTTGCCAAAAAGGGCTAGAATCATTCAATCCCTTTTAGCTGCACTAAAAACCGCAACCTTTCACCCAGACACCATGTTTGGATTTCCCTTCGCTGCTGTTTATGCGGGCTTATTGAAAAATTAAACTTGTAATAAAATTTAATGACTTGGCGGCTTTTAATAAAAAGCGCCAACGCCTTAACCAACAGCAGCGAGAAGAAATGCCCGCAATTTAAGCGCAAATTTGTGTTCATAATCACAATTTTGGTACCTTTTTTTCCTCGGTTGCCCGTGCGGTAATGACCACACAGAAAATTTTTGGCTTTCCCTCGACCTCTAACTTGGCGCGGTGCGTGCAATAAAAAGTAACGAGGCTGTTAACATTAAGGCAAACGTTTGCCTTTCACTTTGGTCAAGAAGTCAGACGGAGGCTGAACCAAAAATACCTACAGACAGGGGACTACGAAGGCTCAGGACTCAGGAGTCAGGAGTCAGGACTCAGGACTCAGGACTACGACGATGGCGATGGCGATGGCGATGGCGATGGCGATGGCGACTCATCGACGTTAAGTCGGGGCGTTAATATTTAAATTTATATTGCGGCCGGACTCTGGTCAGGGCAGTGGCACGGTCCCGTTTGGCCATCAATTCTGCGTTTAATGCCTGCGCAAATATTTGCGCAATCAGCAAACAAAACAAACGCAGGCCAAACCGCCGACTGTCGACTGTTTAAGCAAAGCAATTGACCGTTGCCCAGGACACTGGCATACCGGTATATACAGAAGATACATACACGTATAATGTATAAGGGGGATAGCGGCCAAAAGCAGGCTCTAGGCGGAAGGGGGGTGATGAGAGCGACACGGCCACAACGTGTATTTCCTGTTGACCCGTGTTCGTGTGCGACGTGAAAGCGGAAGTCATCGCAGGTGCGAGGGGCCCTTTTTTTCGACGCTCCCGTGTTGTAAATATCTGTGTTAATCATTTAATTAAACTGCGCTCGCCGTGCATATTTTTCGGGCATACATTTCGGTAATTTATGGCGTGATTTGGGTTTCGACAATTACTACTTCAATATGCTATCTTTTATGGGCCATTACTGCGTATTTACAACGGGGCGTATGCGCGATATTTTCGCCGCGCGAATAAAACGTTGCATACTTTTTTGGGCACCTTTTGTGCAGCACGACAAATGGCGATTTATTTAAAACCGACAATCCAAAAAAAAAGTGCGCCTAATTTAAAATGCAATGTGCTAAATTATGCATCAATACTGCGTACTTTTCGGGTTTTTAGTGCAGTTTAGTAGGTATATAATGCCTTATTAATATTTTAAAATGTAAACAAAATTTGCAATGTACAATTACAAATTTGAAGTGAAATAATATTGAGAGTACTCGATAAATCGGCTTGTTGAAATGCAAAATAATATAGTACAAAGCTATTACGCTGTGTTTGCAGTCCAACGAGAAGTATGTGCAATATTATTTGCGTTGCCAACTATTTTGGGCATTCTTTATGCACTTTCACAACGTGCAATTTTATTTAAATCTGAAATAAGAAAGTGACAGCCCGGCCCCGCCCACGCAAATTCCGCAAGAAAAGAAAGAAACCCGTAAACATTCTTGCACTTTTGCAGCGGCAGAGCCGTAAAAGTTTTCGGTAAACGCATTTCAAACACTCGCCGAGATAGTTATTACAATAGTGCACAAAGCACAGCAACAACACAGCTGTGCGTGTGGGGTTGTGAAGGGGGAAGGGAAAGGGAAAGGGAAAGGGGCGCTTGGAAAAGTGTGTTGGAAAAGTGGGTTGGAAAAGAGGGTGCGTTGGGCGGTGGGCAGCAGCAGCTGCGGGGAAAACTTGTATCATTTTCTTGAAATGAAATGCAGAGCGAGCCGGAACATCTTCCCGTTCTGCGAGAACAGCACAAAGTAATATTTACAAAAGGAAATTCGTTTGAATTTACTTTTTTCCCTCGCCATTTGGATTGTGTAGTGTTGTGTATGGCAGATAGAAGCCATTTTTGAAGTGCAGTTAGCATTGATCGGTGTGAGAGTGCACTGGGAGAAAAGCTTCGAAAGGTCAGTTGAATTTAATAATCTTATTATGAAAAATGAAGTAAATGTTATGATTACCATCATGTTCAAGAACTTTGCCAAGTTTGTAATGAATTGCTCAACTTAACTTTGAGCTACAATACATAAAATGGAATTTTTCTTGAATTATTGGTTATTTGTGGTGATTTTCGTTGCGTGTAAATTGGCGGCTAGTGGGGTCTGTGATTGGAGTGGGGCGGATGTAGCCGAGCTTAGCGGAAGTCTGGCTGCAACTGTCGTTGTCGTTGTCGTTGTCGCTGTCACCGCTCACTCTCCATCTGCATCTCTGCGTCCGTCTCTGTTGGAGGGACCCCCTTTCAGCTCTGGAAACCAGATTCCTCTCCGGCTGAACTCAACATCCGCCGGACAATTGATGAACGCCTTTGTTGTTGTATGCAGAGTGGATTCCAGTTGAACTCCAGTGCCTGTCGTCGTTCTCGTCCAAGTTTCGAGCAAGTTCAGTTACCATTTGCCGTGTGGAAAACTTTGTGCAGTTGACAATTGGGAGAAGGGTGGGAAGGAGGTGAGGGCGGATGCTCAGCCATTTTTATCCTAAAGGTCCTGCGGATCGTCGCCTGATGTTTTTCGTTTCGTTTCGCGCCAGCAGCAAAAGTGCCGAGTTCAAAGTTTTGTTTACAAAGTTTTCAAATTTTTGTGGCACTGAATTGAACTTCCGCTGAGCGCACCCATTCCTGTTCCCATTCCCATTCCCATCCCCATCCCATTTCCCCATTTCCGGCTGCTGTTGATGATGTTGCTACCGCTGTTCCGCAGCTCTCAGATTTTTTCGTGGACTTTTTCTGGGCAGCAGATGGTCTTCGATTCGCAGTCATCCATCATTAGCCGCAATTATGTGGCAAGTCTATTAAATTTCCATCAATTTGCGAGTGTACCAGTAACTAAATGATGCAGAAAACGCTGATGCAATGCCAGCACCAGACGGGTGTGGCCCTAGAGCACTCGACATGCAGACACATCCTGCGGCTCCTTCAAGTCGTCATGGCGCGTAAAATTATGTCAATGCCTGTCAACTTTTCCGTTGAGCCAAGTTGCTCGACAAGTGCACCCTGTAGTGTCTTTGAGAGTGCATTGAGTGAGCAACTGAAAGTTTTCTTTAGCCCCCAAGCCCCCGGCTCCTTCTCCACTACCGCTTTCATGAGTGTGTATGTGTGTATGTGTGTATGTGTATATGTGTGTGTTTGTGTGCGTGCGTATGCGCGTGCGTTATTGACTATGCATAAAGTGCATTTACAGTGCTCCTCAGACAGTAGGAAGCTGCTAGGTCAAAAGAATATAAAAGAACAGTTGCGCTTACTGAAGCCGCCGGGCGGAAACTTTTTTAATTTAATGTAAAAACTGCCTACCACGCAGCCTCAAACAGAAGTCACGAAAAGTCCTTAAATGCGACAACTTCGTTTAACTTAACTTAATGCAAACTTGGCGCTCGCTTTTTCAAATTAGCCTGGTTAATTAGCGTTATATGCATGTGTAACTGTGTGTGGGTGTGCCATCGCTTAACTTGCAGCTAAATTTAATAAGTTTTCGCTCGCCAATTAGCCTCTTCCCCTTGCCCGCCTGCAACTGCATCCTTGCATGAAATCCCCAACGAGTTTACAACCGAAAAGCACCTGCAGCTATCCCTAATTTAAGTGGAACGTTATGCACATATATTGTCTTGAAGCTCACAGGGCGCTGGCCAAGATCTGAATAAGATTGTGCATCTAGATAGTGTAAATATTAATGTAGTCCGCGAATGCACGAATTTACATCCTAATTTTCTACCTTTCCTAGCACCTGTAAGTGAGTCGAGCTTAGCTATATGTATATATGAATTACCAACTGAACCGTCCATCGGTTAGTGACCAATAAACACAGTAAAGACAATTGTGAACGGACGCACTTCCCGAATCCCCCAAAGAATACCGAACACTAACACTCACACCACGACACCTACGTATACTCTTCTTAAGCAAAAATATTTAAATACTTATATCATACACAACTTATATGATAAGTGTCTACTCTTTTCCTTTTTCGTCTCTTTTTACGCTCTGACATTTCATTTTCCGATAACAAACAACCAACCAACCAACCAACCAACCAAAATGCGCATTTAACCAACACACGCACACCACAATTGTAATGTGAACTACCCACCAAAACACCACCCACTCGGCAACAACCACAACACCACCACCAACAACCAACAACAACCCCCCAAAAAAAACAACACAAAAATCAGAGCGTTCCGGTACTTCGAACATTTGGCGGTCATCACATCGCGTAGCGCGAGCGGGAACGGGAAGTGGGCGGGGCGAGCTCGCCCTCGACCACGATAGCCACGCCCACCGGTACGCCGCCTCTGCTGCCGCCGCTGCCCAACACGTTTGTGGCCATCAAGACGAAGTCCGACTGCAGCAGCAGCAACCACAGCAACAGCAACAACAGCAACAGCAACAACAGCCTAACCTTGCACAGCGGCAACAACAGCTTCAAGTCGAGCGGTCACAGAAAGTCCCCTCAGCCGCCCCCGCTGCCCATGAAAAACGGCGCCAAGCAACAGCAGCAGCAGCATCAGCAGCAGCAGCAGCAACAGGAGTCGCACTACCAACACTTGAGCTACCAGCAGCATCCCGGCAGCAACGCACGCAACACCCTGGACCGCAAGCAGACGAACAACAGTGGCGGCGACTACTGCACCCAGATCAATCCGCACTATCTGCAGACCTTCGACAGCCTGGACCACTACAGCGTGGCCACCATGCAGCAGCAGCCGTTGCGCAGCCAGTCCAAGTCGCAGATCTACAGCTACGGCAGCAGCGGCACCGCCAGCGACAACAGCAACCACAACCAGCAGCATCTGCCCCATCAGCAGCATCAGCACTATCACAGCAGCAGCAACATAGCCCACATCGAGCACCACTACCATCCGCAGCACGGCAGCGATCGCTACAGCCATCCGCACGTGCAGCAGCAGCATCAGCATCAGCAGCAGCAGCATCAGCAGCACCAGCTGCAGCAGCAGCAACACCACAGCCTGAAGCACACCAAGCACGGCAAGGGGCACAAGAACGGCAAGCACGGCTCGAAGGGCAGCAGCAGCAAGTCGCAGGACGACTTCAAGGTCCTGCACAAGCAGCAGCAGCAGCAGCAGCAGCAGCTGCAGCCGCCAAAGTGCAGCGGCAACAACAAGTCAGCCAAGCGCAACGGTTGCGGCAACCAGGTGTTGCCGCTGCCACCGCAGCAGCAGCAGCACTACTCCAGCTCCAGTGATAGCCTACCATTCGATAATAACTACTATTAGACACCAGCATACACCAGGCACACACCAGGCACACACCAGGCACACACACACACACACACACACACGCACACGCACACACACACAAACTAACACGGAGGGTTAAGGGTGTCCCAAAAGCAGCAGTCGAATCCCTTTCGTCACTCATATTTTCTTCACTGATTGGTTGGAGTTAAATGTTGTCACTAGATCCGCTCAAAAGATATTAAAAATAATATGAAAAAAACATTTAGTTGAGATATTTACAATGAGATTCTTGCATATGTATATTTCCTTTTCTTTAATTGATGATTTAATTACTAAGCAGAAAATATTGCGAAATGAGTGTTTCATTATTATATATATTCAGTTATTGCAATTAATTGGTAAAAGGGCTTAGTTCAATGAAAAATACCAACCAATATATAGCATTAACATTCCTATGCATTCACTTAATTGGACAGGTTTTTGATTACATTGATTTAATTGAATGTTTCATTTTTAATGAATAGAACTTAAATAAGATATACTCGCATATGGTAATCTAGCAACATGCGAAAATGTTGGAATTCGGGAGCATTTTCGGGACACCCACTAAATACCTGCATTTAATGAACGCACACACCCACAGACTCACGCATACACGTGTGTTTGCCAAATGGTTGAAAGTATTCACTTGATTGGGCGAATTCGCAATACAGAATTTTGATCAACCAGATGCATTCCTGATTGCAATGCAGACTTGACTTTGCGGCTGCCGGAAGAGGATTCCTGGCATTTTTACAGCTGCCGCATATAGGGAACGCTTGGAAGGAGATAAGTGTTTTGAGTGCCAACTGTTTGGGCATCTTGTTGTTTTCGAATAATAGTCTCTATAAACTAATTTAGTGCGTAGCGAATGTCAGAAGGCAATTGAAAGACCATTGAGATGGCATATGCAGCTTATTGTTAATTGTGTACATAGAATGTTTAAGCGTATGAAACTAGTTACATTTATTGTAGACTTAAGCCAGGCCCACCACTTCCTGACCCCTGACCCTTGACCCCTGACCCCTTAAAAGCAAAAACTAAAAAAAAAAACCGAAAAACCCGAAAAAAAGCTCACCAGCCACCAACTAAGCACCCAAAAGCAGACCGTGTTTTGCCCCCAACTCGGCTAATCAGATTTTGTTTATTTGTTTCATTAACGAATTGCTTGAAATATCTGCCAACAACTCAACTCAAACCACACAACAACATCATCATCAACAACAACAACAACAACAACAACAACAACATCGACACACCACAAAACCACACTGCTTCCAACACCTCCAGTCGAGTTCCCAGGCCAGAAGCAGCGGTCACGACGAACTGGGCAACCTGCTCTGGCAGCAGGATTCCTGTGAGTTCCTCGAGCATTATCCCTCCGATTCCAGCTGCCCAGTGCCGCCCCTGCGTCACTGCCACGCCCCCGGGCACGGTCATGCCACCAAGACGCTGACCAGACGGAACGCGGATCTATTTAGCGGAGATCTGGGCATACCCGAGATCAACACTCATGTGGGCAGTGTGGTGCACACGTTCGAAACGCTGGCCCTGCAACGTCGCCTGGCGGAGGAGGAGGATCGCCATCCGGAGCGGGAGCTGAGTAAGTATGAGGCCAATGGCGGCACCACCACCCAAAGCAAGTACAGCCAGCTGAAGCGCCGCTCGCAGGAGATGCGCCAGCGGCTGGTGCAGCAATTGCACCGTCAGCGTTTGCAGCAGCAACAACTGCAGCAGCAACACGAGCCACACCTGCAACATCAGCAAAACGCACGCTCACGAACACAGTCGCAGCCACAAAAGCAGCCAACCATGCACGAGGGGGTTTTGACCAACAGCTGCAGCACCCAAACACTGGCCTCCAGCTTTTGGCAGCCATCCCAGCGAGTGGATCGCTCGCGGGAGCAACTTCAGCAGTCCACCTTTGAGGACTATCGCAAGAACTTGTTCGGCACCCTGCGAAGACACGGCAGCCTCGAGGATAATGAAGAGCTGCAGGACGAGTCGTTCATTGTGAATGCGGCCTTTGATGAGATATTCTCCTGCTACGATGACGAGAACGAGGATGACAAGGGCACACAGACGCAGACCAATACCGATGATCTCTTCGAGGACGAGCATATGCTGGTCAGCCTGAGCGAACTTGACGACGAGGTGTTTGCCAGCCGAGCGCAAACGGCCTCGACCACGCCCACCGCCAGTGCCGGAATGGGTGCTGGGCGAACGCCCAAACACAGCACGCCCCAATTGAACCTTAACAAGTATACAGCTCCATCGCCACCTCGCTCCCGCACACTCACCAATCTCTTCGAGCGTTTGAAGTCACAGGACAACCGGACGCTACAGAAGTATGCTGCCGATGGGGCGCTCAACAAGACAGAGGACTTCAATAGGGGCTCCACCGTTAGTAAGTCCTTTGTCCAGCAGCTGAGAAAGCCCTCTCACAAGCAGAAACGAGCCCCCAGGCCACCGCCCAAGCCACAATCCCGCTCCCAGGTGGCCATCGCCCATGTGACACCCCTTCGCAAAGCGCTGATTTTCCCCAAGCGATCCAAGTCCTCCAGCGAACTACTCCTCGACGATCTGAGCGTCCAGGCGCGTAAGTATCAGCGAAGGATAGAGCAGGGATCAGCGCTGTAGACAGGGACAATGGGCACCCAGTTATGCACCTGTTTCTCACCTGTTGCCCAGTTATTTGGCCCCACCTAGATATTAAATCGATTTTTTCGCATTTTTGTTTACCCAGAGGCGACGCTTTTGTAGAATAAGTGACCCCAAAACCAAAAAGTAAACGACCCGACCCCTATCTTCGATTCTGATCAAGACCCTCTTACCGAACCCGAACCCGAACCCGAACCCGAACCCGAATCCGATGTAGATGTGGAACAAGTGCAGCTATCCCGCCGCCATAATGGAAGACAAAGATACGACCCGAAGCAAGCCCAAAGAGAATTGAGCCATACGAGGAATAGCACCCGAAGAACTAAACTAATTTCGTAATTTACCCATAGTTAAATTAAGCCAATTACTCGAAACTGCATGAAAATCAAATCAAAAAGATGACTAACCATATTTATAAATACAACCATATACGAGTATAAATATACATACATAAACATTATTGTACAAATAGGATCGCAGATGCCCCCAGAGCGGGTTAGATATGGAAATAAAAATCAAACGACAATTCGTGCTCTCAGCCTAGTTATTTACGAGTACAAGTTTGTCTCTTCAATTATAATTTAAATTCATCTAAAGAATATACCATACAAGCCCGATATACATACATCTTACATTATACGGATATATATAGCATATAACGGCGTCACTTGTTGTAACTTTTAGGATAATTGCAAGTCAAAGCGAATGTAAACCAATTACAAAAAGAAACATTACTAACTCTTACCTGCATGCAATAAAAAATTTGAAAAAGCAAAACCGATTGAAGTGTATTTTTTGGGTCGTTTATTAGAACTTAAAGATTTCTTGAGCAAAACGGATTTTATTTTAATTTTAAATTCATTTTAATGTTTAGGCGAAAGAAATTCAATTGTACTAAAATTCTGAGCGTCACATAGTCCCTTTAGTCTTTTATCAAGACATGATTTGGAAAAACAATGACAGGATGGATAATGGGATTATGGGTTTCGCAGCAGCTTTAGATATCAAATAGCAGGCCGTCCAATTATCGGGCTTCTGTGTTGCTGGGCGAGGTGCCATTTAAGCAGGAAGACAATGCTGGAGAAGGAGATCCGGAATGGTATTTAGTACAAAAGAAAAGCAGTAAGTACGAATACAAAACCTACAAACACTCCTTTTAGCAAATGAACGGTCTCCAGCCACAGAGACCAAATGTAGCGGCGGTGTCCAGACCCTTATCCCAAGTAAGATGAGCGTTGGAAATCGATGTACCTCGTAACTAGGATTCGTTCCGTCCACAAACTTCAGAATGTATCACCTTGGCACAGAAATAATTTGCCGTAGTTACTGATATCTGTTACCTCGAACTTGATCAGAGTGCATTGGACCAAAGACCAAATCGGAGCCTTACAACTGATCACTGTCCGGTTTCGTGACGCATCTCGTGCTTTCGGAGCTGTCCCGCCCTTGTAAAAGTCTTTTCGCACACTTGGCAGCGATGCAGTCGTTTGCCGGTATGGATCCGCTCGTGACTCCTGAGTACACCCAGCTGGGCAAAACTTTTTTCACAATGCTTGCAAGCGTAGGGTCTTTCCCCAGTGTGTGTACGGAGGTGCAGCTCCAGCATGTAGACCCTCGAGAAACTGCGCTGACAGAAGTTGCACAGATGCGGACGTTCATCCGTGTGCCTGGCAGCTATGTGACGTCGCAGGTTGCTAGATTCCACAAACCCGCGTCCGCAGTGCGGGCACTTGTGCTGCATCACCTGCTTGTGGCGCCTCTGATGAGCTTCCACTGCTCCATTTGTACTGAAGGTCTTGGGGCACTGGTTGCAAGTAAAAGGCCTTTCGTCGGTGTGCAGACGCATGTGGCTTGCCAGACTAGAGGCGGATTGAAGGCACTTACCGCATTCCAAGCAGTTGTTCTCACCTTTGGGTGACTTGGAATGGGAGCAACTGTGACCCTGGTAGCTTCCCAGCTTGGTAAAGAATCTTCTGCACACCTCACAGTCAATAATAGTTACTGAAGCATGGACTTTTCGGATGTGTCGACGCAGTACTTCCGATTGCTGGAAAACAGCGCCACAATGCTGACAGTTCCTGCGTGAAACTCCAATAGGTTTCTTTTTGGAATCCTCCACGGCGGAGGTCTGCAGAATATAGTCGTTTGGATCAATAATGATTACTTTCTCCGAAGTTAGGGGTTCTGCCGTGTCCATTCCTATCTCGGGAGCCCCATCGCGCAACTTCTCAGCATCCGCGCATTTTTTGCGAAACTTGGCGGCGATGAGAAGCTCATTGGTGCACTCCTGGCACAAATACATTGACTGCACATCGCTGCGGTCTACCTGCTAGGAACAATTAGAAATATATCATTGAACTTTATAATTTAAGACACGACTTCAAGACTCACCTTTATGCCGCCACACGTTTCCAGCAATGTGCACAGGTCCACTTGCATCTCCTCCACGGTGTCATAGATGTCCACCAGGAGTTCATCCTGTTTAAAACAAACTCGGCAACGCAATTCACCAGATGGTAGCGACATTTTCATGAATAAATTGGACTATATTTAAAAATTGAACTGCCAAAACAAATGGAGCTACCCCAATTATCGATAGGACTTGCACCGATAGGCAACCCAACAGCTGATTACACTGAACTACACCTTAAAGTAAGTCTCATATACTCAGAGCAAACTATTTTTCAAAGCATATGATAGTAATAAGGCAACATAAATATAATTGAATAAACTGCCAAAAAAAATAACTCACTTTAACTTTACCAATTCTAAATGCTACGATGTATCATTACGATGTAACATTGACTTAGATAAGTGGGAACGCTGTATTTCTTAATACATTTGACAGTGCCGTAATCAGACTTCAGAATCTGGTAACATAGTGGGACTTCCTTTTCCTTTTGGGGTTTCACGTGGAAGAACTCATCCTTTTCAACTGGAAATAAAGTGCGCAATCATGCTACCAGTTGCCGGTGCTCAAGTAAGAATAAACTTTTAAACAAGAAGCCAAACGCTAACAATTGTAATGTAATTCAGCTTGCGCAAGCAAAAGGAAAATGCGTACATTGCGCAGTCGCAGCGGAAAGGATCTGTCAGCGATGCGGAGACTTCTACTGCTCCAAGGACTGCCAGCGGCAGGATTGGCTACGTCATCGTTACATCTGCATCCCGCTCCCCGCATTGGTTCATCCCAATGCATATAACATGTTCCAGGGAGACGGGGAATCAACTTCAGGGGGGGCCTGTTCGACTAATGCTGATAAAACCGCAGTTAAGGCGTCGCCATCCGCCTTCAGGCGATTAGACATTATACCAGATCTGAAGTGCAACAATTTCAGCAGTACCAGCATCATTGCAGCCAAAAATGATGTTCCCATTCATCCCCCTCCATCCAATAGCATCTCCTCGAATACCAATTCTCCGCCGAATGCGAAAATGCCGCCCAGCGGTGGTGTGGTATACATCACGGAATTCACATCCAGTAATCGCTGCTATATTCGCGATGCCAGCAACTCTGCGGACAGAGCATTTGCCGAATTTTGCAATATGGTTCGTATACATATTAGAGTCAGTTTTCGGAGTTTCATGGAATCGAAGTAACACACATGCCTAATGGCAAGTTCTCAAAATGAATTTAAGAAAAAAAGTATCGCTTGCAAAGCCATACTATTTAGATATTTAAGTACTAGAGATCAAAGTTTTTTCTCATTTTAATGAAACATATTAGTTTGAAATATCAAAACACTAATTGACGAAACTATTTCGATTTAAAAATCATCACAGGTTAATACCGCGGCTACGAAATTGCCCACAATAACTTATCCACCATTAGTTGGATTCTGCCTAGCTCGTCATAATAACAAATATTGGCGTGCGAAGACGGTGAACACCGGTAAACAAAAAAACTTAATTTTGATTGATCTTGGAATCGTAAAGCCTATAACTTCCGATTTGAAGGATATCAATATAGAGCTATTATCTCAGCCCTGTTTCTGTGTACTGGTGCAGCTCAAGAATGTATTTAAATATGACTTTTCCAATGATGTCATTGCCTTCTACTCGCAATTCGTGGGAAAGATATATACGAACACCTATACGAAGAGCCCTGGATGTTACTACGTGGAACTAGAGGACACAAATATGAAATTTTCGGTGAATTTAAAGCTGAAAGCATTTCTCAACACCAAGAAGTTGTTAGGAAACCCAAATTCTGCTGCTCAAAATGGGACGACATATTCATTAGATATTCCGCAGCCCTCACAAGTTGGTCAACCCATTACAATTCCTGCAGTCAAGAGCTCTCAGGCTAAGTCTCAATCAGCTGAAATAATGGGTCAGAAAATATTAAGGAAACCAGAAGAACAGAATGAGTGTGAGAAAAATAAGGAGGTCAATACCTTATTTGAAATTGCCAATACAGATAATAAAACTAAAGGACTGGATCCAGAAGAAGCCTCTAATGATAAAGTGGGCTGCATAGATGAGAATAAAACCTTATTTCACGCTGATAGGCAGACTAAAACTACTCCGGGCACTTTATTAAAACCTAAGGATCAAGACGTAAAAGATTTAACACAGTGCTTAGCACTGTTGGAAAAATCGGAAAATAAAATTGCAACCCCGAAAAACGAACCTGTGCTAAATCCGGTGTGTATATAATATTAATTTTCAGTAAAATCCAAAAATATATGCCCTTTATTTATCAGCCCTTTGAGCTGCGTAAATTTTCCATCGACACTAAGGGAGGAGGCATTGATGTCTTCGTTGTGGACAGTTCAAAAAAAAATCGTGGAATTTTTGGAGCTTTTGACAGAGCCTACGCCTCCGAATTTTCCGCCTTGAAGTCTCGTTTATTAGAAATTACAGATTTCCAGCCTTATAAGCCAGTGTAAGATATATTCATACTAAGTATTTTGTCCGAATTTAAGTTAATATTTCATGATCATTTTTGACAGTCTCAGGGAATATGTGCTTGCCCGATTTGAGGGATCCGTGTATCGCGGCAGAGTGGAACATATTATAGTTGTTCCACAGCAGCAGACGAAGTACCGGGTGATGAACCTGGATTACACGAACGTAGAGGACATAACTGAGATGGATATTTGTCGGTATCCGTCAGACTTCAACACTCCCTGCCCGACAAACCTTTGCGTGATTGATGGTTTGGATATTAACAAAATTTAATTTGAGCATAATATTGAAACAATAATTTTACAGATTTTCCGCACAAACTGAATGCGGCACAGATTTCCTATATGTCTGAGGCATTGGAGGTTAACCAGCTAGTTCATATTGATAGTGTCAACTATCTTAATCATATAGCCATAATTAAATCGCGAAGTCTGATTGAGAAGCTGCTGAGCTTGTAAATTTAAAACGCTTTTGATGCATTTTTCTTTACACCACAACAAAATCTGGGCAAACTCACTCCGATGCGATTCCGAATAAGCATTACGTTCGATGATTTTAAAAACATTTATATATAAATAAAATTCAATCAAATATAACAACTTTAAAGGCTGTTAATATACAATGTTATGTTCCCTAAATAGTGATGCCGTTGATTTACGATTTACAATGAAAATACAGACAACAGGATTACAACAGATTGAGAAGACATGCACAAAAGGTTTTAGTTCCTAAAATGTTAAAAATGGTAGTCAAAGCGGTTTTACAGCTTTAGATATCAAATAGCAGGCCGTCCAATTATCGGGCTTCTGTGTTGCTGGGCGAGGTGCCATTTAAGCAGGAAGACAATGCTGGAGAAGGAGTTCCGGAATGGTATTTAGTACAAAAGAAAAGCAGTAAGTACGAATACAAAACCTACAAACACTCCTTTTAGCAAATGAACGGTCTCCAGCCACAGAGACCAAATGTAGCGGCGGTGTCCAGACCCTTATCCCAAGTAAGATGAGCGTTGGAAATCGATGTACCTCGTACCTAGGATTCGTTCCGTCCACAAACTTCAGAATGTATCACCTTGGCACAGAAATAATTTGCCGTAGTTACTGATGAGGCCGTTGATATCTGTTACCTCGAACTTGATCAGAGTGCATTGGACCAAAGACCAAATCGGAGCCTTACAACTGATCACTGTCCGGTTTCGTGACGCAGCTCGTGCTTTCGGAGCTGTCCCGCCCTTGTAAAAGTCTTTTCGCACACTTGGCAGCGATGCAGTCGTTTGCCGGTATGGATCCGCTCGTGACTCCTGAGTACACCCAGCTGGGCAAAACTTTTTTCACAATGCTTGCAAGCGTAGGGTCTTTCCCCAGTGTGTGTACGGAGGTGCAGCTCCAGCATGTAGACCCTCGAGAAACTGCGCTGACAGAAGTTGCACAGATGCGGACGTTCATCCGTGTGCCTGGCAGCTATGTGACGTCGCAGGTTGCTAGATTCCACAAACCCGCGTCCGCAGTGCGGGCACTTGTGCTGCATCACCTGCTTGTGGCGCCTCTGATGAGCTTCCACTGCTCCATTTGTACTGAAGGTCTTGGGGCACTGGTTGCAAGTAAAAGGCCTTTCGTCGGTGTGCAGACGCATGTGGCTTGCCAGACTAGAGGCGGATTGAAGGCACTTACCGCATTCCAAGCAGTTGTTCTCACCTTTGGGTGACTTGGAATGGGAGCAACTGTGACCCTGGTAGCTTTCCAGCTTGGTAAAGAATCTTCTGCACACCTCACAGTCAATAATAGTTACTGAAGCATGGACTTTTCGGATGTGTCGACGCAGTACTTCCGATTGCTGGAAAACAGCGCCACAATGCTGACAGTTCCTGCGTGAAACTCCAATAGGTTTCTTTTTGGAATCCTCCACGGCGGAGGTCTGCAGAATATAGTCGTTTGGATCAATAATGATTACTTTCTCCGAAGTTAGGGGTTCTGCCGTGTCCATTCCTATCTCGGGAGCCCCATCGCGCAACTTCTCAGCATCCGCGCATTTTTTGCGAAACTTGGCGGCGATGAGAAGCTCATTGGTGCACTCCTGGCACAAATACATTGACTGCACATCGCTGCGGTCTACCTGCTAGGAACAATTAGAAATATATCATTGAACTTTATAATTTAAGACACGACTTCAAGACTCACCTTTATGCCGCCACACGTTTCCAGCAATGTGCACAGGTCCACTTGCATCTCCTCCACGGTGTCATAGATGTCCACCAGGAGTTCATCCTGTTTAAAACAAACTCGGCAACGCAATTCACCAGATGGTAGCGACATTTTCATGAATAAATTGGACTATATTTAAAAATTGAACTGCCAAAACAAATGGAGCTACCCCAATTATCGATAGGACTTGCACCGATAGGCAACCCAACAGCTGATTACACTGAACTACACCTTAAAGTAAGTCTCATATACTCAGAGCAAACTATTTTTCAAAGCATATGATAGTAATAAGGCAACATAAATATAATTGAATAAACTGCCAAAAAAAATAACTCACTTTAACTTTACCAATTCTAAATGCTACGATGTATCATTACGATGTAACATTGACTTAGATAAGTGGGAACGCTGTATTTCTTAATACATTTGACAGTGCCGTAATCAGACTTCAGAATCTGGTAACATAGTGGGACTTCCTTTTTCTTTTGGGGTTTCACGTGGAAGAACTCATCCTTTTCAACTGGAAATAAAGTGCGCAATCATGCTACCAGTTGCCGGTGCTCAAGTAAGAATAAACTTTTAAACAAGAAGCCAAACGCTAACAATTGTAATGTAATTCAGCTTGCGCAAGCAAAAGGAAAATGCGTACATTGCGCAGTCGCAGCGGAAAGGATCTGTCAGCGATGCGGAGACTTCTACTGCTCCAAGGACTGCCAGCGGCAGGATTGGCTACGTCATCGTTACATCTGCATCCCGCTCCCCGCATTGGTTCATCCCAATGCATATAACATGTTCCAGGGAGACGGGGAATCAACTTCAGGGGGGGCCTGTTCGACTAATGCTGATAAAACCGCAGTTAAGGCGTCGCCATCCGCCTTCAGGCGATTAGACATTATACCAGATCTGAAGTGCAACAATTTCAGCAGTACCAGCATCATTGCAGCCAAAAATGATGTTCCCATTCATCCCCCTCCATCCAATAGCATCTCCTCGAATACCAATTCTCCGCCGAATGCGAAAATGCCGCCCAGCGGTGGTGTGGTATACATCACGGAATTCACATCCAGTAATCGCTGCTATATTCGCGATGCCAGCAACTCTGCGGACAGAGCATTTGCCGAATTTTGCAATATGGTTCGTATACATATTAGAGTCAGTTTTCGGAGTTTCATGGAATCGAAGTAACACACATGCCTAATGGCAAGTTCTCAAAATGAATTTAAGAAAAAAAGTATCGCTTGCAAAGCCATACTATTTAGATATTTAAGTACTAGAGATCAAAGTTTTTTCTCATTTTAATGAAACATATTAGTTTGAAATATCAAAACACTAATTGACGAAACTATTTCGATTTAAAAATCATCACAGGTTAATACCGCGGCTACGAAATTGCCCACAATAACTTATCCACCATTAGTTGGATTCTGCCTAGCTCGTCATAATAACAAATATTGGCGTGCGAAGACGGTGAACACCGGTAAACAAAAAAACTTAATTTTGATTGATCTTGGAATCGTAAAGCCTATAACTTCCGATTTGAAGGATATCAATATAGAGCTATTATCTCAGCCCTGTTTCTGTGTACTGGTGCAGCTCAAGAATGTATTTAAATATTACTTTTCCAATGATGTCATTGCCTTCTACTCGCAATTCGTGGGAAAGATATATACGAACACCTATACGAAGAGCCCTGGATGTTACTACGTGGAACTAGAGGACACAAATATGAAATTTTCGGTGAATTTAAAGCTGAAAGCATTTCTCAACAGCAAGAAGTTGTTAGGAAACCGAAATTCTGCTCCTCAAAATGGGACGACATATTCCTTAGATATTCCGCAGCCCTCACATGTTGGTCAACCCATTACAATTCCTGCAGTCAAGAGCTCTCAGGCTGAGTCTCAATCAGCTGAAATAATGGGCCAGAAAATATTAAGGAAACCAGAAGAACAGAATGAGTGCGAGAAAAATAAGGAGGTCAATACCTTATTTGAAATTGCCAATACAGATAATAAAACTAAAGGACTGGATCCAGAAGAAGCCTCTAATGATAAAGTGGGCTGCATAGATGAGAATAAAACCTTATTTCACGCTGATAGGCAGACTAAAACTACTCCGGGCACTTTATTAAAACCTAAGGATCAAGACGTAAAAGATTTAACACAGTGCTTAGCACTGTTGGAAAAATCGGAAAATAAAATTGCAACCCCGAAAAACGAACCTGTGCTAAATCCGGTGTGTATATAATATTAATTTTCAGTAAAATCCAAAAATATATGCCCTTTATTTATTAGCCCTTTGAGCTGCGTAAATTTTCCATCGACACTAAGGGAGGAGGCATTGATGTCTTCGTTGTGGACAGTTCAAAAAAAAATCGTGGAATTTTTGGAGCTTTTGACAGAGCGTACGCCTCCGAATTTTCCGCCTTGAAGTCTCGTTTATTAGAAATTACAGATTTCCAGCCTTATAAGCCAGTGTAAGATATATTCATACTAAGTATTTTGTCCGAATTTAAGTTAATATTTCATGATCATTTTTGACAGTCTCAGGGAATATGTGCTTGCCCGATTTGAGGGATCCGTGTATCGCGGCAGAGTGGAACATATTATAGTTGTTCCACAGCAGCAGACGAAGTACCGGGTGATGAACCTGGATTACACGAACGTAGAGGACATAACTGAGATGGATATTTGTCGGTATCCGTCAGACTTCAACACTCCCTGCCCGACAAACCTTTGCGTGATTGATGGTTTGGATATTAACAAAATTTAATTTGAGCATAATATTGAAACAATAATTTTACAGATTTTCCGCACAAACTGAATGCGGCACAGATTTCCTATATGTCTGAGGCATTGGAGGTTAACCAGCTAGTTCATATTGATAGTGTCAACTATCTTAATCATATAGCCATAATTAAATCGCGAAGTCTGATTGAGAAGCTGCTGAGCTTGTAAATTTAAAACGCTTTTGATGCATTTTTCTTTACACCACAACAAAATCTGGGCAAACTCACTCCGATGCGATTCCGAATAAGCATTACGTTCGATGATTTTAAAAACATTTATATATAAATAAAATTCAATCAAATATAACAACGTTAAAGGCTGTTAATATACAATGTTATGTTCCCTAAATAGTGATGCCGTTGATTTACGATTTACAATGAAAATACAGACAACAGGATTACAACAGATTGAGAAGACATGCACAAAAGGTTTTAGTTCCTAAAATGTTAAAAATGGTAGTCAAAGCGGTTTTACAACAACAAAGGCACTGTTTGGTGTGGATCTAAGACTCTGTCTAAGGCATTAGGTGTTCTTTTTCATTGTCATCTCGTGGGCGGTGCGTAGACGTCGTCTCAGTTCGTTCGGAAACTGATCATAGCACTTTTTGCACACCGGCTTCTCGTCGTACTCGTAGAATTTTGACTTTTGTGTCATCTTCGTGTCACACACGGAGCACGCAAAGTGGTGCACACACCAGGCCTTGTTCAAGGCAGTGAAAACTGTCGACGTCATTGAATAAGTGAGTTAAATAAATCCATAAAATAGTTAATTATGTTACTCACCATCGCCTCCAATAACCTGGTTGCAGACGAAGCACAGGTTGCCAAATAGCTGATGATAGTGCGTCTCGCAGTAGGCCAAGCCCCGCTTCTCGTAGTGTCGGTGACCCAGGAAGGGCTTCTCGCACTTGGCGCAAACGAAGTGCTCCACATGCCAGTGCTTTCCGAGCGCCGTTACCACCCTCTCCTCAATTGGCCGACGACAGGCGCCACATATGGGAATGCCCATTTTATCGTGACAACGCAGACAATAGAGTTCGTTCTGTAAAGAAAGAAATAATTTAATATTCATTGCTTTATATATATATATATTGTTAAATTTGCTTAAAGAAAACCCCACCATATCGTTAGCAGCCAATCCTGGCCGGCTCTTGACCTCCCGAGCAGTAGAATCTAACTCGGTGCCGCAGGCCGTGCAACTGAAGTGATAGCCGTGGTACACTTCACCTCGGAATCGCAAAGGCTCCTCGTCAATGAGGCCGCTGAAAAGAAGACTAATTAGCAAAATGTTCTCAGCAAAGCCATTGAAACGTACTGGCATTTTTGGCATACATAGCGGCCGGTAATCTCCGCCTTCACCTTGGCATTGCACTCGTGGCACAAGGCGCGGTTCTGGTTTTTGATGAACCCGCAATCAGCCAGCTCCTTGGCGCACAATTGGCAGCGGAAGCACTGTGGATGCCAGCTAGCCGACATGGCCTTAATGACCCGCCCGATGACGAACTCGCCGCACTTGTTGCAGCAGGGAGCGAAGAGCACGTGAAAGTCACGTTCACAGTACTTGCGGCCCTCGAACTCGTAGAATATGCCATCCTGGAAGGGTCGGAAACACTGGGCACATCTGGAAATTGTGAATTAGCTAGCGTATTATTTAAACAAGTACGTTTCGAATTACTTACACAAAGCACTGTGTGTGCCAGAGTTCTCCATTGGAGTTGACAATCTTTTCAGTGGGCTCAAAGCCGTCGGCGCATCGCGTGCAATGCATTGCACCCAGCGACATGTTCGCTGCTTGGACTCTGTGAATTCAGGAGAATATAAGGATTAGTTGATGGTAAAAACTAACCATTTCAGAGGCCATTACACTTCAGCCTTGGAGTACATCATGGTTATAGCTGGAGCGCAAAGAAAAGCGACTTTAGGGTAGGGCGTGAAATGAGAAACTGGGCAAAATAATGAGACTTATCGCTTGCCGGCTTTGTTGACGCTGGCTGAATCATATTTCCTTCGAATGCGCAGGCAAAAAGCTTTCTGGCATTCCGTGGAGCGGGCAGTTGAATATCAAGCGTGATACGCTGCAGATGTGATGACTTGGTAAGATATCGTTTCGGAACATATATGTATATATATATATATATATATATATATATATACTCTATGCGACAAATTATTAGATCTGCATTAACCAATCAATCACTATATTTGTAATTAATCATTACAAGCAGTAGCCCCATTAAAAAAATGAGTATAAGTAACTATCAGCTCGCTCTTCTGAATTTTCTTGAATTTTATAATTGAAATTCATCGAATATGTTCATCATTCGGATAAGTGAAGTCGCTCCCCATTACTGGTTGACTCAATGAACATTCCAAAATGGGAAACAAAAATTCTAGCATCCAATTCGGATTGGGTTTGCCGTCAACACAAAAGCGGCCCACTCATGATAATCAAATTCGACGAACACACACGCAGAAGCGAATAGTAAACAATACACTGACACGCACACACACACACACACACACACAAACGCTTGAGTGGCGGCGTTTAAAAATAAATTTGAATGTGGCCATGACGTCATCGATGGAGTAAACATCTGGCAGGAAAATTGCATTGAATGGGGGTCCAAAGCGCCCGCATCGCTGGCAGAGGGTTAACGCTGGATGAGGCCATGAATGATTGGCACTGCTAGCCTTAAATAGTTATATTTTGTAGTAGTTAGCGAAATGCGAATTTGTGCGAATTGATAACGATGATTTTGAGCTACCAAATGATGCAATAGATGGGCGTTTCGAAGCCAAGGACGTTGAGAAAGTGGGGCGGAACATTCTGCTTACTGCACGGGCGGCATTCTGTGGGCTTTTCTTTTTAGTTGCTCTCAACTGGCTTTCACTTGCGAATGGCACCTGTTGCACCTGGTCTACGACGTTTTCAGATCACGGCGAGCGAAACACTGCAAAAACATATAGAAATGATCAATCTGTGTCTTCTGGCTCAAAGCTCTGTTCGTTTGGCGGCTCTCTAGCCAAATCCGGTTGATTTTCAGCCAAGAAGACGATCTGAGCAGCGCTATCGCAGCACAAAAACAACAACTGCTATTGCCAAAATAGGCAAATCTAAGGAATTTGACGTGTTTCACTTGATCATTTTCAAATTTTAGGAACTGCATTACACGTAGAAGGTACTATTTACCTTCTGAGAAACCGTTTTACTTAAAGCCACTGCTTGGTGCAATTAAATTAACTTCATTTAATTAACAGCTTCCGTGGAAAAAGACGCAGAAAAAACCACTGTAGTTTAGCACTAAAAAATCCCTGTAAATACCTGCCTATCGATAGCTCTATCTGTTCTCGTGGCAGGTAGCCCTGAAAATCAATCGATATCCTACAACTCCTGGGCGCCAATTTAAAAATGATTTTGTACAAACACTTCACGATTAGCCTATGCTACCAAAATACATTTGTAAAAGAATTTGACGATTTAAGGCGCCTCGCTTATCGCAGTGTGACATTTTTGCTTCTTTGTCTCACCTCTTATCAGTCGCTGGCCAACTGCTGTTCTTCTAGAAAGCAGTTTCATAACGTGCTCTTATCAGCGAACTGCCTTATACTTATAATTTCACGTACTATTTGTTTGTAAACAAGCCTTGTTCGCATGCTAATTTAAACTGCAGGCAGGAAACCCCTTTAGCATTGATTTTGATTGATTTTCTTTTTGCTATGTTTCACGGTAAATGGGAAAATACATAAATAAATGTGCAGGAAAAGTACACAAGAATCCAATGCCACAAAGGCGATATCTGTTTCGATGAGACTTATAATTAGAAAATATGTATTGATAAGAAAATCAAGAACTTGTAATACTGGCAAGAAAACCACAGTCATTAGGAAATGAGAAAAGTATATTAACTATTCAAGAGCTAGAGTAGTCTTGCCTCACAGGTTTAAGTTATTTTTTCCTATAATTTGCATTTCTTTACAGAGAACATTCATTTTGAAGTGCACACGGTACATGCATGTAAATGCATTATTTGTTTGCTTTAATTGTTTCCCCGAATGTTTCTGTTTCTGTTTCTGTTTCTGTTTGCGGCAAACTTCCGCCTCGCGGGTGTGAGGGTCATATTTTCGAAACACCCCTCGTCGACTTCCGCAATGTGAAAGGAGATAAAACCCCAGCTGCAGTTTCCAATTGTGCTTTATTTGTATCTGATTCATATAGTATAGTATATACATAGGTAGTATAGTATTGCTTGGTTTTATGGAGCGTTGTCCCGTTAAAACGGGTTGCCAGGCGAATCGATCAGCGCGGCGCTCTTTGTTTATCAAACTCACTCTTCTGTCAGCCGCCTTTATTTATTATTATTAAATGAGTTTTTTTCCAGCATAACAACAAACAAGCAAGGTGGCCCACAAGGCCGCCGGTTGTGCGAGCGAGACGGACGGAAAACAAGCACCATAAGAACGAGATCCAATACCATCCACAATCTAGCACTGAAAACTATGTTACCCCGCATTACAGCATATGTCTTAAAAGCCAATTAAACTCTGCTGCTACCAAATAAATTCGTATATTTTTCCATTTTCTTAACACTTATCCTGAATTAAGTTTATTTTAACGCTTGCTCTAACGTACTTAGGCAATAATTTGCCAGACACATAAGTATTTTCTTTCGGTGCACCCTGTCACATGCTTGGAAAAAGGTGGTGGAACCTGGAAACCGGGGACACCGGGGAACTGCGAGACTTTCGGCACGTAGCAACGCGTAGCTGTTAGTTTTACTACGCATGATTTTATGCTGTTGTTTACCAAAAATTCGCCAAGGCAAGCCCCCATCCACACGCCCCACGCAGCGGTGACTCGGGCGTATGAGCAACATGCTGAAGCATATGGAAATCGGTGTGGAATGTGGGCAGTTTCCACAGCGGATGCAGTGCAGTTGCAGTGGGTGTCTAAAAATAAGTGCAATTATGTTCTCTATTATTGCAGCTGCGTTCCAAAGCCGGCAAACCAGATGGACAACTAGTGTCTGCTGCTTGCAGAGGAGCAGGTTGGAATTTTTCAAGGGGGTTTTTCCATTTAAACATATAGTGTCATTCAAGTGCATTGCGATAATGTTTTGATAGTGTTAGCAACTGGCACTACTGTGGCAGATTTTTATGGTGGGATCTTTAGTCTATTCAGAACTTTGCTCTTGTGGAAAGTAGCCAAGTAGTTTTTTGAAAACAAAACCAGTATGATCTGGATGTATGTATTTCTAGCTAGACTAAATCTAAATATATGGATTTCATTATTTTCAGACGCCTCTGCGAAACGTGGGTTTCTCTTGCGGCTCAAAACGATTGCAGCTGCGTGAAAAGCTCCAAGTCTGAGCTTCCAAGCTCGTCCATTCATCTTTTTGGTCGCTTTCTGGGCACGACATAGAAAATTGCAAATATGTGGCATTGCATAAAAAACGCAATTATAGTCGCTGACCGCGTCCGCATTGCATTTGGGCCCTGACTTATCGCCATTCGTTGTTTATCGTTATTGCTCGGGCAAGCTTATCAACAAATTTCGAAATTGAAATCCACCTTAGGGGGGTTTTACTTGAACTGAAACGGTTTACCTCGGCACGTGAATACAATCAAAAAATTCCGATGCCCCCCGAAGATACAGTATGACCTCTACACCACGCAGCACTTAATGAAATATGACGCTTTTTTGATAATTTATTTTGATAGAATTAGACTTCAGATTAGATGGCAGTGTATATGTAATGCTAATTTTATATTGCTATATTTTAAAATGAGTACACAAGGCGATCAAGTCAACATGAACTTTTTCCTAACCCAAAAGGGAAATTTCTTGTAGAACACAGGTTTTCGAGGCCAGACTGTAAATAATTTCATTTGAGGTGCGTGGGCGCCGGAAAAGGGGAAAACCCGGGGAGGAGGTGCAATCCGGTTCCCGTGGGCAGTGAATTTGGAGCGTTGGCACCGCACCGGCAAGCAAGAAAGGAAAAAAACGAGTAAAAAACGAAACATTCGAAAGCAATTTTTCCGCCTGCCAAAGTTTGCATTTCATATGCAGACCGCCGAAGCCAAAAGGCAAATAAATACATTCAATTGTTGGCAACGCGTCACCATTTTGGCGCCCGGCAACAGCGAACTTCAAACAAAGGCAGGCGGCGAAAATGTTGGACAATTAAAACCGAAAGCCAACGAAAAATCTGTGTGCACACACTCGAGTGGTGTCCCCACACCAATGCAGTGGCGACGACCTGTTGTCGCCAAGGTGCGATCGTTAAGTTCTATCTTTCGGACCCATAGCAAAGTTCATATTCTTGGCACCCCCAAGCTACGTGATTCGTCGAAACTGAAAGCATTTCGATATTTCTCCCAGGAGGCAAATACAAAAATTTCGAAAATTTGGCAAACAACTGCTGGGCAGAAAGCTTAATTTGAAATATGTATATCTGTTATCATTCTAAAACTATGAAAGCTGCTGTATTTCAACGAGCATTAGTTTTTTTTTTAAGTACGAGTATGGCATGAAAGCTGAGCAATGAAATCAAAATATAATATATGACGTGTGCTTAGAAGCTTACGTATTATTGATAAAGGTGGAGTGTAACAAGTTAGATATTTTTAGCTCCATCCTATTACCAACTTTACATAACTTGCTTATTTGACTGATAAGCACTCGAGAACTGGTGAGCAACCGCGGAGAAGATGCCTAACCCCACCTGTAGCAGCCCAGGGGAACTGCTCGACCCACCCACTCACGTGAAGGCAGCGAGAAGCGTGCACAGCTGTCCATTTGTTTTGCACTATGACAATGTCATTAGCACTCGAAGAAAGAATCGGGCACAAAGCCAAGCAGCAGATAGTCGTACAAAAAAGTAGTAAACATGTACGCTCGTATATATATATGTGTTTAGTTAAAAATAAAACTATATAGCCTCTGCGATGTCGTTGCCGTCGTCGTTGCCATGGTGACGTTAATTCGCAATGGAATGGCGGCTGAAACACGAAGAGACTGCAATCTCCCCGCCCGGAGTGCGCACCAGAGATTAGCTGAAAGAGGTGTAAGTATACGAGTAGAGTGCGACCCATTACTGGGGGGAGGGTCATGAGCTGGGGGAGTCGAGAATACTAATCGCATGTTAATTGATAACGATCACAACAAGCTGCCAGGTAAGCAGGTGCAGCGCAACATTCTCGATTTTTACGTACATTTTACAATTCCCGATTCCAGTTCCGATTGAGTGATACCTGTGAATACCAGGCAGCACGATAAAGTAAGTATGCAAAATGAAAACAAATCCCAACCAGTTTAAGGCGATGGAAAAACCCTTTGGGGGGAGTGTTTCATTAACTCCGCTCACCTCGCATCTCTGGGTTAGTCACATGACCTCGCGCCTTTGAGAGGTGTGATGATCTAGATAAGGTCTAGATACGTAGGTATACATACGTGTATGTATGAGCATATACATCGGCGTTGGGCAAGGGTAACTATAGGACACACACTATACTACGTGGCACAATCACAATCAACAAGTGACACGCCTCTTCGCACAGAAGTAAACATTTTGATTAGTGTCTTGATTAACAATTGCTTTTATTCATTGTTTATAAGTATAAATGTTCTTACGCTTATCGTTTAGTTTAGTTTTAATGTATACTCGAATTTCGATTCTTATAGGCATTCAATTTTGCAATTGTGAAACAAATAAATAAGCAACAGCGACCAACGTTTAAAGATGCAAGAAACACTAGCTGTTCTTTTCAACTTCCTGACTGTGCCAACTAAGCTAAAATATACATATATATTTCGTTATGCTTCAAGTCTTTCGATTAGTTTCGCTCTTTCGATTAGTGGATATGCATTTGCATAGATCGAACAGTTCTTTCTTGCTGACTTCCGACAGAAATAAACCGTTTGGCTGTCTGATTAATTGCTGTTATCTATAGTTATTTATGTACATACACGATTTTTTCACTCAAAAGCAGGCGAAAGGCACTTGAACAAAGAAACAAACAAACAAACAAGCGACGAGTACGCCCAACTTACTACCATATGCACAAGCTACATATATAGCCGTCTATATGCATTTGCATCGCGCACTTACTTATGTATTTGTGTCTAGGGTCTAAACTGCTGCATCGTAAACTTTGAAACGTGACATGAGCTCAGTACTCCTATATATGTATGTACATCTAAGACGGTCCTAGAGCCTACAAAGCCTATAAATATATGGTATTTACATAGTGGGTAATATCAAATAGCAGCCTATGAACTCTACTTAACACAATGGCATATATAAATATGGGGGCGGGTCTATTTTTTAGTTGACAATCTTAGAACATTTATATGCGAGGGCTTAAGCATGGTATAGGTCAGAAGTCCAGTCCTACAGAGTTCTTTGAAAATTGTATTCTGTTATCATTATGCAACATTTGTTAGCTGATAAGAAAGTAGGTTGTTTTAAAAAACATAAACATTACACTTTTGTAAACAAGAAATTATACTGAAAAGAAAAGATAAACCTTAGACCTATACTTTCCCAGGCAATTTTCTAATGGTGTCCTTGATATTTTAGTTTGTCCTTGCCTCTCTTCATTTAGACCGCTCTTTCATAAATAAAAACTAACTGACATAACTAGAGACATTACTACACTCAGTTGCTCATTTGGAGGCCACCACTGCTGCGACTACCCGTCGACGAGGAGCCCGTAAGTCCGAACTGCGAGACCAGCTTGTCGTAGTCCTCCAGCGAGGTCTCGAACTGCTCTAGTTGCCGGGACAGATCGTCCATGGCGCTGGCGTCGGCGGCACTGGTAGCGATCGCTGTGGCCGCGGCCGTCGGACCGCATGCTGCTCCTCCGCTGGAGCCACTGGTTGCTGGCGGGGTCGAGGAAATCGATGAGATCTCTGCCTGCAGTTCATTGAGACCCTTCAGTGGTGGCGCATGATAGCATTCCCTGTAGAACTTGGCCAAATCGTTTACATGCGACGTGGGCGAGGCGAAGGGGAAGTGGAGCTCCTTTAGCAGATTATCATCATCAGGCGGTGGTTGTAGCGCCGGCTCTGAATGGTGACGATATGTGGCTGTGGCGCTGGCGGGGATCAGCAGGCTCTTTATTGGCGATACTGAGTTTTCCGAGTTCTTCTCGAAGCTCTTGAAACCAGCAGAATTGTTGTTGAGATTGCTGATCAGGTTGAATTTACTGTCCTGCGTATTGTTGTTGTTATTACTGCTGTTCACACTGGCGACCGAATTGTTATCCAGGCGATTAAGGGACTCAATAGAGTCGCGTCCTCGTAAAAGCCACTCGAAAGGGGGGGTTTCTGGCAACACAAAGTCATCTTCAGTGTACTGCTTTAGTTTGCCCATATCTGTGAAGGCTCCCGGTCGCAACGGCTTCTCTATATCAATAAAGCGCCGATCGGCTGTCCCCTGGGCGGGATTGAGGGCACCCAAACCCAGTTTCTTGGCCACGGCAGTGCCATTCTGAAGCTGCTGCTGGTTGCCAGGTGTATTTGCATCCGTGGCGGGTCTAAAGTGATCCGACTTCAGCATGATGGTATTGCTTTCTGACTGGGCAGCCGTGGGCGAGATGGTCAGCTTGGTGCGGTACGCCACGGACATGACCAGCGAGCCAACAATCGTGCTGAGTTGTCCGATCTTTACGTGCTTGTGACCCTCGCCCAGGGTGTGGACCTGCGGCCTGTCCACGTAGATCCTGTAGAAGATGCCATACGAATCGGGACACTGGCGCCGGGATAACTTGTAGGCGGGCGTGGTGCGAGTTAGCGATATGAGGGACTTGAGCATGATGCCCATGCGGTTGTAGATAGCGTGGGCTGCCTTTAGGGTCTGACCCTCGGTGTTCAGGTCATTTGTGGCCGGGGAGGAACCATTCTGGGGCTGAAGCAGGTCCAGGGACCACACTTCCAACACCATCTGGTCACCCTCAGTCGTTTTCAGCGATATTTCCACGCACAACGGAAGGCGCTGCAGTATGCTCTCTCCGGTCTTTAGGTTCAGGGCCCGCTTGGTCTCGTCCAGGACCTCCGGATGATCCTGCACGGCAATGTTGAACCAATCGCTGCCCGCCAGTGGATTGCACTGCGTCTGCATCTTCTCGCCCAGTCGAGACTGCACCACCACCTGGGTGGACTTCAAGACCAGGAACTTGATGAACTTCTCCAAATCCCGCTCCGCTGCATTTAGACGTTGCGCCGACATTTATTCGTTTTTCTTTGTTTTCCCCGTCTATTTGCGATTGTGTGTGTCCAAAGTTCGCTGTCTGCGTTTTCGTTTTTTTTTTCACTTTTATGCGTTTCCGCGTTTTGTTTTGTCGCGGTTCTGTTATTTCAGCGTCGCGCACTTTGCTTTCTAGGCACTGCTAAACGTGGTCAAAACTAGCCCGGGCATTTTGCCAAAACACTGTCATTTGTGCAACGCCCTTTCACTGCGATTCCGTGTTATTGTTTGTACGCAAGATCACTCCCGTTAACATAAAATAAAACGAGACCAGCGTCAGCTATCACTCACGATAGTATCGATAGTCCGATTATGGGCGTGTTAGGGATGTTTTAGTTTCGATAGTGCACGGAGGCACGGATTTGGAAAAGAAACTATTCACACAGAGGGGCTTTTGCAAGTCTGACGCCTTCCGCAGCACTGACTTTTTCTTTTACAAAAATTTACCTAATAGGTATAAAATAAAATAAAAATCAAAATGAACATTTCTTAAATCGGTGCTTTAAAGGTTTATTAAGGTTTTTTAAATAAACTTATTACTTATGAGCTATAAATAAATAAATAAAGCAGAATTCGACCAGAGATGACACCTTTAACAAACATTTAATAATAATTAATAGAGTCGCATAAACATTTTCGCAGCGTTTGTTAGTCAGCGGTCATAAAATGTAATTACATAAAATTAAAAAAAAAACATCTAAAACAGCAGATGCTCGGTCAGTGAGAATAGCCCTTCATTCTAGGTTTTCCATTGAGCAATGTAACAGTCTGGCAGCACAGGTGACGGTCTGGCATCTCCGCTTGGCTAAATGATACACGTCACGTACACACAACGGCGCTTAATTTTAAATAATATATTTTTGGAAGCCAAAAATAAACATGATGTTTTAGAATTACATTTTGGTATTATGTCACTGACTAGGAATCGCCACCGCCCCGTCCTTGAGTGTCTGTCAGGCAGAAGTGCTCTCTATCCGTGGAGTTCAGGACATGGTTGGGTAGATAACGGAGCACGGAGGAAGGAACCTGGCTCAACATGGCCAAACGCTCATGTTTGATTCGCTCCTCCTGCTCAGCATCAAGCTTAGCCTTCATGTCAAAGTACTGAACATTTTCAGCGGTGGCCTGCGCTCTTTTCCGCTGATTATCCTCAATCATAGCCAACAAGGAGGCTCCATGGGCCCTGCGTCTGCGATACTCCTCCAGCTGTTTCTCGGACTCTTGGTTGCTTGTATCCGGCGCCTCCTCTTGCCGCGTGGCCATCTCCGCCCGCTTCAGCTGCATTTGGGCTATCTTACGGTGCTCCACCTCTTGCCGATAGCGATCCAATTCTTGTCGGGTGCGCCGTCGAGACATCTGCTCCTGCTGCATCTGTTGGCGGTAGCGCTCGTCACTCTTGGCCGTGTACTCCGCCTCCAACAGATCCAGCAGCAAATTGTCCCGATGACGTTTTTTGTTCTGCAAGAAGAGTGAGTTTTATTGATTTAATCAAAAGACCTCTATTATAAACGCTTCAAGACTCACTTCGATTTCTAGGACCTGTTGACCCAAACGAATGCTGATTTCTTGTTTTTTGCGCAGCACCTCCTCGCGCTCCGCCTCTAGCTGGACTTTCCTACGCTCCATCTCACTTTGGCTTTGGACTAGGTCTCCCAACTCCTGGTTGTATTGAGCTCGCTGCCATTCTCTGAGTTCCTGGTTCTCCTTGATGGACTGCAGCATGTCCTGCCGCTTCTGTAGTTTTTTTTTCTGCGCCTCCAGCTCCTGTGCTCGATCCTCTTCCTGGATTTTCTTCTGCATCAGAAGGCTTAGATCCCGGTCGTTCATCACCTGAGCATGCTCTTGCTGACGCCGCCGGCGGTTCTCCTCCATTTGTTCGGCCAAGGAAGCTCTAAGGCGACGTTGCTCCTCCTTTAGAGCCACTTCTTTCTCACGTTCTTGGGCTTCCAACAGACAGCGCTCTTGGGACACTTCCTCGGCTTCTAATTTGATGTCTAGCTGTCGGCGACGTTTTCTCTCCTCCAAATTTTCAGCTATATCTCTGGAAATGACGGCTAGACGCAGTTGCTCCGCCAAGTCACGCAGTTCCTCGCAATCCCGTCGCAATTGCTGGCGACGTTTGTTCTCCACAAACTCCGCACGCTTAAGTTCTTGCATTTCCTGCGTCATTGCTGCCTTCTCGATAAAGTCCCTGGTCGTGGGACTCACTTTGGAGAGCTCCTGGCTGCGATTTACGTTCTCAAGGTTGTGCTGCATATTTCGCAATAGTTGGGAGCTGTAAAAGTCGTGTTCCATGCGCAACGAATGAGGCACCTTGAATTGCGGCTGTCCGATGTGGAAAATTCCACGGTCCATCTGGTCACCACGATTTCTACCGGTTGCCATGGTGGTCAAAACAATGCAAACAGAAACCCAAAAAATCGAAAGAAAACGAGAAACCAAATAAAAAAATAAAAATATTACGGCAGTCTACTATGAACACATTAAAATTGAAGTATTTATAATTGTATTTACAATATTAATTGTGTAGATATTACATTATTATTAGGACTTCGCGAATCTGAATCTGCGAATTACAAAGTATTACCAATTGAATACAGGTCCTTTGTCAATGTTTTCAGCGAATGGCAAATACGATCATTAAATTACCATTCACTACAAAATGGTAACATTATTAATAGTAAGGTTAGTTAAAAAAAAACTTGTAAAATTTTTTGTTTGTCATTAGATGACTATATATTTATATTTTTGTTTCAAAATTATAGTTAACAAATTGAATCGATAATGAAGGCGAAAATATTAAATGCGAAATGTTCTCAGTTGCTAAAGGCAGTCGGGAAATACTTCTTGTCCTTCTCCACGATGGTCTCCAGTAGGTCGTCGATGTCAGTGTTGGGGTAGCGCTCTACCCATGACTGGATGTACCCCTCGTGGGTTGGCTCGTAGGTCTTCAGCTGTACCTTTTGATCCTTGCCAATCGCCGTGTTGGCCTGGACGAGGATCATACGCGGCTTCTTATGCGCCAGGCAGATATCCCGCCACTTTGCCCACGGATGCGATCCGCTTTCGTCGACCTTTGAGTAGTGTTCGTACATCTTGGAGGCTGCCTCGATGTCGGCTGTGGATTTGTACACCTGCAGCTTGGTCAGGAAATCGCCCAGGGCCTTCCTGCCCACGGTATCGATCTTGCTGCGATCCACCGTCAGCAAAAGGTTCTTGCCATTTTCAGTTTCCTCGACCTTAACGAGTCCTTCACCAGCCTCCAGCAGCACCTTCATGATCACAAAACGGGCACGTGAGTGCGCCTGGAGCCACAGCTTGGACTTTGGATTGAACATCTCCAGAGCCACACCCATGCCGTTCCAGATGAGACTCAGCCAGTTGACATAGATGATGTTGTCCTGCTCGGCTTTGTCCTTGAAGCCAAAGATCTCCAGGATGTCACGCTGCAGGGAGAGATACAAGCCCACAGCTTCGGCGCGGCACTCCTCGTACGAAGAGCCAATTGCTCCAAACTTGGTGTCGTAAGTTTCGCCGGGAAGATACCACTTGGCGATGGGTTCACCGGTGACCAGATTTTTAGTATTTTCTTTGTCAAAGTTATAGACGCCGTTCTCGTCAATGCGGAACAGCTTGCCACTACCATGGCCCAGGAGTTCATGGAGGCCCACTTGCACCTCGAAAGCTTTGACCTTGTACTCTTTCATTAGAGTTTGATCCTCCTCGGTGAGGAAAGGAATGGGATCCTTACGGTTGATGTTGGCCAGCACATTGCCCAGCGAGACGTTCTTGAAGCCTTCATCCTGGCGGATTTCGTCGTAATTGGGAATATTGATGCCCGCTGGCACTCCGCTGCCGGCAAATGTGAGGACATCCAGGGAAGTGAAGTCTGGTTTCAGGTAAGAGTCCTTTTCGTAAGGCTCCGTCCAGGGCAGGTACTCTATCAGTTTCTCGGCGCGATTCACCAGCTCAGAGAATTTGGCCGAACTCTCCTTGTTCACCATGGCCACGAAGCCCTCAAATTCAGCCCGACCTCCGGCAGGATCCCTGTAAGTTTCAATGAAGCCAATGTAGGTCTCGATGACAGGTCCCTTGTCCTTAATCCACCAACGCGATCCGTTCTTGTGCTCGGCCAGCGAGCCCTGCTCAAAGGACCGGACGTAGTGCTCGATCATCTTGGACTCGTTTTCGTTAGCTGCGTATTTCTGGGCCTCCAGCAGATGCTGGTTGACGCGCTGCAGCAGCTTCTGGTAATCACCACGGGTCACCCTAAATTGGTTGCCATTGTATTCTTCCAACGGAAGAGTAATCCCGTCTTGCGTGGACTCTGCCACGGAGCCCAGCTTTACATCGTAGATGGTTTTACCATTTTCAACTAACTTAAAGGTGCGGCACATGTAGGGTTCGATACGTTTTGAGGTCAGCCAGGCGTTCACGATCTCGGAGTCCTCCTTGGTGCAGTTGTCCGACCAGTAGGTGGTGATTCCATCGGGTGCAAAGCCCAGGATCTCGTTACGCGACTCGAGCGCATAAATTAGATTCTTGACCTTCTCGAATATCTTGCCAACGCGCGGCTCATCGGTGTAGGCAGCGGATGCCTTCACTATGGTCTCAAATTGCTTCTCGGAGAGATTGGGAACGATCTTGCTGTCGCCCATACCCTTGTAGTTGCCCGCGTTGGCGAACACACCGCAGGCGTACACTAGGAAGGCCTGAAAGTAGTCATTTGTATATTTTTTCGAAATTATATAAATCTCTTCTCTGCCCTACCGTAAAATCATCTTCAGACACTCCTGCCTCCAGAGCTTTCGCCTTAAGAACAGGAATGTTGTCGGCCAGGAAAATGCGATGCAGCAGGGAGAAGATGAGCGGCGCCTCCGGGCTGGACTGGATCAAGGCAATGAGTCCGCCGTCCCAGGAGGCCTGGCTGAAGTGGTGGGCATAGAGCTTCTCCTTCTCGGTGAGATTCTCGAAAGCACTCTTGCAGTCCAAATCGGCAATGGGCTGCGTGTTGGGCAAGACGAAGTGGGCGGTTTTACTGGCCATCTCAGCGGGTTGGGGAAGGTTGTTGCTGCAGCTGCAAAGATATCAAGCGAACCGGACCGATTAGATATATGGACTTAAGATAACACCTGGCAAATACCTGTAACGAACGAGGGAGCTACAAAATCCCAAACTTCTGGAGATTGGCGGTTGGACTGAGCGGATACTGGGACTGGTCCCGTAATTTAGACGACTACGGAAATGGCTGAGCCTGTTCAGTTGCTGCCGGGATCTCTGTAGCCCTCTTAGCCAAAACATAACTGGGAATTTTCGAAAGTATTCTATTTGAAGTCTTTACATTACTTCTCGCCCAACTGGAAAATGTGAAAATGCTACTTTAATTTGGAAAAAGAAGCCAACCAGCTTGGGTAACACATGATAACTTGATGAAAATGCAATTTTATCTATCTCTAGCAAGCCGGCTTAACTGCAGATGTGGCAGTTAAACGACGTTTTACCAAAAGAATATAGAAAAAATAACTATGGCTAAAATGGAGTCCGAAAACGTGAAGAACAGTCAGATCCTAAGGAAAATGTGAATGTTCGGGAACTACATGGTTAGTCAATTGCAAAGCAAACAAAAACCCGTCAGGCATTCGTGTTTCAACGGGAAAACATAATTAATGACGAATTTCATGCGTACTTACCTTTTAAAAGTGAGAAAATATGCAGTTAAGAAATGCCGACAAAAGTGCAAGTTGTGCCAGCAGTGTGACCAGCTGCTCTGTGCGCTATTTTAACACCAAACGTTCAATTTTGAAATGTGAATGGCAAAACATTGGCGCCTTAAATTAAAAACACCAATGAACCAAAGACACTAGACACTAGTGTTTTTGAATGAAGCCATCAAATTAATACACATTATTGCAGTTGAGGGTTATATAATTGATTTGCCGTGTTTGAACTAACTATGTACAGAAACGCTACTAGTTAACTAATGTAGGTGGTGTTACAATTGATATTTGTATTTGAGTATTTGAATCTTGTGTGCTTGTGTGCATGATCCCTTATGATTTTAGGCAATGATATAGCCAAGCCATAACCATACATCACCACCTATACCGAGGAAGCACAGCACCCAGGTAAGCCTGTACAATATATTATCCATACTGCCGCCTTTTAGAAAAACCGGCAAATCATTGTCCGCCTGAAATTGCTTCCTCAATTTGGCCATTTTTGGGGGAAGTTTTCCAGGACGTGTCTTCGGAGCTGCAGCAGCATATTTCAAAGCAGTCGAGTTGCTAAATTGACGAGCGGGCTTACAAAATGCACCCACTTCACCGACTCCCCGAAGGAAGGGCTATTCAGAAAGAACGAATTAAATTAATGATTGTTATGGGAAAGTAATGACTTACGCGCAAAGAGAAACAGTTTCTTTGCATTTACGTTTCCTGAAACTTTTTGGAGTATTCGGAACAAAATTTTGTCTGCCTTTAACAATCGAATGATAAGGTTTAAATGACTCTATTACTATAAGCCTTCTTTGAAGTGTATACGATTCCTTGAAAGGTTTTCCACAGAATTTAGATTCCCATTTTTTTTTTAATTTATTTACAGCAATTTTGTTGTGCAATTTAAATTTATAAAAACATCTACTTTCACTTAACAGTATGTGAATGGTTATTTCTTTATCTTTTGATGCCAAATTAGGTCACACTACGCGCTCTCTAGTAATTTTTTGCCAATAACAGTATGTCCTATGTGAATGGTTATTTCTTTATCTTTTGATGCCAAATTAGGTCACACTACGCGCTCTTTAGTAATTTTTGGCCAATATCCAAACAAACAATGCTCTTATTTTAATACACCAATATGTCTATGGCTAAATACCTAAACCGGTCTGTTGGAAAAACAGGCAAGGATGTAGCCGCCAGGATCTGCACCCTAAAACCCACTGAACCGGAGCACCATGCGATACATCTGGCCGCTGGTGAGAATTACGTGGGACGCAGCCGGGAGACCGGAATCCGAGATTCCAAGTGCTCGAAGCGACAGATCCAACTGCAAGTGGACCTAAAAAAGGCTGAAGTCTTACTAAAAGTGCTTGGAGTTAATCCCTGCGGCGTCAATGGTTTGATGGTTATGCAGAACTCGGAATATGAGCTAAAGCACGGCGACTTGGTGGAGATCGTCTACGGCAGGCATCCTTTCGAGGTGGTTTTTAACCCTCCACCGACGGATGTCAAAGAGAAAGCTGAGCCCTCGCCCACAACATTATCAGCTCCCGAGAAACCCGAAAGGTGGGACTCAGTTGGCAATGGTAAGCTGGTAATCTTTACCAGCGCGGGTCTGAAAGCGTCTGAAAAGATAGCTGGCTACGACATGGATGGCACCATTATAAAAACCAAATCGGGACTGGTTTTCCCCAAAAACACCGACGACTGGCAGATCATATTTCCCGAAGTCCCGGAGAAACTTAAGAATCTTCACAAGGATGGGTTTAAAATCTGTTTCTTCACCAACCAAGGAGGCATAGCTCGCGGAAAAATTAACCTAGATGACTTTAAGGTCAAGATTAAGCAAATTGTGGCTAAACTGGGAGTTCCTATTCAAGTATTTATAGCCATAGGTGACGGATTTTACCGCAAACCTTTGACGGGAATGTGGCAGCACTTAAAGAGCGAAATGAATGATGGTGTTGAGCTCCAGGAAGATCGCTGTTTCTTTGTGGGAGACGCAGCTGGGAGGCCGGAGACAGGCAAGGGTGCTACAAAGCAGCGCAAAGATCACTCTTTAGCGGACAGACTTTTTGCAGCCAATGTTGGACTTTCATTCTACACTCCAGAGGTTCATTTCCTGGGCAAGCGAGTGGAGGAGTGGAATAAGCCAGACTTCGATCCCACTCGTGTTCAGGACCAAGTGACTCTGTTTGATCCAGATGACTTGACCTTCGATGACCACCCCTGTGAAATGGTCATCATGGTAGGTCTGCCAGGATCCGGAAAGACCCACTTTTGTTCTGGATTTTTTCAATCGCGGGGCTACAAGATAGTCAATGCGGACACATTGGGTAGCACTCAAAACTGCCTGACTGCCTGCAAACGGTTCCTGGACTCGGGCCAATCATGTGTGGTGGATAACACTAATGTGGATGCAGCTTCCCGTAAAAAATTCTTGCAGTTAGCCAGCGACAAGAGAATCCCTTGCCGCTGTCTCGTGATGAATGTGCCCGTCGCCCAAGTGAAGCACAATATAGCTTTCCGAGAGCTGTCTGACACTTCGCACTCCAAGATCAAAGACATGGTCTTTAACATGATGAAAAAAAAGTACCAGGAGCCAGCCCTAGACGAGGGATTTAAATCCATACACAAGGTGAACTTTAAGCCCAGTTTTGCTGACGAAACGCAGGAGAAGCTATACAAAATGTTCTTGGTCGAGAAATAGGGAAGTAAGATAAGTTGTATTTAATCCAAAGTGAATATACGCTTAGCTATATCGGCGATCAACCAGTCCATGGAGCTTAGCAGCTTCTCGCCGGTCACTGCACTAACTCCGGCCACCAGCCAATGATGTGTGGTGATATCCTCTAGGTGTAGGATCTTTAAGGATAAAGAACATTAAATGTGTTGAATAAATTAATATGTAATGAGTGTGAACCTCTTTAATTTTATTTGATGAGAGGGCTCCTGGTAGATCCTGTTTGTTGCACAGAACCAGAAGTGTGGCTCCTGCTAATCGCTCTTCCTGGAGTAGAACTTGCAGCTCCTGGCCGCAGGACTCTAGGCGCATCCTGTCGGCACTGTCCACCACCCAGACCAAACCATCAGTGCACTCGAAGTAGTTCCTCCAGTAGGATCTCAATGACTTCTGGCCACCCACATCCCACATATTCAGGGTGTAGCCATTGTGCTCCAAGGTTTTTATGTTGAACCCCAGTGTGGGCGAAATGGTGTCTATGGGTTCACCATTAAAGCGCTTCAGGATCGTGGTCTTGCCGGCATTATCCAAACCTCTATAAGAATGTCGATACATGAATCACTATTTTCTTGTATATATTCTGGAACCCACAGCAGCAGTATGCGCATTTCCTTCTCCTTCTGTCGCATCTTTTTTAATACTGTGAGGAAGCCCATGGCAATGTATTTATTTTAGTACCGCTATGAAATTATAAATAAATGTTTTTATATGCAGCTGCTTAAATTCCGTTTATTAAAGTAAATAAAAATATCGGGGTGAATGGCAATGTGCTGGAAATATCGGAAAACGATGTATCGATAAGAAATCGATATATCTCCAGATGTCAGCTGTCATATTTGAGACCGATATTTTTCGCCCAGGAAAACTGCTCACTTTTTGCTAAATCTTAAAAATAAACCCAAGCAAGATGATGAACCTGTCGAGAGTAAGTTGAATTGTGGAAGCTACATTACTCTACACTCCTTGCTGGAGAAAAATCATGCGTTCCATAACACCGGGGATCCCATTATCTCCACGCAATTACGTAAGTTCCCTGGAGCCTCAGAACTAACCGCACATTTTGTACTCCTCTGCAGGCTGTTGTCCGTGGCTTCGCTACCACCGCTGCCCGCCGGTCCGCCGCCGTGCCCAAAGAGCAGATCGAGAAGGGATACTTCGAGATCCGCAAGGTGCAGGAGCACTTCCAGAAGAAGGACGGCAAGCCCGTGTTCCTGAAGGGATCCGCCGTGGACAACGTGCTATACCGCATCACCGTCGCTCTCGCCCTCGTCGGCATCGGTGGCATGGGCAAGCTTTTCTACGAGCTGAGTGTTCCCAAGAAGGAGTGAAGTCGGAGTCCCGATCCCTAAGCTAATCCATTAAACCCCGCGCAAGATCCGTGATTCAGCGTAGTCGCCTTATATTTCAATGTTTTGATTGTGTAAGTTCACTGGAGGAAGTCGTAAACCATGAGCCTCTTTTGGAATTCAATGTTTATTCAAGGACAACATTCCTAAAACCCTAGATTTATATACATTTAAACCTTAAATTATGAACTTTAAATCTTAAAAACTCCGTATTATATTGGTTAAATAAGTGCACTTATGTTTTGTATCATATTTTTTTGTAATGGAAATGTGTAACATAATAATCAGATGCCTAAGAGGTCTCCTATTACGATGCCACAAGTAATTACACAAGTTAGTAACTAATATTTATCCGTCATCCCTTAATCTTGCAGTGCTTTGCCCCTGGATACCTGGTCAACATGAAACACCCCAACCCACAACCTGGCTTGTTGTATTGTGTTAGAATAGCTAAGTTATGATGTGTAAACTGAACATTCGCAAGAGCATTTAAAGCGTGGAAATATAAGAGATCTGGCTGTAAAGTAACGAGACTGCTTATTTGTTTTAGCGCACGGTCGCTGGCAATGAGATATTTGCCCAAAAGTATTTCCCCTTAATTGCATTGACATTAAGTAAACAAACAACGGCGACATGGAGCGAAGATCTGGGATGCGGCGGCCGAGACTGGGGTATTGGCTAAGGAAACGGCCTGTTTTATAAATCAAAGGGCGGCAACTCGGCGCGTTGCCATTGGCATGGAAATGCATTTTAAATCGAGCGAATCATGTTGCGCTTTAACACAAGCACAGGCCCATGCACGCCGCCCGTTTATTAATACCCGAGTGCGGCGGAATATGCAATTCATGGCGTTTTTCATTAGTTATTTCTCCATAAACACTTAAATAAAATTAAAGCACTAAAAATTAAGAAAACATCCGCCGCTTTATGCATTTTCCCTGGCATTTTCCACACACTCCCACTTGAGCAGTGCGTCACAAAGTTGTGGGATCTAGAAAAAAATATTAAAAAAAAATATGTTGCCACAAAGGGTAGTATGTTCGGAAATCCTATACAATTAAAGAAAACCCGTAATATTTAATTTTGGTTCGAGGTGAATTTCTTAGAAAATTATCTATTACCAATAAATTTTCATTACGCACTGTACAGTGTGCACCCGTCGCAGTGGAATAACCAGAAAAGCATAGTCTTCTGTTGTGTTGCGTTGGTTTGCCATTATTCCGATACGGCCCATTTGAATTTTTGGATGTGCGCGCGAAACGAAAGGCATAAAGTGGACGTGGACTGGCTTACCGCTAACACATTTGGGATGGCCAACAGTTCTGCGTAGGTGGTTCCGAACGGAACTAAAAGTGGTGATCTACTGCAGACATTGTAGCCCATTCCTGGCCCATATGTGATCCCGAAAATATAGATTCCCCCAAAACGGAAAAGATCTCTTTTTTTTAATTAAAGTCCGTTTGGCTAATTATGGGATGGGAACTTAGCGGCGCACATGTCGCAAACTTATTATATTTCATAGACTGTGAAAAATTTAAATGAACACGAAATGCCAAAGCGCTGGCGGGTTTCCATCTTCTGTGCTGTGTCTCGCGGTCGGGATCTTTCGGAGTAACTGCATCTGCAACTGCAACCGTTCCACTCGACTGCCCACAGCCAAATTACAATAATAACTCAAGAAGCATAGAAGATGCCGGGCAAAACGCTCCGCCTTCTCTTGTGCTCCCAGCGACCACAATCCTTTGCCAAAACAATATGGTAGAACAACGAAATAAGCCTCATATGGGGGGGATTGGATGCGGATGCGTGTAGAATCGGGAATCGAAAAATGTGTTTCATTAAATCTTATTTATAGTCGGCAATTTTATGCATTTAAAGCGCGTCTATCAGCGCTGCATCTCAGCGGCATCAAGGCGATGCGGAAACGGCAGCGACGCCATATTGGAAGCCCAAAGGCGGCGGGCTTTGATTCTGGGCGGGATCTGGGGGTGCGTTGCGTTGTGGAGCAGGGTCAAACTGATTACCAGGCGATTCTGCTTAAGGGGGACCAACTTTCACCTTTCCCATGATGCTTATTTGTTTGTTTATTTTCGGTTTTGTGGTTGAATAGGATGCCTATGGAGTTTGTAGGTATAATGGAATTAAGCTAAAGTAGTAGTTAGTCAACAAAATGAATAAATTAAATTTAAATTAATTTTTAGATTCGATAAATAACTAGCTACCTAAATACTTAGTATGATTTCCAGGACGCATTTCCCACTAAAAGCGCCATAAAGTATGCTTTTATTTTTTATCTTCCATCTAAAATGCACATATATTTTAATTACTTTTTTATATTAAGTAACAAGTATTTTTTGTCTAGGCCTATATATAAAGCCAGTTCCTTTGTAACATTATGTTAAGCCGAAATTTGATTACCAGGTACCGCATAGTCCAGACCTTTTGAATAGCTCCCGCACCCGTTGGATGCTCCTCCCGTGAGTTATGGCCACGTCCTGGTCCGGATCGGATCAGTTCGGATCGGCTTGGGATCCCGCTTCGCAGTTGAAGTAGCAGTAGCAGTCGCAGTCCGCACAGCACAGCAGCCGCAGCCACAAATCAGAATGCCGTTGAAGCGTTCAAGTGCAACGAGCATGAAGCGAACTCGCTGCCGCTTTCGTCTCCAACGCGATTTGCGTCCCCAACTTCAACGCCCCCTTCCCCTTCCCCGGCTGACGGTTTCCCCGATCCCCAAGCATAGCTCCATCTTTTTCCGTTTGAGGTTGTCGGCAAATCTGGGCAACTATCAGATGGATATTTCGTCAGATTGTCGCTGCGGCTGATGCCAGAAGAAATGAAATGGAATAAAGTCAGAAACTGGTAAGTCTGAACCGCGGACTGATTTTGGGACTCTTTGAGAAGGTGTTTGCACAACGAAACCCGTTTGGCCTATTAACACTTCGATTACAACTCAACTTTTTCAGCACTCCGGACGCACGGACACGACCCCGGCACTCTGGGTGGTCTCGTCGCACTATTAGTTAGATTTTGATTTATTTGAGCTTCAATTAGTCGTTGTACAAATCTGTTTATTTATTTGCTTTTAATTATTGTTGGAAACCACAAAGCCGTGCCACCGCTCTTCATGATCGCCGTCTCATTCGCCCTCGCCTCGCTCCTTTCCTTGGCCGTAGAAGGTTTTTAATTAGCACCCGACGGATAATTCACAAAAAGGCCATCACCAAATAGCCGAGGATTTCTTCAGACGTTAATGGATGCGATTCCCCAAACGACCGATCACTGCAAACAACACAGTTTTGTCTTTCGTAATAACAACCGAAAACGAATTCCAATTTTAAGTTGTTCCACTTGCGAATGGGCTATGCCCATTATATCGGGTCGAAATACCTGCTATCCATCGTTAAGAATCTACAATCTACAATGGGGCAATAATACTGTTTTGATATAGTTTCGCATCCATGGCTGCGTCCAAAAAGAGGCATTCGACTGGCGTAAACAAACAAAAACATATTGCATGCCTTGCCGGAGAATCGGAGGAATGCCATCGCCGATTTATAGGCCGTAACAAGCCCGGCCCCGTGAAAGATGCGCGGGCAAACCGACACCCCGGCAAACCAGAAACACATGTCCGGACTCTAAGGATCTTCGGGGGATGGGTTCGGACTACATACTCTAGATGCACTGACCAAGCTGGGAACGACATCATCTAGTTGGGCAATTTAAGTGCGAACGCGTGGGATCAGGTGACACTAAGGTCGGTTGCGGTATGTTGCCTCTCAAGTGAGCCGGGTATTCGCTTACACCAATAATTCATCCTCAACTGCAGTTGCGTCGATCCGTTTTATGTAGCGCCCAGGGTCCACGGTACTAGGTTCCAGGTTCCAGGTTCCAGGTTCTGGATTCTAGGTTCCAGGTTCCAGGTTCCAGGACTCAAGTGGGTCGCATAATCACGTGTCGATGCCTACTTCGTTTGGGATTTATGCGCGTTTTTGGGAGTAACGCTGCCGTAGACAATTTGACGCTTCCGCCTACTCCAGCAGTTGTGCACTTGGGAAAAAATGTTTCTGAAAAAGATACAATTGACGGAAGTACTACATTTTTTATAACTTTAAAAGCGGCGAAATGTTTATCTTCCAATTCCAATTATCTTTCCATATTCAAGCAACTATGCATTTCTTTCTGAAAAATTACATACGAAATAATGTATTACATATTTTATTTTTGTATCAACCACTTATTATATAAATCAATTTGCTTGGATCTCTTTTGTTTTTTCTCAGTGCATGGTCCCCGCCCATCTGGCGCAATCTTATGTAACTTGCCCTCCGCCTCTGACTTATATGTGTCAATTTAATAGCGCATTTGCCACTTTATGACATACGATGCTGCTCCTGGCACTTGGACTCCTTTTCCCGAGACTCTGGTGCTAGCTCCTTTGTTTTCTCAAGTGCCTGGCAGATTTCCCTCCGACTCTTTCCACTCCTTGTTGTTTCACAACACAGAAAGATACAACTGGGAAGTATCTGTGAAAGAGAAAAAATAAGCGGGAAACGCACAGTGTTCATTTGTTATGCTTGTCATTTGTAGCTGGCTGCCGGCAACTTCAAAGCCTGTCACCCAATTTGTTAAACGCGGAGACAATTTTGTCATCAGCTCCCCCGATTCTGCAATCCCAATTCTTTAGTCATCAAACTGAAGCTTTGGCCGCCGGGGAAGAATTCTTAGTTTTCGCATATGGCCAATTATTTTGTAAGTCGATCCATTTTGTATCGGAGATACAAAGCCTTTGGCCCATATTATCCAAATATTTATTTTACTATTTTTAGTGAAGGTATACTACTTTACTTACTACTTTACTTAAATACATCAAATACAATGTTTACAATGTTTTTGTTCCCCTCTTATTTTTTTTGCTTTTTAAGTTTCTTAAAAAGTAGAAAATTAACCAGAAAATACTTTTATTTTACAATATCATTCTTTGGTTTAAACATTATCATTAACATTAATCAGAATGCCCATATGCGAAATATTATTTAAATATTTTAAGAGAGATTGTTTTACAGTATATCAAAGCTACATTTGTTCTCAAACAAAGGCAGTAGGAAATGGCGGTCGTTAAAACGGAAATTGCAGGAAAATGCAGTCGAGAATGAGCAGAAATCAGAAAGTGACAGGCAGAGGGCCAATTGGATTCGCAACAAAAGGTATGAGCAGGTAAGCGTAAGCGTAAGCCAACTCAAGGAGGTGTGTCCAACGTGCAACTGTGTGTGTGTGGGCTAAAACACACACACACGTACTACGTGCACACACATAGAAAAGCCAGCGAAGAGAGAGAGCACAACGTTGAGAATCGCAAGAGCTGCGTTTTAACCATTTTAATGAGGGAATGACAACGAAAATTGGCATCTATCATTAAATGACGATATTCAGAATTAGTGACAATCAGATGAAGACGGCATTTCTTATAATTAACTCTAACCAAGCAAGACGCAACGCCTCAGCGAGAGTTGGCATCACGCATACGCCGCATTGGCCGGGTGGTGGATCTCTGGGATCTACGGGGTTAGCTGTCTGTGCCGCTTTATTAGCGATATGGCTTTCTTAATGAACCAAAAATAGATGCACGCGCTCCGAGAATTCCCACAGCCCCGCCCCCTTTACTTTTCCTTCCGCTTCCCTCCTTCGCTCTTCCCTCCCTTCGGCTCCTTGTCCTTCTGCTCCTCATCTGTGTGACACTAAGAAGTCATGACATCGCTCGCCCACCCTGCGTAACGCTACGGATACGCTTACTTGCTTCAGATTGGCCATTCAAGCATTCAGAAATTAACTCCGCCCGGTTGCGTGTGCTCACTCACTCGGTTCGCTTCGTCTGTGTTGGTATTGCAGCGGAGAGAGAGCGAGAGTACGACCACAAGTGCAGAATTCCGACCCATGGATACACCCACACATCCGCTCGCACGCACACACACAGATGGGCGACTGCAGGAGCGGTAGCTGGTAGAATATGTAACGGATTGTCGAGTTAGCTTGGATCCGAGATTAAAAACATGTTATGATAAATAATGAATAAATCTTGCATATAAACAATAACTTACTGATGTAATTACCTTCTAAACTTTTGACTTTGAAAGTTTACACATAAATATATTTCTTAATTGAAACATCTCCTTTAATTAAAAGAATTCTCTAAAAATAATGTTACTAATTATTTATATACCTAAGTTACTGGCTCCTTTAATCTTTTGCGTTTACCCTCAATGTTCTGCCTGCGCTCCTGATCGCCGAAAGACATTCTTCATTTTTATTATTTGCCCGCGGTCCACCAACAAACGCACACCAGTGCGCGATCATCGCCATTAAAACCCACATATACGCTCGACCGACCGCCCCTTCCTCTCACGGATAAGTGTGTGTGTGTGTGTGTGTAGCGCGTTGAAGGCGTCGGAGAGTGAGCAAAAGAGAGAGCGCGATCTTGGGATGCTGCGTCGACGCGGTGGCTTCCACTTCCTCTTGACTCTGTAGATGTGGATGTAGATGTGGATGTAGATGTGACTGCAAGTGTGGAGGTGATGGTCGATGTGTGCGTGGACGTGGATGGTGGGCGATCTTGATCGGCAGCGCCGCGGGCAGCGTTAGTCGCAGCAGACACGGGTGACGAGCAGCAACGATCGTTTTTGGAAAGCGCGCTAGGGTTTCCCGATCCAAACCGTTCCCAACCGATACGCTACGACCCGATACGCTAGAGCAAAAAGGCCAGCGGAAGATTAAAAGGCGCGCGCACGGATCAGTGAATGCGGTTTAAATCGGTTCAATTGCAAACCTATCTATCTATCTATCGCACGGGAGGTCCGCCAGTCGAGTCCAAAGTAAATCGCGTCAATCCCCAAAATCAAAGCATAACAAACCCATTGTAGTGTCATTAAGTGTGTGTAGTTCCCGCTTCCCCAATAAGGTGTGATAAGTGCGTGATAATTTTCGAGCCAACCTAGTCGAGAGCGATCGTTTTGGCCCGAAAATGTGCTAATCAGATCTCAGTCTTGGTTCACGGCATAGGCATCGTAGGCATCGCAGCCCGGTGCTGCCCCGCACAACTGGCGCCAATTTGTATACAAATTTCATGCCTTAATTGAAACTCACATTATAGCCAAGTGCGAAAAGTTAACGACTAGCTAACCACCGACGATCTCCAGCAAAGCAGAGCGCAACTATCCCAGCGAATCCAATCGGAGAAAGTTCCACAGCGGAGTTGGCGAAAAGCAGACTTGGGTGGCGACAATTGCAATTCTGGAGTTCTTCAATCAACTGCCATCGGCCGAAATGGACCCAGGTAGGTGTCAGGTCATACCTCAGAAAGTTGAAGGCCCCGGAATTGCTTACCACACAAAATGGATCGATCTATCGACATTTTTGAGGTGCCGACGGCATTGGGGATCTTCAAAAAATTTATTAGCTATTTATCAAACTATTTCGATTAACATAAACAGAAAAACAAAGATATGTATTTTGGAGGAAATATTGATCAAATCCTTAAAATCTTATTTGCCTTTTTTAGCTTAAAACATAAGGATACGATGTGGCAAATTCGAATGTAGCACTTTATTTATCCTTCAGATTGAATTCCTTGACAATTTTTCCCTGTTCACTTAGTCCACTTAAATCCGCCACTCAAGTGTTTTGCCCATAAAGCCCTCTTGTCCGATCCTCTAGCCAAGTCCTTATCCGGATCCCTAACTGCGAGAGGTAAACACCATCGATCGATGGACCAACTTCTTTTTTTTTTTTTTTGGGCCAAGCCAAGAGGCAGGTGTTTGCTTTTGATTTTCGTTTCAAAAGGCTGCCGTCGCTTTGCGCATGATCGACAGCCTCGCGGTAGCCGCGGCACTTGTTTGGCTTTCGATGATGTCGCCGACATCCGCACACGTACCCGATCCCAAAACCCAAAACCCAAAATCCCAAATCCCAAACCCATAACCCCAATCCCATCCAAAGCCATGCCCAAACTCCGGAGCCAGGGCTCCTAATTTAACTAATGATCGTTGTAATGTTTGTGCCTTTGTCGTGCGGTCTTCACTTTTGGCTCCAAGTGTCCGTGTCTCTGTTTGTCCATGTGCTTTGGGCCAAAAACAAAGTGCGAGTGCAAGACATGGCCTTATGGCCGAAAACTACGCCACACAAGTGTGTAAAGATTTGACCAGTTGGCGGCGGTTGGATCTATTGACAAACATGTGCGCAATCGAATAATTTGGCATGCGTCGATTTACTTTTACAAATTTCCAATTGCTTAGCTCATCTTTCGAAATAGTTCGCAAATGGATTTTAGTTTGCTTGAGTGGCATACAATTATGACTATTGGTATTCCCATATCCTAACTGCAAGTATTCCCCTTAAGTTTTCAAGTATTTATTTGTCTGGCTAAGCCTCTATATTGCAAAGTATCAAAAGGACACACGAATATATCTTTCCACTTGGTCGGGCAGAAAAGAAGTTATAAGTCGGCTAGGAGGTCCCGCACTTTGGACCATTATTGACTTGCTTTCGATGTTTTGACATTCTGTTTGTACGCCAGCATTGTTTGCTCGGTCGGAGACGTCGAAAAAGATATAGACGCCGATGCAGACCCATGCCCATGCCCATGCCCAAACCCAAACCCAAACCCAAACCCAAACCCAAACCCAAGCCCAGACTCTGGACCAGAGGTGCAGAAATGCGTGACTAACGGCCACCGGTAGCCATCTACTTCGGTAGCTAAACATGAAAAGCCCACCAGACGCGGGCCGCAAGTGCAAGATGTTAAAATCACAGGAGAAGGGGGCAGTAAAACAAAAGGCGCAGACGATGGCCACGAAAGGCAGGCAAACACTTGAGATCCGAGGAGGAAAACGTCGCGTCAATGTGTACACGCCTTAATGGAAGAGTCTATATGGTATAGGAGTAGCTGACCAGGAGCTGCGACTGCGGGAGGATGCGGCGGGTAGTGATCAGAAAGCCCGACCAGCAGTTTCCTCCCGTGGATACCGACGATACCGATTGCGGACCGGGTTTGGGAAAACGCTTCACTGCCTCGGCTTGATTGTGTGGCGTCGTTTCCCCTGAGTTCTTTAATTAAATCACATCCCCGTCCACTGATGCGGAACTTTCATTAAGCGCATTGGCAGTCATTTTGGGCATTGCTCGTTTGCTCGATGAGGTTTAGTTGCACTAAATAAGTTTTGTTTTTTGATTTAAACCGCAAAAACCCTTTGCAGCACATCAATTGGATTATTTAGGATACTTGTTTCATCTAAGAAATGCTATTATTCTCTTGCAAGGATCTACTATTGGTAGTAATGAGTTAGGTTCCCCTTACAGATCATCTCCCCATGGAGCCACAACCTCTGACATCTGACAAGTGTACTTCATGTTCTTGGGAGTAAACTCAGCTCATTACCATACATTTAATGAGTTTCTAATCGTTAGGGGGCACGTGTTTGAGCCAGTTCATTCTGGGATAATGAATGCGATCGCATCAATAAGCGGGCGGCTAACATCTGGTTCTAACCACTAACCCCTAACCTCTAGCCCTAACCCCTTGATGGCCTGTGTCAAGTCCCACGAGGGCGATGGCGACCCAAAACCGGAACTGTCGCAAGCATTCCAACTCCATTTCTCAGTTTCGAATTTGGTCGAGTCCTGGGATCAGCGCAGTGAAACTAGCTATTTTCCAGCTAGCTCTGGAAGTACATTACTTTACTAAGAAAACAAAATCCAAAGTTTGGTTTCGTCATAACAGAACTCCTATTTATTGATTTAAGCTTAAGATAACTGTAATTGTATTTTTTCTCATAGTGTACTGCTGAAAGACAGTACCAATTCCTTTATAACCTTTAGCTATCTTACGCCAGTGCCAAAATCAGCTACTTTGAGAATCCCTAGTGGGCAGGATTGGGGTGAGCTGGTGGGTGAGCTGGTGCACATGTGGTTAGATTTATATGCATCTCGCTGCTGTCAGCGAAGGGCGTTGCACATTGCTCGAGTGCCGGCGAACCCGAACTGCAGCGGAGTTGTCGGTTCTAGTACATTGCCAATGATTGGTCGGATGCGTTGGATCTCTGGGCTATGTGGGGCTGTGGGGCTGTGGGCTTGTGGGACGGGATCGGAACTCCGGCCATGGGTTTTGCATCGACATCGAGCACATTTCGGCTACGCACTCGCATTGTGCGCATTCCTGGTACGCGTAATTGAAGTCGCCGCGGCATCTTTCCTTTGGTTTTTTTCTTTTTCGGCTGGGCCGCACCCCTTTCGAGTTCCTCGAGCTCGCAGCTAGAGCCGTCATATCTGCTAGCCTCCTCCAACTGGCCCCCATCTACCCGGTTTCCAAGGGGCGCGGCTCGGAGGAGCTAGTGCGTCGCTATGTTGGCGGTGGCTGCCGTGATTTATGGACTCATTAATTTCTGTTGACAGACAATGCTGTTGACGCCGCAGGAATCTATTTAGCTTTATGTACTTCTGATGCCCACTTGCTGGGGCGCCTATCTTTTGGGCTTCATTTATAATTCGCGGCGCTTGCACTTGAACTGCAATCGGAAATACAATTGCAGATGGGAATCTAGATTTAATACCAGTCACGAAGTAATTAACTAAGCTGGCGAAAGTTTGTAGTAAAGAGTTGCATTTCTCCGTCTGGTTGAAAGCAGTTTCGATCGATGTTGAGTAAACATAAAGCGATGCCAATCATGACTCTTTTCCATTGATAACACTTCGATTTGAACTCTGCAGCAGATTAAAAAGGAAAATGGCATTGGCAGCAGATCAAAGTGACAGACGTAGAGTGGCTTCCTCTTTCTCTTGGCGCGACGATTCTGTGAAATTCACTGATAAATAAATGCGATTGTGCGGCAAATTGTGCAACGCTCCGAATGCAAAATTGTCGACAAGCTCTCTCGTAGTTAGTAAAAAACCAAAAAAAAAACAAAAAAAAACAAAAATGAAATCTCAACTATTTATAAGTCGATGAGGATCGCAACAATGTGGGCAACCAACAAAAGAGTGAAAATGCGAGCAGTGGAAAAGGGGCGGACCACATGGCGTATACGCAACGCGTTGGCTGAGCCTCAGCTCAAGTCAACTGAGTTGTTAAATTAATTTTTTCTGCATGCCGAATGCATATAAATTTGTATAGGATGCAGGCAAACAGCGGCGGAATTAAGAAAATAAACATACACGTATGAAGGCATCTCCCCATCGCGACGGCGCTCCGTCAATCAACCTGCTGGGTCTTCCGAAGGAGAAGGAACTGCTTGCCAAGACCCAAGATTTATGGGAGCAACACGCAGTCGAAAATGCATTCGCACATATTGTGTAGTTATGAGAGGGGAATCCAATTTGCCATGCATCTTACCATCTATACCCTCCCAAAATGACCAGGATATCCCGCATCAGTTTCAAGGTACTCTTACAAGCTCTTAACATTCAAGATTCGAGTTTTCAGGAAGTGTTCTAGTCGGCTAAGCTAATTGTGATTTTCCTGGAACTATACAAAGGAATTTATTTGGCGTGCCAATGAATTGCATTTTTCACATCAATATGCTAATTTGGGCTTTAGAAAAGAAATATGTACCAAAATGATAAATCGGTAACAGAAATGTATTTTTTTGTTTAATATGTAGATAGATAGAGCAATCTTTACAAGCTTATAAAATATATTACAGAGTATCTTGTAGTTGGTTTCAATATTCGACTACTTAGTTGGGGATGTCTCTTGATCAAATCAAACACCAGACCAGAAGGCCCCAAAAAATGTATTGCCCTGAATATCAAAAACATCATTTCATGCCAAATTTATATTCTATTCGGGCCCAACGAACTAAATATAAGTATCCAAATTGGCAGCCATTTTGGTATTTTATTATTTATATTATCTGTTTGCAGTTAATGTTGTGAATATTCAGACAATTACTCAACGTTTTCTGCGATTAATACAATTTAGTGGACCATTTTCGCAGAACGCATCGCTTAGTGTGAAAACGTGTTAATTGACGGCCTGCTTATTAATTTAAATGAAATTTAAATAGCATTTTTATTTTCAACAAACAGAAGTCGCATAGGCGTGATAAGTATTATTGTCATCATCGAAGCCCGCTAAATTTTCGCCTATGCACTCGAACCCAAAGTTATTAATCATACAATGTATTTTTATGACCGTATAACGAAATGTCTCTTATCAGCTTGAAATGTTTGAATTTGTTAAATTCAATTAGGCAGAAAATAAGTTCATTGCCTCTCGACATTTGACATGTTCCCAGCGTTCAAGTTTCTGAAATAATCACCCGATCGATCGCATGCAGTTGAATCAAAGTATTCTTTATTGCAATATTAGTGGCAACTTATCAAGCAGACAAGGCAAATATATTGTACACGTATATATAATTTTCCCTACTGATAAGAATGAATAGCGCATATACATATGTATGTACATATATGCTCAAGCGAGTATGACAGTCTTATAATAAATCCATAGACGCAGCTTGCAACAAAGTATAGAATTGATATTTACTATATATTACAAATGTTTTTTTACTTTATTATTTATCGCTTTGGGCTTTGGTTCATATGAATACAAAATTCACATTTGCTCATTAAATTACCAATGCCTTTGCATACTTTTTACATAGTTTTTTGATTACCCAGCAGTTATACTGCAACCACATACATACATGTATGTACATACTCGCTATCAGTTTTCCCATCTTTTTCGTCCATTTTGTTTAGCAAAATATTATTTTTAATTAGTTCTAGTTAGTTAACATTCGTTAATTGCTCCTGTAATTGGATTTACGCGCATCAGTGGCTTTTGTGAATACTTTAATGATATTTTAATAAATTATAAAAAACTTAAGCTGCAGTATGTGCAACTTTAATTGCCGTCGGCGAAACTTTGACGAAAGGGCAAGTGTTAAAAAATTTCCAAGAACAAAAACCAGAAATACAAAGAGAGGAAAAAACAACTCCCACAAACATACGGACATTAAAGCCGACATTTCTTTCTGGATTGCGTTTGTAATTTGCTGATCGTTGGCAGAGTTCCAGTTGAAACAGTGATGGCCATTGTATTCGGCAATTTCCCAGAATTTATGAATTATAATTTTGCCGTATAGACAATTTTAATTGAGCCTTTTATGGCATGCTGAAGGCGGGGAAAGGGTCTCAAAAACGGGAGCCGCACCAGGAACAATAAAATCACCGATCAAAATCGATAGATTCAGAAATTATGTGCCTTTAAATGGAGATCTTGGAATATTTTTTAAAGTATGTTTAATAACGGTTGTCTTAAATAATAAGCATGATGGAAAGATCCATCCATATATGCGAGGATTATTCTGTATGTGTGGTTTTTGGGATCTCGAGGCAGGCGTGATGAACTCAGTAAAAGTGTAGGATTTCAAAGCAAACACAGCCATTTGTAAGCCATTTGTACCGAAACTCACGGATACAGAAGCGGCGGCTACCGAATCCGTTTCCCATTTCCGTCGGGGATGCGAAAGGACTACGAGTCCAGAGACGAAAATCCATGGGCAAATATTTACCGATCAGACAAAAGCCGTCTCCGTCTCCATTTCGTTGCAGAGTTTATGATTTTTTAAGCTGTTTGCCCGACCTCTTCACAATTCCATAGCTGTTTGCCTTTCATTAACAGAAGCTGCTCAGATCGGATTGGATCGGCTTGGAGCGGCTTGGAACGGGCCCAGTTTGCAGTGTGTTTGCCTTGATTAAGCGCTGACTAGCGGAAAGCCAAGGAGTCGGAGAGCCAGGCAGGATCCTTATTAGGCTAAAGTAGCCACAGTCAGCTTGATCAACGCCAGCAGCAGGCGTAACTCAAAATTAAATAAACAGAATCTGGCTCTTAGCAGTCGAAGGTTCTCCCGTTGGCAAACAAACAATCCAAACAAACTCGAAACGCGACGGCGACCAGGGTAGCACCTAACACACTCTGCTCCTCTGATCGTGACCGACACTGGGCACTCGAGCATCCATATACCCTACCCACATACCCATCAACACGAAGGGTGTACGCATACGTGTACACACCTCCACTGCCACACCGGTGGCATGTTTGCACCTTTAATAAGACCAACAGTCAGTGCCGACGCATCGCCCAAGTGGCCACGTAGATGGGTCCACGAAATGTTGCACTTGTGTTCTTCGAAAAGGGGCTCGAAGTTCTGACCAAATTGAATCGGAACTGAAGAAATCATATGGTCAATTGGTGGAGAGGCTACCAATCCAAAATAATATGCACATGCTTGGCAAGCCGTGAGTATGATTTTCGAAAATAAAACTGATGTTTGATGTTTTCCCTCGCTATGGCTCATAACTGTCGTGTACAACATAGAAAACCAATCAAATTCGCTTTGGACACTGGGCACGTTGCAGAATGTTTGCTCTTGACTCATCTCATCAATGGGATCGCGGGGAAATCGATGTGCTGCTCTAATAGGAATTACGTGACTAATTTGCATGTGGCGGGAGCAGTTGATGCTCGCCGGATGTCGATTGGCTGCCATAAATCACAAGTGAGGAACTTACTCACATCTTTGAAGATGACTACTCGCGGGCGAACCAGGTCGCAGGACTACCACTGGGATTATTCCCAAATCAGGCAGCTTACCGATAGCAGATTCAATTAATTTTCCAATTTTTCGGTTAGGCGCTGGTTCGATTCTTATCGGTGGCATAGCCCACATATCATAATTGATCTCCAAGTGCTCAACTTTGGCTGCCATTAATCTTTGGTAATTGCCCAAAATTGATGTCATGCGTATTTGAAAAGCCATTAAAACGAAGCAGCTATCTTCAAAAGATCCGAGCACGAAAATAGGAGGAGAAAACAAGAGCGTCGATCTTTGTCAGCGACAACTAGAAAGTATTTGTTCAGACAAATTTATGGACGCTTAGCGCAAAAGTCAAGCACTCGGAGATAATGTTCTTGAAGGGACCAACAAATTGCAGCCATCATTGGACATATTTCGAATATTTTCAACCACGAACGCAGAGACTGAAAAAAACTGAGCGGGAGAAAACGAGCATCTGATCTTATAAGTGATCTTAACCCTAAACTTCGGCTAAAACATATAAGTATCTTTGTTTAATAAGAGGATACGGTTTAGATACCCATTTAATTTATTCAGACCATCTTGTATCTGCAGTTTAAACAAGAACTCTACGGAAGAAGCTGAGACGTGCAGTAGGAGATGCAACTATATTTGTCGCTTCCACGATCTTTGACTCCACGTCATGTCTTCCTGGCTGGCGCTGGATATTGTGGCACCGCACACAGACCATCTCGTCGTGTAACTCAATTCGTAAATAATTAACGATCACGAGATTACAAATGTCAAACAGAATGTCAAGTTGGGGAGCCGCTCCTTTCGCCGCCACAAATCTTAAAAGACCGAATGCACAAAAACCACCGACTTGGCGACTTGGTGACTTGGCTCCCCAGCCACCAGACCCGATTCTCAATGCGTGTGGGTCTGTGGCGAGTGCCAGCCGATCTGTTGTGACTTATGTCAAGACAATTGCGTTACAATATTTTGAGGATTCAAAGGGCCTGGGAATGAGAACCGCACAGATTTATTGCTCGAACGAAGTGAACGCCTTTAATAGTACAGATGGGTTCATAACCCACGGGCAAAGTTATCGTATACCAAATCCCATTTAAAAGCTAGTGTTAGAGAGGTGTTATAAGATGTGTGTGTGTATGGGGGTTAGTTAATCTATCCCCCAGGGGCGGCTGTGGGTGTGGCAGCTGTGGGTGTGGCAGCTGTGGGTGTGGCAGCTGTGGGTGTGGCAGCTGTGGGTGGAGCAGTTACTGCAGGTTGTGTCGTCGTTGCAGGTGTCGACGGAGCAGGCGCGTCGGTTGGTACTGGGACTGGTGCTCCTGGAGCAGCACCAGCAGGAGTTGCGGGCGAACCTGGTGTATTTCCTGGAGCTGCTGCACCTGGCTGCGGAGCTGCAGTGCTTCCATCCGATGTAGCACTCGGAGCAGCGTTAACTACCACCGTGCAGTTACGACAAATCACTGAGAAAAACGCATCACCAGGTCACTGAGTTCAAGAAGGCATCCCAACTTACAAACATTCTCATTGTCGACATCATCACTTTCGCTGTCACTGTCATAGATTATATCCTCAAGGAGCGTCCACCAGTCGGTATCGCGTTTCTGAAGCATGTAGCTGGAGTTATCATCTGTTTAAACTACCCACCTACAGACTACCTACCGTCTTGACAGAGGAGTTCTCCAATGACCTAGCTTCAGTGCTCTGACAACTTAACATAAGGCCTAACAAGCCCACTGCGAATAATATAGCCCTTCTGGCCGACATCCCGACTTCAACTGACTGCAGTGGCTGAGAAAACCTACTTATATATAGAACTTAAGCCAACATTTTGGAATATCTAGTGGCAGTTAGTGTTGAAAAATAGACTTATGCTAATTTATGGTGGGTGTAAAGGGGCTTAGACGTGTACATATGTCATATTTTAAAAAGCTCGAATATGATATTGTATGTACCTGAAATATTGGACGAGTATACACGTATATTCAATAGGCTAACTTCGTATTCACGTCAAAAAATTAGTGGAAAATAATAGTTCAGCGGAATGTTATTAGATAAAGTTGCGAGCTAGTATAATCAGCATTGCTAACATTTTCTTTTGCAGTAACTAACAGTATTCCCTAGTCGATCTCCAGGCATAGCCCATCTATTACAACCACCTTTAATGAGGGGAGATTCCCTCTATTTCGAACAGTTTTCCATATTTATGCAGCTGCACGTTCGCTTTGTCTGGGACTCCAAAACGAGACTGAGTGCGAGTACTAGCTATGATCGAACTGCAATTGACAAGTGCGCAAATCCATAACCATAAACTATGTACACGAAATTCGACACTGCTGGGGATCATTAGCCGCAGATCGTTGGGCTTGGGGGAGTGGGAAAGTGGGGGATGTCGGGCAACAAGTGGGATGGTAATGCGATATCCGAGCAGCGGGAAAACGAGCTTGTAAGTCGCGAAATGCCCTCCTGAATGGAGCAGCATCGAGGTCGATATACTCCGTCTCCCGGTTCATTATCGCTCCTTTGTCCGGTTCCTTCCTGATTTCTTGCGATCGCCGCCACGAGTAACCCGGGAGCTCCATTGTGGTTTTTATGGCGCTGTGGTTTTTTGCTCTCTCCAGTACGTGTTGCACTTGGAGTTGCTGTTCTGGAACACGATTCGAAATTAGAAGACGGCGCAGATGTGCAGCAGTGCCTCCAACTGCCCATAACTGTAATGGACCGGACGGCCGTTTCAGACGGGCAGAGTGCTCCAGCGGCAGGTGGCAAAAAGAAGGAGGAGGAGGAGTCCCCAGATAAGAGGGCTTCCCATTTACCAACATATAATGGCTGGCTATAATAGTAAAATTGGAGCTCTGCCTTGTTTGCCAGGGCAGTTATGTTTGTCAAGGTACAAAAGTTTAACAGACCTCCAGGATATTACCAAAGTTTTAGCAAAATGTTTAAATATGATCTACAATCTACATTTGTTGCTTGTTTATTTGCTTTGCTTATGTGCACAATGGGAAATTTCCTCTCTAAAAGTGATTTGATCAAATTTCAGTAAGCCCAATTACTCCCTTCTCAATTTCTCGGCCAAGTCCATCTCATTTACAATGGTCACCACTGAGAAAGCGAACTTGGCCATCTGAAAGGAGGCATTAACAATTTTACATTTATTCTGTGTAATATAATCTTACCTTAATATTGGTGTTTAGACATATGGGGAAAATCCCGCCCGCAGTGAACAAAATCGACTGCTGCACATTGTGAATGAAGTACAACATGGTGGTTCTATAACGTCGCTCAGCCCCAATCCACTTGGAATGGAACAGTGTGTTGGTCAGGGATTCGCAGTCACTGCTCAGCTGCTCACACACATAGCAAAAGGGAAAGGTCTGGGAGAGAATGGCTATGGTGTAGACCCCGGAAACAAAACGCTCCATGACGGTGTTGTAGAACTGCATGGACACCGCTGCCAGTCCCAAGAGAAGTCCGACGGACAGCAGCTGGATGAACATCGTGGCTGATATCATGGGACGCAGGATGTTTCCATATCTAATGAGATCAATAATAAGGTGTATTATGGTGTCTCACTAGCCGCGTTCTATGCTGCCTCACTCGACAATTAGCTTGTGATCCTTCACACAGTCCACCAGCTCCGCATAATGCTCATCGTCTCCCTTGTCCACATCAGTGCGCAGTTTCCTGACCCTCTCACTCAGGAGCTCCATGTGGATCCGCAATATGACCACATATATGATCGGATATACGTCCAAAATGAGGTTGGCCAGAATAATGCCTATCATGGTGACCGACTCAATTGCAGTGGCCAGATAGAAATGTTCGTCGGGATTGACCAGTGGATTATACAAGCAGAATGGAGTCTTCCCGATTACCAGAGCTCCCATCAAGGCCATGGAAAGATAGCCGAAGTAGATGCAATGGTAAATCACAACAATGCGGTTGCATAAGGCCGCTGCTCGGTGCACCTGGACCTTCTCCTCCATCTTGGTGCATCGAGTGTCCATTGCGTCCATCATCTTTTGAGCCGTCGCGAATCGCCTCCGCATGAACAACACTATAATTCCCTTCATGATGGAGGCATTGGTGTTGACCGGCACCTGAACGTACGTAAACAGATCCGTGGTCGTGAAGTTCTTGAACTCCTTTATTCCAGTCATTATGAGTCCGTAGGGTATGAAGATGAAGACGAGTACTACGACCACCAGTGTCCAGATGTAGTAAAGCCACCAACATGGCTTAGTTCGTGGCGGCAGCCTCCATCCCATTTGATCTATGGATCTGTTTAAGTAGATCAGCGAGTCTCTGGACCGCAGCAAAGCTCCTAGGATTGGCTCTTGGATGTACTTGAAAATCATAGTTTAATGTTCCTTTTGAGACTGGAATTTCACTTGAACTTTGTCACTTGCAGACTGAAGTCGGTACCCTAACACCTTGCATTTATACGAGTTGTTAGCCAATTAGTCATTCACGAGACATACTATTAGGGTATTAGCGAATGAATTAAAAGTGTAAGAACCTCCTTTATTTGTCTGCAAAATTTCATAGAGTGTTTAATGGGGTGTGTCTACAAATGGAAATGTTTTGCATAAATAATAAATAATTGATCATTGCGGCCACATTGTCCCTTTCACAAGGCATGGTTAATTGCTTTATTTATGGTAGTGTGATAATAGCTTAGACAAACACAGTTCTTTCTGCCGAAACTAAATCAGTGGTAGATCCAGTCCTGGAAAGCTTAAGAATAGAATGGACCAATGTGCACCTATCCTTAAGTAGTGTTCTATGCGCCAAGGGGAAATCTTTGCGTCATCGCTCAAAGTGCATTTCCGCACGTTCCGGGCATTCAAATTGTGTTTTCCCAGTCACAATCGGGGCACCCACATCCGCAGTTCTGAGAAGCAAATGGTAGCGATTTTCAGCCGAACAAACGGCGGTACCCCGACCCACTCATCTTGGGCTTCCACTCGCCAATCCTCCTCCGCTTCCACTTCCACGTCCCATTCCTAGCCACTCGGCTCACTCATTTGCCACCGAAACTAATTAGACGCAAATGTGCTTTTGTTCGGTTCCCATTCCCATTCCCAGGCAGCCAGGCAACCAGGCAACCAGGCAGCCAGGCAAATGCTCTTTGTTTGCACTCTGTACTGGGAAACGGGAATCGCCTTCGGATGATACTGTTTGCGGCTTATGACAGGAAGAATATACTCTTCATGGGCTTTTTATAAAATGCCCCTTGCGTATGAACAATTTCCGAAAAATGTCTTAAAAATTTATGTTACTCAGAAAATTGCAAAAATGTATTGATACTTCCTTTGAGTTTGAAACCCTAAACTCGTTAAAGAGTAGAGTACTGCAATGTCGCTGTCTATTTGGCATGGAATTGCCATGTTATTACCAACTTGACTAATCCGGAACCCGTTCCTCTTTGCAGAGTCGCAGTGTCCGCAGTATGGCGAGGTGAACCAGCTGGGCGGCGTCTTCGTCAACGGACGTCCGCTGCCCAATGCGACCAGGATGCGGATCGTGGAGCTGGCCCGTCTGGGCATCCGACCCTGCGATATATCGCGCCAGCTGCGAGTGAGTCACGGCTGTGTGTCCAAGATCCTGGCCAGGTACCACGAAACGGGATCCATACTACCCGGAGCGATTGGGGGATCCAAGCCGCGGGTGACCACGCCCAAGGTGGTCAACTACATCAGGGAACTGAAGCAGCGGGATCCCGGCATCTTTGCGTGGGAAATCCGGGACCGTTTGCTCAGCGAGGGCATATGCGACAAGACGAATGTGCCCAGTGTGAGCTCCATCTCGAGGATCCTGCGCAACAAGTTGGGCAGCCTGGGGCACCAGCACACGCCAGGAACAGTGATGGGCAGCGGAAGCAGCAGTGGTGGCGGCAGTGTGTCCAGCAATGGTGGCCAAAACAATGGCACGAGTGCCAGCAATAATATCAATCTGGGAAATCTGGGTAATCCCGGCGGTGGAGCACACCATCCGCACCATCATCATCACCATCAGACGGCGGCCGCGGCGGCGGCAAATGCCCACCATGTGCACGCCCATGCCCATGCCCACGCCCACCTGTACAACTCCATCTACCAACCGTACAGTGCTGCGGCGGCCTACAGCATGAAGGCGGTGTCCTGCGGAAGCCCCTCCCCGCCGCAGGGAGCGGGCGGCCAGGGATCAGCTCCCCATCCCCATCAGCTGAGGAGTGTTGCCGCCGCAGCCGCTGCCGCCCACTGGCCCTCCTCCCACTCGGTCAGCGATATCCTGGCCCACCATCAGGCGGTCGCCCTGCGGGCCAGTTGCCAGGTGGGCGTCGGAGTGGGTGGCATGGGCGGCATGGGCAGTACGGTGTCCCCGCTGCCGATGACTCCTTCTCCGGTGGCGGGCACGGCCGGTGGCCAGCCCCTGCTCGACTGCGAGGGCGGGGCAGGACAGCAGTCGCCGTACAACTACTACATGTACTTCCAGAACGGCGGGATGCACCACCACCATCATCACGGCGGAATGATGGCCGCCGGAGCCACGGGCTTATGAGTAGGTGGTGTATAATCAGCGGGTTGGTTGCGGGTTTAGCTATTTTTGATCGCGGTTGTTCAGTCTAGGTTACTCTAGTCTAAGCGCTAGTTAAGGGATGGTCTCATCATGGCGCTCACTTACCACTCAAATGTAAAACAAATGCACTAAAAGAGTATAAAAGGATCCCTATTTGCTTGTTTTTATCATTTCCCTGGAAAGAAGCTCGCAAATATTAGTGTGTGTTGCTAGGCGAATCCAAATAGATAATGTGGAGTAAAACAATGTGTATCTTAAAGAAATTTTAGAAAACTTTTGCGTGATAAGTGAGTGTCGTGGAAGTTAGGCCCTCAAATGTGAGTTGTGGGCTGTCAGGACTCAGACCTGGTACTGTTCGCATTTCATAACGAATTTCATGTAATCCTGGAGATTTAACTTGGCGGCTTTTTTTGGTTTCATATCGGATTGTTTGTGTTTTGAGTTGGGGTGGTCGAAAATAAAGTGTATTGCTTATACAAATTTATTGTAAAATCAAAAGTATTGAGTGGTACTTCAATCGATTTAGATGCATACGCGTTGTATAGGTTCTTGTTCTCATGACTACTATTTGTACAATATGCTCATTAAGTAAACTAGTTGACTAATTTATGCTACGATTACATCAATTACAATTAAACCAAGTGTAACTATCGAATAAAATTGTATTTTTAAAACAATTTGTATAATTACTTGGGGACGGGACTGTTTGATGCGTGAACCAAGAACTGATAAGGGCTCAGTTAATAACAATTGCAAGATATAAAAACAAATTAGAGCGGTATCCTGGATCTAAGGACAGCACTCGCTTTCGTCGGGATTCTTCTTGTTCCAGCCGAAGAAGAAGTAACCCAGACCCAATCCCAGGATCACAGCCAGGCACAGCCAGTAGTTGAAGGTCATGAAGATCAGCATCAGCAGGTAGGAGATGACGATCTGCAGCAGGTTCAGCAGAGACTGGACCATGTGCGACGAGGCAAACAGGCGCTGCCAGTAGGTCTGCTCCTTCGGCTCTGCCAGCGGAGTTTCCGAGCAGCATCCTCCGGCTGCCGGCACCTCATTCTTCCTGCGCTGCTCCAGCGCCAATTGCTCGCTCTCCTTGCGGGCTTCCCGGCGAGCCAGTTGCTGGCGCAGGAACTTGAGGGCCTCGTACAGGAAGGACACCAGGAAGATGGCCAGGGCGGAGAGAACGAACTCCGTCACAGTGGACGCCACCCATCCGCGCCACAAGATCCGCTCGCAGTGCCCAGCGTGGAACTGAAAGGATGCAAGGGTGGAAGGTTTAATAAGAATCTCAGCAGACTAGCAAGGTGTGCCTGAAATAGCAGATAAGTACCATTTATCCAATAACTTTCTAATACAAAGATATCATCACCTACGTACAACATTATTTTTAGCCTTGAAGAAGGAGCTCAAACTTACTTGTTAGACACATACATATCTTCGGATAAAAAACATTTGTTTATAATCCCTGGCAATGGTATAATATCGTGAGTACGCATGAATATAGTGCGACACCCTGTTTGAGCATATTCAATTTCTATTTGCTGAGAGCGCATAAAGCGCTAGAGAGCGAATAATTCGATGTGGTGTCTGGCACATAGACATACTATAGGAGTACATACTCGTACTAGGTAGTGACTAGCTGGAGAATTCAAATTCCAAGTCGGGCGAGTTATTTGCTCGCTCTCCGGACAAATCTCATTCAGCTGAGCCTGAGCTGGATGAGTGACTTTTTATTTACAGCGTTTAGCGCTTTGCTAGGTGGCTTCGTTTCAAAATTGTAGACGATAGAAGTTGTGTAACCGCGTACTTACCACCATGATCATTGGGCAGGACTTGGCCGTGCTGGTGCTGTCGTCCGAGCCGTGGTCATGATTGTGGTCATGATTGTGGTCCATCTTGGGCAGCTTATGGAAACAGATATAGTCGAACGGAAGGCGTGGAAAATCCGACTGGCGATCGGGGAAGCACAGTGATAAGAGCTAGACCTGCTGAGGTGCTGAGAGCAGAGCGTTGACTGCTTGAAACCCGCAGCTCGCGAGTGGTTTTTTAAAGAAAATCGCCCCTAATCCCCCGACGCGACGATAGGCAAGTGCGCTTATCTATGGGCAATGGGAAAGAGCGTTATCACCCAGTAGCGGCAATACCTACGATAGTCGCCCCAGAATAAGAATGCCAGCCCCAGATACAGCTTTGTTAATAAACATAAGTGCATACGGAGATCTAAGTGTTACAGGACAAATAAAATATATGTATCTTATGGATATCAGCTGCAGATATTTATCTCGAGAGATAAAACCCTTCATTGATCCTTGGTTGATCAATTTCTCTTCGGTTTACAATTTAATTTATGGACTGATGGCGAAGGCTAGAAATCGATTCGTGTGCAGAATTTATTGCAATTCAGATTATCAATCATGGACTAATACAACCCCCTGAAATTGTTGCTGCAATACATGATGTTGAAATTATTCCATTATTTCTTCGGTTCGATCACGGTTTTATGGCTCTAGACGGGTACGTTCATATGTTCATACGTAAGTACGAGTATATGCCCATATACCGGCACGGGAGCGATAGCAACCGTCGGCCGCCGGATCGCTGGAGGTCTGCCTTAGTCCACTTGGCTTTCCTAAAGTGTTATTTCTAACTGGGATCGAATGTCGCTGAAATTGATGGTCGTGCGCAAATCTTCTGCGGCCGTGTGCAAAAATTCTACGGACATTCCTGCGCCGTGTGCCAATTTCGAAAAATGGGTGACGTGCGCAAGACATTAACGATATTGCAGAGGGGTAAGTGGTTGGGTTATTAGTTTAGAGCGAAAGCTTTTTGCTAAATCGCTTATGTGAAGAAAACTGTAACTAACTGAAGTTCGTTTCGCTTTAGTTAATGAAAGTGGTAAAATGAGAGCATACGTTTCGTATATTTACATTTTAATATTAAAGTATTACATTTGTAAAACACAATTTAAAAGTTAAAAATGAAATGAAATGAATTTCATGTCACATGCAACTGCATTGATTAAAACTTAACATTAGGCCTTGGAATTTAAATTTGAAATTTTCGCGCCAAGTATGGCGGTGCCACCAGATCAACATCTTTTTTCATCCGTCCGGCAACTCTTTGTCTACCTCCACCCGGATGGCAGCCCTTTGACATTCCCAACCAAAGTTCCACTAAACATCTTGCCATTTTTTTATTGTGAGTTTGCGAATAAATACCACTTAACATAGCGTGACCTAATGCTTAAATTTTTGCAGCTGCTAGTGCAAGGCAAATCGCAATGTATGCGCTACGACACCTGCGACTCCAGAGCACACGGCACTTCCGCAGCTCTTATGCAGCGACGGCAACAACAAAACACATGCTCCCCCGGCAACCAGCGCGTGCTCTGATTGGAGATTGGAGCAACTGGGATAAGTCGCAGCCACAGGATGTATACTCCAGGAGTTCGAGTACCTCCACAGAGCCCGCGAAGCTGAAAACGCCGCTGCAGGAACTCGTGTCAGCCGCCAAACCCTACGCTCAGCTGATGCGGATCGACCGGCCTATTGGCACCTACCTCCTCTTCTGGCCCTGCGCCTGGAGCATTGCGCTCAGCGCGGATGCGGGTTGCTGGCCGGACCTCACCATGCTCGGCCTGTTTGGCACCGGGGCACTGATAATGCGCGGCGCCGGATGCACCATCAACGATCTCTGGGACAAGGACATCGATGCCAAAGTGGAGCGCACGAAATTGCGGCCCTTGGCCTCAGGACAGATCAGCCAGTTCGATGCCATAGTATTCCTCTCGGCGCAGCTTAGTCTGGGTCTTTTGGTGCTGGTCCAGCTCAACTGGCAATCCATATTGTTGGGCGCCAGTTCGCTGGGCCTCGTGATAACCTATCCCCTCATGAAAAGAGTCACCTACTGGCCCCAGCTGGTTCTGGGCATGGCCTTCAACTGGGGCGCCCTACTGGGATGGTGTGCCACTCAGGGCAGTGTGAATCTAGCCGCCTGCCTGCCGCTCTACCTCTCCGGCGTCTGCTGGACCATTGTCTACGACACCATATACGCCCACCAGGACAAGCTGGATGACCTACAGATCGGCGTAAAGTCCACGGCTCTTAGATTTGGCGATAACACCAAGGCCTGGCTGTCTGGATTCACGGCAGCCATGCTAACGGGTCTGTCCGCCGCTGGCTGGGCTTGCGATCAAACGGTGCCCTACTACGCGGCCGTTGGAATAGTGGGTGCCCATCTCGTGCAGCAGGTACTCCTTGTTATATAATCAAGCAGAAAAGTACTTATTTAAGTTGTTTTGAATTCCAGATCTACTCCCTCAACATTGACAACCCCAGCGACTGCGCCAAAAAATTCCTATCGAACCATCAAGTAGGACTCATTCTCTTCCTCGGCATTGTTCTGGGCACCCTCCTGAAATCAGAAGAAACCAAGAAACAGCGCCAATCCTCACTGACTACATCGACGGCCAGTTCGTACGTTCCAGCCCTGCCGCAAAAGCCAGAAGTTATAAGCTGAGATAGCCAGACGAGTGGAGATTGTAGTGTTAATTTATGTTTGTAGCGCGCTTTTTGATTCGCCAAAACCAAAGTCTCTAGGTATCTGATTAGGTAAAACCTTGTAAATAGGCTTGTGACAATTTTTAGCTCATTTGCAATAGGTCTTAAGGTATTTTGCTAAGTGCACACCTCACTTTAACATAAATTAATTTTTAATTGTAAGTTCCCGCCTTAACGTAATAACTTACGTAAATCACACATCCCCTGAACCCCTAACCCATTCAAAAAACAAACTGGTTTCTGTATTAAATTCTTACGTGTTATTTATTATTATTATACAGATTTTGGTTGTCTATTGAAATTCAAATACTCTTCAAATGTATTTACTTCATTTGTTTGTTGTTACGGCTAGGAAAAGTGCGTTACATAAAAGTAATGACAGAATATTAGTTTAGATCAAGTCAGCCACGTTCATGGGCATCTCGTCGATTTGTGTGGAGTAGTACTGTTCAATGTCGCGCAGAATGCGAATATCGTCCGATTTGACAAAGTTAATGGCAACACCCTTGCGTCCGAAGCGACCAGACCGACCGATGCGATGGATGTACAGCTCACGATTGTTGGGCAAATCGTAGTTGATGACCAGCGACACCTGCTGCACATCTATGCCTCGAGCCCACACATCGGTGGTGATGAGCACTCGCGACTGGCCGGCTCGGAACTCCTTCATGATCTCGTCACGCTCCTTTTGCGGCATATCGCCGTGCATGGAACTCACTGTAAAGTTTGCCTCGCGCATCTTCTCCGTCAGCCAGTCCACCTTACGCTTCGTGTTGCAGAAAATGACGGCCTGTGTAATGGTAAGGGTGTCGTACAGATCGCACAGAGTATCGAATTTCCATTCCTCGCGCTCCACGGCGACAAAGAACTGCTTGATGCCTTCCAGCGTCAATTCATCACTGTGAGAAAGTGGAATTTATGAATCACAGTGCATTATTGGGAGCAGCCTAATCCTTACCGCTTGACTAAGATGCGAATGGGATCTGTCATGAATTTGGAGGTCATCTCGAGTATCTCGTGTGGCAAGGTGGCCGAGATGAGAACCACCTGAGTGGCTGGTGGCAAGTAGCGATACACATCGTATATCTGTTCCTTGAACCCCTTGTTAAGCATCTCATCAGCTTCGTCCAGCACTAGCATCTTGATGGCTCTATAAGATGCACATTTAATTACAATACTTTTCGATTGGCTATAATGAAACATGCCTTGTTCGCAGCACCCGTCGCTTGATCATGTCGAACACTCGTCCGGGAGTGCCGCTCACAATGTGTTGCCCGTAGTCCAGCTTTCGGATGTCCTCGCCCAGGTTGGTGCCACCGATGCACACATGGCATTGCACATTCATCATGTCGCCGAGGGCGAGAATGACCTTCTGGATCTGTACTGCCAGTTCGCGAGTGGGCGACAGGCACAACACCTGCGTCTCCCGCAACGTGGTGTCCAGGCTCTGCAGGATGGAGATGGAGAAGGTGGCGGTCTTGCCCGTGCCTGATTGTGCCTGGGCAATCACATCTCGTCCTTTGACGATTGGCTTAATGCTCCTTTGCTGAATGGCGGAGGGTTTCTCGAAACCTTGATAGTGCAGATTAAGAGTGGATTAATTCTAGACCGGCAATAGGTATACACACCACTCACCGTACGCGCTGATGCCGCGTAGCAGGTCCTCCTTCAGATTCATGGCGTTGAAGGTGGGAATCACCTCCACATCTTCGCTCGTCTCGAACTCCACGTTCGAAAGGTCCTCCGCCTGGGCATTCTTGCGCGCCATGTTTGCTGCCTGTTTGTTTGCGGTTTCGACTGATTTTAATAAATATTTACAATCTTTTTTGGCTAATTTTTCCAACTTTCACAGAAAAAAATGCGGTTCGCTTGCTAGAGGTGGCCTATCGCTTAAGATTAGTTACCGAGTGCTTAGCAACCATCGATAATTGAGTCGGCGTCGATAGGGCCTTTGTTATAATATCGGTATATATTTTTTTCTCATATTTCGCGAAGTGGCAGCACTGTTATCGGGCGCAATAATTTATATAAAAGAAGGAAAACGTCTTCAACAATTTTAACAAATTACTAACAGTAATTTGTATTTTAGGGTGTTTAATAACAAAATATAAACCCGCTTATTGCCATAACAAAACAAAATCAACTTATTTTTGGCGTGTTGCTTCTCCTTCTTCTGCGCAGGAAGCTCTCCAGTGACTGAAGATCCTTTCGCTTCAGCATCTTAATCCTGGTGACTAGTTTCTGCACAGTTTCGATCCGTTGTTGTGCCTCTTTGGCGGCTTCGCTGGCCTTCTTAGCGCTCTCCCGATTTCGCTCCAGATCTATTTGAGCCTGGGACATGCAGTTATGGAGTTCTTCTACCCGCCTATTGGCCGCTTCGAGAAGGCTACGCTTTTCCGCCGCCTCCTTCTGAGCACTGTGGGCGACCAGCCGGATGTTGCCGAGATTTCCGCATACTTCCTGTAACAGACTTTGCATAACGGACAAAGATCTGCGCAGCTTGTCGCGAATCCTCTTTGCCGTATTTGACCAGCACGAGCTGGCAGCAATTGCTTGTTGGATTTCCTCGATTACCCTCTTCGTTTCGGCCAAACTTTTGGTGAGTTCATCCAGAAGTTGCTTCTTTCCATTAAGTGCCGCCTCCGCAGCCTTAGCCGCCTGCAACGCTCTGTCTGCCAGCATGGCTCGAGCCCTCTGACCCGCCATCTCCGCCGCACACGGCTGGGCATCCTTGGCGGCATTCGCATCCTTGGCCGCCTTGCAGGCCACCTGGCTGGCTTTCATGTTCGCCTTACAGGGAATGGAGGCGGGCTTGAAGCGCCGATCGTTCCACTGGGCTGAATTCGCGGTGCTCGTCAGCAGGATGTTCAACAGCAGCAATGTCGTAACCAGGGACTCGCAACGCATGGGGAATCTCGCATCTTACATTAATCTCAAGGCCCATCAGGAAGTCGAAATGTGGAGATTTTTATTGGGATCTGGCAGTTCCACAGTTCAAAGCACTAATTATACCTGTTAAAGTATGTAACAGGCAGAACGAAGCCTTACCGATCATATAAAGTATATATATTCTTGATCAGGATCAAAAGCCGAGTCGAACTGGCCATGTCCGTCTGTCCGTATGAACGCCTCGATCCCAGGAACTACAAGCTTATTTCCAAATGTTGCCACTCCCACTCTAACGCCCACAAGCCGCACAAAACTGCCACGGCCACATTTTTTGTAAATGTAATATTTTTTTGCTTTTTTATTAGTCTTGTAAATTTGTATAGATTTTCAGAAAAACTTTTTGCCACTACAAACAAACCTTTAAAACGAACAAACCACCTACGCACTTCCACTAGCTGAGTAACGGGTATCCGATTTGTAATTTTTTTCTAAACTCCATAACTCAACTTATCTTAATCGGATTTTGAAGTGGCATACCTCTAAATGTTTTTGGCGCAATTCTCTAAAAATCTGCATTCAAATTTAAAAATATATTTTTTTTAAATTTTTTTGGTAATTTTTTTTATGTTATGATGTTGTAGAAATTCAAGAAAATTAAGAATTGTCCCAATGACAAAGTTCTAAACTCGACTATAAATGTTTAAAATTTTTAAAAATATTTGTATTGTAACTACTGTCTGATTTCAAACGTATATTTTGAAAATATCTCTAGAGAACTCTTCACTGTTTCGAGTTTAGCATGGAGATAGCACCAATCGCACTCCTACTGTTCTTCTTGTTCTCAGATCTTTCTGCGGGCCATAAGTTGCCGCAGTCCTCCATCGATATAGCTGGCTTGATTTCAGATCAACGTGGCGATAATAGTCCCTCGTCAACCTCCGAAGGGGGCTCGTGCGGCATCAGGTTGGATGGAAAGTCTAGGATGAAGGCCTCCTGTATTGCCCAGAAGGCGGCCAAGGAAGCCAAGGAGGCCTCCGATGCCCAGTTGGAGGCTGGTGAGGCAGCAGCCCGCCAGGTGAAGCAGCAACTGGCCGACAAGGCGCAGGCAGCCGCCAAGGCGGCAGAAGCTGCTCTGGCCGGCAAGCAACAAATTGTGGAGCAACTGGAGTCCGAGGTGCGGGAGGGGGAGCTGGTGGTCCAGGAGGAGAGCGCCTTGTTGCAGACCACCCAAGCCACTTTTGCTGCGGCCGGACTAGCAGCCAAACAGGCAGCAGATCAGCTGAACACCATCACGCTGGCAGTGAAAAATGCGCAGGAAAATGTGATCAACTCGGAGCAAGTGGCCAGTGGAGCTCAGCAGGAGCTGGGCGAGAAGCAGCAGCTCGTGGATGCGGCCAAGAAGCGGGTGGAGCTGTTACTTCGCCAGCTGGAGGTGGCCCGTGCGGACTTCAAGAACACCAAAAGTGCCGCCGAGAAGGCAGCCTGTGCTGCCCAGGAGGCCAGACAAAGAGCCACCAGGGAGCGCAGGAAGGCGGAACTGAGGCACTTGCTGCGACTGAAGAGGGAACACACCCACTGAGCTCATAGCTTGTATGTCTTATATTTCATGTTTATGTTGTGCTTGGATAAAGGAGACTTGATTCCATAATTGAAGCCGTTTTAGGAAAAAGTATATGAACTATTAGATTTTAAAGGTCATATTTAAGACATCAAGTTTATCATAAAGTACGCATGTATTATGCGATGCAATTAGGGGTTACGGGGCGTATACTTAACGCAGCCCGCTAAACTTCCGAACACTCCTCCGTGTTCACACGCGGATTGGCGAGGAAGCGAACAATCATCGACGCCATGGGTCTTTCGTCACATGCAATCTCAGCCGGAGCGGGCATTTAAAGCGTCTCATGGCAATTAGACGCTCTGCCATAATTGCGGCTACAAATTATCCAATCGAGCAGCCTGGTAGCATTGACCCAGCACCATCATTGTTGGCTGGTGGTACATGACCAGCTCGCTCGAAGCAAGCCAACTGCCAACGGGTTTGCACTTTCTTTCGGCGACCCGACCAGTTTGTTTATAAATACATGGCGCCTCTGGTGGCCAACTGGCAATCGTCGTCGAGTCTCCACCGGATTTACTAAGCCAACTTGCCGCTCCCAGCCTCCAGCTCCCAGCTGCCAGCTCCCAGCTTCTCCGAGTGCGAAAGTAAAAGCGTTTTTCACCGAACTCGTCCATCCACAATTGGCTCCGCTTGGCGGACGATCCTCCACTCGAGTCATAAGCATTTCATCTCTGGTCCGGACAGGACGTTCGTGTCGGTCAAGTGGAAGTGGAGATCGTGATCGAAATCGAGATCGAGAGGTGCGTTGGTGTCAATACTGAGTGATTTGTGTGTGCCTTGTGTGCTGTCCAGTTTGGCTGGCCTTAAAACTAAACAGGTTCTCCGGTGGAACATATCATTCCGTGACACACTAACGACTTACCGGTCATCCTAGAGCAAAGAAAGTGCCCCGCCATATATTAGCTAATAGGCAAAGCGGCTATGTAACCGGTTGCCCAGTGATTATGCACTCGGAAAGGTGTCCTTCAGATGTGGAGATATTTTTAACTGCCGGATATCCTCTGTTTCTACACGTCACAATCAATAAATGGGATATTATCACAACACCTTGAAAGGGAATATGTGGAATAACAAGCTTATCCCAAAATCGTAGAAGGTGCAGCTCTAGTTAATTTAGTGTTTTCGAACTTTTTATGTGGGCAAATGCATTCAAATACCAACTAGCTAACTACAGTGAAAATCATATAGGTGGAAAACAATGAATATCTGAATCTTATCAACAGAAATGTATCCCCATCCAAAACGAAATTTGATTTCTTTCAGCACTCGAAAGCACCTGCAACACAGGAGTCCAAAAGATTACGCCTGCGGTGATCACGAGTCTTCCGGTTGTGCGACTTCCTTTCGCCAGCTGCTCCATTGCATAAGCAACTGAGATGCCATCGCTGTTGCACCTTCTGCTCCTGGCGCTGTTTTTGGGTGAGTCGTCGCACATGACTTCCTCATGCAAATGTGGCTAAATTGGGACTTTCCCCCTCTGTGATTTAGTGGCCATGCCGACGCAGGGTCGCAAGATTAAGCGGAAGGAGCCACACTATCACCATCACGTCAATGTGCCGCCACCACCACCGCCTCCATCGCCCCATGGACCGGGTCCAGTGCCCCAGCAAACGGCGGTGATCGAGCACGAGGTGCCGCCGTACGCCTACGAGGCCATTAACCACGACGAATTCGAGCCGGCCAAGGTGAAGCTCTCCCACTTCGAAGGCTCTGCCGACTACATAGTCCACTCTCACAGCGGAGGAGGTGGCTACCTCGCCGACAATGGACTGCGCAGTATAGCGAAGGGCTCAGCGGATCAGGCCCTGTCCGCAGTGGCCAGCCAAAATGCGGCAGGCAAACAGGCATCCTATGTGGCCAAGAGTACTCTGGCTCAGGCGGCAGCTCAGGCAGCCGGCACAGCTGTGGCCGTGCTGAAGGGCAAGGAGCTGCTGCTCCATCGACTGGAGGATCAGAGTGTGGAGGCCCACAAGTCCATGGAGAACGAACTGACCCAGCTGCAGCAGGCCAAGCGGTCCGCCAAGGCAGCCCAATATGCCGCCCAGCAGGCCATTAACCATGTCAGTGTCCTGACTGCCGCACTCAACAATGCGCAATCCGCATCGGAGTTGGCCCAAAAGGCGGCATCCGAGGCGGCTGCCGAGCTGGCCTCACAAATTGATATGGTGGCCCAGGCCAAGACCAAGCTGGAACACGCTGAATCGCAGGCCTATGCAGCTCGACTGGACTACGAGGAAACGCGAGATGCGGCGGAGAAGGCCACCTTGTCCGCCCAAGAGGCGCACTTGAATGCCAATGATGCCGCCTTGCATGCCAACGTGGAGCTCGCTGAGAATGTGCATATCCACGACAAGAGCGATCGGCATGTGCGTGAACCACCGCGAAACCACCGACATCAGTAGGGCACTGCCACACGCTAGGCTTTAAATTCTTATTTATTCGTTTTCCTTATTTAATGTTTGTTTTGCTGCAGAGGTACAATAAAGTTTTGTTGACATTAAGCTCTCTCTTCTTGCTTAAATGTTTCGAGAGCAAACAGTAGCGCAATCAATAGCACAAGGTTTGAGGAAAGCTTGAATGTTTGCAAAAACTCGTTTGAAAACCTTACTTCGAAATGGTAAGACTTGCACATTTGAACATTTGAATTAGCCGCCAAACCATCAAAAGCAGTCGTGGGTGTGAGTCCTAGCTAACGCTAGTTTGTGACGATTGGTGGTGGTGGTATTATTTAGTTACTGGGCCACGGTCACATTGTTGTTTAGATTTTATAAGAAAAAGCCGGGAGAAATATAAATAAAACTCTTAGCAATGAGTCGCACGGAGCAGACCTTCGACGACCTGAAGTCGTACTTCCGCAGTCACAGCAAAATCCGCGAGCAGCGGGCGCATATGTCCAAGGTGAGCACGATGGCCCCGACATCGAAATTCTAAATTCCAAATCCGAAATCCAAAATCCCACAGGTTCACTCGGTCTGCTGGAACGCCGATGGTCGCCACCTGGCCTCCGGCTCCTTTGACAAGACGGTGGCCGTCTACTCCCTGGAGCGGGATCGCTTCGTCAAGGGCAGCATCTACCGCGGGCACACCGCGTCCGTGGACCAGTTGTGTTGGCACCGCAGCAATCCCGACCAGTTTGCCACCGCCAGCGGAGACAAGACCGTGAGGATCTGGGACATACGGGCCGGGAAGTGCGTTTCGGTGACCAACACCAAGGGGGAGAACATCAACATTGCCTGGTCGCCGGACGGCAAGACGATTGCCGTGGGCAACAAGGAGGATCTGATCACCTTCATAGACACGCGCACGAACAAGATTCGCGTGGAGGAGCCCTTCAGCTTCGAGGTCAACGAGATATCGTGGAACAACACCAACGATCTGTTCTTCCTGACCAACGGCCTCGGCTGCATGCACGTCCTCAACTACCCCAGCCTGGAGCACCAGATGACTCTGAAGGCCCATCCCGCCAACTGCATCTGCATTGAGTTCGGACCCACGGGTATGTACTCCCTTACGCCATCCCATCGAATGCATGGCTTGTAATCAGACACATCTTTCAATTGCCCAGGTAAATACTTCGCCACTGGCTCGGCGGATGCGCAGGTCTCCTTGTGGGATGCCAACGAGCTGGCCTGCCTGCGCATGATCAGCCGCCTGGAGTGGCCCGTCCGCACCATATCCTTCAGCCACGACGAGCGACTGATTGCCTCGGCCAGCGAGGACCTCATCATAGACATTGCCTTCACGGAGACGGGCGAGCGGGTCACCGACATCCATGTGGACGCCTCCACGTTCACGGTGGCCTGGCATCCGAAGCAGTACCTGCTGGCCTACGCCTGCGATGAGAAGGACAGCGACCGGCGACGTGACGCGGGCAATGTAAAGATATACGGCTTTCCGGAATAAACGTAGTTTAAGGCGCACCTGGTAGTAAAGCCCCTGTTTGCTTTCCAATTATCTTCGCGTGTGACTTTATCGACGAACCACCAATGATGCACTTTCAAGTTAACTGGGTCACGTTGCTGGCCAAGCAGCTGGATTATCAATTGCAGTGCTTCGCCGCCGGACGTGCTCGCTGCTGCCATTTCGTTTTTATCATCGCTGGCTCGCTTTTATGGCTTCGCCGGATCAGCTCAGCTGATGTGGCTTCCTGGCAAGACGCTGCTCAAGGAGCTGCATCCATCAAGCGGCAGCTGAAGGGCCACCTTTGCCGTGGCAAGCACTTGGTTTTTATCATGCAAATAACGACAGTGGCGCAAGCTGACCCAACGCCGCCTTACGGCAATGGCTTCCTGCTCAAGATGAGCCATTAATCAGCGCCACTGCCACTTTGGAGGACCTAATTGGCTGGTGCTCTGCCCACGATAGCTTGTTTGCCCACGAATGTGAATGTGTCTATGAATGGCACCCATTAGCCAGCCGGCCAAACTTGAGAGCCACAAGCTCGAGTTTTTGGCGCTGCCGAGTGCGAGTGGGTGGTGTCAGTTGTTGTGGTTCTTACTTTCCAGCGCCGAACTATCGCAAGTGACAAACAAGCCGAGCATGTGTGCCATGTGTGCCACTCGCGTCCCAGCCAAACACATACCAAGTGCATATGCCCTCCAAGTGCATTTGCCGCCCAGTGCGCCGCCCTCCACCCCGCCGCCCCCGCAGCCCACGCAGCCACCCACTCGACGCCACATCAATATTTGCTTTACTAAAAGTTTTCGGTTTTGAGCTGCCAGCTTCCTGCACTCACTCAATAATAAATATAAATCAGAGTTAATTGTTGCTAATGGACTGGAAGCGCAGTTCTAGTAAATACCAATAGATGGCATTTCGGTTTTATGCTGAATCAGCGAGAAATAGTATCTGAAAACTGTGGAATTTCTTTTAGTAGCTACAGTTTGAAATTCTAATTAGTCTTGCCAAGATATTTCCAATCAGTTTTCTTATCAGAGCATGAGCCGACATTCTACATTCCTTCTACGCCCTTGTACGTCTACTCTACAGGGTAGAACTGTGTAGAACTTTAACAGCCAACTTCCCCTTTCTATTCAGCACAGCTGTAAGGCAAGCGTGCAGAATGTTGGTTAACACAGCGCCGCTTCTCGCATGCGATAAATATGCCATTTCCACGGCAACGGAATGGAACACTGCTGTTAGGCCTTTCCCCTTCCGGCGCAAATGTTAATGAAATGTTGAAATAAATGTTATTCTCGACATTGCTACATTTACATGTGCAGAAATCGCCAATGGAAGCTGACTAAAAAGTAAAGCACATGATGCTTCGCAAAAAATGATTTATAATTTCAGTAACTACAAATGCTACAGCTAGAGAGTTGGGATTAAGCATGCAGATGCTAGTGATGTATACTATTATTATGTGGCTTCAAAGTTATATTTGAGGAGAAAAGATTAAGTGTGAATTCATTTCTTTGCCGCACTCAAATGCAAAAGTGCCGAGCTACTGCAGTTGTACTTCAAACCTCGAAAGATAATAGTCAATTGATCGGAAACGCAAACGAACACAAAAGTCGAGTGCAAGTCATAAAACTTAGACGAGCAAATACTTTCTGCCCCTCGCACACTTTTCAATTCCGCTGTCACTGTGGCTGTGGACAAACTTTGATGGCGCAGCGATGTAGATGCGGATTTCTTAGGGGGAGTGAGGCCGGATGACTGGAATCTAGGAATTTATGTTGGCTGTCGTCGGGACTTATGCGCTTTCGACTGCTGTTTTGCCCAGAGCGAAGTACCAAATTCGAGTCCACGTAAATTGGCCAAAACTTTGTTTTCAGTTGGCTGCAGTTGCAGTTGGTGTGAGCAGATTTCGAATAATTTATGCCTCGATTAGTGTCCATGTAAAAAAACCTTTTGACTTTTGGTTTTTTTTCTTTAAAGTTTGTGTTTTAAAAGTTTTTGAGTTGTTGAGTTGACTTGTTGTTCAAAAAAAAATGTTGCTCAACCGATTTTTTGGGAAAATTGGCGCCTTTATTTAAGTTTCTGCAGTGCTGGAAATTACATACAGGACCTTACGTTTCCAAATAGGTTCGAATCAGTGCTACACGTTATTCCAAGCTCACAACCCTGACTTCTGAACCGCGTTGGCGATTGTTGTCGATAATATAATTTCAAGCCCCTAAGAAGCGCTGCCACTATTTTGAAGTAACTCGTCATCGATAGTCGATACCCACTTTATATCTAGTAGCGCTACACTTTAGTCACAGTCAGAATTCTGGATATTTCCGTCAAAAATAAACATTCTCTAGTGCGCAAGGAGTAAACAATTATAGGGGAATCTCATGCTCAATAATTCCCATTTTAGATTATCGCTGAATAATCGAGATGTCCGTGCGCCACGACTGGTACCAATCGGAGGCAAAGGTGGTTATCACCGTGCTCCTGAAGAACGCCGCCGATAAGAATTTCGCTGTGGAGATTACCCAGAAGCGAGTCCACATGACGGCGGATGGCTATGAGTTGGACCTGAAGCTGTTTCATCCCATTGTGGTGGAGCGCTCCTCCTACAAGGCCTTTCCCTCCAAAGTGGAAATCACCCTGGCCAAGGAGACGGGAATTCGCTGGGAGAATCTAGAGGAAAAGGCCATCGTGGCTGCGCCCGTGATGCCCAAGGCTAAGAACTGGGATCAGCTGGTCAGCGAGGAGGAGAAGATCGACGAGAAGGAGGCTAAGGGCGAGACGGCCCTCAACAACCTGTTCAAGAAGATCTACAGCACATCCTCGCCCGAGGTCCAAAAGGCCATGAACAAGTCCTTCTCGGAATCCGGAGGCACCGTGCTCAGCACCAACTGGTCTGAGGTGGGCAAGGAGAAAGTCAGCGTGAAGCCGCCAGATGGAACCGAGTTCCGCGAGTGGGAGAAGTAGGTCAAATATCCGTAGTTCTTTTATAGTCAGTGAGAGAGATTAACATAATATATATATAACACTGTAATATATATATTTTGAGCATTGTTAAATTGAATTACCAAGTAAAGTGGATTATCATAAGAAAAACAGTGGCAATAAACGCATTAACATCATCAACAGGTGTATATTTTTAAAAACGAACTTAAAACGACTTAAAATAAATGATAAAAGAACACATCTGAATCACCACATAAAACACTTACCAGCACGTCTCAAAATAAATTTAATATTCGGTTATCAAAAAACTTTCATGGACTTATTGCCGTAGCATGTTTAGTTTACACACTCAATAGAATAAGATAATAAAATAAGTACTTTATTTGTAACGAATAAATTTTCATCAACGATTTTCAAATCCGTTTTTTAATTTGAGCATTTAAAAAACAGCAAAAGGTTTTGATACATTTTTTATAGTTCATTATTTTTATCCCACATCTAATTACTGACAACTCTTCAATCCACACCCGCACGCAGCTGAAACGTTCTCAGCGAAAACAGCTGATCGGCAGACCGGGTAGCAGATACGTGTAATTCCCATTGCCTCGCACAAATCGGGACGCGATTCCTGAAACTACAAAATGTACAAGAATCTGGAGGAGCACAACCGGCTGGTTAACAAATACCTGAAGATATTCTTCGTCGTGTCACTTTACTGGTGAGTAATGCAAAGGAGCCCCTTCTGTGCGCCGTCTGCAGTTTTCCATGTCATCCACAGGTGCACCTCGATACTGACGGTGTTCGTGAATAAACACCTGCTGAGCAGCGATACAGTGAACCTGGGAGCCCCGCTCTTTATGTCCTGGTTCCAATGTGTAGTTTCCACGATGATATGTTTCGTGGCCAGCCGTCTGAGCAGGAAGTACCCCTCGGTATTTACGTTTCCCGAGGGTAATCCCCTGGACATCGACACCTTCCGCAAAATGCTGCCTCTATCTGTGCTCTATACCCTGATGATTGGGGCGAACAACCTGTCGCTGTCCTACGTCACAGTGGCCTTTTACTACATCGGGCGCTCCCTGACCACCGTGTTTAGTGTGGTCCTCACCTACGTGATTCTTCGGCAACGAACCAGCTTCAAGTGCCTGCTGTGCTGTGGCGCTATTGTTATTGGATTCTGGCTGGGAGTGGACCAGGAAAGCCTTACGGAGGTCTTCTCCTGGCGGGGAACCATCTTTGGAGTGCTTAGCTCGCTTGCCTTGGCCATGTTTTCTATTCAGACGAAGAAATCATTGGCGTATGTCAACCAAGAAGTGTGGCTGCTTAGCTACTACAATAATCTCTACTCCACGCTGCTCTTCCTTCCCCTGATCATCATCAATGGCGAGTTGGAGAGCATTATCACGTATCCGCACCTGTGGGCTTCTTGGTTCTGGGCCGCGATGTCGCTGAGTGGCATTTGCGGCTTTGCCATTGGATTTGTCACAGCGCTGGAAATCAAGGTAATCAAGCAATTCACGTATTTAATTCTTATCTAACCCAATCGATGTTTCAGGTCACATCCGCCTTGACGCACAATATCTCGGGAACGGCCAAGGCCTGCGCTCAAACGGTGATCGCCACCCAGTATTACCATGACGTTCGATCGGCTCTCTGGTGGACCTCCAACGTGGTGGTCCTGGTGGCCAGCGCCGCCTACACCCGCGTCAAGCAGCTGGAGATGATGCGCCAGCACCAACAACGCAGCACCGCCACCCAAAAGGCCTGAATGCAATCAAAAGCTGCCAAATTAAAGTAGACTGTTTAGGACTCTAGGAGATGTAAGTTTAAAGTATGCACAAACAACCCATCAACAAAAATACATAGGCTTCTGTATTAACTAATTGGAGGCAACTGCTTCTTGGCGTTCCGTCGGCTCTGTCTGCTTTTTGGTCTCCTCCCGTTTCACCTTCGCCGTGCTCTTGTCCCACATCTCTGGAACGTAGACAAAGGGATCGATTTTTAGCTGCTCACTGCTAGGCGGGCTTTTCAACAGGACACGTGTGATGAAACGTCCCTCGCGCTTAGGCCTCATAGTGTTGATATCCTGCAGTAGGAACTTGATGTTGTCCTCCAGCTTCTGGGCATCCATGTCCAAAGTACCCACACTGGCGGTGATTAGGCCAAAGTTTTGCTGGTACTCATCCTTGGCTGCACTGTAACTAATGCCGCTGGAAAACTTGACGATCATCTCGGCCAGGTTGGTGCCTAGCGTCTCGCTCTTGGGATTGGGAAACTTGCGTTTCATCAGGCCTCGCAAGGCCACCAGCTCGGCCAGTATATTCGGATGGGCAATGATGTACTGGTAGTCGGAGAGCAGCAGCTCGCCGTTGGTAATGTCCTTGATGAGCTCCACGCCGCCGACTAGCGAGGCGCCAGATTCTCTAGCCTCCAAGACTTCATTCTGGAAATGAATTTCGAAATGATTTTTGATGATTTTGTAACTAAGGAGCTCCACTCACATTCCCCTTGGTAAAAACAATGATCTTCCGCTCCTCGCCGTGGTCAAACTTGTGCGGAATCATGGCCATGCGCTGGAAGTTATCCACAAACCGAGTGATCTTCTCCGCCTGCATGTTGAGTTCAATATCCACATTGAGGGGAGCATTGGGTACATTGTACATGCTGGGATGATGCGTCTCTCGATGGCACTGCACGGCTTCCTGCACAGAGTACACTGGCCAGCGGTAGTACCGCCCCACATAGCAGTCATCTTTGGGCACCTGTTTCCAAGAGTCATCCACATGTTTGTCCGCCCGTTTCACATTGATTCTAGAGAAGAACGAAGGTTAACCCGTTGTTATGGGCTTTGAGTTGACAACCTACTTCTTGTTGCGCTGGTTGTGCGGGATGAATCCAACCTTCTTCACTTCCACCTTGACTTTCTTCTTGCGGGCCTTCTCCCGAGTTCCTTTACGGGCCGCCTCACTCACGGCGGAAAGGTGCAGCAGGCGGAGGGTCTCCACCGTGTTCTGGCGTAGGGCCAGTGCCCGCATTGAGGACAGAATGGACTGCATTTCTTTCAGAAATATTACTATTTACCGGAATCCAAACCTCTCGCTTTGCATAACCTCGCCGGCCAGAACTGCCAACCCTTCGTTAGTAAATTCAGTTTACCACACTGTCGCTGATAAAAAGTTTGATCACGAACCGTGGTTGAGAACTTGACTATTTGTACCGCTTCAGCAAGCATTTGAATTTAATGTTCCTAACGGGCTCTTTCCCGAAAACTATTTTGAATTACGTTTGAATTTCAGGTTTGTACCAAATATCTACTTCGTAAGTTTTACAGTAAAGTTTAATTACAATTAATAAAAATTAATTAAATATACTAGGGGTTAACCCTAGTATAGTATAAGAGACATTTAGAAAACAGCAAAGAGATCATAACACTTTCCGTACTCTCTATAAATAAATCTCAAAATTTTCAACTTTTCCGATGCGTTCAAAAGCGCCGTGCCGCTCAGAATAGCTTCGACCGACGAGCGGAACGGACGTATACGGAATTTTCAAGCCGCGGAAAATCGCGAGTATCCGTGTGAGAGAGAGAGAGAGAGAAAGAGAGAGCGAGAGATCGATAAAAATTCCGCGGCGGTGCGGACGACCGAGTGTGCATAGGAAAAGTGCAAGTAATAATTTGTTATTGTTTTTCCTTTCAACAAAACACCAAAAATAGACCGACAACCTTGCGCATTAGCCCATTAAACAAAAGAAGCGCAGCCAGGAAGAAAAGTCGAGCGGAAAAAAAGAAATATGTGTGTATTCAATGTGTGGCAACAGTTTCGATATAACGTTCGGAAAGTGGCGAAAGTAATGGGGGCCGCCGACTTCAGATACACATGATCTGCTCGCAGCACCACCCATCCACCCGTTCCATCCTCCCAACCTCCCATCCACCCATCCACCCACTGATCCACCGGTCCACGTCCATCCATCCATCCATCCATCCATCCATCCAGCACATTTCTCCGCGAGTGCGTGCACTTTCGCATAAATTGGAAATATTAATTGCGTGTAACCTAAAAGTGGAATAAAGGAAGTGTTGCGCACTTTGCGAGGGGCGATCGAGAAGGGGCCAGCGGAACACTGGGTGTGTGTTTTGTGCCGTAGTGCGATAGCCATGGGGAGGCAAACAAAAGAGTGTCAGCGTTTTAAAAATAGTTTGGTTTGCGGCGTGATTTTATTTGTTCTTCGGCGGGCCACTCGACGCACGATGGCATCCAGTTGTTGGCCAAAATCGTAATCAAGACCCAAAACACAATAGCACAGTGCATTCCGCCGGATTCGTTCTCCGTTTCGGTTAAGTGACCACACGCGTGCATATTTTTGGGAAATGTTCAAAACTTTCGCACATGTGGGGAAACGTGCTGAAATGGGATTTTCGAAAATATTGTTTACATTTCGCGGATTTAATCGTTACACTTTAGGACTCGTTCGTGTGTGTGTGTGCGTGTGTTTGGCGGCGGACGTTCCACATTGGGGTTCCTCTTCTATAAACAATCTCCCTCCCGATTTTGATAATTCTCGGATATTCTTGTCTTGTGTGCGTTTTTAGTGGCGTATCGGGCAGAGTAAACAAACAAGTGCCTATTGAGCGATATCGATATGGAGTGGGTCAAGCCAGCTCCGCCTTCGCAGCCACCTCAGCCACCGCCGAAGCCCCGACGCACTCGATCCCGGCATAATGTCCTGCACTACGAGTCCTTGCCCACCGCTCCGCCGGCAATGTGCGGTCGCACGGAAGAGAATATCTTTCAGTTTCCGGCGGTGGCCACCCGTGCCCGCAATCTCTCTGCTTCTCCGAAATTCGAGAGGAAAGAGGCCAAGGATCTGCCCGTCTGCGAACTGGGCAAGCACTCCTGCTCCAAGTGCCAGCCTTATCGAGCGGATCGGGGCACCATTGAACCGCTGAAAACTCGCCTAAACTCCGCAATCGAAGCCATGGACGAGCTGACCCGCACCTACGCTTTGCTGGAGGGATTTCTGGAGCACCGACTGGCCACCATCGACGACAACGAGGCGGGTGAACGGGAAGCTGAGCTGGCAGCTGTTGATGAAGATGTTCCTTCCACTAGTCACGCCGCCCATCAGCTGCCACCGACCAAGCCGCCTCGCTCCAACACTATTGACCACCAGTTCGATCTGGAGCGATCCCTCACATGGCTAGAATCTCTGATGGGCACTGAGGTGGTGCCGCCCTTCAAGCAGGGGAAGTTTAAACGGTACTGATTATCTGCGTATGAATAAATTTTAAAATAAAATACAATTACATTTTATCAAAAACAGTATTCGCGAGCGGAGCAAATCCATGATGGAGGAGGACATAAACGTGTTCATGAAGGGCGATCGGCCCAGCCTAAAGTTAAGCTCATCGCGACCATATATCCTGAGACGTCAGAGCACCTACAGCGACAACAAGGCCAAGGTGTCCAAGTGGACCAAGGTCAAGGCCGCCTTCAAGTGGGAGCGGGCCAATGTGCCGCCTTCGGGACCTGGTGCTCCGGAAAACCACGTCTTGATGCCACTCAACCACGAGGTGGAGAGGTTTGTATAGGGGATTGATACTCCCACAGGCGCCATTCTATTGTTTATTTATTTTTCAGATACCTCAAGGTGCCTATTAGTGCGGCAGCCGGCAGCAGTTCCGCGGATAGCGTCATCAGCTCCTCTTCTGGTCATATTATGAGTGATACGGGTGGGACACCTGGTACCATCAGCTCGGCCAGCTCCATGGATGATCTTGAGGCCTCCACCCGACAGAATTATCGTAATGCTCTTATTATTACCTACTTTACAACTGGTTAGAGTAGTGTTAACCCTTTCCAGGTCGTGATTCCTCTAAAAGTGATACCCGCTGCGAGTCCCGCGACTCCAACTTTGAAGTGGAGTTACGAAAGTCCGCCACAGACGAACGACTGGACAATATTAAATCCTCAGCAACGCCACTACCAACCAAATCCTCATCCAGCAAGTCATTGCGAAGGTCGAAAGCCTTTTCCGACTTTGAGGTCCTTCCAGAAGATCATGTGGCGGAGATTAAGGCCACCAGCAGCCGTCGACAAAAGGTGCCACCGAGTCCACTGAATCTCAACCAGGTGAACCAGATGTATAGTGACCTGCCACAACTGCACTCGCCGCTCAAGAGTCCCAAGGATTCGCGCATGCGTCGTGTCCATTCGCCGGGCACCTCCTCCGTGCCCAGCAGTCCTTCCAGGCAATCGGATTTCTTTGGTGAATTTGGTGAGTCAAAGGGATGGTTTCACTCCACGATCCTTAATCATTTTAAAACTTCTCTAACCTTATGGTATGTTGCAGAGAGTGAGGAACTGTCCAGTGGTGATTTCTCGGAACCCACTACGCCAAACTGTAAGAATTTCCCACAGAACGCAGATGACGAGATATTTCAACATTATCAACTTCTCGTACTCAAACTAGATTCAGAGTTTAAGGGCAAGCAACTCGAGTTAGAGCGTTCCAGCGCCAGCAACCGCAGTAGGGATCCCGAAAGACATTGAAAACATATCCAAGAATTTTCTAACCGATGCCTAACCCACCATTTTAGGTATCAAACTGGGAAGTGGAGCAGCCGGAGGAGGAGCTGGTAGTGGAAAGCGCAGCAGCGAGGAGCACTCACCCACACAACTGTTGCACAACGAACTCATGTCCACAGCCCAGCTGGAGCAGAATCTAACCCCGCAGTTCAAAAAGAAGCTAAGCAAATGGAGGGCCAAGCAGCAAAATTGCTCCGCAGGATCGATCGCCTCCTCAGAACCCGCAGCAAGTCCGACGGCGAAGAGCCAGAGTGGCGATGTTAAGCCCAAGATCGACTGGAACCTGTGGAGCATGGGTCAAGTGAAGTTGGAGGGCCAGGGATTGTGCGCTTTGCCCGATCAGAAGGATCTGCCGGAGAAGTTTCAGAAGAAGTTAGGTTGGTGTTTGGAATGGGATTTCCATTCATAGTCATATTTAACAATATGCCTTATCCACAGAGCAATGGAATCGGCTGAAGTGCGCTCCTGGGGGAGGCACTACCTCGGACAATGACTCCCTGAAGCGAGGATCCAAGCACGGTCAGTCTACAAGAAGGGGATCCGATGACGATCGATGGTACAAGCACAAGCCGCACGAGAAAGAGAAGTTTGTAGAAAGCCCTAAATCCTTCTCTTTTGATGACTAATCCTTGAATAATTAAACAGATTGTCCCGCCTAAAGGCCATTGTGGTACCAGATCATACAAAGAATATTGAGGTCAAGACTTCGGATGGAGAGGTGATGAAGTTTGAGGGCATCTCAAGGAAGTTCACTAGAAAGCTTTACGAGTGGGAAAAAGCTAGAGGTATTGGGCCGGAAGCATCCACATTTGCTCTCCTGCATCCTGGTTACTGCCCCATAGATGTGAGGCGCATCAACAAGGAGTGCAATAAAGGTGGGTATGGTACTATCTAATAGATCTGAAGTTAATTCTTCACTTTCTCTCAGTGGCAGCTGATCACTCGCCCACGCTCAGCCGCTCACTGTCCCTGGACAGTGTGTCACCCAACTGCAACCTGGCCCAGGCTATCTCCCAGCAGGCTTCATCCCTCTCCCTAAACGACGTCTGCGATCTGAAAGAGGTTGAGGACACCGACGCCCTCACTGATCACGAGTTCAAAAAGTACGACGAGCCGGAGGCTGTGATGGTGGAGGTGGAGGAGCACATCCACGACACCGCCTCTCCACTGGTCACCGCTCACACTCTGGTGGAGCAGCAGACGCCCATATACAAGTACGAGGAGGTGCAGTGTAACGACTATGTGTAGGTGCCATTTCGAATACCGGATCCTCCGTAAACTAATGGCTTCGCATTCCCTCCAGCAATTCGCGTCGCGTCCAGAGCTTCGAGTCGCACACAAATCTGGCCCCCTTGCTGGGAGCACTGAAACGTGCCGATGAGCTGTTTGGCCAACTGAAGAATGCCTCACCCGATCTGCTGGAACACCCGTCCATGCGGGACTGCCAGGCCGCATTGCTGAGCATTCGTAGCATTTATCCGTACTACTCCAACAACCTGATGAAGGCGGGCGTGCTCAACGCCATATCCGATGTCCAGAGCGAACTGGGACGACTGACCGAGCTGGTGAGATGCACTGACTACTTGAAACATTACTTATTTATTTACTTTTGCTAAAAACTTGTCATTTCAGAGCCAAAAATCGCCTTTGGACGAGGCCTGCTGCCAGGAAACCATGCAAGAGCGAACGCTGGAGTACCTGGAGGAACTCCACGGACTGTATGAATGCCTGCAGTGCCTTAAGCTAAGCATACGTAAGGATTTATCTTACTTATGCCACCTGCACCCAACTCCAATTCAAATGTCTTTGTAGAGGGTGGCACCAATCGCTATCCACGCGACATAGTGCCGGATATTAGCATCACCAGCGAGGATGGACAGCAGTTGGACTCCAGTTCTGCCTATGCCACCTGCGACAACTCCAGCCGGGATCGATTGGCTCAGGATGACAACAGTGCCAGTGCAGCTTCACCGATGGAGCATGAAACGGAAACTAGCACCACAACGGGCACTTTGTGCCGCTCCAGCTTGCCCACAGTGAATGCCAATCCCAGTGCCAATGCCAATATCGTTTATAATGGTGTAACCAATGCAAGTTCCTCGGCTAAGAAGAAACTGTTGCGACTGAGAAAAATGGGTTCCCGGCAGAACAGCAAGACGGAGAGCGACAGCAGTGATGCGGATACCCACTCCGTTTTGGAGACACCGCGGCGATTGCGTCGCAAGAATTTCCGGCTGAAGCAGCGCTCCTTGGATGATGACTTCCGGTTGAGCTCGACGACCAATGAACATGAGGTGGCTATTGCCAGGGAAGACATAGTCTACGGTTCACTGAAGGTCAAGCCGGGAGAACTGATCGAGCAGAGTCAGTGTGTGGCGCCTGCTCCAGCGCACCTCGTTTCACATGATTCATCCATATCTCCCTCTGTATCCACCACTCCTGCTACTTCAACCACTCCTTCTTCAATAGTTACTCCACCCACAAAGCTGGGAGCCTTTATTCCTCCTCCTCTGCCAGAACACAATCGGACGTACAACACTAATGCCAATGTCTTTGTTAAGACCAAACGAAAAATCTTCACTACCATCCCACAACCAAATGCTGCGGAAGGCCTAGCTGTGATAGAAATGGAACTGGACAGTCCCACGGAGGAGAAATCGGAAAAGGTGGATAAATCAGAGAAGTCCAGATGTCCTCTCAGGCCCCTTAGTCTGTATAAGTCCATTAGTTTGGATCGTATAACCCATCCGCCCAGCAAGGAAGAACTCCGGAAATGCCAGAGTAGCGAAAACTTCCGGCGGGGAATCCTCTTCGTACGTCCACCACTGGCTAGTGATAGCATTGAGAGATTGTCCAAGAAACATCAGGAGCTAAGCAATCCTCCAGTTCCGCCTCGGAAAGCCCATATTTACAAGAAAAACTCTTTGCTCAAGTCACACAGTGCAAATGCGAGCAACAAGATTGAGCACAAGATAGCCAAGACTAGCTCAGGACCCAGTTTCTCCCGGGTGCATCCTCCACCACCGCCACCTATTCCACTAACTCTACCCAATAAACAGGATAACACCCTGCCACGAATCCAGCGAAAACATCCCAATACGCCAACCAAGGCCAAGCAGTTCGAGTTTCCGCCACCACAGATTCTTGCGCCGGAACGTCCAGTCACTCCGCTTTCGGAGAGAGCCATACGCCTTCAGTTGGCCAAGGCGCAGTTCCTTCAAAGTGCTCCAGTTACTCCCCGCCAGGATCCCCAAACTCCAACTAAGGCAACGGAATCTGTGGTGCTCCAAAAGAGCATCAGTGCGGGCAGCATGAGGGGTGGAGGAGGGGGAGGAGGTGCTGTCCAGGAGGCGGCACAGCATTATCATGACACATCCACGGATCAGGAGAGCGTGGGCCACTCCAGTGCCTACGATAGTTTGCCCAGAAGTGTGAGCCGGAGTGCCAAGATTTCCAGTAAACTGGGATTCGCCACTCTAACCTCAAAGCTACGAAGGGGCAACAAGAAGCCCAAGAATCCACCTCCGAGTCCTGGTAGCGCCCTATCCGCCCTGTGTCGGCAAACCCTAATGGCCGATGTCATAGCCATACCACAGGCGTTCGGTCCGGAGAAACCTCCACCAAGTCCCACAGGACGAAATGTTTCAAAGTCGCAGAGCACGCCACAGGCTGCTGGACCTGCGACCATCAATTTCGAAGGGATTCCCAAGTCGCTGAGCGAACAATATGTCCGCCAGCTCAAGGAGAGCGACGTCTAGTCAGACCACCAGTCTCAAGTCCAGAATCTAGTCATAGGAACAATCTATCAAGTCGTTGTCCGAGATAACCGCGTGCATTTTGGGGTCAACCCGAATTAATTATTTAGCAGTTGCCACGGAAAGGGGCAACTCTTCACATGTTTCAGGTTCTCAGAACTCGTCAATATATGTTTTTTATATTTTAATAAATAGCAATCGTGTGCAGTGAAGGTAAGATACTCAACGAGCCATTTGCGAAACAGAAACAGATTAGTCTGTGTAAAATCAAAAATCCAAATCTAAGGTGTAGTGACTAAAATCCAAATCATAAAACGAAACTTTCAAAAACTTATTTTTATATCTAACCAAATATTATTATTATTTAAATATATGTACATTTTAAAAATAGATAAAACGCTGTTCCTTCGGTGCAATAAATTAATTGAAATTACCGATCACCAATTTTAAGATAAGAACGAAAACAAAAGTGGGTGAAATATTGCCAGTGGAATTTAATGGTAGGTAGAAGTCACCTTCAGAATAATATACTATGCTTGTTCCATAAATGAAGCTGTTGTTTAAAAGCTTACTCTTATAGATTACTATATTATAAATCACACACTTTTTTGTATATCCATGAGCACTTTTAATCACAAACTTTCAATAATTTCAGCAATAATCGTTAATCACAACGATCAGTTTATTCTTATCTGTGCTTTATTGTGCCGATTATCAGAACGTAACTTATCTATCAATGGGTTGAAATTCCAAAAGCTTATCTGTGATCCTCATAGTCGTCCAACTCCGGGTAGTCCGTATCATCATCATCGTCGTCCACCACGTTCTCATGGGGTATTGCCGGAGGATCAGCGCCAGTGTTCCAGTAGCGATCCTCCTCGGGATGTGTGAATTCAAAGTCCGGCTTATCCGGATTCACGTACGTAATGCAAGTGGTCAGGTTCTGGACCGTTTCCAACATTTGGGGTATGCTGTTGACGAAGACCACTCCACACTCCGCAGAGTGGACGGCCTCTTCCGGCAACTGATTATTGATTTTTCCGTAGACATTGATTCCGACAGCGATAATGTCGTGTACCCGGCGGATAGCACTGAGGGCGTTTACTGTACCCGACAGAATTTTGCCCACGGTGGTCCGCTTGGCGGCGATCTTCTTGTAAATCTTCACAAGACTGCTGACATTGCGTTTAATCTCCTTCACAGCGGCCACTGTTTCATTCTGAATGCGCATTATCAAGGCCATGGTGCGGGAGTAGCAATCGACGCCATCGTTAATGGCCTGCAGACCTATCTGGAATTCGGGAACCAGCGAGTAACTGCAGTAGGCGGCCTGACTTCCGCGGCCCCAGTAGTTCCACATGTATCCCAGTCCGGCGATGGCTGCGGTCACAATCTTAGGTTTGTTCAGCTTCAGCAGATTCGTCTCCAATTGGATGGCCCTCTCCACCAAGTCGTCAATGCCGAACTGTGCCTCGTCAATCACATCCTGAATAATCTCCCTGAGGTCCTCAAATTCTGCCCTCTGATCCGGACTAAAGTCGGGACTGGGTTTTCCCATGATCTCGTCAACAGTGGGCAATTTTGTGTCATACACCACTCTAGGTTTGTCATCCAAGTAAATGGAGAACTTGTCGCGAAAGTCTTCAAACGCCCGTAGATAGTTGCTATCCAGTTCAGGTTCCTCCGTGGGATTCTGATCACTTCCATCGCCACTCTGGACCCTCAGGCTGTACAGATAGTTGTACTGCGCCTGGAACTCTAGGTACAATGGACGCAGAGCAGCCACTTCCTCGCCAGACAACTGCAAGTCCACCTGCTGCTTCTGCAGCAGATTCTCCAGTTCCTGGTGGGCCTCACCAAAGGCGAAGAGCAGCACACAGGCCAGCAGAAGCAATGCTTTTCCAACCATTTTGCCCGGTCAACGATTTCAGTGCAACTGAGGAGGCATTTTGGCCAGCTCCATTATCGGAAGAAGTATGGCTCGTAAAACACTATCGCAGATACCACACTTGGTTTTTCTTAAGTGTCGCAGGTTGATTACGGTGCGATAATCCGTCTTATCGCCAATATTACGCTATATATAAGCCACCACCACGGGGCAATGTTTTTCGATGGTAAATTTAAATTTTGTTTTAGCTTTTTATGAATGATCAATCAAAAGGGAGCGGTGCAAATAAGTTTTGCCTTGACTGAAAGTACCATTAGGTACCATTAGGTAAAATTTTAACTAATGTGGACTATTTCTAGGTCGAAACACTACAATACGAGTACACACGACCAGCACAGTTCATATTGCATTTCACTTTATTACATTCTGTCTAGTTCATCGCACACAACTCAATCTGCGCAAAGACCTCATCGAACTCCATCTTCAGATGATGGTAGAAAACACAACTTGGTGTGTCCAGGTCTTCCAAGGACATCTCTAGCAGAATTGCATCGCACAGCTCCAGACTGCTGATCATCCGCTGATTAATCCTCCCGATTCCAGCGACAGTGCACAATAAAACTCCAGCGTGATTGAAAGCAGTTTGTTTTAGCTGCCAGATTCTGCAGGTGCTCGACAAGTCAGTGATCTCCTGCGAAGCCATACTCAGGAAATTAGCTTCCAGCACGATCTCCTCCTGAAAATGATCCTTGATGTGGTCCAGGGAATTCCGGCAGACGCTGTACTTGTCCAGCAGCTCCCGATTGAAGTGTGCCACCTGGAGCTCGTACTTCTTTGAGCATGCCCGCCACTCTTCGCTGTACTGAATCCCAAAGAACATCTCCAAGCGTCCACTAACCACCTGCTGATGGCCATCCAGTGTATCTATAGCTTCTTGAAGATACTCCAACTTCAGATCGATCTCCTGTTGGGTGCTGTTCCATATGCGGGCAGCACTGGAGCTTTGACTGGCTAAAAGCTGTTTTGTGGACTCATAGAGTGGTCCATTTTGTCCCCAAATTCTTTGGAAGTGGCCATGCACCTGTAAGATCTTTGCTGTAATATTACTTTTTACACTTATATCACACATATTAATGATGTTGCTTACACAAAGAAGCGCCTGAAGTAAAAGCAATGACAACCGCATTGTTGCCATCTTGGAACTATATCAAATTGATCACTGAAAAATTCATGATACCATTAATGAACACTCCTTTTATTTATAGCTCGTCAAAGGTTACCTTAGCTATGAAGGCTAAGAACTAAAGAAAAAAAGGCTAATAACTAGGAAAAGAGTGTTAACATAAATGAAACACGTATTAACTAATATATACTCATTGTTTACAAAAAATATTGGACCCCTTGAAAATTTTCTGCGCAAGTAACTCACTACACAGAAGTCTTTTACGATATATAATACATACACGTGTATATGAAACCTTAGGGTATTCAAGTTCCGAACAAAGCGGAAAATAAGTTCTAAATTAGACAAATGGCCCATTTGTGTCGAATGTCTTTATAGAGAAGACTCTTATCGCAAGATGGCTATGTAACGACTATATATTGCAAGTTAGTCATCAACCGCAGGTTACTTCTGCAAACTCGGACTGTTAATATTGCCCCTAATACTAAAAAAAAGAATAAATGAGTGGAAAATATACTGTTATCATCCAAATAGAATATTTTTAATAGTTTCATAGTCTACCAAGTCACACTCATGTACGAAAGCGTCATCCCAGTTCATCAAGTTAATGCTGAAGTTGTGTTTTCTGTGCTGATTCCTATGAAACATACTCTTATCGTGACACTCTGTGGATCTTTCGACTATATATATCAAGTCAAGTGGAGGGCCAGTCGCACTAGAGAAATTTAACAGAAACATGATGAGTCAAACCCTTGGAGTTCTTGCACTGCTTTTGCTGACTTTGGCAGTGAGTACAGTGATAAGTAGTTCACAGTACCTACAAACACATATCACCTCTTCTTTTCAGGACTGCCAAGAAATCCGCTATGAAAGCACGATGGAGACAGAAACTACACACTATGGACCCGTTTCCATGGTGGTGGACAATCTGGCGGAGATTGCCGTAAATGTCAGCGACAGCACCACCATTCAGTTGGAGGAAAAAATAAAGCGCACTCGTCAAAATATTGCCGGCAACATTGAGGTCCTAACCGCCAATGCTATGGCCCAACTGAGTGATTTGATCTATGAGACCAATCAGTTAGTGGTGTCCAATCCCGATTGCAACCCAGCCTGGAGCCTGGATGCGCTCAACGAAAATGTGACCCATCAGCTTGATGGGTGTACGGACGACTTGGGAAGTCTTCTGGAAGACTTCCGTCTGGAGGGTCAACTGGCTTTGGCCAGAGTACAAGAATTTGTCCAGCAGATTGCCCAGTTGCCGGCCAAGTGTCAGATGTTGGGGGATTCCCCGCTTAATCCACTAGCTCCAGCGGGCGGAAGTGTCTGCTTCATCAACGCGATGGCGGAGATCAATCTGGGGATGGCCCAATCCATGCACAATGCATCCCTCCTCCTGGTGCAGTCCCACCAGACTGCCGAGGATCAAGTGGAGCTGGCTCAGCAGTGCAGTGCCATGGTGGTGCAACAGATCGGCGACTATCTGCGCGAGGAGCAGGATCAGTGCCGGCAAAGTTAGTGGACCCTTCCTGTAAGCAATAGTCCTAAGAGAGAGAGAGAGAGAGAGAGAGCTCAGGCAGATACAGCCTATGGCAAATTTATGCACCCGCAAGATGACAGGGGCCGAGGACTCGCCACATCCTGTTCACTTATTGCTTATGCATGACATTTATTTGACAAGTTTTTGATTGATTTTACAGCTGCTGCAGCCGATCTGGTGCAGCTATCTGCATATTCGCAGGGACAGTGAAGCTTTCTAAGTCCAACGTCTTTTGAAAGTGTATAAATAAATGCTTGGACTAAAAATAAAAAACAGTTTTTTCATAAAACTCTCAAAACAAAGCATATTACGAATTTTAAACACAATTATTATAGTAAAATCATGTATTGCTCTCACGTCAGATTGATACGCCTTAGAGAAGTTGCCCTGTAATTGCATCTACATACACGTATGTATGTATATATATGTATATATGTATGTATATTGCAACTTTGTGGCTAATCGCAGGTTCACTTTTCAAAGTCGCATGCATACTAATTGGCCATTGTTCGGCTGAACTGACCAATTGCCCAATGGACTTGCCCACGACACGTGGCAGCCACACGATATAATATATAGAAGCATACGGATCCGATCCAAATGGGCGACAGCTGGCCCTAGAAAGAGATAGAGACGGAGATCGGGATCGAGATCGAGATCGGCCAGTTACTTTCCTCTTCCTCTCGCTTCCGCAGTAAGCCAAATTATTTTGACCTGCCTTCCGCACACTGCACGAAAATTCGAAGCGAGTATCTGTGCATCCGTGAGATACAACAAGGCATAGCATCACAGATCTCCCTCCTTGTTCGCGGTGCAGCAACGAAATGTCTACGACTCTTTATTTCGGCTCTTGCCGCAATTTCACTAAGAGTCTGAATTTTATCTTATTTTTACTGCTTGTAACAGTTGTTGCCCTGTTGATGATCGCCTTGGTATTGTAGCTGCACAAATTCCGCCTACTCCAACATCTGTTCAGCTCCTCCAGACATCTGACGGATTTTGGTGACGTAGAGCGCGCGACTCTTGTAATAGACAAGAAACCGAAACCGAGTTCTGAACGGAACCATCTTTAGAAATCTGTGAGCAGCGGTACTCATTGTGGAAACTCACTACACAGATATGTGAAGTCTAACGATAAGGCGAGTCACTGATCGCGTAATAGTTATGGTAGCAGTCATATGTATATAACTATTACTCATATTACAACTATTATAAGCTGAAATGCGTTTTACTATACATGCTCATGTTAATACATGTAATTACTATATTATTACTATTACTATACATGCTCATGTTAATACATGTTATGCATTATAACTTGAAATCATACGATGAGCTATGCTTCGGTTTTTAATTTAGTTTTCACATATATTGGGAAATATAGTGAGAACAAATATTTCTAGTAATGCTAGTCAATGATGGTCATTCCCAAACGAGCTGTGACAAAATACCTTACGTCGTTGAGTGCAACCACTTGCGTAGGCCGGTTATTTAATATTAGTTCTCTGACCTCCTGAGCAAGGACATTTCTAGCTTCGGATATAGCCCTGATCACGTGCTGATGCAGTTCTCGACGCTGACTTTCCGCCAAATCATTCAAAATGACCTCGCTCAGAGGCCTTAAATTTCCTGTAAAAGAAATACTGATTCTTATCAGTATTCTTATGGGGTTCAGCAAGCTTTGCCCTCCGCAACTCCGTGACGGCGATACCACCGATGGCCCCGCCCAGTGCCAGTCCACTGGGACCCAGCAGTAATCCACCGATTACTGTCCAGCGCAAATTGCAGCTCCGTTGCCGCTCTCCCTGAAGGTCAGCTGGATATTTTCATCGTCGGTCAGTATAGCCAGGGCACTGAGTATCTCTTGGAGGACTGAATCCATATTTCCAATATATATATATTTCCTTTATAAAGTTGTACTTCTTTCAGCTGATGTTCTTTCTAGCAACTGAATGCAACCACGGCAACACTTCGTTATCAGTTTTGCTATGAGTGTAAGTTCTCCACAGCGGAAGAGAGCTAGCCGATAGAAAACAATCCATCGAAATCATGTTCAATCTATCGTTGCTATTAAGCTTCGCATATAAAGATTGAAAGCTTTTTTAGAATTACTCAACATCAGAACCCTTACATTATTAAGTACCCAATTATAAAGAAAACCCGAGTGGAAGGCCTTAGCTGTCAATGCTCCTAGACCTCAGATTGCTTATACTATTTTAAACTCAAAGTTACCTATATATTAATAAATAAGTAAATAAATAAAGAAAGGCATAGACATTTCAGTGCAGTTCAGTGCCCTTGATTCACAGGCATGGAGTGGAATTTATTGAACCGCACGAATAATTACATTTCCAGTTGGAATCCCAAACGACTGGTTAAAAATTCAACTAAAGCCTCTAATGCGGCACATTGCACTTTAAAATCTTGATAGAAATACTCCACAGCATCAGCTATTTTTAAAATAGCTTTCTTCACATAGTCCATCATGATTTCTATGACAGTCACGGCCAAATCCATAGTTTTCTGATACACCCAGAGTAGAACTCCTGCATTTTAAATACAATTGTGACATTATTTAAACGTTTAAAGTGTTTTGGAGTGTACTCGCCTTCTGTAAATAGACCGTAAGAGCTTTCTAGTTCTTGGGAAACTTCAGCTTCTGTTAAAAATGAATGAACAAATTTATAATATATAGTCATTTATGTGGTGCGCACACGGGATACAAAGACAGATATAATTATTGTGTAAGTATAATAACATATCTATCGCATATATATCTTACAGTATTAGGTACCCAATAAATGTATTCATGTATGTACGAGTATATCTCTAATGCATTTGACAAAACTTACCTTTGCTTTTATGCGAAGGAGTCATAATCGCTTTTTCCCTTTTCCTTCTTCGCACCGTTTGAAGTAGAGTCTCCAACATCCTTTCCAAATCGAGTTTCACCATTTTAAGAACTCTTTGGGTCTGACTAAGTGTGTTTTACAACGCATACTGAACTTGTTATCAATGCATAGTGATAAGCATTTGGCAGAACTTTGAGAATACCACAGATTACGCTAACGAACGGTATTTTTTGTTTTAGAAATACATTTTAAATGGGAGAGAAATGGATGGTATTAGAATACTTTAAGTTATTTTTATACCCGTTACTCGTAGACTAAAAGGGTATACAAGATTCGTTGAAAGGTATGTAACAGGCAGAAGAAAGCGCTTCCGACCATATAAAGTATATATATTCTTGATCAGGATCAAAAGCCGAGTCGAACTGGCCATGTCCGTCTGTCCGTATGAACGACTCGATTTCAGGAAATACAAATGTTGAGAATTAAGAATGTTGAGATTAAGCATGCAGCTTCTAGAGACATAGACGCAGCGCAAGCCCATCCTAACGCCCACAAACCGCACAAAACTGCATTAGTCTTGTAAATATCTATCGAAAAACTTTTTGCCACGCCCACTCTACTGCCCACAAACCGCCCACACATTTTTGAAAAAGGTTTGGATATTTTCTATCCAAATATCTTTCTATCTTTTTTTTAAATTTTTTTGGTAATTTTTTTGATGTGATGATGTCGTAGAAATTCCAGCAAATTTAAAAAGGTCCCAAGGCTGAAGTTCTATACTCAATAACTCAACTTATCTTAATCGGATTTTGAAGTGGCATACCTCTAAATGTTTCTGGCGAAATTCTCTAAAAATCTGTATTCAAATTTAGAAATATATTTTTTTTACATTTTTTGTAATTTTTTTGATGTTATGATGTTGTAGAAATTCCACAAAATTAAAAAATGCCCTAAGGCTGAAGTTCTAAACTCCATAACTCAACTTATCTTAATCGGATTTTAAAGTGGCATACCTCTAAATGTTTCTGGCGCAATTTCCTAAAAATCTGCATTCAAGTTTAGAAATGTATTTTTTTTATTTTTTTTTTTATTTTTTCTGATGTATGATGTTGTGGAAATTCAAAAAAATTAAAAAATGTCTCAAGGCTGATGTTTTATGCTCCATAACTCAACTTATCTTAATCGGATTTTAAAGTGGCAATAAAGTGGCCACTAGCTGAGTAACGGGTACCTGATAGTCGGGTAACTCGACTATACATTTTATCCTGTTTTTCTTATTATTATTAATAAGTTTAGCTAGGCTTTAAATTAGTCTAAATGAGACTAAAATGAGAATTTAGGCACGTATTTGGTTTGAGATTAAGCACAATTCGAAAGAGTTCGTTGATATTGTCAGGTATTAAGCATTAATTTGAATTTAATGGTCCTTACCTTGAGACATACATATTGGCACAAGCGATATTGTCGGAAGATTCGCATATCAAAGGGCCGTCTTCTTTTAGAATTCGGCTGACGTGCCTAGATGGCGTTTATAAATCGTTGCCCGATTGTCTTTAATTTTGATTGATGCACCTTTAATTGCGTGGGCTCCCAAGTGCTACTGCCGAACTTTTGGATAACTGTAACTGAACCAAGAGCGGATCGCTCTTAGCCGCCGGGAGCTAGCTAGCTGGCAGTGTCCTACTATGTACATACATGTATATACATAGATGCTCGAGGCTGGAGGATCGAGGTTTCCGCCTGCGACCAACTGGCGCGTCTTGCGCACACAATGAGGAATAATCGTTATTGTTGTTGGCTGTCTGCAGGACGAGCCGCGTGGCGTGCGAGTGAAAGCCAGCGAAAAGGACCCACTCCGAGGCACTGGCCAAAGCGAGATAGAGCCAAGGCGCAACATATGCCATCTTTGAACGATCTTTTCCTCCTCCTCCTCCTCCTCCTCCTCCTCCTCCTCCTCCAGCAGGACCTCTCTCCCCGTCCCTCTCTGGCCCGGTCCTTGGAACAGAACAAACGGACGGCGCACGCCGTCATCTGGTGCCACTTTTGACTTCGGAAATTGGGTTGCCCACGCTCCTTCGCCCCAACACAACACTCAGAAAAATATTCCATGCGGTTTTAAAAAAGGCCCTTGATACAAGCCACTAGTCTTAGGACTAACAACGTTCTTATCTCCACCATTTAATAGTATTTTATAACCCAGACTTAGAAAACAATGCCAGAACTCTGATAAATAGATTGGAACTATAACTAATACTTAGATGCCATAGGAGTGTGCTACGTTTTGAAGAAATTCAGCGAATTCTGCGGATTCCACAACATTTTGTCATATCTATAGCGTTGCGACAGCTATTTCAAAAGGGTTCCAACACAATAATCTGCAAGTATTATAATCAATCAATTATAATCTCATTTTCTTTTACTTTCTAAGAACAATCTTATTTCTTTGAGTGCGAGGATCCTCTTCCCGCTCAGTGGAAATTATACTTTTTGTAGCTGTTTCGTTTACGGTTGGGTCTCTCTTGCCTCTGACCTGGCAGACAATTTCAAGGAAGCAGGAGCACTCGCCCAACAGTTACTGTTGACTTCCGATCGGAGCACGAGTGCAGGAAGAACGGGGAAGGCAGCCGAGCCCGAAGCCCGAACAGCGACAGCAGGATAAGCGGATTTAAGGACTCGGCAAGCGGGCAAGTGGGTCCCCCAAAAAAAGGCACTGGAAAAGGGTTGCTCCTGGGGGAATGGGACGGGAGTAACGGGCAATCCGTATTGGGCATTGGTATGGGGGAAGGTGTGAGGCCGACAAGGATGCACAGACATTCGGGGCTCGGCTTACAAATCTAAAATCCAAATTGAGCACCGAAATCGCGCGTATGCCTGCCAAATGAACACGTGTGCCACAGGATCACTTAAGAACATCGGTGCGTCAGCTGGCCAACTCCGAAAGTTGCCCGCCACAATAATTGGTTTGTCTATAAAGACGCTAGAAAATGCTTACATTCTTAAGGGTTGAGAGTCGGTCAAAAACTAACTCAGTTAAATCATTATATCGAAAAACAAAAAATACTCATTGCATTTCTCGAATAGTTGTTTTAGAATACAATGATATTAGTTCGAACCGTTTCAGGTTTTATACTCTCGTTACATTTTTTTTAATGATCAAAAATAAAACCAAATTGTCCAAATAAATCTTGAATAATTAATCGCTTCGATGCGCAAATTATCCACCAAGGCGAGCGTGTAAAATTCCCAAATCGTTTACAACATGACCATAAACAAAAGCAAATCAAGGGCAGCGAAAACAAAAAAGTTCATTTACATTAAACCCTAATATCGAACAGGCTGGGAGATTCAGAAATAAATAATGAACTTTGCCGAGGAGACAAATGTATAATTTTACAGATCGCGCAATTCAATTAGACAAATCGCCGCAAAGCCACTGGCACACAAAAAAATTAAGCAATAAAATTAGTTGTGGTTCACGCAAATTCAAAGCATCAAAAGGAGTCGCAAGGACATGCCGCTGCTCGCCAGGAGCCCCAGAAATAGAGCAATAGCAATGAATCAGGTCCTTGAAGGGCCATTGAATGTCCATTGGCATTCCGAGTAGATTTCATTTTCGTTTTCGTTTTCGATTCCGTGTCATAATGTGTTGTAAGTAGGGGCCTTTGTTCCACAAAGGACTCGCCATTGTTCCATTGTCCGCTCAAGGACCTGTCCTGGGAACACCCGCACGGTTCCCAGCATCCAAAGAGTTGGCCCTTCTTGGGCTGCTGTGTCAGTTGCGACCACAATTTGACTCTCTGACCACCAACATAAAATGTTGACAGGCGGAACACGCCTCTAAAATATTATGCGAAGCGAGGTCCTGTGGGGTCTGCGGAGTATCCTTGCCGTTTCTGGCTTCCCTATCCTTTTTCGCTGGGCCGGTCCTTTGGGCAAATCAATTGATTTCCTCTTGACAGTTATGAGCTGATCACATTGCTATCTTGATCGCCAGTTTTGTCGGCGCTTAGCTGCCAGGAATTTATTGTTATTGACATTTTAGTTGGGTGGAATCACACGGATTATATCTGCTAATTGCACTCTTACGAGAAGCGATCCTTTAGATCTTGGGCGGCCAGATGCGGCGCTCCTTGATCAGACCGAGATATTTAATGGGCAATCACTCAAAGTTATGGCTATTCCGAGAAGATCCTAACTCGGTTAAGTTTCGTTTTCATTAATTGTAAGCTGGGATACCACATATGATTTCATATTAATAAATTGAAGTAAGGAAAAGTTTCAAAAAGAAGCTAGTTCAATCAGCTTTTGGAGAATTTCAGTCTTCCTTAGAGAGATTAACTTTTTCCCAATGCTCAACTCATATCAACTCATGCTAATACCCGATGCTAATACTCGGCTTCAAGAAGCCCCACTTTCACGACCGTTTAAACACAAATCGGCTGGAAAATCACGGCTTGTCCAGCACAAAGCCGGCTCACCCCTTGCCGCAGGTGATAAAATTTCGCACATTAATACTTAATTACTTGAATAATTGGGGCCAGGGGATTAAGTTCACACTCACTCCGGGCCGCGACAGTCGCCCGAAAAAAATCGCAGAGTCGGAGGCCAGTCAATGCAGGTGGCAGAACAGCCCCATCCCCTCAACCAAAGCTACTGCCAACAAAAAAAAGGCCAACAAAGTTGGCCCAGAGATGAAGTGATGCCAACGCCACCGACGTCGTTGACATTAAATTGAAGGGTCCTGCCGAAAATGTTGTTCTTGTTGCTGTCTGCTGAGCCGAGCTCAAGCACCCAGTTCGAACGCACTCTGGACGCATTTTTCACACGAAATCCTGATTAATAAATATATAAGTTCCACAATATTACTGATAATTTGAAAAGTCGTCAACCCGAGCACAGGCATTTGGGACCGGGTAGGGGGAAAGGAGTCTCCGAAGATTCCATGCGGAGTCTGGGCGAGACTTCGGTGCCCAATTACAAGCAAATGAGCTGGAAAACTGTATCGAATGACCCAATGTCAATACAAAATTACAGGCCCCGCACCAGGAATCTTTTGTTCGGCCAGAAGACGCAGACCAGACCAAATCTTCAGACTCTCCTCTTAACGTGACAAAGCGATGGAGATGGCTTGCGTGTGGCAATTTCAGTTAAAAATGGTGGCAAAGGATTTCAGTGTTGCCAAATGGGGAATACTCTACCTCGAAGACTGCCGGAGAATAAAATGTTAAGCGAAATCTAAACAAATGGCTAATAAGTACATACATACGCATTCATTTCAGTACCTCCATGAGTAATGGCATTATCTTGAGACCTTATTGCATTAATTCATTTAAAATAGTAGAGTATAATTAGTTTGCACTTCTCTGCTGCCTTTGGTTTGTTCTGTGCCTTGTCTTGGTAGCATCTTAAAGTTTTTGCCCTTTGTGTTAATTTGATGCCTCGCCAAAAAGTTGTCCAAAAATCCAGAACGACTTTGATTTCTGATGCACTTTCACTGTCGATCTTCACCGTCGATCACCGTTGGCTGCAGCGTGAGATACTGAGAACTTTGGTTCTTCGGGATGCCAGCTAACCTAACTGGGATGCCCACCAACTTGGTGGGTCCTGAATCTGGGCTCTTGGGCCTGGAAACCGAAAGTCAGTCAAGTGTGCCGTGCCGATCGTCTGTGTGGCTAATTGAGTTACCCAGAGAGTTTTGGGCCGTTGGCCGTGCGAATTATTTGTCAAATGGGTAACGGTTAAGTTTGTTACTGCTCCCGATGAGGAGGACGAGGATAATGATGATCGGTATTGGTAACCGGAGCTCTGTGCCCTACGTTGATTGATGGTAGATGCGTTGCGAATCGTTTGACTAATTGCCGCTGCCCTTGTGGGCCAAGACTTCCCAAAACAAACGGTGACCTCCAGAGGACCCTACCGGGTCCTCTTCGTATCCCAGGCATTCTTTTTCCTTTCCCCGCGGACCGCACACAATGCCCGATAATGGGCTGAGAAAGGATGTATTAAGAAAAGGGGGCGCGGCTGCCGTGATTTGGTGTCGCTAATTACAGACTTTGGCATTTTACGCTCTCCGTTTTATGACTTAATAATTGCATTCATTTGGCCCGGACTTTGAGCTTGGCTAAAACCGATCGGATGTCGATGCCCATACACACAATACGAAATCCCACTAATTTCGCTGCACACGCGACTTGGGAGAAAGGTCTGGCATTAATCACTTGGGTATGAATCCTTGGGACGTTCGGCTTCGGACCTGGGTTACTGCAATTTCGCCGGCAAAGGTTGCGCAACAATTAAAGGATCAGCGCAAAATGTTCACACAACAATGCCAAAACAAATCGGCGGAAACGGAAACTGCACTTGAGAGTAGGAAAAAAGATACAAAGTAATGCTTGTGGTTAGACCTTTCAAAAATGAGGGAAATTCTGCCCAAAAAGGCATGAGAAAATCTATTGAGCGAGATATACAAAAAAAAACATTCAAAGATATAGCATATAAATTATTTCAAAGCATACCAAAACCGCATTTAAAAAATGTGCAGGGGTAATTGAATCTTACGTGGCACAATGGATTGACACAACTACCTGTTGCCTGAGTGTTTACTTGGCCTTATGAGTACTTTTAATCTATAGAAATTCGCTCTATTGAACACTTGTTTCAATTTGTGCAGCAAAATGCATGAGTCCTTGAACTTCAACTGAGACTAATATCGAGTCCCAACACCTTGCCACTTAACAACATCCAAGTCGATCGGTACAATAACCTATTCAGATGTTGCCCCATGGCGACACTAACAAGAAGTGACAAATTGATGGTGTTAAAGCTCATTAAGTTACTTAACGCAGATGTAGATACAGCTACAGACACAGATGCAGATGCAGATGCAGATGCACTAACTACCAAAGCTTCGGATACAAAAAATAAGCAACCTCAAAAACCTCAAAATAAAGCTCGCCAATTATCGACATGACAAATTTCGGGGCATTCGTTCCCCTTGTCGGACGGCAGAAAAACCCACAAAATATGCAGCCCCACAACGGACATCGAATGCATACTCGTAATAATACGTGTTAATAATGCTCAGGCAAGCTGTCTATAAATTGACAAAGACATGCAAGTGGCTGCCGCTTCTGCCACTTCTGCCACTTCTGCCACTTCTGCCGCTGCTGCTCCTCCTGTTCTCCGATGGGATGTTGCTGCTGTGTCGGCGGCACTGCCAAAAGCCAAAGGCCGAAAGCCGAAAGCTGAAAGCTGAAAGCCGAAAGCCAGCGAGCCAGTGAGCCAGTGAGCCAGTAAGCCAGAATGCCTGAACTCGACTGGGGTGCAGTTGCCATTCATGAATTCTAACTAATTGTATTGTCAGGCAGTTGCATTTGGGAAGCTGTATCTGAATTCGAGTCCGAATCTCTGCTGTTCTGTGCTGTGCAGCTGCATGCAGGTGGTAGCTGAGTAGCTGGAGTAGCTGGAGTAGCTGGAGTAGCTGTTCGGGAATAACGACCAATATTGGCAGGAAGACAGACCCCGCAGGACGACCGATCGCACCCTTTTGTTGTGCGTGGCTTTTGAGCTGGGGGGAGGGGAAAGCCGAAACGGAGCCGAACAATTTGTGTAATTGACAAATTGACGGCAGCGCTTTGTGCGGAAGCGCTCAAAGCCGTAAATTGTCGCTAACAAGAGCGACACTCCAGGGATATCGGCAGGATATCGCCTTTATGCCTCGCATTCGCGCCAATACAAATATAATTGCCTGGGCCGCAGGAAGAGAGAGAGGGTCGCCCGCACCTCGCGATCACTAAATTAAGTCATTAACAATTTAACGAAGCCCTGTCGATGCCGCGCTGCCGCTTAACTAATTATGTGAATTTCCTTTTGATTATGTGCCCCGAAATCCCGAAATCCCGAAATGCCGAAATCCGTGCAGCTTTTGCGGCGACGCCCGAAAATGATTTTGCAAAACAAACAGTAACAGCCCACGAAATCCGGTCGCTGCCACGCCCCCTCCCTCGCCAGCCGCCTTCGAGCGCTCCAATTCCCATGCGGGAGTCGATCGAATCGCCAGCGGTCAGGAGTCGCTGTCGCTATCAACAAATTGGCTTCGAATCTTCCGAATGATTGACTGAATGACTGACTGACTGACTGACTGCTCCGCTTTAAGCTGAATGAAATGCTACACTGCTAGAAATCTACATATTCATCCAGATCAGATCCAAAAATATCATCCTTCTGTTAGCACAAAATATATTTATTAATATTTTAAAGGCAATGAATTCTGTATACTACAAAAAATGGCTTTAAGTTTGTTTTGATCTAATCTTGCACTGTATACATTTTATTATATTACCTATTGGGAACTCATCCTGGTCTTTTATTATTATTCTTTATTACCCATACATTAACTACGTAAACTTCTTGAACGCCTCTTTGTTTTGCTAAGTGCACAGTTTCGGCTTAAAGTCTTAAGCCGCTGAGGTTATCCGCCAACAACGATCGGGGATCGAACTTCGCATTAAGCGATTTGTGAGTGGCGCTTGGTTTTTGGGACTGAACTGGGACTTCCACTTGGATATGAAGTTGAAGAGGTTCCAGGGACAGGGACAGGGACAGGGACGAACATACGGACACACGGACAAACGGACATGCGGACATGCGGACATACGGACATTGCATGCGACCTGCGACTGCTGAAAGCAGATCAGCCCAACACTTAACTTAATTTGGCAGCTACACTCCGGCGCGCCGTGCCGTGTAATTATCGTCCGCTGCGTATTTGTTTTGGCCAGCCCGATTAAGAAGGGCCCTAATTTTGTCGAACTGTCTACAAATTGATCGCGAAGCGCCAAATCGATCACCTTCCCCCATATAATAAAGTCCAATTCACTGGGCGCGAGACGCAGAGCCCTCGAAAACTGTGTGAGAATCGATGCCCCGCCGCTAAGTGTGTACGTGTATGGCGAGGATTGGGGCACCCAGAACCGTTCAGAGATACAAGATTTGGATGGCTTATTTAACTGGCTTCTTCATCTCGAATTCTCGACTTTTTATATTTATCATGTGGGATCTAGGAATAGTATTATCATACTGCTAAAACTGTAAGAGAGTCTCCGCTAACAGAAAACCAACATACACGTATGTTTTATATTAATAATAGGGCTTTTATTTTGTCTTCCTTAGTCTTAATCATTGTCTTCCATTTAGGCTAATTAACTAAACAATAAACAGCATAATACTTAAGCGGTAATTCACTACTGGGCTCCTGGCAATATATACAGAGTAGGTACAACATTTGGCAAGCTCCAACAATAACTGAGAATAGTACTTGGGATTGATATCGGGATCGGGATCGGGATCGGGATCGGGGAATTCAACGCAGCAGATCCCCGAGAGCAGAGATGTAGGTCTGGGCCATTTGGAGGGTCTCGTGCTTGGACAGCTGGCGATCGTTACCCAGGCAGGGAAGGTACTGGCGGAGACGATCGAAGGCCTGGTTGAGGTTCTGCATCCGACGACGCTCACGGGCATTGGCGGCCAGGCGACGCTTCCTCTTCACCACGGGCGTTATCTGCTTGCCACGCCTCTTCTTTCCCGAGCCTCCGGCAGCGGCATCTTGGTTCTCACCATCGGCCAAGTCGAAGGATCCGTCATTGCCTTCGAACTCCTCGCCGCCACTGAAGAGCATTAGGTCCTCGTCATCCTCGACGCTGTCATCGAATAAGGCGGAGTTGTCAAAGTCAAAGTTCTGGAAATCCTCTGTGTACAGATTCACTGGGCCAGATGACTCCTCTGCAGCTGCAGTTGGTGTGGAGGTGGCAGTGGTGCTTGGCTGGCTCTTCTTCGTATAGCTGCGCTTGGGCTTTGGAGCTGCTGGAGCTGGAATCGTTTTGCAAGTGCCCACATTGGAAGAGCCCATGACCTCCACTGCGGGAGGAGAGGCCACTGGAATTGCGGGTGCTGTGGAAACCACAGGCTGCTCCATAATCATTCCGTATTGCTGGTGCTGGGCCATGTTGTTGCAGCCTCCATTGTACATGGTATTGAGATCCACATACTCGGGACTCTCGGATCGGTGGCTAGCCGGCGAGGAGGAGATCCAGCCATCGGAACTGGCCTGCTCGAAGCTGATGAACCCATTGGCCGACAAATAGTTGCTACTGCTGGCCAGGGTGTTCCCATTGAACTGGTAGTGGGTCACGCCGGGATTGTAGGCGGCCATGGGATTGAAGTACGGCTCGGTGGCGGCTGTCTTGAAGCCCTGCAAGTCCTCGGATGTCTTGTAGTAGTAGCGATAGATCTCACTGGACGACATGTTGCTGCTGTACGGTGGTGCTATGTTGCTGGATGAAACGATACGAACGCTGCGAGTGCTGGCGGGTTTCTGACTGGTCTCTCGTCCTTTCGGCCCTATTTATACCCGCAAACCCACCACGACGGCCAGAAGGGCCTGAAAGGCAGGTAGGGGGACAGGTAAACGAGTTGCCACAGAAGGCAGCACGTGCCGCCCGAGTGGCACGACCAATGGCAGTTGGTGGTGAGTTGCAACGGCCTCAGAGAGCCCTGTTCGACCTGAGTTCGTTCAGAGCTTAAAATGGCGCTAGAAAACCGACTATCTGGGCATCTAAAGCCGCTAACAAGATGATTATAGGGTGGCCAGCACAACCGGAACAGGATTATGGGCGGAAATGCAAACAGAGCTTGGACAAACAATCGATTTGAATCCCTGAACGGGATTAAAGTCGACCGCAAAGTGAGGCGAAATTTGCAAAAATCCCTCGGCGATTTGTCAGCACCAAATGGCAGAGCGGTTCGGTTCTTATGAGTTTATCTAATCTGAATCGGTTGCAAGTGGGTTCGATCTACCTGATCCTGGCCAGGGATACCCTTACAAATTTACCGCCGCCGGGTCATTCGACATGCTGACCCAAAGTCGGGGGCGGAATATCGCAATGAAAAATCTTGTTTATTACAACTTGGCAAATTCTCCAATTGATACGCTTGTTGCCGGTACCTTGAAGAGGGTAGTTGATAGCGCCGGCCCTCCAAGGACACGCTTAACCGATTGCCACGACTGACCTTCACCTTAGCCTTCGTCGTGCCTAATAAGCGTGGCAGGCACTAACTAAGAGTTGGGCTTACAGTTTAGCGCCTTGCAATTAATACGGCTGTGGGTTCGTTCGTGAGCAGGGAATTTAGTTGTAGATCCCAGGATGACACGGCAAAAAGATGCGGCCACGGTGGTCCTTAGATCCCTTCGCTACGCCCCTTGCGTCCTTAATGATTCGCTGGAAATCATAATGCAATGAATTCACCTTCAACCACTTGCGGGGGAGTGTCCTGGCATCTTTGAAGTTCCGCGGCCACCCAGTCGCACAACTAGTAGCACGCCCCAAAGGATCCGATCTTTTTTGCCGGGCAATAAAAACGCTGTCAATTAGATAAAAATGTCACACAACAAACCGCACCAAGAGCGGCACCACCAATTTATTGGACGCACACAGGCATGTTTGACCTTTTGTCCAACCCTGAGAGTCCTCGAATGTCCTGAACGTCTCTCCTGAATGTCCTGTGCAATTTACGAGCCACTTGCCGCAACCGACAGTGGTTACACCTGCAATGCGTACCTGTGCAGATCGCATCCCTCGGATTGCATCTCCGCTGTAAAGTTTACGCTTATCGGCATTAGCCGATGTCAAGGCATCCGCTGCATATCGATTGGGAAATTTACATTTTCATTGCCGCATCGCAATATGCACGTGCTGCCAGTCAGAACGGGGGGGAGCAAAAAGGGGCATTCCAAGTCGAACATTCAAGTCGAGCTCTTTCTTACCCAATGGTCGGCATCGGGCGCCTTGCGTGCCTGTCAGTTATCGAGTGGCCGATCCCTCACATACTCGTATCGTACTATAGGACCCACATACCTCCTGAGCCAGTACCTCCAATACCTCAGCTCCAGCTCATTGGCATCATTACGCTGGTAACGGGCCACTTCTTTCATGTCAATATGCATAAATGCAACTTGGCCATCGATGGGAATGCAACTGATGTGGAGCAGCTTCCAGAAAGCGCATGACAAAAGCAATTGCATGGTCTTGAATCTGTTTGGATGAAACATGAAACACCCTTGCAAACATAACCGAATCAGATTATTATATTGACCCACTATAATTCACACATCATTCCATATACGTGTAAGTTATTAATTACTTTTTCAAGACCATTAAGGTATTTCGAAACATGACAACTATTGTCATGCTACCTACGTAGTTATTTTATTATTTTTTAGAAGCTATCAAGTTATTAACTAGTCGGCCTTCTTATTCTGTATACCCTTTCCAAAGGGTATGTCTCTTCGACATGCGGAACGTGTAGGCGCAAAAGATGCCAACAAGAGGAAAGTAGGCGCACGTCAACGACTCCCATTAGCAAGTCGCTCTGGGCCGTGAAAGTGTTGTCCAGATCCAGATCCAGATCCATATTCATATCCAGATACAGATACAGATACGATACACATCCAGACACAATCCCAATCCACCAGCTTCTGCACGACTTAAACGTCTTCGGCCCAGTTATTTTTTTGGCTGAAATTGAAAAATTTGTATGTTACTTATTTTATTAGCATTTAACACTCTGTCCCATTTTACAGACGAGAGCGAAAAGCGAAAGGAGCAGGAGTCTGGACATGGACATTACCATGGACATGGACATGGACATGCAATCTCCCTGGCATGCCATCTCCGCAACTGGGGTAGTTCCCATTCCCCCTCATTTCCCATCCACGTGGGTGGCCTGGCCCCAAATCGAATCCTCCTGGCCTCTTGTGTGGCATTTTGGCAATTGTCAAATTGAAAATTCATTAAAGGCAAATTAAATATGCAAATGCAGAAGGACCAAGTCGACGAGGAAGCGGAAAGCGCTCGTATTGTTGCCCGTTGTTTGACTTGGCTCTGCAAATATTGACCACCGATTGGGGAGGCGGAAAAAATGGAATATATCATATGTACATACACGTATGCTCCTCGACGGGGATAAAAAGTCAAGTGGAAATCAAAGCAAATACGACGGCTTCGCGTGGCGGCAAACACTGGACGGGATTCAGTTCAGATCACATCACTGTGAGTCCTGGGAGCTGTTCAAAATTGCTTAAACAAATATCGCATAAATTGCACATTGTCCGGAATGGCGGGCAAATTGGAACGGGCATGGGTTAATTCCCATGAAAATTAAAACTAGATTATACACACGTCCACAGGGTCCTCGGAGTCGAGTCCTTGCAGCGCCCACTGTGTCATTGTTTGGGCACGCCCTCACCTCCTGTTGTGCCGGTGCTTTGTCATAGATTGCCTACTGATGGTTATCATCCGGCTGAGGGATGGCACATCAGCTCCGTGCTCCTTATGAGCGTATCTGCCAGATTGGATCGGGGCATGTCAGAGCGATATTTGTCGCCGACTTTGATGCGGCAATTCGAGCTCGGTGGTGTTGTTTTGCCAACATTGCTGCCGATCAGTATCTGAGTCGATCTTCGCAACTGACTGGCGCCAGCAGTGATCCCTTTATCCCTCAACGGAGCAAGACAAATTCGCTACACATATTTTATAGTAAGTCAAATGCAGGCCGATTAACCATGTTAGCCATGTCCATGTAGGTGCTATGTATTTGTACATTCCATGCATACTTTGTTAAGAATGTGAACTATTTTGAAAACGAATTTCTGGGAACTCGTAGAGTCAAAGAATTCAAGGCATATTGTCGATTAAATGAAGCACTGACAAATTGGTCTCTAATTGGACAAACTCCTGCCATGTTTTGAAAGCAGATTTCTTAGCCCAGGAACCAGATTGGATTGGAAAGCGCATAAAATGGAAACCCTAGTGTTCTTCGGCATACTAATGTGGCTATCAAACATTAATTTCATGGTGCATATTGGATCCTTATTTGGTGGCTCTACCCTCGCTTCCGATTCGGAAGTGCATCATAGCCGGTACCGACAAATTGTGATTGGTATTGTTATGAGCGAGGATCTGGTCCCACGAAACCCTATCCCAGATCCCTGGCAAGTGATCAATTCAAATTTGAAACACTGCTCGCTGGAACAAAGAAAACAGATGAAAACTACGCAATCACTTGAGAAAAATCAAAAAGGCTCTGAAGGACCTCGGCTGCGCTCCTCTGGGCTCCTTGGCTCCATGGTAGTAACCATAACAGGTGGCACGGAAGCCGCACAAAATAAAAATGATTAAAGCAATAAAAAAGAAACGAAAACGAAAACGAAACCCACACACAAAAGACGAAGAAAAGGTCGCGGCAGAAATAACAACAGTTTTTAATAAGATTTTCAAAATTTTTTTGAAACAACATTGGCGATGCCTAGAAGAGATGCTGTCCCCTCCTGTTGCTCAACCACTTCCGATCTCGACCCGTATCCCGATCCTTTGGGCGTCTCCCAGCAGCGGGTCAAGTGTGAGAACATTTTGCGGAAGGAAGTGGCTGGGATGAAAAATGATTAAGAAAGGGCTAGAGACGACTAGACCAGGAACACCACGTGGTCAAGATTCACTTTCAAGTGAGCGAGTGACTCACTACCATGATTGCATGGCGAATTACTGCATACACTTTGAAAAATGTGTACGCAGTCAGTTCCTGGAACTAAAAATGATCGTGAGATCACCAAGAATTAAATGCTTCTTAGTAAAAACTCTTATAACATTATAAATATCTGCCCTGTTTTAAATATGGCCTTGTCTTACATTGTTCATATCAAACACCGCGTATTTCATCTTACTTATCATGTTTATAATATCGTTTTGGTGAATACCAATTGCTGACACCTTAAGGAAGGTTTTTCTGCAAGTAATACATAGAAGCTCTGAATGGTTCATGAATTACCCAGGAATTTTCGTAGCGTAATTTAGCGTCTAATTTGCGGCGGCAGGCGGCAAAGCAGCAAATGCAGGAACCCCTCGGCATTCGGGTCACGATCCCGCTCTAGTTGCACTCCATGAATGAATGGAGCTGGCCACAATGGGCCGTCCTGGAAAGTGTTTCGCTGAAAAACCCAAGGAGCACCAAGAAGCACCAAGAAGCACCGCGGAATGGAGACAGACGCGGCCCATTCAGAGCTCTTGGCCACTCGAGCGCGAAACAATTAACAAGTTCTCGTAGCAATACACAACAATTGCCATATTGTTGCACTCAAGATTTGAAGATTTGTTAGCCGCGGAAAAGGTGAGAGTGCCGGAGGACCCAGCGAATTCCTTTGAATTCAACCCCCGGAAAGGGACGCTACTGACCTCCGGGTGGAGGAGGAGGAGGCCACTCGCCGATCGCTGAAAGAAAACGAAAATTTATAATAATGAGAGCCGGTGGCGGGTGGGGGAATATAAAATGTAAACTAAAGATACTATTTATATGCATTATTTCGGCTGAAAAGGAAGTACCAAATTACATTTAATTAGGCGAAACAGCGAAATTCGCGTACCGTACGCGAATCGCAGATATAAATGGAGTGGGATCAGGAGCAGAAGTGGATGGTCAGTCAGAAGTCAGACCGATTACCACCGAAATCCGAGTCCCTGGAGCCCTCGAAACTGGCGACTGCCTTTGGGTGAAATTCGCACGTTTAACCTTTAGGCAAACAAAATTAACAGAACAGCAAAGAACAGCAAGAGTGCACTGCGAAAAATAAGGGTGTGGAGTGCAGGAATTGAATACGGCTGCAAATGAAAAGCACACAGTATAAAATATAGTAGCACTATCTGTTTTTTTTTAAAAACAAACAACTATCGCTAATGTGTGCATTTTGTTTTGTTATTTATTGTAGCCAGGTGCTCATTTTTTTTTACCGTGCACTAGCCACAGCGATCAGCAATCGAAAACTGCGAACCTGTTGAACCCAAATGCAATTTTCATATCACTTTGATTGCTGCCCGGGATGACACGCGTGCGCCGGCTAGAGAGATGAGATAAGCTGCCGATGATCAGGGCCCGAGAGTCTGGATGGCTGGATGAAGATGAGCCGAAATTAGGGTAACAACCGAGCGATGGGGCTGCGAGCCCGAAAAAAAGCGAAACTTTCAAACGGTTTCAAGGATTTCGGTCCTCCTTCTCGTCTGATTCCCTTTATTTTTTATTTTTTTTTTTTTGTTTTAGTCCATTCTGCGGAGGTCAGTTTATGATAATTCCCAATTCCCATAGGTGCCATTGGCACTTTTGGCACCTCCACCTCACCGCTGGCACAGTCGCCCGTCGCCCGTCGCCCGTCGCCCGTCGTCCGTCGTCCGTCTGGTGTACAACTGAAGGCACTTGGCCCGCAGTCAAGTAGCCCGGACAAAAGAAATCGAAATTAAACACAAACAAATCCCAGGACGGCCAGTGTGAGAAATGACTTTCTAGGAAGGATCCTCCAGCAGCCATACGAGCCCGATCCCGAGCCCAAGCCCAAACCCAATTCAATTTCAATTTCAATTTCAATTTCTATCCCAATGCACTAGTGCGACTGTCAACGAACACCGATCGTTGGTAATTGATACGTCTTACCTTGTTTTCGTAACTGATATCGAGGGACGGCGGTAATTTCTCAACATCAGCCAGTGAAATTGAAAAATTGATCATCAGATAAGTGACTACTGTCTGCCGGGATCTGTACAGGTATTTGGTTAGTGTTTTCTAATTTGAAAATCAAATTCTGAGATAGAGTTGGCGCGCTGACAGTTTCTTGATCATGGCGGTCTTGGGGGAGGTCCCGGCGCTGAGGTGACAATTGCATTTTGTGAAAATTGATATTTTCAACCGCAAATGTCACTTATAGTTAGCTGAAGTGACCACACAGCGGCTGGAAGGCTGGCAGGGAATCTGCTCAGGTAGCGGAGAACATTGCCTAGGAGGGGGAAAATTCCCAGCAAATTAGCAGAATGATCAATGATCAATGATGATGGCAGAAAGTCATTCGGCATTTGCCATTTGCAGCAGGAAGAGGAGTTTCGGTTAATTGGAACTAGAGCAAAATGTGTGAAAATCTAGGAGCAGTGCAATTAGCTCTATGTTTTTCGGAAAGAACAAAAGGCCCAACAGGAGACGAGAAATTCGTTAAATGAACTCCGAGACAGTTGAAGTCACAAATCAAACTCATAATTAGCATAATTACAAGCTATCGAACCGACGCCAGGACAAATTCCCAGACGGCTTTCGATTTCTAAATATCTGAATCTCAGCGCGAAGATCGCTCTATTTCGAATTCCGGGAATTCGTGGAATTTATTGATAAATCGAACCGAAACTCGTGTCTGACTTAACGCCCTCGCAGGAGTGGAAGATGAGGGCCAGAAGGGGTTAATTGCCTAGGCTTCGTCTCCAGGGGAAAGCAGGATAATTTCCCTGGCCCTGTTCTATCACGTGTCCGTATACATAGCTATTCAGCGGAGTGAGTCGAGCGAACAACTTTAATTGCCCCAATTCAAAAGGGGATGCGTTGGCGTTGACCACAATCCTTCGCCTGTTTGTACTGCATTCACATGCCCATACATTTGATACAGATACAGATACAGATACAGATATGTACACATCGATGCAGGGGCACAAATATAAACAATAATCAATCTCTTCAAGGGTTGGACAAACAAGAAAACAAAAAAACACACAATGAACCCAGCAAGGACAAGCTTATGAGCTAGGATTTGAAGGCGGGCTTGAATTGATTATTCCTTTGCGTACAAAAGAAATTAAATATGAAAGGAATCCCCTAATTTAATACATATTTATGAGAAAAATAGATCAATGCCAATGCGATCTCCGTCCTCTAAGTAACTCCTTTACTTTCGTGTTCAGAGTTATTGTTAGTTTTTCAGTAATTGAATTGCCTTGGTTGTTTTATGGTGAATAAATATTCAAATACATTGGTATTTAAATATGCAACTTAGGATTGTACTCGCCACACTGAAATTTCTAGAACGTGCTAGCATTTTGTTTTATGAAGCACTTGACCACTGGCCATCCTTCTTTCATACAACATATTTTGTCGCCAATAAGCACCCACAGTCCCTTTTCTGGAGCCTCATTCTCGCCCTAACTGTTCAGGGCTTTTTTGTTCCTCCGTTTGGCCACAAGTTAATTTTTAAACGCTTCATTAACTTTGGCCACACGCGTCCAAAAACGTTGTGCTCTCCTCTTTCAGCCACGGCGGTCGGTCGTTTAGCCTGTTGGTCCGGTCTGAACACCTCGTCCTGCAATCCTCTTCACGATTCTCCTCGCTGTCGCTATCCCATTTTGCTGACGAAACGAATCGAGAAAGACGAACACTTTTTACTTCCGAATTTTTTTTTTATTCGCAGGCATCGATATTTTGGAAATGCAGCGCCAGGCGACAGATGGCACACGCTTTTTTCGGACGATTTGGAATCCATACAAGCAGCAGAACAACAAACAGCGTGTGTGGCTCCTTCTTTTTTTTGGATGCGCTCGTGGGTGGGTGCAATAGAATTGCGAGTGAATGCGGTGGCAGCTGGCGTTGTAGATGCAGGCGCAAGTGTCAAGGCTGTGCCAAGACTTTTTTATGGGTCGGACTTTGAAACTCTGCCATTTCGCGCCAAGGGCAATCGAGTATAAATCGATAAGTGGCTACTCAGGTAAACAAAATTTGTGCTGGCAATGCTTTAAGTCCGGCGCCCCTTTCAAAGTAAGCTGCCGGCGCTGCCACTCTTTCTGCTGTAATCGAAATGGCCACACTATCACGCACATGTTTTTGTTGACAAACCGAATCGCAAAATGTCTCGAAAAAAGTGGTCTTCGCTGGACAAGCCACCGCTCTCAGAGGCAGTGCTTCAAGTGGTGCAGAGCTTCGGCTTCCAGCAGATGACGCCCGTCCAGACGGCGGCCATTCCGCTGCTCCTGGCCCGAAAGGATGTCTCCGCGGAGGCGGTTACTGGTAGTGGTAAAACACTTGCTTTCCTTGTGCCCATGCTAGAAATCCTGCAGAGACGCCACAAGGAGACACCGTGGGGCCCCAAGGAAATAGGTGCCCTGATTATCTCACCAACCCGGGAACTGGCACGCCAAATCTCCGAGGTCCTAGCCCAGTTTCTGGAGCACGAAGACCTCGAGCACCTGAATCAACAGTTGATTGTAGGTGGCAACAGCATAGAAGAGGACATAGCCACGCTGCGTAAAGAAACGCCCTGTATACTGGTGTGCACCCCCGGTCGGCTGGAGGATCTATTTCAGCGTAAAGGAGATGATCTTAATCTGGCGGCTCGGGTGAAGAGTTTGGAGTTTCTTGTCCTAGACGAAGCTGACCGCCTGCTGGACTTGGGCTTCAAAACGAGTGTAAATAACATATTAGGCTATTTGCCCCGCCAACGTCGAACTGGGCTCTTTTCCGCCACACAGACTACCGAGGTTACGGACTTAATCCGTGCGGGCTTGAGAAATCCCGTACTCGTTTCAGTTAAGGAGAAGGCCTCCGTGAACACGCCAGCCCGCCTGCAGAATTTCTACAGGATTGTCGAGCCAGAACTCAAGTTTGTAGCCCTGCTGGAGTTCCTCAGTTCACGCGAAACCGATATTGGAAAGGTGATGGTCTTTTTCCCCACCTGCGCCTGTGTGGAGTATTGGGCTGAGGCCTTGCCACCTCTTCTGCCCAAACGCACAGTGCTAGGAATCCACGGAAAGATGAAAAACAAGAGGGCCAATGTGGTGGAGAGGTTTCGCAACACTCCACAGGCCGTTCTCCTCTGCACGGATGTTCTCGCACGTGGCTTGGATGTACCTGAAATTGAGTGGGTAGTCCAATGGGATCCACCATCAACTGCCTCCAGCTTTGTGCACCGTGTAGGACGCACTGCTCGACAGGGAAACGAGGGCAACGCTCTGGTGTTTCTCCTGCCCAGCGAAGATGCTTATGTGCACTTCCTGAAGATCAACCAGAAGGTGGAGCTGACTGAACTGCTAAGCGAGGAGGAGGAGGATGCAGATCGAGAAAGGAAGAAACTACCTGCCGTCTTAAATGAACTCCATCGGCTGCAGGCGGCCGACAAGGGCGTATATGATAAAGGCATGCGCGCTTTTGTTTCCCATGTAAGAGCATACACCAAACACGAATGCAGCGCTATTCTCCGACTAAAAGATCTGGATCTGGGAAAGATGGCCACTGCTTACGGTCTCCTGCAACTGCCCCGCATGCCGGAGCTGAAGAACTACCAGGGCGGCGGCTATGTGGCGCCAACTTTTGAAGTGGACCTAACCAAGCTTTCGTACAAGAATGCCCAGAAGGAGCAAGTTCGGCAGAAGAAAATGGAAACTTACGAGCAAACCGGAAGCTGGCCGGGCCAAAAGCAGCACAAAAAGCGTGTAGAGTCCTGGGATCAGACTAAGAAGGCAAAACTGGATGCCAAGTCCAAAAAGGAGCTGCGCAAGGCGAAGAAACAGCGAAAGAAAGCGGCAGAGGCAGAGGCGGGCGGGTCTGTAAAAAGCAAGAAAAGGCAGCAGTTTAGCCAGGAGGATCTCGATGAACTAGCCACCGATATTCGACTCTTTAAGCGGCTGAAAAAGAACAAGATCAGCGAGGAAGAATTCGACAAGGCCATGGGCATCGAAGGGGATAATGAATGACATGCCTTGGAACTGGTTTTTATGTACAATAAAAGATGTTTACGGAAATTTATATTTGTATTCAAAAGAAATACCTATTTAAGTATAAATACATAAGTATATCAAACATTATTAGACCAAAAATGGGGGTAACAAAACATAGACGTGAATACTATAACTATAAATGAGATGATGTAAAAGGCTTTAACTTAAGCTGTGTTTCCGTCGACCACAATTTGAAGGATGATGCGGCGCTTGGGATCGTATGAGAAGCCATTTGTGCGGAACAGATCCGACTCGTAAAAGGGTTTGAGGTTAACAATGTCTAGCTGCTTAGCCCGTTCGATCAAATCCCGCTCCATAATCTCAACGTGAGTTGCCCCGGGCCCGTCCTTGCAGCGGATGTAGGCGAGCTGGTCGAGCGTCAGCTGTCGCAGAATAAAGAACAGCAGCTCGGAATGGTCCTTTTGGAAGGACAGGTACTTCTGGAATGTGCTGCGCATCTTCTTCATAACGCTGAACTTCTGCGCCTCGATAAAGCTCTCCAACATCATGCGGATAGCCATGCTGACATCTGCCTCCATCACGTTTTCGCGCAGATGCATCCGTGCATGCGCTTCCGACATTCGGATGACGCTCTCAATATGACGCACCGTAATGGGCAGTGAGCCCGTGGCAAAGGACTCCTGTCGCAGCTGGGCGTACATCTTGGCGATCTTGTCCTCGTCGATGTTCTATATAAAACGTAAAAGTTCAAATATTCTTTCTGTGATTTCAATAAATTAGCTTACCGTTAACTTGGGGCGTATGTTCTCTTTAGCGTAAACAATATATTGTCGCAACAAGTCCTGCGGGATCTCATCAACGGTCTTTAGCTGTGGTTCCTCCAACTCCGGCTGCTCCTCGTCACTCGGGTGGTGCTTCATATGCGAGTGTACCACGAATTTGGCCAGCTGCTGATCCTGCATGGGATCAAATTCGTCCTTAACCACGCACAGGACATCGAAACGGGACAGGATGGGCTCCGAGAGATTCACGTTCTCCGAGAAGGTCATCGAAGGATCATAGCGACCGCCAATGGGATTGGCAGCAGCAATCACGGTGCAACGAGCTTGAAGAGAGGTGACAATACCAGCCTTGGAAATCGATATGGACTGCTGCTCCATGGCCTCGTGAATAGAGGTACGGTCCTGGTCGTTCATTTTGTCGAACTCGTCGATGAGACAGACTCCCTGATCAGCCAGCACCAGAGCACCCGCCTCCAATGTCCACTCACGGGACACGGGATTTCGGCGCACATAAGCCGTAAGACCCACGGCGCTGGCTCCCTGTCCTGTAGTGAAAACTGCACGAGGCGCAACCTTTTCGGTGTACTTGAGGAACTGCGACTTTGCCGTTCCGGGATCTCCGCAGATGAGTAGGTTTATATCACCTCTGACCTTGTGTTTCTCCCCGGGATTCTTGGACTCTCCACCAAAGAGAGCTAAGGCCAGAGCCCTCTTGATATAATCATGTCCGTATATAGAAGGCGCCATGGATGCTACAACACGCTCTACTATACGCGGATCCTTGCTCAACTTCTGAATGGTGGCTATGTCCTCGTCCGTAAGCGACTGCACTACCTGCTTGGAGTCTTTTACAACCACATGATTGGCAATTATCACGGTGGCAAAAACGGGGAATCCTTGGTCTGTGTTCAAGGAACCATCATAGTTGTTGGTATATATACCTGTGACCTCAAGTTCATCTCCAGGTTTGCATTGATCGCACAAATCAGCGAGCAAAATTACATCTTTGCTGCGAGGAATGCGTCCGGCTGGAATCCTACCTGGCGACTCCTGCAACGTGATCTTCTGATAATTTCGATACAACGTCTGCTCCATGTTGATTGAGAAGGGTCCAGTGCTCTGGCACTCTGGGCAAGAACCGGGCTTTATCTCCGTATTTTGCGACTGAACAAAGGGACCCAGCACATAGCCGCACTTAACGCAGTCGTACTTGATCACGGATAGCTGTGGAAGAACACCTGTAGTAGCAGTTACCACGCCCAAAGTGCGAACTAACTGGTTAAGATGCAGTTTTCTGAATGTGCGCAGCTCCTCGATTAACGGCAGCTCCGAGATGCGCACGTGAATCTCGGTGGTGACCCGCTCGTAGGTGGGAAAAATGGAGAGCACCATGTCCTTGGCCACTTTATCGAAAATCTCGAGCATTTGAAAGGGAGCCTCGGGCAGGAAGTAGGCCAGCACGTGTTCCTTGTTGGCCAGATCCGTGTAGGAGACGACGAACGAAGACATGTTCTGCTCGCACATCCGCCGAATCCGATCACGATAAGTGTATGCGCCCCTTTCATCCACAAATGTTCTCAAGAAGGATTGAAAGCGATTGGCGATTTCCGTGCGTGGTCCTAGCATACTGACCCACTCTTTGGTAGAGTGTCCCTTCGTATCCTCCAAGTTTTCGATAGACTCCACCATCTCGGTGTCCTCCACCTCGCCAACAGCTGCTTTCTCGCCAGCTCGTCTTTTGGCCCGGGGTCCCACGTCGTCCTCATCATCAGACTGACCGAAACCCAGATCACGATCGTCGCGATGGATGCCGGCGGCCCGGTCGCGTCGACGCATCTCCGACTCGGCGGCAAAGCGGTCTCCCTGAGACATCTCCGAGAAATCATCCTCATCATCCAGCAGCGCCGGATCGTAGTGATCCAGCTCAGGCATGGGTCGGTAGTCGTTCTCCATATTGTCCCCGAAGAGCTCCTCGCCATCCTCCTCCTCGGCCTCATCGCGTACGGTCTGATCTCCCAAGATCTCGTCCTCGTTCTCGAACGGCTCAAAGTCGCCCACCGGCGACGTCATCGCTGCCCGCAGTTCGCGACGTTCGGCGGCATCGCTGGGCGTATTTGGCGGTGGTGAACTGGGATTGTCCATAACGTGCGTCTGTTGTGCTTAGCGTTTATCTGCAATATGTTTTGTATTGTACTGGTGATCTTGTAACGACGCATGCGAAAATGCGCGGGAAAATATCTGCTAATCGAAGAAATTCAGGGCTGCATTTAAGTTCCGATACACAGTGCTGTAAATGGCTGGTACATACCGTGTACATACGCTTCTGCCAAAGACATTAGGATATCAAGATGCGTAACGGCCATACATTGGTTTTGCACTATGCAGCCACTTTTTTGGCGACGCCAATAATTATTGCGCTCTCCCCGCTCGCGTAAAATTGAGACCATAAAAATCGTATGGCGTTACGCATCCTGTTATTCTAATGACTTTGCTTCTGCTTACTTTATATAAGAGCGAAAAAAAACATATTTGTCTATTAATAAAGTAAATAAAACCGACTTTCTTTCTGGCATTTAAATATCACAGAGTTATAAGTATTTTTTAAAAAATATAAGATAATTTTTTAAAATACCATTCTAATAGAAAAGTTTACTAGAAACTAGATGTAGGCATTAGATGTAGGCAAAGAACGTTAACCAAGCTAAAAGCTATATTTCAATTGACGCTAAATATATTTGACTTTTATGCTCCATATATTGTTTACAAACATAAAAATAATATCATTTTCTATTGCGTTTTCTATAAAGCAATAAAATCGTTACTGCCCTGAAATGCAGCTCTGAGTGGAACCCAACTTGAACTGGTTCCGATAGCACTGATTCAAAATTACGGACCAGCCCTTCCCGCCTCTTCTAGCTTCACTTTGTTCCCAGCCCTCGACGCATGAATTATATTTGTTTGTGAAATTTGCAAATTTATTGTTAACAATCAAAATGGTACTGGCATCTTTGTCTACAGGAGTGATTGCTGTAAGTATGCCAGCTTAAAATTAATGGATTGGTATAGTAATATATCGAACTACCGGCGACAGCGCATTATGCATGGCGAGGTTGTGGATGGCCCGGTTCTCCAGATCCTGGCAATCAAGAAGATTAACAGCGCCGCGGACTCAGAGCGCTATCGCATCCTGATCTCCGACGGCAAGTACTTTAACAGCTATGCGATGCTGGCCAGTCAGCTGAACGTGATGCAGCACAATGGAGAACTAGAAGAGTTCACCATTGTACAGCTGGATAAATATGTGACCTCGCTGGTGGGCAAGGACGGAGCTGGCAAGTAAGTATGCGGTAAAACAAGCTTCCGACATGATAACACCATAATCTTCCCTTTTAGGCGCGTTCTCATCATTTCCGAATTGACTGTCGTGAATCCAGGCGCCGAGGTTAAGTCCAAAATTGGCGAACCCGTCACTTATGAAAATGCAGCCAAACAGGATCTGGCGCCTAAGGCGGCAGCACCTTCTAATTCCAAGCCCGTTGCCAAAAAGGAGTCAGGCCACAACAACAATAATAACGTAGTAATGAATTCCTCTATTAATAGTGGAATGACACATCCTATTTCCAGCCTGAGTCCCTACCAAAACAAGTGGGTGATTAAGGCTCGCGTGACCTCAAAATCCAGTATTCGCACCTGGAGCAATGCCCGCGGCGAGGGCAAGTTGTTCAGCATGGATTTAATGGACGAATCTGGTGAAATTCGGGCCACTGCCTTTAAGGAACAGTGCGATAAGTTCTTCGACCTTATTCAGGTGGACAGCGTGTACTACATATCAAAGTGCCAATTGAAACCGGCAAACAAACAGTACTCTTCCCTGAACAACGCTTACGAGATGACCTTTTCGGGTGAAACGGTTGTCCAGCTTTGCGATGATACCGACGATGATCCTATTCCAGAAATTAAGTACAACCTTATTCCTATATCCGATGTGTCGGGAATGGAGAACAAGGCAGCGGTGGATACAATTGGAATTTGCAAGGAGGTGGGCGAGCTGCAGTCCTTTGTAGCTCGCACCACAAACAAGGAATTCAAGAAGCGGGAAATAACCCTAGTGGATATGAGTAACTCGGCCATCAGCTTAACCCTCTGGGGTGATGAGGCCGTTAACTTTGACGGTCATGTGCAGCCTGTAATCCTGGTCAAGGGATCGCGCATTAATGAGTTCAATGGCGGTAAGTCCTTGAGCCTAGGTGGTGGCTCAATCATGAAGATTAACCCCGATATCCCCGAGGCACATAAGCTGCGCGGCTGGTTCGACAATGGAGGTGGTGACAATGTCGCCAACATGGTTTCGGCGCGAACGGGCGGAGGAAACTTCTCTACTGAATGGATGACGCTTAAGGATGCTCGAGCTCGCAACCTTGGCAGCGGCGACAAGCCTGATTACTTCCAGTGCAAGGCAGTGGTTCACATCGTCAAACAGGAGAATGCCTTCTACCGAGCCTGCCCTCAGAGCGACTGCAACAAGAAAGTTGTCGATGAAGGCAACGATCAGTTCCGCTGCGAGAAATGCAACGCACTGTTTCCCAACTTCAAGTACCGACTGCTTATCAACGTAAGTATTACCTGTGAAACATTTCGCTTTCTTACTTTAAGTATCAGCTCTCAACTAACATTACAATTTTTTTAGATGAGCATCGGCGACTGGACTTCCAACCGTTGGGTCAGTAGCTTTAACGAGGTCGGCGAACAGCTTCTTGGGCACACTTCGCAGGAAGTGGGTGAGGCCCTTGAGAACGACCCTGCCAAGGCCGAGCAGATTTTCTCCGCGCTCAACTTCACTTCGCACATCTTTAAGCTGCGCTGCAAGAACGAGGTTTTCGGGGACATGACTCGTAACAAGCTCACTGTGCAGTCTGTAGCCCCTATCAATCACAAGGAGTACAATAAGCACTTGCTCAAGGAGCTGAAGGAGCTAACCGGCATTGGCTCGTCAAACTGAGTTCCATGCGCAACGCGCTTAAACACATCTCCCATAAACTAGGAATAGGTTATACATTTATGCATTACAGTAAATACGTTATTTCCAAATATTTTAAATGTTATTCAGCTACGTTTCACATACTTATTAAATATATTCCTATTTAAAATCGTAGATTCGTATTAACGACTTCCCCTTAATTATAATAAACGTAAAACGTGAGGGAAATGTACGTTTATTTGTATTATTACATCTTAGTCTTTCACTGAGAGCAAACATTTCGATTCTAAAACATAACATTAGCTGCGTACATGTAAATAATATAAAATAACCGTCTTGTCTTGATAATATTGTTTCTTTTATTTTCAATTGTGCATACACACGTATGCTATCTGCTCACTTCAAGCGCATTTTTCAGAGCGATCTTTAAAATATACATACATACATATGTATATTTTCTCTTTTGCTCTTGGAGCTTAAAAACAAGAGAGAATGCTAGTCGACAATTAGATACCCATTACCAGATAACCGCTAGTTGGAGTGCGAATAGAAAATATGTTTGGCTTATCTATAGAAATTGGCAATAACTTAAATTAAAGAAAATAAATATAAAAATTGTGGGCCCAACAGCATTTGGCGTGGCCAGAATATGTAGATTATGCGTGCCTAATCTAAAATTCTAGCTTTCATAGTTCCCGAGATCTCGACGTTCATACAAATTGATAGACGTTTGAACATGGATAGATCGACTAGGCTAGTGATCTTGCTAAAGAATATATATACTTTATAGGGTCGGAAACGCTTCCTTCTACCTATTCTACTTCACAACGAACCTGGTATACCCCTCTACTCTAAGGGTAACAGGTATCAATACAAAAGCTTAAATAGCTTTAGTCTTTCACATCAAGGCATAGAGTACAGTCTATAAAGATTGAAAATAACAACACTACACGTCGTAAAATGAACCCTGACGCAATTTTTGTAAGTATTCATTGCATAGAAATCAATAAAAATTAAATTTTTATTTGATTGAGCAAAATAATTAGACATTTTTTTTTGGGCGGTATCAAGCCCATTTGCAGCTTGCGCCCAAATTTATGCAATATGTCATCCATTAAGGCTCGTGTCACGTGGAAATCAAAGATTACGCACTGGAAGAATAATGGCCGGGATGGAATAATTTTTATAATGAATTTATTGGATGAGTCTGGTGAAATAACAGGAGTTGTGTTTGATAACCTGATCCATGCATTTTACGGCCAGATTCAAGCAGGCCTGGTATACATTTTCTCCGGGTTTGAGGTGCAGGAGGCGACAGATCGCTTTAAAGTTTTAAACAATCCTTTTACAGTATTTCTTCTTGAGAATACTGTCGTGGAACTCAGTGCTAATAACCGGATTCCCCGAGAAATGTATAATTTTCTGCCGTTATCAGAGGTTTCTTCAAAACCGGACAAAGAGCCCGTCGACGCAATTGGAATCTGCACGGAGGTTCGAGATCTGGATTACAGAGAAGGTTACCTTATTCGGGAAATATTACTTGTGGATCCTGATTACGAGCCTGTCATGTTAAATCTGTGGAACAAGGAAGCTGAGAACTTTGAAGGTCGACCAAATGACGTTATCGTGGTCAAAGGGGCGCGTGCTCAGCGTCACAATAATGCAATTAAACTGAACGCCGACTGGTACACGAATGTGCAGATCAATCCAGATATTCCAGATGCCAATTCAATGCTGGAATGGTACATAAACCAATAACGAACTCTGCAATAGTATTGGGACCTACTGTTACTAAACTGATACTTGTGCAATAGTAGAAATATAAAAATTTGTATATTCTTAAAATGTTTAATTCCGTTAAATGTACATATGTATTGAAATTGTTTAGAAGAATCAAATAACTCTTAATGTATCATTAACCATATAAAACAATGTTTTTGAACATGTTTAAACAAACGTCGTTTAATTATTGGGAAATACTTGTACAATAAATAAATAGTAAAACGTACTAAAAATAAGTGCCCAAATCAAAATGTAGTCTATGATGGGTCTTAACTAGAGATTATCCACCTAAGGGCTAGAAAGAGACTAAGTGTAAGTGGCGCTCTGCAATATAAGAGCTGCCACAGGAAGTGATGATACTTAACAGAGAAAAAGTCATAATAATATCAGTTCCCTAGTGTCCTCTATTTTGTGATCAAAATAATCTTAGTCATATCTATTTTCCATTTCCTCGAATAGATATGGAGAAAACTATTTTGACTGTGATAATAAAATGTTGAAGCGCCACAAATAGGCGTCCTTCAATCTGAATATCATCCGAATGGTTAGCCAACTTCGGGAATAGTTTTTTTTCTCTGTGATGAGTGTGAAAACCATTGACTTCAGCAAAGGACTTGACTACGTACAGCTAATCGACCAGAGACGCTCGATCGTGAACACTTAACCTAGATCTCAGATAGCGTTGGGATGGGCCTAGTGAAGCCTAGTTGGATAGCTGCTGTTCTGCCTCTGCTGGCACCACGTGCTCATGGTCCTCCTTGGGCAGGCTGCGCTGCTCCTCCTCCCTTAGCTCCGCCTTCTTGGCCTGTTCCTGGCGCCGGGCCACGCCCTCCATCGACTCCCGCAGCGAATCGATGTCCAGCGCATTCTCATCCTTGTCACCATCCTGCTCGTGCCTCTGGCCGCCAGCGAACTTGGAGAAATACGTGAGCGACTTCATCAGCTGATAGCTCTTTGAGATGGGAATGTTAGAGTCGTAGACGCTGGTGCTAGAGCTGCAGTCCACGTAGAACCACCAGTTGCACTTCAGGATCGTCTGGTCGAAGAGTGTGTTCTCCGGGCAGAGGAACGACTTCCGCACCATGCCGTCGTCGGTCAGTGCGCATACGTGGAATACCTGTCACAGAATGTGATTAACAAGTGGTACAATTTATTGCATTAAAACGCATCAATTGCGTGTGGATTACCATGCAGCCAAGATCGGTGTCAGCGTAGAGACCCGGAAAGTGCTTTTGCTTAGCACAGGAGAAGCTCGTAGGTGGCAGGTCCACCTTGGATTTGAAGTTGTCGTCAAAGTTCTTGTCGTAGCCCACGGGATAGTACTCCTTAGGGGCGTTCATTACCTAATATAAAATAGTAGAACATGATTAATATTGTATCCTTTTGAAAATTATTACTTATACGCCGCTTGGTCACCAGCTCTCAACGCAACACCCACCTTGGACACCTTGTGCTCCGCCAGCGACTTTGGTGGACGCGGTGTAGTGGTTGTCGTTGTGGTCGTCGTGGTCGTAGTCCTCACAGTGGAGGTGCGCATAAACTCCTCCCTTAGTTTGGCCGCCAGTTGCGCCCGGTGTTCGGCCTTCAGCTGCTGCTCCCGCACGTAAATGGCGTGCTTGATGGTGTCCACTGTTACGTTGGCAGCGGCGGCCAGTTCCTCGACTGTAACATCTTTCAGGTCGAACTTTGGCTCCTCGAACTGAAGGTAATTCGGGTGACTGGGCACCGTTCGGTGCTCCTTGCCCACATTGGCGATCCTGGCTATGGATTGGGGCATCGCCTGGAACACCGGCACGCCTGCTGGTTGGGACACCACCGGATTGGCCACGTGAAAAGTGCGATTGGAGTGCTATCCGAATGGGTGTGAATAATTGTTATCAGCATACCTAATTGCGATTCTTAGTGGGCAAGGTAAGGGAATGAACTAAAGTTGTTCCATTTACAAAGAACCCAAAGAAACCATGTGTAACATGTGTAGTAACTTACCGGTTGATCGATGGAGGTTATTAGCTTGTTGTTGACACTGACCCGGGGCTCCGGGGTGTCCACGGCTACCCGTCTCTCCGCAGGGGTCGAAACCGGAGCAGGTGGCTGAGTGGCGGCCAGTTGCTTCTGGGGAATGGGTCGGAAGGCAGGAACACCCAATGGCAATGGACGAGCCTCGGTCATGAGCTGTTGCTGTTGTTGCTGCTGTTGCTGCTGCAGAAGCAGAAGTTGCTTCAGCTTTAATTGCTGCTGCAACTGCTGTTGCTGCAGTTTCTGCTGCTGGAGTTGCAGCTGCTGCTGCTGTTGCACCTGCTGCAGGTTATACGGCGCTGCTCCGGTGGACCGTGAACTTATCCGCTTCTCTGGCAATGGGTGTTGCACGGGTGGATTGACCTTCGGTAGAGATGTAAGGTAATGAGATAACTTAAAATGCAAGAAGGCCGTCTAAGCTCACCTGTTGCTGGGTGGATGGAAGAACGCCCACCAAGTCGGGAGGTGCTCCGTTTTTGTAGCTAATAGCCCGCCGGCGGTCACTCTCCGTGTTGCCCAGCGATTCCGGAAAGCCCAGCTCGTCGCCCAGACTGAAACCTACAAGAAGCAAAGGGGTCGGTTAGGTCGGGCCCACAACGGCCCCATCTATCACTTCAATCGTGGCCGAGGGTTGGGCAATGATGTGTTAATTAATGGCTTTTGTTTTACCAAAGTCTTACATCTATGTGGATTTTATGTACACAGAGCCTAGTAGGATTAACCTAAAGAGGGGGTCAGTGAATAATAAACATCTGACCAAAAAGAGTAACAAACACGTGTGTCTTACTTGTTCTTAATACTAAATGGTCAAACGATCCTAAATATATCTTTTACTTTATTAACTATTATAAAGTTGAAGGCCGTAGCTGCGAATGCTCGTTAAACTATCATTAAGATCTGAAACTAATTGGTTTCAATACAAGATATATAAATTAATATTTTTTCTTTTAATAATTACTCAAAATATATTTTACAAGTGTTAATCACTAAAGTCCCATTAAACTTGAATCCTAGCTACCCCCTTTCCACGCCCCTGCCAATTGACCAGCTACAGGTCAATCGTCAAGCCGATTTCTTGTTGTGAAACGCTCTACTTTAACAGAATTGAGTTCATATATGTGGTGCTACCACTGACATTGGCATTAATGCATAATGACTTACTTAATCGCTATTCGCGGTGCGTTTGAGTTCAGATCGAGTTCGATTACTTGACCAATTAGCTGCACTTGAAAATTGGAGGATTGAAAGCCTTGGAAACACTACGTACTCTACGTCTACACCTTGAACTATTTCGGGGCCGTATGTACACTGAGAAAATGAGGATGGAGAAAATGAGGGTGGAGAATGGTGGGGATGGTGGGAATGGTGCGAATGGGTTGACAGAACAGTTGAGAGATTTACCTAAACCGAAATGGGCCTTAAGGCCACCCAAATTTCGTACACGAAACAGTCCAGACTTTTTGAAGTTACAATCGAGAATGAAACCGAAATCGGACGATAAAACACACGTCCCGCAAGCCAATCCTATAAATAAAGAATAGAAAAAGCAAACACAGAATAGGATAGTTCTTTGGTATAATACAATAGTAATGTTACTAATTAGTACAGTACAACAAGGGATTAATTTTATGTTGAGATCGTTTGGTAAGGTATTCTGGGGATTGAGGGGGTACGGTAGAGGGCGGAAAAGCTTCTGTGTTGTTTTCTCTATGCAACATTAAACCACAACCAAAAACATAACAAATTTTGGATTAATAACTAAAAGTAGTATTGCTGTGTTAGGGTGTGGCTTTAAATCTGGCATGCATTAAATATCGGTTCGAAGTTGGCATAAATTACTATAAGTTTTATCACTTTGAAGCATGAAGTCTTCAAATAAAAATCGGCGAAAAGGTTTAAAGTTATCCCGCATCGAATCGCAGTGCGTAATGGGATGTCTTGATTGATGTGCGGATTGACTGATTATATCTCACATAGACATCCGATTTGGCGCGTGAAATCCGAGGTATGTGTGTTTTTATTATCTTCCATCTGCCAACATAAGGTGTGACCGCAGAATGACCCAGATTGAAGCAGAGAAGATGGCCCAATCCAACCGCAGACATACAAGTAATAAAACCAGGCCGCCAGCATTCTCACAGCGATTTCAACGTGACCATAATCGATTAACTATGCCGTGAGCAGACCCATTTTGGACCGACAAATGGCACTTCCTTATGATTGGGGCCCACAAAACAATTGAGCCCCATAAGTGCCATAGGTTACGCATTAGCTGGGGTTACCCAAGTCATAAAGAGATCACCACCATTGACCTGAATCAAGTTGGAGACTTCAATTCGAGCTGGTGAGCTAAATTGCGCGTCTTGGGTTCAAATTAAATTGTTAGCATGTCAAGTGGGACATGTAATACGTGTTTCGAATGAATTCTTTCAAAATTCCCCCGCCACACGCCGCCACTCGGCATGTCGACCATCCATATTCATGGAGCAGCATTTGAAACCGATTCTAAGGCGGCTAATGGCAAGCCATTATCTGCGAGTGGCACATGTTGCCAATTCTGGTAATCGTTTTAGAAGATACACTTGGACAAAAAGGATGAACTATGGCCCAGTAAAAGCAAATTAAAATTCCTTCTAAACTCCTTATTTAAATTAATAAAACATTCTAAAGGGAAAATAATGTAAATATATATACGTTCAATCTTATCCATCCAATAAATTTAATGTAGATTCTTAACAACGGAGTATAATGCTACAAAGTACATACATTTAAATTTTAAGTGCAAAAGCCTACATTTATCCATTTTTCCTCAGTGTAGAGCCGCTACGGGTCGGATCAGAGTCCGGTCCAACACTTTGGCTTGTGGGTTCAAGGAAAATGGAGCTGGTTTTATAACCGCCCGCCTAATAGAGTGTCAGCATGGCAAGGCAATGTTTGGCCATCTCCTTGGGATCAGAGGGCACACCCGATGTGCTCACTTCCTCGTCTCCGTCATCGTTATCATCATTATCATCATTATCATCATATTCAGGTATACTACTCTACCACTCAAGAGTCACAATCGATTGTCCCTGCTGCCCCGAACGGTTGATAATGGAACTTGAAAGACTTTTACACGCAAATTTGCATTGCGCATTCGCCGTGTGGGCGAGCAGTTATTTTAATTGCGCCTGCAAATGGCCTGCACGATGACAAATTTGAGAAGGGAAACCAGCAATTAGCTAGGGAAAACTAGGCAAATAGCGCGGCACGCCGGAGAGCAATATGAAATATGAAATTTATTTCGAATTGTCAGTGAGGGACATCCAGCGACTTTTGCAGTTAGTCACAGGCGATCGACAAGCGCTTTCTCTCATCTCGGGTATGAAATGCGAGTTGCGGCGGCTTTACGACTTGTCGTGGCTGCCCGGCATCAAGTGGCCAAATAGAAATCCAAACTAAGCAAATAATGAGGCATAAATATGCACGTGGGGCAGTGTTGGCATAGACCGTCCATTGATCATCGGCAGCAAATGTTTAGTTACTTTCCTCGACGTCCACATCTCGCATCCCACATCCCCTGATCAGTAAAGCCCATCTAGTTAGCACCTCAGTCCGCGAAAGTGGGTCATCTGGTCTCAAAAACATTGATATTAATTGCTCACTCGGATGCTAAGACAGAAACCGAAACTGAAACAAAAAAACACAAGCTTGCTGGCCGAGCTCTGCGTTAATTCAATTTGATGATCTCTCTTGGCAGACGCAAATGCAAATATCTTGTATAAATTATCAAAAATCTCCGCCTAGGCCGTCCATTCATTATGGCCGAACCTTAACCCAAACCTTAGAGGTTTCAGACAACGTCTCTCTAAGTGGTTTGTTTCCCTTTTAATATTCTGCACTCATATTTAAAGGCTTTAACATTCCATTGTTGGCAAAACGTTTTACGGTCAATCTTTTTATCTCATCGTCAATGATTTTTTCGCGAAGGCTCTTTTGGGCGACCACCTTTCGCTTTTTTGCGCTGACATACTGGGCGCAACTTTCCATTTCTCCTTAATTTACTTAGTTTACTGGCTCGTACTTTTTGTTCTCATTGTCAGTGACAGGAAATCGCAATTTTAACTGCTATTAATGACCTTGCCGTGGTGCTACAAGTAACCGATTAAAATAGCGGATATTGTCTTGAATAGATCGACACTTACACCTTGTTCTATGCCATGAAGGGAAAATTAAAATTTGATTTCGGGAACTTTACGATCTGCCCCTGACCTTGCCCCTGTGACTCGAAAAAGACGTCCGAATGAAACCATTATCGCACGGCTTCGGGGGAGATTGTTTCGGATTGGCTTGGATTGTCCAAATGGTCGTCGACAAAGTGTCAGTCCCAAAACACGGCTTGCTAATCCCCTTTGCCGGTTAATTATGTTAATTGAATGATGGTCTTGACAGTGAGCGATAGGCCGAGGAAAAAGAGACCCGGCAGACAAACCTTATGACAAAGACACTTTAAGCCATCGAATTAAATTGCAATTTGAGCGTGTGTGCGTGTGGGCCAAACAATCGACTAGTCACAAAGGTGTGGAATGGAATGCAAGACTTTGGATGCCCAGAGATCGGTGCAGCATCTCCGAGGCGAAGGTCTTACGTGAGCGGGTTGCGTGCTCGGAAATAATGCCACAACACACTTGACGGGCCAAGAAACACACTCTTTATATTATGTGAAGATGAACCCAGACAATAGAGGCGATAATCATGCCTTAATTTATTCCTAATTGCGAACAAAACGTACAAAATCTGCAGAGGGGAACTCGAAAAAGGGAAAGGACACGTCCCTTGTGTGGGAATAGCCCCAAGCGGAAGTCTTGTTGTGCACTGCCCAAAAAAAGTGCGTAAAAAATATATTCTTGCTCTCATTTATGTATCAAGAAAATATGTAAGAAAATATTCAAATACTATTTAGTAATCATAAATCACGTTGCCAGGTGTTTCTTAAGATTTTGTTGCACAACTTTATTTCCACGTGGTATTATTTGGCTTGCACTTAAAATGATTACTTTTTTCAACTCATATATAGCGAACAGTCTAAGCGAGCAAAATGTTGGTCATTTAGGCACTGCCTAGCTATTCGCTTGAAGCAAATATGACGACATGCAAAAAACTTGTGTCTTTAAATTGGTATTATTTATCACTAAGAAATGTAATATAAAAAATGTGCTTTAGAATTTATGGGATATGTTTTTGCAAGTGCACAGATGCCAGTCTGCCTTTCACTTTGCAAAATACCAGCTCGAAGAGCCTTTTACTTATTGACCAATTGTATGACAATGCAATTTCTTTTTCTTATTATTTTTGTAGTACTTTTAGCCCCTTTTGCAGTTGCAACAATGCATCTTCCCGAGGCCCAAAGGTTTGGCTAAGAAAAACATTCAACGGCAAAGGCTAATTGCCGTTGAAAGTATGTACATTTTGCCAGAAAACATTTATAATATTTTATGTTTACTTGTCACACGGGGCGTATACTCACTAACGAATTGGCTATTAGCTGTCAGTTTTGACCAGGAAGGGTCTTCACACCGTTGCCAAGTGTTTCGGGCCAGAAGTATTGCATAAAGCTCTCAAACATCGGTCCGAATGTGGGTTATATAAAAACACAGAAAAAGCAACAGCATCAGAAACAACTGAAGATGCCTCCAAAGCGCTGCGTCATTGACCACAAAACAGATATTCAGTTTGAGCCAAACACGAGCGAAAAGAAAACAAAAAAGAGAAACATCTGCGGCCAACGCATCTCAATAAGTTCGGGTACAAATCGGCGATATATTGATGATTCATGGTCCACGATTGCTCAGTGAATTTTATGGAGCCATCAATGGGAATATCAAAAGATTTGGGCAGGGCAATGTCGGTACCTATTTAAGCGATGTGTGTATGCATTAGTTCCTCCTGCCCATGGATAGTTTCCTTTTCGCCAAGTAAAGGTCAGGAAAAAAAGCACTATAAACTTTATGCAAATTGGGCAGCGAAAATTGTCTGAACCAACAGCCAGTTTGTAGACCGATATTGCTCTGATCTTGACCGATATTCTGGCCCAAGACGGTCTTAGCCATATTGAGGTGAGATTGGAACATCGTTACGCTCAATCAAATAAAACAGGTTCAATTTTAGTGCGAAGGTTAAGCGAGGTTAGTTTATGTTTGCAATTTGCAAATTCATTAATTGGCGAATGGTCGATAAATGGGTATAGACTTGCCCTAAATGGAGACACCTTCAACCTAAATATATGTACACACGTTTATATACTCGTACATATGTACATATATGTTCTTAATGAGCTGCACCGTACTTCAGGTCAAGAATGCTCCATGGTACCATGAGTAACCTAAAACCAATCCGGTTTCCTCGGCAAGGTTTTTGCATTAAGCGAACTGATTGAGGCGCAGACAATGAGCCGAAACTGAATTCACATAAAAAAGCGATGCCAATAAACTGCAGCAGCGGGTCGGTGGCAAAGTATGCATAAACAAATGTATAGATAAGATTGTTACGATGGCTATTTGCCTATTATGGCGCACTTTTTGCATTGACTTATGTTGATTAACGTGTATGGATGTCCAAATCTTGACGCCAAATTGTCTGACATACAGTGAAATATTTATTGATATGTTTATATGTTTGTTTAACCAATTGGCTAATTATCGACAACAAAATTTGAAGAGCTTACAAAAGAATCACCGGTAACCTGTTTTGTATCTGCAGCCTAGTATTACAGCATATCCTGGTGTCATAAGATTCCCCATAAAATATAGCTGCAGTCTTGAGCCTAACGACTTAAGACACGAACTCGAATTCGAGAAAAGTTCGTCGCCTAAGTCATTTGAATTTCAGCCTGCTGCCAACCCGAATTAAATAATTGTTATCCGACACCCGTGAAAAGCAATTAAGTCCCGGCAAAAGCAACTACAAAACCAGCAATTATTTGGTAAAATGGAAACTGGAAAAATGAAAACTGCATTTTACTCACTTGCCGCCTGCATGATCAGAAAGCCAATCACAAAAAAGTTCATTTTTGCCACTTTTTTCTCTGTCGAATTTTGCTTGAAAATTTCTTTCTTCGGAAATTACGATGATTAGTTATTTTCGTCGGATGCGAGTAATTTTTCTTTGCTATTTTCCACGTACACTTATACACTCACTGTGGGAGGGAAAAGCAAAATGAGGAAAACACAATAAACTTTTATTATCGTTGTGTTCACGACTCGTGCCGCAGATCGGAAGCGGATAGTTGATTTAATTAAATTTAATGAACTTATTATTTTTATCAATTATTCCAGCATTGCGACTGGAGGAAAGCACTGAAATGCGCGTAAATTGAACGAAAATACAGAAAATATATAAAACCAAAATAAAACCGGTAGACACAAGAAACGCAAATGAGCGGGGCAAACACTCTCACTCTCTCTTTCGGCGGTAAAAGTGAAGATGGGCCGACGGAGGCGATGACGCGACTGAGATGCGCCGATAATCGCGCTACGCGTGCGTAGGCGCCGGCAGAGGCGGTAACGGTGGCAGCAGCGGCGGCAGAGCCAGCGACGTACTGGAATATTTCATTTTCACGACTAGCAGTAAAACCTACCGTACTTGTGAACCGCTACTCCAAAACATATATATCTATTTTTTAACTGCTATATAGGTAAAATATATTACATGCGAAGTGCATTCCAATGTTCCAAGTCTGGGCAATTGAAAACCGACTAATTTTTTCTTTTGTTTTTCAATTCCGTCTCACGATCAATGTGGAGGCAATCTACATAACTTTATAACTTTTTTTAAATTGAAGGCATTATAGGATATTGGAAACCATTTTATAAATTGAAGCTTAATCCCATACATTTCTAGCTATAACAATATTCGTAAAAAGCAATTGTTATTTCTGCAAGCATTCAATTTAATTCCTAATTGATATGTTACAATTTGATTGATGTTAAATTATAATGTAAGATACTGCAATACCCAAAGATGTAGATAAATTTATTTGGGTATAAACAATTTTATTGATCTGAGTGATTAATATTATTTAATAACCAACTAACTTTTCAAGCTAACTATATCACCATTTGTCATAGCATTTGATTACACTTGGCTAAAAAGCTAATTAAAAAAGGGGCATAATAAACGTCTTGTAGCGCTATGATTTCTTGACTGAAACGCAACGCTGGTGATTTATTTAGCGACACATGCAGCGATATTCCAGTCCGGCACTTGGCTCCTTCGCTGCTCTCTTGAGCATAACAACAACTTTCCAATTGCCAGCGCTTTGGTTTTGGTTTGTTGGTCAGCGCTCCATAATTTCCTCGGCTGTCTGTCGTTTTGTCTATTGTCACTGCCAACTTAAGGCGGCTGCGCACATGCCAACTACCAGCCACGCCCCCAAAAGCAAACACATCGCGATAACAACAACACTGCGGCCGCACGTTCAACGGCAACAACTAAAACAACAACAGTTCTGCCTCGTTTTGAAACTGGCAGCATAGGTAAAAGTTGTTTTCGATACGCTTTAATTTCGTTAGCTCTTTTGGCCGTGTTAATATTTCGCCCGAAATTAGCGCAAAACCAATTTACACGCACACACACACACACACACACACACAATCACTTAGCACTGGCCAAATCAATGTTAACGCGAATTAGCCTCTTGATTTAATTTTGTAATTTTTAACACAGCCCAATAGAATGCGACGGGTCTGATAATGTTGCCTTGGCTACACAAAATATTTCGACTGTGTTGCCAAAGCGAAACGTTAGCGACTTACAATCTGCGAGTATCGCGATCACCTGGCCAGGTGCGAAACTTAACTTGTTGCTCTGGCGCGCGGCCAACGACTGAAAGCCGAATCAGAAACTGAAACATAAGCGCAATCCGAATCCGAATCGAAGTTGCAATCGCGGTAAGCCGAAGATACGCCAAACAATCTTTGTGCCCTCTCTTTTGCTCTCTCCATTTACTCAGTTACTTGGCAGCACTGGACGGGCGGATAACTGTAAAGATATACCCGATATCGTGCGGAGGGATAACGCATTTAATCTTAAGGATTTCAGTGCAGATTATGGAATTATTCCTTTTGGGGTGGGTGTAGGTTCGAGTCCTTCATGCATGGTGTGGAGAACATTTGAGGCAGCTCGTTTATCCACTTCGTGAGTACTATAAAGAAAGATCCGCCGGGTACTATATACAAAACCATAACTCCACAAAGCTTACCGTATTTGGAACCGCTTATCACTGGACACGCTGAGTGCAGGGTTTCCGAATTCATTGCTCCGGAGTTGTGCAGATTGTACCAGAAGACCGCTGATCCTTTTTTGGGCGTAACGGTAATATTAATCCTCGGGAAGATTGTGGCGCCACCCGAGTCAACTTCTCCCAGCTGAAAAGGCTTCAAGGTAATACAAAGGAGTCTGTGACAAGGTGGAGTGACACTGACTTACGTAAAACAAAACAGTAGCTATGCGATCCCCGTACTTTTGCCTGATCTGAAAATATATGATAATAATACTTCTCCAACATAGTTTTAAAAGTTTGCAAAAATCATACCGTGTTCGAATATTCATGAAAGTCATGGTGCAACATGTAGTGCCCACCTATGCCGTAATTAATCAGCGAAAATGGATCGCTCATCTCCATACTAAGTCCGGTCATATCGGTTACCCGATCATTGAGCGTTTTAGAATCCACTATATATGAGTCCTTCGAAGCTCTCACCTCTGACTTCTGACCCGAATTAGTCAGGGATAATACGAAATTACTTGCGTTTAGCATCAAATCAATTTCGCTGTCGTAAATCACATCGTGGAAGACCACCATGTACGGATTCGAACTTAGCACCTCCATTTTTAGAGGGGCAATCCGCGCGAAAGGCGTCGTGGAGCTGTTGTAGTGACAGTGGAGTCGTCTTGGTTTTTGGACCACAGCAGTGCAGTTCTGCACGGTCGCCAACTCCTCCTCGAAGTGTATGACTTCATGGCTGGGAAATATTTCCTCTGGCTTGTTTTCTAAGTGGCGAAGGGCTGCAGTTAGCTGTTTTTTCTTCATTAAGAGAAGTGCCCACGATTTGTGCACTCGGTATTTGTCGATTTTATTTTCAAAACGAGTCAAAGAGAGGTTAAACCAAGCCTCGGCAAGATCATCCTTTCGATTTTGGACGCTGAACTCCCCGAGGGCTAAGCAATCGTAAGCTGTCAGTGCTGTACTGGAAGTCAGTAATCATGATGTTATTTATATATTTCAATATACTTATCCTAACTTACTCCGGCTGCGAGTATCCTGCTAAGTTACCAGCTGCCAGTTCTTCTGGCTTAAGGTCGTAAAAGGACATCAAGTCATCGATTCCGCGACACGCGTTTTCCAGGTCCAACGAGGTGGGTAGCATCTTTCTCATAAGACGGGCATTCTCAATACGCACTACGAACCATAATTTAAAGTAAGCTCTTTAACTTGGCTAGATATTGGCAGTACCTAATGCATTATTTTCGCTCCTAAAAGCATAGTGGTACCATTTCCTCCAATTCTTGTGTAGGCGATGTATTAGTCGAAAGCTGTTCAATGGATTTCCCAAGTACGATTCGTAGTCACTTTTCATTTCGTTGTGCTCTATACTCATACCTATTAGGGATCTGTAAGAAATACGTGGATATGTTATTCTTCAAGGAGAAACTGCGGTTTAGTTCCACCTCTCCATTAAATTGAATTTCATTTTCAGTGCTTCCACATAGCCTTTTAAATTGTCCACCAGTTCATCCTCAACCTCCAAAAGGTTCATCAAGTCCATTGATGAGGCAGCATAGGATTTCTTTGGAATCGATTTGGCAAAACCATGGCAGCAAATTGTACAAGCGCTTAAAAAGCCAATAAACGTTAAGTTTTTTAGGCTGTACATCTCACTTTTGGGACGTATTGGCAAGTGGTATATTTACATGGTAATGATAGCAGTGACAATAGGAAATTTGTTGCGGTCTAATATCATTAGCAATGCTTTTTCTCTCTACGCACTCAGAAAGACCTATAAATCTCTTAAAGGATTAAAGCAAAAGGACACCCTAAGAAAAAGGTAGCTTTATTTTAAACTTAAACTCGGTTTATTGAACTAAACTTAACACATTCGCATAGTAAGTGGGCTTAGTTTCTGGTTTCTTTCTGTGCTCCAAATGAGGCTTGACTAAATGAGTTACACCATAAGCAACCACATTAACTATTTGACCGGTACTAGTGTACCTAGTGTCTCTATGTTTTCGAACAAAAATGCTAAGTTGCAAGTTTTTTCGATTTGTGTTGTTATTAAGCGCTTGTTTCATTCACTGGTTGAGGATGAGCTTGTTAAAAACATTCACTTCTTTTAGCTCAAATTAATAAGGCTCATGACTTGAGAAAGTGCTTACCCACATTACTGGACATGGAACACGCTTATCCTATAATTGATAGTCTTATATATATTTTTTGCCTAAAACCAGGTGAACTAGCAGCTGGTATCTTGAAAGGATACTTAAATCCAGCAGTTGTAAAAAACAATAAATATCACGAAATATGCCTTTATCCATTTCAGAGCAGCACTGTCATCTAACAGAAAAGATCATGCTGAAGCCTAGCTTAACGCCTTCCTGGCACAACTTCTAGAAGACAAGCTTTTGTACAAATTTAATTAGTTTTCCATTTCCATTGTCCATAAAACTTGGGCAGTTTAGTTTTTTAGGCTGAGGATCGGCGGTCTTCTGGCATATTTTTCACATTCCCGGAGTCATGAATATTATGACGCTGCAGTGATAGTGGTAGCTGAGTCTAAATATGGTAAGAGTAAATTAAAATTGTATGTGAAAAACATACATTGCTCATCAAGATTTCAAACGAGCTACCGCAAATGTTTTCTACTCCCTGTGGCAGTGATGCAAATGTTTAACGTTTCGTGTTTTAAAGAAAAGAACGACAATCCTTATTTGAGGCATAAATTTTTTAAATAAAAATATAAAGCGGATTCATTTAATATCACACAGACTGTTCGCTTAAAGCCGTGTATCTATTAACTAGAACCCGACGCCGTTGCACGGGTAAGGCGGTATTTTTGCACCGCATAATGAGCTCCCTCCTCGGAGGTCAACTGATCCGTATACTGCTCCTTTACAAATCTATTGCTCACCGCATTGAGCGAGTCCTTGAGAAACCCAAAATGCACGATGGCATTCGGGACAAAATTCAGCTCCAGGAGGGTCTCATCAGAGGGCAACACCTTCTTCGGTGGAATGGTGAAGAGATGGAATTGCTCGCCCGGCTGGACCAAAAACTCCCGAACAAACTCCTCCACCTTGGAAAGGGGCTCGTGCGGCTTAAAGATGCCCTGCAGCACAAAGCGATCGGGAAACTGAATGCGCAGCACACAGTCCTTGTACTGGTTAAGCTTAGCCAGCATGGTCTTTTGGCGCTCCAGTTCCCTCAGCTTTGCTGTCAGCAATGGAGCGTCGTCATCTCCGGTCGAAGTTCTCTTTAAGTCGCGGAGCACCATCTTTAAATCGTTGACGGTCAAGTCGAAAAATGAGTCTGGCAGGTCGTCCGCATTTTTCTTGGATTCATCCAAGGAGAACAGTACAGCCTGGCGTGGCCCAATTACTCTCACAACTGGGGGAGCCCTGCCTGGATTCTCTCCGACTTCGTTTTCATCCTGCTTTCGCTCCAGGGGGCTGTGCATGGAGTATCCAGAACCACTGCCCCAGTCGTATTTAGGCGCTTCTGGCTGAGGCTGCTGCTCCTGTTTGGATTCACCTGAGGGCTTGGCTGGTTCACTCCCGCTGGCATTTTCTTCGGGAGCCGTGCGTTTTAAATTCTTGATCATGTTGCTGGTAAGGGCAAATCCACCGCCGCCTCCGCTGCCACCAGCTGCCATTGCAGAGCGGGAGGTGCTTGGCTGGTCGTCGTTGTCCACCCGAGGCTTGGCAGTGGGAGCTTTGTACACATTTGCCTGGGTCTTAAGTTCCTCGGGTTTTTTGTCGATAAGACGCATCATGGCGCGACCCTCGAGGATCCCTAGGGACTTCAGAGTGGTCTGGCGCATCTGCTCTTGTCCTATAACCTCGCTGCGCATGTAGACGATGACGGGGCTTTCGTAAGCATTGACATGCGACTCGCAGAGCTTCTGGACCACCAGCCAAATGGTGTCGTTGGGCGAGAAGTCTGCTTGCTGGCGGGATCCGTCGTTCAGCTGGACGCAGACAAGAACGTTACTCAGTGTGCGTCGCTTTTCTGTTTGCTCCATCTCAAGGACACAGTTGTTAGGCAGGCCACTGAAACGGAACTGCTGCGTCAATCCGACCACCTTGTTGTGGAACTTGAGGCAGTGCTCCTCCGCATCGTAGCCGTGCTTGGAGCAGGCCGTCTCCAATATCTCCAGCAGCGTCATGTTCGACGTCACATTTACATTCTGCCGCCGACCATTGGGCAGCAGGACTGTGACGCGCTTGTCCATCGGGTTGGCAACTTCCCTGCAAGGATACGGATCGGTATGGAAGCTGCGAATTAGAGGCAACAAAAAACTCACCTCTATAGACGTTTTGATCAGAGACTACGTTCCGGAATTTGCCGGCTAGAATTGGGGTTGTGGGTGTACGTCAATCGATAGACCTAAAATTTGTTTTCTGCGCTGCGTGACTTTCGTTTTTCTTATTGCCATTAGAGATGCCCCTTTAAAAGCATCGGCTAGCAGGAATTCTACTAATTATGTATTTCTAAAAATTTTAATGGTATACGTGAATAGCAGTCAAATATAAGCAGTTGTAATATATTGTAGTATAATTATTACCGTATTACCGCATTATGAATACTGAACAATTTTGAATGCCACATATCGATATACTTCTGTTACTTTTATCCCAATCGATAGGAGCTGCATGTGTATCGGAGTATTATTGATTGCAGCAGGAAGAAGCAAAAGAAAGGCGCAGCTCGAGGAATCAAAACTGTTTAAAACGAAATTTGCATTAAAACTAAATTGAAATTCTGTAAACAGACTCTCAGAAGGCATGGTCTAAGTTCTAGGGAAGTCTCCATCAAGTGAGTTTCAGCATTTTAAATAACAAGCTGTGCGAAAGAGAGCTGTTTGAAAAGCGAAGATCCAGAAAGAGAAACTTCGAGAAGTCCGTTTAAACTATATAGCCATTATGACCAATCTGGAGAAGCAGCACGAGATGGTGAAGCGTAGTCTGGTGCAGTTTATCAGCGGCCACATTCCGGGGGCGGACTTCAGTGTTGTAGACGAAATCGTGCTTTCGTACATTATTTCCATTTTGGAGGAGGCCTCCCAGGACCCGTGCTTCGATGTCGAGGGCTTTGTGGAGATGATGGGAGCTTACTTCGAGGAGTTTTCCACCATTGACCAGGGCATCATCTGTGACTGGATCTACAAGCTGGCCAATGAGCTTACCGATATGGAAAAGAACCAGGAAAACCCAGATGCCGTAAACTTATCGCTAAAGTACGTTTTCAGTCGCATTCTTTCGCCAGCAGTTTTTACATTTCTTATTTACTATATTTGCAGCTCCCTGAGCCTCTCCAGCATTATTCCGGAGTCCAAGCTGCGTGCTCGCAACTCGTCCACTTCCGAAAAGGACGAGCTCTCCTCGAACAGCAGCAACAGTGGCGGCTGTGGCGGCAACAAGCGTTCCCAACATCTTTCGGAGACTAGCGATGGAGGCTCTACCGACAGCTCCAGCTCTACTTGCGACTACTTCCTGGACGAGACCGAAGTGCTCCAGGAAATGTTTCCTGATTCGGCAATTGCCGAGGTAAGTATTAGCTTACAGTCAAATGTAAGGTTTTTGTTAATACTGGGTAATGAATTTAAATCCTTTCTCAGATCAAGCACTGCATCGCAATTTCGAAGGGCGACATCGATGGCGCCACCCAGATCCTGTTGCATCGTCGAGAGACAAACCAATGTATTACTGACAAGTCGCATACTACTTACATTAAGAAGAATGTAGTCGTCGACGATAATGAACTCAAGAATCGTATCATCGCTAGGTAAGTGTACATTTTAAAAAGCAAGTCAGCGCAGCAATATATAAAGCATGTAATTTAACCTAAAATAGGCAATTTTTCCCATTTTGTATATCTTTAGTTTTCAAATATTTAATAGTATTTTATTTGCCCTATCTAGGTACTCCTATGTTGACAAGAACGCCACCCAGCGCGAGTACAAGCCGGTGGTACCGAAGATGGAGCCTCGCAAGCTGGTTCGCTACCGGGATAATAAAATCGTTTCGCTTAAGGGCGAGCGGTACACCGAGATTAAGCGTGACGAAGATGCTGAGTTAAAAAAACCCAAGAAGCAGATTCAACCGTAACTAAAGAGGAACAAACCCCTCTTCAAGTATTTTATCAAGAAGCAAATTAATCCACACCCCAGTAACTTATCCGCACCCACGACACCGATCTTCGCCAGTAGCGGTAGCTGCAGATCCAACGGAACCAACAACAACAGGCATCCTCAAAACGAGCACAGTGTATGCAGTCAGATGCATATTGTTGGGCTGAGCCATGTCAGCACATATTCCAGCTTCACCATACCAGTGATCCCCGCCAAGCTTAGCCAATGTTTAGACGCTTCCCAAGACGATGACGATGAGCAGCGAGAGTTTAGAGACAAAGACGAGCCACCGAGCACAGCGAATCGGTTCCCATATCCGAGTGAGTATGGTGCAGAGTTTGTGGCATCGGCCGGCATGCTGGTCATACTCTTGCTAGTTGGCCATTGCCACTGGACCTCGAGCCCTCATCGCGCTAATGCCCAAGAAAAAGACACAAAGACTTTACATACCAAATTAGTTGATAGTTATGCTTTAGGACTACTCGCTTATGCAAATTTCAAGAGCCCATTCTCCGCGGGCGCCTGCTTATGAGTCTCGTTGCCGGGAGCAGGCGGTTCAGACGGATCTGAACATGGATCTGTTTCCGTTGCCAGTCGTCAATTATGACGACAGGGGTCGCGCCTGCGCTGTGACTTTTCCTTAGTTCCTTACGCAAGCGAATTCAAATCGAACCGTATCTGTGAAAATCGTGAATCTCAAACTCTTCAATGTCCTCGAACAGTATTGTTAAACCTACTTTAATCCCTAGGATCAGACGCAGGTGCGACACCAAAACCGAATTTGGCGCTCAAATAGACTTATTTAGACGTTTTTAGGTACTCGAATTGATGAATTTTGTTGGCCGTGTGCGTGTATTGGAAACGCAGCTGCACAAGAAACTTGCCATATCTGTTTAAGATTTGTTAACCCATTTTGTATCGTGTAACTCGTTTTGTTTCTCTCTGGTCCAAGCTAACTAGCAAGAGTAAACTAGCAACAATGCCACCAAAGCCACATGCAACACAAACTAGTCCTCACCGCCCACTGAGATATCTGGAACCCATAACAATTCGGCTACTGCTCGGTGTAAGACAGCAATACTAACAATATTCAGCATATACAAATGTATGAACTAATCGAATAATCAACTATTTATACAGCGTAGCCTACCCCAAATCCTTCCCAATGATTGTAACGATTGTAACCTAAAATATCACGGCAGTCCCACACCCTATTCATGTTAGATGTAAGCACAAGAAATATTTTCCGGCAGTTATTAATTTTACACTTTTTGTTTGATACAAAATACATAACAACATTTAATAATTTCTTGTAACTCTAGTATTTTTAATTTTAATTCAACAATCACATTTCGTATTTATGTTTACCTGGTTTTGGTTTGATATTCACATCTTATATTTTAGTTTTATATATTATTTTTGTGATATTAGCGTAAAAATCAACTTAAAGAAAAGGCAAAACACTCGAATTAAAATTTTGAAATTATTAAATAAACTACTATCAATATTTAACGCATAATCATTGCAGTTTTAAATATGTATGATGTTCAAAGTTGCTTGTGTTTAATCATGTATATTTTAACGTTTTTACAATTATATAGGTTGGATTTCCCTTTTTTGTTTTGCGTTTTATCTGAAAATAACAAGATTACACACAATTTTGAAAAATAGCTGGAAATTGCTTAAAAAACTAGCTATATAGGAAGCACTGTTCCGAAGAACTGGTTCGTTGGCAGTATATATACGAGTTCCAAGTCGAGCAATATGGCGTTGTCTTCGCGTCTGGTCACACTGCTGGCATAAGTTTTTTTTCGCACAACTCATAATTGTGAAAATCCAGGTTTTGGCCTAAAATGACCACGATTGCGGATTTATTCACAAAGTATAATTGCACAAATTGCCAGGATGATATTCAGGGCATTCGAGTGCACTGCGCGGAGTGCGAAAGCTTCGATTTATGTCTGCAAGTAAGTAACTCACACATACACGCCGTCGAGCGACTCACGTATAAATGTGTGCAGTAGGGTGGGTCGTTCTTTTTTGGGGTTCTAGAAACTTGTATCTGGATTTTTAAAAATCAAAACGAATGATTGAATCTACGTAGTAATAAAATATGTTACGTAAGTATAATAAATGCAATATGAAATATGTTAAAGTTTCCAAATGAACTTTAAAGTAGTAAGAAAATAAGCAAAATTGCAGAAAATGAATATACAAAATACCAGTTTCTATATATTGTATATTCTTGCTCTTCTGAATATATATTATATTTCAAGGTATTTTACGAGGGTGGAAGAAAATGTGTTTACTACAGTTTGATCACTAAATTGGCAAATGTTCGGGGATCTATTTTCACCCCGATATTTCTTTGTCAATATAATCGACCCACCCTGTTGCACCAACACTCGCACAATCTAGAGATGCGTCGCAAATTTGGAACCAAAAAACTGACTCATCTAGACATACAAATACAAATACATCTCACCATGTTGATTAAAGAACAGCTGACTCTGTTTTTATGTTGTACTATTGTTTACTTTTTTGCACAGTGCTTTGCCGCAGGTGCTGAGATCGGTGCCCATCAAAATAACCATGCGTACCAGTTCATGGACACTGGCACCTCCATATTAAGTGTATTTCGTGGAAAGGGGGCGTGGACGGCACGAGAGGAGATCCGCCTGTTGGATGCCATTGAACAGTACGGCTTCGGAAACTGGGAGGACATCAGCAAGCACATCGAGACAAAGTCGGCGGAGGACGCTAAGGAGGAGTATGTGAATAAGTTCGTAAATGGCACGATTGGGAGGGCCACTTGGACGCCGGCCCAGAGCCAGAGACCCCGCCTTATAGATCACACTGGAGACGACGACGCTGGTCCTCTGGGCACCAATGCATTGTCCACCTTGCCTCCCTTGGATATCAACTCCGATGAGGCCATGCAGCTGGGCTACATGCCCAACAGGGACAGCTTTGAGCGGGAGTACGATCCCACGGCAGAGCAACTGATCTCCAATATCTCGTTAAGCTCCGAGGATACGGAGGTGGATGTGATGCTTAAGCTGGCCCACGTGGACATCTACACCCGCCGACTCAGGGAGCGTGCTCGCAGAAAACGGATGGTTAGGGACTATCAGTTGGTATCAAATTTCTTCCGCAACAGAAATTATGCTCTGCAACAAGGTCTCACCAAGGAGCAGCGCGAGTTCCGGGACAGATTTCGGGTCTACGCCCAGTTCTACACTTGTAACGAGTATGAGCGGCTGTTGGGATCCCTGGAGCGCGAAAAGGAACTGCGAATTCGACAGTCAGAGCTGTACCGATACCGATATAATGGCCTGACCAAAATTGCGGAATGCACCCACTTTGAGCAGCATGCCGCAACAGCGACGCACCGCTCTGCAGGACCTTATGGCCACGGGAAGACCGTAAGTGCAAGGCTCCGCAACAGGGGTGCCGATATCGAACTATCCAAACATAAATACTTGATTGGTACTCGAAAAGCCGAACTAACACTCTGTTTTTTTTTAATTAAATTTCAAAATATATTTCATTTTTGTTCTAAAAATATAAAAACCCATGCAGGGGTTTCGTAACCTATATAATTTTATAAACAACAAAAGATATTTAAATGAATTTGAGTTACTATAAACAGAGTTTTAGATGCTTAGACTGGTTAGATTCGATTTCAATTCCCTTGGAGTAAGCTTTTCCCACTGAGAATGCATGACGAGTTGAATATCGTGTGTTCTGCCTTGCTTTAACAGTCCTGATCTGACCTGACCCAACTCTTACAATCGCTTTTCCGTCTTGTCTCACGATATTCAGCTCCACTGCATAATAAACGCGCCAAACAACGAGCGTTCGAATGGTTCTATAAGACAATGTTTAACCACAGGACCACACGCAACCATCCAATGGAAGTCATCGGCCGCCAAGCTCTTCCTTGCACTCCCCACAACCGAATCTCAGAAAGGTGTAAGTATTCTGTCAAAAAGCTTCAATTACTGTAGAACTTACATAATAATTTGGTTCGTTTGTTTAGCGAAATGTCAAGCGGCGCCGAGGTAAGTTCAAATTCAATCGCACCAAGAAACACGCTCCACATCGTCGACCCGACCTGCTCCGGCGCATTATTGCCCAGCAAAAACTACTCGGATAGCTGTCGGGGATCGTCGGCAGCTACGATGCTGCAGACGATGGGAATGGGAACGGGAATGGGGATAACAGTGGACTCGGGAGCGACGACGGGAGTGACTTCCACGGCTACGACGATGGCCAATCTGCCCACGAACTCGGCGAAGGGAAGCCAACAACATCTGCAGCCGCTGCAGCAGCATCATCAGCTTCTGCAAAGCGGCAACCAGCACAAAATGCAAAACGAGGCCGCCGGCGGAGGCAGTGAGCAGGTGCCCAGCATGAGCCTAAAATTGCGCACCCAGCTGAAGGAACTGAAGCATCTGCCCCAGCCGCTGGGCAGTGAACTGCTCAGTCACAACGAGCTGGATCTGTGCAAGAAGCATAATATTACGCCCACCACCTACCTCTCGGTTAAGACTGTTTGCTTGAGCGGAGCACCATCGTTGGGCAGTCCTATGGAGACTTCGCTGCGCAAGTTCTTTATTAAGTGCGGCTGGCTGAGCCACTGAACACATCTTTCAACTTCCCGCGACCCTTCGATTAAGAGATACATGCATTTATAGGGACTTAACTTTATTTTATTAGTTAGAATAGGTTAAAGACATTTTTATACTGTTCAACTATCGTTGCCATTTTCATAGAGGTTAAAACTAAAAAACTGAAAATCAATTTACTTGTATCAAGTCAAGCTCAATTACATAAAGTTTTGTTCCTTCGAGTGAGAAGTCTGGGATTCAGATATTCTGTATTTACTAAGCTTAAGTAGGTGACCAAACCAATTAAATATGTATGATATGAATTGTAAATGAAGTAATAAATGTAATAGTGAATGTTCAACGAGGACGTGAATTGTTTCTCGAATCTCACAGCTGCCAGGGAAACCGCTTTGAACTGAACGCCGCTAGGATATGTAAGAAGTAAGGTTTTGTGCAAATAGCTATTGAGTAAGCCTCTAAAAGCGGTACTACCGCGCTGAGTATTCATATTCAGATAGTTTTCTAGGCAAGAAACTGAACAATGCATTCAAACGTAATCTAAATCAAAGTTTAATATTCACTGTATTAGACTTTCAAGCTAATAATTAATATTACTGAGGAATGGAAAACAATGCTGGAATAATAAATATTAATATTGAAAATGTTACCACATTTGGAATGTTTTATACATTTGTGAAGATTACAAAAATTTTCAAGGAGTAAGCGGTTTTCTAATAATTATCTTTGATAATCAATTTACTTATTCAGTTCTAGAAATCTACCACTTTAGTTATGTATCCTAACTTAAGTTTGTCCAAAGCAGCGTCCTAAAGCTTTGCAATCTATAACCGTATACCTACAAAAATATATCATATATTTAAACAAATTTATTCTCTTTGCACTTATAACTATTAACGACGTGATGCTGGGTTGCACTGTATCACTTATTTCGAAGAAAGTAGCGATACAAAGTGTTCTTCTGGCCGCTAGCGGTAGTAGCAGTTGCTGGTGCTCCACTGGCAATCGCTGCGCTCGTAGTGGCACCGGTCCCATTTGTTTGCTCCACAGCCGCCACCAGGGAGCTGCGCCACGATGCAATTAACTCGGTCTGCAGCTCCACGGGTAGCTCTTTGAACACTTCGGTATCCACACCCGCTGGACAAGCTATATGCGTTAGGGCATCACACGTGGCCGTACTACTGGTGTTGGTAACCACCGCTGTCGTGGTGGGTGAGGGAAACGACATGGTTGGTGTGCTGGGTGCGCTCATTGCCATGGAATCGTCCATGGGAGATGGAAGCGGCGAGGAGGTCGTAGAACTTGCATTTGAACTTAAGCGACTGGCAGTGCGTGTTGTAACAAAGCGTAGACTGCCGTCGATCCTTTGCAGCAACGTGTTTGGAGGTTGGACGGTGCGGAAGCGCGGCGCTGGCGCGGACGTAGAGGTAGACGGCGTGGTGCTCATGGGAAAGTCCTTCTCGCTATCCCGCGAGTTTAGACGCAGATCACAGACGCGCAGTTTGCTGGGCGAAGCTACTTCGGCGGCGGAATCTCCCACATCCGCTGCCAACCGACTGCGCTTAGATACTAGCAATCGGCCAATGCGACTCTTTTTCGGCGAGGGTTCCACCTCAGTCTCAGAGAAGTCGCTGAAATCCGAATTGGTGGCCGCTGATTCGGAACCGTTATCGAGGAGCATTGGCACTGGCGATGCAGTAGTGGCTCTTCTTCTATAAAACTGATCGCTTGGTTTAAATGTTGTTGGCGAGGAGCGGAAGGCGCATTCATCTGATGTGGCACTCTCCGCTGTGGGACTTGTGAGACTCGTATTTGTCAGTGAGGTGATAGACTGAACCTCAAGATCCGCCTTCTTAATCAGAAAATTAGCAATTGATGACGAGCCAACCTTGCGCTCCTGGAACTTGGAGAATGCCAGACCCAGTAGAGTTATGTTGAAGGGCTTGCTCATATCAACTATTCGCTCAAAAAGTCGCATCACAATCTTGAGGAGTTTCTCCTGGGCTCCATCGGCCAGTTGTACCTTGCTTACACCAGTTTCTCCTGGACACATGGAGGTTTTAAAAAGGGAGGGTAGAATGTTGGCCTGTTTGGTTTCACGGTGACTGCTCTTTTTCTGGGAATCGAATTTGCGCAGCACCACCTTGATGGCAATGGGTACTCTTCCATCCTCTGCAACCTTGGTAATTAAAATATTTTCGTTAGTTGGTTGTTACCGAACTTACATATAAATGACTTTAAACTTACTTGCTCCACCAGCCGCTTGAGCAGCATGCGAAACCTTTCCTCAACATCGGTTCGTACGGATATTGGCTTACAGGCATCTTCCATTCCAATGGTCTTGGGTTTTCCGGTGGGACGGACTGCGCTCGTATCACGACCAAAGGCCAGATCCCGCAGTCGGGTGGCAGTTTCAAATCCGAATTTCTTGCGCATTACGTCCATGTCGCACTGCTGCAGCTGCTCAACTGATGACATACCCGCTTCCAGGAGAAGGCACTGCGTCTTTTGACCAATCCCAGTGATTCGCTTTAGGTCGCCAAGTTCCCGCATAAACTGCTCCGCATAGGTGGAAACAAGAACGGTCTGCTGATTAGGTTTATGACTACTGCCGACCAGCTTGGCCAGCAGCTTGTTATAGGCGATTCCAGCGCAGCAGGTAATCCCCAACCGGAGCTTGAGCTCCTCCCTGATTTCCTGGGCGATCCGAGTGCCGATGGCCAACCGCTGGGCACAGCCGCAATCGCAATTTGACAAGGGGGTTCCATCCGCCGGATACGTGTGACCCACCGGTGGTTTCAACTGGGCCTCAGCTACGTGAGCCTGTCGCAGTTCTACCAGCGCAGTCACATCCATAAAATTCTCATCAAAGCCGAGCTTCTCCACCAGGGGAGTGTAGTTAAGCAGAAGGTCAAAGATTCTTTGCGACATCTGCCGATAGGGGGTGAGGTCCTCTCCATTGACCAGAGCCAAATCGGGACAAATGCGCTGTGCCTCTGCAATGAGCATCAATTTCGCCACTCCTTTGGCCCGTGCCACATAGTTGCAGGTGACCACGATGTTCTTCTGCTGAATCCCCAGAGCCTTCGACCGCAGCGTTGGATCCCGAATCTCCTCCACCTGAGCGTAGAAGTAGTCCATGTCCAGGTGGATTATGGTGCGCTGATGCGCCTCGCTTTTACCGAGTACGCTAGCGAAGTCCATGACGGTTCTGATCGCCTGAAATTGCGAAAGGTCATGAAATAGGATTCATAGAGCTGGTCATAGGACTGTAATTGCTATGGGATACCCTGTATGTGCGTTGGAAGTACACTTGTCTAAAATAAGTATCATATGCACATCTATTTAAAAAAGTAACCGTGACATTTGTATATTATGAAAACGTATAAATTCGCATTTTTGTTACAAATCTGCATTTGTTTTCAAGATTAAAAATATAGATGAATAAATCAATTATTTCTGTTTCGGAATGTTACAGAAAGTTATCTAAAAATTGGTAAGGATCAAAATAGAAGACAAACACTTGAATTAGTCCAGAAGCCCTCAATTTTACAGAGTATTCTGATGCATGTTGGGTGGCTGGTGGTGAAACAAAAGAGAGAGAGGGAGAGAGCGAATGTGAAATCTGCTTCTTTGCTGCTGGCCACTGTTGCTCGCCGTTTCTTCTTCTTCCACTGGCGCCGCCGACTTTCTAATCAAACATTGCGAAAAACATTCGAACCAAACGCCAACGCGCACACACACAACCCAGAATTAAGTGCCGGCTAAACAATTACAACGAACCACAACAAAATATTGCACATAGTTGTCTGTTCGGCGATGACGCATTAGTTTGTGGACGAAAAAACAACAGATTTCGCACGCGACAGGGAGACTAACCCTTTTTGGGCTTATCACTCCCCTGAACTTACCGGTGTATCTTAATAACACGATTTACCACTTAAATGCAAAAAACTGCAGTAAAATATTAATTTTAATTGTGGTTTATATTTACCTTGAAATCTAGAGCTGGAAGTACAGCGATGGCACTAGCGATAAGTCGGGCAAGAATGGAATCGATAAAAATTTGGTAGAATTAAGGGTGGCCACTCCTGTAAAAATAGGGTGGGTAGCTCCCGACTTATGTAAGAGTTAAAGTGGCAACATCCAAAATGTTTAGAAATCGAGACGGCAACTCAAGGAAAGAGGCAATTTGCGCGAAAATACGTTATTTTCAAATTGTGTTGTATGAACTGAAAAGTTTTAGATAATGTTTGATTACCTACATATATATTTTTTTATATTCTTATGACGAAAAGGTATATCAAACTTGCGCTGTGTCTATGCCTCTGATAGCTGTATACTTAATTTCAACATTCCAGCTTATTTCACCCAAAACAATTAAAAGTGCTCAAGGAAAATAATTAACTTTCACTGAAATCAAGCGGCTAAGCATTTGCAAACGAAGCTTAACTTGTTGTGCAATGCTTTTTTGAATATAAATAGAATTAAAATAAAGCGCACAATGTTCTTCTGAATACAAATACATGCATTTAAAAATATGTTTTTCTTACTTTTATCTGATACTTTGTATCTGATTGGAAACCCAACTCTTACGATAGTTATTTCGTTGCGATGTAGGATATAAAAAGTTTTTATAACTAAGCCCGTCGTTGTAGGATGAAAGGGTACGAATATATATTCTAGAAGGATTGAGCATATTGATTCTATTTGCTGAACGGCACACTTTTTACGACTTTACGATTTTTTGCCATCAATACTCTAATAATAATAATACTAACTTTCACTCTTCCACGGATATGTGAAAGTCGAGGATAGCGTTCTTTAATGTTTCCTAATACTCTTTTAATGAATATTCATCATCGGAAAAAACGCCACTTAGCATTTTTAAAATCTAAATCTAACTAAAACACGCCACAGTTGACCATGCATTAAACATTTCGAGAGTATTCAATTAAAATACTACACATATGTTCATATAATTAACTAAATCACGTTTTCGTTGCAGATTCATGTGACACTCCAAAAAAGTTATAATTAAACAATGAACATTTTTGTGTTTACGCAAATGTATCTGGAATATCTTGTTTATTAGATAAGTGTGTTAATTAAAGCGCAAATTAGGCATATTGCGAGTACTGGTACTGTGCTGGTTTGATTATAGACACTCTAAACATTCGCAATCATCGGTCGATGGCATCACTAAAAGCAAGGCAGCTTAAAAATTATTCAGATTAGAAACAGGAATGAATAAGCTGAGAAACCAGTTCCTATTTTAGGGGTATATATAGTGGATCATATTCCAGAGTGCATCACAGTCTACTACGATGAAGCTCTTCGCTATCTGCGCTCTTTTGATCCTCGCCTTGGCATCCGTCCAGGGTGATCCCAAGCCTATTTCAAAAAAAATAATTGCAAGTACTCAAGGAAAATAATAACAAGTTTCACTGGAAGCAAGCTATGTTCTTCCTAATTGTAATGCAATTAAAATAAAATAATAAGCACAGGCATTAATTGGTTGGATTGATTGTTTTTTTCTGATTTTTTAGCTGGCCGCTGAGCCATAGATTTAAGCCTAAAGTTTCAAATTTACCCCACGAGTATGCAAACAAAGTAATGTATTGTATTTCAAATAATTCGGTTTATGGAGTACGCTTTTGGTATAAAAGGCGGTGCTTTATTCAGATTCAGTCAAAAGCGAACAAAATGAGGTTCTTTGCTGTGTGCTCCTTTTTACTCCTGGCTGTGGTCGCCGTACTGGCCAATCCAAAGCCTCTGACCCCGAAGACTATCAAAGTTGTCCACTGATCTGGCCGCTACAACTAGTTTGGATGCAACTATAACTTGTATTTAGTGAAATAAAAAGGGAAGTCTTGAAAGAGAAGTTAACCTGTTTTAATATTATTATAATAATAATTCTACAAAATAAAATGAATAAGCCAGTTGTGGAGAAATGCTTTCGAAATGGGAAAGAGCAGCTAAGATTTCTGGCCTTAGTGTGAAGTTAAGGTCTTAAGGTAAGGTTGGAGTTTAGACAGTTCTAAAAGATATTCAAAAGTATATCAACTTATGAGTATTTCCATTCAACTTCTGGTTCAACTTGTGAAGGTTTTTTTATTTAATGTGGCAAAATTGGAGCAATTAGCAAGTTTGAAATCCCAACATCGCATGTCAGCGCAGTTGTGGCTATTACGATAATTTAACGAGTGCCCAGCCATGATTTTTAATAATATTCATGAGTTTTATATTGGCGTAGTCTTCAACAAGATAAAGGCGCGTACCGAAAAAAAAGCAGGAAAGTAATATAATAATATAAAGGCACCACCCCAGGTGGGTGGGTCTCCAGTGGAGTCGCCGGGGGGATAGGGGCGTGGACTTGGTGGTGTGGTCACGCGCTTTCATGCCCGCCAAGAATGTGGGGCAGCACAGCTTTATGGTATTGCCTGTGGTGTCGTATGAAATGCGCTCGGAATTCGCCAGCAGCAGGAGTAAGAAAAAAGGAGCAGGAAAATATATATCGGACAAACCTTGTTGTCCACTCCTCCTAACTCCTTCCACCATCCTCCTGGCAGATCCCTCGTCCTCGTCCTCGTCCTCGTCCTGCGCCTGTGATAATCGCCCCGCTGGCTGCCTGACAGGCAAACAATGCTGTGAATTTGATTAAAATCAGCCAGCGTGTGCGTCTCCACTTGGCTGCTCCTCGAGCTCCGTTCGGCCGCCTCGGACTTGTGTCGTTGTTATTGGAGCACTCCCAGCCACATGTAGCAGTACTAAGACCGACTCATGACCATCTCGTTTGTTGCCCCACTTGGCTGCAGGCGGTGCAGGCGGTGCAGGCGGTGCTGCGATACTGCGGTGGTTCCACTAATTGCGAATCGCCAAATTTGGCCTGGGAAAGTCGTCCCTCCCCCCTTTCCCGCGATATATGGACGCTTTAAAATAGCTCATGCTGAATTTGGATTGCAATGCATAACCATCATTAGTGGGCTGGGAAGATGGGAGTCTGGAGGCAGGTAAATGCATTTCTTTATGCTGCTAATGAGCTCCAGCTGCCTGGACGACAATTGGGACTCTCTTTCTGCACTGCCATTGAGAAAAACTGCAGGCTAGAAGGAAGCTAAATGTATAACATTAATTGGAAAATCATTTAAATCGTAAATAAAATACGGCGGAATCTAGAAGGAGAGAGGAAAACCTTAACTACTTTGAGTTTTGGTTATTAGGTAGTTTAAGGGATTTTATATTTTATTTTGGCTTTTTTCAGTGCCGGTTTTTTCGCTGCCATCTTGTGCATTTCAAATGAGGCCAAAAGCTAATTAGATGCCAGGAATCCTGCCCATTCCCCGCAGCGAAATCCATCGTCCTTTCCTGCAGTTTCGCTGGGGCGTTAATTTTTCCCCTGGATTGCACACAGGAGGCTCTCCAGATGAATGGTCGGGTGGTGGGGTCTCTTTTTGGAAAGAGGCAGAAGTCTCCCCAGGATCATCCACACGGCGAAGCGAAACGGATGTTCTCGCGCAGCGTTGGCTCCGGTCCTGATTTCCCACCCACCCAGCTCATCCGCTTTCCCACACCCACCGCCAGGTCATTGTGAATCTCGCTTTTTCCTGCCAGGATGGGTGTTTGTGTGTGTGTGCAAGCGAGATGGCGTGATGGCGAGGGGGCAGCAAAATGTTAATAAATCTTATTTTTATCATTTGGCTATAAATACTGAATTTTTAGCTCCGGCCATGCTCAATTTATGGCCATTATTTATGTCGGAAAAGCGAAAACCTCAAACATGTTGCCACACTTTTTGCCCCATGCCTCCCTGCGCCGCTTCAGGATCCTTTTTGGCCTGCATTGTGCATCCATTTTATTTGCCATTTCGGCCAAGAGAAAGAAAGATACACAAGCCATATTATTGCAATTTTCCAGTTGCTCCGCCCACGCCGCAGTTTCAAGGAATCAAGCAGAGCGAAAGGCAAGAAACCCAACCGAACCGAACCGAACCGAATGAAATATGAAAAATTGCATTACACCTTAATAAACACCTCACCTGGCGAGCAACTGCGGAGTGGGAGTGGGCTCGGAGCTGCTCGGAGCTGCAACTAGAGGTATGGGTATGGGTATGGGTATGGGTATGGGGCTATATATCTCCCCAATCGCGAGCGGAGCTCCAGCTCTTGCAGCTGTGTGCGCCCCAAAGTTTGGCCATAATGAAGATTGTCTGCGGCTTAAGTGGACGCACGTTGCTCAGCCGCTGGATAGCTGGAAGACTGGCTGGCTGGATGGCTGGGATGCAACACAGATGGATGGCACAGACAGCCGCAGTTGATGGACACTAAGAAAAATTTCCGACCCGGAATCCAAACACTTACGAAACTGATGCTTTATTTTACAAGTGAAAAATACACTTTTTGGAAACATTTCTAACAGTTATGGCACAGTATTCCAGCTGCCCAATTGCTGTGTTTCGGAAAAACCACTTTAAAAATTCGATTTGTATTTTTTCTGCAAGTGGCATGAATCTGTACTGCGATGGCCATGGGAAGCAGGTCCTTTCCCCGATCGACGAAGGGGGCCCCGAGGGGCAAGGTTGCGATCGCGATCACTTAGGCGCTCATCTGGCATAAAATTGTTAGAAACGCCCCGTGTGTGTGCGCCCCTGGGCAAATTGCCTCCTTCTCCCTGCTCCTCCGCGATTTGTGGCCATAACGTTTTTGCCATTAAATTAATAAATTAATGCGATCGTGCAACAGTCGATCATGTGGCCAGTTGCCAGTTGCCAGTTCCCCTTTCCTCCGCTTTCCACCGACCATTTCCATCTCCACTTCGCTTGTCAGAATTTCCAAAATCTCAATACTACAGCTCATTCGTTCCTGCTGCCATCAGCGAAGAAGTTCGCTGGTAATCACAAACTTCAGAGCTCTTCTCTAAAGCCAACAGTGTGTCATATAGCCTTAAAATATAATATATACAAAATATTACAAAAATATTACACACCTTTAAGATTTAATAGAGTTCCTAATGCACCCCAGACATATTTTGTAATTAAATTTTCCTATTTGCTAGACTAATAAAAGTGGTTTTTCAAAAGTGGCATGCCACTGTGCTGGCAAATGTTCCTGTGCCTCCAGATTCGAGCTCCAAACTGGCGTTGCACACTGCACCCTCGGATTCCGTGGTCGTGATCCAAAAAGTGGGTGTTGCTAAGTGTTTTTTGGGGGCCTGAATGCTGGATACTGGATACTGGATGGTGGATGGTGGATACTGGATGGTGGATGCAGCAGACGCAATGGCTGGAGAACCAGTCTGCCATTTTACAGCGCGGCATCATTAACAACTGCAACTGCAGCGGGGTGTGGCGGGGAGGGAAGGGGAAATAATTGCATGGACGGAACTCGAGGCCGTTCCCTGGCTGAAAGTTGCAAGTTGCAAGTTGCTGGTTGCCAGTTGCTCCATGGCGGATCGCTGTGTTGCTCTGTTAATTTTACAGCCATGTCTGATATTGCTAAATGGCTGTGAGTGGATTCGTTTAAGCACCAATTTTATTACCAACAAGCATCACGTTGCATCTCTCTCTCCGTTTTGGCGGAGTTTCGGCCCAATGGGGCATGCCTCTTGCCCCTTGCCTCTTCCCTCTTGCCTCTTGCCTCTTGGTGGGGGCTCTTTCGCTGGCTTAAAGCGACTCCTTCCGTGGCCGCTGCAAGTGAAGAGATCCAATCAGGTTGCGCCTTTTTGCCTCAGTTCCAGCCAGCAAAAACCGAAAGCAGCCAAAATAAGTAAGAAACAACCTCCACTTGTGGCAGTTGTTATTGCAGTTGTTATGGTTTTGGTTTGTTTCGCTCTTTTTCCGCTGCATATTTTGCATTTGGTTGGAGACTGGGCGAAACTCCAGCCGAAATGAGCTCCAACCAGGGAGGAAGAAGCAAATACGCCCCTGCAGCTGCCATTAATCGTTAATCACTCTAGCATTGCACTCACATTATATATTATATTTATTATAAGCGCGACTAATTTCTCATTCTTATGGCTACTTGAGGAGGCACCTTAGGCATTGCATGTGATAAGAAACACATCGTTTCTTCAACCTATAGCAAGTATTAGAAAGTGTTAGTACTAATAGTATTACTTTAGGATGTATATTAATTTTCACACATTGTTTCATTTGTTTTATCCAGCGACTTAAGTAACGAGTTCTGATTTGAAGTACCTTTAATTTATTCAGAACATGTCACCTGATAAGCGATACTTACAATCGTTATGGGTCAAGTGTTGTGTAAACTATAGCTGATGCTACAACTGAGATACGTCAGCAGCTGGACTAAGCATTGCAGATAGATCTTGAGTGCTAGCATTAGGTGTTCAGCAGGTATTTATCGCGTCTTGTCAATCGTCAGCTCACATTACACTTGATTGCTGATTGGCTTTCGTTTGCGGGTTCGGCTGAATTGGCTGTTTGATCCCCTTTATGGGCTAACACTCACCAACTCACTCGTTGGAGAAACAAATTACGGCTCATTGTGCGCCAGGGATCAGGTTACGATGGGAAACGGGGATTCCCCCGGCCAGGACAATGGACCACCCGGCTGGGCATTGTCTCTGCTGCCTGGGCTTCGGATATTTTTTAAAGCCAGTCACGTGCCATCGACGACGACACTTTTGACATATCCGGCGGACCACACGCGCCGCTGGCAACCCTGTTCCATATACATTGCATATACTCTATATACCCTAAGTGGCGACCCCATCCTCTCCAGATCCTGCGGGCAAGTGTCAGGCTAAAAATTAGCGCATCACGTGCGTCTTCGGGGCCGCCAATGTCCTTTGAGCTGCCAGCGTTATCCTTATCGGCAGCGCTATCGATTTCGCTTAATATGTTAATCTGTGCCAAGGCGAGTGGTGGCCCCACCCCATCCTACCCCATCCCACCGCATCCCACTCCATAACCTTGGACCCCTGCTCCTGCCCTGCAACCCACTGCATTGTTATCTGCTAGCCTGTTCATTAGGGCATCATAAAAAATGGGGAACACTCGGCATTTTCGGAGTATTCCTCCAGCGCAGGCTATCGCTGGCTTCTTTACGTTTTTATTGAGCAACCATAAAAATTATTTGTCCTGATCCGATTGGAGTGCGTCGTCCACTTAATGGCCAACGAAACGAGCAGCCGGAGAGCATCGAATAAAAATCAACGGGAAAGGCTTTAAACGGCCATAAGAACTGCGTCCACTTATCGCTGGACGAGATGGAGACGGCTTATCGGTGGAGCAGGAGCTAATTACTCTGGATCCCCTGGCTTGGCCTTTCTCCGCCCCATTTCTCCGCATCTCTATCGGTTTTATGCCCGCGTTAATTACCTGGCGCGGAGTCTTCTCACTGCTTACACTTTATTTTTATGGCATTTCCCGGTAAGAGCCGCGTGAAAAGTCCTCCGCACTCGATCGAAATGACTGTGTAACCTTTGACCTTTTTTTTAATGCTCTCCATTCTCACAGTAGGTGATGCACGGTGCCCATGTCCCCGCCCAAGGCTTGGGAACCCATCCAAGGATTAGGGGTGGGAATTATGAAAGTTTATCCGGCGACGGGGGAATTATGATGCCAGTTGAAATCTGATAGAGATTTATGATCTTTTAATGCTTGCGGTGAGTACATAGTTGTTGGACAAATCCCTGAATTTCATTAAGGGCTTAAACCAATTGATCGGTGCCAATGTTAGTTAGCTGCATTTTTCCAGAAGAAACCTACTATCGATTTGAATTTCATTTTAAAATCGTATAATATCTATTTTCCTGCCCTGATTTTTCCATCTCTCCCAGCCATCCATCCATCCAGCCATCCAGCTATGAATTGATTGCTCATTTAGAAAGCGTCTCCCTTTCGGGCGATGGGCTGTCAAGGGAAATGCAGGAAAACTGCTCGGATGGGCATATTGTGGCAGTCAGTTAGGCAATTTCCCATACGCACACGCCCGTCACAACGGCCACACCCACCACCACCATCACCACCATCACCACCACCAAGTGGTGTCCTTCGGGCTGCAGTTGCCACCACCCAAATCCAGCTACAATTGCAGCATCCAAGGAGCAGCCAAGGCCGAGGCTAACTGAGGGCTAAGCGGATATTCATTACACGAACCGCACGCCGGCACGCGTTACCGCTTTGGACGCTTTAGCACCCTCTCGTCCTTGCTCCGTGCTCCTTGCCAAGGACCAGTCCTTGGACGAGCTTACACTTTACATATGTCACGGATATCCCCGTGGGAGGTTTGTGCGCCGCTTTGCGCCGTTTTGACTTTTGAGCGGAGTCAGGCCGCTGATCCTGTTTGCTGTAAATAATGCGATTAACGGCATCACGCAGCCAGCTCCTGATCCTGATTTCGTTGTTTTGGCGGGGCTGGTGGGTGGGTTGGGCCGGCTCCTTGTTAATGAGCCACCGAAGGAACTGCGCTCCAGCGCGAGTTTCCCGGATTAGTGCTACAAATTCGCGCCTAAGCATGGTGTGAAATATGAAAACGTACACTGGTAGAAATTATATCTGAAATACATTGAATTATTGAGTTATGTTGATGGGGTTGATGTTAATATTTCCATATACTAGTATTGACTAGAGTTGAATAAAATAATTGCATTTCGGCATTTTATAAATTTATTTTGCTACTGCGAGAAACCCATTTTGAAATTGTCTTATTTACAGTGTTTTTTTTTCGAGTGCAGCTAATGCTGGGGGAAAAATGAAAAATTATTGCTTTGGTTTCATTTTGGACTGGTCTTGGGTTTGGGTTCGTCATTGTCTATCGCCATTAAAGTGTCTTTAGTGCTCCACGACGTATGCCATTCACTGGCTTGGAAGTAATTTTTATTAACTCTGCCAAAAGTGCAAAGCACAAAATAATCGCATTAACGCCGATCCAGCCCCACCCACACCACCTAGTTAGCCACGTGTGAGAGCTGGCTAACCGGCTGAATGACTAACTGAGCGAATGACTGAATGGCCGGATGACTGGTTGACTGGTTGACTGGTTGACTGGATGACAGACTGACTGCCAGGTCGTAGTGTCATTGTCGTGCTGCGGCTCAAAAGGTTGGGAAACGCCTGAGGGGGAGGGGTGGCATCTGGTGATTTTCCTTGCACTTTTGTCTTTGGGCGTGTCGCCGCCAAAAGGCGTTTTGCCATTTTTGGAAAATCTCATTTTCCAGCCAGGCGCAGTCGAGAGCCAAGTGTGCGAAAATTTGATAAACGCCGACCCCCAAAAGGCGCATGATTTATGGATCGGCATCGACAACGGCAAAGGCAAAGGCAAAGGCAGCGGCGAGGAGGAAGAACCAGCCGAATCCGACCCAATCCAATCCAATTCACAGACCATAGCCTGTAACCCGTAACCCATAACCTGGCTCTAAGCCGGAATGGGAGGGTGGCGGCGGGTGGTGGTGCGGGTGGGGGTGTGGCCGCGGTTTGGCAGCATAAAGTGCTAAAAAACGCTCAATAAAACCACACATAAAAATTGACTAAATACAAAACATGACAGACGGCGTGCGAGTATTAATAATAATGCGTTCGGCCGACGGTCCAGTCCGCTTTTTGGCCTTCTCTTTTTTACCCTTTAGTTGCTGCTGCTGCTGCTGCTGCTGCTGCTGCTGCTGCCTCCGTTGTTTATAAAGTGCAAAAAACGTTGTACTCTTTTTCACATTCACATTCGATAAAAATCGCATGATCATAAATTTACACTTTGCACAGCCTCCGCGGCAACGCCCACCCCAAAAAATAAAAAAAATAAAAAATACAGGGGGAGACCTTCGAGTGCACATCGATAGGGGGTGGCGGGGTGGTGCATGCCCGCCGAGGGGGCGGGGGCGTGTGCAGAGGGGCGGAGATATGCACGCAATGGCAGGGAGAATCTGGAACCTGGCGGCCCATGGGACGCATGAACGATTGGTAAATTGTTGTGGTCAGGATTGGCCTGGCTCGCTTTGGAATCGGAATCGGAATCGGATCGGTTCGCATTGCCTTCTCAGGGGTGCCTCACGTTGTGGTTTGTGGCAATTGCAATCAGTAGGTTCCTAGGCTCAGCAAGTGATCGAATAGGTGCTACCGTAGAGCGTACCTACAGTAAATGTAAATATCAAAGTCAGGTTTCAAAAGAGGTCAGCGTTAGACTATTAGAATGGGATGGACACAACTGATATTTAGCTATTAGCTATTACCATCGTAATTCGTAATTTTCACATCTGTGAGCATTTGTTGATTGTATTCGGTGGAGTCTCGATCCCACAATTCGAGCATACCCCTGCTCACACCCCTGCGAAAACGAGAGAATTGAGGGATAAAAATGCATTTATTGCCTTTCGATTTTTTACAAATCGTTGAAATATTTTTCACAGAAAAGCCGCGTGCGCTTTACATTTCAAATGCGAAATTTTTGGGCGTTCGTGGGCGTTGGCGGCCACGCCCACTTAGCGCGCGGTGTGAAGTTATTTAATTGCCTAGCGATTTGCGCGCGTTTCGCGGGCGATTTGTGACGCGTTTTCGCTCGCATTCAATCGATGATGCTCCGTCGCCCCCTCTCTTTCTTCGCCCATCTCGCTGCATCTCTCTCCTGCAGCATCTGCCTGTCTCGCTCCATCTCTTGGCCTGCCTTATCGCTTTGGGCCAAATCTTCTGCTGGCGCATAATTAATGAGCTGCACATAATTTGCATATTTCTAATTTAATCAAAATGATTTGATTCGCATGCCCTGTAATAACAAGAACAACAATAACAAGTACCGCATATGCAACAATAACAGCGGCAGCAACAACAAAACCAACAACAACAACAACAACAATAGCAACAGCAACAGCAACAACAAGTTGGTGATGCATGTGCATGTCGCTGCAACATTATAAATAAATCAAAATACAATTTCTGAGAAATTGCGATGCCCTATCAAAATCCAGCGAGGAGAGGACCCCCAAACATAAACACGGGCAAAATTTCCACCCGAAACATGTTGATACGTGTGCATGTAGATAGCCGCCCCGATCCTTGGGGAGGGGGCGGGGCAAGTCTGCCTGCATATATGTATATGTATATGTGTGTATGTATGTATGTACATACAGGCTGGTGGCAAGGTCTACGCAAATGCAAACGCCACAAATCCACGGCCTCGAAGCAAACATGCAAGAAGTGAAACAGCAACGAAGGCGGAAAAGTCGATGTTCAACCAGGTCTAGCCAGTCTCCACTCTCCACTCTCCGAGACCGCTTTTCTGCCCCCTTCTTGGCCAACTTGCTGGCGGAGTACTAACTAGTCTTGGCCCAACAGCAGCCCCACAGCCAAAGAGCACTCCACATGTCCTCCTGTGCATGCCGTGCAATTATTTTGAATTAAATTCGTATTTTGTCCGAATCTTGTAAGTGCATCTTGTTCGGCTGGACCGGTGAGCTCTTCTCTGCACTGAGAGAAATGGTTGCTTAAATGGTACATGGATGCTCTCAGAATGTGATTTTATTTTGAAAAGTTCTTTGAGTGTTTTACTTTTTCAGTGCTCTGGTCTGTAAATTGTTGCTAACTATTCGCAGCTAAGAAGTCATATGCAAAATATATAGCTACGTGTATATTATGAAAGACACGACAATGTCCATACCCTATATAAAACATTGCTTATAGATAGCAAAAGTACAATATTTCAATATGCAATGAGGAATGGCAGTATATATAAACTTTAATTACATACATACATATATGGTTAATGATTAGACTGATAAGGGGAATGTTATAATATTAACATTTTCTAATCGGTCAAGTGTATAAGCGAGAGGATTAGTTTAAACTACTGAGTGGTTTGTTGATTTAAATTGTAATTTATTGCTATCACATTCATTGCAGTTGTGTATATTGTCTAACTTCGGCACGCTCCCTCTGAATTATGAGTACAGGGTAGCAGATGGAGCTGCAAACAAGTAGGTAAGCTACAGATATACCCACAGCATGCTGGGAAAGAGCAAGGACTAGCGCTAAATTGACATCAAATTGGCGCTTATTTGGCTTACGGAGCAGCTTGGCTACGTCCCACGTCTATTCACTGGAGCTGTGCTGTTTTGAGAAACGGAGAAAGGATAAGCGAGTGCGCCAAAGTGTAGACCAGGCTCATACTTCGGAGTCCTGCTCGTCGAGACGTCGACCACTGTTCCTCGACGCTGAAGTGCTTTGCCCATGGATGCGGGACCTCCTCCAATGACGAAACCTTCGCAGACAGCCCTCTTCCTCCAGGATGTGGTACAGATTCATCAGCAGAATGAGCATCACCACCAGAAGTGTAACAAAAGCGAGGATATCCCTAAGAGTCCAGTAAGGGTGTATGCCAGTCACTCCCGGTGGATCCAACTTCTGAGCCTCCGCTTGGCTTTCATTCGGTGGCCAAGCGATATTGACGCGGCTACTGTTGTTCAGGACACGGTTTTGGGGCCTCGCCTGCAGATGAACTCCTCGATCGCTAAGGTAGAGAAACATCCTGCGGTATAAGCCGGGCGTCCAGGGATTGTCATGAAGCCCCAGCTCTGTGAGATCTTCGTGCTCCTCGTGGAGCTTCTGGTAGTCGAAGGTAGTCAGACGGTTGCCCTCCAAGAACAGAGCCTCCAGAACCGGCAGACTTCTCAGGATCTCCACATCGAGGGTAAGCATCAGATTGTGGGACAAGTCCAAAAAGCTGAGATGCGATGAGAGGATTGGCGACTCCGGAGGCAAGCGAACCAACCGATTGTTCGCCAAATTCAGGTACTTCAAACTGGGCAAAATGAAGAGCTCCTGGGAGCCGGAAGCATCCAATCCGCTTCCATGTAGTGGTAATGCTTCGATTATATTTTTGGACAGATCCAGTCTTTGCAGATTCCACATTCCTCTGAGAAGGGCGGCCGTATCATTTCCATTTAGCAAATTACCATGCAAATCCATCTCAATCACAGCGCTCTTGTTTCCCACTTGCAGATGATTCAGCTCATTGTTCCCCGCCTGCAGTTTGATAAAGCCTCCGTTGATGACTAAACTCCTAAGGCTACTCCCCTCCAGAACCAAGCTCTGCACATTGGGTAGGTCCAGCGTCATGACCTCCAATTCACCAGCATGTCCCAAGTCGAGCACTCGAAGATTGGGCAATGAGCTGAGTAAATCTGGTTGTAAAATTCTCAACGGGTTGCCATTGAGCAGCAGTGTTCCTAGCTTTTTATTTTTAGCAAAGATGTGTTCTGGCAAAGTTGTCAGCTGATTCCGGCTTAAGTCCAGATGCACTAGCTCCACCAGAGGATCGAATGTGCTGGCCAGGATCTCAGGTATCCCATTCCCTTGCAGGCCCAGTAATCTCAGTCTGGATAAGCCCTTGAAGGCGTCTATGTGCACCGTGTGTAAGAAGTTCTGACTTAGTTGCAGGATCTCCAAACGAGGCACTGCGGTGAAGATCTGATCACGGAGGACACCAAGACTCGTACCCTGCATCTGCAGCGAGGTGAGATTTGCCACTGGCCTCAGGCTCTCCTTGCTGATGTGGAAGGTGGCACAGTTGCGGATAACCAAGGTCCGGAGACCTGGCGTAAGGTTCAGAACCAGCCAGGTCGGCAATTGGCGGCTGCCGTTCTTCAAGTGCAACTCCCGGAGCTTAAGAGCCGGAGTCGCGGAGTAGGCCACCGGCCGATCACTTAAGCTGCAGAAGGAATCCGGGCAACTGGCACTGAGATTCAAGCGTCCGGTGGCATCGTAAACGGAAAGTACATTGCCCACCGCGAAGCCGCAAGTAGCGAGCAAAAGATATGCAATGAAAAAACGCATCTTATTCCGCTTCACTTTGCTCGCGTTTGGTCGGACTGCTTATAATGCACTAGCCTCGATCGAAGCGGGAACAGCGTCATATTCGTATCATCTGGATTTGTGGATCAGCGAGCTGAGCTTTACTCACTGCTGATAATGGGGCAGTCAAATACCCATGAGAGCTTTGCTGATAGCAACAAAGTAAAGCTTCGCCCCGTGTGGATAGTGATAAGGAGCTAACATTCTGAGCTCAACATTCTGTCGTTTTATAGGTACATTTATATACTTACTTTCATAAAATATTAAGGAAATGTGGGTATTGGAAATATAATTGGTTTTAAAGCGTGTAGGCATTTCCAAAAGAGTGGCGCGCTATTTAAATGCAAAGGTAGTGAGAACTCCTGAGATTCCATTTTATTTGAGGAACAGTTTACATATATACATCTTAAGTATAATGACAGATTAAATGGATATTATATCATAATTTCATCAGAGTCGTTTGAAAGCATCTCCATTGTGGAAGCTGGCGGTGTTGATTGTCTTCTTCTCAAACGAATGATTAGAAATGAGTTGAGCGACAAAGAAATAATCAGGAAAACCAGCATCAGTACATTCCATACGTTCCATTTTCGATAGGTGTCGTGGCTTAAAGGATTAACTTCGGTATCTGTGTCCCATTTTTGGCTTGTGTCGTTCCCTGAAGGAAAATCTTTGGCATCTGGTATACAAGGCTTACAAGTTGGAGACGCGCTGTTTGAGTGATTGTATTGCGTTTTCTCTAAGACGTTAACTCCACTTTCTTTGAAGAACTGTGAAATATTTTTATAGCCCGCAGGCTGGAATTTGTTGTCGTACAGAGCCACCTCTTTCAGGGGTGGATGCGGTTTCCAGGATGAAAGAGTTAAATAAGTAATAAAATTTCCCTCTAAATGCAAACTGTGAAGATTGAAAGCCTCCCTAATGCCTTGGATTGCCGGCGCGTATATTCTATTGTACGAAACGTCCAAATGAGTAAGCCTTTGCCATGGAATCGGCGAGTCGAAGTGCAGACGCGTCAGGCGATTTCCCGAGATGTTCATATACATAAGATTGGGCAGTATGAAGAGCTCGCTCGAATTGTCGCTTCCGGCCGCGGCGTACATCCCTATGAGATTCTTGGATAGATCCAGTCGTTGTAGTCTCCACATGCTCATTAGAAGTTGGGGAATATCGTATGAGTTAAGTAAATTGTTATGTAAATCAAGTTCGGTGACAGAGCTTTTGTTGCGTAAACTGATCTCGGTTAAATGGTTGTTCCTCGCCTGGAGTTTATGGACACTGCCCAAAATGTCGAGGCGCTGCACGCCGCTGTTGTCGAGGATTAAGGTATGTGCACCGGGCAATGAAAGATCCGGCAGCGGTCCACAGTAGCTCAGGTCCAAAAGGAGTAGGTTTTGTAGAGGTATTAGAGATGTGGGCGATATCACAGTCAAGGGATTCCCATTGAGTATCAGCATCTCTAGCTTGGGAACGCCAGAAAAAATGTTTTCCGGAAGATTTTCGATTCTATTGCCACTTAGGTCGAGATGCAGAAGTTCTGGTAGGGTGTCAAATACACCAAATGGCAACAGTCGAAATCCATTGCCCGGCAGAACCAGCAGCCAGAGCTCAGGGAGTCCTTTAAAGCATTCATCGGTAAGTCGCGTTATGTTGTTCCCCCCCAGCACAAGGATCTTCATGTTTGGCCACTTGGAAAAGTGTTCGTCGTGCAGCTCCAAGAGGTTGCCACTTCGCAACTGAAGGCTTGTTAGGTACGGAAGTGGATACAGGTCCTTCATGGTGAAGTCCGGACTGCCGCAGTACCACAGCTCCAGGGTGCGCAGATTGGGCATAAGTTGGAGAATCTCCGTGTCGCAATAGTCCATATGGAACTCGGTTATTTTGGTAGCCTTCTTATCGGAAAAGTTCCGGCTCCTACCAAGTATATGGCAATATGAATCTTTGCAGAAGTTGTCCAAGTCGTTGAGTCGTGGAACAGCGAAAACACTTGAAAACAGGACGATGATTATGAAGTACATAGTTGCTTTACATTAAAACTAATATTTTATTTCGAAACTTGGTCGCGAGTATATACTAGAGATGGCACGAGTCAGCTGTTCAGCACGTATGTAAACATATCGATCATTCAGACACGCATTAGAAGAGCGAAGATTAGATAATCGATTGATGAGCGGGCGGCTAATTTGAAATTAGAAATTAGAAAAACCTAACTTGTTATATCATAAAAATGCTGTCAAAAGTTAATAAACATTAACATAATTTGATTATTTGATGCAAATCCAGAGCCCCTATGTCTTCAGTATTGTCGCTCAATACCCAGTAAATACGCCAGATGCCTGGAACATCTTTGCTTATCGCGGACAACGGTCCAACATGTTCCACATATAAAAAAGTTCCTTTGCTTGGCAAATAAGAGGCAGCCAGGGAATGAGATCCTTTAATTCCCTGCATAATTCCAAGTCCGACAAGCGCTAAAACATTTCATTATAACGCTACACAATCGGAATATTTAATGATTTAATCGGCCGACCGAATCGGGGACAACACCTAAGGAAAGGACGAGGAGGCTGCAGTCGGAGTCGCGTCGCGTCGCGTCGCGTCTCGATAAACTGCTTCAAATTCACAGATTTTAAATTTCAAATCGCTGCCACACGGCGCAGAGCAGGCGAACATGTAAAACGCAGCCAGGTTCTCGCCAAGATCTGAGCCCCATTACCCACAGCCATACCTCAACCATACCATTCCATTCTCAACGTTGGCTCGATATAATGGCGCGAGTTTCATGTTTACAGAAAAGATTATGCAGCCCCAAACAAGCGAGGTAAAAGCAGCAAGAGCCACAAGATACAAACGTGCAGAGGTTGCAGGCAACTTCGGATTCGCAGACCTTTGGATGCAACCTGAACACCGAGCACCGAACACCGAACACCGAACACCGAGAACTGAGAACTGAAACTGGAGTTCTAATTAAACAATTCGTAGAATTTCGCGTTAATTGCGAGAAAACGACTTGAACGTGCTCGGCGGATTGGTCGAGACTCTGGGACCCTGCTCCTCCACCAACCTCCTTTTGGGTTCCACCATGACTCCACCACGCCACTCAACTCACTCCTCCTTTCCCATTCCCGATTTCAGGTGACACGTTCTGGAGAAGTAATACTGCTGCAGGTACACCCAGAAAAGAGTTTCTCGCTAATTCAGGATCAAGCTAAAGGCTGTAATGTTTGAGTACACAAAACAGTGTCGTAAACTATTTGAAAGTAATACTATAACTTATTAAGAAATATAGAAAGGGTATTGGGTATAGCAGTTTTTACTGAAAACCCATAAAGATGGAACGGCAGGAATAATGGCGATTCGCAATTGAGGAACTTTAGTGCGTTTTTTCTGAGTGCTGTGGGAAAGCTTTGCACTTCGCCTAGATCTGGTGTCATTTCACATGTGTGCCTTCATTTGACGAGGATGAGCTCTGTTATTAACACGCCTACCGGCATTACCCCTTGTGTACCCGCGATGCTCTGGACTTTTTCCACATGTGAAGGAAGGCTGGCCAACTTGGGGAGAAAACTCAATTCAAATTATCGCCAAACAAGATCGACAGATGTTCAGCGGGCACAACAACAGAAATGCCGAGGTGACGGGGATTGGGATGCGGAAGGGTCTAAAGGGGCTTAGGGGCTCAGGGGCTCAGGGGCCAAGGGAGCTGGAAGATGAAGAGAGGTCAATGAGGTGCACCGACCGATCGGCCAGATCGATCTTCCTGCAGTCAAACAAAACCACACAAAAACACAAAAACGCAGAGAATAAAGCCCGAAGCCAGAGTCAAAAGCAGTCGCACGTCTCGCTGAGCAAATAACGCCCCAAAATGAAATAACACAAGGCAGAGAACTAAACCCTTTAATCTAAACCACTTTGGGCCATGGCAGTGCAGATCCCGATCCCGATCCCGATCCCTCCAGCCGATCCGATCGACAACGCCACGCATATTTCGCATAACCCAGGCACACCTTTGCACCAAAGTCCAGTCGAAAATGCCACGCAGGATGGAGTAGTAGGGGATAGCCCCGAAAAATGAGAATATAAAACCGAAGTCGAACAACAAAGAGCATACAGACATACGGAGTGGTATATGGTACCATCCATCCATAGGAAAAGGCACTCCGATCCGCAACGCGGAGTGGTGAGGAGCCACGCTACCGTCATCATCATCATCATCGCCAGCACTCCATTCTTCTGGTCGATCATCCGCACTCGTCATCATGCCCGTCATCGTGTCCACATCCCAGGGTTCGGGCTCTTATCGCGGCCGATTAATCTGCCATCGCTGTCGCTGATAAGGCCGCCAAATGGACGACCCTCCAGACCAGGCCAGACCAGACCGCAGCTCCTCGCAGCCTGAATCCTCTTCAGAACCGCTGAGCACAGCCACGATATAACCCACCATAAGCCGCAGCCGCAGCCGCATCATTGTTAGCCCAGTGCGCAGTGGCAGCCAACACTCATGTTTAAATTATGATGGCTTCTAGCTTGCGCCCCATCCCCCGGGCATCCGTCAAATCGAATGTGGGCATATGGGTTACCCTGCCCTCCCTGCTCCTCCGATCGTGTCAGAAGTCATGCTGCTGACGTGGCTGACGTGGCTGACATGGCCGACGACCCATTGACAAATGCACTGATTGAGGACTCGTTCTTCCAGCCGTTGAACAATTGCCAAAGGATCGCCAAGAAGTTCAGCAAATGGTAAAGGGTGTATTTGAAGAAATGCTGTGGTTTTCCAGGGCAGATCATAGATTGAATCTTGAGTGAAACAAGGGATTTTTCGCACAAATGCATAATGCACAAATACAAATTTTGAACAGTGTAGATACAGTTGTTTCAACGTCAATTATAAGTTAAAGTACTATATTTAAACTCATGTTTGAAAGTAAATAAAACTCTTTAAGTTATTTAGCAAATATCAAGAAATATAATGAATATATTAATGAGTTATGATGCTTTTTGATTCCCGACACATATGTGAATTAGTTTAAAATATTAGCGGGTTAAGTCTTGTTGGCATGGGTAATACTGTTCATTAATGAATCATTGTTAATATTCAGAATGTGCATAAAAAGCGATTATCCCAAGCTAAACACACAGTAGTAGAGTCAATACGTTGGGGAGGACGGAGAAGAGTTATCTGCATTATCTAATCGCCGTCATCTACACGGGTTCATCCTGGCGTATGCGTAATGTGCGCTTGTCACTGCCAGCTGATGATGATCTGCCCTTCGCTTTTCCCCCGCACACGCGAACAAAAAACTAAAAAAAACCCTCTGAATCCGATTTGACTGAGTTTCGCTTTATTTAAACACAATCGCTGATGCATAATTAATTAAAAGGTTTTTCAATGTGATTTCTTTCCCCGCCGCCCCGCACCGCCCCGCCCCGACCGAATGTTTTGTTTACTTTTTGCTCGCTGTCTTCTTTTGACAACACGCCCCAAAAACGGTGGCCGCTTGTTGGTTGGCTGATTCCGATTCCGATTCGAAATCTGGGATCTGGTTCTGGTTATTCAGTCGCCGGGTTGTGGGCCCTTATCTTGTAAATTGAATTATGAAATCGTCAACTTGAAACCGAACTGAATGCAGCCCAAACTGAAAGCCCACGGAGGCTGCTCCTTTTTGTCCATGAAAGCCGGGGAATCAGTTAAGGGAGCATGACGACGACAACTACAACTACAACTACAACCACAACTACGACGACGGGTAGCAGCTGCCCAATGACCAACCAACCAACCAACCAAACAACCATCCAGCCATCCAACCATCCAACCAACTCCCTGCCGTCGTCCTGTGCGAGTGAGTGAGCAAACAAAACGGGCATTTAACATAATCATATCATATCGTAGTAGGCATCACATCGCTGCGCTGCCGAGCTGGAACCACTTAAGTTGGCCCAGGACGATGAGGATGAGGATGAGCATGAGGATGAGCATGATTCTGGCCATTTGCATATGTCTTTTGGCCCCTTGCCACGCCCCTGTGGCTTGTTTGCTCGACGGCAGCACGAATGAGCAGCATTTAGAAGCTAACTGCCTTTCATTGCTTTATTTGCCAGTGTGCTGGCCTGCTTTTGACTTGACTTTGGCTGGAAGGCGCTAATCTGACCATCCTGACCCGAGGTGCTTCGCTGTCCACGTTTTTCAAAGAGAACCTTGTCAGGACATCAACAAGCTCGGAAAGTCAGGTGACTTCAGGTACACTGAAACTTATAATATTGCTGCTGATTTAAGGTGACGCCAAATACTCGCATCATAAGGGGAAGTTTTGCATATTACTAACAGGACTAACAAGCTCATTGGAAACTTGCAAAAATTTTTGAAAGGAAAATCGGAAAACGCTTTCGTTTGTTCCACAAGTAATCACAGCGACCGCATCTCCAAGTTGCTGGACTGTCGGGTTTTGGTAATTGAGAATATAATTACACGAATTACGACGCAGTTGCCGTGTTTATCTGACCGTCAGCATCTGCCTTTCATCTCGCTGCCCCAGTTGCCTCAGTTGGCTTAGTTGCCTGGAGTTGACAGGGCCAAGTGCGTTTCGCTGCCGATGGGCTCTATTGTGGGTTCACGTCCAGGTCGCCAAGGCGATGGCCATGGCAGCCGGGTCAGCTGGAGTTAGCCAAGAACTCTGGCCAAGAACCCTAGAACATGTGGCCACTTTCACAGCGCCGGGCAATTGACAAACAAACAGCACACATACACATATTTACACGACTAGAAGGGATGCCGGACAATTGTCACTTCCCAAAGCAATTACGTTACAATTTAAGCGTGTAAACAAAAAATTACAAAGTTGTTTGGCCAAAACGGCAACCATTCTGCCAGTCATCGCAAGCTGCCAACGATTGAGAAGACAGTTGGTGGCATTGTGCGATGGAAATAATGCTGGCAACGGAGTTTTCAAGAGTGCAGGCTACAAAGCAACCCATGTTCGAATAGATTATCTATCTAGCGTCTTGGGTTTAAGGCACTTTACAATATTATATATTTTATGGGATAAACATATATATCTACGTAGTTCTTGAAGAAATCTCTATTTATAGCGTGCATACTAGTGCCCCTTTCCCCCAATTAATTACCCTCGCACCCAACCAGCCAGAAATAATTGACAGGTAAGCCCGCTTAAATCGACTGGCAGTGCGCCACACATCATCAAACATTTTATTGGTCAATTGGGCGACAGTTCGCAGTTGGCTTGGTCCGTCGTCAGCCGAACCCCTCGGAATCGAACCCTAACACCTAACAGCTAACACCAAACACCAAACACCTAACACCTAACACCTAGTTGTAACCCCTCGCAAGTGTTGCCGTTCCAATAAATATTTGTTTACGCACAAATAGACTTGTAGAGCATGCTAGAAGTTCATTTGGACGGGGGCCAGCGTAAGTGAAGCGAGGCGAAGCCGCAGAGGTAGTCCTGTTGAATGCACTGAAAGAAACAGGTGCAAAGAACCAATCAAATTGTTTGGGACTCGGATATCCCTAGCTATAAATGTATGAGTGTGCGAAGGCGACAGTGACAGTAATCGCAGTGATGTTCTTAGTTCCGGGCCCCTTTATTTCTTCAAGTGCACGCGTATGCCTTATCAAATTTAGATAATCGACGCCGATTCTTGTGTTTGCCCTGAACGCCTCGGCCTGCTTGTTTGTCTTCACTGCGTTGGGTGTTGGTCGCTGGACTGTGCCACAAAATCATAATGCCCACCAAGTGGAAAGGAAACCGAACACATCGGAAAATGTTTGCCCAATTCATCGCAGTAGCATCGTTTCGAAATTCAATTTAATTGGATGCCGCAGCATTGCTGGCAGTGGGACCCCTATGCCCATAGTCACAGTCATAATTCGGGGCCTCAACTTCCTGCTTCTGAATCTTATCGCTTCGATCGCTTCTGGTTCGCACCTATTCAAATGATCCAAACGTCCAATCGGCTGAAAAATCAGCCCAAGGAGCAGCTGATTGACTATAATCTCTGGGTCTCTGGCTCTCTGGCTCTTTGGTCGACCAAAAACAGCAAAAACACCAAAACACACACACCAACGAAACGGAGGAGAGGAAACAAAAAGTGGATTCGCTTTTTGTGTGGTTTTGTCTGGGTTATCAAGCGGGGTTTTGTCGCCACCATCTCGCTTCCGAGGACCATCCGCCCATCACGTGTCTAATTTCTCGCTGTCCCAATAGTCCTCTGGAGGGAATCCATTGTGGTTCGCCTGGTTTTTGCCGTGGCTTGAGCTCCTCCAGTTGTCGGTTGCCCGATTGGCTTTATCTTGATGCTGGCGCGCAAAAATGTTTACAATTTTGCTGCTCATTTTTTCCGCAGCTCACAATGGCTGGCGAAATTAAAAATGCTTCCAGTCGCTGGCACCGGTTCGGGACTCATTTTTCATCCTGGTCACTCAATTGTGCGCGGGCCACATGCCAACTGGATGAACTGGGCACCTTGGTGAAAGGGAAACTTATTTACTGGCACTGCAGCCTGAATAGGATTTCATCACATCCCGCTGAACAATACAAATCACTCGGGAAAACGTGCTGCTAGGTACAATTAATGTTGCCTTAGCCAAACAAATCAGACAAGCCAGCACCAGTGCAATTCAGTGGCACTGTTAGCTCGATTTTGCTCGATTTCTGTCCTATCTTCACCACTGTGCACTGGTGCAGCAATCCGCGTTTTGTGTCAGCTAACAAATAAATATCACGCATGGCCAAAAGCGGCAATCAAAGTCCATCAACTGGCATCGGGCTGGCAGATGCCAAGCCGTCGATAAGCAAAAACCCAGCCATATCCTTTGGCAGCGAGCGAGTGGCCACGTTTAGGATCCGATTCGGATCGGGATTCGATAAAGTGCCCGGCATTGTTTTTCAGCCTCAATCAGAGGCAGAGTTGGTTTGAATGCGTTTTTGGCCGGAAGGTGGAGGGAGGCAGGTCTATCATAGGCCATGTTCGCTGCCGAAGCGCAGTCATAATTATTTCATTATGGCCCATTTGTTTCGTCAGCCCCATTGGCCACGACTTCTGTTAACTGTTTGGCTGACGATTTGGGCCCGTCTCTGACTGCGTTTTCTGTCTCTGGTTTTGGGCCCTTATCGATTGGACGCCATCTTAATTGTTTGTTGTTAAACACGCAGCTCGCAGCTCGCAGCTCTCAGCTTGGCCAAAGATCTGTAAGCTCCATTCCCAGTCCGCATCCAATACGGAATTCGGTTTCTGATTTAGGAGCCCCACTCCCTCGCAGCGAATAGAGTTTTCTGCTTATTGATTTTTCATTCGAAATTCGTCGTCAGCCATTTGATTTATGGTTGTCCACTTAATTTGTTAGAGATGCTGTCCAGATACCCCAATCCCGATCTCCGCGCTGCTAATTCGCCGAAGATCGCCCCTCGGATGTCGTATTTATGGTCTCTGGGTTATCGCTGGGAAGATTTTTGTATACCCATCTATGGGTCTGTGTCGTCCATCTGCCCTCCGTTGAACTGGACTACTTTGCTTGGACGAGCTTAAACTGCGTTAAATGCTTCGGGGTGGGGCCCACGAAAATGGGGTTTCTCTGCTGATTTGCATAAATAGTTTGTTGCTCTGTGGAGCTGCGAGAATGCTTAATGGCTAAAATCACTGTTTTCCCCAGAAAGTGGAGCTTGAGGTTTTCGAGCTTGATGTTTCTTAACAAATTCAATCATTATGTTAATAATTTATAGCTACAGAGTATACAGGGAAGAATACAATAAGTTCTACACAACTTTTTTGTATTTTATTTTAAGTGGTCTTAAGTGATTTCGTTTCAAAACATATGTATTCAGAATAATGACTTGTGCTTCAATGTTAACTTTTAATTGTAATCAATATAGTACCGCTCGCTGGAAATGCAAGATATTTTCCGGGAAAAATATAACTAGTTTCTGGATGAACCCACATATTTGTTTTCGGTCTCCGAGGAATTAATTTGCCAAACTTCTGTTCCCGCCCCAGGATTTCCGTGCCTTCTCCACAATGGAGTCACCGTTTGAATGCAGCAATTAGGAACTGTTGCCAAACAGTGGCCCACGACTGACCACTCATCCTCTGCGCGCCGGCCAGGTGTGTGGTCACAATAGATGACGTTGACCACTACCACGCCGGGGTCCTGACCCAAACGCTCATCCCCTCATCTACCACCGCCCCCGCCCCCGTCCCCGTCCCGCTCGAGTCCTACTCAGACAATGGCAATTGTGAGCGGCTGAGAATGTTGTCATATGTCGCCTCCGTCGCTGTCGTCGCACATCGGTGTGCTTCATGTAAACAAATAACAAATTAAATGAAAATTTAAATGAAGGAGAAGCAGGAGCAGCAGGAGCAGCCCGACGATTTATGTGCCGGTTGCAGGATAAGCCCGAAATCGACTCAACTGGCGGGGATGGCTGGATCCCCCTCCATAACCTCTGCCCGTCTATGCCGTCGGTCCTTGGCCTTGGTTGTTTTTGTGGTTGATGGAGGCGAAACCCCGCTGATCGAATCAAATGAAGGGAACACACACAGATACGAGTATATGTACGGGTGGCAAAAAGGACAATCGAAGGCGGCCAGGATTCGCTTTGCTTTGCCTCGCTTTGGCCAGAGGGTTGGTCTGTGTTACCCTCGTCCTTGTTTCTTGCTCCTTGCTCCTTGCTATTTGGTCCTGGCTCCTCGATTCCTGCAAGGCGGGTGGCAATCGTCCTGTAATTGGGATTTGTATTGAGTTATTATTTATTGCCCCTCGTTCTCGTCTTCGGTCTTCGGTCGAGTCAAAATAGAGAAATTATCGGCAACAACTTTGCGTGTTGAATTGATTGATTTGCTTTCCTGGTGCCCAAATCCAAACTGCAGTCTTCATTTGTATCTGTATCTAGTGATGAGAGCTATTTGGGCGGTAGTTCCCTGAAACTACGGTTTTTATGTTTTCTTTTTCAGATTTTTCCTATCACTTCAGTCTACTAAATATGTTTGCATGCACATATTTGGCACGAAATCGAGAGCTTGCGTAAAATACAATTTTCTTCTTATATTTTTTTATTACCTATTGGCTCCCATCACTATCTCTGTTTGCGTCTGAGGCCCTCGGAATTTGTTGAATGGTTTGAGTGTGTGGCATGCGGGTCCTTTGCATGTCAATAGGTGCTAAAAATTGACTTTCGAGCAACGCCCAGGCGAAACCTGCTTGAAACTTAATTAACAAGCCTCCGCCGCAGATACAGATACATATACATGAACTGTATCTCCGGCAACAGAAGCCAGGCCCCATCAAAAGATAAACCCCTGGCAATCACTCAAAGCTGGAGAGGGGCATGCAGGGGGCATGCATGGGTTAGGATCCGAGGACTTCGATGTGGAGGGGCATGCAAAATGCAGCTGCAGCCAGCGGCCGTGGCTGCATTTACATACTTACAAGGAAGCCACAGCCAGTCGAATGATATATAAAAACACAAGAAATTTGACATGAACTGTGGAGATTTCAACGCAAAGATAGCGCCGAAAAGATGCCACCGAAACGGAGAGAGGAGTTTGGCCGGGCTCCTTGAATAATGGCGGCCTCAATCAGGACCGAACCCAAGCAATTGTAAGAGAACCTCAAAAAACCTCAGACGACGAGTGCTGTGGAGTGGAGTGGAGTGGAGTGGAGTGGAGTGGATTCTTTGGGTCTGAGAAAGGTCTGCTGGTGCCCTTCGTCATTGTGGCTTGCTGGCTGGCTGGCGAACGGCGATGAGGGACAAAGATGACGCGATTGCTAGATTTGATAAGCAAAATCATTTGTGATAAAATAAATAATTGAGTTCGTTTGCATATCGCGGGAAAGCATCTCTCGCCGTAACCCAGCAAACGCATCCAAAATCCACGTACGTGCATGTATTTACCCGTGATAAATTCATAGGCACACTCATAACTTCTTTACCAATTGTGTCACAGATTAGACGGTGCCCCCTTTGGGACAGACTTCAATCAAATCGGACGGCTATCGGCAGCTACTATCTCTCGGATCCCGATCCCCACCTTCAAGTTGAAGCTAAGGCCCCCGTCCATACACATACATATACACATGTGGCGCACCTCCAATTGCGATAAAGCGTTAAAATTAATTATCGAGTGCCAGCAGCGCAGGCAGCGCAGGCAGCCCAGTGCGTTGTGCTGTCAAATCTTTATCGCATAATTGATTTCATAGCTACTGCGTTTGCTTTCGGCGCTGCTTTCCTCAAATTACATGCCACAGTTGGTTGGCCCTGCCAACCCAAAATTTCCGATGGCCCAAGCAATTGGGGTAAAAAAACCAAGAAAGTACCAGGGGAAAAAAAAAAAAAAAAAAAAAAAAAAACAATAACAAAATAAGTTGAGACGAGAAGAACAACAAACGGCAGCCACAAATCAACATCGCGATAAGAAACTGTGATTTTTATTTTTTGAAAAACTGATTTTTGATTTCCTGTACAATTTTGATTAAAAACGTGTGGCTGTCTCTGTCTCTGTCTTCGCGCCTGTCATTTCGTCTCAAGTTGATTTTTGTTTTTGGCCTTTGGTGGGGAACCTTCTTCGTTGACTGTGAATGAATGGCTGAAAGACAAATTGGAAACAAAGTCTAATCAGTTGAGCAATTGAACAATTTCATGTACCCCTTACTTAGCGGATTAGGTGGGGGTTACACGTATGGGTAGTTCTGGTATTATATGTGATCGAAAACATCGACTTTAAATGCCTGTGCTACTTATGGAATGTATAGAATGTATAGATATCATTGCTAGCGATACTTAGATATTATTATAGAGAATTATGTGGACCCTCCAAGTTTCGATTGCTAGAAAGCCCTTAAATAGTGTCATTCCCAGCCATGAACTCAAAGTTCTTACCCATCCTACAAATGCTATGTATCTTTAGGCTGTGTATCTGAAAAGTCCCTTAAATACATGCCCAAATCCCAGGGTAACAACTAGTCATCCAAAACGCCATCCATGCTGAAGGGCTTCTTATGGTTTTCATTGTTGCTACTGGTGGCATTGTTAAGAGCGCGTTTGGAAATCTAATCACTGACAAGCTATGGCTGCCTGTATTCGATAGATACTTGCTGATGGCACACACTTGAGGGTGCAGATAGTGTGGAGGGGGGGAGGGGGCTCCAAATTGATTCGGACCGAGTTGAGAAATATTTGGAGATTTGGCAGCCGATACGGCTTATGCAAGGTGCGAGGTGCGAGGTGCGAGGTAGGAAAGTTACCGATGGATGGTTACTGCGATATGGCCTTTGTAAGCCCCCAAGACAGTGCAATATCCTTAAGCCCTACACTTCCCACTCACACCTTCAACCGAAAGGGACCACCATGTGTCGTGGCAACTCCTGTTCATTCCTGCGGCCTTTTGTGTCTGCCGTAATTAAAACTTAAAACGCTTTTTGTTTTGCAAGCAGCACTCGAACCATTGTTCCCCAACCGAGAAGTTCACAACCCACCGCCCGCTACCCTTATTCTGCATGTCTCGACCACAAAAAAATAAAGAGGCGAAAAGGGGGGAGAAGAAAAAGTATCTCAAGTGTGCTCATTGTGAAAATTCCAATAGAGAGCGTGCGACTTTGCTGGCATTAAAAACCCCCGATTGTTGCCAGCGAACTTTGCCACCCGGCAGGAGTTCATTCAGGAGCAGCAACTGAATCAGAACCAAAGGAGCGGGATGCGGTCCTCGAGTTTCCTCGAGTTTCCTCGAGTTTCTCCGGTTCAAGTGGGCCACGGAGCACGTGCCCCGGCACGGAGACTCAGTTCAAGTGTGCCAATATGTTGCAGCTTCGATTCGGGGCACATGCCACCACACGCAGCTCATGTGCACCTTTGCATCCGTCGCAGTGCCAAAAGCAGCTAGCTCAGCCTATTAAACTTTATTTGGACTTGGAAAAGTACATAGGGTATTAGTAACTACTACTGCTTCTAAGAAGCCTTCAGCATTTGATTGATTCACAAGCGATACTGCCAATGCAAATAGGGAACGTGAAGTGGTGCCAATTGGATTTTGATTTAATAACATACTCTTGGGTTGGCCTACCTGTGGCCCTGTGCACCTGTAAATCCGACGCATAAATCATCAATGCAACTGCAGCAGGCCAAATAGAAATCGACCAAAGTAGGCGCCCGCAGAGATGCACGATTTTCCCTGGCCTACGCCCTCGTTTCCCTTCGACCAACTCGGTATATATGTATGTATGTATATCCTACCTTGGAACTCGGAATTTACCTGAGCCTGTGACGAAATATTTAGTCGAAAATATTGTCCCTAATGCTGGCGCCAGACAAGTCTTATGCTGATGATGATGACAGACTTAGGCACCGTACACAAAACAAATCCAACCTGTCACACTAACGACTTCTGCGAAGACAATGGACCCGGCCTTCTCTTCCCGGCGTCCTGGCCAACTGCCCCTGCTCCAGCCATGGCTTGCAGTCTGCACTTGGCTTTGTCTATAAGCCAAAAGTGTTGCACTAGTTTCGGCGGGACTACACCTGAGGGACAAAGGGAACCGGGGATCCGGAGGGCTTTGTTTTCTCATCCGTTCCCCGATTCTGCTCCTCGGCGGCTGCTGTGTGGAAATTGTGCATGCACTTTATGGTGCAATTCCTTTGTCCTGCCGGCGAAGGCAGGCCAATATTTTTATTGCCCATGTATCATATAGGGTACACGCCATATACCCACCCGTACATAGTATCGAGGTTCGGGGCGAACAAATAGCTGCAACAGCCCACAACAGCTAAGAGTTATGACCCGGCGCCTAGGAGCTCATCTCCCAAACAAAGGGCTGTGAAAGGCACTTTCGGCTCGGGATAAATCGGGTACTAGATCGGATGGGTTGCTGCATATGATATCATGTAGCCATCGTGCCTCAAAGTTCTTTGATTGCATACTTTCCACATAGCTCACACATTGAAGGCCATATTTTGTAGCCACTAATAAGTAGGAAAATAACTAAATAGCTGAGTATAGACTGACTTGATTGAAACCAGTATACTAAATAACTTGTTAGCACATTTTATTATCAGATATCATAGGCAAGGTACAAGTTACGTAGGCGGTATTACATTGCATGACACTAAGCTATTTGATTAACATTGTACATAGACTTAAATGTATGATTTAATGATACCTCGGCCCTATAAATATCAAATAAAAATTCTGCGCCCAAACAGTTTTGAATTCTACTACAAAGTGGTAGAACAATGAAGGGGATTCTATTTTGTGCACTAATAGTGCTGATAGGCAAGGCTTGCGTAAGTCATTACATTTCCATATATCTTGCATAATATTTGGCAGTGGATTTTTTAGGCACTGCTTCCGAAAACCTACGAAGCGCGTTACGTATCGTATACCTTAAATGACATCAAGTTTTTGGATATAAGCGAAATCAGGATGTTGGGACGAGAACGCATGTTAAATGGCACTTTCGAACTGAAGGAGGATCTGGATGAATCAATTTTATTTGCCGGTGAAACTTTCATCGATTCCATGGGCGATGGCGAGTACAAGCAACTTCCCTTTACCGCTCCCAAGCAATCCATCTGCAAGGCATTGGCGGCCTATTGGTTGTACTTTCAGGACGCTGTAAAGTACGGAGTAAACACGGACTTTCCCGCTCATACCCACCCGTGTCCCCTACCCAAGGGAAAATACTACCTAAAGGATGTAGTCATTAAGACCGACAATTGGCCAGCTATTATGCCGCGAGGCTATTTGAAGGCCGTGGCCACCGCTTTCAAAAATGACGAAAATATTGGCAGTGCAGAAGTTGTTGCACAAATTACCGACTTGGCTTAGCCAAGAAATAAACGAGAATGTTATTACTAATACCAACTTTTCAATACAAATTCGGCCTACCGATTGCAATATAAATATCATACTTGCAGATCTCTCTACTTCTCCGCTTATAATGTTTTATTGGGAATTCCACTGAATTAGAATATGTTTTCAATAGAAAGTTCCGCATGCGTAGATGGATATCAATACCATGAAAAGGAAACACATTTCCGAGGCATTTCCTTTTATCGAGATGGCCAAGTGCCAAAAACACTTATCGCAACGAATCCAAGATTCTGGAAACCCCCTTTTGAGAGTGCCAAGAGATTAGCATATCTCAAAGCAACCATCTGCACTCGCAGACAATTTGGCTGGACCTGAAATCTGAAGATCATAGCAAAAGTAGCCGCCAACACCTACCTAAAACCATCGATCGATTCAGCTGCCTTGATAGGGAAATCCTGCCAAATGATTTCCAGCGAAATCTGATACGACCTGGAGCGATTTTCCGGGCCAGGATTGCGATTGCGATTGCGATTGCGATTGCTTGTCCGATACGGAGTACCGAGATACGTAGATCAACCTCAAAGGATCTCCGGCAAGGATGATATGCACATTTTCGGCTAATCCTTGCCCGTTTTCGTCTCGGCCAACGCCCAGCACAGACATGGGAATCGAAATCGGGAATTGCCGTCGCCGTTGTGGCTTTATGCTAATGATCGGTTCTGGGCCAGAAACTAGACCAAAACGAGGAGGACCGCAGCGTTAAAACCACTCATGGCTCATTGTGCGGCGATTGTTTCGTCAAAACGAAGCCAGAAAACAAGAGGAAGCCGAGCCTAAATATTGCAAATCTGGCCGGGGCGACTGGGCCATTGTTTTGGCCTGGTTGGCAGAGTGGCGAGTGCGAAAATAAAAATCTCTTAATCGGCACTGGCGACAGCATTCAATGAGTTCTGCACTGCCTCCGGCTGAAGAGGAGAATCCACTGGCCAGGCGAGGCCAGGCAAACTGGCACTTGAAACATGACAATATCAATTTGTACGTACAATGGCCTAATCTGATAATCAGTGCAAACATGTCCTTTGTGTCCATTGTGCGTGGAACAATGCAAACGGCATAGTTGTGCGCCAGGATTAGGTGCCAAAGCCAGACGAAGTGCAACAAAAAGAGTGGCGAAACATTGAAAACTTTGTATTTGGCAAACTGCCCGTCTGAAGTTCGAGTTGAGTTCGAGTTCGAGTTGGAGTTGGAGTTCATTACGCGGCTCTATCAAATGATTAATGGGCATTTTATGGTAAACTCCCTCGGCCCCGACGAGCGATCATAAAAGGCAGACAAGTAAAAAGCAGCCAGTTCCGAGATGATCGCTGCATGTAAAATGAACTCGGGACTCCGAACTCCGGCTTGTCAATCAAAACTGCGAGGGCACACAACATAAAAATGATCGACAACAGTGACACTCTGGGCGGCAGGAATGTCGCGGATAAGCATCAATACAAACACACCGAGATTGGGGCGGGGGGAATATAAGGTTCATTTATCATCGCACAGATTGGGGAATCGGAATGGGAATGGGATGGGAAGGGGCATCCGAATGGGAACTACCACGCCAGGATGGTAGGTGTGGCCTATGCCCAGCATGAATTAATCATCGCACAAATCGAATTGAAATCACAGCGGCAAACGCAGAATATATACAAATATCATAACAAATGCTGCCGACAGGCATTAATGAGCCACGACAGTCCTGCCCATTAGATATGCGAGTGTATCTTTTGGATTGGAGGGGTTGAGTTTCGGCGAGATACTCGTACACCGCAAATTGACTTGTTTGGCCGGGTTGCAGGCGACTCCCCACAAATTAGCTGCTCAATTGGGTAATAAAACCAAATGTGCCAATTGTGAGTGCACAAAGTTTTCCCTTGGCGAGAACTTCGCTTGTAAGTGCCCCAGAAAACAATTGTGCAATTGCATTAATTGCATTGTCGAATGAAAACAAAAGCCACAGGACATCGCCTCAAATGGCTGTTACATATGCTGGCATTTGTAGGGGGGGTTCTTCATTGTGTGTGTTTGGGTTTTTTGGTGGTTAAAGATAGCGTCCACTCAATTATGTCATATCGGCGATACTAAATGGACTTTTAACTTGCTTTGATTCTATAATTTGGCCCGCTCTGCTTGGCTTACCTTTTATGGCCGGCCATTAAAAGGGCCAACGAGCTTGCTCAGATTTATCAGCGTGCACGCCATAAAGTAACAAATAAATTTAAATACTAATAATAATAAAAAGTAATACACGCACCACACACACATACTCGTATATATACATATATATATATTCGCCTTCTTTGTGGTGGCGGTGGCATCCTCGAAAAGGATACAACGTGCCCTCTACGCAGGAAGACCAAGCACATTTATGGCCAGCAATTAAATGGGGCTGCCATTTGTTTTATTATTATATAACAGCGAGCGGCATTCAACATCGCCATCATCAGGAGCAAAGCAAAGCAAAGCAAAGCAAAGCAAAGTAAAGCAAAGCAGCATCGGCATCAGCGATAAGGCTCCGTTTTATTATTATCCTTTATGCTTTTCGTGTGCTTTTTTTCGTCCTTCGGCGGTCTGGGGGCTGCCCCTTTGGGGGCGTGGCCTGAACCGGGGGCAACACACATTAGAATAGGCAAAGCCCAAACAAGACGGCTTAAATAATATCGCCACATGGACATTTCAATGCGCTGTCCTTTTCTGCAACTAGTAACATCCTCACTTTCGCTTTGAAATTATATTTAAAAGTATTGCACAAACTGTAAAGTTTATCCATTTAAAGCACTTCAAGTTTTTAAGTTTTTAAAGTGCCCCACCACATTTACCCATTACTTTTCTTTACAACTTTCTATTGAATCTGTATCTGCAACTTTGCTGATTGAATTTCAGTGTACATTGCTGGTGTGGCAACCGAAGTACTCGACTTTTGGCAGTGCATCGGAAGACAAGGCCATAAAAAGTCGCAATGCGCCATAAAAACAGTTAAAGCCAAGACAAAAGTCGCACACACACAAATGCGATTTGGGAGTCGTTAAAGGCGCGCATGTGTGTGTGTGTGTGCCGAGTCCTGTACAAATTAAGCCTTTCTACGCAAACAAACGAGCGCACATCCTTGTCGAGCATACTCGTACATATAGAATATGTAACAAAATAAAGCGCCGCCGATGAGATCTGCGCGGCCCCCCTTAACCCTCCCACGCCCCTGAGCATGTGCAAAGTAGGTTGCTCAAATCGCACACAACATAAAACATTTTTAATGCCAAAGAGTAGCAAACAAAAAAAAAGAACAAAAAAAAAAGGAAACCAAAAGAGCAGACAATAAAAAAGGCTCACAAAACGAGCATAAAAATGGCAGCTGGCAAAAGAAAATGGCCGCAACGTGAAGCCCCCATTTTCCTCGGTATACCACCCCCCCGCAGCCCCACTCCCCTAAAAGTCAAACACCCCCGCCATCCAATTGGCGGTCATACGTACAGGATATTGTGTAAAAAGGATTAATGGGCCCCTTTTCTCTCTTTGTTTTAATTGCATTTGAGGTTAAGGGGAGCAGGGGATTTGGCCAAGGGGAGTGGGCCCAAACGGGATGTAAAATGCCCAAAGGCGACGGAAAATAAATGTATATATTACTATCAGAGGCGTTGGCAATCGAGAAGGGGGTTTGATACCGAACAAAAGTATCAATAAAGCTTAATAAATCTAGCTAATCACATTTAGTTACAAACTATAGTAATATATTATATTTCTGTTTCACTAGCCCCTTCCCACTACGCCTATGGTTGTTGGGCAACCGGCGAATAAAATATATATTTGATGCCATAAAAATGTCACAGACGCCTTGAGTTATGCAGCTCGACTGTGGCTTATGTGGCGCCCTCAGCCGAATCCCATTCCCGCATCCATTTCCCAACCTTTGTGCCAATGGCCATTGCCATTGCCATTGCCACTTGGTTTTGGCCCACAAAAGCCGGAGCGTAACCCTTTTGTTTTGCACGCTTTTAATTTATATACGACTGCGAACGAATTTATGGCTATATTATATAATTGCATTATGTAAGGTCCTTCCTCGGGTAGTTAAGATTTCGGATTTCGTAATTTGGAATGTGAGCGTTCTAATCTGATTTGTGTGCCTTGCGATGATGATCATGTAAAAGAAAGGCATTTCGTAGGTACATTCAGTTTATACAAGATTTTATTTCAACATTATAACTAAACCGTTTTAGTGTATCATTCAGTTTTCCTTTTATACTAATCTCGTCGGCTTGGAATGTTACCACTCATTCAATTATGCTCCCCTTGAACTGAGCATCTTCTCTGCCAGTGCCAGTTGGCCCGACCTCCTCCATTTGTCGGCCCAACACCTAGCTAACTAACTGGGCCCAAATCAGCGCATTCATCTGGGCCCACGCTCCCATTGCCGCCATTGCATGCCAGCCACTCGCTGATTTTACTCCAGCACTTGTTTTCCCATAATTTGTGTTCATTTTATGCGGAGCCTGTGTCTCTTAGTTAAACATCTCTCATTTATATGCCCCACGGAACGGGCTTTAACTAAGCGCGGTAGCAGCTTAGCTGTCCGCACACGCAAATTTTCCAGGCGCACACCTGCGGCTTCGGCCAAACTGGGAAGCTGCCTCCGAGCTGGGCAGACTCTGTCCCCTGATCGGCGAAAAATGGGCGGCCGGGGGGGAGCAGCTCTTTAATTTATGGCGCTTGTCATATTTTGTTAGACACGGCGATTAATTAAAGTGCAGGGCCCTCAAAAAAAAACCCTAGCAAGGCCATGGGCTAATTGAAAACTGCGCCAGGAGATGGAAGCCAGAAGGCAACCGCTTATTAAAACAGGCAAGAGCAAATAAAAACACCAGAAAAGGAGTCCAACTCAAGTGGCGCTGTTTGAGTAGTTGGCTAATAAATATCCCCTGTCAGTCAGTCAGTCAGTCAGTCAGTCAGTCAGTCAGTTGGTCTGTTAGTCGGTGGGTAAGATACGCCAGCATCCAGGCAGCCACTCAATGGCCAAGTCATCGATATTAGCCCGATTCCGCGTAGCCTCCAATCCACAAAAAAACAACAACAACAACAACAAAAAAACGCCAATCATCGCAGGAGCGGCCCTGAGTGGCCACGAAACGTATGTATGTATATATTTAAAAAGTAAATTGAATTTAGTGCCAGTCATCCGGCGAAATGCACTTCCCCCTCCCCTGCCGTGCGCCCGAAAAAGAAGGGGGCGTGGCAGGAGACAGCTCAAGTGCACATGACATGCTAATTAAAAGACGGCAGCAGAACAGCCGCCGCTGGAAAGGGTTTTGATATTGGCCACAGGTACGGAGATACTCCAGCTTAATCCGCCTCACGCTGACTGCAATTTGTCAACCGCAATTATGGTGCAGTTGCGCGATGACATCGTGAGTTATGAAGGTCACTTATGGAGAGACTTCAACTTGTTAAAGTTTTTACCAAAGATAGTTTTTCAGTGTCGCAGAATCATAAGCGCTTCGTAGGATTCTCTGAAGTTATGCAAGCTACAAACATGCCCAGATGAAAGTATTTTTAATTTCCAAATAATTGAAAAACCTATTTTTCGGAGCCCCATTTCTTATGAAAGTGAGCTCAAGTTGTCGTGACTGGTATCGTATGGTATGGTATTGAGATCTCCCATCTCCAGCCCAGTCACCCAGTTGGGGAATTGTGACTCGTATTTCCCAGCTTTGAGGCCATCTCTGGGACTCCAACTGGCTGCCCACGCACTTCTCGGTAATCTCGCTTATCTCGGTAATCCGCTCCAGTTGCGCTCGCTCATTGCCGACTGGTATGACCGATATGATATGCCATATAATTACACAGCTTATTGTCATACGCCTATTCAGCTTATTATCCAAGGAGAAGGCGCGCGCCTTGTGCCCGCCCAACCGATCGATTTCGGTGATCGGTGCGCGATAATCTGAGCGGGGGAGGCTGCGGCTGGGCTCCAGCCCATTGATCTCCATTGAGGGGCTGGCCAACCCACCTTAAATTTGATCTGGCTTTGTTTTTGTTTGCCCGGCGCACCGTCGATTGTCACTCGATCGTAGGCGAGAGTTTCCGATCAACAGGCGGCTGCGGGGGGAACCCCGATTTTGATCGACGGCAGCAGGCCAAACTTAGACCCCTCAGCCAGGCGACTCGCACAGGTAAGTCGAGAATGGAGAGTCAAGAGTCGAGAGTTGAGAGCCAAGTTGCCGGGCCGGGCCAAGATGGATCGCTGACGAAGCCACACAGCGTGTTGATTTATTCCCCACAGACATAGACGCGGTAACCGAGCTGACGAACTACATACTCGCACATATATGGGTGTAAAAGTATATACTGTGACTCCTAGTATTCGATGGCTCTTTGGCGTCGAACAAATAATAAGCCACACCAGGATGACGATTATAAAGTGGAATGGCTTTGAAGCGAATGAAATATGCCCTTATGGAGGTATTGAATGCTGGAAAGTTTTGGTTTCACTTCCAGGAATTACTTCTCTTTAAACTGAGAAGTCTCTGTTTGTTAAATACCAGTTTGGAGAATAGGGGAAAATGTTAAACTTTAGTATGTTTCTACTATTTTCGAGAACATCTTGCTGAACCAGAAAACAGGGCCCTTCTCTGCGCTTCTCACTACGTTTAGCTAGCGACGAGAACCAATTGAAAATTCATCCTTGAACTCGCCATAACTCACTCGGAATGACTTATTTCGACAGTGTAGCGCCTCGATAAGTAAATGTTATGGCATCCTGGGCATTACATTATTCCAACACCCTCTTCAACACGTACATACATAAGCCTCTTGTGCGTATTCACCAGGCGCAGCTAGTTTCGTATGCAGCTCAGGATTGTCGCTTGCTCCTCGTCGCTGTCACTGTCGACATCGTTGATCATTGCCAATGGCCCAAGGAGGAGGTGAAGACCACAGGAACAACCGAGGTAGAGCCACCAACAGGAACAGCGGCTCCGATTGTCAATGATGATGAAGACGATGAAGATGATGATGTCGTTCCTTCGAACAGTCAGTTCTTGCACTGAAACAAATAGCTGTGACACTTAAAAAACAAACTAGCCAGTTTTGGGTATATACATTATTGGGTACTCTCTTTACCACATGGACATGACCTGCAATTACTTGGAACTGGCTCTGGAATTTCTTGCAGTGCACTGCTGGCCTGCTATTGCCTCTGCGATGATTTCGTTGATCGCGACTGCAGTTCGGGGCGCGACAAGAATAATTACAAATGTCACATGAAATCAGAAGGCATCATAAATCAAATCAAATTATAATTAAGCATATTTGATCAGTTTGCTCGCCATGGTCCGCAGTATCTGTATGTGTCCGCGCTTATCGGGGAACTCTGGTAATGGTAAATGGTAAATGGTAAATTGTAAATGGTAAATGGTAAATGGTAAATGGTAAATGGTAAATGGTAGCGCAGCTCAGTTCCTTGGACTCCTTCGATTGCCAGCCTCCATCTCCATCTCCATCTCCTTCTTATCTGAGATGCCAGTGTGTGTGTTATGGTCCTAGTTTCGTTTTGTACGAGTATCTCGGCTTCGTTATTGAATCATTTCTACTTATTTGGCATAAGTAATTGAATTTGTGCTTATTTATGCTGGCACTGATGATGTCGATGATGAGGCGGTCAGGATAATCGCTGGCAATTCATTAATTTCCAAGGCAACGCGTGTGGCTCGCACAGTGGTAATTGGCTAAAGGTGAAGCTGGTAGGTGCAGTTACTCGCAGTTGCTTCCGTCGAGTGCCCACTGTACAATCGCTCCATATTTGCCTTTAATATCATTAACATCACCATACAGTTGTCTCTGACTCAGCCGACTTGTTCCAGTTTGTGGGTTGGCTTATGGAGCTCAATGTGTTTGTCTTGACGCCATATCTTATAATTCGATTAATAAAATCCATGTACGCGCATGAGTGTAATTATTTTGTCATTGCTTTCGATTGGCGTATTTAAGCCTGCGGCCGCCGGTTTAAGCCAAGTTCGGCTCGTTGCTATGTTTATGACCATAGCCATAAATTGCACAATTTATCAGGGGCGAAATAAAGGCAAATGAAATAAATACAAACGCTGCTCATATGTTTCAACCGGCGAAGAGGGCAGAAAATTTATGTTTAGATTTAAACATTTGCAAAACGAAAAGTCATAAATTACTTCCGCAGCGGCAAGGATGCGCCCAAGGATGCCACAGTCCCCATCTCCGCGCCAAAAAGGAACCACTACAATCCTCATGAAAAATCTTCATTTTACGATTTTTGGCGCACAGCGGAGAAGGTGGAGATGGAGATGGAGACGGAGACGGAGAAGGAAGCACAAAGCCAAACACACATATCAAGGAAGAAAGCCAAAGCTTTCCTACGCCTGCCGAGATAAAACGTTGGCATAGAAATCAGTGGCATGTATCTTATGGATACAGCAGCCATTTTTATTGTGGATTCACTACGGGGGAGTGGGCCACGGGCCAGAATGAAGATGGAGCTGCCTTCGGCCTCGCCCACTGCCTCTGAGGTGGGCACAATTGTAGTCGCTGGGGTTGCCTCAACATTAAAATAAATATGTACAAATGCTTAGATAAATAGATACGCCAGCCAAGTGATGTGACTCCTGCAAAGGATGACAGCCAAAATGGCGCAAAAGGAGAAACTCCAGGCAACTGGGCCATGGGCGTAGTTAAAATGCTTCTAGGGGGTGGGGCTAGATAATTAAGATATGCCAGATAAGGAATCCAACGCTTGACTTACAGCTTAAGTTGTTTAATAAAAGTCCAGCATGTCTAACTCGCTGGAATCAAGTGCAATATATGGTAAATTGGAATTGGAATTAAATGATATATTTAAATTTGATAACAATTAGATAACAATTATTTTCGCAGTACTAGATAAAAAATATGATCTTAGATGGATTGAGGAAACTTCACTTTAAATTATAAATTTGAAAGATGTTACCAGGGCGTTACAGACGTATAGGGCTTCCCACAACTTATGCTATAAATGTTTTTCATCCAAATGTTGTACTTTCTTGGGGGGGATAAAGACCCCCAACAGCCGCCCATGAAAGGGGGGTCCGAAAAGCGGAAGAACAGAGGCTCTGCTCATACACACAACATTTATATTTCAGCGGAGAAAGCTCGTATATTATCATAAAACAAGTTGCTGGATGCCATGGGCGGGTTGAGGGGATGGCCGAGATGGGGGGAGGATGGTGGTGGGGGTGGGGGATGAGAAGACAGGGGTGGCCGATTGTTGGTTTGAGGGGGAAGCGGGGCGGCGTGTGATGCGCAAAAGTCGGGTCGTAAATCTTTGCGATAACATTTTATGCGAAACATTTCTTTTTCTGGTCCAGAGGGAGCAGCAGCGGCAACAACACCAGCAATAGCAACAAAAACAACAGCAAGGACACCCACGCCAAAGGAAGACGGGGGGCGGTGGGCGATGGGCAGTGGGTGGGTGGGTGTTTGGGTGGTTGCGGGTGGTTTCTGGCTGCTGGCTGCTGGCTCTCGGGAGCTGCGTTTAACATTGGCAATCGCACGGAAAATGGCGCGTACAGTGTGCTTCTGCTTCTGCTCCATTTTCCCCCTCTCCCTCCCCCTCCCCCTCCTGCGTTTTTCGTCCTGCCAAAAGGAAAAATGCGAAAGAAACCGCCGCAGCTGAAAACAACAAAAACAGCAACCCAACTTTTGGGCCGTGACTTGTGGGCCAGGTTAAAGGCAACATTATTTTTTTTTGCTCGCTGGGGTTGCAAGGATAAAATGGGTGGCAGGATGCGCCTGCCACGTTTTATTGTTTTTGTTGTATTGCCCTGAATGCGAAGTGGGTGGCTTAGGATCTACTGCTCCGCTCTAATGTTTGAAGAATTTATGGCTTTCAGAGATGTATCTGTGTGCGGCAAGGGAATACGGCTAAGAAATGGTGGCACATCGAGAGATTTTCTGTGCCACAAAGTGCTATACTTTAAGACCAGCAATTCTCGTGTTTCAGGTGTTGACTATCATAAAGATTGGGAGCTCAGCATTAGCCACAAATTCACAAAGAGAAGAGAGGTTATTGAGATTCAAGATGCTAATCAAGAAATTAGATACAAAACCGTTTACACCATTCGTTTATATTAAAGCAAGAGAGATGGATCTTGAATATTAATGGCTAATTAAATTTTAACCATTTGGTAGGTTCTTTAATAAGTTATGATATTTTGATTTGAAATGCATAGCTATAAGATACATACCTTAATTTAAATGCGGGTAATAAAAAACAGTCTTATGTGAAATACAAGTACTTCATTCAGATTCTGAGTCATATTACTTGTCTTCAATTTTGAAAACTATGTCGAGTGTTTTGGCCCAACAACAATCAACAATAACAAGAAGACATCAAAACAGGTATGTCAAAATGTTAGGGCAATGCAGGACCGTGAAACTCAATGCTCCGGAGGGGAATCCCTTTGACAGGATCCCCAAGGACAAAGGGATACGCAACATCAAAGCCGCGCACAAACTGCAGCACTAGGAGACCCGATGATGTGACAGTTTTTCATCAATTCACCGCCACTCACAAATGGGAAATAAAGAAAATTTGTAGAGCTCGAAGCGAAATTGTTTTTTTGTTTGCTGCTCATGGACGTCGTGGATGTTTAAGTGCCCGAAATCAGTGCAAGAAATCCTTTTTTGTTGTCGCTGCATTTTGTCGAACATGAAAGGCACTTTTCACGATTTTCCCCCCTCTGTCAGGTGCAGACATTTTGCGCCATTGTTCGGCTGCGGTCGCATAAAAAAAAAAGGCACAGAAAGGATTTTCCCAATAAACAGTATTATCATAATTTTCATGGAAATGAGCGCTCCCAGGAAGACGCTAGCGTAATGGCCCATAATTCCAATTTCGGTTGGCCAAGTTTCTCACAATTAAAATCGCATCAGGTTGGTGGAAAACTTTCTCACAGTCTTGCGACCGCTGCTCGATCATAAAAATTGCAATAAAATTATGCGCCTAATTTTTGCATAACAACATTCCGAGCCCAAAGTGTCACAACAAATCACAACAAGCGCAGTTTTGGGGTGTCCAGGATACAGTGTGGTGCTGCAGTAACCCCTAACGATGCACAAATTGCTCGCAGGACCTGCGTCCTTTATGGACAATAAAATGCCCAAATCGATTCGTTGCGGCAGCTACTACAATACATCCTCTTCCGATTCCGGACGCTCCATCCCCTCCCTCCGCGGATACTTCTTTTCTAATTAGCTTGTCTGTCGATTGTTGCTGCTGCGGCTACTGCTGCTGCTGCTGCGTGTTGCTGCGTGTTGCTGCCGTGAAATTGCTGCGGTTTGTTCAAATAATTGCGCATGCAAATTTCTATTAGTCACACGTGCCCTCCGCAGTTTGTGTATGGAACCTGCATCCGTTTATGGCCTTTACACTGCACAAAATATGTAAGTTCAAAGTGTTTCCTACAAATTTCAACTCAATAAATGCAATATCTGCCAGTTTAGATCTTTTAGCTTAAACAAGATAGTGAGTTAAATATCACATGTTTGGAAACGCTCCATTTTCATTGGAATTTCTTATAAATCCGGCTTTAGCGAAAAGTATCTTCATTGTGTATTTTCACGTGTAAATCGTATCCTTAGTGGCCCCTTGGAAAACATCGTTCAATGCATGTTCTATCTTCGATCGGCTGCCTGTCTGCTGTGACTTTTATAATTATTTGCCAGCCAGCCAGCCGAGGATGAGAATTTGATGTAATTTGGTTTTGATTCGTCGCTGGTCGTCGTCTCACTCGTGTGCGAGATACATGACATATCTTGTATCTCGGCGCTGGCAATCTTATCTCAATTGTGGACCAGGCAATTCCCCCGGCGCCACCGCTTAAGCCACCACCCACTTTTGGAAGCTGGAAGCATAGGAAGCATAGGAAGCTTGGAAGCCCAGCCACACGTTTGCCGTTTGTCGTTTGCCTTTTGGTAATTTAATAGAACGATGCAATCGCCGATACGAGAATGAGAATCCCAGATTGCCGGGGGAATTTTTTGTGTTGGAGTGGGGAATGGGGAAGGGGCAGGGGCAGGAGAAGGGACAGGAGGAGAAGTAAAAATCGGATTCAGAACGAGCCCGAGCATGAGCCTTGGCAGGATTTGTCAGGCCTTAATACCAGTCATCCTCCCCCTTTGCCAGATACATAGTTAAATATCCTTTTTGCTGGGGGGCTGCTGCTGCAGGCGAGGGTTGTTGGTGGGATTTTCGGTTTTCGGTTTTCGGACTCGGATTTCTCTGAGATTTCCGTGCTTATCGGTGGAATAAAATCTCAACGGCCACTTTTTGCGGCTTTTGCGTTCGCTGCCCGCCAATTGTTGTCAGTTTAATATTTTAACACAATTATTAAATTATTGTTTGCGCTTTTTGTTGCCCGAATCGACGCTTAATTGGGAAAATGCAGCTGCGATTTTCTCTGTGCTTTTAATATGTGCCAAATCATTTGATTTGATTGTGCTTTTTGTCGCTAAATTATGCTTGGTTATCGGGCTATACAAGCTGTTATTGCTTAATAATTTATAAATGTTATTGATAGCTTATACATTTTTGTTGTATATCAAGCGATTTAAAAGAATCATTTATTGTTTTACTGCAGCTTAAATAAATACTTTCTTATTATTTATGGCATTCTGTACAATTGGTATGCGTAGATTTGATATATTTAAGTTTTGAGATTCTTTAATCTCAATTATAAGGAGTTTAATAAATACTTATTTGTTAAGCTATATCAAATTTATAGAACAATTCACTGTTTCAATTCACTGAATCAGTGGATTTAAGTTTATTCAAATTGCACATTTTGACACAAAACGGACTGATTGCTGTTGGGGCATCAGCATATTGTTGATGTTGCCTGGTTCTACCCATTTTGTTATCAATGAAACCCACACAGAAGCACTTAAAATGAAGTCAAGCGACAATTTTCATTAAAATTTTCGCATTGTTTCGCTTTTTGTGGCTTGTGTGAATGAGCGAGCAATAATAATGAAAAGGGCGAGCTTATGAAACAAACGGCATTTCAATCAGCAGCAACTCAATGACAACTCTGGCTGATTGCTAGCAGCTCCCCCCTTTATTTAACCCCTTAAAAAGCCCCCTCTTTACCGCCATTTTGCCACCCACCTGTGCAGATTGAACAGGTGAAATGTTAATCTGCATGCGCTGCACGCTTTGTCGGCCAAAGTTGAACCCAAAAAGAAATTGAGGAAAAAATGTTTGATAAATGACAAAGGAGTGTGTTGATTGGTGAGTAAAATGGAGGGGGTTTGGCTGGCAGAGGGGGGAGGGGGGAGGATATATCGCACAAATGCAATTATCATGGCAAACAAAGGCGACAGGTTCACCTAGCCAGCTGATAAAGGACGTCAAAAGGATGCGCCGCAATTGAAATTGAAATCAAATACGCCAAAGAAAGGATTGCACTGCCAGCAGCAACAGCAGCAGCAACAACAGCAACAACAGCAACAACAGCAAAACAGCAGCAACATCTCCTGCAGGATAATTTCCCTGAATGACCAGCACTGCTTGCACTGCTTGCTAGCTGCTCTGACTGCCGCTGGAGCGAGACCAGCACAGTGCTGGCTAGCATGCCATCTCCCTCTACGGCTCGCCATTTTTGATTTGGGCGGCGTTTCGTTTGACACTTCATTGACTCTCTCATTGGCCACACGGCGTATGCGCAGTGGGAGAGCGCTCTCTCGCTCTCGCTCTCCCTCTCTCTCTTGTTGCAGATGTTCGTTGTTGTCGCGAAAATAGTTTTTCACCCCGCTCCGCTGTCTATCCTTATGATTTTCGCATTTTGCGAGAAAACTTGGCCTGGCTTTTGTTGTTTGCCATAATTTTTTGTCACACAGCTGTCACACGCACACTCGCACACACAAACGCACACGCACACATATGCGCACAGACTGCGGGAAGCTTGCATAATTTTCTCTTTTGCAAAAGTTCAGTGAACGTCAAAAATATTTGCATTGCACCAACACAGGCACACACATCTTGCCGCGTGTGTGTGACACCTTTTTTGGACAAAGGGTTTTCTTACATTTTCTTGGGCTTGAGAAAATTTAAGATGAGCTTTATGGACATACATACTTCAACTATGAAGAAGTCTTTTTTATTTGTTATTTTTTTGGCGGTGCTTTAAATAATTTTGTAAGGTTGTTAAGAGTATTTTGTTACTGAAAGTCTCGTACAATTTCATTTAATATATGTATATTTATGTTCAATTGAATAAATTTAATATAAATAAAAGATTAATTACAACTTTTTTAAAAGTTATCAAACTCGAAACAAAAATTGTTTTTTAAATTCATTCAAATTAAAATAAAAGCAAATAAAATAAATATTCTCACATTTCGACTTGAGCTCATTGGCACAACTTTGGACCCTTCTCTTTGAACCTGAGCCCGCAACATATTTGCATCTCTGATAAGTTTTTGTGCGGGTTTTTATGCGGGCTGTAGACTTTTTGGGACTAAAACACACATTCATGTGGAAACACACACACACACACACACACGAACACAACTGCAGTGTTTACTTTCTGATGGCCTTCTGGAAAATATTTGTATCAATTCATTTTTCACAGCCAACGGTTGGGTTTTTTGGTTTGCCCTTTTTTGGTAACCGTGTTAATTGCTTCATTTGCGAAAAAGTTGAGAAAACTATTCGCCTCTTATTGGGTGTCAATAGTTTTCCATTTATTTTTGTGGGCATGCCTCGATGGAATCTAAGCATTTATCGACGGTTTGGGGGCTCATTAAAATAGCAATTTAATTTTGTCGATGGAGTGTTGATTCGATTCGATTTAGTGCAGGCAGTAAAAACTAAAACCTGCCATTAAAACTAATCACAGTCTAAGAGGCACTTTCAGATACAAATCGAACCGCAATTGGAATGCGGCGAACTACTTAAAATGAACTCATTAGCAAGTACAACAATTCGTCAGATAGCGGGCAAATAAAATACGCTTAAAGAAAGTCTTCAGGGCACTGGGAAAAATATATTTCACCATGTATTCAGTGCAACTAAAATAAGTAATTGAGCGAATTAGATTTAAATTTCAAATGTGTTGGTTTTAAGTAACAATTGTTAGTGAACAATAAGTACAAAGTAATAATGGGAATGGTATGTTCTTATGAACTACAAAAACTTTGATTATTTCCAGATTATCAGACCGAATATCAACCGTAATGGATGGCATAATGAACCCTTTTTTAATTTCTTCCAGTGTGCTAATCGGGGGCAAAATAAAGAGGGGGCGGCTGTTAGCTGGTAACTGTTGGTCAGTGGCCGCCGCTGGCCAAGTGAAATTAGGCAAAAGACAAGCGAGGGCCATTAAAATCAAAGTCAATAGCCGACGACGCGTCAACTCTTTGGCTGCCTGGCTGCTTGGCTGCTTGGCTGCTGTGGCAAATTCTCGGGAAAAGCCATAAAATTAAAAACAAAACAAAAAAAAATAAACAATCCAGAGTGACAAATGAAGTAACTCCAAAATTATGCTCGAAAGCAGAGCGGAGTGTGGCTCATGCGATACTCGCATTTCGTTCACCGAAAATCTCAGCCAAATCAAATCATTTGTATGCGCCACGCAAGACCAAAAACGCTCATACGAAAAGTGAAGAAAAAAAAAGTGAAAAAAAAAACCTGGGATAACCAGCAAATAATCGTAAAGTGACGGCCTCGTAAACGTTGAGAGCAGGAGACTGGACTGAAAGACCAAACCCCAACACTTCGAGACTGACCATTAACCATTAACCATTAAAGAAGCGCCGCAGACGCTCCGAAAAGTGCCCAAAAACCAACAGCACAACAACACAACAACAAAGGCCATGAAAATGAACGCGTGCGGGGAAAAAAAATCTATAAAAACAACAAAAATCCGTAAAAGTAATCCCGTAATCCCAACTTAAAGTGGAAATCACGGGAAGGATGGCCAGCCAAATCGGTTGAATTAAACGAATAATTGGAGCGAATAAGTGCTCAGTGCTCAAAGGTTTTGATTACTTGAACTAGTCAATTTGGAATAATGGTAGTCATTTGTACCACCGGAATATCCTACGTATAGAACATAGAACGTTTCTGAATTGCAATTCATCGGCTAGTTAACATCAGGCATCAGGCTTCCCGAATACAATTAACAAAAAAACAATTCTGGTTAAATGAAATTTATGCACGTTTGAAAACGATAAACTCGTTAAATAAACTTGAGTTCCACCTACAAGATTATAAATGGTATTTAAAATGCATCTGATGTTCAGTTTGGCGCGCTAAATCCTTGAAATATTCAACTTATTTGTGACTGCAGCCACATAAATTGCGCAACTCTGACCCAAAACTCGCAACTGTCGGAATGTTTCGGTCCATCAAAAGACCGCCATAAGTCGCTGGAGTTGTGTGTACGTGTATTTCCGCTGTTATTCCACTCATTAGCTGTCTCGGGTTTCGGATTTCCAACGAGTGTATCAGCCGAGTGGCCTTAAAAAAGGATGCTCAGATCTACCGAAAACGCAGACCATATAAACGCCCACAATTATGATATAAACACAAACAGGAGCAAAGCCAACAGATGGCGGCCAACAAGGACTCGTCTTCTGATCATCTCGGATCTACACAAGTCCCCGACAACTCGACAAAGCCAAGGAGTCGGGGCAAGATCAGATGATCGCTCCTGCAATCAGGGTTATACATATATGTATGTACGTATACAAGTATGCGAAGTGCTGTCCCTCTCCACTTGGCCCGATTTTATCAGCGAGCATCTATCTCTGGCTCTTTCAAGCGGAGTGTGTGACACAATATGACATCAAATTACTTGCCGCTTGCAGATCCGAAACCCCTGCCCCTCTCCCTGCCCCTGCCCCTGCCCCACCCCTCGCATGACCATCCCCTTTACCGTTCGTTTCCCGCACGCCCCGTCGCACACGATCGCCTATCTGATCGCAGCAATCGCAAAAACGGAGGACAGAGAGAGATGCAGAGAGAGCGAGAGAGGCAAACGTAAGCTCTCTTGTTCTGGTGCACTGCGAGAAAAGTAGTTTCATGCACTTCATATGATTTCCGGGAACAACAATGATCTTTCCTTTTCGCAGGCAAAACAAGTACAGATACAGTCACTTTCCACTTTTGCTTTCGAGCCCTTCTTTTCGCTGAGTGTACACTTTGCTATTGTTGTTCCGGCCCTACGTGGTCTGTGCCCCTTTCCCTTTCCCGTTCCCGTTCCCGTTCCCTTCCCCTGCCCGTCCCGCTGCTCGTCCAGCCTCTTGGCCTGGGATCTGGATGGCGAAATGCGTAAGCGCTTATCGTCCTTATCGCCATCGTCTCATCAGCTCGAGTGGACGGCCATCAGTTGAGATTTTTTCAGCACTCCTCCCCTGGTGTACGTACTTTTTTTTAAGTAATTTGCAAGCCGGGATCTGGATGCGTATCTCCATCTGCGACATCGCAGTGTTCATCATAAAGATGGTGTCTCATCTGAACTCATCGGCTTTCGGCTTTCGGCTTTCGGTTCGTTTGTAGGTGTTGAAAAGATAGCTACGAACAGGCTGATTGCTTAATGACTCAAAGGATAGAGGATACCCATACCCCATACCCCATATCTAGTTGCTCCCTGGCTGGCTGGGAAATCGTAAAATTATCCTGGCAGACACGTCGTAATTTCGCCCAGGGAATCGGCCATGTTAACCTTGACGCTCCGCTTCGATCGAACACAATGCGCAGGCTAACAATAAGTTTGCACAGGTGCTTAGCCAAGCTTTCGTTAGCAGGAGCAGGAGCAGGAGCAGCAGCTCCAAACAGGACACACACAAACACATGGGCGAACGTGCGCCGGAAGCCGACATCCTGACGGCCAGACATCGTCCTCGTGGACGAGCGCCGTGGAAAAGCGGAAAACTCGCATGCATATGTATGAATCTGAGGAGTCGACGTGCGCCGGCCCTGCCCAGCTATTTGCCAAGCGTATTGGCCAGGACAAAGCCAGCCAGATGGACGAGGGACGTTGGTCGACGGACGATGGGCGATGGACGGGGGCAGACAAAGCTCCATGAATTGGCAAAAAATAAACGAAAGGACGAAAGCCCCCTGCCCAGACGATGGACAAACAATGGAGGCGCTTCAGGGGCGAACTAAGGGTCAATAGAAATGGGCGCGGGCCAAGAAAAAGTTAGAGATAACCAAAAATAGTTATCTAACTCCATTTTATAATCGATTGTTATCTAGCTGAATTAGAAACTTTTCTCAAGGCACTTAGTATTTTCTGTAATCTTAATCGGACAACTTATATGCTTAAAAATATGTTTTAAATCGAGCATTCTTTGCACAATCGTTTTTTTTGGGCCAAAAAGCTACTTATTTCAATTCCGCTCCTTTTTCGAACGTGCTTGAAACGTATGAGACAGCAGACTTGGCCAGTTGCAGGAACCTTAGGCCAGGCCTAGACAGATCCATTGTTTGTGGCACTGCGTCCTACCAGACCCCCCCCCCCCCCACCCAACCCCTTTCACCCCCCACACTTTTTGCAAACGTGCCCGGGCATTTGTTGGGCTGCTAAACTGCAACTTTTTGAGGGTTGCCCCAGCCGAAATGGAAAGCACTGCTCCAGAGTGAAAGTAGAAAATCTCGGCATGGCATTTCTGGCGTGGTAAATACTTTATAAGTTACTTTTCCATAGCAGTGCGCATGAATTGAAATGCACTTATTACGTTATTGCGTCTCGTGCCCACACCGCGCAGCTAAATTTTCCGCTAAAACACTTAATGGGAAAACAGATTTACACTGCCAGGCAACAAATCACTTTCGTTCCGCAGCTGCCATGGCCGAATGTCCTGGCCAGGATACAAAATGCACACGGGCGGCCAGCGGGCAGAAGATATATGTACCAGCAAAGGCGAGTGCAGGACATTTGCATAATTGACCCATGCAGGATTCGCGCACCAACTGATTTCATTTACGATGCAAGTGCCCCAGCTGGCTCCTTGCCCCTTGATCCTCTCTCGCTCCCCCAGCAGCTACGTATCCATGTCCATGTCCTGGCCAACGTATGCTCGAGCTTTTGCCCATTTAGGCAATTTACATTTATAGCCTGGCGCATGAGGTGCTTACGAGCTGCACAGGATGTGCCGCCATTGGCGGTGTGTACTGCAGTTGCTAACAGTTGGCGGCCAAAGGGTTCGAAGGGGGGGGGCGAATCCAGGGGCGGAGTAACCAAAGGGGGGCTGGTGAAATTTACACCCGTTGCGGTTTTGCATCCAGCCAATTTCAGCTGCCGTCGTGTTTCGTTGCTGGCAGCCAAGTTTATTATGAAATTAGAACGCACGGTCGGGATTGGCCAAAGGGGTGGTGCTTTAGAGGGGGGTGTTTTAGGGGGGGTTCTTCCATGGGGGAGAGGGTTGGCAAATGAGTGGGGGCCATGGGATCCAAGCGGGCACTGGCTGCATTGCAGTCAAAAAACTGGCACATGACATATGAACTCAGTTCCGACATTGTTGCTTTGTTGCTGTTATGTTGTCGCTTTGTTGTTATAGTTATTAAATTATATACTCGGCCTATAACGAAATCAACAGCATTGCCAGACTTGGAGGGGGAAGTACAGGGGCGGGTTATGGGGATGGGGAGGGGGCTCTGTGCAGTGGCGAAAATGTTTGGCGATTATTGCCAAGGGAGATGAACGTACACAAATTGCGGAAATTGACAACAGACGCATGGTTTTGTTGCGGATAAAGAAGCTACAAATAAATAAAATAATACAGGTTTTAAGCACCTTTAAAAATAAATGCAAGGCTTAATTAAACTGTTCCAGCGTACATATACAATATAAATATGGCAAGCTATACAATTAAATGCTAAATTGTTCCTTAGGATAATATAAAGTTAACAGCTTGTTATGGTAATGTGATTGCTACACACTTTAAGCCACATTGCTTATGGGAAAAATCAGTTATAGCCTTCCAAGTGGTCCGAGCAAACATGGCTAGTGCTTTCCAGTTAACTGTGCCGACTCGTGCTCAAAAGTACAATACATATGTAGGTATGTATATGGCCCCAATAATTTGCACAATATGCGGAATAATTGGCAGAGCGCGGCAACGAGGGCTATATACATACATATGTATATGTAATTACAACTGGCGATTTAAATAGAATTTTTATTGTATCTAAAAGTGTGTCTGCCACTGATACTGATACTGATACTGGTACTGATTCTGGTTCGGACTGCCCAGATGATGCTGCCGCTCTATTTCAGTCCGTTTATGCAACATGCAGTCGCGTACACTCGCACAAACTAGCACCGCCTTTGCCAGAATCCGGCGACAGTTTTGGAGCTAAATCAGAATTTATGCTTTGTTTAAATGCTGTAAAAATGTCGCTGATTGCTATCGCTTGACAATAATTATAACAACAACCGAGCTCAGTAATAATAACTGTCTATACGAAACCGACGCATGCATACATACAATCAGATGTACATATATGTATATGTACATACGTACACATGGAGACTGAGCGCGGGTATTTAAACCAATTTGATGGAGCATTTAATTGTTGCTGCTTATGAACTAACGCGAACCGCAAATAGCCGAAACCACAGCAATAGACGTACAGCCAAATTAAAAATGGTAACAAAAGGTTAACGTAAATTGTTTAAACTAAATTATACATATAAACAAAACATTTTTATGCGATTAAAATCGGAATTACACGCAACGTGCGTCAGCCTTTAAAAGGGTTTGGGGGAAGGAGGGGGGGGGGGGGGGGGGGTTACGTGGGAGGGGGCAGACATGGTCTATAGTTCGGGCATGACGATGGCCATGTCTGCTCGTCTGCCTCTCCATCTCTATATGCACATGTGTATATATGTATGTACATATGTATGTATATATGTATATGTACCCCCCGATTCGCGTACATATACCGCTTTTGTCTGCTTGACGGCGTTCCACTGGAGGCTTCGCTGCCGGAAAAGCTGCGCACGTGCTGGAAAAGTCTGCATCCGAGGGAAAATTCTAAAACGCAATGCACATGCTTTGTTCGTAGCAAGTTGTGGTTGTAGCAGGGGTTACCTGCTATAGGTACGTCCGAAATCTTCCACCCATAAAAAGCTATTGAATATTTTCACTTTAAATATATGTACAATTGTGAGGTCAAAAGTGAAACGGAAGCAACGACTTTTGCCAGGCGAATGAAGTTTATTGCCTTGTTTGACTTAAGTATTTTTATTTCACAAGCATATATCACTTAAGTGCGCTCTTCAGCGGTATCTCATCAATTCGAAAATAGGGAAATCCTTATCAAAAGGTGCCACCTGCTATAACTTCCTCGGCCAATTGGGGCTGATGTCTACATATCACCTGGCGATTAACAGTTGAGTTCACAGTACTTGACAGTCCGACGTGACAGTCCATCCATTCTTAAGGCCCTTAAGTAGACATGACTGCGGAAATCTTATCGCCGTAGCCCAAAAACCCATTCAGATTTCCCTAACCTTCCACGCTGTCCCCCAAATTGCTCCAATTGCTAAGCGATCTCAGGTGATTTATATCAGTTTGATTATATATAGTAGTTTTAATTAGCCAACAAATCAACGCGTACCCTTAAAAAAGAAAAGTTTCATTTGCAATGAAAGTATTTTTGTGATAAGATGAGATGGCTTGAGAATATAGTTCAGCATGCATTTGGTGATTGAAATGAGTAGTCAAAACATTTTTTGTAACATCTGCCCATCTGCCCATCTAGCAACGAAATCAGATTAATTTGATAATGAACCAAAATGTTGACACTCGCTTCTTTAACATTTTGTGATTGATCGAAAGTGTTTGCTTAATCTGAGGATACAGATCCAGATGCAGTGCCAATTCCATCTAATCGAAGATCTCTCCAAAGCGACGGCCTGTTTTCCTATCCATGGTTTTCGGTATCCGTATCCTTTGCACTATAGATTGCCAGATACATTGTCAGATTGTTTGCGTTGTTGTTTGCGTTGTTCAGTCGGTGACACCAGCACCAGCACCAATGTTTCTTGTTTGTTTTCCTTTTCTGTGTTTTGGTTTTGTATTTTGCTGTTTGTTGTTGTTTTTTTTGTTTTTTTTTTTGGTTATTTTTGTTGTTGGTTGTTCTGTGGTTCGTCGCTCGTGTTTGGTGTTCGCACCGTTGGTTGATCTGATTTTGGTTACAGGTTTCTTATTTTCTTATTTTGGCAGCCGCGCGTTGTCTTCTGGGCTTCGGCTTGGATTTGTATCTTTATCTCAAATTATGTATCTGTAACTATCAACAGCGCTATCTTATGACCGCAGGTATTTACATACATAAACTGCTGCTTAGGTAGTCAGCCCAGAGGCTTTGACAAACGGTTTATTTTAGCCATAAGCTCGGCCAGATCTGTTCAGATTCGTATCGCGGCAATATGAACTTATGAAATGCCTCTCGCCCCAGCGCGATCACAGAGAAAATATATTCAAAAATATTCATGTGGAATTAAGTCGGCCTGGGAAACTTTCAACTTACCAGCTGTCTTTCTCGAACGCTTTTCAAACCCCTCCCCGCGAAAGCCCACGAATCAGCATCCTTTTTGCCAGTTCACAGGTGCAGCCCCATTTTTAACCCTTTGCGCCAAATATGATTCCCATTAATGCGAAAATCAATGCGGGGAAGTTAACACTGTTAAGTCCTTAGCTCAAAATCTTTATGACCTTAAAAAGCATTTAACATCAGATTGTCAGAACAGCTTAGCAAATACGAAAATGATTGATATGGCCCTCTTTATTAATATTTAAAAACATTGTAATCATAACTTATTCATGTTTTAAACCAAATATAAGTGCTAAAAAATCATTTAGGTATTGCCATAATTTAGTTATATATTTTGGAAAACAAGGTAGATAGCCAAAACCTGTAGTAGGCAGAACAATAATAAAGAAACTAAAATTATTCAAGTGGCCACAACTCGACACATGAAAGTACGAGTTATGGAAGTTGGACTGTGGCAAAAACTGGCTCACGTATTTGAGACTTCCTTCTGGTTCGATGGTGTGTGTGAGTGCGTTTGTGTGAGCTGTTTATGCGCAGCAGATGTACAATACAAGCGCGGTCCCAAAGGAGCCAACTTGCCGCGAAAATATATGAGCTCCATATTAATAATTTGCATCTAGATACGAGCGAACTATCTTTCGCAGTTCGCATAGTTCGTGTACTTCTCTTAATTTCCAGCTGCTAATTTATGCAAATTTCGCTCTAGTCCTAGTGCCATCCCACTCGCACACGCACAAGGCGGCTGGCAGCAGGCAGCAGGCAGCAGGCGTATATAACTCAAAAATCGCCAGACAAATCTGCACACATGTTAAGGCCCATAAATAAAGCACATAATCGCAAACGGAACGATCGATGATTGTTGTCACTGCTTGACAGCGGGCGTGGGAAAGGGACGGGGATAGGGAGTGCGAGTGGCAGCCAGAGCGAGAGGGGGGATGGGCATGGGAGGGAGCTGAGAGCGCAGCGAACAGACAAGCAAAACGCTGGATTGTCTGGCTATGTGTGTGCGTCAAGTGCAGAGAGGCGTGCCGCTGAGAGATTATTGAACGATGCACTCGAGCGGAGCAAACAAAAACAGGAACAACAAAAGTAGCGGACTGCAACTGCCACAACAACAACAACCGGTTACCTGCCCTGCACACACAAAAAAACACGCCCCTCTCGCGTTCGGTGAGAGAAAGTGTGACAGGCATATTGCTTGGCCACGCTATGCTGTATAGCTGCCTCCCTCTCACTCGCAGCGAGCACTGCTTGACAGCGCGACCATCTTGTATGTGCCAGCACACTAGCGCACGCACACTTGCACACACACGCACACACACACACACGCATGCACGTAGGCTGGGCCTCACGCAAACGGGTTTCGGCGGTGCGGTGCGCATGTATTGGTAGTGTGAGAGCAAGCAGCGCCAGTCTTTCCTGTTTTGCGCTCGTGTTCGTTCAGTTCGATTTCAACTGTTGACGTGTTTGCAAGCGTGTTATCGGCGTGCGTCCGCTCGTTTCGTTCGTATTTTGCTATCGATTCTCGTCTCGCCGCGACAACAACAAAGAAAGCTCGAAAAACGCGTCGGCAAAAATTCACAGAAAGCGATCAAAGTGTACCAAAAATTAACAACAAATCAAATCATTGCAAGAAAAACCCAGTAAAAACAAGCAGTGTGATTGAAACAGTGTGCTTAAAATGTAAGATCAAAAAATGTGCGATCAATGATCATTGAAAAACAAATTGAGATTCTCATAGGAATCAAAAGTTTTTAACGCTAGCCGCGCGCAAAACTCATTATCCTTATCGAGCGATCAGCCTTTGCAAGCAATCGTATAAATATAATCAACAATTTTGCTGACACACGCATACCAAAAATCTGGCACTTGCGCTTATCAATTTATTGCTATCAACAAAAGCGCGCGGTGGAGGAAAACAAAAATACAAGAAGACATTTAATGAAAAGTGTCTGCTTCTCATTTTTTTGTCGTATTTTTTTACTTCACTTATCGCTGCTTCTGCTGCCGATAGATAGATAAATTGATTGAGTTTTCAAGTCAAAAGGCCCTGGTTATTTGCTTTTCTTCCACCTTCGGGAGGTAACAAATTATGTTGCCTTATCGCCGTTCTTTTCGTAGCGCAATTGTCAATTGAACGATAGGCATCTGGGCACCTTAAAGATACAGTCCACCGAAAAAAACTCGGGTCCAACCTGGCTTGTATTATTAATAATTTCTCGAAGCCAAAAGCAAACAATGAAGGCAAATAGAAAACAAAAAATACAGAACTCCCGTTGATAATAATCGCTTGGAAAAGAAATCAACGAGTGCAATGCACACAGCTCGCTATACAAACATATATGTGCTATCTATTGCTGATAAGCCAAAAATTCCCAAATTCCCGAAAATATTCGGCTACCTGTCTAAATCAATATAGAAGTGTTGTCGCTGTCTCTGCGATATGACTCTTTCGCCTGTCTGCAAGAAACCCACGACAGATGCCAGTTACCAATTGAAGCTCTTCGATAAACCCCTAAATCGCGTCTAATTGGGCCCACACACAGGAGTCTGAAAAAGATCTGGGAATACAAAGACACCTGCTTACTCGGGCGCCTGTCTTTTGACAGCCCGCAGATTCGTAGTCCCCAGGATCTATTGTTCCTCGGTGTGTAAACATTGTGACAATGCAATTGTTGGCACTACATGTTTATTAGGTCCCCTGGGCGGGATCTTGGTCATCAATCAATCCGATGAATGCGAAAATACTATGCTATGTTTTGGCATAGTTTCCCACACTATACTACCTATACTTCCTATACTACGCAGAACGTGGAAGCCAAAAGTCCAATCGTAAATCAACTCGTGGTTATCCTGTATAACTGTACCGCAACCATAAAGCCATAAAAACAATTGAACAACAAATGTAAAGCTCGCGATAAGGGAGAGTGAGTGATAACGCCGGCTACCGTTAAAATCTTATCAACAGCAGACACCCAACTTCAGTTGCTAAAGTTGTTCAACATTTTCTTGACTTTCACAGATAGATAGAGAGCGATTGGGTAGTTGAGTTGAGTGTTTCCTTTGTACATGAAAAATGCATAGCCACCACTAAACAAAGAGCCAAAAGCAACAAGAAGCGAAGCGCACCCGACCGCAGAGGGACACAGAACCGCCCGATTCCTTCCCCCCCTCGGTAGAACAGAAAAACATTCAAGATTATACTCGAAATGGATATGACCTCAACAGCGGAGGCTGCCGCTCGCAGCTGGTACGATAGTCCGCGCTTAGGCGGCGGCGGCGGCTCGTCGGGCGGCGGCAATGGGGGCGGCGTATCGCCCCAAACGAACGGCCTTGGCAGCGCCGGGAGCAGCCTGGCCCACAGCCACCACAGCCTCTCCAGCGGCGCCAGTTCGGCGGGCAGCAGCGTGGGCGTGGGAGCCGCCCTCGGCGGCGGCGGCGGATCCGGACTGGACACCAGCGACATGAGCGCCTTCTACGCGCTGGAGAGCAACGGACACCACCGGCGCTACTATCCCAGCTACCATCAGCACAGTAAGTGTCCTTTGCAAACATACTATACTTGTAGTTGACGGGCTTTTGGATGGGAACACCATTGGGGCAACTAAAAAGTTCAGTTGGGTTCTATAAATGGAGCATATCGAACATCGAAGTTGGAATGCCAGTTGAAATGATCTGATTGCTCTGTAAGATTTATACTACACATCCGTTACCACTCCAAGCTGAGAAAGTGCTACCTTACTGGTGTACTGCCACTTAAAAGTTGATGAATTGTTTGCACCTCAAGCCGTAAATACTTTTCATAAGATACTTTAACAAACAGATATCAGCTATTTAACCATTCAGGCTTCTACTTCTAAATACTTTCTTGCGAAACTTCCCCATGAAAAGTAATGTCATACATAAAATGGTTTCTACTTAACTCACACTTGATGTTGAATATTTAAGCAGAACCCAGCTGAACTGCTGGGAAATCAATGAGAGTTTTCTAAATACTCGTGTATTTATTTCAACAATTTTTGGGGGAAAACTGCTGCAGACGTAAGCCACCATTTCGATTTATGCTGTGCTTAAGTAATTTCTTCCATTTTTTTCGGTTTCGTTACCCCTTGAACATTTGTTCTAATGTGATTTCTAATGCGTTTTTAATGAATGTATTTTGGCGGGGGCTTGCCGCTCTGGTTGGTATTTTACGGAGTGCGTGGGCGTGCATTACCACCCACCACAAGCCGCCCACCCACTACCACCCACCCACAAATCGATTGCTTCGCGCCTTTTTTGTGTTGCTGAGTGAGCGTTTCCTGTGGGCCGCCATCGAAATGGCTCGATGGAAATCGCCGTTGTCCTGCCAAAAAGATTGTATCTTTGGAACATGAAATTAGGCGTCCTGATAAGGACTGAAACAATAGGCGGTAGATGGGAGGCATTAGAACATAGATCATAGACTAATATTAAATAGCATTCCTCATTTGTGAACCTTTCCGCAATTCTTCAAATTAAAGTTAACAAAACGAAAGTTTTACAAATTGGTATTATTTTTTCCCGCATTCTCTATAACTCCATTAAGCCGTACCATTTTAAGTTTCTGCCCGGCAACTGAGAATATAAACTCCAACTTTTCTCCTAATTGCCTGAAATTTGTTCCTCGGCCCAAAAGAAAATGATCTGTGCTCATTAGGGCCCAAAAACCAAAGAAAAAACTAAGAAGACGACATTATTTTTATTTTATTTTACCAGAGCTCAGGTGTCTGTGTGTGTGAGAAGTTCACACGCCTCCAAAAAAAAATTCAGTTCCGCTAAGTTAATTTTCAATTTGAGCCACCGTTGGCTCTGCTTTCTGTTTTCAGTGTTCAGTGTTCAGTGTTCAGAGTTCAGTTTTCAGTTTTCAGTTTTCTGGGCTGCGACGACGACTGTGACTGTGCTGTCACTTTTGACAGTTGATGCCCCAAACCATTTTCACTTGCCACTTAGCCTGGCCCAAGCCCATTGTTGTTGCAGCTCTTTGGCTTTGGTTTTACACAAACTTGCTCTTTTTTATATGTTTTTTTTTGCTTTTTTTTGGTTTTTTTGGTTTTTATTTCGGCTTTATTGCGCTTTGCATTTTGACAGTTCCACGTAAACGCAGCGAACACCCAAACGTGACATGCATCAATGCGGCATGGTCGCTGAATTTATTTCCTGCTCTTGGAGTGTGCAAAATTTTAATTTGAAATCCCGTGTGCAGTCGGTAGTAGTGCCCCTGGAATGTCTGTCTGGCTAAGTGAGGCTGTGCAACTGCAAAGTGATCAATCAGATCGGCTGAAGGAGCTGAACGATCATTCTGAACGATCCAAGCTGATCCAAACTGAACCGATCCACTGCGATGCGATCCAATGCGATGCGATGCGAGGCGATCCTTTTGCATTTATGTTTAATTCATGTTATTCATATGCCGACTTTATTGATGCTTGATTTGATCCATCCAGCGATCCCCCAGTTGCCGCTGTAATTCATTCATGCACTCCGCATCTGTGGGATTGTGGGATTGTGGGATTGTGGGATTGCGGATTGCGGACTGCGGATTGGGGATTGGGGATTCAAATCGCTTGACAGACAGTTTGTCTGGGGAGTGGAGTGGCATGTTCGCATCCATAACGAACGGGCGGGCACCTGTGGCGAGCGTTGATTTTAAAATTCATTAGTCTGCATATGTCACATCTCAGGGGCGGCCAAAGAAAGGGGGGCCGTAGCAAAAGCCCCCTTGTCAGTCGGCCAATTTAGTTGTCAATTATGAGCGGCTGGAACTTTACTGGCTGTCATTAGTGGCAAATTAAGCAACTAGGGCGGTGTATTAGTTTTTTGGCTTAAGCGCAGAGGCCAATGCAGTTTTAATGGCCCAAAACAACACACACTCAAAAACGCACACACACACATGCACACACACTTAAGAGCTCACATGCTCGAGAGTCGGAAATTTTTATGATAGCTCAGGCCATAAAAAGCAACGACAACAAATGTGAAATTTAAATTTCAAAAGCAAACATGCCGAAAATTTTGGCAATAACTTTTGTCTTGTGACTCCAGTGTGTGTATGTGGTTTTGTGTTTATCTGGGCTTTTGTTTTATATTTTCTACATTTTTTCATCTTGGCTCGCTTTTTTTCACAAACATTTGCGATGAAAAATACACTCGAACACACACACAAACTCTTGTTTTGGTAGCTCTTTTTGGTTTTTGTTTTTCTGTTTGGTATTTCACTATTTGTCTTAGCCATGGATTATACACTTGGTGGCCAAAGGGGTATTTGAGTGTTGCGAATGAAGAAGGAATTTGCTATATAATTTAAATATTTAATACTGTGGGCAACCATTAAGATAATCAGCTTTCGATTGGAGCTTAAGCACCAGCTGTGAAATATGTTGCTGTTTTGGATAAATGATGAGCTATTTCCCCAATTCTAAACGTAAATACTTTCATTTTGAAGATATTTCACCGATTTTATGGGGCCACAATTAAGCCATTAAAATAACTACCCGAAATTAGAGCATCCCAAGTTCGTTGCGTCAGTTTTGCTATCTCTTATTTGTCTCGTAAATCCGACGGCTCTTAAAGCTTGAGCATGAAATTTATTTTTAATTACCCCCGCCGAGTTGAGCGTTTGAATATTTTTGCCTGCAATTCGAACTGGTCGAATAATACATACAACATACATATAGCCATTGCACTCGCACCAAGTGTGAGAGGGAGAGGTATATAGATGCCCCGATAGAGATAGCAATATCTGCTGTCCAAGTTTTTGACAATATTTGTGTGTGTCGTGCATTTTCATTTGTTGTTGGCAACTTTTTTGGCTTATCGGCCGGCAAAAATCGGGCAAATGAAAACTTTTTGCTGGCCGCCCGTTTGTTTCGGCTTCTGTTCATAATTTTTCGCTTTAGCTTTAGCTTTAGATTTAGCTTCAGAATCAGATTTAGATTCAGATTCTGGATTCTGGTTCAACGTCAGCCCGAAAGTTCCCACAGCCACTTAACGCAAATGTCACGCACAGTGGGCTGCCGCTACAAAGGATATCAAATGCGATGCGGGCCCATTGAGTGCGACTTTTGTTCCGTTCCGTTCCGTTCCTCTCCTTTCCTTTCCATTCCTTTCCTTTCCTGCAGTTCAGTTGAAAAACTCCACTCGAAACTAGCCTGGCTGGCTGGCTACCAGGTGTTGCACTTGAAGCGCTGTCCACTCATAAATTTTCATGTGGCCAGGCCCGAAAGCGCACAAAACACAGTTTTCCAAGAAATTGCCATGTCTTTGGCCTGGGCTGTGGCTGTGGCTTTGACTATGGCTAAGGCTTTTGGTGGGGCTGGGCCGTAATAGTTGTTGTAATTTACCGACTGCAAGCAGCAGGCTTATGGCTTATACAGCGAATATAGCCAAGGCATACAGCGATATAGCGATATAGCGATATAGCGTGCCTGGACAGAATCTCGGCGGCAAATCTTAATCCCGGTGCGCAGGTTTTCAGCGAATTGTGTGCGAGTGGATGGCCTATAAAAGTGAGTTATGGTATTGCAATTGGTCAGCTGGGCCACCGCTGCGTATGATTGATGTGCACTTTTTGGGTGGCTCCAAAATGCACAAGCCCTTCCATCTCGACATTTCTACATTTAATTCGCCTTGATTAAAGTGTCTTGCCAAATCATGCCACATTAATTATGACCCAAATTCCTGGAAGCATTCCTTTCCTCCAGCACCAGTAGCAGTCAGTACCCGGTTGCAAGTGGTACATCGTACGATCCATTGAGCGGCAAAGTTGAATTGCTGTTTTGTGTTATACATATTGCTCGTTGCATTGACAGTGGCCGGTCATTCATTCCACCGCACATGTTGCTGCTGTGCTTTCGCTGCTGCTGCAACAACTGCTGCTGCTGCTGGCGCGATGTTTTAATTAGTCGTGCCACAGCGAACTGTCTTTGCTTAATTAAATGACATAATTATAAGAATGTGCTGGGCGGAGGCAGAGGGAGGAGAACGGCAGAGACCAGCCTACGCCAAAATGCCACATGCAACACGTGATGTTGCTGTCGTTGACATTGCCTTGCGATGCTTCAATTAATTTGCACTGCAGCAACAGTTCTTGCTCTTGCTGTGGATGTTGCTGTGTGTGTGTGTGTTGCTCTTGGCTGCTTTGCATGCCGCAGAGCCAAAGGTGCCGCCACAATGTGCATTGTCCGCTGCAGCAGCAACTGCAGCAACAGCAACTGCAGCAACTGCATCAGCAGCAGCAGCAGCAGCATTCCCATTGGCAACACGTTTCGCATTCTAATTTGACGTTCGCCGGACTGCGGCTAGTTTGCCTAGTGTGAACAGCTGTCCTTCAATCACTATCAATGTCGCCTGATGTTGCAATGTTGCAATGTTGCAGTGTTGCCGTGTTGCTTTTGCCGTTGCCGTGCTGCTGCTGCATCAATCTGGCCAAGATGGCGACTGCCAGTTGTGCTCCTTTAAAGCTCGCCGCTCGCTGCTTCTGGCGAACTGGGCCGGAAGTCTTGGCTGCCGAGAATCCAGGGCCTGTCATTTGTCAGCCGCGATTTCCAGGAACGCGACACATATACACATATACATATATAGATAGCGATGAATACGAATATGGTTATGTATGCCTTGTGATGTGGCATCATCAATAAGACGGCTACCGGGCCTCGTTATTAATTTGTTAAATCAAAAAACAGCTTCGCTGCGATTTATATCAGCAGGCGAGACAAAAGCTTACGCACGGCAGCAACATGTTGCTGTTGCTGCTGTTGTTGTGATTTGTCTAACACAGCGAGCGGTCAGTTGGCCATACAAAGAGTCCCGGACAGCGGCATTCATTAATTTTGCAGCACCAGCACCAGCACCAGCAGCAGCAGCAGCAGCAACAGGAGTCGCAGATGCAACAGCAGCGGCAGCAACATGTTGCCTGTTCGGGGCTTTTCGAGCACCCTCGGCACGATTTGTGAATGCAATTACAATATTGAATATTAGCGCATTGTTGCTGCCCCCGCTGTCAATGCAACAGCAGCAGCAGCAGCAGCAGGAGGAGCAACTGCAGCATTTACTGCAACTGCTGCAACGACGGCGGCAGCATTTGTGTGCTGCCGCTGATAAATTGTGGCTAATACATTTGTGCAGCCGTGTTTGGCTTGTGGTCCCATTGCAGTGTCAAGTTTACAAATGACTTTGCGACATTTGCCTGTGCCGATCTTTAGCGCTGATCTCGCCGGGATAAGCCAATCAAACTCGAACTGGCATTCCGGGCTTATTAATCAGACAGTGTCGTTGTACTGCCCGGCAAATTGCTTCCCAGAAAGGCAAGCTCCTTACCTATCGAAATAGAACAATCTTACCAAGAACTCCGATATCGGACCACCTGTAATGGGCTCCAACAAATGATGCCGCTCTAATTAACATTTGTCAATGTTTCTCAATGTTCGAGGAGCAGTCGAAATTTGTGCGACAAACCAGTTTGTGTGAATCGAAAAAAATAAACCATGAGCACTAAAGTAAGAAAACAAGGGAAAAAAAAACCAAAAATACTGATTCCCTTGGCCGGATCACAGAAATATGTGTCGCAAGAGACGCCGCCAAAAATTTGTTGGCAATGCGCGTGCAGCATTCAAGATCCCAAGGAGCAACATCACGATTCTCGATTCGTTTGCAGCCTTTTTTGGGGGGGCCCAAAAACTGTTTAGCATAATTTTTAGCCGGGGCATCCTCTCATCGCCATCGCCATCGCCATCATCTTTTGTTGGCGGCGCGTGTGTTTAATAAAATATTTTATTAATATGCGAATATGCCAGCAGTAGTGGACACAAGAACAGCAGCAGCAGCAGCAGCAGCAGCAGCAGCAGCAGCAGCAGCAGCAGCAGCAGCAGCAGCAGCAGCAACTTGGACACAAGAGTCCCAGACTCGAGGTCGCATCAATTGAATTTCTCGAGCTTGCGAGACTTATGAATTTATGCAACATTTTGCCCGCTTCAGATGCGCTTTTTTTCTGACTTCACTTTTCTGACCCATTGTCTTTGTGTGGCTCGCTGGCTCACTGGCTCACTGGCTGACTGGCTCTTTTGGCCCTTTGTTGTGATAAATGTCAACGCGTTCTTATTTATGACATGTGAGGCAGCGCCCGCCGGCGGTGGTCCAGTCCCAGGCAGCAGGAGCAGCAGGAGCAGCAAAAATCACCGGAAAAAAAGTTGCAGCAACTTGTCAGCGGGGAACTGAAAACACTTCGCGCAATCACTTCAAACGCTGCCCTTTGAGTGACCAAATTTGGTTTTGTCGCATAAAAACTTGTCAATTTTAATGATTTCGCTGACGCTTCGAACTGTCATAAGTGCGCCCGCAGGCATTTCTGGGCAGGATTCGCGCATCCTTTTTGGCCGGCCATGTGGTATTGGGGTGTTCGCTCATTAGCCCAAAGTCGGCGAAAGAGCCAAGCTGTCAAGCAAGCTTGACTGACTGGCTGACAGGCTGCCGTTGCATTTGCATAAGCTGCAGTTGCAGTTGCAGTTGCAGTTCCAGTCGAAGTTAAAGGTAAAGGTAATGTTGAAGTTGGCATTGCGTGGCCAGGATTCCAGTTCAATGCACGCGCCTTTTTGTGCCGCTGCAGCCGCATTATTAGCATTTTTGTATATTTTTTATTTGTGTAATTTTTGTGTTTTTTTTTTTTTTCGTTGCTCACCCACCACCAGCAGCAACTGCAAATGGCCACAAAAATGGCGCACTTCAGACCCAGCCCAACTTGCAACTCCCATTGCCGCGCTTGTTGTTGTCAACGTGTTTTCCCATTTCCCTGCCTTTAGTTTGTTGTATTTTTTTTTTGTTGTTGTATTTTGTGGCAACCACATTGTGGCACGTATGCAAAAGCTGGGCCAGGCCACGTAATTCACACGTTGGCCCAAACAAGCTGGTTAACTGGTTGGCTCTCATTGTTTTCCCTCTTCGGTACTCCTCTTTTCTTTTCTTTTTTGAGGGAGAGAAATTCCCGTCTCATCGCAGCAGCTTTGGCCTGGTAATACGTCAATTATAAAGCAATTAATAAGCCAGAGAATTCCTACAAAAATATGAAAAAGATGTGTAATAAAAACATATATTTTCCAGGGCGGTGCGTTGTGCAACGGCATAACTTACAAGTCGCTGCTGCTGCTGCTGCTGTTGCTGCTGCAGCTACTTGAGTTATTAAACGCATTATCATAAATGCAATTGACAACTTATGACTAATGATAAGCTGGCATGCAACGCTGATCCGGGGGCTGCAAATAAAGTGTTAATAATATAGATGGCAGCGGCGGTGCAGTTTGCGCTTAATAATGCAGCCTGCCTCTGTCAGTCACTCACTCGCTCACTGGGCCATGCCGGCAGTCAGTCATTCCGTCATTCAGTCATTCCGTCCGTCAGTCCATCAGGCAGTCAGTCAGTCAGTCCATCAGGCAGTTAGCCTGTCCTGCGGGCAATCTCGCAGTCAGTCAGTCGGAGTCACGCAACTGCAGAAAGCAAAGAAATAATTAAAACAAACAAGCGCGCAAAATGCTAAGCAGTCGAGAGACCCAAGTTTCAGCTTCAATTTTGAGCTTCAGCTTCGGCTACTGTTGGAGGTGCACTGAAAAAAGAGTCCGACATACATGGGAGGAAAGTTCAACTAGCAGACTAAGAAAACCTGGTTTCACACTTAAAAATCGATGATTTCTAGTGGCATCATCGAATGTCTACTTAGATAGCTTGCTGAGCTGAATTTTCATCAAGGAACATTGTTTGTGCACAGCTAGCATTTATTTTCCCTGTGCACATCTATAACTACTATATACTCGTAAAGGTGTCTTCGAGCAGCCAAAACTGACCTACCTGCCGAGCTCTCGATCTCGCTGGCGGTGGTGGCTGAAACTGGAATCCGTTATAGTTTATGGCCCGTTGCTGGTTGCTGTTGGTTGCTGTTGGTTGCTGCTTAGTCGTTGCTGCCACCGCTGCATGCTTAAACAATTTCCAATTTTGGAGCAGGTGTAACAGTGCCGCCGAGAGACACTTGACCGCATTTTGGAGCCACGCGCCTACAACAGCAACATCAAATCGCCCGGCGAGCAGGTGAAAAGAAAAGTCCTTGTTTCTCGAGGGTAGCTCTGGCTATAAATTAAGCCACCGCCTGCAGACATTGTGCCATCGAGGGGTCACGAAGGAGGGCTCCTTGTGAGCGGCGGGATTGCCTCGTCCTGGCCGCTCGCATGATTGATTGTTGCTGCTCCTTGCTGGCAGGAAGCAGCTGAATCAGCTGAATCAGCTGAATCGACTGAATCAACTGAATCGACTGAATCGTAGGAATAATCGAGTGAAATCCACTGACAACTCACACAAGTTGCACGGCAAACGGTTAAAGAGTCTCGTTTCACTCATTTGCGGATTTGATTGCCATCGATTGATAAGAACGCCCAGCATCTCGCACCCCTAATCCAATCCAATCCCATCCAATCGCACAGCATCCCATCCAATCCTTTTCTGCCGGCATTGGTGTGAATTTAATTTACCAAAGAGACAGAGAACGGAAAATCCTTTTTTGGCCTTATCTAGATGGGCCTGCCGGCACCACCCTGCTTTGCTTTGTTGTCCTCTCACATTGAAATTTAAATGATGCGATGGCCGAAATGATAACTTCCTTGGCCGGCGGCAGCTGATGCATTTTACTAATTGAAGCCATTTCATCTCTCTGCTTTTCTCTTTGGCTTTCTGGTCTTCAGGCTTCAAGCATCAGGCTTCACCTGTTTGGCTGTCATCTTCAAATGTCCAACACGTCCGGCTAAGTGCACACGAACCAGCCTACGTACATATATATATATATTACATACACATGCATATATATACACTATGTATCCGTATATATGTATCCGTACATTCAGATACATTAATTATGTCATTCACGTCGTCGTCAAGCGTCAGCTTCGATTGCAATTAAAAGGCGCTTTAAGCCGGGGATTTCGGTTTCGGAATACGCTTTTCGGATCTTGGCTTAGATGGACAGGCGCTGAGAGCGTTGAGCGCTGTCAAACGCTTTTAAAACGCCACAGAAGTGTCCAAGAGAGAGAGAGAGGCGAGCGGGCCAAAAGAGAGCGGCGGCTTTAAAGGCTTTGATCTGTCAGTTTGAAGAAATCAAGCGCAGGCCAAAAGCTTCAAAATGTTGTTTCTCAACCGCTTTTGTGGCTCTTGCTGTTTTTGTTGCTGTGTAGAACGTGTCAGCCTGTTTTTTGTTTTTTTTTCCCCCTTTTTTTTTGTTGTTGTTAACCTGGAGACGACCAAGGGCAGCGTTTTCCACAAGCACGAGCTTTGCATACCGCCAGAGCAACAACAATAACATTGGCAGCAAAAAAATGTCGTTCTTTTTGTTTCGAGTTTGCAACTTTAATTGCTGTGTACTCAGCTTGATTTATTAGCGAATTGTTTTATACGACCAACAGCAACAGTAAACAGAAAACACAAGAGTACGAAACGAGTAATCTGTGAGTCATATACGAGTATATATGTACACGTAAATATGTATGTATATATAGCTTGGGATTAACATTAACAGCCCGCCGATATCGCCAACACCATCGGCTGGCAAATTGAAAGTTTCGCCATGCCAATTAAAGAACGCATCGGACATTGATTTGGCAACGGGCTGAAAGATGCAACCAACCTCCTGCGACTATATAATTTAGCATGACCAATGGTATTATTTGCCTCGATCCTGGCAAATTACATACAACCGATTCGAGCCGATCCGTTGACGACTTCATACGAGTATACATATGGGCAATCTTGGGGATCTTTGTGTCGTTGGCGCAAAAGTGTGAACTCGGCACAGCAGATCGGGAAAAGCAATAACCACGTTTGATTGAGGCATTGCACTGGGAAAAGTCTTGCCAAGATGCCATGCCAAGCATGCCGCAGTCGTTCTGGTGGTGATGCGTCTGCTTCTGATGCTGCTGCTGCTGCTGCTGCAGCAGCTAATTTCTATAATCAGGCACACGTACATATAATATCGCCACTAAAGCACTGTTATTAGGATAATCAAATGGATATTATCGCGGCCAGCGATCCGGCCAAAGCAGCGATCCAACGATCCATCGATCGGGCTTGGTTATGTCAGCCGTCTGCCGATCTCTGTATACCCTTCCTTGAGGTGGCTGTGACTACTTCTGGGATAATTTCAGAAATAGGCCTTAATAATAATTAGTTATAAGCTAAGCTACTGCTGATCTTGATGTGAGCTATGAATTTTGTGAGCTATGATTTTTGTATGTTAGAGCATGCGCTAGTCGTCCAACCCCTAGTTACCTAAAGTTTCCTCTCGACTCTCGTCTTGATTTGGCCTAATCCATCTCGGCGTGCAATGAACTGACCTACTGTTGGCCAACCAGCCTGCAACGCTGATGTTGCTGCCGCAGATGTTGCTGCCACTGCCGCTGCCGCTGTTGCTGCCACTGCCGCTGCTGCTGCTGCATAATCAAAAATAATTCCACATACAAACAAGCCCCGAGGGCCAGCGACTTGCGACTCTTTGGGGAGCTGCAGCCAATATTAATGATAATAATAAGAATAAGTGCGCCCCAAACAATTGCAACGTGCCTGCCCCCTTTGGGTAGTACCCCTTGCCCCCTCCCCCGCTGGAAACTACAAAAACACCCGCTGCGAGGATATGGGGATCTGTCGGATCCGTCGATCCCAAGCGATCGGTCGGACAACTGGGACGGGATGGGATAGTATAGGATAGGATAGGATCGGTTGGGATCGATGGAGTAACCGGCAGCATTGGCGCACATAAATCTCACTTGGTGTCTGCTAAATTATACACTGCCAGACATTTAGGCTACACTTTTAGCCCGGCCAAAAGCCGAGGTGAGCCGGCCCGAGCCGTTGATCGATCTTTTTAGCTCTGGGACAAAAGTTTAACGCGATTGTTTATGATACAAATTAAACAATTTATGACAATGCAGAAGTCCCAGTCGCAGTTGCAGTCGCCGCCCCGCAGCCCCGCAGCCCCGCAGCACCCCTTACCAAAGCATTTTGGCCAGCTCTTTGGTCTCGGCCATATGCAAAGTTGGCCCGAAGGCCGCGAGCAATGAATGGTGGTTCCTGGTGGCTGAGTGTTGCAGTGGTGGTCAGAGGTTCTGAGGCGGCTCCTTCTTTCTCTCTTCTCGCTGGCTGGTGTTTCATAAATTATAACGCAGCTTTTCCGCAAATTTGCGCGGCAGCCACAGAGGATAAAACAAAAAAAAAAAAAGAGAAAATAAAAAAGAAAAAAGAAAAACACCTCAAAAACAACGTCATTTATTACGAATTTTGATCGCTTCTGGTCGCGGCTTAGTCGGTTAATCTTCGTTATAAATTTGGGCCATAATTGATTTAATGCAGCATTTAACTTGATGCGACGCACAGCGAGAGTTTATTAAATTCTTAACCCCTTTTTTTCTTGTGATTTCGTTGCAGCATCCCGCATGCCCTCCACCCATGCCTCGCCCCAAGTGTGCCGGCCGCACTTCCACACCCCGCTGAGTCCCTGGCTGACCAGCGAGCACAAGTCCTTCGCCCCCGCCAGCGCCTGGAGCATGGGCCAGTTCGCCTGCCCCCAGGAGCCGCAGGTGGAGCACAAGCTGGGCCAGATGGGCCAGAGCCACCAGACGACGGCCGCCGGCCAGCACTCGTTCCCCTTCCCGCCGACGCCGCCAAAGGACTCCACGCCCGACTCCGTTCAAACCGGTCCATCCGAGTACCAGGTGAGTGGAATCCGCGACTTATCGATATGCCCAGCGGCACCATCGAGCGATCGCCGATTATTTCGATTACCAAAAGCTCTTAATGGCAAATACAGCAGATATTAACGAATTATATTGATCAATCTAACGTCTTAAATGCTGCTTTAATCGTCATCATCAAATGTGAATACATATAGTTAGTCAATTATTGTTGAACATTCAACAGTGGCATAAAATATTTTGCTGAGTGCATTAAAGATTTGGGTTTAAAGAGCATTTAAGCTTAATGGAACCCCTCATGGCTATTCAACATTCAACATTGTATACTTAAGAGCAATCCCGATCTCTTGCAGGCCGTGATGAACGCGTTTATGCACCAGCAGGCCACGGGCTCTACCTCACTAACGGACGCCAGCTGTGCGCTGGACATCAAGCCGTCGATCCAGAACGGCAGTGCGAGCGGATCCTCCGGCAGCGGCACCACCCACACGTCGACGCCCAAGCAGCGCGAAGGTACAGCCAGCACCACTAATTCCAGCTCCAACTCTAGCAGCAGTCAGCAGCAGCAGCAGCAACAACAGCAGCAACAGCAGCAGCAGCAGCAGCAGCAACAGCAGCAGCAGCAGCAGCAGCAGCAGAGTAGCAGCAACACCACCGCCAGCAGCAACACATCCGCCTCGTCCGCCGCCGCAGCAGCATCCCTGTCCGCCGCCGTAGCCGCCTCCGCAGCCACATCCTCGAACGGATTGTTCGACGGAACGGCGCAGGCGTACAGCAGCGGGGGTGGTGGAGGCGGCGGCGGGGGCAGCGGCAGCGGTGGCTACGACACCAGCAGCTATGCCTCCTATCACCATGCGGCGGCGCATCACCAAGCGGCCGCGGTGGCGGCGGCGAATATGTTCCAAAGTTCCTCGGTGGCCGCGGCTGCAGTGCGTCACAGCATGGCCGCGGCGCAGGCGCAGGCGCACCACCACCACCATCACCACCACAGTGGACACCATCACGGTGGCAGCTCGTCCGGGCTGCATGGGCTGGGCGGCTCGGTGGGCGGTACCGCCGGCATGGGCAGCATGAGCGGCAACAGCGGCGGAGCGGGCTCGCTGAGCGGGCACAGTGGCGCCGGCAGCAATGCGGGCAGCAATTGCCTGGACGTCAAGCCCGTGCGGACCAAGCCGCGGACCAGTGCTGGTAAGCAAGACAAAAGCTTATAGACATTATGCGATCTCGGTGTGGGTGAATAATCATTGTTACTCGCCATCGATTGTTTAAACATTCAATTATTATTACGTCAGTGTTGTGTGTGTGCACTGAGACTGCCTACAAATATGCATTATTTGCATTTGAAACAAAATGCATTGATTAAGCACTGGATAAGGCCTTTTTGTATGCAGTCTCAAAGTGAACCACTTATTGTTTAGTTTTCACTTTAGTTTTAGTTATCATTTCGAATAACCCCCCATTCCTGCCACCACCACCCCCGCTCACTTTGATTGCCACTGCTCTTTCACACGCTCACGTGGGAAGACCGAATGTGAATCCGCGTCCGAACTCTTTACCACTTAACTCCTGCTCTGAAAACCGGAGGGGAAACCCCCAACCTGCAACCCCCAACCACCAACCACCAACCCATTCCCCACTTGACATGTGCTCGGGAGCAGCATGCTGGCCACATTCCCGCCACTTGAGCATGTTTCCTGCCTTCGCTGGCCGCGTAAAAATATGCAGAAAGATCCCAGGGCAAGGGCCCTTCCTCCGTCGTCGTTGCGTATACGCGGTGTATTCGCTTGCCATGAAATCAGCACATTGCAATGACAACAACGCCAACAGCAACAACAACAACAACAACAACAACAGCAACAGCAACAACAACAATAGCTGCAACTGCGGCAGCAACTCCAATGCTATTGTCAACGCTTTGCTCGGCTCCACTGGCTCATGATGTTGCTGCTGCTGCTGTTGTTGTTGTTGTGGTTGTTAATTACTTCATGTTGCTGCTGCCTCTGCTGCTGCTGCTGCTGCTGCTGCTGTTTGAAAAGACCCACCACACAAACAAGCACACACATTCATTCGCATTCGCTGCGGAAGTTGCAGGCTGCTGCACCTGCTTTAGCGTTGCGTTTTTGCATGGCCCGACAGCAGCAGCAGCAGCAGCAACAACAGCAACAGCAACAACGACATCTTTATAGCTGCCACTTGGGCCGTGCGTGAGGGTCGGTCCGCTGCTGCCACAGCCAGAGCCACAGCCACAGCCAACCCCCAAAAACAAGCAGCGAAACCAGCTAAGGAAAACCAGCTGACAAAGGCACACACAACAGCGACATTAGTCACAGCAGCGATATTAGCCATTCCAGCAATATAAGCCGCAGCAACAACTCTGTTGCCAACTTCTGTTTAGGAATCGGTCGGTATGTGAGGCAGCCGCTTTTGGGCTGAAAATTAAGTTTGTTATGGAGAAAGCATGTTAATATGCGTGCAGCAGCAAAAGGACAATTATCTGATGATACAGTAGGCGAGGAGTAATGAAACTAGCTAAGCTGCATGCAGCAAGTGCAACATTGCGGCGTTGCAGCATCCACAACACCAACTGTTGACGCCGTCTAACCTCTGTTAAGGGCAAATTGTTAGGCACTTGCCGCACACTTTTCGCACCACCACTGCAATTGTTCGTTTGTTACAACACAAAGAGCACACCTTGCTTTCCAGCTGCACCCACCAAATGCAAATAGATCCGTAGCCGTATGAGCCATATAATCATGACTGTGCAACAGCCGCAAATGAGGAAGCCAAAGGTAGAAGAAAACAGAAATACCTGAACAGGCAGAAGACGCCTGACAAAACGCTTGCAGATTTTATTTTATTTCATTCTCTTGGCTCGGCGACAGTTTCTTCTTTTTTTCCGTGTTTTCCTTTTAGCCTGGCCTTAACTAACCAAGAGAGAGAGAGAGAGAGAGGAAAAAAATGAGAAAAACATTGTCTACCTTCGTTAGTCCCGGCAGCATCTTGTTGCCTGTATTTATTTATCGTTTATCGCATCGCTGGCGATAAGTTTTTCGGGCGCAAGAACATGTGTTGTGGCTTTTGTGGCTCGTTGCCACTGCAAGTTGGCCAGGGAATTGATTGGATGCCATTTGGGCTTTTGTCAGGTGAAAATAAAAAATGTTGTGAATGAGCTTTAAGTAATTGATATGGGTACGGACACTGGACACTGGACACTCGCAGCTCGCAGCTCGCAGCTCGCAACCTGGGACCTTCATCTTTCGATTGTGGGCTATGGGATGTGGAATCCCCCGATCCGCACAGATCTCCCGATCCTCTTGCATACCTCACTTCACTCAATCAGGGGGCTTTAAGCCCCGAACAGCGAGCATTGTTCCTTTGTCCGCGCTTTGACAGCTGTGGCCTCAAAATGAGGCGCTTGCCATTTATTTGCGGCATGCACCCCCAATCCCCTGCAAACCCCATAAGCCCTATAACGCCCCTTAACCAACCACTAAACCAACGCAATTTATAACCCTTTTTTCGATACAGGCAGCGTGCCAATTATTCATACTAGGCGCATACTTTTCATTTTGCCCCGCCACCTTTGTTCAATTTAATTAATTTCGTTCATTCGTTGTTCTTTTCGCGTATTTTATGCATTTTCATTTTGAATTTTTTTTTGGTTGGAAATTTTCAAAATAAACAACAGCAGCAACAACTACTATTTACTCACACATCCATGTGTCTTTTGTCTTGCTCACCAGTAATTGTCTCTATCTTAACTATCCTAACCAGCCCATAAATCTGTGTATTAATCCAAACAACTAATTAAAACGGAGATTCTCAGGATCTCTGTCTGCCTCAATGTGCTGCCCACATGCATGAAAAGTCCAACAAATTAACGAGAAAAAGGTACAACACATAAATTCTAGACAATTATGGCCCACTGACGCCAAATGTCAAATCAAGCAGCAACAGTTAGTTGGACCTTTAGACCCCGGACGACAACGGCCAAGAGAAGAAGGCTGCCAAATCAGGCCCTAAAAACAGGTTCAGTTTCGGTTTCGGTTTCAGTTTCAGTTTGGGTTTGGGTTTGGGCTTGGGTTCGGGATTGGGATTGGGTTCGAGTCATTTTTTTCCTCTTATTTTTGGGACCCAGACAATGTCACACCGTAAAAAACAAACGCAGACGAAGAAATACCAAAGTGTGCACAAATTTCCAGGAAATTACAGCCAGATGACTGGCTCATGGCCCATGGACCACAGAAGATGATGTAAGTGGTGGGGGGCGGTACGAGCATAGGTGGAAAACAGTTATAAGCAGGCTACTAAATCATAGGCCAACCTGCTACGTGTCTCGCTGGAAAATGAAAATGAATAAAAAAAAACGAGTATATAAATAAGAAAAACAAAAAACAGAGGAGGGACAAGCCACAAGAGTGGAGGCAAATTGAAACCAAAACAAAGCCGAGGGAAAATCTAAAACAAATGCCTGTTGGCCATAAAACACAGTCACACACAGCAGAGTTGAGGGCCCAGGATCGCTATAAATAGGAATCGAATCAAAATGTAGTTAAAACCAAGAATTCCCAGTGCGCGTGCGCAGCAGCCAACTTCGGTTTGGGACTTTATTCCCTTTCAGTTTCGGCCAACTTGGCTGCTTCTGCTGCTGCTGCTGCTTCTGCTGCCTTTTTGTGTTGTCAAAAGTGGGCACATAGGGTAAAAACATCATTAACACGTTTGATTTATTAACTGGCGAGTGGTTATTCCGATTGGCTGAGGAGCGCCGCAACTTTCCGGGAAGCTGAAAAACCCCATAGAAATCAAGCAACAATGGCTAGCCACACTTTATGGCTTAATATGCAACTTGCATGGGGGAGTTCTCCTTTTATGCTAAATGCTAACCTTCCGTTGTTCTGCTTTATGACAAACTAATAAATGCATAAAGTTTTCAATTTTCAACTGCTTCTGTTCGCGGCGCAAACCGAAGACAGATGTTGGCCATAAATATGCATGACTGGGGCAGGTGAAAATTTATGGCTAGGGAATGATACAAAAAAGCAAAAAAAAAAGCAAGCATAGGAAACGCACAGAAATTCGCAAATTCTCGCTTCTCGAGAGACAAACACCAGAACTTTTCTTCTCTCTGCCATAATTTATGCACTTTTAATTCAGTGGGTGTTGCTCCCCTGATTGGCGGCACTTTTGTGCCGCAACAAAAAAAAACGAAAAAAAAACGAAAAAGGAAAACACGCCCTGCGGCAATTAAAAAGTGCCATAAAAACCAAACAAAAATCCACGAAAAATAAACCAAGGCAGCACAAACTTGCGATTAAATGAAAACAAATGAACTGTTTACTTAACGCGCCTGGAGCAGTTAAAAAAAAAAAAAAAAACAAACCAAACCAAAGAGATTACCTTACCACATGCTGTTGTCGTAGAGTTGGGGGAAAACACGCAGAGCGCTTTATTTAATTTCTTTGAAAGCTCAGTAACAAAATGCCTGGCATGCCAAGAGACAGGACGCCACAGGACTCCGCAGGACACGTGTGACAATAGCTGCGTGAACCAAATCACGTGAGTGAGTCAAACCGCCCGAAAAATGAAATTAAAGCCCGGTTCTGTCATCAAAACGCAACTGGAATTCCCCTAATGGCATTTCAGCAGGCGACCGGTTGACAAACGCACTTAATGAGATCCTAACCTTTTGCTTTTCTGTTCTGCTCTGTTCTGCTTTCTTTTTGTTTTTTTTTTTTTTTTGGTAATGGGCGCACCTTTGGCCAGTGGCTAATATTCAATAAAAAGTTATGCTCATGTGGCCATGTAAAAAGGTTGGCTTAATTAATTACGCCAGAGCTACCAAAAAGTAGCGTTAAATCTTTCAGTTTTCTTTTTAGCATAGCTAATGGGGGCAGTTTCGGGGGAGTGACTTTATGACTAAATTTCAATTTCAAAACAAGCGCACAACAAACAACATAGACACGAAGCATTAAACGCAAAAAAAAAAAAAACAAACCGAAATAATGAAGCCCATTTAGTGGCGTCATTAAATGAGTGAATGGGGGAAAAGTTGGGGGTGTTCCAGAGAGAAAACTCTGGCCCCAAAGAAGACAACTGTAATATGGAACGTTAATAACGCGTTACATTTGCAACTTCATCTCGCTCCCTCGGGTCAAATCAACTCTGCTTACAAATTATGACTAAACTTATTCAAATGAGGCTGACTTACAGTTAGCCCTAGGGTGCAAGCGAGTGGGCTAGCTCCGGTTAGACAGAGAGGGAGTCGCCCCGAACTGCAGTCACTAGAACGGAGCCGCTGTCGCTGCTTAATTAAAATGTGTAAAGTCAGCAAAGGCGATGCGGGACAGAGACGGAAGCAGGCCCCGCGAGAGAGACGGGGCTACACAGCCGACCCCAGCGAATCCATCATTTCCGCTTCCATGCGTTTTGCCCAGCAACCCAAAAAAAAAAAAAAGAAAAAAGAAAGGAATGAGTAAAGGCAAGAAAAAACTAAGGTAAAATACAGCACAACCAAGCAACATACACACAAAAAACAAAAGACATCAAAATGACTGAGAAACAGCTGAAAAATGTTGCCCTCTACTACTACTACTACTACTACTACAAATACAACTACTGTTGTTGTTGCTGCCGCTGCTGTGCATCATGTCGTTGTCGCGCGCTTTGGGTTAACATTAACCCATACAAATGTGCGGATGGCAGTCCCCCAAGAAAGTTCGCCAACACAATCGCCCAAGAATGCGACACGGAGAAAAATAATATCCCCATTAAAGCCATTTTTTCAGGTCACATTGTACACATCATTAATGTCTGCAACTAATACTTTAATTACAATCCGCGTTTGCTGCAAAGTAATATGTGTCTTTCTCCATTTAGAGTTTAGCTAATCATCAATAATATTAGAGCGCATTATATCTTTGCGGAACGCCATTAAATTTGTGCATATTCTGTGTAATTTTTGCAGAGGGACGCGAGTGTGTGAATTGTGGCGCCACATCGACGCCGCTGTGGCGACGCGACGGAACGGGACACTATCTGTGCAACGCCTGTGGCCTGTACTACAAAATGAACGGCCAGAACCGACCGCTGATTAAGCCAAAGCGAAGACTGGTAAGTTAAATAGTAAAATGGTTAAATAGTAGATAAGCGGACATATGCGACCCGCTGGGCCAAGCATCCACACATTCGATCAAATTAACTAATAAATTCAGCAACTGTATTGGGGAACGGGGCGCAGTTCCTGGGAAATCGCTGCACATGAGCATCAATCTCTGGCCACGTTTCTGTCGCCAAAGGCCATAAAAAGCAGCGTGAAAGTTCTCAAATGTCATAATACGATTCCGGGAACCAGAAACTCTTTACGTTTCCCTGATTGGAGCTGTTTGGGTATGGGTATGGGTATGGGTATGGGAAAAATGCTTTCGATTTGGATGCTGGCTGATAACGATCGAGGTGCATCATCATTATCACTTAGCGCACTAAAAACATAATCAGACAGCAGCCGGAGTTTGTGTGTGGGTTAGGGGCTATGGTTTTTTATCGAGCTGGATCATCAGCAAACTATGAAAATATCTGTAACCTTGTCGCGGTCAGGTTCGTTCTTCGTTTGCTTGTCGTTTTATTCCGTTGGCGCCAGTACGCAACGAAACGAAAGACTTAGGCAACGAACGCGCAGAGGCCAGCCACACGAAAAATTGGTCTATTAAAGATGCGTAAAAAGGCAGGCAACAACCATAACAACACGGCCACAAGCAAACAAACTGTTAAACACTGCCTTCGCGTGGCTTGGCGTTGATTTTTTATTGGCATTTAAATCGTATGCGTTTTGATTGCATAACATTAACATAAATAAACCATTATTATCCCCGCTGATCCCCGCCGATCCCCGCTGACGTAGGGAATTCCCAAGAAATTCACAGCTGGATCCCATCTGAATGCCAGCCATCCGACCGACCAGCTTCACTCGCAGATCGACGAGTGTTTGGCCATTGGAAGTTTTTCGTTGACAAAATATGCAACAAATTAAAATTTATGTGGCACTCAGCTGACTTATGGACCGAATGTCGAGCCACTCACTCCTTTCACTCCGGTCGCACAGGATGCGGCCCATCAACTTCAAATGTCCTTAGCTGCTTGAAATGCAATTCAATTGTGTTTGCCGGCCTTCGCCGAGGGCTGACCATTGAAATCACAGTGGATTGGCCCCGAAACTCTTTGGGTGGCAATTGTATTGATCTGCGGACGCGAGGCGAGGGTCAAGTTGTGCATGCAAGTTTCGCTTGGATATCGCTTGGATTTGGCTTGGATTTCGCTTGGATTTCGCTTGGCTTTTGCTGGCGATTTTTGCATACATGTACGTTGCTGATGCGCTGCTGCACCTGCAGCTAAAAGGGGGCGGGGAACCGGTCCTCATTGTCTGCTTTGGGGCCGCCTTTAATTAAATTTCCGAATTGTATGAAAACAGTCAACAAGTCGTTACTCTTCGAGCGCAAAACACAGCAATATTCTCTTTTTCTGTGTTGTGTTGTGTTGGATTTTTGTTTGCTTGTATATATACACTATGTAGCTCTTCGAACCCCGAGCGCTTGGAAACAGAACAATGCAAATTTTTAATTTATGTATTTTAGCCCGCAACTCAGTTTCAGTTTCGGTTTCAGTTTGCTGTTTTCGGTTTTCTGTTTTCAGTTTTCAGTTGCCGGCCCCGTTCGCTTACATATGTTTTTCCAGTTGTTCCGCCGTTGTTCTGCTGCTCCTTTGTTGTTGCTGAACTCTGGCTAAGCAGCCCGCTGGCGTCGCAATAATTGCATTTAATTATAAGGCCCCAAAACTTTTATAAGCGTTAAAGTTTCGTTTTGTTTTCGCTGTTAGCCGCCAGGCTGCCCCTGCCCTTACTCAGCTGCCATTCAAAAGCAGCCAAGCCTTTACAATTGCAGCCTTGAGTGGCATTTGTCACATTTGTCAGATAGTGCAGATCGAAATGGTTGAAAAATAACATATATTTTCTTGCAAATATCAACAGATATCGGTCGAACATAAATATGATAGCCCACCTTAATTTCCAACAATCATTTCCGATTACAACACCTCAAAAGCACTCAGTGTCTATAGCTAATTGCCAATCCATGTTTAAAAGCCGCAAATCCGCAAAGAACACTAAACTTTAGCTGGGGTCAATCGAAGTCAACAGGCAGCTGCTCATCTCGCCGATCGTGACTTATATAATCAAGGGGGCTTTGAGGGGGGCTTTGAGGGGGGCCGAAAAGGGGCGAGACTCGGCGCTTGCATTTTGCATAATATTTATGCCTCAGTTGCTGCCAGCTTAATTTATGCGAATTTTCACACAGTAAATTGAACAAAACGACGGCCACGTCAGGGCAAAAAATAAAAAGAAACAAAAACAAAGTAGCAAAGTAGCAGAGTAACAACAAAGTTAAAAATTATTTATTCTTACGCTTATTACATTGGCTTATGTCACATTTGCATGTCGCTGCTTTGAGCGTTACCAAGAAAAGCGCTGTCGATTGCCATTTGGAAATCGTTAGCAACAATAAACCCATCAACACTTGACACAATCGTTTATGAATGCATTTGGAGAATAGAGCTTAATTAATTATTAATCCGCGGGCGTATATCAACGCTAACAGCTCAACAGCAAGCGGTTAAAGCCATAAACCAGGCTTAAACGATCGCAGCGGGCCAACGGATTTTGTGGCCAACCCACTGAGAAGCTGAGAAAGAGAGAGCCACAGTGAAAACGAAAGAGACCCATAAAGAGAGAGATAGAGAGAGGGGGGAAAACTAATTAACACATTTTGGGGCCAGCTGTGGCATCTCGGGTTCCCCGTGGGAAAATCGAATCGATTGTAGGCTGTGACGCTCAAAAATTAAATGCACAAGGGCAGACGATCGATAATCGAACGACAGCCAAATCAAAACTAAAGCAGATCGAAGGGGAAAAAACTAAAATCACGAAAAAGGAGGCAAGCTGGCAAAAAAGTTCAATGTACGTTGCTCCTTTTGGCCTCTTCATCGCGATGATCATGGAACGCAGCCAACGGGGCGTATACGCAATCGCGGGCATTAAGCTTGTTTTGCTCGGTGTTTTTTGCTTTTCTTTTGTTTTTTTTTTCGGTTTTGCTTATTCTTATTTGGGGCGCTAGGAGATCTTGTTAAGTGGGGGCCTAATGTTATTAAAATGCACTTGGGGCCACAAAAGCGAGCTGACGAACCTGATCGGCAAAAAAAAAAAAGAAAAGGGAATGCAGCCGCGCAGATCAATTAAAAATTAACGATACGAAGCGCAACGCAACGCAAAAACGGGGCGTGCCAATAATAATAATGAAAGAGGCTCAAACCAGGGCTCAAATGTTGCTGCAGCCCAGCCAAAGGGTTGCCCTGCGATGATTAAGGCCAAGCCAGTCTTGTGTGTCTTGTCTTTTTACCTCTCATTTTGTATCAGCTCCTTTTATATATTATATATACACTTTTTTATTATTTAGTAAGCTTGTTAAGCGGGAATTCAGCAGTTTTTGAGCTGCTTTCGCTTTTGCTCGCCCGCTCCTTCCATCGGCGAAATTTATGGTGACTGTTTAATATGCAAATGCATAATTTTGCACAGGTTACAGCACACCCCAGCAGCGCCCCCACCAGAAAAGGGTTGCTTATGCATTTTCTAACCCTTTTCGTTTTTATTTACAGACAATGAACACGCAGTTAGGTGGGCTTAGGCGGTGGTGGGGTTCCAGCGGGGCGAGGGGGTGGTGCGCGTGTCTAGCGCACATTCATTTTGGTCAGCCACTGACCACGAGGCTCCACCTTGCCTCTTGGCCGGCTCCATAATTTATTTAGGTTCGCGCTGCCCCCATTCAATGGCCAGTGACAAATATTAATGACGATTTTCATGCCTTCCAATGGGAGCTAGGGTTGTCTATTGCAACTATAGTTGGCTTTAAATGCAAGTCACTGCACTAGAAGAAAATGCAGTAACTAAAAACAAGGGACATTTCATTCAAATTTAGCAAGCATTACAGTATCTATCATATCCTATCCTCTTGGTAAGATATTTTATTTGGCTTTAAAGCCTCCTATGTTTGCACAAAATACCTGCCAATTTCTCCGTGTTTAGGGTCAAAAGCTGGCAGCCACTGTTGCTGCTTAAAATTCACAACAAAGGCACGTTGACATTTCAGCATTTCCATGGGGCAAGAAAGCGAATGTTCGTCCGTTTGTGTGTAAGCCTCCCCAGTAAAAGCCACAGTCTGGATCGTAAAATTCATTGAGCAGCATTAATGAGCGACATTAATGGCTTGTTCTGTTTGCTGGCCATATAACATTTTATTGATTTTTTATAACCAACTCCTCTCCGCAGGGGCAGGTGTGATTTTTAGCAACAGTTTCGTGCCAGGTCGCAGCTTGAGCATGGAAATGAGTTAGGCTGATGTTTTAATTAGTCAAATTAGCTGCAGGGAAAGCCACAAACCAAACTGAGTCACGCCCACTGGCCGCCCGCCCCTCAACCGGGAAGCCATATAGTAGAAATACGCAGAGAAGTAACTGAAAGGGCAAAAAGGAGACCATTAAATTTGAATTTTTAAATTAAATTTCACAGTCAGAGATATGCGCTCACCGCTCTGAATGTAACTGCCAGACGCAAACTCAACAAACCCCATTTTGTACCCACATTTTTTTCTGCACCCACCCACCCAATGTACAGCATCAGATATAGAAATTTTCTGCCCCGCTATCTTTAGTTATCTTCCCTTGATATATACTATACATACATATACATATACATATATATGCGTGTAAGTGTGAGTGTGAGTGGGTGGCTCCAAAACAACCCCCAGATTGAGGGGGCAGCCATGCGCTGTGAGCCAAGTTAAGGGTAGCCTGAAAAGCGACTGGGAAAAATTTAATGAATGTTTTGTTAGATAACACAGATACAGATACAGATACAGATACAGATACAGGCACAGCCAAGTGCTGGGGCAGAAGATACTGAAAAGCGAGCTGCAGAGATGCCCCAAGTGAAAGATGTTACACTGAGATACGCATATAACGTTCACTGGGCAGAAACTCGTCCTTCCCCATCCCTAACACCCCAAGGACCCCCATCTTCTCCCCACTTTTTCACCAGCATCTTGACTGTGTCCCGGCTCGTATCTGAGATGGCAAAGGGCATTGCCACTGAACGGCGACTCAAAAGAGAGCGCACAAAAGCTGCGCAATAAATAGCAGTGTAGAGGGGGAGAATCTATTTACTCGGTACATATTTACTTAGCCTTTGCCACCCGTTGCCGCCCCTCAAAGTCCACTGGAATCTGTGTGTTTCACTGTGTTTCACTTACAATTAAATATTTAAATGCCTGTGTTTGTGTGGGCTTTTTTTCTCTTTTTTTTTGTGTGTGAAATGAAAACGAAATTTGCATAACATCACAAAAGCAAAGAAAATCTCGGCGATAAGAAGACGAGTCGACCATTTTGTGAGCTTTATTTTGAAAATATATAAATCACACAAAGCGCAGCAAAAGGTGTCAAATGTGCGCCCGTCAGCGGAGCGAAAGAGAGCGATATTAAAGACAAGAAAGAGACAGCGAATGCCGTGGAGCATAACAATGCAAACGCATTTTGTCATGCATTGATAAATCACAATTTATGGCCACAACACTGAAAGCCACAATGCCAACGGAAAAACAACAGAGGCCACAATTGTAGCAATTTAATCTCAGTTGAGAGATATTTTTAATATTATAAAATGAAAGATTGTTAACACAATGCTTATGTATTAAATTGAAAATACTTTTTAGAGCACACTTAAATTTGTTGAAATTAAGTTTATTTCAAGCAGGAAAATGATATGATATCATATCATATCATATACATCATGGAGATTTGTTTTTTTATGGGAATCACTGCATTTTTCTGGGATTATGTTTTACTCTCTTTTATGTTGCGGCACATGAAACAATACTTGTGTGTTTCTTGCTTTTGCTTTTGTTTAATAATCGCAAGCGCCATCTTGTTTTGGGTGTTTGCTGTCGCTGTTGTTGTTGCTGTTGTTGTTTTGGCGCTTGCGCTTTTTGCATTTCAATTAAACCCCAAACGCCTGTCAATGTCTGACAGTTTGTCAATTTTCCCATCAAAGCCCCCGCCCCCGCCCCCGAGAAGTCAATTATGCCCCTCTCGCTCGCACTTTGCATGCAGGCGAAGTGACATTGATTTATGCGATTTGCCGGTCGATTGTTGGGTCCGTGATTGTTGTACTTACTGTACCTTATGCAGTGTTACACTGCATTTCGCTGCGTTACGTCAGTGCACAGAATCAATGTGACACTGTTGGGCAACAGAAGTTGCTGGGGTTGCTTTAAACGCACACCCCACCCACCGAATGGGAATGGAATGCGAAACTGTGATCCTGTTTTTTGCTGCTCCTCGAACTGTTTTGTTGCATTGTCATGTTAACAACTTAATTTATATACGCTTAAGCATTTCGGCCAAGTTGTCGTTCGCGGCTGCGAGAGAGATACTGCAGCATAATTACCACAAAACCTCCAGTTTATCTTCACCCATCGCTCCCCTCGTAGGCGTTGAAATTAATTTTGAATCTCTCACTTTTCGCATTTGCTGGCCCGCCATTTCGGTCCGCGTGCGCTGTCTGCAGAAATTGTTACAAGCTCGTTAACACAAGACAGTGCCACCAAAAAAAATGCAGACACCACACCAGTTCAGCACAGCTCCCTTGCCATATGACCTCTGATTTATGTTAATCGCCAAATCGGGAACAGGTGAGACACACCGAGCAGATCAGAGCAGAGCCAAACAAAATCGAGACCGAAGTCGAGATCGAGATCGAGATCGAGCTGCAGATCGAAGTTGAATTCAAACTCTGCGGAGACGAAGGCGATTCCCTTGTGGCAGAGGCAACAATTAAAAATCAAAGTCAAACATGATCAACGCCAGTTTAAGGCCTCGTAGCCATGTGTTGTACCAGCAGCATGAACAAGCCAAACTGGAAGGCTGCACCGAGCGAAATATCACGGGCTCTTTAAGATACATCATAAAGTTATATAATATATACACCAGTTCAATAAAAAATTGAACCCAGTTGATATATATTCCTATTTTTGCTTTAAATATAGTATTTATAACTTTTGAAATAAGGTTCTATACCTAAGATACTTTCCAGTGCATTTATAGAGGGGGCCATGCCATAACGAAGACCAAAACGCAGACAAAGTCTGTACTTCAGAAATGGGGGGAGGGATCAGGAACAGAGGCTGGGGTTTTGGGGCTCTCGATTCTTGGCTCTTGGCTCTTGGTGCTCGATTCTCGATTCTTGATTCTCTGGGCTCGTTGCTCGTTGCTCGATTCTCGATTCTTGGTTCTTGGTTCTTGTAGCCAATTCGTGGAAATTTAAGCGTGGCACAGACATGATCCCAGCTTGTTGCTGTTGTTGCTGTTGTTGCCGCTGTTGTTTTTGGGCAGTTTTGTAAAAATTGTCATTTTAATGAATTGATGCTGCTGTTAACCCAAGTCGAACGCAAGGCAGCCACAATTCTGTGTCTCCGTCCCCGGAGTTTCAGAGTTTCAGAGTTCTTTGGGCTCAAGACTCTTTCGTTTATTTTTACTTTTATTTTTTTTTTGTATTTGGTATGCCATCTAAAAAATGTTGTTGCCCGGTGTGTTAAGCAACTTTGTTTTGGGAGTTAAGGCTGAATGGTGGGGAGGGGCCACAGTTTCTTGTTCGTGTGGCTGACTTTTGTGCGTTAGTTTTGGCGCTGTTCAATTAGCCGTCGTGGCTGCAGCATTAGCATAATACTCTATACGGATATGAAAAATACATAAAAATAACCATAGTTTTGGCCACAATCTAACCCTTTTTTTTTGTATAATTCTTCCTCCATTTACAGACCCTGCAATCGCTGCAGAGTGCGGCCAAAAGGGCGGGCACATCCTGCGCCAACTGCAAGACCACAACCACAACCCTTTGGCGACGCAATGCCAGCGGCGAACCCGTGTGCAACGCCTGCGGATTGTACTACAAGCTTCACAATGTAAGTATCTGCAAGGCACTCTATGCCTACAGCTTGTAAAAAGATATGTTTGGTGAGGAAAAGTAATTGCGGATCTCCCTTAGTGTTCGTTCAGATAAGATCCGTGCAATTTATTCCTGATTTTATTTCCAGCATATAGTTTGATTTTGATTTATCAGTGTATTAGTCTATTGGCCTGCGAAAGCACCCCACTGCATATTGATTTTCGATCCGCGCGATTTAACGCCACATTTAACATCGGAATCGGACACTCTCTCTCTTTCCTTGCGAGTGTTTGGCGGACAGGAAGCGCACGCAGGCGGGGATTAAATGTGACTAAAATGAAGTGTCTGGGAAAAAGGGCCGCCCCCTTTTCCGTTTTCCGGCCACCCCAGGGGGTTGACTGCCGTTTAGCTTCCACATTTGTTGCCGCAGCAGGTTGCTGTATTGTTACCCTCGTGATGATGAATGCCCGATGATTATTTAAAGATGCCAGTTAGCCACCACCCACACCCACACCCACACACACAACGCCCAGCTACTTGGTATCGCGCGATAAGCGCCTGGTGTTTGGCTGTGAAAATGCGATAAGCTTTCACCCGATTTCCCAGTTATGGGCAACGCGTGGCAGGATGCTAGAAGATCTCCCCCTTGCTGAGTTAATTTATGTAATCGACTACCCGGCTAACTGCATTCAATTGAATCATGTTTAGACCAGCCATCCCCCTCAGAGTCTCTTATTAAATATTCATTAGCCACGCTTTTCAGGGGATAAGCTCAAGTTTTCCCCCCACCACCTCAGGGCTTTCCTTCCTTTTTTGGTTGGTGTCGTTTTTTTGGGGTTTGTTTTTCTTTTATTTTTTTTTTGCCTGCTTCTTGGTTTCGTGGCCTGCAGTCAAGTTTTAATGAGTTTTGCGGTTGAACTTTTGGCACATTTACATGTCAGTGGCCCTTAAGTGATGGGCCACCTGTCTGGCCCACTGTGCCGCACAGTGGCTGTGTGGCAAATTAATTAAGTTGCGGCCGCAACTTGTGGCCACTTGCAAGCAAAGCGACTGCATTTCGATGGCAATCGGCAAAGGCGAAATATTTTTAATTGAGCCCGTCCATAAAAGGCAAATATCAAAGAGCGAGCGAGTGTGTGCACTCGCACATTTGCTCTATTTTCCGTAATCTGATTTACACAAAGTAAAAACTTTTCCGACATACGAGAAAATGCACTTTGGGTGGCTCAAAAGGCGAAATTTATTTTTGCAAAAATTTTCCTTCAATTGGACAGTGGCCCATCTCGATAAGATGCCAATCAGCGCGCATTTTTGCCATTGCCATTCTGCCATCTCTGTCTGCCTCTCTCTCTCACTCTCTCACTCTCTCTCTCTCTTTCCCCACCTCATTCGCTGTCTCTTTCTTTATGCTAGTGGCTTTGGTTGCTTTTCTGGCTTTCAGTTCATTTCAATTCAATTCGTTTGTCATTTCGAACTGTGCCGCCTGTGTGGGCCTCTAACCAAAGTGATTGGCACATTTAATGGAAATGTTGCAGGCACTTGGCAGAGCACTAGTACAGTGGAGCTTGCCTATGGAGCATAGCGAAATTGTATACTAGTTCAACAGACTACTTGTGTAATAACTCATTGGATTGAAAGCACGACCATCTTTTATTTGATTCCTGTCTTTGGCAGTCGATAATACAAATATAAATTTTATATGGTATATGCTGCTCTTTAAAAGCCCACAACCACTGTAATCTAGAAAACACTCGTTTCTGTATCAGCATTTTCCTCATTTCTGGATATGCACTTGCTGCACAGATCTTGATTTCTTATCTTCCATCTGCGCGTGTCTGCTTGGGATTTCCTTGAAATCGAAGTGGTATATCTGTGGGAATCGGCATGTTAATGAACGGCAAATGAGACAATTGTTGACCATACCAAATGGTCCTGGTCCTTTGTGACCTGCTGGGCAATGTCCTGCGGCGCAGTGACGACGTAGAAAATATGTTAGAAATCATAGAGGTGACCTAACGGTGACTGGCGCCGCTCTGGTGTCGCCTGTCTCCGGATTCCTAGCTCTCTCTCTCTTGTTATCCTCCGGATCGGATCTCGGCGCTATATCTCCCACATGGGTGTGGTCTGTGGGTGGGCTGATGCACTGGCTCCGTCCTCCCGGCGGCTGTCAAGTTGCCAGTCAGCTGCAGCGGCGCGTGTTCGCTCCACGCTCGATTTAGATTTTATGCATAAAAAAGTTAATCTGCTGAGCTGATGCTGATGCTGATGCTACTTCTGCTGCTGCTGCTGCTGCTGCTCTGATGTGATGTGATGTGCTCCCCTTTTGTGGGAAGGGGGGGCGGGCTTTCCTCCGAATTCCTTAATGAGCTAGGCCTGGGCATTAACAACTTTATGCTTTGTTGCTGCATATCAATTAAAGCTCAAGAGATTCGCAGCTGCCGTCGAGTTGCTAATTGCCGCAATTTGCGCTAAACGCTAGAGAGACTATCAATTACGTGGGCTGCCCTGAGATCCTCCCATCTCCTCTGTATACCACGGGGTTTCCTTAGTTTTGTACATATGTATATATATACATATATATATATTGCACATATTGTACTGTAAGTGATATGTTTTTGTTGTCGAATCAACCCTCCGCCGAATCCCGGCTCTTCAAAGTGCTCGCTCGGCAATTTAACAATTTCAGTATTTGCTTTTTCGAGGGCACAATCAGAAAAGAGGCACCAACAATGTCGTAATTCACGCCCAGGTAGCCCTTGGTCCTTTGTAATGTAACTTTTTTTTTAGATATATTTTTGGATGGTGGCTTCCCCTTCGGCTTTTGTTGCTAATGTTGCTGCTGCTGGGAATGGGTAACCCAATATTGTAATTGTAGCGCAATGAAGCGCATGCTGCCGCTTAGATGTTCGCAAGTGATAAGGAGTTGCATATGAAGAGAGCCCAACAATGGCCAAGGGAATCGCTGTGCTGCAGCACAGCAGCAGCAGCAGCAGCACAGCAGCAGCAGAAGCAGCAGCAACAAATGCTTCAAGTAAAAATATACTAAACAGGGGGAAAAAAAAACGGAAAAAACATTACCCGGGTGCCGTTGGGAGCGCTATCAGCGCCAACTAATCGCATTCGCAAATGTCGCTTATCTGATCGTGTAGAAATGCTTGTAATACTTCATTTTCACTTCCCGGTTGCACTCACTCACACAGAAGCATAGGGGAGACACACACACACACCCACCCCTGTCTCACACAGACAGCGTGTGCAGCTAGCGGCATTTCCGGTCCATGAATTTGCATAAATTTGACCCATTTTAGTGGTCAGTCGCCGACTATTTTCGCCCTCCATTCGGCTCGTTTTTACTTTATTGATTTTCCACCAGCACGCAGAATAAGGAAAACCCCAAGAAAACTAAATCATAGCCATACTATTTGAAAAAGCAAATGCATAATCATAAGATTTGGATTTTAAATGTTGGTAATGCATATCCCTTACTGAAGTAATTCTTGATATATGTAGATGATATATTTCCCAGTGCACCGCAGCCGTACTTAACCAAATATTTTCGCTAATTTTTCCAGGTCAATCGTCCACTCACCATGAAAAAGGAGGGCATTCAGACGCGTAATCGCAAGCTGAGCTCCAAGTCCAAGAAGAAGAAGGGTCTCGGTGGTGGCTGCCTGCCAATCGGTGGCCACTTGGGCATGGGTGACTTCAAGCCGCTGGATCCCTCCAAGGGATTCGGCGGTGGCTTCTCCGCCTCCATGGGTAAGCATCCTTAAAGAGCCGCGTGCAGTGTCCTTGGCGTTGGAGTAACTAACTTTGGTTCTTCCCCCATTCTCTTCGCTCCTTCCAGCACAACATGGACACCTCTCGGGCGGACTGCATCCGGCACATGCGCACATGCACGGCAGCTGGTACACCGGCGGCATGGGCGCTTTGGGAGCCTCCAGCGGACTGCAGGGCGGCTTCTCCACCGCCGGCTCTCTCAGCGGAGCGGTGGTGCCCCACTCGCAGCCCTACCACTTGGGTCTCAGTTCGATGGTGAGTAGAAGAGAATTCTTATACGAGTGGCAGCTTTGTGGGGAAAGCTTTTCGCACAGAGAAAAATGAAGTAGCTAAGAAAGTAAATGCAGTGCATTAGTATTTATGATAAGTAAACTTTTCAAAAATGCTAATAGTAAGTAATATCTGGCGGCATTCTAATATACACTCTTTGAATATCAATGCAATGAATCAGTATTCAAATTTAAACAGTTTATATTATATTATTTGAAAGTAGCTTTTTTCTGATACATTAAGACCCTTTTCTCTGTGCAAACTTTTGTGTGGATTCCTACTGCTGAATTTTACTAACCTTCCACCTGGACCTTTCTCCACCTTTCTCCACCTTTCCCCCCCAGGGCACCTGGCGCACTGACTACACGTGATGGAGCGGGAACAACCTGAACAACAATCTGTTCAGTTAGAGCCGCAAACTTGCCCCGCGCCTGAATCGAATTCTTCGAGCAGCACATGGAGATGGAGATGGAGATGGAGTTGGAGTTGGAGATGGAGATGGAGATGGAGATGGAGACAAAAGCAAGCAAGACAACAAGAAGTAAACTGACAAAACACAATGCCAAACTGAGGACTCCTTGGCCAGCAATTGACAGTGGCACCGAGCCCTTGACATCCCAGCAAAATAAATAATAATCCAATGGAGCGTGGGTGGTGGTGTGGCGAACTGGACGAACGCTGGCTATTCCTAATTGTAAACATTGCGTGCAATTTTTAATTATTTAAGCTTTGTCGCTGTTGTTGCTGCTGATGTTGTTTGGCGAGGCAAAAAGCCAAAAGGCGAGTGCCGGCAGCAATAACAAAAGCCCCATTAAAATTAATTAAAGGGCTGCACATTACTTTTATTTTATTTTTCCTTTATGGCTTTTCTGTGAGTGTTTGTATAGTGTTTCCTTATGTTTCATATATCGCCTAATTAATTTAATTTCTCGCCGCAAATTCAGCGTATTTAATTGTGCTTTATGAACTGCCATAAAAAAACAGAATGAGTGAATGCGAGGGGAAATTTCATAAATATTTATTGTGTACATATAACAGAAAACGAGAATCAAGCACACAGAGAACTAAAATTATTATATACAATAAACAATAAACAGTTACAATGCACGTCCAAAAGTAAACATTTTTGTATAAATTAAATGAAAAAAGAAAAGATCGTAGATGTAAGTGAAGTTGCTTGTCCTAATTCGCAAAATGCAATTGAAAATTGCACAAATACTTTAGAGCGTATGCCTACTGTAAACTAGTTAAATTCTTAGACTCTAAACAAAACAGACGTGATAAACAAAAAGTAAAATCTATATATAAATATTAAAATAACAAATTTAACTAGGGCGCGCCAGTAGCAATTGTAAAATAAATGTAACATTAATAATACAGTTAGGGAGAAGAAAGATCTTTTTGATTGAAAGCAAAGGCCGCCGTCAACTTTTAAAACTAAAAACTAAAAACACACACTTCAATGTTCAATGTTAATGCCTAAGTCTTAAAACTATACACACATAAACATTAAAAGCGTACATAGACTTAAACGTAATGTAATAAATTTAATTAAATTAAATGTTAAAGGCAATTTGTAAAATACATTTGTTAGCAATTTTTGTATAATTATAGTAAAAACAAGAGAAGAAAAAAGCACAAAAAAAGAAGATACAACTAAACATAAAAGTAATCCCCTAAGTTGTGTGTATAAAGCCAGATTAGTCCTAACCTAATTTATGTATGTTTATAAACAGAATACGATATGTAAAACTATATATATAAATATGATGTATTATGTGCTAAGTGTAAACGATAAATGTATTGTAATTTGGCCATATTGATAGTTGAATATATATAAATCAAAGCAAAACTAATGTTTATTTAAAATCGAAACAAAAAAATGGAAAATTGTATTAAATTTAATGGCAATCACCAGAAAAATCCACAAAAAAAAATCACAAAAATAAATAAAAATAATTTATGAAGAAAAAAATATATATAAAAATACAGAAAAAAAAACCCAAAAACGATTCTAATTGAGGAACGGTAACTGAAGGCTCCGCCGATGATTAATTGCTTTCAGATGAGTGGACAGAAAATCGAAATTGGTTTGGTAATAAATCCAATAAGCTGGCATCCAAAACCCGGCCCGCAATGATGTCTCTATAATGGCCATTTATGCTTATGAATTGCCCTTTAAATTTCGATGCGTCTTTGCAACACAAGAAACGTGCCTTGGTTTCCTCAATTTTTGATACTCTTGGCCTATGTTGGTCATTTGTTATGCAGCATTTGTTGCTGGCCATTGAACGCATGAATTATGAGTTGTTTGGAGGCGTGAAATGGCATGTTCGTAGCGCAGTTGTTGGTGTTTTCTGTGATGTGCCACAAGAACACAGTTCGTTGTCTAAGTCTTTTGTTTTACCGGACTCTGATGACCGGGCCAGAATGATGGGCCAGGAAAACTCCCAAGCGGACGCGTGTTAGCCGGCCATTAATCCGGCATCCAGCCGATCAAACTGCAACGATGACCCCTTTTGGGCCTTTGTCACTTGGCATCCGCTTCCGCTGCACCTTGCCAAGGTTTTTGTTTCGACTTACTCGTATTTCGTTATCAGTTTTCCCAATTGCAAACAATAAAATAAATGCGAACCTATCGACTGAGTATATCTCTGGGCATTACAATAATTGGGACAGCAATTAGGTGCACGGCACGGCCACGCAGTCAAGCAGGTCCGATCCGTTCAGTTATTGAAATATATAGCCGTGCTGGGACAGTCCGTGAATGAAGTGTAAGTATTTAAAACATTTACATTACGTCTATCATAAGATAAGATCTCGCAGCATGCGAATAGAACGTTGGATACTTATGCAGCTGAGTTACACGTATTAAGAGTATTAAGAATAATAACACAATGTTGCCTTACAAGAGCGAAACGCACTGTAGTTATATGGGCCTGATTCGTCAGCATCACATGAGCTTAACGTGCTAGGCACTGTCCTCTGTCATTATAACAAAGTTAACCGAAAACAAAGTAAAATGAAAAAGGTAAACCTAATTGCTATATAATTACAATATAATTGAAACAAAATAAGTCATTCGAGCCGGTGCCTTGGAAATTACCCCAAACCCAAACGGCCAACAGACACATGCAAAAGTGTCGCACATGTCACGGGTCAATTGTAATGGTAACCGAAACTGTTAGTCCAATTCCAATACCAAAATTCGAGTGAGTCCATCAGACGAAAAAATACGGTGATCAATGCATAAGCAATGACCAGCCATATAAATCAGTTAATCAGCATCGCAGATAAGCGTGGCAGTGGGCATATGTTCAGCCAATGGGAAACCAATTCACACACCGATACACACTCGCCACGGGATGATAATGGGGCACGCCACCTGGAACCAGTTGTGGAACATGCAACAAACGACATAAATAAGCCGCACTAAATATGAACGTAAATCAATGGGTCTATCTATGGGATTGGGCTGCGGATTGATATAGGAATCGGGCTGTTGTTGTTGGCCATATGCATGTGGATGGGGTCGGTCTATTAGGGTAAGCTCTGCTCTCTGCTGCTCCCATTAAATATTTCTGGGGACCCCTGCATTAACTAATTAGTTAAAGTCAAACAACAGCAACTCGAATTTATGATTTGAGCAAATGCTGTTTTGAAGTTTTGAAGCTGAGACTAAGATTTTAATTGACATTTAAGTACCTAATAAATGGTTTACAGAATGTATAGAGCCTGGAAAGGCGAACTTAAGATGATCCATTGCTTCTTTTTTTTCTATGCATCATCATAAAGTTAATATGTTTTAACATAACCAGTCTATTTAGTTTGGTCTCTTCATGAGCATCAATTAGAGTGCATTAAGTCCAGCGTATCAGTGATTAAGCAGCTGAATAGAAATCGAATTTGCCTGAGTGCTGGCTCCTCGCACTCAAGACAGCAGCAAATATTTGGTCATGCATTAACTAATTAGTGACAACGAGGACGAGGAGCCAGGGAACAATGCTCCTCCGACCACGTCCTCGACCACTTCCTCATTGTCCTGGCGGTCGGAGGTCCTCCTCCCTTCTGCTGTGGATTTCGTAATTCCGTTTGTGTTTCAGTTTCAGTTCGTGCGTTTCGGCTGCGTGTTTATCTGATTGGAAATGTGCACCCAACAATGGCGACACACAGATACAAGCACACACACCCACACCCACACACACACACACACGCACACACACAAAACACTTCTTTAGATGATTAGCTGCGATAGCCAGGTTATGGCTTCTACCATTCGATTCGATTTAAATGAATTTTAATACCGATCCAAGAGCAGCGAGCCTCGATTGCAATTCAATTTAGATGGTAACAAACATTATAATCTGTGGGAGGACTTCCATTAGCCGTATTTATCATTGGACACCAGCGCATCAATGGGGATTCGGTTTTGGTTTGGTTTGGGTTGGGCCTTGGGCTTTGGGCTTTGGGTTATGGGTTTTGGGAATTGGGTGCTCGGTCAAGTCGGCTGTTAAATGTAATTGGTTCTCGCGCTGGTTGGCTGCTCCTGGCATTCTGGCCACTCCAATAATTTTACAAAAGCTGCCACAGTTTCAATTAAATTTCCGTTATCACACGCTCACAAACAGTTGCATCCCATTCGCAGAGCTGGCGCTTAGTCAAACGATTGTTTGGCTGTGATAGCACCTACAACTCATTGCCCTAATTAGAATTATTCTAATGAAATTAAATTGCACAAATTGCATTTGCTCGAGCGCTCGGGCGGTGCGGCACGGTGTGGTGCGGGGTGGGGTGGGAATTAATTATAGAAATTGCCATATGCCCGGCCATATGCAGCTCTGTCATAATTTGTTTTACATTCGCACAATCAACTGATTAACGTAATGAGTTTTCTGCCTCGCTCTGGCCGAACGAACAATTTCATTCCAGTGCGTTTCTCAGCTAATTTGATTAAATTAGGCACGGATGCCACTGCCACTGGAACAGAACAGAAACTGCAACTGCAACTGCAACCGTAACTGCATCTCGTTTTGGCCCATACAATGTCATCACATGTCCAGCGCCCAACTCCAAACATGGCCAATGGTCCAATGGTCCAATGGTGCTGTGGCTCTGAGCCTGGTCATATCAAATGCTTAATGGCAACGGCCCATGTCAATTCGTGGCATATTAAATAGGAAAATTGGCATTGGCAATTGCAACAGATATTAGTTACCTCGTTGGCTTCAATGGGAGGATCAGGGCCAGGCAGGATATTCCTAGACTGTGTAGGTAGGCCTATGAGTGCCACGGAATGGCAATACAGGCTAGATACTCAGCGGTTGCCACAGTGGATGCGAGTCAATGTTTAGTTGTAAATAAGTCCTACAATATTATATTATGATAATATTGTGGAAATTTTGAAAGTAAGAAACAGGATCGAAGAATAGCGATGATGAGCAAAATTCACAGATGAATCGGCCTAATCCCAATTCATTAGGATTGGTTAGATTGTCCAGGAGCTTTGGGTTGAGAACCTCTTGCACCACTGTCCAGAACCGGCGCTATCTGGGAGTGCGATCAATTTGTCGCTTGATTGTGTGCGTTTTGCATGCCACATGCAACGAGGCTTTGCCTTTTTAGCCTGGCTTTAATCCAAACTCTTGGCCAGTGCCTGCAGTTGGGCCAGCCAGCCAGATGGAGTAGGAGATGACGATGGAGGCTGTGGAGAGGTTAACTGGCCTTTGGGTTAGTTGTTGACAACCGGCCAGTGGCCATATTTGTGTATTATTGTTAAGCAAACGCACAAAACACAAAAGACCAAGAAACGCACAAAAACCAAACGAGACGAGGCTAAAGAAGAGCCTGGCAAATATGACAAAGGCACATAAATTCGGTAGCTCTGCGAGTGGCAGGGATTCTATAAATACGATGAACACGAAAACCGAGGGAAAAACATGCAACATGTTGCCCGTCTGTCTGGCCGAGATGCGGTGAAAATTTGTGTCGTCATCCCGGCCAAAAGTGTCAAATTTCACGCAACATGATGCGCTAAATGTGGCCAGAAACTGGCTCCTCTGTTGGCAACTCCTTGCCAATCCCTTTGCCCCAACTGGCTGCAACTCCACACAGTTGCATGTTTATTGTAAATATTATGAAATGTTGATACCTGCGATTGCTGGTCTTCCGTTCTTCTGGTCTTCTGGTCTTCTGGTCTTCTGGTCTTCTGGTCTTCTGGTCTTCTGTTCTTCTGGCCAGGCTTCTGCCCCGGGAGAATTTATTGATGCTGCACGATAAATGCGCTTTGAGCATGGCCAAGGCGCTGTCCTGCGGACACGGAGGCATAAATTTCCATTTCCCGAGAATTATGCCACAACGAATTATTGTTCCCGACATAATATCTCGTGTAATTACTCCAGGCAAGGTGATAAGCTGGCAACACTCATAGCCAAATGCGGGGAAAGTTCGCTGACTTCGATTCTCTTTTTGTTGGCCTAACTTTCGTCATCATTAGGGGCCAAACAACATCATCGAGTGCCTCTGACAGGCGATAAGTGGTTCGATGTGGTCACGGTCTCCAATACCGATCGCAGCTCCAACCCTGGAGGCCAGGCCAAAACAATGCATAGTTCGGTTCATTTTTTTTTTCGTTTTTTTTTTGGTTTATTCGGACCGTGGACAACATTAACCTGTTAACCCAAACTGACGGCAAACGGCGACGGGCCAAGTCCCCAAGCGAAGTCCCGGGATCCTGAGCTCGGCCTGGTGTCGCCTACTTTTGGGACCAGGTCCCGGATCGCCGTCCGCTTGGTGGCCGGCGATGGACCGACTTAGCTGAATGCAGTGCATGAATAATGCGCGCCCACAGCTCAATAAATTTTCACTCTTTTCGCCACAGCCCCAACTTCAGTTTATTCGCAGTCCGAGTTCCAGTCTTAGTACCCAACCGAAAACCGAAAAAATTCACACATCTTGTGCAGGCCCACCTCCCCCGCTCCCCGGTCTATCTGGATGCCTCTCTCTGCACTTAACAAAAAAGTGTAGTTTGAATCGACTTGATTTTTGCAGCGTCTAACATTAATTTATAAAGTCTAGCATGCTCAGAACTCTAACCATCTGATTTCTTAAATAGGTTTTTATATAAAAAATGAAAAAAATATACATACATGGGGTCTTATATTTCTCGCAGTTTATCCAAGGACTGAACACGGACTGTTCACAGTGCCCGGCACTCGACGCCACAGCAGGGAGGAGCTCCTCCATGCTCCAGCTGGGATGATTCATTTGCTGGGCACAGAAAAATTCTCAACCAAAAAAAAGAACGAACAGAAATAATAAGAAGCCAGTGCAGGGAAACACAGATCCAAAGGAGGATGGCAGGGAAAAATTGTTACGAGAACCATTTAAAGGAATTCTCTCGAGTTAGAAGTACGGGACACGATCAGGGGCAGGGATCAGGAATCAAGAATCGGGAATCGGGAATCGAGGATCGGGGATCGGGGACCATGGTCATGGCCAAAAACAAAAAGATACATCCGAGCATTAACAGACCTTAGCAGACTGCTTGGGGTCTGCCTCCACCTAACCCCACGCCTCCTCCTCCACCTTAGTCGAGTATGCCTCCTCCTCCGATGCAGTTGCATTTCGCGATTCCATTTCCTTTTCGCATGATTTCTCGGTGTGCGCGCCCACAATTGTCGAGAGATTAGAGATGCTGTAATTCCATGGCCTGCGATGCCGATTGGCCTGGCTTACTCGTTCCTGGGATGGGGGCAACTGCAACTCCAGCATCTACGATGGCAACAGCTCCAACAACGCCAACACCAGCCACCACGACGACGGCGAAGATGATGATGATGCGGCTGATTTGGGCTTATCACGTTCACGGGAGACTGAAAGACGCTCCACAGGTTTACACGAACCTGGAAGTTCTGATATCTACGAAAACTGCAAGGCTTTGATTATTGATATTTTTTACTCCTTTATATATCTTGTAAATTTCTATAGATTTGCCAAAAATCTTTTTGCCACGCCCACTCTAACGCCCACAAACCTCAAAAAACTGATACGCCCACACTTTTAAAAATGTTGTATTTTATTTTTCATTTTATTATTTTTTTCCCACTTTTTAAAATATTTCAGAATATTTTAAAATTTCTCCCTTGTTTTTTCTGATGTTATGATGTAGAAATTCAAAAATGTCCCTAGGCTGAAGTTCTAAAGTCCATAACTCAACTAATCTTAATCGGATTTTGAAGTGACACACCTCTAAATTTTTCTGAAGCAATTCTCTAAAAATTTGCATTCAAATTTAAAATTTTATTTTTTTTTAATTTTTCTGTAATTTTTTTGATGTTATGATGTTGTAGAAATTCAAAAATGTCCCTAGGCTGAAGTTCTGAAGTCCATAACTCAACTAATCTTAATCGGATTTTGAAGTGGCATACCTCTAAATGTTTCTGAGGCAATTCTCTAAAAATTTGCATTCAAATTTAAAATTTTATTTTTTTGTAATTTTTCTGTAATTTTTTTGATGTTATGATGTTGTAGAAATTCAAAAATGTCTCTAGGCTGAAGTTCTAAAGTCCATAACTCAACTAATCTTAATCGGATTTTTAAGTGGCATACCTCTAAATGTTTCTGAGGCAATTCTCTAAAAATTTGCATTCAAATTTAAAATTTTATTTTTTTGTAATTTTTCTGTAATTTTTTTGGTGTTATGATGTTGTAGAAATTCAAAAATGTCTCTAGGCTGAAGTTCTAAAGTCCATAACTCAACTAATCTTAATCGGATTTTTAAGTGGCATACCTCTAAATGTTTCTGAGGCAATTCTCTAAAAATTTGCATTCAAATTTAAAATTTTATTTTTTTGTAATTTTTCTGTAATTTTTTTGATGTTGTGATGTTGTAGAAATTCAAAAATGTCTCTAGGCTGAAGTTCTAAAGTCCATAACTCAACTAATCTTAATCGGATTTTTAAGTGGCATACCTCTAAATGTTTCTGAGGCAATTCTCTAAAAATTTGCATTCAAATTTAAAATTTTATTTTTTTGTAATTTTTCTGTAATTTTTTTGATGTTATGATGTTGTAGAAATTCATAAATGTCTCTAGGCTGAAGTTCTAAAGTCCATAACTCAACTAATCTTAATCGGATTTTTAAGTGGCATACCTCTAAATGTTTCTGAAGCAATTCTCTAACAATTTGCATTCAAATTTAAAATTTTATTTTTTTTTAATTTTTCTGTAATTTTTTTGATGTTATGATGTTGTAGAAATTCAAAAATGTCTCTAGGCTGAAGTTCTGAAGTCCATAACTCAACTAATCTTAATCGGATTTTGAAGTGGCATACCTCTAAATGTTTCTGAGGCAATTCTCTAAAAATTTGCATTCAAATTTAAAATTTTATTTTTTTTAAATTTTTTCTAATATTTCTGTAGAAATTCAAAAATGTCCCTAGGCTGAAGTTCTAAAGTCCATAACTCAACTAATCTTTATCGGATTTTGAAGTGGCATACCTCTAAATGTTTCTGAGGCAATTCTCTAAAAATTTGCATTCAAATTTAAAATTTTATTTTTTTGTAATTTTTCTGTAATTTTTTTGATGTTGTGATGTTGTAGAAATTCAAAAATGTCTCTAGGCTGAAGTTCTAAAGTCCATAACTCAACTAATCTTAATCGGATTTTTAAGTGGCATACCTCTAAATGTTTCTGAGGCAATTCTCTAAAAATTTGCATTCAAATTTAAAATTTTATTTTTTTGTAATTTTTCTGTAATTTTTTTGATGTTATGATGTTGTAGAAATTCAAAAATGTCTCTAGGCTGAAGTTCTAAAGTCCATAACTAAACTAATCTTAATCGGATTTTTAAGTGGCATACCTCTAAATGTTTCTGAAGCAATTCTCTAAAAATTTGCATTCAAATTTAAAATTTTATTTTTTTGTAATTTTTCTGTAATTTTTTTGATGTTATGATGTTGTAGAAATTCAAAAATGTCTCTAGGCTGAAGTTCTAAAGTCCATAACTCAACTAATCTTAATCGGATTTTTAAGTGGCATACCTCTAAATGTTTCTGAGGCAATTCTCTAAAAATTTGCATTCAAATTTAAAATTTTATTTTTTTGTAATTTTTCTGTAATTTTTTTGATGTTATGATGTTGTAGAAATTCATAAATGTCTCTAGGCTGAAGTTCTAAAGTCCATAACTCAACTAATCTTAATCGGATTTTTAAGTGGCATACCTCTAAATGTTTCTGAAGCAATTCTCTAACAATTTGCATTCAAATTTAAAATTTTATTTTTTTTTAATTTTTCTGTAATTTTTTTGATGTTATGATGTTGTAGAAATTCAAAAATGTCTCTAGGCTGAAGTTCTGAAGTCCATAACTCAACTAATCTTAATCGGATTTTGAAGTGGCATACCTCTAAATGTTTCTGAGGCAATTCTCTAAAAATTTGCATTCAAATTTAAAATTTTATTTTTTTTAAATTTTTTCTAATATTTCTGTAGAAATTCAAAAATGTCCCTAGGCTGAAGTTCTAAAGTCCATAACTCAACTAATCTTTATCGGATTTTGAAGTGGCATACCTCTAAATGTTTCTGAGGCAATTCTCTAAAAATTTGCATTCAAATTTAAAATTTTATTTTTTTGTAATTTTTCTGTAATTTTTTTGATGTTGTGATGTTGTAGAAATTCAAAAATGTCTCTAGGCTGAAGTTCTAAAGTCCATAACTCAACTAATCTTAATCGGATTTTTAAGTGGCATACCTCTAAATGTTTCTGAGGCAATTCTCTAAAAATTTGCATTCAAATTTAAAATTTTATTTTTTTGTAATTTTTCTGTAATTTTTTTGATGTTATGATGTTGTAGAAATTCAAAAATGTCTCTAGGCTGAAGTTCTAAAGTCCATAACTAAACTAATCTTAATCGGATTTTTAAGTGGCATACCTCTAAATGTTTCTGAAGCAATTCTCTAAAAATTTGCATTCAAATTTAAAATTTTATTTTTTTGTAATTTTTCTGTAATTTTTTTGATGTTATGATGTTGTAGAAATTCAAAAATGTCTCTAGGCTGAAGTTCTAAAGTCCATAACTCAACTAATCTTAATCGGATTTTTAAGTGGCATACCTCTAAATGTTTCTGAGGCAATTCTCTAAAAATTTGCATTCAAATTTAAAATTTTATTTTTTTGTAATTTTTCTGTAATATTTTTGATGTTATGATGTTGAAGAAATTCAAAAATGTCTCTAGGCTGAAGTTCTAAAGTCCATAACTCAACTAATCTTAATCGGATTTTTAAGTGGCATACCTCTAAATGTTTCTGAGGCAATTCTCTAAAAATTTGCATTCAAATTTAAAATTTTATTTTTTTTTAATTTTTCTGTAATTTTTTTGATGTTGTAGAAATTCAAAAATGTCTCTAGGCTGAAGTTCTAAAGTCCATAACTCAACTAATCTTAATCGGATTTTGAAGTGGCATACCTATAAATGTTTCTGAAGCAATTCTCTAACAATTTGCATTCAAATTTAAAATTTTATTTTTTTACAATTTTTTTCTAATATTTCTGATGTCATGATCCTGTAGAAATTCAAAAATGTCCCTAGGCTGATGTTCTAAAGTCCATAACTCAACTAATCTTAATCGGATTTTTAAGTGGCATAGCTCTAAGTGTTTCTGAAGCAATTCTCTAAAAATTTGCATTCAAATTTAAAAATTAATTTTTATTTAAATTTTTTGTTATTTTTTTGATGTTATGATGTTGTAGAAATTCAAATTGGATATTTTTGCACTTTTTTATTGTAAATTTCTATCGATTTGCAAGAATCGTTTTACTACGCCCACTCCTCCGCCCACAATCCGCCCAAAACTGTCACGACCACTCGTTTGAAAAATTGTTTAACGTTTTTTTTCAGAATTTTTACCGATATTCCAGAAGATGTTGAAATTTCTCGTTTGCACTTTCGCTAGCTGAGTAACGGGTATCTGATAGTCGAGAAATTCGACTATAGCATTCTATCTTGTTCATATGGGCAACACAATTCCCATTTAACACAGTAAAGTTATAATTTCCTCTTTTGTAACCCGATATGAAACACTTAAACGATTTCATTCAATAACCAGATGATCTTATAGCACAGTCTCAAAACGGAAACACCTTAATAAAAAACTTATGATAATAGTTTTTAACGATTACCGAAATTCAATCTTTGAGCCGTCTATCAAGAAATTAAGTATGGTAATTTACATAATGAGATTCAGAGTGCCGGGCACAAGATCAATGAATATTTTGGGTCTATTTATAGAAACAAGTGTTCCGGTTACATGTTGGCTCAAAGTTTCCGTAAGCTCATCGGTCCTGTGGCGCAATGGATAACGCGTCTGACTACGGATCAGAAGATTCCAGGTTCGACTCCTGGCAGGATCGCATAACATTTTTTTTTGAATTAGATAACATTTTTTTAATAGGATTGTTCTAATAATAAAGTAATTAAACTTTAAATTCATTAATTCATTCATTTAATTAATACAAACTATAATTATTTATACCTCAGGGAATATAAAACTTTAAAATTTAACTTTTTGTTTTTATTTAAATTAATAAAAATATTGTGTTCTATGAATTTACATCGGTCCTGTGGCGCAATGGATAACGCGTCTGACTACGGATCAGAAGATTCCAGGTTCGACTCCTGGCAGGATCGAATTAACTTTTTGTTGAGTATTTCGTTAAAAGTATTGTTATTAAATTTTAAAGTGTATATAAATCAAAAAATTTTAAAAAGCTAGGGGTAAAATATTATATATTAAATTTACGTACAATTTTAATATATTTACTCAACAATTAAAGTTATGATAATCTTTTCCGTCTTTTATTGGTTGTAACGTGTCTGATTAGTGAAAAATATTAAAGAATCGAATTCTAAAAACTAACTTATACATATATCTTTTTCTTTATATATAGATAATCATTTCCTTATTAATGAGGAAAAGTTATTTCCGGTAGCTTTCAGCGGTCCTGTGGCGCAATGGATAACGCGTCTGACTACGGATCAGAAGATTCCAGGTTCGACTCCTGGCAGGATCGGGAATAACTTATATTTTATTTGTTTTTTTTTTTTGCGTATTTAAAATCACACTCTTAATACTCTACTTTTACTGGTCTATAAGAAAATAGTTTTATAAAAAACAAGTTTTGGCAATAGTCAAATGTAATTTTTCGTATCGTTCATATCAATACACAATAATACCTAATTAACAACAGGTGTTTGGCGCAGAAGATTCCATCGGTCCTGTGGCGCAATGGATAACGCGTCTGACTACGGATCAGAAGATTCCAGGTTCGACTCCTGGCAGGATCGCATATAGTACTTTTTTTATTATATTTTTATATATTTTTTTAATAATGTAATTAACATTCAAAAAATTTCTTATTTTGTACCATTTATATTTGAATGGTTAACGGCACTCTTACAGAATTGTATTTCTTTAAGCTAACAAATAAAATTTCACTTTGTTTTAAACAACCAATTACTGAATCTGCAATGCAGACCCATTCTACATCATAATCTCAACCACACTACTTTTAGTTTATAACTTTTTTCAAAATTAGACTCTCTCGGTGTTTCGCCTTAATTTCATGTATCTATTTTGTCACTGAGTAATCAATGCCTCCGTGGCGCAATTGGTTAGCGCGTTCGGCTGTTAACCGAAAGGTTGGTGGTTCGAGTCCACCCGGGGGCGACTTAAGTATCTATTTTGATTACATTTTTCTTTTTATCATTTCAACATTAAAATAAAATAGATTCGCACATAAACAAGATACAAAAAAATACATATATAAATAAAATTTTTTAACTATTTTTAAAAAGTTTTTCATTAGCATGTGCCTTTTAGGAAGGATACCCTAAACTAAACCCAAATCTTCAACTTCTCCGACGTGTAAACCCCAAACTTTCTGATGCTCAAGATCTGCGGCTTTGGTGTCTGTGAGTCTGCGTCTGCGTCTGCATCTGCGTCTAACAATGGCCACACTGCAGCGAGCCTGAGCGAACTCCGAGTCTGGGGCTTAGTTACTTAGTTAGTGATCCAGGTGGGGGATCTCTGGCTAGCTATTCTGCCGCACCCGCCACCTCCAGCCAGCTGAATCCCCCTGGTGCATTGCATAAGAGAAATATTTGTGCAATTTGATTTCGCAGAATTGCGAATTCACTGGAATGAATTCCCTTTGCCCCCCGCCCATTTGGGATGGCGGCTTATGCGCATTATGATTATGATGATACCTTTTGCCGCTCTTTGTTTGCTTGTGCCGTTTGTTGTTACTTGTGTTGTTTTCGCCTTGTTTGCTGGTTTGTTAGTCGCTCGCAGCGATTATGGTTGAAATTCTATGCACTTTTCGCAGTCCGCCATCCGCCATCCGCCGTCCGCAGGCCCCCGGAGTCATGATCTGAGGGCAACTGAGGGAAATTCTGTGGAAAAGCATTTTCTTTCTTTGCCAAGGGAGCGAACCGCAGGCTGGCGAGATCAACATGGTCCGATTGTGTTTGCAATCATTACAAACGACCACGACCAAGTAAGCGGATCAGTTTTGATTGGTCGGTGCACAGTTCGGGCAATTTGTTATGGGCACCCTACTTACTCCCGCTATTTATTTGCTCCACTCCAACCAAACGGAGTCTCTAATTAGGAAACTCTAAAGAGAAAGCACATGAAACTTCAAATAGATTCGCACATAAACAAGATACAACAAAAAATACATAGTTTTTATCAAGTTCAACGTATTACTTAATTTAAAAGTTGGCCTGTTCATTTAGTTTAAATGCAAGTCTAGGACATTCAAGGTCTCTTGAACACCCACTCACCCTCTCGATTCCCCCCACCCCCTCCTTTCCCATAGTCGCCTTAAGTGACAATTTTTGGTGTGTGTGTGTGTGGAAAAACACGCCTCTGTGGCACACGAAACTGAAAATGAAATGAAATGAAATGGAAAACGTGGAGAGGCCAAAAACGAGAACTGACCAGAGAACTGGACCCTGGGCAAGCTGCTAGGAAAATGAGACGCTTATCTAAATCTTCATAGTTGGCTAAGCGCGGCACAACCCTCCCCCTCACCTTTCCGCCCCCTCTTCGCGTTGGTTCCCTTTCGTTCGTTTTTAATTGCAGCTGAAACGTGAGCGAAATGTAACCAAAAATGCAATTGTGGTAGGAAACCGGGACTGCAACGTTTCCTTCTGCGTTCTTTATGCTATTGAGTTTTTTCGTTTTTTCGTTTTTTTTTTGTATTTTTGGTCATTCCTATGGCTAGTTAATCGCGCGCATTCGTGCAGCATTCCTTTGGCTCGGGACTTCCCCTACCTCCAAAACGCCATCCCTAATGAAGAAGGTTCCCTGTTTTTCTTTTTTCGATCCGACCGGTGGCTGGAGGCCTGACATTTGTCATCGGAACATGTAATTATGCCACTTTGGGTCCAGTTACGTGGAGAACCATTTACAATACGCACCTCTAACGCGGGAAAATGGTTAAAACCTAATAGGGAGCCCTTTAAGCCGGCCCAAAAGACCTTGACCACATTCGAAATTTGTGTACCAGCTTGCAACTGCATTCCAATGGAATACTTCGTAGGAAAAGTATTTAATTATGATCGGGAAAAATTTGTAGCTGCATGATTGTTTATGATTAGTAGATGACCATACATAAATTACCAAAAACATTTAAGACACCATTTTCTCTGAAGCTAATGAGATTTAGATCAGAAATCATCGCTCCTTAGCTCTGGGGGAAATGTTGCAAACGTAAGTAATTTTTCTCAAATTCCAGCCCCATCAGGTATTAATAACAAGTATTAGCATGTTACTTAATCACAGCTACCATCTAAAGTATGTGTAATGCCCGGAAGAGGCATCTCTCCCACATCCAAGGCACTTGGCAACATGTTGCAGGCAAATGGGACTGCATAATTGTCGCCTCACGTGCAACTCGGGCATTTCAGTTTTTTTTTTTTTTTTTTTTGTTGTATATTATTAAAGCATTTCAGGGTTTCAGCACCCAAAAAGCTGTCATTCGCCAAACACACAAACTCCGCACATGTCAATTAAGTGGGCGAGTGAACCCGAACCCAAAGGCGACATGCGAGTTGCAGCCAGATCCGCAAAGAGCCCACAATGACAATGGCCTCAATTAGGCCGGTAATAAGCCATAAAACTGCACCCCTCCGCCTCCTCTCCCTCCTCTGGCCCCATAAAAACACCTCCTCCTCAGATGATCACGCGATGGCCGTCATTATACGTGGCCCGCACTTCTAAGTTTATAACTTTTCAAGTTTATAGTTTCCCGGCCGTACTCTGATCTCCTGGCCAAGTCAATTACACAGCTGAATGGCTGAGTAAAAAAAATCCAATTGTCAAAAGTCCGGCAGCATAAATCCGAAAAAATACAACAAAATCCCTGAAATTGATGTGTGTGTGTGTGGGTGGGTGTTTTCAGGATGGGATCTCGAGGCGAGTGTCCAGCTTTCGGTTTCAGCGATAAACAAACATAAAAAGTAAACGTCATTCGCATCGCTTCTTCACAGTTCAATTCCTATTTGCACAACAGCAACAACACGAGCAGAAGCAATAGCAGTAGCAAAGATATATCCCTTTGAGGAGGACATACAGTGCAGCTTCAATAAATGACATTCGCTTTGAAAATGGTTGAGAAATGTTATATAAATCTATAAGATCTTAAGAATAAATCTGCTTCAAAGGAACGGCGCAACTGGTATTAATAATAATTACATTTTAATTTATAAATTTTAAAAAGAGCATTTAAATTAGTCATCACTATCATTAAGTTCTAACCAGTTACCGAAGGCCATCAATAACATTTGAGACAATAGAAGTCGAAAGTAGCGAACATTTACGTGATGTGTAGCTTGTGTAACATCTTGTGTCTTCCCTCCAATAATCCGTGCTAGAGCTGCTCTACTGTATTTGCTATGCATTCTGCGCCTGGACAAAATTGTATTTTATTGCCAGGGATTAGACGCAACCCTTTCGCTGCTGGCCTGGTCACTGATAAAGGCCAGCGGTCAGGTCAAGTGGAAGGGTTCCGACTTGCAGCTAGAAGCCATCGGAAAGCAATTTATTTACACGTGCCCGGGCTGCGAGGATTCCTGCGGCTTAACCCCTTATATTTGAGCTGATTTGATTCGATTTTTTATGCCCGCCCATAAAGTTTGACAACGCTAAGAATCAATTTTGGCCGAGGCGAACGTTGTGTTGTTTATGACCAAACCGGATTTAAGCCACAATTAAGTGTGCATGTGGGCAATGTAAGTCAAGTGGTTATCGCATGGCAAACACTCATCTCTATGCCGATTGACCACTAATTAATGCCGGCAATTAAAACCACATTTAGATGACAATCACCGTGAATAATTGTGCAATATTTGCAAATTTATTGATGAGCGCACAACTGTTTCTTCCCATTGGTTGTATCTCTTTTTATTGCCATTCCCGCTCCACAGCACGCACCCCAAAAAAAATGAAAGAAAAACAAATGGAAACCACCCAGGGTAGGAAAACCGAAGCCGAAATCGAAATCGAAATCGAAAGCGGATCAATTGCCCAAAAGATCAATTGGCAATTGACAAAGCGATCGCTCAGTCGCGATCCGATTAGATCAATTCATCCCACTTCGGGTTCCATTCGAGAGTAAGAGTGTGTACATGTCCACTGGGCCATTAAATCTCTGTACGAATTTCAAATGTGTTGCGGTTTTCGCCATTCAAGCGCAAAACGAGAAATTCATTAATCCGCCTAGGATTGTGGACTTTTCAGCTACTATTTGTTTTTTTTTTTCCCCCGGAGTTTGTCGAGGGTTTGCATTCAGGGCTTGCCTTTCGGCTTAGGCCCATTGTAGATCAATGGCTGGGCTTAATTCAATTATCCCGCGCCGATCGCTTTCCCATTCCCATGGCTATTCCCACATTTGAGCCTTGCACCTTGCACTTTCGGTTTCGGGGTTTAATGTTTCCTGGTTCTTCTGCATTTTATTTTATTTTTTTGTTTTTTTTTGGCGGTTTTTGTGTGTTTCTACTGTGTTGTATTGTTTGGGGCATACTCGGCACGCGCTGCATTTTTACTGCTTCATCCTGGCCACAGGTTATCCAGGCAGGTGCAATTCCCTGCGAGTCCAATTTTGAGCACCTAAGAAATGTGTAATTCATGTTTCCGCTGGGCTCAAACATCTTTTACGAGGGGAGCTGCAGGATGCACTCGAGGTGGATTTTAATTGTGTGTTTATGTTGGGAATAAATTTAGAAAACAGCCCCAAAAGAGGTATTGAACATAGTAGTTCAGCAAGGAAGGTTCACTTCTACGATGGCAGGGTTAACAATGAGGTAGCGAAAAGGTTTGAAATCTATATGAGCTAAGCTTTTGTTATATCAATATATCAATATATCATATCAATATACCACATAGGATATATAAGTTTTGTCAGTCATTTAAATGTTAAATATCTTAAGAGAATCTTGTTAATTTCTGGAACCCTGCGGCATACTTCCCCAGATATGTGTAGATGGCGGATGCTCCGCAGGCGAGCGGATGTTTTGAGCCAGCCCTAGACATGGCCAGAAACGCGCCCGCTGATTGGCCAAAAGGCGGAGCCAGAGCCAGAGCCGCGGCATCGAAAGCGAGTTGTGCGCATAAATTATGGCATTAAGCTAGCGTCTGGGATTGGTGCAAGGGGCAGGCGATGCCGGATTCCGGAATCCAGTTGCACCAGAGGAGCAGCCTCCGCAGCCTCCAAGTCCAAGCAGGTTTTTGCTCGGTCCATCCTGTTTGGGAGGGAAAAACTGTTCCCAGCTAGCGCTCAAATTAGTTGGCCTGGCCCACAGCCAAATGCTGAATCTGAATCTTTGGCCGAGACCCGGGCAAAGATCGAAAACTGCGGCTGACATGTTTATTACGAAACGACGGGGAGACATAAATCGAAGCCTTTCGTCAGTGCAAATTCAATTAAAGCTGACATTTTCCAATGAACCCAATGCAAATTGCCGGCCCATGACAAACGTCAGGCGTCAATCAGGCGGCAGCAGGATATTTATGGGCAAATGCATTATTTATCTAGCTGCTCCTGCTCCTCCGCTCGCCATCTAGCTGAAATTTATTGTATTCTATAATGTAACAAATGGCTCGACCACCCGATCGGTCCTCGTACTTGTACGTGAGTCCCTTGGCCACGACTCCTTGGCCAACTCCAATCGAATCGAAGACCCGGAGTGCATTCAACTTGCTCTGCATCGAAATCGGCGATAACGAAAGCAATTTGTTAACCGCCAGCCAGCAAAGGGAAAGGAAATCCCACCAAAGTATGTGAAAATATTAACAACATTTTGAAACAAGTCGAAGATAATGGGCATAGGACAAGGACTGGTTACCCTGACTTTGGCGAAAGGAATGTATATTTACAGATCAATATTTGGTATCAATATTTAAACTAAAGTTCTGGCTCATGATATACATTTCGTCCACCTTTACTTATAATCTCCACATTGTTTGAAATATTATTGGGTAATTTATGATGTAGGTCAAAGCTTTTAGATTTCGTTTAGAAATAAGTTAAGTTTAGTAAGTTAACTTGCTTTGGTAGCATCAATTTACCATTTACCATTTCAGTCACACAATAAATTGTCAGTACCCCGAAATTGTTAGAGTGCGGAGAATGTAAAATGCTGAAAACATTAAAGTAGCCTAAAGCAGCTTGATTAATTTTATGAGCGATCAGCCGTTAAGTTCAGCGCACATGAAATTCGCGATGCTAATCTAGCATTAAGCATACGCCCCGTTAACGTAAACGTGCGCTTATAAGTCATAAACCCAACCCCAAATAAGCCGTGTCCAAAGCCACAGCCCGTTCCCAAAAGGTAAATACTCATTAGTGAAATTTCTTATCAAACTGTTGTTTCGTTTTTAGTTGTTTTGTTTATGCTCTTCTTCTTTGGCTTTAATGCTGACGGCGTTTGCGAATTGATCTTGATGCAATTAATAAACGGCGTTGGCCATGCATTTTATGGTCCTATGGTCTTGGATATCCGGAAGCAGGCAAAAAAAAAACAAAGAAAAGGGTTCGAAATCGGGATCGCGGCCAGATCGCGATTATGATTTCGGGCTGAACCCGCGAGCGCAGTTAAAACCCAACTAAACCGCAGCGAATTGGGACCACCAGCGCTCCGGGGGCAATTGCCAATTGCATTCATCAACATGACAGCTACTCGTCCGAATCCTCTTCCTTTCACATCCCCGCCCCTGCAGCGAACCTACGTGTATGCTATGCTCCTTGGTTGCTGGGCCTTTGGTAAATTGACAGCCGCCGGTGCTCAATTTGAATGCAAACCACAAAATTGGATAATTTCCCAGTGACAATCGGACGGCTGCTCCTGGCTCCTGCAACCCATTCCTGATATATGCGCCGAGCGAAAAGTTTCCCAGGAGCACTTGCCGGTGACCCCACAGAGTGCTCCTCCATTCGCTCCATTCGCTCCATTCGCAGAGTCCATCGCATCGCTGTAGCCAGACAAAAGACAATGGCTCCTCGGTGGGGCGAAGGCTCGTATGCAAAATAAATTTCACTTCCGAAACTGAATCTCAATCCCAATGAGAATGCCAATGCGAATGCGAATGCGGAGAGTCCTGCTCCCAGCCGGTTGTTTCATGGCTTGTTTTACATATGTCCGCACCTAAGCCAGAGACTCAAGACCACGACGGCGGATGGAGCTGCTCACCCACCACCACATCATTACACTGATAATAAAGTACACTATGCTATATGAAAGCGGAAAAGCTATTTCTCTTTATTGAAAACCACATGTTAATGATCTATCATCGTACCTCGTAGTAAAAAGCTGAAGCGTTAACATTCACAATTGCTGTCCAACTGCAGTGGTCTTTTCTCCCGGTGCAGGCTCATCTTGGAGCCCTCTGGGGGGCACTCGACAATGGGCCAAATGGCTGGCTGGAAAAGGCAAAATGCAGGCGACTCGTAAATCCGCATCGATTGCTTCGCCAGAAATCCATACTGAATTGATTGCATTTGGAGCAGGATCCACGAGTATGAAAAAGAAGGGCGGGGGAGGGGGGCGTGGTGGCGGTGGTCCCTGCTCAAAATGTTGCAATTAATTTTTGCACAATGCTCTTTGTGCTATTTAGTTCTCGATTTTGCAGCATTATGGCAGCGACTCTTCGTTGTCTCCGCTTAATTGCCCCCGAAAAAGATCGCTGACAAAAAGGCGAGGAAAAAAGGCAGAGCCTCAACTCCAACGCAAAACAGTAGCTGGGCTCTTAGGCTCCAGAGAAAAACCAAAAACCAAAAACCAAAAAAAAGGCAAGGTAAAAAGGCAGAGGACGTTGAGGACTCCTTTTGGGTTCTTTTTGGGGCCTTTGATTTGCATATATTTTGGTTTTAATTAGTTAACAAGCTGCTTTCGTTTGTTGCGATTGCATGTTGAACCACGACGCGTATCGTAGATGCTGCAGGTCCCTTCTTTCTCCACCGAGAGAAATCTCCCCCCCCAAATTGCATGCATAAGGAGCGGACAACAACAGCAACGTATAAAATCAAACACGATTTTTAGCAGTTTTCAATTCCCGGAAATCTTGTACGATATGTAGCACCATACAACTGCGGATTGTGCTGATTGTTGCTGCTCGCTGCCGTTGAGCTGGCCGTTTTAGCCGTTTCAGCCGTTTTCTGTTCCCTATCCTTGGCCAAACAGCCAGGCTCAAGCTGGCGCGCGATACGATTCCGATTCCGATTCGCCAGTATCGTGCAAATGTTTCATTATTTAACTGATTTCAGTTGGCCAGCCAAACAGCCAAGCGGCCAAGCAGCCAAGCGGCCAAAGAGCCAAGTCAGCGCTAACAGCTGGGCCCAAGAGGCCCAAAGGCAATCGAAGAACTGGCGGAGTGGCGACAACTTCGGATTGGAATACCAACGAAAATTCCAAGATGTTGTCATCAATTAAGCTGCCTCGTATGCAAGTGGAGGCCTTTTCACACCTGAGAGAACTTTATTAGGCCGGTCCTAAAAATGGCATAAACAGCAAGCAGCAAACGCAAAACATTGGCAGGAAGATGCGTAAATTATGGTCTAGGCCGTCGAGGCGAAGGCGAAGGCGAAGGCGAATGGCGCTGGCCAATAAAATGCCAGATAAATCAAGCCAGAGGTGGAAATCAGCAGTCCGGAGTTTTGGCGAATTCAGCAGAAATGAGCCGGCTACGAGACTTATTTGCATTCGGCCGCTTGTCAGCCAAGTTGTCGTCGCGTTTTGGCCTTCTTACCCTTGCCACCCCTGGCCACCCCCCCCTCCGCGGAAACTTACCATCTCCCGATCTCCGGACTCGGCTACTGACAGTCTGCAAGAAAAAGTAAAGCAAAATAAGAGCCAAACATGAAAACTGTTGCCCACGAGTCTGGCGAGTACGCGGTAGAGCCTCACCATCACCATCAGCATCCAATCCAATCCAATCCAATCCAGCCAGACAGCCTTTTGTTCCATCTTGTTAAGGCCTGAACTTTATGCCGGCTTGGGGTTATTGTTTCTGGGCAGGGGTCCAATGCCACAGTTCCAGGAACTTTTCAGGTGGCACAGCATGTTCGGGCCAGACACACTTTTGGTGGCCTCGTGCAGCAAGCCATTGTGGGGGCCTTCAATTAAAATATACTTAAGAACAATTTGGTTAGAAAATGGCGATCGATGGCGGCTGTCTTACCTTATCAGCTATTTGCTATAAGAGATGGTACATCAGTGACCACATCTAGCTTTTTCTAATGAAAAGCTATCATCTCAGAAACCAATCCCTAAATCTCCACCGACTAGCAGGAACAGCAAGAGATTGCAATCCACATATTAATAAATTATCTTGGATATATAAATTAGGTATTTCTGCGTAAATTTATGGGCAACACCCCGCCTAGATATTTTTTTGTTTTTGTTAATTTGATTTGCTCATTCTTTCTCCATGTTGTGTTTTGTTTTCATTTCCATCATTAATTTTTTTTGCATTTGTTGACGGCTTTTCATCAAAGGAGTCACGATGATGGCAACTGTGGCGCATACAAATGAATGGATCTGGCTCGATGGGGTCTGCGAAAATATAAAAAACAGCTACAACAAATTTAAATGTTGTTTGGGCATGTTTTATTTGTCATTATATAATCAGCGCAAGTCGCACAAATCGCTGAAAATTAAGCAGAAAGAACTAAGCACCGTCTGCCTTTGTGGCAGCAGCAAGAATATCATTTTTATTTTACACGTCAAGTACAGTGGGGTTCATAAAGTTAAGGAATAGAGTATCAAACCTTTTGTAGGAAAGATTTCCACTTGTCTAAGCAATTAAGTCTGCAATCAGTGCCTATTAAAAGTAATAATTAATCACCATAGAAGTGTCGATGCGATTTGCTATCGTTGACAACTTCAGATCAGATAAAACCACTTGCAATTCAAGTAATCAGTTAATGAATACGTCGATTCAATGACAAATAACCAACGAGTTTTTTCATCACTTTAATGTATAGTATATCAATTAGTTGTTTTAAAGCTATGAACCGCGCTGTCTACTTGGCTTTACGATTTTAAACGACATCTAAGCAGACGGCATATGCGTAATGTTCGTAAATGTTTTCGGCTTGTTGCTGCTCGTTTATAGTTTGGGTATGAAAATTTACGAGCACGTCGTTAGCAGTTTTTTTTTTGCAGATTCGCCTCGAGTTGTGGCCGAATGTTTGGCTTGTGGCAAATGGCTGCGAAGAGAGATGCTTATCGCTGGCCCTGTTAATACCCCGCATTTAAAAGTGTAATTAACGCAATTTGAAATATGAGGCGAGCGACAAAACGAAAGACTTAGGAAACGAACGCGCACTGTGGGCGGCAGGATGATGGCAGCGCACTCGGACTTCCAAAGGAAGCAGGAAGCATCGACATCGACATGGTGCATGAAAGTATTTGAGCATGACTCACTCACAATCGCACGGCTCGTGCTTGACACGTATTCCTGGAAGTCGGAGCCCTTGTCCACCTGCTCCCCTCCATCGCTCTCCTCCGGTAGCAGTGCCTTGATTCTGCACACAGAATATCTAATTAGCCAAGGGCCACGGCACTCGTTGCTCCTCGCCTCCCGATATTTATGCGTTCATAGGGCTGTCTGCATCTATCAATTGTTGGCCTGCAACGTCTGCATTTGGGTGGCCGACTAATGCTGCTCGTCTTGCCTCTATAAATTACATTCGAACAAGTGTTTGGAATATTTGATGCTCGCAATCGGCGCAATCTCAGTTATTTGAAATTTATGAGACTCACCACTTGGGGTTTGGTAATGTTTTTATAATTTGTCTTTATTGGTTTTCCATTTATGTTTCGTTTTCTCGCTGTTGTTTGTATGCCTTGCTCGTTTTCAGTTTTCAAATTTGGTTATTGTAGCTTATAATTTGCATTGCTGTTTTATATAAATTATCATAATTAACTAGGTGAATGTTAATGAGTATAGGAAAAGCGTGACAAGGCTTAGGGATCTCAATTTCGTGTTGGGCTGCAGCTAGAAAATCTCAACAATTTGTTTTTTTTTGGCGTATTTTACAATCAATCATGGAATTTCTTTAACTATGGCTTGCACTTGCTTAATTGAATTTACATTCATATTGTTTAAATATATATTTATAGTTTAAAACGTCTTTATAATTTACGCTTTTCCGCTGCTTTCGCTTTCCAGTTTTCGCTAAGCAAAAATTCCAGTTAAAAGTAATCCGCATCGAAGCATATAAGCGAAATGTAAAATATATATTGAATACAAAAACAATAAAAATAATATGTATATAATCACACCAATAGACATTAAACATAAGCCTAACTAAACGTGGAGACGACCAACGAAATTTGTAGAGGCGACATACATATGTATATATTTATAAAGGGTCGATCAAGTTAGGGTGAAATACTAACTGGCTGTATACTCTTGAGTGTGCTTCGGCATAGATTAACTAACAAAACTTACAAAGTACAAAGTACACAGAATTTGTTTAGGCATCTTCCCTTTGTGAGTCTACAAATTCGAGAAAGTCGAGCACCCGAACCCTGCACTGCGAAATCACATATAACATACATGCAGACATTTTTACCATACGTACAAACAGATTTTTCAAGGCATTGTTATTACTCGCTGTGTGTTTTAGTTTTGTTTTTCAATCTTGTACCCCAAATAGTTGGCTTACTGCTGGCTTTGCTCATTGTTCATCACTCTGCAAATTATTATTAGTGTATATATGTATAGAAAGTTGTTCTGTGTGAGATATAATGCCTAAGTGTATAAGTGTAGAGGGTAGGGCGTTGTGTGTATGTGGATGTTCGTTATCTAACGACTTTGGCTTTTCGAATGTTGAATTAACCACTGCAGCGTTATGTCAATGTTGTCCTTTTCCTTGCAGGAAATACTATAACAGCAGATTTCACGGTCCTGTATGCTCGATAGATTCCTGGAATTGATTTTAGCTTATTAGCTATCCATTTTTACAATAGTCATACCAATTTTTAGGTACTCACATGCGTTCGATGAGTCCGGTCTCATCGAGGGCGCCTGGAAGATCTCGTTTGTTGCCCAGCACGAGCACTGGAATGCCTGCGAGCTGCGGCTTGTCCAATAGTGAGTGCAGCTCGTTCCTCGAGGCCTCCAACTTGTCCAGATCGGCTGCATCCACCATATAGCTGTTGATTAATACATTACAGTGTTAACTGACATTCAATTGTCGCTTGAGTAGCTCTATTGCTTACACAATCGCATTAACGCCCCGACAATAGCGCTCCCACATGGATCGGAATCGAGGCTGGCCGCCGATGTCCCACACCTTGATAGTCACATTGCCTCTGGTGATCTTGCGCATGTTGAATCCAACTGTGGGTATCATGTCCTCAGCGAATTGGCCGGACTGAAATAACAAAAGATAAGTCGTACATAAATATATGTTAAGTATTACAATTACTTAAATTTATTATAACAAAAAAATTACATGAAATAAATGCAACTTAGTCTGCCACGAAAGAAGCCTAAAAGTATGCAGTCAAAAATAATGTAAAACTCGTGTCAAAAGTTTATTTCTTACGCGGGACAGCATCCAAATCAATACAATACTGTTTTCCTTTTTGAAAATGTGCTTAAATAAAGCTATATTTATATATATATATTTAATACAGCATAATTCTATAGTTTAAATGATTTGTATATTTCTAACACAAAAATAAACTAACAGAATTAGTTCCTACAATACAAGAATCAAAAACTCCTGAAAGGGCAACATACTATTTGTGTAACTTAGTCGGTATCAAAGTGCGCTGCACTTCGATTTGAATAAAAAACGTTAACTAAAAGTTTATAAAAAGCTTCCCGCGAAGAACGCTTTGTTAGCATTACTAGTGAAACGGGGAAAGTGACTAATTACCGCCACCCGCAAGTTTGTTTGCATTAATGCATCTGAATGTGAATGTAAACATGGAATTAGAGTCTAATACCAGTGATAATCAGGGGAATATTTCCATTATAGAAGCACTTGAGCAAACAAATTTCCCGTAGATGCGGGCAGACATTTGAATCGAATTCACATGACTCATAAGTCAGGCGGTCACAAAGGCAGTAGTAGCTCCACCTCCCCCATACGCCAGGGAAGTATAAGTATCTACGATTTCCAGGCTGCAAACTACAGATCGTCGCATTATCAGCGTGCAGAAATGTGTGACAAAAATCAGGGAGACGGGAATCAGGAATGGCGGGTAGCGGGGTCAGGGGTCGAAGTGCTGATAATGGCGTCATTGTGCCGCGAAACATGCGTATCTATGGTATGTAGGTTTATTGATTGCGGCGGCAGGAACGGTAAACTTTACCACTAAAAGAAAACGTTTAGCACAGCGTTAATTATGGATGCAGTGAAAGAAAAGGGGAGCACGAAGAGTTAAGAGATAAACAATGTTAGAGTGGGGGAACCGCGCAATGTCAATTCCTTTGTCACGGGGGGTTTGTAATGCTCTTTTAGTGGTAGCTGATCCCCGGGCTTTCCCTGCACCCCTCCCCCACACACATCACACACACACACCTCACACACACACACACACACACACAAAACCACCCTCTTACCCATACACGCACACGAATTCGCACACACCCACTGCAAAAATACTCACTGCAATAACATTGACGAACGTCGTCTTCCCGGAGAACTGCAGCCCCACCAGCGTGAGTTCCATCTCCTCTTTCCAGAAGATGCTCTTGAACCACTCGAGAATCCTGTTGATGAGGGCCAACATCCTGGGGCAGGTGTGTTTCTGGTCGGGATCTACTTAAAATTCGCGAAGAAAGGTTTCCTTTTCTAAAGAGCGTAAATGTTGGCGTGAAAAAACAACTGGGCAGGTCAGTGTGACCAATTGCGCGGGAGTGCCGAAAAGCCAACACATTGACCAACACTACATACTTAGTTGTATTCGTAGTGAATGGTAATCTTTTATTGCACTAATGAAAAAAAATATTATAGGTAATATAAAAAACATGAATTTAAGTTCAAATAAAATATATTATGTTTTTTAGCTGTGTCGTACATATGAATTATAAATTTAATTAAAGAAATAGGTTATATCGCCTATGTACAATATTTACTGTACTTCCTATCGATAACTACAACATCGATTACTAAGAGGTTCATTGTGACTGGCAGTTTAGGAAGAAGAAGATAGTAAACAAAATGGTAAGTGCTAGGATAATTTTAATAAATTTTACTTAAATGTATAATAAATGTATATTTTCAGGCGCGCAATGCAGAGAAGGCAATGTAAGTAAACCGGAAATACAAATAACATATGATTTCTAGTACTCACCCGCTTATTTTCAACAGGACAACTTTGGCACGTTGGCGGGCCGCAAAAGAAGTGGAATCCGGTGAAAAGGAACGCCGGCCCTACTTGGCCTCCGAGTGCCACGACTTGCCCAGATGCGAGAAGTTCCGCCTGGAGATTATACGCGAGATATCGAAGAAGGTGGCCCAGATACAAAATGGTACCTATTTCGGCTTATAAAATCCCTCTAAAGATATCCACTAATACTGACAACTTACAGCTGGCTTGGGAGAATTCCGGATACGCGATCTGAACGATGAAATCAACAAGTTGCTGCGTGAGAAACGGCATTGGGAAAATCAGATATCTTCGTTGGGAGGACCCCACTATAGACGCTATGGTCCCAAGATGTTCGATGCGGAGGGCCGTGAAGTGCCCGGCAATCGAGGCTACAAATACTTTGGCGCCGCCAAGGATCTGCCGGGAGTTCGCGAGCTCTTTGAACAGGATCCTCCGCCGCCACCCAGGAAATCCCGCGCCGAACTAATGAAGGATATAGATGCCGAATACTACGGGTATCGGGACGACGAAGATGGTGTCCTGATCCCTCTGGAGGAACGCATCGAACGGGCGGCCATCCAGAAGGCCGTGCAGGAATGGCGCGAGAAAATGGCCAGAGATGGTCGCATTATCGATGACGAAGAAGAGGACGAAATATATCCTCTTTCGGGACCAGCACGCGAAGCCATCGAGGATGCAAAGGCTCGAGCCGCCGTCGAGGATCCTCACGGCCTTTTGGCACCCAAGTTCACCGCCCACGTTCCCGTGCCGACGCAACAGGATGTACAGGAAGCACTGCTGCGCAAACGGAAGCAGGAGCTTCTGGAGAAATACGCCGGTGGCGCTAACTAAGCTCAATAAATATTCTAAATTCTCAGTTTGAATGTATTCAAATCGTGTTCTTCTAAACAAACAAGGCACATTTAATGGGCTGTGGTCACCTAATAACTAGAAATTTCGGCCTCCGCCGCCACGTCCGCCGCCAAAGCGGCCACCTCTTCCTCCAAAACCGCCGCCTTCTGCAGCGCGCTTCTCCTTCATGGCTTGAAAGCGTCTAGCCATGTTGTGCAATTCTTTGGGCACCTCCTGCTCCGCCTCCTGCAGAATGTCAATTAGTTCCTTGGCCATAGCCCAATCCTCGCGAGTAATAAAGCTTATTGAGGTGCCCTTTCGGCCAGCACGTCCGGTGCGGCCTACACGGTGCACATACTCTTCGATGTTGCGCGGAAAATCATAGTTGATGACATACCTATGTGAGGGAAAAATTAATAACTAATGGCTAAAAGGAATCGTAAAATTTGCTTACGTGATGTCCTCAATATCCAGGCCACGTGATGCCACATCGGTAGCAACCAGGATGTGCACGGCGCCGGACTTGATATCGGCAATAGCCCGCTCACGATCGATCTGATCGCGATTACCATGAATGCACTGGGTCATGAAACCATCCAGCGTGAGATCACTGGACAGGTCATCAGCACGAGCCTTGCGTCCACAAAATATGATGATTTTGTCCGTATTGCTCATGTTCCTAACGAAAGACTTAATGGTATTGAACTTCTCCTTGTCGTCCTCCAGCAACTGAATCACTTGTTTCACCGAGTGCGTGGCCGCCAAATCGAGCGATCCGACACACACCTGAATCGGATTGTTCATGTAACTCTGCGCTAAGCGACGTACTCCTGGTGGCCAAGTGGCCGACGTCATAATGGTCTGACGGTCCGGACGCAAGTCCAGCATCACCTTTCGGATCTGCGGCTCGAAACCCATGTCCAGCATGCGATCTGCCTCGTCAAGCACCAGATAGGTGATGGTGCTCACATCAATGACGTTGGTCCGAATCAGATCGTTCAGACGTCCCGGGGTGCAGATAATTATTTCAGCACCGCGCTCCAAGTCGGAGATCTGCATGTGGCGATCGCCACCGCCGTACACACAAACGCTGCAAATAGTGCCGAGTTGGTAAAACGGAACCCACTTAATGATCGATTAGGATACTCACGCTTTCATGTCGCGGAAGGAGTACTTTTTGACCTCCATTTCGATTTGCAGAGCCAACTCCCGAGTGGGCGCCAGCACCAGGACGTTAGCTCCGCCCCTCGCACCTCTGGGCGTGCTCTGGTACTCAGTGTGAATCATTCCGGGCAGAAGGAAAGCTAGTGTTTTGCCCGTGCCCGTTTGTGCGATACCGATCATGTCATGACCTTGCAGGAGAATGGGCCACGCCTGCGACTGGATGGGCGAGGGCTTGGGGAAGCCCATTTTAGTTATCTCGCCTAGCAGATCTGGATATTCGGCAAAGCATTGCTCGAAGGTCCAAACTGGATTTGGAATAGGCGGCACAGTTTCCCCCTCCTTTGGTTCGAAAACATGGGACACTGTAGTCTTGTTATTCTCCTCGCGAATGCGCTCGACCTGCGATTCGGTAAGACTGGCCACCTCAGGAGCCTCCTTGTAAAAGTTCTTTGCTAGCGGTGGGCACTTGGACCACCGTTCCGCAGTAGCTGCTTCCTGTGTGGATCAGTGGAAATTAGTTGAGGTTTCAGGCGATATGAAGAATAGTAAAATTATCTTCAAGTTTCGCGGTTGTCATGAGCGTTAAATATAATTGTGAGGCACCTACACATGTCGATAAGGAACTGAGCAACTTTTCGCTTAAGGCATGCGTTTTAAAACTCGCATCTTTTAGAAGGTACAAAATCTTATTGTTTAATTTTTACTCACACAAGCCTTATTCAGGGCTGACCAATCGATGACGTCCGTGAGCTCCCCATTGTTGTTATTGGACTCGGAAGCAGGGGGATTTAACTGGTAGCTACTCCCCTTGGATCCGTCATATCCGCCACCGCCTCCACCATATCCTCTATAGGAACCAGGGCCCCTACTATCCCGATCTCGTCCCCTATCCCCCGGATCAGTGAGCTGCTTGCGAACTTCATTAATGGCATCGATGACGTTCCTCTGGATGCTACCTGTTATCTTGACAATTAGATCGCACTTGTCCACTTTGACGCGGACATTAAATTCGGTCTGGATCCGGTTTATGTTTTTGCCGGCTTTTCCAATAACTTTTCCAATCATGTCGGAAGCGATGCTCAAGGATTCGCTAAAAAAGCCGCCTCCTCCTCCTCCTCCACCGTCGCGACTATCACGACGCACTGCGCCGTAAATGTCTCGGTTATCCCAATGGTCGCGACTTCCTCCGCCGTAATCATCGCGTTTACCGCGATAATCTCGTCTTTCTTGGCCGTAGTCATCACGATTTCCATCGTATCCACGTGAGTAACCTTCTCGCCTGATACTCCTTTCGTACTTCTGATTCATCCCGGAGTATGAGCCCTCCTGAGCCTTCAGCGGTGCCTCCACATAGTTTGGATCGTCCCAATCGAGCTCAGACATATTGGAGTCCGCTCGCTTCTTTGTTTTGGTGGAATTTGGTGGAAAAAACAGAGCGCACGTGAAAACGATGACTTTGCAATTCGCTCTTCAGTTTTCAAACGGTAAACTATGCGTGCGCTTGTGTGTGTTGAGCTAACACAGCGAAAATTGAACGCTGCTTTTGGTCAAGAAACTGAAAGGAGCCACTAATGATCTAATAATTTGGCAAAATTAAGCACTGTCTATTTTACTTACAATTCTTCGTTTAGCTATTTTATTCTCGATGGGAAACTCAGCAAAGTAAAATTAAAGAGACCGCTTTGACTGACGCTTTAAGAGCCGGGTTGCATGTCAATCGATTTATTTTTGGCATTTCGAAATAAAGTTTAAACTTACATTTAAATCCGCGCTTACTAAAACTCTAATAGAAGCCAGCAAATTATGAATATAATGAAAGTTTATTATATTGCATGTAGCCGTTGCCATTTTATGTTTATAAGCTTAGGATTTAAAATATTCAAGATAAATAAATGAAAGCTGTCGGATTTCCCAAGAAATAAATGAATATAATACAATTCGATATACTCAGTTACATAGTTATCGATGTTTTTTCAAGTTCCACTGGCAGGGCTGGCTGCTCTTCAGGGCTACAAAGCTGCAATGTTAGGTCCCATAACTTCGAAATGTATAACACTTTTCACTATTTTGGCGGTCCTGTTTAAATGCTTAAATGCAAAAGAAAACATCAGTTGGTTTGGTTACTATTATAATTTCCTTTTACTTAGCACACACGTTACACTTCTCAGGTGTAGCTTAGCCTAATAGACTTACGACCTAATACAAATGAATCATAATCCTCTCACACGCTCGCATCATATAAATAATTAAAACTAGAAAACACAAACTTTTTCACGTTCAAGTAGTAACTAAACTATTAGAGTGGCTATAGCGGATTGATAAAACTTAGAACAGTTTTGATAAGATCTTTGCTGTGTATATGGCGGGGTTTATAATATTTTTGGGAATTGGGTAGGGTTCTATTTGTGTGGCAAGTCAGCAGAAATAGTTGCAGTGCATTTTGTATTTCATTCATTTCATTGTTCTATGTGAAGTTGAATATAGTTTATGTGTGTATAGGTATAGTTAAGAATCGCTTACAACTAAATTTAAACTAAATTAACATGTACGAGGTTTTCATTCTCTCAAAACAATTTCTCCAGTAAGTGGCTTGTTTTGGATTATTTTAGTGGTTCTTCGCTTTGTGTTGGTTCAGGGGCGAAGAGGAAATACATTACAAAAGCTCTTAAAAGGTATTGCAAGTACATAGTTTAAGCTGCAATTGGTATTTCTTTCCCTTGTGTTTTGTTTTAGGTACGCTTCTATGTACAGATATTGAACGTTTTACGTATTTACACGTTGCAGAGGTGGCTTGATAAACCATTTAGCATCACCTTGTTTGATAGGAAGTAGCAGCCCTCTCGCCGTTTCTGACTTAATAAAATCCATATTTTTTCAATCAGGTAAAAAATTCCTTAGTTTCAGTAAATTAGTAGTTGTAAAATACATCAAAACTTGATCATTCTCTACTTGTTTTATGAAAAACGTATAGCTTTATCAATTCTAGTTCTGATCATAATGAATGCGGCAATTGGCTGCACATTTTCTTTCTTTTCACTGCTGCTAGTTGATGGCGGCTTTTCGCGGGGACCTTATCTCAGTCCCTCGTCAAGTTGCTGGCCAAATGGTTAATCCTGCCATCCGGTGCCTCATCGCAAACGGGCGTGGATGGCACCGAAATCCAGGGCATGATGTTTGGGATGGGTGACGGAGGCGCATAGCTGGAATCCAGATCCAATCGCAGTTTGGCGGGCGAATTCCGCTTGAACAGTTTCAACTGCCTTGTGGGCGACAGCAGATTTGGCTTGCTGATTGCGCAGGGTGATGATACGGATGAGCTGGTGGTGGACTGCAGCAGAGAGCAGATGCCGCTGCTGCTGCTGGTGGAGCTGGGGGAATCTAGTTCCGAAACCGTCGACGCTGCCGCCGAAGTGCTGGGCGCCTTGTCATCCGGGGTAATCGGCGGCGAGGTCAACCGGGAGGAGCAGTTACTGCCCGCCAGGCTGCCCGCGCCGCTGTCCACATCGTCGTAGTCGAACCCATCCTCGTCCATAGCCTCGCTATCCGACTTGGATTTACCCCGTTCCCGCTGCTCCAGCTGCTCCCTCTTCTCCTCTATCTCCTCCTCCTCCGGCTGCTCCACCAGTTGACTAGATTGGGTGCTTACTGCCACAGAAGATCCCGAAGGATTGCTAGGATTATTCAGGTGCGGGGTTGCGGGCGCCAGGACTCCGCTCTTGCGTAAATTCTGCTCCAGCTCCAGCAGCTGGCCCATGAAGTTCAGATTGGGTGAGATGATCGGCCGGGCCACTTTCACCAGCTTGTAGGCCTCCAGCAGGGAGAGCGACTTGTACCGCATGACGTAGGCGATGGCGATGGTGGCGCTGCGCGAAATCCCCGCGTGGCAGTGCAGCAGCACTCGGGAACCCGTTTTCCGTGCATCTTCTGCAAAATATCAAAGGGAAATGGTACGTTTTAGTCGGCTGATAAGACGGTAAAAAGTTAGTTGATCGAAATATATGGTACAATTGAATTGGGACTCTGATGATTATGAGCTATCTTATCATAGAACACCCTTGACTGATGAATTTTTTCTATAGGTTTTTCGATTTGAGCTAAGTATTGTGATGAGGACAAGTTCTGTTTTCTGATCTTGATATGGCTAATTTGATTGTTAAGATAACATTAAGTTTTAGCCCTTTTTGGTCACTTCTTTAGTTCTTAGAATTAGCTTTAATTGAATTGTATCTTCTTCTTTTGGCTATTTAGCCTTTGTTGTGCATCTCTGGCGACGGAGAAACTTTTCGAATTTTGAGTGTCGGACGTGGAAGCTTCGATGATGTTGCGTTGTGTTGATATCGCCCTGTCGATACTTGCAGTGTATTTGTGATGGTGGGCTGCTCGCATCTCTCTCACCCTCTTCGTGTTTGCTCTCCTCTCCCACTCTCCCACTCTCTCGCTCGGCAACTCAACTGTGTGAATTGTGAGTCATCATCAGTCAGAGGGAACAGCAATAGCAGCCACAACAGCAACAACGACAATAGCAACAACAAAGCGACGAGGCTTATTGACAGAACATTTTTATACCCTCACGCGCGCACACTCGCGCACTTACACAGGCACACACACACACACGTGGGCACATTAACTCATAATTTACGTTGTTATTTTTGGCCAAAGATAAGCGGCAGAAGGAAGAGGAAGAGATGCCAGAAGAATCCGCAGCATACGGCGCACTTTTTTCCAAGGCTCACCATACTTAATGTACAGTAGAAACTCACTAAACTGCCTGTGTTGTAATACAAACGAATAAGTTTCAACTCACAAATAAGTTGAATTCACTTCCTATCACTTCCATAAATAACTAAATCATATTGTTAAAGTGGAATTTATGTCAGTTGGAATCTTCCTTATGAAGACTAGACAATGGAATACTAGTCCTAAGAAAGCCCATTTATCAGCCTGTGTGGGAACATTTGTAGGTTTTGTGATTATACAAGTATGACTGTTACCATCGAAAAATAAGCTAAATATCTTATCGCACAGGAATTGGTTGTGGTGTGATTTTGGGTTGGTGGTGTGCACAAAAAAAAGTCCGTGACTTCCGAGAGGGGCCTTTATGGGGGCATGGGGGAGCCTTTCCTAATCGATGCTTACTCATAATGCAAACAAGGCAACACACTTGTCTGATTTCCAAACAGTTGATAACCAGCCAGTCGGCCAGAAGCCTTGTTAGTCACCGGGCAGGCAGGCGCCTACCTCCTCCAACCTCCAATCTCCTGCCTCCTCCTTTTCTTGCAGTGCACGCTGCACAACCCCATTATAAAATAAACCCATCCTCCTGTCTGTCATGCAGCAAGGAGGTGATATCAGCGATAAGTCTGGAAGGCGCGTGTAACTCGCGAAATTTTTCAGCCATATTGTCAGCCCTCTCCATAAAATGCCGCCCCAGACCCACCCCCTTTTTCGCCCATTTTACCTGAAGAGGTGAGATAGCAGTGGGTTTGATTTATCAATGAACAGTGGGGGCACAAAGTGGACTCCGATAAGGAGACCTTCCCTACCGAACAACATCGATTTCAACTTCAACTATATACATACATATGTATATACACGTATGTATGGATTGCAGTTTACACACCACCAACCAACCAGTCAAGTGACATCAAATCGAGTTAACCGTGTTATCGGTACGATTGTGATGATATTGCAACTATAGCCGGCCCCGGGGAAAATCCATCATAAATAAATAATCAACTACCATTCAAAGATAGCCTTTGGGAATGGAGGTTCTGGGTGCTCAAGTACCCAAAGTACGGGCGTCACAGTTCCCAAACGGTTTCTTGCCTCAGAAGCTACAGTAGATAGAAGAAGTAACCAAACCAAAATGGGCAATTTGTCATGGTTTCGACTAAGAAAGGGGGTTTACAAAATATGATACATACTGAAATCCATAAAAGATCTTAGGCACACATTATATTAGATGGTTAGCTATACGAAGATATGATATTTGAATCATTAATAATCTTTCCTTTTTGTAAGTGTACAGTGGCAGAATCAAAATTGGCAAATAAAGAGATGACCAATCTATAGGCTGTCTAAAAATAGATCAGGCCAAGAGACAGAGGCATAGATAAATAAATATGGCCATTAAGCGTACAATGGCAGACAATTGGTCACCGTCACCGTCACCATCACCGTCCCCGTTCCTATCCACTCCATGCCGTTCTGTTCAGCTGAGTTCCATTCGCACGGCGCTCATAAATCCTCTTAGTTAATGACCCCGTCGCTCAGACAGTTAAAATCGCGCATAAAACGCGCCGTAAACGCGCCAGCCTCGCACACACCACTCCACATGACTCATATGTGGGCTAGAACGGTCCAAGAAATTATAATGCAGAATGCCAGGGGCTAAGGCTAAGGAGTTTCGCAAAAACTAGCCACAACTAGCTGTGTGTGAATGGTGAATGAATTTCGCAAATGTCTAGTTTGAGTCACTATGAAGTTGTTCTGGCTAATTGGGCTCGCTTTCGAGTTAAGAACTCAGAAGTAGAAGTGTTGACAACTCAAATTAGTCGGTTGATTGCATATAAAGATCATTTTTGTAAAAAATAAGTAGTTTAGAATGCATTAACCAGCAATCTTCTATTATTTATAGCACCCTTAAACTGTCTTCTTAAAACTATTCATCATGGGTATACATGATGAAAGCCAACAATTATCTGTTTGTTTATCTTTATATAGTATTTTGCATTTTTCTGTATAAGCTTCGATCCCAGTGAACGGAACTCGAAGCGGACGCTTTGATCGATTATTGGAAAGCCGGGATTTGTTAATTGTTTATTGTTCGTGACAAATATGCAGCCATATATGTATGTATGCTGTGGGGAATTACTAATCGCCAATAGAGCCTTGCATGCGTATGACTAAACCGACTTAGTTCACCGGAGCACATATTCCGCCGATGACTGGATGACTGATGGATCCCGGGGAGTCGTGCCCATAATGGGGCAGTACACGTTGCCACCATTCCAAAGGGCTGAGAGTCGTGACTCCATTTTGGGGGCGATGCGTAATGCCAACATTGGGTAGTCGTAGTCACCGAATTCTTACACCGATGAATGTATGATTAAGTGCAACAGTAGCGATGTTTCTTCTCTTTTTTTCTTTTTTTTTTACTGTCCGGCCCCCGGGGTGCGTCATCTGGTGATTTCGGCTCAGAAGTGGGCCAAGTGGCAGACGACTGTCTGACAGCTGGGATGCCTGGGCGATGGTATGGGATCAAATGGGGCTATATGGTCGCCAGACAGCGATGACGACTTGTCGCGTCGTTTTCGGTTCTTCTTCTCAATGTCCGCTTGTCCAATGCATCATTTCACTCTTTCTCGTGATGATTAAGTCCCGGATCTTGGACCCAGGGGTCAACCAAATGTGTACCAGGGCGCGAAACTCTCGCAACTCCCTCTGAGTCATGGCCAGAAGCAGAAACAGAAACGGCAACAGAATCGGAATCGGAATCAGAATCGAAAACAGAAACAACCTTTGAGCAGTGGTAACATGATATATGAACAGCAGTGTTCAGCGAAATAGTACAAAAACCCAGGATGCGATATTGGTAATTAGACAAGGAAATATCTCTTAGGATCGTAATAGAATAATTACAATAGGAATATTTTTTTAGAATATTCTAACATTATCTTTGCTCCAACTTGAGTTGTATAAACAATTATAATTTTTTACTTCGAGTAAATATTTTGCAACCCTCCGTGTTTTTATAAACTACTATAGCTCGATGTTATTTTCATGCTGCTGGCTGTTTAAGCCAGAGCACGTTGTCAAGCAACAATTAGTTTTGTTTATATTCGAAATATTTAATTACTTTCGGCGTCCGTTTATCATTAAGCAATACCCCGCTTACTCATACGGGTTTCTGATTCAGCCAGAAAGAGACGGCCGTATGCCGATCGAAAGAGACAGCCGTAGTGTGAGTCTGAGTGCGGCAGGTGCCAGTGCCAGGACTCTTAAATGGCGATAAGACGCCGCTGAATCATCCAAGACAAAGAGAGTGGGGATCTCAACTTGACCTTCAACTTGGCGAATCTCGACTTTGACGTGTCGAGTCAAACGGAAACAACAAAGCCACCAAGACAGCCTGCACTTTGGAGTCGCCTTCGCCTTCAACTCAACCAGGTCGGGGTGAATTGTGTGAATAGTGGGTAGTGAGTAGTGAGTACCCCTCGTATGGGGCAAGGGGTAAGTGTGAGGGAGGTAGGTGGATGGATCAGGGCTCCCCTCGGGTGATTCATGAAGAGCATGCGCAGCGGCAATAACAACAAACGGAATGTTTCATAAACAAATTGCGCGCAAATCAAACACTTGGCGAATACAGAGTCTCAAAAGCGGGGTATTGATGAATAAGTACACAATGAGTTGTTTTGTGTAAGCTCTCTTACTGGCGAGACTTTTTCGCTGAAATAATAACGATCCTCTCCCACGATATTACGTACAATTACCATTAAAAGGGAATTCCTATATATATATATTTCTTGTGTATTAATCATATTTTTCCCGTGTAGAGAAACACGAGGAAGTGTAGGCTTTCGATTCCCTGTAAAATGATTAAGAGCCTTATAATTTCGATGCAACAATAAAACGAACGAAGCCGCAACGCAAATTTCAAATTCGAAATTCCTGTGCGAAGATTTTTCAGTTTATTTCGCTTGGTCGTTTTTTTTGCATTTTAAAAATAGCCGGCTGACGAATATTGAAATTATGCACACGGGGGCCAACAAAAATGTCACCTCGGGTTTTTGGTTGTTGTGTTTCGGTTAATACTTTTTTGTTTGTTGTCTGCCAACGGATTCTCGATCCTCGATTCTCGATTACTCATTAGCCGAAGGATTTTTTGGGTTCTCTCATTTTATACGCTGAACTTTGTATCTGCGTTATTTGGGTTTTTGAAATTTAGCGAGTTTTGGTACAGCAATTTGAATTTTTATATTAGAGGCATCTACTTTTTTCAACTGTCAGTATATAATATTTGAACATATGCATTCATAGTTTTATCTAATCAGCTGTCCAATTGTATGTATGTATATAGAATGTGGCTATCACCAAATGTTCTTGAGGGGCCTCCGCTTTCAGTTTACTTAGCTGCTTCTGCGACTGTGTGTGCACAACCCGTAATTGTACCTAAAATGTCCCGTGAACGTAACCCCTAACGGTATACATACATATGTATATACACCCATGTACAAATGTACATAGGCACCGTTGTAGATTAAGTTAGTTTGCCAAAGAGGCCTCCTCCGTCGTTGGCAGATAAAAGTTGACGGCTTGATAACTTGATAGCTTGGCGCACAAATAATATGGGTACAGTTAGCACAGACATCGCGGCGATAAGTTGACAAATTGGTTGGCAATTGTTGGGAAGGATGCGAAATCAGCTAGAAAGCACAAAGATACTAGATACTAGATCGAGCATTGCTGAGAGATCTCTATTTCGAATCTAAACCTTGATATTCTGTTTATTTACCTCAGCATCTGGTATTCTTGGCCTATTTACATAGGCGGAACGAACTTTTGTTTATAATTATGGCCTTGGGTTTGAAAATGTCAGATGCCTTGAGGGAAGTAAGATTTTACTTGTTTGATGTTTGAAGATCTTTTCTTGGACTGTGAAACAAAGCCTTATATTTAAGGAAAAACTATTTTATTACAGAAATCTCACAAGTAATTTATAGGTCAAAACTTTTGGTGATATCTGAAAAGTCCTTGTGACGTCCAAATCTCCATTACATGTGCAATACCGTTCAATTTCCTGACAATTGAGGCTTTGATTGCTTTCTAGGCCAAGTGGCTCGGCTTGGTTTATCGTTCATGTTAATGACACAGCATAATGACATTAGCATTATCCGACTACAACTACAACTACAACTACTACTACAACAACAATTGGGCCTCGAACTCTGCTGTCGCCTAATGAGCCTCTGCCGCTGCGCTGCCGCTGTCTCTGCTGGCGTTGAGCTCATTTCAAGCTCTGCTTGAAAATAGCGGTGCTTCCTCTTTTCCTACATCCCCCTACATCACCCCGCCACCCACACACACTAAGTGCTGTTATAATGAATGGAAAACGAAAAGCAGCGCAACAATGAGAAATCATAAGTTGTACGGTAGAAGACGAAGCACACGAGGACGGGGATCAGCATATATTCAGGCGAAATAAAACAATAATAATAGGCATAAGGTGACGACGGCAAACCAAAAACGAATGCGCAAAAGGCCGGGGCAAACACACACAAGCTCACAAACACAAGCAGAGAAGCGAAATCATGACTCATGCACTCAGTACAAAATTGTACGTATACTTTTCCCTGCTTCTTCTTCATCGCCGCCGCCACCTCCTTCTGCTTCCTCTTCTTCTTTCTCGTGTCCGTCTCCCCACCCACCGTTACTTCGTGCCTGAGTACTAATGTGTTTCTGCGCGGGTGTGAGTGAGCGAGAGAGGTAAAGCATTTATAAAAAAAAATGCTTGAGCATGGATAAAAGCGGCAAACTTAAGGAGGAACAATTATTAAAAGTACATTATAATTATTTTTTAAAGCTTAAATCCCATTTTAAGCATAAGTTAAACATGAATCCGTTTTGTATTCAGTGTTCTTTCTGTGTACCTGTCAAAAAAAGACTGAATCAAGGACTCTCATCCGACAGATGCAAATAAAACGAAGAGTGCGGGCGAACAAGAGAGAGGAAGCGATATTAACCAGCTGTTGCTGCGCCCGCACCTGAAATCCACAGCAACAACAACGACCATAAAACACCAACAGTCGAGGCCGCACGCACAAGGATAACCCACTAAAAGAAGAAAAACCGAATCGATGACTCATGAACAGGAACCGAAATGTTTACAAAAATAGAACATATGCCAAAACGAAACAGCGCCGGAGGGAAAGAGTGGGGTGATAAGTGCCGTTGGCGGCGCAATAAATAGCAACAATAAGAAGCCAACAGAAAAATCGATGCGGCTGTACAGTTCACCCAACCATCCAACCACCCACCCACCACACACCACCACCTATCGCCCACCCACTCTCTCACACTCTGTGTTCCACATTGCATTGTGAACGAACAACGAAACGGATTGGCGATGAGTCATCATCGTGCCTGGGCACAGTGGTGGCCAAAAATACGTCTACACTCGGGCAGCGCAGGAAGCGCGTCGAGGACACAACCCTTATCAGAAAGGACGTTTGCGGTTGGCTGGTCGGGTTAGCTGGCCTTGTTGTTGTTGCTGCAATCTGCATAAAGTTTCCATTGCCCGTGCAAACTGGTCTGCACTGACAAAAAACCGCTATATTCGTGCCTTTTATTATCAAATTCAACCAAGTTTACTCTATGATAAACCCTTATCTACAGAGATCGACCTTCGCAAGGCCATAACTTTCAAGTAACTTCTATCTGGCATTTCGTTTATCATAAAGGTTGAATCCTCTAATGTTTTGAATGAATTGATACTATCTAAATGAACCAAATATCAGGTGAAGTTTATGTTCACTTAGTGACACTTACAAAGTTCGGAATAAATGTGCACTTTTTTCAAATCCTTTTTTCTATCAGTTATGTTTTTCAGTGTGGCCAAAGTCGCAACACAGTTACGGCAGCAACAACAATGCGACGACGACGCCGCTGCCGCCATGCTGTCTGCCAACGCCAACACGCAACAGCAACAACAATGCGGTGGCCAAAGAAGGAGAAGCAACGGAGGACGGAAGGAGCGAAGGAGGCGAGGAAGAGAGCGAATGGATAAGCGTAGGAGCAGCCACAACAAAAACTTTTAGAGGTGGAAGGAGCATTGCTCCTTATCAACACACCCTAATTGTCTTCATGGGAGCGAGGGAGTAGGATAGATACATGCATTCCACGCTGGAAATTACTTTGATTTGAGCTTTGCTTTGACATCTACTGTTTACTCCTAATTCGCTATAAAATTAAGATTTTCACCAATAATTGAACATTTAGCCTTTAAAAAGGATTTTTAGGACTACTAAATATGTATTTACAATAAAAAAAACTTTATAACACCGGTATTTATATTCCTAATATGATAACGGTCTAGTATCGATTTATTTTTGGTTTCTAACGTTTTCGAACTGCCAATACCGATACTATATATATTCAAGGTACTGAAATATAATCCAACAAATACCCATATTTACTTAAATAGGGTCAAAGGCATTTAAAATTAAGCATACATGTAGTACATATACTTTGAAAACCGATTCCCATACAATCCATTGCTGTGTAGAACAGTATTATCACTTTTTAGAGACACCTAGTTTGGAGGTCGTCGGTCGCTCGTACCGCCCACTCTTTTTTTCTCTCGCTTGTTTTAAATGATATATTTGCACTACTTAAACCACAGACGCTACAAAAAAACATTAATAGTACGGAGAAACAACAACAGCAAAAAGAACGACAAAGCTCGTGCACACGTGCCAAGACATTAGCTTTGGAAGAACAAAAAATTATATATGTGTATTAAAAAAAAAGCAAAACAAAAATACTTGATGAACCGCTTTGGACATAGAAAATGGAAATGGAAAAATGCGATTGACGTCAGCATTATATTCCACGGCTAAAGCTCTCTCCCGCCACCTCGTGCCCCTTTTTTTGCGTCTCAGTGGAGCACAGGGTACATATTATTATTTTCATTTAAAATTAACAATTTGTATAGTGTGCTTGGTTGTGTGGGAAAAGCGCTGAGGGCAGCACGAAATGCCAAGAGCACACAACAAGCCAAAAAAGGGGCAAACAAACAAAAAGTCAATAACGAATTTTCCGACCAGACCAAAACGAAGGCGAATTGGAAGCCAGACGAAAACCGTTATGCAAAATCCACAAATGAGCCCGCTGACCGCGGAAAAAGCCCGCCAGGCATCCAATAACAAGTCACGTTTAGCAATTGCCAATCGCAAATCGCCAAGATGATGACTAAGCGTAACTCGGATTCTCTGGCTGAATTCGGTGAGCACTAGCTTCCTCAGAATTTTGGTTTTTTTTTTCCCCAGATTAGGTTGACAAGCCGCCTAATCTCTGCCAAATATTTGGAAAGTTTCCCGACCATCCAGACGTTTTCCCTAATGAGCTGAACGCATTTGTCATCTTCCCAGAAATTTTTCTATAGCTAAAACTGTTTCTAAGCTTACAACCTAAAGTCATACGTATACTTCGCTAGTTAAAAACTTAGCTTTCAACAAGTGATGCAAAGTAATGCCTCCAATCTGATGCAAATCTGATCAGCGCATATACATGTGTACCTTGTATCTCTGGGATACACATCATAAATATTTATAGTTGTGAGTATAATTAGTTGTGATGGTAATGCGTACGGATTAAACCAAGATCGCGATATGCTGGTGGCTGGTTCTTAGTTCCGAGGGAAACTCACCGATAAAGTCGTAGGCCTCCTGGAAGTACTGCTTGATGTTCTGATGGGGCGTATCGCTGGCAGGTATTTGCATGTACTTGAGGCCCTGCAGATGGCTCTCATTGGGACTTTGGCAGGTAACGTTTAGCACACAGTTGGCGCCCACGCTGCTGGGATCGTCGGCATCGCGTCCATTGCCCAGCAATAGATGCGGGAAAACGGGCGAGGCGGGGTGTGTTTCAATATCTGCAAAGATACATGCGGATCGGATCATTAGTTTTTATGAGTAAATAATGGAAAAGTTCTCGCTGTTCTTGCTGTTCTTGCCCCCAAATGCCGTACAAAAAGTGCCCATTGTCGGGGAAAGATCTCTTTCTATAATGCGATGGAAGTTTGCCAATTCGCGATGTCATGCAACAAAAGAGTCTGGGCAAATGATCATTGCGATGGGGATGGGTATGGGTATGGGTATGGGCATGCCCTGTTTTCTGTATCTATTGTTGTACACAATGTCTAAATTTTGCTACAACAAATTGTTTATTTTTTGTTCACCCCCTGCCCCTCCTGCGCCGACACCGCGCAGCGTTTTCGTTTCGATTGGATTCGTCTGCTGGGGCCTCTGTTGCTGTTGCATGAGTCATGCCACACACAGAGGCATAGTCTCAGTTCAGTTGGGTTCAGTTTTATTGGCAGTGGGCGAAGCCGATGGTGGGGGTGGCAAGGGGAAAGAGGGGCAGGGGCAGGGGAAGGGGCGGTCAGCGGGCCGAGGGGTGGCTTCACGTTGCCTCATTGCCGTCCCCGAGTTCGTAGCACTCTCAATGAGCCGCGCAATTGTTTTTGCTTCCCTCTCTATGTGTATCTATAATTGTGCACCGTCTAACTACACTTTGAAAAACCCAACTTCATCTTATAAAACTACATTCGAAAGAAGAACTACCCTGAAACTTCTATGGATGGCCAGAGGCTTTTGAACAACTACCCCATAGGCAACAATCAAACTTTCTGCTTGAAAGTTATTTCAATTGAAATTACACACTTTTGGGTGCGAGCTCCGTTTGCCAGTGTAATGTTTAGATAAAAGTGCTGCCCCAGGAATACCAGCATATGCCCTGCGGTTTTGGCCATAGACACCCCTACCCATTGCTATGCTCCCTTCCATCGATTATTTGTCATTGGCTTGCGTGTTAATTGATAGCACTCAGAGCCATGGCAACGCAACTTCGTGTTTTTCATTTATATTTATTTATTTGGGCTGACTGCACTTTGTGGGTCACACGGAAATCACATGCATTAGTCATCGGCAGCACGTTGGAACTTTACTGTACACGTAAAGATGATTGCCATTGCGGCATTTACAGAAGCCCCTTCTGATAGCATGGTACAAAGAACACAGTAGTGTATTAAGAATGCAATTAAAAGATTTCATAAATAATTCCACAGTGACTCAGCTGACTTTTCGATAAACAGGAATCGCTGGTGTTTTACTAGCAAAGATTGTAATATGGATGTTTTACAGATCCCCACACAGCAATCGATCGGTAATTAGAGAGCCAAGGGAATTGCCAAGCTCATGAAAATGTGATTATTTTTTGGGAGTTTCCTTTCTTATGTTGGTGAACTACAAGTTATTATTAACTGTGAGTCATTGCCGCCTATATTATTCATTTTATAAATATGTGAAATAATTTGACATATCTGTTTTTATATTTGGAAAGTACAAATCGATGTACCGAAAACAATTATCTCTAAATATTGCTTTAGAAATATATTGACCGATAATGTATACATTTAAATCAAACGATCTTTAACTTTAGTATAGGTCGGAGATTAAGATTGAACTAAAAAGTATATTTCATTTCGCATCTATAAATGTCTGATGGATTACTAATCCTGTAGAATATGGAAAATACCGAAGCTCAAGGAAGCATCACGATGTGATCACATTGCCACTTTGTCAGGTGGAAAAACGTTATATAGTACATTCGTACCATACATATAAATCGAGGGTTACCCCACTCAAACCCGAGATTTAGTACGATGCCCAACGTGAGTAAATGAGTAATATGCAAAAGTTTGACATTGAAAATTTCACTGTATGCCAGTCGCTGTTGTTGTTGATACCATTGTTATTGTTGATTTGCATGTGTTTTGCTGCTTTTCGCATACTTTTCATACACATGTATGTACATATAGGTACACCACATTTCGTAACGTGCAAAAATACGAGTTAAAGGTGCGAGCGAGAGGGCACTACAGAGCGAGCGATTTATCTCACAGCACGTGCCAAAGCAAAAACAAAACTGTTTGTTTTTAATGTTAAAGCAGAGCTCACCAGTGTGGGACAGAGAAGGGGCGAAATGACGGAAAGAGTGTATGACAATCTTAGACAATTTATCGCCATGTTGTACTATCAGAACAGTCAGTTCGGCGGGGTGGGGGGTGCGGAACTTGGGCCAAGTAGGAAATGAAATGCAATGATAAGCACAAGCAGCACTATACATGCAAATATGCAACAGCAGAACAATCGAGAGATTTCTCGATCGGCTGGCGATATGGTGCCCCTTGAGTTCCGTTCTCGATCGCAATGCTTTTGTAACTTGGTAACTAGGAAAGTAATTGCCATAAGTAATCAGCTTGGTATGCAATCTATGTTATCTACTATGAATCATTGTTTGTTTTATCATATCTCTAATTATTTGCCATCTGCAATGCTCCAAGTTTGCATGTGGAAATATAAGGCTGATATCGTATTGCATACCAAAATTCATGACGATTTACAGACAATTGGCCAAAAATTTCTAACTGACTCACAGAGTGTGGCTTGAAACCCGTCTTCGGGTCGCATACCTTCCGCTGGGTTCCCCATTCAACCGACTTTCACTTACCGTAGACCGCCGGACTGGAGCAGCTGCGGGTTAGCGCCGGCGTCCGTCCGCCGCCGTTCATTGCCGTGGATGATGACGTCGTCGATGTCACTTCGTCACATGCCAGATTCTCCCTGGACCGCTTGTTGGGATAGTCCTTCTGATTGGCTGCAGAGAGAATTAAAAATACGCATTAATTTGGCGATTCAAAAACTGATTTTAATTGGCGGTTAGCGATTTGCTTAATTTTATAACCCATGATGTCAGCACGGCCCGTGTATGGACCACAGTGCGAAAAACTTGTCGCGCCAGGTTCTCCGTTCAAATAAACCGCAAAAATATTTCGTTTCGATTGCCGCCTGCCAAAACTGACGTAAGATATTTATTTCGGCTCCAGAGTTTTGTTTTTTTTTTTTCGCCTGATTACGAGCAAATGCAAAGCCAAAGTTTTCCACATTCGCTCGCAGCTCACAAAAGTCGTTATCACAGTGAGCAGGCATAATTAACGCTTTGTAAGCTCGACGGATACCAATTTGATAGTATATTATAGTAAAACACGAGCAAAATGATACATTTATAAGCAATCTGAACAAGTTGAAATCTTTTTAGTACGATAATACGGCTATCTGAGCTGGGATATTTGTGTTCTAAATACCAAATCATTCTGTTCTCATATAATATAAGGAAATATGTATCAACTTCTCCAAGTTATAATTAACCCCGGTAATATGTTTATACCAGTAGATATTTATTTTTTAAACTTCAAGTAGGATTTTTACCACAGACTAAATTATAATTTTAAGCCCGATTGTTTGATTGAAGGGTATCATTTTAGCCTTCCGTCAACAACAACTTGATAAGATAACCAATGCTACAGTTTGTATTATGTTTTCAAAGTGGTTTTAGGAGTTCTGACTGCTGACTTGATCAAGTCAACTTTATCAGCTTTACCCGAAAGTATAGTCTCTTTTATGCTGAAAAGCACAACGAGTTCCAGCAAACTACTGGGGTGCGAAACTGCTGTTATCAGCCAAGCGACCTCAAAAGCCAAAAAACAACACAAAAGCAACAGCCTTAAAAAAAAAATACAACCAACTTTTCACCGCGGCAGGAAACGTTGGTTCTGTTTTTTGTTTTTTTTTTTTTGTTCGCTGGTTGTTTGCGGCTAGTAAAACAAGTAAAATCGCATGCCAATAGTGCATTGCAAACCTCCAGGGGCGTCTGGGTCTGGAGTGTGTGGGCTTCGAAAGGGGGTTTATGGAGTGGGAAAGGAGTGGTGTGAAGTGGAGTAGAAAATAGGAAAGTGCTAATTGGTATACAGTGGCTTGTTTACTTTTGGAAACCAGCTATGAAGAGGTTTTTGTTCACTATTTTGATCAACTTTACTGTCATTGGTAATTCGCTGTTTATTGTCTGGAGAACTTTGCAACAAGGTATTACATCTGTGTTTACTGTCACTTTTATTAAGAATAATCTGGTTGAACGATGATTTGAATAATGTTCAAAGGGTAATTTGATTTTAAATGACTCTTATAAAAATGATATTCTATAAATTACAAGCTTGAGATTGAGTTGTGACTATTTGAAACTTTAACTTCAGCCACGAGGGGACCCCTTTTTCGTGCCGCCCCTGGCCCCCTGCAACTATCCCTTCCTGCTCCTCTGCTCTTTCTCACCGACTCCCAACTTCAGTTTCGAGTTGTTGCCGCGGCTGTTGCTTTTTCTCCTTCTGCTCCCCTTTTGGCCTCCTCCTTCGCACGCTTCTCCCTTCTTCTGTTGTTGTTGTGCCGATGAATTCGTACTCGAAAGGTCGTTTCAAATCGAGTTTTTCAGCGTTGCCAGGCCGCTTAAGAAACCTGCTTTGCTTTACATTTTTTCTGTTGTTTTATATTTTTTTTTATTTGTACTCGTATTTTGTTGGACTGACTGATTTTTTTTTATTTAACCAGCCAAACAGAAACGAATCGAAACGCTTCTTTTGCTTTTATTTTTGAAAGACACGCGAATTGTGAGTCACGTATGGAGCGAAAAAAAGTAACTGACTCTGAGTCTCTGATCTCTCTCGAGTTCGTTTCTTTTTGCTTGTTTTTGCTGCTTTTGTAGAAATGAAATGGAGACGCTTACGTGTGCTCGCCCCCTCTCTTTCGCGCCCCTGCAGAAGTAAACAGCATGCCAAGCGGTAAAAATCAAGAGAGCGAGAGAGAGGGATTAAATCGTTCTCCCTGTCCCGTTCTCTTGATTGGTTTAAGTGTAATCTTAAATTGTAGGATTTTTCTTATTGCTTATTTCTGTTGATTTGATTTTTTTTGTTGTTTTTGGTTCTTTTTGTACTCACCACCAATGCGATTGTTGTTGTTGGTATTTTGGATTGGCATAAATAACAGAAGACACGGCGCTTCTCGCTTTATCCGCATTTTCATTTCACTTTGTATATGACTCACGCTGTTGCCGTCTCCGTCGCACTCACAGCGCCCGTTGTGGCTGTTGTTGTTGCGTGCTGTTGACGTTGCCGTTGTAGCGTTGTTGTTGGTGTTATTATTGTTGCTGCTGCTCTGCGTTTCTCGATTCACACACATATGCACGCGCTTACACTACACACATACACATGGGGCCGTTGGTTGTTTTAAAAATTGATATATGTATATTATTTTTTTGTTGTTTGCTGCCCGTATAATAATCTATATTATTTAAGTATGATTTTCGGTAGGAGGGCTTTATTAGATAATCCCCGAGCCACTTGTTGAGCCACTTCCCGTTATAATGTGTGTTGCAACCAAAAGTCGGGGGCCCAGAAATCGAGTTTTATTTCCACTTGTAGCACGCACACTTATTTTTAATTCATTAATCGAAAAACGCGCGGGTTGTAAATCTCGTTTTTGTCGTATGCTCCTTACTTTATTTAGTTTAAATAGTTTGCTTTCTTTTCTCACGATTCGTGTTGTATTTCTTTTATACAATGATACTAGAAATATTCTAGTTTTAATTCCCTACTGTTTTCGCGCGGAGCTTAGTTTTTTCTTTCGAACTCGTTGTGCAAAGGTGTAGACACAACCGTTCGAAGCGGAATTCAAAAGGCGAATGAATGAACGAGTGAATGAGCGCACCACGAATGAACGGGCGCAAAACAAATTTGATAACCGAATTTGATAAAGGCGCTTAGTGTGACCAGAGGGTACTTCTCTTAAAATCGTCTCACTTGCTGAAACTTTAAGGACTGCGCGGTTGTTCTGTAATTATAGTATAAACCACAGCCACCATTGTTCACAAATCTAGTTTAAGCAAGCTATTCGATTTTTTAACATATGTTCATAATAAAGTTTCTATTTTTTATTCGCTATGAGTGATTATTTTCAACATATGTTGACATTCGACTATGTCATGTATATTTTAAATGTATATATACAAATTCGCTTTTATCCCGGGCTCAAACCTCTTGTTAGTTTTTATTCAAAAATTCCACTCATTCCTTACTATTATATATGATCATATTATGCATATGAGCTTTTCTTCGTTGTCAAGACATATTGTTTGTATCTACAGCTAGTCATCCAGGTCGTGCGGCACTGGTGGCTTCCATCCCCCGAAGGCTCGTTCCAACTCCACGGCCACTCGGAGGCACAACCGATCCTGATTTGGCGCCCCAATCACAGAAAGTCCGATGGGAAGTCCCCGTTCATTCAGACCCATTGGCACATGGGTGACGGGCAGACCAAGTACATTAAACATCAGGGTGTAGTCCACGCCCCAGAGCGATAGGATGGACCACTTGTGTCTTGGAGCAGGTAAATTCAAAGTTGGAAACAGAAGCACTCCGTTATCGCCAAGTAAGTTCTAACCAGGACACATGGAATACATCAAAATTAACTACTTGTCTATTATAAATTATAAAAAAAAATTTAATTACTTGATGTAGAGGATTTGTTAAAAGTTGAGGTGTTGCAAAAATGTACAAACATGATATTTTCTTTGCTATATTGAGTTTAGATTTTCTTTATAAGAGGTGACAAAAAAATATTTGCTGGATAAACAATGTGTGTAGTCAATTAGCAAAGAAATTGGGTTTTTATCTTTTTACTGCCTAACAACCATATAGCACTTGGTAGCGGTTAGCTACAAAGGTGAATGTAAATATATACCCATATGTTAATGATTATTAACAATGTAATGAACGTAATTATACGTGGGATTATAGGGGATTATAAGTGAAAATCAAAGTTCGCTATTGAAAAAATACTTGTTTGATCTAAGAAAAGCCAAGTTTGCGTGTTAAGTAGTAGACCGCTTACCTCGAACTCCCCGATCAATTCGCGTGCTTCCTTCATATATAGAGTGAGTTTCGGTTTCGACATAAGGGCACCTGTACGTCGCGTTAGTTCAAAGATCAGGGCGTTAGTTGTGTATTTCGAGTGACCTCGCAGACTTTTAACAATCTCCCAGAGAGTCTCACGCACTTTGCCAGAACCCTCCGGGCTCTCATCCGGCAATAGATAATCCATTAAATCCTGTCTGGTGATCCCAGATAAAGCCATTTCCATTGAATTCTCGAGATTAGGTAGTTTCGCTTTCTTCACGTCCAAGCCGAGGGTCTTCAAATGAGTTGTGGCTCTGCAAATCGAATTCCTGATATCCTTATCCACCGCCACATGCATCCATCCATTGAAACCTTCGAAGCCCAGAGCATACTGCACTTTAATCTGATTCAGCTGGATGGGTTCATTCAATCGCAGTTTGGCAGCATTTTCTTTGCCCGCCATTATTTGCAGTAATTCGGACAGATCCTCAGCGAATCGGCTAATGGGTCCCTCCACCAAATAGTGTCCGATGTTTGGGTCTGATGAGTTGGGAAAGTGTCCTTTGGCGGAGAACACTCTTCCACTGGGCTTGTGCCCGAAGATGCCGCAATACAAGCTGGGGATGCGAATCGAACCACCAATATCTGAGCCAATGCCGAACAGAGAGGCGCCTGCCCCGTTTAGGGAACCCTAGAAATATTTCAAAACAACTATTCATAATTAGAAAACTTAAAAACGGCAACCACCTTACCTCTCCACCAGAACTACCACCCGGGGTCCGTTCAGAATCGTAGGGATTCAGGCATCTCCCATTCAGTAAGGTGTCGGTCTCGATGCTGAAGCAATACTCCGGAGTGGCCGAGACCAGGAGAGGAATGGCTCCAGCTGATTTCAAGCGCTTCACTGCTTCGCCATCGGCATGGGCTTTGACATTCTTTCTGCACAGACTGCCCACGGCAAAGGTCATGCCCTCGAGGGCACATGACTCTTTGATGGTCACGGGAAGCCCCAGTAGTGGACGTTCTTCGAAGAGCTTCTCCACATCCGCTACACTTTGGCAACTGGCTATAAGGTCATCAGTTTCACTGGCCTCCTCCAGAGCAGCCTCAAAACGGGATTCCACCAGAGCATTCAAGTGCTTATTAACTGATTCGATACGCTCGATATATGTGCGCACCAACTCCACCGATGTCAACTGAAATCAGAAATTATATTATCAAATGTCACTTTTAGATATTATTTGTTATGATGTTTGGACGGCGGGCAAGGCTTATCGCCACGAACTTTGCTATTTTGTTACCGCCGATTGAATAATTTATTAAATTTCAGAATTCTTTTTAGCATTAAGCATTCTGTGGTTTATTGCTCGTTGATACGTGACCCCTAAGAATTTCGCAAATTTATTTCTGCCGTCTGCAGGAGATTATATTAATAAGGTAATATGCTTTTAATTGTGTGGTTCTTAATTGCTGCTTGAATGAAAACGTGTGAAATTAGATAGTATTCCAGAGAACAGACAGTTACATATATTATTGTGATAAGATGGACTTTGGAGGTTCCCACAAACTTCACCAGAAACTTAACAACACGAAGCGGCTGCACATTGTGCATGAAAAATGTTTACCTGGCGGGACTGAAGGCGTCTGCGCAGTTCCTGAACGCTGAGGGTGAGCAGGCGACTCCGAATTGGTGGTATGAGGGTCCTCCTCGATTTGGGGCGATAGACCAAGGAATCCAGGAGCGGACATACGATCAAAGCCACCAACTTCACGAAAATCACGAGAAGCCGCAGAAATATTTCCATTGCGCACAAGAACCGAATGAGCGGGCGTCCGTGGCGAGAATGAATTGAACTGAGAAGGAACCGACCGATCGAGTTTGCGAAATTGGAGAGCAGAGAGCTAAATTCGCATCTGTATATGTATGTATGTAAGCATATAGAATAGGGAAGGTTGGTGATAAGGCGGAAGGGCCTCTAAAGATGTGGAGAGTTTGTGAGAAAAGTAAACATTTCTGTAGTGAGAGCAGCAGTCTGTTCGAATTTCGAGCTTGCGATTATACGTAACGACCGATAGTTTATTAATATTATTGTGACGAAAATGTAAATGAGAATTTAGCGAAAACTGCTTAGTGCATTTGTAACGAAATTAACTATAAGCCTTGTGTTAAATGTGTTAGTATTTACTTACGGGAACTTGTTAAATTGCTTGAAAAAGTTCTTTCGAAAATGAAAACATCAAACTTCTTTGTTAAAAGGAACATTTTTTGAACATTGGTTTTATCAACTAAATACTTTTATATATTTATATGAATACAGTAGATACGACAGATACGGAGTTCAAGTCGTCCACGCCCTCTTCTTGATCAGAATCATCATAGATTCGCTGCATCGCTGAATGATTACCTCCAACACCTATACGACCTGCGAGCGAATTCCGGAAAGCATGTCTAGTCGTTCTGTGTCCATTTGGGACATAGTTACTCCAATGACCCGCATAGATGGGCCTGATGCCACTTGGATGTGTCCCTATGCGATGGATTTTTGGACCGTCCTTGAGGGCAACCATACAGTAAAGCAATGACAAGTCGAAATTGAATGCACTTACAAAATTTCAAAATCGTTTTCCGTAGATTTCTCAGTCTGAAAGAGAAATTTAATTGACGAAGCGCTGCACATAATTTATTTTGTTTGTACTTACACTATCTTGACGTCGAAACACAAAAAAGTTACCCATTTCAAAATGATTTAAGTGCAAAGATCATAGGATAAATGCGAAGATTTTCGAGGCTTTCATCCAAAGTGCCGATAAGCGAAGGAGACTCTATGGATTCGCAGAGTGCCCATTTGGGTTAGACATCGATTTTAAGTCAAGTTAACGTAAATATCATTGTTTAAGGTTAAGGCAATCCTTAAGCCAGTGTGGACATATGCGATGCAATTGTGGGGAACAGCAAGTAACTCAAATATCGAAATATTGCAAATATTCCATGACACTTAGAACAATAACAGGTGCTCCTTGGTATATGTCCAATTATGACATTCACAAAGACCTAAACTTACTTACGGTTAAAGAAGAAATAAAAAGAAATGCTACGAGGTATATTAACAGGCTACACAACCACGAAAACATATTGGCAATAGGTCTATTAGACAATACTAGCAGTCTTAGACGATTAAAAAGATTTCATACGCTAGACTTGTCACATAGATTCGAAAGTTAAATTTAAGTGGAAAATGTAAATAAATGTAAATATGTATGTATATTGTATGTGCTCATTGGAGCTCATGCAATCCTGTCAAGTATTTTTTAGGTGCTATATAATTTGCTTATTGTCATAGTTCTAAGACAGATTGCAAAATAAATAAATAGAAAAAAAAAAAATTGTTTAAGGTCAATTTAAGTGGGACTTTACTCCACATACATATGTTTTTCGATACATATGGGAATTCAGAAAAAGACTTCAATATAAACAGAACTTAGTGGCTATATATTAAACGAATTTCACTTTAATCTTCACATCACTACTAGATCTTTAAACAAAATGTAACCTTGAACCTTAAATGGATAAATGAGCAGGGATCCGCGATCATCGATTGGTGTTTCATGTGTCATGTGGCACCGGTGGCACCCAGCCGTGAAAAACGGCCTCCAGTTCGGCGGCGACCTTCAGGCAGAGTTTGTCCTGGTATTGGGCGGCCACCACTTGGAACCCTATGGGCATCCCCCGCTGATTCATGCCCATGGGAACGTGGGTGGCGGGCAGGCCAAGGACGTTGAAGAGCAGCAGATTGTCAATCCCCGTCACGTTCAACAGCGAGGTGTGGAAACTGAGGGCGCTCGTGTGGAAGGTGGGCAGGATGAGGACTCCTTGAGTGCCAAGCAGTTGCTGTGATGGTTTTTAGATGGTCAGTACAGTTTCAAGAATGATTTACTTGGCTTACATTCAAATGGCTCTTGATTTTCTGGGCTTCCAACCGGTATTCTTCCATGTTTCCACTGGCCATGAGGCCATTAAAACGTTTCATCACCTCCAGAACCATGGCCTCTTTGGTGAAGATCGAGTGACCTATGATGCTGTTAAACAGTTCAACCATCAGCAATCGCATCGAGGGATCCCGATCCGCCCGCTGTGTTACGATACTGGGCAGACCCTTCAAGTCCACCAGGGAGACCAGAGCAATCTCCAGAGAGTTGCTCAGGAATTTCAGATCCAACTGATTGGGAAAAGACATTAGGTCGAGAAATTCCACAATGTTTTACCTACCTTCTCGGCCTGAACACCTCCTCTTTCCAAGCACCTGACGGCTTTGGTGATGGCCAGTTTTATATCGAAGTCCACCAGGGGATGGGTGAGGCAGTTGAAACCGGAGTATTCAAAGGCATAGTATACCTGAGGAAAGCAAGATTAGACTATTATATTTTAAATTTGTAAGTAAAACCCCACCTTCATGTCCTTCAGAGCAACTTGTTCCGACATTTTCAGCTTGTGCTTGTTATCGCCCGCCATTATTTCCAATAGCAAGGGCAAATCCCTGGCGAATCTGGTGATGGGACCGATCTGCAGCATCTCGGGGAACCTCCTGTCCGTCAGCGAGTAGGGAAAGTGGCCCTTGACCGAAGTCAGTCCGCCAGTGGGCTTGTGGCCAAAAACGCCGCAGAACAGGGCTGGCAAACGAATGGAACCGCTGATATCGGAACCCACACCAAAAGTGGTGGCACCACAGCCATTCAACGATGCCTCGCCGCCCGAAGATCCGGCGGAAGTTCGCTGCAGATCGTATGGATTCAAGCAACGTCCTTGGATATTATTGCTGGTTTCGAAACTCATGCAAAACTCCGGATTGGCAGATACCAAAAGGGGTATGCCACCAGCAGCTCGCACCAGTTCCACCACATCGCCATCCTGGGGGGCTTTCATATTTTTGCGAGCAAGACTGCCCACAGCAAAGGATAATCCTGTAAATGGAGGGTAATCCAGGGAAAACTATAAGTTTCTGCTACATTTATTAGTCATTATGGAGTACATATCTGAAACGTACCTTTAAGACCACATGACTCCTTGACCGTAAAGGGTACACCCAGAATGGGATACTTGGTGAACAGGGCCACCCGATCGAACTCGGAGCTCGCCTTCGCCATGAACTGATCCGCCAATCTTGCATCCTGCAGGGCAGCCTCGAATCGATCCTCGACTATGGCATTCAGGGAAGGATTCACTTCTTGCACACGTGCGATATAGGCGGTCACCAACTCCACCGAGGTGATCTGGAATCGAACCCCAACATATATGACTTGCAAATGCCACACACGAATGACGCGATTGGACTTGGAGACTCACCTCGCCGCGTCGCAATTGCGTGACCAGTTCAACGACGGACTTCTTGAGCAGAGGATTACGAATGCCCGAAAATTTTGGTTTCTGACGGGGCAATACGAAATCCATAATCTTGTTCACCAGCATGCCAAAGGCATTCAGTATGAAGGCCAGCAGTCGTAGAACGATCTCCATGTCAACCAGGCGTTTGGCTCACAAAAGGTCGGGGATATTCAAATCGCTGGACTTCGATTGGACCTTGGACCTCAGCGTAAGTGGGCTAAGTAAAGCTGACGTTGGATGGCCTCGGAGGTGGTATGGGAAGCGGGAACTGGCGCTGCACCTGGGACACCACCGAACACTTCGACTGCGGATCGTGGACTACGCGTCGCGACTGACACTCGCACTTATTGTCCCTTGTTTTCCATTTCAATTTGAATTTAATTTCAAAGTTAGCTCGGGTTAGCATTAACCAACAATGCATAAACTTTGGTGTTCTCGTTTTCGAAAATTATTTTTAAAAAATATATTTTAAGAAAAATAGATATGGTTTTTAAATCACATAAATTTGAAGAATTTTATGGGCAACAATTTAAACACAATTGAAAGTAAAGTCGCTACACTTTTAAAAATGAAATCATAAGTTACTTAAATCGTTTTCGAAAAATGAGAATTCAATTCATCCCCCCTGTCATCAAAAATGCAATTGTTCATTCATTTATTTATTTGGTAATAATTTTAGTTATTGTTACACTTATCACTTACGTGCTAAAAGGAAACGTTCAACAAAGGCGAAAACTTGTTTAGCACATTACTCGCTGGAAAACGAATCGAATCGGTTAACGAATCGGCTAACGAAACGGTTAACAAATAACAAAGTACTTCAACCGAGGACAGAGACTATCAGAATGAGAGTGAACTCAGTTAGGCAACTTGGCAAAGGCGCTAAGGAGACGTCTATATATCCGTATAAGTATAGTTGCTGGCTTGCGCAAAAATTGACATCTATGTAGCTATATGTATGTATCTTCGTATGCTCTACACTCATGAATATTGAAACAAAACACTTGTACTTGTCTAGCATATATCCATAGACAATTACGCGGGCATGTATGTTGGGTTTAGTGTTTTTTAAAATCGTATATCTGCTGCAGGATTGACATCGATCTGCTTAACCCCACGACGGCAACCATTCGTCGAAAAAGTTTGAACACAGTTAATATTTAAACAATATTCTAAGTTTTATAAACTAATAAAACTATAACCTAGAAAACAAATGTTGAAAACAATTTCTATGAACGTTCGAAATCATGATTAGGTTTAGTTTTCGACAAAGTGTCACCGTCAAAAGGGCTTCAACTTGTATATCCCTCAAAGGGCTAACATGCTTTTCTTTGGTTTTCTTATCGCCTACACCATTCATATGTCTGATTTTCATTGATATATTCTGCGGAACAACAAAAGACGTATTTTTCTATATGGGATATGTTTAAGAGTTTTGGTTTGTGGGCTTTTTCTAGTCTCGGTAAATGTGTATATCTTATGCTTATTTTATTTTATTAGCTATCATATTATATACTTTGCATGGTTATCATAGATTGGTTATTAACATTAAAATATTTATTGTCTAAAACATTTCGCCCCGCTTAGTGCCACTCTACACCTATGTATATGTATCCCAAATCGGATCGCATGTTTTCCCCCCCAAACGATTCTAACTATTGCACACACCTTTGGCTACTTACAGATAACTCTTCCCTGTCCACCGATTAAATTTTGAATTTAATAAGTGTTTGATTCTAATACTCTGCTGGTGGCCGATCATCTCGAGGATATTCCATTTAGCGGAGCACTTTCTAGGTGATGTATAGAAAACTTATGGGCCTAAGGAGGTTGAAAGGGTTCGGGAATAGAGATTTTGAAAGGCGCCAGGCTCTCGGGGCTCACAAGTGTCTGGTCCTTTGCGCAAGTGCAGTGCCAAATGGAAATCCATCGGAGATCTAGCTCAACCACCAGCAACTGAACCACTTTAGCTCCCGAAACCAGCTTAGGTCATGTGCAGATCCCCCTTGAGGATGCGCGTAAAGGTCTTCTTGAACTGCTGATTGGCCAGAGCGTAGCAAAACGGATTCATCGGGCTGTTGGCGTAGCAGAGGAAGTAGGAGAACATGTAGAGGTGCTCATTGATGCAGGGCGGATGCCGGCAGAATCCCTCGACGAGGGCCAACACATGGTAGGGTGTCCAGCAGGCCACAAAGCAGCCCAAAATGAACGAGATCGTGCGAAACGCTTTGCGAGCACGATTCTCCGACTTGGACTTCTGCCGTCCACCCACTCCAAGGATCAGGGGTAGAGCCTTCTTGCTCTTGAAGTGCTTCCCTATTGAATGGATAAATGCCCTTTTGCTGGAGTTGCGGCTGGCCGCCAAGCCCTTCTCCTCCCTGTTGGCATTGTCCTCTTCCGGGTTCTGTTTGGTGGCACCACCACCATCTTGTTCCCCGCCTCCGCCCACACCACCCGTACTGCTGGTGGTGCCCGAGGTGGAGGGCATCTTGTTGGTATTACTGTCCGAGGCTTCTCGCTCCTCAATCCGTTCCAGTGGCACCGGAGGTGGTGCTGCCGCCGCCGATTGCGGCGTTCCCGTTTGGGGCGTTGAAGTCTTGACCTTGGGTGAGAGTGGTATTGGTGGCATCGGGGAGTAGAGTATGGCATCTTTGCTGCTGGTTTCCATAGGACTGGAGGCGCGGCGATGGGGGCAGTCCGCAGTTAGCTTCCCGGGCACATCCAGCAGGCAGATGGCCTCGATGCAGCTTTCCCGCCTCACCTTGGCAAAGTCCTCGATGCCTGTGTACGAGACGAGAAGACGTTTTTCAATGGCCACCGCCTCCTCGATACTTTGACTCTGACTCTGGTTGTGATTCGGATTCAGGCTGAGGCTCAGGCTTTGGCTGGGACTCTGGTTCTGGCTGGGAGTTTGACTTTGGCTCTGGTTCTGGTTCAGGTTCGGTTTTGGTGGATTTCGACGTGCGGGCGGTGGTGGAGGCAGGACTGGTGGTTTCCCCTGGACACTGTCATGCGGGGAGGTCGTGGAGTTGGCCGTCACACTGGCCAGCATGGCGGAGCTCTCGTCCATGTACCGCAGCTCCGAGTTCGTCATAAGGTCATAGGTCAGGGCCAGCTCGCTGTTACCGGAACTATTGCCAAAGGGACGATCCGAATAGTCATCGGAGAGCGGGGTGGGGCACTGAAAGGCGTCGGGAGGTGGCAATATGGTCTGCACCAGACTCTGATGCACTTCATCGCTGGGCACCTCGATGGGTGCCAAGTCCACGGGGGACAGGGGATCGCCACTGGTGTTGCGTAGTGTTGGTGAGGCGGTGGTGGATAGGTCGACCAAACGATCATGCTCGGCTATCTGGGACAGGGTGGAGCAGGATGTGCGCTTGGGCCTGTCCAGCGGTGGGTTCGGCTGGTTTTGGTGGTGGTGCTGGTGGTGCGGTTGCTGCTGGTTCTGGTGGTGCAGGGAGCGCACCTCTTCCTTGCTCTGCGCCCGCTGCAACGGACTCTGGTTGTGGTGGTGCTGTTGGTGGTGGTGGTACTGGTGCATGGCCTCGATGGACTTGGAGTTGGTAGTGCTCTTCTGCAAGTTACCTTTGCCACGTGTGGCCAGCAGGGCGGCCTGTGCCCCAAAGACCAGACCAATCGATGACCGCTTCCTCATGTTGTTCAATTTCTGCTGGGTGATCAGCTGCTGGGCCTGGTTGACGGACGATTCCTCATCGGAATCGAAGGCCGGACTGCTGGACCTTTCGCTTTTTTCCGCATCCACGGCTGCCTCGCGTTTTTTCGCCTCCTCCTGGATTTTGGCTGCCGACGCTCTCCGCTGTTCCGGTGTCATCTTCTCCACTTCCTCTGTGGCCACGGCCAGAGGATTCGCCTGACCCGAACCACTCAACCTCTTGATCACCGTGGTGCAGGCACTATCCAAATCGGTCTGATCGCCCGCCAGTTCCACTTTGGTCTTCAGGATTTTCTCCTCAATTACACCAATGCCAGCTGCATGTCCTGCCATTCCGGACATGGCTCCAGCACTCAGGGCCACCATGGATTGCATTTTCCGCTGCTTCGCCTCACTGCGCTTTTGCATATCATAGGCTGTTTTGTAGATGCCGGCGTATAGGACAAAAAGCACAATCAGCGTGGTCCAATAGTAGCCAATGATCAGGGCCGTGTTGAAGATCGGATCCTTCAGAAACTGAACGGCACACTGGCCAGGAAGTAGATCCCGCTTGCCGGTGAAGTGTTCCCATCCAAAGATCGAGATGAAGAAGAGCAGAGCGGGAATGATCCAAGTGATTGTGACCATATATATCACCCTAGTTCTTGTCCTCCAACTCCGGTACTTGGCGGCAATCTTCACGGAGCAGTAGCGATCTATCGTGATCAATAGCACCGTGTATTGGGACACCAGACAGACCGTGTAGTCCACGGAGAGCCACAGATCGCAGAGCATCGGACCCAGGTCCCAGTAACCCTTGAGCACGTATATCGTATAGAAGGGCATCGAAACGGTGCCTGAAATAAAAGGTTATATTATAAATAATAATAATTGTTAAGCTTTAAGGGCAGTAGTAGGTCTGACCTATCAGCATATCCGTGGCTGCCAGGGAGGCAATAAAGTAGTTGCTGGGCTGCCGAATGTTCCTGTCCACGATGAAGGCCAGTAGCACCAGGATATTACCGCCCACCGTCAGAATGATGCAGATGGCCAGGCATATGGCTATCAGGATCGTCTGCCACAGGGCAAATGGCGGCAGAACAGGGCCAAGGATCTCCGAGTCGGAATTGGATCCCGACATGGTGGAACCGCCATCAGAGGATTGATTTCTAACAGCCAACAGCAGGTTTGTATTGTTCACATCGAAGTTCCTGTACCACTGCAGCTGCTCATTGACCGGCCAGGAATTGAAGTCACTGCTCTCGCCATAGATCTTGGCCGCCTCCAAGAGGCGTTTGCACTCCGTGTGGGTCAGGACTCGCTTGAAAATGAAGCTGCACAGCTTATCCCGCTCCCTTCGCAGGCTCCTAGAAGTGGGAAATTTAATAAATGTTTAAGTAGACTTGCCATAGAAATATCTGTATCCTTTCAAGCAGATGTCCTTTAAAGCAAATTATCATATTTTACTAACAATGCTAACAATGTTGCTTTTAAGGCTCGCAATTTTCTAAAAGCTTTGACACCGAAATTACTATTCTGAAAGGCGCCTTTATTCTATTGAGCCAACTCACCAGTCGGTGATCCACTTGTTCTTGATGGTATAGATGGAGTCGCTGGAGTTGCCATTCAGGCCAGTCAGCTCCTCCTCGCCCGCCGACTTGTTAAGCGACCGCATCCTTAACCGCTCCGCCCTCTTCCTTCTCTCGCCACTCCTCGCCTCGCCTCGTCCCGCTCCCTACTCCCTGCTCCCTGCTCCCCGCACTCCGCGCTCACCGACCTCTGCGGCTTTTATGGTAATTTCAAGTTGCTCCTCCTTAATGTGCTGTCGACGGCGTTTGTCCCGGAATGCTTACATTGCCTCCACGGAATGCCAGGACTTGTCTCCGGTCAGATGCAGCATCTGCAAGAGGCAACAAAGCAGCCACGGTCTTGGTAAGCACTTGCAAAAATATAGTTGTTATTCAAGGTATTATCAAAAATAAAGTAGCGTTTACTTTTCTTTCATAGAGAATAGTGCATATATTTGTATTCGAAGTTTATATATCGAAGTTTACGAAGTTTATTTTTTACCAAGTTATGATGAAAAGAAGCTTCTTAAATATCGAAGTTTTGGCAAACATCGTTTTTGCCATATTCGTCCAAAAGTTTTTGGTTTTTTAACCGAATCATTGGTAATAATTGTCGGAATATGGAATGGCATACCTCGTTGAAATCGTAATTAAATTTCCAATCGATGTGTGTTTAAATTGGAATATTTAATTTTTTTTGACATTTTTTGCAAATTTTGATGATGTTACCCCTTTCCAAAAATGCCAAAATTGGCCAAAAAAAATTTTTCTCCCAAGTCCGCCCAAAAATGATAGGAATCGTTAGCAGTGCTAATTAGCTGTATAAAACGGTTATTATTTTATCTGCACGACCATTATTGACCAAGTTATGATGAAAAGACGCTTCTTAAATATCGAAGTTTTGGCAAACATCGTTTTTGCCATTTTCGTCCAAAAGTTTTTTGTTTTTTAACCGAATCATAGGTAATAATTGTCGGAATATGGAATGGCATACCTCGTTGAAATCGTAATTAAATTTCCAATCGATGTGTGTTTAAATTGGAATATTTAATTTTTTTTGACATTTTTTGCAAATCGTTAGCAGTGCTAATTAGCTGTATAAAACGGTTATTATTTTATCTGCACGACCATTATTGACCAAGTTATTGTTTTTTGTTTTTTAACCGAATCATTGGTAATAATTGTCGGAATATGGAATGGCATACCTCGTTGAAATCGTAATTAAATTTCCAATCGATGTGTGTTTAAATTGGAAAATTTAATTTTTTTGACATTTTTTGCAAGTTTTGATGATGTTTCCAAAAATGCCAAAATTGGCCAAAAAATTGTTTTCCCCAAGTCCGCCAAAAAATAATAGGAATCGTTAGCAGTGCTAATTAGCTGTATAAAACGGTTATTATTTTATCTGCACGACCATTATTGACCAAGTTATGATGAAAAGACGCTTCTTAAATATCGAAGTTTTGGCAAACATCGTTTTTGCCATTTTCGTCCAAAAGTTTTTTGTTTTTTAACCGAATCATTGGTAATAATTGTCGGAATATGGAATGGCATACCTCGTTGAAATCGTAATTAAATTTCCAATCGATGTGTGTTTAAATTGGAATATTTAATTTTTTTGACATTTTTTGCAAATTTTGATGATGTTACCCCTTTCCAAAAATGCCAAAATTGGCCAAAAAATTGTTTTTTCCAAGTCCGCCAAAAAATGATAGGAATCGATAGCAGTGCTAATAAGCTGTATAAAACGGTTATTATTTTATCTGCACGACCATTATTGACCAAGTTATGATGAAAAGACGCTTCTTAAATATCGAAGTTTTGGCAAACATCGTTTTTGCCATTTTCGTCCAAAAGTTTTTTGTTTTTTAACCGAATCATAGGTAATAATTGTCGGAATATGGAATGGCATACCTCGTTGAAATCGTAATTAAATTTCCAATCGATGTGTGTTTAAATTGGAATATTTAATTTTTTTTGACATTTTTTGCAAATCGTTAGCAGTGCTAATTAGCTGTATAAAACGGTTATTATTTTATCTGCACGACCATTATTGACCAAGTTATTGTTTTTTGTTTTTTAACCGAATCATTGGTAATAATTGTCGGAATATGGAATGGCATACCTCGTTGAAATCGTAATTAAATTTCCAATCGATGTGTGTTTAAATTGGAAAATTTAATTTTTTTAACATTTTTTGCAAATTTTGATGATGTTACCCCTTTCCAAAAATGCCAAAATTGGCAAAAAAATTGTTTTTTCCAAGTCCGCCAAAAAATGATAGGAATCGTTAGCAGTGCTAATTAGCTGTATAAAACGGTTATTATTTTATCTGCACGACCATTATTGACCAAGTTATGATGAAAAGACGCTTCTTAAATATCGAAGTTTTGGCAAACATCGTTTTTGCCATTTTCGTCCAAAAGTTTTTTGTTTTTTAACCGAATCATTGGTAATAATTGTCGGAATATGGAATGGCATACCTCGTTGAAATCGTAATTAAATTTCCAATCGATGTGTGTTTAAATTGGAAAATTTAATTTTTTTGACATTTTTTGCAAATTTTGATGATGTTACCCCTTTCCAAAAATGCCAAAATTGGCCAAAAAATTGTTTTTCCCAAGTCCGCCAAAAAATGATTGGAATCGTTAGCAGTGCTAATTAGCTGTATAAAACGGTTATTATTGTATCTGCACGACCATTATTGACCAAGTTATGATGAAAAGACGCTTCTTAAATATCGAAGTTTTGGCAAACATCGTTTTTGCCATTTTCGTCCAAAAGTTTTTTGTTTTTTAACCGAATCATTGGTAATAATTGTCGGAATATGGAATGGCATACCTCGTTGAAATCGTAATTAAATTTCCAATCGATGTGTGTTTAAATTGGAAACTTTAATTTTTTTGACATTTTTGCAAATTTTGATGATGTTACCCCTTTCCAAAAATGCCAAAATTGGCCAAAAAATTGTTTTTCCCAAGTCCGCCAAAAAATGATAGGAATCGTTAGCAGTGCTAATTAGCTGTATAAAACGGTTATTATTTTATCTGCACGACCATTATTGACCAAGTTATGATGAAAAGACGCTTCTTAAATATCGAAGTTTTGGCAAACATCGTTTTTGCCATTTTCGTCCAAAAGTTTTTTGTTTTTTAACCGAATCATTGGTAATAATTGTCGGAATATGGAATGGCATACCTCGTTGAAATCGTAATTAAATTTCCAATCGATGTGTGTTTAAATTGGAAAATTTAATTTTTTTGACATTTTTTGCAAGTTTTGATGATGTTTCCAAAAATGCCAAAATTGGCCAAAAAATTGTTTTCCCCAAGTCCGCCAAAAAATAATAGGAATCGTTAGCAGTGCTAATTAGCTGTATAAAACGGTTATTATTTTATCTGCACGACCATTATTGACCAAGTTATGATGAAAAGACGCTTCTTAAATATCGAAGTTTTGGCAAACATCGTTTTTGCCATTTTCGTCCAAAAGTTTTTTGTTTTTTAACCGAATCATTGGTAATAATTGTCGGAATATGGAATGGCATACCTCGTTGAAATCGTAATTAAATTTCCAATCGATGTGTGTTTAAATTGGAAAATTTAATTTTTTTGACATTTTTGCAAATTTTGATGATGTTACCCCTTTCCAAAAATGCCAAAATTGGCCAAAAAATTGTTTTTCCCAAGTCCGCCAAAAAATGATAGGAATCGTTAGCAGTGCTAATTAGCTGTATAAAACGGTTATTATTTTATCTGCACGACCATTATTGACCAAGTTATGATGAAAAGACGCTTCTTAAATATCGAAGTTTTGGCAAACATCGTTTTTGCCATTTTCGTCCAAAAGTTTTTTGTTTTTTAACCGAATCATTGGTGATAATTGTCGGAATATGGAATGGCATACCTCGTTGAAATCGTAATTAAATTTCCAATCGATGTGTGGAAAATTGGAAAATTTAATTTTTTTGACATTTTTTGCAAATTTTGATGATGTTACCCCTTTCCAAAAATGCCAAAATTGGCCAAAAAATTGTTTTTCCCAAGTCCGCCAAAAAATGATAGGAATCGTTAGCAGTGCTAATTAGCTGTATAAAACGGTTATTATTTTATCTGCACGACCATTATTGACCAAGTTATGATGAAAAGACGCTTCTTAAATATCGAAGTTTTGGCAAACATCGTTTTTGCCATTTTCGTCCAAAAGTTTTTTGTTTTTTAACCGAATCATTGGTAATAATTGTCGGAATATGGAATGGCATACCTCGTTGAAATCGTAATTAAATTTCCAATCGATGTGTGTTTAAATTGGAAAATTTAATTTTTTTGACATTTTTTGCAAATTTTGATGATGTTACCCCTTTCCAAAAATGCCAAAATTGGCCAAAAAATTGTTTTTCCCAAGTCCGCCAAAAAATGATAGGAATCGTTAGCAGTGCTAATTAGCTGTATAAAACGGTTATTATTGTATCTGCACGACCATTATTGACCAAGTTATGATGAAAAGACGCTTCTTAAATATCGAAGTTTTGGCAAACATCGTTTTTGCCATTTTCGTCCAAAAGTTTTTTGTTTTTTAACCGAATCATTGGTAATAATTGTCGGAATATGGAATGGCATACCTCGTTGAAATCGTAATTAAATTTCCAATCGATGTGTGTTTAAATTGGAAAATTTAATTTTTTTAACATTTTTTGCAAATTTTGATGATGTTACCCCTTTCCAAAAATGCCAAAATTGGCAAAAAAATTGTTTTTTCCAAGTCCGCCAAAAAATGATAGGAATCGTTAGCAGTGCTAATTAGCTGTATAAAACGGTTATTATTTTATCTGCACGACCATTATTGACCAAGTTATGATGAAAAGACGCTTCTTAAATATCGAAGTTTTGGCAAACATCGTTTTTGCCATTTTCGTCCAAAAGTTTTTTGTTTTTTAACCGAATCATTGGTAATAATTGTCGGAATATGGAATGGCATACCTCGTTGAAATCGTAATTAAATTTCCAATCGATGTGTGTTTAAATTGGAAAATTTAATTTTTTTGACATTTTTTGCAAGTTTTGATGATGTTTCCAAAAATGCCAAAATTGGCCAAAAAATTGTTTTCCCCAAGTCCGCCAAAAAATGATAGGAATCGTTAGCAGTGCTAATTAGCTGTATAAAACGGTTATTATTTTATCTGCACGACCATTATTGACCAAGTTATGATGAAAAGACGCTTCTTAAATATCGAAGTTTTGGCAAACATCGTTTTTGCCATTTTCGTCCAAAAGTTTTTTGTTTTTTAACCGAATCATTGGTGATAATTGTCGGAATATGGAATGGCATACCTCGTTGAAATCGTAATTAAATTTCCAATCGATGTGTGGAAAATTGGAAAATTTAATTTTTTTGACATTTTTTGCAAATTTTGATGATGTTACCCCTTTCCAAAAATGCCAAAATTGGCCAAAAAATTGTTTTTCCCAAGTCCGCCAAAAAATGATAGGAATCGTTAGCAGTGCTAATTAGCTGTATAAAACGGTTATTATTGTATCTGCACGACCATTATTGACCAAGTTATGATGAAAAGACGCTTCTTAAATATCGAAGTTTTGGCAAACATCGTTTTTGCCATTTTCATCCAAAAGTTTTTTGTTTTTTAACCGAATCATTGGTAATAATTGTCGGAATATGGAATGGCATACCTCGTTGAAATCGTAATTAAATTTCCAATCGATGTGTGTTTAAATTGGAATATTTAATTTTTTTGACATTTTTTGCAAATTTTGATGATGTTACCCCTTTCCAAAAATGCCAAAATTGGCCAAAAAAATTTTTTCTCCCAAGTCCGCCCAAAAATGATAGGAATCGTTAGCAGTGCTAATTAGCTGTACAAAACTGTTAGTATTTTATCTGCACGACCATTATTGACCAAGTTATGATGAAAAGACGCTTCTTAAATATCGAAGTTTTGGCAAACATCGTTTTTGCCATTTTCGTCCAAAAGTTTTTTGTTTTTTAACCGAATCATTGGTAATAATTGTCGGAATATGGAATGGCATACCTCGTTGAAATCGTAATTAAATTTCCAATCGATGTGTGTTTAAATTGGAAAATTTAATTTTTTTGACATTTTTTGCAAATTTTGATGATGTTACCCCTTTCCAAAAATGCCAAAATTGGCCAAAAAATTGTTTTTTCCAAGTCCGCCAAAAAATGATAGGAATCGTTAGCAGTGCTAATTAGCTGTATAAAACGGTTATTATTTTATCTGCACGACCATTATTGACCAAGTTATGATGAAAAGACGCTTCTTAAATATCGAAGTTTTGGCAAACATCGTTTTTGCCATTTTCGTCCAAAAGTTTTTTGTTTTTTAACCGAATCATTGGTAATAATTGTCGGAATATGGAATGGCATACCTCGTTGAAATCGTAATTAAATTTCCAATCGAAGTGTGTTTAAATTGGAAAATTTAATTTTTTTGACATTTTTTGCAAATTTTGATGATGCTTCCAAAAATGCCAAAATTGGCCAAAAAATTGATTTTCCCAAGTCCGCCAAAAAATGATAGGAATCGTTAGCAGTGCTAATTAGCTGTACAAAACTGTTAATATTTTATCTGCACGACCATTATTGACCAAGTTATGATGAAAAGACGCTTCTTAAATATCGAAGTTTTGGCAAACATCGTTTTTGCCATTTTCGTCCAAAAGTTTTTTGTTTTTTAACCGAATCATTGGTAATAATTGTCGGAATATGGAATGGCATACCTCGTTGAAATCGTAATTAAATTTCCAATCGATGTGTGTTTAAATTGGAATATTTAATTTTTTTGACATTTTTTGCAAATCGTTAGCAGTGCTAATTAGCTTTATAAAACGGTTATTATTTTATCTGCACGACCATTATTGACCAAGTTATTGTTTTTTGTTTTTTAACCGAATCATTGGTAATAATTGTCGGAATATGGAATGGCATACCTCGTTGAAATCGTAATTAAATTTCCAATCCATGTGTGTTTAAATTGGAAAATTTAATTTTTTTGACATTTTTTGCAAATTTTGATGATGTTACCCCTTTCCAAAAATGCCAAAATTGGCCAAAAAATTGTTTTTTCCAAGTCCGCCAAAAAATGATAGGAATCGTTAGCAGTGCTAATTAGCTGTATAAAACGGTTATTATTTTATCTGCACGACCATTATTGACCAAGTTATGATGAAAAGACGCTTCTTAAATATCGAAGTTTTGGCAAACATCGTTTTTGCCATTTTCGTCCAAAAGTTTTTTGTTTTTTAACCGAATCATTGGCAATAATTGTCGGAATATGGAATGGCATAGCTCGTTGAAATCGTAATTAAATTTCCAATCGATGTGTGTTTAAATTGGAAAATTTAATTTTTTTGACATTTTTTGCAAATTTTGATGATGTTACCCCTTTCCAAAAATGCCAAAATTGGCCAAAAAATTGTTTTTCCCAAGTCCGCCAAAAAATGATAGGAATCGTTAGCAGTGCTAATTAGCTGTATAAAACGGTTATTATTGTATCTGCACGACCATTATTGACCAAGTTATGATGAAAAGACGCTTCTTAAATATCGAAGTTTTGGCAAACATCGTTTTTGCCATTTTCGTCCAAAAGTTTTTTGTTTTTTAACCGAATCATTGGTAATAATTGTCGGAATATGGAATAGCATACCTCGTTGAAATCGTAATTAAATTTCCAATCGATGTGTGTTTAAATTGGAAACTTTAATTTTTTTGACATTTTTGCAAATTTTGATGATGTTACCCCTTTCCAAAAATGCCAAAATTGGCAAAAAAATTGTTTTTCCCAAGTCCGCCAAAAAATGATAGGAATCGTTAGCAGTGCTAATTAGCTGTATAAAACGGTTATTATTTTATCTGCACGACCATTATTGACCAAGTTATGATGAAAAGACGCTTCTTAAATATCGAAGTTTTGGCAAACATCGTTTTTGCCATTTTCGTCCAAAAGTTTTTTGTTTTTTAACCGAATCATTGGTAATAATTGTCGGAATATGGAATGGCATACCTCGTTGAAATCGTAATTAAATTTCCAATCGATGTGTGTTTAAATTGGAAAATTTAATTTTTTTGACATTTTTTGCAAGTTTTGATGATGTTTCCAAAAATGCCAAAATTGGCCAAAAAATTGTTTTCCCCAAGTCCGCCAAAAAATGATAGGAATCGTTAGCAGTGCTAATTAGCTGTATAAAACGGTTATTATTTTATCTGCACGACCATTATTGACCAAGTTATGATGAAAAGACGCTTCTTAAATATCGAAGTTTTGGCAAACATCGTTTTTGCCATTTTCGTCCAAAAGTTTTTTGTTTTTTAACCGAATCATTGGTAATAATTGTCGGAATATGGAATGGCATACCTCGTTGAAATCGTAATTAAATTTCCAATCGATGTGTGTTTAAATTGGAATATTTAATTTTTTTGACATTTTTTGCAAATCGTTAGCAGTGCTAATTAGCTGTATAAAACGGTTATTATTTTATCTGCACGACCATTATTGACCAAGTTATTGTTTTTTGTTTTTTAACCGAATCATTGGTAATAATTGTCGGAATATGGAATGGCATACCTCGTTGAAATCGTAATTAAATTTCCAATCGATGTGTGTTTAAATTGGAAAATTTAATTTTTTTGACATTTTTTGCAAATTTTGATGATGTTACCCCTTTCCAAAAATGCCAAAATTGGCCAAAAAATTGTTTTTTCCAAGTCCGCCAAAAAATGATAGGAATCGTTAGCAGTGCTAATTAGCTGTATAAAACGGTTATTATTTTATCTGCACGACCATTATTGACCAAGTTATGATGAAAAGACGCTTCTTAAATATCGAAGTTTTGGCAAACATCGTTTTTGCCATTTTCGTCCAAAAGTTTTTTGTTTTTTAACCGAATCATTGGTAATAATTGTCGGAATATGGAATGGCATACCTCGTTGAAATCGTAATTAAATTTCCAATCGATGTGTGTTTAAATTGGAAAATTTAATTTTTTTGACATTTTTTGCAAGTTTTGATGATGTTTCCAAAAATGCCAAAATTGGCCAAAAAATTGTTTTCCCCAAGTCCGCCAAAAAATGATAGGAATCGTTAGCAGTGCTAATTAGCTGTATAAAACGGTTATTATTTTATCTGCACGACCATTATTGACCAAGTTATGATGAAAAGACGCTTCTTAAATATCGAAGTTTTGGCAAACATCGTTTTTGCCATTTTCGTCCAAAAGTTTTTTGTTTTTTAACCGAATCATTGGTGATAATTGTCGGAATATGGAATGGCATACCTCGTTGAAATCGTAATTAAATTTCCAATCGATGTGTGGAAAATTGGAAAATTTAATTTTTTTGACATTTTTTGCAAATTTTGATGATGTTACCCCTTTCCAAAAATGCCAAAATTGGCCAAAAAATTGTTTTTCCCAAGTCCGCCAAAAAATGATAGGAATCGTTAGCAGTGCTAATTAGCTGTATAAAACGGTTATTATTGTATCTGCACGACCATTATTGACCAAGTTATGATGAAAAGACGCTTCTTAAATATCGAAGTTTTGGCAAACATCGTTTTTGCCATTTTCATCCAAAAGTTTTTTGTTTTTTAACCGAATCATTGGTAATAATTGTCGGAATATGGAATGGCATACCTCGTTGAAATCGTAATTAAATTTCCAATCGATGTGTGTTTAAATTGGAATATTTAATTTTTTTGACATTTTTTGCAAATTTTGATGATGTTACCCCTTTCCAAAAATGCCAAAATTGGCCAAAAAAATTTTTTCTCCCAAGTCCGCCCAAAAATGATAGGAATCGTTAGCAGTGCTAATTAGCTGTACAAAACTGTTAGTATTTTATCTGCACGACCATTATTGACCAAGTTATGATGAAAAGACGCTTCTTAAATATCGAAGTTTTGGCAAACATCGTTTTTGCCATTTTCGTCCAAAAGTTTTTTGTTTTTTAACCGAATCATTGGTAATAATTGTCGGAATATGGAATGGCATACCTCGTTGAAATCGTAATTAAATTTCCAATCGATGTGTGTTTAAATTGGAAAATTTAATTTTTTTGACATTTTTTGCAAATTTTGATGATGTTACCCCTTTCCAAAAATGCCAAAATTGGCCAAAAAATTGTTTTTTCCAAGTCCGCCAAAAAATGATAGGAATCGTTAGCAGTGCTAATTAGCTGTATAAAACGGTTATTATTTTATCTGCACGACCATTATTGACCAAGTTATGATGAAAAGACGCTTCTTAAATATCGAAGTTTTGGCAAACATCGTTTTTGCCATTTTCGTCCAAAAGTTTTTTGTTTTTTAACCGAATCATTGGTAATAATTGTCGGAATATGGAATGGCATACCTCGTTGAAATCGTAATTAAATTTCCAATCGAAGTGTGTTTAAATTGGAAAATTTAATTTTTTTGACATTTTTTGCAAATTTTGATGATGCTTCCAAAAATGCCAAAATTGGCCAAAAAATTGATTTTCCCAAGTCCGCCAAAAAATGATAGGAATCGTTAGCAGTGCTAATTAGCTGTACAAAACTGTTAATATTTTATCTGCACGACCATTATTGACCAAGTTATGATGAAAAGACGCTTCTTAAATATCGAAGTTTTGGCAAACATCGTTTTTGCCATTTTCGTCCAAAAGTTTTTTGTTTTTTAACCGAATCATTGGTAATAATTGTCGGAATATGGAATGGCATACCTCGTTGAAATCGTAATTAAATTTCCAATCGATGTGTGTTTAAATTGGAATATTTAATTTTTTTGACATTTTTTGCAAATCGTTAGCAGTGCTAATTAGCTTTATAAAACGGTTATTATTTTATCTGCACGACCATTATTGACCAAGTTATTGTTTTTTGTTTTTTAACCGAATCATTGGTAATAATTGTCGGAATATGGAATGGCATACCTCGTTGAAATCGTAATTAAATTTCCAATCCATGTGTGTTTAAATTGGAAAATTTAATTTTTTTGACATTTTTTGCAAATTTTGATGATGTTACCCCTTTCCAAAAATGCCAAAATTGGCCAAAAAATTGTTTTTTCCAAGTCCGCCAAAAAATGATAGGAATCGTTAGCAGTGCTAATTAGCTGTATAAAACGGTTATTATTTTATCTGCACGACCATTATTGACCAAGTTATGATGAAAAGACGCTTCTTAAATATCGAAGTTTTGGCAAACATCGTTTTTGCCATTTTCGTCCAAAAGTTTTTTGTTTTTTAACCGAATCATTGGCAATAATTGTCGGAATATGGAATGGCATAGCTCGTTGAAATCGTAATTAAATTTCCAATCGATGTGTGTTTAAATTGGAAAATTTAATTTTTTTGACATTTTTTGCAAATTTTGATGATGTTACCCCTTTCCAAAAATGCCAAAATTGGCCAAAAAATTGTTTTTCCCAAGTCCGCCAAAAAATGATAGGAATCGTTAGCAGTGCTAATTAGCTGTATAAAACGGTTATTATTGTATCTGCACGACCATTATTGACCAAGTTATGATGAAAAGACGCTTCTTAAATATCGAAGTTTTGGCAAACATCGTTTTTGCCATTTTCGTCCAAAAGTTTTTTGTTTTTTAACCGAATCATTGGTAATAATTGTCGGAATATGGAATAGCATACCTCGTTGAAATCGTAATTAAATTTCCAATCGATGTGTGTTTAAATTGGAAACTTTAATTTTTTTGACATTTTTGCAAATTTTGATGATGTTACCCCTTTCCAAAAATGCCAAAATTGGCAAAAAAATTGTTTTTCCCAAGTCCGCCAAAAAATGATAGGAATCGTTAGCAGTGCTAATTAGCTGTATAAAACGGTTATTATTTTATCTGCACGACCATTATTGACCAAGTTATGATGAAAAGACGCTTCTTAAATATCGAAGTTTTGGCAAACATCGTTTTTGCCATTTTCGTCCAAAAGTTTTTTGTTTTTTAACCGAATCATTGGTAATAATTGTCGGAATATGGAATGGCATACCTCGTTGAAATCGTAATTAAATTTCCAATCGATGTGTGTTTAAATTGGAAAATTTAATTTTTTTGACATTTTTTGCAAGTTTTGATGATGTTTCCAAAAATGCCAAAATTGGCCAAAAAATTGTTTTCCCCAAGTCCGCCAAAAAATGATAGGAATCGTTAGCAGTGCTAATTAGCTGTATAAAACGGTTATTATTTTATCTGCACGACCATTATTGACCAAGTTATGATGAAAAGACGCTTCTTAAATATCGAAGTTTTGGCAAACATCGTTTTTGCCATTTTCGTCCAAAAGTTTTTTGTTTTTTAACCGAATCATTGGTAATAATTGTCGGAATATGGAATGGCATACCTCGTTGAAATCGTAATTAAATTTCCAATCGATGTGTGTTTAAATTGGAATATTTAATTTTTTTGACATTTTTTGCAAATCGTTAGCAGTGCTAATTAGCTGTATAAAACGGTTATTATTTTATCTGCACGACCATTATTGACCAAGTTATTGTTTTTTGTTTTTTAACCGAATCATTGGTAATAATTGTCGGAATATGGAATGGCATACCTCGTTGAAATCGTAATTAAATTTCCAATCGATGTGTGTTTAAATTGGAAAATTTAATTTTTTTGACATTTTTTGCAAATTTTGATGATGTTACCCCTTTCCAAAAATGCCAAAATTGGCCAAAAAATTGTTTTTTCCAAGTCCGCCAAAAAATGATAGGAATCGTTAGCAGTGCTAATTAGCTGTATAAAACGGTTATTATTTTATCTGCACGACCATTATTGACCAAGTTATGATGAAAAGACGCTTCTTAAATATCGAAGTTTTGGCAAACATCGTTTTTGCCATTTTCGTCCAAAAGTTTTTTGTTTTTTAACCGAATCATTGGTAATAATTGTCGGAATATGGAATGACATACCTCGTTGAAATCGTAATTAAATTTCCAATCGATGTGTGTTTAAATTGGAAAATTTAATTTTTTTGACATTTTTTGCAAATTTTGATGATGTTACCCCTTTCCAAAAATGCCAAAATTGGCCAAAAAATTGTTTTTCCCAAGTCCGCCAAAAAATGATAGGAATCGTTAGCAGTGCTAATTAGCTGTATAAAACGGTTATTATTGTATCTGCACGACCATTATTGACCAAGTTATGATGAAAAGACGCTTCTTAAATATCGAAGTTTTGGCAAACATCGTTTTTGCCATTTTCGTCCAAAAGTTTTTTGTTTTTTAACCGAATCATTGGTAATAATTGTCGGAATATGGAATGGCATACCTCGTTGAAATCGTAATTAAATTTCCAATCGAAGTGTGTTTAAATTGGAAAATTTAATTTTTTTGACATTTTTTGCAAATTTTGATGATGCTTCCAAAAATGCCAAAATTGGCCAAAAAATTGATTTTCCCAAGTCCGCCAAAAAATGATAGGAATCGTTAGCAGTGCTAATTAGCTGTACAAACTGTTATTATTTTATCTGCACGACCATTATTGACCAAGTTATGATGAAAAGACGCTTCTTAAATATCGAAGTTTTGGCAAACATCGTTTTTGCCATTTTCGTCCAAAAGTTTTTTGTTTTTTAACCGAATCATTGGTAATAATTGTCGGAATATGGAATGGCATACCTCGTTGAAATCGTAATTAAATTTCCAATCGATGTGTGTTTAAATTGGAAAATTTAATTTTTTTAACATTTTTTGCAAATTTTGATGATGTTACCCCTTTCCAAAAATGCCAAAATTGGCAAAAAAATTGTTTTTTCCAAGTCCGCCAAAAAATGATAGGAATCGTTAGCAGTGCTAATTAGCTGTATAAAACGGTTATTATTTTATCTGCACGACCATTATTGACCAAGTTATGATGAAAAGACGCTTCTTAAATATCGAAGTTTTGGCAAACATCGTTTTTGCCATTTTCGTCCAAAAGTTTTTTGTTTTTTAACCGAATCATTGGTAATAATTGTCGGAATATGGAATGGCATACCTCGTTGAAATCGTAATTAAATTTCCAATCGATGTGTGTTTAAATTGGAAAATTTAATTTTTTTGACATTTTTTGCAAATTTTGATGATGTTACCCCTTTCCAAAAATGCCAAAATTGGCCAAAAAATTGTTTTTCCCAAGTCCGCCAAAAAATGATAGGAATCGTTAGCAGTGCTAATTAGCTGTATAAAACGGTTATTATTGTATCTGCACGACCATTATTGACCAAGTTATGATGAAAAGACGCTTCTTAAATATCGAAGTTTTGGCAAACATCGTTTTTGCCATTTTCGTCCAAAAGTTTTTTGTTTTTTAACCGAATCATTGGTAATAATTGTCGGAATATGGAATGGCATACCTCGTTGAAATCGTAATTAAATTTCCAATCGATGTGTGTTTAAATTGGAAAATTTAATTTTTTTGACATTTTTTGCAAATTTTGATGATGTTACCCCTTTCCAAAAATGCCAAAATTGGCCAAAAAATTGTTTTTCCAAAGTCCGCCAAAAAATGATAGGAATCGTTAGCAGTGCTAATTAGCTGTACAAAACTGTTATTTTTTTATCTGCACGACCATTATTGACTAAGTTATGATGAAAAGACGCTTCTTAAATATCGAAGTTTTGGCAAACATCGTTTTTGCCATATTCGTCCAAAAGTTTTTGGTTTTTTAACCGAATCATTGGTAATAATTGTCGGAATATGAAATGGCATACCTCGTTGAAATCGTAATTAAATTTCCAATCGATGTGTGTTTAAATTTGAAAATTTAATTTTTTTGACATTTTTTGCAAATTTTGATGATGTTACCCCTTTCCAAAAATGCCAAAATTGGCCAAAAAATTGTTTTCCCCAAGTCCGCCAAAAAATGATAGGAATCGTTAGCAGTGCTAATTAGCTGTATAAAACGGTTATTATTTTATCTGCACGACCATTATTGACCAAGTTATGATGAAAAGACGCTTCTTAAATATCGAAGTTTTGGCAAACATCGTTTTTGCCATTTTCGTCCAAAAGATTTTTGTTTTTTAACCGAATCATTGGTAATAATTGTCGGAGTATGGAATGGCATACCTCGTTAAAATCGTAATTAAATTTCCAATCGATGTGTGTTTAAATTGGAATATTTAATTTTTTTGACATTTTTTGCAAATTTTGATGATGTTACCCCTTTCCAAAAATGCCAAAATTGGCCAAAAAATTGTTTTTTCCAAGTCCGCCAAAAAATGATAGGAATCGTTAGCAGTGCTAATAAGCTGTATAAAACGGTTATTATTTTATCTGCACGACCATTATTGACCAAGTTATGATGAAAAGACGCTTCTTAAATATCGAAGTTTTGGCAAACATCGTTTTTGCCATTTTCGTCCAAAAGTTTTTTGTTTTTTAACCGAATCATTGGTAATAATTGTCGGAATATGGAATGGCATACCTCGTTGAAATCGTAATTAAATTTCCAATCGATGTGTGTTTAAATTGGAATATTTAATTTTTTTTGACATTTTTTGCAAATTTTGATGATGTTACCCCTTTCCAAAAATGCCAAAATTGGCCAAAAAAAATTTTTCTCCCAAGTCCGCCCAAAAATGATAGGAATCGTTAGCAGTGCTAATTAGCTGTATAAAACGGTTATTATTGTATCTGCACGACCATTATTGACCAAGTTATGATGAAAAGACGCTTCTTAAATATCGAAGTTTTGGCAAACATCGTTTTTGCCATTTTCGTCCAAAAGATTTTTGTTTTTTAACCGAATCATTGGTAATAATTGTCGGAATATGGAATGGCATACCTCGTTGAAATCGTAATTAAATTTCCAATCGATGTGTGTTTAAATTGGAAAATTTAATTTTTTTGACATTTTTGCAAATTTTGATGATGTTACCCCTTTCCAAAAATGCCAAAATTGGCCAAAAAATTGTTTTTCCCAAGTCCGCCAAAAAATGATAGGAATCGTTAGCAGTGCTAATTAGCTGTATAAAACGGTTATTATTTTATCTGCACGACCATTATTGACCAAGTTATGATGAAAAGACGCTTCTTAAATATCGAAGTTTTGGCAAACATCGTTTTTGCCATTTTCGTCCAAAAGTTTTTTGTTTTTTAACCGAATCATTGGTAATAATTGTCGGAATATGGAATGGCATACCTCGTTGAAATCGTAATTAAATTTCCAATCGATGTGTGGAAAATTGGAAAATTTAATTTTTTTGACATTTTTTGCAAATCGTTAGCAGTGCTAATTAGCTGTATAAAACGGTTATTATTTTATCTGCACGACCATTATTGACCAAGTTATTGTTTTTTGTTTTTTAACCGAATCATTGGTAATAATTGTCGGAATATGGAATGGCATACCTCGTTGAAATCGTAATTAAATTTCCAATCGATGTGTGTTTAAATTGGAAAATTTAATTTTTTTAACATTTTTTGCAAATTTTGATGATGTTAAATTGGAAAATTTAATTTTTTTGACATTTTTTGCAAGTTTTGATGATGTTACCCCTTTCCAAAAATGCCAAAATTGGCCAAAAAATTGTTTTTCCCAAGTCCGCCAAAAAATGATAGGAATCGTTAGCAGTGCTAATTAGCTGTATAAAACGGTTATTATTGTATCTGCACGACCATTATTGACCAAGTTATGATGAAAAGACGCTTCTTAAATATCGAAGTTTTGGCAAACATCGTTTTTGCCATTTTCGTCCAACAGTTTTTTGTTTTTTAACCGAATCTTTGGTAATAATTGTCGGAATATGAAATGGCATACCTCGTTGAAATCGTAATTAAATTTCCAATCGATGTATGTTTATATTGGAAAATTTAATTTTTTTGACATTTTTTGCAAATTTTGATGATGTTATCCCTTTCCAAAAATGCCAAAATTGGCCAAAAAATTGTTTTTCCCAAGTCCGCCAAAAAATGATAGGAATCGTTAGCAGTGCTAATTAGCTGTACAAAACTGTTATTATTTTATCTGCACGACCATTATTGACCAAGTTATGGTGAAAAGACGCTTCTTAAATATCGAAGTTTTGGCAAACATCGTTTTTGCCATTTTCGTCCAACAGTTTTTTGTTTTTTAACCGAATCATTGGTAATAATTGTCGGAATATGGAATGGCATACCTCGTTGAAATCGTAATTAAATTTCCAATCGATGTGTGTTTAAATTGGAAAATTTAATTTTTTTGACATTTTTTGCAAATTTTGATGATGTTACCCCTTTCCAAAAATGCCAAAATTGGCCAAAAAATTGTTTTTCCCAAGTCCGCCAAAAAATTATAGGAATCGTTAGCAGTGCTAATTAGCTGTATAAAACGGTTATTATTTTATCTGCACGACCATTATTGACCAAGTTATGATGAAAAGACGCTTCTTAAATATCGAAGTTTTGGCAAACATCGTTTTTGCCATTTTCGTCCAAAAGTTTTTTGTTTTTTAACCGAATCATTGGTAATAATTGTCGGAATATGGAATGGCATACCTCGTTGAAATCGTAATTAAATTTCCAATCGATGTGTGTTTAAATTGGAAAATTTAATTTTTTTGACATTTTTGCAAATTTTGATGATGTTACCCCTTTCCAAAAATGCCAAAATTGGCCAAAAAATTGATTTTCCCAAGTCCGCCAAAAAATGATAGGAATCGTTAGCAGTGCTAATTAGCTGTACAAAACTGTTATTATTTTATCTGCACGACCATTATTGACCAAGTTATGATGAAAAGACGCTTCTTAAATATCGAAGTTTTGGCAAACATCGTTTTTGCCATTTTCGTCCAAAAGTTTTTTGTTTTTTAACCGAATCATTGGTAATAATTGTCGGAATATGGAATGGCATACCTCGTTGAAATCGTAATTAAATTTCCAATCGATGTGTGTTTAAATTGGAAAATTTAATTTTTTTGACATTTTTTGCAAATTTTGATGATGTTACCCCTTTCCAAAAATGCCAAAATTGGCCAAAAAATTGTTTTTCCCAAGTCCGCCAAAAAATGATAGGAATCGTTAGCAGTGCTAATTAGCTGTACAAAACTGTTATTATTGTATCTGCACGACCATTATTGACCAAGTTATGATGAAAAGACGCTTCTTAAATATCGAAGTTTTGGCAAACATCGTTTTTGCCATTTTCGTCCAAAAGTTTTTTGTTTTTTAACCGAATCATTGGTAATAATTGTCGGAATATGGAATGGCATACCTCGTTGAAATCGTAATTAAATTTCCAATCGAAGTGTGTTTAAATTGGAAAATTTAATTTTTTTGACATTTTTTGCAAATTTTGATGATGTTACCCCTTTCCAAAAATGCCAAAATTGGCCAAAAAATTGTTTTTCCCAAGTCCGCCAAAAAATGATAGGAATCGTTAGCAGTGCTAATTAGCTGTATAAAACGGTTATTATTTTATCTGCACGACCATTATTGACCAAGTTATGATGAAAAGACGCTTCTTAAATATCGAAGTTTTGGCAAACATCGTTTTTGCCATTTTCGTCCAAAAGTTTTTTGTTTTTTAACCGAATCATTGGTAATAATTGTCGGAATATGGAATGGCATACCTCGTTGAAATCGTAATTAAATTACCAATCGATGTGTGGAAAATTGGAAAATTTAATTTTTTTGACATTTTTTGCAAATTTTGATGATGTTACCCCTTTCCAAAAATGCCAAAATTGTCCAAAAAATTGTTTTTCCCAAGTCCGCCAAAAAATGATAGGAATCGTTAGCAGTGCTAATTAGCTGTATAAAACGGTTATTATTGTATCTGCACGACCATTATTGACCAAGTTATGGTGAAAAGACGCTTCTTAAATATGAAGTTTTGGCTAACATCGTTTTTGCCATTTTCGTCCAAAAGTTTTTTGTTTTTTAACCGAATCATTGGTAATAATTGTCGGAATATGGAATGGCATACCTCGTTGAAATCGTAATTAAATTTCCAATCGATGTGTGTTTAAATTGGAAAATTTAATTTTTTTGACATTTTTTGCAAATTTTGATGATGTTACCCCTTTCCAAAAATGCCAAAATTGGCCAAAAAATTGTTTTTCCCAAGTCCGCCAAAAAATGATAGGAATCGTTAGCAGTGCTAATTAGCTGTACAAAACTGTTATTATTGTATCTGCACGACCATTATTGACCAAGTTATGATGAAAAGACGCTTCTTAAATATCGAAGTTTTGGCAAACATCGTTTTTGCCATTTTCGTCCAAAAGTTTTTTGTTTTTTAACCGAATCATTGGTAATAATTGTCGGAATATGGAATGGCATACCTCGTTGAAATCGTAATTAAATTTCCAATCGATGTGTGGAAAATTGGAAAATTTAATTTTTTTGACATTTTTTGCAAATTTTGATGATGTTACCCCTTTCCAAAAATGCCAAAATTGTCCAAAAAATTGTTTTTCCCAAGTCCGCCAAAAAATGATAGGAATCGTTAGCAGTGCTAATTAGCTGTATAAAACGGTTATTATTGTATCTGCACGACCATTATTGACCAAGTTATGGTGAAAAGACGCTTCTTAAATATCGAAGTTTTGGCTAACATCGTTTTTGCCATTTTCGTCCAAAAGTTTTTTGTTTTTTAACCGAATCATTGGTAATAATTGTCGGAATATGGAATGGCATACCTCGTTGAAATCGTAATTAAATTTCCAATCGATGTGTGGAAAATTGGAAAATTTAATTTTTTTGACATTTTTTGCAAATTTTGATGATGTTACCCCTTTCCAAAAATGCCAAAATTGGCCAAAAAATTGTTTTTCCCAAGTCCGCCAAAAAATGATAGGAATCGTTAGCAGTGCTAATTAGCTGTATAAAACGGTTATTATTGTATCTGCACGACCATTATTGACCAAGTTATGGTGAAAAGACGCTTCTTAAATATCGAAGTTTTGGCTAACATCGTTTTTGCCATTTTCGTCCAAAAGTTTTTTGTTTTTTAACCGAATCATTGGTAATAATTGTCGGAATATGGAATGGCATACCTCGTTGAAATCGTAATTAAATTTCCAATCGATGTGTGTTTAAATTGGAAAATTTAATTTTTTTGACATATTTTGCAAATTTTGATGATGTTACCCCTTTCCAAAAATGCCAAAATTGGCCAAAAAAAATTTTTCTCCCAAGTCCGCCCAAAAATGATAGGAATCGTTAGCAGTGCTAATTAGCTGTACAAAACTGTTAGTATTTTATCTGCACGACCATTATTGACAAAGTTATGGTGAAAAGACGCTTCTTAAATATCGAAGTTTTGGCAAACATCGTTTTTGCCATTTTCGTCCAAAAGTTTTTTGTTTTTACACCGAATCTTTGGTAATAATTGTCGGAATATGAAATGGCATACCTCGTTGAAATCGTAATTAAATTTCCAATCGATGTGTGTTTAAATTGGAAAATTTAATTTTTTTGACATTTTTTGCAAATTTTGATGATGTTACCCCTTTCCAAAAATGCCAAAATTGGCCAAAAAATTGATTTTCCCAAGTCCGCCAAAAAATGATAGGAATCGTTAGCAGTGCTAATTAGCTGTACAAAACTGTTATTATTTTATCTGCACGACCATTATTGACCAAGTTATGATGAAAAGACGCTTCTTAAATATCGAAGTTTTGGCAAACATCGTTTTTGCCATTTTCGTCCAAAAGTTTTTTGTTTTTTAACCGAATCATTGGTAATAATTGTCGGAATATGGAATGGCATACCTCGTTGAAATCGTAATTAAATTTCCAATCGATGTGTGTTTAAATTGGAAAATTTAATTTTTTTTACATTTTTTGCAAATTTTGATGATGTTACCCCTTTCCAAAAATGCCAAAATTGGCCAAAAAATTGTTTTTCCCAAGTCCGCCAAAAAATGATAGGAATCGTTAGCAGTGCTAATTAGCTGTATAAAACGGTTATTATTGTATCTGCACGACCATTATTGACCAAGTTATGATGAAAAGACGCTTCTTAAATATCGAAGTTTTGGCAAACATCGTTTTTGCCATTTTCGTCCAAAAGTTTTTTGTTTTTTAACCGAATCATTGGTAATAATTGTCGGAATATGGAATGGCATACCTCGTTGAAATCGTAATTAAATTTCCAATCGATGTGTGTTTAAATTGGAAAATTTAATTTTTTTGACATTTGTTGCAAATTTTGATGATGTTACCCCTTTCCAAAAATGCCAAAATTGGCCAAAAAATTGTTTTTCCCAAGTCCGCCAAAAAATGATAGGAATCGTTAGCAGTGCTAATTAGCTGTATAAAACGGTTATTATTGTATCTGCACGACCATTATTGACCAAGTTATGATGAAAAGACGCTTCTTAAATATCGAAGTTTTGGCAAACATCGTTTTTGCCATTTTCGTCCAAAAGTTTTTTGTTTTTTAACCGAATCATTGGTAATAATTGTCGGAATATGAAATGGCATACCTCGTTGAAATCGTAATTAAATTTCCAATCGATGTGTGTTTAAATTGGAAAATTTAATTTTTTTGACATATTTTGCAAATTTTGATGATGTTACCCCTTTCCAAAAATGCCAAAATTGGCCAAAAAAAATTTTTCTCCCAAGTCCGCCCAAAAATGATAGGAATCGTTAGCAGTGCTAATTAGCTGTACAAAACTGTTAGTATTTTATCTGCACGACCATTATTGACCAAGTTATGGTGAAAAGACGCTTCTTAAATATCGAAGTTTTGGCAAACATCGTTTTTGCCATTTTCGTCCAAAAGTTTTTTGTTTTTACACCGAATCTTTGGTAATAATTGTCGGAATATGAAATGGCATACCTCGTTGAAATCGTAATTAAATTTCCAATCGATGTGTGTTTAAATTGGAAAATTTAATTTTTTTGACATTTTTTGCAAATTTTGATGATGTTACCCCTTTCCAAAAATGCCAAAATTGGCCAAAAAATTGTTTTTCCCAAGTCCGCCAAAAAATGATAGGAATCGTTAGCAGTGCTAATTAGCTGTACAAAACTGTTATTATTTTATCTGCACGACCATTATAGACCAAGTTATGGTGAAAAGACGCTTCTTAAATATCGAAGTTTTGGCAAACATCGTTTTTGCCATTTTCGTCCAAAAGTTTTTTGTTTTTTAACCGAATCATTGGTAATAATTGTCGGAATATGGAATGGCATACCTCGTTGAAATCGTAATTAAATTTCCAATCGATGTGTGTTTAAATTGGAAAATTTAATTTTTTTGACATTTTTTGCAAATTTTGATGATGTTACCCCTTTCCAAAAATGCCAAAATTGGCCAAAAAATTGTTTTTCCCAAGTCCGCCAAAAAATGATAGGAATCGTTAGCAGTGCTAATTAGCTGTATAAAACGGTTATTATTGTATCTGCACGACCATTATTGACCAAGTTATGATGAAAAGACGCTTCTTAAATATCGAAGTTTTGGCAAACATCGTTTTTGCCATTTTCGTCCAAAAGTTTTTTGTTTTTTAACCGAATCATTGGTAATAATTGTCGGAATATGGAATGGCATACCTCGTTGAAATCGTAATTAAATTTCCAATCGATGTGTGTTTAAATTGGAAAATTTAATTTTTTTGACATTTTTTGCAAATTTTTATGATGTTACCCCTTTCCAAAAATGCCAAAATTGGCCAAAAAAAATTTTTCTCCCAAGTCCGCCCAAAAATGATAGGAATCGTTAGCAGTGCTAATTAGCTGTACAAAACTGTTAGTATTTTATCTGCACGACCATTATTGACCAAGTTATGGTGAAAAGACGCTTCTTAAATATCGAAGTTTTGGCAAACATCGTTTTTGCCATTTTCGTCCAAAAGTTTTTTGTTTTTTAACCGAATCTTTGGTAATAATTGTCGGAATATGAAATGGCATACCTCGTTGAAATCGTAATTAAATTTCCAATCGATGTGTGTTTAAATTGGAAAATTTAATTTTTTTGACATTTTTTGCAAATTTTGATGATGTTACCCCTTTCCAAAAATGCCAAAATTGGCCAAAAAATTGATTTTCCCAAGTCCGCCAAAAAATGATAGGAATCGTTAGCAGTGCTAATTAGCTGTACAAAACTGTTATTATTTTATCTGCACGACCATTATTGACCAAGTTATGGTGAAAAGACGCTTCTTAAATATCGAAGTTTTGGCAAACATCGTTTTTGCCATTTTCGTCCAAAAGTTTTTTGTTTTTTAACCGAATCATTGGTAATAATTGTCGGAATATGGAATGGCATACCTCGTTGAAATCGTAATTAAATTTCCAATCGATGTGTGTTTAAATTGGAAAATTTAATTTTTTTGACATTTTTTGCAAATTTTTATGATGTTACCCCTTTCCAAAAATGCCAAAATTGGCCAAAAAAAATTTTTCTCCCAAGTCCGCCCAAAAATGATAGGAATCGTTAGCAGTGCTAATTAGCTGTACAAAACTGTTAGTATTTTATCTGCACGACCATTATTGACCAAGTTATGGTGAAAAGACGCTTCTTAAATATCGAAGTTTTGGCAAACATCGTTTTTGCCATTTTCGTCCAAAAGTTTTTTGTTTTTACACCGAATCTTTGGTAATAATTGTCGGAATATGAAATGGCATACCTCGTTGAAATCGTAATTAAATTTCCAATCGATGTGTGTTTAAATTGGAAAATTTAATTTTTTTGACATTTTTTGCAAATTTTGATGATGTTACCCCTTTCCAAAAATGCCAAAATTGGCCAAAAAATTGTTTTTCCCAAGTCCGCCAAAAAATGATAGGAATCGTTAGCAGTGCTAATTAGCTGTACAAAACTGTTATTATTTTATCTGCACGACCATTATTGACCAAGTTATGGTGAAAAGACGCTTCTTAAATATCGAAGTTTTGGCAAACATCGTTTTTGCCATTTTCGTCCAAAAGTTTTTTGTTTTTTAACCGAATCATTGGTAATAATTGTCGGAATATGGAATGGCATACCTCGTTGAAATCGTAATTAAATTTCCAATCGATGTGTGTTTAAATTGGAAAATTTAATTTTTTTGACATTTTTTGCAAATTTTGATGATGTTACCCCTTTCCAAAAATGCCAAAATTGGCCAAAAAATTGTTTTTCCCAAGTCCGCCAAAAAATGATAGGAATCGTTAGCAGTGCTAATTAGCTGTACAAAACTGTTATTATTTTATCTGCACGACCATTATTGACCAAGTTATGGTGAAAAGACGCTTCTTAAATATCGAAGTTTTGGCAAACATCGTTTTTGCCATTTTCGTCCAAAAGTTTTTTGTTTTTTAACCGAATCATTGGTAATAATTGTCGGAATATGGAATGGCATACCTCGTTGAAATCGTAATTAAATTTCCAATCGATGTGTGTTTAAATTGGAAAATTTAATTTTTTTGCATTTTTGCAAATTTTGATGATGTTACCCCTTTCCAAAAATGCCAAAATTGGCCAAAAAATTGTTTTTCCCAAGTCCGCCAAAAAATGATAGGAATCGTTAGCAGTGCTAATTAGCTGTATAAAACGGTTATTATTTTATCTGCACGACCATTATTGACCAAGTTATGATGAAAAGACGCTTCTTAAATATCGAAGTTTTGGCAAACATCGTTTTTGCCATTTTCGTCCAAAAGTTTTTTGTTTTTTAACCGAATCATTGGTAATAATTGTCGGAATATGGAATGGCATACCTCGTTGAAATCGTAATTAAATTTCCAATCGATGTGTGTTTAAATTGGAAAATTTAATTTTTTTGACATTTTTTGCAAATTTTGATGATGTTACCCCTTTCCAAAAATGCCAAAATTGGCCAAAAAATTGTTTTTCCCAAGTCCGCCAAAAAATGATAGGAATCGTTAGCAGTGCTAATTAGCTGTACAAAACTGTTATTATTTTATCTGCACGACCATTATTGACCAAGTTATGGTGAAAAGACGCTTCTTAAATATCGAAGTTTTGGCAAACATCGTTTTTGCCATTTTCGCCCAAAAGTTTTTTGTTTTTTAACCGAATCATTGGTAATAATTGTCGGAATATGGAATGGCATACCTCGTTGAAATCGTAATTAAATTTCCAATCGATGTGTGTTTAAATTGGAAAATTTAATTTTTTTGACATTTTTGCAAATTTTGATGATGTTACCCCTTTCCAAAAATGCCAAAATTGGCCAAAAAATTGTTTTTCCCAAGTCCGCCAAAAAATGATAGGAATCGTTAGCAGTGCTAATTAGCTGTATAAAACGGTTATTATTTTATCTGCACGACCATTATTGACCAAGTTATGATGAAAAGACGCTTCTTAAATATCGAAGTTTTGGCAAACATCGTTTTTGCCATTTTCGTCCAAAAGTTTTTTGTTTTTTAACCGAATCATTGGTAATAATTGTCGGAATATGGAATGGCATACCTCGTTGAAATCGTAATTAAATTTCCAATCGATGTGTGTTTAAATTGGAAAATTTAATTTTTTTGACATTTTTGCAAATTTTGATGATGTTACCCCTTTCCAAAAATGCCAAAATTGGCCAAAAAATTGATTTTCCCAAGTCCGCCAAAAAATGATAGGAATCGTTAGCAGTGCTAATTAGCTGTACAAAACTGTTATTATTTTATCTGCACGACCATTATTGACCAAGTTATGATGAAAAGACGCTTCTTAAATATCGAAGTTTTGGCAAACATCGTTTTTGCCATTTTCGTCCAAAAGTTTTTTGTTTTTTAACCGAATCATTGGTAATAATTGTCGGAATATGGAATGGCATACCTCGTTGAAATCGTAATTAAATTTCCAATCGATGTGTGTTTAAATTGGAAAATTTAATTTTTTTGACATTTTTTGCAAATTTTGATGATGTTACCCCTTTCCAAAAATGCCAAAATTGGCCAAAAAATTGATTTTCCCAAGTCCGCCAAAAAATGATAGGAATCGTTAGCAGTGCTAAAGCTGTATAAAACGGTTATTATTGTATCTGCACGACCATTATTGACCAATTTATGATGAAAAAACGCTTCTTAAATATCGAAGTTTTGGCAAACATCGTTTTTGCCATTTTCGTCCAAAAGTTTTTTGTTTTTTAACCGAATCATTGGTAATAATTGTCGGAATATGGAATGGCATACCTCGTTGAAATCGTAATTAAATTTCCAATCGATGTGTGTTTAAATTGGAAAATTTAATTTTTTTGACATTTTTTGCAAATTTTGATGATGTTACCCCTTTCCAAAAATGCCAAAATTGGCCAAAAAATTGATTTTCCCAAGTCCGCCAAAAAATGATAGGAATCGTTAGCAGTGCTAATTAGCTGTACAAAACTGTTATTATTTTATCTGCACGACCATTATTGACCAAGTTATGGTGAAAAGACGCTTCTTAAATATCGAAGTTTTGGCAAACATCGTTTTTGCCATTTTCGTCCAAAAGTTTTTTGTTTTTTAACCGAATCATTGGTAATAATTGTCGGAATATGGAATGGCATACCTCGTTGAAATCGTAATTAAATTTCCAATCGATGTGTGTTTAAATTGGAAAATTTAATTTTTTTGACATTTTTTGCAAATTTTTATGATGTCACCCCTTTCCAAAAATGCCAAAATTGGCCAAAAAAAATTTTTCTCCCAAGTCCGCCCAAAAATGATAGGAATCGTTAGCAGTGCTAATTAGCTGTACAAAACTGTTAGTATTTTATCTGCACGACCATTATTGACCAAGTTATGGTGAAAAGACGCTTCTTAAATATCGAAGTTTTGGCAAACATCGTTTTTGCCATTTTCGTCCAAAAGTTTTTTGTTTTTACACCGAATCTTTGGTAATAATTGTCGGAATATGAAATGGCATACCTCGTTGAAATCGTAATTAAATTTCCAATCGATGTGTGTTTAAATTGGAAAATTTAATTTTTTTGACATTTTTTGCAAATTTTGATGATGTTACCCCTTTCCAAAAATGCCAAAATTGGCCAAAAAATTGTTTTTCCCAAGTCCGCCAAAAAATGATAGGAATCGTTAGCAGTGCTAATTAGCTGTACAAAACTGTTATTATTTTATCTGCACGACCATTATTGACCAAGTTATGGTGAAAAGACGCTTCTTAAATATCGAAGTTTTGGCAAACATCGTTTTTGCCATTTTCGTCCAAAAGTTTTTTGTTTTTTAACCGAATCATTGGTAATAATTGTCGGAATATGGAATGGCATACCTCGTTGAAATCGTAATTAAATTTCCAATCGATGTGTGTTTAAATTGGAAAATTTAATTTTTTTGACATTTTTTGCAAATTTTGATGATGTTACCCCTTTCCAAAAATGCCAAAATTGGCCAAAAAATTGTTTTTCCCAAGTCCGCCAAAAAATGATAGGAATCGTTAGCAGTGCTAATTAGCTGTACAAAACTGTTATTATTTTATCTGCACGACCATTATTGACCAAGTTATGGTGAAAAGACGCTTCTTAAATATCGAAGTTTTGGCAAACATCGTTTTTGCCATTTTCGTCCAAAAGTTTTTTGTTTTTTAACCGAATCATTGGTAATAATTGTCGGAATATGGAATGGCATACCTCGTTGAAATCGTAATTAAATTTCCAATCGATGTGTGTTTAAATTGGAAAATTTAATTTTTTTGCATTTTTGCAAATTTTGATGATGTTACCCCTTTCCAAAAATGCCAAAATTGGCCAAAAAATTGTTTTTCCCAAGTCCGCCAAAAAATGATAGGAATCGTTAGCAGTGCTAATTAGCTGTATAAAACGGTTATTATTTTATCTGCACGACCATTATTGACCAAGTTATGATGAAAAGACGCTTCTTAAATATCGAAGTTTTGGCAAACATCGTTTTTGCCATTTTCGTCCAAAAGTTTTTTGTTTTTTAACCGAATCATTGGTAATAATTGTCGGAATATGGAATGGCATACCTCGTTGAAATCGTAATTAAATTTCCAATCGATGTGTGTTTAAATTGGAAAATTTAATTTTTTTGACATTTTTTGCAAATTTTGATGATGTTACCCCTTTCCAAAAATGCCAAAATTGGCCAAAAAATTGTTTTTCCCAAGTCCGCCAAAAAATGATAGGAATCGTTAGCAGTGCTAATTAGCTGTACAAAACTGTTATTATTTTATCTGCACGACCATTATTGACCAAGTTATGGTGAAAAGACGCTTCTTAAATATCGAAGTTTTGGCAAACATCGTTTTTGCCATTTTCGCCCAAAAGTTTTTTGTTTTTTAACCGAATCATTGGTAATAATTGTCGGAATATGGAATGGCATACCTCGTTGAAATCGTAATTAAATTTCCAATCGATGTGTGTTTAAATTGGAAAATTTAATTTTTTTGACATTTTTGCAAATTTTGATGATGTTACCCCTTTCCAAAAATGCCAAAATTGGCCAAAAAATTGTTTTTCCCAAGTCCGCCAAAAAATGATAGGAATCGTTAGCAGTGCTAATTAGCTGTATAAAACGGTTATTATTTTATCTGCACGACCATTATTGACCAAGTTATGATGAAAAGACGCTTCTTAAATATCGAAGTTTTGGCAAACATCGTTTTTGCCATTTTCGTCCAAAAGTTTTTTGTTTTTTAACCGAATCATTGGTAATAATTGTCGGAATATGGAATGGCATACCTCGTTGAAATCGTAATTAAATTTCCAATCGATGTGTGTTTAAATTGGAAAATTTAATTTTTTTGACATTTTTGCAAATTTTGATGATGTTACCCCTTTCCAAAAATGCCAAAATTGGCCAAAAAATTGATTTTCCCAAGTCCGCCAAAAAATGATAGGAATCGTTAGCAGTGCTAATTAGCTGTACAAAACTGTTATTATTTTATCTGCACGACCATTATTGACCAAGTTATGATGAAAAGACGCTTCTTAAATATCGAAGTTTTGGCAAACATCGTTTTTGCCATTTTCGTCCAAAAGTTTTTTGTTTTTTAACCGAATCATTGGTAATAATTGTCGGAATATGGAATGGCATACCTCGTTGAAATCGTAATTAAATTTCCAATCGATGTGTGTTTAAATTGGAAAATTTAATTTTTTTGACATTTTTTGCAAATTTTGATGATGTTACCCCTTTCCAAAAATGCCAAAATTGGCCAAAAAATTGATTTTCCCAAGTCCGCCAAAAAATGATAGGAATCGTTAGCAGTGCTAAAGCTGTATAAAACGGTTATTATTGTATCTGCACGACCATTATTGACCAATTTATGATGAAAAAACGCTTCTTAAATATCGAAGTTTTGGCAAACATCGTTTTTGCCATTTTCGTCCAAAAGTTTTTTGTTTTTTAACCGAATCATTGGTAATAATTGTCGGAATATGGAATGGCATACCTCGTTGAAATCGTAATTAAATTTCCAATCGATGTGTGTTTAAATTGGAAAATTTAATTTTTTTGACATTTTTGCAAATTTTGATGATGTTACCCCTTTCCAAAAATGCCAAAATTGGCCAAAAAATTGTTTTTCCCAAGTCCGCCAAAAAATGATAGGAATCGTTAGCAGTGCTAATTAGCTGTATAAAACGGTTATTATTTTATCTGCACGACCATTATTGACCAAGTTATGATGAAAAGACGCTTCTTAAATATCGAAGTTTTGGCAAACATCGTTTTTGCCATTTTCGTCCAAAAGTTTTTTGTTTTTTAACCGAATCATTGGTAATAATTGTCGGAATATGGAATGGCATACCTCGTTGAAATCGTAATTAAATTTCCAATCGATGTGTGTTTAAATTGGAAAATTTAATTTTTTTGACATTATTTTGCAAATTTTGATGATGTTACCCCTTTCCAAAAATGCCAAAATTGGCCAAAAAATTGATTTTCCCAAGTCCGCCAAAAAATGATAGGAATCGTTAGCAGTGCTAAAGCTGTATAAAACGGTTATTATTGTATCTGCACGACCATTATTGACCAATTTATGATGAAAAAACGCTTCTTAAATATCGAAGTTTTGGCAAACATCGTTTTTGCCATTTTCGTCCAAAAGTTTTTTGTTTTTTAACCGAATCATTGGTAATAATTGTCGGAATATGAAATGGCATACCTCGTTGAAATCGTAATTAAATTTCCAATCGATGTGTGTTTAAATTGGAAAATTTAATTTTTTTGACATATTTTGCAAATTTTGATGATGTTACCCCTTTCCAAAAATGCCAAAATTGGCCAAAAAAAATTTTTCTCCCAAGTCCGCCCAAAAATGATAGGAATCGTTAGCAGTGCTAAAAACTGTTAGTATTTTATCTGCACGACCATTATTGACCAAGTTATGGTGAAAAGACGCTTCTTAAATATCGAAGTTTTGGCAAACATCGTTTTTGCCATTTTCGTCCAACAGTTTTTTGTTTTTTAACCGAATCTTTGGTAATAATTGTCGGAATATGAAATGGCATACCTCGTTGAAATCGTAATTAAATTTCCAATCGATGTATGTTTATATTGGAAAATTTAATTTTTTTGACATTTTTTGCAAATTTTGATGATGTTATCCCTTTCCAAAAATGCCAAAATTGGCCAAAAAATTGTTTTTCCAAAGTCCGCCAAAAAATGATAGGAATCGTTAGCAGTGCTAATTAGCTGTACAAAACTGTTATTATTTTATCTGCACGACCATTATTGACCAAGTTATGGTGAAAAGACGCTTCTTAAATATCGAAGTTTTGGCAAACATCGTTTTTGCCATTTTCGTCCAACAGTTTTTTGTTTTTTAACTGAATCATTGGTAATAATTGTCGGAATATGGAATGGCATACCTCGTTGAAATCGTAATTAAATTTCCAATCGATGTGTGTTTAAATTGGAAAATTTAATTTTTTTGACATTTTTTGCAAATTTTGATGATGTTACCCCTTTCCAAAAATGCCAAAATTGGCCAAAAAATTGATTTTCCCAAGTCCGCCAAAAAATGATAGGAATCGTTAGCAGTGCTAATTAGCTGTACAAAACTGTTATTATTTTATCTGCACGACCATTATTGACCAAGTTATGATGAAAAGACGCTTCTTAAATATCGAAGTTTTGGCAAACATCGTTTTTGCCATTTTCGTCCAAAAGTTTTTTGTTTTTTAACCGAATCATTGGTAATAATTGTCGGAATATGGAATGGCATACCTCGTTGAAATCGTAATTAAATTTCCAATCGATGTGTGTTTAAATTGGAAAATTTAATTTTTTTGACATATTTTGCAAATTTTGATGATGTTATCCCTTTCCAAAAATGCAAAATTGGCCAAAAAATTGTTTTTCCCAAGTCCGCCAAAAAATGATAGGAATCGTTAGCAGTGCTAATTAGCTGTACAAAACTGTTATTATTTTATCTGCACGACCATTATTGACCAAGTTATGGTGAAAAGACGCTTCTTAAATATCGAAGTTTTGGCCAACATCGTTTTTGCCATTTTCGTCCAAAAGTTTTTTGTTTTTTAACCGAATCATTGGTAATAATTGTCGGAATATGAAATGGCATACCTCGTTGAAATCGTAATTAAATTTCCAATCGATGTGTGTTTATATTGGAAAATTTAATTTTTTTGACATTTTTTCCAAATTTTGATGATGTTACCCCTTTCCAAAAATGCCAAAATTGGCCAAAAAATTGTTTTTCCCAAGTCCGCCAAAAAATGATAGGAATCGTTAGCAGTGCTAATTAGCTGTACAAAACTGTTATTATGTAAGTATCACGACCATTTTTAGCCAACTTTTAAAAAAAAATCATTTGAAAAAGTCATCTGTTCAGTAGTTGGTGCAAAAGTATGGAAATATTGGTATAGATATGGATTGCCATACCTCGTTGAGCTCGTAAATACTTTTGTGTTCCAAATTAGTTATAAATATGTAGTATTAAATAAATGCATTCACTTTCTTTCCGTGTAGTCTTCGTGGACGTCTTCGCTTCCGCCAAGTTTAAACTAATTTCGCAACCGTTAACTGGCAACCGGCGACTGGCGATGCAATTTGCTTGTGGCAGTTGCTTCCTGCCCGATGCTCCTGCCGGTGCCCGATGTCCTTCCTTTGTCCTGTTCCACTCTGTTATGTTGCCTCATTATGTTACGGCATGATTTGCTTATGGCTCTGCCACTTGAGCTTCGAGCGGCCTTCGCTCGCCGTCGCCTTTTCTATATTTCCATCTCTTGGCTTTTTGTACTCCCTATTCAGTGATTTTCTTGACCTTTTTCCACCTAGACCGGGGGCATTTTAATTTGACTGACATTTGGTAAGGTGAAACTTGATACAATATTGATGAGCGAAATCATGTTGGAAATAGCCTTTTGGGTTGCAAATCGGGCACCATGACAATATTAATAATTACAGGCATATAACTTATTTAGGCCCAGAAAAATCCTTTATACATTTGAAAATTATAGCACAATTGAGATCTTATTTCCTGACTTTAATCAAAGGAGATGATACCCAGCGGTGAAAGGTTATAATTTAAATAGATTTGGTTAAGTATTTATGATTTATGATTTCCTAGAGTATGCTACTGTCTACCCCCAGCTGCCCGAAGTTAACTCGATGTTATTTAAAACTAAATGCTCACATTCACTGGCAGGGCAAAGTTTCTTTCACTGAGGTCACTTGGAGGCCAGAGGACAGAGGCCAGAGGCTTCTCAACTTCTTGGCTGTTGCATTTGGCCCAAGGAATCCGCCAAAGTTGTCCTCGTTGTTTGTTATTTTTCGAGTGCGAGGCTGCTTACAGGAGCACGGTGGCAGCATAAAGCGGCTGGGCGAAATTGAGTTTTCAACTTTTCAAATATAATTTCAAACAAATCGATAGGACAAACTTGTGGAGCGGCCTCTTTGGCAGGCAAATTCCACAAGGGACAATCGAGTTATCCGCTGTTGCATCCTTGCAAGTGTTGCATCCTTGCAACTCGGCACGTCCTTCCGGCACTTTGATTGAGTGGAAATTGAATTAGTTGGCACAATTTGTTTTCACTTAATTCCCAAAACATTGCCACAGCTAAGATATCCGCCTAACCAAATTAGCTTGAAGGACAGACGGCCAGCTTCCTTAATCCGTCAACACATGCGACAATCCCGGTCGACAGCTGTCAGCCTCGGTCGCTCCGCTTTTAGCCCATCGCGGTAAACCGGTTAAGGACCTTAGCCAAACCCAAATCAAGGAGCAGTCCCAATTTCTATGCTAATTGAGGGCTATTTTGAAGAAGAGTGTGCGGACTAAGCGCTTTGATTGCGTGAAATTCTCACGAGGAGTGCTTAAATCTTGAAATGGGTTGGGCACCCGCAAAGGTTACAAAAAGGTACTGCAAGTAGCAGGTTCCTAATAGTGGGTATTAAGGTGGATTAAAATGTTATTAGTACTTGTTGTTAGACACTCTCGACAGTCTTATTGCGTCTTATAGTATCCGTATGGAAAACATTCATGTGATTGCCACTGGAAATTGTGTTAACATGATTTTGCTTGTTTTCATCCAGAGCCATTTTTCCTTTACTCTATTGGCATTCCATTACCGACCGAGAAGTGTTTTATTGACGTTTATTCGATAAGTGTTCTGTTATGTCCCCCAGTCCCTGTTGGCAAACAAAGCTCTAACTGCACTTCCGGACCGCCGTGGTTTTTCCTAACTATGTCGTAATAACCTTTCACCAACTCCCAGCGGCACAGGAGCATTCTTGCCACACAACACATGAAGTAATAATCCCGCTTAAGGACTTTAAGCCTTTGTCTAGTTGACCATCGGGTTGAACGGCGCTTTTCCTGCTCCTGCTCCTGCTCCGGCTCCGGCTGCTGCTCCTGCTGCTGCTCCTGCTCCTGCTCCTCCGGATGCCCAGGATGCCCCGGGGCTCCAAGTTGACCGCACAACAAACACAGACGGCAGCAGAAGCTGTAAGATCAAAGCGTTGATCTGGGGGGCTTCAGTCGGTGGTATCGCGGTCACAGTTTCCTGCTTCCATGGCAACTTAAAGCTAAATGCACTTGGAAGAAAAACGATGTACATTCCCTGCAAGCTACGATACATACTACATACTACCACTGTGCTATTTTGAGATAACTATATGTGCAACTACATATGAAAACCTTTCGTACTTCCATGTATATTGATAGCTAAAATTACCGATTTTCCCCCAATTTTTGGGCAGTGCATTGGAGCGCGGCTGTCGTGGGGACTGTGTTGCATTCTGGCCTTTCATATCTCGCATCTCCCTGCAACGGACGTAGCTTGGGCTTAAAACAGAATCGAGGTTACCGCACGAATGACACACGGTCTGGAAACGGGGGTGGTGGTTGGTGGAAAGTAGTGGGGTTTTCAGAGGGGTTTTCAGCGGGGTTTTCAGCGGGGTTTCCAGTGGGGACTATGACCAAGCCGTTGGCTTTGTTTGCACAACTCAAAGTTGTTGGCATTCTTGGCGTGCGCTCAGAAAATGAAATATGTAAGCAATGTGTTTGCCTGAATGCCTGGCAGGAGCCAAAGGATGTGGGCAGGCGTTGGTGAAATCAGGGAAAAGCAACCGGTAAGGCAGCACCTTAAATCAGCAATTATGTCGCACAACTTTGGCCAGGTGGCAGGTGCAAAAGGGAGAGCAATAAAAAAGGGATTGAGATCTGAGTCGCAGGATACTCCTTGTTAGATAAGATTTAGCTCGCTCTTGTTGCCATAATAACCCGCTTTTGCCTTTTGCCGTTCTCTGCTTGCTATTTTTATTTTTTTTTGTATTTTTTTTTTGCCTTTTAATAAACTTATTAAATGCGTAAGCCAGCCGCTGTCCCTGCCGTTTTCCCAACCCCGTTGCGGCTCTTATTTGGCAAATAACGAAAAGTAATTTAATCAAGCCAACAAAAGGGCTACGAAATTCATCAGGGAAGATAATGGAAGTCCCAAATTTGATTGGCACTTGAACCGGAGCATGCTCTCGGATTTTTTTCCAGCCCCCACCCCCCACTCCCCTCCGCACCAGCGATTTTAGCAGGCATGGGGGCCTCCAATCGGGTCTCATTGTGGGCTTGTGTTAATTGCCTGCACAAAGCCGCTGCAATGTGGGTTAGCGGCTTCCAATCATGCGGCAATATCCGCATCAGCAAGAGCTCTGAAGGCTGCATCCATAATCCCGGCCAGCCAAAGGTATGATGATGCTGGTTTGGCATTCTGGAGCGTCAAAAACTGTCAACGGCCGTGCCGTTCTTTTGTGCCCCAAAAGAGCCCTGGCCGCAGATTATGATTTTGACAGCATTCTCTTGCCGGAATGGAAAAAAAGTGGGTGGTGGTAATGGGAATCCTGGGGTTGGGGATAACGCTCTTTGTGCCGCATAATCAACTTGTGCAAGTGCGCCCGGCAAGTTTTAATTACAAAACGTTCTGGCTCTTTACTCAACTTACTTCCACTGCCACTTTCATTTCAAGCACTTTTCCCGCTGCTGTTTAATTCATCTAGATTCTAAATTAACATTCTTCACTGTTTTATTATTATTTTTTTTTTTGCCCTGTGCCCGCCCGCCCTTTGTTGGCTCCCTGGGAACTACTTGGCACGCGCATTTTAATCAAAGTAAAATTTTAAATAAATATTAGAGACGCACAACGTGATGAATAATTTCGCGCTGCCATCCTGTCAATTGTCTGCCTCGCATGGGCAATTTCAATTTCAGCTACGTCAGCCGGAGAATTGCGGGGTGCACAGTGAGAAAAACTAGTCAGCATTCGTCAACATGATTTGTTTTTATTTAAATATTTTAGTTACTCACTTCAGCTTACTCAGCGAATCTGAAGAATATCATTAGGAGGAATCAAATTAACATTCAACATATTTCACCAAAGTGCATCAGATTGGAAGTATCCTTTGTATTATCTATCCTTTCAAATCGAATCTACATCATAATCTAACGATATGAGTATGGAAAAAGTAATAGAAATCGATCGAAACTGAAATCTAGCGTATATTTTGTTTATATTTTTCCACCTGTGCTGTTCAGAAATTCAGCGGGTTGGTGTTTGTGTGTCGAGTCGGTGGCTGCATCAGACTTGTCCTTGACACGTTTGCTGCATGCCAAATGAAGGCTGGCTCGCTTCCTTGCCGCGAGTGGCAAAAAAGAACGCTTTCGAAGACAGCCAAAGACCGCAAATCGTTTTCGGAGACTGTTGCGCGTTTACTTTGCTCGCTGGCACACTCACACACGCGCACAGGGGCACACACTTACACGTCCTCATCCACAAGCCACCATGCCACCATGCCACATGCCACACACATGTAAAGGCATGCACATGCAAATTTAACGAGCGCCAATGGCTAAAATTGCGCCCCAGGCCACTTAGCGTTGTCTTTTGTGGCATGAGGCACACACACACACACAGACATGAGCTGGCGTATATTCATACATGTCGACATCCTCGTTTATTGCTATGCAATCTGTTGTTGCTTTTATATCCGACAGCCAGATAGCGAAGGCATAAAAAAACCCCCACGGGCACCATAACAAAATGGTAAGCGACACTTGCTACAAGCATGCTGAAGTGCCCAAATGATGCTGCAGGCAGCCAGGAGATGCGGCAGCGTAAAATCCGCGGCTTACAACAGTCGGGTTTTCAAGATGCAGGCCGCTGATCGATTAAGCGGGGTAAACAAGTGGGATTGTTGGCATAGCTGCTTGAAGTGAGAAGCGCAGAGAAGGGCGCACTGCAGAGGTGACAATGTTTGCATTGGCTTTAAAGGCTCTCCTAATGATTTACCCAAATATTTCTTGACTTATAGAATCCAATTACCTTGAACATTCCTTTGATTAGCAATAGGTAAGCAGTTAAGGAATGTAACTAGCACTGGGAGTTCCACACGAGCCTGAAATCCCCACACAATACCCCTCTCAATTTGCGCTTCCTTCCGTTTCAACGTCCCTATGCTTCTGTCATTGCAATATGTTTTTATGATTATGACAATGATAATACCGTAATCGCTGATGCCGCCTTCTGGCTTAATGCAACAACTGCAAAATGCGTTTGGGCGACACTTGCAGCAAATTGCCCCACGCACACACAAGAACTATGAGCACAAGCGATTCAAGCTGAAAATTGCTTGGCACAGTTTGTCGCATTTTTCGTCCTTGTGCGCCTCCTGCTGCTGCTGCTGCTGCTGCTGCTGCTGCTGTTTTTACTCCTGCCAGTCGGTCCTGCCTGCTATTGCCGCCTGCCCGCCTTGTCATTTAGAGCTCATTTCAGGCGAAAAACGAAACGGAATGTAAACAAAAGGCAGTGGCAACTGTGGCAGCAGGGCGGCAAAAGGACGCAGCCACTTCCGTGTCGCAGCAACCATAAAATGACAGAGCAACTGCCTGCTGCTACACTGCAGAAAATTTTGAAATTCCATTTTTCTTATACGCTGTACTTCACACGCTGAATTTAAATAAGAAAATGAGGATATAACTAAACTGAAACTAACTAACTAACTAAGAGTGCGAGTTCAGAAACTGAATTTCTTATGTTGAAGTGCAACTTCTGAATTGATATTCTAGTAATTTTGTCCAGTGCATACCCCCTTACGTGCTCCCTGCTTTCGCTCTTTTTCATTCCCCTAATGAGCTTGATGCGTTTTTGATGATGCTGTAGGATCCTGATGCTGCTGCTGCTGCTGCTGCTGCTGCTGTTGGTGGCTGCCATCCTGCGCTGCCTGTCGCACTAATTGAATGTTTTACCTCTTGGCCAACGCTGCGTATGCGCAATGTGCAGCCTAGCCAGTTGAAATTTGACTTTTATGAGTCGCTTTCGGAATACACAATTACGGTGTCGAATTTATTATGGCCATTAATCATGCTGCCCAGAATGCAGAGCGTAGAGGTAACCTCTTTGTCCCGAACACCGTCTTTCATGGCTCGTCGGCGGCTTTAATTATGGTGGGGCTGCCGATGTCCTGCTGGGACAGCATCCTGGCCGAGACGTGCTCATATTTTATGCCCTTATAAGCAGTATTTGTGCCGGTGCCCCAGCCACGTGGACTTGAAGGGTGTATTGTGTGGCAGGACAATTAAAAGCTAGAAGTTAGGCAACCTTTTTCAGCTCATCTAAGGAATGGAAGTAGTTGCTAGCACGCGACACATAATTTGTCTATCTTATGTTGAAATCATCATCATCACTACAGTTTCACTTCCATTTAATTACACACTTTAGGAGCAGGCTTAATATAGCCCTAAGCTATTCTTTTGTGGCATCTGTGGGAATTAATACTGGTTCTTTGTTAATCGATAAGCACTCAATTAACAGGTCTTAAAGGCTTACTCGGAACACCAAATTTTGCGTGTAGCTGGCCGTCCACTTCTATGGCCCCCCACCCCTTGAATTTTCCGACCAACCCACACCACCCACCAGCCCCCTGCTTTTCCCAGTCACAAGAGTGGCAAACAGCTGGGGCGTAAATTGATTCAGTGAGCTTAATTGTGCTGACATTTTCATGTGGCAGCGATCGATCAATCGATGTGAATGTGTTTGCATGGCACGCAACTGCAGCTTTAGTTGGCCTAAGCTACACCCACCCCCCACCCCCCTCCCGCCCGTTCTCCATCCGGTAAGCCTAATTTATGCCGTTGCATGGGTCGGGAATTGAATATGACAACTTTATAGAGTTTAGTTTATTATAATCGCATAAAATATTGTGACGTGCTGGGGCGCTTGAAACGAGCATGGGGACTTGGCCGAGCCTTCAACACCCGCAGGCTCCGGGCTGACTGGCTGCCCCATTGTTGTGCGGCTCATGCATCTTTCATGGGGTCATGTTAATGCGCTGGTCCCTGCCCCAGCGCTCCTGCTGCCTGCTGCTGCTGCCTCCCCGCCTGGCCTTTGCGCCAAAGTTTATGCAACAGATTTATGAATGCCCAGCTACGTGGCTGAATTAGGCAGCTGAGGGCTTTCCCAAACCATGGAGCTCGGGAGCCACTGGTTCCTTGGTTGGCGGGAATTCGCGAGATAATAAGATACGCTCAAGAATGTTATAAACTTGGAAAGCCAAAGGGATTCAAATTGCATACAAAATGTTGCTAAAGTCTCCGCCAGCTAGTTACCCTGTATATTGTTTCATAAAGAAACTATTAGGATTGATGAGTAAGCTATTAAGGTATAAAAGTATGCAGCAAATTAGAAAATAAAATATTTGCATACCTTCAGATACTTGCACCTGAAACAATTATCGTTTCCTGGGTTATGAAAATATAAAAACCTCCAGCACTTGGAAACTTGGTTTCTGGATGACGCAAAGTTTCCTGCCAATTGTCAACTTCATTAGCCAGCTAACTGCTGGCTGTCCACCTCCATTGCCGGAGTCCTGGTATCCTAGAGTCCTGAAGTCCTTGGGTCATCGGGGCTTGGAAAGTTGTGCCTTTGTTAATTAAGTGCAACCCAATCTGCTGCCTCTGTGGCAGACATAACTCATTCATTCGGCTGAATCTTAATTGCTTGCAGCAGCTGTTGCCTGCTCCTTTGCTCCTTGTTGGCAAAGTTAAGTGCCGCATTCATGACAAATGTGTTGCCACCGCCTTCTGTACAGTTTTCCACGATTTTCCGATCTCTGCAGATTCTAGAAAACTTCGCCGTTGTGTTGATAATTGCTCCATTGTTTGTTTTGACACGGCCCATATTTGTTTATTGGCTGATAATTGGCAATGCAATTGGTTTAATTACAATTGTAATGCTTTCAGCTGAATTATTTACAATTAACAGCTGTCGAGTGCCTGTAATTGCCGCCGGATTAATGCAAATCTGCTAAAAGATTTCCCAGGGCAAAAAGCAAATGCTAAATCCGCTTTTAAATATTTAATGTGCAATTTATAGCCGGAGGATATTTGGACCACTTCCTCGCGCTTTCGCAATTTTCCTGTGTAAGTTGTTTTTCATGTTTCCACTGCGCGCTACATTGCTGCAATTTTTGTTCGGTTTTTCAACTCTGCGGATTGTATTTTGTTTGACTTTTCAGTTTCAGTTGCAGCCACGGCAAGCTATCTGCGATTTTCATGGCAGATATGTTTGCAGCTCTTACAGTTTTCCGCTATGCTTGCCTTTCGCCCTAGGAAAACCCTTTCTTTCTGAGGAATGTGCATGGATAATGGTTTTTCCCGACATTGATATGATTGGGGAATTTATATTGCTTTAATTGAATTGGCAATGTATTTTAAAAATCTCTCAAAGTATTTATTCGACGGAAACTAGCTTTTATTTGTTTATGCTAAAAGCGTTAAAATATGCAATCATGTCCGCGCATTCTTATGATTTTGCATTTCAATGCAATATGCTTTTTGTGGCATACAAATGCATAGCTTGAGCAAAGAAAAGAAGGCAACAAATATTCGGAAAAACTGAAAATGGTTTTTAATTAAAAAATCTTTTAGCAGCGAACAGCTGCCAAAACAGCCCATAAACTGGCTCAATACGAACAATGAATGCCCTCGCCAACCATTCCACATTAAATTGCCCAGCGAATTTCTTAAAGAGCATTGGCCATAAATTGTTTTCTCAGCATCCCAGCGCACTTGTTTGTGCTTGGCCAAAACGCTGTCAACGCATTACGTAATTATGGATTTATCAAATTATGAAAAATGTGCTCGGTATTCGCCAAGTTACGTGTTGTGGCAACATTTTATGGCTGTCGCGGTGCTGGCGTCCTTCGCCGCAGCGAATTATGTGACAAAAACGCTTCAGTAAACAGCAGACGTACAAATAGATGGGGAAAATGCCACAGCGAGACAACAGAAACGCGGACCTCGTCGTGACAACCAACAGAAGTTGGGATGAGACGGGGGCGGGACAGATACACTGAAGAAAAATTATTAGACTTTCAAAGTAACTAGGTTTTAGGGCCAGCTTTGAAATTGTATGCCATGCGTAATCAGTTTCAGTGCTTTAAATGCATCCTAGAAGTATATAAATATTAATATTTAAGAATCTGAATTTCCGATTTGGTTATAAAAGTTGGTTGCACTTCTTTGTCCAGTGTACTTGGTTAACTGGGCAAGTGTAACTGGAGAATCTTTTCGAGGACTGACACGTGAGTCCCTTTTCCCCCGACTTTAGTCCCAGTGCATCGTTAAAGATTTATTTAGAATTTCCAGCGGGCACAGTAAACCGTAGCGTGTAATTGTCCATATATGTAGTGGCTGCTTCTCTCTTTCTCTCTTTCTATCTGCGTATCACCGTCTCTGTCTCTTTGCCCGGTCAGCATAGCATACTTTTATGGTAATAATTTCAGTTGTGGCATTAAATCAGCGGAAACGGAAATGTAAAAACGTGTTGCCAGGAAGTCATATTTCAGCTTAGACAAACGAGATACACGAATGCCCAAGCAGAGTGAAAGGGAGGGGGCGATAGCGCGGTAGAGATAGAGAGGGGTGATGAAGCGTGAGATAGAGCCACATGCAACACTGTTGGCAGTTGTTGTTTGTGCTGCGTTGCTGCGGCGGAGACTACATCGCATTAATTCGGTTTTACAACATGGCCACACATAAAAATGAGAAATGGCTGACACACATGACGCCTAAGAGCTACCAGGAGCGAGCGAGAGGGCTTAAGTAATGGGTGAAAGAGAGGCGAACAACAATTGCCATCAACAATATAGTCGAAATTAGCGCAAAATGAATTATAAATGCTGCCCTAATAAAATGCTAAGGCACAAAGCGCGCCCAGCAAACATTAGCTCCATAACGAGCGAAGGAGACAGCAGTTAAGTGGCGATAGCTCGGGCGGAGCGAAAGAGAGGTCCGAGGAAGTGGCAGAGTGAAGAAGCAGCCGCAACTCTCCACAGATGTAAACAGTAAAAATGTTGAATGTTCTTTCGCCGCTTTATGTGCAGCATCAAAAACAGATGCTGAACAAGCCGAGTGCAAAGCAGAAGAGAAAAGCGGATGGGATCTGGAACAAGGGGTAGCGGAAGTGCTGGCAAGCCTTGTCCGCTGAAATTCCATTAAATGAAGAAGCAAAAGTTCGCACTACCCAGTGATTCTTCGGGAGATTGGATGTGTTTTCCGCAAAGATACAGGGAAAATACATTTTCCTTTCCAAAACATTTCATTTCTTTGAAACACAAGTCTAGTCAAGCTAAGTCTACGATATGAAGATTTTTTTTTGTTTTCTTTTTTTAGTACGAGGTATCTTTTGAACAACCTTTTTGCCGCTCGTAAAACATTTTTCCTTGAGAGTTTCTTAGCCGTGTGCACAATAGTGTGAATTACACAGCGTTATGTAACGAAGGACCTGCTATGAGCAGCGATGGTTTTAGTTTATAGCACACCCAGCGACTTTTATTAACCTATCCGTATCTGAACTTCTGTTACAAATACCCCAATAAACATTTTCAATTTAAGTTGTATCTAGACAAGGGCTTTTCGCAGTTTAGTCGCTGCTTTATGAGCAGCTCAATGGCTAATCCCGAACAAAGTCGTCAGCTGGCGGCGCACAACTTAAATCCCGGTGAAATCTTAAAGCCAGATGCCGGTTCCCCCCATGGATTTTACTTGTACCATAGAAGAGGCTGGTGGTATCGGGTGTTTGGATGCCATACAATACTGCTGCTGGCAATTATCACATCGTGTCGCAGTGGCGGCCATAATAACACCCAGTCCGAAGATGAAGTCAAATGCTGCAAATACAACCAATCAGACGAACAGCAGCGGGATGCGCCCCTCAACGCCCATTTTAATGTGCGCACGACTTGTACTGGGGGGCAAAACGCATATATACACGTATATATATATATATAATCGGGGGTACTGGGGGGGGTATGGAAGTGATATTGGGTCTGGTCGGGTCTGGTCTGGTAACTCCATGAATTTTCTTGCGTTTTCAGTGGGGAAACAGCAGTAAATTGACATAAAAACCAAATTGTCCATAAAAATGTATTTCCCTTTAGCCCAGCCAAGGATCTCCCCCAGCAGTTGGTATTTCCTCGATTTTCCCGCTTTTCCAACGACTTCTCCCTGCGCTGCCCGCGATGCTTATCGATAAAGTTCAATGGCAGCTTCAGGGGCAACTTGCTCAGTTGGCCGGCGGAATTAGTTTCCTGCGGGGAATCCCCGGGAACGATTCCGTCAACAATTTAATCAGTTCATCGCCTCCTGGCCGCAGCAAATCCTGCTCACCAAAAGGATCTCTGTCTTGTGTTTATTTCAACACCCTTTGGGCATTCAAGTTTATTTATTTTTTTGCTTTCTTTCCTTCGGTTTTTCCTCTGCGGGCTTACATGCCGCCTATTGACACAAAATGAGTTGGCTTTAGTTTTTGGTTTTATTAGCCGCATTTTGCCGGCAGGAAATTAAAAGCCATCTGGCAATGTTTTCATTTCCTCTCGCCACAGTCACTTCATCATCGGCTCCAGAATCGATATTATGCTAATGCCTGTCTAATTATTGCCCATTATCGAAATGAACAGAACACATTTCCCATCACCATCAAAATTTCTATATAATCGTGGATTGCCGACTGGCTTATTTGATGAGCTGCAAACAAAACGAATGATGTTCCACTTTCTACTTTCTACTTTTGGCAATGGCTTTATTATATTCAAATTGGCTTGCCAAAGATATCAGCAGGATATCGAGTTGTTCATTAACAAAGTTGATTAATTGGTAGGGATTGGCTAGAGTTATACCGAATTTCGGTATCAAAATTTGCATTCATGTTAGTAATTTGATAAATCGTTGTTGGCTATTTAAACTTGCCGTTTTTGTCTTTCGCCTCATGGTTCTCAGTATGAAAAACCTTGAATAGATGGAAAATGATTGATATTTTACGTAGACTCCTAATTATTAGCTGCACTGGAGTGGGAGATGCGGTAGCAAAACCAAATGGCAAATCATTTCAGCCGGGTCCCAGATGATTTTTTTCCCTTATTTTTTTTGTTTTGTTTTACTTTTTGCCATTTTGCACAGTGACGTGTAGGGACTTTGAATGGATTTTTAATAACATTGTCAGGGTGACACAGAAATGGCGTCAACATGTGCGCAGCTACCGACCCTGACTGTGATTATCACTCGACCTCCGGTCCCCGCAGCTGCCGTAACCCCCACTCACCCCGCCTCTGACCATCAGGGGTCAGGCTAACAACACACATACGCTCACGAAAGTGTTGGACGTTTTTTGTTTGTTCGGGTTGTGTTTTTGTTGCAGGTTCCAGTTCCCAGTTGCCACTTCCCAGTGGCCAGTGGCCAGTAGCACCGGCGATGTTGGCTTAACGCCTGCTGTTGCCGCTCTTTTCGGGCGGCCAACATGCTCATATTGGCTATGTTTTGCTGGCCTGGCCACTCCAACGCCTCATCATTGCGTCGATCCCTTTTTTTTCTCTTTGTCCCGTTGATGAGCCGTACAACACAAGCCAACTAATTTCAGCCTGACATTTGCCAGCTATGATAATGATGGTGATGGTGATGGCAATGGCGATGATGATGGTAATGGTGATGTTGATGGCTTATGCCGAATGCCGCACATTTCATAAGTTTCGATGGCGGTTAATTTACATGGCCAGCTGCAGGATTTATTGCCTCTCCAACTAGGCCAGCTGTGCGAAGGCAGATATTTATTACGGCCTTTGCCTGTGCGCATGAAATGAGTTAATATCGCTTGACTTCTGGCTGGCCATTTTGGCTCTTGAGGCACCGGACAAAGGATACCACTGAACCCCACTGAATCCCAATCCCAGCCAGGCAGTCGAATGAAGTGCCACAACCTGACTGCAGATACACAAAAAATGAGATACAGAACGGCATACAGCTGCTGTCGAAATAATAGTACTTCTTCTGCAAACATTTTAAAAGAGCCTTTAAAAAGGCTTCAATTTCAGGGCCAATAGATATTTATACATACTATTTCAGCACCACAAAATTGGGCAAATATTTCCTACCTTTCTAAGGTAATTTTCCACAGATATGTTACTTTTCTATGGCATCCAGCTCGAATAACACATATTACTTTTTCCAGAGCTGTGTGCACGGCAGTGTGTGAAATGAAAGCAGTCGAGAGAGATGTTACATGAGACAAACAAAAGCTGCCGAAAACAAATAATCCGTTCTATGTGCTCCATGCTCGGTTTTGCTGTTTTGCCGTTTGGCTGTTTGAATGCTAGTATGCTAGTATGCTTGTATGCTTGTATGCTTGTGTTTTGCTTGCGAGCCACACGGCTCTTATCCTGGCTAAAATCCTTTGTCTGTTTGCCCGACTGTTTGCCTGCGATGCTGATGAGCCTGCAACATGTCGAGTCGAGTTGTTGCCAAAGTAATAATAACAAAAGGGCTAAGACCGAGACAACGAGATGTGAGATGTGAGATGTGCGATGCGAGATGCGGGCTTAAAAACTCATTGACACGTTCTGCCGCTCTTAGCCAAGGCAACACTCTCGGTGTTAGCCGTAGTTTTGAATTCAGCCCGAAGGCTTTAAGCCATTTACTTAGCCACACTCGGACAGATGTCAATGGGAATCTGGCTGAATCTGGGTGAATGGATGGATGCTCGTCTGCTCAAATGCTCCACTAGCTGAACGAAATCATGCACGACTGGGCTGACTTAATGCCTTTGGCAGCCAGGCGGCAGGCGGCAGGCACTTGGATTCATTTCCATTTAAATGTTACATCGAGCCGGGTTTCCTCTGCGGGGCAACAGTGCGTATGACCGCATCCGAATGTGCATTTAATTGCATTTCAATTTCTCGATTTACAGCTGTTTGAGCGTAGCCTGCCAAATACAGAGCCGGGCACATCGGGTGCCCAAATGGAGAATTGAATTAATAAATTATTGGTAAGCCGTTGACGTTGTGGTTGAAGGACACTGTCGGTTGCTCTGCCATTTAATTGGCAAAAATGAAAGACCGAACGCCAGGCCGCAGCTTTGGCCACAGTTTTACACTCAGTTCATTTGCCTTTGCCCTAGCTTTTTTCTATTTTTTTTTGGTTTTATCACACTCGCTCTGTTTCCTCAATTTTCCTATTAACTTTTTTCGCCGCACAGGAAAACGAATCACACATGAAACTTAATTAAAATTATCAATCGGAAACAACATCAGGGGGGGGGGGCTAGAAAGAGGAGTGGCGTTGATTGGCATAAAGGGCTTTAATAAGCATAAATTATGAAGAGTATATAATCAATTCCAGCCGTTAGTGTTTGTTTGGCCAACATGAAAATTGTTTGCAGCACGCAAGCACGGCAATAGAATAACAAAATATAGAACAAAAAAAAAACGCAGTGTCGAATACCCTGATGTATATACCATATCAGATATGTTTTTTTTTAAGTCTTCTCCTGAAAATTTAACAATGTTGAAACTGAGTTTATGTGATTTAAAATTAAAGCTTATGATAGTGTTTATTTCAACATTTCACAATTATTTAGTAATGGAATCGAATCCAAGCGAAACTATAGCTCTGACCCTTTGAATACAAAAATGTATCTCATGCATTTTAAGGAGGCTTTCTTTGTGCTGTAACCCCCCCCCAAGCAAATATAATGAATCATCTAATTTTGCTTGATGTGTCCCAGCCCACAGCTCCCTAATGGCACCTTCTTTGTCCCGAAATCTAAATATACCCTCCGAAAGGGCAGCTAATATTTGGCTGAGGTCATTGCGAGCAGGTGCAGCCCGTGAGATAGTGAGAGGCAGATAACAAAAGCCCTTAACTGGGCTGCCACTGTTCGAGTGGCCGGCTGGCTGACTGGATGGCTGACTGGCTGGCTGGCTGACTGGATGGCTGGGCAGTTGCAGCTGAAAACACCTGAGCAAATGCTGTGTAATTACACAGCCCGTCACTCACTGACTGCTTGAGTGGGGCCTGCAATTAGCTGGCCATATAACTCATCCGCCACGTGGCACCGCTCTGGAAATAAAATGCAATTTGCGAAGTGAAATTGCCTGTACTTGTTAAATTAATCTCGCCCTCATCTCAACTCAACTCAACTCAACTCAGCCAGCCGCAGGCAATTTCAGGCTCGAGTTGCCAACTCATCAGGCGGCGCCACCAGCATCGCTCAGTTGTCAGCCGCAATCGCTGGCATTCCAATTAAGCCGCGGCTAATCATTAATTAAACACATCGAATGCGGTCTAAGGTTCCTTTTTTATAGGTGCGTGAATACACAATGCGGCCCATTTAAGTTTGGCAATCGCAACAGCTTTCTAATGCCGCAAAAGCCAAAAACAAATGTCGCTTTTAATTATGGGCTTTCTTAGGATTTGACGGAAGTGCACTGAGAGAAATGGTTATGAATTTATCATTTTGGCTCTGCACTTTGAATAGCAGTGTATATTTTCAAGTATTTCAGTTTACCATTTCAGTTTTAAATGGGTTTTTTATGGGTTTTATTGTTTTGCGATTTACTTACTCACTGTCTTTAAAGTTTTTTGCTTAGTGTGTCGGGCTTTCATTTAGCGCCTCAAGGCACGCCACTGGGCACACCCAAGGATATCCGTGGTTGGTGGTGGAAGCGCGGATGGGGCTGTGCAGCTCCAACTGCTGGGTGTGCTCAAGGTTATGGCCAAATGGCTAGCCAACTGCTGACCAAGCCGTGTTGAGCTAGATGTCATGCTCCGATCGACAGGATGTCTGCCGGTGTGTCCTGCTGGTGCGATGGGTTATGGTTATGGGAATGTTGGGTGGTGGGTGGTGGGTGATGGGTGGTGGCATAGGGTTCGAGGGCTGCGGTCGGGCGCTTATTTATAAAGCGACCTTGGCGCAAATCAAATGCAAAACTTTTATGCGGCCAGCGACACGCGTCCGCATTCGCCTGCCTGCTCATTAAAGGTCAAAGCCGATTTGCTTTTGTTGTTGTCCTGTCTCCCCAAGGTGTTTTCGTTCCGGGCTCCTTTGTGGAGGGAATTGCGAGGAAGCCAACACAAACATAAACATACACAAAGTAAACACACACATATCTGCGCAGGCAGAAAAGTATCACCAAAAACTGGGAGCTTATTGTCCAAAAACGTGATTTAAAAGAATTTTTAAAATTACAACGCAACATATATATTGAAAAAAATACCATCGATTTCGAATAAAAACGACTCAAATTTGCATTTATGCCATTGCTAGGCTATTTTTTTCCTGTGTAAATATTTATATAATTTTTCTGTTTTTTTTTGAGGGCTCTTTAGAATTATTTGACTTCGCGCGTTGCTCAATAAACATAATTAGCATTTTGCCACTTTACGTGGCACAGGCACTAATGAATGACTAGGCCAAAAGGGAAACGGCCGACGAGAAAATAACAAGGCAAAGTGAGAGGAAAACGGGGAAGTAGGAAAACGGAAAATGGAGCCCAGATTGGCACCTATTTCATATGCAAAAAGTGGCAAAGAAGTTGATTAAAAATTCGGGGAGAGCTCAACTATTTGACAGGCATGGCGCCATCTGTGGGGCAAATAAATAACAGAGTAAACTGAGCAAAGGCCACAAACAGCCACATACACACACACACACACACACACAGTCCAGTATATACACATGTAAAAGGCATGGCATAGACACATCAACACTTGCAGAGATGTATACAAGTGTCACTCGTGTGTAGCGCACTCAACGTCAGCACTTGGCAATTGCCATGTTTCCACACACGCACACCATGGCACACCATGGCACACCATGGCACACCATCGCACACCAGCGCACACCCACAGCAGGCTGCCAAAAGGGCTACTCACACACGCACACTTGCTCACTCATTTAGTGTCACACATGGCGTATACGTGCTGGCTGTGTGTGGCCGTGCCGCAGAGTGTAATTAAATATTTTACAGGCAATCTACATTCTTGAGATAAACTCGGCTTCATATATACTGTGTGTGTGTGTGTGTTAGCCATCCAAGGCAGGCGCAACAACAGGAGCAGCAGCCACAATGGGAAAATGTTTTAAAAACGGAAAACACGCAAAATGCTAAACAAGTAGCAGGTCGCATAGAGATCAAAACGATTTGGAAATGCTCTTTGCATTTTATCTGAGCTAAAAAAAGGGTCTATTTTTATACCTTACAATTCAGGCTTTAAACATTTATTATATCCTTCATATTTTTAGACCAAACAAACAGTTCTCTTCAAAATTACTCATACGACAAGGTGTTCAAGTAAAGGAAACAAAAGTAACAAATTTACGACTTGTTACAATGTGCTTATTAATTGTTATTGTTAGATTTATATTTGTACGTTTCTTTTACTATCCCTGAATACTTTTAGAAGTTTTAAAACGCAATCATCTCTTCATATCCGCAAAATCCGATCAATTCTTTTCGCAACAAATGCAAATTGACTTGAATCGTTTTATGCAAATTTCATCCAATTGACTGCCAAAGTCGACGAACTCGGTTGAGTGCCGGGCCCAAAAGGACAACATCATAAGATACCAGATTAATGTTTGCAGCTCCCAAATACACACACGCACACACTCACACACACTCACAAGCACGCAAGGATATTTGCGCTTAGGCTGCAATATTTTAGAGGGCTCGTCCTGGGCCCAGATACATGACTCGTCGAAACAGTTTTCGGGGCATAAGTCGTCGTTTTCGTTGTTGTGGAATTTAGATTAGTGTCATTTAACTTTTTAGATTTACAAATGTTGCATGAAAAGATAATCGGCTTGCCCTTGTCCGCCGGCCAGCCAGCCACAGGATGCGGCAGGGGCCATGGGATATGGGATATGGAGTATGGGACATGGCCATGGGATATGGGATCCAGGAGCTTGGACACAGTCATGGGCAGTTTTGTGGTTGCTACCCCCTTGCAACCTCAGTGGCAGAAGCGTTCTCGTCTTCATCCGGCGCCTGGGATTCTCCGCCTGCGTCTGAGTTGCGGCATCGTAGCTGGTTTTGAGGCGTGCTTTGGGTTCCTGCGGCTGGGAGCTGGGAGCTGGGAGCTGAGGCCAGACCTCAAATTGGATTTCGTTGTTGTCTCCCAGTTGGGTTTCCTTCGCATTCATACATATGCATATACATATATACATATATACATATATATATACAGAGATACATACATACACATTTATGGATGTTTGGACGCGTGTTGGTAATTGCTCTTTGAGGTTGTAATTTGTGAATTGAAACTGTCAGCAGTAAATTGTGGTGCGTGTGTCGGTGGATTTAATAAGCAAATTAAAAGACTGCACTGCCCAGACTCGCAACTCGCAACTCCTCGTCTCCAGCACTTTATTGGATTTTCATTAACAATTAGCTGAGAATTTAATGTGCCCGCCTAATCATTTTGCGTTCAAAAATTTAATTATGCCTGCATTTGCATCGGAATTCCCTCAATGTTCTTAATTAATAAGTTATGCTTTCCCCCACCAACTCACTGCTAAGCAACAGCGAAAGCGAAGGGGCAAAAGCAAGGGAAAACTGTTTTTTAATTGCCTGCGAAAGGGGTTTTTCCGAGGGGTGGGGGCATACACTCAGGCAGCAGTAGGCCGCAGCTGTTGCTCCGGCTTAAGAGGATTGTGGAGAAAAGGACGAGCTCGGGCCCAGAGTCCACATGGACTGACCACTTGAGTTGGCCTAATTGGCTGGCCAAGTGTTGGTTATTTTGGAGCTCGAACTCCCAGGTTCCTGAATGCGGTTTCCACTTGCTGGCCAACAAGTTCTAGAGTTCATTTAGTTTAGTAGTTTCTTTGTGCCCACGGGATGGGTTGCACGGTATGCAGGGAGTAAAAGAAATTAAAAAAAATATAAATCCATCTTTAAAGGGAAATTAGAATTGCCTAGGTAATTTATTTCATGTTTCTGTAATGTCTTTCGAGCATTCGAGATTCTTAAGAAGCATGCTTTGTGATTAGCTTCGCCGTCAAGCAGACTCCATTAGTGTGAATGGGCGTGGCACAACAGCCTTATCTGCAACACCAAACCGACTAAAATCCGAAAGCAACACTATGCGTGCGCGAAAAACCCATCCATCCATCCATCCATCCATCAGTCTTAGCTGAAATGTGGGCGTCTTGAAAGGGTTACGCCCAGTTTTAGCCAAGGACCAGGACCGAAACACTCATGTGAATCAGCAACAACTCCGCCGGAAACGGAAACGCAGCAGCGTGTTGGAGCTGAAGCCCATAATTTTGCATTAGCAGCTACCGAAAAAGCGAAGCCAAAAAGGTCGAGGAAAAGAAACAGGAACAGAAACAGCAAACGAAAACGAAACACAAACATCAAGCGAAACAGCCGCCGAGCAACAAACATTGACAGATAACAGAATGGAGCTCAGTCACATGTGAGTGCACGTGATAAGAATTCACAGGTGAAAACACGCGCATAGAGGTATTAAATATGTTCAACTACGTTGGCAACTCACTCATTCAACAGGGCTTAGAAATTGAGGGAAATGGCAAGTCTGGGAATTAGTTGAAACATTTTTGGTAATGTGGAACTCACTCATCAAATATTCATTTGCGATTGTGAGGTTACACTTCATAATTTATTCATTGAAATGGTTAGTAGTCAAAGTGTCTTACACACAAACAGAATGATACAATTATCTATGATAAAAATATCCATTATACAATGTCATCTGTGCAATAATTATTTTTGAACACAGTCTGTAGGTAAGGTGCTTCCTGCTGTCTTCTAAAAATACAAAAGTATCTTCAAGATTATATATAATACCAAGCGTAGGGGCGAAGCAGAGCTAAAAATGACTGACCTTGGCAAGCGAGCCATCTTTCACCGTCGTCCTGCGTCCTAAGTATAATTAGTTTTGCACTAACTGGGGCGTAAAACGAAACTCAGACACATAACAGAACTGAACGCCCCCAGATCGAATCGAACTGAACTGGAGCGAAGTGAAGTGAAGCCTTTTTGCCAGCCCAAGAGAAAATCATTAAAAATATTTGCCTGCACGCGCTGAGCCGCCTCGTCATCCAATCAACCATCGACATGGCAGCTCCACCAGCACCACCAGCACCACGAGCACCACCACCACCATAACCACCACGAACAGCAGCACTACCAAAAGCGACACCACGACCGCTAGCCATCCTGGCATCCTGGCCATCGGGAAAGCAGAAGCGGGCCAAAGGAACCCAATTTGGGGCATAAAAATTGTTGCTTACTTGGCAAAGATGTTTATCACACCGTCGGGTGGCTGGATACAAAAATGTGGGCAAGTCCAGTGAGGACTTCAGCCGCAACTCTGCACATTGGGCTAATGGGTTGAATGGCACTTTCGGAAATAAGAAAGTACAGCACAAATATTTCTTCATGTGACATAAAGTTTATTGCCCGTTTTAAGAGTTCACTACCCATTGGTGATTCTTTAACAATAACAATAAAATCATCAAATATGAGCATTATTTTTTCTTGCTAACATCTCTCAGAGAATTCAGCAAAGTTGATGCCTTTTTGCATATGTCTCGACGCACTGTGCTGTGGCAAGTGCGGTTGGCAATGTAAATATTGTGCCATTTGGGCTTTCTCTTGGATTAGTTTCATTTATTTCATCATTTGCGCGTCTCACCAAACGCATGCAGCGCCTTATCCTGCCGCTCGTCGTCCTGCGTCCTGCGTCCTTCGTCCTCCGTCCTGTGTCCTGCGTCCTGTCTGGGCGGGAGTATTTCCCGAGCTCAGCGGTCGGCTGGCGGTCCGGTGGGGGGATAAGAATTTAATCAGGCCGCTGGGGACTCTAAAGCGCCGCCGCCCGCTGCTTGCACAGAAATGTAGGCGCTGCCCCGAAACAGCTCACAAAAAATAACCAAAAAAATTAACAGGAACAGAAAACAGAAAAAAGAAAACACAGAGAACGGGGATTTCCTTAAGCGCAATGCTGAAGAACAAGAAAAAACAAGGAACTCGATGTTGACGACTGGTACATCATATGTTTTTGAACATTGTATATAATATTTGAAATATATGCGAAATAATATTATAGTTTTCGTTGTGAACCTAGAGCTTCAGATACCAAAATAGTTTCACTAGTATATACATAATTATAATAGGTTATAATACTGGAATGAAATCTAAAAGCTATATTGAAACCCAAGTTTTATAAGCAGGACTTGTCATCTTCTACTGCCATTTACTACATTTTATTTGCCCAAATGTATGGGATTTTTTTCTCTGTGTGCCAATGTAGCTCCTGAAATGATGACGATGGCGATGACGAGGTCCGCCCGCCAAAAGGGAAATGTTGGGGGGTATGTTGGCCTCGTCGCTATTTGATTTTTCCTTTTGCACTCTCCCTTTTTTTCTGCGCTTTTATTATTCGTTACAAGTGTGTGAAGTTGTAATTTAAGTGTGTGTGTTTTTGGTGGGGGTGGGACCACTGACACGCCCACCGCCCATTATAGGCCGCCTTCAAATGCCGCCGGAGGGCACATCGATTTTCCCCTCTCCATTCGGCACTCCGCTCGACATGCCTTTAAAGCAAATTCCAGCTATGCACAGCAATCAGTTTCAGTTGCGTCTTGATTTTCGCTTTTGATTTCATCGGGATTAGTTGGCAACGAGGGGGCGTTCGTTCTATGGCCAAAGTCGCATCCTCCGCCCCATCCGCCTCCTCCGCCTCCTCCGCCCGATGGCATCCCATAGCCAGCTGACATTGACGAGTGTCAGGCACATGTCCGCCACACAGCCGGGTTGTCCTGACTTGGCTTAAGCGTGGACGCAGCTGGACATCGAGTGGCCAAATCGGATGTGAAAGTCCGGGGGGGCGGAGCTTATTGGCTGCTGCAGGATGACCCACAGGTGGGAGGGGCTCCTCCGGCTTCCTGCTCCACCGATAGTTGGTGAAAAGTTTTTAGTTCAGCTTTGGGCCAACATTTGCCACACCACATATTGCATACAGTTATTGGATTTTTTTCAACAGCTTCATGTGTGTCTAAGGTATGGTTTCCTTCAAATAGTTTAATTATTTATGAAACCATTTTGCCAAAAGTATTTTGTTGTTGAGGCTTGATAAATAAAACGGGAGCCACTTCTTGGCCACATATTATATGCGAATGGCAAATATTTTATATATTTTAATAAGGAATTGAGAAAGGAAACAATCTTTAAGTATTACCAGTTAGATAAGCACTGTGTTTGGAGCAAATACTTTTAAAATAATGAAAAATTCTTAACATCAGTATAATCTGTAATTCCTTTCCATTAAAAGTAATACTAAATATAATTTTCATGTTAGAATATTGAATATTTTGAGGATAAATGTGTTACCACAAAAGAAAAGGCTAGCCACTCAGCATGTTGCAATCAAATTTATAGATTTTCAAATAGTTTCTCGATTGCATAATAGAGACTTAGAAACGTTCTACCTTCTTGTACTTTATCCACGGAGGTAAAGTGATTACAGTTTGAATAATTGAACCGGAAGCCTTTTCCTTCCTCGTGAAAAAGGTGAAGGAACTGCCGCAAATAGGCCAGTAATTCCTAGAATTGCAGCGCATATATGGGGCATTAAATAATGATTGGCTAGTCAGGCAAGCGAATTTCATTGGAAGACTATTTGTCGAATGTCCTTGATCTGTAAGTGAATTTAGTTTCCGCCAGGTAAGAATGAGTTTCCAGCTCGTTTGCAGGCCCCCAATCCCGGGACCTTAGGCTCCATTGGAAGGGGTTCCGTCGCCGTTCTTTGCGGCTCTCCAACAGGCAGTCAGCTGGCCGGTGGTTGGCAATTATTTTTAGCACATTGTGTGTATTTGCCTCCACGCGGACCAACGGACCAACGAACCAACTGTCTGGGTAGGCAGGTGAGTGTTTATTTTCGCCAATCAATATTCCACATACTCCCAATCGATACACGGCACTTCACATGGCTGCAGGGCGCACGAGGCGTATGATTGATCTAATTGATAGCCAAGATTGATGGCGCAATCTCGGCAGGTGTGCGCCGTAGTCTCTGCTGTCACCTGAGTTGTTCTCAGTGTGTGTGTCTGTGTCTGTGTGTGTGTGTGTGTGTGTGTGTGTGTGTGTGTGTGTGTGTGTGTGTGTTGTGCTTGCTCAATGGACAATAAATCTCAATTGCAATCGACTTACATGCACTGAATTTCCTCAACTGCCAGCTAGCTGCAACAGCAACAGTTGACCCTGAACACCTGCATTCAACTTGAACTTTAACTTGGTGATTTCCCGCAAATACCTTTCGCAATCAGTTTGATATTTGATTTATTGTTTTGTGGTGGTACTGCACTCGAAACCGCGACTTGTAACCGATTTGCTAGCGGCCAGCGAGCGACTGAGAACGCGACTTGGCAGCCCAAAGGACGAGCATGGACTGTGACACTGCGGCGGCTGACGGTGTCTATTATGGAGGCCAAAAGCAGGAGCAACATGGCCAGGAGCCCCACAGACACGCGGCCAAGGCGGAGCAACTGTTGGTCGTGCGAATCCCGCATACGATATTCGCACTTCGGCTTGCCAGCTTCGTGTTCCGTTTTTAGCCATCGTCCTTCGTCCTTCGGCCATCGTCGCTCGTCCCTATTTTTCTTCCCGTGTCGTCGGCAGCTGTTTAACTATTTTTCGGTTAGTTTTTCGCTGCGCTTGCATTTCAATGACAAATTGTTGCATCTCAGAAATACCACTATCCTCCCCCCCCCCCCTCCCCCTCGCCCCCTTTCACACTCACCTGTGCTTCTGGCATTTGAATCAATATTCCATTTCTCAGGCCCTTTGTCAAGCGAAAAAAAAATATTGTTTCGAGTGCTTAGACCTTATGTTTTCCGTGAATTTTTTTGCTCAGCGAATTGCTTACTTTTCACCGTCCAGGTGAGCGAAATTATGCAGCAGGAACTTTCGCAATTTCTTCGAGCAGACATTTATATTTTTGTTTTAAATTTATTGCACAACATTCAGCATTACCAGCGCAGCAACAAAAACAGCATCAGCGGCAACTGATAGCGGAAAGTTTAATGGGAAATGTAAATGTTACGCCATTGTATGACATACGACAATAAAATGGAATGAAACAGAAACAATAAACCGATGGATGCCAGGCACAGGATTCCTACACAGGTTGTTGGTCCCATTTCCCCTCGCGTTCGACCGCCTTTCTCATCTCTATTATACACTGAGAATTATATACGTGAAATGTGCTTAGGCACAGGCTGCAGCTACCACTGTAATGCTAAGGATACTTTAGTGGCTTAGGATCCATTGAAACTTGTAACTACAAGATTGCTAGTATCTAAATTTTAGTTTTAATCTCTAAGCCAGTCAAAATCACGTTATTTTTCCAACTGCCTTTGCTTAATTGCAGACAGACATTTCTTAACAGATTTTCAATCTCATGTTACCATTTGCATATTTTTTCAAGCGAATGAAGACTATAATAGCCCGCAATTATCTAGAAAGGTACCATTGGCTTTATATTTAACTACAAAGTAGTTTATATAGAAGCGCAATTCTAGATTTTTTTCACTGCCTAGGCACATCCCTTCGTATTTCCCTAGTCTCCGCTTTTCTTTTTTATTTGCTGTTATTTTTCTGCGGCTGCGGCCATAATTTACAATAACAACAAGCCCAGATAGGGGCGTAGGTGGCTCGAGGGGGCGTGGCAGCACCGGTGGGTGGCAGGCGGATTGATGGTGATAGGTTTGGGTGGGGGGGGGGGGGGGGCAGATAGAGAAATGTGAAGCTGAAAATGAAAGAGTCGAACAATGTGGCTGGCCCCGGCTTGTGAGGCTGCCGTTTTGCATTCGATGGATGAATATGGGTGGGTATGATATGGAGGTGAGCTTGATTCCAACGGGAAGGGGTAAGAAGGGGGAGGGAGAGGCGGTGGGGCAGGTGAGGGGAGTTGGGAGCTCGGGAGAAACGATAGCAGCAATGCCACCGTTAGCAGTCTAAAACGACGAAGCCATCGAAATCGCGCCATGCAGTTCTTCTGACTTCAGATTCAGATATTGTATTTCATGGCGTCTCGCTCGATATGTCGCCTCTATACCTACATACATGCCATTCGTGTGTGTTCCATAATTCAATTTCAGAGTAAGCCCATCCACCATAACCACCCATAGCCACCCATGGCCACCCATCATCCACCCATATCCACCCATAACCACCCAGAACCACCCATAACACCCAGAACCACCCATAACACCCAGAACCACCCCGACTATGCACATAAGGCATTGATCTGGCCTAGCAAAGCGCTTTATGTTTTATGCGTGTGGCTGAAAAGTTTAACGAGGCATAAACAAACATAGGGCTATTGCCGTTGGCCCACTGCTGACTGAATGAATGAAAGTTGGCCAGATGATATATGGTCTGCCCAGGAAGAGACATTTTTCCTTGGATCTGCCGGAAGCTGGATTAAAATCTTACAATATATGCAAAAAGAATTGGATTGTATTTTTCTTTCACAGACTTATGAATTCGATTTAGATTAAATGTCCCAGCAATTATTTTAGGTTGCATACCCAAAGGCAAGCATTTGAGAGCTCAAACGACTATTGTTTATAAAATGTCAGAGTTTCCTTGTTCAGAATCAACATTGCAAAACCAATATTTGCTTCAAATGTAGCCAGCTGCTACTGAGAATTTCATTTAATTGAGAGGATACCTTAGGATCGTATTTAATTGAATAAATGTTTCTATTATTCGAATGCCCAGACATTCGATAATAGCTACTAATTGGGTTATAGGGGTGATTTGAAAATATAATTGAAATTGCAGATAATGAAGCAATTATACGTAATGTGTTTTGCTGCCAACACCAAGCTTGCTTCTATATTCATTCAGTTGTCCAAAATATCCTAGAAATAGCTTTGGCTATGGCTATGGTTTTTAAATTCGTATGATGTACCTTTGGCTCTGAAGCTGTTGCAGGGTCGAGCCCATGCTCAAATTGGCTTATCCATAATCCAATTAGCCAGGCAGATAGCGCCGTGTCACGGCCACATCCTTCTTACATAAACCATATGTTTCGTCACATGCAATTTCCAAAGCAATTAACCGGCACACTCGCACCTGCCTGATGCAACATCCTTTGCACCCGTGAAAGCCGAATAGAAGGACCTCCCAAATGCCTGCAGCCTGTTGCTAGATCCTGCCAATGGCAGTCTGTGTGTGTGTGTGTGTGTGTGTGTGTGTGTGTGTTAGTGCCAACGAATTGAATTTGTCGCGCATCGAACAAACTTGGCAATTCAATCAACATGCCAGCTGCTGCTGCCCCACACACCTGCCCATCTCACCTGATTTCCTTGACCATGAACCTGACCATTGAGCATAGGGAATCGGACACTGGACCATCACCATCGACCATAGGGACTTGTCTTGCTGCCCGCTTGGCCACCCCGAATTTTGGCCATCGTTTGTAGTTCACTTTGCTAATTGAATTGCCCTGTTTGTCGCCTCTTCCAGCGGCAGTGTCAAAAATTACGCATACGCCCGGTTGGTGCGCATTAAGCCGTTACAGCTAATGAAGCTCACGAGATTGAGGGGCCAATTATGGCGATGATGGCATCGCCATTGTTTCCCCCATGCAATTGAATTACATTGAAAACTTCGTTAGGCTCGTTAGCCGAACGCGATTTCCGCGATAAACACGCCCGGCAACTTAAAATGCAATCAATGCCAGCTTGGCTCTCTCGTGCAGACTTAATCTCGATTAAATTGATTTTTATTGATATGTTCCCAGACGCGGTACTCACTTAGCACTCCGATTCACTCGTATACCGGGCATATATGCCATGGAGCGCCGAGGAATAAAAGGTCAATAGCAAAATTCTCAAATGCTAGAAACACCTAATTTGTATAGGAGTTGTGGATCAGGCTCACTAGCCACTTTAATCACTCTTATCCAGGATACCAGGACAGCAGGATATATTCTGCGTAAGGAGAAAAGTTCTCGTGCAAACTCAAATTCCGGCAAATTGCAGTTCTTTAAGGGAGTTAAGGGGCACCGGAGAGTTCTCCTTCGAGAGGGAACCGATTGCCTGAAGTAAATCCCCGTAGATTGTAAGCTCTCGGTACGCTTCTTATGTGCACAACCCATTCTTTTTCCTACTTTTATTTTAATTGATGTTGGGTGGTGATTGGTTTTCCAGCTGCCCTCCGAGGCGTCGGGATTAAGCGGAGTGCTTTCAATTTGCAGAAATAAAAATAACAATGGCCACTCGCCCATGAGCATAGGTGGTCGCCACTGACAGTCCAAATTGAATGGCAATTTGATTTTATTGAAGTGCAGCAACTGGTTGGGCCTGTCAGTGCAGGAGCCGAGTATAATATTTCAGCTGGCCAGGCAGCCGAAGAAAAGCCATGCCAAATCAGTGCAAATACATGTATTGGGTTTCCAGTTTTCGCCAGCGGGCTGCCCCGTTTTCTATTCCTTCTCATTGGCGCCTGCGGCACGTACTCGTAATTTGCTGTTGGCCAACTTGTCTGCCTAAGGCAGGCACATCCTACTCGTCCTCGTCCTCGTCCTCGTCCTCCTTGTCCTTGTCCTTGTCATGCTGAAAACATAATTAAAGTTTTTGACAGTTATCTCTGGCCAACAATGAATGAAAGTCTGCTCGCAGCGTTATTAATGATGTCGTTTTCGAAAGCGGAAAAATAAAATAGAATTCAATTTGCAATGGGGCTGGTATACCCCCAATACCCCCAATACCCCCAATATACCCAATTTGCCCAACATACCCACATGAATTGAATTACTTGATCATTTATGGTTGATTATGATAATCACTTCGAAAATGCCCAACCGCAGTGCAACAACGGGCCTAAAATCATTTCCCCTCAAATGTTTCGCATCATTTCAAATTCCGCACGTGAGTGCAAGCAATTTGCATTTTCATAGCGCTCACTGCGGTTGTGGTTGCATTGAAATGAAAGTGCGATATTTAGCGAACGAAAAGTATCCGTCAGAAATATGGTCGAAATGGTGGTATTAGAAATTGTTGGCCATATTTTTATTGATTGCTATCTCGCTAGTTGCATATGTACGAGTGTACGAGTGTTTCTACGACAGCTTACTAACCTTTATAAATATATTACTCCATAAGAGAAATAATTGCAAAGGAGCGAACTCTTAAAGGACATGGAGCATGCTGTTCCTAACCATGTGGAAATCCCTGCCTGACTGAGATTAGGCAAATGCCACTCTCAATTTGCAGGTGAAATCGAGCTGTGTCCTCGCTCCTTGTGTTTGCGCACCTTTGGCAGCGGTTTGCAGCTTAGTTAATTAAAAAATCACTTGGAAATCAGACAACTCGGAAGGGTAATTAGAACTGGCAGCCAGCCAAAAGCACACACGCGGTCAGGAGCTCGGCTGAGTTGCTTTTCTGTCCGGGATTTGTAGTTAATTGGCTGCCGTTGCGTGGCAACCCGGAGTTGCAACTGCATCTGCGATAAGTGCCGACAGTGGAATGCAAACAAATCGCCAACATACTCGCACGGCTAAATCGCATAGGTGGGATGTAAGAGCTTTTCGGGCAAAGGATAACTTTTTTAGCTAACTTTGTCTACGGGGCAAGTCGCCAGAATGTCCGTCAACTGAAGCCACAAAAGTGGTCCCAAAATTGAGTTGCTGCTGGGAAAAATTGAATTAATAAGTAAAAAGAGAATGGGTTTGCCGGGCCAATGTGTAACAGATAATTTCATTAAAACAGTCAGCAGCTCGCACTCCGACACCCGAATGCCCACATTGCGTATGCGCAATGCTTCTCTAAAGGACTTAACTTGGCTTTTGTGGCACTTTGTGAATGAGAATGTGTGTGCACGTTTAATATGCAATGGCTAGGCTTATGTTTTGTACAAGGAAATCCTTTTACACCACACTGAGTTCCGCTGTTGCCACCGTTTGTGGCGTCTACTCGAACAACATAGAAAAATGATTTGGACACTCTGCGTATATAATTAGGTTTAAATATTTATACTCCCAGTGTCAATACGGTCATCTTTTTCGATGTAAGCTTAGACGTAATTGTTGAAAGTAAGCCAAGTGGAAATGTCAATGTATTTAAATGCATCTTAAAGAAACTTTTGGTACTGGGAGTACTGGACTGGGAGTTCTTCCTAGTTTGGGATATCAATTCTTCCATAAAACTTTGTTTTTTTGCCGCTTTCAGTTGCCATTCTCCGGACAATTAGCAACTGAAAGTGGGCCAAACAAACTGTCAAGCCGGCAAACATCGAATCAGACCATCGAAGTGAAATGGAAATGGAAAAACGAAACTACCAGTACGAGTACTACTACCACTAAAAAGGAAACTTGTGTTTGGCATTTTTTGTTTTGCCTGTGGGGTCACGCCTTACCGACTCCCAGAAGGCAAAAGCACAAAACTGAAATAAAAACAGAAGAAAAAATGTTGACAATGAAGAGCAAACTTCTCGATGAGTAATGAAACTGCTGACGATGACGATTTGAATGGACAGAAAGTGGGCATGTCAAACAACATCAAGTGTGAAAGTGCACCGAAAAGTAATTGTACTTTAAAAATTGTTTAATTAATTAGTTTGTAATGCGATCAACTGGTTTGTGTGTGCAATTTCAAGGAGTTACACATTTTAATAGCGAAATAAATATATATTAATGATCTTTTTTGCTGAGATACTTTTCTCCCTGTGCCCGTTGAGTGGCTGCTCTGCTTCGATGTGCGGTCACTGCCACGGGGCATGTTTTGTGTGGCACACGGAGCGTATGCGTAACGAGTGCCCAAGTGGACATCGCCAGCTGCCCGTGGGCATACAAAAGGAATCGTTTTGCTTGTCATTTCGCCAATTCAATTAACGGGGCAACAACTCGAAACAAAGAGCAGCCGGATACCGAAACAAAAATCCGATACACCCAAAACGGCAAAGTGGACAAATCATGGAGTCAAGCAGCCTGGTCGCTCTTTTAATGGGCAATTACGTTTTAATGAGACTTCACCGCCGCTCACCTCCTGTCGATAAATGCAAATTTTCCGAGGGTGAGGATGAGGGTGTGGGTGTGCTCGCACTCCGCCTCCAAAGTCGTCCAAAGGTCGCCTTAAAGCCGGGGGTCAGGTCCGTGATACTCCGATTACATTGTCAGTGGGCCGCCTTTGAATGCAAATTTCGCATCCTCTGTTATTAATTTCGTGCCGAGTTTACGATTTTCCCCTCCGCCCTCCGCCCACCGCCTTCATATCGAACGCTTGACACATCAAAGCGTTTTCCTGACAGTGGCACACTCGGCTCATGCAGTTCTTTTTGTATTACCAGTATGTGTATGTGTATGCGTGTTTGCGATTAAAAGAGTAGCAGCAACTGAAACTGAAACAAACATTAAAGGGCCGGCGCTTTCAATTGGAAAAAAAAAATAAGAAAAATATCAAATACAAAATGAACGAGGCGATGAGAACGGCGTGCAGAAATATAATGAGTTTTGCCCGCTGCTCACAAACAGGCTCCGTTTGGTCATGGCCGCCCTGACAAGCGTTGACACTTCTCCGCTTCCCCGCTTTTCCGCTTTTCCGCTTTTCCATTTTCCCGCCCAGTCTGCGGATTCTGGCGAGAGTCTCATAATGTTGATGGACACTCGCTTTGATTTGCTGCTGCTGCTGCTGCTGCTGCTGTTGCTGCTCATGTGGCTTTTCCTTTTGCCAGTTAAGTCGGCACTAACGACTTGTCATACGTGCGGTTTCAGCCGAGGACAACGACATCCATCGGTGGCTCAACGGCGCGGGTATCATCATAATCATCATCATCGCTGCCGACTGTTTGCCCTGTCCTGTGTCCTTTGACACACTGTATACCATGCCCATCCTGTCCCTCCGCCTCCGCAGTCAGCTCCGCATTTAAAATCAATTTCATGGCCCCGGCCAGACTCACAAAACACACACCATCGCGTTGGAAATCCCCGTTTTTTGTGCCTCAGCCACAAATGCAAATATAAACATACGTGTTGCCTACAAAAAAGAAAATCCTTTTCAAGCTGTAAATACTTCCCTAATGGGCAGAAGTCAAGACACTGGATGCTGTCGTTTGCGAAAGAAATAGGTTCTTCTAAACGTTAACAACATAAGTACTTGTATATTTTTTATGAATTATTATTTGGTGTACTTTCGAATAATGGTGTAGGAAAATGTTCATAATTTTATCAACCATTTATATCTTCACAGGAAGGGGTATATTCACTTTAAGAGAATTGAAGAGTATTTAGTCGGCTGCTTGAAACACAAACTTTTTGAATATTTTATATTTCGTTTTGATAAACCTTCCACTTCCAGGGAGTAGGTATTTATGTACGAAAGCCCGCAGAAAGGTCGTTACTGATAAGTCGGCCTGCCTGCTTAGTCAGTCAGTTGGTCACCGTCCGCATCACGTATACGCCATGTACACTTCTACATGGCGAATCAGTGCAATGCACTCCACGCGAGGAACTTCCGGTGAGACGGTTCTGGGCATCATTTAGTTTGCTGTGAACTCCAATTAAGCAGCTGGCAGAATGCGAATTGCTTTAAGTTATTTGGCAGTCCTGCGGCACCTGCTCTGTGTTTTTCTTAGCACTCAGTGCCTGCCACTCGCTCGTGTGCCAAGAGCAATAAAACTTTGCCGACTGATGGTGGCAGGCGGAATTATTCATTCGACATTTAAGTGTCTGCCGACACGTGCAATGTAAAAGTTTAGCACAGCTGCATACATTACACAATTCAATGGCATAAGCCATTAAAGGAAAGTTGGCCTTAAAGACGCTCGTCGCTGCAAATGAAAGGTGTGTGATGAATTGGCTGCTCTTCCTTGGAGTTGCATACTTTTAGGCCAATGAATCTGCATATGGAATTCGCTGATGGCCAAAAGCAATCGATTTTCATCTTATATTGGTTCTTTTTGCGGGACCAAAAGTGATTTCCTGCCAGGAATTGCCGCCAAAAACTTCATCAAGCTGGCATCTCTTATCGCTGGAGCGGGGGTGCAGGGGGTGCTGGGGGTGCTGGGGGAAACAACCCCACTTTTTGGGGGGCTGCATGCCCTGAATATCTTCCGGTTCCGCAGTTCTTGATGTCTTCCTTTGCGCAGGGTAAGGGAAACAGCACTCGGCAGCACCAGTAAGTGCCAAATAATAACCGCATGTTGGGAAGCATGGGATTTGAAATGCTAAAAGCGAAAAACCAAAAGAAATTCCTTGTATAAATATTCGATGCAGCCAGAAACACTCAGCTATGAATGCGATTTCCATGTAGATCCTGGCGGCTTTGGCACGTGCGCCAACAAGCTACACAATAAGTTTGCAAAAATAATCAATTTTTTGGCGGGGAGAAAGACATAAAATCGGCAGATTGCGGTTAATGGTCGTTTAGAAACGCGTGAAAAGGGTCACCTATGCTGCAGTTTTATGTAGCATACTCTTGGGGTGGTGGGGGCGACCATAAAAAGTATGTGCCAGTTTCAGTTGGCCATATTTTAATGGGTCTTTTCGGCTATTGTTGATCCAACTGCAGCACTCGTACCTACACGTATGTATACTCGTATGTGTGTGGAAAGTCGGGGCGTGACAACAACAAAGGAAGCGGCTAACACGCGCCAAGAAAGCCAAACAATCGCTGTCTAAACTCATTGTGTGCGCTTTGTGTGCACTGAAAGGGGAAAGGATCACTCGGAGACACTCGCTTCCCCCATTCACCATCAATCCCACACCATAGCAAGCTATACTATAACAGCCCATCGCAATCGTGTGTCAATGCAAATGTCTATGAGTGGGAAAAATCGCATTGATGCCGCTTTGTCGCATTGTCTGCTCGATGCTCAATGCTCAAATGTCTCGCTGTGTTTGTGGGCGGAAATATTGTTTGCTGGTAAACGTAAACGCTGACAAACACAAGCAGCCGTACACATAAGTCGATTGTGAGCAGCCAAACACTTCACTTCACACTGTCGGTTGATGCGGCACTGCTTTATTATTATTGCCAGTCGAATGAGTGTCTAAACAGATGAAAGAGGATGAGCTGGCCAGATGAGGCGATGGAACATAAGTTTCTGAATAGTGGCTCAAGACCGGCTGCAAGTAATTACCACTGATCTCCCCTTTTGGGGGAACATTGGTCCAGGTGGGTCAGGCACATCGTCGAACAGCAATCCTCATGCGACTTAAGCTGGGAATTAAAATATCATGTAAGAAATGGCATGGCCATCCAATATATTGTGACCTTACACTTTCCCAATCAGGACGACATATCGCAGTTACATAGGCCAATGAACACAACCGGAATCCAAGTCGGGCAATCAACATCTTCATGTTTCCAAATTTAAAACAAGATAGAATGCTAAAGTCGAGTTCCCCGACTATCAGATACCCGTTACTCAGCTAGTGGAAGTGCAAACGAGAAACTTCAACATTTTCTGGAATATCGGTAGAAATTGGGGAAATAATAATAAAATAAAATAAAACATCGTACATCAGAAAAATTACAAAAAAAATTACATAAAATAAATTTCTAAGTTTGAATGCAGATTTTTAGAGAATTGCTCTAGATATATATAGAGGTATGCCACTTCAATTTCCGATTAAGATAAGATGTGTTTTGGACTTTAGAACTTCAGCCATGCGACATTTTTGAATTTCTACAACATCATAATATCAGGAAAATTACAAAAAAAAAAAAAAAAAATTAAATTTTAAATTTGAATGCAAATTTTTAGAGAATTGCTTCAGAAACATTTAGAGGTATGCCACTTCAAAATCCGATTAAGATAAGTTGAGTTATGGAGTTTAGTACTTCAGCCATGGGACATTTTTGAATTTTTACATCATAACATCAGAAAAATTAAAAAAAAATTAAAAAAAAATTAAATTTTAAATTTGAATGCAAATTTTTAGATAATTGCTCCAGAAACATTTAGAGGTATGCCACTTCAAAATCCGATTAAGATTAGTTGAGTTATGGACTTTAGAACTTCAGCCTAGGGACATTTTTGAATGTCTACAACATCATAACATCAGAAAAATTACAAAAAAATTACAAAAAAATTAAAAAAAAAATTTTAAAAAAATTTTTAAAAAATTAAAATTTAAATTTGAATGCAAAATCTTAGGGAATTACCTAAGAAACATTTAGAGGTATGCCACATCAAAATCCGATTAAGATTAGTTGAGTTATGAACTTTAGAACTTCAGCCAAGGGACATTTTTGAATTTCCACAACATCATACACGTACATCAGAAAAATTACAAAAAACTTTAGAAAAAATAAATAAGGCCGTGAAAATTTTGTGCAGTTTGTTGGCGTAAGAGTGGGCGTGGCAAAATTTAGAAATAAACTTGCGCTGCGTCTATGTCTCTGGAAGCTACGTGCTTAATCTCAAAATTCTAGCTTTTGTAGTTCTTGAGATCAAGGCGTTCATACGGACAGATGGACGGACGGACAGACGGACGGACAAAAGGACATGGCCAGTTCGAATCGGCTATTGATCCTGATCAAGAATATATATACTTTATATGGTCGGAAACGTTTCCTTCGGCCTGTTACATACTATTCAACGAATCTAGTATACCCTTTCACTCTACGAGTAACGGTTATAGCTAAACTGATGATTTTGTATATGTTATATTTTAGCATATGCAGTCAGTTAAGATCAGGTAATAGATAAGTACTAGGTAAGGCGACGTTATGAATAAGCCGATGAAGTGCTCATTAAATCTTGGCAGCGCCATTCCATTTTTTGTAGAGATGGTATACACATTCTAAGTACCCACAAGCAGATAATTATTTCTGTACACTAAAAAATGAAATTATACCACTGCCTTTTAAGAGTTTTAATATAGCAAACTCCAAACAAGGTAACCGATTTCTTCTAGCGACACTCTGCTGACACCTGAATGCACTTTCCCGAACAGCAATCCACATGCAACCGACACTATAATTCAAATATATCATCATCATACATCATTTAAATGGCTTATTACATATCAGGGACTTACGTATCCTCCACTTGGCTGACAATAACTGACAGTATTCGAAGTCCCAGTAGTTCTTGTTTCCGTGGAACTGGCAGTGGAGTCCAGTTTCTGGAGTCCAACCACACAGCCCAGAATAGAGATTAAAAACGCCAGGCTGCCAATCCACATCTTCATACTCGCAAAGTTAAGAGCTAAGTGTTGTTTTTAAACTACAGTTGGCGATGAGTATGGAACGAGCTACGGTTTAATTTTATTAGCCAAGTTAACAGAGGCACGCTCATCTAGCTAAACGATTTTTTATTTAAATAAGATACTTTTAGGGGAAATCATTCGTATACAACTATGTAATGCATCGATGAAAACGTTTCAGGCATCTTAAACTGCAACAGTGCTCTGCTAACGTGCACTTATTTCTAAACTGCACACACTTATCGGCCCACCGCAGTCGTTGTATCTAGTGGCATAAATACATAATTGTACAGAAAATATTTAAATTTAAATACATTGCTGCTAATTACTTGCGTTAGATTTGTAGACAACGGCAGCACATCGGAGGAATTCCTGGCAATAAATGGATAAAAGTCATCCATGCCATAGGGTATGTGTCGTTCGAACTGATGAATGGGGAAAGCGATGGTCATGCCCAAAAACATCCGAATGACAATAATGAATGCGGCACTGAGCTTCATGTTGTATTTCAAATACTGTTCGTGTTGCTGAACCCTTTTATACCATTCCTCCGCCAAGAATTAAAAAACAGAGCATCGTTATCGGCAATGTAATTACAGTTTGCTTGGCCAAAACAGTTTCGGATCGAATGACAAAGTTTCTAGCTGGCAAAGAGTCGGTGGCTAAAGTCAACAACTGGCGGACTCTGCCAAACACTCTGGACTGATTCGGCGGCCACCATGTTTCGATAGTCGGCTACTCCGCGGAACAGGCTGAGAAACATGTTGGTGAACATGGTGACCTCGTCCTGGTTGAGAGGATTCAGCTGCTGCTGCAGCGGCGGCTTGGATATCAGTGGCAACTTCGTATCCTTCGCAGATGAGTCCTTGCCAACGGGCAGAGCCCCTATTTGAGACTAAATAAATAAAAGAATTTAGAAAGGTATATTTCAAAGCTTGAATAGCGCTTACAGCAAACACCAAAAGGACCATTAATATGGCGAGCATCATCACTTCAAATCGACTTCTAACTCAAACTGAACTAAGTATCGAAGTTGGCAGGAGCACGGCTTTTAAACTCCACAATTATTGCCTGACCGACCCAGCCGCAATTATCAATTGGAGTTGTTGGACATGTCCCTCTGTTTGCCCAAGTCAAGAAGTCGGCTTACATTTGTGTCAAGACGGCCGAGATAATTGGGAATTGCCGACGTCAATATTTAATGTCAACGCATCAGGAACGATACAAATAGCAGATATAGAACGAGATATGGGTGGAACAACGTGACCTATGTTGAACAATCAGCGTTGAAGTACCATTGAGGTGTGCCCTTTGAGTTACTTGTTCTGGACTTAAGTGGGTTAAGGTTACTTTAAGTGTTTCCCACTCCTGTGATGCTTTCACTTTATTGCTTTAAATAAATAAACAGTTGGTTTATTTTCTTAAGCCTATATAGAGGATAGGATGTTGTTTAAACATCTTAAAAATATATATGTATATATTCAAGAGCCTATCTTGTTATTTTATTTTAAACAGCTGTGGCAGCTTCTGAAGATTTCCGCCACAACTTACACATTACTTATGCTAATGATAATGGAAATAAACACATTTATCAGTTGTTCATTTATATACAGGGAACTTTACCATCATCAAAAAACCCGCACTTTAGATATCAATTGTAAAGCGCTCGTTGACAGTTCATGATTAACGAAAACAATGAAGTAGTTCGGTTTGTTTATTTATTGGGATATTATTACAAAACTATTTATAAGTTTTCATCATGGTTACATCCTTTTAGTTGGCCATTAATAACTGAACGGGTTGTTGTGGCCCATTTATTTGAGAGTGAATGACATGAATAACATTATTGCCAATGAAAATACAAAGGGCCGCGCCCTTAACGAATCTGAATTTTTTTGGTAATTAGCTGTGTCTCATTGCTATGAATTACTTCAGGTGACACATCTGTGCATATAAGTGTGACATCGCAAATTGCAGCATTCTTCAGCCCGGGAGCACTGAAAAACACGTCGAAATTGGAGGAGAAAGTTTCCCAAATTGATAAAGAGGTAAACTTACGGGTTCACCAACATTGTGGCATTTTGCGGCTGAATACGGCTTTGAAACAACATCAAAAACATCATTCGATGGTTCTGACTCACTAGGTAGACCGAAAACTTTCACCTGATCATCGATTGGTTTTGCTGTTTGTTTCTTGATACTGGTGAATTCGTTAGGACCCAACAAAGTTTTTGTAAGACGGTGCGGCGGATAGCCACAATATGAGCCGTATGTTAGACATCTTCCACTGCAGCAATCCGTATGCATGTAGCACTGGAATTTAGTAAGTTTCAGTAACAGATATCTGGGTATCTGGTATCGACACAAAACTTACAACTCCGAAGACGGGACTACATTTGGTGCGAGATGCATCCACATTGCTCAGGATGAAGAACAACAGATACAATCCAATGATCGTAGGAATTGACGACATCTTCTCGCTGGCAAAGTGTAGAGTCAACTGACTCAATCTGCTTTTAGATTGCCACATATAAGGGATCTCGATTTTGCGAGAACGAAGAGAAGCGACTTCGTAAACGGTGAGTAATAGTACAGCGGAATTGTGACTACCAGATACCGTCTAATATGCATTCCAGTTTATTTTTTATGAGTCCAAAACTAATGACAGTTCGAAAATAAGTGTCAGCACGGTGGTGAAGATATAAATCAATATTTACTATGAAAGGTGCTGAGTGTTCCGCTAAAGATTATATTAGGGGTACTCTTTATCATTTCAGATATGACAAATGGGTCGTTCCTAATCAGTAATACCCAAAGCCATTCTCAGAAGCAATAGAGGAAATCCACATAGATATTTTACCAAAAAGCTAATAAAATAAATTGCAAAAAAATGTTGAAGATGTTTTTTAAGAACTAGGGTAATATATATTTAAATACCTTTGCACTGCAAGAAACTGGTGATCATGTACTAAACACACTTGGGGGTTGATTGGGGTTGTCCTCCCCTGCCAAGTATAATAGCCGCAGGATGGTGATGGTACCAGTACCAGTATACCCCAGGGGATGTGTACCACCACCTGCTGTAGGGAAAGAGTGCGTTTTGGTGGAAAGCCCGCATTTGGGGTGTGTTTTGTTAGTGTGCCAAGGACCGCACCGTGACCTGCTCAATGCCGCTCCCTCGAGAGTGCGGCTCACTCCAAGCGAATCGAGTTGTTTGCCCACTTACGAGTATATGTGAGTATATGTGAGTACATGTGAGTCTTCTCTTATACAAATGCCCATCGATCAGTCTGCCCGCTTATCTAATCGGGTCTGGTGAGGCTTTAGCTATAACCATCGGCATGCTCGTAGCCGTCGCTCAGTTGAGTTGCGAATGCCAGGGCGCGAGCAGATACACTTATCGATCCGATCCACGATTTTCGTATCACCATGATTGCGCGGCTGTCGGTAGTGGTGGTATTGGTGACCCTGGCCCTGCTGGTCAGTGGATCCAACGGTGAAAGGGAGCGATCCTTGCGACTGCCCAACGCCACCTATCCGCTGTTCTACCAACTGCACATATCCAGTGATATTCACAAGGGCCAGCTGCTCTTCAGCGGAAATGCCACCATTGACGTAGCCATTCGGCACTCAACGAACGAGATAGTGCTGCACGCCAAAAACCTAACCGATATTCAGATTACTGTTCACCGGCTGTCCGCCGAAGGATCCGAGATCGTGGACGACCTAACACATACGCTACATCCCACGGCGGGCTTCCTCATCATTCACCCGACTGACAATTACCAGGCCTTCGAGGAGGGGCAGCAATATCGTCTGGAGATACTCTATACGGCTATTATGGCATCGCGTCCAGCCGGGCTATACTATATGGATTATCGGGATGAGGAAAGCAATCGCACCGTGTGAGTGTAATATCTTCCGTAGCAACAAAGAGCGGGAAATCATCAAGTTGACTTTGTTAAATTTATAAAATATCTTTTCTTTTTTTGTCGCACTTCCTTTTCTTATATCTACCGTCTACCGCTAATAGTCAAGTGCGTTAAACTTTAGGAACAGCTGGATATCTTATCCGCTTATAAGCACTATAGGCACACTATTCTATTTATTTCTTCAAGTCCAGTAGCAAGCACGCGCCTACTCAGATTATGAGTTAGCCCATCTTACATAACACGCAGATAGATCCGGCGTGCATTTTGTGCCGGGGACTTGCCTACGGTTTGCCTACGCTCTCACTTTTATTTTGTTATTATTTTCATTTGTTTGGTATTGCTTTTTAATTACTTTGCTGGCATACACAACGCTCTCGGACTTTATCGCTATCAGACGTATATATACATACATATGTATATTCGTACATGTGGTAGATGATCATCGCACATATGGCGGAGTCGGTTGATCCGGACGCGTCACACCTGGGTGACGACATTGACATTAAGTTTTCTCAATGGGGGGATTCTTCATAAAGGGGAATGACTGTGTCACCAATTAGGAGTCGCATCTTATCAGTGCGCCGTTGATAGTGAAACAACAACATAAGCGGACAGTGTTTCTTTCATACGGTTGTATTTGTTTTGATTCCGATTGGGCAACATATTCGCATGACCCACGACTTGGCGGTTGGGAATAACGCGCCTCGATTGTTCCGTGGAAGTGAGAGCAGGTTCTCCATGTGATTGATCATTCCGGCAGCCGCAGGCTGTGACTGGTTTTTGTTAGCGTTCAATGATCTGTGGGATTGGGAATTGGGAATTTTGGACTGAAGCGATTTTGTTTAATTCTAATTTCCAGGCAGACAGCAGACATCGATTGCTCTTGACAACAAGTACAATAGTACTTGGCCGTATGTTATCATTATTATTCATGTTTTGATTTCATTTTGCGCGCATGCCAATTGACCCAATTCAATGTTAATCCTACAGATACGTAGCCGCCACGCAATGTGAGCCAACATATGGTCGTCAAATCTTTCCCTGCTACGATGAGCCGGGCTTTAAGTCGAACTTTAGCGTTAGGATAACCCACGGGAGCAGTCACTCCGCCATATCCAATATGCCAGTGAAGGAAGTACTATCTCATGGGTAAGTGCATATACTATACCATCTCAAGCCGTATTAAAATCTTCTATGTGTTTGCAGTGACTTGAAGACCACCTCATTTCACACAACCCCACCGATTTCAACCTACCTTGTGGCTTTTGTCATCTCCGATTTCGGGAGCATTTCTGAGACATATCGTGGGATCACTCAAAGCATCTACACCTCGCCAACTTCCAAGGAAAAAGGTCAAGTTGCGCTGAAAAATGCCGTGCGAACCGTGGCTGCACTCGAGGATTATTTCGGGATTTCCTATCCTTTGCCAAAACTGGACCACGTGGCGCTAAAGAAGAACTACGGAGCAGCTATGGAGAACTGGGGTCTAATCACCTACAAGGACGTTAATTTGCTTAAAAACGTATCGGTGGACACACACAAACGAAAGCTCGACACGATCACCCAGAACCACGAGATCGCACACCAGTGGTTCGGCAACTTGGTGTCCCCGGAGTGGTGGACATACACTTGGATGAACGAGGGATTCGCCACATATTTCAGCTATGTGATTACTGATTTGGTTAGTAATGAAAGATTATTATTAAAGATTAGGTTCCCTCTTCATACAACTATCCCATTTTCTATTAGATCTACCCCGATGACAAAATGATGGACATGTTTATAAGCCACGAGGCAGAAAGTGCCTACAGCTACAACAGCTTCAATGATGTCCATCCAATGTCCCATTACGTGGAGGGTGAAAAGGACATCATGGGTGTTTTCGACATCATCTCCTACAAGCGGAGTGCATGTGTGATCAAGATGTTTCATCACGCCTTTCGCCAGAAGCCCTTCGTGCGTGGTATCAGTCACTTTCTGGAGAAATAGTAAGTTTTTGAGAATGGCCTCTCGAACTGGTCAATTGGAATTCATGGGTCAAGGTGCTCTGCTCTTTCGCCCAGTCGTTATAGCGTGGCCAATGAGCTGAACCTCTTCGATGCCCTGCAGTCGGAGCTCCAGGAGGATGAGTACTTTTCCCAGCAGCCGTGGGCGTTCCGGATAAGGGAGATTATGCTCTCCTGGACGCACAGCGAATGGCTGCCCATTGTGGTGGTCAGTAGGAGCTACGAGAACAACACGATCACGTTTAGCCAGCGATCGGTGCACAAGAAGCACGAGCTTTGGTGGATACCAATCAACTTTGCCACCACACAGTCACCCAACTTCGAGGACACCCAAGTGGATATGTTTATGCCACCCCAACCAGAGTATACAGTGGCACTGGAGGATCTGAAGATCCAGGCCAGCGGCAAGGATTGGATAATGGTGAATAAGCAGCACACCGGCTTCTATCTCGTCCGCTACGATACAGATAATCTAATGGCCATTGCCAGGCAGCTGCAGACAAATCACTCGGTCATCCATCCCATAAATCGACTTGGCCTCTTTCGAGATCTAGGTCCCCTGATCGAACACAATGAAATCGAGCAGATGGAGGTGGTGTTCGAGATGCTAAAGTACCTTGAGTTCGAGGAGGATGTGCTGACTTGGAACCAGGTGCAGGATTCGATAGAGTGCCTAACACGAAACTTGCATGGCACCTCCTCACAGAGCCTCTTCAATGAGTTTGTGCGCCGCCTGATTGGCCCGACATTCCGACGCGTTTATGTGGAGCATGGCGTGAATTTACCTGAAGATGGGATCTCTCATGGGATACTAGAGATCGCATGCTCTGCGGATCTGCCGGAGTGCCTGGAGTACACACGTCGCCTGGCTAAGGAGTATATTATTGATAAAATTTATTTAAGAGTTGAATCGGACTACCATGCCGTCATCGATTCCGTGTTGTGCATGGGAGTGCGGTACCTAAGCGATCAGGACTTTCAAAGGGTAATTGATATGATGCAGGAAATCGATCGCGGTTCGGTGTACTACGATGACATTATATATGCCCTCCGGTGCACGCAGAGTCATCGGCATCTGTTATACTATCTGGAAGGTCTGATGGGTGAAAATTCCACCCATATGGTCCTTTCCGAATTCGAAGACCTAATGTATCTCCTCTACATATACAAATCGAATTTGGCCTCTCGTCCGGTCATCTGGCAGTACATCGAGCGCAACTACAAGTTTCTCTGTCGAGCACCAAACTTTGTGGAGCACTTTAAGCAGCTGGCTGGATTTGTACCCAGACATCAGAGATCATATGTAAATAGGCTATCCATTTGATGTCCTATTTGTTTGGTTAAAATGTATTTATTTGCAGTTTGAGAGGCTGCGACAGACTATTGCGGACCACATGTTGCAGGAGGGTCTTAACTCGAGCCAAACGCTGATCGAGCCCGATTCACCGCTGGTGGGCAAAAAGATGAAGATCTCCGAAAGTTTCCAGGACAAGTTCGGGCAGCAGATCCACAAATGGCTCTTAAACGAGCTTCCCCAAGCGTCCGACAGAAGTGATGCCCTTTTGTCCGCCTCCCTCAGTGCGGCCAATGGGTCAAGTCGTCCTCAAGGAGTCCTCAAGGAGGCGACTCGGGTGTTGCGCAGTGCGTTACGAGTAGTTGATATGTATAGTTGACCATAGTTTTGGTCTAACTAGGTTCCACATAAGTACAAGCTTAATTACAAATAAATTAATTCATTCAAAACAATACAGTCGGACTCAAATCATTCAACACCAAAGAGCTTTTCACCACATTCTGAACTTCAAGTGAACTACATATGTACATATGTACATAAATGAATTGCCGAAGACGTCTCCGTGGGGAATTGATAAGGAAGTATAAAACACAAAAGTGATCGATAATAAAAAACCGATCAAGTAACTACAGCTTTCTTTACGCAAAGCATAGTAATGGGTAATTCTGACATTTTAATACCAATTTAAACAACTATTAAAAATGTATGCTTTACTCATTATACTTTAATGCCCAATAAATCGTCAAATTACTTGGTATAGTACTACTGGTATATTACTTGGCATAAGAATATAAAAAACGAAACACAGTTATTACTTAAGTTTGTAAGTTGACTTACAATAGGTACTGAATATTATTTAGGTATACATTTTAAAAGCAATTGTAAAAACTAGTGAAAACTTTGTATGGATAATAACTTGGTTTACTCTATAAAAATATAAAAAAACTAAACACAGCTATTACTTAAGCTTGTAAGTTTACGTACAATAATTACTGAATATTTAGGCATACCCATTTGAAATATTTATTTAACATTTAGCCCCGCGTCAACTTAATTGATACTTATTGTCGCTTTTCAGGAGTATTTATGGCTGTTGTGATTATGGCGCTATAACAACTTGCACTTTTTCGTACTTAAAGGCTCTTACACGTCCCAGACGAAGTCATAATTCAAAATTTTACTGCGCCCAACGATGAAACTAAAAATACGAATTAGATCAACAAAATAGCATTGTTATCCTGCTAAATTTTGATAAGCCTTAAGCTACTGAATCACTTAAATAGTTTTTAGTGCGCGGAATTTTTGCACCATTGAGTACCATCTTTCGACCTTTTTGGAACTTGTGTAGATTAATCGTTTTACAGCCCAATTAAACTTCACACTTGACTAGTCCAGGTGTAATCTGGGCCAATAACCGGGGCTTTGCCGGTTTTATCGAGTATTGCGCAACAATCTTTATGGCTATCGGTGCCAGGGATTAGATATGGCCAAGTCCATAAAAAAGCCGCGCCCAAACGGCGGTCGCTCAATAACCAAGTGTCTTTGCCGGAGCAGCCAACATGGCACGATGGCTGGTGAACTCATTTTCGCTGATCCTGCTCCTGGCAGTGGGCAGTCTGCAGGCGCGCCTGATCCCTCCATTATCCCCGGACGATGGACAGTTGGAGACCAAGGGAGCCGCCCTTCTAGCCACTCCCCGCGTGGATGATAATAGTGCTGGCAATTACCGACTGCCGAATACTACGGAACCGGAGTCCTACAACGTGGAACTGTGGACCAATGTCCATACTGGAAATACCCAATTCAATGGCGTCGTCAAAATCGATATACGTGTTTTGGAGCAGACCTCGAGTATTACGCTTCATTACCGCCAGACGTCGGGCTTCGATGCCTCGATTATTAGCCGGGATGTGGCCACGCCCACAGCGATTCCACTTACTGTAAGCCTCGAGTCGCAGCGCGAATTCCTCGTCCTTACGAGGACAACCGCTGGCGAGCCGTTTGGAGCCAACACCAACTGGACCATCACCATCAAGTACAATGGCATCCACCGATCTGACATGGGCGGTTTCTACATCTCCAGCTATACGGATGATGATGGCAAGCGGCAGTAAGTGGATTTTATCAAAAATTAAACAAACTTTGCACTTAACCTTAACCCTAATAGCAAATTGTACTTATATAGCCTTTCAATGGATTAGGGAATAGGTTCACAATAGGTACAAGAGCTTATCGTGCTATTAATAACGAATGTACTTGATTGAGTACTTTCGGCTAGTTTCTTATCACCCAATTTGGGTTATCATTTCAATCTGTGATTAGTACGCTGATACGCGATACACTAGTAAAGATTATCTATCGGTTTAACTGAGACGTAATGAATATTACAATTTCCCTCAGCTATTTGGCCACCACACAATTCGAGAGCACCAACGCCCGCCACGCATTTCCCTGCTACGATGAGCCTGCCCGAAGAGCCAACTTCACGATTACCATCCACCACGATCCCTCCTACAATGCCATCAGCAATATGCCCGTGAACGATGCTGCCAGCAGGTGTGTATTATGGAAATTTATACGAAGTATAGCTTTGGTACACATTCATAAGCGAGACATTACTCATTCGCAGTGTGGACAGTGCTGGATACATTTGCAATTGATAGGTTGCCTGCAAAAAGATAAATAAATGAACTAATTGATGATTTCGCCTTTCAGTTCGGGAGTCACCGCCTTCCAGACGACGCCTAAGATGTCCTCCTACCTGGTGGCCTTCATCGTCTCCGATTATGAGTACACCACCGGAGAACTGAATGGCGTCCGCCAGCGGGTTTTCTCGCGCAAGGGAAAGCAGGATCAGCAGGAATGGACCCTGTGGTCCGGATTGGTTGTGGAGTCCAGTCTCGCTAGCTACTTTGGAGTTCCCTTTTCACTGCCCAAGCTGGATCAGGCTGGTATACCGGACTTCTCTGCCGGTGCCATGGAGAATTGGGGTCTGGCCACCTACCGTGAGCAGTACATGTGGTGGAACAAGCAAAACTCGACGATCAACCTGAAGACGAACATTGCCAATATCATTGGACACGAGTACGCGCACATGTGGTTCGGCGATCTGGTATCCGTGAAATGGTGGACCTATCTGTGGCTCAAGGAGGGTTTTGCTACCCTCTTCTCGTACGAATCAAACGACATCGCTTTCCCACTGTGGGACACCTATCAGATCTTCCACGTCAGCGACTACAATAGCGCTCTAATTAGCGACGCCATACCTACGGCCGTTCCCATGACGCACTACGTCCAGACCCCTTCGGAGATCTCCAACCGGTACAACACCTTCTCGTACGCCAAGCCCGCCAGTGTACTGTACATGTTCAAGAACGCCTGGACGGACAAGGTCTTCCGCACTGGATTGAACAAGTACCTGACCAAGAAGTGAGTACCAAGCATCATTTAATAAGTCGTAATGTATAAATATCTAGAATCTGTAATGTATTAATATCTAGAATAAATTTCTAGAATCTGTAATGTATAAATATCTAAAATCTAAATTGTATAAATATCTAGAATCTGTAATGTATAAATATCTAGAATCTGTAATGTAGAAATAATGTAGATATTTATCTAATGTACATATTCTATTTTTTTTTTCACCCAGCCAATATACTTCCTGTGACGAATGGGATCTATTTGAAGCCTTCCAGGAGTCGGCCGATGAATTGGGCTTTAAGCTGCCCGCCAGTGTGGGCCAAATCTTCAGCAGCTGGTCCCAACAGGCTGGTTATCCCCTGCTCACAGTGACCCGTAATTACGAGGCAGGCACTATAACGATCACCCAGCGGCGCTACGTGGCGAACAAATCTGATGCAAATACCGCAACCTGGTATGTGCCACTCAACTTTGCCACCGCCAAGAAGTACGATTATCGTGACACGTCCGCCACACATTATTTGCTTAATGTGGCAGAGACCGTTATCTCGGATGTGGAGGCTTCCAGCGATGATTGGATACTCGCGAATATCCAGAACTCCGGCTACTATCGCACCCTGTACGATGCGCAGAACTATGCCCTCATTACAGCTGGATTGAAGTCTCAGCCCTGGAGGTTCCATCCTCGCAACAGGGCTCAGCTGCTGTACGATACGTACGTGTTTGTCACCACCGATCGCCTGAGCCACAGCATCCTGATGGAGCTGCTGAGTTACCTGGCGAATGAGGAGCAGTATGCTCCCTGGTCCACTGCCAACACTATTCTGAGCGTCTACGATACTTACTTGCGTGGCGATGATTCGTACTACCACTTCCGAAATTTCGTGCTGCGCCTGATCAGTCCCATCTTTGATAAGATCGGAGTTAACGAGATTCCCGGCGAGCATTACCTGAACAACTATCTGCGCATCGTGCTGGTCAGCTTGGCCTGCCAGGTGGGATCCCCCGATTGCTATAACCAGTCGGCTAAGAAACTATCCGAGTACCTATACAATGGCACTGCCATTGAGGCCACACTAAGGACTCAGGCCTACTGTGCTGGACTACGATCCACCACCAATGACATCTACAGCAGGGTGCAGTCAGATCTTCTGAGCTCCACCGTTAACACCGATCGCAGCCTGTTCATCTCCTCGTTGGGCTGCTCTGGAAGTACGGAACAGCTGATCGATTTCCTGAAACTTTCCCTGGACACCAGCAATAGCTTGATCTACTCGGAGCGCACTTCCCTGCTGAGCTCGGCCTATTCCCGCAGTGAAATCGGTCTTACCGCTAGCTTGGAGTTCCTGGAGACCAACTGGGAGGCATATGCAAAGCTTTCGCAGACTGCAAAGCCCCTGGATTCCGCGCTGCGCGGCATTGCCAGCTATGTGGTCAGTGAGAAGCAAAAGACCAGGGTATGTTTTCTTTTTCCCACTTGAAATAGAAATCAGGCTTCTAATTTACTATTTATCTATTATCTAACAGCTCAACGCTTTGGTGGAGGTTGTGAAGGCTGAAGGTCCGAGCTATGTCCATGATGATCTGAGCAGCGCCATTGAGTCCAGAATCGCAACCAACTTCGCTTGGTTGGAAGTTAATCGTGATCCAGTGCTCAACTGGATCGAAGCTTCCATAAGGGAGAACGGCAGTCCCTCTTTGACCTCGTCCATCACCATGATCCTGGTCAGTGCGATGGCTCTGCTGCTGTTCAGGCTATAATAAGATAACTCATGTGTTGACCACATGAGTATTAAACATAAATTCAGTAAAGTAATATGAATCAACATCGAAAATAGAACTGATAATATTGGGAGTTTTTGGGCTGCGACTGGGACTGGAGTCCCCTGGTGGCAGAAGTTCAAAGTATCGCAGATGGGAAACTAAACTGATCGGTTTATGGCTTAGTTGTGCAATCTTATCGCGATTCTGGGAATGGTATTCGCATCGATAAAGGATTGATAGTTGAGATTAGTACGAAATTCGATTATCAAGTGGATATTTACAATGGCTGGAATGGTTTATGGAATTCACGTGCTCATATCAGTTAGCGATTGGGAACTTTCAAGAACAATAATCGCATTGAATGGCTTCCTAATCAATGTCAATGGTTTTACCATTTATTAGAAGATGTCTGGCTGTTGCATAGTATTGCACATATAGCTGAGTAATTTTATACAGATTAATGGGCCTCTCCTTATCTCAAGAGCGAACCTGAAGGTTCTATTGTACCATAATAGTTAACATTTCACTATCACAGTATCAGCACATACATATGATAAGTAAACGACAACTTTAGTTCTAATTGTTCATTTTCAAGATCTTGTTTTGTACAGAAATTATTGCTGTTTTCATTATTAGATAATATTCTATCATTAATTATAGTAATAGTGTTAAATAATTTTTAAAGGTGAGTGAGAACATTCGCTTGTAATCAGCTAACAATATCAGATCAAGGCCAGTTCATCAACTTGAGACTTTAATCAGGGCGTCTATCTTGAAATGCCCACACTTATTTGTCATTATCTTAGATGTGATTGTTACTAACCCTGCAGAAAATACAAATTCATCGAGCCCTGGTACCATAGTTGATTTACTACCCAAAGTAGTTTATAATACAGTGCTTGGCTGGTAACGGTCATTATAGGTAACAAGATTGAAGTAATCTTTATGCCTGCTCACAGATAAGATGCACTGCCTCGCTTAAAAGTGGCTCGCCGGACTTTGGCAGTTTAGTCTTTTCGCGTTTTCGCCATGAGTCGCGTTCAGGTTGGGGGCATGTCCCTGTTCTTGGTCCTTCTGTTGGCCATTTCCGCCACCCAGGCGGCTGTGGTGCGCCAATACCCGGTCTTTGACCACCTGCAACATCTCGAGAACCCCATGCAGCGATCGGTGGTTCCCTTCGCTGACGAGGATAACTACCGCCTGCCCAACGATACGATCCCGAGTCATTATGCCGTGTCCTTGAGCACAAACGTCCACACGGGAGACACCGTGTTCAATGGTACCGTGGCCATAACCTTGAGCGTTTCAAGCACCACCTCAAAAATTGTGCTCCATGCGCGCCAGCTGGAGAACTTTACGGCCTCCATTATTCAACAGGGAGTCACTGGAGCCGTGGCCCAGGAATTAGCGCACGAATATGAAGCAGAACGCGAGTTCCTTACCTTCAGCAAGACTGGACTGAGTTTTCCCGAAGACACCACATGGATTCTGACGATCAAATACCAGGGACATCTGCGCAAAGACAACGGAGGATTCTACCTGTCCACATATACGGATGAGGAGGGCAACACCAAGTACCTGGCTACCACCCAGTTCGAGTCCACCGACGCACGCCACGCCTTCCCCTGCTACGATGAACCCTCGAAGAGGGCGGAGTTCACCATCACCATTCAGCACGATCCCAGCTATAATGCCATCAGCAACATGCCAGTGGATACTAGCAGCAGGTTGGTTATTTGCTTACCATAGCATGATCCGTTTTAAAATGTTTATAGCCCCTAAAGTATGCCACTGTGTCTTTGTCGTCATAGGTTTATGACAAAGATACGGTGGTATCAGTGGTAGTACAAGCACAAGCGCTTGAATGGACGCATAATTTAATTGTTATTTTCCATAGCACCAGCGGAGTCACCGTCTTCCAAAAGACCGTGAATATGCCATCCTATCTGGTGGCCTTTATTGTCTCCGAGTTTGTCTTCTCGGAGGGTGAGCTGAATGGCCTGCCACAGCGTGTCTTCTCACGCAAGGGAACCGAGCATGAGCAGGAGTGGGCTCTGACCACCGGAATGCTGGTGGAGAAGCGGCTGTCCGGCTACTTTGGAGTTCCCTACAGCATGCCCAAGCTGGATCAGGCTGGTATCCCTGACTTTGCCGCCGGAGCCATGGAGAACTGGGGTCTGGCCACCTACCGTGAGGAGTACCTGTTGTACAACACGGAGAACTCAACTACCAGCACGAAGACCAATATTGCCACCATTGAGGCGCACGAGGATGCCCACATGTGGTTTGGTGATCTGGTGGCCATCGAGTGGTGGAGCTTCCTTTGGCTGAAGGAAGGTTTTGCCACCCTCTTCGAGAACTTGGCTGTGGACCTGGTACGTTTATAATCGAAAAACTCTCGGTTGTTTATCCAATTAGTCCATTAATGTCCATTACAGGCCTATCCCGAGTGGGACATTTTCCAGACCTTCCACGCTGGATCCTTCCAGAGCGCTTTGGTCAACGATGCCAGCGCCAATGCCCGACCCATGAGCCACTTCGTCCAGAAGCCCTCGGAGATTGCCCTGCTCTACGACTCCGTTTCGTATGCTAAGGCCGGATCCGTTCTGGACATGTGGCGCCATGCCCTGACCAACACCGTTTTCCAACGCGGCCTACACAACTACCTGGTCGATAAGTAGGTTTCAAGGTTTAAGGCTTAACACAGTCACTAATATCGTGTTCATAATCTCCATCTATCCAGTCAATTCACTGCTGCCAATCCCAGCAAGCTTTTCGATGGCATTGCCAAGGCTGCCGTCGAGGAGGACTATGCTGTGCCAGCCACCGTGAATGAAATGATGGGTAGCTGGACAAACCAGGGCGGAGTTCCTTTGCTGACCGTGACCCGTAACTACGAGAGCGGAGACTTTACAGTTAAGCAGTCGGTATACACCAACGATAAGGACTATACCAATGACAAGTTGTGGTATGTGCCAATTAACTATGCCGACTTCTCCAATCCCGACTTCCGCAACACCGAGGCCACTCACTATCTGCTCAATCAATCCGAGATTACCATCAACGCTAACCTGGACCCGACCAATTGGTTGGTTTTGAACAAGAAAAGCACTGGTTACTATCGCGTGCTCTACGACGCCCAAAACTATAAACTGATCACCAACGCATTGACCACTCGTCCCCACAAGATCGATCCCAGGAACCGAGCCCAGTTCATCAATGATTTGTACCGCTTTGTCACCAGTGGCCGTGTGCCGCATGCCACATTGCTGGAGCTATTGACATACTTGCCCCAGGAGGATCAGTACTCTCCATGGTCCGCTACCAACACGGTGATCACCCTGCTCAACCGCTATTTGAGCGGAGATGCGGAATACGACAACTTCCAGTACTACGTCGGTACACTGGTGAGCCAGCAGTTCGACAAGTTCGGAGTGAATGACAACAAAGGTGACCACCATTTGGTGCCATTTACCCGCAATGTGCTGATCAACCTCGCTTGTCTGGCGGGTCTGCAGAATTGTCTGACAGAGACCACGGCCAAGCTGACGGCTCTGGTGGAGAAGGGAACCAGGATCGAGCCGAATCTGCAGTCGCAGGTGTACTGCAACGGCCTGAAGCAGGCCGATGACAAGACCTTCGACTTTGTGTTCAACAAGCTGCTGAGCTCCAACGATCAGGCCGAGCGTCGTCTTCTGATCTCCGCTCTGGGCTGCTCCCAGAACGCCGCCCAGCTGGAGAAGTTCGTGTCCAGCAGCATTGAGCCGCAGGGCTTGAGGGATCAGGAAAGGATCACTGTGCTGAGTCCGGTCTACTCCCGTGGCGAGGTGGGTCTGCTGGTCGCCGTTGAGTTCCTGAAGGAGAACTGGGAGAAGTATGGCCAGCTGAACTCCGGCTTTGGTGGCGTTAATCCTCTGTACAGCGACATTGTGGGTATCTCCGGCTATACGGTTAACGACAAGCAGAAGACTGCCCTGCAAGAGTTGGTGGACCTGGTCAAGGACTCCGACTATGTGCCCAGCACTCTGCAGGCTAGCGTGGATAGCAATGTGAATGCCAACTACGCGTGGCTGGCCTCCAACAGGGATCCCCTGATGAGCTGGGTCGCTGGACTACGCAGCGGCAGCTCCGCCCTGAACGCCTCCATTTTGGCCATCCTTGCCTGCCTCCTGGCCGCCAAGCTGTTCTAAAATGTAGATCCTAAGTTAGTTATAGATGTGCACTCGTGCGCCCAATAAATTCCATATATTTCGTAATACTCTTGTTTGCTTTTCCTGGGAATTTACAGTTCCCTTCATAGGTTTGGTTTATGGTCGTGAATTGCCAGATCGAAATGGTCAGATAAGATTGATGATCTCATAAATTTTTTCTTTGCAACATCAAAAGACTATGTTCTTACGGCCACAATGGTGCCATAAATACATGCGTAATCAGCCTTGGCAACTAAATCCATAAGTGTCCACGGAATCTTAGCCCATAGTTGAGCGAATAATAAGTATAATATTATTTTGCTGAATTAGAACTTGGCATTTTCAACTGCAGTTGAAATGGGGTACATTTTCATAATCGGCGGTTTCGGCGGTTGTTATTTATGCATATGGTTGAAAAAAACGTTTTCTTTTTAATAAAATAACCTTAACTCTGATACTCTATTGTCTCGGAAATAGGCGCTTGCCATCAAGTTTTGATAATAAGGTGAAAAAGTTACTAAGAGAGTACAATATACTTAGCATAATGTGGCTTAAATGTTGATAAGCCATTTTGCGATACCGCTAGTTAATCCAGTCGAGACATAGTAACTTGGACATACCGACAATCTTCGGGATGTTCATAAAACATTTCACTCGCTCATAAAACTGACAAACCTATTCATTTTTATTTGAGTATTTATGAAGTATCTTGCATTCAAACAACTTCAGCAACAGCAGATTGAACCATTTTCCCTTGAAAGACTGCAACTCACGCTCGATAAGATTGGGTGCAATGCACCATAAGGTGGCGGAGAAGCAGTGCAACGGATGACAAATAGAATGCCATCGCCTGGCAATCTTAACAAAAAAAAAAAAAGAAATAATGCCAGCTTGGATTGGTAGCCGATGGCGGAGTGTGTAAATCAGCGTTATGCCTTCTTATCGCAATCGCAGCTAAATCTATAGACTAGGCGAACTTTATCTGGGCCGAAATAAAACGTTAAAGTTTGCAGATAAGCCGCTGATAATGGCAAAGTCGCCAAACGCTTTACACTCACCATATATACCGGGCCCAAAGCCAAAAGTCACTTAGTTTTTGAATCGAAACGCTGGCCGAGTGGCGTGCGAAATACTAATTCTAGTCCAAGGTTCGCGATCGAACCCTTGAAAAGTGAGTTTAATAGTGATTATATAAGTGGTGATCATTGTGGTGAAATCTGAGGAAAAATATCCTTAATAGAATTGAAAAAACTTGCAGTAACTTCAAAATACAGGACACGCACAAAAATAACTTGTATACTCTCAGCTTTGCCAGCTTGTAAAAGTCAAAATCAATTTTAATTTTGATTATAATTTCTTAAACTAATTAAGTAAATAAATTTCGTTAAGTCCGCACTCACAATGATTAAGATTGATTCCTATTAACATTTCATTTCAGCAGGAAGAATGTTTGCCCTGCGAGTGGCCCTTCTCCTGGTGGCCTGTGTGTCCTTGGCCTCGGCAGGAACTCGGCAACTGGCTGTGGATGTTCAGCCGCCGGCGACGTTAGCCACTGCTCTAGAGGATTACCGCCTGCCCGATTTCATAACACCGGTTAACTACAACATTACGCTGCGACCGTATTTGCTGGAGACCGATGGCAACAACAAGAGGTTCACCTTCGATGGCGAGGTGTATATCGAGCTGATTTCCAATAAAAGCACCGCTGAAGTCTACATGCACTCGAAAAACCTCACCTATTCGGTCTTGGAGTTCTGGCAGAAGCCAACTGCCGCAGTGCCCAATCCCACGGTCAACCCATTAGTGCAGCGGTCCGATAACAACCGTGCCACGAACGATGACACGGATATTACGATGTTTACGTTAACAAATACTTTGACGGCCAATACGGCATATATTCTGCATTTCGTTTACACCGGTCTGATGGAGGACGATATGCACGGCTTCTATCGCAGCTCCTATGTGGACGATAACAATGTTACCAAGTGGCTGGGATCCACCCAGTTCCAGACCCACCACGCTCGTCGCGCCTTCCCCTGCTTCGATGAGCCCCAGTTCAAGGCCACCTTCGATGTCACGCTGAAGCGGCACAGGACCTTCAACTCGGCCAGTAACACCCGTCTGATCTCATCCTATCCCGCCACTGAAGAGTAAGAACTTCCGAAGTCATCCGAAGAATTTGCATTGGTTAACAAATACAACGATTTAGTGACCAATCAATCGATTGACGAGAGTATAGTTATTCCTTGTTCTGAATATCATGTTTTATTTTACCCAATTTTTAGAGGATATTTCGCGGACGTGTACAAGACAACACCCAAAATGTCCACCTATCTCCTGGCCTTCATCATTTCCGAGTTTGTGGCCCGTAAGGATGACGATTTCGGAGTTTATGCACGTCCCGAGTACTACACCCAGACCCAGTACCCCTACAATGTGGGTATCCAGATTTTGAAGGAGATGGGCAAGTACCTGGACAAGGACTACTACTCTATGGGCAACGACAAGATGGATATGGCCGCCATTCCCGATTTCTCGGCCGGAGCAATGGAGAACTGGGGTCTGTTGACCTACAGGGAGCGTTCCCTGCTGGTGGACGAGTCGGCGACTACCTTGGCCTCCCGCCAGTCCATCGCCGCCGTGGTGGCTCACGAACAGGCGCACATGTGGTTCGGTGATCTGGTCACCTGCATGTGGTGGAGCTACACCTGGCTGAACGAGGGTTTCGCTCGCTATTTCCAGTACTTTGGCACCGCCATGGTCGAGGACAAATGGGAGCTGGAGAAGCAGTTTGTGGTGGACCAGGTGCAGTCGGTCATGGCCATGGACTCGACCAATGCCACCAATCCGCTGAGCGATGAGAACACCTACACGCCCGCCCATCTCAGCCGCATGTTCAACAGCATCTCGTACAACAAGGGTGCCACCATCATCCGTATGATCAAGCACACCATGGGCGAGAAGGAATTCCAGAGGGCCCTGCAGAAATACCTGAAGAAATAGTGAGTAGCGGGAAACCATTTGGCTTGGCACGTATACTATGGATAACTTCTGCTTACAGCGAATATCGGTCGTCCTTGCCCGAATATCTTTTGGGTGCCTGGCAAGCCGAATGGCCCAACTCCAGCTACAATGACAGCTCCGAGAATATCTTCAAGAGCTTTACCGAGCAGGTGGGCTACCCACTAATCAATGTAAATATTGGCAACAAACAGGTCAGCTTCTCCCAGAAGCGTTTCCTGCTGAAGGAGAAAGACGGTTCTGACTCATCTTTGACATACACTGTGCCCATTTCCTACGCCACCAGTGAGGATAATAACTTTTTGAACGCCACGCCAAAGTTTATCCTGAATCCCGGCAGAACCACAACTGTTTTATTCCCCTCAACACCGAAATGGATTGTGGTCAATGTTCAGCAGACCGGATATTACCGCATCAACTACTCGGAGGACAATTGGCATGCCATCCATCATGTTATGGCCACCGCTAACTGGGGTGGAATCCACGAGAACAATCGCGCCCAGATCGTGGATGATCTGTTCAATCTGGCCAGGGCTGGATATGTTTCGTACGACCTTACCCTGAACGTGATCGAGTACTTGGAGACGGAGACGAACTACATACCCTGGACATCGGCCTTCAACGGCTTCAACTACTTGACCATCCGCCTCGGAAACGACACGGCTGATTTCAATAACTATATTCAGACCCTGACCAACAAGGCCTACACTCAGCTGGGCTTCAATGAGGCATCGAATGATACAGCCTTGGAAATTTACCTGCGCACCAAGATCCTCTCCTGGGCCTGTCGCTATGGCAGCTCCGATTGCATTAGCAGGGCCCAGGGCTACTTCCAATCGCTGACCACCGTGCCCAAGAACATTCGCGCCACCGTCTACTGTGTGGGTCTGCGCGAAGGTGGTGAGACCGAGTTCCAGGCTCTGTACAACAAGTTCAAGCAAGAGACCGTGGCCACCGAGGAGACTCTGCTCCAGAACTCATTCGGCTGCGTCAAGACACAGGCGCTGGTCGAGAAGGTCTTTGATCTGATCATCAGCGATGAGATCCGGCGACAGGACAAATCCTCCGTGCTGTCCACTCTCTACACGGAGAACAACGAGAACGTCAGTCCCGTGTTCGCACTGGTCACTCAGAAGCACGAGGCATTGGCTAATGCGTAAGTATACCCCATTTTACCCCGATTTGGACATACATTTGGACATTTTATAATTCACTTCCTTCTGCAGCATGGGCGGCTACTCCGCGGTGGCCACTGTGATATCCAACATCGCCGCCCGGTTCACCACCTATCAGCAGTTGACCGACCTGCAGAGCTTCAACAAGGAAAATGGCGCCAAATTCGGCAGCTCGGAGGCCACTTTGATTGCCGCCGAGGAAACCGTTAAGGAGAACTTGGAGTGGGCAGCAGCCAAACTGGGCGTTTTCCGTACCTACCTGAAAAACTATCGCAGTGGTAGCGCCATGGTCAACGCCTTCAGTGCCATCAGCCTTCTGATGGTGGCACTGGTCACCATGCTGCGTAACTGAGCAGGGATTAGCGATCGGGTCACGAGTACCCAGTACTAGGCCATAAAGTATTTGTACGCAAAAAAAACAGCCAATAAAGTAACACCATTTTTTCGATAAGTCGCTGTTGTATTTTATTATTACTGATATTCCGCAAATCGATCATGAAAATAGTCTTAAACAATCTGATTAGCGCCAATATGGGCGGGTGATTCAGTTCGGAATATTGATCACTAAGTGGTCATAAATTCATTTTAGAGCAATAAACTATTTTACTTCCTTAACGCTTTACCGAAATTACGGCAAAAGCGTGCTTCATTTAGTTTTTATTAGATTGTATGGGCCATAAGTTGAATCCTGGAGCATAATAAATCAAACTTAGGCCATTAGGGGAATTTATTAATTTGTTGGTTTTTCTTTGAATGCAAGCTGACCGACATAACTAAACATAACTAATAAATTACTATCTTTATTGCTAGCTCTTTTACGATGTTGTCGTGCAGATATCGATCTTACCACCTATTCCGGCTAACTGAGTTGATTCACTTTTCGTGGAACCCAAATAAAAACCAAATATTTGTCGCATCTTATCAATCGTAGTATTCAATACCACATTGGACTTTCCACCATAATGGTGAATGGATAGTAGAGGGGCTTTTTTTACCGTTTAATCTTTTGAAGCAGATACCCCTTACTCCTAGAGTAAAAGAGTATACCGGATTCGTTGAAAAGTATGCAACAGGTAGCAGGAAGCGATTCGGACTCTTTAAGGTATATCTCGATCAGGATCACTAGCCAAGTTGATCTGGCCATGTCCGTTTGTCCGTTTTTCCGTGTGTCCGTATCGAACCTAAAAACCTAGATAGTTGAGATTAAGCGGGGAACTCAACTAAAGCTTTATCTCATGTTCTAAAGTGCTGAGCTATACAAATCAAAATGGCAATAGATTCCCTGACTGAAACTCATTAAGCAGCTGTCAGTGGTAATTGAAATGATAATTGGCATACAGCATTTAATAAGTACCCAATAAAGCGCTGATAATAATATTTCACTGAGAGAAGTGTGACGACATCTCGATTTGTGGTTGAGCATTCCGCTAATCTAATCATCTGTTTTGCGGGGGAGGGGACTTTCATTTGATTTGCTAATTTCGGCGATCTAGCAGAGTGTGTACGAATCCAACACTCCAGTACTCGAGCCTCGATCGCCATGAGCAGTTCGATCTTTAGAGCCTCCTGGCTGCTTTGTTCACTGCTGATCTGCGTCACCAATGCCGCTGATTATCGGCTGGACGGCAGCGTCGTACCAACGCACTACAACCTGACCATCGGCGTTTTGCGAAGCTCAGCCGAGCCCACCATTTTCGATGGCGAAGTGAGCATTACTCTGCAGGTGGTCGGTACGTTGGAGGTGCAACAAATCATTCTACATGCTGATACGCTCGACATTACGGAATGCTGGCTTTTGGATGCGGCTGGTGCCCAGGTGGAGGCCATCGATATCAGACGGCTGATTTATGAGGCCGCCACCCAACAGGTGAGAGTTCCGCTGACGCAGGCCGTGCGGCCAGGCCAGGATTATACGCTTGGGTTCAAGTACACCGGGCACATACGAACGGATATGGCCGGCTTCTTCTCCGCCAGCTACGTGGCGATGGATACCAATGCAACCAAGTGGCTGGCGCTCACCCAGATGCAGCGCATCAACGCTCGCTTGGTGCTGCCCTGCTTCGATGAGCCCGCCATGAAGGCCCAGTTCCAACTGCAGATTGTCCGGCCCGACGGGTATCAGTCGATTGCCAACACCAGGCTGAAAGAAACGACAGCTATAAGGTAAATTATAGTCTAACAATATTAATAAGCTTCATATAGATCGAAAAAGTTTCTCCTTGATTTTAGCCAAGATCGTTATGTCGACCATTTTGAGGAGACCCCTGTCATGTCCACATATCTGCTGGCATTCATGGTGGCCGATTATTCTGCACGGGGGAATGAGAGTGAATTCGCAGTGCTCACTCGTCCGGAGTTTTACAACCACACAGAGTTCAGCTACCATGTGGGTCAGCAGGTGGTTTCAGCCTACGAGGAGTTGTTCCAGAGCCCATATGCTGAGCTGGGCAACGATGTGCTCCAGTATGCCAGTTCGCCCAGATTTCCGCACAACGGCATGGAAAACTGGGGCCTCATCATCTACAGGTGAGTAAGCTGAAAGTTGAAAGATGGCAAAATAAATAAATGAATGCAATACTTTTTTTCACTTTCTTGCTACTGAAAAGCGATAATGTCCTGATTCAGGAACCAGGATACTCGGATGATTGGTCGGATAAGGAGTACGCCATACGCATCATCGCCCATGAGACCTCACACATGTGGTTCGGAGATAGCGTGACCTTCTCCTGGTGGAGCTACTTCTGGCTTAATGAGGCCTTTGCCCGCTACTACGAGTACTTCATGGCACATCAGGTGGGATGTGGTTGCGAATATATGTTTTTGCCAGCATTTTAACCATAATCGATTCAGCTCTATCCAGAGTATCACTTGGACGAGCAGTTTGTGGTGCGCCAGATGCAGCTGATCTTTGGCACGGATGCCCGGAACAGTAGTCAACCCATGACGAGTCCGGAATCGGAGATCCAAACACCCTCCCAGATTGCCTACAAGTTCAGCGGGATCGCCTATGCCAAGGGAGCTTGCATTGTACGGATGTGGCGAAATCTCATGGGAGCCCAAAACTTTGACACGGCCATCAGGCGTTACCTGCAGCAATAGTAAGTTAGGTCTATTTTCGATTAGAGGCGAACACCCTTATCTTCAATGTGTCATTGGCGGTGTTTAGTTGCCATGAAGAGTTCCTTAATTGTGATAAGGGAATATTAATTGTATTATTGTTATCTATTTCCAGTCACCTGACCAACACTGTGCCCAATAACCTATTTTACCATCTCTTTGATCACTGGCCAAAGAATCAGGATGTGGATCTGGTGGACTTTTTCACCGACTACACGGAGCAGGTTGGCTACCCCATGTTAATTGTGAAGGCTTTACAGGGTAACAAAGTCGTCACTGTGGAGCAGTCGCGATTCCTGCTCAACAAAGACGATGGCAGTAATGCTACACTGAAGTACACAGTGCCAATAACTTTCACCACTAATCTGGAACGTAATTTCTACAACCTAACGCCGTATAAATACCTACACAAGGTCGTGAATGTACTGTGGCTGAATTTTGACAATCAAATTGACTGGATTCTGCTTAACCTGAGGCAGTCGAACTACCAACGAGTGTTTTATGATTCCACCTTAAGGGAGGGCCTCCGCCTGGCCATCTCTGCATCGAATCACAGTGGAATACCTGTTGAGAACCGGGCTCAAATTATTGATGACCTCTTCAATTTCGCGCAAGTACAGTATGTGGATTATGCTGAAGTATTCAAGTTCCTGGAATACCTGGCCAAGGAGGTGGAGTACGTGCCCTGGTATGCCGTCTATGAGAACTTGAATACGGTGGCGAAGCGATTGACGCCCGACCAGCTGCACGACTTCCGGATATATCTTTCCAACATCACAGCAGCTGTCTTTGAACAACTGGGAGTTGGTTGGAAAGCCCAGGATACTCCGTTGGATGTGGCCAATCGTAACAGACTGATCCAATGGCTCTGCAGACACCAGGCCAGCAACTGCAGGCCCAAGATCAACGTTCAGTTCGTAACCAGTCATGAAGTACCATCGCCGGATTACCGGGAAACCTTTTACTGCGCCGCCAGCGGCGCCGATTCCAATGCATACAACATGGTGTGGGCTCAGTACCACCTCGAAAGTCGCACCAGCGAAAAGAATATGCTCTGGGCTGCAATCAGCTGCACAAGGGACTACAAATATCATTACCACAAGATGATCATCTCTAGTCCGGAAAGTATTGAGCAAAAGAAAATTGGCATAGCCCGTATGTACGAGGAGAATCCTGACCTGGTTCAGCCGATTTTTGAAATGATAACCGAAAACATCGTGATATTGGCGAATGAGTGAGTTCTCGACCATCATTGAATTATCCATTAGTGTGGTTTTGATTGTTTATTGCACACGCAACCTTCTTGTCTTTCAGTTTCCAGAGTTGGCCGGACACGGCCGAAGTGATCAACGACATGGCGGAGTACTTCACCACCCGGGAGCAGCAGCAGTTGCTCAAGGAATTCTACGATAGCAACCACCAGTTGTTCGGTAAATCGGAATCGCTGCTCGCCGAGTCCTTGGTCACTGTGGAAAATAACCTCAACTGGGCGGATGACCATCTGAAGGGACTGGTCAAGTATCTGGCGGAGAGAAATGGCAGCTCTTGCCTGGGAGCAACTTCCTTGGTGGTGGTTCTGCTGATGGCAGTGGGCAGCCTGTTGGCCTGGCTCTGATTAGCTAATAAGTTGTGAGGGAAATAAAGAGATTGTCGTGGTCACGCGCTGCGGGAGAAATGCCCTTTTCGTGTACGCAATTACTAGGCAAAAAGGTTCGGACGGCCCTTGCTTTATTAGGCCATAATTTACGCTGTGGAGCGGCCATTAGAGCGGCATCCGCTGGCCAAGTCGGTCTATAAAAGCCCCCCGGCTGCAAGTGGCGCTTTCCATTCCACGCGAAAGGACACTAGCAGTCGGGCCGACGAGATGCTGCGCCACCTGATCCGCCACGAGAACAACAAGGTCTTTGTCCTGATCCTGCTCTACTGCGTCCTGGTCAGCATCCTGAAACTCTGCACGGCTCAGCCGGATGGCTCCGTGGCCGCCACCGATAATGGTACTGGGATTTGATAACAGCATAACAGCATATTAGCTCTAAGGGATTCAATTTACCATCCAGATATTACGCACTTGGGCGACGATTGTCAGGTGACGCCCGTCATCCATGTGCTCCAGTATCCAGGATGCGTGCCCAAGCCGATTCCCTCGTTCGCCTGCGTGGGTCGCTGTGCCAGTTACATCCAGGTGGGTCGTAAGAAATAATATAACTGATATATAAATTGCTAGAAATTCGCTACTAAATTTGAGACTTTAGGTTTCGGGCAGTAAGATCTGGCAGATGGAGCGCTCCTGCATGTGCTGCCAGGAGTCTGGTGAGCGGGAGGCATCCGTCTCGCTGTTCTGTCCCAAAGTGAAGCCCGGCGAGCGAAAGTTCAAGAAGGTGCTGACCAAGGCGCCATTGGAGTGCATGTGTCGGCCATGCACTTCCATTGAGGAGTCTGGCATCATACCGCAGGAAATTGCCGGCTATTCGGACGAGGGTCCACTCAACAATCACTTCCGGCGCATCGCACTGCAATAGATTCCTCCCCGCCCCCATCAGTTTAGCACTCATACCCATTTGCTCATGAAATTGCTCATTAAAATTGCCGTTTCTGCTTGTACACAGTGAAATATGTGCCTATGAAAAGTGCAGCCAGTTAAAGGGTTAACAGAAGCAGATATATGATTACTTTAAATTGTAATTTATTTCCCAACTATCTCATGTTATTGCTACTAGTTCGCTAAATGGGGTGTGTCCTGCCTCACAGGGTATGTAGATGCGTAACTCCGAAGGAAACAAAGGGTAATCTTTACACTGCAACTGGATCTAACAATAAGAGTTTGACTACGGCATAATGCATAATGCTCGAGCCGTCGTCTACAAGTACTCGACGATATCGCATTTGATGGATATATTCGGACAGCTCTGGCCGACGGCACTGCGGCCCCGATAGTTGGGACTCTTCTCGGTGAGGAGTTTCCGGAAGATGGGCAGAATGGCCGTCTCGCCCTCGAGGAGCTCCGTCTCGCTGCTGGCGCCGTAGATGCTGCTCTCCTGCTTGCCGCGCTGCCTGCTCCGCTGCTTGTCGGGCGCCACATTGGGCGAACTGTGGTGGTGGGCGGCGTGCTGGATGTTGGAGCTTCGGCTGACCTTGCGCGGCTGAACGCATGGCTGACTGCTTGGCGGCGGATCCCGCTCCCGTTCGCTGTCCGTCTCGCTCTGGCAAACGGTGCCCTTCTGCGGTTTTGGCCGATGCTTGTTGCGGTTCTTCTCGGAGACGGACCGCTGGATGGGCGAGGTGGTGTTCGGGTCATAGGCCATCCCGTGACCGCCATGATGCTCCGCACAGCGCTGCGGACTGGCGTAGTTGCGCGGCGACTGGCGCTGCTTGGCGTGCGACAGCGTGTGCGTGTCCCAGAGGTCACTCTGCGACACCACGAAGTTGGACTTCAGGGCCGCGCCCATGCTGGTGCGGCGATGGTCGGAGGCAGTGGGAGCTATTTTCATTTCGAAAATCGATTACATTACTTAACTTACATTTTCGTGTGGGAGGGTAGAAGACAACTTACTCTTAATCACAGCCGGAGTGCTGGGCTTCGAGTGTGGACACATGTTGCTCAGCTCCGATTGCGATGTGGAGATGTTGGTGGAGGAGTTCCGGTGTGAGCTGCTGTACTTCGGCCGAGCGGTGGGCGTTTGGCTGCCGCTGTCGTAGTGCCTGGAGGCGGTCGACTGACGCCTCTCCCGCATGCTGGAGCAGTCTCCTCCGCTCCGCTTGCCCGCCGTACTGGTGATGCTCCCGATATTCTCATCGGTCTGTGCGGACACCGAGTTCCTCTTCTCCAGATGGCGATGATGATGCTGTTGCTGCTGCATCTGCTGGTGTTGCTGCTGCTGCATGTGCTGCTGCTGCATCTGCTGGTGTTGCTGCAAGTGCTGCTGCAGCTGCTGCTGGATGGGCTGCATCATGGTCGGAGCTGGGGCATGCGAGTGGTGCTCCACAATGGATTGCTTTTTCTTTTTGCTGTTGAAGAAACTCCACAGATTATTGAGTATTCAAAGGTAAAATTAAGAAACTTACGGAGGAAGCGATGGCGCCATCACAGTGGACTGCACCGATACAAAGGAGTTGTCCATCTCCACATGGGTCGAGGTCACGCTATCCACAGACGTCATTTCGGTAACTTCTATGACAAACGGGTTGCAATGCATGAACATATCTACGAAATGCCCCACCTCAACCACTCACCTGTGGTGCTGGGCATCTCTCGTCGCACCGGTGGAGCCGAGAGCCTAACGATGTCATCGCTCAGGATGGGCTCCAGTTCGCTACCGACATTGGAGCCACCCGTGCAGCTCACCCCATCGATCCATTTGCGTGCCTCGGGTCCCAGCTTGCGGATTAGGGCCTGCAGCTCGTTCTCCTTCTCCATCAGTGCCTTTCGGAATCGGCAGTTTGTGTTCTTCACATCCCGCAATCGTTGCTCCAGTTCGCAGACCGAGGAGTCCCGTCGTCCGTTCTTGGACATGGGTCTCAGCGTGGCCCTGACGCGCTTGTCCACCACGCCCTGGGGATTTCGCTTCAGCTCCACCAACTGCAAAACGATTCGCATGAATATTAACCAAAGATTTTACTACATGGTCAACATTTAGGAAGGACCAAATCTACGGACAGCGAAATAGGACAGTTAAAGATCTTGCAACAGCAAGGAAGTGGGATTTGACCACAACCTTGCTGCTGCTCTTAGTTCAAGTTTATAGTTAGTCTGTAGTGTTATATAGCATTTTAGGATCTGTTTTCGAGTACATGTTGTTTCTGTTTCAAAGTGTATAAACGCTAGACGAAAGATCAGCTCAGCTGGCTGTAATGTCCGATCAGTTTGATGGATCTATCCAATAACTGATCGGTCTATTACCGCCGACAAACAACATTCATATTACACGATTATTATATGTAACATATAACAGCTACAAAAACTACAAAACTTCCTTACTACCAGTCTTACTTTCGGTACGAACACCAAACACAAAGTGGCTGTCGTACAAAAAATGATAAAAAACGAGAGTAAGACAAAAACTAAATCCTTTCGATCCGATAGCACCAGGGATATAGCCGCGCCGGCCAGACAAGTGATGAACACATTATAAACGGAGAAACCAATATGCTTGGAATCGTTTAGAGCCGGTATGGAAACATGTCGAGTTTCCCATGCCAAAAAGGCGCCAAAGACCTATGGGGAAAAAAAAAAGAATTATTTTATAACATATATTTAGTTTATGTTTATTGTTTACTTACCAACAACAGTCCCTTGTAGGCATAAATAATGCTAACGAATATGGTCATGTGCTCGGATTGGCAGTACTCGTTTTCGGGGATCACCAAAACATCATCAATATTCTCGTGATGCTGTGGAAAATAATCATATTCGATTTTACACTTCAAATATGTACTATAAATCCACTCACCAAGGGCTCCAACTGTTTGGTCTCGCGGTAAAAGGGATCGGCAATCTGCCAGGTGGTTATAATGGCTATATCGATGGCCAAGAGCACGCCCACAACCATAAACAACTGATAGTCCTTGATCACCTTCTTGTTGAGCTTCAGATCGGTGAATATGGAATGCACGCGCCACGTCTTCGAGAACATGGCTCCAAAACTGAGACTGAATCCAGCCATCAAGATCCAGGCTCGAGCTGTGCAGATGTAGGGAAAAGCCGCCACACTACTTAAAGTGGTATCCAGTCCCAGAAAAATGATGCTCAGATAGGTCATCATACAGCCCACAATGATCAGGTTGTTCAGATGCGGACTGGACATCTTGATGTATCTGTAAAACATATGATTTTTTTATTAAAAGAAATAGTTGAAGATACCATCGTAAACTCACCTTTGATTGCGATACTTGATGTTAAAAGCCAGAAAAACCGTGGCAATAATCACTCCAATGACCGAAGCACTAGCTGATACGATGTATATGGTTGGGTTGACCTGACTGTGCTCGATGTAGATCAAGGTGCGATCCTTGGGAGGAGTTTTCCCCACCCATCTGACTGGTTTTCCCAAGCTTAGGTCCAGGTGTGACTTCTGTGAGTGGTATTCCCCGATCTTTTCCATTTGCCCCAACTGAAACTGGTTGATCAGGATGTTGGCCTTGCGTTCGTTGTTGTAGAAACGTACGGGTCCCTTAAGATATATAAAATATGTTTTAAATTTATAATTAAAACATATTTGTTTATCTATTTACCGTCACGCCCTCGAAGGATGTATTTCGCAAAGCCTCAAGGAAGACACTCTCCCAGTCCTTCACACGATAATCAAAATGTGTGAGCAGATCCTCTCGCTTTTCTGCCACATACTGAATGGCCAAGGCGGCTGCCCAGATACCATCGTAGGTGTAGCCATGAAAGCGGGAATATTCAGTGCCTCGCAGTCTGTCATACTCCACAAGATACTCATCAGCAGTCTAGCAAAATATGAAATTCATTATAGGAAATGTAATTAGTAGTCTAAATCTTACAATTCCAGCCACTGTGATGTCACCACTGGTGGACAAGGGCAGAAGATCCACTAGAATGGCACCTTCCAAGGCTGTGGCGATATCCTCCACACTGCATTCGCTGTCCTGTGTGACATTCCACCAATCTGCGGAATAGGTGGCCATAATCAGCCATTGATAGGCCCTGCCATACATGTCCAATCTAAAAGTGAGTTTATTTTAATAAGTTAAAATCGCCAAACTCATTAGTTAGTATATCCAACTTACTTATAAGCCTCACAGAAGGCCTTGCGTGCAAAGTGCTCGTTGAAGTTGCCCAGGATGATGCGCACGTCCTTCTCGCGCAGTTTCTTCAGGGATTCGGCCACATCGTTAACAAAGCTCTGCGTCTCCACCACCTCGACCTCCATGGCATCCAGATCGGCCACCATGTGATTGTGGGGCAGCGAATAGCGTGGCTCATTCTGGTAAACAGTGCCCACTCTGGTCCAATTGAACTCCTTGAGCAGGGCCAGGCGCGGCGCATTGAAGGCGTTTTCCGATGGTACCACCCGGAAGAAATTGGGAAACGCATCCTTGGTGAACATGGGATGGGTGTCCGCGTAGCTCAGCTGGGTGAGGTGCCAGTGCTTGCTGGCCTTGGCTATGGGATCGGTCACATGGGTGCACGCGGCGCCGAAGAGCATTACTTTATTGGGGCCCGAGTGCATCATATCGAAGAAGGACTTTACGCCCACAGCAGCATTGCACTGGAAACAAAATTACATTCAATAGAATATACACAAGTGCACACAATATACGCGTATATAAAATACATCATTTAACTTTAAAATCCACAAGTACTTCAGAGAATGTATTCATTTCTACTCAAGTTTCTTATATTGCATAGCTATCCCTAACTCACCTGAGTGTCGTTCCACCACATGTGCAGTCTGTAGTTGGTCAGTATCTTTCCATGCTCATTAACGTGGCCCAAGGCGAGCTTTACGCTGGGCATAACGCCCCGTCCGGTGTAGGAGTTCTCCACGCCATCGCCGTAGGGGAAGAATCCCGCTATGTAGACGTCCGATCTCTTGGCTGTCCTGCCCCAGGCGGTGCTCCAAAGGAGCAGGAACAGCAGGCTGGCGAATGGAAACCAACTTGGCCGGAACATGTTGACCGCGTGGGCTGCAAAGCAATTCTAAATGTGAATGGCGCATATCGAGGACGTGAACTTGGAGCCTAGTTGTGGGTGGTGAATGGTAGTGGGTGGTTTCGGGTGAGCCAAGGCTGTCGAGGCAAGGCTGCGCCCAGTGGGTGTGTACTTTCTACGTTCTACCTGTGTTTGTTGGTGCTCGCATGCAATTTTACAGGACAGGTGGGGCAAGGCTAAGGCCAGGCCAGCAAAATTGCTTCAAATTGCTGCAGCAATGCTGGCACGTTTTGTAATTATAAGGCAATTTGATGATCCAAAGGAGTCGTGCATTATTTAGTATCCTCGTTAATGCGAAGTAGCAACTCCGAATGTGTTGTACTCCATGTTGTGCATCCTGTTTAATCTTAATTTTATATGTTTCAATTAACCTACCAACTTGCTTAATCCAGAATTGGCTTTTATTTCGCTACCGTTGCCATTTGAAGCACTTATTTCACATCAAATCTCTGCCAACGAAGAACTTTTGCAGTGCGAGGGTCCGAAAAATTATGTATCCCCCTGACTTGACACTTGGCTGACAGGAGGAATTCGAGGCAGGAAGTGCGCATGTCCTTAAACCGAAAGCTGTCACTGCTCCGCCTTGGCCTAGGCTTTCCAACCCCCATAATTACCGCGAACCCACTGCGTTTGTAAACATCCTGCAACAGGTGCTCCCGTCAGCTGGTTCCATCGCCTTTGTTGTGGCCGTGTTGCCATGGACTACTGGCGATGAAAAACGATGTAGAAAACACCTCGGAAAATAGCCAAAGTGAAAATTGTGAGTAATCATAATGGAGGACTATGCGCCAAGCCGCTATAAAATGCTCGAGAAAATCGGTGAGGGCGTCCATGGGTGCGTGTTTAAGGCCATCGATCTGCAGCGCAACAAGGAGGTGGCCATCAAAAAGGTGGCCCTCAAGAACAAGTTCGGGAACATAGCCCTAAATACGTTGAGGGAAATCAAGACGCTGCAGCTCTGCAAGTCCGAATATGTGAGTTAACCATGCATGGTAACCATGGTATGCTTGCAATTATGTAACTAATTGCAGATTCTGGACATCATCGACATATATCCTGACCTCACTGGTCTCTCCTTGGTGCTGGAATACCAGCCGGACACCCTGTACAATCGGCTCAAAAGCGAGGTGAATCCCCTGAGCCGCCAGCAGGTGCGCAAGTTTGCGCACCAAATGTTCAAGGGGATTGCGTATCTGCATGAAGCGGGTCTGATGCACCGGGACATTAAGCCCGCCAACCTGCTGATCAGCGATGCAGATATGCTCAAGATAGCCGACTTCGGACTGGCACGTCTGTACTTCCCTGAGGAGGAGGCGCGCCTTTATTCGCCTCAGGTCTCAACCCGGTGGTATCGGGCTCCAGAGATTCTCTTCGGCAGCCAGAAGTATGGAACCGGAGTGGATATGTGGGCGGCAGGTGAGTTGATGGGCTTACATATATCTTTATAGCCAAATATTGTCGCTATTCAGGCTGCGTAGTGGCGGAGATGCTACGCGGAGTGCCTCTGTTTGCGGGCACCACCGACATCGAGCAATTGGCCATCATCATTCGCACTCTGGGCAGTCCACGTCTGAATCAGTGGCCGGAGCTGACTTCCCTGCCGGATTACAGCAAGATACGGTGAGTATTCCATCCTTCCACTATTGCTGTATATATACCATTCAATTTCTTGACTTAGGTTTCCCAACTCCGTGGGCATTCACTGGGACAACTTGTTTCCCAGCTGCACACATGCGGTGGAAATCAATCTGGTCTCGAATCTAGTGGTCTACAATCCCAAAAATCGACTCAAGGCCAGCGAGGTGGGTACTGCTTCAAGATTAAGACCGGTGAGGTAGTATAATTGGTAAATTCTATATTTCCCAGGCCGTCGAGCATGATTATTTTCACTAATTGTAAGACTATTAACACGGACATTGCTAGCAACTAAGAGTTTTCCGATTCCTTGAATCTGCAAGATAGAATGTGTGATATTACATGACGAAGTGAATCATTGGATTACCAGGACACCTACTTGCACTTGAGGCAGGTGAAGAACACCGTTTGGCCCTCGTCCGCCGATCGAAGTTGCAGGGTGGCATAGGACATCTTGTCGTGGTTGCACTTGGGACACTTCCTCTCCACGACGGGCCCATCCGCGTCCGCTTCCGATTCCCTCTTCGTCCTGTTGAACACCTTGCTGGGATCGTAGGTGTTGAAGTGTATGGTGAACTCGGACTTCTCGCCGCTGTAAACTATTTACAAAAGTTAAGCAAATTAAATGTAAGGTGTAAATTCTGTTCTTACCGTCTGGCTGAAACTCCTGCCGGCAGTTGCAGCAGATCACGTTGCCCTTGACTTGCAGTGCGGGCAGAATGGAGCCGCAGGAGGGACAAAAGCCCGGGCGATTGGAAAACATATCCATGCCAGCAAATATATTTTAGCCAAAACCAAAGTCAAAATCAAAACACAAAAAGGCGCACGTGCTGTTTTGGATTTCAGTATGAACGTAAGTGAACCGTTCGAAATATACCCCACAGTATACTAAAAATATACCAAGGCAAACTAAGAAAGGTGGGAAACTAGGATAGGGCTGGTTGAAAACTTTGATGAAACGGGTGCAGCCGTTTACCCGTTTCGCATACCGCTTCTAATTCAAATTCGAATTAAAATCACAACGCAATATTAATAGTCAGCATTAAGTAACCAAAAAAGTAAGTCTTTTACTTTTATCATCGATGTGTATTAAAGTTTAAGAAACTAGTACATCAGTAAGGCGATCTTACGGGCTAGTCAGCTGAAATGCAAGTCAGATGTGTACGTACTCTGGTTCAATTAAACTACCTAAAACTATCACAGGCAGAACATTAACTACGCGCTAGAGGCTCCTAACTACAACTAAGCATCTAGGAACTATTGATCCTTGGCTGCCACATATCGCACACGAAATATATAGTCAAAATGCAGCTATCGGCTGAGCGGACTCTGCGGCAGGTTGAGCTCCCAGAGCTTCACATTGTTGTCGAGAACCTCGTGGTACCAGCTCTCCTTTTCCGGCTCCTCCCGGAAGATGGGCTTCAGCGACTTGAGGTCCAGCTGCAGGATGGCATCGTTGCCCAGCAGCGAGTCCAGGGATCGCAGGAGAGTACTGTTACCGTGCAGCTTCAGCAGGGTCACATACTTGACCACATAGTACTCGTACTGCAGCTTCCTTCTCGCCCACCTTTCCACTGTGGCATTGGCACTAGCCGACCGAATCTGGCCAAGATGGGTGGCAAACCAGGGCGCAAAGTAGTTGTACAGATCCAACTTGGACAGCCCATTCAGACCTTTACTCTTGATGCGCTCCTTGATCATGCTGTAGTTCTTTCTGGTGTACACAAACACCTGGTACAGCGAATTGCCGGTGGTGTATGAGTTCACGTAGTGGGTGCCCACGTCCTCCATAAATCGGATTGCGGAGGTTATATTTCCGATCTGCAGTTGATCCATTCTCAATCGCACATCCGGCTCCAATGGCTGGTGTACCGGAATCTCGGCGTTAAGACGACCCGTCTCCCTGAAGCGCACCACCCGCACCAAAACGTACGAGTAATCGCCCTGGATAAATGACGTATTGATGCCCAGCTTCTTGGCCGCATTGTCCGGAAACCATCCGCCCGAAAATGCCTCCCACGGCTTGTCCATTAGCTCGATGGAAAAGTCACGGAAGTAGGCCTGGAACAGCTGCCTCCGGTTCTCGCAGAACTCCATGTGAAAGTCTCCGTGGAAGATTCCGGGTGTGGTGTCTTCATGGCTCTCTGCCAGGCCACTTAGGTTCTATAAGAAAAATACAGAAATTATCTGGTTATCTGTACAGCCAAACTATCAAATTTTTCAACTAGTATTTTAATAATCGTTTGTAATGATCGTTTTCCCATAAACTGGTCAAACAAATGTAACGAGCGTGCATTCAAAACGACAAACATGGCGGAAGTAAACAAAAAATTGTTACAACTAAAAATAGTTTTAAGTGATAACAACTTTGAAAATTTTGATTATACTCAAAATGATTATGCTGATTGTAGTTAAAGGTTAATACAAACAACTCAGAGTTCGTCAACCGCTTTTAACTAATTAAATGTAGGTTTAATGTTGGTTTTAAGTCCCTTACCCTGTAGATGTTTTTGGTGGGCTCCTTGAACAGCCAGCGATCCGGATCTGAGTTGTCATTGAGCGGTATCACCCGCATGGAGATGCCCAGGTAGCCGTAGCGCAGGAATATATTGATGGCCTTGCCGATCCGGAGCTGGGACTCGCGACGACCTCCATCCGCCAGGAGCGCCAGGGTCAGCAGCCAGAAAAGGCCAGGCCACGACCTCATCGCTCAGCATTCAAGGTTAGATCTACAGGGTATAATAAAAAGGAAGTTGATTGATTTTGCAAACACTTGCAATTAGGCAAAACCTTTCCATGTCATTACAATCATATCATATCATACATTAAAAGTGTATCACTGGTAACAAACTTGCTATAAGTACCAAACACAACCTATTCGGCTCTCTTCTAAAATTCGCATTATAACACTAAATGGCATCCAATATATTATACATCGCGGTTATGGGGCAGATCTATTCCACAATAATTTATTCGAGTGACTAAATAACTATTGATTGCTATGTGCATATTGATGACAAGCCATTCGAACGCATAAGTCACTTGAACTTGAACCGGAAAGTTCTCTACCGCGCAACTTCAATGGTTTGTTTATATTTTATAGCCAGTGCAGTAGTTAGTTTAGTTAACTAAACAGCAATAATTGCAGGGCCGCCGTGTTTGTTTTCCACTCCATAAACTGGCCATAAAATAAATAAGCGCGCTCTAATTGGCCATGAACCTTCAGTGGCGCTGAACTTGAACCGACCAAGTTGAGTTGCGGCGAGTTCCGTAGAGGCCACCAGCTGGTGATGATGAGCAGGAGCCATGCGAAGCTCCACTCCACTCCACTCCACTCCACTCCGATCGCCATCCACCTAAGTGGATGCAATTAGCCGCTGCTGGCTCTGTGGCCGTAAAAACAGCTACAAAGTATAGCCATCAAAATTGGTTCGGCTGTCGCTTTGGCCTGCAAATTATTTCCTAAAAACATTTTGCATGCCTCGTAACCGTTTTCCTATAGTTGGCCCACTACACCTCAGAGGACCGGTTATGCCGTTTTTTTTCTCCTTCTTCTTCTTCTTCTTCTTCTTCTTCTTCTGTCCAAGCATTATGGCCGGCGAGGAAGCCAAACAACTTGGCCCAGGCCAGTCGCACAAACACACACACACGCACACACATTCTAACAGCTTGGCGAGCTGGCTTTTAATTCGAGCCGTTATCAGAGTACGAGCGACGTGTTTGATGGGCCAAAAACACAAAGGTTAGCCGGGTGTTAGCCACGTTCGTGAGTCACACCTGTCGACCCGACGCACTGAAGCGCAGCGCCAGACAAAAAAAAACAAAAAAAAAACAAAAAAAGCACAAAACGCCGCCATGATGAGACTCAAATTGTTAACAATTTACGTGAACCATAAAATGTAGGCGTCGCTAAACTTGTCCAGCAGCAAAAAACAAGCAAAAAACTGCAGGAAGAATAATGACTGAATGAAAATTGGCCTTAATGAAACTAGCCCTGAATGGAACAAAGAACAGAGGCATTGGTCTGCTGCAGCTTGTCATTTGCCTATAGTACATACATATGTATGTATATACATAGATTACTTCCAGGAAATATTTGCTTGCACATACTTGCTATGTGCTGCAATCAGCCGTCTTGACCTTACAGATGAACCTCACAGATTGCAATCGCGCTACGGCTTCAAGAATTCCCACTCGTTGTAGAATCCGCTTGCGAAGGCTTCCCATTTCTGGCTAACATCTAATGCCCTAATGAGCTTAGTTCTCCAAAAGAAAAAAAAAACTGTCGCACAATTGCCAAACTTGCCTGGTTGAAAATCCGCGTGCCGCTTGAAAGGCAAGTGTTATGTGACTTAATGATAGTTAGTTTTGGCGGTGGGGGTATTTACAATAGCGGACGCATAACCTTGTGCAAAAGACCCAAAAAGAAAGAAGCCGCGAACCGGAGTTCGAGATGAAGAAGACGAATTAAATCAAAAATTCAATGCGCGCACTCGGACTCCGAAGCAAAGGCAGCTGAAAATCAACTCGTTCAACTGTGACTCCCTGTGCACTGGGCGAAAAACCCGTGGCTTTCTAGTCAAGCAACTGATTTTGGAGGCATTGCAATGTTAAACCTTTTTTTTAAGCTCTTTGGAATAGAATTATCAGATTGAAACCATTTTAGGATCTGTTATTTAGGCTAGGCAGTTCTAAATTTTGCTATTCGATTTTCAACTGCATGTGCTAAAAAGACCTCCCCACCTCCTCCACATTTCTCCCAGTACAGCACACTGCTGTGGTAGTCCAGTCAATTGGAGATTCTTTATGCGCATTTCATGAGCTCCGTGTGGTTGTGGCCTGGAGTAAACGCCGCACGAAGGGCACAGACGTGGGGCATAAGGTCTGCAGCTTATATCGCTTATAGCTTCATTTTATGCTTGCTCCGTGTGCGTTGTTTCCTTGAGCGGTGTTAAACAAAAGTTGTCTTGGCTGCGAGGTGCTGCTGCCACCTTTGTTGTATTGCGTTGCGTAGTATTATTTACCTGCACACGAGAACTCGAACGCGAATGATTTGAAATTGACGTAACCAGCGACCAGAAGCGGGCTTATTTTATTTTGGACAGAAACTTGAAGCTGCGACCAATTCTATATGCCAGTCGCTGCTACTAATTCACAGCTCTAGAGCCGTGGCTCGCCACTGGTTAGCCTTATCGCTCTGATACCGGGGGCCATTGCACAAGGCTGGCTGGCTGGCATTAGCATCGTTAAGACTACGATGTCTTACGCTTTGTGGGTCAGAGGTCGGCGGCTTGGTTGGCGCCCTCAAGTGATAAGGCGGTTCGGTTCTATGAATAGATCGCTGTGGTTCGAATTACATACATATGTACATATGTATGCACGTTCGCGCGGATTTCAACAACAAACACACACAAGCAAGCGCAGATATAGTCAAGTACCCTGAACAGCAAACACTAAAACAGACTTAAAACACAGTAAAACACACGACGACGTGCCTTCAATTGCAATTATAAGCCGGAATTTCTGAGACTGCACTTACACTCCAAGCGCGAGCAGCACAACTTCCAGCGCGAAGACTCAAAACCAAACTGAAACTGGCTACCAAAACTCGATCGCCGCAGAGAACCAGCCGCCGATACGTATCCGTTCCAACATGTTGCTGCTGTGCTGTGTCGAGTCGTCCGATCCAACCGAGCAACTGGGAACTGGGAGCTGCCAGTTGCAGTTCAATGACTGGCGGCCAGCAGAAGTTCTACTCCTCCCAGCGGTGGTAGTTAGTCTATGGGGGTCTATGGCTAATGCTAATGGCCTGGCACAAATATCTATTGTTGACATCTGCCGTTTGGGCGTTTGGACGTTTTTGGGGGACAGCTTTTCCGCTTATTAATATTTCCAAGCACGTCGTTCGACTTCCAGTTTTCCTCAATTGGGGGGGAGGCAGATTGAAATGATTGCAGTTTAGCCGGCTCAGAGTTTAGGCTCAGACTTGCGCAAGATTCCCACAGAACTGTGCGGCCAGTAATCAAAAACTTTGCTTGTGCAAAGGAAAAAAAAAAAAAAAACTAATAATGAGAGCAAAAGTAAGCCGAAAAATAAAAACGAAAACGAAAGTATCAAATTCGCATTACCTTGAAAACATGCTAACAAATTTGGGTCAAACGTTGAGTGTTGGGCGACAACGTTTGAAGTTCGAGTGTAATGTTTCAATTAGAAGCTCAAGATACAAATGTATCTGTAACCGTATCTGCATCTGTATCTGTATCTGTATCTGCTGGTCAAAAAGCCATGGCTGCAGGGCATCCGCTTTGTCGCATTTGCCTTGACTTCCACTGGCCATTGGGTAATTCTGCAAAATTCGCTGCTGGCTTCTAAGAAATGAAAAGGTTCTGATTTGGATTCTTTTTTTGCTGCGGATATGGGGTTATTTTTTTTTCTTTTTGGTAGGGGGAGGGGGGGAGGAAGGGCTTTCGAAAAGTATCGCAAAAGATGGTTGAAATTGTATCTCTCGTATATTTTTCTCTTTTCATATATAGAAGTTCATTTTATTACTTTTGTTTCGGTTTCTGTGTGGGTTTTGCTTTGTCTTTGCAGCATGCATGATTCAAAACTTATGTATTTAAAATTCGGTATTTCAGTGTTTACTCGTTTTTATTTAATTCTCATTCCAGTTTCGTCGGCTCTTTTTCTTTTTCATTTTCATTTTCATTTTCATTTTAATTTATTATTATTAATCCCATGTTTAAACTATGTATATATAATGACATTTTTATCATTTATTTTAAATGATATTTACTAACACCGCGGCCACTTGCGCCCCAAACGATCGATCGATCTGCCGATCCATTCATTTCACTTCATTTATTATTATAATAACAATTCACTCAATTAGCTCAAATCGCGTCAATCTACACATATTGACATTGGAGATCATAAGCATTTTCAACTCATCTTCATCATCTTTACCCTCGGTATCATATCATCATCATCATCATCATCATCATCATTGACTTATGAAATTAGAGAAAAATTCTAATTCATTTGGTTTACGTGACCGTGTTCATCTCACTTCTGCTTCTTCCTCTTCTTCCACATTTTTGTTATGTAATATCAACAATAAATTTTTACTTAATCTTAGTGTGAAATTATTCTTAGAGTACAGCTACAATCTGCTCGCATCGGCTAAGAAAAAAAGGATCAAGTAAAAGTACGAAACGAATCCTTCGAAATCCTAGCTCAATCTCGGGATACTCTCTATCGGTATCGTTCTCCCCCCAATTTGCAATTCATTTCAATCGTTCCTAATCATTGTAATACCGTAAAATATAAGATTTTGATTTGAGCATTCTTTTCCTAATCATTTCATCGATTTTTGGTGTTTTCTGGCACACTTAGCCTGGTTGGGGGAGCTTCAAAAAATGTACATACATCCATCTCAAGCCGTGTCTTCTATAAGGTTCCTCCTCCTATCTCATCCGATCTCATCTGATCTGATCTCATCTCATTTCATCTCGTCTCGTCCCGTTCGTTCGATCTATCGTTCGCTTTAAGGTATAATACTTAGTTAATTTGGCCACTTGGCTGCATTTGTGGTTGTGGGTAGGTAGTTAGTTCTTCAGTTTTTCGGGTAGGTTCGGTTGTTCTTCTTTTTTGGGATACTTCTATGATTTGCATTGCCTCTCTCCATCTCCATCTTCATAGCTGCTATCTTCATCTGCATCTTCATCCACGCTCAGAACCGAAAAGTTATAGCCCAGCCTCTAACGATAATACTCTATGCAAAATTGTTCAACCATTTTGAAACCATAGAATTGTTCTGGATATAAGTATGTTCATCATCTTGTGTGGTGTGCGGTTGGGAAATTCAAGTGGGTCGTGTGGTTGGGCTCGAATATAAGCTCAGGCTTAAATTGTTTTTGAGGGACAGCTAGAGAATTGTGTGTTTGCTTTACTACTAAGTTCGATCTCAAGTGTGTGTGATGTATCTTCGATGCGATCCTAACCCAAAGTAACTACGTGTTTTTGGGGCCCATCAACTACATATAGTATGTGATTGTTTGTGCACTCCGTAGTCGTAGTCTAAATTCTGTTTCTGTTTCGTCCATCTCAGAAGCTCTATGTGAGGGAAGCTAATTCAAAAATTTCAAAATTTGCTACAGTGAGGGAAAAAAGCGGTAATACGGTAATACTGAGCGCTGGTTGCTGATCATGAAGCTGCACTAAAAAAAAATGCCAGGTTCCTTCATTGCTAAGACAGTTTGTCGGTGTCATTTGTAAAGTATCTCGAAAATTTGAAGCTGCTGCTTGCTTGGGTGGTTACTGGGCCAGTGGGTGTACGATTAATTCAATTCAATTCAATTCAATGCAAAGCGACTTAGGATCTTATTCGATTCGATTCGGTTCGATACGATTCGATTCGACTCGTTTCGTTTCGGTTTTTGGGTCTCCTTGTTGAGTTCTCGTTTTTTGGCTGTGGGTTAAAAGGAAGCGCTCCGCTATATTATTCTTATTGAACTTGACTGATTTTCAATGTATCCAACCTGAGTTTGAGTTGTTCGAAAAATATATATATGTGTTGTGTATACATATTTTCTGAATTTCCTACTTGCATCTTGTGTTTTTTTTTTTTGTATTTTTTTTCATATATATTTATACGTTTATCTGCCTGTTTTGCGTTGACCTGCAATCTCCTCATCCTTTCGCTAATTATTTTAATTCGTAATTGCAGTTAGTATGTGTGTTTTGTGCTCACTCTATGTTTTTTCCATTTGTTTACTTTGCTTTTGCTTGAATTAAACGCGGCTGCAATTATTATTATGTATTTTCTGTTTTATTATGTTTGATTGCATTTTTTTTGTGGTTTACTCATTTCTCATGGAATTCAATTAAACGTCAACAATTGGTATTTTGGTTTTCTATAGGGTTTTTTTTCCTTTTTCCTCCGTGTGTAAGTGTTGTGATCTGAATTAATTATATCTTTTGTTTTTCTGTTACCTTTCTTTTTATTGCATTTAAAACGTGCACTTTGCTTCACCACTGTCTTCAGTTGATCTTCCATATGTTATTAATTAGTTCTTACTTGGCTTGAAACACTTGAAATTGCTCACATCGTAATTTGTTTATTTTTTCTGTTCTTCGTGTTTTTCCTTTTGCTGAGTTGTGTCTCCTTGTGTCTATGTTTAATTATATTTAATTACGTAGTTTTTCTATAATTTACTAACTCGTTCAACGCCCTACACCTGCACACAAGACTCTTACCGGAAATAATCATTAGGTAAAAACAATTTGGAGTTCTTCGGTTTCGATTTGTCTAACTCCAGTTAACTTAGACACTAACAAGTGCAAGATTTACATAAGCGTTTAATGCTGTTTTGACTAAATGCAGAATAAAACAAATACAACAAAACAATAATCATAATCATAAAATATAACACATTGAGCATGGAATGGCAAATACAATTGGTTAAAATTAATACAAAATAAACATACTGTTATAACAGAAAACACAAAAAAAAAGAGGCAAATACAAATGGTTGTCTGTCGTTTAACACACACTTTTGTCTTTGCGTTGCGACCGCAGTTTCAGTTCCCTAATACCCATTTATCCTTAAATTATATAGCTCGGCGCCAGGCGCCTTCTATCCTCCAGTCCTGACTGTCATCTCTCGTAGTGGTTGCTGTGTTGCTGTGTTGCTTCTTCAGTTGCTGTTGCTTGTGCCTTGGTAATACTTTAATGGTGTGGTTGTGTGGTGATGTATGTGGCGTGTATCTGCATCTGCATCCGCATCCGCATCTGCATCTGCAACTGTGCCTCAGTAGAGGGCTACGTTGGAGGCCTGCGTGTAGGCGTCCCACTCGCAGTCACAGCCCTCGAGGCAGTCGGGGCATTCCAGTTCGCTGTCTTGTCAGTACAGCCAGGACACGGGCACCCACTGCGGGGTGGTGTGCACCCGGTCGATGGCCGTCTCCAGCGTGGCAATCGTCTCGCTAATGTCGTTGTTCACAATCGTCAGATCGAAGAAGTGACCGTATAGCTGGCGCAGCATCTCCGACTCCTTGGCCAGTCGCTCCAGGCTGCCGTCGTACTGCCACGGGTACAAAGGAAAGCAATTAGATGGCTTCGACTATGGTCTATCTACGATTTTCTACTCACATCTGCTATGTTCTGCAGTGAGGGAGCCGCTATAAACACGACGTAGGGCGTGAACTCGGCGGTGCGGAGTATCTTCAGTGCCTGCGGCTCCACATCCAATATGGCCATCTTGCCCTCGGTGTGAATTCGCCGGATGGTGTCCAACTTGGTGCCGTACATGGCGTCCTCATGGGTGCCTGCAAGGAGTCAAGCGGATGTTTATGAAATTTTCATGGGGATGTGCAAATGACTGAGCTCGTTACCGTATTCCAAGTACTCATTCGCACCGATGTCCGCCATCATTTCATCGTGCGAGACAAAGTAATAGCTGCGTCCGTTCTCCTCCTCGGGTTTGGCAGGTCTCGTTGTATCTGAAATGAATCATAAAGATATAGTTATATTACTTGGAATGAACTCATCTACCAATTTGTCACTCATCTACCAAAAGTATTAGCAATTGCATTAGGCAAACAAAATATTTAGTAATTTATGAACTACACATTATTGCTAATGAAGTGGCAATAAATTTGTATTATTATCAACCCATTAACTGCATTACAATTGCATAAACACCTTTAAAATGCTTTAAAATCGGAAATGAGCAGGAAAAACCACCCACTGCGTTAAATTCAAATATATTTATCTGAAACAAGTTAAGTTTATCCACAGCTAGATATTTATGATGATTCCACTTTATGGCATAGAATGGAGATGAATACATCGATTTCTGCTCCATTAAGTCGACCAATTGAGCCGTATCTTTTTTACGCGGAAAATGGGTTGATAAATCATAATAATATTGGTAAATGCATAAACCAAATCTGTATTTAAGAAAGCCTGTTGAACGTGAATATATTTCCACGTAGAAGGGCAACCAAGGCACCAATATATAGATATGATATAGAAACTTACGTGGTATGGGATAGGCGTACTTGTCGGGATACTTCGATATCAAGGTGTTCTTGATGTGCCGCCTGCCCACGCCATGAGCACCCAAGAGCACCAACGTCTTGCGCTGAAAGTTCGGGTCGCCAACTGGAAGCACAGGAAGGGCAAGAATAAACAACAGTTCACCTGTGGCCGAATGGGGAGCAGGAAGCTCAATCAAACCCACCTGGCACCTTGACAACCTCCTCGTACGTGACCACATCGAGCGTGTCGAAGATGGCATTGTGCTTGGCCAGATATTTGTCCCGGCATTGCTTCTTCTTGCGCCCGAAGATGGAGCAGTTAACTGTTGGTTACAATGTGGAATCAAGTGTTATTGAATTGTTTCATTATATTGCACCATAGAGCTGGGTAAGTTGAGAGCAGCATGCTTATAGAGCAGGCATAAAAACATGCTGTACACAAGGCATTGGATAAGTTCGAGAGCATGAAGCAAGCACGATTTTGCTCAGTTATGATAGATGAGATCATGATATCCCTGCGGATGATACATGGATTATATATTAATTCTTGCCCTGGGCACTTTTTACCCTTCCTGACCTAGAACTTCTTCAAACTAGATATGCGGTGTTCTTTCAGCCAGCCTAACGTGCAGTGTTGTGAACATGTGTTGATGTACTTCTGTGGATCATTACAGTTGGGTGGGGCATTACTTTTGGGAATTATAAGCGGGGTGTTCAATACTGTGGGTTCATAAACAACGATGACGGGGGTGCATCTACTGTTTCGGATGGCGATCGTGAGCATGAGGGGCGCTTCTACTCGATTCCTTGAAACTGGAACTGGAACTGCAACTGGGTGGTTCGGTAGTGCCATCTACATAAGCTACAACTTTCGGGCAGTCGGGTGGTTGGGTGGGTGACTAGGTGACTGGGTACGGGCGTGGGCGTGGGTGTGGGTGTGGGTTAATTCTTTATACAAAATGGCTATCGATAGAAATTCTGTTGTATAGAACGAGTAGTAGTAGTAGTTGGTTTTTGTGTTGTCTGGTTTTTAGTGGCATAACAAAACGAGTCTTGGCAGCTCTCCGTAGGGAGATTCGTTTGATTTTTGTGGTGTGGTGTCGTGTGTGGTGTGGTGGTTGGTGGTTTTTGGTTATATGGTAACTACCTGCTGATCCATCACACCCATCTGCGTGAGCGGAACATCCAGCACCCGGTTCTCCTGCATTATATTATCATACATACAAGTACATAGTTTATAGAAATTCTTTGGTTTGGTTCGAGATGCGAGATTCATGGTTAGCAAACTAGGTATTAGAGTTTTGTACAGGTGTGTGCATATGTCGGTGTCATTGGGTCTTTGGAACTTTGGAACTTTGGGTCTGAGTTTTCAGCTAGAAATTTGGCAGCTTTGCGGGTTTTTCCCATATTTTGGTTGGTTTTAATTTGAAAAGGTTTTCCTTCGACTACTTTTTGGGGCATGCAACTCTCTGCAAGTGTTTAGTGTACAGATGTGGCTGTGTGTGGTTGTGGGTGGCGCGTGTGTGTTTCTGGGTACATGTGTGTGATAGAGAGATACATAAAGAGAGAGAGAGAGAGAGAGAGAGAGCGCTTTCCCTTCGCTTAACTACGAGTTCGGTCATACACTTCCAATATAAGTACAATTATTCATATAGCATTCGATTGTTTGATTATATCGAGCATCCAATTACACATAGAGAACACGGATAGTTTTGGTTTTGGTTTGGTTTTCGAGACGCCTGCCGCTGGCCAGGATCTTCCCCGGTCACTCACCCTGCTCCTGCTTGGTCTTGTCGACCGTCTGGCAGGCGATCCGCCACTCCTGCAGCTCCGGCGACGGTATCAGTCCGGCCGATCCGCCCACCGTGTCCAGTCGCGCCTGCCACCAGTGATGATCGTCCTTGCTAATGATCTGCAAGGATATCCCAGTAATTACGCGATTATTATCGTGCAGCACTTTAAAGTAGAGAACGCCATCCCAGTGCCTACCTGCAGTATGTCGCCCACTTGGAACGATATGCCCGCCTGGGCGCAGGGTATAAGCTCATCATCCAGCGGATTATAATCGAATTGGGCGCGCACGAATATCTGCGAATGCAAAAGTAGATAGAAAACGCACCAGATGAGCACGAGGCGAGTACAAAATTGCAAATAGTTGCTTGCAGGTCGATGATTCGGTTTTCCATTACCATTTCTGCTCACTGTTTTCTGCCATTTCAGCTACTTTTACTCAGCAACTGCAACTGAGTTGCGGCTGCCTCAGCGAAATGGCTTTCGGTTTGCGAATTACATGCAAAACTCATTTGCATGTCAAAAGCAGCAGCCACAGCAACAAAATCGGTAGCAACAAAGACACAAACAACAATCTGGCAAGCAGATGGCTCACAATGTCGGATGCCCTTACGGCTGGGAAATTATAATGGAAATACTATGTAAGTGGAACTCGGGCCTCTGCAGGCTAGATCGAAGTCTTATGAACTGGCTTTATAAGGTTGTACAGGCTAGGTTTACTTTATTTTCTAAGGTTGTATAGGCCAAGTTTGTTTTATTTTCTAAGGTTGTATAGGCCAAGTTTATTTTATTTTTTAAGGTTGTATAAGTTGGGTTTATTTCAAATTGAATGGTCGTTAGTTTTGATACGAAAATTTCAATGAAATAGATGCTCCTGTAAGCCACAACAAATGCGAAACAATACAGTTTATAAAATAATTGTCTGCGAACATATTTGAATTGCAATCAAATGCCAACATGTAACTTTTTGCAAATTAAAATGCCGTCAAGTGGCAACTGTGTAGAACAAAACTTTGGTTCATAACCATAGCACATATAGCACATATAGCACTTATAGCACATATAGCACATATCCCCAAACAGGGCATCAAAAAGCCGCTTGCCGTATCGTTGTTGTTGACTAAGTGATGAACATAAATTAGACAAATTTACGGCTCTTGTGTGAGTTGTGCCTTTTGACTTGTCTGTGGGTTAATGAATATGCACATCTACCGGGATGCGGGATGCGGGATGTGGGATGTGGGATGCTGGAAGCTGGATGCCTCTGTGAGGGGGGTAAATGGGTGGGTGGCTGGGTGTTTCCGAGTAAAAGTAATCTCGAGTGGGTGGTGCCTTGTGCGTGGGCTGTTTTGTCTTTTGTGGGTGGTGGGTGGTGGGTGGTGGGTGTGTGGTGTGTGCGTGATTTCGTGTCTATTGTGGGGAGCGTGATACTTACAAGCACCGGAGCGGGTCTGATCCTGAAAAGCTGCATGGTGGCATGAGTGGACGGTAGAGAGGGGGTGGAGATAGGTGGGAGATAAGTTGTAGGTTGTAGGTTGTTTAGGTTGGGAGCAGATTGAGAGATAGAGAAGTGTGGAGTTGTGTTAATGCACTGCGAAATAATTGCATAATGGATTATAGCTACAACTACTACAAACACACCGCGAGCGGTTCGTTTATTCAAAATACCTCATACATACACTATATTGTATATACAATCGCATATATTTCACATTATCACCGCTACACATTATAATGTGCATAATGCACTCGACTGACTTGGTTGTGTTTTCGGGCTGGCATTGCTTTGTTTTGTGGAGAGCAGGGCGCCCATTGCAATTCTCTAATTAATCCCTTTTGATATTTCGATTTCTCCAAATTGACAAACAATATGTGCATTCCGCTTCATCGCATCTAAGAACTTAATGCCCCAACCGAAGGAGCTCTTCAAACCGGATATTTATTTAATAATGCGCTGCTAATAAGCAATCAGATATATTGTACTTTCCTATTCGATGGGAAAATACTGTTTCTTATAGCTTTTCATTTAATGCGAGTCATTTGAAATTGCTAAATCGTATTCAATCTCATCTTGTTATTATTTTAAGATATTTGCTGTATTCTAAACAGTAACAAAGTACAAATGGCGAATGGAACACATAACTCAAACGCAATGGGAAGGTATTGCCATGACTAGTTTATAGTTTCTTGTACGAGTATGATTAGTATGATGATTAGTCAGCCTTAAAGTACACTAGATACATACAGATATACACTAGGAGTGGGCAGCATCCCAACTCGATTCACCGACTTACCTCGCAGGGGGGCGGAGCGCTGCGGTACGAAGGAACTATCTTGAAGGTAACAGAACCGCGTGCCTCGCGCTGCAACAGAGGGATTAAGAGGGGACACATTCAATTAGCGCGTGGACAAAGTCTGGACAGGATTTGGTGGCCCATTTAATGGGCAGGGGGTAATGGTAAGTGGGAAGTGGGATGTGGGATGTGGGAGGGCAAGTGAAAGTGGATGCGGATGCGGAAGATTGATTGGCGGGCTCACCAGCATTCGTTGCAATTGGCCAACCGACTGGTGCTGCACCGGCTGGCCGTTGATCTCCCGTATCTCGTCGCCCACGTGCAGCGTGGCCTGGCGATGAATCATCCCGCCGTGCATAATCCTGGCCACAATGCACCGCCCGTCCTCGGTCATCTTCAGCGTGATGCCCTGCAAAAGGGATTAGATTCGGTCAGTGCCATGCCCATCTGCCCATCTGCACATCGCAAGTGTGCCCGCAGGCACATCCAGCTTACCATGGGCTCGTCCGTGTTCTTCTGGAACTGCACCAATCGCACCCGGGTCACATGCTGCAGTTCGCCACCCTCGACGTTGTCCAGCTCGTCGCCATTGAGGTAGGGCACCATCGGGGGCGGGGTGACGCGCAGCGCCTCCTCCCCGTAGACATCCCGGGCCACCACATCGTGGCTATGGAGCAGAGCCTGCAAAGAGCAAACACAGGTAACCAGGTTATATGGCACTTGGTTGTTTTGGGGTAGTGCAGTTGCACAACTAGACGGAAAATGAATCTCTTTTCCACTTTATGAAGCCGGGATTAAAATGCTTTTTAATGAGCCTTCAAGCGGACACTCTATGCGAATGCATATTATGCTGATGTGGTGACGAAAAGTACCTTTTTCTTATTGCCATAATTTATTGGGCAATAAAACTATTAAGGCCATGGAATTTCAAGCGATTTTTGCATGGAAATTGCATTATGGCATGCCTGGTCCGTTTTCGGACCCGGAAGTACGAGTAAATGGGTTGAAAGGGAAATAATTTTGATTTAAACACATGCTAGACATTTGAAAAGCCGCTCCTCGTGGTGCAGGCTTCGGTTTAGGGTTAGCCTAAATTATGGCCGGCAATTAAGCTGGCCGTTATGAGCTTCGTTCTGGCCATGTGGAAGCGCTCGTTTGGCTGGGAAATTAAATTTCCGATTTGCCACGCCTGCCACATACATCATAACGCCCCAAATGGGGGACTCTCGACCGCACGGCACAACTTGTTTACAACATTAACTGTGCGACATTTGTTGCTCAGCCACACAATTTCGGAAATGGTGGGGGGGGGGGGGGGGGGGGGAGGGAGGAAGGAGGGGCGAAAAGCGAAAAACGAGAACAACACAAACGAGCTGGATAAAAAACACATGGCATCAAGAGGATGAAGCGGCCATTTCCGAAAAGCCGTTAAAAGCGGCGACAGCCACAAACGAGGGCACGCACATGACCCCGTGACCCCATGGATAACCAGGGATAACCGGGCAAACGACAAAAATCTCAACAATTTATGGCAACTCCACCGCCGCATCCGTCGTAGTCGCGTTGCCTCGCCCCGACTTGATACAATTTCGGTTTTAATAAATTATGTTTAATAACGCTTTGAATATGTTGCGAAATTAATTTTTCCTGCCCTTGCCCTTTATCCTGCGCCATATCCTGGCGGAGGAATGTCAGAAAAACGAGCATACCAGGACCTCAAGCTGGTGAGGGTGATGGTGCTGGTGATGGTGCTGGTGCTGGTGCTAGTGCTGAAGCTGAAGCTGAATCAGAATCTGAGGCATTGGGCTAGGCCATAAAAAAGGATTTTACTGCGATGCCATGCCGTGACACTTGTGCCACTCACACGCACACAGACGCACACAGACGCACACAGACGCACAGCGGGGACGCACGCACAGCGAAAAGGACGATGTGCTCCATGTACAAATTTACACTGATCAAAACAGTGCCTACCAAGATAACGTCCTCAGGCGGCGCAAGGAATATTTTGAGTAGCATGTGAGCAGTAAAAGTTTGATTTCCGATCTCAATTTCAGATTGGTTTATTACTTTATGAGTTCATATCGCTCAAAATGGTTACACGATGAATTAATCAATAATGCCATCGCTGGATCTTAAGCGTTTCCATGTGCCGCATCAAGTGGCTTAAAAGGCAGCATTTAATTAAAGACTTACGACATGTACGCGGTGCGATTAGTCTAATTTAAAACAAATCCTTTAAGGGATTAACTTTTGTTGTTTAAGGAATATTTATGTCTGAGCAGTAAGCTTGGGAAAACCCAAAGTTAATGTTTGCCATCTTTATGCGAGTGTACATTTACATACACGTACGTATATTCATACATACGTGTATATGTTAAGTACATCTAACGCACCGCCAGCACTTTTGCCCGCTGCCCCGGCACCTTGCCACACCCCGCCCCCTTAACTACCCCATCAGGTTCATCCCCTAGAACCATTCATCCCCAATCCACTGGAACTGGAACTGGCACTGGCCCCATAAAAAACGCAATTTTCAACGCTGATGATTACTCAATGCCACAAACACGGGCACGTAGCAGACCCACGCACACACCCACACACATACACACACACCTACAGCAGTTCACCCACACACACATCTAAGCCACATCAGACGCACACAAATACACATGCTTAGACAGAAAGCACGTTTCATTTCCGCCACAGACATCGCTGCCGACTTCGACCGCAAAACTTAACTGAGCAGCTCCACTCCTCTCTTGCGAAGGATATCGCGCTCTGGTTGCGAATGCTGCACGGAAAATATACACATACATAAACAGCTATAGCTATCCAACTCCCTCGCACTCGCACTCGCACTCGCTCTCGCTCTCTCCAGTTCGGTTGATTTTCCGCTTTTCCAGCGTAGTGCACTGCTGGAGGAGTCTGCACTGAGGACGACTTGGCACTCAGCAGTTTTGAGTGAATATCCGCAATGGCGTGTGCATAAATATTTCATAATACTTGGGAGCACATCGTGCAGCAGGGGAATCCCCAAAAAACTCAGTTAGCTGTGTAAGCAAGGATACGAGAATGATTGGTGGGGGCGGTGGGGGTTTGGGGGGAAGGATTCGACGGGGTAAGTGTTGGGGCTGATGGTTCGGGGATTGACAGGTGGTAATCGAGTTTGGGCTTATCGGGAAACATCAATTCAATAATTTCGACGTGTTGGATTCGAACGAATCATTTTCCGAGGGGGAAGGGAGGGGTCGGGGTCGGGAGGTAGGATATCAAATTTAGTGCGCCCTGATTTGCGATTGGGAAATGGAAATACCAACGTCGAGCATCCTTCAGATGGTCTTTTGATCCCGCCGTAAACATGCCAACCGATTTCATTCAATTTCGAACTGTTTCGAATGGGGATAAGTAACCCTATTCGATGGGGTTGATATTGGTATAGATAAGTGTTTTTTTGAGGTACGGGATAGTACAAATCCTTGAATGGGAAAATTAAAAGATGTTTACCGAATGCCAATACAAATTACGAACTCAAGAGTGGAATATCCATTTTCAGAATCCTTTAAATATAGATTTGCAGTACTTTATTTGTACACACAGCCAGATAAAGACTGTGAAAATGCAAACAAAATCGTTGCTCCAAACAAAATACCATTAAATTCTTATTGTTCGATGGCACGAGCCCTTTAAGATGCGCATAGAAGCTATTTTCCAACCCGAATCAAATCTCATTCCGCACTTGTCTGTCTGCAATTTATTGTATTTGCTCGTTTTGGCAGAACTTTGCAATCCAATTACGCCAGAACTTCCAACTACCCATTAATGGAAGTTAGAAACACCCTGCAAGACAACCACGCCCACCAAACCATCAGCAGCCGCAACGGAATTTGACTAAATGAATGGGTAATACAATTTCCTTTTGCCAAGCAGCAAAATTAACTACATCGAATAAAATTTGCTGAACTTGGCAACTATTTAAATGCGGCAGCGGGCAGAAGGACGAGGCACGTTTCCTCGGGAAATGGAGGAAATGCCGAGAAGGACACACGCCTGGTTAGCTAAAAACCAAGTCGGCGCTGAACGATAAACAACGTAATCTGATTTCACTTAAGGCCCCCCCCCTCCCCCCCCCCATTGGCCACGCCCACTGACCACTGAAGGGCGGGGTGGGGGGGCTGGGTTGGACCATATTTAACACCAAGTTGGTGGACCAATAAAACGGTAAATTTAATAAGCGCTTGACAGGCGCAAAGTTGAGCAGTTAAGTTTAATGCCTCATTAGGCGCTCCGTTTCTGTGACATTGATAGCCAACGTGGCGAACTTTTGGCCCACACACACTAACCACACGCCCGCAAAGAAGTGAGTGTGGGTGTGGGTTTGCCAATGGTCGTGGTAGTGGTAGTGGTAGCTGCCCACAGCTGCCTCTGATTTCCATGATTAATACTTAAGTGCTTGTTAAAGTTTTGCCGAGGTCCCGAGTTCCCGAGTTCCCGAGTTTCCCCATTTTGCCCACCCCACGCTGCTCCTTTTCCCCGATCACAAGTATGCAGATGCCTGTTGTTTGCTGAGGTCCTGCCCTAAACAATCAGTATAACCCCATCCCGTGCTGTGGAAAATGGCATAGCTTTATTTGTTTGCTGCTGAGGCAGCAGCCGCAGCAGCCGCATCAGAGGTGAACTCCACCGGAAACTGGACGGCAGCTGGGATAAATGAAAAATCTGCATCCATAGCCAAATAGCCAGGAGCGACGACAACTTTTATTAGTCGCACTTTGCACTATTTTCGACTAAGAACCTGAATGCGGAGCACGGGCTTTTCAATAATTCAAACGGCAAAGTTGTCCATAAATTGCTGCACAAGTCTTTGACATAAAACTAACTTTGCCAAACGAAATCTTGAGCTCTGAATAAGTAAGCTCAAAGGTTCGGCTCGTAAATACAGAAGCTATTTTAAACGAAGTAGTGTAATTGACTCGCAACTTCAGCGAACTAATTGTAGTTCACGTCACTTTTATAATTTATAATGAAGCAGAAACTATAGAAGACATGTTCTATTTCTGGCATATCTCGTTCTATTTAATATTTTAAAGCAAAATTAACAAGACGTTCAAGTGACTGTTCAAAACAAACTTTGCCATAGGCATCTAAAGGTATGCAGTTTTGTGAAACTAATACGAGGCTATGGCAGTGGGAATTGAATGGGTCTTCATCCATTTAAAGATATACCTAAAGCCCATAATATCTCATAATATCATAAGGTATGATATATTAAACATCCCTAAAGCTTTGAGTAATCATATTACTCAGTTTTAGCTATTTTTCCGCCAATTTGCCAACAGCTACGGCTACAGCTGAGTCAGGTCCATTCTTTGGCGGCCAGTCCATCCGGGGTGCTGGTCATTTTTCCAGCTTTATGCTAAGCCACTAACCAACGGACCAGCAACCACCGATGCCCAACCACCGACCAAAAACCACCCATCCACCAACTGTGGGTGCGCCTACGACCGACCGCACGAACGTTATTTGTTGGTTTTAATAATTACACAGCATGGCCAGGAGAAGGATGGCCGGGTATATATAACATTTTCATGTTTTCTTTTTATTTTTTTTTTTGTTTTTCATCCAAAGCGAGTCGAAGGGAGTCGGTGCTCTAGGATTCTTTTCCCTTTAATATGCCAGGCCACACGTCAATTACACACGTACACGCGACTGCGAATGGCTTCCGCATCCATTTCGGGATTTTGGAGGTGGGCAGGAAAAACAGACAGCACGCGGAGCAGCAGCGCAGTGGGCAGCAGCCGTTGACAGCTGAATCATCTGGATTAATGCCGAATTTTAATTAGTACCCTGGGCACTCGCCACTGGCAGATACCCCCCAACCTCCTGAACCTCCAGTTCCCCATCTACCACTCCATCGCCTCCATCGCCGTACGGGCTTCAGTTGTTAATCCCATTTTGTGGCGATGCCCGCTAGGATAGTTCCCCGCCACATTTGGCACCTTATCGGGCTTGGAGCAGCGACAGGAGCGCCCGAGGTTGTGGCAAAGATTAAGTGCACCCCACATATGTGAGCCGACCGCCAAATGAATCTTCTCCGGCTTAATTAATCCCAGCTCATTGCCACCTCTTCACTTTAAAACAGGTGAGCGCTCGCTTCCCGCACTAACGATAGCTTTTAAAACCCACTTCCCACTTTGGAAACACATTTTGTAAGTGCTCAACAAATAGAGGCGAAAATCAAATATTTACTTATGAAAGCAAATAACTGTTGACTAACTAAAATGTTGGTTTTCGATTTTGAAACGGCTTTTATTTTAATCAACGCTAGCTAATTGCACGAAAATAATATAAAACGATATATGTGAAGTATGATAATTGCTGTTTGCTACTAAAATGGAATACTGCAATAAAAAGCGAGTATCTGCAAAAATTGCTACTGAACTTATACATTTTTGAAAACAAAACAACAATCATGAAACAATTGTGTTTGTGATTGGTTTTTGAAAATGCAAACGAGCCGCGGTCGTAAGGAATTGTTAAATAAAGCATACAGCCATTATACAATAAATATCACAATAAATATCACGAATAATGTAAAGATAAATCATTCATTTTAGGCAACATAAAATGAAGTGGGCCTTCACTCAAACCCAATAAACCCTTGAACTTGAAGAGTACTCGGTATGGGTGAGCTCGGAATAAAAGCTGTTTAAAGTTGATGCCTGATGGCTGTATGAGTGTGTGTGTGAGTGTTTGTGTGTGTGTGTGTATGTGTGTATGTGTGTGCACCAGTCGGCTGTCAAGCTGTCAGGTCTGGCTCACATCTCGCATCCCGGGGCTCAAGTGAGCTCCCAGAGCTACCACAGCTAGCAGAGCTCCCAGGATTCCCCAGTTGGCGAACTTTCAGCTCAAAGGACGCAACATTTGTGGGCTGTGCTGTCTGTTTCGTGTCGCGCATTCAACGATAAGCAGCAGTTTGCCAGCTTTCCGTGGAGTTAGCCCCATGAAACTTGGCAGTCGAGTTGGGCTATCGCTAACTTATCACCTGGCCGAACTTATTGTTGCGGTCCGGCCGTCTTCACTTCCACATACCGCACACATCCGGCTTGGCTGCGATGCGATAGCATTCAATGCGCTGCGATCCGAGTGTTGATACTGGGCTGCTATGGCTGATGTGGCTGGTGTGGCTGGGCTGGCAACCACCGAGACACAGTCTTACAGTTAACATTGGTCTCCAATACACAACATTCACCGTATGACTATGTCGGGGTAATTGAGCGGCATCCTTTCTTCTTCGTTCATCGGCGGCGGCGGCGGCGGCGGCTAACACTTCCTGCCTATTAGCTGGCATTATTATTGACAGACAATGTCCTTTTACCCGAGCAGCCGGTGATGTTTGACGACGACGATGACGACGATAATAATGAGGCTGATGGCGATGATTATTATGATGATGTCGGTTCGGCGGGGTGGTATTGATTGACAGGTGGGCTCTCGTTTCACAGGGCCAGGTAATAGTGCGCCAGGCTCCCTTATCAGCCAAACAATGGCTGCGACATCCTCCCACTCATCATTCAATTTACCGCCACGCCGAAAAATTCATACATTTATATACGTGTGCGCATACACATATATATTGATATTTTCATAACAAAAGGCTTTTCGTTGTCGGATTTGGTGTCGTGTTTTGGTTTTTGCCAACGGGCAGCAATGATGGCGGCTGTGCCAAACAACCACAAATTTCCGGTGTGTGTGCGTGCATATTATGCATTTATCGCCGACATCTATCAGCGATGCAAAGGAGAAAGCGTACTCCTTCCCGTGGTTGAAACATATTGTCATCGCTTTCACCTTGCCACATCCCAATTTTCCCACCCATCTGTCTTTCTCCATCACTGCTCCATCGCATCCCACCCACTGCCGCACACTCAAAAAAAAAAAAATATGGCTTCTGCATATTAAATATGGTATGGGTTTTTTGCTGTCTGAATGCCGTATGTTTTCAGCGGGTCAGCTTTCGATTTTCCCCCCAATCTGTTTTAATTTCCCAGAAAGGTTTTTCCACCTTAATAAATCTGCATGTAATGGTATTGAATTGAAAAATTGAAATATCACTTTTTATGACTTTGAAAACTACGGTACGCTCAATTGCTTGAATGTATTGCATTCGATTTTCATTTGTTTCGGTTTTTTGTGAAAAGAAATTGAAGATCCTCTTTAATTTGTACATTTTAAATGTTATAATGCTTTGCAATCACAGTAAGAAGCTTAGCTACAGGCGCTATAAGCGATGAGAAAAATGTCCTTCGACCCAAAAGCATTTTGTGCTTGTTTTTGGAAAATATATATATATACATATATATACATACAAATACCTGTATGTGTATGTAAATCGGACAATGCATTTTGTTGTCAGCATGAAATTATGCCGATTTGAGACATCTCCATTTACCTATGCGATTGAGGAAATACGTTTCTGTAAGTGTGCCATTTCTCACGCGCTTTCATTGTGTTCGTGTGACTAATGACGCCGTTAGGTAGGCAACACTTTTTTCTTACGCACACATACTCGTACACAAACACACCCACGCAACAGGACACTCACATGCAGATCTGCATATGTAAATGTAATTTTATAGCCCGCCTTGTCTCCGCTTTCTTTGCTGAGCTGTTCTAAAGATTGTAAGTGTGTAAGTGGGTGTAAGTGTAAGTGTGAGTGCGAGTGCGAGTGTGTGCGAACACACATTATTATTTTTGCACACTCGACAGATTGTCTATGTGTGCGTGCTTGTGTTTGTACATCACGCGCTTATGCGTGTGCGTGTGCATGTGCGTGTGTGTATGCGTGTGTGTGCGGCATGTAAAATTTGTTTATTCAATTTCAACTAGGCAAACAACGCCGCAACGGCTGCAGCGGCACAAAGGGCGATAACTCACTTTCGTAACAAGTAAACTAATTATTTCTTTACTTTTTTCATACTTTCTTTATCCCTTCTGCCACCTTCCCCTCCGCCCATATTCCCTATAACTTTTTCTTTGTTTTCTTTTGCTCAAGTTGTTGTCTTATGCTTGCCTTGAAAACATGGTGGCGGGGGGTGTAGAGGGGTCTATATGTCCTGCGCGGGGTGGGGATTGTTAAATTGCAAAATAATGTACACACTTGCTGCTTGTAATCGCCGTTGTTGTTGTTCTTACAGGCTCTAACTGCTTGTTTCAGGCCATTGTGCTTGTTCATCATCATCATCATCACCAGCAGCTTGCTCATCACGGGCAACACACACAACACACACAACACACACGTCCTTTTTAGGGTGGACCAACATATGCCAGAGTTTGACAATTTAACTCGCATTACCTACAAGGACTTGCGCCTTCCACTGGCAATTAACATTTTCGAGCCAAATTTAATTTCAAATTTCGGGCCTTTGAATAAGCAAATTTTACAAAAATTACGCATACGTCCCGTAATCCATTTAACAACTTTGATCGTCTTTTGATAGGGGTTTTGAAATGAAGTAACATTTTTGAAATTTATGTAAATTATGGTTTTAGATTGCAAGCAAGTTAAACAGCTTTTGCAATATACCACTAATACGACTCGTAAGCCAGGCGATTTTCAAAGTTTTTGAATTCGGATTGCTGCTACATTGGGTTCAAAACTTTAAGAAAACTTGTACAAGGCCGAAAAGTGTGCCGAAAATTGGACACGCACTTAGGATCCACTCTAATGCTCTCATACGAGCATCCTCGGGCGCAATTAACGCATTCACAAATGAAGAGTGTCAAGGCTTCAGTCAGTCAGTGGGCTGCCTGGTCCTTCGGTCCACCAACCCACCAGCTCACCAGTCCACCAGTCCACCAACCCACCAGTCCACCAGTCACTTTGTCAGTTAGGCAGTTTTCGCCATACCATTTTCCTTTCCATTTCCATTTCCTTGCCCTGTCTTCGCATTCTATTCTTCTTTGGCAGCTTTTTTTTTTGTGGGGAGGAAGGGGGGCGGGTGCCCGAAAAAAGCGTTGCTCAAGTCCTTCCATCAAGATAAAAGTTTTTGTATGCTTGCCAGAGGGAATGCTAAATGTATGACAACACTTTCGTGAATGTGTGCGTGTGTGTGAATGCTGGGTAGTATGGGTGGTATGAACGGTATGGGCGGTATGTGCGGCATGTGGCATGTGCCACACGCTGTGACGGCCACCATCAGGCAGGTGTAAGTTAGTTAGTCTCGAATCCCCGCAATCAGCCCCCTTCTCTCACTCTCTCTGCCTGAAAATTACAAATTCTCTCATGCAATGTGGCATCAAATTTGAGGTACTTAGGCGGCTAATGTTCGCGATGAGAGAAATTTTTGGAATCATTTGTCGGATACTTTAGATAAAACAGCAACAATATGTTTACAGGCACACCTCAAGGGAGTTAATCAACTGAAATGGCTCTGAGTTAAGGGCTTTCTGGCGGCTAATGAGAAAGATATGCCCATAGATAGAAGTCGTGAAATTTTAGTTATGTTGTAAAAGGTTTTGGAAAATGGGCAAATAATATTTAATACATATTAGCCACATGATTTACTACACTTAATAAATCAGTTTCAATAAAAAGGCCTTAAACTGAAGTTTTTACCTTTACCTTTAATCAACTTGATAAATCACAATTTTTGCGGAAATCTTTTAAAAAGTTTGCAAACTTTGAGTATTTATGAGTCCCATTTAGCTTTGATAGGTTGTCAGGACAATGACAAGTGAACTACCCATATTAAATGACCAACATTATCAAAGATTCTTGTTCGGTGCGCCCACGCAGAAAAACTTTTTGAAGGTCTTAAGAGTTTTGCCTTTTTAAAAGTGCTCAACTTTTGGCCAACTCCATTGCCAGCGTTTAAGACTCTGCCTAAGCTTTATGCAATACCCAGTTCGTTGCTTTTATAGTTGTAAAATTCCTTTTACAACAAAAAAAAAAGTTGAAACTCAATTTGAGGCGTTGGTGACCACACCTTTTGCTGGTCGCCCTTGGCGGGATGATCTTTCAGAACCGTCAGCCTGCCGGCAGCGTAACGAGCCTATTTGCTATGCCTCATGCCCTCATGCCCTTTTGGCCAACGCCCCTTCTCCGGCAGCGAAGCCAACCATCCAACCATCCAACCATCCAACCTACCCACATTCAGTGGCCTCTTCTTGTGTAATATTTATGTAAATTTCGCCCTAGCGCAAAAATTGAAAGGCGTAATGGTCCTGTGTCGCAGCAACCTTCGGAACCTGCGGATCCAGTGGATACAGCGGATCCAGCGGAGCCAGCGGAGCCAGCGAAACCTTTGGAAAAGTCCGCCCCTCGACATTCAGGCAGCAACCCACTTTGCATATGATTCGCTCCGTAAGTTTGCAGCTTGTGCGTGTTTCGGTTGGCTTCTCATAATAAATGACAACGAGCATATTATGCTCTATAATCGAGTGGAAGAGAATTATTTTGTGTGAACTAATTGCATTAGTGACATTCAATTTGATGCCGGGTGGCTGGCGGGCGGGGGGGGGGAAAGCGTGGTGGAAAAGCGGGCAGCGAGAGGGCCAACAAAGAAAAGCGAGCGAAAGGAAAACAACGTTAAATGGCAATTGTCACAAAAAGGGACGGGATTTCTGATAGTCGATCCCCTGTCGCTGCTCTAGTTTCTGTTGCCACATCATAGTTTATACCCGCTCCTGTTTTATGCCCGACGCAGTCAAGCAAAAACCTGCGCCTGTCGCTGATTTAGGAAAAGCGACCCAAAGCCAAAGCCAAAGCCAAAGCCAAAGCCAAAGCCAAAGCCAAAACCAAGGCCCAAAAACACCACGCCCGGCGCAAAAGGACCTGGCAGGACCCTCAGCCCAGGCGCAGGGGGAGGGGGGCGGGAGAAAAAAAAGGTAACCGGGTCACCGCTTGGGCAATCATGTGAATCGAGCTCTTTATAATTTGCGAAACTATGTGAGCCGTGGGCCCAGCGAGAGTTGCTATGGATGTTCCTTTTCCTTTTGTGTTCGGATTATCTCCCAACAGGAATTGAAATATAAAGCGAGGTGCCCATTTTACGATGCTGTTGCAAGCTTTTAAGTGGCCAGTTTCCATGGCTTTACACTGTCATTCAACTTCAAGCTGCTTGTATAAAATACATCTTGCTTAGCAAACAACTGGCTTTTCTCCAAAGCAATCTTAGTGCTACATGCTTACGAATAACTCATCTAATGGCTTCAACATCACCACTTTGACGCAATGAGCAGTTGATTAAAATATGTGCCAGTCTTTTAGGATTTAAGGGCATCTATTCACTTCAGCAAAGCGTACTATTAATGCACCTAATAGGATTTGTGCAAGGTATCCTTGAAATGCAGAGCATAAATAATTTCAAGGGGATTCAGGGCACTTATTTATGAAGAATTAAGTCGCTCATGCGAGAAATAAGCTTAAATTAGTTTACGGATATTAGAGGCCTCATCCCTAAGATGATTGCTCTGAATGACCACAATATGTTTATAATTTCACTCATAGTAAACGGAATAGTTAACAACCCATGAAACCCCCCTCGCTGTCCTGTGCGGTCTGTTTCGTGTAACTGTGCATATGCGGTATGCGTATTTTCCTTCCTTTTTTTTGTGTTTTTTTTTCTGGTCTTTTTGGTTTTTTTTTGGTTTTTTGGTCTGCTCCCAAATGAAAATAATCTTACATGTCGTTGACACATTTCGCTGCCAAAATGCTGCCAAAATGCTGGGTTTCCGCTTAAAGTTGCTTACCTGGCGATCCGAAGAAAGTCGGTGAGCGCAAGCGTTTTTTGGGAAGAGAAGAGAGAAGAAACAAGGAGAAATGAGTCAAGATGCGATTAGTCGGGCAATGCTAATGCTACTTATCAGATACAATTGTTATGTACAATTTCTAGATGGCAAAACTGAAAAGCGCAATAAACATTTTGTGGCAAGCTGAATTAGTCAACGGATTTTAGCGACTGATTGGGGGTTTTATGGCCGGCATATGACCAGCCCACGCATAAAATACATATACATTTACATCACGATCAGAGACGCCTCATCTCACCTGGTGTCCGGAGCAGATGGAGCCGTTCGGCACGCGCACACGGAACGGACTGTGGACCGGGCAGGAGGTGCGCGGTCCCCACCTGGTTACCGCCGCCTGCTGCAGCGACAGCGCCGAGCTGCACGGATTGAAGAGCGCCGGCGGCGGCGGCGGTATGCTGATCGAGCTCAGGCCGCTCAGGCTGCGGCAATGGCCGCCGGCATTGGAGCCAAGCATGGCGGCATCCGCGGCTGCCACGGCGGCAGGACATTGGGGCACACTCTGACCGCTGCTGCCGACGCCGCTGCCGCTCATACCGCTGCTGCCGCTGCTGCCCAGCAGGGACATGTGCGAGCCACCGGACATCAACGACTGTGATGTCAGCCCATGATGCTGGCACATGCCAATGGAATGATGGGGTTGGGGCAATATACCGCCACCGACGACGCCACCGCCGACGCCGCCGCAAGAGGTCACGCCGCCGCCGATCGCCGCATTGGACCATTGACCCGCCTGCTGCGATGGCCCGCCGCCCGCCGCTCCAGATCCAGCCGCTCCAGGTCCAGGTGCCGCCGCTGCTTGTGGGTCGCCGCCGGCGCAGTAGTGATCCACCGTAAAACTGTCTTGGCTACCAGAGCATTGCAGGCGATGCGGGGGCGGTGGCGACGAGTGGCGCGGGTAAATGTTGTGTCCTTTCGGGGATTTCTTCGATTGCTCCCCCCTTCTGTGCCACGCTGCACCTTCTAGCCTTCTGATATGTGGTTTAGGCCAGGAGTGGTTGCCAGTCTGCAGTTGCGGCTAATGTGGCTGTTCTCACTGTGCGCAGCGTTTGGGCCAACAAGCATTGCTTACAGGTTTATGGTTTCAACGCTCTCTATGGTTTCAGTTTTGTTAACAATGTGGTTATTAGCTTTGTCATCCGTGCTATCCGTGTTATCCGTGTAGACTCCCTCTGCGATCACAGCTTTTCCAACAACAACTTCTATTTAATTATGATTAATCAACAACAAGAAAGTCTACAACAATTTGGTTTGTCGGGTTTGGGGTTGGCTTATTACTGTCGTCTATTATTCATTAATGGTTATGTAAATTCTGTTGCTATCACTGGTAATATAATGTGTCCGATTCGTCCAATATCCAATATCCAATCTACATCTGCATCTACATCTGTATCTGCATCTGTATCTGTATCTGCATGTGCATCCGCATCCGCATCCCACGACGCTGAGTTGGTGTGGCAATAAATTATTGTATCCTTTTTAATTGAGCCTGCCTGGGCAGCAAATATATACTTTTGTTCGGTTTAAGCTATTTTAAATGCTTGAGTTTTTATGTGCTGCAATTGATGCAATTAACTTGTTCATCACAATTGTAATTAATTTGTTGTATTTGGTTTTTGGGTTTAACTTGGTTTTAATCTTGCTTTATTATTGAGTTCTCTATGTAGATGTGTGTGTTTTAATTTGATGCAACTTTTAGAATTTAATTTTGAATTGATTTTGTTTTTGTTTTTTGTTTTTTTGGTTTAGCTTTTATATTTTCAAATTTTCTAGCATGCGATTTCTGCAAAGGAAAATCGTTGAAAAGCTCAAAATTTAACGAAATTTATTCGACTTGCGGAAGTGTGGGTGTGTGTGCGTGGGTGGGGCAAGTGGGTGGTGTGTGTGTGTGTGTGTGTGAGAGAGGGGGAAGGGGGTGGGGATTCAAGGGGTGTTAACTATATACAAACTCAGCACAGCGGGAAAAGGAATTTGGGGCTTAGGGAATTTTCATTTAATGTTGCACGCTGCTGAGTGGAGCGTTTCCAGACACGCTTGTTCTCGCATTTAATACAAATAAATTAAATATTTAATCCCCTAGACACACACCTGTACAATTGAAATTAGTGGAACGATAGGCCTTTCCCCTCCCCCGCATCCCCAACCCCCGAAAGCAATCAACGAAACAGATGGGAGCCAAATGGAGCGGAATATGCACTGGGGGAAAATCGATTTGGAAATGAAAAGGCCTACAAAGTCGTTTCGTCATAGCCACAGTACAAATAGTTCGGAAAAACCTAAAATACCTACGATTCCAGCACCATTTCCAATTATGTTTTCACTTGCTAAAACTGATAGAAACTGTTTTCAGGTAAGGCAGATTTTATCAAAGGGCCTACCTATTTTCATACACTTCTATTCGAGATTTAATCAATTGTTCGCTTTGCTTGTAGGCCCTATAACTTGGCATTGTTTCTGTGTAGACAGTTTTCTATTCCGCGCCTCGTTTTAATTAAACTCACTGTCTAGGCAACTGAAAATGTGTATTTTATATGCCTCAGAGATAAAAATAAAAATTTACAATATAAAAACCTGTGTTGTCCCCGGGGGAAGCGAAACAGAAGTTGGTGGGCTGGCAGGCGGAGGCGGAACAGGGCTTTTTATCTAAACGGTTCCAAAAGGCAATCGTTTGGGGAAAAGGCCTTAAAAATAAAAATAAAAATAAAAAAGGGCGGCAGGGGAAGAAAACAAGACTGTGAGACAAAAAAAAGGAAACAAAAAAAAAACTCTAGAGAAAAGTAGAGAAAACATGGAAGTCGGGAAATTATATGCGCTAATAAAGACAGGAGAGAAGGGCTGGAGGAGCAGTTGAGGAGGACGCCCAAGGACTCCATTGCCATGGCTATTCCCAAGGGCGACTATCGGTACCGCAGGCGGAGACTATTTATGCTAAATAGTTTTCAACAAATTCCAAAAACACACTGACTGCCGAAAGTCTGCTGCCATCGCTGGCATCGAATTAAATTAAAACGGAATTGTGAATGCTTAAATAATATTCGCATAATAAAAAGCGGGACCCCACGAACCGGGAGGCGTTGAAATGTTTGCTTTTGGCGCAGCTTCCGCTGAATGCTAATGTGCCACATGCCGCCCATAATTGAATGGGAACGTGCCAGTCTCGTCCTGGCTTTTGGTTCTGGTTTTGCTTCTGGTTCTGGTTCTGGTTCTGCTTCTGCTTCTGCTTTTCTTCTGGCTTTTAACTTTGGCTTTGGCTTTCTCTTTATCCTGCGGGGCAGGAAGTCAGCCAAGGACGTGGCAGCCACGTTGCCTTGGTAGCTGGAACTTTGCAGCGGAACATACGCGTTCAAAATAACCAAATTCAATTCATAAAAGATTCAAAAACCAACAAAGAAAGTGAGGCAGAAACACTGAGATAGAGAGAGATGGAGAAAGAGCAGCAAAGTATGAAAGCAAAACGATGAACCGCAGCCAGCAGCAGCGGAAAAACAAAAAACAAGACAAAATAAAAACTAAGTTGAGGTAAGTCTATCTGGATGCTGAGCACCGAGGACCAAGGACCAAGGACCAAGGACCAAGGAGCAGTGGGAAAATGGAGGACTTTGTCTAAACCACTGAGCTGCACTTCCAACACGCTGGCAAGGAGCTGCTGCTGGCGGTGCTGATGAATTTCCAAGTGGAAATAGGGGAAAATGGTAGGGAAAAACAGAGCAAATAAAAATCTCACAAATTTTCAAGCACAGTGGTCGCTTCATCAGTTTAGCTTTAATTGGCAGTGAATTGAGTGCTCCTTGAATATTTTGATTTGCCAATCAACTCCAACTCAATTAAGACCGCAAATCATTGGAATCCAGCCGAGGTATCAAGTATTCCATTGATTATTTGTGGCTAAAAGCCATCTTTATCATAATAAAGTTAAGTATTGAAGAACAAACAAGCAGCGATTTAGCCTCATCCTCTCAACGGCATTAGGGTCATGGCATATGTTTTGTATGATAATATTGGCCCATCCTGAACGCTGTTTTCAATCAAAATAAACCAACCTGCCTCTGCAGGTTGTAAATATTCAAATCAAGGATCTTCGACTCGAGCAGAAGCTGCAGTGAAGTAAATGAAAATTCTAATTTCCACGCGACCACTGTAGTTGAATTCTCTTGCAGCTTCTCTCCGACTCTCCCCATTTTCCCCCATTTTCCCCGCTTTTCCCAGTCTTTGTGTATATATACACATTTTTGATAAGGCAAACGGAAATGGCATAGGATGGCGGGGGTGAGGGTGAGGGTGAGGGTGAGGGTGAGGGTGAAAAGGGGGCAGTGCTGAGTGGCAGAGTGAAGTGAAGCGAACTTCAGTTTGTTGAGGAATTCCAAGTTTGCAGGTGGGTGGGTGGTGGGTGGTGGGTGGTGGGTGGATTTTCGTTCAGGTGTTCTACGCTTTTTTCTTTTTTTTATGTTAGTACTTACTGCAACGAAATGTTGTTGTTGTGCGTATCTAACTCGTTGTGTAGTCTGTGTTTTTTTTTGGGGTTTTTCTGCTTTAATTAATTAGGGAGTACATATTTTTTGTTCTTTATTGTTTTAATTTATTTAGCTTTTTGCTTGCACTGGCTGTAGGTTTTTTCGGTATAAATTGAATTAAATTAGTTTTTGTTCTGCACCGATTTGATTTGATTTACACCGCCTACATCAGCGCACACACACAGGCACACACAGGCACACACAGACACACACAAACACACGCACACAGATAAGCGTAGGCGAAATGCGATTCATTTAATTCAATTGAGGAGTGAATTTTGGTGGCGCGTTCGTGAAATCATTGATAATCGTTTCTAGCAAATCGATTTGGCAATGCGGTCGAAATGGTTTCTCTGCTGGCGTCGCTGCCTTATCCTTGTTGCGGTTGTTGCTTCTCCAAGAGAGCGTTAGCGGGGGCTGGCTCTCTCGAAAGAGAGGAATCAGAAACTCCCACACATACACACCAAGAGCGGAGAGAGGGAGCGGGGGGGCCAAAGAAGGCCAGAAGCTGACCGGATCGACAATATGAGAAAAAAAAATTGGAAGGGAAACCAGAGAGACTGCGAAAAAAGTCGCCAAAACGACCACGCACACTTATTTTTTCCACTCGTGGGAAAAGTGTGTGTGAGAATTTTCCTTGTGAAAATCAATGCTTTTGCCTTTACACTTTTTATGTTGCCTACTTTTTTGCGCGCAACTTTGTTGGGTAACGAAAGTGTGCACTGCTTGCAATTAAAAAGTTTCTATCGCATTTTTTCGGCTATCCAAAACTTTAGTTCGCCCGTTGTCTTCAGTTTTTCTTCACTTTTCTTGGCGTTTTTCCTAGTTTTTGCATTTCGCTGCGCCGTATGGCAACTCACTGGAGTGTGTATGTGTGTGTGTTCGTGTGCGTTTTTTTCGTGTGCGTTTTTTTCGTGTGCAGCCGTTATGCGTGTGTGTGCTGCTGCGGGCGCTGCTTGCTGATGCTGCTGCTGCGGCTACTGCTGCTGCGGATGCTGCTGCTACTGTATACCCGTGCTGTCCAGGCAAGGGCTCGCGTTAAACTGGCACAGAACCAGTCAGCAAGGTGCACAATTATAGACTGAATCCTCGAATCCTGTCAGCATCCATTTGAAGCTCTCTGTCCCGTCCTTGCTCTCGCTCTCTTTTGCTCTGCACTGCTTGTCCTTGCTCTCCTGGCCTGGCCTTGCTCTCCCTCTCTCTCTCTGGCTTTCAGCTGAATGCAGCCCGCTGCCCCCAATCAATTTCCTGTGTGCGAGCGCGACAACTAGTGCTCGCTGACTTGGTGGCCTGACTTCTGTGCTGCTTGCTGAATCTGTTGTGGGATGCAGGATGCTGGCAGCGAAGTCGACCGCGACGCCAACTGCAGCTGCGGACATGCGCAGTAGTTGTCTCTGTCTGGCAGCCACATTCCTCACTCATTGGCAATCGCAGACAATTTTGCTGCTGCACAGTGGGCTAAGGCCATTAAGTTCATTAATAATTGTTATTTTAATGGAACTACAATGGGGCAACTACCTCAGAAGTACAGTCTCTATATATAAATATTTCACTTGGTTTTTAGTTTTTTACCTTAATAAGTTTAAAAACAATTATGACATACTTAACATATTATCAATACACAACGTTTATCCACGAATAGTCGTAACATGCTTCAAATTACAATTAAAAGCCTATCTAAAATGGTAGCCACCGTTTTAGAACACACTAATTGGCCAGCTAGGCCAGTGTGCTCTGCCACCGCCTTTTCGTCTAACGCACAACGTGGCGAGCTTGCAAATATTCGTAATTTATGGCACAATGTCTGCGCCACGTAGTCGTTAACCCAATCATTGCCAGCGTCAACGCTGGTGTCGTCATCAACATCAACATCAACATCATTCGTTTCTACATCATCGTTATAATCATCATCATCATCATCATCATCATCATCAGCAGCAGCAGCAGCAGCAGCATCAGCGTTTCATCATAGCGCTGCAGCTGCAGATTGCTGAGCGGTGGCCAAAAAACTTGGCCGAAATAGGTGTATTGTGAACAACAGGGTGGTCCCGGGCTTTTGAGTGTAATTTAAGGTTATAAAAACAGCACTTTTGCTGTAAGTAAGTCATAAAAAACTCATAACAGCACTTGCTTTCAAAGTTTATCACTCATACGCAGTGTGGTCCTTTTTGGTATGTAAAAACCTGACTTACGTGTCGTATGCGTAATATTCTTTTGGGTTCAAATTGATTTTAATGAATATAAGAATGCCGAAATTGTGTTCTTTTTTTTTGTGTAACGTGACGGCACTAAAAATTGCGGAAATACTATTTTAAAAATATAAAGTTTTAATTAAATTTAGTTGCGTGAGAAAAGTTGGCTGGCTTTCTTTAATTAAAGTTTTTAGACATGACATGATGAATTCTGATTTCACCGTGCATAAGAACGTGATGCGTACGAAAATGGTGGGTAATATTCGACTACATTTCGGTGGAGCATACATAGGAAGAGCAATGTGTACAGTGTTCCTAATTACCTCCGATAGCGGCTCACCCTAGAATCCTGGCACACAATCACCAAGACACTCAGACACTTGCCAAAGAGGATGCGGGCGTGTGGCAAAAGGATTCATTGCCAAAAGAGGAAGACGCAGCAGTGGCAGAAGCGGCAGAAGCGGCAGAAGGTGGAAAACCGCAACCTAATTACATGTGGTAAGGCCCCAGCTATCCATTGGGGCCAGGCAAACACAGAGAAAGGACGCAGAATGCAGGACGAGTGGGGCAGCAGTGGGGCAGCAGTGGGGGCATGGGGCGAATGGACAGACAGTCGGAGAGACAGCCCCTTTATGAGTTATGAATCTGTGCTGAGGCACAGCAAATATTTATGGAGCGCTTGTTGTGAATAGCAGGCCAACTGACTGTGGGTTCGCAGATGGGGGGACAAAATGTGGGGGGGTAGGGGGGTAGGGAGCAGAATGGAGACCTTTGCTTGCAGATTGAAAATGGGAATACCCTGCCAGGACAATTGTTTCCATGGCAGCTAAATACTTTGACTGCTACCTTTAGTTCTCAGTATTTCGCAGTCATTTCAGTTTTAATAAGACACTTGATAGCCTTGAAATATTTGCTCACTTAAATACGCTGCTAGTATCATTCCCTAATCTACTTAAATGATGTACTTAAGCATTAATTATGCCAGCTCTTGAATGCAATGCAAACGAATGATGAAAATCGTAGTGCGCTGCTTTTTGCAGGGCATTCGAGTGCTGCAGCGGCATCTTTTCAGCCTCGTAGTGCAAAAGGAAAGCAATTCAGACAATCGATTGATTCGCAAGGACAAGAACGAGCGGCAGTCATCATGCGAGCTTAACGCGCTGCATAACGGGCTTTTAATTAATGCAGAATAAAGCACCTCCCACTATCTCTGAGTATCAGACAGATTGCACCTCGGAAAAGCCACCACCCACCACCCACCACAAACCACCCAGCATAAACCACCCAGCCACCCAGCGTTATGTTATGTCGAGTGATTTTCGGTCCGCATCCATTTGGGCCCAAGGTTCCAGCACAGGCAGTGTAGGTCAAGGCCCATTCGAAAAGTGGAGCCCGTGTAATCGCATCCTGGCCATAAACTATTAACTTGCTGCTGTCGCCAACGTTTTGTGTTGCACTGCCTGCCACACGCCGATGGAAAATGGAAGTGCCAGGGGCTAAAAGGATGCAAAAGGGTACCAGGTGCACTGGACAGTCAACTAGCAGCATTTGTCGGGCACAAAGCACCTCAATGGTTCAGTACTGCAAGTACTGCTTTGAACGAAAGTATGAAAATGCTATATATATTATATTTTATTATATTATATATATATATATATATACCGCACAGTGCAACAATGTCCTAGAGCCGCTGACTTTTTGTTTCAGTGCACGAAAAGAGTGAAAGCAATTTGGCACGAATTTGTCATCTCATCGAAGTGGCAACAAATTTGGCTGCAACACAGCAGCAACAATGGCAATAACAATAACAAGGATGATGGCAGTTACAGAGCTGCAATTTTGGGGGCTACCAACGGGAGGGGGTGGGGCGTGGGGGCGTGGGGGGGCGTGGCAGGCGACATTTATGTGTGTTGTGCAGCCAAAAGAGTAACCCTAATGTGTCAGTGGGGCAGGTAAAGTGGAGGGCAGGACATCCTCCCCACATCTGGTCCTGTAACTACTGCTCCTGACAGTTTGCTTGCTTAGCCTCGTTGACACGTTTAGTTGTCAACTAACCCACACACACACACACACACGTACGGCACACTAGCACACGGGGGGAAAAATGAACACGTGCACAAACACCACACACACACACACACAGACAGATACACACACAGATACATCCGTAATAGTGCCTTCTGTGTATATCCGTATCCGTATTCCGTGCAAATCAGAATCAAGTCAAAGGTAAAACGACCGTTGTAATAATGCTGATGGCATCCCAGAAATCGAGCCAAAATGGGATAGCACACACATGGGTGTGTGTGTCTGTGTGTGTGAGTGTGTGGCACACAAAAATGCAAATTCGTTGGCCATTTGGCAAATTGATTTTGCCACTGCAATTGGCCAATATTCAATGAGTGTCCACTGGGGAAAGGACAATAAACAAAAGCTGGCAAAAGGAAGCGTTTAATGTTCCTTGAAGTCTTACTTAAGGATGAGAGTTTCCAGATCTCAATGCGGCAATGTGGCAATGTGGCAATGTGGCAATGTGGCAAGTTGACTACTGTTGCTGTGGTACAAACTTTGCTCCCAATGGCATTAGCACTCACATTGCACATAAGTTTGTTGAAAGGTTCAAAAAAAAAAATAGAGAAAAAAATATCAATTTAAATTCATTATAAGCGCTAATCAATTTTTTATTGGATCACTTTTTTTATGCGGAAACAACGTTTTGTTGGAATTAGTCATTTCCTTTATTTAATTTATTTGCTCACACATACACGTACAAACGCCAAATGTAACTTGAAATATGTAATTATCCCAAGCGGCGTAAATCATTGACGTTAATTAATGCACTTGGATTTAATTAGTTTAGTGTTTAGCTATGCAAACACTGCACATAAATTTAAATCGAGATAATCAAAGGTGCGATGCTAATTTATAGTTTCATAAACATCACTATTATATAACTTATTGTGATTTATCCTAGCCCGCTTTCTTGTGTTTTTTCGTAGTTAACTAGCAGACTTCGGACGCTTTGCTAGTTAATAGTTACTGGTTGAAACGTAATAGAAAACCAACATACCCGCGCTCAAACTACACACACACATACGCCCAAATGGCCGCATTACATTAATTTGATTTAAATTGAAAAGTAATTAAGTGCTCCCCCATAATCGTCACTTTTCGAACGCATTATGCGGGTGCTGCTCTCCTAGTTTTCACATTTTCGCATTTTCACATTTTCACTTGCAGACCGCACAAAAACAGTAAACAAAATGTAATCAAAGTTTGGCCGCAGCTCAAATGAGAGGCCAACTCCACTGTGCATTGGTCCAGCACCACCCACCTCTGCCACATGCAGCACTTGCCCCACCAACTTGCCATACCCATTACTCTACACATATATGTACGTGTATATATATATATATACATATATAGATTCATAATCCCCTGCGATGATATCGCCGCAGATTTACCTGATTTACCTGGTGGTGCAGATTGTTGTAGTAGCGCATTATATATGCGGGCAGCAGCTCGGCGGTCTCCAGGCCGATCCACTGGAAAATCTCGAGGTGCTCCTGGTTGGGCTGCAGCGGATACTGGTGGTCCGGGCAGCTGGTGCCCGTTGCCGTGGATAGATTGTCGCAGCAGCGGCAGCAGCAGCACCCATCCTCGACCGGCTCCATTCAGATGACTCGGGACTGGGAGGCACGGGCCACCGAAAACTTGGTGGCTTTTATCAATTTATAATTTGATTATTTGTGTGTTTCTTTGACAAGGCATTGGAAGTTTCTTCGCTTTCATATCTTTCACATATGTACGTTCGCTTCTGTGGCAGCAGCAGCCTGGCTGGCTGGCTGGTTGGGTGGCACAACAACACATTTGAATTTAAATTGAGTTATGGGGGGCGGCTGACAGGCGGGGCTGCAGTATTTTCTTGTGCCGCCAATTTATGGGCAGGGCAACGGCGCGTTGCTCCAGCGCCAGGGAGCAGCCCAGTCCCTGGTATCTCGGATCCGTGTCCCTATCCGTATCCGTATCCCCATTCGCGTTCGCGTTCGCATCCGCATCCGCATCCGGCTGGCGGTTGCCATTTTGTCAATTGCTCCCATGTGGATTTTGCCGCCAAACACGTGGGCTGTCGCCTGCTGCTCCTGCTCCTGCTCCTGCTCGTGCTCCTGCCAGCTTAGCTTTCCATCTATTATTTTCTTGGCTCTTTTTGTTGTTCTCTTTTTTATTTATTTGGCTTTTTTGCGTGACGGAGGTTACGGCGGAAACTCGCGCGCGTAATTGGCACACTCACGAACGCACGCACACACACAAACACACACACACACAGACAGACACAGTACGGGGTTTTCAGCCGGGTCCGGGTAAGCGTCCTGTTAATTGGGTCAAGCGGGCTGATGGGGGGATGCGGTGTATCCTCTTGAGGAATAGACTCACGGCTCGAACTAGAACTCAAACTCAATCGCCGCAAAACTCCAGAACTCCAGAACTCCAACTCCCAACTGAGCGGCACAACTTGACGAAGGTTTTCGGCCACAATTCATCGGGGAGAAGGGGGTAGTGGGGTGTGGCGCCTCGTTAGGCGCCATTTTCACACATCAGCGGGCAAGTGGCAAATAAATCCGAGGCGAATAAATCCGCCGTTTCGACGTTCCCCAGCGGCGACTGCGCCGCAAACTAAACTAAAATCTCGGGTGCGCGCTTTTTGTTTAAGTCAATCACGAGTGCTCCGTTGTTGCAACTTGGCCAACAGTGATGGCATATGGCCGGGGTATTTGGCAACTGAATCTGTGGCTAGGTACTTGTCCCGGCCAGCCAGTTCAGTACCGCCAGCTTCAGTGCACCACATAAGTACAGTATTCTATTCATAAAGCATCTACTATAAGCAATATATCCCATATATTTTCCGCCATAAAAATCCATTTAGTTTATTTTAAATCACTTTTGTTTTTAAGTTCCTATACTTCATGATATAACATATTGTAAATATCAAAGATCGCGCCTACAAATGGTTACAAATGTCGATGTAACGAATGTACCTGGGCCATTACTGCCACCACCCACTGGGTCAAGACGAAAGAGATGGCGAGATGTAAGGAAAGAGAGAGGCCAAACTGCAGTTTGCTGCAATTTGCAGATGGCGAGAGAGACGGAGAGATGAAAGAGAACCGCAGCTTTTTCAGCTTTCACTTGGACATTGGCATTGTTGGTGGCACTGCAGCCCTGGACAGCTTCCCAGCTTCCCAGCAGCCCAGCATCCCCCACCCCCTTGGGGCATCACCGCTCCCCCTCTCCCCACCACCACCACCACCACCCCCCTTGACGCCGCCCGCTGAGCTGTGTATATAGCATTAACACATTCGTTCATTGCTTTCATCGTTGGCCTGCGTTTTCCTGCAGTTGTTCATATTTTTTTTGCCCACTATTCTTTCATTCTTTTGGGCTCGTGTTTTTCCATTTTTTTGCATTCTTTTTTCTTTGCTTGCAGATTGCTCGGATTTATGAAAATGAGACTGGGCTTGCGTCACACACAAAAAAGACAGACAAACAGGCGGAAGGACAGACGGATATAGCCGAGTCCGAGGCACGAGAGGCGCACGAGAAATAAATGAAAGGAGGAAAATCAGGGGGAAAATCAGGAGGAAAATCAGGCGGAGCAGCACACAGCAGCCAGCGCAAAAAGTGTAGTCTGCTTCAAGGAGCAATTAACGACAGTGGATGGCACAGAGTTATGTTATAGCATTGCGTCCGTATCACACACAACCAGTGCCGCTCGCCCACAGAAGGCCCAGACACCCCATCCAACCCGTCCAACGATTTCTGGATGGGATGGGATGGGATGGGATGGGATGGGATAGGATGGGATGGGTAGTCTTTATGCCCTGGAACAGAAAGACACGGCTAACATGGCGGGGGTAAACCAATGAGGAGCTTACGTTGAGTCTGGCAAATAATTGGATACTCGGCAGGATGAATCCTTGCGCACATAAACACTCATCAGAGTTGTCCTTTTCAAGTTCTTTGACTGGGCCACATTAAAGCTTACTTTGATGGGTGCAGTTCATCTGGGTTAGAAATCCCCCAGCAAATGCCTGCATTTGAATGGGCAAAACATAGTTATGTACATACATAGTTATGTCTGACTAATAATTGTTATTTTACTGCTCACACATATGAAATCTGCTTGTTTGTACTAATTAAAAGGTGCACATTTGCAAACAGAAACTTTTTCATTGAGAAGAAATGATCGGAAATTCTGTTGCAAGAGTTCAGGTTACCAATTAATTTGGATATCTCCTGCTCAATATTATGCTTTTTCGTTTAAACACCTCTTAAGTTGCCAACTTCTCCCCAAGCTCTCCTTATGCGACCAGTTTGTAGGACATTACAGCATCCATTAGCAATATTACTAGTATCCAATAACGCATCCAATTGAATTCCAACCAAAGTCCCCACAGAACTTGCAATAATCTTTTATGGGGCCGTAAGGATATTTAAGGATTCGGCGAAACAAAAAGCAGACCTCTGTCCGCTTTTGCTTATTTATTTTTTGTTTCGCTATCGTTAAATGTTTTTCTGCCCCTTTCGCAGCTGCCGAGTGAAGTGGGTAGTGGAGGAGTGGGCAGAGTGGAGCAGTGGGCAGAGTGGAGCAGTGGGGGATTGAAGGAGTGAAGACGGATGGCCATATGCCGACGTAGTCGGAACAACGATGGCACTTGAGCCGTGTACTCGTAGCATACTTTTCAGCGCAGAAAGCCCTCGGGCGGCAAAATGGGAACTGAGCCCGGGAGCCAGCAGGGTGCGGATGTTGTTGCCCCAGCTCCTGTTTCCCATGCTCCTTTTGATGCTGCTGGCGTTTCTGATTCTGATTCTGATTTTGCTGCTGATTTTGCTGCTGATTCTGCTGCTGATTCTGCTGCTGATGTTGCTGCTGATGTTGCTTTAGCTGTTGTTGTGGCCTGACTACGTCCGAAATTCATTTTGGTTTATTCTGATTAAACTGTTTGTGTTTGGTTGCATTAGCTGCTATATGTGCGTACACTTAAAAGAAAATGATATCAAACTAACACTCACGCCACTTCTTATGCACGTTTATGTCTATAGTAAAACATTCTGTATAGCAACTTGAAATTGATGGCATTAAAGTATAAATTTATAACCTGTTGTTATAAGTGATATGTCGAATGCTGTGCCTGATAAATTATATGTGGAGTACATTCATTACTCCCGCTTACTTAATAAAAGCAATATACAAGTATTTCCCAAAGTGTATCTATGTGCATGTACAGCAGAGAACGCCGGTGGCATGAGTCCCTGTTGAAGCAAAGGATTAGTGGCTCTGTCTGCGACCGAGTCCTGCGAGTGATGGCTGAGATCCAGGCTCTTACTTCCCCACCGCCGTGTTTGCCCGCACTAAATACATTTCAAATTTGTTTAGGCTTAAGCCAAAGCGAATTGGGCGGCTCGAGTGGACCACAGATTGATATGACCACAGAGGCGAACAAAGAGAACTTGAAAGCCCGGTGATTGCCAGATTATTGCGAAATAAAGCTTGCCACAAAATGCCCAACAGAGTAAGAGTAAACAAGAAAGGCACAGTTGGGCACTTCTCGTCATCCCATGCTCGCCCGACTCACCTGCATGTGGGGGGCGGCCAGCAGCTGCATCAGCTCGTCCTTGGCATACTTGCCGCCCAGTGAGTTGCCGCCGGACGTCGATGAGAGCAGCTCCAGGACATCGCGACATCGTCCCACTGCCTCGGCAGCCGGTGCTCGACCATTGCTGGTCACCACTGTCGCCGCGATCCTGTCGAACAGCTGCAGAAACTGGTGCAGCCTGTTGTCGCGCAACATGTCCCGCAGCACATCCGCGTCAACATGGGCGTCCTGCAGCGAGTAGATGTCGTCCAGGCAGTCCAGGATGCGCTGCACCGCCTCGATGCCCGCCTCCTCGTCGGCCCACTCGTCCGTGGCGCCGGCTATGGGCACTGCAATGAATGCAATAGCATATGAACAGATTCTGACATAATTGAATGTGTATAATCTATAGGCTTATTGCATGATGATGTCTGCAATTTTATAACCAAATTGCATTTTCACCATCAGACATTGAATAAATTGATGTGATTTCATTTAAACATAAAATACGAGTATATACAAATCAGAATTGAAAACAATTTGCATCATAGCTTAACAAATTTATGGAATTTCTAAAGAGCTATCGAGTATAGGTTTCTCGCAAGGAATTTAATCTGGTATAGAATTTCTAAATGTGCTCTACGAATCAGTAAATTCCGATTGACTTGAAGCAAATACGAGACTAAATACTGACTGTCCGCATCGGTGGCGTATAGGGGATCCATGTTGGTGCCTCCAGCGATGGCCTGAACAGCACCCTTTAGCTTGCGTCGGGCATTGTAGCGCTTCAATTCCTCCACCGTGTCCGCCAGGTGAGTGCGCTGCAGTTTGTCTCGATCCCGTATCCATGGATGATCCAGCACCTCGGTGATGGAGAGTCTGTGATGTGGATTGGCCGCCAGCATTTTCATGACTAGGTCCTTGGCGTTCGCCGAGATTGACTTCCACTCTGGTGCTTCAAACTACAACGAATTGTTAAGCGTTTTAATGTCATAGTTAAATGCTTGGGGATATATTTTGTCCACCTACCGATAATCGACCGCGAGCTATTGACTGCTGCAACCTCACGCCGGATCCCAGGAAGGGCAATCTGCCCGAGAGCAGGACGTGCAGCATTACTCCGGCACCCCAAACATCGCAACCTTTGCCATAAAGCCGCCTGGTCACCACCTCTGGCGCCATATAATGCGGACAGCCTACCCGTCCGTGTGTTTCTATGGTTTCCCGGGTGCCGGGCAACTGAATGGCCGATCCGAAGCCGCCAAGTTTCACCGGCGCCGAGTTGTCGACGGTGGCAAGGAGAGCGCAGGCGGGACGCACATCCCTGTGCAGGATGTCGTTCTCGTGACAATAGCGCAGTGCCTCCAGGATCTGCCGCATATAGTGACTAGAAGAGCGAAATGGTTAATATTTAGTGTTCCCCATTCGATTTAATTTGCGCTTGCTCTGGACGGCTACTTAATTGGGAATACTTAAGTATATTTTAGGAGTAGCATTGTTTAATTTGATTTGATTTATATCAGTTTGATATCACTTGTTACTTGACTGGCTATTTCTATTTAAATATATGCGCCACAAGTTGAATTACTCTTATAAATTATCTTGGCTGTTAATCTTTCGAACGGACAACTAAATTGGGTTTGCTCAAATCAAATTACAGCCGGGCACGTCCTTTAATTAATTATAATTAATAATTTACTCCCTTTCGGGCAGAAGCAAACGCAGATTGTGGCAAATTCCGCCCGATTCTCACCAAGCAACCGCCTCGCTGTAGACAAAACCGGCAACAGCACGCCGCACAACCTCGAAGCACAAGTCGGAGCCCTCCATGCTGCAAGAGTGCAAAGCGGGGAGACATTAGGGATGGGCGCGAGGACACCACCGAACCTGACAACTTACAACTCGAAGACCATGTAGAGCATTCCCTCCGAACTGTACGTCTCCAGCAGCTCCACAATGTGCGGATGCTTTAGCATGTGACATATTGTGGCCTCGCGCTTCAGATCTGCAAGAAAAAAGACGCAGAGAGTGGGGGGCGTGAGTTCGGATTGGTCGGGGTAACAGCGGCAATTAGTTGACATTGGAATGGGGCACTGGAATGGGGGGTGGGGGGGGTGGAGCACCACCCACTACACCAGCTGGCAGTGGCACTAATGGACTTAGCGCTGACTTATGTGCCTGCCATGTATCATTTAGTCAATGGCCGGATGGCTGCTCCTCGTCGGCATCCACATCCGCGTCCACGTTCGGGTCCGTGCCCGTGTCCGTGCCCGTGTCCGTGTCCTGATTCCGGTTCAGATCCTGGCGCCCTTGCACTTGAGCAATTTCTTTTTAATTGGCGTCTTGGGCTGGCAAACGGACGAAACGGGCAGCCCTGGGGGCGTGCTACACGTGTGGCAGCGGCATAATTTTGAATAATTGAGCAGCTTAATTATAATTTATTCACACAGCGCTGTGGAGCGCTGTGGAGCGCTGTGGAGGAGTCAGGCATCGGTAGCCGGGGGCCAAATCGAACAAGGTCGTCGTCTCATTGTGCCGTCAAAAATGAATGTGGAGTACATACATACATACGTGTATATATAGGTGTATTGTGTATATAATGCTCACCCGCTGTGCTCAGTCCAGGACTCGCTGTGAACTTGGCCACATCAACGATTTTGACGGCAAACTGCTGATTGGACTCCCTGTGTATGCAGCGCCTCACGATGGAGAAAGGACCTCTGTAAGAATCATTCCGGCCGGAGAGGAGGGGAGGGGAGGAAAGTGAATTCGGATTAAACTTCAATTGAAAGTTGATTGTGTCTAAATGGGAGCGAATAAAATTTTATCTCGCTTCGACAAAAGCCCAATATATTTATATTTTTGGGAGCGTCTAAGAGCAAACAAGATTCTTGCGAAAAGAGGAAATTTAATCAACTATATATTCTCTTTGTAGTTGCAAACGATATTATGTACTTACTGATGATTATTTAACAAATAAATTTCAATTTTCCATTCAAATCCCTATTCAATAACTCATTTAAAGTCAAGGTACGATGTTCAATAGACTTGTTTTATGAGCGTGATTAATTTTTATTGAGCTATGTCAGCAATCTTATTTTGGACAACTATTGCGATATAAGGTCGTCTATAGATTAGTTATTATAGATTCCGAATTGCGAATATGGAAAAATGTGCTCTTGAGTGACTCACACTACATAAACTGAACTTTAGAATTGTGTTAATGGAACATTTTCAACAGCAGCGAAAACTAAATTAAACAAAGTTCAACTTAATAACATTGACAGCTTTGTGAATGAACTTCGGGCTAAACTATGATGCTCGCAGCAGAAGTAACTAGCACAGAAAATGTTTGGTCATACATTTTTGAATAATGCAAAAGTTGGGCGTTTGGCAAAGTTTTTTATGGTGGGGGGGAGGTTGGGGAGCTTCGTCCCAGGCCAATAGTTGCATGATTTACGGCTTCTGGGGGTGGATGGACTGTGACGGGCTGTGCTGTGCTGTGCTGGGCATACGGGGCGGATACATAATACATAATGAGATAATGGCCATGGATGCCAGCTGTCAGCATCAGCATCAGCATCAGCGTCAGCGTCAGAATCGGCACAAGATATTGCATATAGCGTATGGCCGGTGGTGCGAAACTTACTTGCCAATGACCTCGCACAGCTCGTAGACGTCGTCAAAGAGAATTTCGTCTTCGGTCATTTTGAATAATTGATGAATTGATGCCTGGACTCAATTGCTTTTTCGAATATTGATGAGTTGTGTCCTTTTCCTTTTCCTCCTCCCTTTCCCTTTCCCTTTCCTTTTCCTTTGCCCGACGCCTACTGCCCTCCAAAAACGAACATAAAAAATAAACAAAAAACTAAGCGGCCAGTGTCCAACTCCAAAACTTTGAACGTTTTCGGTTTCGGTTTCTTCTGATGATTTGTTGTTAACAATATGGTTGTTGGCGTCGTTGATGCGTTGTTGCTGCTAATGCTGTTGCTGCTGCTGTTGCTGCTGCTGCTGCTGTTGCTGCTGCTGCTGTTGCTAAAAATGCATTTTGCGCTGAAAAAATAGAACAAGTGGAAATGGTAGAGGTGAGTTTTTCCATTAGCTGAAGGCCGCTAATCAGATTTATTTGGCGTACAATTTAGAAACTGTCAAGTAGTAGCTTTCACACTTACAAATTTTTGTTTATATTTTAATAAAATCACATTCAAAATAGTAAATAGAATACAGTTTTGTAATTAACAAAAATGAATATTTCGGAACTCATTCACCACCAGCAAAACATCATTTAGCTTATATGGCAATCGGAATCGATCAAATTGAAAATGGCATTGTGACGCTGGACGGGCGAACGGGCGTATTGCAGCCGATGGGTAGCACATTTCGAGGGGCCACTGTGCATGGTGTCGCAACGGAAATGAGATTGGCCTGGCCGAAACTTGTTTGATATGTCAATCACACTCGTGTATCCGTGTATCAGGTGTAAACCCCAATCAATTACAGGCGCCACACACCGCAAATGCACAAAAGTGCTGTCGAAAGTGCCAATGGTAGGAAGGAAGTTTTCCCGCCCCGCCCCGCCACGAACGCAGTGACTTTTGCAACGGAAATGATGGCCAGCAGAAAAGGTAAACAAGCCAGCAGGACCTGCCGAATGTGTCCTTTCCGAGGGTCTCGCTTCCCAGGATGTGCGTGGGGCAAGTGCGACGCGGAGGCGCTACCTTTGTCCTGGCCACACTATTATTATGCCTTTTGGGCCAGCACTTGAACACTCGAACACTTTTCAAAACTTTTGATGGCACTCCAAAAATCCGGAAGCAGCAAGCAAGTGCGACAGAGTGAGAGATCGAGAGAGCGAGAGAGTGGGAGCGTGAGAGTGGGAGCGAGAGCGAGGGAGTGTGGGAGAGAGAGATGGCGAGCATGGATGCTGAGTGCGCAGGCGCCGTGCGAAATTCGTGTAAAGTACCAAAATTGTAATCGTAAAAAATATAAGCTATGCTTTCTGCCCGGGCCGCATGAATATTTAAATGTGCAACAATTTACGATGCACACACGATATGTGGAAAGGTGCCGAGCCGGATGGGGGGTGATGAGTGTGGGCTGGGGGAATCCCCGCAAAGGACTTTCTGGGTGTCATGTTTAATGCAGAGCTGCGCATGGGGCGCGGTGTTTTTGGCTCGGTTTTGGTATTCGGGCTCGAGGGTTTTACCTTGCTCGTGTGCCGCTGTTGTAAAATGCCTTGACACTTTCCACACGACCTTACCGCCCACCGCCCACCGTCCGCCGCCCACTACACTCACCCACACCCACACCCGCACACACTCACTGAGTATATGTGGCCCTGCTTTGAGAACTTGTCAGACTCTCGAGTGTCGCACAATTGGCAAATTGATTCTTTGTCCAAAGGATTTGCATTGCTCATGTTCCACGCCCCCATATCGCCGACACCGCCCTCCGCCCACCAGCCACCACCACACATAGAGGGCGCCACACTCACACCACACACACACGCACGCACGCACACACACAAACACACTGGCACGAACATTTCGCATATAGTTTTATGTACGAAAACCCACCGATTGGCAGCGATTAATCAACGGCCGTTGGTTTTCGGCATCTTTTCGGTTTGCATCAGCACTCGATTGTCAAGGTGCACACCACAAAGCGCCTGGCAAGCTGATTGCATTGGGTAATTTACTAATTTTAACTTAAAACAAACACGGCCCGTGAGGAATTGATTGGCGAAGAACTGGTTGCAACTGAACCGGTTCGCGGGGAACTAGAACTCCAGGGCTGCAGGTGCACTGTTCGATTGGTTCGGAACTTGGAGTTGGTTCACGGCGCTCCCATTAATAATCGTTAATTCCACCTGTGCGCATTAAAAAGATTGCTCAACATATGCAAATGCAAGTGCTGATGAAGCAGCGCACTGTTTTTGTACAAGTTTTTATTCAAAAAAGTTTGTTTAACGCAAGCAAGTGGTTATACTGGAAAAATACCAGAAACCCATTGGTATCCAAGCTTCTCTGTCATCTTTCAATAAACTTTAGTTGGTCCGTTTAAATTTGCGCGGGAGTTTTTGAAAAAAGTTTCGAAGAAGAGGCAGCATGTTTTTGGAATTTTGTTAGGAATTATGTCGTAATACAAAATTAGTATGATCTTTAATATCTAATATAGAGGTTAATATAGAAGTTGATATTGTCTTTGAATCGAAATTCAAATTAAATAAAAATTAACATTTTGAGAGGCACTATTATCTCGAATTTTTTGTAAAGAAAATAACATAATACGTATGTATGTACATTTACCTGCTCATTCTCTTCGGTAATATTTTGCATAGGCTTTTCTTTGCTTGACTTATCTGCAACGAGCAGTTGTTTTCCTTTGATAAATACCTACGGCCTGCTTGATAAATTTACTCGAATATATGATCGCTTGAGTGAAGTCAAATGATGGCAAATATTTACGCGATACGCATGTGCATGCCGCCATTGTATCGGCTATACGATGCCAATTACCCATTCATTAACTTGAAAGTAAACATTTTCCTTGCGAACATGATTCACGACCTGCTTATCGAAACTTAGCCACCAGTCTGTCAATGCCGGGATCTTTACTACAGAACCTTTATCAGCTTGCTTATCGCTATGCTCGTTCACAGCCCATTGAATATTACCATATTATTCACATTACTTCTCTTTGCGCGCCATTCAACTTTATCTATTATTATTATTATTACCCCACAGCATTTGATAAGCCCATTAGAATAAATTAAGATCTTGACATTAATATGCCAGGCACACACAGGAGTCCCTCAACCGAAGACGAGGAAAACCCACACGCACTCCTCGAAAATAAAGAAACCCATAGGTGCGTAATCAGTAAATCAGCTTCGAGAGGGGTGGGGGGGCGGGGAAAGGTGTGGGGGAGGTGGGGACAGGGGCCAATACTCAAACATAAACATCATCAATTACAAAACCTCGAGCAACAACAACCACCGCAGAACGCGCAGCAACAACACGCAGATAAGGTGCAACAGAAACAACAAGCCAATAAGGCAGCAACAAACACAAAACCATCAGCCAGATGAAGAAAGAGCTGATGAAAACGAACTCAATATGGCCATATTACTACAGCCAACTCGAAAAGGATAAGCAGCAACAACCATTTCGAGATGAGCAGCAAAAACAACAAGTGTTAATGATCAGCAATAACAACAGTGGACACTCAAGAGCGTGGAATGACAGCACAAAAAACTAATATTCACTTTTGGCCATGAATTCCAGCTTGGCCATAAGAATCTTTCTCTTGCGATAAATTCCATTTGAATAAAAAAATCATTTGATTGAACTTGAAAACATTATCCAATAAACACTGTAGCGCAATAAAAAAAAAGGACAAAACTGAGGGACAATACACAACTCACGGTAAGAAGTCGTAGGTCGTTGCTTTGCATTTGTTTGCTGCGTTGGTTGACAATAAAAAAAAAAAAACGCACACAAAAAGGAACACGGTAAGCAGAGCAGAAGGGAAAATACAAAAAGCAAAAATACACGATAAAAGGAGAACAGGAGAACAACAAAAGGGGCAGGGAAAAAGGCTCAGCCACTCAGGTGAAATCAAAATCAAATTCAACGCCAACGAGCGACCCATCCCCATTCCCGTTCCCATTTCCATTCCCATCCCCGTACCTTTCCCAGTTGGCCGCCAGTTGCTTGTTCCTTGCCCCATGCGCCGTCTCTTTCTGTGGCAATAGCCCCGTCTCTTTCCCGCACACCGATCCCCGCCGTGGTGCGCTGTCTCTGTCGCCGGTGATCGTCATCATTTGGACTTGCGACTGTCGCGCTTAATGCGTGTGGATGGACATGAACGTGTAGGATTCGAATTGACATTATAAAAACTGGTTTGCTGCCAATATATATTGCCGGTTACGCTGCCTCCTACGTTCCACGTTCCACGTCCTACGCCTACGTCCCTCGCCCAGGATTTCCCCCTCCTCGCTCCCGCGCTCCCCCGCTCCCTCGCTCTTGTACCTGCCCACATGCATCTGAATCCTGTTCGCTGTTGTCTCTAGGATATTACATACCTGCTGGCCGGGAAGAGTGCGCGCCAAAAAGATTGGAAGACCAGGGGATACCCAAAATTGGTAGCACGTCATCCAAATGTTCAGTTGATAACGCGCCATCGAAAACGTCAGATTCCATCGAAGTCCACATGATCATAACACACGACACACGATTTTCAATGGTGACTAAATTCACAATTGATTGAAATATGATTTAAAAACGGGAGTAATTAAGTGCCCAGCTTTTATTGGACTTATAAATAAACAAACAAGGTCTTCTGATCAAATAGTGACAGTAAATACTGTGGGACAATCAATAGAAAGCTTAGTTTTATGGTGAAACAATGGTAAATGGTAAAATCCTTGAAAGGAATTTCTTGCTACGCATTAAACCTTATCGCGAATGATAAATAACCGATAACAAGTACGTCTGTGCATTATCAAAATAAAATAATCATCATAAAACACTTTAATTCTATTGAGCAATTGTGGACCGATACAACATTCATCTATAAGACTTGCTTACAATAATGATTGTAAATAAATCTTAAATTTTTGTTTAATCCCATTGCTAACAAATTTATATCTTAACACTGCACTTTTCGCCTGCCCTACTGAAACTGTACTTGGCACACTGAGGCTGATGGATGGATTAGACACTGACACAGCATCATTAGAGGTCGAGAGCCGCCCCTCCCTTCCTGCAGTGCCGCAGCCCCTTTGGGCCTTTCTCTTTTCGCCTGATCATGTTATGGCATATTCAGTTAATGTAGTCAAATTACATTGCCTGGAAATGCATCGCACAGACGCATATTCGTTTACCCAGACCTAAACGCCCGGCTCCCGGGCTCCCGATCTCGGATTCGATCCCGAACAGGGCCCAAACCATGACCATGGCCCATATGGCAGCAACAGCAGCAGCAACAGCAGCAGCAGCAGCAACAGCGGCAGCAATTAACTGCAAAATGTCATTAACCAGCGTCGTAGGTGAGAGGACAAGAAGAAGAGACAGACTGACATATGACAGGCACATCAAGCACTCTGAAAACCCGACCAAACCAAACCGACCCAACCCAGCAGAACCCGGTTCAGCATCACTAAAAACGCCCTCGCTCGGGCCAAGCCCCTCGTCCACCCTCAATGCACTGCAAAAAATAGCGTAGGTACTATGTGGTACTAGTGCATACTATATTGCAATCAGTAGAGTTTAGGTTGCATACAAGTTGAATGAAAACAGATGCTTATTTAAAATGAAAATGAAAAGATCATCACCCTTTGATTCCGATACATATATGTTACCAAGTTGTTAGCACTTTATTAGCAAACAAATATTAGTCACGGCAGCTTACTAATTTGCTGGCTAAATATTTACGATCATAGTTAATGGATGGCATCAAACGACAAAAATTAAATATTAAAATGAACGGTACAGAGTTTCAATAAGCTTCTCCCACTTTTTATATCTTTTATGGGCATGGAACCTTTTTGGTGAGGAATTTTAATGGGCTCCCAAGCACTTAATTCAAATCGTAATAATCGGAAAGGATCCTTTCTCTGAGTGTATGCACCCCTCCCTTGCGATCAGTCCGCATGGCCTGTGTATTATGTTCCCTGGACGTTCCACCTCGGCATTAAACGCTTGATTAAATTTCACTACAAATGGGCTGGGCGGGGGGAAGTGCACACACCGGCAGACGCTATGGGGATATATATATGCATATCCATTTATTATTGGAAAAAAGGTCATCTCAGTTTCTGCGTCCATATGTTGCGACCTGGACAGCTATCCATCCAGCAAGCCATCCATCCAGCCAGCCAGCCAGCCATCCATCCATCCATCCGTCTATCCATTTTGTATCTGGTATCGCCGCGTATCTTGTATCTCGCAGCTGCTGCCCGTTCTGACTGTCATCGCAATTAGAAAGCTCCGCTGATCTCTCACATGATTTGTTACTTTTGCCGCTCTGCCGCTAGCACTTGCATGTAATTTCCCATGGAACAAGTTCCTTTCCGGCGGAAAACGAGGGGCTTGTCGGGGTATAAAAGTGGAATGAAAAAAGATATAGGTAATTGTGGGGAAGCCTGAAAAGTGTTTTGCATTACTTACATTTTTACTGCAGTTAGTTATGTTCTGCGCTCCGTTTTGTTCTGACTCGTTTTGGCCATTACTCCGCTGCAGGACATCCGTCATCCGTTGCGCTTGCCTTGCTTTCCTGCTCGTTTTTGGATCGTTCTCGTTTTTTTTTAAACTTTTTTAACTTTTTTAACTTGGTTTGACTTGGTTTGCCTCGGTTTGACTCGGTTTGACTTGGTTTGGTTTTATCGCTTGGCTTCCTGCCGCCTTTGAGCCCTGCTGATGTGGCTCTCATTAACAAATTGTCAGGTGTGCTGGCCGCGTCAGTTATCCGTCATGGTTTGGTTAAGCAGCACAGAACCCAAACGATCTGAATCCAGCTGGAGCGGAGAAGTAGACGATTCCGAAATCGTTAAGTAACATACAGAACATTTCACAAGCCAATCCGAGAGATCCATTATAAGGCTATAAGATACTCATTGCAGGGATATCCGTATACGATTCGCTCTAAATATGATACCATTTAGGATGGTAAGAGCTCATACTTATAAAATTGAATATATTATCCAACCTTTAAAGTTTTTTTTACTATCCAAGTACATGATCTTACATGTGGTTAAAAGCAAACCAAATGTCAGTCGGCTGAATTACAATATACCCCTTGAAACGTGCAAGCACTAGGTATGAAAACTGCCACGCTCAGAACATGCTTGCAATTCAACTGTAAAAGCATTTAAACGGAAAGTTTTGTCGGCTTCCCAAAACTGCCCCCTTCCCCTTCCTTTGACCGATCAGCTCCGGAACCCTCTTCCCCTTTTGTTCCCCTTCCTCAGCCGGACTCTCCCTTTGTCTTCCCCATTTCTCTCACTGTTTACCTGTTGCGCGTAAACAAATGCCGCCTTAATCAATTCGTAAAAAAACTGCTCAAACTTCAAGTGATAACAAACAAAGGCGAGACAAACGCATGGATGGCTGGAAAGAAAGAAAGTCCCAGGGATCAGGTTCCCCACTTCGAACCCTTTGCCCACCCCCTTATCACCACTATTTTTACGAGTTTATGGCCAAGACGCGTCTGATACCGGGATGCTTCATGTTTATTTTCTCACAGAGGCGGCAAAACAAATAAATTCCGTTTGCCGTCGAGGAATCGAATTTTGAAAACCTAATCAAATCGAACAGCCTCCCCTCCCTGCTTTTGGGTTCCGTAGCCCCTTTCTCGTTTCGATTGAGTGGGTATCTTGGTTATGGGCTTGAAGAGTTATGAAAAGGTATAGTTCCAAGAGTTGGTACTGGTATACATATATGTATGTTAACCATATGTTTTAAAGATTATATAGGAGTATTATAACTAACTAGATCCATTGATTTGCGCTGTATATAGGGTATGCAATAGTCGACTTGACGAGTGGGTCCCATCTGCAACCAACTTTTTTTTTATTGACGACCACCAGGCGACTGATGGGCCCGAAGAATCCCCCATCCGCACTCGTAATTAAATATCCAAATTGAGTGTAAGCAAATGCCGCCGTCTTCTAGCTATGCAGGGGTTGTATCTGCATCTGGTTCGGGATCGGTTCGGGATCGAGATCTTTATGTGGAGCCGTATCTGTTTGTGGCTGGAAATAGCGACGCATCCATGTGAGGCATTTTGTGCAACACACGCCAAAATGGCAAGAAGTCAAAGGGGGTGGCGTTCTGGGACAGGGGATGCAGTTACTGTATTTGCATGGGCTGTCTTTGTGTGCACTTTCCGACTCCCCCTGCTCCTCCTGCTCCTCCTGCTCCTCCTCCTCCTCCGCACTCCAGCCACTCCCCCACTTACTGGTCTTTCCTATTTCTGTCTTTGTTGCTGCTGCTTATGCAAACGCATGGGGCATGTCTCCCGCAACTGCAGTGACTCCAACTCCTGCACTGCAACCCGTGATCCAGTTATTTCCAATTAAGCCATTCAACGATCTTTTCCCACATTTTAGGTGGCCTTACATCATTCCAATTGAACAAATATTGGCTACCCGTAAAGAATGCAATTAAAAGATATGAAAAATAAACAGCAATTAAACAATAAACTCATTAATCTATAATTTAATTCAATTATGCGCGCTAAATGTATGTTATCTTTAAGATACCTTCAAGGAAAGTCTACTACTGTTCATTTAACTATGTGTGAGTGCCTATAGAAAAAACCTTCTATAGTTTCAGATTGTTGTTGCAACTCTTGAGCATTTAGATCCTCGATAGTTTTTTTCAGTGCACTCCACGATCCAACTTTGGCTGCATCTGGCTGCATTTAGTTTTTCTCCAACGGGCATAGACAATGAAAAACATTTTCCTGTCGCTGTCTCTGTTTTGGAGTCCCTTGTTGCTGTCGTTGTTGTTGCTGTTGCTGTTCTTGTTGTTGTTGTTGTTGTTGTTAATGTTCCTGTGCCTGACTCGCCAACCCCCCTTCCCCCCGGTCCTTGCTCCCCCATCCAACCCCTGCCGCCGCCCAAATCCCTGTGATGTCGATGACTTTTTTATTTTGCCTGCTCTTTTTTGTTATTTTCGTGCTCTATGCGTTGTCGTTATTTTGTTTTTGTTTTTGTATTTTTTGTTTTTTGGTTCTTCTCTCTTCTGCTCTCTCCGGCACTTACATACCTATGTAAATGTGCATATCCACTCTCTCCGCCTTGCGGTTGTTGTTGTTGCTGTTGCTGTTGCTGTTGCCGCTGCTGTTGCGTAGTCGCATGTGAATGCTCTCTAATCTCGCAATGTCGTTGAACCTTTTGCGTACTTTTTTATTGTGCCGTACTCGACTATATTGTTTTCATTTGCTGCTCATCGTGTGCTGTGCTTGCTTTTGCAGATTCGCCGCTCGCCTGTTTTGCTCTCTGCTAACTACAACAACTACTACCGATGACAATGATAACAGCAGCGGCAACAGCAACAACAACTGCCAAGGACGGCGTCGGAAGAGGGGGGGCTCAATGGGTGGCGGGTGGGGGTTGGGGGTAGATAAAGAATCTCTTCAAACACTATCGTGCGATCGTAAATCGTGAAAAATTCGTAAATAAAATGTATAGTCGTCTTACAAACTTTTCAATTTGTTCACATATAAAATAAAGGCTTGGTAAGTGAGCCCCTTAAAACTATGATTTGCCATGGCCCCTGGAAAGTGCACACGTGCAATTCTGCCGCTGCCTCGGGGCAATTATTTCCAATTTAGCAAAACAACACAAGAGGAGCAGCACGGAACATGGAGCATGGAGCTGGGAGCTGGAGCATAGGCATCCAAAGCTATAGATTGGCCCCCCCCGTCCGAGATCAGGGCTTGGCTCTTTGGCTCTGGACCTGCTCCTATTGTCTTTACATCGGTTCATTGGCCGATGCGCAGATGCAGCAGCTCTAGCATCATACTATAAAAACACACCGAGAGAAAAGAGCGCAACTAAATTGATCATAAATGCTGGAAGATCACTACAAAACAATCTAATCACTGCTAGCTTTGATTTAACTCCGGTTCAGATACAATACTCCTCCTGCTCCTCCTAGTTGAAGGCACATTAATGTAGATAATATTATTATTATATAATATTATATTATAATAATATAACTCTGAATATTATATGTCCAGTTACTATTTCTCTATATATACAATAAACTATAACTTCAACGAATGCATATTTTCTTTACTGAATCTTAGGATCCTAAAACCTAACAAGATCTTTTATTATGTGGTGTGGTTAATTCATTTAGCTTTTAGTTTTACAGCCAGTAAATCAATTTGGATTTGTTCCGGTGCAGCCCCATCCCAAAAGCGATCCCCATCACCAGCTCGGTCATCACGGGAACTGGCAACTGGCGACTGGCAACTGGGAACTGGAGACTAAAACTGGGGTCAGGCCTGCTCCATGGACCATGCAATTACTCCATGTACTTGGGGACTGTAATAACACGGACGCGAACTGTACGTAAACTGGTTGCAGGATGCTGCTCCCGCTGCTGTTGCTGTTGCTGTTGCAGCTTTGGGGACTGGCAGAGACCTGGCGACTTGGCGACTTGGAGACTTGGAGCAGCCGGGCAGCGACTTTCTAGCCGGTGTTATCTGTCTATATCTATCTAGGAAAACCAGTTATTGGGGGCCCAGGCTTGTTGCACGCCCATTTCGAGCCGAGAGTTGCTGCCGCAGCTCCTCGCCGGTTGTTAAAGTTAATGTGGCTGGCTGGCTGGCTGGCTGGCTGCGCTATGGTGGAGCAGGACTAGACTGGTGCTCTGCTGCTCTGCTGCTTTGCTGTATGCAACAGCTAGCTGCCACTCGCAACTTGCCACTTGCAACTGGATTTGCCGAAGGCTGTTGACTCCGTTGTATTTCTATTGCCAGTTGCTCCCGAGGCTCACGACTTCCTTCTTGGGGCTCTTCTGGCTGGCTGGGATATTGGAAAGCAACTCGTACAGCTGCAAGTTCGTTGACTTCGAGTGGAGCTATTCTAATGCCCGGCAAACGTGTTTGGCAACTTGCAATCCGATTGGGTGTGGGGGAAAAATGGAAAATGACAGTGGGAGTGGGAGCACTGCTCCAACTACTCCTACTCCTACTCCTACTCCTACTCCTACTCCTACTCCTACATCTACAACAACTCCCACTCCTTTGATTTGCATTTAAGCAGAAAGAAAAAAAGAAAAAAAAAAAAAGAAAAAAAAAAGGGAAAAACTTGCCCCGCGAAGTCATCGCCTTACTAATTGCCCATGAGTGAATTGAAATTGAAATGAAGTTCGCACTGAAGCGTTGCGGAAAAATCAAATGAATTGCGATTTCGAATCGAATCGAAACGAACGAGGAAATCGGGTCGAGGTTTCCAGACGCCCAATAAACTGGATTCCAATGATAAGAGCATTCGACATATTTAATGGCGATAATTGTTTACATACACAAACTCAAAAGACTTTTAGTCGTAAAGAAGTTCATATACTGCTGCTCCGTTTATATTATAAATGTATGTAAATTAACAAGACCGTTTATTTTAAGTAAAGGATCTTAATTTGATTTATTTATTATATTTCGGCAAAGTAACTTTATTTGTTTTTATTCATTGTACTTGACAATTGGAGAACAAAATTAAAACTGAAATTTAGGGCCAACTCCGTCGGACCACGAAGCCGCCGCTGCCGCTGGAAAGTCGGCTGAATGTTGAGTCAGCGTCTGCAACGGGCAGTCCGGCAGCTTACGCGTGCGAGTCTCTGGTTTCGGCTGCAACTTTGTCACGACGGCATCCGGCGTAACAGCGTTGTCAGCAAACTTAAGCTTGCGCGTGTTAACTCCTCCCCTACTAGTTTGAAACGCGTCTTCGGGTTTCTTCTTTCTCATTCTGCGCTGGTACAATTTCCAGGTGCCCAGGAGGAGTAGGAATAGGGCGATGAGTGCCAAGCCGCCATATGATCGTGAAGATAATCCTGTTCTAAGATCCCCGATATGGCGGAGATTCTTCATGGTAAGGTCATGTAGGAATGGGAGGCTCAGATGTTCTCTAAAAAGGGTGACGTTGACCACGGTTGACGTGGATACAGCAGGTTTCTTCTTCAGGATGCCTCGGTGGTTCACGTAACGGGTGTCATTCAGTGAGACGTAATCGTCGTAAGTCGCGAGGAAGGTTCCCGCGATTATCTGTTTGTGTCCAGTGCTGTCCACTACATTAATGGTCGCGTTGTTTATTACTGCAATGCCCTCTCCGATTACTATCACGGGCGCCAGGTGACCGGGGCGTGTGGCACAGTGTGCGACGGCTCCAGATACCAGTTGCTGCGCGCATGAAGTATTTTGTAGTCTTCTGCAGAAAGTGGTGCTCACAGTAGCAGCGCAGTCACGTACAGCGTAGGTCCTTGTTCCGCAGTCGGCCACCGTATTACCCTCTTCTAGATCTAATATTACGTTATTATGCTGGACAGGAAGAATATCTATTTTTTTACAGCTTAACAGAGGTTTTGGATATTTGATCAGAAAGTACAATAATTCAGAATTTTGAAAAGCTTTTATATGAGAGACCTCTAAAAGGTCGGTTATACTAATATTGGTGAGTTGTTCATTTAATAATTCTTTAATGTCGATGCTGTCTAGTATAAGGGGGCTGATTAAATTTATTTTTGCGAGTGTAACAGTAAGGATTAAGTCCTCAAGGTTAGTAATTATCATTCTATTCTTTGCCAAAATAGTTGCATAAAAATGTTCGACCTCTGCATCTGGTTTCAAAATGTTATTGATGGCCCTTGAAACGTCATTGAGTCTTGTTTGGAATTTAGTGTTGATCTCTATCTGCCTGCTTTCGGATTCTATTAACTGATTTTGTTTGAATTTTATTTGTTCCCAGTCATCAAAATCTGGGGTTCCTGCAATTGCCTTAAGGGCACTGCCTATCATGTTAATGCTACGTGCTTGTCGGTGATGAACGGTCAAGGAAGTTATTAAGGTGGCTATGTGCTGTACGTCCGTTTTCAATACCTGTCTCATATGATCTTTGGGTAGTTTGTCTATTAGTTTCCATGTCTCGTCGATGTAAGTTTCGAAAGATGTCAGGTTCGTCGTGTGTCCCAAGTAAGTGTACGCGTCCCAGATTGTTACGTCTCCGTCAACTATAGGTATGTAGTCCGCGTGGGAGTAGTCGTTGAGTCTCAATGTCGCTTCGGTCAAGGTCATGGTTGCTATTATTAAACTGAAAAGATATAACCTAAAAAATGTAATTAGTTAAAAATGATTTTCCAAACGTTAAAAGCCTATTTAAGATTGTCCTTATGGACCACCCTCCCTTTAATAAGAACCGTCGTACCTAGGTCTGCTTCCACTATGCCTTCTGTGAATAGGGGTGATAGTTTATTTCCTAATCGTTTATTGTTTTTTATCCAAACCCGATCGCCTACCAGATATGACTTATAGACTCTTTTTATATTCATTTGGTCAAGTGTCTTTTGCTGAGCTGACGCGATTTTTTCTTTGATCTGGACTGTACTATCTTTGGAGGCTGCGTGAATTATGTCTATGGGTCTCTCGTTTGTCACCGAATGGATTGACCTGTTGTACTTTATAGTTGCAAGGAGAATGTTTTCGACAGTGTCCTCTACCTGTTTTTCCAACTTATAAGAGCGTGCTATATCCCCAAGAGTGCCGTGGAACCGCTCGACTTGTCCATTAGAGAGACTATGCAAGGGTGGGGCGTTTGAAATCACGATGCCAAAGTTATTGTTGAGCATTGATTTAATGGTTTCTGAGTTCAAGGATTTCTCATTGTCGCAATAAATTCCCTTTGTTTTGGGGAACATGTTCAAAAGTTGCAAAAGTGGAGCTTTTATATCCACAATTGCACGAGACCGTATAGGTTGTACTACTGCAAACTTGGAAAACTTATCGATGCAGGTTAGAAAATATTTACCGGCAGTGGAGTAAACATCTATATGCAACATTTCTCCGGCGAACGACGGTATCGGGGTTTTCCCTATTTCCTGTTTTCTTGGGTGCCGATCATGTTTACTCATAGTACAGATTCTACAGTTTGCAGCTATTTCTGAGGTTAAGTGACCCATTTTTGGAAAAAAGTAGTCCCTAAGTATTTGTTTCGCATTTTCTTGCGCTGCTCTGTGCGCGCGATTATGTTCGGCTGTCGCAATTTCCCTCTGTTCCGTTGGGTTTACAATATCTGTTACCAAGTTCTTGCAAAATCTAAAGGTGGTGGAAGGGAATGCCGCGACTAATCCGTGTTGGATGAAAGCCAGTATGGGTAGCTCGCAATGAATTGCGTTGACTACGTCAGCGTTTACCGCATCTTTAATGCTTTGCAATAATGTGCTGCGGTCAGAGAAATGTAGTATGTGACGAGTTTTTGTCTTAAACAAAATAAGCGTCTTCTGATGGGGAATTGTTCCTTCTTCCAAAATAATTTGGTTCCGGAAACAGTTCACCGGCTTTTCTGTGGCTTCAATGGTATACGTGAGGGATTCTTCGCTGTGGATGGTGGCGACATCCGATTCCACTGAGTCCTCTAGTGCATTGACATTTTGGCGAGACAGGGCGTCTGCTACCAAATTCTCCTTTCCGGGTTTATAAATTATGTTCGCGTTGTGCTCATCAATAAAGGCTTTCCAACGCTTTATTTTTGCATTCGGGTTTTTGTCCGATACCGAAAAGGTTAATGGCTGGTGATCTGTATAAATGTTAAGATTCTTAACACCATACAAGTAATTTCTGAGGTTCTTAAGTGCCCATACGATGGCGAGAAGCTCACGCTCATTTGTGGCAAAATTTACCTCATTACCCCGCAGTGTTCGCGATATCATCGTTATCGGGCGGCCGTCTTGAGACAGTACCGCTCCCAGTCCGTAGCCAGACGCATCTGTTGTGAGGTCAAAGGGCTTTTTGTAATTTGGGTAGGACAACATTACATCTTCGGAGGCCAGTATGTTTTTTAGCCTATCGAAGGCTTCATATTGCTCTGGTGACAACTCGATTATCACCTTTCTTGAGTAGTTGGCACTTACTTTGCCATTTTCGCCTTTCAAGATATCTGTTAGGGGCCTTGCGATGTTGGCAAAGCCCGCTATGAAGCAGCTATAGTAGCGTGCTAGACCTAAAAATGATCTAAGAGCGAATAGTGTTTTTGGTGGGGGAAAGTCCTTAATAGCCTTAATTTTATCGGGCGAGGACTGAATCCCGCCTCTGCACACTGTAAATCCCAAATATTCCACGCTTTTCTTGAAAAACTTGGATTTTTCTTGAGACACCCGCATGCCTGCGTCCCTAAGGTTTTTCAAGACCCACTCAATGTCTCTGACGTGGTCTTCTTTGGACTTGGAGAAAATTATTACGTCGTCGACGTAAACATAACATATCCTACCAATTTGTTCGCGAAGCACATCATCAATGGCTCGTTGAAAAATACTTGGGGCATTTTTTAGCCCGAAGGGGAGTCTACAAAACTCGTACTTCCCGTTGTTGACAGAGAACGCTGTCTTTTTCCTGTCTCTTTCAACCAATTCGATTTGGTGAAACCCTGACTTGAGGTCCAGCGTAGTAAAATACTGAGCCTCGCCCAAATTTGACAATATAGTCGAAATGGATGGGATAGGGTATTTGTCGTCGGTTGTCTTATGATTTAGTTTCCTAAAATCAATAACCAGGCGCTTTTGTTTGTGACCCGCTTCGTCGGTGCTTTTTTTGTCGACGACCCATATCGGGTTATTGTAAGGAGACTTTGACGGTCGTATTATGCCGTTCGCTAGAAGTTGTTTAACTTCTGCATTGACAAAGTCAGACACGCCCTTTGGATACGGATACAGTTTTGAGTAAACTGGTTCGTCATCCGTTGGTATGGTGGCAACCGTATTTATGTTGTACGGTAGGGACTCATTAACGTCCGCAAATGCCTTTACCATTTTTTTTATCATACTATCAAAAGTGAGTCTGATAGCAGGAGGGACATCTGCGTCATTAATTTGGATATGGTTCACCTGTTGACATTTGGTGAACTCGATTTTTTCTATCCCATGGTCATGTTTAATGACGTTGTTTGTCAGATCTATTTGAGCATTGACCTGTTTTAAGAGGTCAAGGCCAATAATGCCATCAAAGTCATTAAGTGACTCTAGCATGAAAAAATAGGACTTTACATCGAAAAGGTGGATGAGGCATTTCTGCTCGATCTTAGTGTGCCCATGAATTGATTTGACTTGAAAAGGGCTGTCAACTGACACCCAATGTGCCAGTTCGGGAAGGGGTTTTATATAATTTTTTGAGGCCCCTGTGTCTATCAGAAGTCTGATAATTCGCCCTGCAACCGTTCGTCTTATGAACGGAAGCAGGGAGCTTCCGCTAAAAAATTACAGCTTTCGGCTCCGGACAAATCGTCCTCAACCTGTGTCGTTTCATGCTGTGACCGTGACTCGTAGTCACCGCTACTATCTTCTTGGGGTAGATGATTAAGGTTTTGTTGGGTCCTCATGGACTGATCGACGTAAATGTGATTGTTCCTGTAGCCCTGTGCGGGTTGCCTATAGCGCGAGGAGAGATCCACCTCCATTGGCTCGGGGACTCGCCCCTGGAACTTTTGGTTGTTAAAGCGCTGTTTTGTGCTGTTTGGGTTTTGCTGGTCATTTCTATCTTTTTGGTTCTTTTGGAAGTAGGGATTCCTGTTTTGAGGATTTTCTTCCTTTGCCTGTTGGGCGTTCTGACGCCAGTTCTGAGACTTTTGCGAATTTTGTTTTTGGGGTTTTTCCTCAAGGTGTTTTGCAAAATTTGCTGCGAAAATGCCTCTTTCGTTGCTTGATTCGGCCTCTTGAGCTAGAGCTAAGGCTGAGGGGAGGTCTATGGGTTGCGCCGGGAAGACCGCCCACTTCAAAGATTTTTTTAATCCTGAGACGAAAACGTGAAGCGCGTCGTTTCTAAATTTTTCGTTTAATATAGCTGCTGCGACGGGGTCGTGCGTCATTAGTGTTTTATTTGTCAATAGTGTGAGTTTTTTTTCGACTTCGTCGAAATATTGTATTAGTGGCAAGTTGCCCTGCTGAAGCGTGCTTAGTTGCTGTTGGATTACGTGAACCGGTGTCTTGTCCGCGTATGTGAAATCTAACCTAGCAATAATGGCTTTAAAATTCAACACTGTGTTGAATGAGGCCAGCACAGCATCTGCTGGTCCCCTTACTTTGTTTCTGATTATAGCTACTGCCTGGTAGTGTCTTGAGGTGCCGTTGTATGGCTCGAAGACTTTATAGGCTGCGGAAGCGGCTTGCCTCCACGAAACGTAGTTTTCTATCTTTCCGTCAAACTCGGGGATGGATTTTGCTACATCTAAGGGCTCGTCGCAGCGGGTCCCTGACACTATTTCAATTTCTTGAAAAATTTCTATCTGTGGTGCAGAAACTCTAGCCTTACTAAGCTGGTTTGTCAGTGAGGCTATCCTCTCTTCAAATAAGCGGCCTTGTTCCTCAAGGGCTGCCTGCACCTTTGCCTCCATCCGGGCAACCTGTTCAGTATTCATTTTTTTTGATTGCTCTAAAGTCCGCTCTAAGTATGAGGGTATTAGTTCGTCGCCACTACTGTCGTCCGCCCTTTCTTGGTATTTCCCCGGACACAACATAAAAGATTCAAATCGTTTCGGAATTAATTTTTTGTTTAGGCTTATAGAGGTTCTTCAGCACTCTATTGCAACAGGCAGAAATTTACTTAAGTCTGTTTTATTAAACACTGAAATCTCACACTAGACAGCAATGAGTTCTTTATTTACTTTATTTTAAATAAAAATGAACATCTCACTTACATTTTTTTTGACATGAAATTCTAACTTCGATCAAGAGGTGGGGTGGCCGCTGCGATATGCTGTTTCCCGCCGGCCGCTCGTATTGTTGATTTAATTCGTTCAGCTCTTTTGGCTGGGGGTTTTAATTTTTTGTATTCGTGTATTGTGAGTGCGTATTTTTTGCACTATTTTTGCACTATATTTTTTTTGCGGTTTTTTTTTCACAAAATTTGTTTTGTTTTTTTTTTTTTTGTTCACTTTGAATCGTACCGCAACTCTTTGCGTTAGCTCGAAGAGTTATTTCAGTTAGATAATAGAGTAACTGTTCACTTGTTGATTTGGTTATTCACTTTATTGAACCGTACCGGGACTCTTTGCGTTAGCTCGAAGAGTTATTTCGGTTAGATAATAGAGTAACTGGGTTATTTTCCGTTTGGGCGCCAATTAACAAGACCGTTTATTTTAAGTAAAGGATCTTAATTTGATTTATTTATTATATTTCGGCAAAGTAACTTTATTTGTTTTTATTCATTGTACTTGACAATTGGAGAACAAAATTAAAACTGAAATTTAGGGCCAACTCCGTCGGACCACGAAGCCGCCGCTGCCGCTGGAAAGTCGGCTGAATGTTGAGTCAGCGTCTGCAACGGGCAGTCCGGCAGCTTACGCGTGCGAGTCTCTGGTTTCGGCTGCAACTTTGTCACGACGGCATCCGGCGTAACAGCGTTGTCAGCAAACTTAAGCTTGCGCGTGTTAACTTGTATATTATAAATAATATACATTTGTAAATTGGTTGTAGAATAAATACACGCAGTTATTTTTAAAATGTATATAGGTTAATGAATATTTAATTGTGTGCTCTTAAACTGGTATTCAGTTAATAAGGGGAATCAAGATAATGAGTAAATTTAACTAATAGCTCCAAATAACATGATACTTGACCTCAAGTGGTCGATTATCAATTTGTTTTTGATAAATACAAGCAATTGATATAACAACATTCAATAAATCGATAGAGTAGAATAAAAACCTCATATATAAAATGAAATATTTCACATTGAAACTATTTCCAACTATTTCAATGGAAAGAAGCCAGCAGCAATAAGTTGAAAAATTTCCTAGGAATAGGTTTTCCCACTCATTCGTCCATTCACCTCGTTACAAAAGTCCAATGAGAATTACGGCCGATTTCAAATGTCCATCAAGCCAAAACAACTTTATTGACACACGGGCATAAATATCAATTTACGCCCATTTTTTTTTTTTTTTGTTTTTTTTTTTCTTGTGCCCGTTGATGGTTTTATTTCTCGAGCACCATCTGCTGTGTGCCAGTGTGCCTGAAGGGCAAGAACAGGGCCTGTCCAAGTGCCCAACGTGGTGGATCTGGGCATATGTACATAGGTCGGGGTGTGAGTCCCGGGGCTGGCCTGTCCATCATCATCGATTCCCGATTCCCGAGTACCGAATACGGGGTACCAAGTTCCAAGTTCCGAGAGACCAGAGAGTCGAGTTCTTTGGGGCCAATCAGTCAGCGAGGCACTCAGCGGAGCGTGAATGCCAATTGCCGATATCCACACATTCAATTAATAAAATCAACAGCAGGGCCGATAGCTCCAGCTCCTTATCGCAATCCCCTGGACGGCAGGACATGTCTGCCCTGCCATGGACATGTCATTAGCCAGTTCCGGCTGCACTTCAGTTCCAGCTCGATTATGGCCGGGCAAAGAGTGGAGAGCTGGTCGCGATTGCTGCTCCTTTGGCTGTATCGTATTGCCCGCGGCTTGCTGGTGCTCTCCTCGAGCTTGGACCGGGATAAGCTGCAGCTAAAGGCGCCCAAACAGGGTAGCAGAAATCGTTTCCTCAATATCCTGTGGCGCTGCATTGTGGTACTGACCTACGTAGGAGTATGGCCGATGTTCACCTCAAGTGTAATTGGCAAACGATTGGAGAGCTATGCGGATGTGTTTGCTTTGGCCCAGTCCATATCGCTGTTCATTTTGGCAGTCATATCCTTTATAATCCAGGCGACGAGTGAGCATCGATTCCGAGAGGTGTTAAATAGATACCTATTGCTTTACCAAAGGATATGCCTGACTACGCGACTGCGGCACCTGTTCCCAACAAAATTTGTGGTTTTCTTCTTGCTAAAGTTGTTCTTCACCCTGTGCGGTTGCTTCCACGAATTGATACCCCTGTTCGAAGCCACATACTTCGATGATGTCGGTGAAAGGGTGGCCTTTGCTTTCAGCACCTACATGTGGCTTGGAACGCTTTGTGTGCTCGATGCCTGCTTCCTGGGATTCCTAATGTCCGGAATCCTGTACGAGCATATGGCCGACAATATCATTGCCATGCTGAAGCGCATGGAACCCATAGAGTCGCAGGAGGAGCGATATCGTATGTCCAAGTACCGCAGGATGCAGCTTCTGTGCGACTTTGCAGATGAGCTGGACGAGTGTGCCGCCATCTACAGTGAACTGTACCGCGTCACCAACTCCTTTCGTTGTATTCTGCAATGGCAGATCCTTTTCTATGTCTACCTAAACTTTATAAACATTTGCCTAATGCTGTACCAATATATTCTGCACTTACTGAACGACGACGAAGTGGCCTTTGTGTCCATTGTCATGGCTTTTGTTAAGTTGGCCAATCTAGTGCTGCTCATGATGTGTGCCGATTACACTGTGAAGCAGTCTGAAATGCCAAAGTGCTTGCCTTTGGATATCGTTTGCAGCGATATGGATGAGCGATGGGATAAGAGTGTGAGTTTGATATGGTTTGACATGATTTACCAAATAAATATTTCAGCAATATTAACCCTTTCAGGTCGAAACCTTTCTCTGTCAGCTGCAAACACATCGACTGGAGATCAAAGTGTTGGGATTTTTCCATCTCAATAATGAGTTTATCCTGCTCATTCTGTCTGCCATAATATCGTACCTCTTTATCCTTATTCAGTTTGGCATTACTGGGGGCTTTGAGGCATCTGAAGACATCAAAAATCGTTTCGACTAAAATAATAGATATGTAAAATGTTTTCTAAGTTTTCTCGACACCCTCTCTCTGTATCCCACTATCCGCATCACTCTAGTTAACCCCAACCTCGAGCCACAGAAGTTCACCTGAACCGTCCTGAGTTCATTATCGTTCATTATGCCCCATGCCACAAGACATTCTGATACAATTTTCGGAGTGCCTACGAGATGAGCTCGTTAAACGACCAACAAAAAAAATTAAGAAATGGGAATGAGCAGCAAAAAATTGAAATTTCACGTCTGACACGGTGTAATTATCATAACTTCCCCAACTCTCGTACTCCCGCAACTTAAGACGTAGGTCTATTACTCCCACTACACTGGCAAAAACCGAAACCAAAACATGAAAACGTAAGAAAAATCTTAAATGATTAGTTTGGGATAAGTATTTTAGCGAAATATTATATTATTGCAACATGTATGAGAATAATTATTTTAGCGAAATATTATATTATTGCAACATGCATGAATTTGAGAATAAATATTTTAGCGAAATATTATATTATTGCAGCATGTATAAATATGAGAATAAATATTTTAGCGAAATATATTATCGCAGCATGTATGAATTTGGGAATAAATATTTTAGCAAAATATTATATTATTGCAACATGCATGAATTTGAGAATAAATATTTTAGCGAAATATTATATTATTGCAGCATGTATAAATATGAGAATAAATATTTAACGAAATATTATATTATTGCAACATGCATGAATTTGAGAATAAATATTTTAGCGAAATATTATATTATTGCAGCATGTATAAATATGAGAATAAATATTTTAGCGAAATATATTATCGCAGCATGTATGAATTTGAGAATAAATATCTTAGCGAAATATTATATTATTGCAAGATGTATGAATTTGAGAATAAATATCTTAGCGAAATATTATATTATTGCGACATGTATAAGTTTGAGGTATGCACATATTTTTATATATTCATATATTTAGGATTGGCTTCAGTGTACGCCCCCCTCCACCCCCGATCTTAATTCCATCACTTGATCGTCATCGCAATCGTCTCGACTCAAGTCTTTGATTATTTTGGGCGTCAGCGGAGCGTAACGCGCTTGTCACGCCTATTATATACGCTCGCAATATATGTGTATGTGTATGTGTGTATGTGTAGGTGCGGAGGGGTTATAGGGGAGGCATCTGAACCCGGGATTTCGATCCCAACTGACCCGTGAGTGCGACATGGTGGCGAAATGGAAACAAAGGCAAGCCCAACGGCAGAAGTACGCGCCTTGGCCTGCAACTGAATTAATTTCCGAGCTCTCCGCTCCGCTGCACACGCCCTGGGTTTTTGTTGCTTTTTTGGGGGCATGAGATACAACATCTATGTACATACATATGTGTTGGCTTGGAGGAGGGGATCTTTCAATCCCTGACACTGACGAGAGCACATTCAAATTTTTCGCTCGTCTTTTTCGCGCGCATTTGGAGCCAGGGAACTTCGGTTGGCCAAAAGCTTCTGGCCAAGCCATGCATATTTCCGGCCAGCAGAGCTGTGATCTGATCACCGGATCCACAAAAACCCACTGGGGTGCCACAGAACACAGCCAGCCAGCCAGCCAGCCATTCCAGAAAAGTGAGCAGCAGCAGCGTTCCCGTTTCGCTGATTTCCTGCCGTTCGCAACATTTCAGGTATTTTGCAATGTAATTAGTTCGGAAGCTCCGGCACTGGCACTGCGATTCCGTCGAGAATAGTTATTGGAATGGTGCAGCGACTGGCACTTTGGAGACCCAGCTGGGAGATGGGTTCTGGGGGGTGGGGGGCATTGTCAGGATGCCGCCGCCAGTTGAAAGATGCCGCCGCCAATGAGTCGCGGTTGCATGTACCACCCAATTTACCCCCATTCCTGCCACCCATTTTGTTGTCTCTGAGCATTTGTACACATGTAACTAGCAATGCAGCCAGCACAGAAGCCAAGTGAGAACTAACCGATACCCATTAGAAGCTGAAACTGAAACAAACACGATTATACTTTATGTTCATTGAGATGTTGAATTGCTTTAACTCCAAAGGGAGTTTATCACCAGTTTATTCTATCACCAAGAACTAAACAATTAAGAGCAAATTTTACTCTACTAAGATTTGTCTAAATACATATATACTTCATTGTTTTACTACAGAAGATTTCACTTAATATAGAGATCCCAGTAAGTAATGGGTATGCCTTTAGCGTATAACACCTAGCATTCTACAGAATGATAGACGTTGGGGTGCCTGGGGGTCTCAACAAGTGGGCTCGTGCGCAAACACGGCGGCGGCAAACACTTTGACCTTTGTAGAATCCACAGAAGCCGCCGCAGAAGCCAAACAGCAGCTACGTCATGTTCCACACACTTTCACTTACGAATCGCCAGAAACAAAATAGAAACCACAAGCGCAATCAACAAACGAAACGTGATCGTGAGTGGGGGGCAATAGAAAGAGATCGTGTGTCCATAAACGTGACATAAACACAAAATAACAACTTCATTTGTGATAAATAAGAGCGCGAATCGGTGGAGGGGGGCCCCCCCCAAAAAAAAAAGAATCGGAGGGGGGGTGGGGGTAATGTTAAAGGGGAGGAGATCGGCAAACAAGCGTGCCCCAATGCGTTGTTTGAACTTCGTTTGTGGAGCAGGCCGTGGAGTCTAGACATTGCCACTTTTCCACCCAGAACGAGAACGAGAATGAGAACGATAAATTCCCTGATTGTGGGGCTGTTTTCACTGCGATCAACTACATGCGATCAGAATGCATAGTAAATTAAGTGGGCGACAGATACGCGAACAGGCACAACAATGCCCAAAGAAAACGATCGCGCAGAAAGAACATCTGTAGGTTGTGTTTGTATCTCGAAGATAGAGATATCGGTTGCTGAGTTGCGGGGGAGTGACCCCGACTGGCCCCGTACTACACTTTTGAGATCATACAAACACTCTCATCCACAAACACACAAACACACACACTCACACACACGCAGACACCAAAAGCAGCAAATGCCAAATACCCGTTTTTGGCCTAAAAACCTACAAAGCCAACAAACAACAAGTTGCTCAAGCACAGAGCATAAAGTTCTCCGAATTCGTGGATGCCCTACACAGAAACTTAGATCAACCTTAGATAAAACTAAAACTAAAACTGGTCTGGCTTATTCTTGGCTAATTACAACAAGGTTAATTGCTGGCTTACACGAATTACAGTTCTCAAAACTTCACAGAAAAGTTATGCAATGTTAAAACTTATCAATGTATATGTATATAGAAATTTTCCCTAATTTCGGTGTCCGTTTGTCATTTACAAATGTGCTTACATGTAATCTGTGGGCTTAATTCACGATTACACCATTGAGCCACACTCGAGTGTTTATCTTTATTACTATATCATCATTAGTTCCAAAAACAATTTGAATATTTCAAAGGGGGCCCATTGAATGAGGTCAAGAAACCGCTGGGGAATTGAATTTTCGCTATCTTATCTATACCGCGTGCATTAACCGCAGTTGCAAACGTTGCGACACAGATCAAATAAATTTCCCGCGATCGACGACCGCAAGGAGTACCCAAAATGATACCCTACACACGATCGCGATCGGTGGCGTAGTCGAATCGCGGTATACGCGATACACTGCGTCATTTCTGATGACTAAAAAAAAAATGTGTTAGAGTGGGTGAGGGGTTTTAATAGGGGGGAAAGGGGGGCGTTTTCAGCACGCACACATTCTGACATCGCGTAATTTGTGTGTTCGATGAACCGAAATTCGAAATTCGAAATTCGTTGTGTGTCTGACCCACTTTCCCACAATTCACGCACTTTATGGCGAATGGAATCCACACACAAAAAGTGTTAGAAAGAGCATAGGCGGTAGAAAGAGAGGTAGATGCCATTCGGCAACAGAAAGAGATGGCAGATAACTTGGGCATTTAATAATTGAGGTCGTAATACACAGTCGATCGTAAGAGAATATTGATTTGTAGGTTTTTACTACTGTTATTCCTTTTTTCTGCACCTGCACAAAAGTAATACATTTAACCTCTTAATTTAAACAACAAATACATTCAATCAGTAAGACATTTAACTTTTATAATGGCTTCCTGTTTTCCATGTCATACTTTTTCGAAATATATGCGAAAAATCATGTAAAAAATTCCAAAATTTCTGCTCTATTTGGTGGATCAATTTGCTCAGTGTGCTTTCTCATTGCTTGTCGTTGTTTAGTGATTTTCAAGCTTCGTGTTTCTCTTATTCTTTCGTGTTTGTCGTTGTCTCTCGGCTACTTGTCTTTGCATTGAGTCGAGAGCAGCAGCAACACAGCAGCAGCAACAACGCAGCAGCAGCAACAACGCAGCAGCAGCAGCAGCAGCACGAGATCAACAACATCTGCAGCAGCGCTGCTCCGGCTGGCAGTTGTTGAACTTTTTTTAGCTTTTTTCTTTTTGCAGCTCCCAAATCTGAAATCACAAACCTGTTTGGAGAGCTGGGCTTGCCACACGTCTCGGCCAAATCAAAAAGTTGGCCAAAGCCAAACGAAAACTTGACGTACATCGCCCCCCCTCCACTCCCCCTCTCTGCTCACTCTGCCACCATGTTGTTGCTGTTGTGCTATAGATGTTGCTGTTGTGCTATAGATGTTGCTGCTGTGATGTTGCTGCTGCTGCCGCTGTTGTTGTTGATCTTTGTGGACTGTACTTTTTGTTGTTCGTGTTTGGAAGGCTTAAAAGTAAGTTGCTGCGCGCAAGGGGGGTGGGTAGTGTTGATTGAAATCGATCTGTGTTGCAGGGCAGCATGCAGCATGCAGCTTGCAGCATGCAACATGCAATGTGCAACGCGCAACATGCAGCATGCAGCATTAGCCGCTTGGTCCAGCCAGCTAGCTACGATTTGACCTTGCTGCAGTGCAACGGCAGCAATCTGTTGCAGCTGCGGATATCTATAATTTGGCTGTGCTTTAAACTGATCTGCTGGCTGTGTAATTAATCGCCCATCCCCCACCAACCCCCCCTCCCCGCCACCTTGTCTTTCGACTAACCCTCCCCCTTTGCCTGCGGCGGCTGCCCCTTTCTGTGCCACGCCCAGCGCTTGTCGTTTTGGAAAACGAGCGCATAAATGACGCTTTCCTGTGTACTTAAGGTGTCTAAACTTGACTACCGTGCGGAGTGCTCCCCCCGTCCCCGCACACCTGCGTCTATACCTACATATATGTACATACATATATCCGTGCCGAAACACAGAACCATTCCCATTCCCATTCCCACTCCAAAAAAGTCCAAATCATCCGCAACCTTGCCCAAGACAACAGCTCCTCTGCTCTTGTTGCTGCTGCTGCTGTCGATGACCATTATTTTAGCTGACGGCGATATATTTGCTCAGCTTCAACTCGCACAGGCGCAGTGGCACTGGGCAAGTCGCCTACACTGGAAGAAATCTCGCGCGCGTATCATTCAACATTTCAGCTAATGTAGCCAAATGGGTAGCTTGCGCAGCTCCAAGTGTTTTAGCTTCAACATATCTCGAAGTTATTTTAACTTAACGATATCTCGACGCGATTTGTAACTTAACGATATCTCGAAGCTATTTTAACTTAACGATATCTCGACGCGATTTGTAACTTAACGATATCCGGAAGCTATTTTAACTTAACGATATCTCGACGCGATTTGTAACTTAACGATATCTCGAAGCTATTTTAACTTAACGATATCTCGAAGCTATTTTAACTTAACGATATCTCGAAGCTACTTTAACTTAACAATATATCGAAGCTATTTTAACCTAACGATATCTCAAAGCTATTTTAACTTAACGATATCTCGAAGCTATTTTAACTTAACGATATCTCTTAACTTAACGAAAATTTACCATATCTCGACGCGATTTCTAACTTAACCTTATCTTGACGCTACTTTTAACCTAAGCATACGAGTATCTTGGACGCTATTTTACTACAATAGTTAGCTGATACTTGTTGTGGAATAACCATAATGGCTGACACAGCTTACTTTTCTTTTCTAATGCGTCTACTTTTAATACTACATTGTAGAAAATACAATTCAGCAGTGAAACAGCCTCGAATCCAATCTCAAATCGCCTTCAAACGATTTATGTGCCTACTATGTGCAATAACACTCTGAAAGACATATGTATATGTACATAGGCATTTGATGAGATTAAAAATCGAGAACAAGGCTAATTGTCATTTAAATGGAAATCATTTGTAAGGCGAGCGCTGAGCAAGGGGAATGCAAATTAAAAAAAATTTAGCTGGGCATCGTTCCATTTTTGCAATCCGGTTTGCAAGTAACTAATAGGAATAAAACACACTGGCCAGTATATATTGGCAGCACCAACTATGCACATCCGGTTTCTTGCAGTGCGCCTACACACAGATTCTCTCCGTCTTCGTTGGGGTGTTGGCTACCGTCGCACGGATCGGTTGGAGCTTTTTGTTTTTGCTGTACCGCCGCCGCCACAGCAGCGATGAGCGGACCAGCAGCCGTACGTACAGCCACCGAGCATGGGGCATGACAAACAGTTGCAGCCAAAGCAAATAATTAGTATACATCGATTATCTTGCGCCTTGGCGGCCCCAGCGATCCAACCTGGCCCGTGGCTACTGTGCAGCGCCTTAGCTATAGATTTTCGACCAGGTTCTCGATCTGCGACCGCTTGCTTGCTGCCAAACTGGATCCGTCTCTCCAGATGTGGCACGTTGCACACGCGCTCTGCCCTGCAGCAAGCAACTTTCAGCCTCCAACTGGGCGTGTGTCGAGCGCCTACGCGCCCCCAAAAGCAGCCCACAAAACGGGTTCCCCTCGCAAAGCGCAAATCGCAAATCGCACTTCGGATTCGGATTCGTATTGGGGAATGGGGAATGGGGATTGGGGTTCGGATTCGGATTCGGATTCGGATTCGCCATATGTGTGCTCGTAAAATGCTGAGCCAGAAACTGTACGCCAACCCAACCAGATCTCGGGGCATGCCCCCAACTCCAGCCCAACCCCAGCCCAACTCCATGCCAACTCCATCCGAAGACCCCATCTCCAGCTCCATTCCCGGCTCCAGCTCCAGCTCCCAACTCGCGACGTGTGCTCAGCTCGTGCCAATTTCTTTGGGGATCCCAACTTATACAGTCGTTTTGTCTTTACTTGGTTTCTGCATATAAATACGAATATTCACATACAAATAAACAAGGTATATAGCTACATTAGGGTGGCTCGATGTGTTTTAATCGTACGCCGAATTTGTTTAGCAAATATTAAGCACAATGTACTGTTCCAAGAAAAGAAAGATATTTCTTCAAAGTACACTTTGAAGTACATGACAGTTGATGTTTTAAATGCTTGCTACAAAGAAACAGGTATCTTTGATATTCCAAATACCATTAGCTAGTTAATTTGATTTTAAACTGACTATGCAGTAGTTAGAAGAACAAAATTCAGGAAATTTTATATATATTTTATCAGCAATAATCGCACTAAATTGCATTTATTATCTGCTATAGCCGAAACGAACCACCTTAATGCAAAACAACTTAGATGACAGCGCGTCTAGAAAAGGCTGGGCTGCAATTGCAGTAATGTGCCATTTTTAATTAGCTCCATGAATAAAATTGACAACCGACTGGGCGCAGAAAAGGGGGGTCAAAAGCGAACTATGTACTATGTATGTTTCCAGTTCGGAACGCAATAAAGTCAATTTTAGCAGTGCATTCCGAAGATGGCAAATTCCAATGCATTTCGTGACGGCACCTTGATTGAATATGACCTAAATTGATGGATTAATTGGCTGCCCAGCATAGTGGCGATGATTATGGAAAGCAACTACAAATTGGTGTGATAAATATCCTAAAGAGAAACATTGATAACGTGCAATAAATGATCAATAAAGGTTTTCGATTGAGCTACAAAGATGGTTAACTAAGTTTCCTTCAATAATCACAAATTATTTTAGTCCAAAAGAAGTTTCGACTGCTAATTGAATTGTGTGATTGCATAACTATGTATTACCCAGAAGCTTAAACCGACTGTTCTTCCGCCGAAGACGTTGTCCCATGTAGATTAGATTAGATAACAGGCCTGCGGCGATTTTGAGCTGCTTACATCATCAAGTCGAACTGCCTTGCCCTTTGCCTAATTGAGCAATAAATAAATTAGGACTCATTACGCCCATTGGCGATCAGTGAAAAAGGGTTTTTATTTGTTCTGGCTCTGGCGGGTGTTTTTCTCATTTCGCCACTCAATTTTGGGCGGAATTATAGCAATCAACTGGCCAGCAGTTACATTTTGGCAATTCCCCATGGGTTTCCGGGGGCCCCCAAACGCTTTTAGGGCTAATGGATCTTCGCTCCCTGCTGATTGGCAAGTTGCTACCGGTTGCCGCACTACATCTTGGACTCTTGATTGAAATCGAGGCTTTCATCGGCATAAACATCGTAATGATGATGAGATTTCCATCCGCTCTGGCTGTAGCTGGAGCTGTAGCTGTAGCTGTACTTTTTGGCCAGAATGGCTATGGGTATGGGCATGGGCATGGGTATGGGTTGTTGGCCAAAAGTAAGCACCGCTACCTGCACTCAGGCACTCAAGCTCCCAAGTTCGAGCGCCGGCTGGTTCTTTTGTCTAGTGAAATGTTGAAAGCATCATTAATTTCCTTTTTTTTTTTTTTTTTTTTTTTTTTTTGTCGTTCGTCTCTTTTGATTCCGGCTTTATGGCTTTAGCTCTGGCTGGCACATAGTTGCAGGTAAGTATGATAATTGCGGAATGAAAGGAGAGAGAAAGATTGAGTGAAAAAATAGTGACCCATAATTACCCGGACAGCAGAACAATCATGGGAAAACTGACTGAAAACTTGGCTCGGTCTCATACTACCAACACCCCTTCTCTTTCTCCTGCTCCTTCTCCTTCTCGGTCACCACCCCCACCACCCTGCCCTTTCTCCGATTCCCTGTTATGTCTCTTATGAAGTACAATTATTTGAGCAATGCCATGTTTTATGATTATCTTGCCGTTTAAACAGCACGCACAAAAAACGAAGCAGTTGAACCGAAGTCAAGCCACATTTTCGGGTCACCCTACTCCGACGGCGAGGTACCCTATAATATAGCTTTGGCTAAGGTCATGAGCACGACTTCAGTTTTTGAAGAGTGTAGTTCTCGCTGGCCAAGATCTATGCGAGGACCAAGTATTTTATAAGCCATGCAAACCCATGTGATCTGTCATCATGCAGCTTCGATAGTTAAGCTCTTTCACGCACACATCAAGCCCGACGTGCTATAGGGTATATGGGGCACCCCAGCATTCCAGTTTAAAGCGCAAAATCTCAGCCAGCAGCAGGAGCAGGAGCAGAACCGATTGGGTCATTATTCTGGGCCCAGTTCCACTACCGCCGAGATAATAGTGCTCATCTCATCCTCATCTTGGGTCTCTGCTCTTGCGGCAATTTGATTTTTTATTATCGCCGCCGTTGGTCGGCCCTTTGTCCCCGTGTTTTTCTTTAAAATATTTTGTTTTTTATTTTCTGAACAGCAACGTGAACGTTGCAACCCAAGAACAAGTGCAGTGGCAAGTGCACCTTTATGGGTTTTATGGGTTTTCTGTCATTCGGAGGACCGGCTTTGTACCCTAACCTATGCTAATTAGAGCGACGGCCTCGGCCTTGTTTTTATGCGCCTTTTAGCGTGAACTGAACTGTCCGCTGATGTTGCGCCTCCCCCGGTCCCTCCCCCCCCCCCCCCCCCTCCCATCGCCCAAGTGGCGCATAAATTTTCTGCTCGACGTCAGCATGAATGTTTAATTAATGCCGCGACCAACTTTCATGGGAAAAACTGCAGCGGAACAAACGGTTAGCCGGAAATTGGGAATTGGGTCCTGCAACTGCCGATTTGAGCTTGTTTTCTTTGTTGCTGTTGCTGTTCTTTTTGTTTTTTTTTTCTTCTAGTTTTGTTTTATGTAATTCCGTTGCTTATTCATTGCTTTATTTGCGTGCAACCGCAGGACAGGTGGGCTTGGCAGTGGGCTTGGCAGGTGTATCGTATCGCAAGTTTTTTGGGAGGGTGCAATGCCGCAACCAATGCGTGACGTTGAATCAAATGTGCTGCCACTGCATGCCGTACTGTACCAGTAGAACCAGATGGGTCACCATTGCGCATATGGAGAACAGGGTCAGTTCGTTGGAGACCTCAAAAGTCGCTGGAAACTGCGTGACCCCTGATGGATTTTCTCATAGAGATACAAGCACTTGTCCAAATTGAAGATTGCTACTTGATTAGCGATTCAGTGATTCAGTAATCTTAGTTGGGTCCTCAACAAACTTGACTAACATGACTAACCATCCAGACATTGTAAAGCCATCCATATACTTTATTTACCCATTAAGTAATTAGTTTGCCGATTGTTTGAGCTCGCACTTCCCGATCCCTATCTGGATTTAGTTTCCAATTTGCCTAATGCCATAGTATCTTGATTGTTGAGCAGAATTTACTATTTAACTTTAAGAAATATTGAAGTACAATTTCAAATACTGCCGTTTCATCTCACAATCGATTGGTTTGAATGCCGTACTGCACCACATAGGTAAAATAGGTGATCATACTGGACAGAAACAGCAGGATGAACTCGTTGGAGACCTCGAATAGTCCCAAGGGTCTAACACGAAATTCAAAGAAGTTCAGGCGGCTCAAGAACATTTCCCACTAGAAATGAGGAACATCAATTGAAATGATCGGGAATTCCTTGAGGTGGTTACCTACCTTTACATGCCACTCCTTGTAATCACTGATCGGGCAGTTCTCCAGACTCAAGCGGCGCATTATTCGCGAACTGCTGACCGCCTCGTGGACCGCCAAGGTGAGGAGTATCACGTCCGCAAAACTTTTCACCACCAGACCCCACATTCCGAATTTGCTGGGGTACAACTCGGCCCGAATTATAACCTCATAGGATAGGATTATAGTGCCAAATATCTTGCCAAGAAGTGTGATAAGAACGGGCAGTTCCAAGAGGCGATGAAATGTGCGGCCAACGCGCTCGATTTCGTCGTATACCGATATACATTCATCCACACGATATTCAACGATCCTCAGTTGCCTTCGGCCCACAGGACCTCCGGCCGGACGTTCCAAGGATCTCAATTGCCGACGCAGCTCAAGGCGGGCGAACCTATTCACCTCGGAATAGAGAGCGGCCACACTGAGATACCCAACGAATCCGATATGTATGATCATTAGAGAGCCTATTTCCAGGAATATATCGCAAAGCATGCTGAGCCAGGATACGAAATCGGGTAGCCGCCATAGCTGGTACAGCTCACAGTACAGTTCGTAGACCAGGCAGATGAACTTAAACAGCAGCAGGACAAACTCCCGCTTGCCTCCAAATCCAATCCTTTGCAAGGACGACAATCGTCTGACTCGCCGGAAGAGCCGCAGGAAACTGTTGATCATGCGGAGCAGCTCCTTTTCGTAGCAGATCTGGACCACCATTATGCAGGTGCCGCATATGAGGCTGGCCGAAAGGCGCAAACATTGCAGCACCCACTCGTGGGGATCCTCGATTGCCGCCACATTGGGGGCACAGAAGCAGCAAACCGCTGTGGCACTGATGAGTCGGAAACTCAGGCAGAACCACTTAAATTGCTGCTTACTGCGAGCCACCAGGGAATGGTCCGATGTCCTGTGGCCGATGTCAAAGCAAATCACTCCCAGGACCCTGCCATAGTGGTAACTGCAAAAGAGGATAACTGCGGAGAGTGCTGGCAGGCTCACCTTCTTCAGACGTTCAATCATGACTAAAAGTTGGCCCTTTGCAACTGCCAAGTACATAGCTCAGTGATTTCCTAATTTACTTACCTGTATTATCCTATAAGCTTGGTTTGTTTATTTACTTGAGCAACTTTATAAATGTTATGGTTTGCCTTTAATCAATAGTGATAATTGGATTGGGTCGGCTAATAAGCTTGAAATTGGTTATTATACATACGTTCAAATAAATTCCAGGGAAAAACCATACGCGCAGAATATAGAACTACATATGTAGATACATAGATACATATTACATAGAACTTGACAACGTGACTTTAAACTTCGATTGGAATGGATATGAAATGACAACTTATCTTCGGAAACAATCTTTGGTTTGACAATGACAATGGAGATTGAAATTTCTAACTAGTGAGCTGTTCCTAATCTCGTTCAATTTCTTGAAGAGTTATGTATATTTGGGTTCCTTCACTTTCCGGGCTCTGGAAAAGGTTACTTAGGATCATTCAAGCAGGAATCTCGACATCTCAATAACAAGGCAACACGTTTCCATTTTAAGATCACGTTTCAGAGATCTACGAGTACTTATGTATGTATAATATTATATTAGGCTGCCCCTTCTCAAGACCAAGTTGGCCGGCTCATCTCACACTTTTGCTTGTGATTCACACGCTCACGATCCGTGGCGATGGGATGCGATCCTGGCTCTAAGCTCGCTGCACTACGAGTATAAGCCAATGTAAATGACGCCCCCATTTCATGCTGTACGTGATCTTCCCCTGCCGTATCTTTTGTGCAACATCTTCGCTGTCCTATCCGAAAAACTGGGAACGATTACAGCGCGCATCTGAGGGATCTTTCGAGTCTGTCAAGCGGGGGGAATCCCCCTCGAGTGGCCCCCACCCCCAACACGCTTCCCCGCTGGCATTGCGCCTTTGTGTGGCATTTGAAAAGAATTTTCACGTTGTATGATTTATTTTTTTCCATCATCTTCTTTATTTTCCTTTCGCTTTGCTCGCTTTTTTATTTTTTTTTTTGTTTTTTTTTTTTTTGAGGGCAATTACAGTAACAACGCTTGGGCACGTACATTTTCCGGCATTGCACGAAAATTGTGGGAACAATCAACGAAATAAACAAAAGTGCTTTGCATGTCGTTGATTTGCCCAGCAAATTGCCCGAACTTGGCCATCTGAAATTACTATGGCAACAGCAGTGGCTGGCAACAGGGCCGAAGAGTGGAATACCTCAAGTAACTGAGCCTTTGTTTGATATAAAGGATGGATATTTAGGATCTTTTGAATCTATCTTATATAAATCTATTTTGAAATAATAATTGATATGAATACGATCATTAGTTATATAGTATTTTCATTGAATTATTGTACAGATATGGTATTGAGATCACCATTAAGATAGTCTTTCAAAAGTTCTAACATTTTATGCAGATGATATATGTATAGTGGCAATACAGATCTACAGATCTACAGATCTTTAATAATAACTTTGTAAAGCATCCGATATGCCCTGTAAATGGAAGGGTATGGCCAATGATCCGAGTCGAGTGGGGCCAAGGAGAAAATGCGAAGCCACAAGTTGGTCAGGAGATTAGAGCATTGGCCAGTGCAGTCGGCTCCATAGTGCTCCTCATTTTTTCCCCTTTGCTGACCTCACGTCATGCGGGATTTGCGAAGGTGCGAGCGAGATGGCTATAGGGAGTGGGGGCACTCACTTCGGGGCTGATTGATTTCAATTTCATATGTGTACATACATATGTACATACAATGCATGCACATAGATACATATGTAGGAATGTATGTACATAAATGCGTACATACCTACTGTAAGATGTCAGATGGCCTTGGCTCGCTTTTCCAGACATTGCACCCCACTCGAATGCAGCCGCTGACATTAATGCGAAAACGGAATGCAATTAAATTCCGCCGTTTGCCGTGCCATAAATTATTGTGATTTTGCAGTGTAGAAAAAGTACGAAATAAAAGTGTGCAAGGAAGAAGAAATAGAAATACAATTCTGACGACAAAGTGCAAAAACCCTGTATACCGTTTCTTTTTTTGTCTTAATTCACTGGTTCAACTATACCGTTATGGCAGAAAGAGATGGCAAGCTCAAATCGACGTCATAAATTTAGCTTAGCAGCATTGAATTTATTGCGTGGCGAATGCACAAAAACGAGAAACGAGAATTTACGTATTGCGGCCAACGCGACTTTGCCGAGAGTGCAAACACCTTTAGCTCTCTCTCTCCCTCTCTCTCTCTTTTCCGCACCCACAATGGCGGGCAAATGAATAGGACGTCCGATCTTAAGAAAGCACTCTAGAAGCTAATAACCGATTCTGTAGTATCTTTTTACTTACAAATACGAAAGTCCAGTGATTCGTTTAAAGGTAAGCTTCTTTTTTCACTTTTTTATATGATTAATTTCTGGAATCCATTTTAAATCCAGCCGCATCCATTCATTTTATGTTAATTGAGCAGATTTATTGCTATATGGCGAAAGCATACACCTAAAAACTATACTTCTCCAGCAAATTTCAAAGAAAATTGTTAGGTTGTTAGTGATATCACCTTGAGTGCTATTACTATATCCAGAATTGTACGCCTGACCTCCGTTGCGTTACGTGAATGCGAATGCGCGTGTGTGCGTGTGTGTGTGTGTGTGTGTGGTTGTGTGTGTGTGATTGCGATGCGAGTGCAGAGCCATTAAAATCTTGGAATTGCATGCTAATAACCGTACCAGACCGCTAGTTAAGTGGGCAAATATGTTGTACATGCTTGTTACTAAATGCAGGGCATGTAATTTGCCATTCTGCCAGCAGTGCCATTATTATAGCACATTGCATTCTTGATTCGCTCAAGAGAGCAGTGCCAAATGCTTGAAATGTCAATGGCTGCTAAAATCGCGGTGCTGGGGAATATCTACCAACTTAGATCTTTGAAAATGTAACGACTATTGTATTTGCTATGCTTTTGTATAACATTGTTTAGACATAACAAATTATTTCTGTAAATCCGTAATCCACATCCGCTTGATTAGTAGTAGGATGAATGTGGGGTAAATGCGGCCAGCATCAATCATCATCAAACGCCCAACGATCGTTTTGTTCGCCGGAAGTCGCAGGCAATCTAATGTTAAGTGCCCACTCCACTCCACCAGCTACATATTGTAGATACAACACACACACTTGTACGAACGGCACACCAATTACGACTAGAAAGCATTTTCCGAAATGTCCGCGGGCGACTGAGAGGGCCCACAGTGAAGCCTCTTCGATTGCTGCGGATGATTAGCGATGAAAGCGAAAATGGGAAAGCACCCCAATTGGAAAGGGTCTCCACTTCCTTTCCTAACCACTTCACTTTTTGATTGCATACCAAATCTCTGCATCGCATGTAATTAGAACGGTGGGGACTCGAAAAAAAAAACACACAATATAAATCGTACATATAGAAAGTTTTGATGGTATGCTTAGCATACACATTGTACCTAGACAAAATAGCCACATAAACAATTATTTTCTAAGGTTTTATAAATGCCCTCCTTAAATGTAGAGTCATCATGTCATCATTCAGGGTAACGATAGGCGCCACTTCTCCTACGAAAATTCCCTTTTTATCGAGGGTTCACTGTGCGGGGCAACAATAGAGCGGCCCTTGTCTAATGGAGAAACCGATGCATCCGCCGCCTGCAGGCTCGAAAGCTGAGTCATTCCATCCACTCATCTTTCCCCGCTTTTCCTTACGCTTGAGAATTATCACGCCATCGCGGCCCAAAAGGGCGCCACAAACGGCACCAAGCCAGTGTCGACAAATAAAAAGCTTTTAAATGTTTTTTTTTTGTTTTACATTTGTATTTTTAAGAGTTTTTTTGTTTTGGTTTTTTTTTTTCTGCTACTCTCCACGCTTGAGAAGTACAGTAAAATAGTTTTTTTTTTTCATCTTGCTTTCGTACAAAGTTTTTAAGGAAATATGCACAGTATTTGTTGTTGTTTTTGTGGTTTTTCTCATTTAGCTGCTTGGAGTTTGGTAATACTCCGTACAATATACACAGTTTGGTTGTTCAAAATAGATTTTCGAAAGGGGGAAATAATTTTGTTATAGACACGAAGTTTTTATACATAGACAGTACATACAATTTAAAATGTCACATCGATAATGTACATACAATAAATATGAGTACAGTGTGTGGGTGTGTGTGTGTGTGTGTTAAAGAGTGTGTGGGTGGAGTGTTTATTAGAGGGAGAGGGGGAGGGTGTGTGTGTGTGTTTGTTTGTGGGCTAAGAAGAATTTTTAAATAATTTCAATTATAATTACATTTGGATAAACAAAATAATAAAATTGTTTTTAATAATTGAGATCATGACACAAAGTAAATTGTAAATACTTTTGGCACACGCGTGCATCTGGACCCGAAAACACGCTGAGAACGCTTGAATTGGTTTGGGTTGGGGTTTAAAGTCTATATAATGGATGCATGGCGCCGTCGATCGCTTGTCTAACACTAGCACGTATCCATAACTTAATAATTTCCATTATAAGACCGATATCGCCATGCACCCGGATATACTACTATTATTATTAATCATAGATTTTTTGCCTGTTTTTGTGCCGTGTACGCGCGCCGATCTTTTCTGGGTTTTTAGTTTTGTTGTTGTTTCTGATTGGCTTTTTTTTTTCATCATTTTTTTTCCATTCACTTAATCATTTTTTATGCAACAACATTTTGGGACCGTCAAGTCTTGGTTTAAAACAAACGTACAATCCATACACAAATTTATCTGTGTATGGCGGGGGTACAAAAAAATAAACAAATTATTTTAGAAATTAAAATTACATTTACAATAAATATCATATATTGCAATTATTGCTCCACCAGGAGCCGTCGCCATCGCCATCGTCATTTCTGATCCTGATCCAAAGTTACTGCTTCTTATCTGTCAATTCGCTAGTACCATTATCAATATTATTAATCCTGTTGTTGTTGTTATTGTTATTGTTGTTATTGTTGTTGCTGTAATTGTTGTAACTATTCTTGACGTTGGATTTCGAAATACTCTTCACAACCTTGCGAACGTTGTACATGCCTGCAAAAGATAAGAAGAAAGGGGTAAGCTTTGGTATTTGGCATTGTAAAATAGCTAAATAAAATACTGTGACTAATCCACGCTGCAAAAGCGAAATGGGAAATGGGAAATACAAATAAATAAAAGTGCCAGCGTCATTTGTGACCTTCAGAAGGCAAAAGGGAAAGCTATGCAAGGTGCAGCGAATCCAATTGGAAATACTATACTGCATACGTGTCAGTGGGTGTGTTTCGTTTCTTCATGGGCAGCCTTCTTATCGCCCTGGAAATTATGCACACTTGTGCAAGCCCCATGAGAGTGGAGCTGCCGTTGTTCGAGAGTACACTAAACCTACACCTGGTCATTGCCTGGCCGATACACCAAATGTCATGGTCACAGCGATAAGTGCAATCGTCAGAGTGCAGCTGTGTAGCGTACAAGTACAGTCGATCGTCATCGATTTGTATTTTAAAGTAGAGCCTTACATTTATAACGGATCGTTATGTCAAAAAAGAAAATCTAAAGTACATACCAAATATCTACCAAATATCATTTCCAGCTCTTTAAAAGTATCTTTAAATTTGTAAAGCTATTTCACAAAGAATGTCATTTCGACTGTCAGAACTGTCAATTCGAAAGCTAAAAATGTCAGTTCGAGTTAGAGGGCTGCGACTGTACTTCTATCAAACCTCGATTGCTGGCAGCTGTGGTTGCCTCATCACGTAAACCGCTAGAGCTTACACGATCGTACAAAGACGCTCACCAAACCGCAGACACTGCGCAGTGACCTAAAAGCTGAAGAGCTGAACAACAGCAAAAACATGAAGGCCCCAAGACTAGCTTAGAAAACCGAATGCTTAAGCACACTAAATCATCTATTATGATTATAGTAGAGAGAAAAATAATAAAGAACAAGTGATTCTAGAATTATAGAACTATGAATGCCAATGATTCTACAAAACAGAAAGTATCTTGCAATTACGCTTATTTGCTACAGTTAAGATACTATGCCAAATGTATCCAGTAAAGTGGAACGAAAAGCGCAACAAGTGGAAAAATCTACTTTTTTGAGTGTTGCAAACGTGTGCCGAAAACTCGAAAGCCCCCGAGAAAGAGAAGGGAAATCGCTGGCAGCCAAAGCGTCGCGCTTCTGGCGATATAATCAAATGTACAGTTATAGAAAATTATAAGCCAGCGACAAAGAACGTTAAGAGAAGCAGAATGGAAGGAAAAACGGCAAAACGATCGAGTTCATTGTAAAAAGCGGCTGGATAGAAAGAGAACGAGGGAGGGTGAGGGCGGTAGTGCGTTTACCGTTATCATTATGAGCACGCAGCTTTTGTATGTAGCTCTGTCTCGCTCCATCTTGCACAACAACAAGACGCGTTTTGTTTACGAAATGTGTGTGGAGAGAGAGTCGGCGATGAAAACAAAGAATTCCCATTATAAATATTTATGTGGGAGCCCACGAGAGAGTTTCTGCATGCATAATTAGAAAACATAAATTTAGAGGGAAATCACAAACATAATCGTGCTTTTTGGGGCGTGGCCAAGAAGGCCAAGCCAAAACATAATCACGAAAGCTAAATAGACCGCTTTGAAAACATCATTTCCGTATTAAAAAAAAATCACACATGACATACATGCTGTAATTTGTTAATGATATACATATGTACATATGCATGCAAAATACCCAAGTAGATCATATGAATCATCAAAGAATAGAAATATTTCCTCTGGTGCGCCAACTGCGTGGTAAAAGTACAGTGGTGACCAAAACATGGGGAAAAAAAACGAACAACAACACACAAAATCACGAAAGGGGAGATAAAGGACCTTTGTCTAACTGATTTGTTTTTGTACGATCCGCTTTTCGACCCGTTTTTCGGACCTGCACAACAAAACACAACATTTGGCGCTGCTGTACTTACGCGAATGGCGCTCGATGGTATGCGTGACCTTCACGACGAGTTTTAAAAAACATCCAGCAACGTGCGTGCGTAGTACTACTACGCATACATACGCTCGCACACGCAGAAAGCTTATCAGCGAATACGACTAAAAATAAACACGAAAATAAGAAATTCGCGCCAAAACCAAAAAAACCGAATCAGCCGGCAGACAAACAGATGAGAGAGAATAAGAGAGAGGAAACACAAAATCGGTGTTTGTGCGTGTGTGTGTGTTTGTGAGAGAGTGAGTGGACTGACGTCGTTGTATAAGAGCGTGTCGCTTCTTGTTGCTTCCCTCTGGTTGAGATTGCGTTTGTCGTTGTGGGTGCGGCCCTTACAACAACAGGAGAGAAGTGGGGAGCCCACCAACCCATGTACAGTCGCAGGCGTGTGCCAAGTAGTTGATTTTTTCATTTTTGTTGTTTTTATATTTTTCTCCTTTGGCGAAACTGCAGCAGCTAGGAAACGACAAAAACAACAATCATGAAAACCAGAAGGCGTTGGCGCTGATTTAAATTTAATTGAGGCCTCTCAATTAATTGCCTTTGCATTTTACGCTTCTTCTGTTCACTTCTCTGCTGCAATCTCTTTTCGCGAAAGATGGAAAGATTTTTGGCGCGCGATTGTTATTCAACAGTTTTTATTTTGACGTACAGTTTGTTTAGTTTCGCTCTGACACAAACCAAAGACAAACTGGCGACCAGCTCTCTCTTTCTGCCCTGCTCTACCTCTCTCTCTCTCGCTCTTTCTCTCTCCCACTCTCGATTGCCACGCTATTAGCGGAATATCAGCGCAATGTAGTCATAAATAAAAGGCAAAAAATGAAAGGTATACTCGAAATTATTATTAGAAATTAATAAAATGTTTTAAATCTGTTAAATTTTACATTTAAATAATTTCGAATAGCTTTATTATCACAATTATTTATATAAATTCACATTCGCATTCGACTTACAATAATACTTTACGAGTTTCTTTTCAAAAGTCAATCGCCAGAAATTGGGACCTTGACATGCGGAATTGATAAGAAGTCGGAGCCGCGCGATGAAAGCGAAGTGCGAATAAAGTAAGCAGCGGTTTTCATCGTGAAGTGGTTAGGAAACAGAGGACCAAAATGGAACGGCGAAATACAAAATCTCCTATCACAACAGAAACCTAAAAACAAGCTTTCCATGTAGAGAAAAGATTTCGAGCTGGTACGAAAAATAAATAAACGTGATTAAAATATGAAAGTTTGAGTGGCGCGATAATAGTGGAGAATGGCCAAACAAACCTATAAAAAAGGGGGGAATTAACGGCACTAAAAAGCCACGCAACAACATACACCAGAATGCATTTTGTGTGCACAGTTGTTGCAAATATTGATTGCAGCCCCTAGCTAAGTTAAGTAACCAAACAAAAGGCCCAATAATGAACACAACAGCACGGTCTGGATGATTAGAACTTTCAACTTTCCAACTAAAACAAAATGGAAAGTCCAAGTGGGTTAACAATTACCGTTTAAAAAACACCCAACAAATACATATGTAGCTCTAAAAAAAAATCGGAAAAATCTGGAGTGAAATTGCTTCATTTTCTCCCAAGAAATTAAGTTTCCTGTTATCCATCAGATACGTAATACGTATCCCTATTCACTTTCGAGTAACCAAAAAGATTAAGCCCTAGGTACAGCTAGCTCAAAGAAGCTGTGTTCGGTAAAATCGAATTTTTGAAATTTGAAAACTGGAATCGTTTTCCCACCAATTAGTTTTTTTTTTGCCCACGTCCAGTTTTTAAGATATGAAATTTCTACACTTTCCAATTTGAATTTTTTTATTAATCGCAATAACTTTGTTGGTCCACCCTTTACAGTTTTGAAAAAACTTTTAGTTTAGAAAATATTAGTCCTTAAAGCGTTTGCTTTACCATATAATTATCTAACATAATTTGGAGTTTTCATAAGCACTAAAAATATGTATTACCATTTTTCATTCAATTTGATTTTTTCAGTGCAGATAACAGAACTTAAAATGTGTATGTGCGTTTTATTTATATGCATATGTTGGTTTCTTGAGGTGCAAGAATGAAAACATTTTAAAACTGATGGCAGCTTCTTTTTGCTATAATTTATTTAGTTTTAGGAAAAGAATTTAACGAAAAGAATTTGTTAAGGGTTGCCCACCCTTTCAGCTTTCAAATTTCAAAAATTCGATTTTACCAAACCCAGCTTCTTTGAGCTCTAGGATACGCAAGTGAATGAAGCCACAAAGAGCCGGGAAAACTAGCGAGAAAAGAAGAGGAAAAAGAGGACAAGGGAAGTGACAATAAGAATCAACGCAGAAGGGGAGGAACGAAATTAGAACAATCCGAACACAGGGGTGGTTTTTTTTCGACTATGGAAGAAGAATTTTATAAGGGTGACGTCTGTGGCAAAGAACGAGCACAAAACAAGGAGTGCAAGAGCAAGGAATAACGGAAAAGGCAACTTAAATCAGGTGTCTGCCTATTGGAACATTTGTATAAAAAGTAAATGTACCTTTAGTAAATAGAACCTTTAGGACAATATGTACATACATACATACATATGTAGCAAACGTTCAAAAACTGTGGAAATCTACGAGACTGACTCTAGAGGTTTCAGTCCAGCTGCGAAGTGATATGTGGCTGATTCATTGGAAAAATCGATTAAGTACTTGAATATAAAACTTGAAACCACCGATTATTATTCATTATTCAGACGTTTTAGTGCCAGCCCCAGGTGTTCCAGGGAAAACTAAAACCAGATAAATCATGGGAATAAAACGTACCTTTGAGGCCTTGTGGCTGCATCGCATATGGCTTTTGGACATGTCTCGTGCTGTTGGCCAAATCCGCACTGCTGTTGCTTTTGTTGCGTTCGCTTTCTGGGCACTTCCGGAGGATCAGCTGTGCGCTGGTGGAGATCTGTGCGGGAGTCAGGGCTATGCCCCTCGGCGCTTCTCTGACTGCCTTCGGATTGCACTCATCGGCATCGGTACTGGGTATCGTCCGTGTGGTTGGATATCGCATTCCGCGGAGGGCCTGGGCATCCGTATCCGTACCCCTAACCGCATCCGCATTCACATTCGCATTCACATTTACACTCGCATCCGCATCCGCATTCCGACGAGCCTCATGCTGGATATCGAATCCGAAGCGCTCCTTGATGTAGAATCTCTTCTTCTGCTGCTCCTGGGCCAACAGCTGATCGACTTTCGCGTCCCCGGGAGCGGTATTGAATAGATTGCGACAGATTTTCTTCTTCGCCGAGGTGCTGGGCGGTGGGCGTTGCACGGGGACGGCGTGTAGAACATAGTCGATCGGCGGACACAGCATGGCTGGTTTTTTGTATGGTTTTGTATAACTTGTTTCTTTTCTTTGAGCTTTAGGTACTTTTGCACTTTTTGGTTTATTGCTTTGCAAGTACACACGGTTTGTTTTTTTCTTCTATTTGCTTTCACTTCAACTTTCACAGCAACACTGCGCGAAACTCACGTACGCATTTTAGGCATTGCAATTGCACTTTCAATCGGTTAACTACCGCTGGCAAATTATTTTTTTTTTCTTTGTGCGCTCCTTTGTATTGTGGAGGGCTAGCGAAATTATACGACTTTCAGGCGAGCCAGGGCGAAAATAGCGCAGTTGCACAAACACAAGCGACCGTACCGTGGAGGGTTCACGACCAAATACGCACAGTGAGCAGACTGAGTCGCCTTATATACGTTTCAGTGTGACCAGTTTCGTTGGCGCCAATTTGGGCGACATTTGTTACTTTCCCTTTTTAGTGCATTCAAATACGGTCACACTGCGATGTTCCTCTCCTCTCTTACGCTGTTAATACGCTCTTTAACATTTGATTAACATAAGCATTAACATTTCGCATACGGCGAATTAAAAATAAATAAAACAAGAAATCCTAGACTATTTGTACGCTAGAAAACATTCAAAAAAATGTTACATTAAAATGATTAAAGTAAAAATGTAAGGAAACGTTTTTTAAAAGAAGCAGTTAGTATCTTTAAAGAAACTATTATTACCTATAACGAAACAGTCATCTTTATAGAAACTGTTATCACTTTAAAAGAATCTGCTATTATCTTTAAAGATACTGGTTTTATCTTTTAAGAAACGGTTAATATCTTAAAAAAATATATATATTTCCTTAAAAAACACAAACCTGTTATTATCTTTCAAAATATATTTCCTTAAAAAACACAAGCCTTTTATTATCTTTAAAAATATGTTTCCCTAAAATAACAGAGAACTGTTGTTCCCTCAAAAAATACAAAACTATCATCTTTAAAAATGCGTTTCCTTAAAAAACACAAAACTGTTATTATCTTTAAAAATATGTTTCCTTAAAATATGTTGTCTCGCACTGCTCTCTTTCACTATTAACAGTGAGAGCAAAGGGCTCAAAACGATGACATCATAAATAATATTTACTCTATCAAATAAGATGTGTTACGTATAAACGTATAAACGTCAAAATCTCAGGAACCAAAAGAGCTATAAAGTCGAGATTAACCATGCAGATGCCAGAGACATAGAAAAAGCGCAAGTTTGTTAAATCGTGTTGCCACGCCCACTCCAACGCCCACAAACCGCCCAAAACTGTCACGTTCACACGCTTGAAACATTTTAATTGTTTTTCAAGTCGTTATTTTTATTTATATTTTCCGCAATTTCCATCGATATTCCTAGAAATTAATACATTTTTCGTTCGCACTTCCACCAGCTGAGTAACGGGTATCTGATAGTCTTGTTTTGTATGAAACATAAGTCTAGTAGAAGCTTAAAAACAAATTCCAAGAGCCTACAAATTTCCAAGTTGTTTTTGTTTTAACTCAAGGCTAGTCATAAAACTGAATTGCATCGGGACCAAACATATAATGAATTCAAAGTAGTTTATAAATAAATTCAATGACATCATAACGCCCGATTTGAGATGCCAACGAGTAGTTACCTAACCTTCCATACTAAATGTATCCGATACGATCCAAAAGGTTTTCCAGTTCAGAACAGTGTGCTTTCGTTGTATTTGTAAAAAGTATTCACGGGCGTAACTACGATATTGGCTATTTACTTGTAACAATTATGGAAAGTGAATCTGCTTTTTGTGTGCCAATTATAGGCCGAGTAAATACAATTAGTTATGCTAGAGACTGGGGACTTGTTTCTATTTACCTCGCACAAATGCCGAGCTAAACGCTAACTAACTGATATGTTAGCGCGTTTTGGGCCCTAACTCAAGGTCGAGCCGAGCTTCATGCGGCATTAAACGGCCTAATTGGCCAGACGTGGCTAGAACAAATTGCCAGCGACAGGAGTACTAGAAACTCTGGGTACAATCTGGGTATAGTAGAGAGGCGAAACGGTTAACGAAAATAAAAAAACACACAAAACACTTTCGCGCCTGCGGTGGCAATTCAAGCGTATCTCAAACAAACGAAAGTGAAATACACGTAAGTTGAAAAACCGCATAGAAATAGTGGCAGTGGTAGTGGTAGTGGTTGGCATGAATAATGTGGGCCACAAGTCATTTCAATTTCAATAGTGCTGAGTCAGCCGAGCCACCGAATCACCCATCTCCATCGAGAAACTGGCCTCTCCACTTAACTCCTCCACTGGAGGAGCAGCTGGTCTTAACTCCCATCTTCAGCTTCAGGACCAATTCGTCTGCTCCGGAGCGATTAGTCATTTTAAAGAGTGCCCCGGACAAAGGCCGCGCCCAAAGGATTGCGATTTATTGTTGTGCTCGGGCGTACAGTGGGCCCTCGCAAACGGAAACGGAGGCTTCACAAGAAGAAGCATTCATTTCCAAATGTACATCTTGTTTTTAGATACCAATCGAATGTAAACATTTACTGAGAATTATTTGTGGCACATTCGAATAACTTGAGTGTAACTTTGAGTGTAACTACGAGTTTCGTTTCTCCGGCGTTCACTGTATAGAAAATGGATAGCCCTCGCTCATATTTTTTTTGGCGCGATGTCCAAATTCGGATTGGCAACTACCTGCCTGCGAGGTGAACAGGGGTTGAGATGGGATCGGATGGGCTCGGATCGGGTGGATGTCCATGTGGCACAGGTCGTGCCACCTCTACGTGCAACTCTATGCAAAAACCAACCCTCGCGCCAAATGAATCCATCGCAAAACGCGCCACTCGAGCGGGGAACAATGCAGTCGGATATGTGTGAAAGTTGCGAAAGAGATTTCCAGCCGATCTGCTCGATTTTCCCCTGAAAAATTCAGCCACCCCAATTCGACGTCACCCCATTGCTGCGTCATTTCTACTGAAATGCGTTTCAGCTGTGGTTATTTTGATGGCGCATGTAGCTAGCTGCCTGCGATGATTTGCCACTGGGCATTATTTGAATGCATGTCGGCGAGTATATTTTTATCTTATAGATTATAGTGCTCTGGCTACGTGTCTGGGTCTGCTGATGGGCTACTTTTCCGCCGTCACTTCCGTCGCACGCAGCTTGTGTGCGGAAAACTCAAGCTGTTTCTTCCCGACCGACCGACTGGCTGGCTGAAATTAGTTGATGGCCCACGTAGCGCATGTGACCCCGGCCCACAAAAGGTCGAAGCCAGTGAATGATAATGAAAGGAATGAGCCCCGAGCCCAGACCCAACACCAAGCCCAACGCATCCGATCAATGGAACTGTCGCACGCGCTGCGCATGAGGTTAACTGCTGTTTTAGTGGCGAACGTACTGCAGGCAGTTTGAGATACACAGCGGCTGACGTCACGTTCGCCTAATTAATAAATGAGCTCATTAAGGAGCCCCCGTCTGGGTTCCCCCCCTCCTTCTGCTTTCTCCTCGCCCCGTCAGCTGTTTCCATTCACATTTCATTCTGTTGCTGTTGCTCTTGTGTGCAATGTGCAAGCTGCAGTTCCGGTCGCTTGAAATGAATCTAGCAGATACTTTGCACTGCCACAAATGGCGCATGTGTAATGTGCTCCTAAAGCACATTTTAAGCTACTTCTAATTGGGATACTTGATTGGGCAATCAAGATATGTTTGGTAATAGTTGTTAACTGGCCTAATCATGTGTTGAGCTTGAGATCTATAGGCTTTGTCAAATATGATTAGATAGCTCTTTTATAGAATTTCATACATATGCTGAAATCAGTGCGTCATGATTGGTGAATCATAAAGAAGTGAGAATGTGGCTTAAGAATTGATATGAAGCTGCATCGGCGAATAGTTTGGACAGCACTCAATCAGAATAGAGAAATGTATGCATACATACTTGTGGTTTTGAATGTGTGTTGATACATGTAATATTGTATTTTTTCGCGCTATTTATAGTGCACTTAAATGTTTTAGGGGGAGGTGATATATGCAAATATTTAAATTTACATATTTACATATGTATATGTATATGTATGTATATGTATATGAGACATGGGCTCCAGGGGGGAAGTTGGGGCATGTGATTGCCCCCGTCTTTGAAAGGCCTCACAAACGCGGCGCCGCACTCATACAAATGGGGACCTGTGCCGCTGCTGCTGCAGTAGCTTTCCATTCTGCTGTTTTTTATCCATTTTTTTTTTTATTTTTGCTTAAGGAATCTGTAAATTTTGCGCCAATTTCAGCGGCTGCTGCTGTGGATGTGTGGATGTGGCTATATGGATGTGAATGTGGCTATGTGGATGCGGCTGCCCTCATCATCGAATACGAATACGAATACGAATACGAGTGCGAGTGCGAATACCTGCTGCTGGTAATTTTGAGCACACATTTTTTGCGCCAAAACCAAAACCTGAATCTGACACAGCCCGGTGCAATCTGCCGCTCTCCCTTCCCCGCGCCGCCTGCTCCATATAGAGCATACTCTCTTCCCGTTTCCGCACTTGTAATACATCCCCATGTGCACTGAGCAAAACGGGTGGATATTTAACGAATATATCTTCTATATCATGCATACTTGTATGCACATCATATGGCTGAACATGACAACTACCATTCATACTCACTCACTAGCCCAAGTTAGCTTAACTTTAGTTGATAAGTTAGTTATAATATAGTTTTAAGGTCATCTGCTCAAGGTTTTTCCTTGCTTTAAAATATTACATCAATAAATTGTAATATTAAATATAATTTAAATTTTTCAGTTGTAAAGATGCCTTAAAATCTAATCTCTGTAAACTGCATTTAAGCTAGCTTTAAGCAATATATTATAAAAATTTAATGATAATAGAGCAAATTTATTAATTAATAATTAATACATATTTATATGCATATCATATGGCTGAATATGGCAACTACCATTCATACTTTTTTATATCATATATCATATATGGCTGAACTGTACCAACATCCAAAAAAAAAATATAGTTTAGGAATACAGAATTTATGCTATGAAATGAATTGTAGCATGTACATATATATTTCTTGACATTGCACGAATATGAAGCTTAAGAAACTGCCCCAGCTGCCCATTTCTCGCAGTGTACTTCCACATCCTCACACGCGTACGAACATCTCGTTGAGCTGCTCAAGCTGGAACAAGTGCTTTGCTTTTTCCTTTCTCCCGACCCGTCGTTCACCGTCTTATTTTCGGTTTTCTGGTTTTGTTTTTTGAGCAGCAGCCGGAGAATCGGAGAATCGGGGAATCGGGGAAACGGGGAAACTGTGGAGAGGAGACGAGGTTGGCTCAAAGAATTCTCGTTTTGAGCCGCCAAAAGTAACATCTGCTCCCCAAAAAGCATAGACAGCCCAGGAATTGTCGTTGTCCGCTTAGGGTTTCATTATTTTTTTTGTTTTTTTACTTTTATATTTATTTTTATTTTACTTTTTACTTTTTTCCTGGCTTTTATTATGGCCTTGCCCAAAACAAAACGCTAAATGAAGCGCGGGAGAGGGGGGAAGGGGGAAAAAAGGGTTGAGGCATGCGGTTTTGTGCAGGGGACTTGGTATGAAATCAGGAACTTTCAGAGGGGCGATAAATGCGTATCAATTGGACACTCGAGAGATAGAATTTCGCTCCGTGTGCAGCGGTTTGTAATTAGGGACCAGCTCCTCCTGATTGCTCCCATTGTTCGCGATTGTAATTTCCTGAGTTCACTGCGGCCTCAGAAGAAAGAAAAGAAAGTTTTCGGGTAGTTGGGTCTGTTTTGATTTTCCAATTGTACGGATCAACAACAAAAGTGCACTCAACGTTTCATTGAAGGCATAGGAGGTAAGTATAGAAGCATATTGATAACGAGATCTATCTATGGATCTATAGATCTATAGATCTATCTATATGTGAGTTTTCCTATGTATTTCTAGCTTGGTTTATCTGCTGTACCCAAGAAAGTTATATAAAGATATATTCCGATCAAGTGCTGTAGTGTACTAATATTTATGATTCATGATTCGTTTTTCAAGTATGATATTTCATATATGATATATGCGATGAGGTATGATTCAGATTCCCAGTCCCACAACCTGATCGTTTTCCCCTGGTGAATGGGCTGCCCTTTGCCCTTTTCCCGACCGGGTCGCCGAGTGCTAATTTGCCTCATTTATCTCTTCTGGTTGCCCCTCCTTCAACCCGCTGGCCTGATCCCGATCCCGATCCCGATCCCGATCCCTATCCCGAAATGCACTACAATTACACTACGTGACTCCTGGGGCGCTTAATTGCAGCCAGCGGACGGACGGAACGGGATGGTTCCAGTTTGAGTACGAGTTCTGGTTCTGGTTCTGGTGCGCTGTCGCCAAGTTTGTGTAATCATTGTGTACTCTGCCACTCCGTCTGCTGCCCCATAAATCTCACGAGCCTCCGATTTCAGCGGAGTGTCCAGTTGGAAGCGCTGGACATAATAGATAACCCCGCGGCCGCCATAGAGGCTACACAGATCTCGAGTTCTTGGGAGAGGTGGCTTGGGTTTTCCTTCGCTTTCGCCCAGCTGTCGGCGATCGTGTGACGTTGGGTAACGGGAAAGCCAATGTCTTGACCATCAGCACCACCACCACCACCACCCCACTGGCCGAGATCATAATTCAGAAGGGGAAAGGAAACCCAAGACAAATCGCATGTGTACGTGCAAATGGCACACGGAGAGTGGGTCGTGGGCATAAATCAAATCGGTGGGTCACTTTGGCCATGCCTCGGTGCTTCATCTGCCGTTGCCCTTGCTGTTGCATGCAACACGCCAGCCATTCGCCACTCGTACACCTATGTTGCAAGTCGCGATTTGTAAGTTCCCAGCTCCCAGCTGACCCACTTCGGTGTTCCTATTTGCCTGGGTGGGTTCGCCATCTCGGCCCGTTACTTTTCACACCCAAACTGGTTGCGAAAATTGGATGGAAAAATAGATGGCGTTACACAGAGAGAAATTACCAGAGAGCATCGGCTGATGATGCAGAATGCTCTTTGCCAGGTTTTCTAGTACAATAAACCAAAGTTTGACTGCTGGTACTATGAATATGACAATAAATGATCAAGTTTGAGTATCAAGTTTTTACACGGTTAAGGGTAATAACGTATAATAGATACCCTGTCATTATATTATTAAATTAAATGGAGAAAACTTTATTTTCCCGTGCAGTCACCTGGAAAATGCACAAACAATAGCGGCCAACTGAGAAACGCCAGCATAATAATTGATCGCTGCGGCGACCAACTTTCCAACTGGTTTTCTTTCGTACGCAAAGCATTGCCACCGATTTTCCCTAATTTCCCACCATTTTTATCCAGTTTTTATTGCCCTCGCCGGCATTGTCTAAGATTTCCTCCTATTTCGTTTTGAATCTTTTTTGTTGTATTATTACTTTTCAGTCGCCGCGAACAAAAGAGTTTTCTGCTGCCAGCCGAAAGTTTTCCGTTTTCCGTTTTCCACCCGAATCGTCGAGTGTTTTGGAACTATTATGAGTGGCGGGGGGGGCAGAGTGGTCGTCTTTTCTTTTTCTCGTTCGGTTATTCAACTTTTTTCTTGGCCCGGTGGTTGGTGGTTGGTGGTTGGTGGTTCTGTGGCTTCATTTCATATGCATTTCGATGGGGCAGTCCACTGAAATGTGAATGGACTCTATTAATGTGTAATGCGATCTGCGGCACATGGAAAATCAAATGAGCTGGTCAGTTCGAAAGGCAGCCGTTTTGCTGCGCCTGTCGTAATGCCTGATGTTGATGCATCTCTGCATCTGTATCTGTATCCGTATGTGTATCTGTATTTGTATCTGCATCTCTGGAGCCCCTCGGCATCTGTAGCGTATATGCTAAGCTGACGGCATCTGCTCATCGAAACTATTTCTGGCTTATTGCAGTTTGCACTTAATGCGGCTGATTACATGCGATGGTCCAACGTGTTTGTCAGCTGCCCAAATATTTCGCCCTCGACTGTCAAACATCCCGCATTGCGTCACCCACCCACTGTTTTTATTTTTTTTTTACCATGAAACTGGATTGCTGTAATGCATACCTACTTTTTTTAAGGAAGGATATAACAAAATATATACACGAAATATATACGAAATGATCAGCATTCAAATTCAAAAGATATCACAGATATCACATGAAATGCGACTATTTCTTGTGCACAACTGGTAGTAATTTCTCTGTGTGTCATCGGAATTAGACTCCCCCTCATTCGTGCGTGCCTAGTATCTTGTATCTTGTATCTTGGTCCTTTGTCTGTCAGCGGTTTTTTGTTTATTTTTATCCGGTGCTATTTTAGTTTGTTTTTCCTTCAGCGCCTTCATTAATTTTTGTGCGCCCCTGCGCGTTTTATTTGGCTTGATGCACTTGGCATTTGCAAGTCAGGCCACAACTACGGTGAAAAACCAGCAAATATTTACCCGCATCTGTATCTGTATCTGGATCTGTATCTGTATCCGAGCATTTTCATCTCTGCACGGCTTCCTGTCCAAATAATTGCGCATCCAGCAGATGGAAGAGGAAATGCACGTAGGGCGCTGAAATCCAGAAATAGAGTGCACGCCACGCGTCTTTTTTCATTTTCTCATAAAAATATTGCATAGCTAACTGGTAAACTCGGAATAGCAATATCATTGTTTATATCATTAAGATTTCTATCTGCAACGTGACAATTGTTTATGATTAGTTTGTTTAGTCACAGCTGACTTATTTTCGTATACTATCCAGTTCAATAGGTTATCATTTGTGTAACTATTAATAAAATGCATTAATTGGAAAGTAGCTGGTAGATGGGCCACAATTTATTAATAGACATGCCAAGATTTTTCAATTAACAAAGCCATTATGCAATCCCATTCAGTTGTACACCCGAGTTGGATGTTTGGCCTAGTTATTGGACACATGGCCACGCACATGAATATTTGTGAGCATCAATTTGTGTGGAAATCAACGATATAAAAGTGTTGCAAACGCTGTATTTCAAAGATCAAAAGTTTATGCATGACAAGCCCTAATCAGGTCATCAAAACCACAGCAAATAGGTTCATAAATGCCTAACTCAAGCCCTACTCTGAAAATGTATCTATTGGTGGCTGGGTAAGAAAGTTTATAACCTATGATGGCAGAGGGCAAACCTAAATCCCCATTGGAGTGGATCCAGTGGAGTGGACTACTTACTGGGCGTAATGGTGTCGAGTGCCTCTGGGGATCTGTTTGTGGGTCTGGGTGCCGAGTGGACGGATGGATCCCCGGCTAATGGGGCGATTCTCCTACCGTTAAGTGGTGCTAAGTGCCATTGCCACGAGAACGGCGTCCAAAACAAATCGGAGGCTTACTAATGAACCACCTGGTGGCTGGGCGTCCAGTTCGCTCCACTCGCATAATTAATCAGCACAGATAGCTGAATCTGCATTGCTAAAAACACTAATTGCTGAGTTTACACGCACAAAATAAGCAACATATTAGTAAAAACACATAGCACACATTTGAGGAATGAGTATTCATTTCAAATTTGATGGGTGGTTTAAGCCTTCTGAATTTAGATATGATATTTGGATATGAATTTAAGTAGGCCTTAAAAAAAGAAACCATCGATGGCACGAGCCTTATGTCTGCAACAATTGACTTTCAAGCTGTTTTTTTAAACATTGGAGTGTTAATTTAACTTTAATTCAACCTTGATCAATTCTAAATACGTTAAAAAAAATTTAGAAAATTTGCGAAATTTTGAAAAACACATTTTTTCCAACAAATCAGCTCAAATTCCATATAGTGTGCTGGGAAGATCGGAAATTTAATCAGCGGGCTCGATTTCCGCTGGCATTATAAACACGAGTGACTTTCGTGGGATAAATTAGCAGCTGATCCGCTGACGTTTCCCAATCATAATCATGCGGGCTCATCGATGAAAACCCCCTTGTCATGGTTTCTCGTCATATTGCGATTATTTCCTTTTTTACCCCCGAATGCGATGGGTTTGTTGATTGAACTATGGGGGCGGTGGGTCCATTAAACACTAATTGTGCGGACTTTGTGACAAATGCATTTTATTTGAGCGTCAAATTGGATATCAGCTGGTGTTTGCTTGGAATATGGAAAATTTTAAATAATTATAGTAAATTTATTATATTCAAAGTTATTAACTACAAGCATATAACAGTTTTATAAAGAACCTGATTAAGATATATGAATATGAATATGAATATGAATAAATTAAATTTAAATTTTTTATATTTTCTGAAAATTTCATCGCTTTATGAAATTCAAATAGTTAACATTGCGCATAACAGCACCCGGACTAGCACAACAGCACATTTTCTCATTACGCCACGTACTACGTAACTAATCGCAACGTATCTGCAGCACGTAAGAAGAACAGCTGTTTGGTATTGTGATTAATTTTAATGGAGTAAATTGAACTAAGTACTAATAAATAAAGCCTTAAGCATTACAAATGCGACGACGTGTGGGCCTGGGAGCCATCCAGCAGCAGAAGCTGGCTGCGGAGAAGTACAAGGACAAGGGCACCGACCTGCAGGAGAGCCAGCTCGAACAAATGACCAAGCAATTGGAGGTTTTCCGGGTGAAGCTCGAGGAGTTTGCGATGAAACACAAGGAGGACATACGCAAGAACTCGCAATTTCGCAAACAGTTTCAAGAAATGTGCGCCGCCATCGGCGTGGATCCGCTGGCCACCGGTAAAGGATTCTGGAGCGTGCTGGGAATGGGTGATTTCTACTACGAACTGGGTGTCCAGGTGGTGGAGGTTTGCCTGGCTGCCAATCACAATACAGGTGGATTCATGGAGCTGGACGATCTGCGAGGTCGGCTGATCGCCGCCAGAGGTCTGAGTTCAGTGCACCAGGAGATCACCAAGGAGGACATCCTAATGGCCGCTAAGAAACTGAGCATTTTTGGCAACGGGTAATGGTCATTGCATCTGCTTGCATTCCATTTCATAGACTTATCAATTTCCAAATCGTACTTGCAGCTTTGTGGTACACAAACTGGGCAAGGGGAAGTACATAGTTCAGTCCATTCCCGGCGAGCTGAGCATGGAGGAGACCAACATACTGAATGCCGCATCCAATACCGAACAAGGCTGTGTCACGCCGAGGCAGTTGATCGAGGACTTGGGGTATGGTTTTCGCGTGTACATCAAACTGAACAGCCATTTGATTTCTGTATTATCCGTCCGCAGCTGGACCGACTACCGTGCTCAGCAGGCATTGGACAAGCTGCTCGGCGAAGGTCTCTGCTGGATTGACAAGCAGACGGGCGATGAGCCAGCCTATTGGTTTCCCAGCTTGTTTCCCGATCGAAACGCACAGACGAGGGGCGCCAGTGTAATCGCGTCAAAGTAATTTAATTTTTACAATTGAATCATAAAATATATCTTTGTACAACCGTAAAACCAGGTCTGGGAAGGTCTAGAAAGGCTGCCTGGAGCTGTCACCTGCGGCACCGCTCTTAAGCATTTCGTTTTCCGCCAGCAGCACGGAGTTCTCCTCCCTTAACTTGTAAATTTCCGACTCGAAGCGTTGCGTGATGTCCTCCATACCTTCGCGGTATTTGGCCTTCATCTTCTTATGCTCCATTAGGCAGTGCTCCATTTGCGACTCATAGTGCCTTTTTCTAAACGCGTTTCGATGTATCATATCATATTGTCATTAAGCTGTCGAGTGTGCACATAGTAATTCCATATTCAATACTCACATCCTGGCATCTTGGGCATCCTCCCCGTAGACTTCGTTAAGGGATCGCTCCAGCTCGCCAAGTCGCCGGCAGTTCACCTCCAACTCGACCTCCAGCTTATCGTTCTGCTTCAGCACCTCCTTGTACTTTTGCTCCAGGCGATTGTTCCGGGTCTCCAGCATGTGAACCACCGACTTATGATCGACAGCCTGTTTTTTCAGCTAAAATTATTGTAACCATAATGATTATCACCATTATAAGATTATAGAATTTTACCTTCTCCTTGATGGTGATAATCAAAGTGTCCTTCTGTTTGAGCATATTCTTAAGCTGGTCCACCTCAACGTCAACCCGTGTGGATGCCTCGTCCATAATGGTGCCGATATTGGTGGCCAACTGGGTGAATTCCTCCTTGTAGGCCTCGGCCAGCTTTGTGGCCTCCGTCTTCTCCTTGTTTGCCTCCTCGCTGAGTATGATGGCCTCCTCGACTTTTCGCATGGCGTTGGTTTCCCGTCTTGTGCTCTCCACAAGCAAATTGTGGGTGTGTCTCAATGACGCCTCGTACTCCTTAAGCTGCTCCTGCAGCATGGACACCTTGGACTGACTCTGCTCGCTGTCCCTCAGTTGAGCATGCAGCTGCAGCAGTTGCTCCCCGCTGTGCTGCTTGTGGTCGTGGAGTGCCTTTATGGTCTCCGCCTGCGTGCGGATCTCCGTTTGCTGGTCCACCACCTTCGCCTCCAACATTTTGACCACCTTCGAGTACCGCTGGATGACCTAAAAGTGAATTCCGAAAACGTACAAGTGTATTTTAGGATTTTTACGCTAGTCTCTCTAGAACATACGATGTACTCAAAGCCTACTATACTATAAAATAACAACAATAATGCGATTGCTTTTTTTTGTAATATTCTGGTGGGTAGGGAGGGCACACCTGGTCATCTCCAGACATTTGCAAATGGACGCGATAGTTCTTCAGATCCATCTCCATGGTCTCGATGGTCTTTTTGGAGAAGTCATGCATGGATTTCAGGCTGTTCCGTTCCTTGGTAAGCTCATCCACCTGCTTCTTGGCCGCGTCCAATGCACTGTTGCTCAGCAGAAGGCGGTGTTTGAGCTCCTGGTAATCGCCGCGAGCCAGGATGCTCTTGCACTTGGCCAACTCGTTGTCCAGCCGTCGGTTCTCATCCAGAACTCCGTTGAGATGGACCTTCAGGTGGGCCTGGTCCCGCACCAGGCGATCCACTCCTTCAGCCATTTCCCGCACAGAGTTGCTAGATGGTGGATTGCCTTTATGAATGGGTTTGGTTAACAAATATATGTTTGCCTTCCTACCTGAGAATGGCTTGCTTGTGTTCCTGTTGTGTCATATTCCTTTAGTGTCTCGAATCACATTTTAGCCTGATTTTCTGATATAATATAATATTTCTATTATATTATTATTTTATGATATTATTATTCATATTACTATCATATTATTATTATAGATGTTACAATGTAGATGTGTGTATCAGCTTATGGTGGTTTATACACTCTGGTTTTCAGCAATCAAGCAGGCTTTGTCTCAAAACTTGCTCAGATTCTCAGCAACTTAAGAACCCTGTTCAAGGAACTTTGGTTTCCAAATCTAGTTGTATACCGGTGGCGCTGGGAATTCGCTGTAGCTCACCGATTCTATGCCACTGGCAGACTTTTGCTGTGCGTTGTCAATCTGTGACAGCCTGCCACCCTTCAAGCAGGTACATATGGTATTACTAGCCATAAGAAAAAACCCGGCACGAGTCCTGCCGCGAACGCTGACCCCTCGACAAGTGTCCGTTGTCCTGGGCAACGGGGCAGGTCACAACAAATGGGGAAGTAATCGAAATATGGCCAACTTTCCGTTTCAGTCGCTTGCAATGCCGCTCTTCAACAAGAAGTTCGAGTCGAAGCCGATTCCAGTGCGCCAGGGACGTTGCAATATAGGACATCCGGTGGCCACCGAGGATCTGGACGACTACCGTCAGATTTCCCTGACACTGGGCAACAAGGAGCTGCGCTTTGCGGACGGCATCTGGATGCATTCGAACCGGAAGGGCGACGTGGATGACATGCTACGGCTGAACAAGAAGTTCCGTGCCCTCGAGGAGGAGAACAATATGTGCAATCTCAAGATCGAGGTGATGCTCGATCTGCTGGCCGAGCATGCCACGGAACTAAGTGAGCTGAAGCCAAAGGAAAAGTGATGATAACTATTAAAAAGAAAAAGTAATCTGAAAAAAACTGCATATTTTTTTATTTTAAAGTCGAAATCCAACACGCTTGATAATGCTAAAATCTTAAAAATTCCTAAGCGTTGACTAAGGCTGGTGAGTGTTAGAAGAGTTATCGGTGGGGTTATGGTCCTGATTCATCCACACAGAATTCACTTTTCTTAGTCGTGAGTACTCAGCATCATATTGTGCCATTAGATCATCCATGTCCCTCTTGAAGCAAGCCATTATTTCTTCCTGCACACCCTTATGCATTTCTACTTGATCCTTGTGAAGTTTTCGCCTATAAGGGCCAATAAAGTTAAGGATATGCTATCATAAGTGTGGTAAATTTATGGTCTCACAGTTCGGCTTGTTGTTCCTCCATGTCGGGATTGGATTCCATGGCTGAGTGTTTCACCCTGGCTTCAAGGTTTTCATCCAGCTTCAGAGCTTCCATGAATTTCAGCTTCAAGCGATCCTTTTTCCTGCGTAAAAAAATCATTCTTAATTAAATATAGGCGGCTTTATATTGGGCTCCTTACAGCAGAACTCGAGGCTTATTTTGATTATTATTTGTATCTTCAAGAGGGCAGAGAGTGTCTTCCAGATTGTCCTCAAGTTTTCTAGGCATCTCACAGTTTTCCTCGTATTTCGCACTGTTTGCAATCTTGGGATCTGTTTTAGCCATCTTTTGATAAGGCTGACAAGTATCCGGCATGAAATAGGCATAATTCGCACTTCGCTCACTTTCACTTGTAAGACGATCCATTTTTCGGCTTAATGAATTCGCAGACCCATCTTGCATAAAGTTAAGGGACTTAAAGTCAAAATTTGAGGTAACATACTGCAACTTTTCTTCTTTGTCCATCAAATACAAGTCGTCCATATCGTCTTGATGCTGAGCCAAAACCTAAACCTATATATGTTTGGCTTGAAAACCAATAACTCGATCAATTTATACCGACTTCAATGAGAATTGTGAGCTAAACGCAAAGGGAACTTGTTTCCATGTATTCCGCAGACTGCTTGAATAATAATAAGCGCAATTGTTTATTTATCGTGAATATCATAAATATAATTTCACCCAAAAATAACCAATTTCGTTGAAAACCCAAACACATATTTGGGATTTATTTTTAATGCCACATTAATCAGTTTCACATGCCTATCGGGGAGTTATCAAGAGGTCTGGCTGGGGGGCTTTTGTTGACCGGCCCATTGGGCATTAATTTGGATTTGTTGCGCATTGCGAGCATTGGGAGCATTGGAGCTGGTCAAATTGGTGCCATTGTTGTCGCCATTGGCAGCAATCTATAGACGCCATAATTGGTATCGCGGAGTTCCGGCGTCGAGCTGCCGGTGGCTCCTGCTCCATTTATTGGCCGTTTTATCAAGCGACCACCACCCGATAAGCCCCGGCAATCAATGGCTTGGTACGCCACCAATGGCTTATCACCAAAACCAAAACCACGGTGACTCGTCGCACAAGAGCTGTATAAATACCGGTACGAATTTACATGTTATCAGCCATCTATGGTTTAGAAAATCGTTGGGATTGCGCGATAAAGCTAAGCAGACCAGCCAGCCAGCCAGCCAGTCAGCCAGTCAGCCAGCCGCAATGCTCTCTAATCTTCGACTTGATGTGGAAGTGGCAATAGCCGTGCGGGTGCCTTCACTGGATATGTACATAGGTGTCTGGGACTGGGCTTCTATCGGGCCACTCCATCGACTACTGTATATTTACGCACCGATATTGATATGCGATAAGCAAAACTGCTTATAAAACACATTTATTTTGTTGTTCCCAGCAATGCCAGCACCTAGAGCAGAAGTGCACTTGCAGAAATTAGTGGTATGTCCTATGCATTTACCTGCATTTTCAAACAAAAGTACTAACTTTGAATATAAAAGATACACTTGCCCAACACATATGTATGTTACCTCTAGTGATTTTATCTTTGGGATACTACAACAATTCCAGTTAATTTTTTTTTAAATTTTGTAGTTACTTGAATTTTCTTGCTGTGCAATGCTCATGGTGGCCGCCGTCGTCGCCACCGAGGGGTAACACTTGTTCGAATCGTGTATTACAGTAGTTTGTTGATAGCCAGCCCCGCGAACGGATCGCATACGGAAGAAAACGATCGCAAGATCGTTGTGGCTACAATATTTACGGAGCTCAATAGCCAATTGTCGGGTGGAAGGCAGAAGCAATTGGATCTCCAGACGCGGAAAATCTAGAAATCTTTGTAAAATTCGCGAAATGTGCGAAATTTCAGTGACCATCGCGTGTGTGGCATAAAGTAACCGGAGAAGCAGACCCGGAGTTTCAACTGGTGGTAGAATTAAAACGCCGTATCAGCGGAAACCGGGCGATTATGAAGTCTTCGTGTTAGTTGTCCATCTGGTTTTAGGCAAAGTGAGTGTGTTTGTTCCTATTTTGATTCCACTGCTCCTCGGTCCGCTCGGTAAACAAATTGTCTATTAAACAATCAACTTTTCACCTAATAAATGATATCGTATAAATCAATTGAGTCGATGCCAATCAAGTGGGGCAACACAGATAAATCTCCATCACAATGGGAAGAGATCGCAGATCTTGGAAAACGAAATGCATAAACAAACGTTCCTGGCATTAAAAGTGTTTTATGAGCTTCGTGTTTTGTGGTCGAGAAATGATTGGTTCGTGACATTCCACTTAAAGAAGATACATTTACCATAGAATGCAAACGGAATATTGAAAAAATATGTAGATTTAATACATTAAAATATCTTGATATTCTATATTTCTCTCAATCGAGCATTATTCAAAAATTATTATCCCCATAGTAGATCCTTTATGTTCCCTGCCGACAGATAGTTTTTCGCATCTCATAGATTCGAAACACGATTCGTGCAGTTAGAGCCCTTCTACGCGCTTCTCAATCTATCGAGTGGCCCCGAAAGTTCGGTGGTAGTCGCCAATCAATTGATAAACGGGCATTATCGCTGCGGCAATGATTTATTGTTGCATAAATGGCACTCCCTATTTATTAATAAATGGGAAGCGAAATTCTGATAATTTATATATACGTATATGAGCCACCAAGGATTTGTGGCCCAGTGTTTGTGTCTGTTAGCCAATGTAGAGCACCCGTTCGCTTCGAATGGCCAAGTAAATAAACAAAAGTGGATTTTTACACTCATTGCCGACAGCGCACAATAAAATGTGTGAAAAATGTGCTCGAAGCAGTGGCAATGCAACCGCGTAGACCAAATAAATAAATAGAAACAGTGGAGAGCCTCGCTTGTTTGCTAAGAAATTAAATGAAAATCGATCATTTGGGAAATAAACGAATGGCCGGCCAGCCAATGGAATTCAAATAAATAAATGCCAACCCATTGTGTGTGCCCCAAAAGTAACTAATCAAAGTGTTCGACAGGTTCCTTTGGCGATAGCAAGTGGAAGATAATATCGCGGATATGCTAAATGGAAATGGATCCGATGATTTGTGATCTGTGGTCTGGCCGCATCTGCCTATTGATACTCATTTGTCTCTGCGGCTTTCAGCAATCCCACGGCTTCTTTGTCGACTACACAGGTGAGTTGGTAAACAAATTTCCATTTTACTACAGGTGTATAAGATTTAAGATTCGAGTATAAATACATCGAAGTACATGGCGATTTTCATTTAGAAGTGCTTTCTGTAACTACACGTTTCCGCTTTTATTCGTCAAAACATTCAGAAGGTTAATCGCAAGTTCGGGGAGCACGGCGCATGATAAGATACTGTCAATTTGGGTATCACTGACACAGAAAATAGTAAACAATTGCCATTGCCTTGATTGAATGTTTCGGAATTTTTGTTATATCTTCATTTTTTGCCGGTGCAGAGAACACCGAGCTAATTCAACAGAGAGCCGGATTCGATGTCAAGCTGCAGTGCAATCTCAAAGGTCTGGTGGATGAGAGCATGTTGGATGACATCAAGATACATTGGTCCTTTAAGGTAAGTACTGCTTTTGCTATTGTTGCCAGTACCCATTGTTAAGTATTCACCTATTTCAGCAATGCAGCGAAAACAATTGCCATCAACTGGGCTCTGTGGATGAATGGACTGCTCTGCCATGTGAGCCGAGTCTGTGTCGTCCGGAACTTTGGCTCCGGAATGTGACGGAGCAGTATTCGGGACTCTACAAGTGCAGCATTAATCCGCACATTTGGGATAAGGCTCAAGCTGTGGATGTTCAACTGGTTCGCACCTATCAGCTGGATGTTAGGAGTATGTATTTGTATCCCCAAATCGCAGATTACTTATACATTCTATTTGTAGACACCTCATTGGCTGCCCCTGAGTTTGTGGACTCGTATCCGAACAACAAGACCACGTTGGTGGGCAGTAGGGTGGTGTTGCAGTGCCGGGTTCACAGCGAGGAGCATCCCACAATCAAGTGGTTTCGCCGGCAGACCTACGTGGGAACCCAGCCAGCTGGTGAAGGCTCTACGGCACCCACAACCTCCAATTTCAGCACCCATATTGTCCGCTACAATGGGCGTACATATGAACTACTGTCCACAGATCCCGAAAAACTGATGTCGCCACAGATATACCTCAGCAAGCTGATACTGGACGGAGTGAGATTAAGGGATGCCGGACACTATGCCTGCGTGGCCATCAGCTATCGAGGCCACAAGATCCGGGAAGCCTTCCTGGATGTGCTGCCCGACACGGACTATACGAACCAGGAGAAGGAGTACTGGTCGGACTACGATAGTACAGATGAGGGAGGTCCGACCAGCGAACCGCGGGATTTCCTGCTGCTCTTCCTAATGCCTCTGGGATTGGCTCTACTTCCGCTGATCGTGTGGTTCAGTTACCTGTTGTACAAACGCTGCTCCGCGGGCCATAACGATTGCCAGCGGATTGATTCGGACGAGGATCTGGACACGGAAAGGTGTGTCCTCGGGGGAAACTAGCATTAATACCGAACATTTTTGAAGCTGCACTACGCTTTCTAAGTGTTTAAATAAAGACTGTCTGTAAAGTTAGGAAAAGTAGACACGTAGAGTACAATCTGCAGAAAAATATAAAATTGTATATAAACTTGAAAGCTTATCAAGTCAACTGAGATGCCAACATCAATAAGAATATTTTTAAACATCTAGAAAACCTGTTGTTTTGTGCCACTTGGTTGTCTGTGATGGTAGTGTGCGAATTTAACTAAGGAAAGCTATTTAAGCAAAGTTCAAAATTTCTTGTCGAATGAAATTCCAAATTAGTTTCATCTTCAGTTTCCGGCAGACAAAGTCCTTATTTGGACACCGCCGCCATCGTTAACGCTAACGCAGCTTTCCTAATCCTCTAAAGAACTGGCACTCGATTCCCCCAAACTGGTGATCTTCGAACTTTGCCTGCAGCTACACTTCATGCGGCAATTGAGTGTTCTGTGAATGAGACTAACCATTGTCAATCAACTGGCGCCAGTCGAGGACTTCTCCAACGAGCATTATTCATAATATCGATAAGATACCGGGGATTAGCCAGACGTCCTATTAATTCAAAGGCAAACTGGCCAAAATGTCTGGATCGAGGCGACGCCGCAGCATTTTGGGATACTACGAGTACTTTATACCCGGAATTTATGACTATCCGGTGATTCAATGTGCTGCGAGTGCAATCCGTTCCTATAGTATGGACCCAGTACTGACCACTGGTTCATCAGCTTGGTCAATGCCCCATGCAAATGCCGTCTATGTAGCCGGGCCAATGGGCGTAATCAACTACGTATCCGATATGCAAACGCACTTGGCTCTGCCAACCAGCGAAAATGTGGAAACTAGTCTAATCTGTACGACCATCGATTCCAGCCCATGTTTCCATGAGCCAACTGAAGAATATGTTCAAGTGGAGGATGAACTCACCGAGGACGAGGGCTACAGCTATGAGATTCCAGAGCTTGTTCTCTGCTTCAACCCTTCAAGTGCGGAGTCCGGCGGAGCTGATGTATCTGGTGATTCCCAGCGTACATCAAGTAGCTGCTCATCGGTGGAGATCAGCGAGCAGTCAGGATCGGGGGAATATGTTAAGTCCGAACCGGTACCCAGGAAGCGTAGGAAAGTATCGCAAAAGCGCGTCTATACAGCCGAGCAGGGTTACGTGGTGGAGGAACCCACCAGCGAACAGTCCGAGGATGATGACGAGAAACTGCCACTCACCAAATCCAGAAAATAGATATCTCAGCGTCTGCGTTCGACTGTAGATCTACATATTTCCAGAAACGTTACCTATCTTGATTTATCGTTGCAATTTGTAGTGATCAAAATATATATAATTAATAGATATTTCCCTGTTATGCATTTGTAAGTATCAATATTGGGATCGTCCGGTCGCAAGGCAGATATAATGACATGTTACAATTCTAAAGACAAATAACCTGAACAATAAGTCTTTCTTTTCAAATGTTTTTCACATGAGTGCAAATTGATAGGCGAACCATAGAGTACACAGTAGCACCTAGTCGAGACCCAATTTGCACTGCCAATGAGCGACTAATTTAATTATTCGCACATGTTCAAAGACTGCTCTCAAAATCACATGAAGAACTTGTCTCCCAGTCTCTCCGATTGCCTCTATCGCCCTCTTTCTGTTTTGTATAGCCTTCTCTCTCGCCTATTATCGCTCCCTCTCTTTCTGGTTGTGGGGCAGCGCTCCATCGACAGCCGCTCAGTTGTTATACGGCTTTTGTTGCCATCGGACGTGACTTGTATTTGCTGTATTTGTTGTACTTGTTTAATATTATTTGTTTCGGGCCAGCGGGCCAGCGAAATCGAAAACACTCGCTATAAAATAAACAAAAAACTATTTTTAGGCTGCAAATCTGAAATATATTTTCTCGATCAACTGCAGCAGGAGCATAGAGCCACCTAATAATGGACTGCAAATCGCGACGCGGCACCAAAATATCGGTGATCGCCCTGGGAAGTGCCCTCTGTTTTGTCATGATGGCATACTTTGTGTTCGGCGACAGCAACGACGAGCAGGGATTGCGGAATCTACGCATGATATCCATAGTAAGCTGCCGCCATCTCGGCCATTAAGCTGTAGACAACGCAAACTGAGCACTGTGTTTATCAATCCCCACCACCAGCTGTTCCGACATGGGGCCAAGAATCCGAGTGGCTTCTATCCGCTGGATCCGCACGCAGCCCACGACTGGCAGGGCGGTATCGGAGCCCTCACGCCGGTTAGTATACCATATATCGCCCAACATCCTTTACATATTATATATATATATATAATGTACATATGTTGCCACGCCCATTTCTATTGATATAATTGGTGTGTGTTGAAAATTTATAATTATTATTATTATTATTATACACATTTCGCACTTTCACTTGCTGTGGGTATCTGGGTAACGGGTATCTGATAGTCGGGGAACTCTACTATAGCGTTCCCTATTGTTTTTATTTTGTTAATATACCTATACCTTGTTCGCTATTCTACTAGCTGAGTAAGGGGTATCTGATAGTCGTGGAACTGAACTACAGCGATCTCACTTGTGTTTATTTATTTGTCAATTAACACATTTTATCGTACGAATTTTCACACTTCACTAAGTGTTTATTTAGCGGTGGTCTTTAAAAAGTATTTAATCAACCGTGGTCATGTAATTATGTAAATAATGTAAAGCAGTGTGCTTAAGTTCATGTATAACTCCAAACTTATTTGATTTCTATTCCAAGTCGCAAATTATTGATTATATGTAGATATGTGAAACTGATATATGCTGATGTATGACACTATAACCTTAAACACTTAATAAGTACAATACTATGCACAATATTTTGATAAAGATATTGATATTTACACATTGCAGAAAGGCAGCCTGCAGGCATACAACCTGGGAAGGAATCTGCGCATGCGCTACTACCGTCTGTTGCCTCCGAACAGCCTGTACACCCAGCAACAGGTGCATGTCCTCAGCTCGGCGGCGGAGCGCTGTGTGGTGCGTCAATCGTTCCGATAAGAAATCCTCTAAAACCATTTGCTATCTGCTCGAGATGGGGGTGCCCTAATCAGTTGGCCGTGTGTTATCTTTTAGATGAGCGCCCAGACCGTCTTGGCGGGCATGATGCCGCCGCTGGAGAACAAGAATGTGCTGCCCATTCCCTGGCAGCCGGTGGCCGTCAATACGCTATCTCGCAATGAAGATATCGTGAGTGCAATCGTATATCCATTAGGCGAGTGCAAGTCATCAACATACAACTATGATATCTCCATTAGCTATTGGCGCAACGAAAACCGTGTGCGAAGTACGATCACATTCTGCAGAAGCTTTACAAATCCCCGCCTCCTGAGCTCCAAAAGCTGAACGAGGACAACCTGGAGCTGTACAAATTGCTAACCAAGAACACAGGCAAGGTGGGAGAGAGTTGCACCCATATTGGTTGTTATTTTCACTATTACCATACGCTATATTTCTCTGTTTGAGAAATTTCTAACTCCAAATTATCCCTATAGAACATTTCAACAGTACTGGATGTGGAGCTACTTTATAACACACTTAGAATCGAAGAGGAGGCTAATCTGGTACTGCCCGATTGGACCGAGAATATATACCCCGAGGAGATTAGGCCACTGGCTGAACGTAGCTATATGCTTTTCACCGAAACAAATCTGATGAAGCGGATTAAAGGTGGAGCCTTCCTAACGGATATACTCAACAAAATGCAGAATAAGCGCAAGAGGAACCTCAATCCCGATCGCAAAATATTCCTGTACTCAGGGCATGATGTGACTTTGGTTAATGTGATGAATTCCTTGGGGATACTGGATCAGACTACCAAGCTTCCGGAATATGCATCGGCACTGGCATTCGAGCTGCATCACAGCAAGTCCTTCAGTGACGGCGACTTTGAAGTGAAGGTTTGTGATTGTGTGGTACTATTAACTCAGGGTTTCTTACCAGTTGGGGGCTTTCTTGCAGCTGGTTTACTATTACAACAGCGAAGACAAATTCCCCAAGGAGCTGACCATTCCGAACTGCGATGCACCATGTTCACTGACCCAGTTTGAGGCGTCTGTGAAGGCCCTGCTCCTGGATAACTATGATGAGACATGTGAAAATCATCCGACAGATTGCAAGACATAAGATATCTTCCAGTGCTAATCGTTTCTGCTTGTTGAATGCGTGTTGTTCTGGGTTGTTGTTGGCCATTTCCAAGAAATAGTCAGATCTTGTTTTCGGTAACTTTAAATAATTGGTTTCAATTAATAGATTTAACATTACACTAAGTCAAGTAGCCACACAAAGTGAGAAAGTCATGTAAAGTGTAGTTATCTCAAAAAGACAAATACATATATGGATGATATGTGTGCAGTGCTCTATTTACTTTTACTAAATATTATATACTTGGATAAGAAGCCTTGTCTTCACATTTCACATTTGGCTGTTTCAAAATCAAATCAAAAGCTTGAGCCCTTGTCCTCGGGATATAGAAAGTATATGGGAACTTTTACCGTCTCGCTGACATGAACGATCTCTGTGTGACTAATTAGACGGATGGCAGCCAGACCATAGAAGAGCATTGGTAAGCCTGTGTAGAATTTAGGGACATAAAAGCTGTCTCTTAGGCGTTTACTTAAACTCGAGAAAGGACATTCCAGTATGAATCTTGGGATTCATTACAGGACACTTCCCCTTTCCAAGTTACCACAGGCTTATGTAGCTTACCCAAATTAATCACCTTTAGGAAGCGAAAGAACTTGTCCTCCAGCCAAAGATCCTGCACCTCCCGCTTGCTGCAGTGGTACTTCATATAGGGATAACAGGCGGTGCGCAGAATGTGGTAGTTGGTTCCGCTTTCCAGGGTCCAATTAAAGTGAGACATTCCCCTCTGATCGTTGGCCACATCGTGGAACTGGACTTGAAGCATAATCCTCGTTAGATCCGGTCAAAATACTAGGTTGGCAATAAGGGAGTCTTACCTTCACAAAATATGATGTCCAAGGTGGCTCATGGCATTGTTTCAAATATGCGCTCAATACTTCCGAGGCTCGAGGCTTCAGTAAAAGGCGGGTAAGTTGCATTTCGTGTCCAGATATTGAAACTATTGCATCACAAAATAATAACAATTGGTTTTCTTGGGTTTTGTTATTATTTTTGCGCTCCTATCGAATCCACAGCTGTTCTGCTATCGATAACGCCAGATTGTTATCACGAAAGCTAGCTACTTTATAGCTGTAAATCGTAAATCGATAGTTGCGCGTATTTTGATTTTCTTTTTTTTGTAATTTTATTTTCTAACTTTTAATCCAATTCCAGCCTTGTGTCTGTTAGAAGTACCAGCAAGAGACCCGAGCTGTCCGAGCACTTTACGCTGGATGAGGCGGTGGCCAACGAGAAGCTACTTCAGTATGATGCGGATTCAAAGGAACGCAACGAGCTGGAGAACGCCCTGCTGGGCGTCCTCAATAGGGTAGAGCACGTTCCAATCGTCATTAATGGCCAGGAGTTCCAGGCCAAGGAGGACTTCCAACAGGTACTGCCCTACGACATCCAACAGCCCATCGCCCACTACGGCCATGCCCACCGCGTGCTCATCCAAATGGCCATCGACAAGAGTGTGGAGGCGCAGGTGAAGTGGGACAAGGTCCGTCTTAGTGATCGAATTGATATTTGGGAACGGGCTGCGATGCTGATAGCCGGAAGATACCGCTACAATATCATTGCGGCCACGATGTTGGGCCAGGGAAAAACGCTGCGCCAGGCGGAGACGGATGTGGCCGAGCTGGTAGACTTTATGCGCATTAACCCCGTCTTCCTGCGTGAACTGGCCAACTACGAACCCATTAGCGACAGCCAAAGAAAATGCCGGAATTCCATGCGGTTGAGAGGACTTTCAGGTGATTCTCTCTATATGATTAGTATGGGTTACAATATTTTATTTGCAGGATTTGTGGCTGCCATCAGTCCGTTCAACTTTACGGGTATCGCCGCCAATCTGGCATATACGCCCGCCTTGATGGGCAACTCGGTGCTCTGGAAGCCCTCCGACTCGGCCATCCTTTCCAACTATTTCGTGTTCAAGGCCCTGCGGGAAGCTGGAGTGCCCGATGGTGTGGTGAACTTTGTGCCCGCCGAGGAGACAACGTTTGCATCCGTAGTAACGCAACATCCGAAATTGGCGGGGATTAACTTCACTGGTACCTCAACGATTCTCAAGGTGCTCTGGCAACTGGTCGCCCAGAATATCAACTTCTACCAGAACTATCCCCGTTTGGTTGGCGAGGGAGGCGGGAAGAACTTTCACTTCGTGCACTCCTCGGCGGAACCGGAAACGGCGGTGGCCTGTACGATAAGAGCTGCCTTTGAGTACGCCGGCCAGAAGTGCTCCTCCTGCTCGATGTTGTATGTACCGGAGTCCCTGTGGCAGAATCACATACGTGAGCCACTTCTTGGGATCACTGCATCCCTGGTCGTACGACAGGATGCCACGTACTGCGATTGTTTCTGCTCGGCGGTGATCAACCGACGGGCCTACGATCGCATCTACATGTGGCTAAGGTACATCGACCAGAGTCCCAGCTGCCAGGTCCTCGTTGGAGGAAGCTGCGACAAGCGACGTGGTTATTACGTAGATCCAACGGTGGTACTGGTCAAGGATCTGGACAATATCATATGTCGGGAGGAGCTGCTGGCACCGATTCTCGGTGTCTACGTCTATCCGGATCATAAGCTCAAGGAGACTATGGATAAGGTGGCCCAGATCAATCACGGATTGTCAGGTTCGGTGTTTGCCCAGGATGAGAGTTTCATCGAGCAAGCATACGATGCCTTCAGAGTCAATGTGGGCAACTTAAATGTAAATGACAAGTCCACCGGATTGATGGTGGGTCAGCAGCCTTTTGGAGCGGGACACATGACCGGCACCAGTGATAAGTTGGGCACTCCCCACTCCCTGCTGCGATGGACATCGCCCCAGGTGATTAAAGAGTCCTACAAGCCACACAGGAACATCTATTATCCTTATATGCAAATGAATGACCAGGAGCAGGGCATTGTACATATGAAGAGTGAGCAAGGTGATGTGGTCTCCCAGGATGAATCCTCCTGTGGAGACTTCAACAATGATGGCAATAAGGTGGTATAGGAAAATCTGAGAGCTTTGTTCCATGACCAAAATTTCTGTGGCAATAAATAAGAAATTAGTGAATAGTGAAACAAGGCCTTGATTATTTGGCTTAAAAGGTAGAAAAATCTTTTAATTTCGATTTCACTTCTGGTGACAAACCAACCATCTACACACTTTTGTGAATAACTTCAGATAAAAAAATTGTTTTCATAATATACCTAAAGATTCGACCCCGAAACATGAGATGTCCAGGCATCTGATACATCTATTTTGCATACTAGTAATACCCAATCTGATTCCAATCAGTTGCACTGAGACAGATGATACGGAACTTAGTATGTCTCATAAGGAAGCCTCCTCTTGGTCGAGAATGCAGGACAACTTGAGCCCGAAACATTACAATAGACTATATGATGCCTATCGGGAGCGTTTAAAGGGGGATGGATCGGGTAATTTCGATGTAGAGGCAAAGATGGAATCAAAAGATCCAGTACCACCTCAAAGGGATGTCACCTCCTTACCCAAGAAGCCCGAAAAACTAATGGCTAAAGAGAAAGATACTTCACAATTGTCCAATGTCAAATTCGATGCCACCGATGATCGGCCCGTGACATCGGGAAACTGTCTTGCTCGCCTTCCATATCGGAATGAGGAAAGTCAAAGTGTTAAGGCAAAGGTGGAAGCTAATGCAGAAGTCGAAGATAAGCCCCCTCTGGTTAGTAGTATGCTTTTACTTAAACTGGATGTCCCCGAAGATATTCTGCAAGTTAAAACACCAGAAAAGGCCAAGGATCCTGGAGAACGCCGAATTTTCGAGCTCAATCGCATATACAACGATTTTTTGAAAGCCTGGCAAAAGCCAACACCAAGCTTGACCTCCAAGTCTGTGCCAGCGAAACCTCTAAGCTCGTCGGGATCAGTGAAATTAAGTGCATTATCAGATTTAATGGATGTGATTGAGCGTCTTCAGAAAAGCGATTTAGTCAATGAATTGGCCGAAAAGATAAACGAAGAAATGGAACCCAATTTGCAGAAACAAATCAAGCAGGATGCTCTTCTAGTAACCGATAGTAGGGCATCATTGAGAGCTATAAAGAAAAATGATCTATCCGGGATCTTTGAAAATGTGGAGCCCGGAAGTGCTACCAATGCTTTCAAAAGGTTGATCGATGATATAAACTCCCGAAGATCAAGCATTAAGGCTGGTGGACTTTACGATGAGTATAAGAAGGGCTTCTGTCAGCTATTCAGTGATCATAAATTTCCCAGAGAATCCCATATTACCAGTGAGGCCGATTATCCTTTGGATGACGAGTCGAGTCGTCGGATGAACAGCGAGGAGATCCTTCCCAGTCAGTGTGAAAAACCAAAAGCCACTACCGTTGAATGTGACAAAGCAGAAAGTAAGGCCACAACCAAGATGTGTGTTCCGATTGAAAAACCAACTCCAAAAAATCAGTGTGATAAGCCAAAAGCGACTACTCAAAAATGCAAGGAACCAGAAACTAAAACTCCAACTAAGACTTGTGGTCCGACTGAAACTCCGAGACAAAACAATAACTATCTGAAGGCCCTGGAAACATTTATCAAAATGAGCAAGGAAAGTAATGAGAACGGCGGCCTAAAACCCTATTATTTACCAAACTCCAAAAATCGTCAGCTGGTTTGGAATGACATTCCATTGATAAAGCCTGGTCTCAATGAATCGCCCAAGAAATCGACTTTGGAGAGCAAGCCGCAATACAAGTCATCTAGCACACCCATTCAAGAGAATGTAGTGCCCGAAAACAAGACCGATAAAGTGATTTACTCTAAATGTGATTCCAAAACAGAAACTAAAGTGGTGGAGTCAGTGCCAAAATCACAAGCCATAAACCCGTGGCAATCGGTTTTCTCAGGACTGGATCCCAAACAGATAATTGGTGGGCTAAAGGCCATCAAGCATACTTCATTCTTTAACTTGGTGGATGAGTATCAGAAGCAAATCGATGTCCTCAATCAGGCGTTGAAAACCAAGCAAAGTTGGTGGAAGGAGGTCTTGGAGAGAGGAAAACATCCTGCCAGGACACCCATGAAAAGGAATATACCCATGAATAATAATCCAGCTGGTGCCGTTTTGCAAACACCGTTTCCAGAAGTGCTAGTCAATCAGCCCTCACAGCTGGGTAGTAATAATGTCATTGATAGCATGGCCACTCAAATGAACCTGTCTCCTTTGGAGGTGGCTCAAAGGATTGTGGGAACTGGTCAACATTCTGTCGATGGCACAATTAGATATGCACCCAGCCATATACAGACAGGTAAGTCAGTAATTATATCGCTGTAAATCTATTAGAAATTATGAATGTAATTTAAAAGCAAGTCAGATCGGAACTAGCCTCAAAAAGGGATCAGAGATCATCCCATGCACACCAACACAGTCGCCGCCACAACAGCCAGAGGACCAATTGGGGATTTCCCCGGTGCTAGATAAGATCCTAGAGCGATTGGAGAGCATTCAGGCAAGCAAGTCCAATCAATCGTCGGATGAGGAGGAGGAGAAGAAGCTGCCCTGCTGCTTCGTGGACCCAGCTGATGGTAAGAAGAGGCGCTAGAACAAAGATTCATGTATATACAGTTTGAAACTTCAGGTGCGCCCTGCGATCTAAATGGATCCTGGGAATCTCTAGTCCTAGGCATTCGCATAAACATCAAGTCACCGCCAACAACTCCAGCTGGTGCAGAAAAGGAAAAACCCACCTGTTCCCAACACAAAGATCGTGCCTATCACAGATCTAGACGACAGTGCGTCAAGATGAACAAATCGCAGCTAAAGCATGCGGCCGAATCGAAAGCCCCCAATTACCAAGGCATCAAACTAAATATCAGTGTGCAGGAGACAGTGCCGCCGAGAGCCCACGATCTCCTGGACAATCTCACCGATTGGCATTTCTCTGGGCAAACTATGATGACCCTGGGTGGGCCATTATCGCTATCCTTTCGCAAGGCGAACTCCAATCTGATCGGACACTTTGTTGGCTATTGTCGCACCTGCGGCTGTGTGGACACCATTTTCGGCTCCTGGAGCTTCTGCAAGCCGTCGCGGGATTGCCAGGACATCTGCATGTCGATTGTGGACAGACGGGATATGCTGCGACGGTACAGCATGGATGAGCGGCGAAAGAATCGATTCAAGGAGCTGCTCTACATGGGCAGCAAGTTCGCCAAAATGGAAAAGGAGCGCCAGCAGGCCGAGCTGGTCAAGTGCCATAAGGTTGAGCACCAAGCCCCAGGTGAAACGAATGCGAATACGCCCAACACCATAGTTCAAAGTTGATTTTAAATGTATTTTTACTAAAGCTTAAGTTATTATTTATTTTGATATTTTTTAAGCAAGTTTGTTTGAGAGAACTGGTTTAATAAAATTATTTTAGCAAAAAAGGGGCTTCTAGGAATACTGTGATCAGGAAGTATTATATCACGAAGTATTATATTGTATGGTAGAAAACACACTTGGAATTTTATAGTTAATGTCTACGATTTATTTTGCTAGAGATTTTGAGTTTACATTCCATTGGCCTGCCTCAATTGGTGGTGAATGAATGACATGGTGAGTCCAATCGAACGCCTAACACAGTGCACGTCCATCTGGCCATCCAAGATGCACTGCCTCAACTGACTCACAGCGTAATTTCCGATCCTTTCCTTGGTACTCTCGTTGTCAATGCGTTCCAGTCGCTTATCCACCTTGTGCATCAGAATGTAGGCCTCGGGAAAGTGACCCACATCACAGGGCCAGTTGACGGAGTGGGGATGAGATTGGCTTGAACTTGAAAGTTGGAACGCGTTATCCTCCTCAGACAAACGAATATTCCTGGCCTGGACCAGAACCAGGGCCGAGATAAGGAGAATCACAAGAGTTGAGTTCATTGCAACGACTGTTGCTACACTGTGCCAATCAATTCTATAACTTACTCTTTTATAGGCCCCAAAAGCAGCAACAACTAATAACTGATAATGCAAAAGGGCTTTGTCCTCACAATGTTGCTACTCAGCCACGAGTTTTTCAATTATTGACAGGGGTCAATGTCAAATCACTGATTAGCAAATGGCTGCATTAATGTACTAATTAAAAAGAGTGTTTGCCGATCGGCCAACTAAATGAATCATTATTTGAGGCAACAAGTGCTTATAACACTAATGTAACAAATATATTTTAATTTAATATACTATTTAATAGTTTGGCAGATTTGTGAAAATATAAAAATGTGATAAGTCACTTTCTGTTCCTATGGATCTTTTCGTTAATCCAATTCACGATGTCCTAGGGAATCAGTACATATTAAATAAGAGAATTTAGAAAATAAGGATCATAACATATACCTGAACACCAGACCCTGTGCGCATTGAACATTCCTTAAAAGTCCAATCTCGACCATTTAGGCGATCCAGACCCATCAAGTCGACAACTGTGGACATGGACAGAGATCCCGTGGCGTCCTTTTTGTTGGACAGGATCAGCAGAGGAGCCTTGTCCAGTTCCTGATGCATCAGAACATCGCATAAAACACAACGAGCCTCGCTTAGCCGCAGTGCATCTGTGCTATCCAGTACAAAAATCTACGGTTCGGGGCTTATAGTCAAATCTATAAGTTCTACAAAGAGACTCGTCTCACCAAAACCTTCACTTTTTTATAATAGTTTGGCCAGATCTGGCGATTCTTCAGTTCCCCGTTCATATCCCACAACTGCACTCTGCAATTATTGATTGTGAAGCTCCATTCACTGGCTTGTTTGCACGGTTCCTTGGACTGTAAAAATGTTTTGGTTACAATTTTATTATATGTACATATATGGAGAAAGTCTCATCACAAATATGGCCTTACATCTCCATTGAACATTTTCGCCAGGCTGGCGGTCAAGGCGGATTTTCCCGCATTGTCTAATCCCAATATGAGCAGACAGGATTTCTGAGAGCCTGCGGGCAGGAACTTTCTTATAAACGAAACAGGTCCGTGAAAACACATGGGGATCGGAATTTGATGTGTGACTATTCAGTTGAGATTTCAGGGAAAAATAAATGACTTAACTAGCTCAGCCTTCTCAACTAAATATTCAGTTTATATTTATATTTTATTTCATATTAGATATTATATTATTGTTGAGGTGAAACAAAATGTTCTTAGGGACAACTTAACAGGCGACGATTACAATAATTTAGATTACTTCTTCATGTTCTTGCAGACCCAGTCCATTCCCTCCTTGAGTCCAGTGCCATCCACAGCGGTGCAGGCCTTGATCTCCCAGGTTCGTCCCTGCAATTGCACCAAGCTCATCTTCTCAGCCACCTCGGAGGCACTCATGGCATCCGGCATATCCTGTTTGTTGGCGAAAATCAGGACGGGCACTTGCTTCAGCCGATTATCCATGAGCATTTCGAATAGTTCGCTACCCGCTTCGGGCAGTCGAGTCCGATCCGTACAGTCAATTACATAGATCTAAAATAATCCACATACTTGGCTTACTACATAGAGTTTACATCTAAAGCAATCATATTACCAGCACATCCGTATTTGCAAAGTAGTTCTTCCAATATGGACGTATCTTCCATTGACCACCGATATCCCACACATTCAGTTTGAACCCATCGGCTGCCACGGACTTGATGTTAAATCCCGCCGTGGGCGTTACCTGCGGGATTTCACTCCGTATTTTATGGGGAAAGCGGAAGAAGTTCGCCGCCACTATACGCACCGTGGTTATGTCCTCCGATGCCAGCTGCTTCAGTATGGTGGTCTTGCCCGCATTATCCAATCCCAGGAGCAGGATGCGAGCCTCCTTTTCCGGATTGGGTCTCAATTTACGCAACAGCGAAAGCAGACCCTAAAATGTTTTACCAATTAAGTCGTTTTCGTGACAAGGTGTAAATTCTATTTAGTTTTTCGAAGGTGTAGTTCCAGCACCTGATTACCAGTAAATAACTTTTGATGCTATTTAGCCTAGAGTTACTACCTCCTCGTTTATAAATTCATTCAAATAGCTATAAAAAATCAGCATTTTTTCAAATATAACATATGTTTGTAAACACACAGGTTTTGCTATTATCAATATAGCCGACGTAAATGACAAAAAAATTAAAAAAAATAAATTTCTAAATTTGAATGCAGATTTGTAGAGAATTGCGCCAGAAACATTAAGAGGTATGCCACTTCAAAATCGGATTAATATAAGTTGAGTTATGGACTTTAGAACTTCAGCCTTGGGACATTTCTTAACCTTTTGAATTTCCACACATCATACATCAGAAAAATAACAAAAAAATTTACAAAAAATAAATTTCTAAATTTGAATGCAGATTTGTAGAGAATTACGCCAGAAACATTTAGAGGTATGCCACTTCAAAATCGGATTAAGATAAGTTGAGTTATGGACTTTAGAACTTCAGCCTTGGGACATTTCTTAATCTTTTGAATTTCCACAACATCATAAAAATGACAAAAAAATAAAAAAAAAATAAATTTCTAAATTTGAATGCAGTTTTTTAGAGAATTGCGCCAGAAACATTTAGAGGTATGCCACTTCAAAATCCGATTAAGATAAGTTAAGTTATGGACTTTAGAACTTCAGCCTTGGGACATTTCTTAATCTTTTGAATTCCCACATCATAAAAATGACAAAAAAATAAAAAAAAAAAAATTTCTAAATTTGAATGCAGTTTTTTAGACAATTGCGCCAGAAACATTTAGAGGTATGCCACTTCAAAATCCGATTAAGATAAGTTAAGTTATGGACTTTAGAACTTCAGCCTTGGGACATTTCTTAATCTTTTGAATTTCCACATCATAAAAATGACAAAAAAATAAAAAAAAAAAAATTTCTAAATTTGAATGCAGTTTTTTAGAAAATTGCGCCAGAAACATTTAGAGGTATGCCACTTCAAAATCCGATTAAGATAAGTGAAGTTATGGACTTTAGAACTTCAGCCTTGGGACATTTCTTAATCTTTTGAATTTCCACATCATAAAAATGACACAAATATAAAAAAAAAAACAAAATTTCTAAATTTGAATGCAGATTTTTAGAGAATTGCGCCAGAAACATTTATAGGTATGCCACTTCAAAATCCGATTAAGATAAGTTGAGTTATGGAGTTTAGAACTTCAGCCTTGGGACATTTCTTAATCTTTTGAATTTCCACAACATCATAAAAATGACACAAATATAAAAAAAAATAAATTTCTAAATTTGAATGCAGATTTTTAGAGAATTGCGCCAGAAACATTTAGAGGTATGCCACTTCAAAATCCGATTAAGATTAGATGAGTTATGGACTTTAGAACTTCAGCCTTGGGACATTTCTTAATCTTTTGAATTTCCACATCATAAAAATGACAAAAAAATAGAAAAAAAAAAATTTATAAATTTGAATGCAGTTTTTTAGAGAATTGCGCCAGAAACATTTAGAGGTATGCCACTTCAAAATCCGATTAAGATAAGTTAAGTTATGGACTTTAGAACTTCAGCCTTGGAACATTTCTTAATCTTTTGAATTTCCACATCATAAAAATGACAAAAAAATAAAAAAAAAAAAATTTCTAAATTTGAATGCAGTTTTTTAGAGAATTGCGCCAGAAACATTTAGAGGTATGCGACTTCAAAATCCGATTAAGATAAGTTAAGTTATGGACTTTAGAACTTCAGCCTTGGGACATTTCTTAATCTTTTGAATTTCCACATCATAAAAATGACAAAAAATAAAAAAAAAATAAATTTCTAAATTTGAATGCAGATTTTTAGAGAATTGCGCCAGAAACATTTAGAGGTGTGCCACTTCAAAATCCGATTAAGATAAGTTAAGTTTTGGACTTTAGAACTTCAGCCCTGGGACATTTCTTAATCTTTTGAATTTCCACATCATAAAAATGACAAAAAAATAAAAAAAAAAAAAATTTCTATATTTGAATGCAGTTTTTTAGAGAATTGCGCCAGAAACATTTAGAGGTATGCCACTTCAAAATCCGATTAACATAAGTTGAGTTATGGAGTTTAGAACTTCAGCCTTGGGACATTTCTTAATTTTTTGAATATACACAACATCATACATTAGAAAAATGACAAAAAAATTACAAAAAAAATTAAACAAAATAATTTTCTAAATTTGAATGCAGATTTTTAGAGAATTGCGCAAGAAACATTTAGAGGTATGCCACTTCAAAATCCGATGGAGTTTAGAACTTCAGCCTTGGGACATTTCTTAGTTTTTTAAATTTTCACAACATCATCACATGAAAAAATGACAAAAAAATTAAAAAAAAATAAATCTCTTAATTTAAATGCAGATTTTTTGAAAATTGCGCCGAAAAGATTTAGAGGTATGTGACTTCAAAATCCAATTAAGATAAGTGAAGTTATGGAGTATATGGAGTGGCAGTTTTGGCCGGTTTGTGGGAGGTAGAGTGGGCGTGGCAATGTCTCTGGAAGCTGCATGTTTAATCTCAACATTCTAGCTTTTGTAGTTCCTGAGATCGAGGCGTTTATACGGACAGACGGACGGACGGACAGACGTACGGACAGACGGATATAGCCAGTTCGACTCCGTTATTGATCCTGATCAAGGATATACATACTTTATATGGTCGGAAACGCTTTCTTCTGCCTGTTACATACTTTTCAACGAATATATTATACCCTTTTACTCCACGAGTAACGGGTATAAAATACTTGGAATTAAAACGTGCGCTTAGTGATTGAAAGCAAAAAGCTTATCAACTGGTGAACTTGAAAAACATATTGTTTGAATTGAGATAAGACCTCGCCAAAAGAAACAAAACCAATTTACTGATTTTTAAAAACAAATTACTTTGTTTATACTGAGTATTCTATGTAAAAATGTGTCATGTCCACAATTTACTAAGAGGTTTACTTAAAACTTAAGAATTTCATTTATTTCATTGTTGTAGAATCAAGGTCTTTAATTCACCAAGTGGTAGAAAAACGTTTATTTCTGTTTCTTTGTTTTCCGAGCCAGACTCTTCTCTTTTGAAAACCGATAAGTGCGCGCCGAAAACTTTTGAAGCAGTGCTGAAAAAAGTTCTGCTCGAGCAAAACAGTGTTGTATAGTATTGGAAGCCGGTTTCCATGGCGACGATCGCAAAATGAAAACAAATCGCGCAATTACGGAACAACAAGGCACTTAATTAGCCATTACGGCACCGGGAGATAACCTACCATCGTCCAAGCAACGCGGGAATATCAGCCAGGAGGCGGTGCGATCTCCGATCACTAAATCCGTATCTGTATCCCCTCGGATTCGGTAATCCGCTGGCCGCCCGACGACGGTGTCTTCTGGTGGCGAACTCAGGAAAACTCGGAAAACTCGAGGATTGAATCAACTTCAACCACCAAACACAACATCACTGGCTCGGCGCTGCACGACTACTGAAAACAAATTCACTCAACGCTCCAACAAATTCCGACAGCAACAACAACAGCGGCAACGGTCGCCGAGCAACCGCTGCAAAGGATTGTCGGAGGGGGGACGTGGTGCGGGGTCGAGCGGTATTCGAATTGGAACGGGAACGGGAAGAAGATGCCGCTGCTATTTACGGGCTTCAACGCATTTGGCCAGCATGAATGTGTAAGCGGCGACGTCGACTGCGCAGCCGGCTTCAGCGGTTTGTAACAGGCAACAAAAGCCGCCGATCACTTAGTTGCTACAGTAGGCACTCGCTATAGAACTCACTGGCTAACAGACAGCTTTTACAGTCTTTGCAGTTATAAAAACAAACATTCAAATCCGATTTAAACTAGCAGAATTTATAAGATTGCTTGCTTAGAACCTATAGAGTATAGGCAAATTTTTATAAGAATATTTAATTATTAATAACTTTTAATATGATATCTAGTGATATTGATATACCTGTTCATGCACAGGATATAGACTGCATTTGAATTGACAGAGATAAAGTAAATTACGCATTTCTACTTGGTGTCAATTGCATTTTTTGATTGCCTATATAGATAGCAAAGAAATTGATAAACGGAAAACTTAGCACAAATCTTTTTAGGCGTTTTTCACCGTGTATGCACTAATTCAGTCCTGCCTTTATTACAGAATTAAATGCGCCAGTCTCGACTCAGAACCAGTGCACGATTTCAATCGGCTGGCGGTATGCGGCCCTCGCTTTTGGCCGGAAGTTGTGCCTGCGTGGGCTCTTGGATGATGGCCCAAATGAGTGCGTGACCCTGGAGGCAGCGGGGAACATAAGGGCCCTGGCCGCCGGCGATTCCCACTGCCTGGTGCTACTCCAAAGCGGTCAGCTCTACAGGGTGCAACCCAAACTGCAGGCGGAACTGGTGGCTGTTAGACTAGAAGCTGCTCCCAGATCCAATTCGGGTACAAAGCGCTCCATCTTTGGGGCTGCCAAGGCGCCCTCGTCGCCGATCATAGAGCATATTGCCTGTGGATCGCACATCAACGTAGCGATCAGCTCGGAAAACTGCATCTACAGCATTCCCAGCTGCCTGCATCAGTTTACCGAGCGCCAGTTTCGGGTGAAGCAGCTCCAATGTGGCCACGAACATGCCGTGCTCCTCAATGCCAACGGTGACGTGTTCACCTGGGGAAATGGACTGTAAGTAAAAGTCATGATGAATGCGTTGGTTGTGCAAAAGTACCTTGCAGGAAGGGTCGTTTCTTTTACACAAAATGTTCAAAAATCAGGAAAGCTTTTCATGAATGAATAACCATTTTGGATTTAGTTGCTTCAATGTCAGTATTATTTTTATAGAACTTTACCACAAGAACTTTACGATGAATTTAGTCTATAAATAAGTCTAGTAATTGCATTTTCTGATTTTTAGATTTGTAGGCCTAATTAACGAGTTTCATATTCTAATTTGATATAATTTCTGCACATCTGTGTCACAATTAACAGCCGAGGGCAGTTGGGTTTGGCGGTGCTGAGAGTGGAGGAGACGCCGCAATTGCTGGAGGCGCTGGCTGGGATCAAGGTATATACATATGTGCCTTGTTCACTTATCTTGGCTGTAAAACATTTAAGTGTCTTACAGATAACTCAAATCGCTGCCGGTGGTTGGCACACTGCGGCTATATCCGCATTCGGAGACCTCTACACCTGGGGCCTCAACAGCAGCGGTCAGCTGGGAATGCGTGTGATGAAACCGGGTGGTTTGCTCAAGGAGCCCACTGTATATCCGCTGCCTCAGTTGCAAGATCTGCCCGAATGTGCCTGCTCCCAAGGCGGGCAGAGCAACGATGATTGTGCACCGCTGAGGGTGTTCGCTGGATCTCGTCACACTCTGCTAATCCGGCGGTGCGGGCGGCTATGGGTCAGTGGTTGGTGCAAGCACGGTCAACTTGGCAGGCAGCTCCAAAACCTGTCTTATGTGGATGCCTTTCAGGCCCTGGATGGTATCAAGTTGAACCCTGCTGCGGATGATGTTCTCTGTGGACCCTGGTCAACGCTGCTACATTTGGAGGTAACGTTGGATTGAAAATACATACATATGTACCTTTTAAAGAGGATTTACTTTGTACAACTAATAATTTATGATAAGCGTCAGTTTCTGTTGGCCCTTGTTAAATGAGATCGGGAAATGAGATCCCTCCCTGTCTTGTTATTGATAAAATTTTGGTAAATTTGATAAAGCTAATTATACTATAGTTAGCCGGCGCGCCCAAATGGGCTGAATCAATAGAGAAAAAGGGGGAAAAATAGGAATATAAGAAAATATAGAAATAGGAAGAAAAAAAACCTTTTGTACAAGCTACTAACTCGACCACAGCTTGGATACAAACCACTTTAGATGTCAAATTACGTGCATACTTTTCGGCGCGTAAAGTCATGTAAAATGTATTATACGTTGTATATACAAAATATCTTTATTCCATTGCATACATAGGTGTGCAAGTAGGCCTTGGAATAAGTGTTTCCTCCACTATTTTAGTACAACTAAATTACCAAAGACAAGCTGGATGTGCGGATTGTCATTGAGTATGACGTAAGTTGAGATCTATGCAGGTTCAGGGCTGTAAGAACTGTAAGGAACATCCCCATTCCCAGTCCTAGTATATTCTTCGCTTTAATCTGGCGCCTGACATTGCAAATTATGTATCCATACGGATACATGGACTGTTCGCTACAGGATGCGTTGGACAATGAGCATCTGATATGGAACAAGGGAGATCGCTTGGAAAACCAAATGATGATGCTGATCAGGGACTTCATCTGCACCACGCTCGTGCTCGTGCTGATGATGGAGGAGGTGATGCAGATGATGAATGCAGCCGTGAATATGCCGATCCCGATGGTCATGGACGCCAGACTTTAGTCTCCGATCTGAACTCTGTCCCTGCTTATTGCTATAGAAGCTATATATGTACATATATATGTAGCTCCAGTCCGTTTATGGCCTCATCAAAACAACAGTGCTCAAATAATTTCGTCTTGGGGTAGGACCGCCATTGTGCCAACGTTCGTCGACTTTGTCGTTGTCGTTGTCGTTGTCGTTGTCTGCCCATTTAATCAGTAAATTTTATTTTTAAAAATGTTATTAAACAATATTTGCCTTAGCAAAAGCCCGACGCTCGCAGAGCAATAAACTTTTCAGCACTTGAGCCGTTCGCTTGACTAAATGGCTGATTGACTGACCGACTGATTGACTGACTGACTGCCTGACTGACTGACGGACGGACTGATTGACCGAACGTACGAACGACTGACGTTGGAATTTTTTTTCTTTGTTTTAACTTTAAGTCGTCGCGATTATTTCGATTTCGTGGAAGTGCGTTACTGGCGAAGGTTTCGATAGGAATTTCAGCCGTCATATACGGGCTATATTCGTTACGATAAGAGTTCAATTGATTCGACTGGGAAATGCTCATTTTGATTGCTCATGACTTCTTAAAGTGGAATTTTTATGAAAACTGCATGCTTCCGAGATTGGTTTTTAGCTGATTATAAAGAAGTGCACTTATTACAAATTTTCCAAGAGCACTTTTATCAGTTTCTGATTGATTTTTTCAAATTTGTAAAATCAATTACAGCGTCTTAAATGTGTCCTACGCCCCAACACTTGTGGAAGTCAATATCTACGTTCCCTATCCTATAGGCGAATTTTCCGCTTTATAGTCCGCGAGCGAGTTCAACGCTTTTATGTTATTTGCCAAATGAAAAAGTAAAAACAAATGTTTATCTTATAATGCACTGGGCGGCAGTTCAGCGCAGTTCTGGCGACACGCACACATGTGGTGCGTAAACAGGCTTTGCTTTTGGGCTTTACTTTTTCATTTTATGACCGTTTCTTATTTTTCCCCCTTTTTTTTATTTTTTTTTTAAGTTGGCAAATATTGTTATCATCGAAAAAAGAAACTCCCGGTGGAAAATAAGCAATGAAGGGGAGGGGGGTGGCTTGTCACTTTTAGGTCGCAAAACTATTTGCTGCTGGAAATTGCCACCGCACGGTCAGATGAGTCCAGAAAGAGATGGCTAGATGGCTAGATGGCCGGGGAGTTCAAGCGCCTTGCTCAAGGCAATTGCTGTCTGCGGCTTATCAGGGCAACTGGAAGCACTCCAAGCAGCAAGTAGCAAGTACGAAAAAAGTGCTAATTGTAGGCCCCCCCATTTCCAATGGGCCTCTCTTTTCGTTACTCGAAAATTGTAATTCATGCGTGCCAGCAGACGCCAAAGTTTCAACAGAACTCAGTCAATCATAACCAAAAAAGAATAAAAGAACAACAACAACAACAACAACAACGAAAAGTGCCCAAGAACACTCCTCTTTGGCCTGAAAGTTGTCTGCACCTTTCGGTTTGGGGAGTGTTTATGTTTGCCCGCTGTCCAGGGGGAGATCCCTCCTCCAAGTGCGTGCCACTCCGCATGCAACGCTGAGCAAGTGGCCACTAGTAGCCGATTCGGAGTCAGATCCATGCCCATGTCCATGTCCAGAAGCCGAGCCATCAACACTCGCCTCAATAAAACAGCAGGGACGCTCGGAAGCGGCTTAGTTTTAAATAAATTATACCATATTCGAAATTACTTACAGGTGCCTAAAACACAATTATTTAAAAATAGTTATAGGGAATATATAAGACTCAGCTTAAGATTATAATTTCAAAGAGAATATCTTAAGACCTTTAAGCATCATGATTTTAGTACACTTTAATCGCTTTAATGAGTATCTACTGTACTCGCATAGGCCTTTTTTGTGAGCAGTGCGCGAGCACATTCCCACTCCCATTTCCTGACCTACGTACATATCTTGGCTAGGCCGTTTTGGCCAGGCCAACACATGTTCGTGTTGACTATCTGTGTGTGCCCACCGCCTATTTGCTTTTGGGCGTACATTGAACCGCAGTGGGGCCAGAACGCGGCGCCACCCCCAACTAATCATCACTTTGTTGCTGCGTTAATGACTCGCCTTGGATTTGCCAGCTCCAACTCCCTTTGGAGCTACCCATTTAAGTGAATGCACCAAAAAAAAAAAAAAATAAAACAAAAAAAGAAAAAACACAAAATGCAGAGAGGCATGCCACACACAGGGAAAAGGAAGTCGTGTTGGAGAGCGTGTTCCCAAAACGTTTTGGCATCCCAAATGGATGTCGGGAGCACCCGCTCCTCCCCTATCACTCAAAGTGCCATAAAAATTATGCATGAATGTATTTGCTTCATTTCTGCACTTTTTTTTTTTTTTTTTTTTGCGTACTTTCTAACCAAATATAAAAGTGCCGCACCCCCCGAAAAAAAGGAAAAATCTACAAAAAAAGGGAATACGAAAATGAAACGAATGCAGAAGCGTCGCATTTTTACGGCTCCATTCATGTGACGACGGAAGTGTCAAGTGGCTGTTGGCAACTCGTCGTCGACGAGCAAAACTTCCCAACCTTTCCACCCACCAAAAAAAAAAAAAAAAATAATAAAAAAAAGAGGAAAAACCATACCCAAACCACCCACTTTTCCTGGGCGTCCTTTTCGTCAACGTCGCCTCTGTGCATCGAAAATGCCCTTATTGTTGCCAGTTGTCTACATGCTCTATGCTCCCATGTACATCACATCACATCGCATCGGATCCCCGGGTCTCCCCCTTTTCTTTTTTTTGTACCACCATGGAGCTCCTCCGAAACCTTTCCACAAATGTCTACTACGTGTGCCCAAGTTGCATTCTCGCTCTCTTTCACACCCGCTATCCCCGTCTCTTTCGCCACTGGCGTCTGTCGTCGAGTGGGCAAACTTTTTAGCGTATGAATGTGTATGTTTCGTTTTTCACCATTATATTTCTTTTTTTTTTCTCACATTTTTCTCCATTTTTGCCATTTTTTTGTGTGTACTTTGCTTCATTTTTCTATGCCCTTCATTTAGCTGGCTTTGTTCTTTTTGGGGTACAGTTGTGCTCGTAGGGTTAAGTAGCCTCCGACTCGGACGACTAAGTAGCTGCAGTTGACAGATCCGAAAGTTGACGTTTGCACTTTTCGAAATAAGAAGCAGAATTGTTCTTGAGACGGCAGGAAGTTGGGAAAATACTCGTCAAAAAATAATGTTTGGATAGTGTAAACGGTAGGGCATAGCTAATGACAAACAGATGGTATATCATGGGTTTCATCCATATTAACAGTGACTCAGATACTTAATTCTAAATATTACATACTAGTTTCTTCGAAATTTCTTAAATGAATCTTGTTATTTATTTATTTCTTGTCATACGTGTATGTTTCGCAGGGAGCTATTAAGCTTATTCTTAGAAGAAAAACCTAGTGTTTTATGAGTTTTCCTTTAAACACAGCCAAAGTCACAATACCGCTAAAGTCTTATCGCGCAAACGTTTTCGCGATTATGGGTTTAATTCCATTACGCAGAAACTGCAAGAGAATGCCATTGCAGCATAAGAAAGCGAACCAGCATGGCAACGAAAACTTCCCAGATAGTCACTGCAATTAATGACATTTAACTATCAACCCTTGACCCCTTGAGCCGCCGCCCAGGAGTGAAAACTCCATGTTTTGGCACCCACTCCAACTGAAAATTCCATGACAGCTGTCTAATTTGTCGCCGTAATTTGCGTTGACAAGTTGATTGTCCCGTTCATGGCAGGCACTCCCTAATTGCAGTTAGAGCCACTTACATAACCAGCAATGATAGACCCGATTACATGATTACGCTGGATGGTGCAGCAAGTGGCGCCCCAAAGGGACCCGCTGAGTCCCGGCCAAAAACCATCCAGCTTTCGCTTTCGATGCTTGTTTTCTGGCCTAGCGCATCCTCTGTCCACTGTCCTCTGTCCTCTGTCCCCTGTTCCCTGTCCGCTGCCTGTTGGCCATTTGCATTGCACTGTAACTGCCGGTCTGCCGGTCTAATGAAATTCCGTGTTGCCAGCTTGCGACCTTCACTGGCTGCTGCCCGCATTCCCCCCTTTTTGTCTGCACTTTTTGGCCAAACAGAACGCCCAAAACGGCGTCCATTCGTGGCCATGGCCATGACCAAGCTGTCTTGGCCTGCCCCACTCCGTCTGGCCCGGCATCTGCCTCTCCCTCCCCTCTCTCTCCGTCGTTATTTTTGGCATCAACATCAGCAGCAGCAGCAGCAGCATCAGCATGGTAACGAAACGAAACGAAACGTGCCGCCTGCCAGACTGCATTTGCGGGCTCTGGCCGCGTGCCACCAGCTGCCTGTTGCCTATTTGGCGATACACTGGAAAAATAAGTGGGTAATGCACATATAAGCAACCTTTATTGTAAGTCATGGAAGTATAAAAATAGTTAATCGAAACATATATGTACTTTAGGAAGTTCTGAGCCAAACTCTACTTGAAATACTATTTTACTAAATATTGCATAAATCTTTTCTCCTGGTGCACTTATATCTGTGGCATTGGGGCGATGCCGGGCAATGGAGTTGGACTCGGATTTGTGTGGCACTGCATCCTCCGGCGGTTGCGATGGCGATGGAGTGGCGGCGGTGGTCGTGGTGGTGGTGGTGCTGGTGGTGGTGCTGGTGCTGGTGGTGGCATTGACATTGGTGGCGAAAGTGTGGCATCAGGCACACTTCGCAACGGTTGTATTTTTGGCTTGCTGCATGCCGCCATGCATGCCATTCGAGTGCACACTGCGTATACGTAATGTCAGTGCTCCATTTTCGCGTGAGCTCAAATCAAATGATACCATTGAAACATCATGAATGGCGATTACGGCATTATGCTTAAGTTGGATCCTCCAAGTCGAGTTGAAAAGTTTAGAGTTTAGGAGAGACCGAGTATACTTAGAACTTGCGACTTGTGCATTTCAACTTTGCCACACTCCACAACTTTTGCACTCGACGCTGTCTTCGGTCTCGTATGCGAAATCTATTCCCATTTTTAATCTCACTCTCCTTACGATAATATGCACAATTTTTTCCAATGTCTGGCCAAAAACCGACGTCCACATGGCTGTCTTGTCTATTTACATTTTTTTTTTTTTTTTCATCATGTTTTTTTCGTTTTTCCGTCTGTCTTTCGGCTTACTTCCCCGAACCCAAGCCAACCATTCGATTTACATGCTTCGATACTTTGCGATTCTCCGTTTCCTTCTCCAACTCCAGCAACTTCATCTCTATGGGTATTTTTCTGCTGGTCTTCCCTACATTTTGATTTTGTTTTTTTCTTTTTTTTTTGTAAGCTTTACCCTCTGCTTTCTGCTCGTTTGCATATTAAAATTTCATATATGAATTTTTGCTTTATTAATATATCTTGCAGTTATTTTCGTTGGTTGGCTACGGGTTAGTTGGGTTCTTGCTCCATTTGCCCCATCAAACTGCAAGCTGAAATTAAATTTCATTTGTGTCTTCACAGCTTACGAACACATGGATGGATACATACATATGTACACACGTACCGAGTATCTGCGGATGAGGATGGTAAAAGAGCATTGCGGTTCTGGGTTTTGCATCTGGCTGTGGATGGGGTTTTCGGTTTGGGGTTCTGGATCTGGATCTGGATCCGGGGCTTAGCCAGCGCGAATTATTGAATTATTTCGCCAGCAGCTGGTAAATTCGATTTGCGCGCTGGCTGCCATATCACTTGCAGCATATGTATGTATGTATTCCGGATCCGCGTATCTTCCTCAGCACTTCGTATCTGTATCTGTATCTGCATCTGTATGTGTATGCGTGCCCCATGTATGCACATACATACATACATACATATTCCCATCAGCGTGCGAAGTTCAACTAATTTGTTTTTACTTCATTGCATCGACGGAGCGTCGATGAAGACGGCGACGTCATTGAAAATTAGACAAATTGGAAGAGTCAAAATGGCAAAAAAATATAAAAATAATGTGAGAGGGGAAATCAGCCATTCCATAAACACCAGAATGTGTCTGAGTCAGTGTGTGTGCGTGCGAGTATGTGTGTGTGTCTGCGTTGAGTGTGAAGTAGTTGGCGAGCCAGACACACACAGCTGCACAATCAATTTGCACACACCAATACTGCGATGGCATATCATTTAAGTAGCAAACATCGCGCCCCCAAATGTGAAGGCACTAGGGGTATTCCATTTGCCCAAATGTGCCATTTATTATGCGCATAAATGTGCGTTTATTACGGAAGTTATTTGCATTCAATTGATTGATATTTGAACTACAGGTAATATTCATGACAATGAAAAAAAAACCACCATATCAACATGGAAACAAGTAAAAAAATTCCATTCAAAACTTTAATTGTTATGATGTGCTGTAAGTCATAGCCTACTTTTAAGCGCAAACCAGTTTTAGCTAGGGTAAGAAATGAAACACTTTTAAAGGTGCTTAAAAGTATGCATTGAATAGAGGAGTTTTGTATTCTGAATCGTTTTCGGAACATACTTTTCAACACGCGTTGAAATGATTTCAAATTGCATATCTTCAAATCTGGTTCAAAAAGATTCGAATATAGTAGGGATGTGATGAGTAGTTGATAAGTAAGCGCTGACCATCCCTACTAAAAGACATTCCCTCTCCACCGTTTCGCTTGTTTTTGGCTTTTGTTTCTGTTGTGTTTTTTTGTTGCTTATTCATTTTGTGCGCTTCGACGCGTCACCGATTCGCAATGCGTGTGTGTGTGCGTGCCAGTGTGTTTGCCTATATCAGTGTGTGTGCGCGTGTGTGTGTGTGTGTGTGTGTGTGTGTGTGTGTGTGTGTGTGGGAAGTTTATTCAACCAAAGGTTCGGTTCATTGAACTTGGCCAAATGGAATGGCGAATATTCGGTTGTCGTAGGTTAGTTAGGCAGTCAGTCGCCCATTGTGCATTCACGAAATGAAGTTGCGGCGAGTTAAGCACCCTCACTGCCTCCCTCTCTTTCTGCGCCCATATGTCCGCCTCTTTCTTCGCCGCCTGCCGCTGTCCCGCTCGCACATGGGGAGTATGAGTATGGCATTTATGAGGACGCACAAAAGACGAACTCTGAATGTACGGCTGGTTGACAAGCTGACTTGACTGACTGACGAAAACTGTGACGAAAAGTGCAATGGCAAATGCATTCGCACTCACACACACACACACACGCACACACGCACATACACAGATGCACGTATCAAAAGCGCATAAAAAGCAATAAGTGAGCACTTTATGGCACTGAGGAAACGACGCGACGTTTGGGCAGCCTTTGCCATGTGTCGCATGTTTGGCAAGTGTGGGTTAAGCACTGGAGGGGGTTAAGGGGATTTTGGGGGCCGGACGACCCGCGTTGGGCACAAAATAAACAGCAATCGTTGTACAAGTAAAACAACAAACAGCGGCTCAGTTCTGCAATTCCCCTAGATATCGATAAACGTGCAATGAACCCATCCGCTCTTGAGTACTTTATGGACATATCAAATCTCGAACCCATATCAATCGTGGTAAATATAAATTAAATAAGAATGAAATCGGTGGGATACTTTGATGTTGTTCATATAGGAAAACAATGATTTAAAGACGTTTATTTAGGAGAAAAAGAAAACACATTTCAGAAGATCTACAAAACTATTTACAGACAGATATTTTACGGATTCCTTACTACATGTATGTAGTGAACATATCCTTTATGTAATGACTCATTCTTGGCCAGCTTATAGCCAGCTATTCCTCATGCCAAAAAATGCATTTTTTCAGCTAGTTCTTGTTGCCAAATAAGCCCTTTTCAGTTGTATGAAATCGTACGCCTTGATGGCTTCTGCGCCGCTTTGATTCCGCTGCCTTTCAATTGTCACCGACGAAGATCCACAAGTCAACGCCAACTTACCACAAAATCTGCTGGGAACGGGAATGGGAATGGGAATGGGAATGGGGATGGGGATGGGGCAGCAGCAGGAGGCCTGGTTCGGATTGGTGGCGTCTTGAGGCAAAGTCAGTTGGCTGCAGCCAGAGGAAGGCCAGAGTGTCGGAGGCCCAAAGCTTTCATAGACGAAATATGAGGCGCAACCGAAATGGCAAACGAAGCCGGGTCGGAACCAGTAGACCAATCTTCTGCCTCTGCTCCCGACTGCCCGATTTCCCGACTTCCCTACACCCTTCATCCACCACTCATTTTGCATATGGGTAATTTGAGAACATTTGCGCTTTAACTGCATGGGAAAAACAAAAATAAAGGAAAGAGTGAGTGCAGCCGGCAAAAAAAAAGAGATCCAGCAAGAAAAATATGTGCACATGTGTCGCCTGCTTTGGGCTGGCCTGGATATCGACAGTGGGACCTCCATAAATCGAATTCTCCCAAGTCCAATTAGGCATTCAGTCGGAAATAATTGTGATAAATATAATAGTTATTTATAAGTAGTAATAATAAACAAGATGACATCGCTAGGATGAGTCCAACTTAGTCGATGCCGCCTGTAGTCACATATCTCGGCGGCCATGTCCATGGTGTAGTGCTTTCAAAGGCCTAAACCGATGTCGCCTTGTTGCTGGCTGTTGGTAGTTGGTCGTTGCTTGTTGGTTGTTGCTGCTATTGTAACTGACTTTGAGGGCTTCATCATCTGCTTTCGGCTGGTTACTTGGCTCCGCCGACGAAAACTGACAGCGACCATGGAGTCGACTCGAGCAGATCCAAGTGGTATGGCATGGTATGGCATGGCATGGCATGGTGTGGCATGGTGTGGCATGAACTGATGTGGCATGGTATAGTGTGGAGTGGCTTAGGCTTAGGTTTTGGAGTAGGCGCTTCCAAGGGTAGGAGACACCAACAACGTCAACTGGCGGCGCATTTCAAGTTGACTTTATTTTCAGCGTCTACTCGGCCGGTGTCCGTCTTTTGGCCATTTCGGTTCCTGTCCCTCGGCCTCTGGGCCTCTGGGCCTCTCGGTTTGCGTTTTTACTTTGCACTCTCTTTATTTGCATTTCTTTTTACTTATTTTTTTTGATGTAAGTTCCTTTGGCTCCGAAACTTGATGAATTGGGAATTAATCCTCTTTGACATTGTTTTTTGAGCATATAAAAAAAAGCTGCAGTAAAGATCCAAGTAAAGTACCTTCTAGAGTTTTCAGTCCATTTAACTTGGTAACTAGGGTTGCTATTGCGAAAAAGGTAATGCAAATAATAATAATTTAATTTCAAACTTAAAAAAGTTGTTTAGTTCAATAAATTGTTTGTTAGTGTAACATTTGTATAGAAATGATTTGACAGTTAAGAATCAATTACGTTAATTTAAATAGATGTTGTTTAAATTGTAAGATCCTAAGAAATATATGTACATATGTACATGTAGATTGTATAGTTTGGGTTGTACATGTTTTCCCACCTTTTCTTAGTTTTCCCGTTTTCCATCCTTTTCCTTTGCCGGCATTTCGGGCATTTGATATCTTTTGTAGCTGGACTCAATGAATTCGTTACTCAACTGGCACTCTCACTGTCACTCACTCCATTTCCCAGCACACACACACACACACTCGCACATATAGGCATTTATTTACACATTGGCTAAGCCTGTGACTTTTCCGCCACCCCCCGCTGTTAACCCTTTCCCCCGGGATTCCCCCAATTCAGCGCTTTGGCCAAAGTTCATTGCACTTTTTGCGCAGAATTTGTTGCCTAACCAGCCGAAGAACAAACGCACAGGCGGACAATTTGTATTGTTGTTGCTGCTGCTGTTGTTGTTGTTGTTGTAGCCGCTGGTCATGTTATTGTTGTTGTTGCATTAATTGTTGTTGTTGCTGCGCTCCTCTTTGGCTTTTTAGTTTCCTTGTGTGCGTCTGTATGAGTGAGTGTTTTTTTCGTGTTTGGCGTTAACATTGGCAGCAGGTGTTTGACATTGCGTCAAAGGTATGGCTGTTGCTGCACAGCGAGAAAATCGTAGTGCATCTGTAGTATATTTGCTTTTGGCTAAGCACTCATATGCGGCTTAATAAATAGTTGATTATTTTCAGAAGTTAGCATCTGTAAACCAAAGAATATGATTTACCAAAAGATACAAAAGATTACTTTTCGTTGCATAGCGTATAATAATAATATAATTTTAATTTATATTTAACTGGGAAATATTATATATTTTATATGAATGTATGTATATTTTCGCGCTGTGTGCGGTGGTGCTTTTGTTGTTGCCGATGTTGCTGCTGCCGCGCACTGTGGACTGCCTGCCTCAATGCCTGACAGCCTGCCACAGGAAGCCATACAGTATTTCGCCCTGCTGGAGTGTGTGTGTGTGTGTGTGTGTGCTGGCCAAGTTGTTTTCATTGTTAACAAGCTTTCTGTTGTTGTAGGTCGCAAAATGTGAGCCAAATGTGTGGGCCAGCGGGGGGGATGGGATGGTGAGCCATTTCAGCTTATGCGAAATTAACTTTCGGCGTGTAAATGGCTTGCACAATTAGAGCTGAAATTGTTTTTTTCGAGCGTTGCAAGGGTGCTAATTATGCAGGATATGTGGGGAGAAGTGTTTTTGCAGTTGCAAAACAAGCATCTGTCAGTTACAGCCTCTACTTTATATATTTCTTTTACAATATATACATTAAGTTAAGTTTGAGAACCTCAAATGGTGTTTCTAAAATATTTGCAAAAATATGAGCGGTCCCATTGAAATAGAATTCTGAGATACAAATGCAAAAATCTATCTTTTGTTGCTGCACTTGATAATTTTATGCAATCGCTTGTCTGCTGATCAGCTTAATGATGCTTAAAAGGCTCAATAAAATCCTTTTGCTATTAAAATAATTCATTAAACATCCTTCAAATACCATAAGCGTGCAGTGCATAAGTGGATAATAGCCCCTGACCACAGTCAGTTTCAAAACCGATTGAGGTCCTTCAAAGGCCTTTTGCACACAAAATGAACGCACGAATAAGTTGCACAACTAACACATCAATCCGGCCGAATGGAAAACTAAATCAAATAGGACTCCAGCTGAAAGTCAGGCGGAAAGGCACTCGACGCGGTGCTCGATATGCCGTTGAATATATATTCTAAAATAAATATCTGTTCGATGTGGTGCCCCACCAGCACCACCACCCCTTGCAACATCGATTGATGATGGCTAATTTGATGCCCATTTGCAATGGGGTTTTCCACGTATTTTTTCCTTTTTTGAGCCTCTTATTTTTTTTTTTTTTTTACCATTGGCCAACCAGCTGCAATTGAAAGCAAATATTGCGTATACGCCCCCGGTACGCCGGCACTTACGCATGATGTTCTGTTTGGCCATTTCTTTTTAGCCCTGCTGCTGCTGCTGTTGCTGTTGCTGCTGCTGCTGCTGTTTTTGTAATTTTTCTAAGCACCAGAGGGTTAAGGGGGTCAGCTTGGGCTGGGATCGAGTTTGAGTTTGGGTCGGTTGAAGTCTGCATGCATAATGCATGTGTAAACGCATAAAAGGATATTGATCTGCCCCCAGCCAACAAAGCGACCGCTATGCATCAGCCTGGGGTTTTTTTTCTGGAAGGTGGGGCCTTGGGGGGGTTTTGGCTGGGGCATACCATCAGCCGCAAAACTTTTTTTTTCGCAGTGAGAAGGAGTTGGCTAAGACAGCGAGAGTGCTGCAGGCCTCGAAAATTGCGTTCGCATTTCTGTATAATTTTTCCCCCTTCAGTTCACGAATGTATGGTTTATATAATGGGGTATATATGTATATACATGCATATACATATATACATAAGTACGAATGTGTGTTGTGTGGTATGAGTTTTGTATATATATACTTCGGCCATTATATGCAATTCTGCGGCACAACTTACGCACTTTTCGTTGTGCGTTTTTGTTTTTGTGCTCGCATGCGTCACACGTCCTGCGTGAGGAGGAAGCTCCCCCCGCTGCTCCTCCCACCGCCGAGCCTGTGAGTTTATGCTGCTTATGCAATATTTATAATTATAATCATATTTTCCATTCCCATTGCCGCACAATGCTTATAACTCTAGCGACTCACTCTGCCGCACTGCTGCACCGTGCCGCTCAGCCTTAAATTGCATTTCAAAGATTCCCATTCCCATTTCCATGCCCACTCCCACTCCCACTCCCAAGAAGTCCTTCTTCCTAGCTCTGCCTTCCTTTTTTTTTTTTTTGCTTCTATGAGCTACTCGCCTTGGGGCACTTCCTGCCGGCCGAAAAGTAAAATTCATTTCCCCAACGCGGCACAAAGCTCTGTCACTCAGGGCCAAAACGAAAAATGTTTCTGGCCCCAAAACAAACCGAAAAATGCAAGCGGGCAAAAAAATCTCGAAAAAAGACAGAGAACTTTGCATTTATAATTAAGCAAAAAAATAAGGGACGGCAGCAGCAGTGAATGGCTTTCAGATCCCTCAGGCAGATATCAAGATTTTCAGTGGGAGATAACTTTGTCAAGGGACCAGCAAATCTATTTAACCAAAATGGCTATCAAAGGTTGGAAATTAATTGTAGCTGTAGTACAAAAAGAGCATTTGGCATTTAATATGTGTATGGAAATTATATACAAAGAAAACCTGTAGAAACATCAACATGTTATGCTAGTGCCCTTAAACGAATCTCATTAAAAATAGTACCGAAATCCATTTATTCATGTGTGGTTCCCATTTCAGTTTTTTTTTTTTTTTAGCGAAAGGCGGCTTGTTGTTTGAAATTTTAGCGTGTGACGAATTCTGGAATTATTTGTTTCGGCTTGCTGTGCCGTAAATTTCAACGCTTTTCGTGTTGGCCCGTCTTTTGGGACCCGTGCATATTTGACAAGAGCTTAGCCAGGCTAAGCTGAACCGCGGCTAAATGCAACAAAACAAAAAACAAAACAAAAAAGGCGAAAAACAATGTTAACCTTTTCTATGCAGCCACAACATCGAAACGGCCAACGACAAATTTATGATAATTTCGAACGAAAAAATTCCGCTGATGTTGCCGTCGTTGGCCGAGACCATAGAATGACATTAGTACATCGTCCATTATTGCCTCGAAACATGCTCTTTTGTTGTTTTGGTCGAAACATTTTCATGGCCCGTAGGCGCCACGCCCCCTCCTTGTTCACATCCTGCGCCAACCACCCCCCTCTCCACTCTCTCCGCCCAACAAAACTGCCTTTTGCTGTCACGGCCTTTTGTTGGAAAGTTATAACCGCCGGCGAATTGTAAATGATATTTAATTAAGGCTGCATTTCGAATACAAAACGCGGCTCAACTTCTTTTCATCCGTTTTAAAAAACCAAAACCGTCAACGGCAGGCAACGCCAAAAGGAAACATTCAATTGCATTTTTAATTAGGCGCTTGTCTCAGTCCTTCGCTCATCGCCTTTATGCTGATTGCGGCCAATTGCAATTGGCTTTTTCGAATATTCATACGAGTAATGTGCCAGCGGACAGATATATGGACATCGGCCGATTTGTTAATGGCCAGGCTTTGCATGACTTCGCCAGTTGTCGCTTGTCACGCAAAGCGTTTAAAAACACCATCGTGGTATCCGCAAATTTTGTGTATGCATCTGGGCTTAAATTTGTAATTAGGTTAAATGCTAAATGGGCTAGTAGAAATCAACAGGCAATGTGAGCGATGACTTTCCCAAGGATATGTAAATCTAAACACAAAATATTGTTTGAGAATATCCTTGTAAAATATTAATGATCGAATCATTTATTAGGATTATCCTTACAAGTGCATTCATAACTCACAGCCAATTCACCACATTTGTTTTCTGGATTTTATTGTTCGTTGCAATTGGTAGTTGTAATTTTTTGTAGATAAAACTGGCAGGCTGGTAGAATTCTTTTGGCCAGGCAAATTGGATTTATTTAGCCAATGTTTTGCCAATTCACATATGTATTGGCCAACGGGCAACAGCTGCTCCTTGCACTTGCTGCTCCTATTGGCCAACTTAGGTGGAGGCAATTGGCAAGAAGGTGTGTGTGTGTGTGTGTGTGTGTGTGTGTGTGTGTCGATGTGCGACAGCAAATGAAATAAAACCAAAACCGCAACGCACAAAAAAAGTGGTTCTCTATATATTTTTCTAAAATCAAAATGTCCACTTTTTGCTCATCAACGCCGCTGCCTGTTGTTCTTGTTGCCGTTGTTAATGCTGCCTTTCTGCCTTTCTGGCTTTCTGGCTTTCAGGCTTTCTGACTTGGTCTTTGGCCAAAGTTGTCGCCAGGCTCTTTTTTTGTCATTCCGCTGGCCAGTTGCAGCAATGTCATTAACTTGGCCGCTGACATGGCAACATGATGCGCGATTTGAGCTTTAATGTTCATTCAGTTCTAGGTTCTCGCTGCACTGCAAATAAATGATGGTTTTAACGAGTGTCTTTATAACGAATTAGGATGCAGATATATATGATATGAGAGGTATTGCGATAAACCTTTAATCTTCAAAAAAGTGTGTAACATAATGCATCCTTAAGTAAAAGACAGTTAAAAACAAATAGTTTTGTAATGACAAAATGTTTTAGGTCTTAAATCGATTACTAACTTATTTTTGGTTAAAATATGAGTATAAATTGTATTGCTTGCGAGGAATATATATATTTATTTTATAAGAATATTTTGGTATATTTCTTCGAGTGCATTGTCAATTGCGCTTGTGGCGCTGCAGTTGCTTCTAATTTTTACGAAAGTACAAAAAGTGCGTGTGCAATTATAAAGTGCATTTCATTGCTGGCCTTTCTGGAGGATCGGTTCCAACCCATTTCGTGGCCCAACCCAGCTGAGCACATCGCATCCCAGCCCATCCGATGCTGATGCAATGACTTTGATTCCGTGTCGCCAAATTGTTGAGTGGCTGCTGCAAAGGAAGAGGTTCATTAAAAAAGTATTTCAGCGCTGATTTTGCCACACATTTTTTGATTGCCCACTGGCCGGCCGGCCACTTGCCAACTGGCAGCTCCTTCTTTCTTGGCCATGGTCAGTGAATCGATCGGAACGAGTTGTTGGGCCCAAAGCTGCGCAAAAAGCTGCTCTTCATCATCCCTGTCCCCATCAACAACATCAACTACGAGTACAACAACATCATCACCATCACCATCATCATCATCATCACCATCATCATTATCAGCAGGCAGAGTGATTACACTTGGTACATTCGAGATTTGTGGTTTTTCGAACTTGGAAAGGAAATATTCCTTACGGACGATGGCGTATTCTCAGCTGTATCGAGTGTATGCCGCCAGTGATTGACACTCAGGAAATGTCAGGGAATTTGATTGGCTTTTATGATCGCCCGCTTAAGGTATTAGACAAAAAGAGTATTTGCATATTTTTGCCGCTGTCTTGGCGAATAATTAGAATTCATAGACATGTGTCGCGGCCGGACGAAACGAACGAATCGAACGAATCGAACGAAACTCCCTGAAATGCGGTAGTTATACTCGAATGCATTCGGCCCAAAGGTTCATTGACGTGTCCCACGGCGGAGGACAGAACAGGAATCAAAGCGAAATGCGCCAAAAATAGCTTAAATACAGCACACGAAAACCAGTTACCACAAAATGCCAGCACTTGTGGCCGAGGAGCAACAGAGAGGCAAAGAGGTCGAGTGAGACAAAAAGCGGCTAGCAAATTTTCATAATTTTTGCATTTTTATTGATGGCTTTCTACAAACAGTGAACAAAGTAGCAGCCCCTAAACTGTCATTTACTGCAGAAATGAGGAGAATATAATATGCTCTTTAGATGCTGCAAGCTATTAAATGTTATTACTTGGCAAGTAACTAGCTTTCATCACTCCTTGGTTACGAAGGTTTCGTACTTTCGTACATCTTGGACTTCCTTATACACGTATGCAAATTTCCACTTCTGTGTGGTCTTGGCTAATTACCTGCCCGCCAGATTGGCCATCGAAAGTGCATGTGATCTTGGCTGGCACACATTGCGATCCCCTCCATTCTCGATTTCATTGATGCGATCGCCAAGTGGCTGCGGCGGTGGCGTCGTCAGGCGCTCCTCATCTCATTCATTCATGCTGGCTGCCGGCGGATCCTGAGCCAGCATTTGGCTACTTCAGGTGCTTGTGCTCGGTGGCTCAATGGTGGCTCTAAGGCTCTGAGGCTCAGTGGCCATAATGCTGCCTCTGTTTGGGACACACCTTCTGAAACGCCACGCTAATCACGAGCAGTTGGCTAAGCGCCGCCAGCAACAACAGCAACAGCAGCAACAACAGCAACAGCAGCAACAGCAGCAACAACAGCAACAGCAGCAACAATGGCAGCAAGAGCAGCGAAAGGAGCAGCAGCAGCAGCAGCAGCGCGTGGATAAATCAAAATGCAGTTGCTAGACGTGAGCTGAGCCGCCTTCTATCCACGACTCCACTGGCTGTGGCATCATCCAGCTCCATGCTGCATGCTCCATGCTCCATGCTCCATGCCCCATACTCCTTGCCCCACACTTCCGCCTCCTCGCGGATTGTGGCTGCATAATCCACGGCTAAAGAAAGTGGCCCACATGGAAGCTACACTTTGCAAAAGTTCATCAGCAGCATATGCTTATAGCATTTTAAATTATTTTAGGTTATAAGAAGAATTTTTAAGCGAGTTTAAAAACAAATAAAACATTTCAAATAAAATAAATAAATGTACATATTTACGGAAAGTCAATAACTATTGTTTTTATTTCTCGAGAGATTATCGCATGATTTGCGCAGTGTACGGCTTAGCAGATCTTTGGCTCAATGGATGCTCATCGCGGCCTGGCTAAAGCGTTGTAGCTGTACACCGGCTGATCCTCAGCCTCATCCTCAGCCTCATCCTCATCTGCAGCCTCATCCCCATATACTGCCATGGCCAAGACAAATGCAGACGATGGCTCTTTAGCCGTATCTTTCACTTTGATTGTGGCTGGGAGTCAGCAGCGTCTGCGACTGAGACTGTGGCTCGTGTGGGGCTCGTGGGGCTCTAGGATGGGTGGTGCTGTGGTGCCGGCAGTCGTTAGCCTTGTCTTATTGCCCGTGTTGGCCAAACACTTGGCTACTGGTTGTTTACATATGTACGGCAACGGGAACGGGAATGGGAACGGGAACGGGAACGGGAATGGGAATGGGCATTGGAAAGACTACACCGACTGGTACGGGTATAACTCAATCAGCCAGAAGAGGTGGAGCCATGGGAGTGGACATCTGTGTGTGTGTGGGTCAGGTGACCTGCAACAAATTAGCCTGGGAGTTATGAACCTCAGCAGCGGAATGATGCATTCTCTTATCTGGTAAGCACACACAAAACAAGATGGACTGGACTGGAATGGACTGTGGACTGTGGACTGGACTGGCCCACAAGTATGGTCAAGTTCTAATGAAAACCTAATTACAAAATCAGCCAATACTCTCAAGAGCCGCACATAATTAAGGCGCACACTTGACTTGGCTTGGTTTTTCCTTCTCCTCCTCCTCCTCCTCCTCCTCCTCCGCCCAATTGTCGCCGTCTCCAATTTCCAGCGCTTTTCCCCGCCCCGCGCGATGAAAAACGCATTTAAAAGCCAACATTAATGACGCGGACTCGATGCGACGACCACTTTGGTAAAATAGGAAATTGCTGCGTTCGGCTGCTCTCCAGATTCTGGTCTATCTGTTTTCCTTTTTGTTTTTGTATCTGACTTTTTTTTTCTTTTTTGTTGTCCCCATCTGCAGATAGCGACACAAAAACGGTTGCATCCAAGCCAAAGTCGAGCTCGACGCTGTGTTTGCGAGCGTTTTCAGCGCATTTTTAGTTAATTTACCAGGAAAAACATTTGAAATTCTTAAAAAAGTCGCAACAAGAAGTTGGCTGCTCGCCTGGCGGCTGGAAAAAGTCACATCACAACGTTGTCTACACAACGCCTTTCTGGATTGCTCTTTCCAGATGTTGGCCATAACAGCTAGTCTTGAGATACATCCATCATGGTATTTTGGGAACAATGTTTCCAAGAGCCACACAAAACACACCTACTCAATATGATATGATACCTACTCATTTAAAATGAGATATTTTTATTTAATATTTCATAATATTATTTGGAATTGATTAAACTGTAGAAAGAATCTCAAAGAATCTTTCCGGTTTCTTAAATTTTAAATTGAAATGGAAAGGGTATGCAATATTCCCATAGCTAAAATCTTTCGCATAGTTTGTTTGGCTAGTTTGTTCTAAAGTTGCTGTTGTTCCTTTGGTTTTTCATTTTGTCGCCACCGCCGTTGCTGCATAGACTAAAAATCGCATTCGATCATTTATGGGATTTTATTTGGCGCGTCAGTGAATGTTGCTAAGCAATTTATTTATGACATTTTTTGCTGGCCAGCTTGGGTTTGGTTCGGTTAGCTGGATGTGGACGGGGATGGGGATGGGGATGGGGATGTGGATGTGGATGTGGCTCTCCAATGGATTCGTGCAGCAATTTCTGCAACGCAACGAAATAGTTGCAAAGGCACAACGCAACGCAACACAACACAAGGCAACGCAACGCAACAGTCAAAGTCAAAGTCAAGTTGCAAGTTCCATATTCATCAGATGCGACACTCTTCATTCTTGGTGTTTTGCCGTCTGCCAGCTTGATTCTTTGGCTCGTCTTGGGGTTTTTTCGTCTGCTACTTTTTCTATCGAAAAGCAAACTGGATTTCGTCTTAAATGCTTCACCACCAGTTGCAGTTGCAGTTGCTGTTGCTATTGCTGTTGCTGTTGATTTTGCCATTGCATTTTAATTAAGTGCATTTTAATGAGGCATCATCGCCGGCCGCCAATGCGACTTTTGTACATCATCAATTACACAAACGCATTTTAAATGGGCTGCCAACTATGTACGTTTGCTGGGAACCATGTGGCTGCGATTCAGTTTTCCGATTCAGTTTTCCGTTCTGCCCCCCGTTTTGTTTCGCTTTTTTATTCAGGTAATTATTAAGCTTATTTAGATTAGTCTCCGCTCTTGTGGCTTCGGGCTGTCTATTGCGGTTGCTGCCTCCATGAAATTGATGCGAAAAAAATCAACTAAAACTGTTTGTTTAATTCGATTTGTGTCAGCCGGCGCCCAGTTAGGATGTCCTGTTTGCATCGTCCTGTTTGCTAATGCAAATGGGGAGTCCTAGTTTGTTTTACTCAGCCGACTGGGATGGGAAAATAATGGTTGAGCTCGCACTGTACATTAGCCTTACTCAAAAAATATTGAAACTGCAATGTAATATAATGTTTATAATAAATGTTTTTGAATATAATTCCAACTGACAATATAAGAGGTTGACAGGACCTTTTTTTATGGAAGTAACATAAAAAAGGGTGAAAATTATGCTGTTTTATTTTGTCCGAAGTTGTCTAAATATTTTTAAAAATTCTTTTACATATGAAATACATTTTCTTCGTAGTGCAGGGGTAATTTCAGTCCAGCAAGCGGAACTTTTTAGATTTTCCTTGCCTATTTACTCACCTGCCGTACCTCCACATCAAACTCATCCCCAGCGTTTTAGCCCCATCCTTTAGTCCCCTTCGACCTGTTCAAAAACTTTTTCCATTTTTTCAAATTGCGTAATTTTCATTAGTTTGCTGCATTTGCAGACAAATTAAGAGCTTCTGCTGCTGCTGCTGCTGTCCTGCCCAGGACCCTTCACATGTCCTTGCCCACCAAAGTGCGTATCTGTGAGATACGCATATGCAAATAGCTGCCAGCAGGACCACCCCGATGCGATGCGGTTTTTCAATTTCCCCCTCTCGGCTTCATTTTTTTATATTTGTTTCAGCCTTTTTGTACGCAAATAATTGTGAATTTTTTCCCTCATCCATTTTTGTTGGCCTGCTGCAGCAGGTTATTGTTTGGTTTGGCTGCGAATCCTGTGCGTTCTTTATTTTCTATGCCCGAGTGTACATATTTTTTATTTTTAATTAAAAGCGGAAGTAAAAGCTGGGGGGCATGGCCGTGTGCGGGGGCTTCTGGCTAGGATTGGTTTCGGTTTTGTTCGGTTCGGTTCAGTTCAGTTTGGTTGGGTTTGGTTGGGTTTGGTTTGGTTTGGCGACTTGTCAAGTGTGTGCGTGTGGGTGCGTTTGCCGGGCACTTTGGCCCGTTCATTTCGCAGTGTAGTGTTTTGCTAACAATGCAAATTTCAGGGCATTGTTGCAGCCCCTTAAAACCCCAACCACCCCCCAACCCCCCTCCTGCCGCCACTCGACGACACACACACATAGAAAACGCATCAAATCATCAGCGGCGATTTCAGACAGTCATCCGATGAAATGTCAAATGCGTTTCCCGCTCCAAACGGCCAAGTGGGCGAATGTAAACAGATACTGGCTACGGCTACTGGTAATGGCAACTGGTAGCTGCCACCGCTTAGAGCGGCACAAACTAAACCAAACTCAACAACAATAAAAACATGGCTACAATTCACCAGCTGAAGAGTTTTTCAAATAACGACAAAAAAGAAAAAAACGACCAGAATCCAGCTAAAAAAAAAAAAAAAAAAAAAAGAGGGGGGGGCAGTGGCAGCAGAAAATGGGAAAAAGTCATGTGAAAAAAAAGAGTCGAGAAAATTAAAACAAAACAAACAGCTAACGCATCCTCGGCGTCATCAAGCCATATTGCACAGGGAAAATAAGTGATCTGTTATGAATGTAGATACATTTTCCAGCAATAAATTAATATTTAAGATCAAATTAGCTATGAGTTATTTTAACATTAGCTTCACAGGAAGTGAAGCTCAGAAGGTAGTATGCATGCTTATCTGGCAATATTCCTATTTTTAAGATACCTTTTGTAACCTTAGGTGATATTTTTCGATCCCATTAAGTAATGGAAGTGATAGGCTCGCGTTCTTGCAACATATCCTTTGCAGCAGTGTAGTCCTGCATCCTGCAGCATCCTTTGGCCGTTATGCCCTGCTTTGCCTGCTCTGTTCCACGCATGAAGAGATTTCGGTTTAGCTTTTGATTGACGAACTTGCCTCGTTGTTTGTCCCTCTTCCTGTCGCCCCTCCACCTACATCCTGCCACACGCTGCCGCATTTCACTCAAACTCATCAACGTCAGCGACGCATTCAAATCGTTTTGATGGACTTCTACCCACCACCCCCTCGAACTTCCCTAACCCATATACCGATATCAAGCTCACGCAGTGCATCCTGGCCCAAGAACAAAACAGCATCGAAAACAAAAAAAAAAAAAAAAAAAAAATGGGGTGAGATGGGGGGAAAAAAAAATGGTTGGAATGAGTCTGGCACAATATTTGTATTTTACGCAATTTTTACTGACGACTGCCATCATGTCTGAGTGACTGAGTTGGCTCCGTTTTCTGCTGCCTGATTTGCAAACCGATTTGCTACATTGTTCATGTCAGTCAGCGCATTGTTGATTATCAGATGCCGGGTGGTTATGGGTTCGACTTCATCTGGTTTGGGGGCTTGGGGTTTGGAGAACTAAGCCCCATGTTTGCCCAGCTATTCATTGTGATTCGGTTTTTTTTCCACTTTGTTTTATGATTTTTTGCTGATTGAAAGTTTGTGCGACAATTGTTGCGGTAATAGGAAATGGTACAGGGTCTAATTAAACAAAATGCATACGATTCATAAATGGTGTGGAGAGAATTCTCATAAGTGGGGGAGCTTATATTTATTTAACAATCACGGGATTTATAACTTATTTGTCAATATATGAATTCGCCTTTCACTGCTATAATATTACGTATACGCATCGTCTTACGCACCATTTAATCCACTTAAGAATAGTTGAGCATGCTCTAAAACTGATTACTGGCTTAATTAGCTTCTTAACCACCTTGTCTACCCCACAAATAGCTGAACAATTTCCAGTGCAACGCCTTTTCGCACTTAATCTGCCATAAAATATGCCAGAAACAACAGCCTCCAGGACTCTTGGCAAAATTAAATTAGCCAGTTGAAAGTTGGCCAGCTTGTGGCAGTGGCAAGGATTCTGCGGGGCATACAAATGAACCCCTTCAGCTCGCCATAAACTGTTGCCAAAAAGTTTTAAGCTGCATTTGAGGCTTGTTTTCACACCCGAACAAGTTTGGCAAGCAAAGTTTCGAGTGGCGCTTGTCTTGTTTCATCATCTCATGGCCATAATCCGTGACGTCAACTGCGGTTAGCAGGCAGGATTCGCCATGTAAATGAGACAGACAAGCCGCAAAGTTTGGCACATTGTGCATCTGATATTTTGGCCACTTTTGATGTAAACTATTACCAAACTTGTTGCTCTCGCCAACTTGTTGCATGTGCGCAATTCCCGAGCTCGTTATTCCGCCCATGTCCTTGTGGTTGTTTTTGGCCAACATCCTGCTGGAATTTCCGCATTTGAATGTGTTTTGGTAATTGAAAACCCATTTGGGGTCGTTTAGAGGCACTGAGATCCCATTAGTTAGAGGGCTATTCATAATATTAAACCGATAGGGGAGTTCACAAACATTCAGTGGAATGTTATAAGCTAATTCTCCTTGGGTGAGAATAATTCGATGAAGCAAATGCAATCGCTACGCTAAAACTGTTTATGCTTTATAAGAAAATATTTCAGTTTCTCGCTTCATATTGACCAGCAATAACGACTCCATATTCATTGTACTATTTACTAGTTTATGAAGGCAATGTTTCGCTTAATGATTCTGCATTTAATGGGAAGGACAGTGAACTATTTGCATTCAAAATTGGGGATATATTGGGCAGACTTGAGGCTGCAACAAGTGCATCATTAAATACATAAAAATATTTATAGTTTGTTTAGAGTTTGAGATACAAAAGGTGAACGATATGAGCACACTGATCAAACTAAATGGAATGGTGAAAAATATCGACGAATTTGCTGTTACTTTTCTTAAATACTTACACTTATTAAGTGTTCTTTTGCTAATTGAAGAAAGGATCTTATTTGTATTTTACAACTTCATGAAAGCTTCAGAACATAATACGATTAGTAATTATTAACACAATATAATAAATGGCGAAGCTAATAAGATAAGTGGGTTTTGCAATTATGCCATGTGGAGTGGGAGATTGCATATTATCATCGGTCTTAAAATAAAATGGTTTGGCATTTCTGGTTACCGTATTATACGTGCATTATCCTTGCCCTGCTTGTACAGGAAGGACATTCAATGAAGAGAAACGATTACGAAGTGGAACCTCTGTACTCAAAAGTGGACAATGTTCATGTTGGGTTCGGTGCCAGCTTGGAAAAAAGTCTAGCTGAACCAGCCATGGGAAAGTTGGTGCAGTTCATGAACACCTACTGCGGAAACTGCCGCAGATTCGCACCCACGTTTAAGAAATTGGCTGCTGATTTGCAGAAGTGGAACCGTGTTCTACGGATTTATGCTGTTGACTGTGCCCATTTGGATAATGTGAAGTTGTGTCGCGATTTTCGCATAAGGCTAACGCCTACAATTCGCTATTTTCCCTCCAAATTTCAGAGGTCGCGTGACGAAACTGGCACAGTTATAGACTCTAAAAATCCAACGAAAATCCTAAAGCAGCTCATTGAAAATCTGTCCGAAAATGACTACAGTGGAAGCAAAGAGGTAAAGCCCAACTTTGAGCCCATAGAGCCGGATGACGATCTGAAAGAAGTCTACGCACAGTTCGACAACAAGGTGACATACATTTTGCTGGTCCATCCAGCCAGGATTGGAACAGAAACGATACTCAACATGCTGCCCCATCCGGATGTGGGGGTGCGGATAATCAAGGATGCCCAAATGTTCGCCAACTTCGGACTGAAGCCCTGCAGGCAAAAGTTAGCCCTTCTGAATAGAGCTGGAGTAGTCCAGCCACTCGGGAATGTCGGTAAAAGTAGCTCTGCTTACGTGAAAAGCGTGGCTGCGTTTCTGCAGCAAAATGGACACACCAGTATGCCCACATTGCCAACAACAGCAGCTCCCGAAAATAATCTTTCGGAGGGATACGATGCTTTCATAGTGGAGTATGTGCTGAATTCCAAGAAGGTGCTCTTCCAGGCGGACTTGGAGCAGGCCATCTACCAGTTCCTGCACGTTGAGATACCAAAGACGCCATTCATAAGTGGCTACAAGTTCAAGGCACTTCGTCATATTATCCGCCTCTTTCGACGCTTCAATGTTCTGGGCAAAGACGGCAGGCGATTGCTGAACAGCCTGGTGGAGCACCTATTCGAGGTCGATGAAATCACCGGCGAGGAGTTCCGCAATGTAGTGGATGATCTGCAAACGCGGCTGGATCCCATCTTTGGGGAGCAACAATATGTCGGCTGCTTGGGCTCTACACTACATACGCGACGCTTCAGCTGCTCCTTGTGGACACTGTTCCATTACTTGACCGTGCTGGCGGCCCAGAGGCAGGTATATCCGCCCAGCTCCGTGACAATTGGACTTTACGGACTGGCGAAGTACTTTTACGGCTGCACAGATGGCTCCAGGCACTTCATGGAGATGGCGAAGCGGCGGAAGATCGCGCAAGTGTCGTCCCATGACGAGGAGATCCTTTGGCTGTGGGAGGCCCATAACGAAGTAAATGAACGACTATCTGGAGACGCAGCGGAGGATCCGCGCTTTCCTAAAGTCCAGTTTCCGGAGCGGAAACATTGCCCGGACTGCTACAGCTCAGACTCAGACGAATTTGATAGAGATGAGGTGCTGGAATACTTAAAACGCGTGTATGATTTGCGTTATCTAAGTTATGAACGTTTGCCAGGCGAGCTAAAAATTAAATGAATATAAAAGTCGATGGGAAATAATGTAGATATAGATAGGATATAAAATAAATGCAAAGTAAATGAGAAAGATATTTTTATTGATTAGCTGCTCCTGCACCAATGTTACCTTGAATCGTTTTCGGATATTCATATACACACACTTGTAGTATATACAATATGAAATTCGTGAATTCTTTTGGGTGTGCCTGGATAGAATAGCGAGTCACAAAATTAAGAAAACCTGTTTTGAGAGTGAGATTCGGGGCATGGCGGGGGAGACTTAACAACCGGAGCAGGGCGAATCCAAATGTGGCTATAATTACCAAAGAGCCCTTGCCATTGAATCAGTTGAAGTGGCTCATTTGACTTGTGAGCACAGTGTCGAAATGATTCGGTTACTCAAAACGCTTCTATATGGCCTGCTCCTCGTCTCCCCAACTGATGTGCTGGCCCGGCTTAATGACAGAAAGTCGGCGGCGAACGAGGCGAGTCTCTATAGCGATACAGACAATGTGATTATGCTGGACATCGAATCGCTTAGACCGGCTCTCAACCTGAGGAACAGCAGCAAGCTGGTCCAGTTCCTGAACAGCTTCTGCGGCGATTGTCATCGCTTCGCACCGATCTTCAAGACCCTTTCCCGCGACCTCTACAAGTGGCGGAGAGTTCTGCGGATCTATGGCGTGGATTGTGCCCAGGAGCGAAATGCCCAACTCTGCAGGGAATTCAATATCCGCCAGACGCCGTCATTGCGCTTCTTTGGTCCCGACATGAGGAAGAACGATGATGTTCTTGGCGCTGTCATCCCAGGCCAAGATCCCAAGTTTATACGCACAACGCTGGCCGAACTGGTATCCCAAAATGACTATGGACGCGGCCAGCCAAACTTTCGCCCTCTAAAACCAAATGACACTGGCATTTTCCTCGATCTTCAAGATGAGGAAAGTGCGGTACAGTTCGTGGCACTTGTGCTCCAGCCAGCAGATTCTAAGATCGGCAGGGATACGCTGCTAGAACTGCTGCCATTCCAAATGCTTTCGGTGAGGATCATCGAAAACTCCCAGATATTCGCCGAATTCGGACTGAATCCCTCCGAGCAAAAGTTGGCTATAATTGATAGAAATGGAAGCGCCCAGTATCTGGCACCTGCGTCGGATTCCAGTGAAGCCTATGCAAGCACTATTGGCGATTTCCTTAGGAACCTACATTTTCAGCCAGATCCACCACTACCCATCGCTGCAGCACCCAACTTTACTGAGTTCCTGGATCAACAACATCAAGCCATCCTTGCCAAAGTCCTTACGCCACCACTGAAGGTCTATCGTGCCGACTTGGAGCAGGCAATCGACAAGCTGCTGCACATTGAGCTGCGGAAATGGCTCCTTTTGGAGGGCAATAGCCTGAATGCCCTTAAAAACATTATCAAGATTTTCAGATACCTTAATCCATTGAACAAGGACGGAAAGCTATTGCTGACGGATCTGGACAAGTCGTTGAGCTCCAAGCAGAGTGTAAAGGGCGCTGACCTTGGAGATTTGATTGATTTGCTAGAGAAGGATCGTAGGGTGTTCAAGGCGAGGCGATACATTGGCTGCATTGGATCACGTCCGCTTCTGCGAAGCTTCACCTGCTCCATGTGGACACTGTTCCACCATTTGACCGTGGCGGCAGCGAAGCCACCAAACTACTTCCAGGCGGGCTCAGTACTGAAAACCTTTCATGGATTCGCCAAGTACTTCTTTGGCTGCACAGATTGCTCGGAGCACTTCCAGCAGATGGCCATACGGCGCAACCTGACCTCGGTGAGAACCCATGACGAGGAGATCCTCTGGCTGTGGGCAGCCCACAATGAAGTCAATCAACGCATTGCTGGAGACGCCACGGAGGATCCCAAGTTCCCCAAGATTCAATTCCCCAGCGCGCAGAATTGCCCCACCTGTCGTTCCAATGACTCGGAGTGGCGAACAGATGAGGTTCTTAAGTATTTGAAACAGCTCTACGATATCAAGAATGTTAGCTTTTATGGCCTTCCCACTCCTCAGGGATACGATTAGGAATTTATTGAACTTATTGAAAGCCCTAAAATCTTGAATATGAATACAATCCTGCAGCCATCACATTATGAAATAAATATAATAAAAAATAAAACAAATTTAGCTTATTTAGAATTTATTCGTAATGTATTAAGTCAAAAACCTCCTATGTTCGCTACCCTTTAAAAAGTGCATATACAGAAATGCGTGTTTGACCCTCGGATAGTGACATGAAAATTGCATAAATTTGCTAAATTAAGCGTTTAGATTAAACGAAGCGACAATGTGTGGGTGTGTGTGTGTGCGTGTGTGTGTGTTCGCCGACCAGCCATTTACCATCTCCAGCCAAAGGACCATTCAGGTCCTTTAGGTCCTGGCAGGGGTCCAAGTCAACTCGTATTACGCCGATTACGCGCACATCAAACTGAACTGTACATGAATTATTTATAGAACATTTTTGCAAAATATCTACGCACTAATTTGCGTAAAGTAATCGATGTGGTGGAAAAATTTTCACGCATGCACACCTGAGGGGAGTCCACCAGTCCACCAGACCACCAGACCACCAGTCCACCAGACCACCAGACCACCAATCCACCTGACAAATGGACTGACTTATTTGGAGTGGGCTGAAGTGGGTGGGGGATGGTGGATGGTGTCCGCGGCCGTTCAGTCATGCCCAAATAAGCAACAGCAAACGGAAGCTAAAAATTACCAGGAAAACCCCCACGACAATCCCCCATCGCCCATGGAGGCCGCGGTGGAACGCCCACAAAACTTTCTTCATTGTGCGTAAATTGGCACCCCGCAAAACAAGCAACCCCACCGCATGAAAAGAGTTAACGCAGTCAGTCAGTTCGGTACAACGTAATGATGTGTATGTAAAATTTATAATATACATAAATAAATAAAATGCACGCAGTTTGGGTTTTGTGGGCGGGTGGCGAGTGCAGCGTATCGATATTTTTCACTCACCCATCGATGATGATGATGATGATGGCGGTATGGTGGCGGAAAAGTGGAAAATCCTTGAGTGGGTGGCAAAAAACCATGTATAGCCATGCCGGGCGCAACTGTACTTTTGCTCGATTTTTGTGCGTGCATCCAGGAAATTGAAGGTTCCGCGTCTATGTACTTCACGTGGCCCTTACGAGGCCCGTAGGCCGTAAATTTTCGTCCATATCGCAGCACCGGAAACCGGAAACCAGCGCCCATTTGTACGAATAGCATTGCCATTCCATCCATCTTTTTGTTTAGGGCCAAAATCGCTGCGTAAAGTGCGTAAAATATGTACAAAACGTATGGCGGCCTCTAATGGAAAACGGATATTGTGGCTTTTGTCTTGGTTAAGGCAAGCTGCACATGCAGCTGAAAGCTGAAGATCCTTGGGCAAGCCAACCCAAAGACGGGAAGTGCTCTAATTGGCCCAAAAAGATTTGCATAACGTAATTGCCAGCTGGCAGAGATCGCGACTTGGCATGACTGGGCTGGGTCGTCGTTGGGCGCATGCAATAACCAAAAACAATAAGCCCCGTCCAGAATTATGCACAAATTATTGTTTAGGCATTTAAATTGCCGCAACAGTAGCGGCAGAAGCAACACAAAAATGAGAAAAAAAAAAATGCAAAAATACAAAAAAGGGTTACGAGAAGCGAAAACAATAAAATGCCAGCTGAAGAAGCATCATCGGTGGAGGCAGCTCGTTGTTATAATTATGTAAAAACAGTCTAAAGATTGACTTGACTTCTATACCCACCAAACACTCACACACCCACACACACACGCGCACACACACACACACACACACACACACACACACACAAACGCCCCTGCAGCTGAGTGTGCATGCGAAGGCAGCATAAATTTAGTGGCAGCTGGGGCAGGGGTACGTTGCAACAACAACCTGGTAATTATCGGGCCTTAGCGGCAAGCAACATTGTCTGTGTATCTTGGCGCTACCGTTCGCTACATAGCTCCACCCACACCCTCACCCCCACCCCCACCCCCACCATTCCACCCCTCCTCCCCTCCACCCTCAGCACTTGCACGCAAAAAATGTAAAGTGAAATATTTTTAAGGCACTTGTAGTAGGACAGTGCAGGTGGGCAGAGCAGCGGTACCATCAAATGGGTGGGTCCCATTTCGCCGCTGGCTCCCATCTACATCTCGATCCCCAATTCCCCTTAGTTGCCCACGCCGTGTTCTATGCCGAACTTGAGCATTTTTCTATGTAGCTACATATAATTAAGAATAATATGAATAGAACAGAAAAAACAACAGCAGTAGGCTAACAAACCAGGGCTTCAGGGAAGATTCTGCGAAGCTGCAGTTGCTCCACGGATACTCTATAAAGCGAAATGATAGAATATGGCATTTTGGATCCCAAGAACTACCACCAAATATTTTGAATATTATTTTGTTCAAATAATCACTTGCCTACTTTTAGGCCAATTAACATTTATGCATCTGCGTATGATTGCTTTCATGGCAGTTTTTTAAAGTAATTAACTACATTTGTTTATATTTTCCAATTTTTAAAGTGATTCAAATATGTATGAGCCTATATGCCGCAAGTGTGGTAACCACGTCTTTTGGCAGCCCTATTTAGCCCACTTGGGGCCGAGAGCAGCTAATCCGGGCAACGAAAAAAGGGCGAACAAAAAATCGTCAAACCGAATGCAATTTGGCAACAATTTTCCCAAAGTTAGCTGATGCCTCGTACCGCCTGCCACCTGCCGCACCGCTCCCTCGTCCAGAATGTGCCGCAAATTGCGGCAGCGCGTAATTAAAACAATTTGTGCATAATTTTTGTACAAGTGCAGCCCAAAGCTCAGACCCTCCCCCTTTGGTGGGCTTTTAAATAATAATTTGCTTAGTTTATGAAGTGCCTGAGTGCCTGAGTGTGTGTGTGTGTGTGCGTGCTAGTGTGTGTGCGTGTGTGTGTGTGTCTGAGTGGGTGAGCTTATGGGCTAAATAAACAGCACCGCCAAACCCGCAACCGCCCCAAAAACACCACCCCCTTGCTCCCAGTTGTTGCGCACAATTTACTCACTTGGTTGCATTTTAACATATTTCGTTACGTTTTCAGCCGGGCCAGAGTCAATTGTTGCTGTTTTTTCAGTTGGCTGGCATGTATTTTTCATTTTTCTATGCCTGGTTTTTGTTGTACTCACCATAGGTTTAATTTGTTTGAGTTTCATGCAACTGCTGCAGCAGCTTCTGTTGTGAATTTCATGTGCATCTGCCGCTGCAACTGCCTTCTTTCTCCCAAGTCGCAAAAATATTTGTGCACGCAAAAAATGTTAATTGCCACAGAAGCAGCAGAAGCAACAGCAACATCATCAGCAAAAAGCGAACCATCAATGCGGCCGGGGCATTAAAATATTTAGGTTGCTATTGCCACTGCACCCAGCTCTCATCCCAAGCCTCAAACTCCGACTCCAACTCCGACTCCGAATCCGACTCAGAGTTCCAGACCCTGCCTCGAAAACGCAGAACCTGGCTAAAACGCAGCCTCCCCTCTTGCCACTGTGGCCGTTAATGCAACTGCAACTGTAACAAATTGCAATGTCGCACATCTGTCTTCCCTGGCGTTTGTCGCTGCCTAAAAAAGTTCTGAAAAAATGAAAGCCAACTTGAAAGAGGGAATGCGAAATACCCTTTTTTCAAGACACAAAAATCTACGTTTTATAAGATTAGAGAACCACTTTGCAGCTTCCACAAGATGATACTATCTTAAATTAGTCAAAAATCTTATGAATAAATTGTATAAGAAAGTATTTACTACACAAGGAGTATTGTATAATGGTTTTTATATTTTTTTATATGCACCAAGTATTAATTGACCTTTCGAAAGTGTATTTAAGCCATAAAATAGTACTGCAAAAGCCAGGGCCCAAAGAGCAAGAGACCTTAGAGCAGCTTGAGGTCCAGAACGATGGACTCATATTTATTTTTGCTAAAAACTGCAGAAAAAATTGTCGTTTTCCTTGCATTTGTTTTTGCGGCTATTGCTTGGTTTTTTTATTTCTTTTGTTTTTTTTTTTGTTTTTTGTTGGATGGCATTGGCAATGCCAATTACCGGTGGCCGGGAACCCTAGCAATTTGGCCATATCCGGCCCCCCTGGCAGCGATGTTTCTGCTGGGCCGAAAGGAAAAATCAGGTTTTTCCTTCACTTGTCCAACTCAATGTTGAACCAGCTTGATTTTCGCTACTATTTTTCTTTCCCCACCTGATTTCGATGTTTTTCTCCCCTTCGCTCTTCCTGTTGCCATTCCTTTCCGCAAGAGTATTTTAAATTTAAAGATAATCAAATCTAATAGAAAATAGATTCAGTTTGGCGCAAGGAAAGGGGCTGGGAAAGGGGTTTGGATTGTGATGCCTATGCAGGCTGATTGCGAATCGAGGGTATTTTAGCCAAGACACCTTGGCAGTCATTAGCCACATTTAGTTGCCTGATGATCATGGCTCTTACTGTAGTTGTACCTCGTTCCTCTGCGCTTTTTTTTTTGTTTTGCTTTTATCTTAACTAATGAATATGGAACTTGAGTCTCTTGTCATGTTGTGGCTGCGGCTATTACAAGATTTGAGTTGTCGCGCGTTTTGGACGCGTCATGCGGCCAGTTTCTGTGCTTCCTTTTTTTTCATCTTTGTTGTGCCACACATTGCCGCACGATCCCGAGTTGGCAAATGTGGCGCGCAGCGCAGCGTTTAAACAGCAGTGGCAACAACTGGCGGCAACAAATACAAAAAAATGTCATAAATAAATTGCTTAGCAACATTTGCTGACGCGCCAAATAAAATGCCATAAATGATCGAATGCAGAGGAAGATTTTAAGTTAGACACTAGAAACGCTGATGAAGATGGAAACGGAGATGGAGTTGCAGATGGATATGAAGATGGCGATGGCGATGGCAATGGAGACTGTGATGGCGACAGGAATCTCGAATGTTTTTCCTGTTGGGTAAATTAACTTAAAAATGCTACAAAAATTGTTGCTGATGAGTTGGCTTATAGGGTTGATGAATGCCAGGCATTCTATTGTGCCCATTAATGTTGCTGCCGCATGGCCAAGAACGAGAAGAAACCGCTCATGCTATCCCTAATGACTTAGGACACACCATTAGTTGCATCGGTCGCCGCTTGCGGATTCGAATTTGGCCAGGTTAGGAGCTCTTGCTTTTTCAGCTAAACGCTTCTCTCATTTTCTTTTTTTTTTGTTGCCTGTTGAATTTTCTTCTTGATTTTCTGGCTATCAAAACAATTTGCCATCTAGCACTCACCTGTGGCATGCCACAATGCCATTCAACAACAAAGTGCCAACAACCATGGACTTGCAGACAGGCCAAAATCTCACGATGAACGAGAAGGTCAACTTCAGAAATGCCCTACTAAATATCTTTAAGATTTAAATGACATAAATGGAACATTTAATAAAAAGGGTTATTTATTACTTAATATTGTGAATACTGTTTTGCAAGCAAAAAAAAAGCTCTAGAATATCTAGACCAACTCGATATGATAGCTAAGCAAACCCCATTTGATAGGGTAACCGAAACAGCTGCCTGCATCAGCAACACCTTTGCTAATGCCCAACATAACAACTTAATCCACCTTGCAGCTCCAACCCAACTGGCTTCGGATGCAATGGACTGCATCGTGTTGGTTCTGGGCTCTACTGCAGGTTCTGTCAGACGCTCTGTCTGTGAATGGAGCACACCTGGAATATGGGAGCTTGCATGCCCATGCATTTTTATGAGTCCCCCCAAATGGCGGGCAATATTTTCGGACATGCGGCTCAAATCATGGCTAAAATGACGCTGGAATCAAATTCGCCAGCCCATTTGTTGGCTTTCTTATGGCCTGAGACAGAATTTGCTTGGTGTGGCAGATAAATTAGAGTTCTTAATTGCTGGCCGAGCTCCTATCTGGATCCTAATCAGCATTTGCAGAGCGCTAAAGCAACGAGTTTTATGACGACTTTTTCGGTGAGGGCCACCAGGAGCAGCAGCATCAGCAGCAGCAGCAGTCGCAGCAGACGGAGATCTAAATTTAAAATTGGCCCGATGTAAACAAAAGCCAAAGTATCTGGAGGAACTGCAAGGGCAAAAGTATCTGCATCTGCATGAAATGCGATCGAAATGGGATCAAGAGCAGCGCGGCAGGAGTCGCGGCAATGAAAAGCGAGATCAAGTTCAACGCACATTTGTCCTTGATAATTGAAAAGAGCAGAACAACGGCCAGCAAAAACACAAAATGCTAAAAGGGGGAGCCCGAAAAAATTGCAGAGCAAAACAACAAAAAATAAACAAAAATTATGGCAGTGGATCGACAGACTTATTGCTGTCTCTCTCTTCCCCTCGCACCTCCACATCAAAGTGCTGAGCCAAACCGGCTGGGGGCTGCGCTGCCAGGAATGCCAAAACATCCAACTGCACACACGATCATACATATAGTACCATATAGCCCCCAAATGTGTGTGTGTGCGTAGCGTCTGCCAAAAATACGCCGGCCATTAAGAGGCAGCCCCTCCAGACGGGCCCACACCAGCCAAAAAGGAGATGTTGGCATGGTGGCGACTAACCGATACTCAGTATTCCGAGAAAGTAACCGAAATTCTTAAATAGGGTTCCTTTAAAAAGGAAAATCACTATAAAGTCACAATAGTAATATAGAAAGCCATATATAAACTTATTTTTAGTTCATCAAGTTAAATGCTATACCATCTCTAAATTATAATCAAAAAATATAGTTTTTAATAAAATACTTCGTAATGCTACATATAACCTTTGTTTTAAATATCTTGTATTATCTTGTATTACTTTATTTTTAATATTTTAAGTGCATTTTAGGTTACAGTAGTTGTTAGATATTATCTCCTCATACAGAGCTATTGTTTATATAATCAAATAATTTCTTGAATTATCTGTTTATTATCTTGTATTTTCTTGTATTACTTTATTTTTAATATTTTAGGTGCATTTTTGGGTTACAGTAGCTGTTCGATATTATCTCCTCATACAGTGCTAATGTTTATATAATCAAATAATTTATTAAGAACAGGTACATGCCCTTGGGATCGCCAACTGCTGGGTATGCATATTCGGTGGAATGGATTGGGCTTGGGAATGGGAATGGGAATGGGGAGCCCATCCGTCCGATCGTACGTGCCTCACTGGCTACCTCAGCCCCCTCGCCAGTCCTGGCAGAATTTCCGAAAATTTGCAATTGACTGGTTGCAGCAGCGACTGCGAAGACGCGCTGCCGTTGCACCCTGCCCCTGCCCCCCGAATCCGTGCCCCACCGATCCGATCCGCTGCGATCCGTTGCGATCCCGCCACCACCGCCACTTCGGCCCAAAGAAGAAAGGGAAGAGAACAAAAATGTTTATGCATTTTTCCTGGTCACTGACCGTACTCAAGGTTTTTCGTATTCTGCGGTTCAGTTTGGTTTTTGCAGTTCCTTCGCTGCGCTGCGTAAATTGCATGCGCACAAAAATTGACGAATATGCCAGGCGACGTGTACCGATGGCTAGGGGGGCATTGCCCCAGGGGGGGGGGGCGGGGGTCTGGGGGTAGAAATGCAAGGGGGTTTGTGGAAGAACAAGACCCACAGAAGAAGGCAGCGACAAAATGTGAGTGCGCCCAAAAACGACGATTGCGGAACACATGGAAAAATGATACCAATTTGTATGTCATAAACTTAAGAGCTAAAAAAAAATATTAAGAAATTCCTATTAGAGAATGTAAAGGGAAAAGGTTTAATTTCCCAACCATTAGTTGTGTTTCAAGTTTTAAGCTTTAAGTTGTATATTTTCCTGAGGCATATCATCTCGAAGTTATGGCATCATTAGGTGTTTCCAATATTCTTGCAATACTCGTATTCATTTGCAAAAATGAGTAATCTCCATTCTTTACGATCAATAAAACGCCAAGAGATCGATCATCGAAATTGTTCTCTGTGTGCGGGGAAGGGGAGAGGTGGGAAGAGGCGGCATGGGCCTGTGGCAAACTTGTTGCCGCTTCAAGTCGGCTCCCCTATATCGCATTTAGCCCCCGAAAACCCCGTGATCCCCCCACCCCTCGACTTCTGTGTGTGTGTGGTGTGCAATTTGGAGACGACGATGATATAATTTAGCACGAAAGTGAAGCCTGCTTGCAGCCGGTCGCTGATTGTGGCCGTCTCTTTCTGCCACGCGATACCCGTCTCTTTCCATCACTGCTGGCTCTGCTTTGGCCAACGTACCGAAATCACCAAATGAAACCGAAATTGTACTTCCACCGGTTCGAGTTCTTGTTCTGAAAATCCTACCCTGCAAGTTGTCGGGCATCACAGCATGATTTTTATGTTAATACTGGCATGGTGAATTATTTTAAATTGTACAACTAAATGACAGGATACTGAAGATATGCTCAAATTTGAACGGCCATATAATGATAGTTTTTATAGGTGAGTATAAAAAGGAAATGTTCTCCTTGCATTTACTTCAATTAAAATATAAATGCTGGGATTATATTGCTAAAAATACTGGTAAATGTGCAATTCTAGTTTAAATATAAATGCATTACAATAATTTCACACACTTAAACAAAACACTTAGATAGAGTACACAGCATTCGTAGTTCCCGAGTGCCTAAAAAAGTGATAAATCGTTGCTTGTTGCCTGGCCTTTGGTTTTCGGCGCAATTTCGATTTGATTGCGGTAGGACGACTGTACCGGACTTGCACGGATCGCATCTGATCGGATCTGTTCTGGTTGAGGATCCGCTGCCGTTCTGCACCCCCTCCCCCCCCCCCCCCCCCCCCCAGCGAACCCTACACATGCCCCCTTCTGCCGCCCTGACCACCCGCAATTGTCGAGGTGCAAAGAGTTCTCGAATTACCACGCCAAATGGCAAGTCAGTGACCGATTATGTTACCCAAAGCACAGCAAGAAAAAAGGTTGAGTAACGAAACAGGGACAGGCGTCATTTTGAGTATCTCTGGCCCCTTGGGTGAAGCCCCCTCCAAGCCCCCCGCCCCTGGATGCAACTCCATCCATCGGGATTTCCTATGGCACATTATTCGCTGCAGTTGAGCTTGCTGTGATTCCAGCTCTGATGACTCTCTTCATGGCGCTCGATCAAAGGCCTTGGCCGTGACTCTGTGGGTTTTTTCTGGATTTTTTTTATAGATCACAGGAGCATTAGGGCTTGAAAGTGGGTTCCAGCGAGGTGTTTTCATTAGGAATCGTACTTGTTTAGTTTGCTACTTAGTAACTTAGTAACTACCGCTGTAATCAGGTATTTTCCCATTTGGTAACTTGTAACTACCTCTGTAATTAGGCATTTTCCCCTTTTGTCACATTGCGTATACGTGATGTTCGGCCAGAAAAGTTATGTGCAACATTAGAAGATTAATTGAAATAGATAATAACCTTTATATTAAATAGCTTATATTAAGAGAAATTGAATAGCTCTCCAGCTGAAAACTCACATAGCTGAAATCCACTTTCCTGACCGCTTCAAGGTTCCAACATCCCCCTAACATCATGTTTATAGCCCTCCCCCTCGTCCAACTTCTGCCTTCCGGCTTTACATGCATAAATCCAACTCGATTTCTGGTAGTAAGAGCCGATGCCCACTCCAGATGGCCAAAAGGCAATCCAATGAAGCCGCACAATTTCTGGTGACAAAAAAAGAACAACAACAACAACAACAACTGCTGCAAAAATAGTAAAAAATAGCAAAAGGAAATGTCAAAAAGCCATCGTTAGTTTGGTATTAGCCCTGACAAAACTTGACGCGTCAACGTAAGCGGCTTTGGTCTAGGTCAAGTTGCAAGTAGCAGGTAGATATGTACCTGTCTATCTGCGCAAAAAAAGTAGAGGGAATAACATGCACCTGCCACAGGAAATCTGTTTTGAATCCGGCGGGGATCGGGGATGGGGGCTGGGGTGGAGCAACATTCAATTACAATTCGATTCGGGATAGGTTTAAATGGCCTGGAAAATGGTTTAATTGCTGACCGCTCGATATGAAGAGCTCTAATTGAGCAAAAGGCTCAAGGAGCAGCTCCAGAACCAGCAACACGCACGGCAGCTATGCGTAAATACAAAAAAAATTGAAAAACAAAAAAAAATGCATCGAAAGTTATTTGGCCGATGGGTCGATGATGGCGTGGCAAAAAAAAAAAGGAAAAAAAAAATGGAATCAAAAATGCAGTAAACAATTTGTATGGCAGCACAATTTGATTGGCAGGTCGGCCCATTCATGGGGCTTGGGCATTGGTGTTGCCAATATATATACACATATATAATGGAGGGGGAGTGGGCCAAAGTCCCGTAGTTTAACAACCGGAGAACGCTAGACTTGGATTGGATTCGGAATTGGGACTTGGATTGGGGTTGGGCAAAGTCTGAAGTGCTTTTGGGTAGGCCTTAATTACGTAAATGTGTGTGCCAGTTGAGTTATGACCAAAGGAGTACTCCACATTCGCATGACTGTATCCTGCGGGTGGGCTAGTGTGTGTGTGGGTGTGTGTGGGTGTGTGTGTGTGCGTGAGTGCTGCAAATGCGTAAAATTTTAATTTCGTTTTGAAAATTTCATTCGAAAAAAATCTCTCCCACACACACACACACACACACGCTGAGCTCACAAGTTGTTTGGCTGCATTTATTCTACGCCCCCAACTTCCCAGTTTTCCCTACTTCCGATTCCAGTGCTTCTGCTTCTGCTTCTTCTTCTGCGGGTTTTTTGAGGCCAATGACCAGTCGGAATATACATATGTATGTAGAGCTTCATATACATATGTATATATATAGTGTATATATATATAGGGATGTGTCCCGCTTCTTACGCACTTTTTGCATTCACTAATTTGAAAGCTTAAGGGGTTAACAACGCGGCCTTTTCCATTGGCCCTATTCTCGGGCCGCAATGGGCTTATTGATCTGCCCCCTCGCATCTTCTTCGCCGTATTATTATTATTAAACAACCCCATTAGGGTCAGGCCATAGACTTCCCCTTTCGCTGGTTATCTAACACAAAACAAAATGCAACGCACGAAAATGAGAGGGTATGGGTTATTCCAACTTGGGACCTGGACACGCATTCGGTTTGGGCTTAACTCTGGGCATGGGCTTGGGTTTGGGCTTGGGTTTGGGTTTGGGTTCGGGTCGGGGTTTTATGGGATAGGTTAGGAATACGTTGGATGCAATTGGGTTGGGTTCTTGTTGTGCAAGTTATTTTTTATGGTGGCATTTCCGCAGGGGAGTTTCAAATTATAAAACCTCACGAATAACGGCTGGTAAAGAAAGTATTGCGAGCTTAACGCCCTAATGAAACCACAATGGGCCCCAAATGCAATCGTTTTGAGGCTTTATCTATCCCTATCTCGTACCAATTCAGAGTTTTCGTAAAAGGACAAACGCCACGCTTAGTATTTTGATATTAATACCAGAACAATCACTCAATGTTGACACAATCGCAATTTAGTCTGCGTCCATAGAAATTGACAGTTCGAGTTTAGAAAATTGGTTTTATAATATCGCGTACATTTTCATAATGAGCAAATAGTATGGGGTATTGTTAGGAATGTTTCGCGCTCAATTGTGGCACACAAAACACTCGTTTGGTTAGGTTTTTATTCACATATAAATAATACTCTGACTTTGGGTGAGGGTACATTGAAAAGGTCAAAGTTGGATATACGTTTTTCATAGAAATAAAAAAGGTACCGACAAGTGTAGAACTTTTTATCAAAAGAGTTGGTATTTTTAATGCTGTTTTGTTTATTAATAAATAGTACGAATAAATGCACTAAAATATGATGTCTTTGGGAAAGGGCATCTTCAGCTTCCCCTTGGTGGACAATTAACATTTCGCTGACTTGCGGTTTTGCCCTCGCACAAATGTGTGATTATTTTTTAATAAAAATTCCCCGCTTGCAGGCATAGGCTACGCACTTTGTTTAACAACATGACACCGACACTCTAGCACCCAGAATCGTGGATTATTTGTTATAGCCAGCTTTTGTGATTTGTTGCTGTTGCCGGGGTTAAAATAGGTCCACCAAGGGGGGCGCGGCAGGCTCCTCAGATCCGCAGATCCTCAATCCTCGGTGGATGCTGCTGCGGATTCGCCTCGGGCTCTTGGCACGCACACACTGCATAATACAAAAGTAATTTCGCGCACACACAATTTCACCCCCTTTCTCCGCCCGTTCTTTTTTTTAAGCCGATGACAACTGTCGGGGTTAGGTTGCATATTCACATGCTCGTATATACGGTTCTATATCCCAGTCGTACAATAAAGCACAGCTCAGTGACATTTAATTTCGAAATCGTCATAATAATATTCAGCCTGAATGTGCACATCCGCCAAAAGTCATCTAGAACGCATTTGTATCTGTATCTGATGCTGCGTAGCTATGAGGCAGGAGGCAGGAGGCAGCTGCTTTAATGAGCCGGCTACAATTTAACAACAGTTTCCTGTTTTCGGTTCCTAGCCGCGTTTCAAATCAGTTTACTTCCTTGGCCAACAGCAACTGGCTGCCACTGCCGACCATCGTCTGCTGCGAATTAGATCAGAACCGTAAATTTCGCAGTATCTGAGAGCGGAAGTGCATCTGGAAGATAGTCGGGCAGATCGGGAAAGTGCGGGATTCTGTTCGCAGTACAAGCGGCACAATAAGCTAACTACGATAAATTAAGGGGTATATATAACAAGAAGTGCCCATTGTGATGGTGTTATTAATTTAACTTATACTAATAATTAACAAACGTAAACTCATTTCGTACTATAAAGTTATATTATATCTTTCTGATTTTCATGCTAAAATGCACTTTGATAAGCCTGTAAAACTGCCTTGTTATCAGCAGGATGTCAAGCCCTTCGTTTTGCCGATGGTTTTATGACATATCAAATGTCGGGGCACCAAAAATCGCCCATCAAGGCAGGCCTTGAGTTCTCCCTTTTCTGCTGCATCCCATGAAAAAGTGCATTTTTAAGATGCAGCCTCCTGCTCGAATTTCGCAATCGCTGGCTTTTTTGTTTTTTTTGCATTTACCCTTGGCGATGCATCTACTGCCTGCCCTTTTTTTTTTTTTTTTTTTTTTTTTTTGCATTCTTGCAGCCTTTTGCCACTGCAGTTTTTGCAGTTTTTTTTTGTATAATTTGTTGTTTTGGGGATACGAAAGGGTTGGAATTGGGCCGGAATTCGGGTTTACCTTTGATCCGAAACCGGTTGCGGCGTTTGTTGCTGTTAGAAGACTGTGGTTAATCTTGTCGCCGTTGCCTTTTTTATCTTGCATAAATATGGCAATCAAATGCTTCAATGCCAAATAGGTGTCATCTGATTATAAAGAAGTTTTTCCTCACTGTTTTTGCCCTTTTTCCATAGGCGAACTTGTTTTTTATTTTTTCTTTTTCTTTTTTTTTTGCGCAGTGTTGTTGTCGTTACGAAGCTGTTTATAAATTCATGCAGAAACTTTAAGAAAATTCAGAATAAATAAAAATTCATATCCCAAGCTCTTTTTACGTCGCAGGGATAATTACAAAACTTGCTCCGATTTCGGTGCTTACAAGGAGGGGTAATATGAACCTAACTTGACCGTGGTGAGTTTCTCCAGTGAGTTTCTTGAGTGAGTTGCGCCCTGAGTGAGTCTTGCGGCCATGACTCGAAAAGGGGTAACTCTCGGCCGGATCGAGTGGCTCTTGTCTAGCAGTCGATTCTGATTGAGCTGTATGCCCTAATGGCAATTTAATTGAGTTACTCACACAGCAGTGTATCAAGCCTAGCACCATGGCTGTGATTCTGGTGTTGGTGCTGGTGCTGGTGTGTGTGGCAAATCGGTTCATCATTCCCAGAGCGGCAACTTTAACCCCATGAAAATTTTCATAAGCCAAATTGCAATTGCTGCCCATCATCAGCATCTGCTAGTCGGTGGAAGGGGGAGGGGGAGAGGGCCCAACCAGTTGCATGCAAAATGACGGCAACAGGTGTGCAACACTCGGTGTTTTGCTGCGTCTGCCGCTGCCGTCGCCGCTGCTGCTGCCGCTGAACTTGCAACATGAAATCCCCTGCAGCAGCGAATTGCTGCCCTGCCCCAATCCAAACTTTTTCAGCGCTCGCCATGGCTCATATCTTTTCAGAATGATAATAGTTGGCCTTCTGTTTCTTGCCTCATCTCAACGTGGCAGCAGCAACCTGCGGAGTGCACTCAGTAAAAAATATGCAACAACTGACTAGTACTAACAAAATGAAATATATTTATTCTAGCCTTTGTATGGTAAGTGCTATAGCACAATTGCTTTAGAAATTTGGTTTAATATTGAAATGAATAAGTTAGTTAGTTGATAGCATTTCTCGCCGTGTATTCATCACCCTTTGCCAGCCGCCTTTCCATTCAGCTGTTCATTGACTTGGGCCTTCAGTTCGCCTTGGCTTTGGTGTTAATCATTGTCTCAGCTCTTCATCATCTGGCAAACTTCATCCATCCATCGGATTCCCATGGCTGTGGCTTTTGTTCTTCAAATGATTTTGCTCTGATTTTCAATTAAATTTGCTTGGACCGCTGTTGGCCACTTAGTTGTTTGGTTCCTGCCAACGGTTTTGCATAAAAGTCGTACAAACAAATAAGTTTGTGTTGATATATACGTGTCTATACTATATGTAAATGCCTATTTGTTGGCCCCAATCAGAGTACTGAAATCTGTGCCCTGGCCTGGTCTTTTCCGTTCTGACTTGGCCTGTTAATTTGTGACAGTTATTGTTGCTGTTTTGATTGACTTTGATTTGAGCCGTTGACAGATTGCCACCGCACAGTTAGACTTGGGGGCCTCTAAATGCAGCGGCTCTGCTCAGATTGATTAAATCTTTTGTGTGCTAAATGGTTCTCTAACAGTGCTCGACAAATTGCATATTGAGAAATCAAGTGTCAACAGGGGCACAACAAGCAAAGTGTTTTGATGAAAGGTGTCAGCAAGGGTAATTTGCTAAAGATTTCCTCAGATTTCTGACGGGAAATGAGCAGCGATCGTGCTGGAAAAATTATGTCCAGTTTTAATTACATCTTCAGTTATTTGTTCACTTATTAGCTGCTATACAGGCGCTTAAATGTGGAATAGGTTAAGCAAGAACTGCAGGATAACTACACTTTTCCAAGAATGCAATGCAATCTAATTGAAGAAATCAAAAAATATGTTTTAAGTACCATTTAACGTTGAAGAGTCTGTCTGTTTGACCACACTTTCCGCCCTCCATTTTTCGATTTCCCCCGATTGGCTGACCACAATCGATTTTCCTCAACCCCCCTCCCCCCACATTCAGTGCAACCCGCCAACATCTTCAGTCCTCATTGAACATTCATTCGAATCGACAACTGCCAGTGTGCTGAAAACTCCAAAGTATCTGCAAAATGAAGAGAACAAAAAAAAAAAGAAACCAAACGAAAACTTCAATTGCGGCACTTTGCTGCTCAATGTTTTGGGCCAAAACGTTGCCAATTCTTCTTAACGTTGTTGCAGTTACACCGCATTGTTGCTGTTGCCTCTCAGCGTTGTTGTTATAAATTTTGTTCAAGTACGTCAAGTTCGATTGCGTTCTTTACCTTGAAATCTTGTTTTCTATCCGTTGTTAAGTTTGCAACTTTTTTTTGTTTCTTTTTTTTTGTGCTCACTCGTTTTTGCCGTATTCTTGTTGTTGTTGCAGTGCAGCTGCAAAAGATTTTTGCATGCTGAGTACACATACATAGATACATCCATATACCCCATCCACCCCATCGTCCCACTGCCTAATATTTTATTTATGCATTTTCTATATTTATTGAGCTACAACAACGTCATCAATTGTGCCCGGTTTTTGTTGTTTTATTTTAAATACCCAATTTGCATTTATTTATATGCTGGGGCAGTGGGTTGGTGCGCGGGGGGGTCGGGGGGTCGGGCGGGGGGTGGTGGTGCAATTAATTTGCGCGCTGATAAATTCAATTAAATTGTTGTACTCACTTTGGTGTGATTTGTTGTTGGCTCTTGTTTTTATTGTCGTGGCTATTCCTCTGACGATTTTACTCTTCCTTGAAAATTCTTAAAATATTCTTAAAATATTATTTAAAAATGCCACTGAAATTTGTTTATGGAAATACATCAGAGGGCAAAAGGCATATGAATATTTTATTATATTACATTATTAAAACTAGGTTTGTGTTTTAAACATGCCTCGAATCTCTTTAGGGTAAATGTTTTATTAATTACTTCACAGAAATTAGCAAAAGTAAAATGCGGAAATTGTTGACGCCCCGCACACAAGCGCACACACATACTTGTGAGTAAATGAAATACAACAATTTTTGTGCATGCATTTTGCATTGGCGCTTGCTGGCAGCGAAAAGCGTCAACCTTGACATCAAAAAAGCCCGCACATTACGTATACGTAATTTTTTTCGGGCGCAGTCTGGCAACGCTGGCCCGCCCCCCCGCTGCTTGGCCCCTCCCCCCAAAAAAAGCCGAAAATGCAACGCTTGGCTGCATAAGCGAAATGTTGTTGCTGTTGTTGTCGGCTCTATTGCCATTTGCGATTTGCGATTTGCTATTGGCTTTGCTTTGTTGTTTCTATTCAGTTTCGGCTGCGCTTGGCCTCCATTTCGGCATGCATTCATAACGCAAGTCGAGGTTTCCATCGGTTTCCAATTTTGCCATTTGCTATTTGCCATCTGAGCCGCCGCCGCACAGTGGAATTTTATTACTAAATAATATTATGGTGTAATTGAATTTTTTCAAGTTTATTTTCGCACCAATTTTATTCACAAGAAACATAGGCAAGAAACTGTAAAGGTTTAACTTCATATTGCAGACTAGTTTTATAAATTTCAACATTAAAAAACATGTTTCTTTTTTCCAATTCTGTGGAACATAACTTACAAGTTTCACACTTTCAGTGTTCCGAAGTTCAAAGCCAGTCTTAAATAAGTCATATACTTGTGTTTATAGCTGGCTGTTAAAGTGCTATTAAACTATTAACAATTTTAAATTGAATTTTTAAATAGATACCACTGTGCATCGCATTGCGCCTAAATTTTATAGCACTGCGTTTTGTTTTCGGTGTTTTTTTCCTTCATTTTTTTGCAACGCCAATTTTTTTTTTTTTTTTGTATCTCACCGTCTCTGTTTGCTCGTCGCATCAACCTCGAACTTTAGATTTGTTTGCAATGTTTATGAGAGCATAACATTTTGTTTGTTTTTCGCTGTTTTTTATTACTGTCGCGCTACGTGTCGTTCTTTATTTATTTCGGTGTATCTGTACGCATTTGCTTTTGGCGCGTAGGCTTGGGTGTCCAAGGTGGCACTTGGAATATGGAATATGGCTGCGGATTCCCTTACAAAGTTCGGAGTGATGCATGTCGAATGCGAATCAAATCCACCGACCAGCAATGTGACTAATGTCGGTCTGCTCCGATTTAACAAAAAAATGTGTTTAATTACAATGTCGTTATTTGATTTATATCTTTGTCATGAAAATGTAACTTGCACATTTAAATAATTAGGTATAAAGTATCAAATAATGACCCATATCTTACCTCTAGTTTTCTTCACTTCTGCTAAGAAGTTCAAGTTAAAATTTGTAAATATCGGTAACCAAATCCTGGTTAGATTAAACTTAAAGTGATTTCCCTATATACTGTCAAAAAGGAAGTTGTATAGACTTGAAGATCTTCTCACTCCTCTACAATTTTCCGGGCAGCGAGTACTGCCAAATCGCCTTAGCCCATCTATTTGGGCCATTTGGCACTTGGTTGGCTGTCACAGCAGCAGTGGGAGCAACAGATGCTGCCACATGGCCCGCGGCAACCGCAACAGGAAGGAAGCCACGCGGCGTTGCAGTTACAGTAACACACATTTGCCATTTGCTGCCACAGGCCGTGATTTCCATTTCCATTTTCATTCGCAACTGCAGCGGCGTGCTAAGGTCGCTCCTAAGCGAGCCAGGGTCCAAGACAAGTTTATTTGAGTTTTACTGGCATTTCTGTTTATTTTCTTCTTGTTTTCGGTTTTAGTTATAGCCATAGCCGTAGCCATTGAATTGCACTTGCCCCTGGCTTTGAGTTTGTCTGGCCTGGCTAGTTGGCTAACTTGTTTTTCGGCTTGATAAATGTCCGAATCGTTAGTGTGTTTATGTTATGGCCACTTCATTGCTCTTGACCCCAATGCCAATGCTTTGATATGGCCAAATGGCCCGGCGATGAGGCCTTATCAAATCGGACGACTTAAACTGCAGCTGCTGCTGTTGCTGTTGCTGTTGCTGCCACTCGTAGTGTTGCTCCTGTTGCTCAATTTTTGGACCGGAAATGGGGTGGCCACTTCCGTTAGATTTCACACCCATGGAGCACGGATGTGTGGCTGGTGGCGAGGAGGTGAGCAGGGAGGAAGTGGGAAATGGAGGAGCAACCAGACCAGACCAGGCCAGACCAGACCAGACCAGTCGTGGCTCCTGTGGCACGGACATGTGGCAGGAAACGTGAATTTATCGCTGCTCAACTCGAGTGCCACTGGAGGGCCACTCGACTCGTACATTTTTCGTGACTCCACTTGTTGCACACACCGAAACACCGAAAGAGCACTAATTTTCGGTTCGTGTGCTCGTTGTTGGCTGTTTAGGTTGCCAGCCACAAAAATTTTCCGCTTGCATTTTAATAATTGCCACGCTCGTGCCCCCCAAGTATCCAGAATTGCCAAAGCCGCGGCAATTAGTTAAATGCCAAAGTGCACAACCAATCCCCATTTGCGCCTAGAGAAATCAGTTGATCTAAGTATCGGCTTGGTAACTACACATGGCTTATATGGCATATATTATATTATATTATATATGGTTTAGCAGGGGTCTCGCTGGGCCGCCTCTGGGCTATTTTGCGCACTTAAAACTGGAAGTTGTCCCAATCAAAATAGCCAAATGACCGCGCCACAACTACAAGCAACGGTCAACAGTTACAATAACTGGTTCTCCTATTTAGCCAGTGGTTTTGTTTTGCAGCTTTTTTCTGTTTTATTGTCGTTATTGTTTATATCGTTGATTGCCTGACTTTGTCTGCCCCCCCCGTCTGCCACCTTTTTTGTCCGCCAACCTTGGAGTAAGAATTTTTCCAATTTAATAACAATATTTCAGCAGAATGCAAATGTGAGAACATAAACCGAAATAGCAAAAGCTTAGCTGCTTGGCGGCTGTGAGAAGCTATTAGAGTTTAAGTAGAGTCGTGTTTATAATAATTTTACGATTGCATTAGATGCATCAGATACGCACGAGCTGCTAATTAATTGTAATTAAGACTGACTTATTTTTATAGGTGCGCTAATATTCAATTACTCGAAGGTATTCTATTAGGTATCTATTTCATTCGGCGAGTTCATACCATTAGTGGGCAGCTATGCTGATGACATCCTGCAGCAATTATGGTGCAATTTGAAGCGCTGATCAGTTGGCCTCACTTTCTTAACTCAATAAGAGTTGGCACGCACTGAAAATTGGCAATTTTTTTGTGTTATCATCACATCGCATTCCCTGCGATCGGACGACGATCTCTGGAGGAGCAACTCTGATATTTCAGCTGCTGCTGTTGCTGCATCACACCGCTTGCTGCGTGCAACTTGAGATGCATTAGGAAAGGTCAGTGCCATCGCGTCTCGGTCTGCGTTTCTGTCCCTGTGCCTCAAATGCATCAAAACGCGCGTTTCTTTTCTTTATTATTTGTTTTATTTTCTTTTTTTTTACTTTTTTTCACTTTTTTACGCTTTTTTTGTCGGTTGACGTCGCTGCTGCGGCGGCTGTCTATCATGGAAGGTTTTTCGCGGGGGCATTCGGGGGGATAGAACGCGGCGAGCAACGTTTCGCGCTTACTTGCTTTTAATTCTTGCATTGCGTTTCAAGTTGCAGGGCACTCGGGCCCACCAATACACATGGAGAACGATTGTTCTGTGTGTGTGTGAGTGTGTGTGTGGTTAAGTGCAGCTGCAACTGCAACTGCAACAGCAGCAGCAGCGACAGCGACAGCAGCGGCACAAAAAACGCGCAACTCATTTAAAAATGCCAACGTCCATCAACGAGGATCGCCGAAGATGGCAGAATTTGTTGTCGTTTCGCTTTTTTGTCAAATTGTTTTGCTGAATTTTCTTGAGAACTTTTGCATTGTATTGCAGCCAGATCCTCCTTCCTCTTCATTCCGCTTTTTTTCTCCTCTTTTCTTTTGTGTGTGTGTGTGTGTGTGTGTGCAGTTTGCTAGAGGGAGATGTCCGAGGAAGTGCAAGTTCCACAACTAAAGACGACAATGAACTGTTTTGTATTGTGTTTGCCGCAGTTCAGCGTGGTTTTCGGTGTGGTGGACATTGCTAGAAAGGGGGGGTTGGGGGGCGGGGGGAGGGGGCTTTTCCTTCTCCGATTTCAGCATTGCATAATCCACAAAAAGTACGCGTAAAATCGCAGCGACCTGGACTTATTTCATTAGCCATTTCAATTAGGAGTCGACATTCCAAAGGAACGCAGCCAAACAAAATTAGCGAGACGATGGAGGAAAATACTTTTTGCATTTCCTAACAGAATTTGCACTAATTGAAATGATGAAATGGTAGAAAAAATGCGAGTAATAATCTAGGAAAAAAAAGCGCGGCAAAAACTGTAAGCTATGTGGAAAAATATCTGGCGTAAACGAAAATGTAATTTTCATATTTCGTTTTACTCTATGACTAAGAAAAATTTTAATTCAATTTATGACAATTAACAGAAACGCTTCGTGCAACTTAAGCTGCTTTTCCGTTTTCATTAAGCGCCAGAATGTACGGAAATACCTCAATTCTGGCGCCTCGCTTCCTGACATCAAACCCAACACTTAGGCCACCTGAGGCTCCGATCCGTTAACAGCCATTTTTGGCCACAAAACAATGCCCATGCACACACACACACACGCACACGCACACCCATTGATGTTAAGTTAAGTGTCCTGCGGGAGAAGATTATTCTGCGGTCTGCAGACAAGTTGGCTCACACATGCTACACGTGCACTGCGAGAAAATTACTGCACCCCAGTATACAAGAAGTACTTAATGTGGCGCTCAGCTTTGTAGTAACTTGCTGGGACTATAGCAATTTCTTAAAAATGAAAGGATTTTCACAGCTAAATGGCAATTCAAAGACTCAGGATGGTAAACACACTTTTTCCAGTGCAGTAGTGTGCGACTGACTCTGTGGTTTCTGCGGCAACTCAAAACTTTTTGGCAGCATTTTGGTGCAGCCCGGGGCGGCAGTTGCTGTGGCAGGAGTCGTGTGTTGCACAGCATATGCAAACACAAAAGCTTAGGCGCCACACGGGGCACTTCGGGCATCGGGGCACAGACACAGACACGGACACAGACACAGACAGAGGCACAGACACAGACACAGACACAGGCACCTGTTGCCCATAAACAGACTAATTTCATTTTACACACACCGCAGGCAGGCAACAACAACAACAAAGGCAGTCAAAGTGATTATGGCATCTAAATCGAAAATTGCACAGCACTTTCGGTTTCACCACCACACACAACACACACAAAACTCACACACTCACACACAATTTGCCGGCTAACTGGTTGGACTGCCAATGCAACAACAGCAACAACAGCAACACCAGCAACAACAACTAGAACAACCCACCCACCTGTTGCATTGGGCCAACTGGATTAGAGAGCATCTGCTGCCGCATGCCGCATGCCGCATGCCGCATGCCGCATGCTGCACTTGCATACAAATTTCAGCCGCATCATCCGTAGGCCCAGCACACACTGCACACCCACAACACAAAACAGGGCGATTTAATTGAGTGTTTTTGCTGAATTCAGTTCAGGGTCAATTGTGTGCATTTGGCTTTTAGTCTGGCCAATTTGGCAGGTGCAATGTGGATGTGTGTGTGTGTGTGTGTGTGTGTCTGTGCGTGCCTCTGTGTGTGTGTGTGTGTGTGCGTGTGGCAAAGAGAATTTGTGTGCTGATGATTTATTCATTGCGTATACGTCGTGTGGTCGCTGGTTAGTGGCAACAAGCTAAACAGATTGTCCAAATCAAATTGCTGGCTTAAATGATTATGTGGATTTCTTCTTATTGAAGGCAGTTTTAATGCAATTAAATGCAGTGGCAAAACTTTAAGTATAAACACAGCTCAACAGGCAATAGCTGCAAGTTAATTGACAACATATTCTCAGCGTGGCTCTGCAAAAACCGGCAGGTATTTTTCGGTTCACTTTCCCAGCGAATTAACCATCCCAAGAGCCCCATTTGAAGTGCAGGGTTTCCTTGGCAATTATGCGTTCATCTACCTGGTCTCATAATTTTCTCTCACCCCAAAAGAACTAACTATTTTTTAGGCTTCGCAACTCTTCTGCTATTCGGTGGGCTTTGGTTTTTTTTTTTTTTTTATTTCCCCTGGCTCTTTCTTCGCAGTGTTCCACTTCTCATTAGCAAAAGGTTCTTTTTTTTTTTTGCCATTCAGTTGAGCTTTTTTAGCTGCCCGACTCTTTTTCTCTCTCTGGGCTGCTGCTGGTACTGGCACCCCACCCGATTCGGCCTGTTCACTTAATTGCATAGCATTGCATTCCCTCTTCTCCATATAAATATATATATACATATACATATATCTCCCTCTCTCTCGCACACGGTAGCACCATCTCCTTCGCTCCCATATGCCACCCCATTGCGGTGCAGTTCAGTGCCAAAACAAATTGTGAGAAAAATGCCGAACAACAGAAAATGTGCGTGCTACATAAATTAAAACCTATGCTTCACTGGTCCGCCTAGAACATAAGGTCGAACAAAAAAAAAAAAATTAAAATGGGGGAGAGGGATGGCGATCGAGCCAGTTGGCTAGAAAGAGACGTGTGCTGGGGAACGTAAAGAGATGGCAGCAGCAGGGCTCGTAGGACCAAAAACAAAGTTTTTATCGCCGGCCAGAACTGGCTCACTCTCTTTTTCACTCGGTGGCCGATCTCATATTTTATGTCAAAGTCAACGCTTTTTTTCGGACACTGAACAAAAAAACATGGTACAAATGGTGCTATTTTGAGTGTAAGAAATAATAGCATATCTACATTTCTTGATCTTACTATAAATTGTAATGCCAAATAAATAACTGCAATTTTCTATAATTTTCTACAATTTTTCTTTCCCTTTTCTTGCAGTGTATGCCTTCTTTATCGCTTGGCTTGTTTTGCATTGAATTCGGGTTTAAAATCGTTCTTGTTTTTTGCGCTGCTGCATCGCATATTCGTCAATTTTTTGTAGCTGCTGCTGCAGTTGCTGCTGCAGTTGCTGCTGCAGCTTGCTGCTGCTGCAAGTGGCTGCCATCTTGATAATGTTGTAGCTCCCGTTGTTGCTGTTGTTATTACAGTGCAACACGATGATGATGACTGGCCGCAATGACGACGATACAGATGATGATGACGATGATGACGATGGCGTGTTTGCTGTAATTTGCGCTACGAAAAACGTTCAAAAATGCAACAACGAACTGCATCAACGGCAGCGGCCACAAAAAATGCGCTCTAAATGAAGGGAATTGAGTTCTGCGATCGTTGACGCTACTGCAGTTGCTGCTGCTGCTGCTGCCGCTGCTGCTGCTGCAGTCGCAGTCAACGCAGCAAAAATAAAGGGCAAAATACGAAAAACCTTGAGGACGGTCAGTAACCGACAACCGCCAGCCCAGTAAAATTTGTATGAGCTGCCAACGAAATATTTCTTTCGCTTTTTTCGTATTTCTTATTAACATACTCTCTCCGCAAGTGGGGCATTATCTCTTGGCCAACACCGATTGTGGCCCAAATGTATGGCGATTTTTAAAGGTGACTTCCAACAGTGAATGTTGTTATTCAACCAACTTAACCCTTAGACGTTGTTAAAAATTTAAGTCAATTTGTGTGCGCTCTGAAAAAGTGTTTTCAAAAGTTCAAAATATCTTAATTTTTATGGAGACAGATCTTAAGTCTGCTATATGATATTGAAATCTAGTATCATAGTTTAGAATACATTCTTGGCAAAGGTTATTAAATAGTTTTGAATATTTTTAATTTGCAATATTTTTTTTTTTTAATTTTTTTATTATATATTTTTTGTAGAAGTTATCAACCATTTTTAAAGTTATGAGTTTTGTATGAAATGAATAAAGCTTTGCAATTTTAGAAAAAGTCCTTCATAAAGTTCTCATGGCCCACTTTTTAGAGTATCACCAGTTTCGACCTATATCACCATATGATTTGGCCCTGCTTGTTGGGATATTTATTTTTGGTTGCTCTTTCTGCTGCGTTTTCGTTCGCTGTTTTTTTTTTTTTGTGTGTGTGCTGTGTTTTTTATTATTGTTGTGTTCATCTGTTAAGTTCTGGCGGTGCTGTTGTTGTTGTTGTTGTTGTTGCTGTTGCCGTTCTTCATTTACTTTTTATTTTCGTACAGTCAAATTGCGCATTTTTGGCTTTGGGGTGGAGCCTTTTTCCTCGGTGATGCGTCGCTGCCGCGGTCGACGTCGCAGTCGCCTTTGTTGTTGGTTTTTGGGTGAGGTCGTGGACGTTGCTGGTTTTTATTTCTTTTTTTTGTCGAACTTTTTTGTTCTGTATTTTTGCGTCATCAGTGTGGTGGAAACGAGGATGAGACGCAGGTCGAGCCCTGCACTTGAAAACTCAACTGGCGTGTCGTTTTCGGGTGGGGCTAGAGGGGGGTTCCTTGAGGGGGGGAAGTTTATTTGGTAGGTTAAGGGGAGATGGTTAGGGGAGCGGGGGAAAAGGGGTGGGGGAGCCGACATCAACGTCATCATTGTGGACTTTAAGTGGTTTTGGGTGTGCTTGTCTCGTTTTGCATTCGTCTGTGTGCGCCCTCCTTCAATGTATCCGTATCTGCATCTGCATCTGTATCTGCAGCCGTATTTGTATCTGCATCTCTCGCAAGCCACTTGCATCGGTGTGCGAATGTATCTGGACCCCATGCGGTTAATTTATGCCCGCTTGCAATTTCGGCAGACACTGCCAGGCTCGCTCTCCAAAAAAAAAAATACAAAAAACAAAAAAAAAGCAGAAATAAAATTGCAACAAAAAAGATGTATATATTTTTGGTCTAGTACTCCTTTCGTCTTCAGCGTTGTGGCTGGTGTTGTTGTTGTTGCTGTTGTTGTTGTTATTTCGGTGCAACCAGTTTCATTTTTAGAACATTGACGAACCGGTTTTTTTGGGACGCGGCTTTCGGCTTTCGATTTTATTTGTTGCCTTCGCCGTTTCATTTTTTTTTTGTTTTTTTTTGCCGGCGCATTAACTGGTTGCCGCTGCAATTCTGTTGCAGTTGATAAATCTTTTTCGGCGCGGCATTGCCGTGTCATAAATTTGCATTGGGCCATGCCATTGGCCCTGACATTTCTAAGGCTTCCTTGGAGCTGCAGCAGCAGCAAAGCAATTGCAGCAAGAACAACGGCAGCCAATGCAATTAATCACAGCCAAATGCACAGAACAAGCAAGCGAAATGACAGACAGAAAAACTCAGATTCGGATTCGGATTCAGATTCAGTTGCTGGCAGATGCTGTAGTTATAGTATAATTCATACAGTGATTATTGGATAATAACCATTTAGCCTTTAAACTAGCAGTACATTATAGCCATTTATAATATATCAATATTTTAATGGTTTTTTACCAATATGTTCTATAGATTCTAAGATTTCAATGCCCAATAGTTGCTGTATTTGAATGTCTTTTTTAATAACTGGCTATGCAGATGAATCAGTTAACTAGCACCCACTGTAAATCATATTTATTTTCGTCGACCCTTCGATTTCAGCCAACTAATCCACAATACTGGTATTGGCATTCATTTGCGCCGCACAAACATCTGCAGACATGGGAATGTGACATGAGTTGCCGATGAGAAGGTGCCGATGCAGATCTGCGGCCAGCAATTTGATTGACTCTTTTTGCAGAGGGCCATATCGAGTTTAGTCCGGGCCCAGGCCGTACCAAGCCAACCGGAGCAGAGTCACCACTGCCGTTCTCAGGTCTCCAGATCTCAGCCAGAGCAGCCTCCACCGCCACCGCCACCGCCACCATCTCCTGGTCTATCATAAACTGATTATTTTTAACAGAATCATTATCGGCAAACTGGGCTGGCTATATGTCGGCAGCCCAGGCAGCGTCTCAAAACCATCTGGCCAATGTGGCTATGCTTACCATACCCTCTGATTGATTGGGTATGATGCGGCTTAATTCGGGCCTAAACGGGTCGTAATGAACGACTCTACGAGCTCATTTTGGTTTTACAAAGTATAGCACAAAGATATGACATGAAACTACTTCAATTATTAATCCATCTTTGCAAATGACAATAAAGTACTTCAAGTATTAATCAATCATTACAATTACCTTACCTCTTACCAAGTAGTTAGCTTTCAAGTAAGGGTATCTATTAGCGCGACTCAACGCATCTTCCCATTGGAATCTTATTTTTTCTGTCGCCGACTTTGCCCTCCGACTGTCTGAGTGTGTTGGTGTAATTTGATTTTCTGAAAAGTTTCCGATTTCTAGTAAATTTTTCGCACAGCTGAAGAAACGTCTAGGGCTCGTCGGGGTTTTTGTGGTTAATTTCTTTTTTAAATCGTTTTCACAGGCGGGACAGGCAGGCGGCAGGCGGGTTTTGGGGCAGGGATTCAGATTGGACTTGGGATGGCTGACTGGGCTTATCAAAAGCCGGGCACAGCTGTTGCCATCAGTTCGGGGCGGTTCAAAGTGCCTGCAGCGGCTGTATCTGGTATTCGGTATCTCACAGTTTACTTGTACGCTCGGTATGCATGACTCAAAATTGAAATTCAAAACGAACTTGACAAAATTAAAAGAAAGAAGCTCCATTCATGCACGCACACTCGTTCGGGGAGCGAGTAAACAGTGCACAATGTACACACGCATGAAGTGACAGGCGTTCTGTTGGCTCGTCCCTCATTTAGTCATTCAGTCATTCAGTCATTCAGTCAGTCAGTCAGTCAGTCAGTCAGTCCGTCGGTGAGTCAGTCTGGCATTCCGTCATTGCGTCAGTTAGCCAGCGCCCTCAATGCACGCTTTATGCAGCAGCGGCGATGACAACAACATGAACAGAAGCGGCGACAGCAGCAAACTCAGCCAAAAAGTTCATTGAACCTGGCCCAGTGCGAATTCGGTTGTCGTAGGTTAGGGACGCCACGGTACGGTACGGTACGGTGCGGTACGGTGCGGTATGGTACTGTATGACCGACTGAATAAACTGAATATAAGGCTCGGACAGGGAGGGGCAGCAGCAGCAGCAACACCAACAACAACAACAAGAACACCAGAAGCAGCAGCGACGACAACGTCAACGTTGACGCTTCGCAAATACAGTGCAAAATGGGGGAGGAAAACCTTTCCTTGGCCAAAATAAACAATGCAAGGATAGATATAATATTTAAAAATATCAAAAAAAAATTATAATAATTATATATATGAAGAGTGACGAAGTAAAGCCTATGGTTTGCACCAAAAGATAATTATCCTTATAAAACATTTGTTTATATGGTAATGCTATATGCTTTGTACATTTGTCATCATGCTTAAATATTTGTCCTTCCAACGATTTGAGGCTCCACTGTACTTAGCCGCTTTTGCCGCTGCCAAGTGTGACGAAAAACATACAAAACAAAGTACACAAAAAAAGAGGCGAAATGAGCGAGACAAGAACAACAATGCGAGCCACAAAAAGCGTATTCAAAATAATAATAAAAATCGGTTGGCTCGGTTCGTTCGGTTCACGTCCATGGAGCTCTCCCAGATGGAGAACCAGAACCAGAGTGGAGCCCTGGGGCAGGGGCAAGGAAAGGGGCAGGGAATGGGACAGGGAATGGGGCAGGGAAAGGGACAGGGAAAGGGGCGGATTTGACCGCTCTGGTTTGTCTGTTGTGTTGGTCATGGACGCCAATTCACATTTGTGAATCATGTGTCGCGATAAAGAAATACTCGTAATATCATATACGAGTATATATACGTAAAATACAGTATACGAACTGGGATGGCGGAGAATCACAAGCCACAAAAATGTCTTCTTTTTCTCCGGCGTTTGGCCATCGAGTAATGAGGTTTTTGAACCCGTTGGCCGCCCATTTTTTGAGGTTGTGTTGTGTGATGGGGGGATCCAAAACCCGTAATCAGTATTTCAGTATTTACTCCCCCGTTTGTGCACTTTTGGTCAAATGCTTCGATTGACAAGGCAAAGACCAAAATGAGCGCAGCTCAGCGCCGCTCAGAAGTGGGCTGAATCGGTGGGTGGTACTACTGGGTCGTAATTGTTGCAGTAATATTGCCAGTTTTATTGGGTTAGCCAGCCATTGAGAGCGCAGCAGTAATTGTCGGAGGAAATTGCGGGTATTTGCTCATATGCGTGGATTTTTGTCGTTTCTTTTTATTTTATTTTGACAGTGAGTAAACAATGGGGTTGCACGTTGCTTGCCAGGGGGAAAGGGCATTTGAAGAGAAAACCCATTGCATCTTTTTGGGGTTGCAGCCAAGTTGGGAATTTTTAACATTAAGCGTTTGAAAGTAAACCAATATTAGGTATCTAATTTTATAATTGGCTGTACAAAACATCCTACACCTTTTGTGGCCAAGTTATGAAGAAAAGCCCGTTTGAAAATATCAGATTTTTTAAATGCTTATTTTTTGATTTTTTGGTCAAAAATAATCAGTTTTTGTTCGATAGCAAAAAACATAGTTGTCCAAATCTAGAATGGCATACCCCGTTGAACTCGTAACAAAATTTCCTATCGACGTGTATTCAAAAATAAAAATTATAATTTTTTGCCATTTTTCGCAAATTTTGATGATGGTACCCCTTATAAAAAATGCGAAAATTTGTTGAAATTCGTTTTTCCGAAAATCGTAAAAATAGTGATAGGGATAGTTAGCTATGTTTATTGGCTGTACAAAACAGCCTTCATTTTAGCTGTGCCACCTTTTTTGGCCGAGTTATGAAGAAAAACCCGATTAAAAATATCCGATTTCTTAAACTTTTATTTTTTGATTTTTTGGTCAAAAATAATCAGTTTTTGTTCGATAGCAAAAAACATAGTTGTCCAAATCTAGAATGGCATACCCCGTTGAATTCGTAACAAAATTTCCTATCGACGTGTATTCAAAAATAAAAATTATAATTTTTTGCCATTTTTCGCAAATTTTGATGATGGTACCCCTTATAAAAAATGCGAAAATTTGTTGAAATTCGTTTTTCCGAAAATCGTAAAAATAGTGATAGGGATAGTTAGCTATGTTTATTGGCTGTACAAAACAGCCTTCATTTTAGATGTGCCACCTTTTTTGGCCGAGTTATGAAGAAAAACCCGATTAAAAATATCCGATTTCTTAAACTTTTATTTTTTGATTTTTTGGTCAAAAATAATCAGTTTTTGTTCGATAGCAAAAAACATAGTTGTCCAAATCTAGAATGGCATACCCCGTTGAATTCGTAACAAAATTTCCTATCGACGTGTATTCAAAAATAAAAATTATAATTTTTTGCCATTTTTCGCAAATTTTGATGATGGTACCCCTTATAAAAAATGCGAAAATTTGTTGAAATTCGTTTTTCCGAAAATCGTAAAAATAGTGATAGGGATAGTTAGCTATGTTTATTGGCTGTACAAAACAGCCTTCATTTTAGATGTGCCACCTTTTTTGGCCGAGTTATGAAGAAAAACCCGATTAAAAATATCCGATTTCTTAAACTTTTATTTTTTGATTTTTTGGTCAAAAATAATCAGTTTTTGTTCGATAGCAAAAAACATAGTTGTCCAAATCTAGAATGTCATACCCCGTTGAATTCGTAACAAAATTTCCTATCGACGTCTATTCAAAAATAAAAATTATAATTTTTTGCCATTTTTCGCAAATTTTGATGATGGTACCCCTTATAAAAAATGCGAAAATTTGTTGAAATTCGTTTTTCCGAAAATCGTAAAAATAGTGATAGGGATAGTTAGCTATGTTTATTGGCTGTACAAAACAGCCTTCATTTTAGATGTGCCACCTTTTTTGGCCGAGTTATGAAGAAAAACCCGATTAAAAATATCCGATTTCTTAAACTTTTATTTTTTGATTTTTTGGTCAAAAATAATCAGTTTTTGTTCGATAGCAAAAAACATAGTTGTCCAAATCTAGAATGGCATACCCCGTTGAATTCGTAACAAAATTTCCTATCGACGTGTATTCAAAAATAAAAATTATAATTTTTTGCCATTTTTCGCAAATTTTGATGATGGTACCCCTTATAAAAAATGCGAAAATTTGTTGAAATTCGTTTTTCCGAAAATCGTAAAAATAGTGATAGGGATAGTTAGCTATGTTTATTGGCTGTACAAAACAGCCTTCATTTTAGATGTGCCACCTTTTTTGGCCGAGTTATGAAGAAAAACCCGATTAAAAATATCCGATTTCTTAAACTTTTATTTTTTGATTTTTTGGTCAAAAATAATCAGTTTTTGTTCGATAGCAAAAAACATAGTTGTCCAAATCTAGAATGGCATACCCCGTTGAATTCGTAACAAAATTTCCTATCGACGTGTATTCAAAAATAAAAATTATAATTTTTTGCCATTTTTCGCAAATTTTGATGATGGTACCCCTTATAAAAAATGCGAAAATTTGTTGAAATTCGTTTTTCCGAAAATCGTAAAAATAGTGATAGGGATAGTTAGCTATGTTTATTGGCTGTACAAAACAGCCTTCATTTTAGCTGTGCCACCTTTTTTGGCCGAGTTATGAAGAAAAACCCGATAAAAAAATATCCGATTTCTTAAACTTTTATTTTTTGATTTTTTGGTCAAAAATAATCAGTTTTTGTTCGATAGCAAAAAACATAGTTGTCCAAATCTAGAATGGCATACCCCGTTGAATTCGTAACAAAATTTCAAAAATAAAAATTATAATTTTTTGCCATTTTTCGCAAATTTTGATGATGGTACCCCTTATAAAAAATGCGAAAATTTGTTGAAATTCGTTTTTCCGAAAATCGTAAAAATAGTGATAGGGATAGTTAGCTATGTTTATTGGCTGTACAAAACAGCCTTCATTTTAGATGTGCCACCTTTTTTGGCCGAGTTATGAAGAAAAACCCGATTAAAAATATCCGATTTCTTAAACTTTTATTTTTTGATTTTTTGGTCAAAAATAATCAGTTTTTGTTCGATAGCAAAAAACATAGTTGTCCAAATCTAGAATGGCATACCCCGTTGAATTCGTAACAAAATTTCCTATCGACGTGTATTCAAAAATAAAAATTATAATTTTTTGCCATTTTTCGCAAATTTTGATGATGGTACCCCTTATAAAAAATGCGAAAATTGGTTGAAATTCGTTTTTCCGAAAATCGTAAAAATAGTGATAGGGATAGTTAGCTATGTTTATTGGCTGTATAAAACAGCCTTCATTTTAGATGTGCCACCTTTTTTGGCCGAGTTATGAAGAAAAACCCGATTAAAAATATCCGATTTCTTAAACTTTTATTTTTTGATTTTTTGGTCAAAAATAATCAGTTTTTGTTCGATAGCAAAAAACATAGTTGTCCAAATCTAGAATGGCATACCCCGTTGAATTCGTAACAAAATTTCCTATCGACGTGTATTCAAAAATAAAAATTATAATTTTTTGCCATTTTTCGCAAATTTTGATGATGGTACCCCTTATAAAAAATGCGAAAATTTGTTGAAATTCGTTTTTCCGAAAATCGTAAAAATAGTGATAGGGATAGTTAGCTATGTTTATTGGCTGTACAAAACAGCCTTCATTTTAGCTGTGCCACCTTTTTTGGCCGAGTTATGAAGAAAAACCCGATAAAAAAATATCCGATTTCTTAAACTTTTATTTTTTGATTTTTTGGTCAAAAATAATCAGTTTTTGTTCGATAGCAAAAAACATAGTTGTCCAAATCTAGAATGGCATACCCCGTTGAATTCGTAACAAAATTTCAAAAATAAAAATTATAATTTTTTGCCATTTTTCGCAAATTTTGATGATGGTACCCCTTATAAAAAATGCGAAAATTTGTTGAAATTCGTTTTTCCGAAAATCGTAAAAATAGTGATAGGGATAGTTAGCTATGTTTATTGGCTGTACAAAACAGCCTTCATTTTAGATGTGCCACCTTTTTTGGCCGAGTTATGAAGAAAAACCCGATTAAAAATATCCGATTTCTTAAACTTTTATTTTTTGATTTTTTGGTCAAAAATAATCAGTTTTTGTTCGATAGCAAAAAACATAGTTGTCCAAATCTAGAATGGCATACCCCGTTGAATTCGTAACAAAATTTCCTATCGACGTGTATTCAAAAATAAAAATTATAATTTTTTGCCATTTTTCGCAAATTTTGATGATGGTACCCCTTATAAAAAATGCGAAAATTGGTTGAAATTCGTTTTTCCGAAAATCGTAAAAATAGTGATAGGGATAGTTAGCTATGTTTATTGGCTGTATAAAACAGCCTTCATTTTAGATGTGCCACCTTTTTTGGCCGAGTTATGAAGAAAAACCCGATTAAAAATATCCGATTTCTTAAACTTTTATTTTTTGATTTTTTGGTCAAAAATAATCAGTTTTTGTTCGATAGCAAAAAACATAGTTGTCCAAATCTAGAATGGCATACCCCGTTGAATTCGTAACAAAATTTCCTATCGACGTGTATTCAAAAATAAAAATTATAATTTTTTGCCATTTTTCGCAAATTTTGATGATGGTACCCCTTATAAAAAATGCGAAAATTTGTTGAAATTCGTTTTTCCGAAAATCGTAAAAATAGTGATAGGGATAGTTAGCTATGTTTATTGGCTGTACAAAACAGCCTTCATTTTAGATGTGCCACCTTTTTTGGCCGAGTTATGAAGAAAAACCCGATTAAAAATATCCGATTTCTTAAACTTTTATTTTTTGATTTTTTGGTCAAAAATAATCAGTTTTTGTTCGATAGCAAAAAACATAGTTGTCCAAATCTAGAATGGCATACCCCGTTGAATTCGTAACAAAATTTCCTATCGACGTGTATTCAAAAATAAAAATTATAATTTTTTGCCATTTTTCGCAAATTTTGATGATGGTACCCCTTATAAAAAATGCGAAAATTGGTTGAAATTCGTTTTTCCGAAAATCGTAAAAATAGTGATAGGGATAGTTAGCTATGTTTATTGGCTGTATAAAACAGCCTTCATTTTAGATGTGCCACCTTTTTTGGCCGAGTTATGAAGAAAAACCCGATTAAAAATATCCGATTTCTTAAACTTTTATTTTTTGATTTTTTGGTCAAAAATAATCAGTTTTTGTTCGATAGCAAAAAACATAGTTGTCCAAATCTAGAATGGCATACCCCGTTGAATTCGTAACAAAATTTCCTATCGACGTGTATTCAAAAATAAAAATTATAATTTTTTGCCATTTTTCGCAAATTTTGATGATGGTACCCCTTATAAAAAATGCGAAAATTGGTTGAAATTCGTTTTTCCGAAAATCGTAAAAATAGTGATAGGGATAGTTAGCTATGTTTATTGGCTGTACAAAACAGCCTTCATTTTAGCTGTGCCACCTTTTTTGGCCGAGCTATGAAGAAAAACCCGATTAAAAATATCCGATTTCTTAAACTTTTATTTTTTGATTTTTTGGTCAAAAATAATCAGTTTTTGTTCGATAGCAAAAAACATAGTTGTCCAAATCTAGAATGGCATACCCCGTTGAATTCGTAACAAAATTTCCTATCGACGTGTATTCAAAAATAAAAATTATAATTTTTTGCCATTTTTCGCAAATTTTGATGATGGTACCCCTTATAAAAAATGCGAAAATTTGTTGAAATTCGTTTTTCCGAAAATCGTAAAAATAGTGATAGGGATAGTTAGCTATGTTTATTGGCTGTACAAAACAGCCTTCATTTTAGCTGTGCCACCTTTTTTGGCCGAGTTATGAAGAAAAACCCGATTAAAAATATCCGATTTCTTAAACTTTTATTTTTTGATTTTTTGGTCAAAAATAATCAGTTTTTGTTCGATAGCAAAAAACATAGTTGTCCAAATCTAGAATGGCATACCCCGTTGAATTCGTAACAAAATTTTCTTATCGACGTGTATTCAAAAATAAAAATTATAATTTTTTGCCATTTTTCGCAAATTTTGATGATGGTACCCCTTATAAAAAATGCGAAAATTTGTTGAAATTCGTTTTTCCGAAAATCGTAAAAATAGTGATAGGGATAGTTAGCTATGTTTATTGGCTGTACAAAACAGCCTTCATTTTAGCTGTGCCACCTTTTTTGGCCGAGTTATGAAGAAAAACCCGATTAAAAATATCCGATTTCTTAAACTTTTATTTTTTGATTTTTTGGTCAAAAATAATCAGTTTTTGTTCGATAGCAAAAAACATAGTTGTCCAAATCTAGAATGGCATACCCCGTTGAATTCGTAACAAAATTTCCTATCGACGTGTATTCAAAAATAAAAATTATAATTTTTTGCCATTTTTCGCAAATTTTGATGATGGTACCCCTTATAAAAAATGCGAAAATTTGTTGAAATTCGTTTTTTCTGAAAATCGTAAAAATAGTGATAGGGATAGTTAGCTATGTTTATTGGCTGTATAAAACAGCCTTCATTTTAGATGTGCCACCTTTTTTGGCCGAGTTATGAAGAAAAACCCGATTAAAAATATCCGATTTCTTAAACTTTTATTTTTTGATTTTTTGGTCAAAAATAATCAGTTTTTGTTCGATAGCAAAAAACATAGTTGTCCAAATCTAGAATGGCATACCCCGTTGAATTCGTAACAAAATTTCCTATCGACGTGTATTCAAAAATAAAAATTATAATTTTTTGCCATTTTTCGCAAATTTTGATGATGGTATAAAAAATGCGAAAATTTGTTGAAATTCGTTTTTCCGAAACTCGTAAAAATAGTGATAGGGATAGTTAGCTATGTTTATTGGCTGTACAAAACAGCCTTCATTTTAGATGTGCCACCTTTTTTGGCCGAGTTATGAAGAAAAACCCGATTAAAAATATCCGATTTCTTAAACTTTTATTTTTTGATTTTTTGGTCAAAAATAATCAGTTTTTGTTCGATAGCAAAAAACATAGTTGTCCAAATCTAGAATGGCATACCCCGTTGAATTCGTAACAAAATTTCCTATCGACGTGTATTCAAAAATAAAAATTATAATTTTTTGCCATTTTTCGCAAATTTTGATGATGGTACCCCTTATAAAAAATGCGAAAATTTGTTGAAATTCGTTTTTCCGAAAATCGTAAAAATAGTGATAGGGATAGTTAGCTATGTTTATTGGCTGTACAAAACAGCCTTCATTTTAGCTGTGCCACCTTTTTTGGCCGAGTTATGAAGAAAAACCCGATTAAAAATATCCGATTTCTTAAACTTTTATTTTTTGATCTTTTGGTCAAAAATAATCAGTTTTTGTTCGATAGCAAAAAACATAGTTGTCCAAATCTAGAATGGCATACCCCGTTGAATTCGTAACAAAATTTCCTATCGACGTGTATTCAAAAATAAAAATTATAATTTTTTGCCATTTTTCGCAAATTTTGATGATGGTACCCCTTATAAAAAATGCGAAAATTTGTTGAAATTCGTTTTTCCGAAAATCGTAAAAATAGTGATAGGGATAGTTAGCTATGTTTATTGGCTGTACAAAACAGCCTTCATTTTAGCTGTGCCACCTTTTTTGGCCGAGTTATGAAGAAAAACCCGATTAAAAATATCCGATTTCTTAAACTTTTATTTTTTGATTTTTTGGTCAAAAATAATCAGTTTTTGTTCGATAGCAAAAAACATAGTTGTCCAAATCTAGAATGGCATACCCCGTTGAATTCGTAACAAAATTTCCTATCGACGTGTATTCAAAAATAAAAATTATAATTTTTTGCCATTTTTCGCAAATTTTGATGATGGTACCCCTTATAAAAAATGCGAAAATTTGTTGAAATTCGTTTTTTCTGAAAATCGTAAAAATAGTGATAGGGATAGTTAGCTATGTTTATTGGCTGTATAAAACAGCCTTCATTTTAGATGTGCCACCTTTTTTGGCCGAGTTATGAAGAAAAACCCGATTAAAAATATCCGATTTCTTAAACTTTTATTTTTTGATTTTTTGGTCAAAAATAATCAGTTTTTGTTCGATAGCAAAAAACATAGTTGTCCAAATCTAGAATGGCATACCCCGTTGAATTCGTAACAAAATTTCCTATCGACGTGTATTCAAAAATAAAAATTATAATTTTTTGCCATTTTTCGCAAATTTTGATGATGGTATAAAAAATGCGAAAATTTGTTGAAATTCGTTTTTCCGAAACTCGTAAAAATAGTGATAGGGATAGTTAGCTATGTTTATTGGCTGTACAAAACAGCCTTCATTTTAGATGTGCCACCTTTTTTGGCCGAGTTATGAAGAAAAACCCGATTAAAAATATCCGATTTCTTAAACTTTTATTTTTTGATTTTTTGGTCAAAAATAATCAGTTTTTGTTCGATAGCAAAAAACATAGTTGTCCAAATCTAGAATGGCATACCCCGTTGAATTCGTAACAAAATTTCCTATCGACGTGTATTCAAAAATAAAAATTATAATTTTTTGCCATTTTTCGCAAATTTTGATGATGGTACCCCTTATAAAAAATGCGAAAATTTGTTGAAATTCGTTTTTCCGAAAATCGTAAAAATAGTGATAGGGATAGTTAGCTATGTTTATTGGCTGTACAAAACAGCCTTCATTTTAGCTGTGCCACCTTTTTTGGCCGAGTTATGAAGAAAAACCCGATTAAAAATATCCGATTTCTTAAACTTTTATTTTTTGATCTTTTGGTCAAAAATAATCAGTTTTTGTTCGATAGCAAAAAACATAGTTGTCCAAATCTAGAATGGCATACCCCGTTGAATTCGTAACAAAATTTCCTATCGACGTGTATTCAAAAATAAAAATTATAATTTTTTGCCATTTTTCGCAAATTTTGATGATGGTACCCCTTATAAAAAATGCGAAAATTTGTTGAAATTCGTTTTTCCGAAAATCGTAAAAATAGTGATAGGGATAGTTAGCTATGTTTATTGGCTGTACAAAACAGCCTTTATTTTAGCTGTGCCACCTTTTTTGGCCGAGTTATGAAGAAAAACCCGATTAAAAATATCCGATTTCTTAAACTTTTATTTTTTGATCTTTTGGTCAAAAATAATCAGTTTTTGTTCGATAGCAAAAAACATAGTTGTCCAAATCTAGAATGGCATACCCCGTTGAATTCGTAACAAAATTTCCTATCGACGTGTATTCAAAAATAAAAATTATAATTTTTTGCCATTTTTCGCAAATTTTGATGATGGTACCCCTTATAAAAAATGCGAAAATTTGTTGAAATTCGTTTTTCCGAAACTCGTAAAAATAGTGATAGGGATAGTTAGCTATGTTTATTGGCTGTACAAAACAGCCTTCATTTTAGATGTGCCACCTTTTTTGGCCGAGTTATGAAGAAAAACCCGATTAAAAATATCCGATTTCTTAAACTTTTATTTTTTGATTTTTTGGTCAAAAATAATCAGTTTTTGTTCGATAGCAAAAAACATAGTTGTCCAAATCTAGAATGGCATACCCCGTTGAATTCGTAACAAAATTTCCTATCGACGTGTATTCAAAAATAAAAATTATAATTTTTTGCCATTTTTCGCAAATTTTGATGATGGTACCCCTTATAAAAAATGCGAAAATTTGTTGAAATTCGTTTTTCCGAAAATCGTAAAAATAGTGATAGGGATAGTTAGCTATGTTTATTGGCTGTACAAAACAGCCTTAATTTTAGCTGTGCCACCTTTTTTGGCCGAGTTATGAAGAAAAACCCGATTAAAAATATCCGATTTCTTAAACTTTTATTTTTTGATTTTTTGGTCAAAAATAATCAGTTTTTGTTCGATAGCAAAAAACATAGTTGTCCAAATCTAGAATGGCATACCCCGTTGAATTCGTAACAAAATTTCCTATCGACGTGTATTCAAAAATAAAAATTATAATTTTTTGCCATTTTTCGCAAATTTTGATGATGGTACCCCTTATAAAAAATGCGAAAATTGGTTGAAATTCGTTTTTCCGAAAATCGTAAAAATAGTGATAGGGATAGTTAGCTATGTTTATTGGCTGTACAAAACAGCCTTCATTTTAGCTGTGCCACCTTTTTTGGCCGAGCTATGAAGAAAAACCCGATTAAAAATATCCGATTTCTTAAACTTTTATTTTTTGATTTTTTGGTCAAAAATAATCAGTTTTTGTTCGATAGCAAAAAACATAGTTGTCCAAATCTAGAATGGCATACCCCGTTGAATTCGTAACAAAATTTCCTATCGACGTGTATTCAAAAATAAAAATTATAATTTTTTGCCATTTTTCGCAAATTTTGATGATGGTACCCCTTATAAAAAATGCGAAAATTTGTTGAAATTCGTTTTTCCGAAAATCGTAAAAATAGTGATAGGGATAGTTAGCTATGTTTATTGGCTGTATAAAACAGCCTTCATTTTAGATGTGCCACCTTTTTTGGCCGAGTTATGAAGAAAAACCCGATTAAAAATATCCGATTTCTTAAACTTTTATTTTTTGATTTTTTGGTCAAAAATAATCAGTTTTTGTTCGATAGCAAAAAACATAGTTGTCCAAATCTAGAATGGCATACCCCGTTGAATTCGTAACAAAATTTCCTATCGACGTGTATTCAAAAATAAAAATTATAATTTTTTGCCATTTTTCGCAAATTTTGATGATGGTACCCCTTATAAAAAATGCGAAAATTTGTTGAAATTCGTTTTTCCGAAAATCGTAAAAATAGTGATAGGGATAGTTAGCTATGTTTATTGGCTGTACAAAACAGCCTTCATTTTAGATGTGCCACCTTTTTTGGCCGAGTTATGAAGAAAAACCCGATTAAAAATATCCGATTTCTTAAACTTTTATTTTTTGATTTTTTGGTCAAAAATAATCAGTTTTTGTTCGATAGCAAAAAACATAGTTGTCCAAATCTAGAATGGCATACCCCGTTGAATTCGTAACAAAATTTCCTATCGACGTGTATTCAAAAATAAAAATTATAATTTTTTGCCATTTTTCGCAAATTTTGATGATGGTACCCCTTATAAAAAATGCGAAAATTGGTTGAAATTCGTTTTTCCGAAAATCGTAAAAATAGTGATAGGGATAGTTAGCTATGTTTATTGGCTGTACAAAACAGCCTTCATTTTAGCTGTGCCACCTTTTTTGGCCGAGCTATGAAGAAAAACCCGATTAAAAATATCCGATTTCTTAAACTTTTATTTTTTGATTTTTTGGTCAAAAATAATCAGTTTTTGTTCGATAGCAAAAAACATAGTTGTCCAAATCTAGAATGGCATACCCCGTTGAATTCGTAACAAAATTTCCTATCGACGTGTATTCAAAAATAAAAATTATAATTTTTTGCCATTTTTCGCAAATTTTGATGATGGTACCCCTTATAAAAAATGCGAAAATTTGTTGAAATTCGTTTTTCCGAAACTCGTAAAAATAGTGATAGGGATAGTTAGCTATGTTTATTGGCTGTACAAAACAGCCTTCATTTTAGATGTGCCACCTTTTTTGGCCGAGTTATGAAGAAAAACCCGATTAAAAATATCCGATTTCTTAAACTTTTATTTTTTGATTTTTTGGTCAAAAATAATCAGTTTTTGTTCGATAGCAAAAAACATAGTTGTCCAAATCTAGAATGGCATACCCCGTTGAATTCGTAACAAAATTTCCTATCGACGTGTATTCAAAAATAAAAATTATAATTTTTTGCCATTTTTCGCAAATTTTGATGATGGTACCCCTTATAAAAAATGCGAAAATTGGTTGAAATTCGTTTTTCCGAAAATCGTAAAAATAGTGATAGGGATAGTTAGCTATGTTTATTGGCTGTACAAAACAGCCTTCATTTTAGCTGTGCCACCTTTTTTGGCCGAGCTATGAAGAAAAACCCGATTAAAAATATCCGATTTCTTAAACTTTTATTTTTTGATTTTTTGGTCAAAAATAATCAGTTTTTGTTCGATAGCAAAAAACATAGTTGTCCAAATCTAGAATGGCATACCCCGTTGAATTCGTAACAAAATTTCCTATCGACGTGTATTCAAAAATAAAAATTATAATTTTTTGCCATTTTTCGCAAATTTTGATGATGGTACCCCTTATAAAAAATGCGAAAATTTGTTGAAATTCGTTTTTCCGAAAATCGTAAAAATAGTGATAGGGATAGTTAGCTATGTTTATTGGCTGTATAAAACAGCCTTCATTTTAGATGTGCCACCTTTTTTGGCCGAGTTATGAAGAAAAACCCGATTAAAAATATCCGATTTCTTAAACTTTTATTTTTTGATTTTTTGGTCAAAAATAATCAGTTTTTGTTCGATAGCAAAAAACATAGTTGTCCAAATCTAGAATGGCATACCCCGTTGAATTCGTAACAAAATTTCCTATCGACGTGTATTCAAAAATAAAAATTATAATTTTTTGCCATTTTTCGCAAATTTTGATGATGGTACCCCTTATAAAAAATGCGAAAATTTGTTGAAATTCGTTTTTCCGAAAATCGTAAAAATAGTGATAGGGATAGTTAGCTATGTTTATTGGCTGTACAAAACAGCCTTCACTTTAGCTGTGCCACCTTTTTTGGCCGAGTTATGAAGAAAAGCCCGATTGACTCCTATTTCTATCATATAAAATTAAAGATATATAATATACGTTTAGACGTTCAAAGAAATGTTGAACAATGTGAAGCTTTTACTAAATATTCCTCATCCATCGAAAGATTCTATTGCAAATAAGCCTATTAAATTCCCATCTTATTAATGCAGTACAAACTAAATTGCCGCATTTCAATTCGCATCACACATGCAATTTAAGAGCACATATAAGTTCAGCAGCCACACACACACGCACACACACACACAGAGTACGAACCACGTGGCGCACATGGCGTATGCGTAATTTGTAATTGAATTGTTTGCATATATGCCTGCTGACTGCTAGAAACACTTTCGCTTTCGACTTCATTGATATCAATGACTAAACATCTAAAATTGGCAGTCCCCCCGAAAGCAGCAACAGCAACAATATCCACTGCAAATTGTGTGTGAACACACGTGTCGGTGTGTATCCCATGTTAGTGTGTGCGTCTGGCTGTGTGTGTGTGTGTTGTATGTTGGAGTATGTGTTTCTGTGGTTGTTCGAGCCGCAGGCGCTTCGGCAGTTGTTGCATTCATCTGTGCGGCATTTGGCAGGAAGCCAAATAAAATGTACAGATTTGACCTTACACACATGGTCCGTAGGTGTTGCTGTGTGTGCCACAACAACAACAACAACAACAGCAATCACAAGTACAACAGCGTATCGGCCCAAATGTTTGAATGGTTTCCGCGTGGATGCTGCTGCGTCCATTAGAAAGGCATTTGCAGCCGATGTTGTTGCTGCTGCTGTTCGTTGACATTGACATTGGCCAAATGGCAATGTGTGCGTGTGTGAGCCTCCTCCTGCTGTTGTGTGTGTGTGTGCGTGTGTGTGCGCAAATTGAAAATCTAATTTTAAATTTAGACCGCAACATCTGTATCAGTGGGTAAAGTTCAGGGTGACAACATTAACGAGCCCATCACTGACCTACAATGTTTAGGAAATGGGTGCTGTAAATGCAAATGGCGAAATAAAGTGAAACAATTATGGTTAATTACATCTCAATTATGATTATTCTATACTTTATCTTGTATAACTAGACATGAATGCGATTCTTTCTACAAGAAGCAAGCGGCTAACGATGTGTAACCAGCAAGTAATGGTTATTTAATAAAAAACCCGCAGAAAAGCTATTTATATGGTAATTTGCCAAGAAAGGCGTGAGATACAAATGTTAATAACAAAGGTTGCTACTCTGTCTCAAGACAAGCTTATATTTGGAAATAAAACACTTAAATGTAAGCATTTAAAGTATGACACAGTTTCAATGTTTGCCAACTTAATATTATATATAGAAGTTAAGACGTTTGGCATAAATGCACTATTTTAAGTTGGGCGCTGCAACGGGTGGACTTGTGGCCTTATCGGGCAAAAAATAACAATTGGCGGTGGGCATTATCTTATCGGGCCACTTAATCTCGGCAAGTAGAGTACTTCACTTTCTTGACACAGCGAAATGAAAGCGAATCATCAACAGAATATGACAATAACAGCAACAACAACAAGCAGCTGCGGCTGGCTGAAACGCACAATGAACCCCGTCAACAAATCGAAAAGAAAAGCAAAAGGAAAAGAAACATTTAAAATATTTATATGTGTGCACTGTGCCTGACCAAGGCCAAGCAATTTTGTATTGCTCTCGAGTTCCTTGGCCTCAGCAGCAGCAGCAGCAGCAGCAGCAACAGCAACTGCTGCAGCAACAGCAACTGCAGCAACAGCAACTGCAGCAGCAGCAACAGCAGCAGCAATCACTGTGAGCTTTTCGATTGTTGTTGTCGCCGATTCTTGGTCATTGGCTTGCCGCTGGGCGGCTGTCAGTTTTTCCCAGTTTACTTTTGCTTATTTGCTGAATTCATTGCGCTTGGGGGGTTTATTTATTTTGGTTGGATCTTTTCATTTACTCTTACGCGGCACTGCGAGTGCCACATGAGGTCATGCCACACGCACACAAGCAGATGCACACAGACACACACACACAAAGACACACACACACTCACACTGGGAGGAAATCGAATTGGGGAAAGCAGATTGAACGTCCAAAAGTAATTGCGGCTTATAAAATATAATTAAAAATATATTATGATGTTATTAATGCACACGGTAAAACACACAGCTTATTTGCTTTATCAGCAGAATGTAAAACAAAAAAAGGCACTCGTTAATCGGCATGTAAATTAATTTATTTTTGCATTAATCTTTGCCTTGGCGGGCTCGCCTTTGTGAGCAGATCTTCAACGACTGCTGGCTAAAATTAACGAGTGCAAATAAGAAAGGGGGCACATTTCAGTAAGCAATCAGCAGGAAAAGTGATTTGGCATTGTTGTTTGCACAATTATTTCGAGCGTTTCCTATCGGTCGATCTTGATCCCTTGGGTGCCCCCTGAAGCGGCATGATCTTGATCCTTGGGGAGCTCGATCGCTGTGCTCGATTGGCCATAACCGGATCAAGACCACATTCCCCGCCACCATTTCCACATGTCGCCTAATGTCTTTGGCACTTACGTGTACTCTTAATTCCGCTTAAACATCTGGCTATTATAACTGATTTATCTTGATTTTCATCTAATTGCGAGTTTAATTTCGCCTCATTATTTATGATGGCCATGTTTTTATAGTCCATCGCATTGCCCACTCAACGCAGTCGTTCCCAAGCTCATTTCAGCTACTTCCGCTCCAGAGCTGGAGCTTGGCACTTGGCTCAGTTCCGCCAGTTCCGTCAGTGGAAAGTTGCCAATTGCCAAACGCCGCCTGTTCTGGCTTAGAACGGATGCAATTGGCTTCCTGCGCGGCACTTTGGCGCTTCTCATTTGGCCCAATCAAACGGTGGACACTTGCTTGCCCTTTAAAAAGGTGCCTAGTTGCTTACTATACAAATTACATATGAAATCGATTGTGTTTTTCTGGCATTGTGTTTTTCTTGGCATTTCAGAGTTCTTCCATTCAATTCTAATGAATTTCACAAAATCAGAAAATATATTTAATAAAATAAATACATTTATTACACATATTTAAGGGCTTTTGGTTGGAGTATTTATTCCTGATGACGAAATCCATTCATTTAAAGGGCATAGCAGACTTTGCGTATACCTTCCTAGCTGTCAGTACATGAGGAAATGCATAATTTTGTTGGAGAAACGCACTTGAAGATTGTTCATTAATCGAGCCGAAGAGTCTGGGCGTCCGGACCCTTAAACCCTGCGGCAGTCGACCCGCTCCTGCCCTTCTTCCTGTTCCAGCCCGCGTGGAGAGTATCTTCAAGATGCACAAAAATGCACTCTTTGTGCGCGAGCTGCAGTGGTGTGCGTATGGCAGCTGGGAGTGTGAGTGCGTGTGAGTGTCTGTGTCTGTGTTTGCACCCCTTTGGCTGTTTGCATTGCGTCAGGCCGTTGCATTTTAATTTTAGAATATATTTTTGGGTCTGGATTGCAGCTCAACTCGGCTTGCAGCTCAGCTTTCAATGCCCGTGCATACCGTGCGTTTCATTATAGACTGCACATGTATGCACATGTATGCACATGTATGCGTGTGTGTGTGTGTGTGTGTGCGTTTTGCCTGCTGCATTTTTCATTATGCAAAAATTGCATACCATTTTTTTTTGGGGAACTTTTTTGCCGATTTTTGTTTGCTTTTTTCGAAATGCATTCAACACAAATTGCACGTTTTGGTTCGTGCATCTTTTGTGTACAGAATGCAATTGCATTGGGGTGGATTTTTCAGTTTTGCAGTGTCTCTACCCCCTCCCCCTTTCACCGCTTTTCGCCGACATTTTCGGGGGTTTTTGTCGCATTTGCTTACGTGGTTTTAATTTTAATTGCTTGGCTCGTCATTCAACCATTTTTTCCATATTTCACCGGGACTCTGCTGCACTTTTTCCTTTCGACAAGTTCGGGTCGTGTGCATGTTGTCGCCGATTTTATCTTTTGTAAATACAGCAATTATATGTGTTCCTTGATGGCGACATTATGTTTTGAAGTTCTGCTTTTTATTTTTTTCGGCTGCTCCTTGTTTTTGGTTTTTTTTTTGTTTTTCGGGCATACTTGTGCCGAGTGCTTGAGTGGTTGAGAGGAGGACGACGACTGCAGTTCCACAGCGGATGTGGGCATCCATCTGGGCAAGCAGGGGTGGGCAGGGCTTCAAGCTCAAAGGATAATTATGCAAGAGCGTTTCTTTTTTTTGGTACTTTTTCTGATTCACCGGAAGATGCAATTTAAAGCGGGCTGCAAGTCCTTGAGAGTTTTTTATTTTTGATCAAGTGATTATCGTCGTATTTTGGCACGAAATCATATTCTTTTCTGCATTGTAAATGGATAAGCTCTCGCACCTTTAATTGGTTTGGTGTCTAAATAAATATTACATTATTTTAATTGATTTTCAATGTTACATGAGCTGAGGTATCAATTTTCCCACCCCAATTGTCACCCCTGCGACCCCACAAATGTCAGATCTGTGCAAACAACTTCAAGGTCATTTGCGAGCGCAATTAAATGCACAAATATTTCGCTTATTAGAATAGCATTCGAAAAAAGCAATTCTGCCACAGCACATAAAAACCAAAACAAATTACAAAGCAGCAGAAAACAAAAAAAAAAACAAAAAAAAAAGCGAAACCAACTAAACAATTACTATTTTTATTATACACGAATTTTGTTTCTTTCATTTACAATCATGCAAACACAAGCAGCACAACGAAAAAAAAAAAGCGGCACAAAAATTACAACGAAATTTTCGCATTAATTGAGGGACCTTGAAACCAGTCACGACTCAAAATTCTGGCAGAGACCAGGGGCCAGGCCCAGAGTAGCCCCCCAATAGCCCCCCCTCCACCGCCCACATCTCTCATTCTCCATCGGTCCGGTCCATAAGTTGTTCCAGTCAACGCCAACGCCAAGTCAGCGCCGAAAAAACTGCACAAAAAATAAGGAGAATAATAACAATAAAACTACAAATATTTTCGTCTACAATGACATGCAATTGAGTCGCTGCAAGTCGACTCGAATTGCACTCTGTTCTCAGTCCGTCATTTCCTCAGTTGGTCAGTCAGTCAGCTGGCCAGCTCGTCAGTTCGTCAGTTGGTCAGTTCGTCAGTTTCCCAGTTGGTCAGTCGCAAAGGTGCGCAATCAGTTCCTCGTTGAGGCTTTTGGCTAATAAGAGTTACTCACTCAGTTTGTCAGTCAGTCAATTGCTAGTTTGGGGCTCTCAGGCGACTTAGTCAGGCTTTATTAAAAGCTAATAAGATAATCTTGCAAATGTCTTGCCATAATTACTTAAATATAAAGTCTTGAAGTTCCAACCAAAGTATATAGCTGGCTTGTAATAAATTACAGAAAATATAAACAATTTGACAAGTATTTGTATAGTCATTTTGATAACTTACATTTACGAAAAGCCTATGGGTGGGTATAGTATATACAGTTAAATAGAGCTATTTGGGTTATAGAACTGATAGGCTTGTTTGCTGAAAATGAGCTGTCTACTTTTACGACCCTCGAGTTGGAGCACTCTAATGGTTCCTGGAAAAGTGCAACGCTTATCGGGGGACTATTTTTAATTGCCCAATTATCGATCGCTCAATCTTTTGGGGGTCACCATCCAAAGATCCTTTCTAGCGACTTTCTCACAATAAACGCCACTCTTCAAAGTGGAAACCCATATGAGTTATTTTAATTTCGAGCACGCTGTAGCACTCGACATTCGCACCGCAAAAAAAAAAAGCAAAAACAATAAAAGCTCGAAACCAAAATAAAAACTAAAAAAGTGCATGTGCAACGGTAGGCTACGTATTCCTCCCGCCGATTTCCGCGTGCCCCACACCGCTGCCCGCACCTCGCCCCCCGCCACCCGAGAAGAGCCACCGATGTGGGAAGTGGATGTGGAATATATAGACGTATAGCCGGCTCGGATCGGTTCGCTTCGTCGCTGGCCGCCAGTTGCATTTCGAGCGGTGAGTGAGCGCCTCCAGTGCCGAACGATGGCGATTCGGTCGCGGACCTCAAATCGAAAAACCCACCAAAAACTGAGGCTGAACGGGGAAAAAAATGAAATGAAAACACCACTACTGGCGGCGAGCTGTTGCAAATATTTTACAAACTCGATAACAAAATGCTGGTTGAATAAAAAAAATATGTGCGAAATTCTCAGAGAGCGTGCATTATGCATATGTGTGTGTGTGTGAGTCTCTGTGTGTGTGTGTGTGTGTGTGTGTGTGTGTGTGCAATTAAAAATTGCACTGTACTTGCTCTTGGCCTTTCCCGCGACTTGAGCGGAAAATCAAGCGCTCTCCGAGCCACCATTTTCTTTTTCTTCGCCTTTTTTTTCCCCAACATCTACTTCTTCTAGCTTCTTGCTCTGTCTCTCTGTTAACCAATTTCGCTTTTAGCCTTTTTTTACCGGCTGCCATGAATGAAGGCACCCATACAGATGCATGCAAGCCGGCTAACTCGCTCTCTCAGCCCCACACGCTCTCTCACTCCCATGCCCTCGCTCGCTCATTGAGTGAGTTGTGCGAATGCACTTTCTGGCCGAGTGGAAGTGCGCGGCTGCATGTGTGCGTGAGTGCATCCGCTCGCCGAACGCGACTGCAGCGGTCTGCTCAGCTGTGGCAGGCTGGCTTTAGCTTCATTGTCCGTCAGCTCGAGCGGTTCGCTTCGGTCCCGGCCCCGCTGGTTTGGATTTGGATTCGGATTCTCGGATTCTCGGTTTCTCGGCTTCTCGCCTTCTCGACTTCTCGCCTTCTCGACTTCTCGACTTCTCGACTTCTCGGCTACTCGACTACTCGACTACTCGACTACTCGGCTACTCGCTTCCTCGGATTCTCGGTTACTTGGATACACCGATAGTGGGATATTCTCGCCCGAATCGGTTTCTCTGCGAGATTCTCCATTCTCCGTTCTCCTCGCTGGCCAGACGACAGGCGATTCTTGGGCTCGGACCGATTTGGGTTCGGATCGAAAGCGGCGTTCGCTGCTGCAGCGCTGCCGGCGTCGCTGCCGGCGCTCTTGCGTATTAGTAACGTCGTTCTGCCAGTGTGGTAGTTGTTGTTGTTGCTGTTGTTTGTTTGTTGTTGACGCTGGTCGCGGTGTGCGAATTTTTATTTATTTTCTACTCACACACACACACACACACATAGTCACACACAGACACAGAGACACACACATGCACATGCACACTACCTTTTACATGCTTCCTCTTCCCGAGCAACAGCGGGAACAGCAACAACAACAACAACAACAACAAAAACTGAGAGAAAAACCTTTTACGTGCGTTTTTCTTATGACAAAATATTTTTTAGTTGACACACGCCAGGCCACTAAAAACAAAAAACGAAAAGTTTCAAAAGTAACAAAGAGCTGAAAATGCAAAAGTGCTGTGACAACCACAAATAAATGAGTAGTAGCAGAAAAAAAAGTTTAATACATTAAAAACAAACACCACCAACAAAGTCAACGGTTTTTACACAACTGCATAAAAAAACATCACCAATTTTTTACATATTTACATAAATGAGCTTGTAAATATTGGGACGCTTTGCCACGAAAAGTGAGTAAGAAATCTTTTTTTTATTCATTCCATTTATTTATGTACATACATCAGAATGGGATAAAAATCATGAGCCAGCAGTTTTGGGTGCTTTGTAAACAATACAAAAATTAATAAAATTATGTCTGTTTCAATTAAACTTTTTAGTTATTTTATGAATTTTTAACTCCAAGCAACACACTAGCGCTACGCCTTAGTTAATTTCGCTCTCTTAACTGCCTACTGATTATCTTCAGTGTAGATATTTCCTTATCAATTCAGTTAAGAATTTTTTCTGGGAATTACCTGAATCAAGTAGCCCCATTTGCATTATAATCATAGTATCTAATTTTTTGTAGAACTATCATATAAAGTATCTACTTATTACCAAAGACGTGAATACTAAGTGTATGATATAAATTAAACTGCATGAGCTTACACATAACATTTCCGGATTTCCCCCAACTGCAATAATTTTTAGAGCCAGTAGTATTATTAATTGAAAAGTTGATATGCCGGATCATGCATTTTCCAATTGTGATGGGATCGGTTCTGTTGACTAAATCGATGACTCGAAATGCCAGTGAGTCATCTTCAATTATTGCACTGATTTGCTCATATTAAGAATGCTTGTTGCTCAAAAGAAACTATAATGGATCGTTCTAGAATAGGGAACTATTTGATAAGAACTCATATGCGCTTTCTCTAGGCTGCTTAGTAATATGAAAAGATTTAATTAAAGTCTTGCTACTCAAATGCAAAGCAATTTGTGAAAATCAATCGAGTGTTTATAAAAAGCTGAAAAACTTTCCATCGGCTCAAGAAATCAACACAAATGCATTCGGAAGCCCAACAAGTGCCTCTCATGGGTGTAGATACCCCTCCCCTATTCCAGCCCCCGCACCCCCCGTGCAATGTGCTTTTCCAAACAATCTGCCACCTACAATGGACGTGAATGGGTTTTTCCTTTATGAGGCACAAAAAATGTAATATGCGGAAATCTTAACGGCCAATTAATGCGCAAATATAAATGTCAACTTGAAATTTATTGAATTTGAATGAAAAATAATATGTAAAACAATTAAAAAATAAAATAGAGAAAGACAACAGAAGTGGACGCGAATTAAGTGCGACAGAATAATAAAAATATCTAATTAATGCGCTTCTAATTTCAAGTTGACAAACGGAAAGCGCTGCGCCTGATGTTTTTATTACTATTGTTTTTATACATATATGTAGATATTTCGCCAAGTGATTCGCTTTGTTCACAATTGCATTTGATTTCGAATAATTCATTTGCGGCGATTTATGACACAGTCTGACTGCCACATAGATGGAGAAAAAATAAGACAATGAATCAGTCGACAGGACGGTGGGAGTGGGGGGGGGGGGGGGGGTGTATAAAAGTGGGGGCAGACTGATGTACCGCCCACGCGTGGCAATTTTCTTTTCACTCGCCGTTGTCCTTGAGACTTTTCCGCATTTCACGACAACGACAACGACGACGACGACAAGTTTTCAGCTTTAATTTGACGCTGAGGCGACAGAAGGCAAGATGGATTGAAATTTAATTTCATGTTCTCAAATTGATTTGTGCGGATACCCATACCCATTAGTCATTCCGGCTTCAAGCCGCTGGCTTCTGGCCAGGATTAGCATTAGACTGGAGAGTAACAGGCGGCGGCATGCAACACACAGCCTGCTCTGACTACCAGTCTGCCTTCCTTGGTGTGTGTGTGTCTGTGTGTGTGTGTATGCTGCACGTAAGAAACGAGTTATTGGAACAGGTTCATGACCTTGACCATCAACACAAGGCAGCCAGCAACAACACCAGCAACACGGGCAACATCAGCGGCACAACGGCAATTGCAACACGGCCTCCTCAGCTCGCCTCCTCCGGCAGACAAAAGGAAGTGGTTGCATCTGCATTTGCATTCGCCATTGTTCGCCTTGGATTGGATTAGATGTTGCAACAACAGCAGCAGCAGCAGCAGCAGCGGCAACAGCAACAGCAACAAGTTGCTGCCACTCCGGGAAGTCGGGCAGTAGTCGCCATGCATTTATAGCTCGCCGAGTGACTCACACTCCAAAAGCCAAGGGTCTAGTGGTTCTGCATCTATACATCTACGCCCAGGAAAATGCGTGATTCATTTGTATTTCTGCAAGCTGGCTTATTGTATGTTTAAAAACAGTGAGCATTAATCGAAATTGTGCAAGCATTTTGGGTGAAGAAGCTTTCCCAACTTAGCTCTTAGTTCTGAAAAATACATAAATAGGTTAAATGAAGGTGTAACACAGGTGCCTTTTTATATAAAAGCCAAAGTTTATCTTAATTTATATTTATTTTGCAAATTAATGTTTAGCCAAAGTTTATCTTACTTTATATTTATTTTGCAAATTCATGTTTAGCCAAAGTTTATCTTACTGTATATTAATTTTGCAAATGAATGTTCAGGAATAATATAAAAACTTCATCAGAGACATAGCCTCGCCTAACTGAATTGTAAGTAAGTATCTAGATACTTAACATTCAATCTTTGCGCTTCAAAACTGGCTTAATTCTGGAGTCACCTAAAAATTGTACGCAAATTGCTTACAACGAAATCCGACAGAGCTTAGTGGGATTTCAGTATTACCCCAATCCTCGTGTGGCTGTGGAAATGCTGGGAAAAAGAAACTGTTGCGCTGCTCGGCAGGACGAAGGATGAGAGTGGAGCAGGGGGAGTTAGCGGGGGTATGGGGGGATGGGGGGATGGCTCCTGCAATTGGGAGGCTTTGGATTTTTTTGTGCTTATTTTTCGTATTTCGCTTCTTTCTCGCAGTTTTTTCTGCATCCTCCGCATGCCGCGCCACTATATAGTTTATATAGTTCGCCTGGGTTGGGTGGCTGATGGGTGGTGGGTGGTGGGCGGTGGGTGGTGGGGCCACTGGAAGTGCACTGGAAGTATATAGGTGGTGCAACAGGCAGTTGTTGTTTCTAGCTGGCCGAGGAGATTGGGCTATGCGCCACATAGAAGGCGTGTCCCAAACGAGGAAGCGGATTGGGAAAAATGAGCAGCTCAGCAGGGGGAAGGCAGGGTTGCGGTGGGGTGGGGGGGGTGAGGGTATAAATAAATGTTTTTAATTTAACTTTGACCATGTCAAATGCGCAGCGAAAAGAAAAGCTTGGCAACAGGTGGGGAAAGACAATGGGAGTTGGTCAATTATGATTATGGCTTCCTCATTCCGCAGCCAACTGCAAAACTTCAAACAGTGCAGCGACCTTAATAGAGCCAATTGTGTGACGGCCATTGCGTTTGGCATTCGCCGCATTGTTGTCCAAAAACAAAATCGATATTTTCCATATGCATAAACACAATTGAACAAACAATTTTTAGGCGAGTGCAACAGCAACAGCGCACCGGCAATGCCAAACTGCCACATTGTCCTTGAGCTTATCACCTTTTGCACAGCAACGAAAAAAATTCCAAACAAAAAACTAGTCGGCGGCAACAAAAAGAGAATAACTGGCCAACAGCGTTCGCAAATATCAATTCAACTGTTCTCGCAAAAAAGAAAAAGATATACAGCAAATTTGCGAAAAATAGAAAATGAAACTACAAAAACGCGGGACAAATATTTTCGCATTTTTTGTTATTCATACTTGCATACCAGTTTTTTTCATATTTTCCAGCGTGTTTTTTCGCAAATTATTTGTGGCATCATTTACTGAAAACAAACACGTTTGCCTCTGTTTTTTAGATGTTTCATAGAAAACGCAGCCATTTTATGATATCGCACTTTTCAATATGGCTTGCATTGATTGTGTTTTAATTTTATAATTTATTTTTTACAACTTGTTATCTTAATTGATATTTTAAATGGCAAAAGGTTGGATGGAAGGACTAAGATCGAAGGGCATTACAAATAATCTATAAAAAAGGAATTACTAAATAAAATAAATAAATTCAAAGCATGGCTTTTGGCAAAAACTTGAATGACTGCACAAACTTTTTCACTTGCTATGATTCAATTGAATTAAATTAAATCCAAAACTCTAACCCTTGATATAAAGCTACTGATTTGCCTGAAAATTGTCTTACATAAAAATCGTTATTTTTTTGGTTTTTGGTTTTTTGTTTTTATTTTGCCGTTGTCGACGCAACAATTAAATTCATAGAACTCGCCTCTTTCCCGCTTACAAATGGTTTCAATTGCGGCTGAATTTTGACGATACTCACACGGACACGAATTACCCATACCCAAACAATTAGACAAGGACGGCTGGCGGGGGCAGAAAGAGAGGGCAACACGCACGACCACTTGTATTGACGTTTGGTTGGCGACAATTGATTTTTGTTACGTTTTCGTTTATTTTCATTCCGCCATTGCTGTTTTTTTGTTTTGTTTTTTTTTTTTTGTATTTTTTTTTGTTGCATTTTTTCAGCAATTTAGTTCGTTTGCTTTCTGGCTTCGTTATTTAGACAACTGGTGAAAAAAAATATTTTCCTATTCCTCCGGTCCGCAATCGCGCCCTCTCTTTCCCCCAACCAGCGAGGCCACACACGCGCTGCACTTTGCTGCACTGTTCATAATTCCACTATTTTTTTTTCGTTGCTCGTTTTTTGTCACATTTTTGTGGCACTTTTTTTTTCATTTTTTCGCGAATTGCTTGGAAAACTTCTGGTCGCTTTGTCGGCCTGCGACTCAATTTCGTCTTATCTAATTTTTGTTTCTATTTCGCTTCTTTAGTTTACAACGCCTCACTTTCTTTTTTTTTCAGTCTTGCAGTTTTCCATTTTTTTTTTGTTTGTTTTTGTGTCGAAATCAGGGCAAATTCATCATCATCAACAACATCGTCGCCTTGTTGTTTTCGTTTTCCTTTCTTTTTTTTTTGTTTTTTTTTTTATTTTTGTGTAACAAAGATAAGGTTTTTTGCTGGCAAACGAGCGAGTATAGTGTGCTGCTGCTGCCGCTTTTTATTCTTTATACAATTTTCGAGACGAGGCTTTTCCGAGGGGTCGGACATTTTCGTGTTTGTCGAGTTAATCATTTCGGGCGAAATTTGATAATTTTGAAGGTGACCTCAATTTGTAAGCGGCGCTGCGAATCGCGAATCGGAAGACCCAAAGTCTCTTTTTTTCGCAAATTGATAAGGCGATGCAACGGCGAGAAAAGCAATAATCACACCGAAAAAAACAAGAAGGAAGTCATAAAACCATAAAAACTGTAGTTTAAGTAGCAGCTAAAGCGGCGGAAGTGAAGCGATAGCCATCAGCACTAACAAATGTTACATCACTTAAAGAAGAACTCTCAATGGAAATGTGCCAAGAAAATGCTCACAATTGTTAACAAAAAGTTGGTAGTGTAGATTGTCAAATAAAAATTAAAATAAAATTTATGCCTAACCGGAAGTACTACTTTATTATTATAAAAAGCAATAGCGATAGCAAATAATGCGGTACTAAGGCGACCAACTTTAATATATATAAAAACGCAAATGTGATGCATTTGGCCTGCTCACATATTTATGAAAAAAGTGCATTTGCATCGCCGGTTAGCCAGGTGGCAATCCAAAGGTCGAAGGTGAGGGAGGGGGCGGACAAGGGGGGGCAGCCAAAGAAGTCATCGCATATATCTTCAGGCAGTTTTAATAAAACCCGAAACTGACATCATAAAACAAGCAGCAGCACATATGACACTCGACGTGGCACAGGTCGTATACGTAACCTGCACACGGGGCGGATGGGTGTTTCGCCTCGCTTTGGGTTTGGTTCGGTTTTGTGTTCTATGTGAGGGTGTTTAGTTGCTGGTGTTGGTAAACAAGCAGCCACACCCATGCTACACACAGACAAAGCAACAAGTCGTTGTACCCAAATATATAGTGCAAAATACAAAAAAAAAAAGAAGTTGAGAGGCGGTATGGGGCAATGTGGAGGCAATGGGGATGGGTTGCAATGGGTGGTTGGGGCTGGTGGAGGTGGTGAAAACCAAATAAAATGAAAACGAAGACAGACTTCCAGAGAGCTGGCTGTTTAGAGGAGGAGAGAGGAGAGGAGAGGAGAGGAGAGGAGGAGCCCACACCCAACCATCCAATGGCAGCAGCCAAAAAACAAGCAAAGTCAGAGCAAAAAACAAAGTCCTGATGGGTTTGGGGTGGCTTTTTTGTGGGTGCTGCTGCTGTATTGGTAACTTCCATTGCTGCTGCTGCTGCTGCTGCTGCTACTGCTGCTGCTGCTGCTACTGCTACTGCTGTAGATGTTGCTGCTGCTGCTGCCTCCTGTTGCGCATATTGCAACGAAAAAGTTTCGTAACGTTATTTTCACATTTCCTGCAGATTGTAACGGGCAACGAGGAGCAGCCAGATAGTGTCGCTGCTGCTTTTGCTATTTCTGCTGCCAAAATGCTCAACAAAACATGTCGAAAATGTGCCACATGCCAGTAGCAGGAGCAGCAGGAGCAGCAGGAGCAGTAGGAGCTGTAGGAGCAGCTGGGGCAGATGGGGCAGCTGGGGCAGGGACAATGCTCCTGTTGCTCATCGGCATGCAACAGTTATGTACAGACACACACACACACACACAAACACACACTCACACATATACAATGAAGTAGATAGGGACAATAAGCACCGACACACACAATGCCGGCAGCCAAATAGTTCCATACAAATGCAGAGACAACACATTTCGACATGGCACATTTAGCATCCTTGAGCGGCATTTAACTTCATTTCACCCACAGAGACACGGATGCCAGGCCACTTTGTTGTTTTGCAGCAGTAGTAGTAGCAGTAGCAGTAGCGGTAGCAGTAGCAGTAGCAGTAGCTGTGGCAGCAGCAGCAGCAGCAGCAATTCTCCTCTTGTTTCATTATTTGATTTAAAAACATCTCCGGAGGGGGCGTTCGCAACCCGTTTATGCAATCAGTGTCAACGGCAAACTTTGCCAAGTTTTGTGCCTTTTTGTGCGTGTCTCGCTGGGGCAGGAAATTAAGTTTTTGGCACTTTCGGCTACGGCTTGAATGCCTCAGCACAGCAGCACTTCATTGAGGTCAAGTGCAATCTACTGCCCATATGCACAATAAATCAGCCAATGGCCAATGGCCAACGCCACCAAGTCAAGCCAAGAGCAAGTCCAATGGCAAGACTTGGTGAGCCGCCTCGAAACTTGTCTTTCCTCAGTTGTTGCCGGGTTTTATTTTTTTTTTTTGTTTGTATTTTTTTTTTTTTTGCCTTTTTTCTTGGCCGTTTTTGTAGGTGAGCTGGGCCATGAACGAGGGGCAGGCTCGACCTTACTAACCAGGCTCAATGGAGTGGTTGCTGGGTGCGGAGTGGAGTGGCGTGGCGTGGAGTGGAGTGGAGTGGAGTGGCGTGGCGTGGCGTGGAGTCGTGGGGCTCTGGGCCGCAGATCGCAGATCAACGTTAGAAATGGAAATGCGCTTGACTGCATACAATGACTGCGACGAGGCAACAGCGAATGTGTGTTACTATAACTGAGCCAGCAGCAGCCTGTTGGCCTGTTGGCCAGTTAGCCAGCTAGTTGGCCAGCTAACTAACCAACAACTTGACTTCGGTTTCGTTTTCGATCTTCCTGTCATTGTGTTGCCGTTGCATCGCGTTGTGGCGCGTGCTCATCTCGCCTTAGTTAGCCGATGTTGCTGCCTGCACTTGTTGCACACGCCCGCAGCAACTTGCAACAGGTAAGAGTTGTCATTGCTGCTAGTCGGCAGATATCAACTCCAGGGTCAGCGGATATTTGGAAGCTAGATAAGTGAGATTTATAGCCACTGCCGGCTAAGATTACTCATACGACAGGGGATCCCAAGCGAATTTGTTTTAGTTCTGCCAGCTTTGCCTACAACTAATATATACAAATATAGGAAAGTATAACTCATTGTTTCAACAATCAAATATGCATTTCTCTACTCTCGGAAAACAAGAAGGAAATTAATTCCCCTTTGCTCGCTTAACACGTTAAAAACCTTTAAATATTTCGCTTAAGTAAGAGAAGCCCAGCTTCCTCATGTTTTTTGCACGCTGATTAACATATTATTCCCATTCAAATTAAGCGAAATTAACATATTTGCACAATTTAAAGCACAATTTAATGAATACATTTTACTATGCGAAGGTCGATCACAGCATCACAATAAAAAGATCATGCAATGCACAAAACAAATTTGCTAGAAAGCAAATCTAAAAACAAGCAGCACATAATTAATAAAATTATGAGAACACTTTGGGGGCGATAAAAAATATAGCAAATTGTAAGCGATTATTTCCGCCTTTTTCCGGGCAGTCGCAAAAACGATAAATTACTAATAAATTCATCGATTGGATATGAATATGAATGGCGAAAAGAGTGTAAAAACAATTGCTATGCAAATTGCGTATTTAGAATAACAAAAAGCGAAGGCTTTCAGGCATGCAAAGCATCTCCAGCAATTGGAACAATAGAAAAAAGATAATATTGCAAAACGATTTCAAGGCCTTAACATTGGCTGAAATTTGGCCCAACTCTTGGGGCCCCAATTCAGCACCTCAATTTCAACTTTGAGCTAATGAGAATCGATTGCAGTCGGTCCAAACTGGTTAGCCGAAATGCACTTTGTGCCCAGATCACATCCAATCCAATCCCAGCCAAACCGAACCGAGCTGCACCAAAACCAATCCAATTGATATTAACTCGTTTTGTTCTAGGCAACATTTTGTGATCGGTCGTGGCTCAGAACAGTACTGAACAGTACTGAGCAGTACTGAATAGAGCAGAACCTTTGGCCAGCCAATCAATTGCTGCCAGTTTTTTGTGATTTCGTATTCCATATATTCCAAAGCAATGCAGTACATATTATATGGCTACAAGTTTCTAGCTTCTAGCAGGGCGGCCTTGATATTTTGTTTTATTTATGAAATCAAATGCAGGCGAGCGAGATACGAGTAGCGACAGCCACCAGATACTTGTGGCATTTATTATAAAAAGCTTTCGACTGAATGAATTCCCCTTAGCTTTTGTATCTGTAACACGTATACATGCATATATATATACATATACAGATAGATAGTTATAGCTAGACCATTCCAGCGAGTGTCTTGGGCCTGTCTCCGATTCTCTCAGCCCGATGCGAAAGGCAGGAAGCCGCAGAGCTCAAAATAAGCATTGACTTTGCATATTTGTGTGTGACAGCCCAGCTGTATCAACGGATGTGGCAGGGAATGTTTGGCATTTCCTTGGAGGGAAACTCGATTTAGTTTTAATTAGAAAATTACTTAAAATAATACCAAAAGGAAGGCGTTGGGCTGGCCCTAAGAATCGCTCAATCTACCATCTCGCTTGCTCGCTTCGTGCACCAGGAGAAAAATTGCATTTGATTAGCATGGAAAATGCATGGGTTTCCTTTTCTTTCAGTTGCATAATAATGGTTATATTAAACAGCATGCTACATACACATGATGGCAAACAGTTTTATATTAAGAAAGGTATATTTATGTAGGGATGTATATTTGTATAGATCTTTATTGTAAAGATACGTATATTTATATAAGGATGTATATTTGTATAGATCTTTATTGTAAAGATAGGTATACTTATGTAAGGATGTATATTTGTATAGATCTTTATTGTGAAGATAGGTATATTTATGTAAGGATGTATATTTGTATAGATCTTTATTGTAAAGATAGGTATACTTATGTAAGGATGTATATTTGTTTAGATCTCTATTGTAAAGAAAGGTATATTTATGTAAGGATGTATATTTGTTTAGATCTCTATTGTAAAGAAAGGTATATTTATGTAAGGATGCACATATTGTAAAACTTGCTTTACATATTCCGCAGGGTGTCAATGTAGGATAACCATGTTTGCAATTCTACAAGTAACTTGTTGAGTTGTCAGTTGAGTTGCAGTTGGCTTAGATATACATAGTTCCTAACCCTTGACCATTTTCTCGCTGTGCTGCTCCACACTGGCAAATCGCTCGCAGGCTCTTCTGCCGGTTTTCGAAGCTTCTGTTCATCTACTTGGACTGCTTGGACTTGGCTGCTCCTGGTTGTTCTTCTTGGTAGGCCGGCAACGTCCATCATAATCAACGTCCATCATCAGTTGGCTGCTGTTGGGCCGCGTGCTCCGTTGACACGCCCACAAAGCTACTGCTCGGCACGCCAACCTGCTGTTGTTGGGATCTGGAATTGGTTAGTCTGTTGGTCTGTTGGTCTGTTGGCCGGGTTAGCTGGTTTTGTTGGGTTTTGTTGGGTGTGTTGGGTGTGCTGGGCTTGCTGGGTCTATTGGTCTGATGGGCCTAACTTTGGCATTGTCCGCCTTTGGCCATGGCAGCTGGAGTAATTTTTCATCAGCGTAAACATCTTGCAAACGCTCTTTGGGCTACCAGTTTTACTACTGCGTACCGCAGATTGCAACGCAAATGGCAGCTGCTTTCGGGCCGGTCATGTAAGCCAACATCAGCATATCTGCTATCTGATATTAGAATCTCAATTACTTTTTCCAGCTCTGCGGCACTGCGAGCTCTGCTATTGTAATTTCCTCGCAAAGGGGCTGGAAAAACTAAGCCGGTTTTTTCGGTTTTCGGCTAGGCAAATATCCGTCGAGGTAAACATGAAAATTTAGTGGCTGTCATACGGATAGCACAGGGGCTCCAAAAGGAGAACAGGAGAGACGTAAAAAGAAAAGCGGCGGCTAGTACCTCAAATTGCATCCAATCAGATTTAATCATTTATCAGCCAACAGGCAATTACAGGTTGGGGAATTTTCATTCATAGGCCTCCGAAATGGAAGCGGAAAATGAAAGCCCCTTTGCCTGGCCTGAAATTACCCGAAATGGGAATGCAGTCCATAAAAGTTCCGATGCATCTCATTAGATGCAGGCGGTCGGACATCAAGTGGGACTCATTGAGTTAGCCAAACTCATAGCGAAATCCCAAACACGTTTCGCAATTTACGACTTTTTAATAATGAAACAAAACTAATTTAATGCAAAGCGACAACAACGACAACGACAGCGACATTTGAATAAATTAATGTAATAGACAGCTTAAACAGCAAGAAATATTGCTGTCTACTTGTTCAATTGTGCAGTGAGTTTCAGAACATAAATGCGGATCAAAATGGGAAATGCTCACGAAACTATTTTAATATTAAAAAATAATTTCATCAAATTTTGCTATTATTTCAAAAATTAGGTGACATTTCTTTTTCTGGCTGGAACCAAAATGAATCGATTAAAAAGTTTATAACTTTGGAACATATAATAAATCGATGAAGATGTTAATAAATTTGAAACATATAATTATAATTTTTAAAAATATTTTTTATATAACCTCTATAGCATCTTTTGCTAGAACCCACTGTACTTGTAACTAGGAAATATCAAAAACTGGTAGCTGCCCGAATAGTAAAAGCCCCACCAATACTCTGAATAAAAAAACCACAAAATACAACAACATCGGCAACTAGAACTGCAACAACAACCACAACAACTACCATAGGACTGGTGGCTTAGCAAGAATGCAACAACAAAATCAAGAAAAATAAATAAATTTTCAGCATATGAAATAATATGACGAAAACAACAACAAAAAAATCTAAAGTGCAACAGGTTTTGTGTGTTTTCGCGATAACCTTGAAACAAAACTCGTTTAATCATTTCGTAGCGTTCGAAAATGCGGCAACAACAACAGTAAATGAAATTTTATATGGCGCATTATAGATTTAATAAATTAACACTCATTTCCATTGGGGAAATTTTCGTATTGCTTTTTTTCGTGTTTTTGTGTTTTCGTGTTTTTGTGTTTGTCGTTTCCAGCTAATTGTGTTGACTTTTCGCTTTTGTTTATTGCAGGTACAGTTGCGATTTAACAATATCGCCGACATATCCCCCTCAAAAATAGGAAACTATGGCCGATTGTTCATTTGCGAGATGTCTGCAAGAGCGTCGGCTCATCAAAAGGGAGCTACTGAAATGGTCCAAGGATATGCTGCACATTGTGGGTGAGTTTTGGCAGTGCACTCTGGAAAATCGTGAAAAATATCCTTTTTTTCACTTTAAGAATCTTATTCTGTATTCTTTTGCACAATCTTTTGCTTCCATAATTTCTGTATGAAACAAGGCAAATAAGTCTTAATTTTTTGTTAATCTTTATACCTCTGTGGTTGCGCTTCGTCACTACGTGGACTGATGATTAATAATAATATTGCTAATATTTTGTATACCATATTTTACAACTTACTTCCGGCCTGTCTGAGATAGCATTAAATATTCGGTAATCAATTTAAGTTTTCCATTATCCTGTTGCTATTATCCTTTTAATCCTTTCTCACCTGTATCGAACCCAATCCACCTTTCGTTCAATCCAATTAAAATCCGTTGAAAGCCAAAGGCGCTGATAAAAAGCACCCAAGCCAATAAGCAGAATAATTTTTGTGCTAGCTGGCTTAAGCATCGCATACCCGGATATTATACTATCTATATACTGGGGGCTTACAAACTGCAGATTTCCATTTTTTTCCTTGCGATTTTCCAAACCCTTCGACGGCCTCATCGTTCATATTAAGGCCGCAAATGGGATTTGGCCCGTGGAAACGGCAAATGAAGTGCCTGCAAGTCGCTTTTGCCTGAAATTGACTTTAGCCAGACCTAATCAACATTGACTGGGCTCAAGCCCTTACCATATGTTCGCGTTAAGAAAAAAAAAAGCCGCTAGGAGTCTGGCCAAACACAGAGGAAAATTAACATAAATTGCAGAGCCTTTTTTTCCGGCTATTTTTTTTTGGCCTGGTGTCACCGTTGGATATACACGTATATATTCCTTTGGCTCCCGGCGGCTGCTTCAGCCTTATCCTTTTGCCTGAAAACACTCATTTCGGTTTTTGAGCACGTTTAGCACGTTGCCAGCGATCCAAGCTAAAACCCAAAGCCCAAACCCCATTAAAATGTTAAATGCCCTTTGTTGTTGTTGGGCGAGTGGGCGGCTTTACATGTACATATATATATATATGTACGTACAAATGCCGCTCTCCATGTACAAAACACACACATATATTTATATATATATATACATATATCTATATATGTGTAGGTATAGGTGTAAGTGTATTTTTTTTCCTCGCCAGCCAGCACACAAACACATCGTCCTTGCCTTGCGTCCCTGTCTCGTGCACTCAATTACTTCCTCAATGCGCTCCATAATGCTTATCGTCCTTGTTTCTAGTTGACATTCCCGCACAAACACATAGACAGCAGCACCACTTCCAGTGGTTTACCCACCCCCCACACCCACATTTCCGACCCACTACGAAAACCCTTAGCACATTTTTCCAGCGACAATTTTCGCTCGGCTCTCCGGCGACGACGACTTCGTCGTCCTCGCTGCACGAAGCTGCAGCAAAATGTGAAAGAAGCCAGCACGAAAATGGGGGAAATACAAAAAGAAAAATATAACGGATATATATGCACGGGTGTCTGGCGTTTTGGGGGGTCTGGGTTTTGGGTTAGTTCTAGCCAACATGGGTTAAGAGGGGCCCCCAAAACGAAGTGCTCTGCTGGAGATAACGAAGCGCACTTAAGCACACGCACACTCGCACACTCGCACACTCGCACACCCGCACACCAGCACCCTTCCACACACACACACACACACACACACACACACATGCGCAGGATGGTGGGTGGTTTGGGGGGGGAGGCGTTATCCCTACGAAATATATTGCACAATATAAAAATTGCAGACGATGAGTGCCGAATGCGTTTGCCGAAAAGGCAGCTTTGTGGGTGCGCGGGGTGGAAAACTACTACAACTAGCACAAAAACAGCAGGAAAATCAACTACAACAATTGGGAAAAACGAAACGAACGAAAGCCGAACCGAAGGACGAGCCAACGAGGAGCGAGCGTTTTCCTCGACTGTTTTTGTGGCCGATTTTCGTCGCCAACGAATTTTCCTGCACTTCTTTTTCTGACTTTTTTTCCTAGATTTTTTTTCAGCACCAACACCCCCGCCACCGCCCCCAAACCAGCTAACCTGAACACCACCACCCACCCACCAACCCACCCATGCCACCCGGAAAAACGATGCTGATCGAAGCTGAAGAGGAAGACAAAGACGTCGCTGGTTGGCTTTGGTTTGGGTGGGTGGGTGCAGTTTTCTGGTGGGTCAGCTGGTGGTTCGGGTGGCTCGGGTGGCTCGGGTGGCTCGGGTGGCTCGGGTGGCTTGGGTGGCTTGGGGGGCTTGGATGGTTTGGGGCATAGTGTTGATGGAAAATCTCGCCTGTTGCATTTCCCATTTCCCCCACCCAACTTGTTGTTGGCAATGGCTCAATCAGTGAATCAGTGGTGGAGTTTCATTTGATTGTAATGGGAGCCCATCCACTTGTGGATTCAGGTGTGTGTGTCCGTGCCCGGTTGGCCAGCCATCTGTATGCCAAACCAAGCGCCGGCATAAAGGAGATTACACTAACCAAATTATATAAGCTGCATAAAGGTAATTTTCGATGGCAACGGTTATGGGCGGAAATGTGTCTGGGGATCAGGGGGCTTAAAGCGAGTTTTATTAGGTATCTCTACAAAGGTAAATGACGTGGCATATTTCCCAACACACTGTAGTGTTAAGTTGGTAATATGAGGAGCTTATTTCAAGGGATTTTAAAGTAAATTAGTAACAACTTTTAAAATAAGTACGTTCTCTAAATAGACACTTGAAAAACACAACATTTAGCTATAAACCAACTTGAATTGAAACCCTGCTTCCTTTGGATTTGAGCCACACCTCGATTGCTTCCGTTAGGGATTTCCGTGGGATAATGGAATCTACCTGAATATAGCAATAAAGAGCTCAGGCAAATATTTTGCTAAGCTTATATTTTCTTGCGAGAAAGTTATGCAGCACAAAACAAACCCCAACAGGGATTTAACTTGTTGCACAGCCGCCGCGCTCGCTCGAATCCTTTCCATTTAGTTTGTTTGCCTGGAAAACTACCCCCCTCCACCCTCGCGCGCCCGATGGGGTGTAAACATATTAAAAAGCCAAACTTTTCCTTTGCCTTTATTTACAAAAAAAAAATACGACAAAAAGTAAACTAAAATAAATAGAGGAAAAAATCTCGAATATATAGAAGAGAGAGAGATGCATTATAATGATGGGGTGTGGGGGTTAGTGGTGGCCGAAAGCAACAAGCTGCTCATACATACATACATATATATATAATTTTTTTGCAGCAGAAAGAGAGCGCAGAAAGTTTCCGGGTGTGTGTGTGTGTGTGTGTGTGTGTGTGTGTTGGTGTATTAAGAAGCAGCAGGTGTTGGGCAATATTGTGGGCCATTCCCACACCTCCGTGCTGCGTGTCTCTATGTAGTGGTCGGGTCTTGGCCCAAACCAAACCACTTGCCACCCACAGCCGCCCACGTTGCCAAACGCATCTTTCGATTACGCCAACAACAAGCAACAATAAAGAGCAGGAGAATAGCGTTGCAGGCGCCGCTGTCGGCGTTGGCTTTTCCAACCATTTCCCGCCACCCGCCACCCGGCAACCGCCTCCCCATTGCCGCCGCTCCATTCGGATTTTCCACCCACCGTCTTTGGCTGTAAGAAGGCATTTTTATGCCAGAAGGATGCAACAAGCGACGAGGACAACGTCGCGTCTGCTGTGTGTGTGTGTGCGTGGAGGTGGGCGGCTGTGGGTGGGCAATCCAATCCTGGCCAGCTTTTCATGGACTACGCAATAAGCACTCCACCTACTTTCCAATGTCGGGCGAACTATTTTGCTCCTTCTCCTCCTTTTATTTTCTGCGCTTCGCCTTTGCCTTGTTGAATTTTTTCCGGCGGTTTTTAGGTTACATTTTTACGAGTTTTCTCCACTTCCACTGCCACCCACACCCACACCCACATCCACAGCCACAGCCACAGTCACAGCCACATCCACATCCTCATCCACTTGTTGTTGTATTTTGCGAGGATGACGCTGCAAGCGCCGAAGGAGTCGCCGGGCGACGCCATCGTCCTTCGTCCTTGGTCCTTCGTGTGAGGCAGCCAAAATCGTATTGGTGTGTGTGTGTGTGTGTGCGAGTGCTTGTGTGTGAGGAAGCGCCACAAGTGGGTGAAACACGGCGCGAGCGAGAGTGCAATATGGCCAGAAAGAGACAGAGCGGAGGAGGAGAGGAAGGGAGACGGGGAGATAGCCCAACCATAGTTCGGTGCATTCGAGCCACCCATCGCATCCATTCCCAGCCCGATTTTAGCCACCCAACTTCGGTTTTCTGGGTGCACAGAAATTGGAAAATAGATTTTTTGGTTGGTTGCCTTTGGCCGGTTTCCTTCTTTGCCTCGCCAGTTTTTTTCATTCATTTGGGGGTTTCTTTTTTTTCCAAAGTGGAATGGTAAGTGCACAGAGAAAATATTAGTTACAATAATATATATGAATGCAGAAATTAGTCCAATCCTAATTTCGAAATAGACGAAAATGTTAGGAAACACTTAAAATACATAATAATTCAAGCTAGTAGAATTGATGATCACATTATGATAAAGAAAACATAAATATATTTTTTAATATTATGATTTCAATTATCAGGAAGTTGGAATTTCGTACAGTCATTTTCTCAGTGTGTTTGATTATGTAGGTCGAATTAAAGTTGAAAGCGTATACAAATGAATGAATCAGTTATTTATGGACCATATGAAAGTATAATTTTGAAATGCCCAGCATTTTCTCGCCGTGCAGATGGGTGTTGATGCTGGTCAACCGGCCGGTTCTCGCCAGGAAGTCAGTAAGCTTGAGGTGGACTTTGGGTCCTTTCGTGGGATGGGGATTGATTGAGAATTTGCCTTGGGTTCAAGGTATGGCCAGGACAATATACCTCCTCCCGCCCCTCCCCCCTAGGAGGACCAACGCCTCCCCCCCTCCCACCGTTTTGCGGACAAGACGCAGGCCAACATTTTTTCCCGCTGCATTTTTCCGAGCTTGGGCTTCCTTCTGTTTTTTGTTTTTTTTTTCGCCAGAGAGGAAAAAATGAAGCGGAAGCACGAAAAAGCACAAAGTTAATGCGAAATGGGAGGGTTTTCAGGGGGGTTTTTGGTGAGCTAGGAGGAGCTAGAGCGCGCCAATATGGCGCTAAGGACATTGGGCAAAATGCACTGCAGGAAAAAATTGCACATTATATGTAGGCAAGTGTGTGTGTGTGTGTGTGTTAGGGGGTGGGGAAGAGTAGCGAAGGCAAAACAGCAAAACACACAAAAACAAAATGGCACAAAAAAGAGAGAACAAAAAAAATGTAGTCAACTGAGCTGGCTGACTGTGGAGTAGGTGGCTGGGGGGTGGCCAAAGCAGTGGGCTGGGGTGGTTTGGGTGGGTGGGTAGGTGGTGTGCGGTGTTTTTTAGGTGGCGGGAAAGTGGGAAATTGGGTGAGCTTTGAGTCTGAGTTTCGGCGTCGACTGCGCTGCTGCCTCGTTATTTTGCTGCTGCATTTGATTTTCGTGCTGAAAAAGTTTCGTGTGCTCGAAAAAAGTTTCGTCGCTTCGTTGACGTCGTCGCCATTGAGCCACCCAGCCCACCGCCCACTGCACCACCCACTTTTACGTACTATCTATGTCTGTGTGAGTGTGAGTGTGAGTGTGTGTGTGTGTGTGTGTGTGTGTGGATGTGGGTGTGCAGTGTAGTTTGAATGGCATTTGGGGGGCGGCGGTGATGGTGGTGGTGGGGACAACTTGGGTTTGGGTCCTTGCAGCAACATTTGGCTGCACTCGGTTGGCTGGTCTGGCTCCGTCTCGTAGTTTGGTGGGTGTATCGGGCATTTTTGTCGAATTTGTTGCTGCGAAAAGGAAAACTGGGAAGGCAATGGCTGCGCAGCCAGCGCCAGCAGCGGCTGCACAACTATTTTCCCGTGCATTTGGCGTCGGCATTCGGTTGGCATTGTGCAACAAGTGAGTTTGGCAGCAGCCACCAGCAGGACGACAACTTTCAATTCGGCAGCTAAGGCCTTCGAAAAAATCCAATCTTAGTCAGGTGCTCAATTGCACATCTCAATGAAACTGAAGTCAGGCAGAGTTTGTACTTGATTTCAACTGATTGAAGCAACAATTGGCGCCAACTGTTGCTGGCCGCCTTTTCGCGATTTTCTTGATTGACTCCACTTACCACCACTTGTACGCTTTAAAAAGTGTTGTGTGCTTTTGTGGGTCGCGAATTGTGTAGGCTCGTGTGTGTGCGTGTGTGTGTGTTGGTGAAAATTTAATTAAAGACTCTGTCGTCGAGTGCAACGAGATAATTTATGTGTAGGCATTTAATTAAAGCGATCACACAGCCATTTTGCATACACCGAGTCGAAGGCACAGACAGAGACGGCACGAGGCCTTTAGACAGAGACGGAGCGAATGATAAGTGTGGCATATGTGTGTTAACGCTTAATTGAATTGACTGAATGAAGCAGCCAAGTTATTACATCTTTTTTTTTTGGTGCTAATTGCATGTTCGAGATGTCGAGCAATGAGCAGGTGAGTTGGGTAACTTATTTCATAGAGTTCCATTCATTCGCCATTGAAAAGAATTCTGTTTTGAATGGACTCGGTGTTTACAGTTTTGAAACCTAATCTAATGAAACTTAAATGTATGTAAAACAACAAAGTTAAAATCTAAACAAACTCAGTGACTAGCGATTCGTTGAAGTAAATATTATGTTAACATTTTATTTTAATTTACATTAGAACAGAATATATTATATTATATTAGCAAAGTCTAAAAATACCATTTAATTTCGATAGTACTATAAAATGGATCTAAAAATATTTCTTTAATATTTCTGTAATTAAGTATTGCTAAAAGAAAGACTTGTATAACATTAATAGTCATATTAATCTTGAATTGCTTTTGTCTGCAACCTGCTTCCATTTAAAAACTCTTTTTCAATTTTCTTTCCGAAGTGAACTGTACGATTTCGTACAAATATTTTAAAAGCCTCGGCAAACTTTACTCAAGCAATCTTCCATAATTCAATTATCACACTCATATAAACAATTTAGTCACAGCTAACGTGCTGCAACAACAATTTGCCCAAAAAACTATACCAGAGGGTATAGTTTACCTTTCAAAACGTCTCAACACACATGCAAATCTATTAATTCTCTCCAAACTTTCGTTGCAAACTTGCAAGCCACAAAAGCCATTTAGGTGGCAATTTACACAACAAACGACACATTGAAAAGGGCAACGAAAAATCCTGGCACCCCAAAAGGAAAACCTTCAAGAGGAAAACTTACACAACTCCACTCGTCGACAGATTGTGGCAAAACACTTGGCAGAACACTCTTAAAATATGCACAATACACCCAAAAACTTCAAGACAAGGTGTACGAGTATAAGGGAATTCCTGTATGCTTGTGCGAGAGGGTTTTTATTGGGGAGAAAACCCCAAACCGCCTTCAAGAAGGGAAAATCCACCGAAAAACACAGACAAACACATGTTCGGGGCAAAAGTCAGGGGAGCGAGCGAAACAAAACCAAAACATGCTGCTACGACACTGATGACGACGTGGCAGACGTTTGTGTGTTGACTTTGTAACATCGTTATGCAACAACAAACTAGCGCACTTGTTGCATAAGTCGCAGTACACACCCGCACACCCATACACCCACACGGGGGTGCACAACAAGTGGCAGGAGCGAAAGGAGCAGCAGCATCGCCAACAAATGCCGGCAACACAACGCACAAAAGTATGCAAAGAAAGCACTTCACACGTTCTAACAACGCAGTCGCCGCCGGGTTTTTTCGGTTTCGGTTTCAGTTTCGGTTCATATATATATGTATGTATGTATATGTATGTATTTTTCCAGTGGATAGGGAGTTTTCCGGCTGCTGCGCCAGTCGCGCCACTTTCGGCGATTTTCCACGAAAAACCCATGTGTTGTGCGGTGGGGAGTTTGCAATCCAACCACCCGCCGCGATTTTCGCCAAACACGCGAAGCAACAGTTGTCATCTGTCGACAACTTGTTGTTAGGAAAGCTATTCCCTCTCCCAGTTCCCCCATTTAAGCAGTTTTCCACGCGTAAGTCCTATGTGTATATGTGCATACTGCAAAGCTGCTTAAATCACAGACAACCAATTTAATTTGTGTGCCACTGATTTTAACCCTAGGCATAATACGGCCCAAAAAATCTATACCTACACGGAAAACAACTTACTCTCCCTACACCAAAAACTCATCCTTTGTTTCTTCTATGGCCGAAAAAAAGGCGAAGTGACGTCTGCATTTTTTGTATATCCATTTGGAACTCAGCAGCAAAGGAAAATAGAAACTGCTTGGATTTTTCCTTGTGGCACTTGTGGCGTTTTTAGCTCCTTGGCAATTGCTTTTGTGCGGACACTACAAACTGTACTTCCGTTTTATCCTCTGCGTCTTTGTCTGCAGCAGACAGGGGATGACTACCAGGGGGGGGGGGGGGGGGGGGGGGCTGATGATGAGGGGGTTACTGGGCAGAGACGACATCTAATCGATAAATATTCAGCACACTGCTTGTAAAAATACATTGAAAATGCATTAGACTTTGGCTCAATGGCATGAATTTTAATACGTTTGCGTATGATTTCCCCATACTTTCGCACTCTATTTTATTCCCACAATTTTTTCCTCAGTTTTTTTTTTTTTGTTTTTTTGTTAGTTTAATTAATCTGAACTCTGTGTTCTGGCAGCTGTAATGTGCAAATCGTGTGCCATAAATTTGCAGCTTAAATGCGAATTCGATTGACAAGCCAGCCAAGTGCACAATTTCTAACTCCGCTCTCCCAAGGTTGACAATACGAAAAATCGACTTGATATAATAGTAGAAAAATCCAGTTAACTATTTGCAAAACGCAATCGAAACGCTGCTGCAAGTCAACTGCCATTTGCCGGCCACTAATCAAACGTAACGAAATTGCCAGCATAAACACGCTTAAAGAATGAATGAGACTGGAGAGTCGAGACAAGTTCGCCTTGAGGTCTTACCAAAATGGCGTTGAAACGGTAAAAGGGGTCCGCCGGCGGTGAGGGGTTAAGAGGCTAGCGGGTAGTTGTGGGTTAAGCGGCTGACGTCTATATGGCGACAACGGCAACAACTTGTTGTGCGACATTTTATGCGGAAGCAAAAAGTGCCAAGAATACAGCGAATTCAAGTTGAGAGTGCAATTGCCAACTGGCACCACAGTGCGTATACGTGATATGTCGCATTCGCTACGCGATCTACTGACGAAAAAAATACTTTCGAAAACGGATCAAGCGGCTTTAAGTATGAGCTGTGTGCAAATTGCTCAAGAAATTTTAAATAAATGCCTAGATTTAACCTTTAAATTGAAACTTTCGAAAGAAATATCGTTCCAGTTTTTGTAACTGATATACAATGCGGAAAACCTAGATCGAAATTTTTGTAGCACACATATGTAATTAATGTGTTTCAAAGAATCCCGAGAGCAGCATTAAAATTTACTGGAAAGTAAGCCACTGGCTTTATCTCAGAATTTTCGTCAGAACCCTTGATTTTGATTGAATGCAATGCGAAAAAATCCCGCTTGCCACATAATTTCCAGCAACAAAGAACACGCCCCGGCTGAATCATTTGCTCCAATTGCACTCACTTGCGGCAATGCAATGCGAACTGATAACCGATTATCGTTGCAACAAATTGCAATAGCAAAATCTAAGAAATTTCCAATATACTTCGATACTTCATACATACATACATACTTGTATATATTGAATTTACGTATATAACGCGATTGCCCTGCCATAAATACGCGAAAACAAAAACGAGTGTAATTGATTAAGGAGCATTATCAACAAACTGGGTGTATTGCAAAAATGTATAATATACGCTTGATAATTTATAATTTATATATAGAAGCTGATTTGATTGAAGATGTTGTAAAGGCAGAATCAAATCGCATGTCCCAATAGCTTTGGTGTGGCAACGAAAAACGAGTTGGGCCTGCTGTTGCTCAAATGTAAACAAAAGCCACACGATAAGCGAAAAAAGTGTTCATCTACTATCTGTATATATATATTAAGTGTATATATCTAAGTACACACAGTAGAAAGTCGCCCATTTAAACAGGGTCAAGTCTTTACCTTTCAAAATAAATTAAGCATTAAATTCACTGAACTAGAGCTTAACAAAAGATAGCTTTAGTTTTTCAGGTTTAACAAAATCCATTGTGGAAAGTCTATGAAATCCATATTTGTATTAGCTTATGAGCTGACTTGTGTAGATAGTTAATATTTTGTACTTTTTTCATAACTGATACATCGGCGATCGAAAGATGCGTTTTGAGGGCGGGGAAAAACGAGGGAAGTCAATGTGCCTTCGGTTGCAGCATTCGCCACATGACTTTGCAACTGTTGCGCTCTCATTGTTGTCACTGAATTCACTATTGTTGTTGTTGTTGTTGTGCTGTGTTGTTGTGTTGGATCCGCTGGCTGTGTTGGTGAGCAAGGGCTCTTATGGCATGCGCTCATACTGTATGTGTGTGTGTGTGTGTGTGTGGATATACCTTCTCGCTCGCTCCCTCGCTTGCCATATGAGATAATACCTTGAACGTGCGTCAGTCAGGTCGTTGGCGTTTTACAACTGAACTACAATTGCCATATTCATTGTTGTTGTCGTAGTTGTACTAGTACTACTACACATTAACTGGAAGTGAAATGAAAAGTGTGCGCGGAGATTTTCACACCATCCAAAATAATGTTAATAAAGTGAAGTGCGCAGTTGGGGAATCGTTCTACATACTATTATATATCTCAATCTGCATTTGGCATTAGTCATCTCAGAACAAAGCCGCTACAAATGGCACGTTCCACCATTTTGGGCAATCTAACTGCGCACTTCCAAAAGAGACACCCGAAAAAACGGCGTTAAAGAGAGTGACTTATCACTTAAAACTACATTTTTGACGCAAACAAAGCCAACCCAAAGTTCACATTGTTCGAAAGTACAATAAATGCAGCTTAAAAAAAAAACGAAAAAACATAAAATAGGGGAAACCAAAGTAAGAAACCATTTAGGCTCATTAACATGCAACTCACTGAGTGACAGAGAAAGAGCAACGTTCTTGAGTGGCGCGCTTGAGTTGAGTTGCGGAAGGAGAAACTCACCACAGGAGCGCCACTGTTAATGAGCAGGAAATGCAGTTTCTCAAGCCGAATATTGGCGAACTAATGCGTTTGAGTGAGTTTTGTCTTCATTGCAGGCCATTCTTGGGAATTAACCTTTTAAATTGAAATTGATATAAATAGAAAATTATGCAGCAGGAATACATTTGTAACATATTTTTAACTCATTAATATCTGATCATTACTTATTTCAACTAAAAGTTTACTTTGTTTAAATCATAAATATACCTTGCCTACCTGCTCCAATATTAAAATTAAATCCATTTTGTTGTCATAATATTTGTAGGTTAGTATTAACTATATCCTTTTTCTCTTCTTGCCATTCCCCACCATATCCCCTACACCGCACCCCCCTGTTAATTCGCCCAAAAAAAGGCAGCTAATTGCTGTGACGCCGGCAGCGCAGCGGCAGAAGTGCATTCCTTTTGCTTGTGTGCGTGCGTTAAAAAAGCGACACAAAAAATGTGGTGAATTAATGGGAGTGTGTGCATTGGTGTGCATTCTTCTAGGCGTGCAGTTGTGTGTGTGTGTGTGTGTGAGTGCTCGATTCTGAGTGACTTTCCAGCGAGAGCAGTTTCAGTAGTGAGCTGCATTGGGAGGACTCAAATTTTGGCAGCTCGTCGCGCAGCTTGGCAATTTTTTTATCAACGCGCGCTGCACTCGAAGTGCAGTGCTATTATTGCAGTGCACTCGTATTCTCTCCTTCTCTCATCTTCTCCTCCTCCTCCTCCTCCTCGCTCTCTCTCTCTCTCTCCCCGCCTGTCTTGTTAACCAAGTGGGCTTGTGTGTGAGTGCGGCTTACCCCGTTACTCCTAAAGTTCTCGCGACTGCGCTCTGTGGAAATAACTCAATGAGCGGAGAGGATTCTTTCTCTCTCTCTCGCATAAAAGCATTCTAGTTTTGCAGTATGCAGTTTTGCTGTGTGTGCCTGTGTGTGTGTGTGTGTTTTCCGTGGTGTTTTTCTTGTTTTTGCACACAAAAAAAAGCGGCGACGTCGACGTCAGCTCGGCACTGTGCTGGTGTCTTCGTGTTGTTGTGATATAATTTTGCAGTCGGCTTCGGCAGTCGCAGAAATACAACGCATCCGATATGCAACGGAACGCATTTTCGGACGCGGCCCGAGTCGTTCCGAGGTGTAGCGTCCGATTCCGATTCAGATTCAGATTCCGACGATCGCGTATATCAATCGTAAAGCATTAAGCGCATTGCCCATTTACACGCAGTCCATAGGCGAAAATCGTTTGCCATTGATAAACATTGAAAACACGACAATTGCCGAAAATGAATATCCAAATAAATGGCCAAGCAACACAAACAAAGTGAATAAATTAGCTTACAGCGAAATTTAATAGAACCTTGCCACGCAAAAATGCCGACAACACGAATTCTTTATAAAGTGCATCAGCTAGATGACAACAAAAATCGAGTTTATAACTACGCATTGCCAACTAGTTACAAGAAATTAAACAAAAACAGTGAACTTCAAAAAATATGCATTTCCAAAACACCAAACATACTTCGAAAATAATTGAGCTGAAATATACTTCGCAATCAAAACTAAATTGCATGAAAAACTTACAAATAGTGAATAGGAACAAAAATGTGAATCAAAATTTAAAAAATTTCGAAAATTGTTAATTTAAAAAAGTAACTTAAATGGAAAAGAAGCTCGCTTTAATTTGCATTATCAGTCTCAAAAAGAGTGACACTTGTTCTCCCAAAAAGAACTGTTAATCCCAAACAACGCAATAGAATCAATTTTCCTCAGATTAAGTATACGCCGTGTGTCCTTTTTTGTGCTTCTCACGCACAATCATCGCCATCGGCGGCATCAATCGCCCGCGTTTTGTTTGATTTTTTCGGCATTAATATAAATTGCAATCGCCGCTTGTCTCTTGTTTGCTCTGCGTTACGTGTGTGTGTGTGTGTGCGAGAACGTTGACGTTGCCGCCGACGCAGACGTCGCTGCCGCGGTTAACGTCGCCGTCGACGTCGCTGTCGCCGCTGTCATGCGAAATGCGGAAAAGTTTTTTTCGCGCACTCGCAAATTTTTATAGAATGCATTTTTATTTCGGTCTTTTGGTTGAATAGTTGCATTGCCCAGCTCAAGTGCGTGTCTCCGGTTGATTGACTGTGTGCGCCTGTGTGTGTGTGCCTGCAAGCGTGTGTGTGTGTGTGTGTGTGTGAGCCTGACTTAATACGTCAGCCTATTGTTGAATAACAATTTCTCGTTTTTAATAATATTTAGCCGGGAAAAACCCAAGTGAAATGTGACACAAACTCAATAAATATTACTTTCCAACTAACTGAGAGCATAAACCACAAGTTTCAATGTTAAACAAAACACTAATTTAAGCATCAATCATCGCATTTCACAACACGATTATTCATAAATCAAATGCAAACCAAAAAGGACACAACTAATTTCAAATTAGAAAGAACTCTCAAAAATTCCGAAGATACGCAAATTTCAAGAACACTTTCAATGGACAAAGTGCCATTATAACTCGCTTAAAAAATCATTTACGCCCTGCATTTCATATTTAAATGCCGTCTTCGATTCTCGTTCACTGCACCCAAAAACCTGTCTCAAAAAAACACTGCTAGAATCTTGAAAAAAAAAATTCTTAAAAATAGATTGAAAGGTTCGAAAAAAAAATGGGTAAAAAGATGAGAGAAAAATACCACAAAGGCAGCAGCATACAAAATGAACTGTAGCCAAACTTCTGAAGCAGCAGCAGTAAAACAAAACAAACAAAGAAGCCGAAAATAAAAAAAAATAAAAAAAAAATGGATGAGAATTGGAGGAGCAGCAAAGAAGTAGCTGCAAGTACACAGTAATAAAGTGTGTATTTTTTCGGGTAGTTCGTCGTCGCCAACTTTTCTGTGCAGGCAAATGTAACAAATTTTTGTCAGTTTCAATTTTCGTCGGGCGCTTGAGGACCACCACCGCCCCCCATTTCCACCATTTCCCCCATTTCCCCCAGTTCCACCATTTCCACCGCCCATGACAATGGCCAGGTCGGTCGCCAGTCTCCAGTTGCTGGCATTTACTTTGCCGTCGGGCTTGGCGCACAGCATAATGAACAAAAACTAAGAGCGAACAGAAAACAAAAAAAAAAAAAGTTCTAAAAAAAAAACAGTAGAAAAAACGAGGTGGGGGTGAGCTGAGAAAAATCAACTCCCAGATATGCTAGACAAAAAAAATGGCAAATTAAATAGCCGAAAAAAATGTAGCTGCAGCTGCGCAACATCAATTGGTACACCGCCCCCCCTCACCGAAAGCTTAACCCTCACCTTGCCCATCCAGTTGACCATTGGATTTTCCTTACCTTCCGTTCGGTTTTCCTTTTTTTTCGCCCAGCTTCTACTTTATTATTTTATTTTACGTTTTTCGGCAACATCCTCCGCCCGATACCCCTTTATGCTCACGAAACTTAAATTACTATTTACAATGGTATTCTTTTTTTTTTTTGGCTGCATTTTGTTCCTATTTTTTGTGATTTTTTTTTTTGTTCTGTTCAGAAGTTGCCAGGCGAATTTTTATATATATATGTATACATTTTTTATTCGCATTTCTCGCTGGCATAAAGTTTTTTTATATTTTGGAAGGGGGTTACCAAGTTGATGCTCTGCTCCGCCAGCTAATTTCATTTTGGGCGAGTTCAGTTCATTTTTTTATGCAGCTGCTTTCGGTGGATTCCGCTTGAAATCAAATCAAATCAACTTCAGGCGGCTATCGCAAATATAAAATCGCCATATTAATCAGATTCCAATAGCATATAGTTTGAATAGCCAGCATGTTTGTCAGCGATTTTTATCAAAGCCAGAAAAGTGCAGTGAATGAGATCGTTTGGGCCACACGTCTCGCATTTTGCTTCTGTTATCAACGATTTCCATATTTTACATTTTTTAGATATTAAACAAAACAAAAACAACAACTGCAACAACAACGGCTACACTTTTGTTAGTACATTTCTGTTGAATTAAAATACGAAACAAAACACATGAAAAAGTGCAATCCAAAAAACAAATATTAACGTTAAACGAACTAAAAAGAAAAATAATTAAAAAAGTAGCCATTACTTTTGAATTGTTTTCAAATGCAAAAAGAAAAAGGTTCGTAAGCAACTAAAAAAAAAAAAGGTTAAATGCTAAAGCATTTTGATAATGCAACATATCAAAGAGCCAGAATTTAAACACAGAAAAAATAAATGAAATAATTAATACACAAACACGCGGGGCAACTGTCAAAAAATCTACAACAACACAAAGTGCAAGTTTCAACAACAACAAAAAAAGTGCAGCAGTACAACAACAACAAAACGCATTACACAATTGAACATACAACAAACGAAACAAAAAAAATAGTAATTCCACCAAATAAAAAAAAGCCCGAAAGAAAAATACGCGTTTCATTATCACGCGCTGCATATAATTTACTCTGTGCTCCACATATATAAATACATAATAAATAAAAACCAACCAATAGCCCAAAAAAAAAAAAGGAAATGAAAAGTCCGCATCAACAATAAAAATCTGCCTGCATTTTTGCCTTTTGTGTGAGCTGCCCACGAAAACGAGAGAAGCACTTTTATCGTATATACAAATTATATACATCGCCGGGAGGAGCTGCAGCAACCCACTCCAAGCCAGGGTTGCCACGTCCTGAGCTGCTGTAAGCCCTCCGCAGCAGCAGCAGCAGCAGCAGCTGCAGCAACAGCAGCGCAGCAACCGCCGCCGCAGCAGCATCAATTTGGCTTTTGGGCAGAGATAATTTAAGACAAATATATGTGATGCTATGCACATCAGCAGCTATGAAATATGTACGTATGCCAAATTGGTTCCCAAATAATCGCCAATAAACCGCGAATATATTTAATGATTAACTGTAATTATTGAGTCATAAGTAATTAACGAGTTGGCGATTAGCTTACTCATAGATAGATATGCCCAAGTAGCGATCCTCAGTTCCGATGCGCATTCATCAATTAGTAATTATAACATATTTAATCTTTTTGCCCACTTCATAAGAAGTTGCATTTGCCTACTTTAGTTGTTACATTTTAGATCTCTGTTCTTTGACAAATTATAAACTTGTTCTAGATAGTTCCCTTTGCTAGTACAAGAAACAATTGTATTTCATTTTAGAGAACAATTAAGATATTTTCACATATTCATTAAGTATCGGCGGATCTTTAAGCACTTTCTCCTTCGAGCGGTGATCAGGTTCTACGATCGCTTATCGTTCGGCAAACCCCGAAATTGACATGATTGTACACTGAAATAAGTTCATAATAATATGCGCAATGCCTCATTGACATTGTCCTTCAGCGACAGTGCGATGTACGAAAGCGAAATGTGTAAACAAAGATACACAATGGGTGGTGGTGGTGTCGATGGGGGAAAGGGGGGGGTTTCGAAGGGGGGAGGGGGGTGGCGGACTGGGAAGGGTGGGGCTATCAGAGGCGTCACAATGCGATCGCCGCAAGTACAATTACATTGAGCAATACTTAAGGACAGCAGTTCAAGCAACTGTCGAGTGCAGTCGCATAGATACACAGCTACAGATACTTTGTATATTCGTGGCATGTGAGTAGATATCCGTGCTGTATCTGTAGAACTCCATTCAGAAATTCCGAAAAAAAAGATATCTACTAGTTGGTATCTCCCCACTAACCGGAAGCCGTGCAAACCAAACGTTTGCCTTCATTTCTCTACGTTTCATCAGTGTGGTGCCAAGATTGCCAATTTGATTCACAACTATGTGCCAGCCATTATCTCTGCCCAATCTGAGCAATCTGTATCTGCGGAGCGGCACTTCTTATCAGCGGGGCCCTGACGCAGCCGTTTCTGACCCAAATTACGACAGCTTTGGCTCGCCCCATCGAGCCTGATACGTGGCGAAATCTGAAAAGTGCAACAACAATGAACGAGTATAAATTTAAGCAAGAAATTATTGAACAAAAAAAAATATGTACGAGTATATTTATGTACTCGTACTTTCTTATAAGTTGTCATGCAATCGCGCAAACAAAAAAGAGAGCAACAAAAACAAAAAGCGGAAACATTTTGCGCTTTCTTATCAAGGCATACGAAATTGATTTTATTTTTTGCTGAAAATTTGCGCCACGAACGAAAATTTTCGCTGGCTGCCAAGTGTGGAAATATATATTCCGCAGAAAATGCCATATATAATTTACAACAATATAATATATACTTGTATACATTGATAGTTGTAGTGCACGATTCGAGTCGAGTCAACGCATGGTTCAAATTATCGCAGTTTCAGTTTTTTTATTATATATTTCATTTATTTCCACAAAATAGTTGCAGCTGATAAGAAGGCTACTCTTCATATATGTATAAGGTTGTTAAAAATATGAGATGATTTTTCCTGAAATAATGGCGCTTAGAAAGGAAATCATGCAGCGAATGATATCATGCCTGTTTATTCACTGTGATTAATATCTGGTTACGTTATTTTTTCGGTCATTTATTTGTATACATTTTCCGCGGATTTTTCGAATAAAGTTCAGTTGGCTATCGCCAGTCGAAGCCTAGGTAATTTTATTGGCGATCCAATTTTCAAGGCTGATCAAGTTTCTTTACTCAACTGCAGCTGTTTTGGGCCATTTTTTGTTATTTTTTTTGTTGTTGTTATATTAGATAATGGACACTCAAAAAGTGTTTACCATCTGGTCGAAAGATAACACACGGTGCCATAACGACAATAAAAATAATAAAAGAGGTGTTGTAAATACAAATGCAATGCTGCGTAAACAGAAATGAAAACAACAACGTGACTAAAGTGTGAACATTAAATACGTTTATTAACAAAAAAAAAAGAAATAGTGTGAAAAAAACCTAAAATAAACGAAATAAGGCAAAAAACCCGCTGACTTGACTAGACTTGACTTGCTGGCGGAAAAGCGGAGAGGAAAATGTTTAGTCGATCACCTGGCGCTGACCACATACGTGGATCGCTTCTTTTCACCCTTTCTTTTCACTATTACAGTGGTAGCACTTATTTTTGTAATTTAAGCCATGTAAGAAAACAGCCCAGTGTAATCGGTAACTGCTTTGTTAGAAGTGGCATTGCGAATTGGCTGGACTTTTATTTTGTTCTTAATAAATAAATGTTAATTAGGCCCGAGTTACCCTTTCACTCAAGGTGCGGCCATTTTTATTTCCCATTTAATCGAACCGAAACGCATTGCCTGCATACACACACACATATATCTAGACCATAATTAGCTGACGTGCATGAGTCGGGAACAAGACACATTTAATGCCACAACAAATTCAGAACCATCAATGTCGGCGGTGGCAATCTCTTGCCAGCCCGGCAAACATTTAACAAACGGAAACAGCTGTCTCGTTCTCCTTCTCGTTCTCGTTCTTATTCGTATTCTGTTAACCAGGCCCATGGGCCTTTTGGGCCCTGGCAGGAGGCATCTGCATATGCCAAAAGGAAGCTGCTACCAAACACTCCTCGCCGTGGCAGCAATGCAGCTGGTCAGAGCCTGGCCACATGCGACGGCGGTGCGACTGTGTGCCACAGTTCTCTAGCCTAGCCAACAAATAGTGGTAACTGCCTGCATAAAACTTGGCTAACGACTTTTTTCCGTTGCCGCTCTTGACTTTTGCATTGAAAATCGTGCAATTCACCTGCTGCTGCAAGCTGCCGCGACTGCTGCTGCTGCTGCTGCTGGCTCTTCTGCTGCTGCAGTAACTGCAACAACAAAGACGTTGAATGCATCTGCATCTCGGCAGCAGCGGCGGCAGCAACAACAACAGCAACAACATCGTCTGGTTGCATGTTAATGTTACAGCTGCACTTGCACTTGCAACTCGTCGTCGTCGTCGTCGTCGTCATGAATGAGTCGCGACTTGGGCTCAAAACCCGGCTCTTTGGCTCACTCCTAGCTGCAGCAACCCTTCTTCTTCTTCTTCTTCCGCGCCCCCGTGCAACTTCCACATGCAATTATTTTTCTAGGCTGCAAATTGCACGCTCCCTCTCTGTATCTCTGCATCTTTGTATCTACGTATCTTGCGCTCGCCGTGTATCTAACCATCTCTATCTTTGCGTCTGCTGTTGCTGCTGCTGCACTGCTGCAGTTGCTCCTTGGTTCTTGACTGCCTTTTTGTTGATTTTACAAGGTGTGGAATGACTTTGGTAGCGCCTCATAGTCAGACTTTAGTCACAGTTCGGGCTGCCACAATAGATCGAAAATTGTCCCAGTTGTATTCGGCTGCTTATGTTCAATGAAATATTTTCGTCTTTATGCTTACAATATATACTTTCAATCACTCTATATGGTTAATTCTGACTTAATCTTGTTTATATAATAAAGAAAGCCTTGTATGTTTATAAAAAACAGTTACGAGGGCAGTAAGAGCTTGCCAAAAAATAGGCCTGAACTACGATATTCACTTCTCTTGGGGCAAGCATATATGTATATACCTATTCTTCTGACCATCATTGTAAGCATTTTCCTGTGGCTTTGGCTTTGGCTTTGGCATTGGATTCGCTTTTGGCCACGGCTTGGTTTAAGCCTGGTCCGAGACTTGGCCGCACGTTTATGGTCGCGTTTTAATGTAATTGTTGTTGTATTACAGCAAATTTGTAGCCATTGGATTGTTGTTGGCGAGGCCTTTGCAGTTGGTGTTGTAATTTGCCATTCATGTTGTCGGCCAAAGTGGCGATTTGTTGATTGTCGTTAGAAATTCAAGCGGGCCAACACCTTCGGCTGATTTGCCCGTCGTTTTGTCGTGTGCCAACGATTGTGTTGGCTTAATCGTTTGGGCCACTTTTCCCTGCGATTAGCCGCATCTAATGATTGAAATTAGACCAGTTCGGAGTTGGGAGATAATCTCTGGCAGAAAACCGGTAGCCAGGTGCCAATTTCTTAACGCACTATTATCAAACTTTGCCCGCAATGGCCGTTAATTTAGGGTTTAATACCGCTGAAAGGCTTCCTCGCCCACCGCGAATTTATTATGACACTGATGGAAGGGATGTGCAGCAGGGCACTCCAGTGGCCCAATGAGTGATTGACTCGAGTGAATGACTGCTCGAATGAGTGACTGACTAACTAACCAACTGGCTGACTGACTGACTGGGTGAGTAACTCAGAGGGCCAACGAGCCACAGCCGTGTTATTAGTTAAATGGCGCATAATGGATGAATAACTTGACAAAATAGCTGGCGAGACAAAAGGAATAGTCGATGAGAAGCGTTAACAAGAGTTACCAGACAGTTAACAAAGCTCAAATACACTCAGAATATGCTACAGTAAAATATGTTGCAATCTATCAAAATAATAGTTGCTCACCGATTCTACTTTATAAATAAATATCAGAAATTGCTCATACTTTTCCATATATGCATTTTCTGATTAATAAAGCTTTGGCGAATTTCAGGGATATATTTTCTTATAAACCTAGTACATCCAGAAACGTTACAACATCTACAAGGGTATAAAGACAATAAACAAAACCGAAGCCAAAGACAAAGAGTGTGCTATTGTGTGTGTTTGATAGTCCGGCAACGACGACTACTGCAACCGAACCACACCTTAATAATTACTTAAAAGGAAAATAATTTACGAAATTGCATTCATAGTTCAACATTGCAGCGTTTTGCAACAAAAGCCAGCCATAACAAACAATGAATGCTATACACAAACAAAAAACAAAAACAAAAACAATAACAACAACAAAAAACAAAATGAAAACAAAATGAAAACAAAAACACCCGCACAAGAAAAACAAAAAATTGTGCGAAAAACGAGGAAAAGCATTGCAAAAGCAGCGTGTGGTCATATTGAGTTTCCTACAGCGGCAAACATTTCCGCGACAATTCCCTTGACCCCTGACCCCCCGCGGACTATTGTGGAATTTTTCCGGGGCTAAGTCAAAGATAAACCCCGCGCGAGGCATCTCAATTTAACCTAATTGCCGTCCCTTATCCCAGGGACCTTTAACAAGGTATTTCAATTGTCCGGCATAAGGAAAATTCCTCGGCCATACGGGGCGTATGAGTAATGGCTGAAAATATTTGTCACGCTGCGGTCAAGCAAATAGAAAACACACTCCAAATTTGACACATTTGCTCAGTGCAGGCCCGAAAAGCTTCAAAAAAATAACTGAAAATGCATTCGCACATGGAAAATGGAAAATGTGCTAAGCAAACGCAAATGAATTTTGCAAATTCGAAATTCAAACGTGAAGCGACAACATCGCAGAATGCATAAATTGAAAACTCATGTGGAAACGGATCGAAGAAAAGCGGGTGCGCAAAAAAAAAAAAGAAAAAATGATCGAAAGAATTCTCTTTTGGAGAACTGTCATCGAGAATTTGCTTTTTGTATGCAAAACAAGTTCTGACTTTTAGATTCGCTCGAAACCTTGGTTTGCTGGAATATATAACATGCAGTTAGCCTTTATCGGAAAATAAAGAAATTCAGCTGCGCGTCAATTAGCATAACAAATGTGGTATATTATTTCAGAAAAATGGTGCATCAAATTGAATGAAACGCATAAAATAAATACCGAAAATTAAGAATATTAAACTATAAGTACACTTACTAGTTTCCCTGGTTTTAATTTGTCAAACAAATCTCCACCATTAACATTTGGCTGAATGATGCTGAATAAAATGACATTCGGCCAAGGCGAGGCTTCAGCCTCGAACACTTTTCCGCTTTCCCGCTTTCCCGCTTTTCCGCTACTCCCGTCCGAAAGATGGAAAGCCTGGCCAGACGCAAACAGTTTACTCAGACACTGTGTAACCTTCGACCCGCTTGGCAACAAGAAGCCACTGGACAGCCGGGCGAGAAATATGTATACAAAAGTAAATATGGGAAATTGTTTCCATTTTTTGTTGCTGCACTCGTTTCATTGTTTGCCAAAGTCTGGCAGGTCGGTCACTCAATACCAATTGAAAAGTGCTGCAAAAAGTGCAAAAAATAATGTCTCAATCTCATTTATATTGATTTTATTTACATCCTGCCCATCAATTTGGGCAACTATCAGTTGGAAAAGCTAGGAAAAGTATTTGCAATATCATTAAATGGATATATACATACCCTTTTTTAAATTAAGAAGCAATAACAGCATCGCTAAACACCAAATGAAAAATCATTTAAGAAAAGCAGCGATCTGAGCGATCTGGAAATGCGGGAGTGGCAAAAAGCACAACAGCACTCACGTGTATCTGTATCTAAGCGCCAACGAAGGCGGCGATCAGATACGATCCATTGTTGCCACCGCTCACACACTCGAAAACCGTGAACTGGAAAACCTTGAAAAGCTCAACTGCAATTTATTTTCAATGCAATGGGCTTTTTTTTATCTTATTTCTTATTCATTTTTTGTTGTTTCTGTTGTTGTTGTACCATCTGATTTTCTTGCTGTTTGTTTCTGCGCGATTTGTTTCTGCGCGATTTCCTAATGAATTCGATTTGCGTGGAAAACCTGACAAACCTAGGCCCTAATGGCCCCACTGAATTTCATTAGCCATCCATCCATCCATCCATCCATCCAATCAACGCAATCTGTTTATGCGTGGCTCTTCAGTTCGTTTTGGTCTGCGCGTGTGTTCTTTGGGCTTTTCTTTTCCTTATTATTTTTCATTTTGCATTTTCTTTTTTTTTTTTGTTGTTGTTGTTGTTGTATTATGCTCCTTTTCCACTGTGCACTCTGTTGTAATTGTGTTAGAGCAGAGGCCTATGCCACTGCCACGCATGCCGCAAATGCATTATTATTATAATTTCCAGCTCATACCTCATACCTCATCGCATACTTTTTTCTGGTTCTTTGACACTGACTTGGGGTTGTGTTATTGTTTTATAGAGAATTCGATTTGGTTAAGTGCGCTTCCAGGTTTCCATAATTACTCTAGCAGCAGCAGCAGCAGCAGTGGCAGTGGCAGTGGCAGCAGTACCCCGCCCATTTCTATTCCTATTTCGTTAGTTTTAAAACTAAATTATTAATAACCAAGTAGGCTGGGCTGGCTTTGAGCGGCTTTCGCGCTTGACAATCGCTTGCAAGTGGGTGCATTGTGCTGAAAGCTTTTATTAATTAGTCCTAATTTGCCTTTGACTATGCTAGCGGAATATTACATTTTGTTTTTTGCGTTTTTTGTATTTTTTGCTTGCTACCAATGCTGGCAATCAATTAGACAACGCAACTGGCAGCCAGTCAAGGCCAAAAGCCCGATTCAGGCGGCCTACCAAAATGTCAGGCTTGGTGGACAAGCCCCAAAACGGCAAGAGCGGCAATAAAAGCAACAACCATGTGGGTGTCGCTTTGGCGGCCCCAAATTTGGTTGGGCAAAATTTACAAAACAAATTGCATTCATAAATAAAATCAAATTCAAATGCAACAAACCAAATGTGCATATGCTAAGCAAATTATGTGGAGTTACGTTTATAAATTGACAAATTTTTACATTCATCATGGCTTGCCTCGTTACTACGTGGAATTCATTTGAACCCTTTTCCGCAATTCCCTTGTTCTAATCTATTCAACATTCCTCATAAATCGAGATCTAAAACAAATACCAAAGTCCCAAATTGGCCGACAAAGCTTTGCACAGTTTTTCACCCAATGCAAGTAGAATGCACATTTTTGTGCAAGCCGCTTGTTCAGTTTCTCTGGCAAAGTGCAACACAATTAACACCCCGCCGAAATGCATACACAAAAAATGGGAAAAACAACGCGGATTTTTTAACAGTAAAATTTGTTTGTTTAGCGATTCGGTGCGGCATAGAGAGAGCCCACTGTTGGGCGAAACATATTCGATAGTGCAGCGTTAATGAAAATGAGCAACAAAGCCAAGCGCTTGCACTCACACAGCCAATGTCAGAAACTTAGAACCAAAACCACATGCAAAATAGATAGAAACAAAAAATACAAGAAAAAATTCAAACGAGTTTTTTTTTCTGTTTTTTGTGGAATTTTTTTTTTTTCAGCATGTACGAAAATGCGCAAAATACACTAAATAAGTGGAAACGTCAATAAGCAGCGAAGGAGAATAAATGAGCACACCAAACGAAACCAAATTCACATGGCAAAGTCGACTGAGTTAGATAGGTAGACATGTAGATATAAGTAGGAGCTAGGGAAAATAGAGAAAATAGGGAAAATAGAAGGCAGAGCTTAGTGAAAAGCTGACGAAATAGGCGCATGTGGTGTAATCAAATATGCGAAAAAACATATGTATAGGAAAATTATGTAGATGCAAATGATATGGAAGCGCGCAGATGAATGGAAGAAAAATGGGGAGGAGAATGAGGGAAAATGCGGAAAAGTGCGGGAAAAGGGGAGAGTGAGCGGAGAAAACGATTCTATCTGAGCAAAGTGCAAAGAAAACGAGCAAAAATTAATTTTTGTAATGCAATCAGCAAGTTTAATTATGCATAATTGGGAGAACGAAAAGGGAAGGCACAAGAAACCATAAAATTTTAACAACCAAAGTTTGCTCGGGTGGACGAAACCATGATCGTGGATCTTATGAATCATAACCAAATAAACGCTGTACATATTAACAATTAAATAACCAGATACCAGTTTAAAAGTTCTACCGAAATATCTATCCTAGATAAAAAGCTTATTTATTTCTTTTACTTTATCCTAAATAAAGAGTTTATTTATTTGCTTTCCTTTATAAAGAAATTACCTTATGTGTCATAATGTATTTTGCACACCACTGCATTTCCATATTTATAGGTTCGTTGGCCATAAAAAATATGTGAAAGTATCAGGAAGCAAGATTGTGCTTTTATTAGATGTTTTTTATGGCCTTTCCGAATCGAAGAATCCAAATGATCTGAATCCATTCTGTTTAGTTTTCGGTCTGCCGTAAAATCTCAAGATCGCTCTCAACGAGAAATCGTGGCACTTTTTTATGACAAATAAAATGCAATTCGATTCGAGAACTAGCCGCTCAACACACCCAATTGACTTTTGAGGCACAGCCATATCGCGAAGTACATAGTATATATATACATATGTACATACATATATACATATGTCCGTGTTAATGCAAATCTGTGCAGTTGCAACAGTAATTTCATATTTCACACGCCGCTCTTTGCTGCCACATTCGTTAATTCCATGCGCCTTGATATGCAACTTGTATTCCATTTTTTATTGCTCGGCTAAGTTCAAGATCAGCGGAATGTCGAATTAAAAAATGGTACACATGAATTTATTAGACTTTGAGATATCTGTGCTGGCTTACAGTCAGCAATATCAATTTTATTATTTTCACAAATTTCATGGAGCTTTATAAACTTATTAAAAATGTGTAAAAATAACTTGTGTACTTCCGCAAACACAATTACGATCGCGCAAGGCTTTGACTCATCATTAGCCCAGCGAATGAGTTATAGAATTGGCAACGCAAAGGCGGCCATTTAAACGTAGTTTTCCGCAAATCAATTAGACATAAATTAATTGCCATTAATTAATAAGCAGCAGTTGTAATGGCTAAAACTCAACCGCTGCCGACTCAAGGGATTGCAATTTGAATAAAAGCAGTCGCAGAGCGGCAAATTCATTTGCAATTGCCAATTGTGAGTCGCTGCAAAGCCGAAAAGTAAATAAATTAAATATTTAGCTAGAAATTTATAAGGCGAATGCGACACGCTGCCAAGCCCCAATCCACACCCACAACCCCCCCCCCCCCTTTCCCGCCTCCAGGCTGCAGTGGGGAAAGGGGAGCCGATCTGGTGCGGTCTACGTATGCGGAATTAAGCGTTCAAATTGTAACCAAATATGGCGCAGCAAGTTCAATTCTAATTTATTTCGGCGAACACAGAACGAGCTCAGTACTTTTTCTTGCTCGCTTTTTGCGTTCTGGATCAATTGATTCAAGGTTTTCTATTGCCGCTTTTGATTTAAGCTCTCTCGCTAGTTTCACATACACTATACTCTATATATCTATATAAATCTATATGTATATATTGACGATCGTATGGGTAAGCTGTACATATGCGTGTGTGTGTGCGCGTGTGTGTGTGTGTGTGTAAAGGCAAATCGTGCGCTTTCATTGGAAGTGACAACAAATGCATTCTTAAGTGATTGAAATTTAACACGACACACAACAAACGAAAATTGAAAACGAATGAGACGGGCCACATAAAGTTGACTTTGATTGAACACACTAAAGAAAACTATTCAAACATATCCGCTCACTTGTTATATAATACATTTAAATCTTTAGTTCAAAATCTATAATTATATTCAGTCGTTATACTAACTAGTTGTGTTGCATCCTTGAATATACACTCAAAGTCCTCTGCTTTGTTGGCTTCCACTCTATGGCCATTCATTCTGGCTCGTTCAGCTTATGGCCTTCAAATGCGATTTATTCGCGCTGCCTAAATATAGAGACATCAATCGGCGAATCTCTGTTTCCTGTCCAACTCGTTTTCCCCGAAGCCTTTTGGCTGCGCTGCCCGCCACAAATCACTGGCAATCACAGGCAGCCAGCGGCTTTTGGCCGTGGCCAACAAGCGCGAAAAAAGTGGCCGTTTTCGCGCAAAAAATGCGCAGCTCACACACTGCTCCCTGTGTCCTGTGTGCCCCGTGTGTCCTGTGTATCCTGCATCCTGCAACGCGCATCGTGCATCCTTTGGTCCGCCCACACACATGCAAAGTGAGGTGTTGCCGTTGAGGCCGCGGTGCACAACAAAAAAATGCGAAAAGAATTGACAGAAGCCCCGTTTGACTATGGAATTTTCGGTTCACTGTTTCGTCCTCGGTTTTTCCACCGCGCAATCCACCGGCCAATGCAATCAAGTGGATGAGCTGGGTGGCAGGTGGTGTTGGTGTTGGTGTCGGTGTCGGTTTGTTGTGTTTGCTCTGGGCATGGGTGCAACTGGTGCAACACCCATGAATGTGCCGGAGCACAGGCCTAAAAGGATTAAGGCGATCTGTGTGCAATCCGCGCAATTATCCTTTCAGCTCCCCAACCGACTCCGCAATTAGTTGCATCACTCAACACTTCCCTCGCGCTCCTTGTTTTGCTTTCATTTTTTTGGTTCTTTGGCTTTTTTTTTGGTTCTTTGGCTCTTCTCCTTTTTTTCGGGTTGACTTTTAGCTACATATGGTGAAGTGGCAAGGAGCATCCTGCCACGTCCTGCCACTTCACATACTCGTTATCGTTTTCGCTGTTTTTGTGTGTGTGTGTGTGCCCGCTTTGTTCCACGCGGCGTATACGCAACGCCACCATTTCGCTTACCATTCATTTTGGCTAGAAGCGAAAATCTGCAGCACTGCAGTTTTTCGGTGCCATTCCCAAAAGTGAAGGACTCTTAAGTGGCCCCCAAATTGGTTTCACACTCGCCCATCAAGTGGAGAATGGAGAGCACATTCCCCATTGGCGTTTTGCCATTTTGATGCCGCCCGGCTGCTGCTGCTGCTGTTAAAGTTCCTGTTAACAACTGACTAACTGACGGCGGCCAGTGGAGATGAGTTGAGTCTGCTTTCGACCAGGAACGGAGCTGCTCCTGCTGCTCATTCATGGCCACTGGTGTTGGCAACACAACTGTTGAGTGCCACAACACCTTGCGCAGCACTGAGAAAAAGTACTGAGCCCTAATTCGGTGCTAGAATTATACAAATTTATTTGGAAGATATATATTTATATTTCTTTGTTTGTTCTTTGTTAACAAATATATACATATTTTATGACTTAACTTCTTAAGGTTGGGTTTTTCTCTACCCCAATTTTCTCCGAGTGCTCATTTAAGCGAGCGCTTTCCTTCTTGCACTTGGCTTCCATAGTTTGGCTGCCACTTGTTGGCATTTGTTGTTGCTGAAGAGCATTTAAATTGAAATGCCAATGCCGCTGTTTCTGTTGTCGTAGTTGTTGTTGTTTCAACTGCTGCTGCTGCTGCTGCTGCTGCTGCTGCTGTGTGTTCTATGTCATCATTTGCTCTTTTTCATGGCTGTCTGAATGCCTGGATGTCGGAGTGCCTGAATGCTGGGATGTCTGGATGTCCGCCAGTCTAACTAAGCCGAAAACCCATTCATTGCAAATTCAACTAAATCCATGAATAAAATGTGCCACCCACTCTGGGCCACGTTTTATTGCACATCGTTGTGTAGTTAACAATTGTGGCTCCTCGCCTCTCTCTTTCGCGCACATCCATTTGCCGGCTCTTTCCAACCAAATTGAATTTCCGAATTCAATGAATGAATGAGCCGCCTGAATTGGTTTAGTTTTAGTTGTTTAGCCGGTTTTGTTTTCCATGGCTGCGACTGTGTGCTCAATTGTGTGTGTTGCATACTTTTTGGCTGCCGCCTGTTGCACGCCAGCCTGCTCCACTTAATGTACACGGATACATTACATCCGTATACCCGTATATCCGTATATCTGTATATCCGTTGTTTTCCGCACACAATATCCTCACATATATCCGCCTGCATTTGTTTGCTTGTGCCCCATTTGTATTATGCCATCAGTTTAATGGTTCGGTCCACGGCCGTCGCCTGTTGCTGCAGTTGCTGCCATGTTGCATGCAGCATTTGCAGCGCATCTATTCTTTTTGCCACAGTTGCCACCGGCAGCTGGAACTTTAATGTCCCCTATCCGCGCCCTAGCCATTCTCATATTACTTGCTGCCTTTTTTATTTCGGTTCCCCTCCTACTTTTTTTTTTTTAATATTTGTATAGCTATTCCCTCTTTTTTTTGTTGTGGCTCTTGGCAATTGTCTAGGTTGTTCTTGTTGTGCTGCTGCAGTTACTTGTGCGGAAATTGCATTTCTCGGCATTTTACATTTCAATAAATTTCGCCCGATGCCTCTGCCTTTGCGTTTTTTATGTCGCTATTTGGCCCGAACTTTATTTATATTAAAAACATTTTTCGTGGCCTTCTGCTTAGCTTAGAATATTTATTTTACTGCCTTGCTCGTTGGTTTTATGCTCGAAAATATGAAGAATAAAATTTATTAGCAAATGCAATTTGTCAAATGCCAGTGTTAAGTGGGTTAAGAAGGTTTTGAATATGCGAAATACCAGCTAATAGATAAGGTGCTGAAATAATTATAATATCTTTCGAATTTATCACTGCATACTGCATTTATTCAACAATAAAATTCCGCAGCAAAGCGAGACTTTGGAAAACTGAAAAAGTTTTCAAGTATATAAATAACATGATAGGAAACACAATCAATTTAAAAGCATAGATTACTTTAAAATATTTTCAACCTGAGGTTATTTTTAATTATTATTTTATTTCTCAAGTCTTTATTTAAAGCTAGACTTCCTCTTATATGGTGTTTTGAATATAACATATTGAATTATGAATTGGTAAATGCTAGAACGAAGGCAAAACAATTGATTGATACATAATCGATAAGTCCTTGTACGCGGACACTCCAATAACTCCCCACACTTTCGCTTAATAATATATTGCTTTGAGCCGCACTCAAACGAATGGACATGAGAACGGCAATCAGACCGAAAAATTATACCCTCCATTTTGCACCCATGACCTCTTGCAATAACCCTTCAATCGGCGATACGACACCCGCAATTAGCAATTTGCAATGTTCCAGCACTTAGCACATCAATTATGGCAACTTTTCTTTTCGGCCAGCCCAATTTCCTTCTGGGCCTTCTCGGCCAATTGCAGTCGAATAGCAGCAAACTGCAGCCTAAACAAACATGCAATCAAATGCAATCGAAACGAACCAAAATTTCGTGTTTCCCGAGTTTTCCGAGTTTTTAGGTTTTATTCTTGCTGCTCGTAACGCTTTTTTTTTGTGTTTTGCTGTTGGCCGAAAAATGTTGCGGCCAATCAAATTGCATGCAGGCCGAAAAGTGCATACGAAAGCGCATTAGAGCGAGACAACGCTAGCACGAACATGTGGGGGCGTTTGGGGTGGGGGGGTTAATGTGGAGGTCGGTTGGGGTTAAGGGGTGTGCGGGTGTGCGGGTGTGGATGCACCCACGCCGAAAAAGCCATACAACAACAAGATGAGCCGAATCGAGACGAGCCAAGCCGAATGAGGCAATCGAATTTATTTTGCTTCTGCCTCTCTAATTTTCGCCCACTTTGCCCCACAACGAAGCTGAAAAACCGACGACAGCGACTAAATTTCTATGCCAAAGTGACACACAAAAAGCCTAAAGTACACACAGATGCACACACGCACACACACACACACTCGCACACACCACCATGTGCATGTGTGTATTGATGTTGTCAGTATGTAAATTGCCATATGCGACAAGTTTGCCGAGTTTCTTTTCATTTTTTGGGGTAGGTTGCGTTTTTAGTTTGTGCAAGGGTTGCTAATGGCTCAAATGGATGGGCTGGGCGGGGGTGGTGAGGGGCAGGGAGGGGCAGGGAGGAGCAGGAAGGGGAGGTCCTGTCAACGCTGCCTGCTTAGAATTGTCCTACTCATCTAAAACCGTGTATTCGTGTGTGTGTGTGTGTGCTGCGTATGTCCTTGCATTTAGTGCAATTCATTTACATTTCAGCGCTGCCACTGCCCCTTTCTTAACCCCTTTTTAGCCATACAAGTTGGCCACAATTTTCGGCCCCAGGCACGCAGGACGTCGCATGTCCTTTCCACCGCAGAGCCTCAAAAAACGGAACCTAAAAATATGCACCTGAAAAAAACAATATAAAAACTATCCCATTTATATATCAAGAAATTGTATAAATTGATTATTCTTATAGATCAAAATAAATAGAAGTTCATAAAAGAGTTAGTTACAAAAAAAATATTGTAAAAATTACATTTTTCAAGTATTAATTAGGAAACTTAATTTCTCAGTGCCAGGCACGCTTTTTCCCCTTATTTTTCCACGCATTGCCGCTGCCACTTTTTTGTGATTTAGCCAAACTCATTTCTTAGCTGCACTTTTGGCTTTTCCCCTTTGTCCTTGCCGCTCCGCTTCAACCGATTTGTTGTTGCGGCAGGACATGTGACGCCGGCCGGCTGGCAAGCTGGCTTTTCCTTTACTCCCCCGCCTTTTGGCCGAGGAAAACCAGTTGGCCCCACCCCCGAACATAGATGGGAGTACGTTGACATTAGACATTACTCAAAATGTTATGCAAAATACGATGGCGTGTCGCGGCGGCAAGAATAACCACAATATGTTGAAATTCTAATTAAAGAATTTTTGGTGCACGTCAAATCTTGTTTTTGTGTGTGTTTAAAAAGCAGGGATGTCAAAACTGTGAATGTTAATGTTTTCAACGTTTTTAAATTTTGTTAAAACAAATATGGATGTTATTTTTATCGAAATGCGAGCTCATATATATAAAACGTTTTTGAGTATGCACTTTGCGTACAACATCTTGCGGCTTTAACTTATTATAATTATAGACTTTTTAATAGAAGTATTAACTCCAAGGATATCATTTTATAGGCCAATCAAACTTTATCCATGTGCGGTTAGAATCTAATTATCTGTGAACTGCGCCATGTGCCCAACACCTTTGTGTGCGGCTCAACTAATGCAGAATTTATGGGGCAAAAATTACACTGCGTATACGTAATATTACGTATGCGCCCCCAAGGCTGGCGGTAACTTTTGACATTTGATTACGGCACGCATTACGCCAAAAAGCTGAAAACAGAAACGGGGCGAACTGCAGGAAAATGTCAAATTGCCGTTGTTGCTGTCTTGTGTGCAATGTTCTTGGCAGGGGTAATGCAGCACATGGCTCGAAAAAAATACTACTACATACAAATCTATGGATACATATGTATGTATGTATGTTTGTATATACGTACCATCTTTTAATGCAAATGACAACTCCAACAATGAGACATTACATTATGTACTGTCATTACAGTAATTTGCTTATGTAAACGACTTGACAGCCCCCAACCGAAAATAAAATTTAAGGATGAGAATTGAATAAAACTCAATGAGCCAGCCCGTCGCGGCTGATATAAAAAAAAAACAACAACATTTTTTTAATGACTTCTGGCCGAGCATACCTATGGATGCCTGTACATAAGCACCATGTGTACATAAGGGCTTATCTACTTGCAGGCCTCGCCATACATACTCGCACATGTACATGTGCATGGGCCATATAATGTGGTACATTAATCGATAATTGCATTTTTTCGTTTCTTTTTTTTTGTTTGCTATTGTTGTTGCAGTTGCCGCTGCTGTTGTTGTTGTTGTTGTTGTTGCTGTTGCCGTTTTGCCCATTTCTTTTGCCACTTTTCATGCGTTGTGTCTCTCATGGCGCATGCCATTTGCATTTCGTTAAGCGTACACGTACATATGTGTGTGTGTGTGTAAATGAGTTTCCGTGTTTAATTGCTTAAATTTTTTCGGTTAGTGTGGGTAGTTTAAGGTACCAACCGAACCCAAGCAACAACAATAACAACGGCAGGGCAAAAAAGTAAAAAAAAATAAAAAAATTGCCACACAAAATGCAAATAAATCATACGCCCCGCTGCGGCGGCTCACAATTAGTTTAGCCATTTGGCTTTAATAGCTAACTTTGATTAAACGCACTTTCGTTTTTGTTTGTCAGTCGGCTGTTTGTAGCTTTTAGGCCACCGCATCGCACCGCACCGCAGCGACGACCCTAAAGCAAACAAACAGACAGACAGGACGACAGCCCAACTGACAGGATGGGCAGACGGCAGGCGAACTGCAGCTCCAGGCCCGATCCTCCAATCCCCCTAATGCCCATACCACCTTCCCATGGCCACCTGGCGTGTCACGTTGCGTTGCCTTGAATGGCAAACTCTCTCGCACACACACACACACACTGTCAGAACACCTATTCAAACACTCGCACACACACGCGCCCAGTCATAGGTCATGCCACCCATCCATCGACAACGTCTAAGCCAACGACATAAACCCATTTTTATTCCATTTTCTATGTACAGTGATCGCTGGCACAATGCGAACTCACAGGACTTAGCAATTGAGCGTTGAAGTGGATGTTTAGATTGCAGTTATATCATCACTTCTCTAAGATCACAAATGTAATAGCATACTTTTGGGCGTAGTTGAAAGGACTTATGCTCACTGCTAGGAATGAAAGATAGTTTGCAGACATAGGACACCTCTTCTCGAGGTGCCACTGTAAGTTCGCGCCTGGCGAAGAATTCTATTTAGCATACATTCGGGCGCCGCTTGCTTGGCATAATGTGAACGCGGGCAGACAGCAATGATGGCGCTGGCACCACCAGAACCCAGAACCCAGAGCCCCCAACTCGGCGGAAACCCATGCCCATAAGCAGGAGCACTAGCAACAGCAGAAGCATAGCCAGAAACTGAAACATAACCCGTACCCAAGCCCGAACCCGAACCCAAACCCAAACCCAAACCCATACCCATACCCATACCCAAGCCGAAAACAGCATTGAAATCCCGCCTTGCGGCCGTCGACGTCGTCATCTTCATACGCAATGTGTGTCGCCCCGACCACATGCACAAAACACACGCACACTCGTGCAGCCAGAGACAAAACACGCCAGACACTGGCTGTGTGCGTGAGTGCATTGCGTGCGTGCAACGAATGTCCCAGTGTGTGTGCGTGTGTGTGCGTGTGTGTGCGTGTGCATCTGGCAGAGCCTGTAGAAGAAGGAACCCCTGGCATTTTGCCTGTGCGTAGGCTTTCCCTCGCTAAAAAGCTACACGCACCCTGCGTCCGCAGCTGGCCGACTGCAATTTGTAGCTCGGTTTGTAATGAATAGGAATTACAGATATTTAACGAGCTGGGAGTGGATGAGCCCCAACTAATTGGTGCAAATCTATTGATTGGTGGGACGTGGCTGCGGAATTAGCTGGGAAAACCCAAGGGTCTATGTAAATAACGTTAAAAATCCATATGCTAATTTAAGCATCTTAGAAATAAAAGGGTTTGCAAGGATCTTTGCGACTGAAATAACTGAAAAAAAATGTATAAGTGAACTAAACTACGAAATGTCAGTTGCCAGTTAATCTGATCAAAGCTGTTACAATCAAACAGCTTTAAATCCATTAGGGTCTCCTTTAGCTGAAGAGCATTTACGTACCGTGCAGATCCCTTGGCGTGCACTCTGCATTTTTTAACGACAAAATGCAGGCGTGTGTCTGTGGACTGGTTGCATTTTAAAGTTTGAGTTTTGTACGTCCCGTGCGTGCATTCACCTCGTTTTTTCGCCTTTTTTCGGTGCGTGCGGCAGGTGGATGGCAGGATGGCGGGATGGCGGTGGCGCAACGTGGACGTCGCAACCCCCGAAGCGCTAAAACAACGACGACGATGGCGACGACGACCCTGTTTATTTGAGCGCTTAAAAAACTGCAGTTGCCGCTGCAGCTGGGAAAGCAATGCAATTTTTACACTGCGAAAAGTTTGAACATGCCGCTCCACTTTTGCGCCGGAATGAGCAGCACTAGCAGCAGTTGGCCATGCTTCCCCTTACCCTATGCCCAATCTTGCAACTGCTGCTGCTGCTGGTGCTGCTGCTGCTGGTGCTCCACTTCAGCCCCAAGTTGCCATTCCCCAAACGCACGCACCGCACACACGCATTTGTGAGCAACCAGGACGATGGGGACAGCGACAAGGACATGGGGGTGCCAGAATTTCTGCACGCACCTTCCTTGCAACTTCCGGTTGGGATTTAAGTACAACTTTTTTTTTTGGCATTAAAAACGCTACAAAATGCCGCTGATATCACACCGATTCAATGTCTACCACACATATGTATAAGTATGTGCGAGTATATTTTATATATTTTGGTCTGCTATATACATATGTATGTGCATAATTTTTTCTTCGGCCGGCCCTCCTTTAATTCGCATTTCGTGTGAGTTGACGCGTAGCCTTTTGCCATATGTGGAAAAGTTTCGCTTTTGAGCCACGCATGCCTGCCCCTTCAAGTGGTGGGGGCTAGGCTCCAAAACCATATATTCTCGCAGTCCGTGGCCAAATGCATTTTGCATTAAATTGCATAACTTTTGTGCGGCAATTAGAGTTCTCTGGCTGGACGGTTGCAAGACGGTTGGCAGGTCCGTTGGAAGGTAATGCAGCCACAATGCAAACATACAAATCTATCAATTTTCCACTCGCGAACATTTCGTATTCAATAATTACGCATACGCAGCGTGTGCCCCCTTTAAGTATAGTGCAACCGTCACAAGTTACCATTTCTTTTTCGTTTCAGCATTTTTTCTCCATGCATTTTTCTCCTATACTTAGTGGCATTGCATTTCAATTAAGTAATTTCTGTCTGCTAAAATTCCCAGGAGCTGCACAGAAATAGGGTTTGGGTCAACTGAAGAAGAAATAAAAAGAGTGGTCTATTAATTGCCACCACTAGGCAAATTATAGTTTATTAAGCCATGCAACTGGCGTAGCATTCTTGAACTGCTCGGCAACTTTTTTGAATAGTTAATGTGCTGGAGGTTAGACTTTTGAAAGAAGAAAACAAATACGTGTATGCTTGCAGTAGATTTCAATTTTCAAAGTTTAATTTTTTTATTAACTTTATGTTCTATGTTCTTTGCACTTGCAGCCCTAGAACGCGTTGCTGAAGAATTTATGGGTCGCAGGCAATGGAAACAATATCAAGAGCAACTGACGAGCAGCCACTTGAATTTAGAGGAGCAACAGCCCATAGCAATAGCCGGTTCCGAGGAAGAGCCACCGCAATACAGCCACAGCAGCAAGGAGATCAGCCAGAGCAATCGCAACCACTGTAAGACAGCGAACCACCGTCTGGAGCAGCACCACAACGGCAGCCAGCTGCTGGAAGAAGATTCTTCTGGTGGGTAAAAGATGCATGCAGTTTGCAAAAAAAGATTACTTATCTCATTACTATGCTCATATGCATATGCTATCTGCAGAGAACAACCAAACATCACACGATTCATCACGTACACCAACACCGGGAGCAACCATCACCAGTACACCATCACCACCGCCAGAACCCATCGATTGGAGACCGTCGGCCAAGTGCAACTTCTGTGTTAACGGTCGCCTGCTAACGGTTAACGCCCAGGGCGAGTTGGTGGCCGAGTCAGCAGCAACTGCCACTAGTAGTAGCACTAGTAATAGCCACATTCATCAGGTGGGTCAAATATCCCTCAAGCTGCACGCAACACAAAGCAAAAATGCAGCCCCTTTTGGATGAAATGAATCCAAATTGCTATTTATAATTTTAATATATATTTTTATTCATTAATCCATCAAGGAATTTCAAAATGAAGACAGAGTTATTTATTAAAAAATGAAATTACTGAGATATATATTTTTATTAATATATTTAATAAAATAATTTCTGAAATAATACTGCTGAATTAAACAATATTTTCTAATGAAAATCAGGAGGCTAAAGTAGCACTTTAAAACAGTTCCATTGTTCCCGCTTAATCTTTTTATTTTAAATATATAATTTGGCTGACATTTTCTCCAAGTGCCTTGAACTTTTATTAACCCGCAACTTTGTCCACGCAGCACGACAGTGACAGCAACTCGAGCGCATCACTGCCCCACCACAGCAGCAGCAGCGGCAGCGGCAACAACAACAGTAGCAACAGTGGCAACAGGGCACGCCACATTGCTGCTGCAACTGCAAGAGCGACACCCGCAGCGGCAAGCCCCGACAACTCCCTCGAACTCTACAAGCTGCTGACCCAGCGGGCAGCCAAAATGACATCGATGGACGCGATGGCCGCCCAGCTGGCGCAATTCTCACTGCTGGCCGACTTCAATCTGATCAACTGGCAGCAGCAGCAGCAGCAGCAGCAACAGCAGCAGCAGCAGCAGCAACAGCAGCAGCAGCAACAGCAACAGATCGCTAGTGCGGTAACGCCAACTACCTCAGAAGTATCTGCCGCCGCAATCAGTCCCGCACTGAAAGATACGCCCAGTCCCAGTGCGGATGCACCGCTCGATCTTAGCAGCAAGCCATCGCCGAACTCATCGATTAGCGGCGATGTGAAGTCCGTCAGGTGAGTGCCGAATTGGGGTTACCCCTTCCGCGCTTGCGGGCGGGGGAGTTGCAGCACATAAATACCTATGTATAAGCATGTATTCAATATAAATCTGGCAATCTGCGCAAACGCCAAAAAAAAAATTAAAAACCCCCAGCAAAGTACATACAAAAAAAGGAATTTCATGTAATGCCCGAAAGAGAAAAAAGGTGGAAATTATGCAATTTGTTGGGCGCTAAACGAATGTGCAATACTCTTTACCATTGTTCAGGTTCAAACCTTTTTTTAGAAGTAAACATAACCTTTTTTATTTGTATTTCTAATCAAATTCCTACACTAAGCATAAAGAATAATTGAGTTTTTTGCCAAATCAAAACCTATTATTTGCACAAAGTGAAGCAGAAAAATGAAATTACCTCAGTATCAGCGAAGGGTATGATGTTCACCGAAAAAAACCGGAAAAAAACACCGAATCGTGTGCCAGACAATACATGAGATAATTGCACTTTGGGCGCTGCCCTGCCGCCTCTGACACTGCACTTACTGTAGCATACTTAACGGGGCAACCCCACTCGAACACCCACCCACACCCACACCCACACACTCACCCACACACACCCACACCCACACACACAGGCGCACATGGTGATGCTGTGGCAGCTGAAGCTTTATTGTTGCGAGCCTATGTAAAAAAATTGTGCAATTATACCGCTGCCCATGCGTGTGTGTGTGTGTGTGAGTGAGTCTGGTTTATGAAACGATGCCGAAAATTACACATACGCCCCGTTGCAGCCACGCTTAATTACCAGCGCCAGGCAGGTGGGCTGCATAAATTTGCATGAAATCTCCAAAAATAAAAAAAAATAAAAAGGAGTAAGATTATATACGTTAGCAGAAAGAAGAATGCTGGATTTATGTATTCCGTTTTGTGTGGCTGCATCTCAACTCCTTCAGCGGCTCCGCAATCTCTTTTTTCAATTCGCTTTTCGTTGTTTTTTTGTTTTCTTCTTTTTTGTTACCTGCAATATTTTTAATTACTCTAAAATGTTGAGCAGCACCTTTTATTATTACTTTGGGCTTAGGTGTATAGGTGTATAGGTGTAGGTGTGCTCTTCAGACGACAGAGCGTGTGCATAATTTCGCAGCACTTGCCAGCAATTTTTGTCATTACTTTTTTCGGTGGCATTTTTTCGTTGTTTGCGGTTCTGGTTATGGTTTTCTGGTTATGGTTTGGGCTGGCTTGGTTCATTCCCCTCGCTGCTCCTGCTGATGCACCGGCGACTGTGGCAACGATGGCGGCTGCCACTTGAGCCGCAAAGCACGAGTCCTCGTCTATTGTCTAAAGCATGGCCAAGTGTTTGTTAGCAGCCGCCATCGTCGCCATGCACCATCTCGTACACCTATTTTAATTGTCACACAAAAAAAAAACACAGAAAACACAAAAAACGCAAGAAGGATGTGTCAAAAAAATGTACAAAAAACCATGAGTACACAGGGGGGTTAGAGGATGTGTAAAACAGGAGCGTTGGGAACATGGCAAGGCAGATATGACCAAGCAAAAGCCAAACGAGGAAAAGTCGGGAAACCCAAAAGGCAAAAGGCATCAGACTCTTACAGAGATTTGTCCAGCAAGTTATTAAATGAGCTATCAATTTTCGGTTTCATTTTCCAGAATTAATCGGAAATATACAAATATTTTGTAGGCTCTTTAGTGATGTTATTTACCTTTTGAGAACTTTATTGATTCCGCCCAGTTTACTTTATAGCTCGTCATGTGATAAGGCCAGTAGAAAGCGATCGAACCAAGTGTTCATCAATGGGGGCCAAGCAGATGACCGAGACCCAAGCTCCATAGCCCCCACCCCCCCTCCAACCAATCGCCCCCAGCCAGCCAGCCGCCCACTCAGACCATCAAACCACTTGAAGCACAAAAGCCACTGACGCTGCAATTTTTGGAGTTTTTCCTTTTTTCGTCAAGCGTTTATTATTACAGATTTTTTTGCCGGCTGCTGATGCCGAGGATGATGATGAGACGGCGTCCCTCCTCCAAGCAGCAGAAGCAGCAGAAGCTGCAGTTGAGGCAGTTGAGGCAGCTGAGGCAGCGACGCCGACGTCGCCCAGCGCAGCAGACAAAAATGAGTGCATCATATCGATCGCTTTTTTTTGCAGGCTGCGTTTTACTTTCTCTATGTGTGTGTGTTTTAAATGTGTGTGTGTGTGTGTGTGTGTGTGTCAGCACTGGAAAGATACATAGTCTTGAATGTAATTACTCAATTAAGGAGGTTTCGCTTATCAAGTATGTAGTTGTTTCAGGTGCATTTCAAATCCATTTAATCTGGAAATATTTCAATATGCAGCATTGTTGATTCAAGATCAAAAACATGTTTTTTGCGAATATGTTTTAAATACCGTAATAACAATTATAGCTAAACTTCAATGGAACAACAACCAAAAAAAGGTTTAATTGCAGACAAATAAATTAAAATTAAATATTTATACAGACAATGAAACGATGATATGATTAAGTATATAGTAAATAGCACGAGGAAACCCAACATTTGAAGCGCAGTTAAATAGGCAGTCTAGTTTTTCTCCCTGTGTATGAGTGGCAGTGTTTTTCGTACTTTTGGTCGTTCTTCTTTGCTACTTTTTTCTATGCACTTTCGGCGGTTTGTGGATGGGGGCATGGGACCCGAGGGGGAGGAGGGCGGGAGGGGTGGGTTGAGCGGTTAGCTGGGATTGTCGCTGGGTATATATTCATTATTTTTCGTTTACGAAAAATTCTCCCCACGCACACACCGAAACACCGAAAAAAAAAGTACCCGAGAGAGATTGCGAACGTAATAACTGGCAAAGAGTGACGACGATGACGCTGACGCCGGCAGCGCAGTTGGCTGCATTTGGCCCCAAAAAATACACACAGCAACAAAAAGTGCACAAAAAAAAATGAGTGAAATATATAAGGTACAACAACAACAACAGCAGCAGCAGCAGCAACAAAAGGTTAATGCGTGCACTGGCCATTGCGATTGTTATTGTTGCAGGGCAGCAATTTTTTAACGCTTTCATGGATCTCGCTCGGTTTCATTATTTTATTTTCCCTGCTCTTTTCCATCACCACTCTCATTTACCCCATTTTTTGCCATATTTTTGTCATTTCAATAAGTGTTGGGTGGCGCTGCAAATGGGGAATGCTCGATTGCTCTGCACCCCTTACTTATATTGACCCAGTTGACCTTCAAAACCAAAAGATAATCTCATAAAAATGAGATATATTATAGAAACAGAGGCAATAAGTTAGCGAACATAGCTTTTGTTTCTTACAAACCAGACTTAAATAGATTCCAAATACAAAATTTAGTACGTGCAGTAGATACAGGGTATTCTGAGTCCCTATCATTATGTTAGCACGTTATGTTAACTACCAATTTAATCAGCTGATGAATAGTTACGTATTTGTTTTGGCTAAACAGGGTATTACAAGGTCCTTAAAACCTCCTTTTTTAACCCGCCTGATTGCCGTTATATGCGTGAGTAAGCGGGATAGAAACAAAAACGAAGTAAGTGCATACAAAAATGCAGCTGCAGCGACGTCGGCGTCGACGTCGACATCGGCGTCGAAAAAAAATGAGTGCATATCTTCCGAAAAAATGCAACTGCAATGAATGTGTATTTGTGTGTGGGGTTGGGCTCTTGTATGGGTTGATGTATGCACAAGTGTGTGTGTGTGTGTGTGTGCGAGTGTGTGCGGTAGGGGGGTGGGTGGTGTAGGGCTGGAAGTAGGGGGTGGTGGCTTCGCTGCGCACGCATCAAGTGTAGGCGCTGTGGGGCGGACTGCATTGGCAACAAAAACAAACATGCAATTGCATTCATACCCACACACACACACACACACACACATGCACTTAATGCATTTTTAACAAAATTGCATTCGACGTTGTCAACACACACACACACACGCTCGTTTCGTGCAGCTTGGAACGGGGGACAGTTGACGGCATTGTGCGCCCGTCGGAGCCAGCGGCAGCGGCTTCCTGCCACCCTCCCCCACTCTCTCCACCCCCCGCCGTCCACTAACCATTAACCCCACATTCCATTGCCCCAGCGAAATGCGCCCCCTCTTCCCCTACGTCCCTGGCACATTTTCGCGGCCAACAAGCACGCAACCAAATCGAGATACTCAAAACATTAAAACCGCCTGAAAAATGCCAAAAAATTCGATCTGCAGCTTATAGTATCAAAATATCTTATGGGTGCATAGGAATTATAGATGCCTAACGATAACACCGATGATTGGTATCGGTTTAGTAACCAAAACTAGGTTTCCACGCAATCCCAGATTGAGTTTGCTAAAAGTAGTACAGGCTTTAGTAAAAAGTGTGGCATAGTTTTTGGCGCAATTCTTGTTCAGCAAACAATGCAAAAACGTTTGGTTCTTCACCACAAAAGTCAAGTAAATAATTTACTTAGAAATAATGAAAGCAAAACTGAATTTTTTATATACTTTTTGAACTACTTGATGATATGGAAACTCACAAAAAAATCAAAAAATAATACAATTTTGTTGTAGCGCACATATATGTAACTGATTATACATTTCTCAGATCAGTTTACATATTTGATGAAAAAAACCTACCATCGGCGTGTTATTTTTCGCCTTATTTTCCTTGACCAGTGCCTCGGAATCACACCGCAATTAACGTGTTTTCACAATTACCTAGCCAAATATAATTGTTGTTAAGGCCGGCAAAAAAGCACTCTCTTTGCCGAATAAGCCGAAAGTTATAACCAACATTTGTTGGGTTTGTGTTAAGTGGGCGGGTGCTTTTTATGTTAACTTATGTACGTATGACCGAAAACCAACAAAAGGTGTGGGATGAACCGACAAAAATGCAATATGCGCATAACAACAATGGCGAAAAAAAATGCATTTCAGTTGCGTCAAAATTGCAACAACAAAAAGAGCGGCACACACGCACACACACGGGTATAAATAAAAGAAAAAAAAAAAATCAACCCTTTTGCTGGCGCTGCCACAAATTAAAACAAAATGTCAGAAAAATTGCAACGCCAACGGAAGAGAGGCAACAAAAAAGTGCATGGCGAAAAGGGTTTGGGGATCCCCCTCGTTTTTTTGCTGTATTTTTTCGGGTGCAAATGAATGCTCTCCACATGCGTGTGCAGAACGGCAAGAACAACAAAGGCGGCAACAAATGCATGCATGTTGTACAACAAATGCAGCTGCAACTGCAACAGCGGCAGCAGCAGCGACGTCGACTGCGAACTGCGACGTCGACTGCGGCAGCGGCAGCGGCAGCGACGGCTGTTGCAATGGCAAATTGCAATTGAAGTGCAGCCAAAAGGTAAACGACACCAACGAAAAAATCCAAACGACATTGAAATGACATTTTTCATTTATTTTTCGCGCGCGCCATCCTTTTTGCGTTTTTGTGGGGGAATCCCAACGCCCACACTCCCCTCCCCCTTGTTTTTTTGGTTCTGCGCAATTATGCAAATTTTTTCGCCTTTCCTCTTCTCCGTTTTCTTTTTTTTTTTGTTCATTTTTTTTGGTAAATTATTTTGTATATGCAAAATGAGCAAAAATGCGAAAAACTGTCGCCATTAATGATGATGCCACCGCCCACAGCCCAATCCACTTACGGTCAGCCGCCCCCTTTTAACCCGCCCCTGACCCGCCCACTTTCCACCTCATCCCCTATCCCCCACCATCCACTCTCACCAAAAACAAAAAAAAAACCATCAGCTATCATACAGTTTAACATTCACTGCCACCTGCTGCCGCTTTTCTTGTTCTTCCTCTAGCCTGCATTTTTCTTCTTCTCTGGTTTTTTTTTTTTTTGTATGTTGTCTGCACAATTTTCAGACATTTTCCAGACGCGCAAGGACTCCGAAACAAATGGGCGTAGGGCGGCGAGGGGGCGGGGTGGCTTTTGGAAAAAAGTGAAAAAAGTTCCTATGACTTTGCCATCAACTTTTGCCAGGGCCGCCTCCTGTTGTGCCACACAGCCCTCAGCGAAGGGCGCCAAAGAAGCTGTGCGTTCTGCCCCCCTCCACCACCCTACGGCCCCCTGCCACGCCCCCTGCCCTGGCGGTGCAATGTCCCCAGCCGCCCACGAAAAAAAGAGGAGAAGGCAAGAAAGGGTCTCGAGCTCGTCTCGTTTCTGGCTGCGCATAAAGAAAAGAAATTTTTCGTGCAGCTTCGCCACTCGCAGAAAATTACAGCTTGCCAAGGGATTTCAGAAAAGCCAAAATATACACTGGAAATAATTTTTCATTTCATAAATATTTACATTTTTATGACATCGCATGTTCATAGTGCACAGCATGTGGGATTATTTAATGAAATGCTTTTATATATACAATATACTTAGATTTATATTTTTATATTTTATGTATTCATAGAGACCAAAGTAGGAAGAGATCATTTTAATTTTCACAAAAATTAAGGAAAACCGTCATTAAGTTATTGAAGACTACTTGTCCATCCTTTGATAAACAAAGTTCTAATTATTAAATATTATATAGTGCAACTATTGGTAAATATAAATTATTTGCTACCCCAAATCTTTAAAGCTCCTACACAAACAGTTCTGATAGTTCAAAAATTCTGTTATAAAATCAAATGGAAAGATTTCCATGTATATTAATCATAATTTTTGCGCAGTGCACCCTTGTTGTTGCTGTCGGAAAACAAAAGTTGCCGCTTCCTGATGAGTTAGTGGGAGCAGAAGGAAATGCGCTTGGACTCACGCTCGCGCTGGTATTAAGTGAAAAATGTTTATGCTTTTTTTCTTCTTCTGGAGAATGTCTTCTTTCGGGTGTTTTTTTTTTGTTTTTTTTTTGTTTTTCGGTATTTGTCTAATGAACTTCAAAAACATATTTGGTCCCAAACTCCAGCCCCCACCGATCTCCACTCCCCCGACTTGTCATCTTTTGTCTTTTCCCGAAAAAAAAACAGAAATGAATGGCCACCAAAATGGGGGAATAAAAAAAAAAGGAGAAAAGATTGTATAGCATCCTTGGCTTTGCCTTTGACACCAGTGTCGTCTTTTCCTCCTCGCCTGCTGCAGACATTTAAGAAGCACTCATTGTCAGTCCTCTCGAGCGCCCGTGTCTCTGTGTTAGTAAGGATGTGTGTGTGTGTGTGTGTGTGTGTGTGTGAGAGTGCCGAAAACAGGAGTGCTTTCTACTAAGCCAAAATGGGAAGTGGCTGTCAAGTTCTTTGATGGTGCTGCCAAAAAATATTACCCTCGAAGCCCGAAGCCACTGACAAAAATTGCCGGGAGATAAAAAGTTGATTGACTTGCTGACTTTTTGGCGGGCGAGTGTGGGTGGGTGGGTGGGTGGGTGGTTGTGTGTCGAAGGTGCCTTCGTCGTATATTTTGGGGGAAATCCCAAAATGAATTGACAGAAACATACAATCTTATCGCAACACCTGAGTGGTTGTAAAGCAGAATATGACAGCTACGAATTCGCAGTAAACCAATCAACCTGAGCTTGATTTTAGTCAGATATTACGAAGTACTACCAGTTGGTAGATAAGCATTTGTAAAGGATAATAGTATATATTTCTGATATATATTTAGGTTTAACATATTATATATGTATATATTATACATTGCGCGAATTGCTCCTTAGAAGCTCATTGATTAACACTGAAAACTGCATTTTCTCCTCAATTGCAGAGCCTGTGCCACGCCCACGTCGTCGGGAAGGAGGGCGTACAGTGAAGAGGATCTGAGCCGGGCGCTGCAGGACGTGGTGGCCAATAAGCTGGATCACCGGAAGGCGACCAGCAAGCACCATGAGCCACGCTCCATACTGGACAACCGGCTGTACAAGATGAAAAACCAGGACCAGGAGCCGGATCCTGATGGCGACGAGCTCGAGGACTCCAACGATGATGCAGAGGCGGAAGTGGACAGCAATGCGTCGACACCGGCGTATACGGCGGAGTTTGCAAGGGCACAACTGCGCAAGCTGAGCCACCTGTCCGAGCACAATGGCAGCGATCTGGGCGAGGATCTGGATCGTGGATCGCCGAAAATGGGTCGACATCCGGCCGGTGGCAGTGGCAGTGCCAATCAGGGCGCTCTGCCCTCCATTCCACTGGATGCCAATGTCCTGCTGCACACTCTGATGCTGGCTGCTGGCATTGGGGCAATGCCCAAGCTGGATGAAACGCAAACGGTGGGCGACTTGATCAAGGGTCTGCTGGTGGCCAATAGTGGCGGCATGATGAACGAGGGACTGCTCAATCTGTTGTCCGCCAGTCAGGAGAGCAGCATGGGCAATGCCTCGCTGTTGCTGCAACAGCAGCAGCAGCAGCAGCAGCAGCATCAGCATCAGCATCAGCCACACCATCAGCAGCAGCACCAGCAGCAACATGTGGCCGCCTACCGTCATCGCCTGCCCAAATCGGAGACTCCGGAAACGAACTCCTCGTTGGATCCGAACGATGCCAGCGAGGATCCCATACTGAAGATTCCGTCCTTCAAGGTCAGCGGCCCGGCCAGCAGCAGCAGCCTGTCGCCGGGCAGCCTGGGTGGTGGCCACCACCATTCGCTGAACAACAACAACAGCCTCAGCATCAGCAACAACAGCAACCACAGCAGCAACAGCCACCGGAACGGCAGCAATCGCAGCCCACACTCCGCATCGCCCATGCTGGCCGCGGCGGTGGCCCAAGGCGGTTACGCCGCCGGCAACAGTCTGCTGACCTCGTCGTCGTCCAGCATACAGAAGATGATGGCCAGCAATATCCAGCGGCAGATCAACGAGCAGAGTGGCCAGGAGAGTCTCAGGAACGGGAACGCCAGCGATTGTAGCAGCAACAATGGCGGCTCCTCCTCGCTGGGCTACAAAAAGCCGAGCATTTCGGTGGCCAAGATGATTGGCGGAACGGACACCTCCCGCTTTGGAGCCTCGCCGAACCTGCTGTCCCAGCAGCACCATCCGGCCCACCACCTGACCCACCAGCAGCAGCAGCAGCAGTTGAGCGCCCAGGAGGCATTGGGTAAGGGCACGCGACCAAAGAGGGGCAAGTATCGCAACTACGACCGCGACAGTTTGGTGGAGGCGGTCAAGGCGGTGCAGAGAGGTGAAATGTCGGTTCATCGGGCGGGCAGCTACTACGGCGTACCCCACTCCACGCTGGAGTACAAGGTGAAGGAGCGCCATCTGATGCGACCGCGCAAGCGGGAGCCCAAGCCGCAGCCGGATCTCGTCGGCCTGACCGGACCAGCCAACAAGCTGCAGCTGGACAAGCTGAAGGCGGGACCACATGGTGGCTCCAAGCTGAGCAATGCGCTCAAGAACCAAAACAGCCAGGCGGCTGCAGCGGCGGCGGCGGCAGCAGCAGCAGCGGCCGCTGCCACGCCCAATGGCCTGAAACTGCCCCTTTTTGAGGCCGGTCCGCAGCAATTGTCCTTTCAACCGAACATGTTCTGGGCCCAGACGAACGCCACCAATGCCTACAGCCTGGACTTCAATCGCATCACGGAGGCGATGCGAAATCCCCAGGCCACCAATCATCACGGCCTGATGAAGAGTGCCCAGGACATGGTGGAGAATGTGTACGATGGCATCATCAGGAAGTCGCTGCAGTCGAGCGAGGGCAATGGCAGTGCGGCGGGCAATGGCAGCAACGGCAGCAATGGCAATGGCAATGGCCATGGCCATGGTCATGGACATGGACACGCCCTGCTCGATCAGCTGCTGGTGAAGAAGACGCCGTTCACCAACCATCGGAGCAATGACTATGCCGCCACCTGTTCCAGTGCCAGCGGTGAGAGTGTGAAGCGTTCGGGCAGTCCCATGGGCAACTATGCGGACATCAAGCGGGAGCGGCTGAGCGCCGACAGTGGCGGGAGCAGCGATGAGGAGCACTCGGCCAGCCACATCAACAACAACAACAGCGATCTGGCGCACAACAAGAACAAGAGCGGCGGCGGCGGCGGCGGCGGCGGCGGCGGTGGCGGCGATGGCGGCAATGGTCAGAGCAATGGGAACGGCAGAAGCAGCCGGATGACGTCGCGCGATGACTCGGAAACGGATGCCAGCAGCCTGAAGAGCGGCGAAAGTGGCGGCCAGCAAAGCCACAAAATGATGGATCTCAATGGCAGCAGCAGCAGTCACATCAAGTGCGAATCGGACGAGGCCACCGCGGGACACCACAGTCCGGGACACCATGCCACGACATCCATACTGCACGAGAAGCTGGCCCAGATCAAGGCCGAGCAGGTGGACCAGGCGGAGCAGGTGGAGCACTTATAGGAGCAGCCGATGGCCGCGAATCCAGCGTTCGCCTGGCCACCGCTGGCCGCCCACTACTACAGCTTCTAGGCGGAGGGAAGGGTAGGGAAGGGAAGGGGAGGGAAACACCAAATTAAGCCACGTTTTTTGATAGTACCATACAAATCACTATATAGAATTATATATATATATATATACATATATATATATAAATATATAATAGTTTATGCCAGCCAGCTGACCGATGTGTGTGTGGTAAATGTGCGCTAGCTCTTAGTTAAATGTGTAATCAACTGCATAGGGGAAAAAACAAAACAACAGAAAATCATAAACAACAAAACAACAAAACAAAAAACAAAAAGAAGAAAAAACCGCAAGCAAAGAAACATACATTTGTGCCCCGGAGTGTACGATGTATATTTTTGTTTCGTTTTGACAATCGACAAATAGGCATTCTCTTGTACAAACTTTCTTAAAAGCTAACAAAAAACAAATCTAAAACCTTAAGACCAAAACAACAACAACAAAAAACAAACTAAAGAAAACAAAACAAATACTGAGCAAAAACCAAGAACCATTTTCATTTTGCATTTCGTTTCGAATCGCATTTTTATGTTGAGCATATTTTTTACTGAACAGAAACAGCAGTCCAATGCGAAAATATATATACATATATAGTATATATATACATATATAGCAGAAATATATATAGCCAACAGCAAATCAGTAAAGCACTTACAAGCCAACAACTTAATCGACTTCTGTTTCGGCCAGGTTTTTGGCCCTCGAGCTGCGATTTTCGCACATTCCATAAGATACACTTATGTTCCACATATAATAGTTTTCGTACGCAAATTTCTAGAGCAGTCAGAAGCGCAGCTCAAACAGGGCCAAAACGGCAGGCAGTTGTCCTCGACATAGACTACTCATCGTAGCATGAGTATAGCCAACAACAGCAACTACAACAACAATAACAACAATAACTACAGCAAAGACCATAACAACTACAACTACAACTGCAACTACAACTACAACAAGCAACAACAACAGCAATATCCGATCAATAACAACAACCAACAAAATAAGCAATAATAATAGAAGACTCTACAATACAAAGAACGAAACAATGAAATAGCAAAATTCAAAAAATGAAATACAAACCGAAAAACATCAATCAAAAACCAAAACAAAATTATCCACAAAAATTCAACATTTTTTATGATTTCAAATGATGAAAATACAAAACGGAAATCAATAAACAAAGCTGCCTTCACATTTACAAATTAAATAAATTAGTAAGCAAAGCGAGACAAAGCACACAAAATAATAATTCAAATGAAACGCAAACGCAGAGTAAAACGCAAAAAAAGCAAAAACAATTTCAGAAATATCAATCCCGAAATTACATTTTTATTTTGACAAATTCAAAAACTTAAATAATACAAAATATTATACCCCAAAACATTCAAAATCAAAATCATTTTCATTCGAACAAATTCCACACATATTTAAATAAAGTAATCAAAATTAAAGTGTTTCGGTGTTAAAAAAAAAATAAAACAAAAAACTACAAAAATACATATATATATATATCTGTGTTTAGGCTTTAAAAAGGGAAATTTGAAAACCAAATTTCAAGATTTCGGCTTAAAAGTAAAAAGAGACACAAAAAAATAAACAAATTTTGAGAACACACATTTCATGTACAGTCGCGCCTAACCACCAAAAGTAAAAAGCATAAATATATAAAGACTTTATATTACTATATACCATATGATATATATTTGTATATTTATGTATGTGTGTGTCTTCATCACTACGCGTATACCTCAAACCAAACACATGATCATTTTGAGCAACTAAATATATTTAAATGTACTTATACACTCTACACACTCTTTTACAGGAGAGCAAAACATATTTACACAGTTAAACCCCCCTAATCCGAATCTTTGGCCCTCCTTTCGACGTATCTACATTTCGTTTGACTTTGGAATTCTATCTAATGGGTAAACAACTAACTAAATGTCTGCGTAAATGAAAATAGATGAAAAATTATATAAATGTACCTAAAAACATATTTTGTGTGCTAGCTAGTAAGTGTCAAAAGAAAAACAAAAAAAACCATACAAAAACGATATACAATATATTTAAATGAAGATGAGATGGGGAAAATTGTCGGAAATATTTGAAAATATTTAGCGAATTATAATACAAGAAAAAGTCAAGGTATGGCAAGGAAAATTGTGGAAAATAGCAAGCGAAATGCGTTTAATAATTCTATTGAAATCATTTAAAGGCATTTAATATATTTATCATTTCCACGATGCGATGGATAAAAAAGTATTTATTGGCTAATATCCCAAAATTACATTTGATGTGCATAAATGTTGTGGTTTAGAATCAAAATCAAAGGAAACAAAATTAAAAGTTAAGGCTTAAAAATGTAAAAAAAAATTTGAATACAATTATGAATTTTGGTATAATAGCGGAGAGTTCTGCGAACCTAAAATGTTTATTATATGGAAAATGAAAAAATGAATGGGAAAAGTAGGCGAGAGTAGATAAAGAATGGATGGAAATAAATCAAAAAGTATTTATTGCTAATTTAATTATATTTGAAGTATACATACATATTTATTATATACATACATATATATTAGACACACTATCTGTGATTAATAATCCAAAATTTTGAAGAGCATTTTCTGAAATAACGTTGGCTAAGCATATGCGAAAAGACAAAACCAATGGATAAAGAAACACACACCCATGTAAAGAAATTGTAGACAGATCGGATAAAACGAAACTAAACCAAGCACAAGCTAAATGGCCAAGTGCAGTTGGCCCCGGAAATCGAGCGCTGCACTTGGCCAAAAGAATTTCTTAAGCTACGGCACACATCACTGAAAACAAAAACTGAAAACAAAAACTGAAAACAAAAAATGAAAACTGAATACTGATTACTGGCATAGGTAACAGTAAGCAGAAGACAAGCCAAGATGGTACTGTTCAGAACATATATAGTTGTATATATTTTGGAATAATGTTTACCAGTTCAAGTCAAAATTAAATGGAAAAAAATGCAGTCTTTTATAATGCAAAATTATACAAAGGAAAATTATAAATACAATTTCGCAACGCTAAAACAATGGAAAAAACGAAAATATTGATGTAAAAAGAATGAAAATCAAACTTAAAATAATAAACAAGATAAAGTGCAATTATACGGTTTAAATAAGCAAATTTAAGAAACAAACGTTATAAACAACAAAAAAAAATCAAACATGTTAAAACAATGAAAATATTTCGAAGCAAGTTTAGCTACAAATTCCAAGGCAACTGATAATGACAAGAACCATTTACAAGAAAAACCAAGACAGCAAAGTACAGTGCGTTTCATAGCCAGCCACATGGTTGGCACTTGGCGTACTGAAACGCACTATGGACCTACTTCATATTGATAGGGTGGTAATCGGATCCAAAATCCGAAAACCAAATTTAGGATCAGCGATAAGACCTAAACGAAAGATCGTAACTGCAGGAAAGAAGTCGAAAGTCGAAATGTCAACCTAGTGGTAGTTCGAAACACAAAAAAACAAAACCAATCGAGTGTAATTGAGTAACAGCTTGAGAATGTTGAATTGTATAGAATTTTTGCTTGTTCACCTGGTCGAGGGGGGCCCCCTTTTAGTTGCTAGGTGGACAGGCGAAAACGCTCAGGTACGTGTTTTATTTTTTCGGAGAGAAACAAGATTGATTACCCATACATTACTTATTCTTTGTTTTACTACAACATAATAGTTAATATTTGTATAAAAAAAATGACGATGTGCGAGAAAGGAAAACCAGCTAAAAAATTGATATATTCATAATATAGAATTGTTTTAAATGGTTTGAGAGCGTAAAATATTGAGGGTTTCTAGCGTGCTTCACGAAATTGCTCATATTTGTGTATAAAATCTAATTTGTTCAATGCGAATCAAAATTTGCTGAATATAAGTGCATATATATATAATTAGAGTTTATTTTTCGGTTTAGTTAAGCGCATAAAATGATTACGATTAAAATAGTTATTATTAGTTATGACCTAATAGTAGGCAAATCAAAATTTTCTTCAACTTCTACTTTCAAACATTTTATAGACGTAACTATAATTATTATTATTCTATTATTATACGGACTAAAACTATTTAGCGCGTTGTTAGACTCGATTTATGGTTTGTACATATTAGACAACATTTTTATGGTATTCTCCTCTTTTTTTAATATTACTAGAATTATTAATCCCTATTTTAATTGACTTCTTAAATGGGCAACATCATTTGAACTATAGTGCAATTGTTTCAAACAAAACCAAGCAACCAACAACAAATATATTAACATTAAAGATTAATATAATTTACAAGCTTTCTTTGCCGATGCCAAGAAGGATGAATAATGCATACATACATATGTCTACCGTATGGATCGAAAATCAAAAATCATTTTAAGTGCACATAACTCTTTAAAATAGCAGTTAGACTACGCCTAGGTTTTTTTCATTATTATGCGCACGCTTCAGTCCAAAAATTGAAATTCTTCACATTCTCATTGCTCAGTTCGAGACATCACAATCACAAGCCAGAAAAAGAAAACTCAAAACTTTTCACCTAAGTTCAACTTGAGCGACCGCAACAACTCAAGATCAGCAAAGATCCCAAGCGAAAATTGCTAAGAAACAATAGCCCAGACGTGATAACAACCACAAAATAGCCCAGCACAGACAACCAACAACCAACAATAGCCCAAAAATAATTGAAACAAAAATTGATTAAAAGCAAAAAAAAAAAAAACAAAAGAAAATAATTAATTACATGAAACTAACTAATATACAACGTGGACACTAGATGTGTCCAAAGCTCAGATAAAATCCAAACAGCCTAAAGTCGATTGTACTTTTCTTTTTTCTATCCACAAATACAACCAACAAACAACAACCAACAACCAACAACCAACAAACAACAACAACAGCAGCAACCACAATTTTATTAAACAATAGTACTACTCTTACTACAGAACTTAAATAGCCACAAGTAAATAGAAATAGCCACAGCAATTAACTTTAAACAAGATGCCCAGACACAGATACACACAGAAATGTTTCTTCAAAACAGATTTGTATTCTTAGCCACATAACCGATACAATAGCCACTTAATTAGGATCGATCATAGCCAAGCAATAGAATCAGATACAAACTCAGAACCGGAAACAGGAAATCGTGAATCGCGAACCGCGAATCGGAAAAAAGAAGCAGCAACAAATCGAACTGCAAAAGGCAAAAACCATTATATCAATAATGGGAAGAAAAACCTAAAGAACAAAACCAATTTTTATTTCAATTATTAACTTATAAACACAACAACAACAACCACAATTCCACACAGTTACAGTTACAACAACAACAACAACAACAATAGCCCTAGAAAATAATATTCATAATTAATCAATCAATCAATCAATCCGTAAAACCAACAACTTCAATAGTTATAAGCAATTGGCGTAAAACAAAAAAAAAGCGAGAATGAACCACAGAAAACCAAAATCTTAGCCAGGCAAAAGTTTTGAGCATATTTTTCATTATTTTTACAACAAACAAACAAACTGATGTAAGTACAATTCATAAAATTAGACTTTTGGTAAACTACAGTACAGAAAATAGAGCAGAAAAACCATTTTTTTTTTGCATTAGATAATTGCTGCAAAATTAAAGAAATTAACGATTTTTTAGTGGAAAACAAAAGCCAATAAGCAAATAACGAGAATTCGCATTATTATTAGCAATAGCCCATAAGTACAGCAAAGTGTATTAAGCAATAAAGCTAAAAACACTAAAAAGCAGAGATTTTTAAAAAGAAACAGAAAAGTGAAGAAATAACATAAAACTGCAAGAAAAAATGTGAAACCAATTTGTTCTGCGTTAAAAAAAAGAAATCCAAAATAAATATGTTTTATTTGATAAGTAATTTATAAACATATTACAATTTCGCTTAATTTGATTTACACAAGAGTAAATGTAATGCATACATTGTAAACCTTAAATTAATATTTACAACAGCAAAGGCAAAATTTCTGTTTAGTAAGGCGTGCATAATTGTTATTATATTACACAGACACACATAACTAAGTTTAAGTTTATAATTTTCGTTATCTTTTTTATTTACTTATTATGTTTTAAACGCAAAAAAAAAAAAACAAACAACCAGATATATACAATATATTTACGAATTAAACGTTTATTAATAAAATGAAAAATATTTTAGTTAAACCATTATCGTTTATCGTTTGCATTCATTTAGCACCACAGGAGGCTTTCCGTTCACACATTGCAGAATATAAGAAAATCGAATATGAATATTAAATTAAGCACCGTCTAACAATTGCAACAAGATACTTAATACCATTATACGCAATAGTTATAATTGACAGATGACACGAATATGAATATAAACTGAACAATAGCCCAAAGTAAATATTGGCCATGGTAGCAGTCGGAAAAGCCTTCCACCTTCCTTCTAACATGGCCAATATTTGCTCCATTTTCACATGCAAGAGATGAGCAACAACAATTGGCACTCAACAGATGCAATTCCCAACAACAACAACAACAACAACAACAAGAACAACAACAACAACAACAATAAAAGGCAATTGAAACATTACTTTCGGTTAATTGAATTTGGTTTTTTAGTTCAGTTCTTAAGTCGACTCTCACCACTTTCGAGCATTGTTTCGGCTCCAAAAACCCACTCACAAATTTTGGAATATTCCGAACGAAAATCGAAGAATGGCACTAACTACACAGTCGAGCCAAAGGAATCGTACATCTAAACTCAACACAGCTTCAGGGACCAACTAAAGGAGAAATGATTTAAACTTAAATTAAAGAAATTATTCAAGAAAAACACTGGTAAAACAATACTAAAATGTAAACACAGAAGCACCGAACGTGTGACGTGAGAAACTAAAGCTAAATCAAATTTTGTGGCATATCTTGAAGGCGAGACGAAAATCGAGGTAAAAATTGCGAAAAAAGAAATAAATTGTGAAACTATGCTAAATTATGCAGACCCGGAAAATCGTATGTGTGTACATAAATGAAGGAGCAACCCTTTTTGGTAATCTATATACATATATTATATACATTTAGCGTGTCAAAAATAAATCTAAACTTTAGATCCTAAAAGAAACGAAAAATATCTAAATGCAGTGAAAACTTCAGGCCATGCAAACTTTGGATAAATTCTGATTAAAATTGTATTTGTAAGACAAAAAAATGTATACGATATGCGAAGAAATTAAAACTAAAACTGGACTAAGTGTAAAAAGAACATACATATTTCGATGGCAAAAAAATCCAAAAAAAAAAATTGATTGAAAATGGAGAAACCCCTAATTTACATAGAACTAATTATTATTTCGCTTTGGCGGTGACCTTCTGTGTAAATAAAAAAAAGCGAATGCCAAGTGGGATTCTCTACAAATCGAATATCAAATGAAAATGAAAATGAAAATGAAAAATGAAAAGAGGAAAAAGGAAAAACCAACCAAAATAAGGTAAATTCAAATTAGCAAAATTTTTGTCAACAAAAAAATGACCTAGTAAATGCTAAATTCAAATTTATAGTACATATTTGTGTATGTATGAGTGTATTGCATAAGTTCGATGTGGGTGTATAACAATTATTATTAACATTATGCTTATCCCTTTCGTTTCCAATTTAAACACATTTTGTTCGCAAGACAAACGAAAATCGAAAGTCGAAACCCAAATTTGAAGCCAATAATAATGAACAAATAAGAACATGTGCTGAACTGCTGAACTCCAAATTGAATTGCAACAAGAGTTCGGGAGACATTAGCCGAAGTGAAACATTTCGAATTAACGCAAGTGTAAGGCAAAAACATTGTAAAAAAGCATAAAAAACAGACCCGTTGAGAAAGTCAAGGACACAGGCAAAAGTTGCTTAAGAAAATGATGAGATTTGTGTATATGTGAACAGAATGAGCAAAAATAGAAGGTATATACAATAGCTGTCCGGAAGGGAAAACTAAAAAGAAATTAACAACTTGCAGGTGGGACAGTCGGAATACAAACCCCAAACAAAACTATTAACTTGTAATGATGTGAACTTGGAGCATACTCTCAGTATTTTTATGAATACTGTCAATAAAACATTAATTAAAGATTACCAACTTGTTTTCATTTTCAAGTGGAAAATTAAGCTAAAGCCTAATTTGAAAATACAAATTATACTTGTAGGTAAGTATCTACAAATCTGGGCTAATGAAAAATATGTATTTCATTTGCTGTCAAATTTTAAATGGATGTACATAGTTGGCCCAAAAAAAGCGCCAGATGAAGTTCACTTTTGACTTGTTCAGATAAGTGTAGATGTTTTTATAATAAAAAAAAGCAAATAAAAAAGTTTGCATCAATTGGTTTCAAGTAGTAGAGCTGCAAAATTCGAAAATCGCCACAATGACCATCCAAGGACTGAAGTGCGACCTCAGCCCGACGGTGACCACCTGTCTGCAGCTGAAGGACTGCGTCCGTCCGGACTGCTGTACCATCCGGGACCCCATACCCTACGATGCCGAGTGCTTTGCGAGGGACATTGGCCAGGAGCTGGACAAACTGACGCGCCGCCACGAGCGCATGTTCGTCAGGCGGCGTCGTCTAATGGAAATGGCCATACCCATGCGCCGCACCTGCCGCTTTGTGCCCAAGTGCGCCTGCTCCTTTCCCAAGTCCATCGAAATGGTGCGACCTTGCGATGCCCAGAATCACACACGCACCGAGCAACTGGCCCTGCCCACCGTCCGACGATTGCTCCACAGGCGGCGCACGGCCATCCTGGTGGGCGACGCGATTGGCGAGTCCATACTGAACAGGTGGCTTCGCTACAGCTACCTGTCGCTCTACAGTCGTCTCTCGAACACCCAGCCGTTGGTCAAGCCGTATGTTTAAGAGATCACTAACCTAGATACTAACTAATTATCGTTTATGCCAATTAATGTCCTTGCAGGAAGAAGAAGAAGAAGAAGACGGAGAAGCAGCTGGCTCGGCACGAGAAGTACATCGAAAAGTTAGCGAATCCAAAAAAAGCGCCAAAGGTCCCAAAGCCGGTAAGTCAAAAACTATCCAACAAACTATGCAAATATCTCCATTATTATTTTTATACGAGTATAGGATCGTGGAGCGGGCGAATTCGACCCCGTGCGTCTCAAGCAGCTGGCCAGTCCCAAGGGCTACGTGGAGGAGATCAAGCCCAAGTGGGAGCTGACCTCCCAGATGAAGGACTACAAGGCCACCAAGCGGATCAAGCAAATATCGCAGCCCGTCGTGCGGGAAAACGTGCACATCAACGAGACTCCGGAGAAGGTCTCGCCCAATGCACTTCGCTACAAGCGTAAGTACGCACTCAACTTTATGTGACCATATGTTAATGCTACCATCATTGCTCCATTTAGCGAGTGCCCGCATCAAGGAGATGTCCGAGCCGCTGACCACGCGCGATGCCAACCAGGGACTGGCGGACGTCAAGGAGAATCCATTCGGTATCGCGCCAAACGCGCTCAAGTACAAGCCGAGCTCGCGCATCAAGGAGCTGGCGGAGCCCAAGGAGTTCGAGAACACACACATCCGGGAGAATCCGTTTGCCATATCGCCGGCGGCTCTGAAGGCCAAAGCCTCGCCACGCCTCATCGAGCTGGCCAAGCCCAAGGGCAGTTAGTAGCAACCGGACGGGGACAGATCGTCTCCATAATCATTACCGTCATTATTGGTGTGCTAAGTTTTTCATTTCGGCTATATTTGGTATCGAGTTTTCTATTAAATTGTCTTTGGTTTTCTAAAACATCGTGGTGTTTTCCAACCATTGTTGATATCAGGCATAGCAAGTAGAGCTTCTCCAGTTCTTTCCAGGATTAGAAGACGATGCTGGAAGGGATTCTCTGTCAAAGTGACGCAGGAGTTGGGCATAACGATGGTGACCTACGGTTTTTCATTCCAGTCAAAACAAATATTTGTTAAATATGTTTGGGTTTTTTCTTTTGTTTGTATTACTTAAAATTTAGACAGCTCAAACTGACAATGGCTTTTAAATAATAATTAATTTAGATTTGAGTTTATTGTTATCTTTCTCACAGCTCCAGTGGAGTGGGTCCACTCAAAGCCGTCCGCTATCAGTTAATTGGTTTAGCAATATCATTTGTTTTCGGTTTTTTTTGCTTTTCAACGGGTAAACATAAAATTTAAGTCGACCGTAAATTGGGATCTTTGCAAAATCAAAATGGGGAAAAAATAATACGTAAGTAATTACAACATAATCAATGTATTACTGCCAATTGGTAAGAACTAAAGAATTCGCGACTTTTGGATTCGGGGCGGGTCTGCGCAGGCGTTTCAATTGAACTAAACTTAAATATTCGCCGGAAATAATACTCAAATGAATGCACTGAAGACATCGGGACAAATAAAAAAAATTGGACGTAAAGGAAAATTAAGAACTTTCAAGGTGTTTCTTTCAACAATTCAAATTTTGGCTGTGGCAACAACAGAAACTGTCTAATGTCGATTATATAAGCGCCAACGTTGTTGCCCATGATGTTACAGATTTGCTGATCGCGCCGGCGATGACAGTGGTGCCCATCTAGGACATGTTCAGGATAATGGCGCGGGTAAAGTCCTGCGTGGTCGATTGTCCGCCCAAATCCTTGGTACGCACCTTGCCATCGTTCAGCACCTTGTTGATGGCATTCTGGATGATCTCGCCGTAGGTGGGCAGGTTGATGTGGCGCAACAGCTTCACGCCGCATAGCAGCATGGCAGTGGGATTAGCCACATTCTTGCCAACGGCCTCGGCGAAGGTGTGACGTGCACCCTGCAATCAGAAATCGCTATTAGTGATAAGGGTCTGAAGTGGATTCGCACTGCTCGGGTCGAGGAGCGTGTAAATCAGAGTTTACGAATTATCTTTATGGCCAATCTTACCGGCTCAAAGACCACGGATTCCGAGGAGTAGGAGGCACCAGCAACGACACCAGCACCGCCCACAAGACCACTGGCCAGATTGTCCACAATGGCACCATAGAGATTGGGGGTGACCATCACGTCGAACTGATTGGGGTTGGATACCATCTGCATGGTCGTGTTGTCCACGATCATCTTCTCAAACTGGATGCGTGGATAGAGCCGGGAGACCTCTTCGCAGGAGCGTAGGAAGAGGCCGTCGCCCAGCTTCATGATGTTGGCCTTGTGCACGGCGGTGACCTTCTTGCGCTGGTTCTTCGTGGCATAGTCAAAGGCAAACTTGGCGATGCGCATGGACTTTTTGGCGGTGATAATCTTTAAGCACTCCACAATTCCGGGCACCGACTCGTGCTCCAACGCCGAGTACTCGCCCTCGGTCTGCTCGCGAATAATCACCGTGTCGATGTTGGTGTGACGGGTCTTGACACCGGGCAAGCTGCGGACATGCACCACATTGGCGTAGAGGTCCAGGTCGTTGCGGAGCTTCATGTTGAGGGTCTGCAGGTCACCCACATTGCTGTAGTCGGGTGTGGCCAAGACGCCCTGAAGGAACACATTGTTTAGAATTTACCAACCACACCATTCCAATTTGCTACAAACTTACCTTAATGCACACTTTGTTTTTCTGAATGGAGGCCACCACATCCTCCAGTTTGGCACTAAGCACTGGATTAATTTCAGAAAGGAAGTAGCACTCGAAGTCCACGGGAACGCTGGCTGCCTGAACGATAAGATAAGACAATTATGCATATTGGCTAGGCTTGAAAATTTATTGATTGTTATTAATTTATTTTTATAATCGTTACTCGTAGAGTAAAAGGGTATGCTAGATTCGTTAAAAAGTATGTATGCATATAAAGTATATTCTTGATCAGGCTCAATAGCCGAGTCGATCTGGCCATGTCCGTCTGTTCTAAAGTCCATAACTCAACATATCTTAATCGGAATTTGAAGTAGCATACCTCTAAATGTTTCTGGAGCAATTCTCTAAAAATCTGCATTCAAATTTCAAAATTTTTTTTTCCACATTTTTTTGTAATTTTTCTGATGTTAATGATGGTTGTAGAAATTCAAAAATGTCCCTAGCCTGAAGTTCTAAAGTCCATAACTCAACTAATCTTAATCGGATTTTGAAGTGGCATACCTCTAAATGTTTCTGAAGCAATTCTCTAAAAATTTGCATTCAAATTTAAAATTTAATTTTTTTGTAATTTTTCTGATGTTATGATGTTGTAGAAATTCAAAAATGTCCCTAGCCTGAAGTTCTAAAGTCCATAACTCAACTAATCTTAATCGGATTTTGAAGTGGCATACCTCTAAATGTTTCTGAAGCAATTCTCTAAAAATTTGCATTCAAATTTAAAATTAAATTTTTTTTTATTTTTTTTGTAATTTTTCTGATGTTATGATGTTGTAGAAATTCAAAAATGTCCCTAGCCTGAAGTTCTAAAGTCCATAACTCAACTAATCTTAATCGGATTTTGAAGTGGCATACCTCTAAATCTTTCTGAAGCAATTCTCTAAAAATTTGCATTCAAATTTAAAATTAAATTTTTTTTAAATTTTTTTGTAATTTTTTTGATGTTATGATGTTGTAGAAATTCAAAAATGTCCCTAGCCTGAAGTTCTAAAGTCCATAACTCAACTTATCTTAATCGGAATTTGAAGTGGCATACCTCTAAATGTTTCTGGAGGAATTCTCTAAAAATCTGCATTCAGATTAGAAAATTTATTTTTTCAAATTTGTTTTTTAATTTTCCCTTTGTCCCTTTTTATCAGTGCCTTTCATTTATCTAAAATATAAAGTACCAAAAATGCATTTAAAAGGGAAATCTGAAAAACTCTACAAATATTTTTAGGTAGCCACGATAAGATAAGTTTGATGTTTTGATTTATATAATTAAAACACTCGTGATCGGGAAAACGGAAGTGTTATCAAACAATGCGATCTGTAAAGGCGTAAATAAATATTGTGTGCTCATTTCTATAAATCGGAAAACTAACTTTTAGAGCGCTGTGCTTTCTGAATCTAATAGATTCTAGAACACAGATGCAATGAACACAGATGCATTGGAAATGAACACAACTTAAACATAAGCTAATCTGTTGAATAATAAACCATGATGGCCGGGTTCCTAAGCTTAAATACCCATTTTGATGAGCAAGCGATTAAAGAGCGTAGATATATAAATCAGCATCACGCTCGACGCATTGGAACACCGTATTTGAATGATGGCATCTTGGAGGAATAGCTACCTTGAAGACCTCCTGGAGGGAGTAGACCAGCTCGGGACCCACACCGTCGCCGGGAATCAGTGTGCAGGTGGTCCTGTTGGCGCCGTAGCTATCCTGCAAGACCAATTCATGTTGTACATGTCACATTTGGTGCCGCTGAATTAGCGCATATAACTCACCGTAGCCCGGAGCGTTGACGTGGTGTGCAGACTACGTGCTGTCGCAGCCTAAAACGATGGGAATGGTAATGGAATGGATAAGGCTGGCTAGGATTATAACCTCAAAAAAAAATATAAGAACTGGGCCCCAGCGCTGAAATATTCGCACAGCGCGACGCGGGCAAGCGTTTATGTAAGAGCTGCGGATTGGATGGCCGTTTACCTGCATGAAGGTGCGTCCAACGGTTCTCGCCAGCATCGACATTTTGCTAATCGGTTAGCTAGATCTTCCGGCTGTTGCTCCAAAATCAAACGTGTGTCCTTTGGGCACGGGAAATTTGATTGCGATGTGATTTTTGCTCCGGTGCCAAACCGAAAAATTCAATACGACCAAATCGACCACGCAAATCAGCTGATTGCCTCTGACTACCAGGGCTGGCGACAGCCGCCCGCAAAACTGGCGCTTCCAGTGCTGGCGAACGATCAACTATCGCGATTTTGGCGGGCGAAAATTAGTAACGAACACATACGATTGTTGCATAAATCAATTTTGGGGCAACCACATAGTAACCCGTTTTTGAATACACTTGCCTTGCCTACCATCTTTCTGTCTCAGAATAGAGAAACTTAATACATACTTGATATAGAAACGAAATAAATTTCATTTGAATTATTGATGTTTCGCATATTTTTTAGTCAATTTATTCATTTGACTATTTTCGTTTGCCAAATTAAACATCTAATACATGTTCTTTATGTTTATTTATGAACTAATCACAATGTCCTTTTAAAACACAAAATGTTCCAATTCCAGCAAGCTTCATTAATATTTCATATTGCATTGTTTCCACGGCGCCAAACGCTCAAGGATTCGACTTCTCAAGGATCTCCCCAAAGTATTTATTGCGTGGATTGATAGTTTCTATGTATAATTTGTATAATTGAAGCTAAACAAAATTTACAAATATATATATAAGTGCTTTTTCATTTAAACTGTGATCTCTAATTGGACAAATTACATATTGTTGGTAATCTTTCGCGTTTAGGGGCTTTCGTACAATATGCTCCTGGACTAATAACAAATAGTAAGTGAATCTTCAAGTTTCTGGAGGAAGGGGACACGGGACATAGTCTACAAATACAAGAGTCCGCTGGCAGCGGCGTGGGCCATTAAGGTGTTGGCCGCCTGCTGGGTCTCCAGCATGAGGCGAGCCTCCTTTATCCACTCGCCAGCAATCTTGCGGGATGCACCCTGCAGCAGATTCATGTACTTGAGCGCTTGCAGGAAGTCGCTGCGATCCACATGGTACCTGTTGAAGATAAAGTGTACTTTCACCATTTGTACGCTATTCGTGATGAGGAATCGCCTTACCTGGCCCTGTTTAGGATATCGTAGGTGTCCAGTTTGCTATAGTCGAAGGGTTTGTTCTCGAGTTCGTCCTTGGATATGGGATTATCGGGTCGCAAGATGAACAGCGATTGCAGATAGGACAGGAAGTAGATTGGCAGGCCGGCTCCTTCCTCGGGCACCAAGGCCAATCGTCGCGCCACGCGCTCTACATTCAGGAAACGCTCGCGCAACGCATCTTCAGGATAGACACCGCGGTCCTGAGCCTCCTTCGGGACACTCTGCAGCACAGCGGCCACCAGATCATCACCCTCTGTAAGCATATGGATTTAATATCTGAAATCGGACTGACGGAAGCGTTTCAACTTACTAGCCACCTTGGCAATGGCGTTGATCTCGTTCTTTAACGGGCGCAACTTCTCCTTGTAGTGCACACCAGGAGTGGCAGCGCGCACGGAGGCCCACAGAGCTTGGCAGGCGGCCCAAAGGGCCTGCGCCTGATTGGCAGTACGCTCTGCATCCGCACGCTCTGCAAAATGTTGAAAATAATGTAATTAGCACACGATATCAATGCCCAATTCAATTAAATCAAGAATAAGTGGGGATAAGTAGGGTAGGTAGGGTTATATGACAATGTATTTCTTGTTTCTTCCGTGAATATACCTTGAAACTCATCCTCTATCTCTAAAGTAGCAGCATGTTTTGGAAGGGTGTGAAAACCATTATATATCTAGCCAGGCTCTACACCTGCTACACTCAACGGATGACTTATAGAACGCTTAACTTACCTGCTAGAGCCGCGTCCATACCTCGCAGCTTGCCAAGCATCGCGGCCAATTGCAGCTTATAGTTCGCCTTTTCGGTCGCCAGCTTATCCTCAAGCTCGCGCTTAAAGCTTCGCGTCAGATCGGTCTCCCGCTGCGCCACGATGTCCTTTATGTGATCGGCGTGGGCCTCTGCTTGCTTTTTAAGCTGCAGGCGCAACAGCTTATCAGACTCGGCGTGGATGTGGAAGATTTTCTTCTGGTTTTCCACGGCCAGCTTGCGCCGCTCGGCCTCCAAGTGGTATTCCAGTTGGGCGCGCAAAGCCTCCGAATCGTTGTCGCCGCGAACCGAGTCAATAGCTCTCTTCAGGCGCAGCTCACCATCGGTTTGCAGGCGCTGCAGCTCTTTCTGGTAGGCCAGGACATGGGTGTAGGCGTGCAGGATGAACAAGTCTAGGTCCTCCTTTGACAGATTAAGCTTCTTATCCGCCAAACTGAGGCCGGGGAATATAGACTCGATCTCGTCAATGAAGTAGTTTCTCGCCTTCTCCACATTGCGCCAGTACTTGTCTGACACGCTGGCCGTGTCCTTGTGCCGGTAGAGCTCGTCCTTAACGTTGCCAATGTGGCCCACCAGCTTCTTGATCTTGTCGCGCACCCCCTCCACCTTCTTTGCGTTTTGTGCCGTTGCCGCAGCACTCAGGGCGATCTCGCAGGCGACTGCAATTGATAGTGGGGAATGTGTTTCATATTTGGATGCTATTTGAGAAACAATAGACTTACCAATCTTTTCCTGAGCCTCACGGGCTGCTCGCTCTGCCGTAGCCACTGCCGTATCACGTGCACTCGCGCGATTTTTCAGCGTGGTCCAAAGTGAGTTCTCTCCATTCTCTACGGCCTTGTCTACGACTTTACGGACATCGTCATTAAAGCTGAACGATATTTAAATTTGATGTCACAGAACAAATATGTACGGGAAATGCTCACCCTTTCAAAACGCCTATAGCGGAGTTGTACTCCTTGACGGCCAGTTGAGCAGCCAGCTCGATGGCTTTCTCCAGCTCAAGAACGTCGCGGGGCAGCGGAATATCCTTAGGCTTGGCGGCGGGCGCAGGCGCTGCTGCCGCTGGCTTCTCGGATTTCGACACTGGCTTTGCTTCAGTCTTGCTGACTTCGCTAGGTTTCGACGGCTTCTTTTCCTCAGCAGGAGGGGCCTTCACCGGCTCCACTTTGGACTTCTTGGACTTGTCATCACCGCTGCCGCCGCCAAACAGACCCGTCACCTTAGACGTAACAGAGTCCACGGTGGAGGTCACCGTATCTATGCCAGACTTGACCTTATCGATCTGATCGTTGACGTTCTTGGTGATGCCCTTGAATGGCGGCTCCTCCCGCAGTGCCACCTTGATGACGGGACCTGCGCCGGGCACATTCTTCTCCACCAATTTGCGGAAGTCGTCGTCGTATCTGGAAAATGATTTCTACATTATTCGATGATTAATTTAAGCTATTCAGGTGCCACACAAAAATCCTTTCGGCTCCAGTTTTGTTGCAGTTTGTAAAGATTTATAAGTTAATAATGAGCAGCAGTATTGCAAAGGACCTGCCTGTCCTTATCTTAAACCTATATTGTGGCTCTATTTACTTGGCGTAGGTGATGACTCCGCCGACAGCTGCCAGTGGTGAGACGAAGAGGACCACTTTGCCGAAGCCAGCTTCGCGCATATGCGGTGGCGGCGGCAGGCCCTGGTATCCTTGATGTCCTTGATCTCCTTGCTGTCCCTGCTGCCGCCTGCCCTGCTCCCGGGTTCCACTTCCGCTGCTGCTCGCCCCAAACTGCCTGTTGTTTGTGGTCGTCTGCTGCAGCGTTCGCTGTGGGAATCAAGGCAAACATTAAGGACTGTCACATTTAAGGAAACTGGCCAGCCCGTTGACACCCCCGCGCCCGAGGACAACTGGAATTTTGGAGCATTTCGCCCAATTCCTGGGCTTGGGAGATGACATAACCAGCGCCTCTTGTTGTATTTTCGCCAACCGCTTGCTCGTGGGCGCGCGGGTGTGTGGGGCAACGTGACGATCGATTTTCACGTTATCAAACAGCCCGAAATGAATGGGTCAAAGATTCACCTGCAGGGCGCACTTGCACTGATCTCGCACCGCTAGCCGATACATGGTGTTAATATTGCTGTGATCCTGCTCTGCTCGTGCTCCTGCTCCTTCGGCTACCGTAAATTTCAAGTCCCGGCGGCGTGAATTAAATTTTGCCCAATACGTTCGAAGCTGGCTCGACTGCGTCAGCGCTGGTGGGTGAATGGCCGGCCAGTGCTGCTGCTTCCTCTTCCATCCCCCACACTCACACGCGCACGCACACGTGTCCTGCGTGCTTCTCGTCGTCCTTTTCGCTTCGCTTGCTTCTTTATCCGCGCCTCTCGAATTTGATCACTCAATTTTGGTTTGTGTTTTGATGGGAAAAGTGTCGGCAACATATACGCATTTACTCGATAGGTCAGTCAGAATACATTTGATTTAGAGATGGACGGATATATGGAGTTTTGATTACAATTTTTATAACAAGTGGTAAATTGTCAGAATTGTCAGTGCTCCATAAATGGATTACATGGTTTAACGATATTTCTTATGCAGACCGGTTTCCATATCCAATAGCAAGCTTATCTGTGATTGTTCGCTGCGAATGGCAAACAGCTGACTGTTACGCGATTCGAAAAGAGGAAGAGCAGCTGCGTTTTGTATGGAATTTTAGGTTTATCTTTGTCGTTTTAAGTGAGTGAAATGCTAAGAACTTTCGTCACAAGCGGTAAGCTGAAATCAGCTAATAGAATTTACAAGTTTACTTTAAATGTCCACAACTTTCAGCGCTGCGAAGCGTTTGCCGCCAGTCGCCGGCTGCATCTTCGTTGATTCCTCTGGTCCAGCGAACACAACGTGCCACTTTGATGACTCTTTCCCGTCCTAGCCTGTTGCCCACGCCATCCCTGGCATCTCCTGCTCATCAACAGCTCCTCCAGCTGCCGGTAGTGCTAACAGCCACAGGATCACCATCAAGCACACGCAACGTGACCAAATTTTCGCTGGTGAAGGGTAAACGAAAGACCGTCAAGGCGGTACTGAAGCGGTTTAAGCGGCTGGACTGGGGCGCCTGGATACGCACCCATTCCGGTCGCCAGAAGAAGCTCTTCAAGAAATCCGCAGCTTTGCGACGCCGCCTCAAGCAGCACGTCTTCACCAATGCCACGCAGAGCTGGCTGCTGGACAAGATGGTCACCAACTATTGGCGGCGCCCAAAGCATTTCATCAACGATCCCTATAAGCCCTATCACAGCCGCAACGAGTACTATGCCACACAGTCAAAGACCTTTAAGGTGTGACTTGGCTAATCAAAGATAATACATACTTCAATTAAACAAAAAAATATCTGATTATAGTTTAATCACTGAAAACTACAAAATCATCTATTAAATGCCATTGTTTCACAAACTATACAAAAAACATAACAAGCAAAATGAACTGTCAACCTTAGGGGGCCACAATCTTGTTGCACAGTTTGCCCAATCCAACAATCTCCGTCTGTACGACATCACCGGGCTGGAGGAATTCCGGCGGATTGCGATGCATGCCCACGCCCTTGGGCGTTCCAGTGACTATGATGTCGCCGGGCAGCAGGGTAATGTTCTGCGACAGACGATTGATCACATCGTCCAGCTTAAAGATCAGATTGCTGGTATTGCCGTTCTGCTTCTCCACGCCGTTGACCCAGGTTTTCAGATTCAAGTTGTAAACATCCGGCACCAGACTCTTGTGCACCACAGCCGGTCCCAGCGGCAGAAAAGTGTCCATTGACTTGCCTATAAGGAACTGACCACCGTTGCGTTCTTTCTGCCAGTCGCGGGCGGAGATATCCTGGGCCACCGAGTAGCCGAAGACATAGTCCATGGCCTCGGACTTGGACACCTGACGGGCGACCTTGCCAATGACACAGACCAGCTCAACCTCCCAATCGATTTTCTGTGGAATATTTTTGTCAGTTGGTTATCTCGACGAGGGTATCTCATGTTATCTCTGGCTCCACTTACGTTGCTCGCCGAATGAGCGATGACATTATCTAGAGGACCCACCAGGGCATTGTTGAACTTGCTAAAGAACAGGGGTTCCTTGGGCGCCGGCTGGTTCTGCTCATCGCAATGGTCCTGATAGTTCAGACCTGCCAGCAGATGGTATCGAGATCAAGAATATATCATTTTGGAGGTCAGGGTCTACCTACATGCATACATCCATATGTATGTAAATTCATTCTCTTACCAATGCAGATGATCTTGCCCGGATCGGTGAGTGGTGGCAGCAAAGTGACATCATCGTTCACCTCGATTCGCGGCTGCTTCTTCGCCTTCTGGGCCAGTTCCTCCAGATTGGGATTCTGGGCAATCAGGGTCTTCAGATCGCTGGGCACGCCCTCCAAGCCGGCGAATTCCACCAACGACTTTTGATCGTCGGCCAGTAGACCAAGTCGCTTGGCCAAGTCACCTTTTCGCAGATATTGAACGAACCTCATTCTGGCAGCTTGCATTTATGACTGATTTACTTCGACCGAATCTGCCGTGGCTATTCAATTAACGCTCCAATGGCCAAAAACGATTCTCTCACGTAATGAGGGCACCACAATCAGTTAAAAAAGGCACACGCGTTTTTCAACACTGCCAGACATTAACACCCTGAAGCCGCAGGTGCTAGAAAAGCACCAATATAATATTGTGGTTTGCAAATCAAGTTTCTTTCAGCAAATTTGTGTTAAAAATGTCAAGGATATCATTACTACCTTTAGACACTTTACTTTAGACATTGTCAAAGTTTCTAACTGTGGAAGAGATGTCCTTCGGAAGTGGACTGGTGCCGAGCAAGTCTTTCCTTGGCATCAAACTTTAAACGGAGTTTTCTCGAAACCATGTTTTTAAAATTTGTGCAAATAGCTGCAGGCAATATAATCCACCAAAATGCTATTAACACGTCGAAACCCGTAAAAGGATTTAAATAAAGTTAAGAAAAAAAACCACATTGCCCTTTGTGTGTTTAGAAGTCAAGATACAACGTTTATTTAAAGAGAGGGCTCAACTTCGTTTCGCTTCGCAGCGACCCAAACGCATTTAACCAAACTCCCTTTCATCCATCCGATAACTTAAGCCAATTTTGTACATATAGCGATCATTTAAATATGCATTCCACCTAGTCACTACCAGCGGTTACCTTGCCGCCATCCTGGCTGCCAAACTTCTCGGACAGCTCGTACTTCCAGCGCATGTAAGCTACGCGCATTCTGTCCCACACATTGTCCACGGAGTCCATGGCGGGACGCACGTCCAGCAGGGCAAAGCGGTAGTCTTTGTCCACCAGTCCACCGTCGTAGTAGTCGATGACGTAGCGCACATCCTTGCCGCAGCGATCGACTATCCAGTCATGTCTATCGAATGGCAGTTCGTATCTGTAAGGGAGTTTGAACATTAATTCAGATGGAATCTTCAGTTTGGAGTCTACTCACCCCAGCCAGCTGCGGAATCGTGCGCGCGGACTGAAGTCCTTGGCCTTGCCACCGAAGCTTTTGAGGCGCGGATTACCGCATTCCTTGGCGTGCAGCGCCTCCCACTTAAGAACCTCCTGCCAGGCCTGCTCGTTGTTGGCATTGTGGATGCGTATGATGTCGCCCATGTCCTTTTGCGATACGTCCTCGGTCTTCCAGCGCCAGCCCTTGCGTAGCATGGCGTTCCAGAACATTTGTTGGCTGGGATACTGCCAGAACTGAACACTGCCATCCTCGGTGACTTTGGGAATGGTCGACGTCTGGCGGTCGGTGGGCAGTGGGAAGGGCTGATCTGCCGCCGGCTGTTGGTTAGCCGGTGGCATCATGTTCAGCGGATTAACGTCGCTGTTGTCGTGCTGCACCGGACACTCGGAAGCGGCCTGCATCTTGGGATGTGGGGGCACGGCGGAGGCGGATTTTGCATCTCCATGCTTCTGATGCATGGGGCATTCTGGCGGCGGGGAACCACCACCGCCCATGTACTTGGCGTGGTCCACCGGCACACTCTTAGTGGCCTCCATTTGCACTCGGGTGATGGCTGTATTGCCCATTTCTGCTAAGGATTGCTTAATAACAAAATCTGTGTCACGAGGAAAATCCCATTAGTTCTCAGTTGCGTAACTGCAAGGAGTGGGATACACTCCTAATACTGGGCCCCATCGCCAGGACTTACTCGGTTCTAATGTTTACCACTCTCGATACTTGTCTGTCTTCTCCTGGAGCCAGTAGCCTTAAATTTTGATTGATATTTTCGTTAGTTCATCGTTAGAACGTTGGAGCCCAAAATGCAGTGAGGTTGTGGTCAGGGCTGCCAGACCGCTGGAAAGTGGACCAGTTGTTTCTGCACTGCGAAAATATGTTAGTTAAGTTACAAAAACAAAAATCAACTTGCACCGTACACCAATGTGAGATTATACTGTGTGTCTACAAATGAAAAGCATTGTTGAATTTATTTCTAGTACATTAAGTTGTAATCAAAGGAGCCGTTCGGCTGTGTAGTGTTGTGTGTTCGCTGTGCAATATTTTTAAAAAGAAAAATAAATAATTTTTTGATTATAATTTATTTATGTAAGTGTCATTTCCATCGTTTAAAAACTGCGGTAAGCTTCATTTCAAATGAAATTGATTCTACTTCTGAGAAAATTAAAAGTCGCAATCGAAACATAGGCATGAAATATATACGAATTCCGCGAACCAATCCAAAATCTAAATCTCAATCCAAAATCAAAATTTTAAAATCTTATTAGTTGTTTCGCTGGTAATTATGTATTTATGTAATTTTATGTAATTAGATACATAAATAAAATTTTTGCGTACACTCAAAGCAAATAAATGAATGCATTTTTTTTTTAAGTAATCGAAAAACAATTTTCATATTTATACTGATGCCCTGACAACCCTATTCGGGGCATTTTCCAACACCAACAGCCGAACTTTGTTTTTGGGTAGACTTCCCATATTTAGCTTGAAAAGTGAGTTAATACGACAGGATAGAACATTAAAACCTACGATTTGGGTAAATCAATGAGGCGCCTCAATGACCAGCAGGACGGAACGAAAACATCCGCATATATGCAGTTTTAGAGCAGAGATTACCGCATTACCTGTGTAGCTCCTGTGATGTAACCATACGACAAACTGCCACTGAACCAGATATAATTGTTATTATTGTGGTTATTTTTTGTACTGACTCTTGTTTTCCCCTCAGAATGACCGCCGTGTTCCGCGTAGGCCTGGTGCGGCTTGTCAGCCGCGCCACACAGTCGCCCAATCTTCTCCAGGCGCAGACGAATGCCCTGCCCGCTGCCTTCCAGCAGCGATGCAGCATCTCCGGCAAGACGATGCGAGGCGGACCCCGTGTGCCCAAGGCCGCCCCCTACCCGTACAAGACGAAGAAGTACAGCGTGCTCAATTCGTTTTTCGACAAGACCTCCAAGCGCTTTGACGAGAACTCCAAGGTGATCTGTGTGGAGGGACCCATCGCTGCCGGCAAGTCAAAGTTCGCCAAGGAACTGGCTGAGGAGCTGGACATGCAATACTATCCGTCGGTGGATCTGGACCTAATCTACATCAATTCGTACGGCTATGACATGAGGAAGTTGGATCCCCAGTTGCCGCCCAGTTGCCGCAGCTACGATGTGCGCAACTTCTGCCTGGACCCCAGCCACGATTTGGCTGCCCAGTTCCAGATCCGAATGTACATGCTGCGCTATTCGCAGTACATTGATGCCCTGCAGCACATCTTAAGCACAGGCCAGGGTGTTGTCCTCGAGCGCAGCCCCTATTCGGACTTTGTCTTCATGGAGGCCATGTTTCGGCAGGGCTATCTGTCCCGCGGTGCCCGTTCCGTGTACAATGAGCTCCGACAGAACACCATCGGGGAGCTGCTGAAGCCGCATTTGGTTATTTACTTGGACCTGCCGGTCGATGCCGTGAAGAAGCAAATCAAGGAACGCAATGTGGACTATGAGGTGCAGTCAAAGGTGTTTAGCGATGCCTACTTGAGCGATTTGGAGCAGCTGTACAAGCAGCAGTACCTCAAGGACATCTCCACCCATGCCGAGCTGCTCATCTACGACTGGACAGCCGGCGGTGAGACTGAGGTTGTGGTGGAGGATATCGAACGCATCGACTTCAACCAGTTTGAGGCGGATTCCCACAACAAGAAGATGCTCGACTGGCGTTTCCCGCTGGAGACCGAGTGGTGCGAAGCCCGCATCAAGTACTGCCACTATAGGCCCGACCTGATGAACTACTTCAATGTGCCGCGCTTCGATGTTCCGGAGCTGCTGCGCAGCGCCGACGACAGCAAAGCTTGGCGTGATGTCTGGTACAATGTGAGTGCGGTGTTTCCATTAACCGGTTCGATTTATTTTAACATTCATACGGCCCCTTCGCACACAGGCTCCCGGCATGAAGTATCGTCCTGGCTACAATGCAGAACAGGGCGACACCGGCCTCCTGACCAAGACGAAATTGGGCATCAACCAGGCCATCTAAAGGGTTTTTGCTATGCTTTCGAGTTGAAATCATCTGGCGAAATGTGTTAATTATCTAATAAACAATCTAGTAAAATAGAGAGAACGCAATTACTTAGAAGGCGAATACGGTAACTCGATTGTAAATACTTACATTTAGTACAAAAGAACTCGAAATTTTTGGTTAATTTATAATTTCCTTACAAGAACTATAGGTTTGCTTAACCATGTATAACTAAACATATTTCGGTCCTGTCCAGTTTCATTGATCAACCAGAGTTTAATTTGTGAAATCTGTTTAATTTATGCATTATATTAGAGAATATTTTGTACACATTTAGCACTATAACTCCGGTTGCGCTATGGAACATTTGGGAATTATCTCCGATCAATCGCTGTCGTAATCGTTCTTTCCAGCACCGCCGCCCACAGAGGTGAGCGGACGGCGGGACTCCTCGTCGGATCCGTAGACGACGTCCTCGTCGGAGTCGTCGATCATGGAAATAGCCGGATTATCCTTAGTAACAGCCAGCTCCGCCTGGGCGAACCGTCCATCTGGCGAGTACACATACGCCATGGTGTACAGGTAAAAGTTAAGCAGTCCGTAGAAGCACATAAACTGCGCCGAACTGCGATAGGTGGTGTTAAGTGAGGCGACAAAGTTGTCCTCGAGGATGCCGAAGCCAAAGCGACACGTCGTCACCGTGATGGATATGGACAGGACGAACAGCATGAGTAGCGTGAGAAACTTCAAGCGCATATCTGGCCAAATGTCAAATGATAATAAGCATTATCAAAGATCAGGCTTGTATCACTGCATTATCACTCACCAAAGTACGGCATGGAGCGCAGCTCGGTGTACGCCCGCAGTAGCAACAGCACCAGATAGAGTACATACATGCAGCAGGCGATGTAGAAGAACATCTTGAAGCCCTGCGAATGGGTTGGTTTACTTTTCAATTTAGATTGCTCTACAATGCTTTCAGCCATGTATACCCACATTGTAGTTCTTTGTATCCACAAAGTGACTGTATGTGGGATCCCGCAGCTCGTTGCACTTTTCCCACGTGGCCAGGACGATGGCGCACAGCCAAATGGGCAGGACGACGATCACCTTGACCAGGTAAAACCGCACGAAGCTGCGCTCGTTTTGCCGCAGTCCATGGTAGATGCACAGCCAAAACATGAGCAGAGCACAAAGGAACGTCGCTTGCAGAATGGCGTCCAGCATTCCAGGCAGCCAGGAGTTCATCAGGAATATCAGCGGGAAGAAGGGATCTGTGTGGAGAAGATCATTCCATATACAGTCTATAGGAACCAACTAATCAGACTGAAACACTCACTGTCGTACAAAAGCAGCAGGGGCAGGAGAACCGACAACCATCGCTGCTCAATGGACCAATCGTAGATCGGATACTTGCGCAAGGTGTGGGCATACCAGCACTGCAAACAGATGGATGGTATTATTCGATATTTATAAAGCCAAATAACTATGTTTATTATATGCAAATCACTTACTATGACAATGAAGGTGAACAGCAGAAAGATGCATCTGAACCAGATTTCAATCTGCGTGAATTCCGGACTGTAAGTCTTGAACTGAAGTGGAAAGTTAGTAGCCACCATAATGGGAGGAATGCCATGCCACTCACGTAAAATGTTATGCTGCGTATATTATACTTCTGATGGAATGACTCCAAGCCGTAGAAGCGCACTGTGATGATATAGTGAGCATAATCAAGGAATCCCAGATGCATTACCGTGAACTCCTCGCAGTCGTTGCGTACGCAGACCAAGTGCCGTGTCCGGTTGTGAGCCACTCCGGAACCGATTACACTTTGTGGCTTGTGCTGCTCGTTTATGCCATCGATTGAGACACTCACTTGGAAACTCTTGTCGTACCGCTCGTCTAAATGAGTGCCATATAAATGTAAGAAAAATAAAACAGTCGTAGTCACATGTTATGCCCACAGGACGCACCATCGTTGTTGTCCGTCACCAGCTTGGCTATCAGCCACATTTGCTGGGAATAGGTGGTGGTTAACGGGGACTTCATGGCGAAGGGTCCCTTCCCCAGGACCGTTGGGCTGTGTGCCAGCGAGGTGTTCGCCAAAATCTGCTGGGCGGTCAGCGAGGATGTGCTGGTTATGGGCGGTCCCGTCAGCCCGATGACGATGCCCAGACCGAAGCAGGTGAAGAACCCCAGGAAGACCATGACAAACTCGCGCTTGTGCATCGAGTAGAGCCGCATGTGGACGGATCGCTCGCAGCGATCGTGGTGATAGGCGGGCGAGATGTACCTGCTGAAGTCGCTGAACAAATCGCTGAACTGCGAGAGGGACGATTTGAGGCGCAGCAGAAGCCCGCCGGACGGCAGCTGGTAGGCGTAGCCCAGGCCAGAGGCATCCGCATCCGAGTGGGGCTTGGCCATGGCCGCTGGCAGGAATTACGGGTGTCTAGCTGATGCTTGGGGTACTCCTAGCCGTCGGCCTTCACTGCATCTCCTCTACGCCGTAGAATACTTTGGATTTACACTTTTTTATTCAGATTATTGACATGGGTTCCACCATCCGCTCGACGTTTGTGCGCCCTTCGTGGAAAATATCGATTTTGGCCAGCACTACTCGCATATGTTTTGGCTTTACTGTGGGGGTGGCTGGGCCATTGGGTGGTGGGCGGACCATCCGTCGAGTTGTTTGCCACTTCACATGCACTGCGCATGCGGACTCTTATCACAACTGAAGGTAAATAAAAGCCACAGCTCGCAAAAGGAGGCTTGTCAATGGAATGCTAAGGAACTGAACGGATGAACAACTAAAAAATTCAATTAGGCTTGAACATATCTATACCCCATGAATTAAATAAGCTCAATTGGAACATAATGGGTATGCAATATAATCAATCAATTTACACATCAGTTTGGCTTACATCTATCTAGATTATTTTGTGCGAACCTTTAGTCCCAGTATTTTATCTGGCCATCCCAGCCAGCGGTGACCACTTTGCTGGCCTCGTGCGGATGCCAGAGGGCACTGATGCAGACGCCGTCGTGCGCCTGCCACTTCTTGTACATCTTCGTCGTCTTCCAGTCCCAAATATAACACTTGCCATCGCCATCGCCCGACACCAGGTAGCTCATGTCTGGCGAAAAGTCCAGCTGGCAGGCGTAGCCAGAGACCATGTGACCGGTGAAGGTCTTTTTGCGATTCATCTTAAAGCGATTGAGGGCGGAGAAGATGACGATCTTGTTGTCCAACGACTGGCAAGCCATCCATTTGCCATTCGGCGCCAATGTAACCGCCGGCATGGAATGCATAGTGGGATCGGCAATGTACTTCATGTCCACAGGAATGTCCCACTCCCATATGCGCATTGATTTGTCGTCCGAAGTTGTTACAAACCGTCGGTTGTCGTCCACAAAGGTGATGGTGCTCACTGATCCCAAGTGCCGGTCGTATTCCTGTACAATATCACCGCTGCGAGTGTCCCACTGCGAATTGATAAGAAAACAATTGTAGTATGACCACCTACTTTTTTTTGAATTTTACTTACGCAAATGATCTTTTTGTCGGAGGTACCGGCAACGAACAAATGTTGCTTGCTGTTATCCGGATGGAATTTGACGCAGAAAGGCATTTTACGGGTAGTGAATCGGGACACTACATCGCCCGTTTCGGCATCCCACAACTTTATGTAGCGATCATATGAAGCAGACAGGAAGTTGGTACCCCTGTTGTTCCACGCAATGTCCTTGATGGCCTGCCGATGACCGGAGAAGGTGCGTATGCAGCGTCGCTCGCCGTAAACCTCCCACAGTTTGATCCGGCAGTCCATTGAGCCGGAGAGCAGGAGATGAGCGGTCTTGGGGAACCAGCGGATGGAGGAAATGCCCTTGTTGTGGCCCGACCAGGTGTGTATGTGCGCCTTGGGCAGGAAGCATTTCGGCGGCGGTGCATTTGATCGCAGATTCACGCCCAGATCATGAGGAGCATGCAAGTAAGAGCGGCCCTGGTAGTCGTAGGCATCCTTGACTGTGGAGGAGAAGGAAATAACATGATTTACGATATATATTCGGTTGCAATTAAATCAAACTCACTGTGCAGTGTCGACTTCTCCTCGAGTGGCTTGTCCTCGGGAATGCGTCCGCGCTTATGCCGCTTAGACAGCAGCTCGTCCAGCTCGGCGCGCTCCTGTTCATTTGGCTTTGCCACCGACACCTCGTTCTCGAACTTGCCCCAGGGCCCCAGAAAGCCCTCTATGTCCTCGGGATTATCATTTTTCTCCTGCTTGCGCAGCTTTTTTGCCTTGGGCGCCTCGAACACCGTTTTGCCATTGTCATCGTACGCGGACTGCAGGTCACCCACAAAAGACTGGCCGTCCGCCTGCTCGTCCACGCTGGGGTCCAAGGCGTAGCCGTAGGTGTGAAAGGTGCGACGCTGGTTCTCAAACTCGAACGCATTGATGTGGGCCTTCTCCACGTAGCCGGCCAGGGTGTTCCGTGGAGCCCGCTGCTGCATGGTGAGGTCCGGATGCTCTGGACCCTTCACCGGAGCATACATCTCCTCGTAGCGCGGATTGTAGGTTACCTCCTTGAGCGTTGGATCCAGAGTTCGGGGCACGGCCGATGCTCCAAGGGGAATCACAGTTGGCGCCGCACAAACAGCAATGGATTTGGAAAGCGAGTGTGTCTTGTCCACGGGCAGCAGGTGATCCGGAATGGTAGTGGAGGACTCCGATTTAGCGGCGCTGGCGGTGTCCTCATGGTCCGATTCTCCCTCCGAGGAACTGGCGTATGTCTGAAGGCCCAACATTTAGAGGCTGCGGACGAACTCAGTGTACTTGTTAACGAAATGCTGAAGGTAGATCACGACCAGAGTGTAGAGGAGGAATACAAAAACTTTAATGGATATTTCCATTCGTCTACACGTTTGCGCTTAGCATTAGTTGCTGTAGTAAAAGTAACAAAAACATAATTATATATATATCAAAATTAGTGATGGTGCTATCGGCTATCAATGTTATCGAATGGAAATGTTACGGTCTTACTAATTGATCACGACAATTTGTTGAATATTGCATGGGGTGCAAGTTTAAGGCTTATTTAAAATTGTTCAAGTTATAAAGAAATAGTATTTTGATATCTAGTTAAAAATATTAAAGAAGTAATTTATGTGCTGTCACTGTGCAGTTTGCCTAACAGCCTCAAATCAGTGCAGATCGATAACGGGTAAGGTAATGTTTGCCCATACGGTCATACTAAACCACACGGGGAGCGGTGCTGAGTAAACAATTTTGGCAATTTGGGATCGCTGGAAATACCACCAAATTCAGTCAAAGACTCTGTAACTTAGGCACGATGACGGCAGGTAAGCACTGGAGCTACGACATCCTCAAACAGATTGTCATCAATGAATGCACCGAGGACGTGGAGCAGTTAAAACTAATGTTTGCCGATGAGATCGGTTCGCGACGCAGATTGGATTGCATACACTCCATTCAGGATCTAATTGACTGTCTGGAAAGGGCGGACGAACTGGCCGAGGACAATGTGGAGCCACTGCACCGGATGTCGGGCGATATGCCGCAGTTTATCGAGGCACTGAATGGCTACACACCGCCGGAAAACTTTCGTGCACATTTGGTGAATCAGTACAAGGAACTCCGATTGGGCGAGGAACTTCGCCAGCAACTCCGGATTGCTCCAGCATCCCAGGATGCTCATCCATCAGTTTCGGCAGTAGCAGCCGCTGCGCCCCCACCAGCAATCCAAAACTCTTCCACCCGAGCTGCTTTGACGGATCGCAAACGCACGGCGGTCTTTAAGAAAATATCCGAGGAACTGGGACGCTACTGGCGACGACTGGGCCGATCGGCGGGCATTGGCGAGGGCCACATGGACACCATTGAGGAGCGTTACCCGCACGATCTGAAGTCGCAGATACTCCGACTGCTGCAGCTCATCGAAGAGGACGATTGCCACGATCCCAATCACTTTCTGATTCGTCTGTGTCGGGCATTGGGCGATTGTGGTCGCAATGATCTGCGTAAGAACGTGGAGCAGATAATGTCATACTAGAACGCATTCCAGTGTGTCTTAAATTAAATACTACACAAGAACTTGCATTTTGTTATGATACTAGTTACCGATGTGCTGGAAAACAGCCTTTATTGTAATTGTTATTGTATTGTGCCTTTATTGTAATTGTTCATATTTCATTTCCTAAGTAATGTTGTTAAACAATATCATAAAAAACCCCAATGTGCAATATTACAAAAGCTTAAAACAAATCAATTATTATTAAAAACGCAGTTAAACTAGTTTTCCAAACCAACACAAAGGCAACTTACTAGAGGTGATTCGCAATAAACAAACATACGGATTATCTTATGTTAAAAAAATTATTGTATTTCCCCCATTGTATTGTATTTACCCCATTGGTAAAAGTCGAGCCTTATAAATGTAGATTAAAACATTGCTGTGTAACAAAACGCAAGTCTCATAGTAAACTAAATGTATCAATGGTGACATTACTTATTACAAAAATATAAAATAAGTTTGGCAAACAAATTCGCTTTTGTTATCAACAAAAAACGGTTAGTACATTTAAAATTAGTTTACAAGTAGGGTCACACCATTTTGCGGGAAACTATCGAGTCGGCAAATATCGATAAGCACATCTGGCGGTCTATCGTTTGCTTCGGGGTGAATGAATAGCAACACGTGCGCGCAATATTTTATTTGGGAATTCTGTTTTTAGCCATTAAAGTGTATTAGAAAGCCAACTTAATTAACACCATGTCTATCCGGGAGAAGCTGCTGATGAAGAAGATCGTGAAGCGGGAGAAGATGAAGAAGGAGCTCTCGCAGAAGAAGGGAAACAACAAGGCCCAAAAGCAAGAGCAACCCAAACAAAATGGCAATAAACCCAGTAAAAAACCGAAGAAACTCAGTGCCAAGCATGTGGCCGAGGATCAGGGTAAGATTGAAAACTTGTGTGCATTGTAAATATATTTAAGATTCATTTTTCAATCCGCAGATGACGATTTAGAGGAGGATTTCCAGGAGGCACCGATGCCCAAGAAGAAGCAACAAAAACAGCCTCCAAAAAAGCAGCAAATCCAGGTGGCGAACTCGGATTCGGAATCTGATGAAGATGACGATGAGGATGATGATGAGCAGGAGGATCAGGATGATGAGAATAGCGACTTGGACGAAGAAGTCGAAGATGATGAGGATATAGCCAGCGGGAGTGAAGATGATGACCAGCAGGAAGGTCAGTAAAAGAGTTGATATTCAGAGAATTCTTTCTAACTACCAATAATAATGATGATTTTTAAAGGCGAATTTGAGCAGCCCTGAAGCAACGAGTTAATGTTGCCCAGAGCAGGCATGAAATCCATTTTAAAACCAACTGAATTAAATCAAACGTTATTTTACTGTAGCCTTGATAAACCTTAGCTAACCAACAGTACCTATTCCAGATGAAGATGACGAACCTGTGCCAGCCAAGAAAACGAAGTTGCTTCCAAACAAGTCCAAGGCACAGAATGGCAAACCAGCTAAAGATGACGAGCCATTTACCGTGGAATCCTCTTTGGCTGCTCTGGATTACCGGGATTCGGATGATCGCAGCTTTGCCTCGCTAAAGGGGGCCGTATCCGAGGCCACATTGCGAGCCGTTAAGGAGATGGGCTTTACCGAGATGACAGAAATCCAAGCGAAATCACTGACACCCCTACTAAAGGGACGCGATCTGGTGGGTGCTGCTCAGACGGGTTCCGGCAAAACGCTGGCCTTCCTGATACCCGCCGTCGAGCTGATAAACAAGCTGAGGTTTATGCCACGCAATGGCACCGGCGTGATTATCATCTCACCTACGAGAGAACTGTCCATGCAGACTTTCGGTGTGCTTAAGGAACTGATGGCACACCACCATCACACTTATGGCTTGGTAATGGGCGGCTCAAATCGCCAGGTGGAGAGCGAGAAGCTAGGCAAGGGCATCAACATTCTGGTGGCCACACCGGGTCGTCTGTTGGATCATCTACAGAACTCGCCCGACTTTCTGTACAAGAACCTACAGTGCCTGATTATCGATGAAGTGGATCGGATTCTGGAGATCGGTTTTGAGGAGGAGCTCAAGCAAATCATCAATCTGCTGCCAAGTGAGTTACTGATATCTATAAAGGGTTCTAAGTGCATTTTTAACTTATCTTAACCTTTTAGAACGCCGCCAGACGATGCTCTTCTCAGCCACTCAGACGGCTCGCATCGAAGCGCTTTCCAAGCTGGCCCTTAAGTCGGAACCAATTTATGTGGGTGTTCACGATAACCAGGACACGGCGACCGTAGATGGACTCGAGCAGGGCTACATTGTATGCCCCTCGGAGAAGCGACTGCTCGTGCTCTTCACGTTCCTCAAAAAGAATCGCAAGAAGAAGGTGATGGTGTTCTTCTCATCCTGCATGTCCGTCAAGTACCACCACGAGCTCTTCAACTACATTGATCTGCCAGTGACCTCTATCCACGGTAAACAGAAGCAAACGAAACGAACGACCACCTTCTTCCAGTTCTGCAACGCGGAATCTGGCATTCTTTTATGTACGGATGTGGCTGCTCGTGGATTGGACATTCCGCAAGTCGATTGGATTGTGCAGTACGATCCTCCAGATGATCCACGCGAGTATATTCACAGGGTGGGCCGAACGGCAAGAGGATCGGGTACCTCGGGTCACGCCCTGCTTCTGATGCGACCCGAAGAGCTGGGCTTCCTGCGCTACCTCAAGGCCGCCAAGGTGCCGCTCAATGAGTTCGAGTTCTCCTGGAAGAAGATAGCCGATATTCAACTGCAGGTGTGTGCTTTGAATTATGAGTTATGTTGTTTTTCTTATAAGAGATACAGGAATATCAATATCAATGTAAGCCATGGATTATGTTGATCTAATTTTTTTGTTCCTTTTCCGTTGCAGCTGGAGAAGCTGATCGCCAAGAACTACTTCCTGAACCAGTCGGCCAAGGAAGCGTTTAAGTCTTATGTGCGCGCGTACGACTCGCATCAATTGAAGCAGATCTTCAATGTGAATACGCTGGACCTGCAGGCGGTTGCGAAAAGCTTTGGATTCCTGGTGCCACCCGTAGTTGACCTGAAAGTGGGCGCGGCCAAGCGGGAGCGACCGGAAAAGCGAGTGGGCGGCGGCGGTTTTGGGTTCTACAAGAAAATGAACGAGGGATCGGCCTCCAAGCAGCGACACTTCAAGCAGGTAAACCGCGACCAGGCCAAGAAGTTTATGCGTTAGTTTTTTAGATTTAAGCAGAGATACTGTTGCAAATTGTAAGTCTGCTGCTTTACTTGAGTGTGTATACAAATAGGCAAAAGATATAAAACTAAATGTTTCCAATTTACGAATTCACGTAACCATGTTGGCCGGGCATCATCATCAACTGGCATCCCACTCGATCTCTCGATGCGGATGTGACTTCTCCTTATTTGCCGCTTGTTGTTTCAAATGTTTATTGTTGTCGCCGTCGAGTCGAGCTGAGTCGCCTCCCCAAATTTGGCCGATTGCGCTTTTTTATTTCGTCTGTCGCTCGCTAAATTGTGCGACTTTATGGCCCACGCTCGCCCAGTCCCAGACCCAGTCCCAGTCCCAGTCCCTCCAAAACTGAGGCGACACCCTTGTTGGCCCAACTAATCGATAATCGGGCGCCCACTGCACACTGCATTGGCCAATTGAAACAGCATTGGGCAGCGATCAATTTTCCAATAAAACTTGTTTAGGCCGCCTTTTTAAAGAGATTCCATCACCCACATTACCAAAATATAATTGCGGGCTACCTTGGCTTGAATCTATAGCAATGTCTTAATAACTAAAGTTCGTAATAATAGGTTTCGAAGGTAAGAATTAATTTAATGTATTTTAGTTTTTAAATAAGTACATGTTCTAGTAGTGCAACTTATAAGAATATTGAAGAATTCGGGGTTTGATTAATAGTATATTTAATATTTTTTCGGTCTCTAAATAACTAAAAAAACATTATTGCTCGCGTTATGCAATTAAAAACTTAGATTTTTAGGACATATTTCATTAGGTGTATAGTAAAATAGTAGCTTACACGCATTTACTTAATAATCAATAGTTTTTAAGCTTACAAAACTATGAGCATTGAAATATTTTCGAGTTATTGAATTTCTGTAAGTGCGCAACACTCAGCGGCCATCGAAATGTATCAGCAAATTGGATGTTGTTGGGGGCGTGGGCGTGACGAGTGTTGGAGACCACAACGCCGTACGCCCACACCCACAACCGCCCCCGCCCCGCCCATTCGCCACTAGCACTTGTTTCTAAAAGCCAAGCTAACGACGTTTGGGTGAATGAAAAAGCCAACGCGCCCGAGTTTACTCATTCATGCGCACTTTGCGGATCGTGGTTAGATTAGTTTTGCCCAGACTGCGTCTTGTTGGATCCAATCAGCTGGTCGGGCGCAATATGCAAAGTGGAAACTTTATGAATGGATGCGAAAAACGGAAGACGTGGAGGGCGGGACGCTCGAGGGGTCCACCTGTGGGTCGCGGCGTGTGACACAGAAAATGCATTCGCACAGGTGACAAAAATGGCAATAGTATAAATACTACATTTGGGTAACCAACAAATGAATCTCTCATAGTAAATGGTATGATGGTATGAATTCGTATATAAACTATAAGATGTAGTATTGTCTATTGTTACAAAATTGTATTCATTTGTGAGCCGAAACCTTAGAGCACCACTTATGAACATGGCCAAAATCAAAGCGCTTTGGGCACTTTGGTTGCCTGAGCGAGTTGCGCATGTGGTCGAGTGTATCTGACAGATACTTACTATCTGTGTGGGTGTTGCAGTTCGGTTGCTTTGTGGTCCCCCAAAGCTGACAAACTCAAATGTTGGAAAACCGGAGGCGCCCACATGGCCGCGTCTCATGCGTAATGGAAACAACTGGGAACTGGTTAATGGCCGACTGCCGCCTGGCTTTTGGCCAACATATTGCTAATTACACACTCTCACACCAGTGGCTTGTTTCTGTGTCGGCGGTAAATTAAGAAAAAGAATGCTTAATTTGTCGTTTAAGCCACAAAGCCGCTAAATGTCTTGGCCAAATTTGCATTCGACGCAAGCGTGCAGTAGACAAAAAAGGATTCGCGGACCAGCAAAGAGTGTTAGCGCCGCCTGGCAAGTTGTCAATCGCTGGAACCACTTCCTTATAAGCAGGCGAATTGGTCAAACAATTGAATTGCATTTGGGATGCAATAGCTCTCTGTTAATAGCCAAATGAAGTGTAATAACTCACTCGTCTTGAAGGCGGCGAAGGAATTGTGGGATATTTCCAAATTTAGATTTAGATTTAGGTTTTGCCATCGAAAAATAATAACAATACATTTTATTTCTCTAAAATTATCTCAACGTTTCGGCTTGAATTTACACTGCAGTTCAACCAATTCAAACATTTTTCTCGCCTCACTTTACAGCTGCTGGAAAACTTTTGTATTGCGGCCATTTCCGTTTTCCAAAACCGAAAGTGCTGCCCAAAGCGATCTACTGACAATGAAAAACACCACATTCAAAAAGGGCAAATTCCAAAGCCCTAGTGGGATTATCGGCCCACGGAAAACTTGGCACTGCGGATCTGCCAGATGTCCAATGGGCACTACTTGGCAACGTGGGTGTGCGGATTGGAAAGGGCTTTTGGTCGGTGCCCCAGAGATTTAAATTTGATATCCATAAGCATACAATGTCTCAATCGCCACGCACATTGACACATTTCTCAATGGCAGTAAAACTGTATAATGGGGTCGTACAACACATTTAATGTCGGCCCACACACAGGCCAATGCGATCGGTTTGAGCCAAGTGCACACAAATTTGGTGGGACTTGTGGCCGGGCTGTGAAACTTGGCCAGGTGAGGTCCGGTGGTGGGAGTCTGCTTTCCAATGGAACGGCCAGTCCGATGTCCATCCACATCTGTGGCCACTTTAAACTTTCACGTCTCATTTTGGTGCATGCGGGTTACAAAAAAATCGGATCTTGCCCCTTGCCTGCAGGTGGCTGTATGGATGTGCCGCCCCAGAAACATTGGGTTCTGGTGTGGGATTCTCTTTTTTACCAGAATGGTGTTGAGGGGACACAGGCAAGACACAGTAAGTTCGCTTGCTCCACTGCCAACTATTATGCCATCTGTATGAGAATCAGTTTTTCAGCAATAAAATAAAGAAGTTTTGAGGGTTTAAAAGTGGTCTTCACTTAGTTTAGAAAAAGGATTCGATATTTTTTTTTTCAGTTTTAAAAAACAAGTACGTAATATCTACTACTAAGTTATATGTTTGTGAAATTCGCGAAGCACACGGAAGCCAGCGAAAAGTGTCTTTTGCAATGGAAAGTAAAAGTTGTCGCCGGCCTAGGGTCGCTTATATGGTGCGTCCATCGAAACGCTCGCGAATGCCAATTTTCCCACATACATTTCGCGTTTCTGCGACAAAGTTAACCAAGTTAACACCAACATTTGGCCAGTACGGGTTCGGTGGCTCATTTGCATGGGGTTTTGGGCTTGGGGCCCAGATGCTAGCCCCCGCATATGTCCGGCGAAACAAAGTGCCGCTTGGTTCTAATCTGCCAGCAATTTCCGTGCGCAATTAATGCCTCCACAGCGCAGTGTCTTAATTAATTCAAAATCAACGCCAACGCGCCAAACGGTAGCCCACCAAGCGACCAGGTGGCAACGCTGAATGTTGATAGTCAATTAATGTACTAACTAGGCGTTATTCGGGCGAATATTAATAGCCTACCGTCGTATTTAGTTGTTTCTAGCTGGTTTAACCATTAATTAACTTTAATACTCAAATTTTTTGGCAAAATATGTGTAATAAGTTAACCAGCTGCGCAACTCTGTTTGCGCGGGGTGGCAACGCTGGTGGGTGATCTTGCATGCTGGCAGTAGGGTGTGAGAGATCGAAGTCGGAGACAAGCTGACGTCACAAAGTTAATAATGGTGTATTTTCCATGGAAGTGGTTATAGACATATTCACTTTTTTTAATTATATTGTATATTTTTGCTAAGCTTATTCTTTAAAGCCCACACGAAATTATTAAACTTACTCTTATAGGCAATTTATTTTTATATGTAATGAAATCATCTGCAGACCAAATACATTATTAAATAAATATTAAAAGCATCGCAATTTGTGACGTCACTGGGCGAGAGAGCGGAGAGGCGAGTGCGCACTGAAAACACCACCCCGCGATCGCACAGCCATGATCTCACACTTACAACGTTTTGTGCTCTTCACTTCGCATTCAGTTTCTTTTTCTCTTTCTTTGCGCACGGTTCAGTGGTAGGAAAACTAGGAGGAATCGTTCAGTAAAGTCCCGAGATCCGTTCGCTATTCCCCGACTCGAATAAAATCCATATACACATATATATATCAAATAAACAAAGGAAAGGAGTCCTCAGAGAAGAGAAGTGTGTTTTAAAAACAAAATACTTTCGAAAGAAAACGAAATGAATAAACCCAAAGCCATCCAGCAGCAACAACAAATACATAATCAGCAACTGTGCATATTTCAGCGAACTTTGCAGCGTTTCGAGATCGTTTTAGTGGCCTTGTCCACTCGGTACATATCCAGGCAAAGGAATTTATACCTTTTTATCTTCAAAACGTAGAAATTTGCGTATAAAATTTATTTAAATACTTTTTTGTTGTATTTGCTGTTGCAGCAGCCAAATGAGCGAGGGAGAGAGAGGCAGCTATTTTGACATTCTGCTTTCATTCATCTCCGTCGAATATACAGTTTTACTGAATATTGTCCGTGTGTGAGTGAGCGATCGCCGAGGAATTTTCTGCCTTCGCTTTCGACTTGCTGCGCTCTCTCGCTCTCTCAGTGTCTCTCGCGCTGCATTGTTGTTGCTGCCGATCGTAAAAAATACTTTTGGGCGGAGTTGTTTTCATTTCGTTTTCCGTTTTCAATATCGCTCGCGTACGAAATGTAATGAATTTCCCAACTCCCACAGTAACGTGTTAAAAGTAGCAAAAACGAATTAAAAAAGAAGTGTGCAATAAGTAAAGAAAGCAGAGACCCAAGGAAAGTTGAAAGTTGAAAACCAGAATCTCGTCGAGAACAAAACAAAAAGTCCCCAAAAACACACACACGCACACACACACGCACGCAACAAAATGAGTGTCTGTGAGAGTAAAGCCGTTGTGCAACAGCAACTGCAGCAGCACTTGCAGCAACAGGCAGCCGCAGCAGTTGTTGCGGTCGCGCAACAGCAGCAGGCTCAGGCCCAAGCTCAAGCCCAAGCTCAGGCCCAGGCCCAGGCTCAGGCGCAGCAGCAAGCGCAGCAGCAGCAGGCGCCGCAGGTGGTGGTCCCCATGACCCCGCAGCACTTGACCCCGCAGCAGCAGCAGCAGAGCACACAGAGCATCGCCGACTATTTGGCCCAGTTGCTCAAGGACCGCAAGCAGCTGGCCGCCTTCCCCAACGTCTTCACCCACGTCGAACGCCTGCTGGACGAAGGTAAGTCCCTCAAACTCAAAGCGAGTGCAATCCCTCCAAGTCATCCTGCAAAAGTCATAGTTAGCAGGGCAGCATCATCCTAATTGAGGATCCAAGAGACGGGATATTATACAAAATCACTAGTTACGTTTTATGAATCGATGTGGTTTCCCTTCCAAACCAAATCTAACAGCAAAAACAGTCTTTTTGTGGTGGTGCATAAATTGTTTACACAACTTTCCATTCATTTTGCCGTATTATCCTTTTATTTATTAAACACCTGACGTAATTCTCGTTTTATGCCAGTTCTAACCGAGACAACGCAAAATAGCAATTCAAAGATCCTTTTTAAAAATGCTTAGTTTCTGAACTCTGTATTACAACTTTGTGTTGATATTCAAAAAATTCCGATAATGTAGTTTCTTTTAGAGCTTAAAATTTTTGATTGCAACATTAAACTATTTTAGTAAACAAATCTCATTTTTGATTGTTCAAAAAACAATTTCCAAGCATTTTAAGTCCGGGAAACTGACGGGATTTATTGTAAACATCTATTGCAGATATTGCAGGTATTTGGAAAACATTTACTTGGGTTAAACGGGAAAGATTAAATGAGTAAATATGTTATTTTACAGTGGTGACTTCATTTTCATTCCAAAGTGTCAGGCATGTTACAGATTAGGGCGCCTCCAACCAAGTGATCACTGTAGCTCAATCAGTTTTGGGGCATGGATCTCTGGGTGTCTGGTTTGTCTCCTCGGCGTCTCCTTTTCGGCATCTTCGCCATCGCGGGTTCCCGAGTTCATTCCACCTTACAAACCCAAACGAGATGTTTGTTATTTTTAGTTACTTCCTTTTTGTGCGCCTCTTCGCGAGCGCACACTACTTACACTCTCTCCGCGCTCTCTCCTTTTGTGTTCTTGGCCCCACACTTGACTGCCAGTGCAGCCTTTGTTGTTCTTATTATGAATTCTTTGTTGACTCGGCCATTCGTAAACCAAAAAGGAGGGCGGCGGAGATTTGGAAAGACGCCGAAGGAGAAGCGAAACCCCAGGGGGGAACCCCCAACACAGAAAGAAACATTAATGTGATGTGATATGTGATATTTGATAAGATCATTTTATTCACAACTTTAACTCAAATATCAGCATGCTTTAATATGTGATACATCAAAAATGTTTGAATCTGGATAATTTCGATTTAACAACGATCTGATTTGCTCTGTGAACTAAAAGTGTAGCAAACTTATCTGAAGGATGCCCAAATTAACTCCACTGCCCACGCTTTGCCTCGAAAACCAAAAAACCAAAAAAAAGAAAATATGAATAAATAAAAGACAGCGAAGCAAACACGCTGAAAGGCAAACCAACAAAAGTCAACTTTCGGGGCGGGATAGGGGCGGGGGCGTGGCACTACCTGGTCGCATCTTGTATCTTGTATCTCGCATATCGGAGCTCTCGTTTCTGTATTTGCCCAACATCTGTTGCCCATATGCAGGCCGGCCAAGAGGGTGTGTGTCGCCTCGTAATGACAAAATTATGTTGCACAGATACACAGATTCAGATACTCGTGGTGCGGTATTTGCGGATTGCTAGGTACCGCTAGATTGCCAGGGTACACTTATTGTACAGCATATGGTATGGAATACTTTAATATATGCAAGTTCCTTCCCATATCACTTGATCAATTTGTATATAATTATATTGAGATTTCAACTACGTTTAATTACTACAATTAATCTGGAAATGCGATAGCAAATCGACTGTATAATAAGATGCAAGATCTTTATTTCTTTCTTCATTAAGAAAATATCCAAGAAGTCGGTGGTGGTCTTATCTAGACCAATCAGAGTATTGATTACCAGGTACCAGGTATCGCACAGTCGGAAAACTCGCCCAAAAGCTTATATTCTTGTTTTGGTTTTGTCTCGGCATAGCTGCAAACTAGTTTGCCTGTCTACAAATTGTATTTGCTAAAAGCAAAGCGTTGACAATTTGTAAAACTCGTTCCACCAGACTACAAAATCCAAAGAAGTGAAAAAATACGCAAAACGAAATACAGATTTCAAACCCACCTCGTTGGCTTATCAGCTTAGTGGGAGGGTGTCGGACTGGATTTGGGATTTGAGATCTGGGACCTGGGACCTGGGAACCCGAGTGCCGTCCACTATATACGAATGCTGACCGTATTCGAATGCTACTTGGCCCGACCGCTAACGGCTTTCAACTTTTCAACTTGCTAGAAGTTTTTGTGTTTTTTTCCCCCCATTTTGCAACTTTCTCTTTTCAATTGCTGTCGTCGCTGGGCTGTGTTTTTGTTTTCGTTAGCTTGACATGCGGGCCAAATCCAAACCCCACATTCACATGCGGACTTTCGGGCAACTCAAAAAAACCCTTTGGAAAAAGGGTTCCAAATTTATTACCCGAACTGCCTCGACTGGAATTTTATATGTCATTTCGTTGATTCTTTTAACCCATTTCCCTTGGGTTTCATAAGTTTACTTTTCATGAAGGCCCACCAGTTCGAACTAATCATGATCTGCTAAATAAACAGCGTCCTGGATTTTAATACGTACTTAACTTTATTTCATCCATTATTTTCAGACAAAAGCAATCGCCTATCAAATTGCCAATTTATTATAATTTTACTTTAATCATTTCGAGCACACACATGCAGTTGGTTGACTTTTGATGTGTGTGTTACTAGCAGAAAAAAAATGTTAAGTAGCTTAAAATATTTTTGAAATTTACCTGCATACACTTTGTGTCTGTCAGCGATATTGCGAGAGATCTAATTAGGTTCCTGCCTTACCTCAAGCAACACTAACATCAGCAATAGCCGCTTTTTGAGGTTGCGGTTGCTGTTCTTTTTTTTTTATTTTTTTTTTTGTATTTTGTTTTTATTATTGCGGGTGTGCAGCTAAGTTGGCTTCAGGTTTTGGACGTGGGGCTCTGCTCGCAATCATCAGTTGGCTACCTGTTGGGCGCTCGCCCGTTCACTTGAAATGCACAGCCTGCGATTACATTTGAATGGCTGTCTGTGTGGGGAAATATCTGCGTATTTACTGTGCGTTTCACAGCTGTAAGGCACTGCAGATGCAGTACAAGAATATCATATATTTCAAAACTAAAACGCTTATTTTTGTATATTTAACGAGCTGGTAATAAATTAATTTAAAGCTCTAAATATTTTAATACATTCCGGTTAAATAGCTCGTATACATCTGAAAACTGGATTTGGTTAAGTGATTATGTTTGGCTGTCCAGACTGTTTTAATTAATTTCTTGTCTGCTCTTTGAACTAAAATCAATTGATATTTCTTTACTGCTGAAACACACTGTACATTTATAAGTATTTGCGCATACTATGCCTTCTGTTTGTTTGCCGCCTTTTTTTCGTCTTCATTCGTTCAACGCTTTTGGCACTGCTGACATAAATTTTTGTTGTTATTTTGACGAGTGTGTTGTTTGCTTTTTGGATCTCTGACTCACGCCCCAAACGAAATAAAAAGAAGAATAACTTTTGGCCGACAGCAGAGGCAGGCACTCGCATTGTATCTGTTAGATATGTAGCTATAGCTCTATGACACACGCCGCTGGAGCACGTTTCTTCGCCCGAATCTGTATCTGTATCTTAGTCGTATTTGTATCTGTATCTGTATCTGTATCTGTTGCTTTCGGCTCTCCGCTATTCATAGTCGTCGCATTTTGCACAGTTGAAGTGTGCCTAGACTGTGTGAATAAAAAAATGACGAGCAGACGTCAAGAGGCCCGAGCAAAAGCTCTACGATCTCGGATCTCGGATTACCGGCGACCAAGCATAACTGCACGTACCATATCGCACTCGGAGATATCATTTTTGTCTCGCAGATATCACATCTTCCGCATGACGTTTGTTTACCTGGCCAGAGGACAGCAAACAGTCATCTGAAGCCCCTAGATATGATAAATTTCTAGTTTTTGTTTTCGAATTCGGTGGGGCCCACACCTGGGCGTTATAATTATAGAAATTGTGCTCGCTGTTACTGCAACCCAAGGTGTATATCCACATACATCTGTCAGATACGCATTCAAGTTTGTATCATGTGCAGCGGACGACCTGAGAGATAAAAGCCAGAAAAGAGCAGGCCAAAATCAAATTACGTACACCCGCAACGTGAATGTTTATATGACCGATCTATGTATCTATATATATACATATATAAATATATATATATATAGGCACAGAAACGTGTATATATAGTTTGCCGAATGTGTTTCTCGGCATTTCTCGGATACAGAATTTTTTCTCTTTCACTCCGTCCGACATTTTTCATGAAAATTTGAAATGTGTTTCATTTCATCTAAATTTAGATTATTGGAAAATGGGTTTTCGCCTGCCACCATAGCTGTTGGAATTCTGTTTCGTTGGATTTTCACCGTTTAGGGCGTTGGTTTTCTTCTGACCAAAAAAAAAATGTGATTTTGAAGGCCTGGCCCGACGATTGGTAGAGTCATTAAAATCGGTAACTTGTTGACATTAATGCGGCTGCTGGTCTTCGGATCCGAATTGAATGCAAACACAGTGAAGCCGAAAGGCAAACAAATGATTGGGAATGATGGCCCATCCTCGCTTGAAAAAGATACATTTGAGCCACTCCATTGATCATCCAGCGTTACGATCGAATCGTTTCGTTTATTTTGCAAAGAACCCACTTCCAATTATAAAACCTTAAACTTATGATAAGAAATTTCTTGTAGATAGATTTTCAGCCTTATTATTACAAATAAAACAAGTTGTTTATATATTCGTACTCACAATTCATGATAAAATAAGTGCGATATTTTTTTCGGTGCATCAGAAATAGCGGCAAACTGCCGTGAGCATTTTAATTTAGTATTTTCATAGGCACGGCTTTCGAGTTTGGGTATGAGGTTCCCTAACTGACGTGCTCATAAATTTGTTGACAATTGTTATGCGGAACGCGTAACCCTCCACGTTTTCCCCTCTACCTTCCTTACCGCCCGCACAATAGCGAATCGACCCCAAATGATTCCGTGCGATTCCCTACGATCCAATCCAATCCAATCCAATCGGATTCGATTCGATTCGATTCGAGTCCCTGCCCATACACGTCTCATTGCGTTTTCAAATTCAATTAAAATCTTTTGTCATGACCATCGATCGCTGGTTGCTTTGTTTTGATTTGTGATTGGCTGGCTGTTGGTCGCAAATGCACCGATGCGTTTGCACGGAAGTTGACCATGGCTGACCATTGAAAAAAGCAAATGAAGCCATCGACATCGAGCAAAACGGTTAGTAGATTGCATCAAAAGGGCATTGATCGATGGCGAAAGTTTCTGGGCTTGACGGAGTTTTCGATGCGGCTCATCGAATTTAGTATGGAAAGTGCTTGGTTTGATGATGGGCCGCCATCATATTATCTAATAATGATAGTACTAAAATTTTTCAATATTCCAGGCTTGAAATATGTATATATTCTGATCATTTTTGTAATGACCCAATTTATTGGCCACTTTGTGTGGTGGCTTAAATTGATCTCGTATCAATTTCGCCTGGCAGCTGCACAACTTGCCAGGCAGCAGCAAAATACACACTCAGCCTTCAATTAGCGTTTTCCTTGGAAGCCCCATGTTTCTTTGTATACGATTATATGTATGTATATCTATTCTTTTAAGCGAGCTCTCGCCCACACACTCAAACCCGGAGATTACGTCATTTGCCGAGTTATTTGATAGCCAGGCTGCATCAAATGTTCGTTGTTGGTATTGTGGCAGAACGAATTATTTTTGACAAAAATAGCCAACTCAAAGAAAGCTAAAAAATATAATGGGGAAACAAAGAAGCGCGTAATTAAAATATTTTTCACATGCTCGGGTTTCTTCCCCACACGCAGCAAAAAACACATGGAACTTTCAGCATGGCGCCCCATTCCATAGCCATCCTCCTACTCCCCATTCGTTGCACTGTAACAAATTGTACATAACTTAATGTGAAAACAATATAAAACAAAAACCATTTAAAATCATGAATATAAAATATATTTGATGGGTGGTTTTACAGATTTTTTGATGAAAGGAGTACAATGAAATCGAATTATGAATTTGGGGGGCTTACCACTAATATTCCTCTGTGCACCACCCCCTGCTTGCCCCGCAATGAGGCACGCGACTACCAGCAGCGGCAGCCATGTGGCATTAGACAATTGCTTTAATATGCCACCAGGCTGGCAGCCGACGAGCTGTACAAATTGAACAATTTGATAACAAACGCGCAGGCAGGGAAAAACAAAGGAGGCAGCCCAAAAGGGGGAGGTACACTTGAGCCAGAGATACAAAGAGGCAACATTGTGAATACGCGATGCCTTTGAAGTTGCCTTTTGACTCTCGGTGCCATATGGTCGGTCGCCTGTATCTGGGATTCTCAACCCGAACTTGCAACTCCTCGACGCATGTACATACATACGTGTACATACTTATATGGGCATTCGATGGATGCCACTTGAAGCGGCCGCAAGTGAATCATTTTTATTGTACCGATGTGCATTTGCCATTCGATTTATATCGGTAATCAATTTAATTTTTCAATTGCTTTCGAAAATCCCCCAGACATCAACTCTGTTTGGCGTGTGAAATGCGGGCAGCGAGCAACTTTCCACCCTGAAACAGCAGGAAAAACATTTTCTGGGATGCTAGATGGCTTGGGTTTTGGCAATCCTGTAAAGGGCCTGTCATTAAAATAAATAACCAACGGTCCAGAAACGTTTCATTCCCTTTAATTACGAAAGTTATTACTGATTTCATAAACGAAAAATAGTTCCACACCCATGAAGACAGCCAGAACGACCTCTCAATCTTAATATAGTGCAAATAAAACCTCTAAGTGGGAAATTAAGATAATGAGGCATTCACTTGACAACCACACAAGAAAAAATTAAAGCAAAAGTCAAATTGTCAACAGACTGGGCGACAAACGCCTTTTTCGACTTGTTGGGTCTTTTGGGGCGTGTGCTCTGCGATTCAAAACTATGACAGAACATTAAATAGAAATCATACCAGCACACATTTGAACACGAACAACGACCCAAAAATGCGTCATATGTGAGAAAACAAAACAAACTTTGAGCCAAAAACAACGACAATGTGTGAGCATAGACAAAACGAAAAAAAAAAGCTGCTGCGGATACAGATTGAGATGAAGATACTCTGGCCGAGTAGTTGTAGTTTGTTTCTTATCTCTCGATTTATTCACAGCCATGAGCAGCATCATTGATTCGAGACAATTAACAGCAGCGTAATGCTAAAAAATAAAAAAGGAGGAACATAAAAATAGGGGAACAGGGAATTGTAAGCATTAGATCAAGATACAAATACCGTTGAGAAGCATGCAGATATATTCCCCAAGTACTTGTGTACCTTATCCGTCAGTTAATCAAATAGTTTCCTACCTTTTCTGGCCAATTCTTAACTCGGCTCGGAAATGGTTAGTATTTGAAGGTTCAACGTCTTCATTGCCAGATAAAATAAAGCATTACTTCAAATATGAAGAGTATTTATCAGTCAATGAATGCAGCGTATGCCATTTGGTTTTTCAAACATTTTTTGCTGCTAAAAAGTAGCTGTAACACTCGTAGCTCAAGTGTCCTCAATCTATGTATCATTGTATCTCAATTTCGTTACTCTTTCAACGCGCTGAGTGCAATTGGGAAATGCAAGAAGAAACGCGTGTTTGCTTTTTGCAGCATGAATGGATCTTGTGAGCCAAAGTCCGTCGTTGTCACGTCCTTTGTTGTGTTTACCTGTCGGATGTTTTTGTATCTGTAGCTGCTTGTATCTGTATATGTGCAGCTGTATCTGATGGCATTTTGGCTTATTTTTTTCTTTTGGGGCATTTTAACAGCCGTTTCAGTTTTGCGCTGTTTCACCGAATTTCACTAGACCAAATCCTTGCAAATCTATGCCATCGCAAAGTTTCAAGTGAAAGGTTTGTGAATATAACAAAAATAAAACATAAAATGGGTTAAGTAGGTCCCATCCTCATGCAATTGCCATCAGCTGTTCAAATCAACGTGCGGGGGAGGAAATGTCGTTGCATTTGCCTTCAATATGCTGTTTTTCATTTTTGTCTTTGTCTTTTTGTGACTTTGCGTGTCTTTCCTCTGGCTCAATGATTTTCATTTTTGGCAGTTTCTTTGGCTTTGGCTTTGGCTTTGGCTTTGTCTTTGTCTTTGGTTTTTGATATGCCATAAATGTTTAATGTCGTGCTGAGTTAGCCGACCACGTTTTGTTTGTATCTGCGTATTTGGGTTAAAAGCCTTTTTATATGGACGCCCAAGCGTTGCTCATGTCAATCATGTGGCTGCTGTAGGCGTATGAATTAATTGCCCAGCAGCTCCTCAATGAAGTCACATTCGATGTTTGTTGTTATTCAAGGAACTCTGTTTTCGCTGCGATTGAGGAGAATCGCAGTGGCTGAACTCAAATTAATTGCATGCAAGCGATTCAAATTAAAGGGTTGCTTTGCAGGCAGTTATGTAAATTGGCAAGTTTCCTTATTGGGGGGATTTAAAATGCTTGAATGCGGGCTCGGAATTATAAGTGAAATGTGTGCATTTGGGTATAATAAAATGCGATCAACTGTTGATGCCAATAATTAATTAATTAAATTTTGTATGCCTGCTATACTACTATTTATTTAAATTTATATTTCGCTTTTATATTTTTGAATCTTACTTAATATCTAAAGTCCCACCATGGTGGGTTGATCATTAATTTAGTTATGCCACTTTCTTGGAACACATGTGGCCCTGAAATCTCTGCCCAAGCTTCACTTTCAACTGCCACAACTGCCCACACTGACAACTTCCACTCAATCCTCATCTTTTATTTTTTTTTTTCCCAACTGACCAAGGACGAGTCGTAGCTTATCAACGGCTGGAAAACAGCTGAATGTCATTGGCATATGGACCATGTCTAAATGTGCACGTATAGTCGACTGCAGGAGAACGTCGAGTGCACTTGCATTTTCATAGCTTTACGTAGGCTTTTCCGGTTTTTCCACGCACATTGCGAAGCCCACAGATAAATATTTTGTCACACAAAGCGACACTTGAGGCGGCGACATGCGGTCGAATGAAAATAAATATAAATTTAAAGAAAAGAAATGAAATGAAAGGAAATGAAATGTAAAGGGAAGGGGTTGGAAGGGGTTGGAAGGGAAGGGAAGGTAGGAGAAGAGAGGCCCGAAGACGCCAGACTAAAAATAAACAAGAAACGTGGGCGGAAAAAGTCAGAGAGAACAAGGAAAGGAGAAGCAAAGGTGTTAAGAACAAGTTGCACACTCAGCCAAATTCCGAATCCAAGTGGCTAAGACTACCCACCTACGTACATGTGCGTGTGTGTACTTAAGACATTTATTATTATAATAAATCCCATTCAAGGCAAGACGACGACGGACGGGCTGGCAAAAAGAAAAGGCGGCAACTTTGGCTTTTGTTTCAAAACGAGTTGTTGGCCACACTTCAATGTTGGTCAAGCACATTACGCTATATGTATGCACACAATTACGTGTTGGTGGCTATTGAGTACATAATATATCATTTCTATTTCGTTTTCGGGTAGGTGGTGATCAAGTGGTGTTGGCAGAGAAAGAGGTTTTCACCTTGATGTGCCTGTGTTACACACGGCGTATGGGCGATATATTGATTATGAGACGCGACTTACGCATCTCTTTCATCTATTCGATCTATTAAATTTAGGCCGCACCAAATGGCTTTCAGCTTATCATGGATGAGGGGAAAATATTATAAGCATGACATAAGCATCCATAAGTTGCCAGATCCAAATACGGCACATAGCTGCAACTTTCTCCAAATGCCATAGGCTACAAATAATTTTCCAATAGCCAAAGTATATGGAACAACTGAAAACATTTCACAGTTGCTATATGAAAACAAAAAAAGGAATTATTCCCAATTTCCGCCAGAACGCAAGCTGTGAGTTTTCAAAACAAAACAAAATATATATATTTATAAATGTACATTGCGCTCGCATAATTCCATACATACATATATAGATTTTGTAATAAAAACGCGCTAAGGGATAACGAGAATTTGATGGAACGCAGCCGTTTTTATATGTATGTATATCTTTGAAGAAAATCGGTGTGTTTACGCAGGCTTCCGAAACTGACCGTACGAATTTATTGTGTTCCTTGTATAATTTTTGTATTAATTTTAATCAAGCAAAGTCCCCAATGCAATCGCTAAACTCAAACAAGACGACGGCAATTTGTTGTAAATTTATAATACAAGAGGTCGTGAACTCTGTGGTCGTCTCCGGCCTCGGAATCATCATCTTCTTGTTTGTGCTCCCCACACGTAGTCCGGAAAAGTCATTCGGCTACTCCAGAAATAAACAAGCCAGAGGCGATGGCAGCTCCCAATGAAAAGCAACATTTTCGGAGTGTGGGGCATCCTATAAATATGCTTAGAAATAGAATAATGGCCACGAATCAAGAAAATAACAAAAGTTGAATCTCTGACTGTAAGAGTTTTTTCCGCTGATTGAGGCGTTCGAGTTTCTGAATCCAGCAGTTGGAATGCCTTCCTTCATCTCTTGATGGTTCGATGATATATTTACAGTTTTTCAAGGTAATCAGGGTGCTTTTTGGCTAGAGATCTCGATTAAAAGAGAAGATACATATAATCCAAGAATAAGTTACTAGCTTAGGAGCTAGTAAGATAGGATAGATGCCGCAAGCAAGATCATAAATCCATCTTTCATCTTTTGTTTGTACAAGATCATATATAATGTGCCCGTGATGGGCCATCGCATTGTGTTAATCTTATCTAATCTGAGCTACATGCTTTCCGTTTACTTGCAGGTGAGTTTTTTTATCGCTGTACAGAGTCAGTACAGTAGCACCTACGACAAGAACAAAATGCCGTCGGCTGCTTGGTGAGCGGGTGAAGCCACTAACCTGATTGGTTGAGTACACATATCGCCTATTAGCTATACTAGATATTGTTGGCTTTTAATTGGCGTAAGCAGCCATTGCAATCGGTACGACGAGGGCAGAGCAAAGGGTGGACACAACCAAGTCAGTTCATCATCATATCATCATTGTTGGTTGAGTTGAGTTGAGTTGAGCTGAGTTTTTATGAGCCCCGGGGCCATAAAATCAGCAACAGTTAATTGCTTTATAAAAATGGGCGCGTGTGTCGTCGACGACTACCGTTTTCATTAGCTCGTATTTTTTCGTAGGTGACTAACCAAGCAAATGAGCAAATTGTCATTCATCTCTCGCTGCCCCAACTGAGCTATGAAATTTATGCACTAAAGGCTTCAATTTTATACATCAATTTTTTCTATTTCTTCTCCTTTATTTTTTTTTTGCATCATTTTGTGCCTGTCAATAGAGGTCTGCGTTATTGAACACAACTCAACCCTAAAACCCATCCGTAGGAAGCCGCTCTTAATTAATTATTTGGGTGTATTTCTTTGGGAACAGGGTCAGGGTGTGGCTTCCTGCTTTGGTTTAAATGCTTTGAACGCCCTCGCCTTATTCATTCATAATTTGGTACGATTTTGTTTTCACTTAAACGAAGAAAAAAAGAAAAAAAGAAAAAAAAAAGAAAAAAAAGAGAAAAAAAGAGAAAAAAAGAAAAAAAAAGAGAAAAAAAGAGAAAAAAAGAGAAAAAAAGAAAAAAAAAGAAAAAAAAAGAAAAAAAAGAAAAAAAAAGAAAAAAATGAAAAAAAGGGAAAAAGGAAAAAAAAGAAAAATAAAGAAAAAAAGGAAAAAAAAGGGAAAAAAATGGAAAAAAAGGGAAAAAATGGAAAAAAAATGGAAAAAAAAGGAAAAAAATAAATAAAATAAATAAAAAAAAAAATAAAAAAAAATGAAAAAGAAGAAAAAAAAGAAAAAAAAATAAAAAAAAGAGGTGAAGACGAAATATGTGCTTTTAGAAGAGGCGTCTGCAAATTCAGCCATTAAATTTACAATTTCAAGCTGCAAAAGCTTACAAATATGTTATGCAGACAGAGTGGAAATTAATTGGAAATAATTCACAAATGCTTGAAACCAGGCTTTGCAGTATCCGTTTGGGGACCTCATTTCTACCTTTCCTTTGGCATTTATTTTGTGGCAATTTACGCATTGATTGCATATTTATTTGGTTCGTTTTTGGGGGCTTTTCACTGGGCCACGTCTACGTGGGGGCATTTTGCTGGAAATTGTGCTCATGGGAACTGATTGATTAGCGGCTAGTTGCTTCGCTCGACTCGATGCCTTCCAGTGACAACTGCTCCACCACCAACTTGGCCAATATCGCCAGCCATGGCAAAACGAGCGCTGCCAAACATTTGCAATGTTTTTTGGCAACGACAAGTTGCAGTTAGCAGCCTGCAGTTTGCAGTTTGATTTAACTCGACTTTTGCTTGTTTTTTTTTCTTGTATTTTCTTTTTGGCCAGCAATTTTGCAAACTAGTTGGTTTTCTTTGCTGGTGCCAGCGATTGCCCTCGGCTCTCACGAACTAAAGTTGGTCCAGTGTGGCTCGGTTATTACGGCGGACACGCATCTAATGAGCCGGACAGCTGTGAAACTGTTTGTTTCTCCCTGTGACTCAATGCACTCGTCATTTTCAGTTGAAGTTTTCAGTGGGACGACCTGAACGGACCAAGTGAATCATTTCTAATCTCCGCTGAAATTGTTGGAAATACTTGTAATACATATTTACGAGCTTTAGAACTTGTTAAAACATCAATCTATTGTCTAACTAGACGGGGTATTAAACCATATTCTTTTTTAAAACGTGATGACCATATACGATAGATAACACAATTATGAGGGATTCCCCACAATAATACATTGTGTTTGAATATTAAATCATATTTACATGAAAATACTCTGAATCATTGCAAGAGATATAATAAGAATTCTTTGAAATGACTAAAGTAGCAACGAAATCTTTTGTTTCTCGTTAATTGTTTGATTGCTGCCGATTGTTTTGACACGTATTTAATGTCGTTCAAGTGTCTGCCATTGGTGATTGAATATTTGGGCCTGGCCAAGCCCATTGCCGCCATTTGATGCTCTTAACTGATTGTGGCAGCTCTGCAAGCTTAATGTCATGCTGCAAGGTTGCTTCGCAGTTGGTCGCACAGGTATTTTCTTTCATTGTTGCCCCGACGGTGGTGAGCATGTGAAAAATCGCTGTAATCTGCTGATGATGATGATGATGACTTTGTGCCACCCACATAAATGGCGTTAGAGCATGTGTGTGTTTGTGGGGCTAATGCTGTTGACTTGAAGTGGTGCGTGTGTGTGTGTGTGTGTTTGCTTGAGCCAACAACTTTCCATTTTGGCCCATTGTCTCTGAAAAACTGAAAGTTCAATTTGAGCATTTCACTTCCTTTCGATTCAAGCCAACCGCTCATTCTCGACTCATCTTCAAGTTTAAGACTCATGAGTAAATTCATGAGGCATTCTGCCGTGACTCTTGCAGCAAGTTCATCCAAAAAAATGTGAACCAAAGTAGGTCTGTGTGTCTGCGACATGTGAAAAGCCATTTGGCATTGTTTTCCCGCCGCATTTTCTTGGATTTTACTTTGACACATTTTCTTTTTGCCACTTGGTGGTTGTCACATGCTGCTGCTCCTCAAAATGCTCAACATCTTTGCCGCTGACGAGATTTACAGTGTGGGTGGGGCATTAGTTTTAATACCTTAAGGGTGATGACTATGACTATGAGCAACCGACACATTTAGTGGCCATTAAACTTCGAACGCCTCCTCGTCAGTTACCTAATTAAATGGCAATGGCTACTAAAGTCAGGCAATAACACAAAAATATCCGAATATATTTCGGCTTATTAACAAAAAATTATTCACCATCTGACGGCATTGTGTGCGATTAACTAAATAAATACCTTGAGATTGTAATCGCTGCGATTTATTAGCAGAACAACTGGCTAACTGACTGGTTCCAGGTGTCGCTTAACATGAGCTGCTAACAGCGTTTTAATTTCGTTTTATTTTAATTGCAATTGAAATACCCCTGATTTGTATTTAATACGATAGCGACGATCATCTGGTACCAAGTAAAATGTTCGCACATTTAATCTTTAGCCTCATTTATATTTGGTTAGCAAAAGTCTAAATTTTGCGGACCTTCAATCTGCATTTCTCTCGATGGGATGACTAATGGAAGTTATCGAACCATCTATTAATAGAAAGTACGTTACTTTGTAAATTGAGCAAGCTGTCATATTATTAGCATAATATTTATTTGCTTTTTGTTAAAAAGGCAAATTACTATTATACGATTACTTCATATACGAGTGAGTATAACCTAAAACCAACCCGGGTAATTGTTAACCGCAAAAAGAGCTTTATCGGCGACAAGCCTCAAATTGTATGTTTATTTAAGAGCCAAAAATGAAGAACAAAAAAAAAACACGATTAAGAAAATGCTGGCGAGCAAAAAATGTGGTTTATTTAACTAACAATTTGTATATTATACGCTGCTATTGTTGGTTTAATGTGCGTTTTATCATTGCTGTATTTGTTCAAGTGTTTACCCATTTGCTGGGACGGATTTCGTTGGCTATTTCCCTGAATATCGCAATGCCAGGTGGAGATTTATTCTTGCCGTGATTTTTTCCTATTATTTCTTTTCTTTTTTTTTTGCGTCGAAAAACCATTGGAAATATTTCACGGTGCATAAATAAACAATTTGCAATGCAAACCATTTGCGGAATTCAAAGGAAAACATTGGCTGAAAATGCGAACGTGTTAAATTCGAAAATACGTGCATTTAAACATGTTGTCGAGGGAGAGTCCTTTATGGAATGGAATGGAATGAAAATGAAAATGCAATGCATGGGCACTTCAAATGGGTTTTCTATTAATTTTTAAGCCAATTACAATTGTGCAAGCAAGGTAGAGGTAGAGCTGGGAAAATTTCGACATTTGGCTTTAGGTCACAAAATAATTTACTTTAACATGTTTGCACAGTGTTCGCTTGTCTGCCTTTCATTTCACTTGTTTCCTTTGTGATCAGGAACATTTGTATTATGATTCGTTGATTATACGCTCTGAGGAGCACTTGTTCCTTGGCTCCTGGCATTTTCATTTCCTCCTCTGTGTTTGTTTTGCTCGCAATTCGTTGACCTATTTTTTACGGGAGTATTTCTTTCTGTTTTGTTTGTTTAATGCTTTTCTTTTAGCTTCACTGTTGTGTTTTCCGCCAGCATTAATTGTGTTTTTCTTTGTTTTATTTCCCTTTTAATGGTTGCTGCTGTTGGTGAGTCAACGGAATCGCTTTTTCATTCCTTGGCGACAACTTTCCACAACTCTTGTTTTCTGTTCACCGAATGTGGGTTAAAGTCTGGCAGACACAAAATGTGTGTGGCGCTTGCATATGCAATTTAAATTTATAAAATCATGTTAACAAAACTTTATGGGTCTTGGGAAAAAAAAAATCCGATGAACCAATTGATATATTAATGTCGTGCCAGAAGTGATACTATAATGGTGGAGACCATGGGACTGTGAGCGTGTGAACCAAGTGCTCACTGACAGCTTTATGATGGTAGAAATTTATTAATAAAAATGCATAAAAAACTGTCGTCGCTGTCGCTGGCCTGTATATAGTCATTAATTAAAATGCTGAAAATATATTAAAACACAAAGCAAGTAGCAAGACTAACAAATGTTTATTTTCGCCTTGATGCGAAACGTTTGCATACAGTGCGGGCTATAACATTAAGGTTCATGGATCGGTATTGCCAATGAATGGGACCATTTATGGATTACTTGCTTTAATCAACAGTATGATTATTAATTTATCATATCATTTAATAAAAAATTCCTAAATTTTAGGAAGCAATTTGTCATGATACACTCTTGGCAAATATTTTAATTTTTATATTTGTAACCCACTGTTGATTTAGAAGCCAACGCCTCGCGCAAACCACAAACCGAAAAGATATGCACAAAATATGCAAATGAATAAATGAAATTACTTGAACGCACAATAAACATTATTTTCGGTTTGGCTTAAATGCGAGTGCGAGTACAATGCGAATTTGCGAATGCGCCCAAGGCCAATGGAGTTCATGACGAGCAGCGGATAAAAACCATAAAATCAAATACATTTTGGGCGCTCGCCAAATATGCGGGACCTGGCTTAATTGCGGCCACAGAAGGCACAACAATCGGGCTGAACCTTAAACGTTTTCGAGCGTTCCGGCCATTTCTGGTGACAATTTGTTAAGACTCCCAGCCCACACACACACACACACACACAAACACACCAACACACACCCCGTGCAAAACGATGGAGGTCGAGACAAAAGCCCAAGCGATCGCAGTTGACATTGTTTCCTTGGCTAAAAAACGCCCACACGCTCATCAGCTGGCAGTCATCTAATTCGTGTGTGGTATGAATGATTTTGCATTCATAAATTAGCCGCCACACACTCGGATACATATGTATGTGGCGCACTCAGCCAGTGTACTTTGTATATAGAGTATATAGTATAACCCGCTGTTCTATCGATTCTCACCTGAAGTCGTGATCCAATGCAAATTGTTCTCCCGGCTTAGAACAATCAATCAGCACCGCTAAGCTGCTGAGCTGAGTGCGGCTTTAATTTGGCTTAGAGGTGTCCGCGCCATCTGTCTGGCATATCTTATTAGATTGACAAGTTTAGGATTCGATAAGTTATATCCTCTTAGTGTATTCGGTGCGATCGAGGTTTTCGCTAATGGATAGCTGATCACGGTGTCGCGATATGCCAACTTTACTGGCAGAAATTGCATTGGTTTTCAGTAATTCGCGCTACTCGGTTTATATATTTATTCTACCCGATTGTCATTGGAATTGCAGTAAAGACCGCTTGACAAACGAAAATCGAAGCTAATGCTCTCTGTTGGGTAAAGATATGTAAAAATATTTTAATTCTGATTCCACATTAATATTCCGCAGTAGTACGTGTATGTGCACATTTTATGCCCTACTTGCTGGCTGGCGGACATAAAGAACCCTTGCCAAAAAATCGTGGTGCATAAAATTTGACAATTTATTGACGCTCGACTGGCTGTCGCTCGCACTTGTGTTTCTTGTTCATCATCAAGTGCAGCAGGGGGACTCTAAATTTAAAATTCAAAAATGTTGCAAAATTCGGCGGCGAAGCAAAAAGTCGGGAAATCTTATGTCTTGGGTCCGCCCACCTTCAGGAAGGGCGAAAATGCCGAGGAATGGGAATCTATGGATTTCTATACGACTCAATGATGATGTCATGCAGAAATTGAACAGGTCCATCCTTTTTAAACACGCCTCAGCCAACCTTCAGCTTTACCCATTTTTATTCTTAGTTGCTTGACTAATAACACTCCATAGTAAGGTTGGCCATAAGTGCTTTTGTGGGGGCTGGCTATAAAAAGAGCGGGTAAGAAATTATACAAAATTATACAAATACTTGAGCACACACGCAAAGCAGTTTGGTTCTTGTTTTTTTGTGTTTTTCGCCAACCTCTCTAGTTGGGGTGCCAAATTTGGTAGCTCCGTCCCTAGCCATATAGCCATATAGCCATATATAGAGGTCCAGCAGCGAGTTGGCCAAGAGATATAGAGTCATAAGCGCGCGGTGTATGTAAATTATGAGTCGCGTTGCGAACAAGATGCGGAGATTGCCTTAAAAGCACAAACGACTCCGACTTGTTAATGAATAAAAAAGATCTTTCATTGATAATTATTAGATTGGCACTGCTGCTCTCGTTCTACCCGCCCACTCCACATATACATACATATACATGTACAAGTATGTATATCGAGTATGTATGAATGCGCAGTTCTGCCCAGTTATGCCCTAAAATGGTCAGTTGGCAACAGGTGATTTTGAGCCAGGGCTTTAATTATAGAGCCACAGCCTCCATGCCAGGCCGCTGACTAAGCTGCTATTAATTAAGCCGCCTGCGCATATGGCTGGCTCTTGATTATTGTAATTTATCTAAATGCCGCTATCAATCCATTCATCTGACTTGGCCCCAGAAGTGAATCAGTGACTCCGTCATCGGCTGCGATCGTATGCAAATGCAATTTTACACCAATTTGGCGCGGCTTATTCATCTAATCTCGCTGCACAATCTTCGTGCCACTGCCACACATCGGTCACGTTGCAGATTGAATAGATGTGGATGCCGATTGACACTCGCTCGATTAAAATTGACAGCTGTCATGATTGCGTTTATGCCATTCGGCTCATATGGCTTAGAATCACCGAAATGATTCCGCTGATGCTGATGATGTTGCTGCTGTTGATGATGCTGCTGCTGATGATGATGATGATGATGCCACCGATGGAATGCTCTACTTGCGTGTCGCAATAAATTACACGCAAATGAAAAGCCCTTGTGCAGCTGCTCTTAATTGTGGTCGTGGGGAAAATCTCTTCACCATCTTCATCAATAATCGAGTCAAGTGCTTAGAGCGACTTTTGTCGGTTTCGGCACGGTTTCTCCGATCCATTCTCCATTTTGGCTCTTTGGCATTTTCTTTATGGGTTCTTTGGCCCGCAATGAACTCTGGAATTGGCCAGCGTTTCTTTTTCGCACCGCTCGGAAAAAAGTATATTTAAATTTTTGTGCAATTTCTTGTCGTCTTCTTTGTTCGCTCAGTATGCTCAGAATTTTTTTAATTGACTTTTTTATTTATGTGGCACACGGGGAAAGCTTCGGGGAAATAAATAAGCAAATAAGCCAGTAGGTAGGTGGCTAGATAAAAATATCAAACATAATTAATTTTAATGCCCAACAAGTTGTTATTCAGTGTGCGTATTCTACATGCATTCTACAGGTCAAGAAACTCGCACAAGGATTTTCACAATAAAAACACAGTAGAGATTATCATGTTGGAAAATTGTTTTATATGCATCTAAATAGCTCTTCATTTTAGGTGTTAAAATGTTTCTTCACCCAAGGACACAATACTTTATGCTTAGCCCAAAAAAAAATGTATTCCTATGATTTCTGTCTGATATCAACAATCACGTACAGTGTCAGAGAAATCAGATAACTTTGTGTCAAAGTGTTGGCATTTAGTAAGAGAAGTCAGGCAGGCATTTAATTTGATGTCATTTAGTGGCAAATTCTTAAATCATTTCTGTGACATACGATGCAGTCACCTTTCCCCCCCTCGCACCCGCTAAAGGCCAACACACCCAGCACAATTACCCACTTTTAGTGACAAATTGTCAAAGCACATGCCAAAAGACAAACAATGCAATTGAGCTTATGCAAAACTAAACAACACCACCAGCAGCAGCAGCAGCAGCAGCAGCAGCAGCAGCAGCAGCAAAATCAGCAGCAAAATGTTGATCATATCAATTCGAGAGCCCCTGTCAACTGACACAGTTGGGGGTTGGTTGGATCGCCCCACCCGCCACGGAAAATCAGCAAGAGTGTGAAAAGCAGGGGGGCTAACTGGGAGGCTGGGGGCGTGGCATGTGTGCATGAGCTCAGCTTGAAGGGTTGGTGGTTGGGGGTTGGGGTGGCTGTTGTGGATCGGTCATCATTTTGCGATGATGCTGGGTGTATAATGGCATAATTTGTTTAAATATAAACCAAGTGATTTCATGGATTAACCTAATAAATAAGCCAGAACATCAGTCGATGGCTGAGTGAACACATTCACACGCCGTTTTATTGATGCTAATTTAGTACGCCTTCCACCCGGAGGCAAATTAAACGTTGTTTAATACAAGCACTTAGCTGAAATGACAAATTGAGCGCCCCCCATTCACTCGATTGAAGTGGAGGCAAAGAGCCTGCAATTAAAATTATCAACGCTTTGTTTGTTTGCCTTTCATCTGTGTGTATTATTACGCTCGGAAATTAATAAACTGTGCTGTAAGAGTGGATTTCATAACGATACGTTAAGTATTCGACGGGTGGGCAGTTGGCATTAAATGTTCTTTGTGTTGTAGTAGCGCTGTACAAAAATAATTATGTTCAATATGCTAGTCTTACTGTAGACTTGCATCATTCCCGCCCAAATTGCTCCTATTTGTGATCGCAAATAAACATGTATTAATGCCGCATTATCTCTGATTAATCTTTCCAGAAATTGCACGCGTGCGCGCCTCACTGTTCCAGATCAATGGGGTCAAGAAGGAGCCCCTCACTCTGCCCGAACCCGAGGGCTCTGTGGTGACGATGAACGAGAAGGTTTATGTGCCAGTGCGCGAGCATCCAGATGTAAGTGTGGTCCTAGCATAATGACGACGCTAATGATAACGATGATCTAATTTATGGATTCGGGGAGAGCACACGACTTCCGCCAATTAGAATTGACAACGCGTTCGCTGAGCAACTGGGCTACACCGGAAATGGCTTAAAGGTGTGCCAGAGAGCTATGTGCCAAGGTGTAGCTGTAGCTGTAGCTGTAGCTGTAGCTCTGTAGCTGTATCTGTATCTGTATCTGTATCTGTATCTTCTCCACCGCCCATAGAGTCAGTCATCTGTTAAGTTGTCTTGGCGGCAGCGACAGGCCCACAAAAGGCAAATGAAAAAGGCAAATGCAAAGCTCACATGCACCCTTCTCCATTAAGCACATTTTCTCTATAAAGCCTGAGCCTGAGCCGATACAGATACAGATCGAGCTGCAGAGATATAAACGCGTATTAAAATGGGTTAGACGAAATCATTGAAGCGTTTTAGGAAGTCGCTCGACGGCGTTCACTCGTTTCATTTGTCGTTCATTGTAGGCGTCGGAGCAAGTCGTTCAGGCCAAGCCCTGCCACATTAGAATTTGATTTAATTTTATGCAATTTAAAATGTTGCCTTCCCCGCCAACCCCGCTCCCTTCCATCGGACATGTATATTTCTTTTGTTTTTCTTTAGTTTTCGTTAATTTGGAAATTGTTTGGGCGTAGTTTCATGTCGTTTCGTTTCGTTTAGTTTTTTTTTTGTTTTTGTTTTCTTTTTGTTTTTCTTTTATTTATTTATGGCCTGACAGCAGTCGCAGTGGCGGAACTGAGGAAATTTATTTAACTGCATGACACACTTTGCTCTTGATGTTTATGTTTTCAGCATCGTTTCGCTTCGTTTTGTATCTTTTTCCTCCTTTTCGCTTGTGATCCAGATAGATGCATAAATTTAAATAGCATTAATTAGACTCGAAAGCATTTCGGATCGCACTCCATTCAATGGTGTGTCCCTACTCATGTGGCTTCTGTTCGACAGCTGTGCAAATAATTTTCTTTGCCAAATGGCGCCAGTTGGCGGAGTTTGGGTGGGGCGATGACCCAACCAAGTGATGCGGAATTAAACGATTTTTAAATCGATTTTAGCACTCCTGCAACTTAACACAAAAATGTTCATTTGATTTCATTGTAATTGTAACTCTTGTATCTGTGGGAATAACTTGTGCAAAGTATCTATCTATCTATCAAGCCATTTCAAGTCATCAATTTCTTTATACTACTGCTCTGTTGGGAAATAATCCCCCTTTCAACGACCATAATTGTGTAACCATTATTCCCAAGGCTAAACCTCTTTCCTAAATAGATTAATCAACATTCAGAGCGTGCTGGTCAAGAAAACCGATATTTTGCCAAGTCACCATCACTTACAAAGGTTATAGAACCTTTTTGCCTCTCCTGACCATCGTAAAAGTTAATTAGGCCAAAGTAAAATATATCTAACATATGCCTTTTAATTAATTACCGGCCGGCCATTGCATAAAGCAAATATTCGAAATCACAAAAGCGTAAAGCCAAGCGAAAAGAAAATAGACAGTCGGACATTAGCATAAAATTGGACTTTATTAGGGCTAGACCCGAATGATATGAATATGAATGAGTTGAGTTCGTAAATTAAAAAGAACATACATAAATTTGTGAAATGAGCAGTGTGCGCCGACTGAAGAAAAAACTGACTGAACTTGTGATGATGATGCTCTCAATATTTTCCAAACGAAAACTGGCACAAATCTCTGGTTAAAATTTACGACCAGAGGGCCTTAGATTTTTCCGCTTGATTTTCCAATATATAATATCAGGTGTTCCGATTTGTCTTATTTGGAGGTCCCACGAATGTCGTGTATTTTGTGCGGGCGTTTCGCGCTCTTTTTTCACATAAATCAACCCATTTAATTGCAATCATTTCGGGCAGCCAAAAGCCTGCAATAACTAAAAATTCGCATAGGAAAACTCTGACATTTTCCCGACCGTAGTCGAATATTGAAAATGTGTGCTTAAGCAAGACAAATGGCGTTTCGAATAACATGGAAGTGCAACAAGTTCGGGGCAGAATGTTTATTGGTTTGCTAGCTAGTTTGCTGGTTTTGTTTGTGCGCGCCCCGCCGTCATGGGGCATAAATTTCAAGGCATTAGCGCAGACACCGCCAGTCGCAAATAATCGCAGTTAATCATTTATAACGCATTCAACAATGTAAATAGAGATTTGTCAGCTGGCGGCCAGCCGACAGGCCGACTACAATAATATGCCATGTAAATGGTCAACAATTTGTCAACCCGTTTCCAAATGCAGAGGATATGGCAGCGAAGATATACATACGTACGCTGAATCTCGTTTCTTTGGCCGTGTCCAAACACACAAATGCAACTTAATTAAGGTGGCCAGCAAGCAGACGAGGCATTAAAACAGTTTACAATTAATTACAGCAAACCATTAACGCTCCAAGTTTTCTATGGGGGCCCGCCTCTTTCCATCTCCAACCAACTCCAACCATCTCGTTCTGTTCGTTGTTCGCTGTCAGCGCTCATTGCTCATACGCCCCGTGGCGCGTCATGCGACATGCGACATGCGACATGCGACATGTTGACCCAGTGAGCCTGGGCAGCTTCTGATTGATTTCGCTTCGTACACAACTGAAATTATGTTTGACATTTTTTATATTCGCGCAATTTCATTTGCCGCTGCTTAAACTTAAACATATGGAAGAGGGGCAATTAAATGCCATTGGGGGTAAATATTTTCATGATGAGACAACGCGCTGTAGACGAATGTATGCTGTGGTTTTCCAATCTACCTATTAGAATCTATTACTCTAAATTGTTCAATTAAATCTAAAAGGAAACAAAAACACTTTCAAGTGCTGGTAATAATGCTCCAAATTGCCTGTTGCCACGAACATCCCAGCGATATGTTTAGACTTTAATTAATCAATTGTTAATCGATCGCATTGAGTTGAGTGAATTATCTTGCCGCTGATTAATGCTGCGGTCACACCCCCACACACAAACTGCCTCCCACAGCTGTGAACCATTTGACATTCGATTCGCTTTAAGGTCACCGCGCTATTATACATATCGATTAAGTGGGAAATCGCGGCCATATTTAAGCCAAATTATGAGCCAAGAGCGAGCAGCCCATCGCAACCATCCATCTGCTGATGTGATGTCTGGCCAAATCACCTTACACTACGCTTTATGTTTTGTTGGTGTGCTGGTTTTTTTTATCGTCTAAGCCGTTAACACAAAAGCCAATTAATCTACAAACTGCAGCAAATTAGTCATAAACATTGAAATGCTAATTACGTGCAATTTTTATGTACATTTTCGGTTGTTTGGTAATTTAATAGGTACAGCCCCAAGGGGCTAAAACATAAAACAAAACGAAATAAATAAAACGAACAACAAAAAAAAAAACAACAAACGACAGCGAATTGTGGCAAGCATTATATTCAAGTTAAATTTGCTGCCGTTGTTTGTCATGTCAAAGTTTGATTTATTTTTCCGTGTAATAGACGAGCTTTTTGTGCAGCGTAATTATGTGCGCTAAAGTGTCGCTCTCTGTAGATGCATATATGTATACATACAGGCCTTATACAAGTATGTACTATATGCATAGTAGTAGCCAAGTCAACTAATCTATTTGATCTATGCCGACCCCTGCCTTGCCTGCCTATGCATTTCTGTTTCCAATTTACTGGCTGCAAAGCGGCTCAAATGAAAAGATTCGTAAAACCCACTGAGTCAGTCGCACGGGCAGCAACGCGATTAAAATCTGAACACTATTAAGCAGAATGTTCTTCCACTCAGCTCCTCCTAATGAAATATTACAAATATTTCCTTTGTGTGTGGGGCTTCCTTTGGTTTTCGTAACGCATGAAAAGTTTTACGCACAATTGGCTGGCCTGTTGTCATGGTCGCCATTTAGGAGGACCATTTCTTATCACAGCCTCTCGTGTATCTGTGTTTGTACTTTCCTTTTCAGCCATTTTGGTTGTCAGCTGTGTGTGTGCTGTGTGTGCGTCGCAATTCGCTTATCAATTGTTTGTACCTTTTGCCGTATTGAAAATTGTTGTACGTATTGTACAAATATAAAATATTTTCCCTGTGCCCTATCTCAGCCCACAATCTGTAAAATAAAACAGCAGCAGCCATGTACATATATGTATATACACACGTACATGTGTATACACTATACAACATTTATTTGTACGCTTCACTCGACTACACTCCACTCCACTCCACTCCACTTGACTTGCCTTACAGCTCCCGTTGTCATCTGTCTTTTGTCTGTTTACTGTGGCACTTTAGGTTGAAGTACGCACGGGCAAAAGGTCCGTACAATATTACACGCCCCAAGCGAAAGATACTTTAAAATATCGAAGCCATTTTCTGAACCTTAGAAAAAAGAGTATTTCTTTCAAACGCACGCATGTCTTTTGAAAACTCAAACAATGGAGAAAAAGGATGCCATTGTGCCATTTGAATGACAATAAGCTTATTCCAATTTATTTAAACTCGCCGAGCTTTCTTCGTACAAGTTGTAACTAATTAGTATCTCAGTGTGATTTAACCTATATTTATATTGCCATAAAAAGCATGCATATTAATTGAGACACAAGATAATGATTATAGCGTTCAAGTGCTACATTCTTAATCTTTATTGCCCCTCTTACGAGTTTGTTTTTTATGTTTTGTGGAAAACTGCCACTCTGCTTAAGCTGTTTAACTCGAAAAAAAAACAAAAGGGGAGAGGGAAACCCTTGAAGCGCAATCATTTATAATTTATTTGGCCACTCGTATTTGTTTGGCATTTCTCAATATTTGTAGAGCGCAAGTGGCGGTGCAACGCGGCGTATGTGGAATCTTTTGAGCGCTGCATGTGTGGGGGGAAAATGGTTTTTAATTTCCGCTTAATGGCAAATGGAGGAGATCACTTCTGCAAACATGCAGCTGAGCCAGGGATTTTTAATTAAGCAACTGATACGGGGGCGATAAGTAATGCAAATGTTTTCTTGGCCAGCGTAATTCATTTTGTGCGCACATATGTACATACGTGTATGTATGTATGTATGTATGTATGTATGTACATACGAGTATGTATGTGGTGGGATTGCAGCAACATTTCCTTTTATTTGGTTTTAGCAACTTTCTCGCCATAGTTTGGCCACATTTTGTTTGGACTTCCATGGAGGTTAAATGGTTTTTGCGCAAAATTTAATTAAAATTGCCGGAGCCATTAGGCATTAACTGCATTCTTTGCGGCAATTTTCAATTGATTCGATCGCAGCACTGGCAGTTGCGATTGCTGCTGATGCTGCTGCTGTTTCAGTTGCAGATGCAGTCTCTCAGATACAGATACAGATACAGATACATTCGTACTGACTGACAACAGCTGCTGCTGCTGCTGCTGCTGCTGCTGCTGCTGCTGCTGCTGTTTTCAAGCCACTTTGGCGTTGGTTAACTGTTGCCGACGGCTGTCTGCTGTCGATGATCGCATCGCTGTGCACTTAACATCCCCATATCTCACATCCCATCACATCATCGCATTCGCAATGGGTCTCCAGTTGAGTGTGGGTGGGTGGGTTACGTTCGTGCCCCGGGGCGAGACCAGAACTAGTTTAGCCAGCCATTTACAATAACTCAAATGGAAATGCTTTTGATCTGGCCAATAAATCTAATTTATCGGCTAGCCTGCGGCCCGGCTTGGCTGTTGCAATCTAACCAAAGTATATGATAATTGGGCGCCATGGCGGCAGCTTACGGCTGGGGTCACCACTTCGATGATTTGGACATGGGCATGTTGTTGGCCAACATGCCAGGCACGTCCCTTCCATCATCATCGACAAGCGCGTCAAAAGATTTTTGCACGCTCCGCTAATAGTTTAAGCAAAATTCTTTTGAATGTCGCCGCCAGCTACACAGAAAGAAATGCGTTAGCATTAAAGAATTAAGAATTCATACTTTTCAAGCCATATGGTTTTGCTTTTGCAACCTACCTAAGGTGTAATCTTCAGCAATATCCCATTTATTCCGCTTAATTTCCGACCTCTTGACCCCAATTTTTGGCAAGATTCCTTTTTTTGAGTGCCACCAACTGAGTTGCTAACCGACTGACTGCATTTGGCTATATGCACAAGCGCTTTTGAGTCTATCTGGCTGATTGGTGATTGGTTTATCGTGCCAAATTCAGGCGTGTCGCCGCGGGTCATATTACGTTCGTTCGCCCATTGTTGTGGCCAAATGCCGTGGACTGTGGATTGTGGGTGACTCCAGCCTTCAACGAACCGAATCTGACCAGCGTCATACGCTTTAATAACTTTGACTTTGAGCGGATCTGGCCGCCTGGCATTTATGCATCCTGAGTCACACGAGCCGATCTAATGCGTTTTAAATTTGCCAAAAAAAAAAGAAGAAAAAAAAACAGAAATAGAAATAGAAACATTGAACTTTAGACCCAAGTTAGTCTGTTAATTAGATTGTCGTATGTTGATTCGCTAATGATTTCCTCTAATTTCGCCCGTCTAATTTATATCTCCTCTCCAATTTCGTTTTCATTCCAGTTCAACTTTGTCGGTCGCATTTTGGGACCGCGTGGCATGACCGCCAAGCAATTGGAGCAGGAGACCGGTTGCAAGATCATGGTCCGAGGCAAGGGCTCCATGCGCGACAAGAAGAAGGTGAGTGCATCGCACGATCGAGTGCATTCCGAATTCCCAATGATTTGGCAGGAAACCGTGGCCCGGGGCCCATTACTGCGGACACACATTTCAGTGCGCATTCCAAAGACGAGCACTTCAATTTCATTTTTAATTATCGTAAATAGTGCCCGCGAATGTGGTACGCTTGGATATGAAAATTCGGTTGACAGTTGCTTTCCGTGCCAAATGGGAATTAGTCTTCATTATGGGGCGAAAAATGTGCCCCTCTTTTGTGTGTATGAGTTGTTAATTCTGGCTATGATTACCACATGCTTGGTTTCCGTAAAGTAATTAGCAATTCGATTCATAGTTTCAAACATTTTGTAAGAAACACTTTATTAAGCGAGCAGTATATATGATTACATTTGAATCGCCTTAACTAAGCTAGCATAAAAATCTTTAAGGTTAACTTTAAATCCAAACTAAAGATAGAAAATTGTCGAAATTAATTTCTTATACCCATACTTATTCGGGTGTCTTGTCACTCAAAATGCGCTGATGATTTAATTTCCCCAGACGAAAAGAGCCTGTGAAATGCGGAGGAAGGAAAGCAAAGTGAATCAAGTGTCTCGAGACGATTAAATGTATTTTTGTAATTCATAAATGAGCGGCACGTAGACGGGAAAGTTTTTCAAATTCGCAATTTTCATGCAATACTTTGATAATTTGGCAGAAATGAATGAGCGAACTCCCACACAAAATGTCTGACTCATGGCGAACCGAATGATGTTCGCCTGCGACACAAGTGAAAACCGAAAGAATAGAAATGTTCTGCTTACTTGCATTTTGCGGATGAAAATAGACCTGACAGCCAGAAAAAAAAGAAAGAAAAAAATTAGTCACAGTGCATGGTTTTCGTGAGGTGAGACTGACCGACCCCTCTTTATATCTGCTCAGGTTTTTCCTGTGTGTGTCTTCTGCATGGCCACTCATCCGAAAAGGTCACTCTTCCCGATTCCTGATGACAAAACTTTGTCCGGCGGCACTCGTTCATTGGCCAACTTGACAGTTGTTAATTTGACGTGGAATTAGCGCTGGACGACTGCGACTTGAAAAGAATTTCTATCCAATGTGATCCTAATTGATTATAAATTGTATCTCACAAACTGAGTTGCAGGAGCAGAAGCAAAAGTATTTATTTCAGTTCAAGCACGTTCGCCACAACTCTTCTGGCCACAAGTAATAACATCGGCGATGAGAAAAATGGCAATAATGTTTTAAGTGTGTCGGAATTCGCCCACTATTAATTGTTCCGCGCGCATTAGCACAGTTTTCGAATAAATTCGCATTTCGTTGTTCGCAGTTTTAAATAGTTTGCATATTGCAAAGAGCAAGAGCAAACCAAAAAAATTGGTTTAATATTAAAATGTTGCCGTTGTATTGTTTGCATGCTTTAATCAGAAAACTCAATGTGAAAAATAAAGATACATTTTGCTTAAGAAGGCCATTAGCTTCTTCTCGGTACTTAGGTAAAAATGATGCAGTAGACATTTGTATACAAAGTATTTCAGAAATGTGTGTATATCCTAAAGCTGTTCGCTCCCCATTTTCAGGAGGACGCCAACCGCGGCAAGCCCAACTGGGAGCATCTGTCCGATGACCTGCATGTCCTGATAACCGTCGAGGACACCGAGAACCGTGCCACAGTTAAGTTGGCCCAGGCCGTAGCTGAAGTACAGAAGTTGCTCGTGCCGGTGAGTGTTTGTCGAGTGGTTTTAACGAGCCCTAAGTGAAAAGCCCTTCAGGAAAGCCAAAAGTAAACTGATCTTTGCCTAATTTAAAGTTCATAATGCGCCCGCGAAAGAGCTTAAAGTAATTAGAGAAAATAAACAAGAAACAATTAAATCGAATGCGTGTTGCCTATCCCAACTCCTGTTTCTATGTTAAATCAATAATCAATTAAATGATTTCTCAGCTAAACTGAATTGAATGTTAACCAATATAATTAATAATGAATTTTCTTGTATTATTTCTCATTCTCTCTACCAACAAAACCTAATATGCTTTAATGTATTCCGTTTAATACATTAAAAACCCTCAAAACCAAAACCAAAACCAAAACCAAAACCGAAACAAAAAACACAAAAACACACACTCGTACTAACAGCAAGCCGAAGGCGAAGATGAGCTAAAGAAACGTCAACTCATGGAATTGGCGATTATTAATGGCACTTATAGGGACACAACAGCGAAATCTGTCGCAGGTATGTCAACCAAAAGCCTCTCTTTATCAAGTATCCATCTAAAACCAACCAAATAACCTAACCCGATCTCCACTCAGACAGAGCTAAAAAACCAAACAAAAACAAAAAAAAAAATAAAAATAAAATAAAAAGAAAGCAAGATAAAAATGATAACAACGTTAACTAGCAGCTAAAATCGAATGAGCGAGGATCCTAACCATTAACGATTTTGCAAAACTGAACCGTTAACGAAACCAAACTGATTCAAATTCGATTTACATTTCTTTATTTTATATTTGATTTATGTGTTCGACGACCAGCTTTCTCATGCGTTGGCTCTGCTTCTTATCTGTATCCCGCAGTGTGCGATGAGGAGTGGCGCCGCCTGGTTGCCGCCTCTGATAGCCGCCTGCTGACGTCCACCGGCCTGCCCGGCCTTGCCGCCCAGATCCGTGCCCCCGCCACCGCCCCGCTGGGCGCCCCATTGATCCTGAATCCCCGGATGACCGTGCCCACAACGGCGGCCAGCATATTGTCCGCCCAGGCAGCTCCCACAGCCGCCTTCGACCAGACCGGCCATGGAATGATCTTCGCACCGTACGACTATGCGAACTACGCCGCCCTAGCCGGCAATCCTCTGCTCACGGAATATGCTGATCATAGCGGTGGGTTGTTTGCCAGATAATCACATATCTCACATATCCGAATCACTCTGTTCCATTGCTATCTCTATATCGATTTATGATTTATGCTCATACAACATACACACACAACCCCCCACACAACTCGAAAGTCAAAACAAAAAAAAAACAAAAAGAACGCACTAAGCGAATCATCATTCATCCATCTAGGCAGAAGTTAGTCGTCTAAGAAGATACATATGTAGCCACATGAATCGAGGGTTCAGATGCGAGTTGAATTGCGAGCAATAATATAGCAGCTAATCGCCAGAAAAGCACACAACATTTAACACACACTAGAAATACAATGTACACGTTGCGCATACGCCCGGTAGGTTTGTTTTTCCACTTAACACATTAACCAAGTGCAATCGATTGAGTTTGCTATGACAGCCCAGCAGAGCCGGCGAGCTCAAGCATATAGAATTATTTATATATAATATATATACATGTTTTTTTTTTAAACAATTGTTTTGTCTTGCTTAATTGTCATGTAAAAGATTTAGATTTGGCATTTAATCATTAGGAGCTTGCATTTCTAGTTGTCACACAGCAGGCTACAGTTTGGACTTGCTGCAGTTTCATAACTTTGTTGTTTATGTTCTTCATCTTGCAACTTGCAAAGGAGTTCCAATTCAATTGGCCTTTAAGTTGATAGAGATAAAGAATATTTACGCATCGTATAAACAAGGCAGCATGTTCAGTCTGTCTGTATTCTACATGAATATCTAACACAATTACTATTTTCGTTCAGTGCCATGAAGTATGCAATGAGATTTTTTCACGCTTCTTAACCTTGCTCTTTCCTTTAAGAATTCACAATAATAATGATATGCTAACCAAAGCTAACAGAATTAAACAATACCTTCATTATTTTTTATCCAAAGTCTATTTTATCTTATATATTTGTTATAAACATAAATATTTGCAGTTGGTCGATATATGCATGCCGGCTCCGTCTTTTGAACTTCTTTTTCTCACTCTCAATTATTTTTCCCTTGAACAAAACCAAGAAAAACAGAAACGATTTGTAGCGGAAAACCCCACATAAAATGTTTAGCATAAAGTTATAAAGTTACAGTCGCACACAAACTGAAACAGAATTATACACACGCACATAAATGTATAGACTGTATATATTTTTAAAATTTTATATTTACCTAGAGACAAGAACATAATATGAGTAAAACGGCACAACAAACAGGAAAACAGAAATACTCAAGAAAATACAAGCAAAGAGTTAATCTACAACAAATTATTGCTCGACAATGAATTTGCTTTTTATATTGTTTATTAGATTTTAGGCCGCAATGCAACACATTTCTGCAATATGCAATATTGGCAAAAATAAGTGATTTTTAGGCCCTTAAATTGTAGTTGCTTTAATCTTAAACTATAACCTACATACGAGGTATATGATTTTCCACCCGAAACATTTTTAAATGAGTATATTCTAGTTGAGAACAACAACAACAGCGGCACCCAAAGCAAGTTGTTGATTTTCGTTTTTGGAACCCATGAGTATTCAAATTAAAGAGGGCTAAACTTCATCATTTTCTCTTCTGAATAATAACCCTATTTTTTATTTTTTTTTTTTTAGTTTTTTTGGTATGAGGGTCGAGTCTTAAGTGCAATTTAGTTAAGTGTCTGTTTTTTATGTAGTTTATGTAGTGAGTGTTGCGATGGGGGGACAGTATTTATGCACAAATGTACCTAACGAAGAGCGAAAAGGAAACCGTTTCAATTTTTCCAGCCAGTGCCATTTCTCGTCAAAACCGTATACTTTGAACAGAATTGCAGAAAAGCTTTTTTCTATATACACATATATTTATATATAGCTCTTAGTGGAAAGGAGCCTTGAATCAAGTTGGTGCTTAAATAATAACTTCAGTTAGTTCTAAGTTTAGTCGAGGCTCAAAGGCAGCCGTCCGCGAACAGAAACCATTATCCAGAATCAATTGATGAATGCACGACTAGTCAGCAAGCTGGAGGAACAAAATGCAATAATAATATGATTCGACAGAATAATCATTTCTGGAACATCTAGCAATGAGCTGGATACGAATTACCTAGGCTTAGCGGCTTGAAAATCACTTATTTTGCAGCCAAATCCCAAGAAAGAAAGAAATACAATCAAAATCAGATCAAATATCGAATATCGAATACACAAGCGCATATACATATGTATGTATGTATGTATGTATGTATGAACGACTCATTCCAAAGAAGCAGAGAATTTAAATGTTACAAAGTGAAAGAATACAGAATACCGAAAAACAGGTCAATAATTCCCCCTCAGTTGGCAATTGGCTTCCAGCGAAGGCAGCACAGCTTCAGTTTGAGCAAGCAAATGGTAGATGTAAGGATGTATGCAATATCTAATATCTAGACCTAAGTTGTACCCTGTAGCGACGATGTTCACATCTATTTATACATATGCAAACCTATATGCAAACCTATATGCAAACCTATGCAAACCCATATCTACATGTATCGTATCGTATATTTTAGTAGGCGCCATTAAGCAGCAGCGTCGTTTGGCGACTAACCGCGAGCATCCCTATCAGCGAGCAACGGTCGGAGTGCCAGCCAAGCCGGCGGGTTTCATTGAGATACAGTAAATACAATGCATAGTGAATCGGGATAGGCGAGGCACTATAAACTCAGAATGTAACACTTTAAAATCACACCATATCGGCGAAAGCAACTTTATCACTTTTAATATCAATATCTGTACGAAAGAGAAAAAAGAAGAGAAACCATACAACATGGAACAACGGAGATTGAAGGATTGTGTTTGTCTGCCCATTTGATTGCGTTTACCGGGCAACCGATCACTTTAGTTCAATTATTTAAAATTTTGTTTGCTATTTATTTTGATACAAATGCTGCTCACACCATTACCATCCGTAATACAACCCCAAATCCACTGTACCACTGTATATCCGATGAAACCTGGCCGGAAACGTTGGCCTGGCCGGGCCGCTCTGCCCTGATCAGGGTTCTGAAAAAGAATTTTCAAGCGCACCGCCTCCACAGGTTAGTTGTGTTTCTACTCCTTTATTTATTTTATCAAACTATTATTTTCTTTATGTGTTATCTTATACTCGGAATAAAATGCAATTGAGCTTCCAGAACGCGTTGCATTTTATTTCGATAGCGAGTTTTGAAACAACAAACAAAACAAAATTTTGATAAAACAAAAGTACAGACACATGCAAAATCTATCAGTCCATTTTTAAGCTGAAGATGAAGAGTTTATTATCATTTGATACGAGTATATTTATACACAAATTTTTATATTAGTTTTCCTTTGTTTTCACGTTGACTTGTGCCTTTGATGTTTTACATACACTCAAGAAAAAGAAAAAAAGTTTGAAAAGAAAACAAACAAAAAAATGAACATTTTAGTAGATTTTATTTGTATTACTGTTGGATAAGCCATATACCCTATTTAAAAACGCTCTTTACGAGATATGAATTTTACATGTGTATCTTAGGAATAAGTTCCCTGTTTAGTCGTTTAAGATTATATGATTATTTTGTATTATGCGTTCGAATGTAAATGTTGCAATTGAACCGAAAGTGTACCACAAAGAAATAAAGATCAATGATTTTTGTTGAAGTAAAAACAGAAACCTTAAAAAAAAATGAACACAACAAAAACAAAGAAAACAAAATCCTTACCAAGTCTTATGATTCTTTATTGATCCACGAACTTGACTTCTTTCAGAATTCTCCTAAAAGAAATTGAAACCAATATCTAACGCTTTCCAAACTTAACACCCAACGAATAAATAAAGTTATTTATTTCTCGTATTCAGTCGTCACACATAACTCATTGATCAGATATATTAATAAACACTTCACTTTGTTTGTTTGCAACTCTAGTAACTAAGAGAACTTAACTATAGAAACCAGACACAAGCGCATTTATACATAAAACCCTCACCCACACACGTCCTTCGGGCATAACTCTATGCTTACCACCCACTCCTCGATTGATCATTAATCCCACCAACGCAACCGACAACCAGACCAACCAATCAACCAATCAATCAACCAATCAATCAACCAATCAATCAACCAACCAACCAACCAAACAATCCACCAACCAAACAACCAACTACTACCAAGATACCACCACAAGTGCTATGGCATATGCAATAATACTTATGTATCCTATGAAGCGTGTATCTGCATATCCGATACACGTATCTATGTGTACTTACCACACTTAATCTTTAAGCTTATGGGTTGCGGATTTTTCTGTCTATGAATAATTGATCTCTAGACTAGTTAGTTATCTACATAACTTGTATAACTCCAACCCTCATGAAATTGCATTGGCATCTGCTTTATAATAAACAAAAAGGAATTCAATTCTTCAAGTCCCTCTCCTACATTATCCAAAATAATTAGTAAGAACTGAGTGTTTTTTCTTAAAAAAAAAAAAGTCAATTATTTTTAAATTTACTCTTAAATAAAATATTATCTTTTCCAAACTGAGAAACTGACAGCATTTTTGTAAAATTAAATGTGTAAATAACGCTTACTTATAACTATTTTATTTGTGCAATATTCCTAAAAAGGAACCCAATCTGACTTGAAAGCTTATGCGCCTGCAATTTTGTGTAATCTTTTTGTTTACTTTAGTTTTCCCCTAAATATTATGTGGTAAATATAAAACTAGCATATTAAAACCATTAAACGGTACAAACATTTATTTATTAGCAAACAATACCCAAAAATTGTGATGTAATACTATTGCTAATTAAAACTAACCAAAGGCCAAGTTAACCAAAAACAAACAAATGAAATCTAGCAAAAGATTAATCGAAAATGGAAAAAAACATCGTGTTCTTGTAAATTTAAAACAAAAGAACAAATTCAATAACCACAAAATGTTGCATCAAATAACGTCTGAAAACACAAAAACATTTGCACTATCTAAAATTTTCTATAAAATAATTTAATATTCTGTCAATGAAACTCTAATGATAATAATGTATGTGTTTGTCTTTATTAAAGTCAAAAAATGTTGACCGCATCTAATGAATAGCGGATGGCATTCAGCGAAAAGTTACTAAACATTGGATAAACAAATTTTGTAAAAAGCATGTTTTCGTGAGCCGCACTGATTGTGTAAATCTTAAATAAGCGTCTGGTAACTTTTTGCGATCGTAACTCGCTTAACCTAGGATTATTACATAATAAACTAACCGCTAACCATAATATATTAATCGAAACTCTATTTCCACTTCTATGAATCTCTCTCTTTTCATGCTAACTAAAACAATCCAAACAACAATAACTGACATACTCACAAACGTTTATCTAAAAAAAAAATAAATATATATTTCCAAACGATATATAAATATTCCAATACAAAATCCAACGGAAACTAAAACAAAAACAAATCCTAAACACACTACCAATCCGCTCCTACATCCGCCATGAACCATGAATCCATCGCCTGCCCTAGATGAGCACGGAATCAGAGCAGCAGCAGCATCCCAGCCATCCCAGCCATGCCAGCCATACCAGCCATCCCAGCCAGGCCGAAAGCAGGGCCAAGTGTGTGTTGTGAATGTGCTTACTTGAAGCTAACAAAACAGAAAAAAAACGTAACCAAAAGCCAGAAATCTGAGCCACCACATGTCACTTGCACAACTACTAAAACACTGAACCCCGAACTCTGAACTCTGAACTTATTTGCCACATGAGCAGCAGATGCGGCAGATGCAGCACATTCAACACCTGCAGCAGCACAACAGCAACAGCATCAGCAAAACAGCAACAGCATCAGCAACAGCAACAGAAACAGCAAAAGCAACAGCAGCAACATCAGTATGTATTGAATCTTGTGGCCATTAAACTGTTACGTTTTGCCAGCAACAAAACAAGGCAATTAAGCAAACAATTGATAAGAAAATCAAACATAGAGCTTAGTTTAATTATCATAATCTAAAGGAAAATACAAGTTAGTTCTTAGAGTAAAAGTTCAACGAACAAAAACATACTTAATGCAAACATATACATATATATACATATATATATTTAAATATATACATCCAAATGCATATACAAGTCTGTATATAATAACCCCCGCCCCCAAAAAAAAACACCTATCAATAAAAGTTTAAGAAAATCATGTTAACGGAATCTCATCCAAGAAACTCTACTCAAACAACAAAAACTGTTTTAATTTTTTTAAAAATCTTCCCTTTTAACTCAAATTGCAAAAATGAATCTTTACCCCTTTCATTGCAATCCTTTTAATGGATTGTGCAAGAAATCTATTCAAATCCTTATTGTGTCGGATATAGATTTTCACCCCTCGATTAAGCATAATCTATTTTTGTTAAACTGACGCTAATTCTTGTTAATGAAGTATTTTTTGATTATGTTATTGCATATCTATATTTTATGTATAGATTTCGTACCCCACTTCAAATTGATTGTGTGAAAAGTAGTGGGGGCGAAACAGAAACAACATATATAACACATTTAACAGCCATATTTAGTTAATGAAACAAACATATATTATGATAATAGCATCGAGCATTCATAATGTACAACTAAACGCTAAACTTAAATTATTTTTAATATATTAAAGCTAATGTATTATATGCAGAAATAAACACAAACATACTTTTTTAAACGAATAGTTGTTCTTCGAAGCGATGACCACAACAAAAAATGAATTCTTTAATTTAAAATAAATATCAAGTAATGGCAAAAATGTATCTATTTTATAATAGTGAATGAAATAAAAGAAATGCAGAAAAATTAGCACAGAACAAAACTAGAAAGCGAAAGTAAATTGCATTTAATTAATGGTACAAAGCAATCAACGCAAAGTTGTTGCAAACTTTATTTTAAATTAAAGAATTTGCATTAAATTTTGTTGAGAAAAGGAAATCTTATCAATATGTGCCTTAAACAAGTTCTATAATTGGCACCAATCAAAATGATAATTAAATTAAAAACAAATGCAAAGTATACAGAAACTCTGTTGAAATTATTCTGCGAAATGTGAGACTTATACTCAAAAACAATACGATGTTCAACCGCGTGGGAGTTGACTAATGTTTAATGTTAATAAATCATAATCATAATGTATAACTTTTATTGATAATGACGGCAATCGTGCAATCGTAGCAAACCTTGCTTATGATGAGTTCTGAATTAATTTTAACACGATGAAAATGTAATTCTTTCGATAATTGAATAACAGAAAGTAAACGAATCGTCTAGTTTTATTCGCATTACATTAATCGTATGCTGTGCCCCTAACATCGCATTAAAAACATCATTCATCTCCATTGCCAGCATTGTATAATTTTAACTTCATAATTTGAGAAGGAAATCATTGATATTTTGTGAGGTAATCCATATGTTCAAAACCTAATAATATATATAAAAAATGCACATGTAATTAAATGCATATGTACGAGTGTATGCACATATGTACGATTATGTATAACTTTTTGCATAAATAAATGTTTATAAAAAAAAAACAAGATACAATGAAAGTGGAGTTCCCCGACTATCAGATACCCGTCGTTTAGTTGGAGGGAATGCAACTTGTATGAAATTCAGGCTTGGGACGTCTTTTAATTTTTTCGAATTTCTACAACATTACAGGAAAATTCCAAAAAAATTAAATTACAAAAATTTTCTAAATTTGAATGCAGATTTTTAGAGAATTGCTCCAGAAACATTTAGAGGTATGCCACATAAAATTTCCATTAAGATAAGTTGAGTTATGGACTTTAGAACTTCAGTCTTGGGACATATTTGAATTTCTACAACATCATCACATCAGAAAAATTACAAGAAAATGGAAAAAAAACAATTTCTAAATTTGAATGCAGATTTTTAGAGAATTGCTCCAGAAACATTTAGAGGTATGCCACTTCAAAATCCGATTAACATAAGTTGAGTTATGGGCTTTACGCTTTTACTCTATGAGTAACGGGTATACTAATTGGTGTTTTTGTTAATATAGGACTTTAAAGCGTGTGATTAATAAAGTGTGTGTGGCGGAAAATTCAAATTGTTTTCATTTCAACGAGCTTAAACAAAATAATGTAATTTTATGCCGAATACAAGAAGCTTTTTGCGTTCACAACATGATTTTATAGGCAATCATCAACCAATATGATTCGATTCGCATTAATTACATTATTTTCGAAAGTTTTGCGTGCTGAATAATTAAAGTCCGGTGCTATTTTGGCCGCCTGTTGCTCGTTGGCCCAGAAACTTATTGACATTGACGGATTTAAGTGCGTGCAAGTTAGCTGCATATGAATAAAATATTGTGGCAGATGTAAATGAATGCTTAATATTGGCATAACCTTAAAGCGAACTAGTCGAAGGTCCTTGAATAAAGAGCCAGACTTTAAGAGGACACGAAGTCATCTGTTGGCTTACATATATCATAAGAAGTTCAAAGAAAAGTAAAGCAAAAATCAAAATTTGAATGTCAAAGGTAGCTTGTTGTAAATACAGAGCTGTAATTATACATCCTGTGGATGTGTGGATGTGGGACTAAGAGAAGCCGAGTTGGGTTTCTTTATTGGACTTGCCGAATTCCAAACAATACGAAACCTGGCCTTGGCATTCCGTATATTCCATTTGCGGAATACTACACCCGGAGGAGTGTGTGTCGTACAGGTGACTTAATTAACTTAAACCCCAGTGCTCATTGGTTGGGTATGCCAACGCATCCAGCCACGATTCAGGACAATCAATCACTTAAACTCATACCGAAGGGAGCACTGCGGCTCCATCCACACCTGGCATCGCTGAAGCGGACGCCAATTTGTGCGGAGCTCCATCTTTTGTGGCGGTGGGTCTGTCTACCTGTTAAAAAGTCGGCTATCTTTGTATGGTAAACAAAGGACGATGCACGTGCTGGCATCGCAACTGCGCATGCGTTGCTCTTAACATTGGATTAACAGCGCCCTAACAGAGGTCCTGATTTGGATATCCTTTTTATAGGATTTCCTTGCGGCTGTTCGCTTCAGTGCGGTGTTAGCTTTCGTGCGGTTCGTTTGCCCAGCACAGCGGAGAATCGGCTCAATTAGCATCCCATCAGTCGCTTTGTGGCAACAAGTGTCCTGCGAGGATGTGCGTGAGAAGCTCACTGTGCTGTGTGATTTTAATTCGCTTTGTCGTCTTGCTCCATCTGGCCACCGTGGTCCTGGCCCAGAACGAAGGCAATATATCGGACTCGACGGTGGCCACGGGCGAGGAATGCGGCAGCACACAGAAAATGGTGGACGAGTGCTTCAAGGATCTGCCGCCGCATCTGATGGACTTTCTGCAGAACACGAAAATCGTCATCAGCAAAAAGGAGATCACCGCCAAGTGCAAGTATGGAACAATTTGCAATAACGAGTGCGAAGAAAAATGCGAATATTCATTCACATTATGGATTGTGCCCCATTCGGGCAATTTATTCATGTTTCTCTGGTGCCGCAGGGAGCAGAAATCCTACAGGGAATTCCATAATGGCAAGCCCTATTTTTTGTCCGCCCCTCCAAGGAGATGATTAATTATGCCGGCTTCAAGTGCCAAACATAAATTACAGACTTTTGGAATTAATACCCTTCAATGGGCAAAGTTAGATGCTTGTATACAAATCCTCGGGTGACAGCACTACTATTTGTGATTAGTTTCTTGGGAGGCATTTCATATTATATTAAAGCCGCGTTCTGGCTAAGAACATTGAAAAACCGCGGCGATAATTAATTATTCATACTTCAAAGTGCGAATAACTAAGCAGCATTTGGCATTAGTGGGTCACAAGTTCACTAATTGAAGTGCTCCTCTAATAATTCCCGGTGACCGTCGATGCCAGTCAAAGCAGACGTATTTCAATTTTTCTAATTTCTGTTGTACGATTCGGTTTTTGTATCAGTACTGCACTCAAAGTGAATGGTTAATTGAATTTCGTGCATTGCAAATGCAATTTCGCGCAAATCAAATTCAAATGCAGTGTCATTTGATTATTTGCTAGACGATTGATAGCGATAGAAAACTGAGTTCTAGCCAGGCTAAAATTATAGCTTAGTTCAATAACTTATATATTTAATACAAGAATGCCAGGCATTTTGTAGTATAAAATAATGAAGAACTGTTCCGTAACATGCGGAATTTAATCAGAACTATAAAACTTCTGATAAGAAATAGATAAGTATATTGCAGTTTTAAGAAACATTGACTCCCTGTTTTTAGGGACCTCCGTTTGGGGTAATTTCTTAACATTAAAGCCTTTAAGTATGTATATATAATATGTATACATAAATTAGCTGTGGCACCGGAGAGGCAACATGAGTGGCACTCAATTAGACCTCACTCGATTGTCCCTGGCTCAAATCGAATTACATATTGCAGCATATTCAACCGTGGCATGAGGTGCTTCGATACCTACTCGAAGCGTTGCCTGGACGATCGGAAGCTGGGCACGTTTAAGAATAATGTGGAGGGTGCTCGTCGATTTTTCTACAAGTTCTGCGGCGACGCCGACTTTCAGCGGGGTAAGTTTTGGCGAAACTTAAGAGGTTATCTTTTCGAAACGCTCGTTGGAAATCAATTTGGCAAGCTGGCGCACATGTACGAGTACAAGGATACCCACAAGGATACCCCGGGTGTCGGGAGCACACACGCATATCTCACAGTGCACAAAGCCCCGCAGCAGATTAAGGATAAAAGCACCCCGCAAAGGCTCCAAAAACAATGGCCCCAAAATCCCAACTTGACAAGCATTAAAGTGCACAAGCAAGAGGAGCGTTATTTATACATGAATCTGAAGCACTCTTTACCCCGCCTGTTTGCAGACTACCTGCGGCACAAGGACTGCTTTGCGTACATCCAACTGGACTGGGTCACCTGCACGTCCGAGTTCGAGAACATCCTTAGTGAAGAGGTGCACGACGAACGGCGCAACGCCAGCGAGAAGTTCCTCGAATTCTGCTGGTAAGTTTCACTTGAAATGTCCCCATCATTCCGTTTTCCTGTTATCGAAATGTCAACATTCCTCAAATAATTTACAAAACTTTTAGTTAATAACTATAAGCACGCTTTTTTCAATTTGTTGATACTTGTTATTTGCTCACCTTTAAGAATATTGATCATATCACTTAGAAAAATGGGCATAAAAAGGTCTTTAAAATTTAAATTTCAAGCATGAAGTAGAAAAATCGAACTTATTTTTGTAAAGAAGTGCTATCCTGCATGTTAAATTCTTTACCTTATGATTTTCAGTAAATGTTGTTAGCCAATTTACTTAATAGTTAGACCTTTAATGGCCAGCCATCTTGAGTTGACAATAGAACATCTCTTGTTTTGTCTTGTGCTATTATCAGACTTCTAACGGCCTTTGGCATTGCACAGTTTTCCTTTGAGCCATCTGAGCCCTTTTTTCGATTACCACCCAATTGCGCTGTGGCCAAGGCAACTGGCAACTGAATTGCGGCGAATGACATGTTTGACCCGAGAATCGATATCAATCAAGTTTCTGGTGCTCCAACGTTTTACAGTGCCCGCTACGCGTACGAGAACTGCATCTACAACAGTGCCCGCTACAAGTGCTACAAGAACTCGGCGGAGTTCGCCCGGGAAACGGCCAAAATGCTGTCCGACGAGAAGCACTTCAGGAACTGTGCCGTCCTCCAGAAGATCTGCGCCCACGACGCCGCTGTGGCGCTGGCCCAGTGGCACTGGATGGGTTTCCGCCTGCCGATGGCGACGCCGATGATGCTGCTCCTGATGCGGCTGGTGGTGCGGCAGTGGATCTGGGCGTAAATCGATGTGCGGCCAATCTGCATAGTTTACTAGTGCGATGTGATGTTGCGGCTGCGGTTGTGGTCCGAACTTGGGTTTTCTTAGTTTTTATTGCTCCTATTTGTTCCCCTTCTTCTTCTTCTTCTTCTTCTTTTTTTTTTTTTTTGATTTTCTTCTGGGTTTGTAGTTGTCCCAACGAGAATGCCAAGCATTCGAGCTCCCTTTAGTAACCCATCGATAAAAAGAAACTTCATCTCTACGTGTCTGTGAATTTTCCGGTGTCGTTTTTGGGACGAGATTGCTGGGCGGGCGGGTTACTGGGTCGGATAGCGGCACTGGTTTTTGTGTTTATCGTATGCTAAGCTAACTTAAATGCATATTTCAAATAAAGGAATATTCACGTTGTACTCGTCCAGTGGTTTTACTATGCCAGGCTCTCCAAACGCCGTGTCAATCGGATGCATAGTCCTCGAACTCGTCCTGGTCGCCCACGAAAATTCTATTTGGCACGGATGAGCCAACCGCAGGTGGGAGGGCCAAGTACCACAGATACAAATGTACAGATACAGTACTGCAAAGTATTTCAATAACCCAGCAAACACCTGACGCAGAAGTGCTTGAAATGAAAACTCAAATCGAACTTCAAATTGCACAATATAATTTGTTCTTCCCAAGGCAAAGATTTGGTCACATATTGAAAAGTTAAGGTAGTAAATTGTAAACCGTTTCCAGCAACTATTCAAATAGTTCAACATAATGACGCATAATAATTCAAAATGTAATTAGTTTATAGAAAACTAATAGCTACAGGGCAGAAATCGGATCGCCAGCCTAAAAGTTTGTTATGCATTTTATGATTTTTTTTCAATGTTCGCCGCTATGTATCTATGTATCTATGTATCTTCGTATTGCAGCAAACTTTGCGGTACACGGTACATAAAGTTTGCCCTTCCACGAGCGGCTCGTGTTCGCTTAGAAAGTGGGTGGGTTGGTTCCAGGTTAATTTTGCAGCCCGCTTAGTTTTTACCTTTCAGCCTGGAAATTGAACGCTAATGGCTGTGCACCCATTACCTGCCCCATGGACCCGTCACTGCGAGTCTCAATTGCTGCTGCATGGGGCAGCGAATTCTGCACCTGCATAACTTGTGGTGCTTCTTTGTGAGCTGCTCGCTGAGCTAGTTGGTAATTGAAGAAGTGCTTGTCAAAGCGAAATCCTTTCATATTAGCTGGAAAACACAGCTTTTATGAAGCGCACTGCAAATATTTATTTTCATGAAGGCATAATGCTGTGGGTAACCTCAGCAATTTCTGGAGAGGAGGTCGCTGGTAGAATCCGCACCGCGAGTCCTGTCATCGTCCTTGGGGTAATCCTGATCAACACCTTCTGGAAACAAATCGAGTATGCCCTTTGTCTTTGCGAGTAATGGGTACAAACGAAATGGAACATTCCTTGAAGAAAGAAAATACGGAAATATTCAGCAGGAAAACTGCTTTGAAATTTCACCCATTAATGTTGAAAATTCTAAGGTATTTAAACAAAGCAATCCTGTATTCAGTTTTATTGCTCGCAAGTTCCAAGCTAAATATTTTTTCTTAGGAATATTAATATAAGCCAAACGTGCTGTGTTCCCCACTCAAAAATCAAAGTTACGTAACTGACACTGAAGAGTTTTGATGTAGGTATTTCCAAAAAAAAAAACTAATCGCTTTGAAATGGTTACGAATATTTAATTAGAAATGTTAAAGTTGTACAAAAAGTCCTAACATTTCTTTAAATAACTGAAATAACTGACTGAATCGAGACAACAAGGAGTTACTAGAAAGCGTGAAAAGTGTTGATGCCGATAATTACACTTAACGAAGCTAAATTTGATTCCGGGTCGTTTGATTCAGCTTAGCTCACCAAAATCGCCGAGCGAACAAAAATCGAACTGGTAATTGTATCAATTAAGTGGTTGTGGACTCACGAACCGCTTCTTTGGGCCAACTTTTAGGAAATTCGATGCCGCTGCATATTTAACAAGGGGCGAGTCCTTTAATTAAGACTGACAAGTATGATGGCTGGAACTTTGAAAAGCTTATGAATTATTTCCCTTGCAGGACTTTGACTCCTTCAACCGAACGGCACAGGCGGTTTCTTGGCTTAAAGGGAATATTAAACACTACTCTTGAACAGTTTATACTCTTTAGTACATGTCTGAACTTGGAAATTGTACAGAATTTATATTTAGATGTGCAATTCTGACAGAGAAAGCCACACACTTGCAGTGAATACTAATGTGAAAGGCACAGCCATTAAGGATCTTATTTTTAGAAGCTTTGGGTGCAATTTATTCATAAAGCTGGCCATATTATTACCTCAAACGTGGTTTCTAACACTGGCTGGGTATTTACTAACTTGAATCAGTAGTTGTACCTAAACTAGTGCCGCTGCTTTAAACCTATCCGCTGGAAACTGAACAAAAGCGACTTCATGCTTCTGTAGGTATATATATACATATACGTGTAAGTAGTCATCGCTGATAAATATATACATGTTTGTTTTTATTTTAGTCTATGTAATCCAAGCTTCAAACTAAGCTTGCTCTGCGGGCTTAGCGCTAGCAAAGCTTCGAGATTATAGTCTCAGCCGCTTATAATCTGCGTAAGACCGCCATCATCATAACCTCCTCCTGCTCCTCCTCCTCCGTAACCACCACCTCCTCCGTAACCACCGCCACCACCTCCTCCACCGCCGTTGCTATAGCCTGGTCCAAAGTTGCCCGAATATACTGGGCGACGGCCACCTCCTCCTCCGCCGCCTGCATTGTATCCACCTCCTCCTCCGTTGTATCCACCGCCAGCTCCTCCTCCGCGTCCTCCGTTGACACCTGTGTAGACTCCGGGTCCCTGGCCGCCGGGCGGATTACCTAAAAGTGTTATTTTCAATCAGTTCGCTGTAGTTACTCAATTGCGCGATAGCCAATGCTTATAGCTTACATAAGCTGCAAAATGCACTATGCACTAGGGGAATTAAAAGCTTAAGCCATTCCAAAGAAATGCCTCAATATAATGGCATTTAGCTTGTTTGCGCAGGTTTACGCTTATGAAAATACGAATATTTCGTATTAAATTTATGCATGATATGCCGGCAAATGGGAAAATGGAAAAATGGGAAAATGGCCAAATTAACGAGCATGGACTTACAGTCGTAGCAACCGCCGCCAATGTAAACAGCCGCCTCCGTTAGAGCCAGTGCAAAAAAAGCGAGAATCGCAAATGCCGTCAGTAAGTTCATTGTGGCTGGTCTATTAGAACGTCGAACTGGTCTGGACCAGGTGGGAACCGCAGCAGCAGCTTATATACGATGCACTCACCGATTCGGATTCGGATTCCGATTCCGATTTCGATTCAGAATTTGAATTTGAATTTAAACCCAAACAGACCTTATCGCTGCAGAGTACTTTTGCTGTGCAAACAAACCACTACGTAAGTATTAATCTCAGGGAATTGCCCGCGGATGGGTTTCAAAAACAATCAGCGGCGCATCGGATGGCCAGTCGTTGTGGCCTCCAGATACCCTACGTTATCGCTATGACATACTCAACTAACAAAGTGTTTCAAACCCACATTTAAACTGATATATTTGCTATGAATTCAGATTAAAGCGTTCACAACTCACTTTAATTAAAGCAAGACTTAACTGCTTTTAAATGTCTTGTATCTTAAAGATACATTGCTAGCTTTATGGCGTTTTCAGTGGCGCTACGTTCTACGTTCCACTCACGAGTCACGACTTTTGGGGCTGAAACCAGTTTTACGTAGATGTATGGATACATTTAATGGGGTGCGATTCTGTGGAATCGCTTGCCATTCATGTTTACGCTGGGTATAATTGTAAACCGACTTTTCGGGGCGTGACTGCCATAAATTTCTTTGAAGAAGTTCAAGGAAATCAACTACGTCGGAGCTGCATCCAAACCATATGCGGAAAACCCCATCGAATAGTGATAGCGTTGTGGGGAAATTAATTTTAATATACGTGTATTGTTGAAGTACGAATCGAATTCTAGCGCTCAGGCTTATGCAAATTGATTTTGATTCGGATTGAACCGATGGCCGGACTATATAAGCAGCGTGAGAGTCGATCCGCTCATCTATCGACTTTAATATGAAGTACCTGACGTGTGTGCTGCTCCCGTTGGCTTTGATTCCGGCTCTGATCGGCGGTAAGCTGGACGGGATTGCCGCCGACGCTAATTGATACACACCATCTACCCCATTTGCCCATCATTTGCAGCTCATCCCGGCACAGTGGTGGTCAATGGCGTCTGTCTGACTTGTGAGTAGAGTTTGTTTGTTTGTTGCGCCAGCTGGGGCATTCAAACAACTCAATGAATAATTATTCAATCGCAAAGGTCCCAATCCGAATGGAGAGCCCGTCTACCTGGATGGCCAGGAGTACCGCAGCTTCTCCTCATCCCCGGGCGATGGTAATGTGGTGATTTCCCGCGGAAATGACGGCAGGGGCGCAGGAGGTGGCACCATTTACCGGAGGGGTGGCAACACCATCGTCAATGGCAGGTGTCAGCACTGCAACGTGGATCTCTATTAAAGGCTTCAGCAATAAAGTCTGAATATTGAATTAAAGTGGCACACATATTATCGATCAATCCATTTCATGCTTCCTGCATCATTTAGCTAAAAGCATTGACAGCAATCATTCCTCTGCAAATTCGATGACTGTGTTGGTTTCTAGTAGATGGAGGGGAAAAAATGATAAAATGACCGCTTTATATTGTGTTTTTCTTGCCACAAAGTACACGTGGAGAAACACTATATGCAACTATATGCATTATTTTGTACTGCGAACAAAGAGTGAGGAATGTTATAATTGCTTTTGGCGAAATAAAGCATACGGCTAAAATGGTAAAGTGCGGAAAATCTGCCATTTCGACTATATACGTGTATGTACATAAGTATTCAATTGCGAGCTGTCTGTTTGTGAATTTTGGCTTCCCTCATCCTGCTCAATATAGGCATTACATATTCAGATGCTCTGAAAAGAAAGGAAGACCCGCCGATTTAAAGCCTCAAAAAAGTAGAGCAGCTCGTGTTGCCAGTGGCACCGATTGCTTGAACTCCAGCTGGTTGCCACATAAACTTGGCTGGGCGCCGAGGTCGCTGTCTCCTGAGTGTTGCACAGCATCGATAATCAAATGCGAGTAACCAAGCGTGCAGTTTGCGCCAATGGCTGTGATGTCAGTGAAAACGCTGGCCCCATGTAAGCGTGCTTAACGTTGCGCGTGCCACGTGGCGTATACGTAATGCAGCTCCAGGAGCAGCGAGCAGAAGCCTCGCAAATATTTGCTTTCAAACTAACTACTCGACAAACAGTAAACACTTAGTGCGCGCACACACATACACCCACACATACACCCACACACAGACACACACCCACACACACACACATCTGAAGACAATTTCGTGTAAAAGTTTCGCATGAAACTGATGCTGTGTTTTTATCCGAAGAATATGAAGAGAAAGTTTCGCACACAGGCTCAGCATGCGAAAACAATTAAAATGGTAAAAGGATTACTTAACAATCATACAATTTCGATTTTCGATTTAAGCGCATAACTTAGAGGAATAAGAACACAACCATAAGCTGTATGTGCAATTTAAAAGTACAATGCACTGAAACTTTGCGGATGTGCTAAATGCAGCAAACGCCCGACTGGCTTAAAATCCAATGAGCAGTTGGGCGGCATAACCAATAGCAATCATAAAGGGTTTCGATTTTATAGCTCCAATTTACGTGTAATACACTTCATTGGCAGGAATGTGTCGTTGCCCATCCTTTAGGCGCACAAATTGTTTGCACACAACTTTGGAAGCCCCACGAAGCTGGCGAACTAAGTTTGGAGCATGGTGGCTTATCCTAGCCCAGCAACTTGAGGTCCTTGAGCTGGGGAAATGTACGAAATTGAATTTATGTCGACTTGTATTCGATTTCAGTTCAATTTCTGTTCTCTTGTGCCTAATTTGTGCGGCATTAGAAGGGCATTTGGTGCGCAGGTGATACTTGCCACTGCCGCAAGTAGTAGCAATCTGCTTCAGGTTATTTCATCGAAATGAATTTAAACTTTTGCCGCTCGGACCAGAGGGTAGCATTGATTTATTTGTGCACCAGTGCTGTTTGCTTTGGGGCAGCGCCTTTGGTAATATTGTCACGTGCTGCAAACTCCTATATCTGCCACTGGTTGAGCTTCACTTGAAAATCCCGGCCACACAGCAAATTTACATTGTGTTTTATTTATTTTGTATTTTTTTTGGCCCCCAGCTCGCCATCGCTGATACACATTTGCCTTTCCGTTTACTTTCTTCGTTTCTTCGCCAGGCGCCAGGAGACATTCATAAATAAATTATATTCGAAGTAGCAGCACTCCATTATCGACTGGATTACTTTTTTCCCCCATCGAAGTTGGGAAGTCGGCTTTTCGTTTGATTAACGAAAATGCAGAGCAAAGCTTAAGTTGCTGGGAAATCATCTCCACATATCAGGCACATGAAATAGTGCCAGGCTAATTGTGAAGTTAAAGAATTGTGTGAATAATGTAATTCATTCGAATGAATATATGGTCAGCATTTCCTATATTATTTACTTCTAAAAACCTAATATATTGTATCTACTTTACTTTACTTTACTTTACTTTGTATTTACTTTGTATTTACATTGTATTTACTTACTTGTTGTTTGCTTACCATAAACTTATTAAAAAGGATGCTATGTAAAAAGTTGATGGGGTGACAAGGTCACGAAAACTGTGACAACTGCGAAAAACTTGCAGCTGACTGCTGCAGCAATTCGCAAGTTCAACTTTGAAGGCAACAAAAATGCAACAAGAACTCAGAAGTGTAGCTAAAACTTTTAAGGGACAACTTTCTGCTATGAAAATTGTTTTGTAAATATTCAGACGATAGAAAAATGCACCCACCAAAATGGCATTAGATTGTTTGGAAAAATGTTAGCTACATTTTTTGTTACCTACATTTATGGACAAATATACCAATATTAAGGTGAAGATTGCCTTTAAAGGCAGTATATGTTTTGACTGATTTAGGCAACCGCTTTAGCTCTCATACCCTGTAATTAATCTAGCATTTCTCTGGGTGTGTAAATGACAATGGATTCCTCACTTAAATCAAGATCGCAATGAATTAGGAAGCGCTTCCATTAAGTATTAATATGCCATTCAGCAGTGGTGTCATCGCCAATGTGGCAGGCATGGTGATGAATTAATTAAGTCAGGCTTGTGAAATGTCCTTATCTAATTTGATTCCATCAATTAATTACCAGACGGTCTTATCATCGTGCTGCCAATTACACTTTTGCACGGGTTAATTTTGCTGCAAATATGTGCGCGCTATAATTGAGTTTTTCCCTAAAATCTCGCTGCTGCTTGCTGGAAAATGTGAGGGGTTAATCGTCCATGGATTTGGTCAGGTGATGCTCACTGTAGATGGATTACCACCCACCCGCCTCGGAGGTTCTCAGTCTTCCGTTCAGAGGTCAAACTCTCGCCAGGTCAAAGTCGACCGAAAATATAGCTCGTATTCAACCGACTTCTTGGTTGGCAATTCAACAGGAGCGGAAAATGAATGTATCGCGGAAAATGAATGGGAGCAGTGCAGCCGGGGAAAAGCGAAGTGTTCCATTGTTACTTTTGCCAGTTTTCCGTTTCGCAAGTTCTTGAGTGTATGCACGAATGTATGCAACAGTTTTTCGCCTTCAACTTGGCGACTGCAAATGGTGGGAAAGTGCACAGCTGTTTGCCAATACAATTCAACGGAATTTTCTTTGTGCTTTTCAGTGTGGCTAATGCCGCTGCCATGTGACTTTCTGCCCAAGGATGCGCGAATCAAATGCTTTCCGATCGGCATTCCACTGAGCTGCTTATGGTTATGCTGCTTAAATTAAAGCAAGGAATCCCTGGGATTTACCAATTAATAAGCTTACTAATTTCCCCTACACTTGTGCTTCATTATGAAGGCACTGGAAAGCCGCTTGCCTAATGACAGGCCACTTCAATTGCGAATTAATTCAGGTACAGAGGCTTTTCAATATGCCTCCTGTTCCATGTCCTGTGTATATTATTAACCGAACTGCGTCATCAGATCGACAACTTTAAGGCCATCCATTTAATGTGCATCTACTCAGTGGCATAGCTAAAATGAATGAGCCTCGATTTGGTAAATCGGATTTTCGTCCAGACGACAGGCAATGCACTTAAATGCCACTTTACCTGGATTTCGGCTTACCTGGACTTCGGTTTACTTGGATTTCACCTGTGAAATTGGGCACATACAAATGGCAGCTGTCTGCACGTGTTTTTTGCTGCAAACTCTGCGCCGCGAGCGTGGCAAGTGATTTGTTTGTGACAGCCGTGTGGCATTTATAGCTTGAGATGGGTCAAAGGATGCTGGCCGCTGCGGTCACGTTAAATATAGCTAATTACCTAATTACGCACCTGATTGATGTCGAATGCACGACGAGGCAAACGAGCGAGTAACCGCAAGCTTCTTTTGTAATTAAATTATTTATTTATAAGTGCGGCAAATGCGTGAGCGGATTATAAATTCCAGAAAGTAATGCCCTTTTTGGTTTAACTAAGGCCAACTTAGAAAGTCGTGGTATCACTTTCAACTAAGTCTAACCTAGAAGATAACTTAGTGATAACATGTGTGTTAACTAAGCCTAACTTGGAAAGTGCTACCATTTCTGTTAACTAAGCCTAACTTAGAAATTTATACCATTTCTGTTAACTAAGTCTAACTTATAAAGTGACTCCATTTCTGTTAACTAAGCCTTACATAGAAAGTGATAACATGTGTGTTAACTAAGTCTAGCTTTGAAAGTGATAACATTTCTGTTAACTAAGCCTAACTTGGAAAGTGATAACATTTCTGTTAACTTAGCCTAACTTGGAAAGTGATAACATTTCTGTTAACTAAGCCTAACTTGGAAAGTGATAACATTTCTGTTAACTAAGCCTAACTTGGAAAGTGATAACATTTCTGTTAACTAAGCCTAACTTGGAAAGTGATAACATTTATGTTAACTAAGCTTAACTTGGAAAGTGATAACATTTCTGTTAACTAAGCCTTACTTATAAAGTAATAACATTTCTGTTAACTAAGCCTTACATAGAAAGTTATAACATGTGTGTTAACTAAGTCTTACTTAGAAAGTGATACCATTTCTGTTAACTAAGCCTAACTTGGAGAGTGATAACATTTTGATGTTTGATAACATTTCTGTTAACTACGCCCAACGTAGAAAGTGCTACCATGTGTGTTAACTAAGTCGAACTTAGAAAGTAATAACCTTTCTGTTAACTAAGCCTAACTTGGAAAGTGCTACCATTTCTGTTAACTAACTTCGGTTAACTTAGTGCGTTAACTAAGGCCAACTTGGTTAATATTCCATAGGTGCTGGCTGCTACACTTAAACGATTTGCTTGCCCTTTACGCTCATTGCAAGCCATTTGCTTGTGGAATTTTCCTTGTGGAATGAGCGCTCATCGCATATGAGGCACATGAGTCCTGGGGCTGAGTCCTTTGCCTGCGGATCCTACGACTCCCTCCAGGCCAATCGCATAATGGCGGCTGCTCCGAGTGGGGAGCTCCCCTTGCATTTGGCGCTGCTCCATCCATTCCCGGCCAGGGGTTAACTGCAGCCATGTGGGGCATAAAAGTGCCGAGGAGCCATCAGATATACGAGGCGACCCCCAAGTTTTATGCGTCCCCATGCCACTTTGTTTATGGCCGTGGCATAAGGGGCTCCGCTGCTAGCCATTCTGAGATATTAAAAAGTTTTACAACAATAAAACAAACAGACTTTCACTGCTTGTTTATATAGGCTTATTGGGTTTTCCGCATAATGCACTACATCTATGTATAATATATACTTGTGCTTTTTTATTTTTCTTTTCTGCACAGAGTGCCGCGCATTTAGGACTGCCTCCCGGTGTGATATTAATAGCATTTGAGTAATAGTAAGTGGCATGCCTCTCCTGCTTTCCTGCCTGCCTGCCTGCCTGCCTGCCACCTAGCCAGCTGCCTGTTGACTTCCTGTCGTCATTAGCGATGTTTGCCTGTCGCCGCGTGACGGCGCATAAATATCAAAGCTAGATCTACAAGCAATCGCATTCAATCGCAGCTGAACTGCGCCGAGCCAGGCAGGTGGACTAATGGAATTCCAGCTGTGTGAGGCACTTCAAAGTGTCCTTGCCACACGGCTTTGTTTTCCACTTCTTTGGCGAGGCGGGAAAAGCGGAGGCTGCCATGTTTGCCGGCTCCAAAACTAATTAGAATGGAAGCTCCACTGGTTGCAAACAAAAGCGGGCCAATACATATAGAAATTTATATAAATACATATATATATAATATAATAATATAATTGAGAGACATTTGAAGTGACAAATGGCTCTACAAAGCGAATAATTTACTTATACGAGCTTATGCAGTCAGATTAATAACCTCATGTCGGATTTATATTAATGGCATCATTAGAGTGCATTTCCGAAATGACATGGAAACCTTAAACCAGATTTTGTTCAATCAATAACCAACAAAACTTCCAAAAAGTTGTAATTTTCGGAACAATTGTTACACATTTTTGCTTGTGACTTTTGAACTTGCTGGTGACTAGATAACTTATGATTTAGCTGATGTATTAACAAATTCGCGCTACTGTATTGCTTGTAGCTATTTCATTTACCCGATTTAAGTACTTTTTTGAGGCACATCCTGCACATCACACATCCTGGCAGGTCCTTGAAGCAGATTTAAGGACAGATTGAGACAGCTGATACACCGCCTAACGCACTTGTCGCGTTGCCAAGCGCCGTCGTCCTCGATGCCGCAGATTTGCCTACCTCAAAGGACTCAGACACCCGATGCGGGGGCGGATGGGGCGTGGCATGACGCCATAAAGATAATTGCCGGCGGATGAGGGGGGCATATGTCTCGCTTTAGTTTCGCTTTAAACTTTTAGCGCCAAGCGAGCAAACTAAAGTCGAATGGCCAGCTCATCGAACAGGACGAGTTGATGGGCGAATGGGCGAAAGGAGGCGTGCTTGCGTATTAATTACTTCACTTGCTCGCTTCGCATGCGTGGTGTGTGCAATTGTGCCACAAGTGAAGGTCCTGTGAGTGTGTTACTGTGTCCCGCTTTTTTTGCATGGTGCTTCCACCAGAAGTTCGACTTTAAGCCCAGTTTGCAGCAAGTTGCCTGTTGGTTTCTCGCCCAAAAAAAACTAAAACAATAACCCTTTCCATTATTTTGGCTGACACACTGGCAGTTCGCTGGCGTTTTGATGGCCAGCCGCAGCTGTTTTAGTTGCGATTATAATACCCAAATTGCCGGCAGCTTCAGCTGATAATTAATTGAAAACTTTGAATTTCGTTACACATAAAATTCACACTTTTGGCAAAAGAATAGCTGCTTTAGTGGGCCAACAAATTTTTGGAAAGTAGGTTCTCTTTACTTTAAAAAATAATTGATTTACTGAACTTCAATAAGGTGGTTTTTCAACTTTAGCATCAATTAAATCTATTGAAGGTTTTAAGGCCACGCTTATAGTTTCTGCTGTTGCATCATAATTATGGTATTTAGCTTATCCCTTGCTGATAAAAACTTTTCGCCCTTATGATTTTAATTCGTATTTTATGGACAAACAGAAAAACTTATTTCATAATTCAAATTCAAAAACCAGTGCTGCCCAGCAGTATTTAGATAGCTTATACACACACCACCCACTGAAAGCTATTAAGCGTGAAACCCGGAACTCACTGTGCTCACTGTGCAACTCAGAACGCTGTGGCACTAAGGCAGCTTTTGTGCGCCCATGACTGTCGTTTGCTTGCCGATACGAAATTATTGATTTGAATTTATTTCAAAAGAATCTTTTCAACTGTCATTATTTAAATTAAAATTTATAAAATATAGCAATTCAAACAATTTGGAAATTATTTTAGAATTTAAACAAATACAAACTTAGAAAGTAATACAAAGTAATAAAATATAGCCCAACAATGCATGCATTAATGCTTGTTTCTTATTTCTTTACTTTCTGCTTAATTTATTTATACATTTTTCTTTAATAGATGACATCTCTTTAAACCACATTAATTGCTATATCAATGACATTAGTTTTGATGGGCTCCCAAGCTTATTTATAACTCTGGCAGATAAAAGTTAATTATAGCCGAATAATTGAGTGGTAAAGTGCCATAAATACTGGAAAATCATGGACTGAAGGGCCTAAGCGGAAACTATAATTGGCCAGGCTTATTTGCGATCCCCCACCACTCCCCCCACCCCCTCACGCTGCACAGACGGACGTGGCACGTCCACGTGGAGCTAATGGAGAGTTTGGTTTTCCGCGAGTTTGCGCCTTTGTGGAACGCGACAAAGCGCCAGGATGCCGCAGATGATGAGATGAGGAACTGCGCCTGGGATCCTGCTGGCTGCAGTGGCGCGGAAACTCGGCGCGATTTTGCCCAGCGGGCAGTGCCGCCTTTGATTTGATTAATTGATGCATTAAGCCCATTTACGCATAATTAATGCCACTCCAGTGTGTGTGTGTGTGTGTGTGTGTGTGTGTTTAAAATATTTTTTTGCCCGCCTTGCTTCTTTTCATTTTTGTGCATTTCATTTTGTTTGTTTTCATGTTTTGTGCGCTGCTGGGAAATGCAGCGTAATCAGGAATTCAAGTCGTGCGACAACGGAAAAACTGATTTTCCAGCCTGGGGGCAAGTGGAAAAAGCGGTGCAGTGGCAAAGATGGCAAAGGAGTCAGAAGAAGAAGCAGAAGCAGAAGAAGAAGCAGATGCAGAAGAAGCAGCAGCAGTGGAAGCGGAAGTACAAATTCAACATCTTGCCATGTTTGTCTGTTGACTGACAGTGCAGTGTGTGTGTGGGTGTGTGGGTGTGTGTGGGCGTGTGGCAGATATGTCCTCTGTCTGTTTGCAGATACAGATAAGATGTCCTGCACATATGTATGCACATATGTATGTATGTAGTACGTGCGGCATGCAGGAGTCGCAGCTGAGCCGCAGCTTTATCAGAAGCACCTGGAGGAGAAGCACCTGGCAGCTGCCACTACGTGACTCCGCGCAAGTTGCACGCAAAATGACGACTTTTGCGTAGCGAAAAACATAGCCCACAAGAAACGCCAAATGACGAGCAGCACAAAGCAATGAACTAAGTATGCTAAAGGGCTAAAACTACACTTGCCACGCGGTATTGATTAACATACTATTAGAAATAGAGCTAGCTACACTCTTAGCTGGCACTTCTTTCAGTGCAACATTTGCGGGGAAACAGCTGAAGACTGAGGGGCGAAATGAATGCCGCATGCTAATGCAAAAACTTTGCCATTTCTGCACTAATTTGGGTCATTTCCTTAAAGTGCAGCTGGCGCAGAATCTTAGCCATGTCTTGGGGCGAAAGCAATTACAGATAAGATCGCCTCATTTCGCAGGCCTTTGGCTTTGGCTGCAACTCAAGCTGTTTGCCAAGTGCTGGGCATTTCGCTTTTCACACTTGCCACACACACACACACACACCGGCGATTGGCGATTGCCGATAAGCCGCATCCACTGTCACCTGCATTGCGGGCCCACATGCATATTGCATTCGGGCTTCGCTTTTCGCTTTCTTCTTGCCCAGTGACACAGTTTGATGGCAGGCAGCTGATGGATTGCCATTAGCGTCATAATTCTGGCAGCTAGTCGCAGCTCTTCTCCATTCCATAATGGGCTCCCAAAGGTTGGCAACGGCCAGCAGGAAGTGATTGCATAAGAATGCAGAAATTTGGAGGCAAAAGAGAAGATATGCATTTGGGGGTAAACCAAACTTAGAACCCTTCCAATTAAAAGTTGCCCAACTTTTAGTTTCGTTGCTTTTGCCATAGTAACTGCTATTAATATTAATTAGGTGCCCTTGTCTGGTTCAATCAAAGCGCATTCTATTCAAATGTAATTATCATAATATAGACAAGCATACCAGCCCCCTTCCCTACCAAACCAAACAGCCAGGCTCTTCAGTTTGAAAAGGGTTTCGGCATAGATGAGGGTAATTAAAAAGTTTTCACACCCCCACGAAAAACCGCCGCAGAATGCAGTCAAATTGGCTGTGATGCAGGAATTGTAATCGTTTTGAAATCCATATGGATCTACATGGATGAGCTGCAGCCATCCTGCTGACTAATTCCCCAAAGAATTGGGTTGGGTGCGGTTCCTTCTGCCTTTTGAGCCATCGAGAATGACGACGTCAACGACTTTGACTTTGTGCAGCAAAAACTTTTGCGTCTGCCAAAGTTTTATGACAAATTTTTGTGATTATGCAGCCTCTCCTAGCCAAATATCCAATGCATTTGTTTGTCGGGCATGCAAATTAGATTTTAAATAGTTTTCGCTTTGATTGCAGAGTAGTAGTGCCAGCAGATCAAAGGCCTAATGCCATTTCAATTTGAATTTGACCAATTTGCCGAGGGCTTTGAAAGTGAGTGCCTTAAAGTCAGTCGAGCCACCCTTAAATGCAATCGACTTTTGCTTTCAGGCTGTGCAACTGCCACGCCCCCGCCCGCCACGCGTTGCACCACCCCACAAAAGCAACTAATTAAGAAATTAAAAAAAGAATGCACTTTGCATGCAAATTTTATGAAACAAAAATTGAACACAACAGGCAGCCGAGTGCAACGGCAAAAAGTGCAACTCTTGCAGAAAGGCGCACAAAAGTGGGAGGGGCCTTAACCCACGTCGCTTAACCCTTTTGGACTCCCATCACCTCGATGTTGCTCGCCGCAAAACGATGACAATGACAACAAAAATGTTGCACAGCCGCAGAAATCACAGAAATAGACCTTAAAGGTCTTCAAAAAGGCAGCAGCGGGTTTGAGATAGGCTTTGCTTCGCTTTGGTTGGGCAGTTTGGCGGGGATTGGGGGGGGGGATTTCCAAACAAAGGCCCCTGGATACCTGCAGCAAAACCAACCCACCCTCCCCCTTTGAAGCCAAGGGACAAATTGCGAGAATCCGCAGCGCTGTTTTCGGCTGCTGATGCCCTCAAACTGTGTTTTGTTTTCAAGTTTTTCCTTTTTTTGATTCGCCCCGTTCTGCATGCAATGCAACGGAAATGTGAATGCACCGTAAAGTGAAGTGAAAAATGCACTTGAATTTTCCTGTTGAATCAGCGCCAAGGCTTTCTCTTCTTCTTGTTTGTGTTGTAATTTTCGATGGCCAAAAAAAACAAAAAAACACAGTTAGCGTACAACAAAAAACAAAAATGCAGAAATTAAAATGAGCGCTGAAAACGAGTAACAAACGCAGGCATCATAATTTTAGCCCACCTTTCGCATCTCTAAATGGTGTGGGCGGAACAGGAGGGGCGTGGCATATGCATGTAGAGCAAGAACAACAGCGGTGGGAACAACAATGTAAGCGCCCACGTACCAACGCCAGTGCTGAAAGGTGCCCTCAGTGGGTTTTCGATGGGTGGTAAAGCGGGCGACTTTTTTTTCACTTTTTTCTTGATTTTTTTCTTCACTTTTTTGTTGATTTTTTTCTTCACTTTTTTTTGGTTTTTTTCCACTTTTTTCTTGATTTTTTTCTTCACTTTTTTTTGGAGACAGGTGAGAGGGGCTTAGGTGTTCTTGTTAGCGTGCTGCTTGTTCATCAACAATGCAGCGTTGTCGCCGCTTCTTCTACGTCTGCTTCTTCAACGCCGTCGTCTTCCAGGAAAATTCCATTTTCCGTGAGGGTTGCTCCAGTACCAACACACACACACACACACACGCACACACATGAGTCCTTGCAGGATCCTAAGTCGCGGCGAAATCATTTCGAGCTGGAAAAACTACGACTAGCTTACTGATTTCTCTTAATTATGTTCGGTATTTCGGGCGAAACATTTAGGCGCATAAACTAACAAAAACGTTAGTTATAGTTTATAAAATAGCAGTCCACAAAAGTGACTCTTTTCCCTCTACATTCATATATACTCAAATCTATTCTTACTTTGATTATTATTACATTTTTGATTATTATAGAATTTGATTATTATTGCATTTGATTATTATTGAACTTGATTATTATTATATTATTATTATAATATTGATAACTATTGAATGATTACTATTGAATTTGCTTATTATTTAATTTTATTATTATTATATTATTATTGTAATATTGATTATTATTGAATTTGATTATTATTATATTATTTTTATAATATTGATTACAATTGAATGATTATTATTGAGTGATTATTATTATTTGTGTAGCTACAGTGATCAAAGTATGGAAATGTAATTCCTGATTCCCTTTCATAAATCTTGCATTATGTTTCTAAATATCAACTTAAAAACTATATATATCGAAAATATATCGAAGACCCAACTAACAGATACCGTGGAGCTTGCAAAAAACTTAGCCCTGGTATTTAATACTCCGCTCAACTCAAGTACACAACCCTTTTCTTATGCACTCGCTGACTACCCCTCTCCCCATCACCCCCACCCCCGCAGTTTTCCCCACACCAACAAGTTGGTGTTGCCGAAAAAAAAGAAGTGTAGGAAATTAAAAGAATTTTTGTTAAAAGCGCTTCAAGTGGGTTCTGCGATGTCGTTGTTGTTGGCGTCTCCTGGCTGCGCCATCCATCCACCTGTCCTGCCAGTGTGTGTGTGTGTTTGTGTGTGTGTGTGTGTGTGTGTGTCTCTTGACTCGAAACACCTCATATTCGCCTGCGAGCATGTGTGTGTGTGTGTGTGTGTGTGGGGGTGGGGCATTCCCCACTCAGCTGAACTCGGGTGCAGTGACATGACGACAGCTTCGCGCTTTTGGCTTTGACGTTTGCTGCTTGATTTTCAGCTGTAGCTTTTAATTTTTATTTTAATTTTAATTTTTTGTCCGTTTTTTATTTATGTGAATAATTTGTGGGCGACTCGCGCGAGTGTGTGTGTATTTGTGTGGCTGTGTGTGTGTGTGTGTGGGAGCGCAATGTGTGAAGAGGCATGATGATTTGTTGGGTCTGTATGTGACAGGCGTTTTTGATTTGAGCTGCCTGTCGCGCGATTCTAAAGGATTTTCCATGGAAACCGATTTGCATGTGACCTTTGATAAACCAATAACTTGGCTTATCAATTTGCGGGCAAAGCTTTAGCATTTCCGAAATGAGTTTTGAAAGGAAGAGATAGCTATCTTCCCTAAGTAGTTGTATATATTTTCAATAAATTATGATAGATGCACAACAAATTTAGCGCCAAAATATAGCCTTTCTTAACCATGCAAATTTTATTTAGAGTGTACCAGCAAGTGTATTAAGTGTGCAGTGTGTTAGGCGCAGGATTTTCCCGTCCACTGCTGCATTTGCCCAAAACCATTTTTTGTGATTTTATTTGGCTTTTAATTTTGTTGTGGCTTGTACTTGGCTTTTACATACTCCCCCCTTCATCAGATCCCCACCCACTTGCCATTTGCCTTTGGGGCACTGCGATGCTGATGCCACACGGTGCTTTGCTGCCACCTGGCTTAGCATTTTAGCGATGCATAATTAATCTGCGAGCATGGAGTGTGGAATGGGGCTGCTTCCCTTGCACTCCACTCGCATCACTCCCCTGCGCCACTTCAATAAAATATCTTTTATTTTATTTTTAGTGCAGCTTTTCACTGCTGAAAAAATGTTTTTCATGTATCTGATGATGCACCCCACCCCCCCAACGCTTTTCTTTCCACATTGCAGGGGAGGGATGGGGAGGGAATGTAAAAGCGCAAAAATGTGACGGGCACGCTTGAGTGCGGCGCTCGTACCCCGTGTTTTTTAGCCCTTAAACTTTCTTTCTTTCGTTTTGGGCCAGAAAGCCCTGGCCATGTTGTGTATTGTTTGTCAAACAACTTGGGAGCCGAAAGCGGCAGCAACTTTGCCTGCATCCTCCCACCTGGTGGATGTGCATCGCTCCTTCAATGGGGGTAATGACTTATAGACTACCTCAGATATATCTTTTTCTCGTTTTGTGTTGCGCCCATCTAGCTGGAGTTAGCTGGGAGTTGAGTGGAGCTCACAGCGTCTTGGTTAATCAGGGGTTAAGGGATTGAGTTGGCCAAAGGGATTGGAGTAAGCCATGCATGAGCGCGACGGCCATTGTTGCGTGGCCTTTTTAATTGGCCAGCCGGATGGCGGGTTAATGTTGCAGCAACTTCTTTCGCACATTTAATTATGCTTGCCGGCAACAAAACAAAGGCGGGCGAACGCATTGCATTTTTAATTCGAGAGCGGGAGCGGAGCAAAGAAAAAAACTGCTTAATTTTCAGGCGTGTTTGCTTAGATCATTTCATTAAATTGACCAGAGCAGGACAAAGCTGGCTGGCCTTTGTGCAGCACAATGCCGACAGCGCGGACAAACAAAAATGGTGGCGGAAGAGCTAAAAAAAGTTTGGCCAGACTCCCAGGACTCCTGCCATAAGCGAGTCCTGCCAAGGACCTCTTGCCCAGCCGAAGGGGGTGGAACGTGCACTTAATTAAAGATAAGAATTAACTGCTGATTAGTAGTTCTTCTTTACACTTGACACTGTGCCGGCGCTAGTCCTTCTGATACTGCCACCAGCTGGAGCTGGAGTAGCTCCTGCTCCAAGTCAAAGTCCAGGCACGTAGCATCCGCTTCTTCGTCTTGGCCAAGTCTCTCTCTCTCTCTCTCTCACTCTGCTGCTGCTGCTGCTGCTGGCTAACGAGGTTTTATTTTTGTTTCTCAATGCCCCAGCTCGAAAAAGTTTACTTTGGGTTTTCCCGGACCTAATGTAGCCAAATGATTTATGCACTTTACGCAGACACCAATTGGGTGGGGTTTGCGCACATGCACTGGCCGCACTTGCGATAATTGATGCGGCTCCTTTTGGTTTAGGCCTCCTTTCGATACCCTCGCCGAAAATACGTCAACTTACATCGATTTACCTATCATGGTAAAAGATTCCTTCATGCAACCAGCTAAGTTCCCTTTGCCAAATGTTGCACAGCTAGTTTTTCATTGGAAATCGAGCATTCCTAACATTTTCCGAAGCTTAAGCATGTGGCATGTGGCATGTTCTGTTCCAAAAGTGTATGAACAGCGGCGACTCTGATTCACCTGCAGCTCTTGTGTATAATTTAATGCTTCTACGTGTTAATCACGGCAATTAATGTATGCCTCCGCTTTTGTCCACCATTCCACGACTGGCCACGCCCCCTCGATTGTCCTTCGAGCACATCCTTCAGTGCGGCACAGAAACAGACACAGATACAGATACAGCAACAGACACAGATACAGATACAGCAACAGACACAGATACAGATACAGAAACAGACATCGCAGGCAGACACAGATACAAGCAAACACAGAAACAGGCACGAAGCGAGCTAAAGATACAGATGCAGACCCATAAATATCTGGCACGTTCAGCAGCGCGAAGGGAAAAACTTTCGTTGGCACTTGGCTTAAATGCCTCATTTTCCAGTCATTAAATTTCGCTGGCCGCTCACCACTGACCAATTTCGTTGGCCATAAAATCATATAGAAATGTTGCTTGCTGGCCAATGTTCGGGCTACTACGAAACTACAATACATATGTCCAAGTCAACTTGTTATTGACTCTGCGTCTCGATCCTGGGCAAGGCTTTGAAATATGTTGACAATGGCGCCAGCAACAAAAGCTAAATATAAATACCCAACCCACCAAAAAAAAAAAAGAAAAAAAATACAAAAAAAACAGCCCCCCATTTATGTTCTCAAATTTTCAACCCCGCAAGGCAATTGACTTTTCGATATGCTTCCCTTTTTGGAAGCATCAGCAAAAGTCCTCTAGTTTCTTTTCTATAGTTTTTCCCCCACATTTCCCGGGGGCCAATCTTTTGCGGGTGGTGGGGGGAGTGCGACAAATCAAAGCGTTACAAAGCTGGAAAATGTGTGGAAAAGTTGCAGTGCCATTTATTATATGCTTTTGATTCTGCAAATCTGATGTTGTTTTTCCTTCTATTTTTTGTTTATTGTTTTTTTTTTTGCTTTACGTTGTCGCTAGCACTGCGGAAATGTTAAATATTTGTTATTGCAGTCTAATGTTTCCGGTTTTGCGAAAGACAACAGCCAGGGATTCTTGAGACCATGCCCAGCATGATCGAAGAGCTGTATACTCTTCTTGTACAAACATTCTATATATTACAATTATTTTTTATCAGACGAGGACAATGGAAGATCGGGGTAACTGATCAGAGTAGTAACTGATTTCTGATAGCAGCGCCACTTAAATTAAAAGCCCACTAATATACCCCATAGAACGACGCTATTCAATTGACAACTTTTTTCTGGCAATGAAAACTATTAGCCCCAGTCATAAATCTTCAAGACCAAAGACGGGGTGCCAAAGGGAGGGGGAGGGGGGACGTGTGGCAAGGAAAGGAAGGGGTGTAAAGGGGTGGTGGACTCCAACCAAAAGCCGGGTTCGACTAACCGCACAAGGGACCACAAGAACCGAGCTCCATTTGGCTGCACAGACGACAGTGGCAAAGTCTGGGCCAGACATGGCACAATTATGACCATTTCTGATGCATAACGCTGCATCCATAGAGCTTTTAATGCAATAAACAAGCGACTGCAGCGTCATTAACACTGACAGCCAAGGGGGAGGGGGGCGACTGGAAGTGGGAGTGGGAGTTTGAGTGGGTGGCAGATGCCAAGAAGCATTCCCGGCCTTTTGTCGCTCACTAATTGTCTGGCCTGGCCGAAATGTGCAGCGCATGCATGCAACGCAACGCAATGCAACGCAACGCTCCAATTCAGGTGTGTGTCAGTTGGCCGATGTTGCCACAAAACACTTTGCCGGCAATTGTCAGCTGGCTGTTGGGTACGCGTTGCAAGCAGTGATGGCCATGCCAACACTTTCTCCACAGGGTACAAAATGAAGTTACCGCATTAAAGATTGAATGGCTAACTACCCTGCAATAAGAAGTTGGAAAAAATAATATAGGGTCTTGCAAGCCAAAGAAATCTATGACTAAATAAGTTAAGTAGCTCAAGTGTTGCTTACAGTGTACTTAAAGATACCTTTACCATATTTTTGTACATTTTTGTAAGAGTACCTAGTGGAAGTAATGGGTAGCAAGCACTACCTGCCACCACTGCCATTGAGTAGTTGTGTTAAGGCCGTTGCAGTTGCAAGTTGCTAGTTATAGCCAAACTCACTTAGCAGCTGACAATGACAGTCGCTTGCACCACCACGATTACCACCCCCCACTCCCCCCTCAAGTTCACCTGCGTTAATAGCCGCCTGGCAGCCAAGTGTCTGGGAAAGGCTTTGCCCAGTTGCCTAAGCGACATTGTCACTTGCGGTTGGTTGGGCGCAACTTCTCCTGCTGCTCCTCCTGCTCGTCCTGCTCGTCCTTCTCGTCCTGATCGTCCTGTTTGCGGCTTCTGCAGTCGAGTTGCCATTGGTTTATGGCAGGTTGAGCAGCAGCGACAATGAGTCACGCTGCAGCACAGTGAAGTGATAAGCATGCGCGCCTTTCGTCACAAATCAATTAGCGATTGAATTTGGTGCAACTCAAAGACTCAAAGACTCAAAGACGGCGCAAGTGTCCCGCGGCCAAATGGCAAATCAACTGAATGTGCAACAGCAGCAACAGCATCCGCTGCTGTCAGCCATCTCAGGAAATAATTATGCGTAAGCCATGGTCAAAAGGCAGTGAGATGCCGCCAAATCAAATTAAATTGCATATAATTGAGTGTACTCGTGTAGAATCTGCATGTCGTTGCAAAGAGAAAGTTAAATAATATAAATAGCAAAACTGGCTTAAGTACTGTTTATTTAGTTAATCAAGATGTCAGGTTAAACAGCATCGTAAGCAAAGGATATATCAGTTTTGGTTTAAAGCTTAATGCCATTAGGAAAAACCGAATTCAATAGCTAACTTCAATCACTTACTAAGCACGTACTAGTAGTATAATACTTAGTACTTATGTACTTCTAGTATTGCACTTAATATTAACAATCGATTGAGGAAGTCTTGCAAGAGCTTAATCGGAAGCAACAGGATTAAGTGGGCTGCTCGCCTTAAAGATCAAGTGGCGTTGCAATCGCAATCGACTGCTGGCCCAAAAGACAGCCACTGCGGACGCGGACCGATACCTCAGGCACTTAGCCGGGCTAATGTGGGGCACGGCACAAACAGGAGCGGCGTCTCGGCCACACGAACCACATGCCCCCTGCACTCACCCCTCGCACCACTCAACCCTCTCGCCTTCTCTTGCAGTCAAACGCAGCGTGTGCATTACTATCCCAACCACTACAGCCCGGGCCACTACTTGCCGGGCCATTACCACCAAGGACACCAAGGATACCAAGGATACCAGGGGCAGCAGGGACGACCCACGCTCCTGGCGGCCGCCAGCAGCCACAACGGTGCTTATGCGGCCACGGCGGCTGGCAGCGGACACTCCGGCTACGGGTAAGCGAAGAGCCACCGCTGCACTGAGCGAAAGTGGGTGAAGCTACTGGGAACACTCCTCCTGAATGGCACAAAAATGAAATAACTATTATGGGTTATAAGTACTTATCTTACGATTAAGTTTTCAAACTCATATTAAGATTGGAAAACTAAGGTATGATTACCTATTTCTGCCAGTGTCAAAGTCAAACCGAAATCCCAGTCCAAGTTGCGCGTCTAATGCCAGTTTGAATTTTGCAGCGGCATTGAGCCATCCGTGGAGTACGAGTTGGAGCCGGACCCGCCATCGGGCAGCTTCTCCTCCTTTCATCCCAGCAGTGCGGGCAGCGGGCCCGCATATCCATCCGACCACCATCCACCGTCTGGGCCACCGCCACCACCGCCACCACCACAGCATCCGCCCAGCAAATCGTCAAAGAAATCGAAGAAGAGCACCGGCTCGGTGATGAACGCACTAACGCTGCTCTCGTTCTTCTTCTTTGTGAACATGCTGCAGAACTGCCTGAAGGATCATATGGCGGACATGAATCCCACCGTGATGGTGCTCACAGCCAGCGGCACTCGCAATCGTTTCAACAAATTAGCCGAGATGAATTCACGCGAACAGACCTCCACCACGGCCACCGAATCGGTAACAGCAGCAGCGGCGGCAGCGGCATCATCTTGGAATCATCATCAGGCTGCTTTAGTTCCGGCCGTCGAGCCCAGTGTGCCGCCCTCCATTGTTGCGCCCACGGTGGTGCTGCAATCGCCCTACAGCGGTCACACGGCGATGGCTAATAAGCCGCCCCACCGCCAGCCACCGGCACCGCTGGAGTACCCAACGCATCCACAGCAAATGCCCCACGATTATCGGCCCACCCACATCGCGAATGATGATGTTTATAATTACAACGGGCAGCGCAGACCGCCGCCTCAGACCTTCTCCAGCTCCAGCTCCAGCTCCAGCTCCACCTACATCAATGATGGCGATTCCTATCCTAATCGCACACACATCGACCACTCGTCCCGGCCCGACTTTGAATCGGACTCGGGCTCCGATTACTATCAGCACCACTACAGCCCGTATGCCGGCGCAAACTCCCGTCGGCATCCTTGGTCTTATGGCAGGCGGCGCTACTCATCCGCACCGTGGTCTTCAGCTTCGTTGGGCGCTCAGTCGGGCGTGAGCTCTTACTTGGATAATGCCCAGCGCCGGCAAGGTGATGATGACGATGCTCATGGTTATGGCAATGGCTATGGCTATGGCTATGGCCACAGGGATGGGGATGGGGATAGGGTTAGGTATAGGGATAGGGATGCAGATGCAGATGCAGATGCAGATGGGTACTGGAATGGGGATGGTGATGCAGATGGTCAGCAGCGGCGACGCGGCGATGCTTTCTATACTCGCACACGCATTAATTGAATGCAAGAATTCCGCGCACATTTCTATGTTGCACGGTGGGGATTTGCGGCATTAACCCATTGCACACGAAAATGGGGTGGCATAATGCGGTTGGTTGAATGGATTTTTTATAGTACAGCTCCAAGCAGCGTTTATGGGTTTTTACGTTCTGTAAGTATTAACTACGCGCATATCCACATTTCATTGCAGCTTGAAAACTCGAGTTCTACATTTAACTAACTTGTAAAACTAGATAACTTAACTAGATAAAGTTATTGTTTAAGAAAATTCTTTTAGAAAAGCGTAAAATTATGTATTTCAATGTACTTAAGATAACACTGCTCTTAAAACTTTTAAATCAAGAGGTACAGCCGAGGGTTAAAAATGCTTAGCTCACATGTATTTATAATTAAAAGCAAACAACGTGCACAAGAGCTGACAAAAAGTGAAGGGAAAAAAGGCAGTCAGACACCCGGCAAGTTGCAATCGTAATGAAAATAAATGCTAATTTGTTGCACAACAAATTAAAAGTGCCCCCAGATTGTGGCCGCCGCTCGCTTGGCTAAGACCTTATTTTATTGCCTGCCACAGGCAACCAAGTTGCAATTTCACACACACACTCACACTGCCGCTTGGCTAATACGAATCTGTTGCATGGCTACCTCCGCAACCAGTTAACCAGTTTATTTGGCGGCATTTCGTTCTTGGCCCTCACAATCATCGCGGCCAATGAGCCGCGAAAGCAAACTCGTGTCTGTGAGATGTGTGTGTCTGTGAGATGTGTGTGTGTGTGTGGGGGGTGTCTGTGGTGTGTGGGGTGGCTTTAATTAACACATTTAGCGCAATTTAAAATGCATTTTGCCATTTGCCGCGCGTGCACTACAAACAGTGCTATCAATTTCAACAACTTTGATTAAACGTCATTTGCAGCTTGCCGTTGCATGTGCTGCATGCCACCGACTGATGCACTTTTTTTGCTCCACCATTTCTGGCCATGGGAAAGGGCTGAAGTTGATGCTGGCAATTGGCATTGTCAGCGCTTTGGCTGCGTCGCTCCCCTTTTGCTTCATTTGCAATTAAATGCATGCAGTTGCAGTTGCAGTTGCAGTTGCTCTTGCTGTTGCAGTTGCATTTCGGCCTCCGCCTCAGTCGACACTCAAAAGCGTAATTTAAAATTCTCTTGGCTACCATTTTTCGAGGCCCTTTCTTCGCTTTGTGTCGGTGATATGGCTGGTTGGAGTGGAGGCTGCCTGACTGACTGGCTCACGGCACGGTAGCCGGCACACGGTGCGTATGAGTTATGCAGCGACTGCATGGAGCAGCCACCAGGAGCAGCTCCACCACCACCACCACCACCACCACCACCACCAGCAGCACCACCCAGCCAAATGAAGTTAATATAAATTTTGCTTTACAACGGGAGCTGGGCGAACGTGTGCGGCTCCGGCCGTTTATATGTATGCATATAGCGACTCCTGGGCCGCCCATACATTTAAATAAATTTATGACTTTAAGTGCAAAGTGGCAGCTAATGCGTGATTTTTTCGGGGGCCAACAGGAGCACGTAACTGGCGTAAGTGCTGCTCAATGGAACTCTAGTAGCTCCAGCTGCAGAAGTGGCTGCCAGCTAGCAGATCCAATCAGTTCATGATGATCAGGGGTTTATGGATGTATCTTGTAGCTATTGAGAGCATTCACAGGAAAGTATATAGTATATTTGATAGTGCACTTTCCAATGGTTTGCCAAAAGTAGTAAAGACAAGCTAAGCACTAAATGAAATGAAATTATTAAGCCAGAACATTGCAGTACTTACTTAGTGACAACGAAGTGTCTAAGATCCCTGATAAGCAGCCAATCCACATGAATCCCACTCTAGCCAGACCTTCATGATTTTATTACTGCAGCAACTGCCCAGCGGAGATCATAAAAGTGAAAATTCTCATTACCCAGCGGAGGTCCGCGGAGGTCCAGCGGATGATGGAAGCGATTTCGGATGGTCACTGGCTTCTGGCCGCCTGCACATGACACATTATCCGCAATTAAACATGCAATAAATTTACTTTAAACACGCATAAATTTATAATGGCAGGGACAGGGGTTTTTTTTTCGCCCCCACACCGTTCATACTCTTTTTTGTCAATATTTTTTTGCCGCTTGTAGTTCATTAAAAAATAATTAAAAATTGTAATCGACGCAATTTTGTGCCTGCCTTTGCGCAATAATTTATGCTCACAATAAGCACAAAATGAAAGGGCATTAATTTGCACTCGTGTCAACTATAAGTGTGCGGTAGATAAATTAAAAGTAAACAAGTGAATAAATTTTGTAAAAATTATTAAAGCTCCCCACGAGCACAGGATAGCCGTTCCCAGCGAGATATTTAAGATTTTCCAGCCAAAGTTGCTGGAATCCTTTTACGGAGCTGTCTGGGCGGAAAAAAAAAAATTGGTAAAGCGGTGGAAAGAGATCTCAGTGGTGTTTTGCTACAGTTTTATATGGCAAACAATTACGGTAAGTAATTTATTTCTGCTCAACTGAATTAGAAATCTCTTAGCACTAAGCCAGTTTCCTGAGCGCTGTGCTCCCCCCGCATTTTCCCAGACGGGCTTGTGTGCGTGTCTGTTTATGAAGATACAATAAGATATGCAAAGAAAATTAATAGTACTACATTTTTTACAACACTTTTGTCTCGACTGCTGGCACAGCTAGTGCGATAATTCATTGCCCGCCTGACTCCTTGTCCGTCCTTGTCTATCCGTGCCGCACTCCACCTCTCTCTCTCACTCTCACTCTCACTCTCCCTCTCTGCGCGCCACGCACTTCCTGCCAAATAACACCCCCTTTTCTCACAGTCTCACTGAAACTTCAAGTCTTTATATATATGCGTAAAATTCACTACATTTCTATGTAATATAGTATGTATCTATTTAAGTATAGTACGAATAACTTTGAACTGAACTCATATATTTCCAAATCTTAACTGCTGATTAGATCTAATTCTGAAGACACTAGAAGTAGGAGTTGTTTTTTCCAGTGCACCGCCCCCACTGCCATGCCGCCCATCATTGCCGTTACTTTCGTGCTATAATCGGCTTAGTCTGCGCTTACGGTTTGCTTTTTGCATTGCCAGCGCACTTGTGTGGGTGAATTGTATGGGTGTATACGTGTATGTGTGTATATGTAGTAGTTGGCATTGTGAGTCCTTCGAAGGTGGCTCCCTTTTATGCTCGCTCTGTCTATGTTGCGCCAAAGGTGTTAAGTTGTTATTTTATTGCATTTTATTTCATTTAGCCCGGCTCACGCGCACACAGCCTTTCCAAGGAGTATTATGACTTTATTGTTCAATTGGCAAGCAGTTCCCAGCCGAAAGTGTTTTAACTGGTTCGCAGATGGTGGCAAGTTGAAACACTCTGTGCAGCCTTTTCATTTTCAATATAATCAATTTGCCTAGCTCAAGCTGAAGCCCAAAATCGACGGCAGTTTTAATTTGAAAAGCTTACCACCTCTTTTGATTGAATTTATTTAACTATTAAACGAAACAAGCCTTGCCTTGATTGCTGGGCTGAATACATTTGTTTCAAGAGTTTAGGGTCACAACAGTTTGTAATCTTTTGGGCTGAACATCCTTTATCTTTTTTGAAGCTACAAACACGCTCCAAAATTAGTAAATCATTTAGCAGCAGCAAAATCAAGTACGGCTAGGCGTGAAGTTGAGCCATTTTCTGGCCCAAAACTATTAAAGGGGAAACACTCGAGGGCAGCCGCAATTGTCACGTGCCTGGACTTGGCTTTTCTTGGCATGCTTCATTTATCACACACACACACACACACACACACACAGTGAAATGTGTCAGCGTTGCATGCAGCGGCTGCAGTTGCCGCTTGAAGAGCCATAACTCATGGACAACACTCGCCCCCTCTCTGTTCCACCAGCCAGCCATCCATCTCCCTCGCACTCGAGTTGGTCACATAAATGTCACTGCATGTGGCACAATTGTGTCGCAATTGTTGTGGCGAATAAACACGTCATAAACCGTTGGCTATCTTCAATGCCTCGTTGAAGGGCCTCAAATGCACAGCAACAAAAATATAGTCGATTTACGTATGTATGTAAATCGAGTTAAGTTCGATGCTATTCCTAAGGAAGAGAAACTTTAAAAAGATATACATATTTTATGAACTAAACGAAAAGTGGCAGAAATCAATTCGAAATTTCTGTGCTGGTCAGCCGACATCAGCTAAGGAAAGCCAACGAGGGAGCAAATAAAAAGTATGGCACTCTCTGCACTTGCAATTCAATTACACTGCACAAAAAGCAGCAATATAAATAGTACGTTGGCACACATGCAGAGATAAAATATCTATTAATGCCCATAGATTGCTCCGGTTTTAAGCTAGCTACAAATTCAATGTGTGCACACAATTCAGTGCCAAATGGGATTTTGGTCGAACGGCAGCGAGTGTAAGCCATGGCCAAAACGAAAGGAGCAACAGAATCGACTAAACTTTATGTGCATGCTAAGAAAAGTGCTGCAGGAGCGACACAGACGTGGACCAAAGGCACACGGAAGTGAAAACGTTTCACACTCCAATTGCTGGTACATATCTCGCCTTCTCCCTCTATCCCCCCCACCCCCTCTACCTCTCCCTCTCTCTCACACACACACACACACACTATTTCTATCAGGACTTTCCCTGGGCTGCTGCTAGTTTTTTTCCGCACTTTCCATCGTTTTGGCAAAGTTTACGCTGGGACAGCAGGCACATAAAATAGTTTTAAATAAGAAAAGGCGAAAGCAAATAAACAATTCCATTTCTCTGCCACAGCGGTGGGATAAAGGGGGAGGGGGGGGGGAAGGGGCGGAGGACGGGAGGCGTGTCGGGAACACACACAATGAATGTAAAGCCTTGGCGCATGAAACTGAAAATATTTCGTAGCATACTTTGCAGCGCCTGCACTGGCATACTAACACACACAGAGTGCACGGCCCACATGTGTGTGTGTGCGTGTGTGTGTGTGTGTGTGCGTTACGACTTCCGTTTTAGTGGCCGTGTGAACTATTTACATGCACACGCAGGAAGCGAGTAACTGGTGAAATATTTAAAGTTAACTATTAAATGCTTTTGGGCATAATTCAGGCCTTAGCTGTGAATTAGAGTTTTATTATTGAACATACATATGTACATATAAAGCAGTGCTCTCAGTGTTTCATGCTCAATATTGTGGAAAATGCAACTAAATGTGGAATGGGAAGAAAAGGGCTGAAACGCTGGCGGTTTGATTTAAATTTAAATACGCCTGTTTGTAATTAAATTGACTTTTACCAATGCATTCAGTTTTCGCCGTTGTTGTGCCACTTTTGTTGCTCATTCGGCTGTGGGTGTGGCAGAGGCCAAAAATTATGCAACTGCAGCGGCGGCGCTGCAACAGCTGTTGACACATGCCGCCAGCGGCCATTGTTGTATGGCCAACACCACTGCTGACAATGGCTGACAACGCAATGGCTGGCCCCTGCCACACCCACACTCAACCCAATCCCAATCCCAATCCCAATCCCAATCCCGATCCCGATCCCCATTCGAATTCCCGAGTTGCAGCATTTTTGACCGTGTTAATGGCGGCGCCACAACAGCACATAAATGCCATTGAGATTTGGCTTCATGCAATTTTAACGCTTCGGTGCATACGCACACACACACACACACACACAAGCACACACACACACACGCACGCACACTCACACACAGATAGATTGGCAGAAAGAGAAAGGGGCAGAGTTGGAGAAAGTGGGCAAGGGAAATGGAAATGAAAATGGAAATGGAAATGGAAACACAGCACACACTTTGCCCAATTTATGACTTTGTTTTAATATAATGTCAAATGCTATTTGACCAGTGTCCATTTCAATTTCGATTTCAATTTATGAATCATTTTGAAACGCAGCGCGAAAAGTAAAAAATTGCGAACATTTTTGCAAGCACTGGATCTGTTTTATTTTTGTTATTTCCTATATTTGGCCGCAAAATGGTTCATTATAACGCCCGTCTGCCATTTCTGTTGCTGAATCCTGTGGTTGCCTAAACCTGCCTCCAAACGGGTCAAATGAAAACAAATAATGGCACAAACGCCGCGCCATCTCAACCTTGAAATTACCATTTATAATATATATATATATATATTTTATAGGTTTCTTTCAGTCTATAAAAAACACATATAACATTAAGCTTTGCTGAATATCTTAGTTACTTACTAAAGTGCATAGTACAGGTATCGGGACTGTACAAAATGCCCCACTATAACTGCGTAGTTAGGGTATTAAAATCTGATACACGAGCCAAATTGGAACGCTGGCGACAGGCTGCCATTTGCATTTTGTCCAGTAAATTTCAGGCCGTAGTATGGATGGTCGGCATCTAGGCATAAATTCTATTATAAATAACATTTAGAGTGGACCGACGGCCAAATGCTGGGGTTTTGCATTTGTCAGCGCTGGAAATTGGACCGAGAACATACATACATACATATACGTGTATATAAAATTGTATATATGTATCTATATATATGCGTATATGGATATCCGACGGAGGAAAATACAAATTGCGGTTTCTAAATTGAACGGCGAGTGTTTTTCGATGGTGTGTGTGTGTGTGCGAGTGTGTGTGTCTGAGTGTCTCTGTGCACGACGCATAATCAGATTTGTTTATTCAATTTTTCATGAAATTTTCTTCAGTTTTTCAGTTTTTCAGCTTTTTTTTTTTGCTGCGGTTTCGGCCTCGAAATCCAGCTGATTGAGTGGCAATGGCATGGTGCTCTTGTTACACCAATACTGTTAAAGATTAAAGGGGATTTCGTGGGTTTCCTCCAGCTGGCCCCAATTTAAAACAGTCATGTACTTCAAATGCGATGTGTGCGCTCTTTAATGGGATTTAAAGCGAGTCCAATGGGCGAAGCTAGCGCACAATTAGTGGTAACTGAGTGGCAAATGTCATAAACATTCCATTGAATCGTACTTCGCTCAATCGGCATAATGAAAACAGCGTGCCGTGCTTCAATTAACATTCACCCGTGCCCGGCAATTATCAGTCCTAATTAACGTTTCATAAACTGTAACAGGGCGGATTATCGGCATTACGTATACGACGTGTGTGTCGGCCAAAAGGGAAATTAATCAAATTAGCTTCGTTAAGCCAAAGCAGCGAGCGACTTGCGATGCCCACCAGCAATTGCTAAATGTAAACAATCATATGTGAGATAAATAGCAAATGAATGTGAGATACAAAAAAAAAAACAAAAACAAAAAAGTAGCTGGCATCGGCGACCGCAACAAAAACAATTAAGCAAAATTGTCATAATTACAGTAGCACAAATACAGGCAAACAATTGCCGCAAATTGTGACAATTTGCCGCCTGATTAATGAGTGTCTGTGGCTCTCCGCCAGACAAAACCGTCGGAATGCCAGTTGGCCAGATGCGAGATTATTTGCGGTCATATTTTATGGCCATCATTTGAAAATGATATTCGCGGACAATCGCAACGATTGCCGTCTGAGTGTGATTGCCTTTTCCCAAATATATTAATACAGAATTTGAAGATAATGAGGGTTTTACCAAATGTCTTTGTCAACGGAATTTTTAGAACGAAACGGATATATCATGTTTAAGGAACATATTTGTTCTATTTTGTTGGACTGCCAATGCTTTAATTGAATATAGTGCAACTTAAAGTACCAATTTAAATAATTTAATTTTAATTTTAATTTAATTAATATTAAGCGCTGTGGAAGCACTCATATGCAAGTCGCACTGACACTTTTAAACTTCCCGCCAACCAGTTTATTTTCTGCACTACTTAAAATCAGTTATAAAATATGGGCTTGCAATTCTTATATCTCTGACATATTTAAGTCCAGATACACTGGAAAATGTGGAAAATCTACGGGTTAGCTCTCGCAGCACACTCGTTGGAAAAACTTGACAAGAAGATCCAGTTGAAACGTTGCTAATGTTGCAACATTCAGCTGTAGAGTGTGAGATCCAAAATTGAAATTACCCAGAAATTACGAATAACAGAATTATAACGAATTACAGATTCTAGAAGTTCGAAAATATTTCAGCACTGTGATAATGGTCCTAGTTTGCTTTTGTAACGATTACGAAATGAATCTTCTCGAAAGTCTGGCCAAGGACCAAAATCGAATGCTGCAAGGGCGAATTATCCTGTGGATAGAAAATAAACTTCCACGTAAATTGCTCAATGTGATTGCCACTCAAGTGGAGAAACATCAATTTTTTCAAATGATCATCCTTGAAGCAACTAAACATCCGATGGAGACAGTAAGGATACGACGCCTTGATTTTGTTCCAAGTGTTAAATTTGATCAAATCGATGATATTTTAGGAATAAAGGAACCATATCTTATACGCCCGAGACAAACTTCAAAAGCAAAGTGATCAATCTGCTGCCTGATTGGGATTCGGCTCTAAGAATAAACTTCACTGTATCCCCGGGAGTATCTATACATATATTTCGAAATAGTGACTACGGCATTATCGAGTTCGCAACTGCAAGTTGAGTGCTCAGCTGATAAAGCACTCCGATCAGTCACAGCTTAAAAATTTGAGAATATACGTACAGTGGGACCTGATTTCGTTAAGAAGAACTTGCTAAACGTGGGGTAAGTTAGCCAGTGGGAACGGGTTGAAATGCTGCTGAAAGCGAACACCAGCAACATATACCTAAATGAATGGTCCGCGTTGAATCAATACTCCTACATTACAGATAGTCGAACTCTTGAGTTAATGAAATTACTTAAACTACATCTATGATCATGTCATTCAAAATTGACGGTTGCTATCTGATATCAGGAAATGCGAATCGCTGCAGCAGAAGTGAGAGTTATATATTTGCGATGAAAAACATTTTTTACCATTCCATAAATGTTCATGGCAGGGTATTAAATATTGGAATATTATTTGCAGCTCTAACCGAATCTAACACTTAAGTCGTATTCAACTATTGTACCTTAATTGACAGCTGTCAGTTTTAATCTGGATTAAATTAATGGCTTTTCGCGGTTGCTTGAGTGGCATTGAATGCTTGAGATATGATTTCCCCAGTATGTAAATATTATATGAAATACATTACATAATATATTTATAAACTCTATATGTACACCCTTGAAAATGGTGTAAAATAATTTAACACCGTTTTGAAACAAAGTTTTTTTGATAAGCTTATTATCTTGTTATAATTAAGTTTTTAAGTTTGAATTAAACAAGTTTAATATGTTTTTTATGTGCTTGCTTTTGTAAAGAGAGAGTTTTTTTAAATCCATTTTTAGGCGATATCGCTTGATGTTTCGATCAAGTTGCTTGTAGATCGGTTCCTCTTCCTGAGAAGTATCTCAACAAGAAAGACCAATGCGGCGATACTTTCACCGATGACCAGCAGCTGCCATATCCAGCTCAAGTGCTGAATGGACAGGGGAACTGGGCCTGCAATCTTGGGAGGAAAGGTAACATTATATAATAGTTTGACGACGCTAGGAAGCTTTTCATTCCAAGCGTTGGGAATACCCGTTTGCGGAATGTAGTTGATAAACCTGGTTAGCATCCATTTCAGGGCCGAATTGTTCTCCAGCACATACATCCGCGGCAGATTCCAGGCTATGCTCAAACTCTCGGATTCGCAGAAAACCCTTTCATCCAAAGATCGTTGTAGGGTATTCAACAATTTCCACGTGGGTGTGTACATTATATAGCTGTAGCTGTCGTTTAAACTCATCAGCATTCTAAGAGTCTCTTTTTTTGCGACTATTAAGTAGTGGGGTAGCACTCGCTGAAAGAATTCTGTATCGATGTGCGTCTTGATGAAGGAGTGAGTATACTCATCCGTAATAGTTATCAAGCCGCTGTCTCTCAACTCTTCGAAGTTTCTCACCTGGGGATTTTGGGCTGGTTTCATAAGCAGCGCACTCAGCTTGCAGCTAACAATGGTGCTGAAGATAAGGCCAAAAACGCTTATGACCAGAAAGAGTTGGCGAAGTGAAATGCTTGATCTGCGAAACTCCGGAAAGGGCAGGCCTAAAATGCCTCGAAAGGCACGAGGATTCAGTAGTAGATTCCAGCTGGTCAGGCGGATCCCTCGATGGGATATCCTGTGGGTTAGCCACAGTATTAGGGATTCAATTAAAACGAAGAACACATAGGCAATCAAAAGGCAACCTATCAGTTTCAGTACTCCCAATCTCTGAAGTACATCCATGAGGCGCCATTTTTGGCTGCACGGCACGATGACAATCAATGAGCAGGCGGTGTTGGGACTCACAAAGGCCATTTGGGTGGGAAAGTCTTGGGTTATGAAACGTGGACCCAGCTGTATATCGAAGTGGTCTGATTTTGTGTCATTCTGCTCGTATAGTTTCAAACTCAAATTGTACTTGATGGCGAACTGAACAATTTCATAATCCTTGAGTTCGGCCAGGGGAATATAACCTGATGGCGACCTTACTTTAAAGCGAATGTTCGAATTCACGCTTTCCTTCACGATGGCCGTTCTACCTTGAAAACTTAAGCGCCTTTCGTTTATGTCCGATATATTCCCTAATTGGCCAAACTGTGGAGTGGGATATGGATTCATTTGGAGAAGTGCTGGCACTGCGTTGGCACTATCGTTCATTGCCACAATGGTTAGCTGAACAAAATGATACCTATTGGCTTGCCGGGAGATGTAGTCCAGCAGGATCTTCGTGGGTTCGCTTCGGCTCCATAGTAAGATTCTCTCCTGCCTCATGTTGTCCATGGCCTTGGCCAGGCTTTCGAGCAGCCCATAGTCCGAATCACTGCCAATGCAGGCTAAGGACACCGCCTGGTCATTGGAGTATCCACTAATCCTGATGGAGCCCATTTCAGTGGCCCTCAGGATGAGACTCGCACGTGGATTCCATTGGTCCAGGTGACAGTTTCTGTCCTTACTATGCTTGACTACCAGTATTGTTCGGATTTCCCGAAACTCCTCAAGCACATTGATGAGCTCTCTAAGGAATTTCAGCTGCGGACTCTCCATTCCCTTGGCCAGCGATAGATATATCAGTGGTAGATGTACCAGCCATATTAGAAGTTTTGACATCTTGAGTCAGCAGCTTGGTTTCAGCAGCTCTAGAAAGTTGGAACTGAACTGAATGCCCAGGAAAGCAATCCTTAATCCAATACCTGAAGCAATCATAAGATACCCTGCGATGACAGCTGTCACATGTTGTGCAAACCAATTTTAGTAATTAATTCAACTACAATTTAAAAGTTTGGAAACTACGTACTAGTAAGAAAAAAGTGGTAGAAAGTATAATATTTAAGTACTATTATATGTATCTAAAAAAAAGTATCTAAAAGATTATTTTATGCACATATAGAATAGATCATCCTCTAAACGCATCGAAATAGCCTTCTGTTGTCTAAAGCAATAATCAAACTCAAATGTGGAAAACAATGAAATCGGTTAGCTTTAATTTTCCGGCATCTACTTCAAGATACTATTGCCCCCATGCAGCTGCTGATCCGGAAAATATTTGCCTTTGCCTCTGGCAATGTTATTCCCCATTTATGGGTCAACTGATGCTGCCGTTCCCGCTCCATTTGTTTGTGCAACAATTGAGATACAATACGATTCGGTTAACCGATTCCATTTGGCTGATGCCAAGCTGATCGACGTCAAGTGGACCGGCAACTGAAATCTATCGATAGCGTCGGCCGAGCGACAATTTTCCTCGGCGGGCAGCAGCACTTTTCCTCGCCGAAGAAGATCAGATACTTTTGCAGTCGTGTACCGTTTGCTGAATCGTTTGGAACGCGAGCGCCGTGCGACGGACGGCATTGTGAAAAGTGAAAAATGGATTTTCCGCCCTGGGCAGTCGATGCGCTTGGGACGCCCGAGCATGTGCCGTTGCCTGTCAGCGTTTAACAAGTGTTTTCCCCCACTGTTCCCCACCCAGTTTTCCCACCCTACACAAACTCATCTTCAAACATATTGTGGGCGTGAGCCAAGCGGAAATGAGAAAATTTAATTTTAACAATTATTAATTGTCATTCGGTGTCAAATCAAATTGTGCCTGTGTGTGTTCGTGCTAATTGCGTAAATAATCTCTTAAAGTAATTATCTCACATGACTCAAGTAAGCTGAAACTTACACAAGTACAATCTAATAAAGTCACTTCAAGTAAGTTTTTCCTAAGCAAGCTTTTGTAAACTGCCAGTAAACACAAATCATAATAAAATCTGAGTAATACTCTTTTATGCAGAATATCTAACAACATAACTTAGTTTTATAAGTAATATAAAGCTTTAATGGCGCCATATTCATTCAAAAAACTTAAAACTAAATGAAAAGCTAGTGAAAACATTGAGTTAACATGAGTTTATGTGCCATCACTGTAGATACATCTACAATGTAGATACGCCCTACGTATTTGTTGTTGTTTGGGCTTCTGCTAAGATACACTCGATTAACTCGCTCAACACCTCAAGGCGCTCCTGTCGCAATCAATTTGTGTCGCCTGTCGCCTTTCGCCTGCATTAATGGCTTCACTAATTTTGAAATTTATTAGATCGTGCCTTGCATATCTGTTTTATGTGTGGCAAACAGTTTTTATCACCTCCACGGCCAGCGGAACGGAAAAGCTCGGTCAGTTTCGGGTTTGCGTACTGTTTTTGGAAAATCATCGGCGGCCAAGCAGACAAACAGGCTGAAAGTCCGAAATCCGAAATCCGAAAGGCTAGTGAAAATATTAAACCGTCCCTGGGCGATGGCAAATCTCCCTGGCCGGAATGTTTTGGATCCGCTGCCTGATCTGGCATCAGTCAATGTCAGTTGGCCCAGTGCCAGGTCGACTGTGTGGGCGGCGACAAACAAACAATCGGTCCGCCGAGGAAATGTAAATAGGTGTGGAGTATGGGGAAAGTGCTCCAACTTGCTGCACCTTGTGGCAGAGTATCTATCTAGGAATCTAGGAATCTATTCACATATGAAACGGAGAGTACTTCACATCCCATACTTCACATCTTCTTGCGGCCAAGATGCGTGTCATGCTCGACTAGAAAAGTAATTTTCAAGTGGATTTTGTATCCAGAGTTTTGGCACTGTACAGTGCGTTTCATACAGCTAACTGCTGCATAAGAGAAAATAGAGCTACAAATGGATTAACAATATCATTCTGCACATTTTAAATACCTATCAACCTCAGAGAAGTTGCTTTACATATAATCATTCATAAATTTGATAATTATCAGCATGCATATGGCACTGAAACGCACTGTACTGCCATATTTTTCTCGATTGCTAACACATGTTCAAACGACGACAAAGCATGCCAAATATTTATGGCATATTTTTTGTTGGTGGCATTTTTTGTGTCATATTACTTTAATTCCTATTAATTTTTACCGCCTCCACGCTCGCCAGGAATATAAATATTTTAACACATTTTTTTATCACGAATTCTTTAATGGATTTTATTGACTGAGTTTTTGGGCCCACAGGTTTGGGGCATTGGCATTGGCCAAGTGCAAAATTTATTATACATTTATCATTTAGGTATCATTTTTTGTGCCTTTTATTTTTGCGTTTCTGCTTTGCCTCACAATGAAATTGTTTATAAATTTGTTTTTTTTTTTTGTGGTTTGGATTTCTGAACTTGTGCAATAATTGGCAAGAAATAAAATGTGAATTCAACAATGATATAAAGTCTGTGCCATCTGGTTGAAGGCTGTAAACTTGAACGACTTACGAAGTGGGTCAGTGTTTCTTCTAACAAAAAGTAGTGGAAATAATTATGTTTATTGATTTGGAGTGATTTGTTTTCTGTCATATGGGAATTTCCATTTCGTAGATGATATACTCGACTGCATCATTTCCGTTTCTGAATTTCGTGCCAAAAGTAAGAGCGTCATGCACTTGAACAGACCACAATTTTTGATATCCCCCTGCCAGCAGCTTTTCCCAATTCTCAAAATGTTGATCACTTGGAGGCGTTTTGTTTTTATCTATATAAATTTTGAAAAAAAAAAAAGATTGGAAATGTGTGCAAATTGCGCAGCTGTCTTTTAATGCAAATCGTTCTCCGAAACATTAATTCCGTAGTCGGCTTTCCTGGAATAATTCCCATTCGTTCTTTATTGAAAATCTTACTAAGCGTGATTTACTTATTTTATTTTAATTATCTTGCGCATCCTTAAGCTTTTAATGTATTTATAGCCATATTTCATGCGATAAAGGGATATAAATATTTAAAAACTCATTAAGAGTGAAGGGAGTGAATGTATTGATTTGTATATGTTAGCTGGATCATCTATAAATCTTCTTAAACATCAATTACAGTGATCTGGCGCCTGATTTTCATTTCCATTCCCATTCCCATTTCCATTTGAAAGTGACGTCAATGAGAGGCCCTACGAGAGCCATTTTCCGCATAGATATTTATAGTTTTATTCCGCCGACTTCGCTGCCTTGGAAAATCCGCGGGTCTGTGTCTCATTTTATTGCTGCCTATAATTGGTGCGTTTATGTGCGGAATGGAAGAGAGGATCCTGAACTTGAAATGGAGGCTGGGAAACTGGGAAGGGGGCTTCTGGCGATGGAGGAAGTGGCACCAGGATTATGATGTTGTGCGCGGTGCATCGAAACTAGTCTATTTTTGGCCTGCTCGCTGCAATTTGAACTTTGCATTCAGCGGAAAGTCGAATGACTCAAGTGTAGCTCTTTAAAGGGCACTGGAAAAAATGAAAAAATGGTGAAGAAACTCATTTGGGGGTTGACGACATCGTTGGTTTGCTTGGCATACTTTTAGGAGTTTACTTAAAAGTACAAATTTATCTGTGAAAATATAACCAATTCAGTCGGAAAATCACTTAATATAGAGGTGACTACTTATTGTGAAGACATGGTATGATTAATTTAACTTTTCCATTGTGTTCACTTGGATGCTTCCCTACTAACACACAATTAGCAAATGGTTGTTACTCATCGAATGACACATGATGACGCATTGCTTGGGCCACAAAAGTATCTACAGGGTATATGGGCTGCCACTTTCTATCCATCAATTAATATGCATAAGCAATTATCGAGTTTACCATATGCGGCATCATATACTTAGTTTTGAGTGCCTATGCGAGCGTGTGTTCTTCTGTGAAATAATTAAAACAAATTATGCCATGCGCCCGCATATCACTGAAAAAATAATATGATTCTTTTACTTTAATATATAAAAACTATATTGACTATTGAGTTAAATATATGGGTTCTTCTGTCTATGTGATCCTTAAAAATGAATCAATTTATGTAATGATTTTTATGCTTAACTTTCAATTTACCACTGCCTCAATCTACTAACATTTTGCATGTTTTGGCTTTTCTCATAAAGTTCTATTGCTAATTTTTCTTGAAGTGCACTAGCACTCACACACGCCGCAATGTTGTTACTCATATTTGTCCAGCATTATTGTCATCATCATGATAATCCTAATAATAATGATGGCGATCACTGTGGCTGTGGAAGTCGCATCGCTTGGAGCGACAGTCGCAGTTTATCCGCCGACCAAGTCGAGTCAGTGAATCCGCCAAATCATACATATACATATGTAAATGTATACAAATATACATATGTATGTATACAAATAAACATATGTATGTATGTGCGTGCGGGTAAACTAATTGACAACAATTAAACCGCCCAACCAACTAGCCGCCGAAACTAATATATAAAATTGTGAAAATATTTTCAACAGGTTGAAAGCATTTAAAATACAAATAAACTCGAAATAATTGCAACAAAGCAGCAACGATTTGTTTATTAAACGAAAAGCACACACAAACGAGCACACAAAAAGCCTGAAAACGAAGGAGAATAAATGGATATAAAAATAAATTAAAAGAAAATCGCAGCGGCAGAGGGAAAAGCAGCACTAAGAGAAAGAGCGAAACATGTTCAATTTGCTGCGAAGATCGCGTCGTGGAAAAGCGCACAAGAACGCCGACGCTGAAGATGGAGATGGAGATACACCCTTGAGATACAGTCAAATTGGGCAGATATCTGCCGCTCGAAGAGCTGAAGAGTCGCCGGCAAGAGCGCGACGGGCGGTGATCGAAGAGCTGGAGGACTTTGCCAGCGATTTAGACAACGACAACGACAGCAGCGGCGACGATGAGCGTTTAAAATTAGCAAAAACAGCTGCTAATGGCCGCTCCGACAATTTGTATATAAATAAAATGGGCGGCGATGGGAGGACGTGGACGTGTTCCGCGGCCGCTGATCGAAATGCGGCTACCAGCAGTCAAAACGAGGCAGCCAGCGCGATCGCGAGCAGAAGCATTGGTGGTCAGCTAATTGGCACTATTGGGCCCGAAATCGATGGCCCCCTAACCATAACACATCGCCATCGACAGCGCAACGAAGGCGAGCAGCAGAAGCGGCAATCCCTGCTCTCCATTGGCAGCTTCAAGTTGGGCAATCCCAAAGATAGTTCCGAAAGCGAGACGAAGAAGCGAAAAACTCTGCAAAAGAGTCGCGATTTTCTAAGCGACATTTTCATGGCGCGTGGTCGAAACCATCAGCGTCAGAAGCAGCAGCAGCAGCAACAGCAACAGCAGCAGCAACAGCAACAGCAACAGCAGCAGCAACAGCAGCAGCAGAAGCAGCAAATTGCCGCAGCAACAGCAGGCAAAGCGAATAAAAGTAATGCCACAGACGTAATCGCCACCGCAACACACCTTGAAACGAACTCCGACCCCGCGCTCGCATCCCCGACTACTTATCAAATGACTTTGGCTAATAATAGCGGCCCAGAGAACAGCGGCCAGCGAAGAGCGATCGAAGAGAGAAGTAAGCCAGCTGGAGTGCAGCAGGTGCGGCAAGAGCGCCACACACAGAGTTTCCATTTTCCCGCAGAGAGCGAGCATTTTCCGCGCCAGATCGAGCCGGAAAAAGAGCCGCGAGCAGCCAGCATGCGTTCGTCTTTCATTCAAGCGGCAAACGTTGAGCGGCCAACAGCAGTTGCCGAACAGCAGCAGCAACCGCAGCAGCAACAGCACGGCAATGCAAATGCTGTTCCGCAGCAACATCTGGCCACCAAGCAGCAACATCCGCAGCAGCAGCAGCAACATAGGGAGCAACATCGAGAGCAACATCGGGCGCAACATCGGGAGCAACATAGGGAGCAACATCATCAGGAGCAAGATCAGGAGCAAGATCAGCAAGCAAGTGACATAACCATGGGCCAAACTAGTGCCAAACCGAACGAAATCAGTTCGGGCCACAGTTCGCGTGCCAGTACGCCACGTGAGTTCCGCGAATCGGTGGTGATACCGCCGCAGGCGCCGCCCAGGCACCAAAAGTCACCGGAAGTGCCCACGATCACGGTGGAGGATTGCAGTTTCGCGGAGGAGCAGCCAGCCAAAACGCCGGAAATATTCTACGAACTAAGTGAGGGCGCCGAGGAGTCGCTAAACATCGAGGAACTCAACGAGGCGCACATCGAAACGCTGGAGGATGAGGTCTTTGCCACGGATATACCAGCTACCATCTATCAGAACACGAATGGTCGCCCCTGGACGCGTCTGAGTCATGTGAAGCTGGAGAATGTGCAGGAGGAAGCCGAGGAGGAGGCGGAGGAGGAGGAGGAGGAGTTGGAGGAGGTGGACGATGTAGACGAGGCTGTGGATCTGGACTACGAGCCACCTATGTCCGGCAGTCAGGCGAATGGCAACTCAAGGCAATCGGCGAGCAGCGAACGCAGCGCCCTGAAAAGTGACTCCAATTTGAGCAGCAGTTATGCGGATTCCGGGATCGGGGAGCAGGAACTGAATGCACCACAGCAGCAGCATCAGCAGCATCAGCAGCAGCAGCAGCAGCAGCAGCAGCACCAGCACCAGCAGCAGCAGCAACCACCGCAACCACCGCCACGCAGCTCCTCGCACATGGCAACCACCCAAAATGTGAGCCACACCTTCATACGAGATGGCAACTCCACGGATTGCGAGGAGACCTTTCTGCAGTGCGACGAACTCGACGACATTGAGCGCTTCAGCGAGTTCAGCGAGCGATTGGTGTGCATCGAGAGCATCAGCCTGCCGGATGTGGTTGTCGAGTCAACGACCGCCAATGCATCCACATCAGGAGCATCAGCATCATCAGCAGCAGCATCATCAGCAGCAGCAGCAACAGCAGCACCATCCTCATCATCCACAACCACAAATGGCGGCGAGGCGCAGATCAACATCAATATTGCCAATGGAGCGGGGGGCAATAGCCTGGGCAATGTGCACTTCATACCCATCCACGTCGAGGGACGCAGTCGCAGCAACAGTCCCAAGCAACGCAGCCGGGACGACAGTTGTCTGGGCCAGGACATGACGCCCTGCATCGAGATCGTCGAGGATGGCTGTGTGCTCAACAAGCCAGTGCGCCAGGAGAGCCCCTTCGACAACCAGGAACTCAGGTGAGCTAAGTCAAAAAAAAAAAAAAAATAGAGGGGGATATCATGAAAATCCATTTAATAATTTGGAGATTCCCAAAAGATCCATTCATTATTCTATATGCATCTTATATTAAAAGCTCGATCGGGAAATGGTTGTTCTTGAACGTCCCAAGTGGCGTATACGTGATATTTGCTAGTGCAAGCAGCTGCGGCTTCAAGTGCGGCGTACTTATTTAATCGCGAACGCATGCCAACAATTTGACCATTAACATGGCAAGATGCAGCCAATTCATCTTGATCTTTGTGTCATGGAACAGGCCGTGTGATCTGGCTGCTCCTACTGGGAAATCCATCAGCGGAAATTTGCCTCTCGTTTGCTTTGTGGTTTCTGGTTTTCCGCCAATTCGATTTGCGTTCAGTTTTCCAGTCAGGGACGACTATTTATAAATGGATCAGCACATACACGTACAGCAAATTATATACCCAATTTGATTAGTGGAATATTTTGTGGCAATCAAACATTTTTGTTTAGCGAACACCTTTTTAAAATTATAAGGGTTTATTATTTAAAAAATAAAACTAAGGTCAAAAAAGTGCCGCGACGGATCGCTTTATGGATAATACCCCTGCGCAAAATACTTGGTACGAACATCATATCTATAGCAACGAATTCCTCAGAAAAGCCCACTTGTTTTGGCCAGTGGCTCGCATTACGTATACGCAGTGTGAAAGGTGGCATTGTTTGGCCTTCGGCGATGTGACAGATTATGACAGCCGTGCGGCAAGTGTCTCATAGCCAAATTGCGACAATTATTTGTACATTTTATATACTTTTATGTAAATGCTCGCGTTTGAAAATAATAAACATTCGATTTGTGCTCAAAATCAGTGGAACACTAGAACGGGGGCAAAAATAAATTCACTTCGTCATTTCTCGGTTTGGCTTTCCTTCGTTTTATTTGCAATTTTGTTGGCAACATGTTGGTCATTTCCCACGCTCGTTTTTTGCGCACTCAGGCAGGGGGTATATCATTTAGGACTTGTAGCTTGAACCAGCAGTTTGGAATACTTGGTAAAAAGTTAAGTTTTTACAATAAATATAATTTTTTAAAATATGTTTTGAATAGCTTCAATTCCTAAACTAAAGTTCCGTTTTGAGTGTTTTGATTGGGAAGAGTTTTCTCAAATTTTAATATAATTTTTATCTTTATCTTTGAGTTAGTTTTCCAGAGTATGCCTTGCCTCGACTTGGCTGATCTTCGGCATTTTCCCTCAATCATATTTTCTCGTGTGCATAGAACACGATCTGCCTGCTCTAGTTTTATTCGCCTGGCTTATTTTAGGCGTTGTGCAAAAAAGAAAGAAAAATGAGACAAGTGGATTTTGAAACGCTCATATTTAGAGCAAACTTGTTGGGGAAATAGATAAGACGGGGGCGAGCACTTGTGGAATTTTGTTTGGGCTGTTCTTGATTTTGGTGGATAATTGATTGGGCGAGCGGGAGGAGGCGCATCCTCCACTTGGCCAGCTAGCATTGAAAGATTGTTGATTGTTTATTCCGGCGGCACATGCGGCGTATGCGTAATTTGCCTCGAATAACTAATGGGCAGCACTCCCGAAGCTTCGGCTGCTGTTTCCTTCACTTCGCCACCAGTTGTTTATCTAATCCAATTTAATTATCAACTTGGGCATAAACAACAAAAGCATCCAAGCTGGCAACTATGCATTCGCCTCGAAAAGTTCACAGGCAGCGGCAGAGATGCTCTTGCCAAAAATAATTCAAATAACTTTCAATCTAAGTACACAAGCTGCATCTGTCCTTTGCATATTCCCATCGTATTTCTCACTCTACAGATCTCTGTCTATCTTTATCTCCAACTATCTCTAGAGACAACACAGAAACGCGTGTCTCAAAATTTGTTAATTTCACATTGTTGTATACTAAACTTATGCGAACAGTGAAGGATATCATTATAATAATCCTTATATATTACATTATTATAAAATCTTCAGCCTATCTATAAATCATAATATTTTACATTTTTATAAAATCTAGAACCAATGTAAGTAACAATATCTATGTTTTAAATGATGATTGAAAACTATAAAGCTTTTAAGCAGATTCTTTTGGGAATCCTGCAATTACAACTGCAGAAATCTTTGGATGTCGACTTTCCTGACATTTGTTGTTGATATTCCCATTATCGCATTGTTATCAATTTGTCACTATTGAAACGCACTGTATTTTTAGTAGAGAGCGACTGAGAGTTGGCGAAATGCGCGAACAAAAACAGCGGAAAAACGTTGATTTATAAATAAACTTTGCGCATTTTCGCAGCAAACCGAGAATCGACTAGGATAAATTCAATTAAAACGTATTTCATTATTGCGTTGAAAAGCCAAAACAAAACAAAGCACATGCCCATGCATATTATATAAAAATGTATCTGTATCTTTGTCTACGCTCGCGTATCCGTAGCTATATCTCGCTACGTATTGTATCTCAACAAATTATGGTCGAGGAAGACGTTGGCCATGTTTTTACACCTCATTCACGTTTAACGAGCTTTTCCATTCAAATTACGTCAGGCGAATGTCTAGCTATAGGTAAAAGTGCTGGGACATTAAAAATAATATAATAATATTATTATTATATTTCTGTGGCACTGCTACTATTTATTTATGCCGCTCGTGCTGCGTTTGTGATTCATTTTGTTTGTGTGCTGGGGATTATTCGGTGACAAGATTTGTTTGAAAAATTCGTCTGACAGTTGAGCTGCACCGTCTAGGGATTTATGTTTCCCCACTGTTTTCGCCACTATTACTCATCCCATCCGCGTACTCGATTTCCCAGAAAGGAGCTGAAACAGCAGAAGGCCCGCTTCGCCAGCCAACTGGATGAGGCCCACAAAAATGCCAGCCAACTGGAGGCCAAGGTGGGCGACATGCAGTTCAGGATCCAGAAACTGGAGCAGGAGCTGTCGGTCAAGCAATGGAACGTGGACAGTAAGTATATCGTGTGGAAAACCCATATGGGCACCCATCCAAGCCATATCCTTCACTTTCAGGACTCCAGAGCGAGCTGAGTGCGGCGCACAAGGACGATGAGTATGTGCGGAAGAAGCTGAAGCTTCTGGAGGATGAGAAGGTCCACCTACGGCACAAATACAGCGAAAATCAAGAGGAATTCCAAAACAAATATGGTGAGCATGGCAATAGTAGATGATCTGCTTATAGCTAGCTTATAGCTGTAGTTAGTTAAGCATTTTTCATAAATCAATATAAATTTCTATTTATCGAGGAAATTCATGTACATTTTTCCTATTTTTCCCAGACGAACTCGAAGCTCAGTACAACGAACTAACCGAGAAGTACAAAGTGACGCAGGGCCTGGCCAAAAGTCTGCAGACCCAACTGGCCTGTGCCCAAGTCGAGGCCGAGGAGTGGCGCCAGCAGGTGGAGAGGATCCGCGCGGATCTGGAGGAGCAGATGCGCATTCTGAAGAACGCACTGGACAACTCGGAGGCGGAACGCAAGATCTGCGAGGACAAGTGGCAGAAGGAGTTCGAAATGCTCAGGACACACAATCGAGGTGAGATTCGCTGCAGGCCCAGTTAGCTATGAATCTATAAGATAATATCTTGCATCATTTATAGAGCGCGAGGAAACGCTGATGACGGACTGCGAGTGGCAGCTGCGGCAGATGCAGCGGCAGTGCAAGGACAAGATGGACAAGTCCAACTACGAGCGGAAGCAGGCGGCCGCCAAGGCGGAGGAGCTGGAACTGGAGCTCCAGTCGCGCCGGCGGGAGTCCGAGATGCTGCGCACCTGCCAGGCGCAGGTGAATTCGCTGCGCGGCGTGGTCAGCGAGCAGGAGCAGTCCATCCAAACGCTGATGGACCGCATCGAGAACCTGAAGGCTGATCTGCAGGCGGCCAATGAGAACCTGGAGGCCCAGATCGAGGCGGTGCACAAGATCAAGTATCAGTGTGACAAGTGGGTATAGCTAACGATTGCCAAGGGAACTCAATTTTTAATGCTTCTGCCGCACAGTGCCATCTATGACAAGGAGCGCCAAATGATCTACAAAATCGATGAGGTGCGCAATGAGGCGGCCGCCTTCTGGGAAAACAAACTTTAGTAAGTCACAAGTATATGTGGTATATGTGGTGTGTATATGGAGGAGTGAAAATTGAAAATCTACAGCACAGAGATGACAAGACTGACTAATGAACTGGAGTCCGTGTACGTGGACGAGCGCCGCGAGGCGTTGGACAAACTGCAGAACGAGCACGTGGAGGAACTCAGGGCACTGACCAACAGGTACTCGGCCAACGAGGACGAGCTGCGCGCCGAGGTGAGATCATAGTGACCATAGTCCATGACTCCATATATATATGTATGTATGTATGTATGTAGATTGATGATCTGCACGAGAATCTGGAGCAGAAGAAGCAGGATTTCCTCAGCCTGCGCGAGCGTTCGGATAACGCGCTGCTCCAGACGCGGATGCATTTGGATAAGGCCGATCGCGAGTACCAGAATGCCATGTGCCGCGAGGAGGATCGCCGTGTGGAGCTGGAGGAGCGGCTCCACAAGGAGTTCGAGGCGGAGAAGGCCGAGATGGAGGAGAAGTTCCGCGAGCGGCTCGGCCAGGTGAAGGAGGAGTTCGCCAAGGAGCTGCAGCTCTCCACGCAGGACATGGTCGAATCACATCGAAAGGAGCTGGGTAAATACTCGAATACATACCATATACATATGACCATCTTGTATGTATCTTCGGGACTATTGCTAATTATTGCAGACTCTCAAAAGGCCAAGTTGCAGGCGGAGAAGGAGGAGGCGTTGCAGGAACTTGTGGAGCGACATCGCGCGAAAATGGCCGCTGCCGATGAACGAATCAAGTGAGTGCATGCAATGTGGCATGCCCCGCCCCAAATGAGTATACTTAGTGCCCCCTGACCGCTGCTCCCCAACTAAATTGCCCGAGGATCCATTGGCTGCCATTGAATGTCTGCATCCCACTCATTCTGCATCCCAACATTTTGTCATCTTGGAACTCGCCTCGAACTCGATCCATTATCACATGAACTTGTATTCTGTTTCTCTCGTTTCACATTGCATTCATTGGATCAGCATGGATCAGCGTTTAGGTCGATCGACAGCCTCTCCATCGCTGTGGGCGTTCGCAAGGGGGGCGTGGCCGTATATGCCCACACTTTATGTGCTCTATCTGACCATGTCGCCGCTGATCGCCATTGCATGCCTGGTGTTCAATATTGTCGCAGTGATCTATATCAAATACCGCCACCTCCTAGCGCGCCAATAAAATATAATATTAATCCCATGTTCTCGCTTCAAAAATGCTCCTTGATTCAAATTCAAACCGGGTGTCATCGCAAGTCTCCTCTAGATTTAATGTGTCATGTTCGTTTTCCAGTTGAAGGGGTAAATCACCTAATGGAATGTCCTCAAATCTGTAATAATTATGTGTAGAATATGTTTGTGCTGGAATGCAGCTTGTCAAACGTTCTCCTTCTGGTGCGATTCTCCTAATATTTTACTTTCTCTTTCTCGCTATGTGTGTGTGTCCACCTCCACCTCTGCCCACTCTATATAACCTGAATAACCCCCACCCGAATCCGATTCTGCATCCGCAACCGTATCCGCGCATCCGTATCCGCAACCGTATCCGCAACCGTATCCGCAACCGTATCCGCAACCGTATCCGCAACCGTATACGCAACCGTATCTGCATCCGCATCCGCATCCGCAGCGATGTAGAACTTCGGCACCAGCGCAATCTCAAGGACCTGAAGGCGGCCTACGATGCCGAGAAGGCGGCGCTGGACAAGCGCGACATCAGCAACGCCAACGAGATCGAGCAGCTGCATCGCAAGTGCCGCTGCCTGACCAACCTGTAAGTGCCCCGCCCCCAAGACCAACGCCCATCCACCCACCTTCCCCCAAGGTCGAATTCTTAAAACCAAGAAAAAGTTATTGGAAGAAATATGATTCTGTTAGGTATTTTAAAGGAACAACTTTCGAAAATGTTTTCAATTTTGGCAAATGTTTTTTTAGAAAACCTAAGACTATTTAAAACTTGACTGTTGCACACTGTTTTCTATGCCAATTCTAGGTTTCTTACTATTATTTAAAGAGGAATGTTTCAGGATATTAAAGACTCTTATGAAACTAAGTGCATAATTTGGGAAAATGGATTTAAGAACTCGACCCGTAACTCTTTATATCTTTACCCCAAACTTATCTTACTTTTGCTTGTCCGTGTTGTGGGATGTTGTGCGCCAACTCAGTATGCAGTATCCTTTGGATAGTGAATAGAGTGAATATGGTGAATATGGTGAATATCTAAGGAGCCTTGAAATCCTTCTTCCGCAGATTTGAGGAGATGCGCATGCGATACGAGCGGCGAGATCCTCGCGCGGAGGATCTGCGTGAGATATCCGAGCTGAGGACACGATGCGAGGGTCAGGAGCGGGACTTGTATGTGCTGACCGATCGGCTGCGGGAAATGCAGATTCAAATGGCCGAGATGCAGCAAAATGGGGAACGCAAGGGCGGCGGGAAGGGGGTGAAGAAGCCGCCGCCCAAGTCGATAGCCACCAGCTGTGACGTCATATACGAGGAAAACGAGGAGCGGGAAACGCCCGAGAAGGAAAATGGCGAAAACGGCTCCCAGGGCGACGACGACGATTGCGAGCAGGGGGAGGAGGAGGAAGTCGACCAGGAGCCCAGCGACACCGAGTCAAATCACACGATCGAGGTCAATGGAAAATGCGATCGGATCAACGAAGATGACGCCCATCTCATCACCGCCGTGTGATCGGCCAGATTCTCCATATACATATGTCTATATACATATATATATATAGATCTTCCAATTTTGTGGCTGTATGTTCTTCGAGTTCCCCAGGAGCGGATGTTCCATGGCCAAGGACGTGTGATCCCGGGTGCTTTGGTGCTTCATGTGCTGCCCTCCGTATCGCTGGATGCGGAAATCGACCCACTCAACCAAATCGCTCAAAGCTTGAACTCATAAAAATTGTAAATCAAATTTCTGAATTGGTTTCTGAAACCGCCAAAAAAAAAAAGAAACGAAATAAATGTACATATTTTTAATTAATTTTTATGGTTTCCTGTTTCTAATGGGAAAATTCAGATATTAATTGCTCAGACTTAGCAGCTGTTAGCTTAACAGATGTGTGGGCGCTGTTAAATTGAGAGAGTAGCTTTGGAGAGTTTAGTGCTGAAGAGAGGCGCATGCGCTCACATGTACTAAAAGAACTAAATTCGTCGAATTAGTTCGCAGTTCAAAAATAAATAGGCATTTGTGGCGCGGCTAGATTTAAATTAACTACGGGCAAGCATCGAACCAATTCAATTTATTTATTTACTATTAAACATAAGACAAAACAAAATAATTTAATAAATTTATGTGCACTTTTTGTGCTATAAGAAGCATCAGTTCGAAGCCCTTCGAACTCGAACTCGAACTCGAACTCGAACTCGAACTCAAGCGGTTGCATCGAGCCGAAAGAGTGCCCGTTCGCGCGCTGCAGCGTGATGCTAAAAATGCCAGCTGAGGCAGCCGACGCATACGAATATATACGAACGCATTTATCGCCGCGCGGTCAGTCGTCGAAATGTTCGAGATCCGGTCGTTTTGAAGTCCAGCTCGAGCGGTCTTGTCGCGTGAAATTGAAACTGAAAAAGCCGGCAAAACTGAAGCAAGTGGTGTTGTGATTGAGAATTGAGCAAAAACGAAAACGGTGGCCAAACGAGCCGTTTAATGAGCAAACAAGCTGGCCAATAACCAATTACCATGCCATCAAGGAATCGTGATAACAACGCAGACACAACCGGCAGCAATTTGTTAATTTGAAACGTCGTGTGTGTTCCTCTCCAAAAGAAACAAGAAGCGAAAAGAAACCCAAAAGAACCGAGTAATATACCAAGCATTTCAATTGCATTTGTAGCATAACACTTTGGTTGCGCGTAGGAGAAACAGCAAGGTCGTTTTAGGGGTCGAATGCGAGTTGTTTTGTGATGCAAGTGACAAAATCAAAATTGGAGTAAATAGGTAAAAGTTGTAAGAAAAAAGGGGACACGGATATTTCCCGTTTTCGCCTTTTTTTTTGGCCATTTCTGTGAGCATCTTCGCGTCGCGTAACGGTAAATCTTTGCGCCCTGCGTGTCTTCGTGTGCGTGCGTGTTTGAGTGTGCGTTTTTTCGGTTTTGTTTTCATCTCCTCCTTGCCGTCCTCCTTCATCTTCCACCTTCAATTGCCATCTCCTAATTTCCACTACGAAAGGAGAAACACGAAAACGAAAAGTAAGTGCCGCTACTTCTATTCCTCCTATGTACATATACATATGTGTTATTGTAAAAGATTTGCAGCCATGTGTGTGTGCTCGTGTGTAATTGTGTGTGTGTGTGTGTGTGTGTGAGGGAGATTTGGTGTGTGCGATAGTGTGTGTGCAGCCTCCACCAAGCGCCGCATTTAAAGGATATTCCTAATCCGTTTTATTGATTGCAGGGCAGAAAGGAGCGGCGCAAAAACAGCAACAACAACAACTACACAGCTGGAGTGCTCAAATTGTTTGCGTGTAACTGTGTGTGCCTGTGTGTGTGTGTGTGTGTGAGTGCTCGCCCGTGTTTAGTTGTTGTTCTCGGCAATCTGTGCCGCTTTTTTTTATGTTTTTATTCCCTTCCCATTTCCACTCTATCCTCATCCTCCGGGGTTGCTGTTGTTGTTGTTGTTGTCGGTGATTTAGTAGTGCCTGCTGTTTTCGTTTCTCCATTCTCTCCCTCTGATTTCCCTCTAATTCTGACTCCTGGCCGGCTTTTTGTTGTTGCTGCCCACAGATTTCCTGACAAATGTTAATTATTTATGCAACACTTCCTCTCAGCATTTTGTTATTGTCCATTTTCACTCCTTTTGGCTTGAATTGTATTAGTACTTCCTAAATGTCTTGAAAACTTCCGTTTTGAGATAGAAGAACTTATAGCTTCAAATATTTCCATTTTATCGAATTTGGAAGATATTCAGCAAAATAAGAAAACGTATTCAAAACGCTCTTATAAACATTGTTTTACGCAAAATGATGTAGATTCACAGTATTCAGCAAGACATTCGAAAGTTCAAAGACATTTTCAAAGTTCATCACAATGATTTATTCAAAAGTACTTATCAAACCTATGTACATACATACTTGATTAATTGCTGTCTGGAGCAATAATTAAACGTCAATTAACGGAACATTGATTATTTCTGTTTTCATAAGATGCCTTCAAATGTAGACACTCGAGTGAAATGTTCTTTAAACACCTGTCGACTTGCCAGTGTCAAAATAAAACCTTAAACTGCCGACTTTAGACGCCGAAATGATTGTATTTTGAAATCGCGCAATCACACCTTCTTTTACGTTGTCTCCTTTTTATTTGCCTTCATGTTTCGGCCGCTTATCTGTGCTTATAATACGTGTACATTCTCGCTGCGTTCCATATCGCGCTGAATAACTTCATCAGAGAATTAAGCGAAATATGCCTGGCACCTGCCCCCGTGGGCATAACTCAATAATCACATCAAATGTCGCCACTGGACTTGCAGCCGCGCTGCCTCCCCTCCAGATGCCCACATCCTGGAGCAGCGGTCGCAACACCTCCTTAAGAGGTGTGTCCACTGGTCTCCCTGGTCTCGCTGGCCTCGCTGGTCTCCTCAACTCCCAGATCTTGGCTGCCCAGCCTTTCCAGCTCCTCAGCTCCCCAGTTCTCCAGTTCCCCAGTTCCCCGGCTAATGCCGCACAGCTGCGCGCCATTTAAGTCGCTGACAAGTGTTTTGCCGGCATCTCCGGAATGCGACGGATACGCTGGCGAGGTGAGGAGGGCCCAGAAGGAATCGCCTGCTTCCATGGTTCCTGCTGCCACAGAAGCCGCAGCAAAAAGTGGCAGCCAACATTGCTACCAATTATGCGATAAGCGAGAGGAGCACTCTTCACAGCTCCACAGCTCCACAGCTCCAAAGCTCCACAGCTGATGCTATTCCACCTTACAATTGTGAGAAAAGTTTAGGCAAATACAGTGCGGGTTAGCAAATTAGATGCTTTAACTTTCGCGATATTTCTGACTTCGGTTTTGATAGACTAAAAGCCTTTATTCGTTCTTTGTTGAACACTTTAATGGACTCCATTAGGCATTTAGTTGTGGGCAAATAACACATAATTGTGCAGCTACAAAGTGTGCAATTATACGGCGAGTGTAATTGGTCAAAACAAAATTTACATAAAAGCATAGTTGTCTCGATGATTTTGCACTATTATTAAGAGCCATTACACATTTGCTTGAAATGTATGCAATTATGATGGCAAAATTGGTAGGAAATTCATGGAAATTTCCATACTTTTAAAATACATTTAAATTGTTTCGCATTAAATGCAGGAAACTGCTAAAATCCAGCCAAAGAAAGCAAAAGTCACATCGGCATTTACACTTCCCACACTTTTCAATTAAAATCCATTTTTTTTTCGCACTTTGCCAGCAAGTTCGTGCAACTCGCAGGCGAACAACGTGTTAACATGGCCAAAAGCGGTGGGAGACTTGGGCTAATGAAGTGATTAGACTGCGATTTCGCTGATGTTGTTCCCTTTAAGAGTATACGAAAAAAGCATAATAATAATGGAAAAGAAAAAAAAAATGAAATTGGATGGGGAAAACTAACAAAAGGCCGCGTGCGCAGCCATCAAACGAAACGAAAAGCGTGCAACTGCAACAAAAACACCGGCAAGAACAAGAGCAGAGGAATGACCTTATATTGCAACTGCAAGTCAAACAAAGGGCCGCTAATGGGTGGCATTGAGGGGGCAGGAAGGTGTAATCCCTACCGAGGACCGAGCACCAAGTACCAAGTACCGAGAACCGGTCGATGCCCATTGCCCATTGCCCAGTGCCCATCGGAGTCCGCTCTCCGAACGGAGCGGCTACTGCGGGGCAATTGGGCCAAAAGCATAAAAATCAGTCAAGAGTCGCCTTCGCCAACTCCGCTCAGCATTAAAAGCGACAAACAAACAAACAGACGGACACTGAGCCAAAAAAAAGATGCATCGCCATAAAGATAATCACAGATATAAAGTGGGATTTATGGTACTGATAGGCATATATGTATATCTTTATATTTCCGCTGTAAAATATAGCTTCGAAACACAATAAATCATACGCAGAAAAGTTGGTGTAGATTATAATATTCTCTTTAAAAATGCTATACATTTATTGTTGATAGCTTAAAATGTGGAATGAAAATGATATGCTTAGGAAGTGGACATTAGAATTCCCTATCTAAACAAGTCGTTTGGCATTTAAAGATGTCGAGTTCTTGAAGTTATAGAGTGAATTTTATAGATATTACCCTTGGCATTTCTTGCTGTGGACAAACAGGAGTGCAACTTCCCCACTGGGAATGGAAATGGGAGTGGGTCTGTCGACTGTCGGTGGACTGTGGACTGTAGACTGCAGGCTGGGGAATACGAATACGAATGGCACTCGCACTCGCACTCGCACTCGCAGTGGAGCTGGATCTGGATCTGGACCTGAAACCTGGACCTGGACACTCGCATCCAAAAGGCCGCCCGTGCGAGCGCAGGCAGCGCTAAAATCGATTTTCTCGCAAACTTGGCCAGGACGGGCAGCCGCAGGGCAACAACTACTCGCTGTCCTCGGCCCTCGGTGCTCCGTGCCCTGCTCCACATTGCCTCATTCCCGTTGCCATTCCCATTCCCACTCCCAATCCCAAACCCAATCCCAGTCCGCCTGCTCCTGAGCCTCCTGTTATTCTGGCTGTAATGGATATGGTCGAGGCGCGCGCGGTTTGTGTACCCGAGATCCTCGTGGATTATGGGGGTATACTGCGTTTGACCATCAAAATGTAATGGTCAAAAGGAACCACTTTTATTTGCTCGCTTCAAGCTTTAAGATACAAAAAGAGTTTTTCATCTGCAAACGCAAAACTGACGAATATTATATTATATTGAAAATGCCGTTTATGGATTCTATGAATTATATTCCTCTTTCTTCCGATTAAATGACTTTGAAGTCTTGTGTTTAAATCGTTTTTGAAACAAAGACGGAGAACCAGGTATTGCATAGTCGTAAGTGAGCTCCGCTGTGCCTCACTTACTGGTTAATGATGATGCTGCTAATGATGATTCCTTTGATGACGATGGCGATGGCGATGGCGATGACGATGATGATGATGGTGCGGATGATGATGGGGATGATGCGGCGACCACGGTTTCGCTGATTTCGCTGCTGGGGTCTGCTGGTGCAGCTAAAATTGCAAGTCAAACTGTCGTCGCTCGGCGTTGTTTAGTTGTTTTACCCGTGGCATGGCGCTGCTCCATCCCTCTCACTCCCAGTCTTCTCTCTCACTCTTTCTCCGCCTTGGTAATTGCAATTGCAATTTTCTCCAACTGCAGCAAGTCCGGCTCCTCGGACTCCATCGCCATCGCCATCGCCATCTCCATCTCCATCTCCATCTGCGGCTCCATCTGTGGCTCCCGCTCATTCTGCTCCTGGGGGTTAGTAAATCTGCAAATTGCATTCGACTAGCGAATTTAGTGGCAACTCGAGTCCGGAGTCCATTGCTCTGAGTTATTTAATTTGGGTTATAAATAAATTTGTTTAAAGCAATAATTCGCCTTCCGCTGCGCGAACTTAACAATAGGTAAAGAAAAGGAAAGGCTATGTTTCGCGGTAATGTTTGTTCGAGATCTATAAAAAGTTAGTGTTTATTGGATGAGCTTATGCCCAGAATGCTTCCTACTTAAAAAGTTTGATTGATTACATTTAATCATTGTGTGTTAAGAACAAAACAGAAACATTAAATCCACAGGGGCTTTCGGTCAAGACAAGCATCATGAATAATTGGCAAACTAGTAATAAAGGCAAACATGACTCTCGCTGCACTGCATCATCAAAACACACCGTTCTCTTGAAGCTTCCAACCAACCAAACAGCCAACCAATTTATAAATGCAATAATCAGTTCCGAGTGCCGCACTCACTCACTAACGAATGGTACTAATTGAAATCATATTGCATCCACAGGCTGCCGGCGGAGTGGCAGAGGGTTTTTCTGGGCGGACGGAGATGGTGGTGGAGGTGGAGGTGGGTTGGTGGGCTGTCAGGAGGCCAAACCAATTCCCGTGAAGAACAACATAATTCGAGGCCAGCCGGGATGGGGGGCAACTATGTGATATGCTGCAGCAGTGCAGCATCCAAGACGGGAATCTACAATCGAGCATCTAGACACGCAAGCAGCACCAGCAGCAGCAGCAGCAGCAGCAACTGCAGCAGCAACAGCAACAGCATTTGCATTTGGCCCGGACAGCAATTACCGGAGTTGGCTCATGATGTTGGCCTCATGATTCTCGGCTGGCCTCAAGCCTTTGCCACCTGCTTGTCTGGGAAATCTCTGGGTGTCTTCCACTACCCGAGAACCCATCATATTTGCAGACGCGGCCAAGATAATAGCACTAAAGATGCAGTTGGGCAAACTTCAAGTCACTACCCATATTCAACTATATTTGTCTGCACGGCTGCGTTGTGAGACTTTAAGGCCTTGAGCGAACCTCTTCGAAATTTGAATTCCACAGTTTTCTTATCGTTCTGTGTGTGCTATCATCTTGGCCGCCACTGTGGCTGCGTGTGTGTTCCCAGCAGCTTAACTGACGTGACTGTCAATAGAAGGATGGGGGCTCGGTCGAGGGGCATGAGACGGAGGAGCGCTTCGCGTTTTCATGTTTTTCAAGTTGTCTGCAAACGACACCCAGCGACGTCGCCTTTTGCACTGATTTTTGCCTTGGCGCTGCTCTGCAGGCTCATCAGAGAAAAACAACAACAAATCAACAGCGGCGGGGGCATCAATGACAACCAAACAAGAAGCAGCAAACAAAATCACGAATGGAAGATATCGCAGATGTGTCCGACTTGCAGATACCCCTGGTATTACTGGATACATATCTTTTAAAATTGAATATCTCTTCAAATTGAAGCTCTTAAAGTTCACTATCTGAAAGATATCATTGTATCTTGTGCAAGCGATAGTAAGGTTTAATACCACTGATGTTCTGCATCTGATTGTAATTTGCTAGATCTTAAGCCGAAACACCAAGGATAAACTATCTGTATTAGATCATAAAACACCTGTTAACATCTAGAAAGCCAATATACCTTGCGCATCTATGAGATACAAGGACGATGATGACGACGACGACATCGTTTTATGGAGGATAGACCTTGGGCTGCATCTTGCAACCCTTTAGGAATCCCTGAACCCATCCCATGCCATATATCCTGTGTATATAAGGATGGAACCCGCATCATCTCATTCAAAAAGAGAGCTTTGCTGCATTTTTCCTTCTTCCTCCGCTGCTCTTGTTGCTCTTCCTGTTGTTGTTGTTGCTGTTGCTGTTGCTGTTGCTGTTGCTGTTGCTGCTGTTGATGTTTTTGTTTATTTTGTGTTCCGAGTTGTTGTTGTTGTTGTTGTTTTTGCCATTGCTTTAATTATTGTTCCGTTTCGTCTGGCATTTGCCGCTGCACTTTTTCTTCATGTTTTTCTGTTGTTTTTTCATCAGTTTTTGTTTTGGTTCTTGTTTTTTTTTGTTTTTGTTTTGGTTTTGTTTTTATTTTGTTTTATTGCAGTTCTTCTGCATTTCAGCGATGCGAAGAGAGCGAAAGGAGGGGGGTGAAAATAATACAATAGGCGCACCGAATCACTTAAATCATTCACAGCTTGGGGCGGATGTGTAATGGATACGGCTGATTGAAGAGGGAAATATGCAGTCATGTAGAGCACAAATGCATCAGTTTCTGCAGGGTTTTGTTTTTATCGATGCTTTTGATGGCACTTCACCACTAGATTTGATTGGAATTGCATACAATGTGTCTAAGAACTCGAATATGAAACTAGATATGACTAGAAATGATAAAAACTACTTGTATAGCCTGATCTAGTTCTGTCTTTAGCGCCCTCTCATAGTTTAACTTGGTCCTAAAAGTGAGTTTCAAGTTAATTACCATGCTTAGGGAAAATACCGAATCCCTAGAAATGCTAGTACCTGCTTGAAGCCAGGTACCTGTTATCGAGTGCCCACCGTAAGAGGCTTAGGCCGAAAACCCTGTGCTGCACTCTGCTCAATTGGTTGCGCTCCACTCACTTGATAAGATCGTTGATCCATTAATTCGTTTCGGCGCTCTGTTATTTCTTGTGATCTCTTACCCAAATCCTCTTCTTTTTTTTTTTTTTTTGGACAGTGAATGATGCCAGTTGGTGATTCATTTTCGACTTTTGTGCGATTACTCCTCGCATTGTTTATTCTGTGGGGGCAGATTCTCGCATGTAATTATTTTAAAGCGTTTTCCACTTTTTTTCTTCAATTTTTTTTTTTTTTTTTTTTTTGCTATTAAATGTCTGTGGAAGTGCAATTGCAACGTTGCTGCCGACTCTCACCCGTGAACTTCTAAAATCCAAAGCGAGACCCAACCGCCCAAAAACATTTCACTTTTCTTTGTGCCAAAACGAGTAAAAACAAAACTCACAAAAAACAAAAAACGGAAAAAGAAAACTCGCAATGAAATAAAAGAAAAACACAAATAAAATGCAAAAGTTCGAAGCCCCCGGAACGCTTTTGCCGCTTACTTTAACTGCCACGGCAAAAGGAGCAGCAGCAGCAGCAGCAGCAGCAGCAGCAGCAGGAATAATACAAAATAAAAGCCGAACGAAACGAAATAAGTAAATCAAAATGGAGGAGGACGAACCACGAATGCAGCCAGGACCTGCTGGAGTTTTCCAGGCTCCTCGCCGAACTGCAACGTTCCAGATACGTTCCCATTTCAGCACGTTGAAAAATAATATTGCCAATACAAATATCACAGATAGTTGCCATGCAAAGGAACTTGCTCAGAATGCAGTGTTCTTGATACTTGTAAAATAAGATTTCATTTTATTTCAACATGTATTCCATTGTGATTTGGAATTTAGAAGCATGGATATCTATTGGCGCCCAAAAGGGTTAACCAGTATTTTTTCTCCGTGCCGTTGTTAGCCATTTTTGTGTGACTTAAATTGCATTTTATTTCTGCAACGTTGCAAAACATTTATTTACTTTCATGGTTTGTTGAGTATTTGCCAAGCCACAAGGAACTACTGCAACGTAACGACAAGGCATGAAATTCGCCAAGGATAAGCACGATGATGATGTAATGATGACGATGTGGCAGTGGCGTGGCAGTGGCAGTGGCAGTGGCACAGAACGACGACGTCGGAGTTTCAAACAGGAACTGTTGACTGCTTTTGAACTTGTGCGTCGTCGTCCTCGGCAATTGCATCCTTAGACAATGACGCGTCCATAGAAGGCGGCAGCAGAATGAGAGCTGAATTCACTGAGTTCCAGACATTTTGACAAGCGACAGTCCTCCCTTTTTTTTTATTATTATTTTTTTTTTTTTTTATAATTTTGCTGTATTTTTTGGCGGTTCGGCAAGGGTGTGCCTTTAAGTAGCAAGCGAATTTCGCAAAGGGCTTCGGATTGTTATTATATTCATTTTTTGTATGAGTACCCCTTTTCAAAAGTTTGTCTTTACAACATTCGAAATTACAAATTTATTGCAAATGAATTTGAGTAGAGTATTATTTATTATTATTATTGTCCAAAATTCTTTCTCTTTTAGATTTCGAAGTCCAAAATATTGATGAACTAAATTTATACATTTCACAAATTGTAAGTATCAGTCTTAGTTATTTAGATAAAGTCTTAAGCATATCATACAAGAGGTATCCAAAGCGTCGTTCAGTTAGTGTTAGGCGCATACTTTGCCTTGGAAAATTTGCTGGCGGGCGGATTATTCAGATGAAGATTTTTCAACACGCCGTTCGGATTGAAATTGATGGGGCCTGTGCCCCGAAAGTTGCCTCTGCTGCCGCAATTATGCGCTAATTAAATGCTACATAATTTTTTGAATGCCGAAGACAACGAAAAAATGCATAACATATGTTGTGCAGCCCGAAAACGCTGCGTTCTGCGTTCTGCATCTCAAGCCGTCTGGGCATCTCGGGCCAAGCAACCCGTTGAAGCAGCCGGAGAACCAGAACCAGAACCACCGCTTTTATGCCCTGCGTCTGGTCTGGGTGAATTGTGGCCTCATGCCTCGGGCTTGGGGCACAAGAAACAATTTTCAGTTGAGGCACACACAAAGAAAAACGAAGCAGCAAGCGGCAAAGGCAGTGGCAGCGGCAGCGGCAGCGGCAGCCATAACCATAACATGTTTTCTTATTAATTATAGTTTACGCAATGCAGGGGACAGGCCGAAGACAACAACAGTCACAGTCACTCAGTGATCGAGACTGGCTGGCAGGAAGCTCGACTTGACCATGTGCTCCTCCTCCAGTTCTTCCTCCTCCGGCTGCAGATCCTCCTCTAAAAAAAAAAAACATACAAAAAACTAAAAAAAAGAAAAGAGTTCACTTAATTTGACGCACAAATGTCAGTCACAAGATGTTGTTGAACCGCGTCAGTTGGTCGGTTGGTTGGTTGGTTGACTTGGAGTTTTTGGGTTCGTTCGCCTTAACAGCCAGCCCGGCTGCCTGTCGTTACTTTAGTTGTGAAAATAACTCAATAACTAATCCTTTTTGATGGTAGAAAAAGGGTTGCTTGTTTGCCGAGGGCATTCGGGCAAGTCAAGGCGAAGCGAAGCATGTGTCGTCAGCAGAGCGGACTTGACAATAAAAATTATCATAATTATATTTAAATTAATATGCAACAAGGCCCGAAAAGAAGAAAAATAACCCAAAGCGGGCAATTTCCGCGCGCCGGACAAATTACAGGAAATGCCAAACACCAAAGGGGTGCTTCTAGCGGTGTCTGTTTGGTGTTAGTTCACAAACTGTTTATATTAATTAGGAGCCCAGAGTAGCTTCACACTCCGCCAAGATGACCATAGAAGTCGCACCCACGCGGCTCTCTTCCCATAGAATATACCATTTATGACACAGCCTTCACGGAAGGGGTGAACGTATTTTATACGACTGTTTCAGTTGAATGAATTCGTTTTCACACCTTTCAATCAATGAAACAGAAACAGAAACAGAAACAGAAACAGAAACATACACTTAAAGAATTAAAGTTTCTCAGCCAACCCGAATGTTCAAGCAAGCATTTTGTAAACATTTTTCTGTAATACAGTTTGTCGATAATCCCGAGCAAGCTTAGTGTCATTATCGGTGCTCAAACTTCATCTATTGGCAGTCAAGAAGTTGTTAAGCCCATCGACAGACTGAAGGAGCCCCTTTAAGCCCCTTTCGACTCGGTTTCAGCCAATCGGACCGAACACGATGGTGGGGCAAATTAATCTGGGAGCAAGACAAATAACCAAAACTTGTAACAAATGCGCACGACATTAATTATGCCAACCGAAATGGAAACAAAGAAGAGACAACAAAGCGGACTAAATTGTTCAGTTTGCTTTATCTAAATCATGGTCGGCATTTTAAATATCATTAATCATCGATGCTGATGAGTCAGTCGAATTCGAACCGAAATGAAATAGAATTTGGCATAAGTTATGCCGAGCTGGAAATTAAATAATTAAAATCACATTGCTGGCGCCGTATGTTGAATTAACTTAATTATTTAATTTATTCCCATCGAGTTGTCATCGAAAATGCAATAAAACAGCCGAAATCCGTAAACTACAAAACATTTGTCAAAGCCGCCCGCTCATCGGGCTGATATTAAAAATTTGCATAAATTTGCAATTGAATTGCCGCGAGAGCGTGGGAGTCGACAATATTAGTTTTTAATTGCCATATAAATTATAAATAAATTCACGCTTCTTTCGCGCTGGCATTCGAAACGCGAATAGTTTGCATAAATTATACCACTGAATTCTGACTGACTGACTGGCTGACTGACTGACTGGCTGACGGACTGGCTGACACCTGGCGAAAGAATTGGCCCAAAAATGCATGACAATGCAAATTAATTAAAATATTTATAAGCTTGCACCGAACTGCCAAAGGATGTGGTACAGCTAATTGATAATTAAATGAGAGTTGGTGGTGGGACGAGGGAAAAATAACTCAAATATTTAAAGATTAGTACATTCTGGAATGGGTCGATATTAACTTTTGCATACAGCGTATATTAGCGAAATATATTAGTTCCCACACTAAGCAGCACACTTGCCATTTGGCTCTGGGCTTCATTAGTTTAACCTCTAAAATTGTTTATTATTTATGACTTTCATTAGGCTTAACTGGTATCCTCTTTTTCAATATTTACAAGCATTTAAGCACTAAATAAAAAACAACTAAAACAACAAATGGGGATAAAGCTTTGTTTACATTACGAAATTCATGTTAGATTTATTGGGTTTTTCGTTTTTATGTCATTATTGCTGCGGGGATGGTCTATAATTTATTTAATGATGCTTTTAATGTGGCTCGATTGGAGTTTATGTTTTTTTCGGTTGGTTAGTTGGTTGGTTGGCAGGTTGGTTGGTGGACAGTCATTTTCGCTGGCCATAATAATGGTGTTTAGTGGGGCTTTGGGCTATTTGCATTGCATTTCACCCAGCATATGCATAATGAGTTTAATTGTCGGTCCGTTACTTAATTGAATACATTAATAACAAAAGCACCGATCGCGCACCACAGCGATGTGTGTGCTTATGTGGATTACAGGCCGAACAACTCTTGACATTTAAGCCCCGTTTTCAAGTCAAATTAAAAGCAAATAAAAATCCGGCGACAGCGGAAGGGGCCAGCTAGCCACGTCGTTGGCTTCACATACATGGCTAAGAGTCAGCGATTTAGATAGCAATAAAATGCAGCTCACCTCACTGAACTGCACATGCTCCATTACCAATTCAGAAATCTTTAGGCCGTGCGGCTAGTGAGCAATGGGGAATGGTGTATGGTGTATGGGGAATGGGGAATGGGGAAGCATGTTGCAACAACCACGTCAACAACATTAGAGGAGTCACGAACTGCGGCAGGAACACGCTGCAGCGGCAACAGTGCAGCAGCAACCGCAGCAGCGACTGCAGCAAGAGCAAGAGCAATATCAAAAGCAAATGCAACATCGGCAGGAGCAGCAGCAGCAGCTAAATTGTAAACATAAACAAAACATTTATGACTATTTACAGTTGAGCCCAAGACTTGAACTCCAACTGCCATCGGTTTCCATTTTTTTTTTCCATTTTTTTTCTGGGCGGGGGGCTCTTGTACGTGAGCAATATCTCTAGTTGTTGCTGCCGTAGATGTTGCTGATGAAGTTCAATGAGTTTTCGGGTGTGAAAGGGTCAATTGTGTAAATAGAGACGGAAAACTGTGAACAGCAAACAGACAGCTACAACAGCAGGAGCATTGCAACTAGTCAACCGAAATCGAACAGGGAAAGTGTAGAAGAGGAAAATGCAGGGGAAACAACGGGGTCGAAAGAACTCATAAAAATATCACACGCATATAGGAAAAGCATTTGCGATAAGCATTGCACTACGCAAACAATCAGGGACAAATACAAACAGACAGCGAGCACACACACACAAACGGGGTACCTAGAACACAGATACAGTGGGCACACGCATAAGTGGATTTGGAATCAAAATTGTTAAGGGTCTACGACTCGAAATAGGTTAAAAGTTTTAAAGTTGTGCGAAAGACAAAACTAAATAGATTGGGAAAAACTTTTTTTTAATTTGAAGAAAAGTGAACCGTAGAAAAGTTAGTGCACATCATGTGCCTACTCAAAGACTTTAAAGTTCACATAAATTGCTTTCGAAATTTATTCAATCAAAATCTATTAGCGATTTCTTCCACTTAGCGGGCAATCACTGTTCACAATAAGGTTCAATTGCCATCGGAATTGGGAGTGGGCAATAGATATAGAGAGGGGACATAGGGCTTGGTTTATATTGGGCCAGACAGACCGTCGCTTTTTTTATGATGCAATTAAACATTGTGTTTAATGCATTTGTAAATAACAATAAATAAAAAACATTTACTACAGCAATCACGATAATGCAGCCAGGGGCATTTCAGTTCGGCGGGGGAGGGGATTCGGGGATTCGGGGATTGCGATAACGCGATAATGAAGTTGAAGTTTCGAATGCCTCTCACATGGCGAGCTGCTTTATTTGCCTACAGGAAATAAAATTGCCATAAAAACCGTCTCATAAATGCATATAAATTATGACAGTAAATACGATGGTGGATGAAGGGTGATGTGGTGATGGGGGGGGGGGGGACTTTCCGCGGTAACTGAAGCTCATCTAATCTAAGCCCGGCCTTTTAGTCCAGCTGGTTGAGCATTTGACGAGGCAATTCGGCTTTATTGCCGCCGTCAATTGTCATTATAATCGGGCATTTAATGGCAACTCTTCAGTTATGGCCCACATGTTTGCTGCTCGCTTTTTCCTCGATTTTTTCGAGAAAAGGCTTCTGCTAATTGATTTTGAAGTGTGGGCTACCATTTGACATGCATAATCTGCATTTAAGTGTCTTGGGCGCCAGCGTTGACAATTGACATGGGATTAGTTTCGGGGTGAACAATAAAAATTAAACCTAAGTGGCTTTGAAAATATAACGAATTTATTGAGCTCCACTGCCAATTCATGTTGTACAATTTTTGAGCTGGGAATTAATACTTTATTGCTTTGGAAATGCTGTCAAGGGATTTATTTGGATTTTCCTCGCTAGAAAATTGCTAGAAAATTGCGTTGCAAGTTGGTTTGGCTTCGTTTACTTACCGTAAAATACCTGTAGCGCTTTAGAAAGAATAACTGAATACATTTGGATAGTGTTTAAGCCTGTGCCATTTAGTTACTCAGTATTTAATCAAAGGTTTGCTCCTGGCTGTCGAGTTTCATCAAAGGTTTCCCGCACTTACAAGCCATTTACATATTTGACTGCCTTCGAGTCCTTTATCCTGCGTTAGTCCTTTATCCTGCAGTGCAATCAATGCAGTTTCCCCTCTGTTTTTTTATTGCCTTTTTTTTAGTATGTGCGTGGCAGGATGCAAATGCAGCAGGATCAACAATAGAGCTGTCAAAGATGCAAATGTCGAGTGTGTGCGTTTTTTTTTTCCAACCTCTTAGTAGGGCTCTCAATCGATTCGCATCCGCAGGCTACTTTAGGACTCATTGTTTTGGCCAGCAAAACAAAAAGCAAACCCCTTCCCATGCGTGTGAGCCTGGGTTAATTGAAAGCACTCGCAGAGAGGGCTCAATGTCACATAATACTCAATCAAATTAGGGCTCAAGTTGACTCAAGTAATTAAATCTAAAGCCAACAATTGCCGCACTTGAAACCCAAGAAGAGGCAGCCACGGCACGCACACACTTCGTGGGTAAACTAGCCATAAATAGCAACAATTTTCATATTAATTTTCATAATTTTCCAATGTTGACAGCAGAGCAAACACAAATACACGCTGGCAAACAAAGGGCAAGGAACGCAAGGAACGCAAGGAAAGGAAAGGAGCAGGAAAAAATGTGTAAGGGATACTCGGACAGAAGGACAATGGGGGGTAAAACACTGAACCTTGGTCACTTGTTGGTCAACGGCAACCTGCTGTGAGAGTGTGTGTGTGTGTATCTATGTGGCGACAATTTGCCTAATAACACTGGGCCAAAAGGGGGGATGGGCAGGAGATCGGGGGTGTTTGCCTTGCCTTTTCAAACCTATTGGGCACCCCGCCCCTGCCTTGCGGTTAGTTTGAACTGTTGACTTTGCGGTGAGCACTTTAAATTGATTAAGTTGAATTTGTCTAGCGGCGCCACCGCCTTGCGGTCTTAACCCACCTGTGCCCCCAGCCCCCCCAGCGCCCCCAGCTCCCCCAGCTCCTCAACCCGTCCATCCCAGTCGGATACTTAATGCCACACAAACTGCAGCTGCTCTTTGATTAATTCATGTGTGGAGTGCGGAATGGTGGAACGGAGTCTGCTCTGCGACTCTGTAACAACTCGTGAGACATTAAAACACTTGAATGCCAAAAAACTTTGCAGCAATTTGTGTCGACTTGGCCAGAAGGAGTTTTCAAGCTAGAGCTTGCGTTCGCGTTCGCGCTCGTCTTTTGCTGAAGCCTCAAACTCTGACTTTTCACGGAGAAAAACATTTCTCAGAAATTAATTATTAATTTCAATGTCTTCATACCACAAACTGTAATTTTCCATATAAAAATCTCACGAAAGTATTGCCAATAAGCATACTAAAGATTTCATTTACATTTACAGATCATTTTTACAAAGCCTATCTAAAATGTGGGATACATTTTTGGTTTCCTATAGTGTCTACTTATAGTCTCTATTTATAGCCCAAAGTATATGCCCTTTTCTCCCTGTATCCCGTCACTTTGTCTGGCTGACTGGGCTGGCAAAAAACTTTCCAAGTCAAGCGTTGAAATTAAACTTTAGAGCGATATTGTGAGTGCCCCAGACAACAACTAAAGTTACAAGTCACACAACAAAGGCAGTCAAGTGTGCGGACAAGAGGCAAGATCCTGGATACAGCGACAAAGGGGTGGGGGCAGCTGACAATGAGTTGAGAATGTCATCCCAGCCGAAAATTAATTTTCCAACGCCCAGAAAGAACACACACACCTCATCAACTCTGTCATTTTTGCGTATTCTGCTCTTTGCTCCACTTAAAGTTTTTGCCCCTTAAAGAGCTGCTCACCTTGTCGAGCGATTTTTGTGCAACGTCATTTCATGCTTGAACACGACGAGCTGACCAGAAGTTGTTAACTGTGTTGCCAGGAAGATGGCCCGAAATGAAACTTTTGCTGGCCAAACTAACCACAAGATTCCTCTGGCCGGACAGTCTGCCAAGTTCTCCGCTTTCCAGCTCCACTTCCAGCTCCACCTCCACCTCCACCTCCAGCCTCTTACTTTTAGCCTACACCTACCGATTTTCCACTGCTTTCACGTAACTCCACTCTGCTCCTCTGGCAATCATATCAAAGTGTCAATGTACATGGTCAGGCTGCCTTGGACTTGCACTTTGCATTTGGTCAGCACGAAAACAAACTCAAACACGAGGCAAAAGTGTGGTCTAAATGAAGGGGAACTTGTGATACTCTGGAAAGGGTTTAAAAAATACATCACACTATGTATTCAAAATGATAATTAAAAATATTCTAACACTCCATTTGTCTCTGTTCATTTCAGTTGAATTCAAAACAGACACTGACGCACAAAAGAACCTGTCACTTTTAATATTTGAGGTAAGTTTGTAAAAAGCAAATTTTAATTTTAATACCTATTTTCTAGACTGCTTTAATAAATTCCTCTTGATTAATAAGGTTAACATCTGTTTGAACGGTTTTTTTTTTGCTTAATGCAATTTACCATTTTGTTGGTTCTTTTCTTAAGCGCTGTAATTAATGTCTTGCGGCCTCGACGTCAAGTGTTCACTGTACTTGGCGAGAGTACCTATTGCAGCCGCTGCAGTTGCCTTCTGCTGAAGAGCCCACCATGTCTGGCATGAGCCTACAATCGACGACGCCTCCACACACTTCACTTGCCTCCCCGCTATCCTTGCCTAAAGCCCCTCCTTGCCTCACGCCCCCAACGCCCCCCTTGTCGCCCAGTCACTGTCTTGTCCTGATTCCCGCGCCCCAGCTACAATTGCAATTTGTGCACTTTACGCTGCCAGTTTGAAAATTGTGCACACACTCGTGGGGCAGAGTGGGCGGGGAAAGTGTGGGCGGGGTGGCGAGAGTGGGGGGCAAAATGTGGAGTCTCAGTCTGAGTGAAATTTTTGTATCTTGGCGAGTTTGCGCGGAAAATGTTCCAACTTGACGTTGCACTTGAAAAATATTGTCATTTTTAAGTTGCCAATGAATTAAAATTTACAAAGGCTGCGAACGAACTCTTTACACTTTTTATTAATGGTCCAGCTAACAAAGTTAGTTGTTAATTTCAATTTCAGTTAAATTTCTTTTAAAATGTACTGGTGCATTTCTCCGCCTGTACTCCCGACCAAATCTGCTAGTCATTGTCGACGTTGTCGCCCGAGATGGGAGCGTGCAACTCTAGGTGCATGCCACATAGTTGCTTCTCACTTGAAAAAGTTGCTCATTTTTACACACTTTATTTTCGGTGCACTCCGGGTTTCAGTTCACTTCGGAGTTTGGAGTTTGGAGTTTGGGGTTTGGGGTTTGGGGTTTGGGTTTTTGGCTTCGATCGCTGTTCCCTTGTTGCACTTACAACTTGGAACATTGTTTCAGCACTTAAGCGACACACACACACACACACACATACACACACACACACACACACACATGACTGGCGACCAGGTGAAAGAGGGGCCAGAGGTGGAGGCGCAACTGATTGAGGGGGATCGGTATCCAAAAAAAAGGAGGAGGAGGAGAGGAGAGTGGGAAGAGATGAGCAGGGCAACAGCACATACCCTGCCCCCCACAGAGATGTGTGCGCTCAAATGTTTAAACATTGTGGCAGCCGCAGGAAAAAGTGGGAGGGGTTTCCCCACAAAAGCAATCCCAAAAACTGAACCCAAACTGAACCAATCCACACACACACACACACACACACACACACAGAGAGAGATTCAGATTGGACCAAACACACACATACAGAGAAAGCAACGAGATGCTGCAGCCTTTTGTTTGAAGTTTGTCTTCGAATGGAAAACTTTTGTGAAAATTAATTACGAATTCGTGAGGTCAATCGTTTTTCGGTGATAATCGAGTGGGTGCCAAGCTCAGGAGGGTATTTTCCTGGGTACGAGTTTCTGGGTGGGGACAGGTTGTTTAAAAGCGCTTTACAGCAGGGGGTGGCAGGCCCCCCTCCCGTCCATTCCCCCCCTCATCACCTCTCTTTTTTGGATGCCATGCTGAGTGTGTGCGAGTTCGAGTGCATTTTTGGTATTCTCACTTCCTCCTTGGGATTTTCCAAAACACTCTGTGCCTCATCATGCCATGTGGCATGAATACTTGAATACTCTTTCCAAAGATTAACTTTTAAATAATGTAATTTTAACTTTTAGCTTTCATTTGTTGTGCTGCCGAATACGAAGTGCCTTTATAAGTCTAACTTCTCTAAAGTTCTACTCTTCAGTGTTTGGCATTTCGGTTATTTTTTTTTTTTTTTTTGCTGTTGGCTAATAATTTGGTAATTTGCAGTTTTGTTGTCGTCAACATTGTCGTGCCAAAGATTTTATAATTTTCCTCGGATTTTCGGAAGTGGCTCCCACTGCCGCTGCTGCTGCTGCTGCTGTGGCAAAGTTGCTGCTGTGCTGCAATTTCTGTTGCTGCTGCTGTTGCATTTTGCATAATTTTCCATTTGGTTGTGGCTTGGGCTTGTTGCGTGTCTGCCCCGGCAAGTTGTGAGGCGTAATTAAAGAGTTTATTTTATGATTTGCGGTTCGTTGATGCCGCTGCTGTTGCTGTTGCTGCTGCAGCTTGCAGCTTGCAGCTTGCAGCAGCTTCTTCTACTCCTTGCTGGATGCCTGGGTGGCCCGAAAGTCGAAGTTGATTTTCCAGATGAGCGTCTTTTTTCCCAAAGGTGCCTCGCAGCCACTCGGGCATGGCATGCAGGCAGCCTGGCATTGAGGATCCGAGGAGCCAAGGAGTGAGTGGTCCCAGTCCCAGCCAGCCGGGCTGAGGCAGCCTTTGACGTTGTCATCGCACTTGTCAGCGGCACGACATTGTCCCCGCAAATCCCCGAACCGAAAACGTTTTCGTGTCCTTTGCCAGGGCCTCGAGCCATTCGATGATGCTGTGTCGTCGTCTTGTTTGCTTTGGCATATTGGGGAGACATCCTCGACAGGCACTAATTTTAACTAAATAACTTTGATGAGTTGGCTTTCGGGTGGGCCGTAAGGCTTAAGGCCAACCGAAAACCTTTGCTCTCGAAACCCCAGCTTAACCTTTGTTTAACCTTTCTTAAGCTGCAATCGTTACATTTTTTTTTTTGTTTTTGTGTTGTGTTTTTGTTCGGTGCGCCCAACAACATATTTGTTTAGGTGCTCGATGGGATGTCCTTTAGGAAAGGATTGTATTTGTATATTTAATATATTCAACGCACATATGGCGTCGACTGCAAACCGAAAAACCCCTGCCTAAATGCTTTAATTAAATGAAATCTCATGGTTTCCGGTTGGATCAAGGGGATGGGCGGGGGGATACAGGACATTGGCCGGTCCTGTAACACGTTTCACAGTTGCACGCACAACTATGCGAGATGCTGGTCCTTCGAGAGCGAAGGCTGGAGTCGGGGTAATGGCGGAGCACCCATGGAACCCATGGAACCCATGGAGGGTTGTCAGAGGTCTGGCATTCAAAAATTGAAAAACCAAAATTTAAGCTGGGCCAGCTTTTTGAATTTATGACCAAATGGCACACACTCACATGGAATACGCATGGGAATGCATGTAAAAACTATAAAGGATCAGCCCAGCCATATAGCATAGGGTAAGGGGTGCTGGCTGGTTGGGTGGTTGGGTTGGGGGTAGTTTTGCCTGCCATTTTTGGGGTGGCGATTGCGTAACACCACGTAATGGCATGAGCACCGAACATATATTATATGCGGCGGCACAGAAGGGAGCATCTCCATGCTGGAATGGAAAATACATTTGATTAAAAGTTGATAAATTACCTCTAATACATTAGAGCGGACATGAAATCGAAATTGGCTCGCTTGTGTGGCGAAAAACTATTCAAAGTGCCTTAGTTGTACTTAAATAGGTGGGATAAAAGGGCTTTCATTCGGATATTAGTCAAAAGTGTACCTTTCCCTTTATATAAATTCCATATAAATCGGTATTTGCTCATTGCCAGAAAAACTTATTCCAGAATTGATAGCAAAACCAGGGCCCAACCCATTTTAAGAAGTGCAAATAGAGGAATCCTGTTCATTTCCTGGCGATTCAGAAATATAATTCTCCGTACCACTTACTAATTACTTTGTGCCGCTTCCCCTCCTCACCACAAATCCTCTTCGATTGCTGCACTTTCGATGCCCGGTTACCTAAGCAGGTATTTCGCATTGGCTCAATGAAGATGCATGCCTTGGCAATGGACGGCACACTCTCTCTCCTTTAATCCCGAAACCAAAATCGGAGACTGGAGGGACAGGACATGCCTGCTATCTCCATCTGCTGGCATAATGTGACACGTTTCGGGGTTGTTTTCTAATCCCAAAACGAAGCAGAGGCCAAAACGCAGAGAGTGGGCTCTTGGGCTAGGGGAATGTGCCACAACCTGACACTCTGGTGTCGGAGTTGTGAAATCAGGCAGCAAAAATTGCTCGGCTTACCTGAGGAGCAGCAGCAGCAGAAGCAGCAGCAGAAGCAGCAGCAGCAGCAGCAGCAGCAGCAACCAGCATCAGCTCTTCACATGCCACATGTATCCTAGGGATACGGCCGAAGCAGCAGCTGTAAGATGGACACACAAAAAGACAATTATTCATGTATGCATTGGACTATAATGCTCTGCTCAGCTTGAAACTCACCTGAATGGCTTGAATAGCTTGAATGGCCATGCAGCATTTCACTTTGCATTATGTAAAACATTTTCACAGGCGACAAACATTTGCATGATTAACCATAATTGAAAATCCGAAAGAGACAACGGCGGTGGCGATGTCGGTGGCAGTGGCAGTGGCAGGGGCAACTGCTGCCTTCCTGGATCGTAAGTCCAATCAGTAGCGCTCCATTCAACTCAATTTATCTACGCATGCCAGGCAGCCAACCTTCGGATTTCAGATTTCGGATTTCTCAGCTCCTCAGCTCCACAGCTCCACAGCTCCCAAATTCCCCAACTGCCTGCTTGTCAGTAGTGAGTCATTTCAGCTCGGTTTAGTTCAGCCAACTTGAGTGGAGTCACCTACGGTTGGGTGGAGATTTGCTTTTCCGACTTTCGGTGCTCTTTTCCCATTTGGAGTCCACGCCCACTTCGGCTGCCTTGAAATGCGATGAGGTTTGGTCTCATTGCTTCTTTGGACCCCAAGACCTAGGGTTGACTTTCATGGGCTCAGCTCGAAAATTGCTAGAAAGTTGAGAGCCTATCATCGTGTAATAATTATAGCCATAATTTATGGTCAGGCCAAACTCGAGCCTAATAAAGCAATTTTGTAAATATTTCACGGTGCTTTGATTAATTTAATAAATAGTCTTAGATACCCGGATGCGTTTAACTTAAAATACGCTGTGTAGAAATGAATTAAATTTTGTTTTGCTGCTGAGTAGTAGGTGTAATTGAAATGCAGGGCAACTTAAAAATATATTTTTGTCGAAATTATTGATGTGAAACTTTTTGGAAAATGAACCCGAACCCGTTTCAAATGGGAATTTCGTGCTTTTAACAGACCGACCGCTTTGACCCGTAACTGTAATTTGGAACTCATTCATAATTGAATCTCGGTATGTTGGGCTGGGGAAAATGCTTCCTGCTCATTAATGTTGCAGAAGGCAAAGGTAAGGAGTGGTATTGCGGCAAAGGTAATCAGTCAAGTGCAACTTTTTCCAGGTCTTGCCTCATTTTCAGCCCGTCGAATGCCAGTGGCTTTTGTTCTTTGGGGGCTAATGGAAGGCTTCCTGTTTAGACGGGGTTTTGTTGCTTTAATTAGTTGATCGCACGTGATAGGGCCAGCAGCACCAGCAGCTACCTACGAGTCGAGTATACCCCTGCCCCCACCTGCTAACCAACTAAGCCACTATCTCTCTCGCTTTGGTTGTTATATTAGCACTTGTCCAGCTTTAAATTGCTTGTAAAGATTATCTATGGAAAACTCACACTCAATTTGCGCTCTCCAACTTCGGCGTGCATATATGAGGCAGTAATCTGTGCAAAATCTTAAGTAGCTTACAATGAGGGGCGTTCGTTGTGGCCTGGCCCGAAGACAATGCAGATTGCAAATGGTGGTGTTGGCGGGGGTTGGTGGTTACCAATGCCGCCATCTATACACTTGACCGTCCAGCAGACATTCTCTATCCTTGTAAGCCAAAGGATACATAAATTGCAGATGTGCGGAGTCCAAGGAGCGGACAGAAATTGCTTGGCAAATGCACAGCTGTTGCCAACAAATCTACAAGCAATTCGAGTTTCAACTGAAATAACAATAATACCCCCCACTCACACAGATACGCACACACACACACACGCACACACTAACACACGGATTGGAGCAACAGCAGTTGTTGCTTCCGTTTCATGTCCTTGTCGCTCCTCATTGCCTCTGCTGCTGTTCTAGTTATCCTTGTTCTTGTAGTTGCTGTTGCCGGCTTCGTTCGTCCTTCCTTCGTTCGTTTGTTTGTAATTTGATGCGCGCTTTTAGTTAATTGTGGCATCAGGACATGGACATTTCGGGCTATGCGCAATAACTAAGCCTCTTTCGCTAGCGCCTTCTCAGTCGCACTGTGGTGACACAAGCGGTACAGTGCAGTTCATTCAAATAGGTTCTCAGAAACTAAAATGTTGCATATACAAAAATTATACGAGTACATTAAAGTTCTTTAACATTTTCACAGTCTTTCAAAGCTGTGTGCAAATGTGAGACTAACTAAAAGAAGTATTATATTTCGATGAAGAAACATAGATTTTTGAAACGCACTGCACCTACATATGTACGTGTGCATAGCATCTGTGAATTGTCGGCCAAGTGACATTTTGTCGCAGTTGTTGCTGCCAATGTGGGTTGGCCACTCTTATTTCTCGGCTTTTGATCGCTTTGTTGGCCAAAACCGAAACGGGGCTGGGGCAAATTGGGTCTTAAATTTGCGATGCACTTGTCACCCATGCCCAACCTGCCTGGCATATTTTAGTTAATTAATTTTGTGGTCAAGTGCACGCAAATCGTCTGATACGGATCCCACAAATATATACGCCTGACTTTGATTGGCAAGTGATTTTGAGTTGTCTGGGCGGTTTTTGCAGCCTTCGATGGGTGGAATGTCATAGCCCCTTTCTGGATTTAATTGCATTTGCCAAATGCTGAAAAGGTGAAATGAAGCCTATTAGGCTCTCTGTTGCTGGAATGTTTTTGTGTGAATTTATGTGAATTTATGTGAATTTAAAACCAATGCATTCTGCATTATTGCTCACAAATTCACACACAACCAATAGAGTATAATTGGAAATTGCGGTTGTCCTTTCATGTCAGATGGGTTGGCAAGTGGCTGCTGCTTTCTCAATTCATCTCTTGGTTATTATCAATTATCAAAAAGATGAGCTAAAATAATTGATGTCAATTCGCATCTATATTCGCATACTATGCAATAAATTTGGGAATATTCCAGTTGAGAATTATGGGAAATATAATTATTTATTGGTTTTTTGTCTTAAACCAAATTTTTATTATTAATTTTGGTTTATAGCATGGGATAAAATATACCAGCTCATAAATTTCTGATTAACATTAAACTTGCTATTGAGATTTTGAATGCGAATGTAGCCTGATTAATTAATTAATACCACGTTACTTCCGCTGAAAGCTCAAATGGCCTTGCCCAAATCAAGCCACTTCAGTTTTCAGTTTACCCCGATTTTCCCATGCTCTTAACCCGTGCTCATTACTAATTGAAGCACTTTACGAAAGTTACAAATTTACAATATTTTCGCCGTAATTATGCTTGGCATATGCGCGCATTTCAACAACTTTTGGGCCATCCAGCAACCCCTCAACATCGGGGTTAAAAAATGTATCGAAGCACGAGTTTCCATCGCCCTCAACACTTTTCCACATGCAAAACGAATGGAGTGACGTGGATTGGAGTGGAGTGTAGTGGAGTGGAGGCCAAACCCACTTGACCAGTTGGACATCGTCCGGGAGTCACATTAGTCATCTTTGGCTAAACGCTATTTGGGTTTCGCATTTCAGACTTTTGTGCTGGATGCTGCGAGTGCTGCCCTTCTTTTATTGGGTTTCTCGAGTGCGACTCGATGGGTTGGGGGGGTTGGGGGAAGACCCAAGAGGGTCCACTGATTAGCGTTTTGCATGCGAAATGCATAAATCACTTTGGAGGCGCGCAGAAAACGAGTGGAAAAATGCAAAAGAAAAGCAAGTAAATAAAAAAATGGACAAAAACGAGGGATATTCCGACGGCTGCAATTGCCATTTGGTCTGCGGCAGCGTCGTTGACATTTTTATTGCCTGAGAAAATAGAATTTTTTCTTTATTTACTCGTAGCTCTAGTTGCATTTATCCCCTTTTATTTGTATGCTAAAAAACAAGATTTAGCTGCATAAATTTCGTTTTTATCGCAACTAAATGACCGCAAATGCTCGCGGTTGATATGCTGGGCTAAATAAAATATATTGTCGATAAATAATACGACAAATTTAAGGCTGGGCGGAAAATGTCAGTGGAAGGAAGTCCTTGGCAGTGGGCGTTGATCTCAATGGCCAAGTCATAAAAGCTGAATATGCAGGGCATGAATCATGGCCTATAATAAAATTAACTGATTGTTAAGGGGGAATAAAAAATGTAACTCGACGAGGAACAAAATTAAAGAGAAGAGCAACATGAAGTGCTTAAAGATACATATACTCGTATAGTCTTAAAGATTAAGAGCCGTGATTACAACCGTTTTATGTTAGAGATAAATAAAAGTAAAACTGCAATTAAGAATAAAATATTGTTTAAATCTCTTGCTGCAGTTAAAGTGTGCTGGATATTAAACAAAAATAATTAAGATAGTTATGTTCTAATTACTCGTTATTCCGCAATTACGTAGGCAATAATATAAATATTTAGTGGCGGCCCGCCCTCAAGAAGATCCAGCGTTTTTTCTCCACCATAACTTTTGGTCCTTTTTTCCGCTCCTAATATGCAGCATAAAGTCGTAACTTAATTTACTGCTGGAGGAGGAGCTACTACGTCTGCGGACGGGAAAAGCTGGAGCCATGGCTAAAAGTGTAATGAGGAAAAGTCTTTTACTAATTGAGGCCAAAGAAGCAGCGGCACAAATTATGAGCACGAAAAGAAAATAATAATTTTATTTTACAGCTTTTTTTTTGTGCTTTGTTTTTTGCCGTTGCTATTTGCTTCTTAATAGCCGTCAAGATTCTGGGAAAGAAATAAAGCAAACGGCGCAAGGCACACAGAAGAGCCAAAGATGAACCCTTTTCTCAGGCTCCCCAAATGTGCGCAAGCGTTGAGCTGTGAAAAGGCGCAACAGCAACACCGCAGCAACAGCAACGGCAACAGCAACAGCAGCAGCAGCAACAGCAACAACACTGCAACAGCAACAAGAAGTGGCAGCAGCAACAGCGACGCGAGGCAGCCAAGTGAAGTGGCGTGTGGCGTCATCAGGTTGCAGATGCTGCTGCTGCTGCTGCTGCTGCTGCTCCCTGGCCGCCTGCAAAAAATGCGTTCTACTTAATGTTGCATGCATTTATAGCAAATATTTCCCATGCCCCACGCCTTGGCCTGCCCACAATTGCTAATGATGCAGGAGCAGTTCAGCAGAAGGAGCGACTCAAGGAGCTGCACCTAAACAAAAAACTATTGAAAAAGGGCAAAAAAAATTAATTACAATAAGAGAATATTGTATAATTTTCATAAAAAAAGATGTATGAATCTTATTAAGTATCGTCTTCAAAGAGTATTTATTTTGAAATCAAATTTTGTAAGTTAGATGAGTACTAAATGCATAAACGAAACCGTTTTTTGTTTGAGTGTAACCTTCGCTGGGTGCCACATCTCATAGAGATCCCATTCCCAGCTGCTGCCGCTCCTGCCAGTGCAACTTAGTTGGCGCTCTTGTCATTAAGCAGCGCAGCATTTACAGTTCTTGCCCGCTGGCTCCACTGAGCTTGGCTTACTGCTTTTCGATTTAACTGCTGATAGCTTTTGAAGTTAGAGTAAGTTACGTAGTGCACTTGGCGCACACTTATCTATCATTATCATCAGTAACACACACACACACACACACATACACGCACATCGTGGCAACTTTTCTATTACGCTGCAAACTGCACTTATCGTCATCATCAGCAGCAGAAACAGCAGCAGCAGAAGCATCAGCAGTATCTGCAACAGCAGGCACAGCAGCAACATCTCTACTTCAAGTGCAGAAGCAGCAAGTCGATGATGACGATGCATCCGAGGAAGGAAGCGAGGAAGCACTGGGCCGGGTAACGTCCACTCTAATCACTGTATGCATCAGGCTTGATGGCATTAGTTGGACTGCTGGGAGTTGGGTGCTGGGAGTTGGAAGCTGGAAGCTGGAGCTGCCACCGCTGGATGAATGCCACTTGAGTTGTTGCCATCTCAGCTCTCAGCTGACGCCGACGATGACGATGAGTGCGGACTGTTTGGCAGCTGTTGATTCCCGCTCCCGCAGAGCGGTGCAGTGCGTTTCGGCGATGTAAGGCGCCAGATTCGTTGGTTTCCAGATGGTTGATCGAAAGATCATCCCAGGGGGATCGAAAGATATAGCAAGTTATGAAATCATATTGGCTATACTCAGATAATTGTTATTATTTATATCTCAGCCAAATCTCAGATAAGGCTAAGCAAATAATAAAATTAATAATACCTCATTAACGTGTACTATGAGCACTTAAACTGTACTGTTAATAAAGAAAGTTTCTTTTTATAGCCTTGTTTACTTATAATTAGAGTGAGATATTTTTCCATCAGCCAGCTGAGTTGCCACAGTCTTTTAACGTTCGCGGAAAACTGTATCTAACCATCTCGTTTGCGCCCTATCTTTTTCTCGCTCCCCAGCCTGCGGCCTAATTTTGTATAATTTTTTCTGCATTTTGTTGTTGTTGTATTATGAATTTGCTGGAAAATTGCAATTTTATGTGCAATTTCTTGTGGCCATCCTCCTGCAACGCCCTGCTCCTTTGCTCAGCCCCGCTGGCTTACATTTATTAGAATAATTTAATTGCTTATTAAATCATCTTTGCCTTCATGACTCATTTTTTCTCATATTTTTGTTTTTTTTGTTTTTTTTTTTCATTCTAGGTGAGTTTGCTGATCTACTGCGGGGCCTTTGGACTAATTAGTTTTGCTGTTGTTGCGGCGTTTGCTGCTGCAGTTGCTGCAACTGCAGCTGATATTACTGGTGCAGTGGCCGGTGCAACTTAATTAACTGCTCGAGGTTTCAATCTGCGGCTGTCAAATTAAATGAAATTTACACTTTACCGTTAAATTGGCAGGTACGTTAGAAAATTGCCCAGCCAGGTCCATAAATTTGTGCACGGGCTCTTTTGTGTACATTTTAAAGTTGATGCGGGCCAACATCAACAAAACAGCGACTGCACCTCCTCCCACCTCCCACCGGCTAAATTTCCCCAGCATTTTGCCCCACAGTAACAGGATCCGATTTTGACACAATTTTGCAGTTGAGCGGCATAGAAAATAAATATAGTTATAGAGCACGGAAGGGTTGGACCGTCCGGATTGGATTCCCCCGGCTCTATGTATTATGCATTTGGCATTTCGTCATCCATCCATCCGTCCTCTCTGCCACCGAAATTCCAGCTGCATGCCTCAATGCACTTTGCGCTGAAATATAGAAATTCCACTATTTGGTTTCTATTGCTCTGCTTGTTTGTTACCCCTTTCATGCAACTGGTTTTTGTGTGCATCCGAAAAGGAGAGGTACAAAAAAATAATGCTTACAGCAAATATAAACATGCAAAAAAGTTGAAAAAACTCTGCTTGCATTTCGTTTTTGTTTTTTTTTTGTATATTTTTTTCGAGTTTTAGCCTTAAGGGCGTAGGTTTGAGTCCATTTCGGAAAACAGAAATGAGGGAATACAACAAATAATGCAAGCAGGCCGATGTTTTTGTTTTTTTTGTTTCGTTGCACATAGAAAGCATAATGCAGCGTTGAGAGTCGCCTGGGATTAGTCGTTTTGGGGGATACACTTTCGCTGCCCAAGGAAGTTGATGAACCGAAAGTTTAATTTAGACTTTCGTGTTTGTTTGGGATGAATCGTAAAATTTATGGGGTACTTTTAAAGAGCTTTTTGGGGAAATTGAGTATCGAATTCTAAAAGATGTTTATTTTACTTTTAGAAAGAATAAGCCTTGGCTTAAGAGATTATTATTATGCAGATAAGGAACTATAAAATGTCATTAAAAGATACTTAAATGCATTTAAATTCATACTTCGGTTAAGAAACTAGCTAGACTCATATTATACATAGGCAACTGTATATAATGGTGTCATATGCCCTGGCCTTCGAGAACTTAATGCAAGAAATGCTGGGCAGAAAGAGAGATGAAAAAATAGGAGAACCATGAAATGGAAACTGCAGTCCAAATATGAATCAAACCATGGCCCAGGCTGGCCAGGCACGACCCAAAACCAAATGGGCCAGAAGACCAGAAACGGGCGCAGAACGGAGGAGCTGGCCTTATGGCCAACATGCTCCCCCCCCCCCCCCCCCCCCCACACACTTCCAGGCCTTTTGGCCAACTGGACCAGAGATGTCTGTCTGCTGCTGCGGCTGTTGCATTGTCTTGTGGCTTTTGGTTGCAGTTGCACTTGGCGCTGCTATTTGGGTTTTTATTTCCCTTATTTTTTTTTGTGTGCTTCGGCTTTTCCTTTTTACTTTTGCCGGCATTTGGCTTTGACCAATGGCCAGGGCGTGTTGCCTGTGTGTTCCCTATGTTCTAGGCATGTTTTGGTTTTGTTAAAAACATTTCGACATACGCTCTTTGTGAGTTGAGTGTGTGGAGTGTGTTGAGTGTGTGTGTGTGTGCATTGCATTGTTGTTGTACCATAGTTGCAACATGGCTTTACACATGTCCAGCTGACCTAATTCCACGAATATTTAAATTTGCTTCAAGCCCGAACAATGTTTATTACATTTTCCGTTATGCTAAATTTGAATTTCATATTTGAATTCTGTTTGAGCCGGAAAATTGTATTCTCGCAATGGCATGCGAGTATGAACCAATTAAGAGCACAGCCGCCCTCAATCAGAAATGTTATTTGGCCGCAAAAGTCCTAAATCAACATGGCCATAATCCAAATATGTACCCCTAAAAAGGTCGCGAAGTGTTGACAACATCGAAAATGTTGGTTCAAACTAAAGTATTTGTGTAAATATTGTTTGGCTGAAATTTGATTTCTCGGGCTAATGCTAATTTTCATTCTAGCAAAATCAGTAAATAAACAAAACTTAACAATGGCAATTGTTGTTTGCCCCGTTTTCCTCGCTTTTCCGGGGAAAAGTGCAGTGCCACAGAATCAACCACCAAACTGGATGGTAACATGTTTTCATTAGTCGAAATTATTAGATGGCTAGCCGTTCACCCCCCAAATGTGATTTGATTTTCCATATTGTTCCAAGCACGCTCGCTCTATTCCTCCATACACCGCTTCATCCATCTGTCCAGTCATCAATACTTGTCGCACAAATCCTTTACACCATCGAATGCAGCACCCCAGCGTTCTGGGAAGTTCATTTATTTTGTGTTTAACAGCATTTAGGGATTGGAATTTTCCACGCATTGTCTTATTTGCACACCCCGAAATCCCGGGGGTTGCTAAATAATTTATTTCTTTTCTGCCCGCTAATGCCCTTCAAGTGTTCGCTGGAAAGCGTAAAGTCCTTTTTAGGCCTCCTGATTTGTCCGTGGATTAATTTGACCCTGAGCCACAATTTTCTCCCTCTCTCTTCTGTTCGGATATTTAATTTATTTGTGCCTTTTTGTCTAGAAACTGACCACGCAAAACTTTGGCCTTCCAAAAATGTTTTTAAAAATATTTTTCGCTACTGCAGCCCAAAAAAAAAAAATCAAAAAAGTGAAAAAGAATGAAAGAAATCAGCGCGCAAAACCCCAAAAAGCAATTTCTATGCACAGGGAACAGCATAAAGTCAATTTACAGCACGAGTCCTGAAAGAAAAACACACAGGAAAAAATATATATGTATAAAAAAAAGGGAACCAAAATCCGGGGCCAAAGTCAGGCTGCCAATAAATCCGTAACGAATCCTTTTGCCAACAGCCGCAGCAGCAAGAACAGGAAAGGATCTACGCTTCAGTGCATTTTTGATGGACGTATCCGAGCGTAGCATATTGATGGCAAGTTTTGCGCATTTTACGGATATTGCACAATTTCTTTTTTATTCTTTATTTGGGCTTTGCACTCTCACTCGACCAAAAAAAAAAAAAAAAAAAAAGGAAGAAGAAAAAAAATGATTAATTATACAGGCAAAATGGTGGGCGTGATTGAGGCAAACGTTGTGCGAGGACTTTTAATTGGCTTTTGAGTCATCGACTAATAAAGATTAATTGTTTTTTAAGAGCAAAAATGTTGACAACAATGCCGCCCCGCCGGCTGGAAGGGAAGCGAAGGCAAAAAGGCCCAAAGCCAGTGGCAAGGGGGCGGGGGCGGGGGCGTGGGCAAGGGAATTATTGGTAGAGTTGCGGGGGCAAAGGACACTCGAATGCGTCGAATGGCCAGGACATGCCAGTTTATCTATGTCAGCACAGTGGTACGCACTCAATTGGAAGATTAAATGCAAGCCAAACAGTCTGCTCGCGGTCTGGATGCGGTGTGATCTCTTGAGTACAGTGCGTTATGTGGTTATAAGGATACCCGCTACAAGAGTTCTTAAGATGTGTTAAAAGAATTCATTAAATTTAGATTTACTAGTGCATTTACGTATTATACATGGAACCACTAGAACTTTCAAATGCTTCAAAAGGAGTAACTCAAAGTATGTTAATCATTTTGTATTCTTAGTTATCATTGAGTAAATGGGCTTTAATTCTTCGACTGACTACTTAAAGATTCGATTATTAATCTGATTTCAATTACGAAGTTACTATATTTTGGGCCTACTATTTCGGCAAGCATATACTCACGCTACGCACTGTAGCGCTTCATTCTGCGAAGCTGGCACTTGCCAATGCTGAACTTTTTTTTGTTGTTTTGCGCGTTTTACTTCAGACAATGTGTTATTGTGTTCCCCCGCTTCTCGATTTCGGTTGCATATGCGGTGGTGGCTACTGTGGACCGTCCATTGGCAGGTCGGACGGTTCAAATGGGCCGCTGGATGTTGCCGCTGTTGCTGTTGCTGCTGCTGTTGCCTGTGCCCTGTGCCCTGTGCTGCTGCCTCATCCATTTTTGCGTATGAATTGCAAAACGCCGCACATATTTCACGTTATTGTTTGGTGGTGCCCTCCGTCTGTCTGCTCGTCTGCCTCTGCCTGTGGCTTCGAGTTCTGGGTAAAGCAGGTAACCCCACTCCACCGCCACTCCATCCTCAGATGCGATCCGATCCGATCCGTTGGCATTCCAAGTCGTGCCACACATTTGATATATGTTTTGGTGTCGAGCATGAGTTAACTGTGTCACAGGCATCGTAAATTTTCGCCACATTTTCCAAGGGTTCGACGAAAGGAGTCGAGTGTGTGGGGTGGAGTGAAATGTGGAGTGCGAGGAGTACTGCATTGAAATTGCTAGAAATAATCGTAAAATGATGAAGTCGTCCGCAGCAATATGAACTTCAACTTGGGGACCGAAATAAATGATTTGTGTGTGTGTCCTGAGTTTGCATTTCTCCGGGGTGGCGCCACTAAATTATCATATTTCTTCAGCGTTCAGTGAGATGGGTATATGCATATGTGTACATACATATATCTAAATTAGTTGAGTTGTTGTGTGGGGACTAATTAGGCGGCTGCAATTGCACTCTCAAGTGGCTGACAGCAATGACAGGATATACGTCCACTGTTTTATACCTTCGTATGTATGTATAATACATACATACGTGTACATGTGTTCGGATATGTCATGAAAAATGATACACAAAACCCGCTTTTGCCTTTGGCCAAGGGGCAGCTGCCCTTCGGATGGATGCCTTCTGTCTTTTATTTGCTTTTGTTGAGCCCTTTTGTTTTATGCCGCCAATGGGCCTTTTGTTGTTAATGTTCCTGTTCGCCCGGGGTCTCTCTTTCGCTCCTTTTCGAGTATAATTTCGTTTAATATTGTTCATTTTAGTTGTGTAATTGTGCGACGTTGTCAAATGACAACTCCACCTCCTTATTCGCTTCCTTCACTTTCGTTTTTCAATTTTTCATTTCAACCGAATTGTCGGCTATCCTCTTCTTTCGTTTCTTTTTTTTTTGCCGTATTGTTCTTGGCCGCAGATCAGTTTACAGGCTATAGGGAACACAACCTGGTCGAGGGTCGCGTGGGTATCGGATATATATACAGATATATGTCTATATACATATATATATACCTCCTTGGTACCTACCTGCGTCCTCGGAGATCCGCAGCTCTGTCATATAAAAGTGGCTTAAAGGGCAGCGCCACATTTTGACATGACATTCTCAGGTTTTTATCAGATCCAAAACAGCAGTCAGTCGGTTGGAAAATTTCCTGCTCTTCCCTTTAAAAATGCGTATATATCGTATCGTAATTTTCATTAATGGTCTGTGGCGACTCAGTTTTATGAGGCATCTGTCTGGGATGAGACGAGATTCTGCTAGGCCAATCAAAATGATGAAATTTCAATTCTTCTCCGTGGGTTCTACAATGTGAAATTTGAGCTAGTTGAGTGGTTTTTAGGGTAATGCGGCCTGACACTGATTTGGATATGTTTGGAGTGAAGAGATTTGACAGGATTGAGATGGGCATAAACTGTTAAAAGGTTAGGATCTGATACGAAATGGTCCAAGGGTGTTTAGGTGAAGATGGCGGCCAGATCTGATATGCTATTGAAAACGTTCGAAACGGAAATGAATTTGAGTAGTTGAAAACTACAAAGAAATTAAAAAAAAATGAATTTCTAAATTTGAATGCAGTTTTTTAGAGAATTGCGTCAGAAACATTTAGAGGTATGCCACATCAAAATCCGATTAAGATAAGTTGAGTTATGGACTTTAGAACTTCAGCCTTGGGACCTTTTTGAATTTCTACAATATCATAAAATCAGAAAAATTACAAAAAAATTACAAAAAAAATAAAATTTTAAATTTGAATGCAGTTTTTTAGAGAATTGCGTCAGAAACATTTAGAGGTATGCCACATCAAAATCCGATTAAGATAAGTTGAGTTATGGACTTTAGAACTTCAGCCTTGGGACCTTTTTGAATTTCTACAATATCATAAAATCAGAAAAATTACAAAAAAATTAAAAAAAAAATAAAATTTTAAATTTGAATGCAGTTTTTTAGAGAATTGCGTCAGAAATATTTAGAGGTATGCCACGTCAAAATCCGATTAAGATAAGTTGAGTTATGGACTTTAGAACTTCAGCCTTGGGACCTTTTTGAATTTCTACAATATCATAAAATCAGAAAAATTACAAAAAAATTAAAAAAAAAATTTTAAAAAATAAATTTTTAAATTTGAATGCAGTTTTTTAGAGAATTGCGTCAGAAACATTTAGAGGTATGCCACATCAAAATCCGATTAAGAAAAGTTGAGTTATGGACTTTAGAACTTCAGCCTTGGGACCTTTTTGAATTTCTACAATATCATAAAATCAGAAAAATTACAAAAAAATTAAAAAAAAAAAAAAATTTTAAATTTGAATGCAGTTTTTTAGAGAATTGCGTCAGAAATATTTAGAGGTATGCCACGTCAAAATCCGATTAAGATAAGTTGAGTTATGGACTTTAGAACTTCAGCCTTGGGACCTTTTTGAATTTCTACAATATCATAAAATCAGAAAAATTACAAAAAAATTAAAAAAAAAATTTTAAAAAATAAATTTTTAAATTTGAATGCAGTTTTTTAGAGAATTGCGTCAGAAACATTTAGAGGTATGCCACATCAAAATCCGATTAAGAAAAGTTGAGTTATGGACTTTAGAACTTCAGCCTTGGGACCTTTTTGAATTTCTACAATATCATAAAATCAGAAAAATTACAAAAAAAATAAAATTTTAAATTTGAATGCAGTTTTTTAGAGAATTGCGTCAGAAACATTTAGAGGTATGCCACATCAAAATCCGATTAAGATAAGTTGAGTTATGGACTTTAGAACTTCAGCCTTGGGACCTTTTTGAATTTCTACAATATCATAAAATCAGAAAAATTACAAAAAAATTAAAAAAAATAAATTTTTAAATTTGAATGCAGTTTTTTAGAGAATTGCGTCAGAAACATTTAGAGGTATGCCATATCAAAATCCGATTAAGATAAGTTGAGTTATGGACTTTAGAACTTCAGTCTTGAGACATTTTTGAATTTCTACAATATCATAAAATCAGAAAAATTACAAAAAAATTTAAAAAAATAAATTTTTAAATTTGAATGCAGTTTTTTAGAGATTTGCGTCAGAAACATTTAGAGGTATGCCACATCAAAATCCGATTAAGATAAGTTGAGTTATGGACTTTAGAACTTCAGCCTTGGGACCTATTTGAATTTCTACAATATCATAAAATCAGAAAAATTACAAAAAAATTACAAAAAAAATAAAATTTTAAATTTGAATGCAGTTTTTTAGAGAATTGCATCAGAAACATTTAGAGGTATGCCACATCAAAATCCGATTAAGATAAGTTGAGTTATGGACTTTAGAACTTCAGTCTTGGGACATTTTTGAATTTCTACAATATCATAAAATCAGAAAAATTACAAAAAAATTACAAAAAAAATAAAATTTTAAATTTGAATGCAGATTTTTAGAGAATTGCTCCAGAAACATTTAGAGGTGTGCCACATCAAGTTCCGATTAAGATAAGTTGAGTTATGGAGTTTATAATTTCAGCCTTGGGATATTTTTTAATTATAACACCAATGAAATTACAAAAAAATTAAATAAATATATACTTCTGAATTTGAATGCAGATTTTTAGATAATTATAACTTATTAACTTATTGATTAAAAATATCAAAATGCTGTACCAAATAAGACGAATCTGTTAATACATATCGCGATTAATCACCTATAAAGCCGAAGTAAAGTCTTAAGGCTTGTTATGATTAATTGAAAGAAGTTAGCTATTAATGTTTTTGCCCGCATTGCGTTTAAAACAAAAAGTGGCTAAAGATAAAAGGCAAACAACTCAAGGGCTTTAGGCTTTATTTATAGAGGCAGCTTGATGATGAAAGTTGGTTAAAGATAACAAATTGGTTCGATCATGAGGCGGATACAAAATCGTACAAGTTCCCTAAACTTAACAAATTGCTGCGATCATGATGATGGCCCATGATCGATATATCTTTAGTCAAGGCCTTTGTTATCATAGTCACGCCTATCGAACGCTTGTATTCACAATTGTATCTGGCGGATCGAAGCCCCCCGTTTAACCCCCTGTTGCCGGAGCTTTGCCAATATCCCGTGGCGAGTGCGTGAGGCGATCGAAGAAACGCACTTGGAAGTCATTAATCAAGGCCCACTTAAACACATTTAAACGCTTACGAATTGTAACGAGCCCGACCACGATTTATTTTTTCTTTCGATTGTCTTGTGTGTTTTTGTATTTCCTCCTTTATTATTATTAGTATTATCATTATTATTATTTTTTGTTATTATCGATACAATGCCGTTTGTGCTAACCGTTGCCATAAATTCACTTTAACCGCTGACGACGACGCATGCGCCGCTGCCACAAAGACGGCGATGAAATCTCAATAAGAGAAGCTGGGGGACACAAGTAAAAAAAATAATGAAAAAATCGAGATCGCTGGCAAATCGGAATGTAAATTTTGTCGCTTCTCGGGAATTGATTTATATCTGCTGCATGTCTGTTGGCGGCGGCCCCTCGTTTGGACTGGATTGGATTGGCTTGGATTGGGTTGGATTGGCGTGGCGTACTTCACTCCACTTTATTATTCATTGGAAAGACAAGTCGGCCTGGTGCTGGTGCTGCTGATGAATCGAATGGAGTAAAAATTAAGCAGAAACTCTGCCCAGACAATACCCATAAAACCAACCGATGGCAAAATCAAAGCCATTGCCAGGCAGCGTAGTAAAAGCCAAAGTCGGAGCTTTGAATTTCAATTAATTTGACTGACTGCATGACTGATGGACTGCCCGAAGGGAGGGGAGCCTCGTAAATGTGGGCTTTTTCATTTTTATGGGTTAATTGCCATTGTAGGTTTGCCTCGTTTCGGTTCAATCAAAGGCAAGAAGGCAAAAAATAAAGGAGCACTGGTGGGAAAGAGAGCCAAGTTTATTTATCTTCCGCCTGGGAAGAATTTGTTGTGATTTATGTGACTTCTTGGGGTAACGAAAATTGATAAAATATGTGACGGCAGAAGGAAGACAATCTGGCACATTGACAAAATGCTAAATTGGAAATTAATCAATGAAAATTGAATGCAAAATTAATATTTATGGGACAGATTTTGCCCGAGCACCGACGTCCAATTAATGTGCCATCAGATTTAAATAAGAAATATTATTCTGATTTGTTTATTTCGCATAAAATGGAGCAAAAGGAAAATTAAAAATTCATTAATGCATTGGTAAACAATTGCGACAAAGTTCGTGGCTGGTAATTATATGTATATAAAAATTTCAAGAAAAATTAATTTCATTTATCATTTCAACAATTCACTTTATTAATGGCAAAAGGATAATAACAATTAGGCCTGCGATTAAGAGCGAATTCAACTTTATAAAAAGTTGTATATCAGCCCACAGCATAATGGTCACTTAAAATAAATTTCGACCAACAATAAGCTTTTTCGTACGATAAAATTGACTTAAATCGATGTTTACAAAAACTTAAAGTTTCCCCATTCGGCAACCGCACACATCAAAATAATAATCATTGTAATTATAGTCGAAGCCATAGTAATAATCATAAAATTGTGAAAAATATTCAGACCAGTGGACGAATAAATTGCCTTGCCAACTTTTGACCATTTTCCCCCACACTTCCCCCCCCCCCCCCCCCCCCCTGCCAATCCTTAACCCTTTTCCGCCTGTCTGCCGTACACAAATTATGCCTGCATTTAAGTAATTGTTGCAGCCGATGACAACGCTGCTGTTGCATGTCCTCCACTGTCTATCTCTGCCACTTGCATTGACAACAACAACAACAAAAAAAGAGGTAAAATATACGCAAAAATGGAAGAGTGCATATAGTGTGTAAATATGTACATACATACGTGTATATAGAGTGAAAACCAGGACCAAGCGGAATTCATAAACTGCAGCGACGACAAATTGATAGAGGGCGGGCTGGAAAGGGGGGGTGGAGTGCAGCGAATATGCACATCGTATAAAATTTTATGAAACGCCATAAAAATATTTATAAAATTGTCACCAAGCTACATGTTTACGAGCATTTAAAAAATGATATTTCCAATAATGCGAAAATTATACAGATAAAAAAAAGGAATGCTTAAACTGATTGCACAAACGGAAATTACACAGATCGTTGAGATAGGAAACGTATGGTGTTAAGGGTATTTAATGAGGTTTCCTTATAGTAATGGCAAAGTAAAGCTAGCATATGTGAACTGAAATTAAATTATATTAAAAATGTTGCATCTAGTTTCAATATATTCAATGTTTTTGATAACCTTATACATTCATATATTATATTATATTTTTCATATATTACATTTCAAATATCATATTATATTTTCCATATACTCGTATGACATATTAAATATCATATTATATTTTTCATATACTCATGACATTTAAAATATCATATTATTTTTTCCATATATGACATTTCCAAAGTAGCATTATTTTTGAAAACAATTTAGACCGATTCCTAGAAATTGTCTTTATGAGTTTCAGAGAAGTACGCTTCATTGATTTCCCCCAGCTTTTGACAGTTGAATGCATTTTAGATGCTCATTTGAAGGGAGTGGGGATAGTTTGCCCATGTATCTGCAGGTCCGAAATGGCGTGAGTGTTGCACGTGTCACTAACACAGCAGGCGGTGCAGGGATGTGCAAAATCGAAAGAATATTTCACACTTGCTGACCCGAAGCGATTCCGTGCACTCTCGGCCCCGTCGAATGAACCGAACGCACGCAATTCGAAATTGACTAATCCAAAGAGCATTCCTGACACTTGCCTTACTGTTCGTGGTACCAACCAACCCCCTTAGAGGTTGCCTTCGTCACTAATGACTTGGCACTTTTCGCAGGACAGCAGCAGCAGCAGCAGCAGCGGCAGCGGCAGCAAAATCAGGAACAGCAGGCAACCTGTGCCACGCCCTTGGCTGTCAGGCATTTGTCATATTTCTGTCAAATAAGCGCTTTTAATATTGATAGCTGCCGCCTGCCACTGTCAACAGGATGTTGGCTCCAGCGCGTTTTCAGCGTTTTCAGTATTCAGCAAAGTGTGGAGGACTGACTCCGAGGTTCAGTCAGGGCTTGAGATTCCTTCCAATCCCACGGAATCAGCTCAGTGCAGCTCGGGACGCAATCAGGCGTTTTATGTGAGCAGCTTAATGTGAATTTATTGCATTTCAGCCAGTTGCCACCCGCTTCCTGCTCTTCGCCCTTACATAATGAGTCTCCATTTATTTCCTTTTCAACTTTTCTTTTTTTTCTTTCTTTTTTTCTTTTTTTTTTTTGGTATATTTTTTTGTGCGTTTTCCTCCTCTTGAAAGTAAATCAATAAGTATGCAAACGTCTCTCGCTGAGCTGCCAAATTTTGATTATGAGGGTTAACGATTTAACATTTCATGGGGTCAGCGTAATGATGAGGATTTATGGATGCCAGTTCGACTTAACTGTAGCGCCATTTGTTTGCCGCACTGAACTAACAAATAAAGGCAAACATTTCACATTACATGGAACATTAAAAACATTAACTTAAGACTTCAAGTTGTTGGGAATTGCAAAGGCACAGTTCGTTGAAGCCACCTGCGCCTTTTGCTTCGAGTATCTTTGGGTTGACCACCCGCTGCGCTTGAATACCGAAAAAACCAAAAAAAAAAAAACTAAAAAAAAAAAAATGATATAAATTTATTTATACTGCGCCAGAGAGTTTTGGCTCTGGGGCATTTGCCTTTCGCGAATGTGTGTTGCTTTTGGGTTTGCAAAATGCAAAATGGAAAATGTTAAAAGGTCATCAGCTTTTGGGCCCAGCATGAAGCATTTTCGCTGGGAGAGTAAAAATTATGATTGCAACATTTGTGGCTTGGGAGATGATTATTAGACGGCCGCAGAGTGGATATATTTTTTATTATATGCAGCCATAGGCCTTGGTTATGGGTTATGGGTTATGGGTTGTAAAACTAGAGTAACAACATCAATCGGTGGATGTTCAATTGATGGCAATTAAGGGGCAATGAAATACACCAGATAGTGCACTTTTGCTTGGGAAGTTGCAGTCGTTAGTGGCTTCTGATGAGACAACATGATGTGTTTGATTGGCTGAAAAGATTTAATGGCTGCAATAAACTAAATTAATGTTAACAATTTAATATGCATATAAAACATTTATTTCAAGTAACTTAAATCTGTTTTTAGCTATTACAAACTATACGTGTTTATATTGCTATAAATTCAAACCATATACATTATGAGTTGAGTATAAAACAGAAAACTGTATATTGAAAGGGTGCTGTTTTATATTTATTAATTGAAATTAGCAATTTAGACAGAAAATTAACAAATCAAATTAAAAGACAAAATCTGCCCTCAATTAGCAATAAAAATAAATCATTCTGTTTGCTATTACAGCCCAATCAATAAGTATTTAGGTTTCAAATCCCAAGAGACCTGACTTGCAGTGGCAAGATTCATATATCTATGAATGCATCTGTCTATGGCAACCTCTTTTGAGTCAATTGCTGCTTAATTGCCACCCAAGACTACTTGCATTACGACCTGTCCCATTGCTTCGTGTTCGAGCAATCAATTCCTTAAAGTTTACACAACAATTGCGGTTTAATTAGAGTCATGCATACTGCATTATAAATGCCAAAGCCCAGACATGTGTGTGAATCTGAATCTGATTCTGAATCGAAATCGGGTTTTGCTCATGGTTTTTGGCCCGAGACAGGGACAGTTTTCAATATTTATTGCTGGGTGTGGCATTCAGCCCACCGGTCGGTTCACCTGACGATATTGGCCGAATTGGCATTAAAAAGGGGCTAGTCTAGGGTTCGAAATTCGTAATTAATTTATTGAATGCGTTCGCCTGCTTTCGGTTTCATGTGAATGTGTGTTTTAGCCCCGAGGTTGTAAAATTTTAATGTCCACTTCATTATCTCGACTTGAAAATCTAATTACCAAAAGTGACTGCAGGCAGGTCGCCTCGGCCCAGTTCCGTTCCCTTTTTTCGGGACATTCTTGAAGTGCCCGATATATACATTTTTATATACTTATACATATACATATGTGAGAGGGAATCGTTTTATTTTATTTTTTTGTCCTGCAGCTGACGCCACAAAAGTCAACAATTTTCTGGGCTCAATTAAAAGAGTCGAACTGAAACCGAAACTTGGCTGGCTGCCGACTTGGCCCGGCCTTTATTATCTTGATGAGCGGCCAAACTATTTTACGAGCTCAACAACAAGTTAATTAGCCGTTGGTATTAATGCCCGCCAGTGGCGGCAGTTGCTTGAAACTAAAATTTTATGTTGTCAAATGGATTTTGGCTGGCCTCTTCAACGTTCCACTTCCTATCATTAATGAAGACGCCCTGGTCTGTCGGCAATTTATTTGCTTTTCCTCTCTCATTTTTCTGTATAATTTTTATTGCTCAATGACTCCGGGGACTATGCAAAAATTGTATAAATATATATACATATATACAGAGATGTGAACAGTGACTGTGTTTGCTCAGCTAATGATTATAATTAGATTGGCCCGAAGTGCGTGGACGTGGACTTGGCCATCTTAATTGCCATTAAGTCAAAGTCGTGGACCGGTGAGCGTGTGAACATTTTGTTTATGCCGTTTCCGCTGCGCACCTGCAGAAAAATAAATATACGTGCATGTAAGAAAAACCAAACAAAATAATGATAAATGAAATCAACGAAAAATTGTTTCGCCTGGCTGTGCAAATAATTTTTAATTAAATGGCAATTGCGCATACGCCGCGTGTCCCGCCAAGATGTTAGATAGATAAATCGCCAGACAGCCAAGTGCCAGCTGACACAGCTGTTGGCGACGTGTTGCAATTGGTGTCGCTGTTGCCGCTGCAACTGCAACAACTGCAACAACTGCAGCAACTGCACCATGCCGCCATAAACTCAACAATCCCAATTGTAATTTGCTTGGCCGTTTATTGAGTCGCAATTTGATTTGCTCGGCAACACCTCTCACAATTGTCTTAAGCTAAGGCCAAGAGTCAAACACGATCCCAATGACAGCGTTTAAATGTAAAAGCAATAAAAGAGAACTACAGGCCGACCGACAGACAAATTAAAATGGCCAAAGAGACCCCAAAAAACGAGAAAATCTGTGAAAAATCGTTTTCGTATTAAATGCGTTACGACAACACGCCCACGCGGCATCAATTTGTTGACTGAAGCCAACAACTGCAACAAGTCCGGCCGGCCACAATTTATTCGATGATGTTGCATTAAATTGTTGTTCGCATCAGCTTGGTATAGTTTTCTTTTGCTTTTTTTTTGCCCCTGCCCAACCCGCTGTGCCCTGCGTGGGCGGAAGATTCAAAATTAAACAGAAACAAAAAGAGGAGAAGCCAAAACAAAGGCAAAACAAATCGAGCCCCCAACAAACTTTGACCCCAAAAAAAGGAAAAATAAAAATAAAAAAATGCAAAGCCAATAGGTCGGAAGTGAAAGGGTTGGTTCGTTCGTGTGTCATAGGAACCCAGAAGCGCTGGCATTTAAAATGCTGTCGGTTTTATAATATAAATGTAATATATTATGATTGAGGCTGGAGTGGAAGTGGCTAATAAAAAGCTGGTAATTTTAAAAATTTCTATAGAATTGAAATAAAGAACAAATTACCAATCAATTAAGTCCATTAAATCCTTTTATATTCATTTTTTTCCTTTGCCAATAACTCAAAATGAATTTTCCAATCAATCCGCCAGCGAACCGTTTGCCCACTTTAGCCACACATTTTCCATAAAATCATTGAAATAAAAATACTCAAGCTCGTAATTGATTCCATAGACTCTTCAAAATCACTTTCCCAGCAATTTGCGATTGATTTCCGCTTAGCGCAGCAAGTAAAAGTTCAATTCATGACATTTGGTCGACAGTTTTATTGGTGAATAATTGGTCATCATCGAAGTACTCGTATTTGTACGGCGGACCGAATACCGAATACCGAATGCCATCGTCGAACCCGTCCATGATTGATCTATTCAATGCCAATGAAAATGAAAATGGAAACAAAGCAGCTGCCACACCAGGCAACAAAAACAACGAAAACGACAACAAGGCAGCCAGCCACAAAAGCAAAGGAAAAACTAGAGAAGAGCGACTGGAAAAACAACAAAAAATCAGCTTAGTCACTGGGAAAAGAGGTGGGTGGGTTGGTGGTGGAGTTCCCTGGTTCTGGGGAGTGGAACATAAATTATATGATATGTTTGTCCTTTCACGAAAGGTGTGGGGGTGGTGAGATGGGGCGAGGCCTTCTGGATTATGGGAACGATTATACCTGGCAGCTGGCAACGGAAAAGGGTATGCTGGGATCCTAGACTGATTGGATTAACTACACGTAAGATAAAACTCTTACTTCAATTTGAATAATAAAACAGCTCAGATAAGTGCAACTCTAAGTGCAATTTAGGTATAGCTATCAGTATTATACAAATTTTTGTATTTTTACCAATGATTTTTAGTATGATTTGATGGGCATCTTGGGATCTATAGTATAGTTTAGCATTCCTATGCGGTCCTCCTTTTGCGGCTGCTCGTTGACGAGTCAAGCAACCACTAAAATAATCCATTAAAGATAAACTAAAAGCAAACACTAAACTTTAGCGCTAAGCCTGTGGAAACCGCAATGCGCCCACAACACACCCACCCACTCACTCACTCACCCACCCACCCACTCACTTAGTCACTCACTCACTCCCCTCACTAGCTATGAATGGATTGATAATCAATCATTTATCAATGAACGAGGGAGCCAAAAGCGCGGCACACGCCTTTCCATAAAAATATCGCCTGTGTGTGTGTATAAGCTTTTAGTTTGCGTTTAACGCCTCATGGATTCTCGAAAGCGGAAGCAAGTTTTCCAGGGGGTTTCCACCCATATATGTTCGGATATATATGTACATATGATGGAGCGATATGTGTGCATGAGCAGGAATGCACGCATTATGAGCCCTTTACCTAGATAAGAACTTCGTTCCCAGTCGAAAGATTGTGGGAATTTTCGTTTGGGGGGAGGGTGGCGAAATGAAGTGAGAGGGCGTGTGCAGTTGAACAAACCGCAGCTGCTACTGGATTTAATTAATTTTCTAGCATTCTGAGTTTGATTTGAATCTCAGCGGCGCAACGAACGTCATCAACATCAATTGTGGCAATAGCCGCGGGCTCTATTGATTTGTGTGAGATATATTATGGTGGGAATGCCAGATTTTCCGAGAGGTTCTATTCTGGCCATGGTTTGGCATGGTAGGCTTGCTTGTTTTTGGGGGATGGGGTGGTTATATCATCTATTTTGCATAGACATATGCGGGCTCACCATATGCGGCCAGCCATTTCAAATTTATGCAATTTTCCCGGCCGCTCTCTAAATTATTGAAAATAAACGTTTTTCGCTGACTACTAAAATTTACCCCCCACTCACCACAATTTTTATCCATTTTTGCAGGAGCAATGCGGCGAGGCGGTGGCGCCAAACAAAATGTGAGGATAAACCAGAGTTGGAGCCTTCTGGGATTATGCTAAAAATGCTTAAAGTGCGATATAAATTTTTATGAGTTTTTACGACTGTCTGGGGGCGGGGAAAATAAATTAGAGAAAATGCCCCAGGGAGGACGATTTAAAACAATACAATAGCTTAAAGTGGCAACGGAAATTGCATGCAACCAGGAGGCGTGGCACTGGACGCCCAACGAGCACGTGACGCGCACACCAAGCCAACAGCGAAACTACTAGAAACCATTTTGTAGCGCTAATTCGCAGGACACACGTAAATACAGCACAGCTCCGTCTTACGTAAAAGCACCACCCACTTCTGCCACTTGGAAATCAGCCAGAAACCATACACTCACCTCCTCATCATCATCATCATCAACATCATTATCAACATCAACATCATGGCCGTTAGCAATATTGTGTGCGAGTGGCTAAGAGCTTTGGGCCTGGCCCAATACGCCGAGAGCTTCCTGGACAATGGCTACGACGACCTGGAGATCTGTAAACAGGTCGGTGATCCCGATCTGGACGCCATCGGCGTCGAGAATCCTGCCCATCGACACAAGCTGCTCAAGAGCATACGATCGCTGAGGGAAAAGGGCGCTGCATCCGTCTACTTCATGCTCAACGATCCAAACTCGCTCTCGGGCAGCATGGAGATCCTCTGCGAAACACCGCCCAACAACGAACTGGAGCTCGTCCTGCGGGAGCAGCTGGAAACGGACGGAGTCCGGCTCACAGCGCATCCATACTCAACACCGGTAAGTGCAGCATTTTACACACTCGTACGTACATATGTATGTACACGTATGTATATGTGGGTTACATCACAATTTAAGCCCCTTGAATTCTTACCCCCAAAATACTAAAGTTGAGCTGCAGCAAATTCAAGTTGGCAAAGTCGTGCCGAGGAGCATCATTAACATGCCAAATTCGACTCCCCTGGCTGATACGAAATATATATATATCGGAGGCGTGGCCGGGCAATGTGGGGGTTTAAATATCTATTAAAAGTATCTGCCCCTGCTGCCTGTCATAAAACTTTCAATCCAGCATGCTGAAATAACCCGCACACACCCGCTGCAGGCCAAACTTTTGGCCAGAGCTTTCTATTACGAAATCCAATTGCAAACAAAACTGAAATTGCACTCGCCCGGTCCCCCAAACTATGAAATAGCCCCCCTCCCTATATTTGGGTTGGGTTCCGCTTGAACCCAGCAGTTCCATTCCCGCCCACAACCAAAAAAAAAACAGAAAAAAAAGAAAATAAAGGGAAGGGAAGGGAAGGGATGGGAAGCGAACGAGCTATGCTGCTCCCTGGCGAAAAACTATTCAATGTCAGTTTACATACTTAAATTAAAATTCTCGACATGCGAAGCAGAATCAAATAATGGAGGAGGGCAAAGGAATAGCAGGAGGGGATTGGCGGATCCCAGGGGCAGTTGCATCGTTGGCAAATGTCAACCCGGTCCGGTCCGGTCCGGTCCGCACTTGACAGTAAAATGGAGAACATTTAAACAGAGGCAAAGGAGCAACTCCACCTTCGGGTCTTTGGACTCCTCTCATCCAGATCCAAGTGCTCAACACCAACTCTCCGCTGACCAGTGGCCCTTCTGTTTCTGTTTGGGGGAATGGGAAGCTTTTAGCTTTGGCTTCGCCACTGCGACTATATAGTATAACCCCTTATCCACCGACTCGAGATTCGAGACTCGAGTGTCATGTTGCTCCATGCCGGTCTCCATTGTTCTCCACTCAGCGAGGTGCTTCTCTCTTGCTGCCCCTTCTCATCGTCATTGTATCCCCGAATCCCTGAATCCCTGAATCCCAGAAACTGTAACTCCAACTCCTGGCCAAAGCATCGCCCAGGTAGGCGACATATCATGTGTTACCAAAAAGGCACCGATGGCCCCGAAAATGTTTCGTTTTCTGACCAGCAAATCCACCAGGTGCACTGAAAATGAAGTGTTGCAACAAGATATAAAGGAAACAAATAACATGAAAGGTAGTTTAGATTCTATAAAATTGATAAGAAGTTGAATGTATAAGGTAAACTTGAGATTTGAATAGGATTTAATTTAGCCAAAATTCGATTCCTGGTATTGAATCCACCCAAATTATTCCCAGTGCAAAGGAGCATTTAAAAAATACCTTTAGCCTTCTGGCTTCAGGTTCTGGGTTCTGGGTTCTGGTTTTATTGCTGCGAGCGAGTGTAATTAAAATAATGCCAAAGAGCAGACAAGTTGCCGGATAAATGGCAACATTTGATGGACTTCTTCTTTGAAGCTATGGGAAAGGCTAAAGATGAAGCGGCAGCCCCGGCGGAAGTTTGATTTATTATGCAAAAATATTTCGCAGCTTTAAGTTATAGCCCCTGCGAAGCAGAAATCTTAGAAGAAGAAACCTTTTCAGCAGAGACTAAGAATTTTGCACATCAGTTCAGTGAAATGTGATTTATTTATATGAGGCAGGATATCGTAAAGGATGGGCGCACCAATGGAATGGGATGGAATGGACTGGTCGGCAACGTTGGGGGCACAAATCACGTCATTGAGTTGTTTTCATCAAAAGGGCAGGCATGCAGAGTCTCAGATACTCAGAGATACTCAGTCTCAGTTTCAGTTTCAGTTTCAGATTCAGTTTCAGTCCCTCGCTCATTCATTCATTCATTCAGTCACTCACTCAACGGCCGCCTGCTTCACCGTTGGCCAGTTTTGTGTGTGCGCGAGTATTTTTATCCCGAAAACTATCTTTGGGGCCTGACGACCAACAACCAACGGACAACCAACGGACAACCAACGGACAACAACGGACAACCGACAACCGTCGACGTCTTGCAGTTTTGTATCTGCGTATATATCGCTGGCATACAATTTTTATTTATTACTCATTCAGCTGCAAAATTGTTCCTTAATTGCCCATATCAGCTGAGAAATGAAATTTATTACCTGGCGTGTGTATATCGCCAGTGTCCAGTCGTCTTCCTCCGCCAATCCAGTCTTCTCCTGTCTGCCTGTATCTTCGCCTGTCTGCCGCATCATTATCAGGCTCAACTGAACCCAAGTCGGGCTCGGACTGGAAGTTGGAGTCGGGAGTCGGCAGTTGGGAGTCCCTGGCATCGGTAGATATTTTCCCCCATATTTTTCCCCCGACATCATTAGTTTTGTGCGCAGTGCCGACAACGTTTTGTATATTTACTTAATATTGCATTCGGTGCTCCGCTCGCTCTTGGCCAAAGAAGCCATGACCATTTATCTCGGACTCCGAGGAGCAGCCTTCTGTGATTTCTGATTTCTTATGCCAATTTACTTGGGACTGGTCGTTGAGGTTGCTCCACATTGTTGGATGAGCCAGCCATACGGCCATTCAGCCGTATTCAGCCATCCAGGCATTCTCATCATCCAACATCATCATCCAACATCATCATCATCATCGCCATCGTCATCATCTGTAGCTGTGGAGCCACCATAGATCAAAAGACAGTTTGCTTTAGTTTTCCCTCCTTGCCGTTGTATAAATTTATTTTATGTGCCTTTAGCCTTGACCAGGTCAAGTTGGCTTGGCTCTTTGGGGTCGTCTCCTCCTGTACATTTCCTCTGTATTTTATTCTTCCTGCCCGCTGACCGAGCGAACGAACGAACGACTTGGCTGACTTTAAGTTATTTCTGCACCGGGGCTTTATTGATTTGTCCTCTTTGATCTTCTGGCTGAGCTGTGGCATGATTTCATTTTTATGAACTCGAGTTTGGATTGTCTTTTCCTTTGCCCCTTTCCTTGGCTCTCCTGGATTTTGCGTAGCGTGGCAAGTAATTGCCGCAATTCAATTTGTTCATTTTGCCTACGTGCTGTGTGGCTTTATTATTGTTGATTTTATTCGCCCATTATGGCGGAACTTTTGTAGGAAATTGGTCAGTCGGTCTGTTCTTGTCTGCCCTTACTGCTCATTTACTTTCGATTATGTGCTGCCCCTGAATTGAAATTAATGGGCATATATGTATACTCGTAAATCATGTTTCCGGGAACTATGGTTTAGGTTTTATATCTCTAGGAAATGCCATAAACAACATTGATTATCTGCGAAGCTAATTTTCTAAAAATACATATGACCCTTCAAGTTTTAAACTTTTCTTGTACATACGAAAACCGCTTTGAAGTTTAACCCTCAGCTGAATGTATAACTCTATTTGTAAAGGCAAGTTTCAGTTGCTGCTTATTTAACCAAGGGTTAAGTTCTTCAACCCAGAATCTTTGACAGATTTCATCTAAATCTCTATTAACCAACGCCCCAAACCCCTTGGCCAATTAATTTTGGTAAACTCTTCAGCAGCTGGAGTGAGTTTTCTTTCATTTACCCGCATTTCCTTCGACATCTGCATACATCTTGAGCCTGCATTTTCCAGCAGCTAGAATTCAACTTTTGTCATTGCACTAATTAAGACAAAAAGCGGCAATTGTTATGGAGTTTTTCATCATCGCCCCCGTCGCAGCAGCAACATCAAAGCAGCCAATTTTCCAACTCCCACCCTTTGGCGGGAAAAAAGGGGGGAAAATTTGCATAGCTTTCAGCATTCAACTTAATCAAGCATTTAACACCAAAAAGTAAAACTGCGAAACCATTCATTGCTCATAAAAAATTAAAGTCTAATTGTGCGCGGCGGCAAAAAGGAAAATGAGGAAATTGGTGGAAACGGTGGAGATGGTGGTGATGGTGGAGATGGTGGGGGCCAAAAGGGAATCCAGGAATCCATGTCCAGGGCAACATTGTATTTTTTGTTTTGTTTTCCTTTCACACCGCCTGCCATCCGTTTTGGACCCTAAACTCCGCTGAATGGCGGCGGGAAAAACCCTCTTCAAAATATATCCGCCTCCTAACAGGAACATGAGCAGGAGCAGGAGCACAGGAGCAGGAGCAGGAGCACAGGAACAGGAATTGAAATTCGAGCAACAGGAGGTGGGCAGGACAACGGCAAACCGAACCGTTTGCTAACGTGCTGCGGCTGCGTGCTTTTTAATTAATTTAATTGCAATTTAATTACGCTTGCTATTTAATTAAACACATTGAACAAGCGAACGCGAACAAGTTGGCCGTTACGCTCCGACATTTGCTCAAGCCCAATTGCATGTAAGTAAGTGAGGCTTGTGCTTTTACTTTTTCCGGGCCGGATACTGGGCCCTCTAAAATTTTTGCCAATAGTCTTTCCTTTATTTTTCGGTGGCTTAATTAGAGCCGACTGCACAAGTTTAATTGATTTGTTAGCTGATAAAGAGTTGGCCCTTTCAGTTGGGAGTGCAGCAAATTAGTAGAAACTTTCGAAGCGGAATTGGTTATATAGTAACTGAACTACTGCAGTTAAGTGGTACTACCTCTTTCAAATACCGCAAAACATTTCCGACACATAATTTAGTTTAGCAAGTGTGTAATGACTTTTTCCTCACCATTTTTGAGATACATTGTTACATCCTGGCTTCAGCTGTGTCAGCTCCCCATAGACCTGGATAATTTGCAGCTCCGTTGATAATTGACGATTAATTTAATAGAATGCCCAAGTTGGGAGTTGTGGCCAGTGCTCCTTATTTTTTTTATTTTTTATTTCGTTCCTACTTTCCTGGCCTAACCGTTGTCGGCATGCTCAATTGTGCGAAGTTATTTCGCATTCGCCGCAAAGTGGCACCAAAATGCTGTCGTCGCCTGTCGCCTGCCTGTCGTGGCGGTTGCTGTTTTCTCGGTTTGGTTAGTTCTAAACAACTTGCCACATGCTTCGAGGCTCTGCAGCTATGGAGCTATGGGGATATGGGGCTGGGGAGCTGGCAAGCTGGCGAGCTGGCGAGCTGTGTGGATCCATGGACTTGGCCTTACTTGGAGTTTATCTCATATTTCACATGCCGCCGCAATTACTGCGGCTACTTACTGCTGCTGCCATTTGCTCCCAGGCCCCCAATCCCCCAAACCCCCAAACCCCAAACAACTCCAGTGTCAACGGGCTGGAAAAAGAGTAGGAGCCGCCGTGTCCGCTGGCTTGAAATGTTTCATAAATACTTGAGCAACGCGGCAAACATTTTGCTTATAAATCAAAAAGTGACCACGGCGGTTTCTCTTTCTCCGTTTCTCTTTCTCTCTCTCTCTGTCTCTCTCTTTGCTAGCCCGTTGACAGGCGCTTATAAATCTTGTCGCGCACTTCGCGACCAGCTTCCCCAATGGACCACGGTGGGCCCGGACCAAAAGCCCAGGCTGGCATCCACCGCCGACGAGGACTGGCGGACGTGAAGGACGCGGAGGAGGTGGAGTTGGCCTGCCCAGTTGGCCGGTGCAGCCTACGCCAGGGCCACTTGTGCGTTTCATATAACCAATTACAGAAAACAGTGAGAGACAGCGTGTGGAAGGAGCAGCGACGAGGATGAGCGGTGTGGAGCGGACTTGTCCTTTATTCAATTTGTTTCCAAAGTCTTTTAGCTTTTTCATACCCTTGCCTTTTGAAGTACCTTACAATTTATGCGAATTAAATCCAAATAATATAAAAATGTTTCATGTTATTTAGTGGCATATTAAACCCTTTCTGCAAGTGTGAACTCTTCAGCTTGCTTCAAATTACGCTCTGGTCACACAACCAATTTAAATGTGACCATCGTGTTCAGATAAAAGCACCCTTTGTTGAGTATATTTAAGTTCGAATTCCGATTACTCCACGCCATCGCTCCCACTTGTTAGCCTTAAATTTATGTTATTCGAAAGGAAATATACTCATTGGCAGCAACAGATCCGGCACAGCTGAAAAAAGCAGCGAGGGGGAAAATGCGATAGCTAAACAAATCGCATTCGAGTTGACATAACTCGCTGTCCGTATGTCTCATAGTTGCTGCCGCTGTTGCTGTTGCTGATGCTGCTATTGCTATTGCTATTGTTATTGCTATTGCTATTGGTATTGGTATTGGTATAGCCGATGTTGCTGCTGTTGTAGCAGCAATTACACATTTCACAATTGTGCCACGCTAATGATGGGAGTCCCACGTCCAAAGCGCCGTTGACAACTGCCTGTAGATTTTTGTGACATTAGCCAATTGTACAATTGCGTGGAGTGAAAGGCGGCCTAGGAGCGGAGCATAGAGTACCGACTTCATTGCTCCGTCCCCAGATCTCTGGACTCAACTCGACTCTCCTTTGGCTTTGGGGTGATTGTGCTGTCCAGTCCATTGATATGCCCGTCGCTGCTAAATGTCAATTAATGTCATCAACTTAGTAGTTGGCTTCTCCTCGGTCCTTTTGCTTGTATTCCTCGTTTTTCGTTTTTCGCTTTTTTCTTTTTTTTTTCCCCCCCATTTTTCTGGTTTTGTCCAGCCTTTGAACGATTTCGCTTTTAATTGGGCGTTCGGCCAGCGAACAGCCTAGATTTTTAGTGGGCGGTTCTATAGGCAGATTCCACTGCTCTTGACTTCAGCCGCTGAATGATTAACAACCAGCAAGTGAAAGTTGTTTGCCTGACACATTTACTGCCTGGCAAGGCAAGGAACTGCATTCAAAGGGATCCGTTCTCGTTCCTCTATTCCTCCATTCCTCCATTCCTCCATGCCATTTCCATCTTTATTCCTTGCTCTAGATTTGGGCCTGGTTTTCAAGCTGGAGCTAATTAGAGCAGTTCCAGGCTGCATGCATAAATCAAACATTGCACAAGTGCAGCGCAGGTCCAGGGATGTGCTGGTTGTAGATGCATCCTTGGATTGCAGTTCTGTTTGCAGTAATTAACAAGCAGCTGCAGCGATTAGAAACGAGTTACCAAAAAAAAAACAGTATGAAATTATTGTCACTTGCCATTACGACTACTAAATACCCAAACTTGACGAAAGAAATAATTTATTTCAAAATTCAAGCATTTTTAAGTTATTTAAATCACTTTAGATAAGTAATTATTTAACATTGTATCCAATGGATTTCTACGTATTTTGAGGGTTAACAAGAAGATGTGCCAAGAGTTTAAATGTTCTCAAACCACCTCATGATATCATAGCACCCCAAACTAGGGTATAAATGCAAATTTCAGTGAATCGAAAAAGGTTTGCAGCTAGATCGCAGATTCGCAGCAACTGCCTAGTCTTCTTCCAAAAAAATGGAAAAAAAAAAAAAAAAATCCTGGTTGCAAATGTTGTGCAAATAGTCACAGAATTTGGTGCAAACGCAGCTCGGGGCCATGAAGAGATGGGAATTTCTGGGGTTTTGGGCATGAAGTGGAGTGTAGTGGAGTGGAGTGGAGTTTGGAGGCAACTCATATCTGTTCGGCTCCTCAGCTCATGGATTTTTGGGTCGCTTTGGTTTGAGTTTTTGATTTTTGCCTTGGCCATGTTGTCATAACTCTGCCCATGCCCCCAGATGGATGTTTTAGCTGTTGGGGCGGGTGGAGTAAAAGGTTTAACTGGGGTTAAGGATGGGGATATGGTCGTTCACGTTGCGAGATGTTGTTTGGCTTACACTAAACGACATAAGCATAAATCTCACTTACCTACAACTTGATTTACTTACTTCTGTCTGCCTTTCTCCCTCCGCCTCTGCTTACCACACTCCCCTCCCCCCCCCATGTTCGCCCTCTCTTTCGCATTCTGTATCGGTCTCTTACTCTGTGTGCGACGTCATAACGAATGTGGCCCTGTCAACATTTCAACTTTGCGCCATTTATGTTGGTCAGCCGCCTGCAGTTTTCTGCTGAGCTTTGAGCTCCAAGTCGTGGACATTGGGTGTGTGTTCTCCAGTGTGTGGGAGTGGGTGCTTCACGTTTATTTTTGCATGTGCAGACATTGCCCTCTGTCTCTGCTCGTAGGCGTAGCGTTTTCCCTTCCTATCTCCTGTTTCCAGTCTGCGAAAACTGCGAAAAATCATTGGTGTCGTTTCATACAGACAACATTGTAAAATAGCAACGGGAAGTGGGGTATTCCAAAAATATTAGTATTTACAGTTTACCATTGCATTTCCAAATAAGCATCTGAAATGTTGAATATCATGGACTTTTTCTTTCCGTGCAGAAGTATTTCATGGGTTACTTCATAAATATATTTCCTGTTTTATGGTGGTCCACTCGCACTCCGATACGTTACTTATGATTCATTTGGCAATTTGGGGTCGTCTGACATTTGATATAAATGTTGAACATTTTGTGCAGCCTCGTAAGGATTTGCATAATGATGAGGATGATGATGATGATGATAATGATGATGATGATGGCGATGATCATTGGGGGACTAGACTAAATAAGTTGGGGGTTGTCACGGTCCACCAGCATGGGTTAAGCCATCAGCTTCTTTCACATGACACGCCGGGCCCATAAATTTACAATTCCCCCGAATCGGTTGGCGTCTAATCCCTGGGCTCCAAAACGCAACCAGGCACAGCCACAGCCACACCTCACTAAATACATTTCCATTTGGCGGCCGGCCACCTGCACCATTTTATCACCTCGAAAAAGGCTTGCACGCAAAAACCAATTTGGAGCACCCACACAAAGGGGGAAATTTAGTTGTTAAACTCAAACAATTTCAACAATATTTCTGCACATAAATTGCCGCCATTGGAGGGACACTTGTCCCCTTGCGTGGCTCCGCCCTCGGTTGACATTGTTGCACCATTCAGTTGCATCCGTTGCAGTTGTTGCAGTTGTTGCAGTTGCGGTGGCTGCTGCTGCTCCCCTTTTACTCCATCTTTCTTTGGCCTTTTTTGGTCAGCCAACGACTTCGCCTGGGGGTCATAAATTTCCACTTGGCGGAGGAGGAGGGAGCGCCGACGACATTTGGCATTTTCCCTGCATGTTGCTTCAAGTGAATTATGTTTGGCAGACGCAACTGCAACAGCAACTGCAACAGCAACTGCAGCAACAATGAGTTCTCATTTATTTATTTGCATTTAACTTTGGCTTAATTACTTTTCCAGCAATCGCCAAGAGCACATTGATCAGAGGCATATTTTTAGGAGTGAAATAAAGTAGATTATTTTCAAGAGTATCTTTTTGTTTCTGAAATTCATGCATTATAAGATTGATTTCCTTTCCGCCTCCCTACATTTGCTAAACCCTAATTACTGGCCATACATAATGCCCGAGCTCCTCTTGCGGCTGCTTCCCAAATCCAATCCTTTGGCGGGCCCCTTGATTTGCTCGATAATATTACATTTTCATTAGCCTGTCCGGCTGTCCGGCTGCCTGCTGGCTGCTTAATTAATTTTAGTTGATTGTGCGACGCGTGGCATCTGCGGAGTGTCCAATAACCAGCCGAATTTCGAGCGCCGGACGGGAATCTTATCTCCTGACGACTCGCATTCTGGCGATTCGATTCGATTCGTTTCGCTTCGCTTTGAAGCTCAGGATGAAGCTCGCTCATCAACGGGTTTTCGCAAGCATATCAGTTTTCATAATTGGCACTGCCCAGAGTTGCCGGCGGTTGTTGTTGTTGTTGTTGTTGTGGTTGTTGTTGCTGCTTTGGCTGCGCAAACATTTCATGTTCAAGCTTCCCACTCAAGTGGACATTTGAGCCTCCTTTTCGGCCGGGTCTCTCTCATCAGAGCTCATCGGAGGAGACCCGACTTCAGTGCTGGTCCATTGCCATGGCAATGTTTATGTTGTTGCGTTGTATCTCTGCTGATATGTGCAGCATCATCACCTCATTTAGATATGCGATATGCAAACGCTTTGGCTACGCTTTACGACTGCCGTAGCAAAAGATGCACTTGAAGAAAATTCGGACCCACTTCTGATTTGTACCATTTAAACAGCTTATAGTGTGACCTTGCAGTTTAAAATAAAGGATTTTTATTTAGCGTCCTTTTAAAGAATTACTTTTATTTTTTAACTAAACATTTCAGAGTGAAGGTTAAGCATATATTTTTTTAAATATTGTAATACCATACTCAACGGTTTTTTTTACCTGCATATGTATCTGGGGGTCTGCCCTTTTTTTCCATTTGCAATTCGGTTGTCGTTGAACTTGACCCTGAGGCTAAGCCAATGAAGAACATGCGCCTTAAATGCCAGAAACCGACTCGGACACGGACGCTTCCTTTCCAGTCTGCAGACTCCAGACTCCAAACTCTGGTTCCCAGTTCGTGTTCCTTGGTGCCAACGCATTGCACTCAATGAAATGAATTGGTTGACATTAGTAAGCAGACGAGTGTTGTTGCAGTTGCAGCTGAAATTCTAAACGGGCTGAGGAACTGGGGAACTGAGGGACTGGCTCGAAGACCATGACCAAGAGGTGTGAGAAGTGGTTGTGGGTCTTAGCTGCCTTTAAATGGGGTATATATGTCGGATTGTTTAAGCGAAAATTGAGATGGAGTCGGATCGCTTAGGTTGCGAATGGTCAGGCCGATAAGATACGAAAATTGAATTGGTCTGCTGTACATATATGTATGTGGGAATGGGATTCATGGTAAGGTGCTACCACAAAATGCAGGAATTAATCAGAATAATGCTAGGATAAACAGTATACTGTAAATATCTGATGGATACAACTACTCTGTGGAGTGTGTAAGATAACAGATAGCACATCAAATATGCAGTCTAGAAGATAATGGCAAATACAATTATGTGAAGTTTGCTTCGTGAGAAAGTGTTGCTATTGCTCACGGAAATTTATATTCCTAAAATTCATGAAATTCGCTGATGCACCCACTTGCAAGGCAATTTATTTCTATTTAAATGCTTTGAAAATTCCTAACAGTTTTAAACGTTTCTCATCTGCGAACATTTAATATGCCATGACCGAGTTGGGTTCATCATGACAATTAAGCAACCATTTTCAGACACATACTAGTGTATATACTCATGTACGAATTCAGTTTCATCTGTCATGGTCTATCAAAAGTGTTGTCACTTCACAGCTGTCTGAGCTGCTCAGGCCCAATTCATATCAATTTTCATGTAGCACCCAACTGCAGCTCCATTTCCCAGATACATTCTCTCACTCACTGCCTCGCAAATTCCCAAACACTCCACTCAGCGGCAACTAATTTCGCATGCCCTGCCACCACGAGTCGAGCACTTCAATCCTCGTTTCCAGTGGCAAGACAAAATGCATAATAATTTCTGCCTCAGTCCCTTTTTTCCCTAGACTCCACTGATTCCCCACCCCCGAATTCCCACCCGTTTGCAGCCTGACTCCAACCATAAAACACCCAACAGACTGAGACGGGACTCAACCCAATTCCATAAAGCGAAAATCTCAATGAGCGTGTGGAGGGAGGCATCCACATCCACATCCATATCCACATCCTTATCCATATCCATATATGTGCATATACATATGCTAAAACGAATTCGCCGTGGCGCACTTGTCTAAAATGACATAATTTACGGCGTAGCGCAGTGCCGCAGTTACGCCCACCCAACAGGGCGAGGAATTTTATAAATAATATTTCACTTGTACATATGAAAATTACCCGGTCTCTCGCACGGTTGTAAGCATACAGTGAGCAAAAAGTCATACATACACCAAGTCTAAGACGATTATGTAGACATTTCATTTTAAAACTTAAAAAATCATTTTCTAATTACATGTGCATTACATATTTTTAAAGCTTTTCTTGCTTCCCACAGTTGGTTTCTATTTATTGCTATTTCTAAAACCAATTTTCCCGCAGTGAATGGGTATGTGAATGCGAATGTGAATGCTTTGAATGTATTCATAGGGCCTCGTGCAATTTCTTGACTCTGCTCTGATCTGTATGTTGGTCTGTCGGCTATGCTCTTATTGCCAAATAAATTCGTGCAGCAGTGAAAATGAAATGTGTAAAATATGTGGCACGACTGTCTGAGCCGCAGGCAGCAGCGGCCAACAGCCAGCGGCAGAAAGGTGGAGGCCTTGCCCCAAACTTACGGCCCCAGCTTGGGGCAAAAGCCATTTTTATATGGTTTTCACTTTTTGTGTGTTGCTTGCTGGCTGTTCTGTTCTGTTCTGTTCTGTTCGCTTGTTGATTGTAGTTGCAGATGTGTTGCCGTTGCCACACCGCAGCAGCACCAAAACAGCATCAGCATCAGGAGCAGCAGCAGCAACACTGCCCTGCCCCAAACTCCAGACCCAGTTTCGGCTGCCGCTTCTCCACCGCTCGGCCTTAATTAACTGCTTATGAATCTGCATATGCAGAGGCAGTCGTCCTCCCTTTGTGTGTAGGTGCTGCTTGCTGCTGCTGCTTGTTGCAAACTCGAAAAAAGCGGAGAAAAAACAGCAGAGAGATGTGGAGAAGAAGCCAGAAATATAAGAAAAAAGAGAAAACAGGATGCTCATTTAAATATTTAATGAAGTGCCTGTGTTGCTGCAAGAGATCTAGGCTGCAGCTAATCGTGCCAAGCTCCCCACATGTAACAGTTTCGGTTTTTTCCACATCCACACTTTAGTTTTCATTTTTGCCTTCTCTCGCCTTTTGCTTGCGTTTATTTTTTCGGATGCCCAGCACCTCTTGACCCATTTCGAGGCTGTCTTTAATTAGAAATTAATTGCAACAAAATCGGACGGGGTAGAAGAGATATGTAATACGAGTGTGCTCGTATAGAGGAAGTTTCAAGCGGCGCCTGCAGCGCCTTGAATTGATGGACATGAGCTCGTTGGCAGACTTGGCTTGACACATGCCAAAACAGGCAACAAGCTATGTGAGGCGGCCTTAGTTTTTTATTGGCATTGGGCTTGTGCACGCAGAAAAACAGTTTCTTCCTGGTTATAATGTGAAATTAAATAAAGTAGCTACATGCTGGGAGGAGAACCACAAGCACTTTGATTGCTTGCCTGAAGTTCAGCTTTTAGTGGCAGCGAAATGTAAGAAGTCTACGATTTTCCATTGTGTACTTGCTGTGGCTTTTTACTTATTTATTTCGGTTTGCATTACATGGACATGCCTTCAATTCAGTTGGCAACACCTTTCAGTCAAGGCATGGTCTGTCTGAGGCTTGGGATCCGGGGTCTGGGGTCTGGGGTCTGGGATCTGGGATCTGGCTTTTGGTCCATTGTCTGTAGGGCTTCGCTGCCGGTTTCTCTCCGCACCGCCTACACATGGAGCTGGGTGATTTTTGCTTAAATTTATATTTACTTTTGGCCGGCTGTTGGATGGACCTCATGTTGTTATCATGTGACATATGTGCATCAACGCCCCATGTTCGTTCGAGGCCTGTCAACGCGGCCCAGAAAGACACCCGTGGTGGTGATTGTATTGGTGGTGCCGATGGTGGTGGTGGTGGTGATGGTGGTGTTGGTGGTGGTGCTGCTGCTCCTGGTCGTGGTGGAGTGGAGCGGTTCCAAGATTTATGCTGACAACTCGGTGTTTGATTGGCAAATGGATGGGTTCGTGGCTTTGGGGGAGCCAGCGCGTCGTATGCGTAATTTGACAAGTCTTAAAGTTACCAGTGATTTAATGCCGAAGAATACACACCCAACATACACACAGCAAAGCTGCAGCCAGAGAAGTGGCAACTTCCGCATGCCGCTAATTGGCAGGAGCTGTGTGGCAAGCTGTGGGCTGTGGACTACTGAGGAGGGGGGGCAGGAGCGAGCCACAGGGGGCATCCTTGGCTGGCAATTAACCCGCATTGCCCCAGTCGCCGGGTAGTTGAACTCCACCAAGTCAGGCTTTTGTTCTCTCCTATGTGCTATGGGCTGTGCTGTGCCTTGCCTGCACCGTCTTTCTTTTTTCGGCAATAAACTAATGAGCGACAAAATGCAAAAGCCGCAGACTAGTGAGAAAGGGGCATATGGGGTGGGGTGTTCACACTTGGCATGCAAGCTACACTTTGAAAAAAGTACATAAGCATGCCATAAACAAACTTGAAAAGAAATCTACATATTTATTCCCCTTTCTCGACACATAAATCATACTTGGATTATACAAAATTAAGGACTCAACAAGAAATTTCAGCGGGCTTGAATTCGATCTGCTGCCAAGCACCAAATTGCCAATTTCAAAATAATAATGTAGGCAAATGAATGCCTATTTTTTGAGTGCAGCCTTGCCTGTTCTGGGCCTTAATTAGAAGGCAACTGCCAGCGACCAAGTTGGCTTAGACGCTGACGATGACACCCAAACAACTTGCAACTATGCACTATTAACCCTTTGTGCCTCATGTGACTGTCTGTCTGCCAGCGAGCGTGTGTGTGTGTGTGTGTATTTGCTATTGCATGCGGGTGTCCTCGGCAAATCTCATTTAGCAATTTAGCCGCACACCCACTCGTTCGCCTTGGCATCTGTAGTCTGGCCCGGTTATGCCGGCCCTGTTCCTGTCCCTGTCCCTGTACCCATGGCTCCATGGCTCCATGGCTCCACGGATCCGTGGATCCTTGGCTCACGTCCATCAGTCGTTTGCTCGTTTGCCTGCTCGCTCATTTAATTAACAGTCGCGCGCCACGCCATACTCCTCTTAAAAAAAAAGGAGGCTGGGCGGGCTCCATTTCTTTTGGTTCTTCTCTGAAACCGAACTGAACAGAAACCGAACTGAGCTGAGACTGAACTGAAACTCAAGCTGAAGCTGAAGCTGGAGCTGGAGCTGAATTGAAGCCACATCTATAGTCAAAGTTGGAGCCTGGCTCAAGGCGTGCTGCTGCAGTGATTCTTTCCTTCCCTTTGACGGCAGATGAGCAAGTTGCATGTTTTTTTAATTATGAATTATCGTTCCGCCCCAGAGGAGATGGCTGCTTGACAGACTGACTGACTGACTGACTGACTGGCTCTCTGTTTGGTGGATTGGCATGGAGCTTGTTGCATTTAAATGACATAATTATGGCGCATAAGGAAACTCCCACACATGCGGCGGCATTTCAAAGGTAACCAGCCAGCAGCAGCAGCAGCAGCAGAGAAATGCAGACAAAAGGTAATATTGTGCCCCATGCCGCTTGGTAAATTAAATATTTCCGAACTGGCGGCAGACAACTTGAAAAATTCCCGCACAACAAAATACGAGTGCCAAACAATGCGAGAAAAAATACAAAAAAAAAGCATCTTTATTTTCTATTTATATTGTATAACAATTTTTATTTGCACTGCCGGAGCCACTTAACTGCCACGCCCCCCGCAGACTGCACTTGAGTTCCTCTTCGTTTTTCTTGTTTCCTTTTTTTTCCGAACAGAGATTCGCAAAAATTTGGACAATTGAGAGCGTATTTGAGCGTTAAGGCGCATATTATGTGTGCAAATATATTGCAAGCTAACAAAAAAAAAAAAAAAAAAAATTTGAATTCAATTCTGTTTGATTTATATGTATTTTCTGTGGCTTTTTTTTTTTTGTTTGTTGATGTACTTCAGAGTGAAGGCCACTTGTGAAAACCATTTTCATTATGAGTGGTGGGCAGCCACCAAATATAAAAAAGTGTAAGTGGAATAAAAATAAAATGTGTAATAAAACTGCAAATAGAAGAAATAAAATTCCATATCGATTTGAGCGCGCAAACACAAGCAAACCGTCGATGGTCTAAACAAATAAAATGATGAGCGCCAATGAAGCGGATGCTAAAATGTTTGACTCTTCAGGGGAAAAAGGAATCCTTTTTGAAAAACGAAAGGGCAGTTTGTCTGCGTGAATATGTGTTTATTATCCAGTACGGTAGTTATCCCCTAAAGTTATCAGTAAAATATAAATAAAAGCAAACAATCTGTGATTCCTCGTGTAGTTACAATATTACTTTAATTTCGCTCTTTATATTTTGCAGTTTGCATTAGCGTTTATTCACTGTTAGCCAATTGCTCTATAGATTGGTTTCGATTTTCAAGTGCAATGAGTTTGATGAAGCACCGAACTCCTGCAGGTTTTTGTATCGCATTTTAGTTCAATTTTAGTTGAAGTATTTAACTTAATTGAAATTCTGTTTGACTTTTCACCTGAAAAGGTAACAAAAACGGATAGCCAGCCGATGATAAAAAGATAAAAAAAAACTGTTTAGTGCCAATGCAAATGGATAATTGAAGCTGTTCAAGGCTAAAAACAGGATATCAAAGAAATATCGCTTTCGGACTAACAGTCAGCTTAATGAGACACAATGTCAGCGGCAACAACTAACTAAGCTTAACTTGGTCTGAAAATAATTATTACAATAGTTGTAATCATTCTAATGAATTCTGTATGGAAAACTACATTTTCGATTGCAATTAAAATGCAGCGAAACCTCAAAAATAAAAAGTACATTGCAGGGCACAACAATAGAATGCCTTCGCATAAAGGCTAATTAACTATCGATTGTTTTTGCTACAGATTGAATTTTTTCATCATTTTTTGATCGAAAATTATTACATGGCAATTATAAATGCCGGGCAATGGGCTTGCAATTAAGCATGCATGAAACCACAAATTTGCATTAAAAACGCACGCAGTATTAGCAACTGAATCGAAAATAGTTTTTATCTATAAATACGAGCGTAATTTTAAGCTGATTAATAAAAAAGCGAAAATTGAACGCAGGCTTAATAATCCTTCTGCAGCTCGGTTAAATTACTAATTAAAAGGGGCAAATTAATGTTGGAATGATGCTGAAAATCCCTGCCTGGCCCTGCAAAAAAGGAACGTGCCTATGCATAATAAATGATTTTAGTTTGCCGCACTTCAGATGCTCCACTTTATGGCATTATAATATGATAATTTCATCAGTAATCTGGGCTCGGGCTTAAGTAGTAATTACATTTATTGATCGAAGGCAGCAATAATTGGCCTGCTTAAGAGTCCAAGAACTCATGATAAATGGCCCCGTATTTGGGCAGTCATTCATCATTAAGTTCCTTGGCTTGACAAAAACTACATAAACAACTACATTGCGTATACGCAGTGTGCGCGCTAATGAGCCTTAATTGCTTCGCCCGAAAACTAGGCAACACTTTGCCGAAAATTTAAATATCCAAACACACGCAGCTGGGAAAAGGGCGCCGTGCGAGGCTGTTAACTTGTGTGGCTCATCAACACCTACGGCACTTGATTTATGACCCATTGAGGCGCTACCTTCACAAATTCCCAAATATCCTCCCCACAAATCTGCAGCGAATTGAATTCCTGGAGCGGAGCTTCGCTACTATGGCTGCTCTCTGCTAAGGCACACTTAATGGTAATGCATAAAAACGCACTTAAATAATCCCACGCAATTAATCCAGCATACCAGTTTCGTATTTCGTTTTTCGTATTTCGTATTTTATTTTTAGCTTTCCCTTACCTAATTGGTAAACATTTTGTTACACTTTTACGAGCGCCAAGGTGAAGGCAGCAAATCAGCCAGAAAACAGAAGTCGCCGGCTTTGCTGCACAGTGGAGTTCGGTTAATGGAGCAACTTTTAAGAGCGTTTACACACACCCATCAAGCAACCATCCAGGCACACACGCACCCAATTTAATATGGCCCTTTTATTGTTGCCCGCTACTTGCCTTTGTTAATTAAAACACAAACACGTGCAGTACGCATAAAATATTCAGCAGGGAGTCCCCACCTTATAAGGCCAAATGCCCTATCTCTACGCACATTCCCCCCAATGCAGAGTAATATGTTACATAGAATGATATCATGCCGTTTTCACTACATTTTTTATGGCCCACATAGAGTTGTAGGAATCTGCAGCTGGGATCAATTGGAGCTGGGACGTTGAGAGGGAATATCAAAAACATTAGTGGAAACATTTAAAATTGCTATCACATATAATATTCAAACCTAGCTTACGGCGCAATCTGCCACCATTTTGAAATCCACCCAAAATAATTGTAAGCACACATGTTTCGCTTAAATGCAATGCAAATGTAATCCTTTTAGCAAGTCGTTTTCATTACATTAACGAGACAAATAACATTTTGGTTTTATCAAAATATTTTTTCAAATCTACTTTCAAAGGGCGAGAATATAATAAAAAAAAAGCAAACAAAATGCCCAGTTCGTGCTCCTTTGGCTGTTTCATTTTTTACGCCTGTTTGTTTTAAGCGGCAAGAATATTTCAGTTATGCTTTTTTCACATGCCGCGGCAATCATATTCGTTTATCCGCATCCATATCCCTTTTCATGTTTGTTTGCTTGCTTGCTGTTATGTGCAAAACAATTTCATGTCCCGTTTGTGTCCTCTCTAGCTTTTTTTTTGTTTCCTTTTTTTTTTTGTCTTTTTGTTGCTTCTGGTTTGTTGGTTTCGGTGCAACATTTTATGAATGCCAAAAATGTGCGTGCTTCTGTGTGAAAAAAGGTTGATGTGAAGACTTCAATTATTGAAATATTGAAAGGGTCTTGTTTTCCTCTTTAAATAATAAATGCAGCAGCTTTAAATTTGTTAAATGAGCAATTGGCTACCTGAATAAAAGGGGCACATTCGTGAATAATTTTGGCAAAGCCATTTCTTCAGATGCACATCTGTTTCATCTCGCCAAGTTTGTAATTCTTGGAGCGCTTTCAATGCCAAAAATATGTGAAATTCCCATGTTTCCGCACCGTAAAAGAGCGGCTAACACAAACATGAAATGCTTTCGTCATGAAAGATGCAAAAAGCGTCCACATGCCAAAGGATATTGTGTGATGATGAGGGGTGGGTGGCCACGCAAAAAAAAAAAAAAAAAAAAAAAAATATACAAAAAAAAGTTGAGATTTGCTTATGCAAGAGAACAGAAAAATCAAGTATACGCAGCGTCAGACAAATGCAAAGTGGCAGGCAGCAAAAAGCGAAAGGGGAATATGTGAGTGCGAAGGCATCATGTGTTCATGTGTGTGTGTGTGTGTGTGCGTGTGTGTGTGTGAAGGATGAAAATTCCCCAAACATAAATATGAATATGCCGCTGCTTTAAGCCCGCACTCCTCAATGTGCTGAAAATGTGAATTAAATTGAAATGGGTGCGACGGCTGGAACGCTCGACGCGGCTGCATCTACAGCTACATACAGTACGCAATTCATGGTGGTCGAGGGCCTGTCACGTTGTCTGCGGTCGACACAACTGAAATTCACCTTGAACGGACGGCCACAGAAATGATGTGTCCAGTGCAGTTGGGCCGTTGGTGGGGCAGCTGCCGCAGTCGACCGCAAGAGAGTTGGCAAAAATCTTGATGCAATTATTCATATAAAACGCAACACGCACGAACTGAAACGAAACGAAACGAAAAGAAAAACTCTCAACGAGTTGAAGGTGTGTGCCCGGCGGCAACAGCTGCGACCCGATCCTCTGATCCTCCAATCTCTTGGATCTGTCTCAACGCCACTGATCCTCCACTGACAGTTTTCCTGGGAACTTGGTCATGGGCATGGAGATCGGCATGGGCATGGGCATGAGCACCGGCCCCAATGCGAAATTCATTTGTCATGCTTATAATTGTCCCACTCCGTTTCGTTCGCCAGCCAAATTGCAATTTTACGGAGCAAGCTCCAAGTTTTTTTTTCTTATTTTTAGTTTTATTTCCCTGCTGCTCTTGTTGTGCGTGGCCCGCAGATTGGCCAAGGCAGCAATTTTAATGAAAACGTTTTGGCCCAGCCCAGCACTGCAAAAAAATACTCGCTTGCATGGCAGTTCCAGTCATTAACGAAAGCAGATGAGTTCATCTAGAAGTAATAAAATGAAACTAAAGTCCTAGCAGCACAAGTAAATGCTTTATCTAAAAGCGGACACGATTGCGGATTTTCTCATTTAAATATCGTCCCCGTCAATTTTTGCAGTGCATCCCTTGGTTTGCGTCTGAGATCCTGGACTGCCTTCACGTAGCCCTTGGTTTTGGCCGCCGCCTGTGTGTGGGGCCGCCTCGATTGCTGTCAGTAATTATGCTTAATTTTTGGCTGTTTGTTTGTATACCTACGCTGTTGTTTTTTGTTTTCTTTATTTTCTTACTGCGGCGCAAGCAAGCAAGCAGGCAGGCATTTTCTTGGAGGAAGGCGCAGTGAAAGGGCATTCGAGGCAGTTGAAACATTTATTTCGGCTGGCCAAGAATTCGGCATCCATTCCATCCATCCATCCATCCATCCATCCATCCATCCGGGTTGGGAAGCCAACCAGCCAACCATCTATCTCATGGCTTTTGTCTGTATTAAGTTGTTTGGCAGCTGCTGCCGCTTTTGCTTCCGTTGGGATAAAAACCGCGAAGGATGAGAATGTGAATGAGGATGAGAACGAGAACGCGGATGATGAGGCCCGGTTGGTTGGTACGTTGTTTAAAATTTAATAATGCCCGCTCATTTGGTTTTATGACATTTCGATAATGATGATTGTGTGTTGGCTGCGGCCTTTGTTCTGGGCTTAACTTTATAAGGCAAACAAATTGTTGTAATTTGGCCGCAGCGCCAAGAGTTAAAGACCGCAAAAGTCAGAGTCAGTTGGGCCAACTGTCTGTCGACATTGACGGGGTAATTCAATGCAGCGAAATCGTATAATTCCCAGACAGCGGCGATCAAAACGCGCACTGAGGAGCAACATAAAAAAAAAAAAATAAAAAAAAAATAAAAAAAAACTTAAGAAAAAAGAAAAAAGAATACAATCCGAGGCTGAAAATGAAATCGATCATGATTGAAATCGAGCAGAGCAGAACAGCTTCGCTTCGTCTGCGTCTGCAGCTTCGAGAGGGCGAGTGTTTTGTGAAACATCAACATTTTGACAGGCACACAAATCCTCTTGAAAATGAGATTTATAAAACACAGCGATGCGGCCGCAATAAAAACCCGGCGAAAAAGGGCAAAGTCATTGTCAGCCGAGTTGCGCTTGGCTGCGAAATCTCAAAGGCAAACAGAACACAAAAAATGTAGAGGATATGTCAGCACAGTGCTGGTCAAATTAGTAGCATCATAGGTGACTTTCCAGAAATTAGTTCCAACCAGAAATACAAATACATATATGATTAGCAAAGATGGATTTAAATGACTCAACCTAAGAACATTATATTATATTTACAAATTCGTTTGTGTAACTTAGTAAATCCAGTGATTTCTGGGCATGTTTATAAATGAAAAGGTCAAATTATTATTCTATAAAAGTTTCCCATAAGTAATTGCTAGTGCTGCGCCCTCAAGTGTATAGATACACCTTTAATCGGGCAGCTCGGGGGCCACAACACCGATGCGGTTTAATGTGTAACATGTAGCCAGGTCGGACTGTCGACGGTGGTGGACCTGTGGAGCTGCGGACCGTGTTGTTGCCAATGTTGCTGCCTCATGTTGTCGCGGTCTTCACTCAGGTCCCGACTCGAGCGTATTTATTTTCATTTCGAAGACATTGTAGTGTCATTTCAGCGACCGCAGCATGAAAAGCAAATAAAAGGCAACAACACAGCACAGCACAGCACAGCACAACATCGCATCACATTGCAACGCATCCCGTCCGATCCGATCCGATCCAATTCGATTCGATGCGATTCAATTCCAGTCCGAATCCGAATCCGTGGAACAATCCGGTGCTTTGCTGCAGCTTTTAATTAAGCCAAAGAGCAACCAGTTGCTGGACGTCTTCGTCTCGGCCAACTGAGTGAAAAAAAAAGATGAAAAGAAAAGCAACACACAAAAGAAGTAAAAATAACAAAAAAAAAACTCCAGAAAAATAATTTATCTGCCGCCGCGCGCGTGTATCTGTAAATGTATCTGTATCTGTTTATCCGTATCTGTATCTGTATCTGAGCCCGGCAATATGTATCTCTCGCCTGACGATGTTGCATTTGCTTTGTTTGCTCAAGCCTCAGTTTTAGTATCGGTATCAGTCGCAGTCGCTCTGTCCCCATCGCTGTCCCGCTGAGCCAGCAACACCCCAGATCCGTGGGCTCACTGTGCGTTGGCATACCCTGGATTTGGGGATTTTCTAGGGTATGTTGCATCGCTGTCTCTGGTGAGCTTGCAAACAATTTTCTGCACAGTCTGCATTTGCGGTGCTTTCAATTATACATACTAGAGTAAATGTAATACTTTGAAAATATCTCCTTTTGAATTTTACCAGGTATGGCCCATTCGTTAGACCTCTTCTGGCGATTACTTCTGGGTATTTTTTTTTCGCAATACCCAATCCAAAGTCAGAGCTCAGGCTCAGCCGCCCGGCAGCATCTCACGTTCATGCGTGGCCACATTTTTTGCAGCGCTGCCTGCGTTTTGTTCGTTTTTATGGCAATAATTGCAACTTGATGACTTAATTGCGGATGCAACTTGTTTTCCAGCTTCAACCTCAGCTCCGCGTATGCCTGGAAATTGAATTTTTCCACCTGGTCTCCTCCCGTCTGGCTCTTTATTTTTTTTTTTTTGCTTTTTTTTGCCCCTGCCCGCCCCATTTTTTAAGCAGGATATGCTTTCATTACTATAGATAGATAGCTGGCGGATAGATAGATTGTGGCGGGGGGAGAAGCAGTGGCGGGGCGCGGCTGCAATTTTCCCCATTGCATAAGCAAATAAAAATTCATTAATTTATGACTGCCAACGGGCAGAGCAAACCGAAGTTGCAGTCAGTCAGGACCCCGGACTTCTCCTCCGCAGTTTGGAGTTTCGAGTTATTTTTATAATCGCAGCAACGTGACATTTATGCGAGTGTTCATGTAAATGATTATTACGTGCCGCAGACTGAACGAAACCAACCGACGGCACCCCGCTGTCTCCACTATACAGTGTTCGCCCCCATACTCCTGGTGGCCCCCCAACCAACCAGCCAACCAACCAACCAGATCCAAGTTCCAAGTTCCCACTTCACAGAGTTGTTTGCCCAAGTAGATTTCATTTGATTTATTCGCCCCAGCAGCACTACTATCTCCCGCTCCTTTCCTTCTTCTGTGGCAGCGCCAAAGTAATTTTATGTTTAATTAAAAAGAATTCTGCGTCATTTGCTTGGAGAGTCTGCTCTGTTTTGATGGACATTTTTGCTATTCACGCTGCCACGCTGCCACGATGCCACGCTGCCACATTGACTTGCTGTCGATTGTTGTTTGTGTTTGTGTTGCTGTTGATATTTATGTTTAATTATAGTTAACATGTTTTGTGTCTGTAGGTGTTTGTAGGCAACGGAGGGTTAAGTGGAGGCAAATGGGAATGTCTATGTCTGTGCACGACTTTGATGTTCGTTTTGTAATTACATTGCGTGGGCCATATTCAAATCGAGTAGTTGGGCTCTCTGATGTGTGGACCGATACAGTGCGTATCGGAGCTTTAAGACGGCTGTCTGTCAATCAGGTTCTAAGTTGGACAGGTTAGTTATAGGCTGTTGATAAATGGTGTTTTTCCGGTGGTATAAGCTATTAGGCAGTTCTGTGTTCCTTTACAGATACTTTCCTTTAATTGCTAACAAGCTTTATAATACAAATGTATTAAGATGGATTTATGGGGTAACAACAAAGTACACAGAGAAATTACCACTTTTGAAAATAAACAAAAATAAACAAAAATATGCGAAACCCAAAAAAAAAAATAAAACATCGCAATGGCGCGATTAAAACTTTCTCATCCGAACACTTAACTTTGATTGATCGCCGGGCAATCAAATGAACCTCATTTGTAGCCCCCTAAAGCTCTTTTTATTTTAACTGCAATTACAGGAATTCAAGACAACAAAAAACACACAATTTAATTAACATTTCTCTTTCCCCTCTTATTTTTCGTTCCAGGTAAGTTGTTTAAGCCAACTGAAAAAGCCCCAAAACCATCTGCTGGCCATATCGAAACGTTTTGTCAGACATTAAAATCGAAACGTGGGTTAAATGTAAAACGTAAGTGACTTCAACTTCCACCGAAAATACAAACGGACTTCCAACTCGTACAAATGAAGTGCCCGGAGTAGGGGAAAAAGGGGAATCAAAAATTGATAAGACCCGCCCCGCTACGTAGGGAGTTTAAAAACTCATTTAGTGTCCAATCAAGCGGCCATAAAATAAAGTCAATAAATCAAGCATAAAAGTAACAAATGCACGGGCAGTTCACAGATAACACGCACACTCACACACACACACTCGCACACACACACTCGCACACACACACGCAGACACACTGCGATGGGGATACAGATAGGCACCCATACAGATGCACTTGGCTGCATTTCAATAAAAATTCGATACGTTTTGAGGTTGGGATTGGAGTTTTGGGGTTGGGGCTCCTGCCGGACATTGAGATGGGGTAGACCTGGAGTCCTCCAACTCCAACTCCAACTCCAGCTCCTCCTCTTTATCAAGGTGTGATGATCACTTGCGTGCCATCGGCGCCTGACTTGCATTTCAGAGCATCGCCACCTCGGCACCTCCAACCCTTTTAGCCCCACCTATGCCCCCTATCCGCACACACACAGAAACTTCCCTTTGAGAATCAATAAAAATAAATCGAAATGTCACAGCGCTGCATGTTTCTTCAAGTGTGAGGTCCCGCAGTTCTCAATCTTCGACCATAAAACATACGCACAAAAAGCTCTGAAAAACTGTAAATGACTTTGTAGACAGCCGAATTCATTGGAAACTCAATCCGCCAACTAACTCTATATATTAATTTCACAAAATTGGAAATTAGTTGCCCTTAAAGCTATTGAATTACCTGGCAGTGGGCGAGAGGCAAAGGTGCAGAGAGAAAAATATTTCATAATAATATTTCTACATAAGATTCACCACAGCGCCATCAAATATGAACAAAAATATGAAAATATTTAAACTATATGATATGGGAGCATAAATTTGAGTGTTTCACACTACGCCCATTCTAAATATGTAAATGTTTGATATTGATATGATGCCAGATCGAAGTGATTACATTGAGGGCAAGCAGGAAAGATGAAAAGCATCAATATGGTAATGGGGTGTTTTTTTTTGTTTTTTTTTTTTGTCGCTGTGTGCGTTTCGATTCAGAAAAATCAACAATCGATTGTTTGGAGCCGCACATAAATCGCCGAAATGAGAAATGTGTGGCACACAGCATCGCCCCACAGTGCCCCAACAGCGGGGGTCTCCCTGCACCCACCCTATCGTGCCCATCCTTTTTAAAAGGGTCCAAAGCCCAGAGCCAACGACTATCCACAAATTGGTCGTGTTCAGCTTTAAATCGTTTTACGTAGTTTCCATCGAGACAAGTTTCGCGGCCCCGTAAATGTTAGCCAAATGTGGCGCTGTTTGTAAATCACGCACGCTGCAAGTTGCACGCAACCGTCGTCGATCGATTACCGCACTCTTTCGCTCCCCATCTACCCGTCTCTTTCTCAGTCGCAGATTCGGCTGGACGGCGGCCCCCCACCGCCTTTTGGATGGATCGCCGGAGTATGTTAATCTTGGTCAGCCGTGACTTGGCTGGAGCCCCTCCCCGCTGCCCGCTGCCCGCCTCCCGCTCCCCTCCTGCTCTTAACCCATACCTCCTCACATGGGTTAAAATTTATGCGCTGTTCAAACGGCGCGTAATAAATTTGTTTGCTCTTCAACTGTGCGCGCTCATGTTCATTGAAATTGTGGCAAGAGAGGAGGCGAGTGGTGCTGTTGGGGGAGGGGGCAGGAGGGAAGCGGTACCAAACCGAAACGAAAGCAGGCTCAAACCCCGATACGAATTCCAATACCCAATCCAACACAAGCCCAGTTCCCAATTTCAATCTGGGTTCCAATACCGATACACTAAGAATAAATGAAATAGGACCAACAGCTGCACTAAGCACTAACTTTAATGTCCTGCAGACAATAAAATTGCAATCTTTCTGTATTCGGCTTATTGCCAGAAACAATGTTGCGCTTCGTAGAGGTAGGCCTATAAAAACCTTATAATAAAAATACGAGCTTTATTTGGTAAAATATTCTATAGTATTTCTTCAATATTAGTTTTATATTGGTTTCGCTCTGCTAATTAAAGCGCGTTTTACTTTCGCAGTGTAGGCATTGCACTGCCGCCAACGGCCACTTCATTTTGTAGCTTTTAACAGCGTTTCAGCATTCTTCTGTATTTGTTTATCTAAACGTTTTATTCATTTGTGGTGCTGCTTCTGCGTTGCTGTGCTCTGGAGCTTGCAACTTGGAACTTGCAACATGCAGCTTGGGGTTCCCGTGGCACATTGCTTTATCTTTTCAGTCAGTCTTTTGCAGTCTTGCAGTTTTGCAGTTTTGCAGTTCGTGCTGCCGTTCCTGGCGGCCTAATTGATGCGCACTTGGCTGGATTGCTGGTGGGATTCAATCGGAGCCCCCTTAACCCCCCAATGCCGGAGTTTTGCTGCGCATGCGCAACATTCACACTTTGCCGGCTTCAGTCGCCGGTTGTCGCTGTTCGCCCGTCGCCATCTCCACGTTGATTGCACATTTTATTTGCGCATTTATTTGCATTTTTTCTCACACCCAAGTCCAGTTTGGTTTCACTACGGTTTCACTACGGTTTGGTGCGGTTCGGTGCGGTTCGGTTCAGCTCAGTTCCGTTCCGATCCGTTTGGTGCCCCTTGTTTGTTTTGCTCGCCACTGCCACTGCCAATGCCAATGCCAAAGCGAATGCAATTCAATTGTCTTCTGAGTGAGCGCTTTTCGTCTTGGCCCTCTTCATTTGTTTGTTTGTTTTTCCATTTCTGCTGCTGCTGCTGCTGCTGCTGCTGCTGCTGCTGCTGCTGCTGCTGCTGCTTTTGCTGCTGGGGGGTTTTCTCATGTTCGCCGCCGACTGATGCCGCCTCCTTTAATAGTTCATTTAGTTTGCATTTTTATGAAGTCTTTGTGTGGGTTGTGTAATAAATTTAACTCAAGTTTATTTATGTGCCATCGCCGAGACATTTATCACTCAATTTGAAGGCGTAATTGGGCGCAAAGCGACAGGAGGCTGCCACAGGAGTCGTCGTCGTCTTCTTCTGGCTCTTGTCTCTTCCTCCCCTCGCAACTCGACTCAACTTAAATCAACTCCGACTTTGCCACTGACGACTGACAGCCGATATGGCATCTGTGTTGCATATTTTGCATATCGTTATGCAGTTTTCCCTCCTCGCTGCAGTTGCAGTTGCAGTTACCGAATGCAGTGGCTCCTTTTGATTGGCAAAGCCGTCTCTGGAGTTGGCCAAAATTGGATGATCCGCGGTTAAGGGGACATGATCTTAACGGTTCTCAATTCGTGTCGTGTGGGGACAATTTCATTTAATTTACATATGCAAAGTTTTATTTTCCTCTTCTCGATGCTGTCAAAGTGGAGTAGCTTTTGACACCTAGCTTGCAATTTATGGAGATTTCTTTCTTTTTTAATTTTTTTTTTTTTTTGCTTAAAGATTACCCCATAATAAAGCCTTATCTAAAATGCATTGTTGCTAATATCTGCAAATACAATAAATTATTCAAGAGCTACCATTAAAACATTTATTGAGATATGGCCGCCGAAATATGCAAATGCATAACCATTTGGCGGAAAATTTAGTGCATACCTCACTTAGCAGCTCTCATGCATTTTTCCACACACACACATACATACATACATACATACATAGATCAAGTTGAATGGATCGAAAAATGTCCAAATTAATTTACTGCTTGATCAAGCATCAATTTTGGCATTTCCCTCGAATTGTTTCCTGCGCCACCAAAAGCCAAGCGCCGGCTAACGGTGAATTTCCAATCCCAAATTTTATAGTTTGAATAGAACAATGCCACATTCCGCCACACTCACACACACACACACACACACACACACACACACTCACTCACCAGACATTCGAATCTGCTTAACAGGAGCGATACACGGATAGCGAGATACTCGAACACGTGTATTTTGGCACCTGTTTTTGGCCAGCGCTGTGCAACAATGGCCAGCAGCGCTGAAAATGTCGTTTAGCAACCAGAAACCATTTTAAACAATAAATAAGCAATTTATGCCACAATGCCAGCGGGAAATGGGAATGGGAATGGAAATGGTGACTGGCTGGGTGGCTGGGTGGCTGGGTGGCATGCAAAAACTGATACAAAAGAATGCGCCGAACATTCAACACATTTTGTAATTTCATTTCGTCCTGCTGGCTCCTGATGGATAGTTGAAGGATGGTGGAAGAGGAAATCGGATAAATGAATAAACTTCTCAGGCACCAAGATGCAGTTAAATTTGTTTTACGCTTTTCAGGCACTTAAAATCAAAGTGGCAAATGAATGTATTTAATAAACAGGGTACCACCCATTTGTTTATGTCTACATACCTCGCCTGCAGCAAAAATCGTTTGCTCTCGAAATTGCAATGGTGATTTTTTTTTTTTTTTTTTTTTTGTTTTTGGTTCTTTTTTTTGTATAGTTTTAGTGCCAGAGATCCCAAAGTTGGACTCCGATTCCGTTACGGCTTCCGTCTGACATTTGTTGCTGTCTGATTGCCCGCAAAAGACCAGTAGCCATAGTGGTGCTATATGAACGAGACGTGGAACAGCAGTAGCCCCAGATTCGCAAACGGAGGAGCAGAGTGGAGCAGAGTGGAGCACGGCATAGGGCATCATCAGTGGCACATTGCATCCTCACACATAGCGAGCAAAAAATCGAATTTCCCGTGCGGACTGATTCGATTTGGCGTTGCAATTTCACGCTGTGTTATTGCAAAGTGGCTGCAACTGTCGGCGCCAGGCGATATTCACCCAGCACCCACTCTACCACTCTGCCACCCACCAAAACATCGAACCACTCTGCACCACCATAGCCATAGCCATAGCCATAGCCATAGCCATAGCCATTTTAGCCACTTCGGCGATGCCAGAGCCAAAGCCACAGAAACAGAAACGGGAGCCCCGTGTGCAGGCCAGCAGCCAGTGGAAAAACGCGCTCAGCTCGTTCAGCTACCAAAATAGCAATTTCGATGGCGCACAACAATGGCCAAAAACGAGCGAGCTGCAACAAAAAAATACCGAACCGTGAACGAAAAAAATCTCATTTAGTGACGAATTAAGCGCCAAAACAGACAGGCGATTCAGTTTGTCAGACAAGCGCTAGACACCGACATGGATACTCGTACACGTGCACTGAGAGAAATACTTCTACAAAAATATAATGCCGGAATGTTACGTTTTAAAAGATGCGAAGATTATTACTGCGATTAAAACTGTAACGTTATTTATTTGTGATAGTAAACATGCTTCCTTTCTCAGAGGATAATACTTCAAAAAAGAATATGTAAAGACCGCTTTTGTTTTAGAGTGTACAGTTACGGAAAGGAGACCCGGCTGAGGTCTAGGTCCCCGTTTTGGGTTCAGGATTGGTATCGGTTCGCAGAGGCCTGGTCAGCGAGCGGGGTGTGGAGTGCGGGGTGCGGGGTGCTGTCAAGTGCAGAAGGACGAACGGTCGACAGTAGATGACTCGGCACTATCTATGGCCTGGCATCGATTGGTTTGCCACGGTCTAAACTCAACCTCCTGGTGACCCAAACCCTTTCCTTTAACGCCGCCGACTCGTTTGCTGTTTATGGCCTTAAACGCCATTTTGTGCGCACTCATTCACGCCACGGTTTGACATTGCCACACTGGTGGAGCGTACTTCGTACTTGCGTTGGTACTTTGAACACCCCGAAAAATCTCCATCCTGTTTCATTGTTCGTCTGCCATAGGATCCATGGATCCATTGTCTGCACGGGCAGGACCCATCCTCTCATCGCCATCCTCTCATCGCCATCGCCATCGCCATCCGCATCCTCATCCGCTTCCTGTGGGCGCTGCACTCCCATTCTGACAGATTGTTGCAAGGGCAAGTGCAATATTAGAACATGATTTATTTATGCAATTTTTACCATAAAGCGAGCAATTTTCGTTCACTTTGCAGTGCGCGAGTTTTCCCCGTTTCCATTTGGCATTTGTCTATCATTTTCGATGGCGCGAGCTTACAATTTGTATTTCCCTCCATTTTGCCGCGTGGGTTCGTTTGGGGATTTCCCCATGTAGTGCAGTCATGTCCATTAGTCGATGTGTCGGCACGTCAATTTGTTTGGGTCCGTTCGCTCCACAGTCGAGTTCCATGTCTACATACACGTACATACACACATACATATGTCTGTCCATCGCCAAACTACCGGCACTGACTTGCAATGTTGGCATTGGAAATTATGATATGGAAGGCAATCCGAATTGGAATCCGCGGGCCGTTTGGGCCTAATAAGTTCTTACTGTGCACTCACATTTTGGCAATTAGCCGTGGCATATTGACTGTAATTAGTGGAAGGGTCGAAAAGATGAGAGGGTTAACTAATGGAATGGTTTTTAGGAATGCTTCTGAAGTGATGATGATGATGGCATGTTGATGTATGTTTCGTTTGATCTTCAACTCCATCAATATGAGTGGAGTTTGCTGCAATTCAACAGGGAATTGATACAAAGGCGTTTGCAGGGAAAAGGGATATTTCTGTTATCAAATTGGGGCTTTAAAAAAACCTATCTAGCATTTTATTTCTAGAGAGCCCCCCAAAAAGAGAAGATTTCCATTAACACCTAGAATAATCATTCACCCTCGGTTTTCATCACAAGCGCAGCACCATGATAAATGTTTCCCCTATTCCCTTTAAGCCAACATAATCAACCGCAATCAACACCAAAGAGCCAACAGCAATAAAAGCAAAAAAAAAAAGCATAATCAACATTTTTATCATTAGCGATAGAGAAATATGCAAAGCAGAGCGAAGAACGAGCCAAGTATTTCAAAAAGGGAGAATGCAGCGGAAAAACTAAAAGGGGGGTTGTGGATGGGGATTGGGATGGGAATGGGAATGGGGATGGGGATGGGGCTGGGGAAATGAAATGAAGCACATTATAAATGCCAGAGTACATGCTAACTACAACAATTATCCTTAATGTTGCCAGAAACTGCCATTAGGGAGAAATGCGGGAGGGAAATCGCCTTGTCCATGGCTGATCACTTGCTGGAAAGAAATTCAAATTAAAATGCTTCCAATGGTATGCAAAATAGTTTCAATTTTCTGCCAGAGAGCCCTCCAGGAATGCTCATTATTCAACCGGAGACGGCGGAATTGAACAGGACAGGAGGGGGGCAGCAAGATGGATGCGAATTAAATATGAAGGAATGTGCAGGACAGCTTGAATCAATATCGCGAGTCAAATTGCACTTAATTACGGCCCAGTTGTGAGTTTTTCCCTTGGCTGCCTATTGATTCACGCTAATAAACCTCAACCTTTTAAACAGAGGACAAACGCCTGTTAACAAGGCGCCACAACACGCGATCGACACCATTACCAACACCCCGTCTAAAGGATACGGCATACCGAATGGCAATATAGGGGTAGCATTCACACACACACACACACACGCATATTTCTACATAATGTATATCCTTTAGCCTATGGGCCGCCACCCCCTGTAATCAAAGCCAGCTGCCAACTGCCGTCTGCATTCCATTTACCTTGCTCAGAGCACTTTTCAATTATGTTATTAAAACAAGCAAACGGGCAGTTAAGGACCCTTTGCAGGACCTGCCCAACATTGCGTGTCTGCCCGCTTGCTGTTTGTTGTTAGTTCCGTACACTTTTTTTTTCAGTTTTTATTCTGTTTTGTGTGTTGCCCCCAAACACTCTGCTCACACATACTCGGATATACTCGTTAAGTATATAATTCTGGCTTTTTAGAATTTCCCAACTCATAAATGCTGCAGCAAATAGTAATGGCAGTGTGGCAAACATGAAAATTCAATTATGAATGCCCGGCTTAAGGTTGACGCCCCGTAATTTCCATCCCCATAACCCAGCGCCGCTCAAGTCTGTGGCTCAAGGCAATTTGCATGGGTAAATATTGTAAATCTATGACGGGTTTGCAATCATTTGCAATCGGAGACCGCAGCCAGCATGAGCGAAGCTATTCCATTCGCACAGACGTCGTCTAATTATGTCGAGTGGCAAACAAGATACAGATACAGATACAGATACTGGATACAGATACATATACTAACGCATACTCGCATGCAGTCGAATGCAAATAAAAATAAATATTTACATTCAATTTCGACAAACGCGGCAGCCACTGAGCGCCAACTTGCCAAAGGAAAATTGTGCGTAAAAAGCAGCGGGAACAGTCGACGCATATTTGTTAACCTCAAGCAACAGACCCAAACCCGAACCTCAAACAAGAACCAGAACCTGAACGTAAACCTGAACTGCACTGAGGAAAACTTGATAGGGAACTAGTCATAATTTGAGAACTGTTAAGTGATTTGACAAAGGAAAAGCTGGAAACTAAATGAAAAGAGAAACAGAAAACCCTTCAGAATCCAAACTACTATTAGAGAATTATACATTGCCTTTCTGAGTTATAAGCTTTTGAAACAACAATTCACTTTTCTCCAAGTAATTTGTTTTTTTCATATTTGCAACTTGTTAAAGTTTTCTCTCGGTGTCGAACGAGTTCGATTTCGATGCCGCCCAGACAAAATCGATTACCAACTGATTGACTGAAATGCTGCGTACCAGCGCCCATCGCCCATCGCCAATCGAATGGTTTGCTTGCTGCAGGTTAAGTTTGGCATATAACATAGATATATCGCTATGGCTATGAAGGATATATAGCTATGGCTGTGTGGCTATAACGGCAGCTTCGAGGACCGAACTGCCAGTTAAAATGGTAATTGACTTTTGCGCGTAACCACAATGTGTTTGTAAACTTGTTGCCATGTTGTTGTCTATGCACACACAACCTTGCGCTCCGTTGCAATTCCACGTTGCAATATCGCGGAGATGCAACGCCGATGGGATTTCCCGTGAACCCGAGCCCGAGCCCCAGCCCGATTGCAATTTTACAAAATGCTAGCATACGCCAAGGCGCCAGGCACCGCCCCGCCCCCTGCCCACCCCCATGCCATAATGTCATATTAGGGTTTATCAACTGGCATGGCTATGAAAATTTAGAGCACTCCCTGCGCCGCTCGCAGGACGAGGGGAGAGCAGCGGCGACAAGGACGAAGGGACGACAGCCTGCAATTTTCAATTTCGCGCACACTTTGCACAGATAATAGAAATTTCTTTCGCTCCTCGAGTTCCTTCTGCCACTGGAGTTTGCTGCCAGCTTTTTGCTCAGCTATACTCTGCTCTGCTCTGCTCTGTTCTGCTCTGCTCTGCGTTTATTGACACAAATCGCAAACGCATTTGGCATAAGTACCGGCCAACAAGCTGCCTGCTTTTCCCCGCCTTTCCTCATGGCCATACCATTTGTACTTATTGTTTTCCTCCTCTTGCCGCCCTCTTAAAGTATCTGGGTTATGAGTGGTTTAATGGCAACTCGCTCTCGTGCTTTGTGCAGCTTTGTTGGTCGTTGGCTTCATCCAGCTCGAATGCTTTTCGCTGGTTAGTTCTGGCCAAGTTCTGGTGAAGGAACGTAACTATTTCCTAAGCTGCTTAGACAAATGTCTAATGCCTTGCTTAGACAATTGCTAAAAGGAAGATTTAGCGCAGAGTCATAGTAACAAGCGATGAGAATTGCAACTATTTGTAACTTTGTCAAATAGGAAGAGTTGAACCATTCGAAAATCAAGTAGAACATATGAGGTTCTAAGAGAATTTCCCAACCAGCGCCTCGGATCCCACCACTAATTAACCAAAATGTTCAAGTACCAAAGTAATAAAGCACTTTCCTTGATGGCCTCTCCACAATGCCAATCAAATGTGCGGCAAGAACAAGTCATTTCCTACTTTTGCATGGGAAGGGCGAAAATATTCGCATAATTATGACTTCAGAGCGGTTACAGTCTGGCAAATTTTCCATGTGAATGAATTTCGCACAATTACACACGCGTAGGCAGCACCACAAAAAAAAAATACGAATGCAAAGGCCGCCAAAAAACAAGAAAAAAATAAGAAAATAATTGTAACTGGAGGAGTGAGCACATGTCGGCACATGACGAGAAGGCAGATCAACTTCATTCACAATTAAGCTAAAAATACAAGCCCCCCAGCTCGCTGAATATAATTTATTGTCAAGTGCAGAGTCACAACATTCAAGATGTGTAACAGTCGCAACAGACCAAAATAATTGGGCAGCGGGGAGGCCCAGAAATGGTGAGAAATGGTGTGGTGTGGTGTGGTCTGGAAATGGTCTGGTCTGGTCTGGTCTGGTTCAGGTCTAGGTGTAACAAAGAAGAGACTCTGGGAAATACGCAAAATGTGGGGATGGATAGAGGTGGAGTCATGCTGTCGCTCACAGAAAAATACAAAAATACAAAAAAAAAATAATAATAAAAGGAAAATCGAAAGGAAAGGCAGAAATAACGCAGAGGGCTGGGCAAATCAACAACGCAATCTTAATGAAGGCAATAATTCAAACAAAATGCTAAATTCCCCCGGCAATGTGAAGGAAGTCACGGCGAGTCACTCACTTCACAGCGAAGACAGCGTTGAAAAATTACCGCCCAAGAAAGAATTCCTTGTTGAAATTAAATTTTTACAAAATCAAATAAAATCCAGCGTGTGGCATTCACTCACTCACTCTCACTCACTCACTCACTCACTCACTCACTCACCCACTGACTCGCTCAATTGAATTCCCTGGGCTGCCCTTTTAGGTCGGTCCTGCCCCGATTTAGTATACCCCTTATTAATTAGTTTGTATACTTTTTGGCATACGGAACGCAACACGAAATTGTTTAACATTTTATCCCGGCACATTAAGTGGCAACATTTGTCAATTTGTTTTCGGCTGTAATGTTTGGGCCCAGAGCGGTTGGGTCACCTCGCAATCTCTTGGACTCTTGGGTGTTTTGTGTGTAGTTAATGGCCAAACATTTGCCTAAATAATGAGGCACCGGTGTATTGCTTTGAATTCGATTTGGCTTGATTAAAAATATATTTCATTGTCGAGACCCGTTGGCTGTGTAAGTGGGTCGTCGGTCGTCATTGGATGGTGGGCAGTGGGTGGATCACTTTGGTGGCGATTGCATTGGCTTCACGAGAAACAACAGCTGAGAAGCTAATCAGGCAAATGTGGCACAGTTTTCGGTAAGGTGAATTCATTAGTACCTCCCCATACTCGGATACAGCTCGTTTTGGGGGCAGGACAAATGACTGAAGTGGAGTCGTAAGCCAGGTGGCATTGAGTAATGCCTTTTGGAGGGAAAAACATTCGAAAAGCTTCGAAAATTTGAAAGTAAAATGAAAAAAATGTATGCAATATTCAAACAAACAAACTTGATACTATCTGTGTCCAAAATTAATCTTTTCATTAAACCGAATCTATTTTTCAATACCATATGTTTTTAATGGTATAACTTGTTGTTTATTCAATTCTAACGCCTTAATATTGCATTTCCAATTTAATCCGCTTCCATGTTTACTGAAATCTAGCTCGCATAATTAAAAGTGAAAAACGAGGGAAAATGAAAACGCTCGCCTATTTCCTGTCGCCCAGCAATGCAATTTTCACTTTTTTCCGCCGTGTCGCTCCGTTTTCTCATTTTGTCAAATAGCCTCAAGGCGGAAAAGCCAGTTGGTTGGTAGTTGTTGGGCAGGGCAAACTTTCGAAATTTAACGCCGGTCACAATGGGGCAGCAACCAACCCACCCGAAGGAATCGCCGCCTGCCACTGCCAGTCGCAGTGGCGGAGAACAATTACCACGGGCTTTTCGCTTTTTCGGTCTTATGCAAACAGGAAACGCATAATGAACAAAGTCCGAACGAGGAGCTCAGCCCAGCTCAGGAGTCAGCTCACTCGCTTTCGCCTGGAGTACCGAGCATGGAGTATGGAGCACGCGACTCCATGCCCGGACAAGCAACTCCAGCAACTCCAGCAACTCCAGCGACTCCAGCGACTCCTGCTCCTGGCCAGCATTCATTCATTCATTTTTGAGCGGTTTCGTGGTTAACAACCGCTTCCTTATCCTTATTATTTTAATGCCTGCGGCAGCATTCCATCTTACTTACATTTTTCTCCACGCCGTGTTGTGGCTTAAATATTTTAACTACTGCCACAGCTACTAGTTGGCTGTCTGTCTGCCTGGCTGGCTGGCTGGCTGGCTGTCTGGGCCGGGTCTTGGTCTTTATGCCCGTAATTGGGGTTAACTGCGTTGTGAGCAGGTGAGCTGGTGAGCTGTTGAGTTGGTGAGGAGCCAGCATTGTGTGTTAAAGTGTGCCAAAAGGAAAAGTACAATTTTTGTGCCGCACTCATAAATTGTCCGTGTTTTCCATTTCATTCATTTCTTTTCTAGCTTACGGGCGAGCAATTAACTGCAATTGAAAGTGAAATTGAATTTGGTTGAGCTGAGCCCCTAAAAGTGTACGGTGTGTTTTTGACAGAGTGTCAGAGTTGACACGCATGTTGAGAAAATTCAATTAAAAATTTTCACTGCAATCGTTCCGCTGTCTGTCTTTCTGTTTTTCGCCAACTCATCGGCGATTCAGTTGATAATTATTTTTACGCGCCGAATTGCAGGGTAAAGTGCATTAAAAATGCAAATGGCAACACTTTGCCACTTTGATGCCACTGTTGCCAGTGTTGTCACGTTTGCCGTTTTATTAATTTATTAAATTAAAAACAACGCAAAAGGAGGCAACTGCGCACCGCCGTCTCCACTCTGGCATGTGTAATTGTAAATTTATGAGCGTGCCACAAATAAAAAGGAGGCTCCAGTACTATACAGCGCTATGCTAAAGCGGCAACAGCAAAAAAAAAAAAAAAAAAAAGAAAAGGACCAACGAGTTCAACTGGGGCGCACTGTCAATCGTGTTGCATGAATTATTAATTATTTGCTTTTCGCACACACATCCCGATAAAGGGACGACGATTCATGCCACAGATACAAAAATATACCGCCGCAGTGTTGCAATGCGGCAATCGGCTGTCAACTCCGCCACTTTGACATGGGAAACACTAATAAAATTATTAACCAAAATGGCAACAAAACAAAAAACAAAAGGAATGCGTTACGTCACTGATTGGCAATAAAAAAGCGAAACCGGAATTAGTTTAATCTAATTACCTGCCACGCTTTATTGTCTTTAGCGTAACGAAATGGATTTTCGAATTTTCGAAAATAAAAAGTCAATGCCTAGGATTTTTTCAGAAGCGTACAAAAAAAAAAAAAATAGGAAAAGAAGTACGTATTTTTAGGTGGGTAGGTAGTGTGAGCATCCAACCCCGGGGACCCACGCAGGACTCGCAATTCTCCACCCCTGGTCGCTGCCTTATTTATCCTGCGTTTTCCCCCGGGGACACGGGCCATGGCATTTTCCTTGGCTCTCTGTGAATTATTCAGACCCTCAATCGATGACTGGCTGCCCGAGCATCTTCATTGCATAGCACATATAGAGTACATATATTCAGCACACGCCTCCCGCCCCCTTTTCTTTTTGTATTTCCCTCAGTGCTGCTGACAGTTTATTTGCCAAATTGCTTGCATGTAATGTGAAACTTACTTCTTGTTTTTTTTTTTGGCCATTTCTGTTTCGGGGCTAATTTTTAGTTCGGCAAAGGGATACCAGAAAAAAGTGTCCTTGGGTGTGTGCTAAATCGAAAATCTGTAACACGCGTCACACGGCATTAAATGAGAAGGATGTTTTATGAGGCGGAGGGGGTTAGTCGTCCTAATATGGCATGACTCAACCGAATTTCACGTAGAATTTTATGGCAGAGAGACCAATCTTTGTTGGTTTATCTCTTCACTTGACTGTATACACTGTGAGAATTATGCGGCTTGCTGGCGCGGAATAGTTTTTGTCTCTATTTTATGACCAAACCTATATTAGGTACATTTTTCAAACGATATAAACTGTTTTCTAAGTGCATCTAGCGCACCCCATTCTTCTGCCACTGACCATAATTCATGGAAAGTTTTAAATTTGAAAATCTGGCCTCAGAAAAAGGGGCAGCACAGTTATTGTTGCGTTATAAATCTAATTAGAATATGTGAGCGTTCGGGGCCCGTATCTGAATATGCACGTAGACTAAACCAATTCCATTCAACCCCCTCTTCCATGGACTCATTTCATATGCTCACCGCATCTGGCCGCATCCGAAAATTGCCAATGGCGCCGCTGCGTCTGGGGTAATAAATTTGATTTGTTTCAAATTACAGAAGAACGCAATTTTATCATCATCTTCTCCTCTCCTTCTTTCGGTTGCATTTTTTCGGCTGAGCCGGCAAATCGAATTGAATTTTTGAATCCTTGTTGGCGCTGCGGTTGCTTTTTGTGGGCAATCTTCATAATTTACATAAGCAAATCAAATTGTAAACGTAATATGAAGACAATGGAGGCGGGACAGAAAAAGGAGTCTGAGCCAAGCTTTGAATGGAACTATGTTAAGTGGATGACGCAGATTTTCTCTTTTTATTTTCTCCTTGGTTTTTTCAGAAATGTGTCAGCTTTTTGCGAAAGCCTTCTTTGTTTTAGTCAATGCGTTGTAAGGGAAATTTAGTTCAAGTGGTGAGTGGAGAAAGTTGAAAGGATTGCCACCCGGAAAGGAAGAGTGTGAATCCTCAAAACCCAGACCAAATAAAAAATCCTTTGAAGTGAAAGTGTTCAATAAGTGTGCCACTTGTTATTATATGTATATTTTTTTCCAACACTGGAAAACAATCGGTTAGCAGTGTGACATTAGAGGCACTTACCAATACTACTGGCCAAATTCCCATCGCTTTAACATAAATGACAAGCACATTTTTTTACTTGTATAAATCGTGAACAAACCTAGTGAAAATTGTGTAAAATTTCTGTACCAACAGTGGCTGCCATCTCAAAACGTGGATATTTTTCTAGCAACAGACCACGGAATAAGCGAATTTTCGCTACTCGAATACCAAAATTGTGAAAGCAAAAAGAAATTATTGAAAAAGCCCAGCAATAAAAACATAATGAAGCCTTTAAGAACGGCACTTTAAGGTATGAGTACAGCGACATTTCATATAAATCATATTCCTTGATTCGGCTTTCTGGCTTTTCCAGAGCTCCCGTTTCCAATTACCCGCCGTAGTACCCCGAAAAATCGAGACTTCTTGTCTGGCCTTTAGTTTGCTGTCAACTCTTTGCTTACTAGGAGTGACAGATTGAGGTACCGGACACACACCATATTCTTTAGCAATTGCGTTTGCGTACGCACATATATATAGATATATGTCGTTTGGATAGTGACTAGGCCGTATCGGTAGCTATGTCCACTGCTATGGCAATGGCAGCGGCGGCATCCTCGAGTGCCACGGCAGCAGCAGCAGCAACAACGACGGCCATTAGCAATTCCACAAACCCCACAGCGTCACCGGCAACAACCAACACCATGAACATCACCACGAAGAGCATAGCGCCGTCAGAAGCACCAATGGAACCAGCTCCAAGTATGGCTCCCATAGCTCCCATAGCACTGGAAAGCGAAGATTCTGGAAGGAATCAGGCAGATGACTTGGAGCATGGTGCCCCAAAACCACAAAGGCAACGCAAAACGACAGTGGTGCACACCTGCCCCCGCCCGCCGGGTGGCTACAAGTACTCTATGGAGTTTCTCTACGGGATCGGTAGTGGCATGGCCGGCATAACACTAAATATACCAACGCCCTCATCGATAACACCTCGCAGCGTAAGAACCACGGCCCCCCTACTATCCACTCACATGCCATTGCTGACCACCATGGGCGTGGCGCCACCACGCTCGCCAGGCATTCGCTACTCAGGATCTGCTGGAGGCTCCAACGGAACCACGACAACAGTATCTCCGACACCTACCACAGTCACAACATCCATTTGCTCGCCAGGATCGGGAGCCGATCCAATGACCAGTCCAGTTGCAACCAGTGGCTTGCCGGCAGCGGGCAGCTTACCAGCTGCCCAGTTCATATACCAGGGATATTTGCCCACTGGACCGCAGCGGCGCTTGTGGCACGCGGAAAACGCAGTGTGGCAGTTTGATAGAAATTATCCATACAATCAGGCATACTCGCCATCATATGGAATACCCGTGATGCCGGTGGGCTTTGAGCATCCGTATGGACAGAGAATAATATACCCGGGCTACTACAATCAGGCTGCAGGGGGAATAAATGCGGCTGCGGTGTCGGGATTGGCACGAACTAATCGTCAGGTGACCCCACCGCCACATATACTGGCTCAGCCAGCAGTGGGAACGGAAAATAGCGAGGAGGCGCCTGCAACACCTGGAAACGCTCCTCAGGTGTCCAGCCCGTGGCGTTATGGAAGACCAGGAGCCCACCGTGGTCGACAAGGGGTGCCCACAGCAGCGGCATCAGCTTTGCTGCACAGGGATTCAAAGACTTTTTACAACAGCATCGGCAGTACTGGAACGGGAAATGGCGGTCCCCGATTTAAAGCACCCTTTGTGGCAAATGTACGTAGTTTCCAAGGAGGTGCTGTGGCAGCCGGAGGACCAGCAACCGCAGCAGAAGTGGTCACAAGTGTAGCTGCAACAGGAGCAGCAAGCTTCAGCGATCAGAATGTGGCTGCCAGTGGCAACAATCAAGAAGGTGCGACACAAAACAATCCCAGAAATCGTCAGAATGCCAAAAGGGGGGGCAAGAATTCGGTTGGAAAAGAGCACTTATCAAACTCCTCCGGATCCCTATCCAATTCATCATCGAAGTCCCAGCTGAACAAGCATCCCAGCTCGAACACCTCAATTTCACCAATCAAGCATCCACATCGCACTTATAGAAACCGGATGCGTTATGCTGAACCATCAGCGGAGCCATCTGAGCAAACGGCGGTGACCACGTCCGTTCCAATAAGTAACTACCAGCCACCGCAGCAACCGCAGCAGCCGCATCAACCGCAGCAACCGCAATCAACAGTGCGAAGAGTTTCCAAGTTCCAAGGAGCAAATGCCTATCAAGGACTAACTTCCGGTAGACAGCAATCCCGTTACTACCAATCGCGGCACATGGATGCTGTCGTCTACCATCCTGGTCCCTATATGGTTTATGCATCGGGAGCACCGGCTGTGGGACTAGCAGCAGGAAACCCACCAGTACCAGAAGCAGCCGGAGCACCTGCTGGAGCAGCAGCAGTAGCAGGAGGTGGAGGAGGTGTAGGAGGAGGAGCAGCAGCAGCTACGATCACAGCCAGCAGCGCCACTTTGGAGGGCGAGCAGCCGCTGGACTCGGACTTTGCTCAGCGCCAGGAATATGCTGACTTGGGTCTGGATCCAGCCAATGGCAGCTTATCCTCCGACCTGGAGCCGCCCGGCATCAAGCAGGACACCTCCGAACTGGACGCTCAATCGTGTCTGCTATCGCATCCAAATTCCGAGGTCGATGGCGATGATAATCACTCCCTCACAAGCTTTGCTCCCAGTGTGAAAAGCGATGATTCCGATAGTGAACTAAGCGATGCCTCCGTCGAGTCGGTGGTGCGCGATATAATGGTCAGTTGTCTAGCACAGGCCACCGGAGCCGAGGAGCCCGATCTCAGCGGCCCCAATCTGGTGCCCTACGGTGATATGCATAATCTTAAGGAGCTGGACAGAAAGAGTCCCCTGACCAATGGCTATAGATCCCACAGGCCATATCATCAGTCGCATTATCTTTACCATTCCCAACTCAGTCCAAGAGGATTGAGCTGCTGCGGCGATATGCTGAATCAACACTCTGAAGATTTGGTATTTAAGTTAGACCAGACTCAGCCGGATGCCAATGAAAGGGGTAGAAATATATCCTGGAATGAGGTAACTCAAGAGCCTGACAACATCTCGATGGCCTCGAATCTCTCCTGCAGTCCATCTGTCAGTTCCAGCAAGAGTGTGATGGCATCCAAGACCAATATTACAATGGTACGTGAACTCTAAAATAGTCGATAAAGTGCTATACCTCTCATGGGGCGAATTTACTACTTTCTATCTTTGGAAAATCATTTATTTCCTTTCGTTTTGTTTGTCTGATAGTTTTTATAAGATTTACAAAATAAAATCTTACCTATAAACCCTTTATTTTTATAAGGAAATAAATGTTCAGTCCCTTAAAATATATTCGGTTGCCGAAGAAAGCTTGAAATTGGCCAAATATGTTCATTCCACACTCTTATCCTAATTCCCAAAGCCAGAAGAACACGATGATGATGAGCTGCCCTTAGTGGTTCACAATCGTTATTGGCGCGAATTCTTTGGTTACACGCCAGCAGATCGCTTTTTACTCCGAGCCAAGTTGGTGGAAATGAGACGTCCACCGAAGCTAATGGGTTGCAAGAACAAATGGGACCCCTTATCCCTGTTCATATGGAGGAAGTTCCTCGAGTCTCAGCAGACACGTCACATTTACAAGACCAAAATGCGACTGTGGCGTGCCATTTACACAATGGCCATGGTGAGTTTAGTTGGGATTACTTAGTGAAAATCTATAGTTTTGCGTTAATTTACGATCTACAGAAAAACTATCCAAGATATGGGCTTTATTTGGTGGGCTCATCCATTTCATACTTTGGCTCCAAGTGCTCGGACATGGATATTTGCATGCTGGCCTGCACAAATCCGAACATTGATCCCCGCATGGAGGCCGTCTATCATTTGCAAGTTATGAAGGCGCTACTGAGCCGCACGGACATGTTCCAGGACTTCAATTTGATCGAGGCACGGGTGCCCATACTGCGATTCACCGACCGACGTCATAAAGTGGAGGTGGACATAAACTTTAATAACTCCGTTGGGATCAGGAACACCCATCTCCTGTACTGCTACTCCCAGCTGGAGTGGCGAGTTCGTCCGATGGCCTTAACCGTGAAGCAGTGGGCCCAGTATCACGACATCAACAATGCCAAGAACATGACCATATCGAGCTACTCGCTCATGCTAATGGTCATTCATTTCCTGCAGGTTGGAGCAACACCACCTGTGCTGCCATGTCTGCATAAGCTATATCCGGATAAGTTTGGTCTGCTGCAGCCCAACGATTTCGGGTATGTGGACATGAACGAGGTGATGGCTCCGTATCAGTCGGAGAACAGCCAATCCCTGGGTGAGTTGCTGTTGAACTTCCTGCACTACTACAGTGTCTTTGACTACGGAAAGTATGCCATCTCGATCCGTGTGGGTGGTGTTCTGCCCATTGAGGTGTGCCGAGCAGCCACTGCGCCCAAAAACGATATACACCAGTGGAACGAGCTGTGCATCGAAGAGCCCTTCGATCAGACGAATACAGCTCGGTCGGTGTACGATACGGACACATTTGAGCGGATCAAAGCCATCTTTGTGGCCAGCTACAGAAGGCTGGAGTCGACGAGGAAGCTCAGCTCCATATTCGACGACTACGATGGACCCACCATACTGATGCAGCAGCCATCGGTGGAGTCAGAGGCCGAACTCTACGAGGGTCAGCATCACCGTTTGGTACCGAATCGAGACTCCTCCAGATCCAACAGCACAATGCCATCGCCACGTCCATCAAAAGTAATGGTGGACAAAGCAACCACAGCCATTTGGGATGAAATTAGCAGCAAACCAGATACCCAGGCAGTAAGCAATTACAATAACTATGATGCAAGCAATGAAAGTATTGGCAACGGCAGTCAGATGCGATCCAAGGATAATCCTGTGGCCAACCAGCCACCAATTGCTTGAAAAACTCTCACCAAAACGAAAAACAACTCTGCACATTCAATACACACTCAAAAAGAAAAGAAATATTTTAAAATGCGCGCGCTAATTAGGATTTAAAAAAAAATTGAATGGTTGTGAACGGAAGTTTTTTGTAGTAGTTGCCGGACGCTTTTCAACCGATTTAAATTTGACGTTGGATAATTATATAAGCATAGTAGGAAAATAGCTGATTTTCAAATCACTTAACGTGAAATGATCATATAAATAACCACACGCCTATCTCAACGCAAAGTCGGTCGCAAAAAAAACACAAAAATCTGCTAAAATGCAACAAACTGTTTCAAATGTTTGCGTACCACAACGGCTAAACTTGTTTTCACAAACTTCACAGCAAGACAATTGCTAAAAAAAAAATTATTAGACAAAACTACAAAGCGTGCAAAGAAATAATAAAAATCACAAAAAAAAAAAAAAACAGTTTAAAAATCTAAAAAAAATATATAGCAGTTTTGTATAGTGTAGGAAAGAACACATTATCGCTAAACAATTCATAAGATTTTTACTGGAATAGGTTTCTAGCAAAAAAATATTACAAAACACCAAAAACATTACACGAAAAAATTCGTAAAACATGATATTTGTAATACAAAAAAAACGACAAAATTTGTAACTAAATAATATAAAATGTAAAAAACGCGCAAATCTTCACAGAAAGCTTACGAGTTAAACAGTTGGGTTGGGTCACATCAACTCAACCACGAACTTGAATTAACCTGATGATAGCGCCAAAAAAATTATATAAAATAAAACCATTCAACAAATTGTCGTTCGTTACTTAAATGCATTTAAGCTTTAACTTAACTATTTCAAATGCTAATAGTATCTTAGTTTCACACAAAGCAGTATACGAGTATTCTCCCCACATACAAGTACATCCATACACGTATGTGCGTAAATCAACCCAATGAAATCATCCATCATCCAGCTATTAAGTCCCGAATCGGAATCTGATCCCAATCTCTATGCCTTCATTTCAACACTTGGACTCTCTGGGGGGAGTCTCGAACTATATGCGAATGAAATTATTTAGGATGCTCAATTTGATATTCCGCTCTGATTAATTCTTAGTGGTTGCCGTCATCATCGAATATCACCCTTGGGACAGCCACTCTCCTCCGCCGGATGGCCGAAATTCTCGCACATGTTTCAGTTTGGCAATTATCTAAGGAAATCAAATCAAATCATTGATGCAGCTGTTACGCCACATAGTATAGATGAGCACGGTGGTAGCTGATGTACAATGTACAATGTACAATGTACAATGGGTGGGCGTGGCAATAGCCCTGGCATTTGCCATCACATCCACAACAACTCTGTTACCATCTGCATCTGTTTCGGCCTGAATCGGCCCAGTATCGGCCCAGTATCGATGGCAACCAAAAATGTCAGTGCAGCAAATTATTTCATCAATTGCAATGCTCGATTTCAGTAGCAGCTCCATTGGTGCTGTGCGCTTTCGGGGTTGAATGGGTGGGTGATATGTTGGGTAATTGATATAATGCCGATGGTTCCTGTCATCGCCCACCTACCTACCTAATGGCGAAAATTGTCAACGGGATTTGGTTTGGGATTTCAGATTGCAATTGGGTGGCGCTGGCTGGGTGCTGGGTGCTGGGTGGTTTTCGAATTGGATTGCTTTGGCTGTAATGCAATATCGGATGGCAGCGATGGCAGTGATGGCGGCATCGCTAGCTTCATAATCATCATCATCATCATCATTAACGCAGCCGAACAATTGTCACACTAATTTGTGCATATGTGCAAAAATGTTTGGCAATTAAACGGCGAAGCGATGCCATCAGCCAAAGTCCCTCAACCATTTTTCATTCAGCCAAGTAATTAATGTCTTTTGTTAATGGTAATGCATTTGCATTCGCAATTGGAATTATACCCCAATCCAGGGCTAAGACAATTTGCACAACAAAGGGCGCGTTGGTCGGCGGAATGCTAGAGATGAACTTCATTAAAATTTTCCACGGAACGGAAAAATTTGTGTGGCATGGCAAGGGGGGGGCGGGTAAAATAGAGAGCAGCAGCTGGTGCATTAAAATTCCTGTCCGGGATTTGGTCTTTGGTCTTGAATAATTATTCATTGTCATTGTAATTGGCGTGCCAGGCGCTAAATGGAATCATAAGGGGCGAACAGAAGAGGCGAGGAAACTTCGGTTGACAATTTTCATTTTTCCACCATGGCCAGCAAATTGAAGTTGCTCGATTACTTGGACACTTTTCTTCGGTTTTTTTTTTCCTCCTCCTTTTTTTTTTTTTTTTTTTTGTTGTACCTCCCACATGAGAGATTTTCCTTTTTGTCTCGTCGAGCGGAGAAAGAGCGATTACTCCCCATGGATCTCGGGATCGGGATTGGGATTGGGACTGGGACTGGACATGGGCATGGGCATGGGCATGCTTTTCGGTCTTGGCTGTTATATTGTTTGGGACACGTACGGGAATTTTCATTCGATGTCATTTCAATTTTCCTCCGCTCCTTTTTTATGGACGCACAGAGACAAAAAGGGTTCGGTTCCGTACGGTTTGGTTTGGTTTGGATTGGAAAAGATGCAGCAGCCAGCGAACACACGAGACAAGGACTCGACATGGGATTGCGTTTCTATGTCTCTGGGCCTTTGTTACCTCGTTGGTCACTGAGCAACAAATTACCTGAGGCAGGTGGACAGGACCACTGAATAAGAGAGTTAACTGAACGAGTCGGTTGAATGAATAAATGAATGAGTGCCCGAACCAATGGGCAGAGGGGAATGTGTGATGTGTGGAGTGTGGAGTGCTGGGTTGAGTGACTCCTGATTGAGTTGGGCCTGCACAAATGGTGCCTTATTTAAATGAACCTAAAAATGCCCTTAATGCAATTTAGTTTTTGAAAAACAGCTTACTACATTTTTGCCCATATTTGTTCTTTTAATTGCAGGTAAGCTCATTACGACAAACCTTTTTAGCACACCACAAAAGCAGCTGCAGCAGCAGCAACAACAATAATAAATAATGTTAGCGTAAGTGCTTGTCTACAATTTTAATTAGTTTTAAATGCAATTTAATGCATTTGTTTTCATGTGCTTTTGTTTTTGGTTTTTCGTGTTTTTTTTTCTGTCGGTTTTTGAGCCATGTTTTGGTTTGCCTAATGCCAAAGCACTTAGCATAATTCAGAAAGAGAGAGCCAAATTTAAATTTGAAAACAATAAATCATTTCAACTTTGTGATAAATGCCGTGCATAATACAATGTAGATTAGTGTGGGCGAATTGCTCACATGTGTGTACATTCCCGCACAATTAGAAACGCATTAAACATTTAAAATCCAGCGACACATTGTGGAAATGTTTTCCGTGCTTAGAACAAACATTTCGGTTTGTTTGCACGCACTTGATTTTATTTACTCTACGCCAAATGAATGGGACCTTAGTTTTGTACAAAAGAGCACTAATATAAATTTATATAGTCGAGTTCCCCGACTATCAAAATATTACAACATATTTCAAAAATGCTACTTTAAAATCCAATTAAGATGGGTTGAGTTATGGACTTTAGACCTTCAGCTTTGGGACATCTTTTAATTTTTTTTGGAATTTCATTAACTTTATTATAACATCAGAAAAATTACAAAAAAATAAAATGCTAAATTTGAATGTAGATTTTTAGAGAATGCTCCAGAAACATTTAGAGGTATGCCACTTCCAATTCCGATTAAGATAAGTTGAGTTATGGACTTCAGAACTTCAGTCTTGGGACATTTTGGAATTTCTACAACATCAGATAAATTACAAAAAAATTACAAAAAAATGTAAAAAAAAATAAATTTCTAAATTTGAATGCAGATTTTTAGAGAATTGCGTCAGAAATATTTAGGGGTATGCCACATCAAAATCCGAATAAGATAAGTTGAGTTATGGACTTTAGAACTTCAGCCTTGGGACCTTTTTGAATTTCTACAATATCATAAAATCAGAAAAATTACAAAAAAATTAAAAAAAAATAAAATTTTAAATTTGAATGCAGTTTTTTAGAGAATTGCGTCAGAAACATTTAGAGGTATGCCACATCAAAATCCGATTAAGATAAGTTGAGTTATGGACTTTAGAACTTCACCCTTGGGACCTTTTTGAATTTCTACAATATCATAAAATCAGAAAAATTACAAAAAAATTAAAAAAAAATAAAATTTTAAATTTGAATGCAGTTTTTTAGAGAATTGCGTCAGAAACATTTAGAGGTATGCCACATCAAAATCCAATTAAGATAAGTTGAGTTATGGACTTTAGAACTTCACCCTTGGGACCTTTTTGAATTTCTACAATATCATAAAATCAGAAAAATTACAAAAAAATTAAAAAAAAAATAAAATTTTAAATTTGAATGCAGTTTTTTAGAGAATTGCGTCAGAAACATTTAGAGGTATGCCACATCAAAATCCAATTAAGATAAGTTGAGTTATGGACTTCAGAACTTCAGTCTTCGGACATTTTGGAATTTCTACAACATCAGATAAATTACAAAAAAATTACAAAAAAATGTAAAAAAAAATAAATTTCTAAATTTGAATGCAGATTTTTAGAGAATTGCGTCAGAAACATTTAGGGGTATGCCACATCAAAATCCGAATAAGATAAGTTGAGTTATGGACTTTAGAACTTCAGCCTTGGGACCTTTTTGAATTTCTACAATATCATAAAATCAGAAAAATTACAAAAAAATTAAAAAAAAAATTTAAAAAAATAAATTTTTAAATTTGAATGCAGTTTTTTAGAGAATTGCGTCAGAAACATTTAGAGGTATGCCACATCAAAATCCGATTAAGATAAGTTGAGTTATGGACTTTAGAACTTCAGCCTTGGGACCTTTTTGAATTTCTACAATATCATAAAATCAGAAAAATTACAAAAAAATTAAAAAAAAAATTTAAAAAAATAAATTTTTAAATTTGAATGCAGTTTTTTAGAGAATTGCGTCAGAAACATTTAGAGGTATGCCACATCAAAATCCGATTAAGATAAGTTGAGTTATGGACTTTAGAACTTCAGCCTTGGGACCTTTTTGAATTTCTACAATATCATAAAATCAGAAAAATTACAAAAAAATTAAAATTTTAAATTTGAATGCAGTTTTTTAGAGAATTGCGCCAGAAACATTTAGAGGTATGCCACATCAAAATCCGATTAAAATAAGTTGAGTTATGGACTTTAGAACTTCAGTCTTGGGACATTTTGGAATTTCTACAACATCAGACAAATTACAAAAAAATTACAAAAAAATGTAAAAAAAAAAAATAACTAAATTTGAATGCAGATTTTTAGAGAATTGCTCCAGAAACATTTAGAGGTATGCCACTTCAAATTCCGATTAAGATAAGTTGAGTTATGGACTTCAGAACTTCAGTATTGGGACATTTTTGAATTTTTAAAACATCAAAACACCAAACAAATTACAAAAAAAATTAAAAAAAAAAAAATTTTAAATTTGAATGCAGATTTTTAGAGAATTGCTCCAGAATCATTTAGAGGTATGCCACTTCAAATTCCGACTAAGATAAGTTGAGTTATGGACCTTAGAACTTCAGTATTGAGACATTTTTGAATTTCTACAACACATAACATCAGAAAAATCAAGATAATGAAAGTGCAAACGAGAAATTTCAGCATCTTCTGGAATATCGGTAGAAATTTCGTAAAAATATTTAAAATTGTTTAAACTTGTAGTCGTGACCGTTTTTGGCGTATTGTGGAAGGTTGAGTGGCGTAGTAAAAAGTTTTTCAGCAAATCGAAAGACTAATAAAAAAGTAAAAAAAATAAATATGTGGCAGTTGTTTGCGGTTTGATCCTGATCAAACGGAAACGCTTCCTTCTGCCTGTTACATACTTTTAAACGAATCAAGTGTACCCTTTTATTCTACGAGTAACGGGTATAAATATGTTCTACAGCTGCGCACATCGAAAGCCATTTTAGAATTTATATCTGTATTTTGGCCAGCACTTCGAATTTATTATTCGGGGAACTCTATTTTACGATCTATCATAAAAATTAAACTTGCGACAGTTGACATTCGTTTCATTCGCTAGTTTTATGACTCATTTATGGTTTGTTTTTCAGTTTCCGCCCTGTGCATTTAAAACAACTCAATTTCTGTAATGACTACGCCCCCTAGATAGTTAAACGCCTTGGCCATAACAATTGTGTAAAGAAGCAACGACAGAAATCAATCAAAGTAAAAGTCGCCGTGCGGGGAAAGTTGGCGTGCGATAAAGCTTTAAGGCGTGTTTGAACTGTCGCTGCCACGCCCACAGCCGCCGCCTTTTCCGCCGATTCGGCAATCAAGCTCATTTATTATGCATTTTTCATATGACGGCTTTTCGTTTTTCGCCTTTTTTGCCTTCACTGGCGAATTCTGGGCAGACAATTTAAAATCAACCGCAAAAAAAGCTGCATGTCCTGCCTCCTCAGGCTGGAAAATTGTGAAAAACCACGAGTGTGGGACAGAGTGAGGGCGCCGAGAGAAAAAAACAGCGTGAGAGTGACGGAGAGCGGGACGGGGACACACGCATGCCAGAGTTGCCTTTGTGTGACAAGAGTGACAAGCGATGGAAACAAAATCGATCGCAAAAATCCACGCACACACAAATTACCCGCATTTTTTGCTTATGGGAAAATTGAAATTCATGCAGAGCACAGCCCTTCATCATCATCCGTGTGCATATCCATATCCATATCTGCCCGAATATATCTAGCTACAATCCATATCCCTGTCGTATCGCTGTCATCGATGGTCCTCTAACAATCCATCGATAAAGATTTCTTTTTGCACAGTTGTGGGTAAAAATATGTACTTGTATCTCACGTCGAAACTGCAAGTCTTCATATGGGAAACCTATTAGATATATGTACATACAATATATAAAATAAATGAAATATGTATATTACTGTTCCATTACGTGGGTATGGGCTGGCAAATAGTTGTGCTAGTTATGTGACCGCCACTGTAGTCCGTTACATAAATTGTTACTTTTTTGGGAATGTTGACGAGTTACGAAAAGAGTTTTGGAGAGGGTCGCTTGTTTACCTGGCCCCTGAGGGTTGCCACATGCACATTTGCATATCGTTTCAAGTGCGAGCCAAGTAAAAGGGGTCGTACTTTTTTTCCTTTTTTTTTTTTTTTGGTAGGGACTGGAGCTGGAGGTTGAGTAGGCGTGGCACTGCTTATCGCCGCAACACTTGCCGCGAACGGGGGCAAGTATTTCCGTTGCCTGGGCACGCTTGTTAGTCAAGGAGCTGCCGGAAAAAAAAGTGGTGTGGGCAGATATAGGGAAATGGAAAATGAGGGGGTGGAGTTGCAAGTGTCAGCTCTGCGGCAGAGTGCAGAGTTCAAGTCGAAGTTGCTGCTGGTTGTCGCTTAACGATTTCGTGTCATTTTTTGCATTTCCTTCTTGTGCTGTACCCGGGCTTTCAGTTTTATTCCTTCACTCCTCGCAGGATTTTCCTCCTGCGGTTTTCCGCTTTCAAGTGTGCGGCGGCGACCATTCTTATCGCGTGCTACCTGTGTGGCACCTTCAGACAGCCACAGACTGGGACAGAGTGATAAAAATTAATGCAATAAAAAGTAACAAAAAAAATATATATGTATGTATAATAAGAAAAACAAGCGGCGGCTCAGGAAAATTCATACTCGGGAAAATAAATCACCAAGAAGAAGAAGTAGAAGCAGCAGCAGCAGCAAATCGTAAATTTCTGTGGCCTCTTCGCTTCGTGTACGTGTTAAAAACTTCTCACGTGTCAGTCGTTAGGATCTCGCAAAAGTGAAGTAAAGTCACAGGACTCGGGCGGATGTTCGCTCTATCTGCAATGCAGAAGATAACTTTGCCACTGTCTGGACTGGCATAACATTTGCATTTGCATTTGCGCCGCCTCTTGGCGCGATTATGAATTTTCGCTATAGTTATTTCTCGAAAACGAAATGATGAATGTGCCAGAACCGAAAGCGTCTGCAATTAGTGGCAGGAAGGGAGGGAGGGAGACGGGGCGAGCCAAGGAGTTGTCCTCCAAGGAGTTGTACTCGTCGCGTCGCGCGAATCCGATCAATTAAAAAGCAACTTACGGATGCCGGTGGTCATGGTGCTGCAGACTGTCAGCTCCTTGGCGCTCGCCGTGATTAATTTCAGTGCCCATTTGCATGCGCCATGGTGAATGATGCCATAATCCTTGCTGGCTGCTGTCCCATCAGCAGATCCTGGCTCACTCCTCGCTGCTGGCTTAAGTAATTTGCGGCCTTAACTAGAGGGCATTGTGAATATGTTCAGCAGCAGGCAAAATTACTTTCACAAAACATTTCCAGCACAAGTCCTTTTGGATGAGAATTCAATTCGGCAGTTTAGTCCATGAATTGTAAGCAGTGTTTTAGGGAATTTTATTACACGTCTTTCATCAAAGATGCAGTGAAGTCCTTGGGACTTCTAAGAGAGTATTTAGTTCTTCGGCTCGTTGACACATTCAAACTTTTTGCTCTCCGTCCCGTTGCTAAAAGAAAGAAATTAAAAGAACTCGGAGTTGTGCTGGCAAGGATAAGGCTTAAGTGTCTGCCCGGACTCAGACTCCTGCACCTGGAAAGTCCTGCGTACTTTTGCAGGACCTGGACCACGTTGCAGTCCGCGCACCGAGGAATATTACAAAAAACGTGCCAAACGTTTATTTAAAAGGATTTATGTGCGTTACGTGCTAAATGTGAAATAATAATTTTTCTCACTCATTCTTTTTACCCTCGATGTCGGTTTTTTTTCCTCCTTTTTTTAGTGTCTTTTTAATACCTCTTGCTGCGAGTGCAGAATGCAGTTAGAGCGGGTGAGCGAATTTATCTTCCCATCTCTTTTCGTCTTTTCGTCTTTCCGTCTATCTGTGCAGCATTAACTCAAGTCCTTTTCGCAATTTTTATTGAGCTGACCGAAGAACGCATGAAATTTTTGTGGCAGAACCCGAGGCTTTTGGACACGGACTTTCCAACAGAGATTTTTCCGACTACCAGACTTAATTGCATTTCGAGTTGCTGTTGTTGCTCTAGTTGTTGTGATTCCTTCATCAGCTCGTTGTGGGTCTTAAGTGCTGGGCGAAAGGAAAAGTTTTTCCAGTTTTCTCCGCAGCCCTCGTCGCTGTTCTTCAATTTTTCTGTGGCTGCCATTGCCAATTTCTAGCTTTCTTCGGGCAATTTCTTTATTTGTATTGAAATCGAAAAAGCGTGGCTGGGGAATGGAGAAGAGCCCAAACTGGGAATTGGAGTGCCGGATGAAATGGACAGAGAAGAGTGGCAACAACAATGGCCAGGACACAAGCCCAAGTCCAAGTCCAAGTCCAAGTCCTGGTCCATGTTCATTTTCCCAGTTGGGTTTCTACTTATTATTATGTGCTCCACCATTCTCTCTCCTAGGTTATAGTGCCACCTCTTTCACGCTGCATATTGCTGCCTCTTTCTAAGGCCGTCTGTGCGTTTGCTTTGCACCCCGCACGCATATAGCATAATAATTAGGTGTAGAGTCCTGCTGCCAGACTCGTCCTGTTAATGCGAGACTCCTTCTGTCTGACTCCAGTGAGACAAAGAGGGATATATGATGGGGGAAAGTGAGAAAGAGCCAGTTGGATATGGATAGGGATTTGGGGTCACACTTTCCACAGTTCATTTTGTGGCGCACAAAGTTTCTTAATTTTTTCCTTTGCCTTTTGTCTCTGGCAAACACGAAAAGAGAAAAGTTTTAATATGATTTGCAGTCAGACAGCTAAAAATAATTAAAGCCAAGTCGGAACAACCAGTCCCTTAAAGTCCTGTCCCTTCATCATCATCTTGGTTGGGTTCCTGAACTTTACTTAGTCATAACTTATGCATATGCATCTTGGCCTCCAGGAATTCGCAGGATAAGTGCGCGTATGTGAATAGTTTTTCTCGTAGGCTGCGGCACTGTAATAAATAAATATTTTATCGTAATATAACAAACTTTAACGAAAGTCCTGAACAAATTGGAACAAATGGTTTTTCCATTTTATTGTGAGCTTTATTAAAACATTTCCATATTTTCCGCGACAACTGAATTTTTATGCAACAATTGATATACATTAAACAAAGTGCTTTTGTTTCTGCTTCACCCATTTCTCCCATTTAAAATTCTTTTGTCCGTCCTTATCACAATTTTCTTCAAGACTGCAACGCGTATTCGATGTTCTGTTTGTCAGAAGCAGGTTTCCTTTCTTAATTTTCTTCCGCTTTCTTTCCGAGTGTAGACAATGTGCTCCTTTTTTAACTTTGCCTTAACTTTACTTTTTTTTGTGCTCAACTTATTACCTTAAACTTGGCGAAAAGGTTGTTGACTGGCTGCAATTTGTTGACACAGACAGACGACTTCTAAAGTGGGTGTAAGGATATGGGCCTGAATGTGTGTGCATGGGTACATATACATATACATTTACATATATGTACATACATACATACATACTTGAGGTATGTGTGTGCGACCGTGTGTGTGGGGCTGTTGTCCTTGGATGTGACTCTTGGGCATGTGCATGTACCTAAGAAGATTGCAAATTGAAATTCATATGCGAAAAGTGTGTGTTTTTGCGCTCTTGATGTGATGTGCCGTGTCCTTTCTCAGTCATTGTTTTGCATTTGTCGAGTGCATTAAGGAAAGCCTGGATGCCGTTGTAATTTTCATTAGCAAAGCGCAGCACTCCACTCTGTTGACCACGCTGCCATTTACTAGACCATAGTCTCTCTCTCTCTTTCTTTGTGGCCCATGCCTCTCTTTCCTGCAGTGTCGAAAGCTTTAAAGGCGCTCAAGTGAAAGTAATCTTCTGCATTTTATGTTTGTCTAATTCAATTAGGACGAGAGAGCAGAGAAATAAAAATGGAGAAAGAATAAAGTGAAATAGGGACTCCAAAGCAGACCAGTATTTACCAAAATATCCAGACCACTGGCCAAACTTTAAGATTTTTAAAGCCTTGTTCGCCTCAGAATTGAGTTAAGTTGCTATCTCTTCCGCAACGCCGACTAAGGCAATAAAACTTCAATTAAATTAAATAAATCTCTGTAAAAATGCGCAACTTTTCCATCAGTCTGGCCGTAAGACAGGGAGCAATCAACAAACAGCCTGCGGTCATCATTAAATGTCTAATTTATTTCGAAAACAACAACAAGAGGAACGGGAGCAACAACTTGGCCGAACGAAAAGGGAAAACTCAGTTTTTACAACAGGATTTTCCATTTTCTTTGGCCAGCGCGTCGTAAAAATTGATTTAATAAAACAGGCACGTTTCCATTTGAAGTGCTGTAAATTTTAATTTAGTTGTTGCTTCTCGCACAGCTGCGACACGCCCACACTTTTCCGATGGGCGGCGCTGGCTGGGCAGAGGAAAACATCATCAAAGCCGAGAGGAAAACTTTGATAGAGATCACACAACGGCCTTCATTAACAATGGGGGAAAAAATGGGAGCAGCAGCAGTGGAACCGCTTGGAACAGAACGGAAGTGACTTGTAAACCATCCTGGTTGTCATTTATTTTCTTTGTTGTCTTGTTTATTATTATCTCTTATCATTGCAGAAGTTCCACTTTAATGAGTTTTATCTAAGAGGTGGGCATCGTCTCCAGAATTGACTGCCATTCTCAAAGGCCGCGAGCTGTGAGCACACCGAAAGAAAATTACAATATTTTGTGGGCAATCAAATGGAAAATATGCTACTGTTACTTTGCTATTTGCACTGCAAATGGAATTTATGAATATTTATGAGTGTGACAAAAGTTTTGCGAGACCTGTTTAGTTTCGCTTCGTTGTTTATTTTATTTAAATGCGCCTTCAGCTATGCAATTGTATATTAATTCCCCCGACTGCCTGAAATATTCCCGCTAGACAGCGACAAATGCTAACTGACAAGACAATTTCGCTGGGGTTGGCTTTCTGAGCAAAAGTTTTGTCGGTTTGTCGGATAGAATGGTTAGAGTTTGGCCAGGATCCCATGCCTAGCAGCTGACAGGCTTGGGCTTGGCAACAACAGCAGCAAATAAATACGGCAACAGCGGGCTACAGCAAAACTTGCCACTCTGACACACGTTGACATCGAATTATGCAAAAATGGCAAAAGGCGAATTAAAAATGCAAATTCGCATCGACCAAAGTTGAAGGACACCCCTGAAAATATATACACAAAACTTGGCCACGGGGCTGGAGACATGGAAAATGCAAAATGGGAAATGGGAAATGGGAAATGGGAAATGGAACCAAGGAGGCAGGGGGGTCTATGTCCAAGAACTAATCAAGTCCGCCTGACACTCGTCGTGGGCTGGAACAAATCCCAGGCTAGACATTATTTGATGATGCTTGAATTGACTTGGACAACTCAAGTGGAAATATCACATTTCGGCTGGGTTTTTTGGGGGAAAATATTAGCCAGGGGAAAATGCCCTTGTTTCTCGAACTTGATTTTCCGCTGGAACGTGAACTGAACTGATAATGGTGCGCTTATCTAGAGGACGATCTTTTTGGGAAAGATTTTCGGAATATATTCAAGTTTAAAATATCAAACTTTGTCAGATTTCACGTTTCACTTTTCTAGAAAGCTGACATTGCCATTACAAGCTAGCAATTAACATATTTTACTTTTATTGCGCTTGTATATTGGCAAGTTTTAAAGTTCATAAATGCTGCTTGAACTTCAGCAGAGTGAAAACATTTCATTATTTCTATTCATTGACTTTGGTTGGCAGCTCACGCCTACGTTTAGTATGCGCCTCAATTGAAATTGTTTAGCGGGTGGGCTTATTCATGTGATTGTCATTCGCTTACGCATGAAAATGCGCTCTGGCGTGCACATGAAAATAAATTGAAAAAATACCATTGCTGCTTGGATTCTAGCCGGCATCTTTCCCTCAGTCAACGCTTTGTCAATCTGTCGGTTTTCATATTTTCAACATTTTCCCAACAAAATAGCTTAACTGCCTGTGTCAGCTGCATGCGGTTGTGGTGGTGCAGGATGTGGCAAGGCGCGGTGGTGCTCGGTGGCGCTCGGTGGTGGTGCCCCCAAAACCCAATAAGTATGCAGTGGGGTTTGCCATTGTCAACTGCCACTGATTGCTGGCTGAAATGCTGCTGAGCTTCTTACCTGACATTACGTATACGCCATGCTGTGTGTCGCGGGGAGTTTTTATTGCTTTCGATTTTCATTTTGACTGCTCGCACGTGCGGCGACACGACAAGGTTTTCCAAGGAAAATCGAAACGGCGAGAGAGGCGGGAGACCATCACGCCTGTGTCCCCTTTGGCGAAACTTTCCAGTTCGATGGCGTAAATTTTCTTTAAGCATTATTTTATTACATATTTCCCAGGCAGCAGGAGCCGCCTTGTCCTTTTCATCCGCTGCATGGCTGGGTTTGTTTTCGCTTTGCGTGAAATTCAATTTCCCATTTGCCACACATCCAGTTCATGTAGCCAACTGAGACTTTTCTTTTTTCCCTTTTTTTTCCTCAGCCATCACGACACTCTCTATTGCTCCGCCTCTCGATATAAAGATATTCATTCAGCCTGCCACACGACTTCATTTTTGCATATATCAGCGGAGCGAAGGAAGTGGGCAATATAAGCCACTACAGTGCGTTTCGACGTTGTAAGGATGGGATTATTTTTCCGCTTTCACAGTTTATTATTTCAATGTTAGGTTAGCATTTCTAGCCAAAGCTCTTTTAAAAGTTCGGTTGTAACATGACTGATTTAGTGTAAGATAGGTTGGGGAAAATTGGGGAAATCAAGTCCATTTCATTGTGCAGACGCACATAAATTTAATGAGTATCTTATACTTGGCTTTGTCTTATGTGGTTGAGTTACTACAGTTTTTGTAGCCCAGCGGCACCCTGTGGCTTAATCGTTTTTCCCGCTCTATCGACCCTCTGCCCTCAGTACTCCTAAGGACCCCTATTTTCCCGCCTTTCGACTTTATGCCATCCATTCGTGTGTGTTTCAATGGCTTCCCGTCTTATCTGCAGACGCCATCGCTGCCGCCGATTTACTTTTCCGTTCGCCGTTCGGTTTTTCCAACAGCGTTGCAGGGGTTTTTCTTAACGGTTGGAAATTCATTGCAAATATTCTTGATTTTTATTGCGTTCGCTCGCAAGTGAAATTGCTTCAAATGTATTTGAGTTTTGCTTTCTTTTTTCAATTTTTTCCCTTTTTTTCTTGCTTTTTTTTTATTAGTTCTGCAATGCTAGACATTTCTGGCCTGTTATCCTTGTTCGTCCTTTTTGGCATGCCAAATGCCTGCAAAACAATTTGTTCGTCGCGTTGCTTTTTTTGTTGGTTTTATGGAATTCCTTTCGGGTTTATTACTTTGTTTTGTTGGGTTCTTGGCGAGATTTGGTCGAAATACATTCGGTTTATTTGGCCCCAACATGCAAACGCTTCGGTTTTGTTTTCTTTTCCTCGAAGCATTTCCCACATTTTTCATGTGCATTATCTCAACCGATTTTGACATAATTTATGTGGACAATTTTGGCCATCGTCTCCGGGATTTCTTTCCCCTTTTTGTTCTCTTTTCTCCATTTTGATCAAGTGTGCAAAAATGTGCATTTAATTGTGACTCATTTACATTTTTGCTCCCTCGCACTTGTGCTGCCCTCTATCCTTGAAAGGGTACCCTAAAAACGTACAAAAAAAATGTATACAGCCAAGTACGAGAAGCGATAAAATAAAAAGCAAACAGAAATACAAAATAAAATATAAATCATACGCACCATTTAACAATGGCGAAAGCTGCGCCATTGCCAATCCGCAATACAATGGCACACATAAAAAGCATCGCAGCAACGCTTTCAGTATCACTTATAATGCCACGCCCCCGCCGCCAACCGACCGCCCCCTCTTGAAGCTGCCATTTGCAACGGAAATCAAGTCGCACATGCGAAAGTAAAAATTCAAACAATTGTGAGTGGAAAAGGAGCAATAGGAGCCCAGTTCGTTCGTCGAACGCAAACATTTAAAGTGAAATTCTGCAACATTTAACCCGGGGAAAAGCCATTTGAAAGGCGAAACAAAAGGCAACAAGCTAGCTGCTGAGGTGGAACAAAAAGTATATTCCCTGCTACAAAAGCGAGAAGGTCAGCAGCAAAAAGTACCTAAACAAAAAAAATAACTAATGAATGTTGAAAATCAATTACAAAAGCGAAACAAAGCCAATTCGCAATCGAAACGAGAACAAAAGCGAAAACAGGGTGAATAGGGACTCAAAGAATGGAAAATTGAAAGTGAATATGCTAAATGTTGCCCACGATGATGATGCTGATGATGATGATGATGGTGTTTGGATCCTTGCAGCTTGTTGCCGCTCAATTGGTTGAAGGTTCAATGATGATAGCACTGCCATTCCAGCTGCCCCAACGATTTCCGTTGAAAATTGCCAGCCATTAGAGGAATATTGAAAAAACAGGTGCCCCAAGCTGCTAAAACATTTTGTATCCAGTCACTTGGCCAAAAAATTGTGACTTTCAATAGAACCATGTGCAAGTTTTTACGATTTAAAAGTGTTTTTTTCACAACTCTTATCAGCTGCATTTTTAAACGACCAGAACTACAAAACTTTATGCATTCACTTTTTATTGCATAAAAAATGTAGAAGATAAAACTTAACAACTTTCGGTTTCCGATCGAACACTTTGAAGTTCCTTTAATGTGGTTGCCCGCCCAACTTTCTTGGCCAAGAGCAAGCCTTAGTACTTTAAGAAGCGGTACTCATGTGGCAGCCGCAGTTGGGAAATGGGAAAAGCGGGAAAATGGCAAAGGGAAAAACTTGCATACTTGCAGGCTTTTCAATAAGCATAAAATAAGCAACTGCAGCGGAGTGGGCGAGCCTTGAGAGTTGAGTTTAATATAATGACACATTTTATGATTGCATTTGCTTGGCCCAGCCGTACCAGGCAGTCACTGCAGCTGGTCAATCTCACGTCTCACGATGGGCCATAAAAAGTTGGCCAACCGATGGGGAGGATGTGCCACTGGCCCTGGACGCAGCAAAGTCAGCAAATTGTGCAAAAATAGAAGGCGTTGCCTAACGAGCTCTAAGAACTGCTGCTCCGCTGTCCTGTTTCATCCAATCTAGGGTTTCACTCGAACAAAATTCTATGCTTAAAAAAATATAATGATGATTAATGATGATTGTTTTGATTAACATCCCAAAACTACAAGTAATCATTATAAAATATTATACATATATCCTAAACATTTTTGTTGTGATCTTTTGAAGTTTACTTTGCATTTTCGAGTGTATCTTGTAGTGTGCTGTCTTTTCTGCTTATGCCCTCCGTTCGATGGCTGCTTTTGAGGTCTTTTCTCGTTTTCTCGGTGCTGGCCCTCGTTTTTCTTCTGCCGTGTTCATATACACAATTACCAGCTAAGGCGATTTGCAAAGACACGGCAATGGCAAACAGAAAACAACAACAGCAACAACAACAGCAACAAAAACGACATCAGGTGGCCCAACCGTGCACTCAAGTGTTGTGTTATGCCATTGTACTTACCGCCGGCCACGCCCCCTTTGGCCCCTCGCCGCCCCCCGCCGATTGTTTGACAATGTTTACAGGTGCAAATTTCAAAGTGAATTGCTTTTCTATCGCTCGGAAAAGTGCTGCAACGCGCAGGCAACCTAAGTAGTTGTCGGGCGGAGAAATTTTCCTGGAAAATTAGTTCGAGAAACGAAGGCGGCCGGGCGGGCGGGGAAAACTTGAAGAAAAGCCGAGCTAAGCGGATTTGTTTATGGCTGCTGCCTGGTCGTGACAGTTTGTCATACAATCTCAGCTATTAGGCTGATGGCACCTAGGGGATTCCCCCACCTGAGGACAGACTCTCCTCTCCTCTCCTCTCCACTTCGGCAATTGACAGGTTATTGTCGTTCGCTTTTGGCTGTCTCAGTTTTAATTGAATTGTCTCCGTTTTCAACGGACAAAGGGCATTTATTAACAATAATTGCATTTTCCCATGGAAATGGAGAAGTGGAGCACAAGAAAACTGTCAGCAAATGTCCAAAACTAATTTATCAATAAACGAGCGAACAAGGCATGGAAAATTGCTTTGGCTAACCATAAATGGTCAAGTGTTTGGTAAACAGACACACACGCACACCCACACACACACACACGCACACTTACACCCACCACATGCATGCTCGAAATTTAAGTAAAAAGTTTGCAAAAATAATGAAGCATGGCCCAGAGGCAATGGAATGGGTTTCGACATTCAGGGTAAATGCAAATTGCAAACAGGCGAGACAAACAAAATCCCCAAAACTAACCAAGTGGGGATCCAGAAAGGACACACACACAAACACACACACACACGCTTGCACCCACCGAAAACAGAAAACGGACACACCTAGCTGACCACAGGATCCTGACCAGCCAGGACATCTGTCTGCAGCAACCTCAACCCCAAAGTGCCCATCCTTCGGCCAGGCTTTGAGTCCATCTCCCCTTGGCCGGAAGCCAAAGCAAACGCACTGGCACGCAAGTTTACAATTTTTCGAAGCCAAAAAATACAGCGAAGAAAATTACGCTTCAATAATGGGTTCAGTATGCATTATAATAGATCGAAAGACTTGTTTTAGCATAGATGTTTCCTGATTAGTAGTAGGTGGGTTAAAAGAACACATTATTTCGCATTTAAGCAACTTTGTTGCCAAATTATTTTCCGGTGTTTCCACACCCACTTGACCAGGACTGATTGCTCGCTTAGCCAGAGCCCTTTCCATTAGATTTGATCATCTGACTGGCTCACAATGAAATTTTTGTTAAATTTTTCAGTACGCTCCGTCCGTTTGAGTGTGGGTTCGGTGGCCAGGTCTGCGTCTGCGTCTGTGTCTGTGTCTGGATGTTGTCCCCAAAGGATTACCGGTGCTTTGGCCTGTCGCACAGTTGGCTACCAACTGGCTGCTGTCCGGGATTCCGTCGCGTGTCACGCACTTGTAGTGCCCTCCTTTGCCTGTCAATCTCTCCCCGTATTCACACATCCAATCAAGGACCTTCTCGTCCGCCGGCATCCGGAATCGAGTTGCATTTGGGAAAGTGCATGAGCAAAGTCAAGCAACTCTTTCACATTTCAATTTGGATTTTATAACTGTCTCACCTGGCTCCCTCGCCCCCTCGCCCCCTAGCTCCCATGTGATGTACATACCCATCTATACTTGACTCGGGGTAAAAGTTTGCTCAACTTGTTTTCAATAGTTTCCATTGAATATACATGGCCAACTTCCTCCGCTCGGCTCTCCGTTCTCAGTATGCTCTGATTGCTCTTGGTCCGGTCTTATTGATTTCCCTAGTCTGACAGTGCGTGTCATAATTATACGTTAGAGCCGATTTCGAAACAGCAGAATATATTCGGAAGAATTTCTGCCCGCACAGAAATTTCAAATAAAATTGTTAAAATTCTTAAAAAGTCATAGTTCTTGTAGGAGGAGATACAAACTTTACAATGCTGAAGCGCACTGTACAACTTCTTGTTATGGAGGTGGAACTTGCATTTCATCGATGCCTACAGCTGCTGGCCAGAAATTGTTATATGGGCAAGACAAGTTTATCTGCTCGAAACTTATTCAATCTCTGGAGAAATTATCCATTTGCCATTTTTGTTTAGCTCAAACTTAATTTCGTTATTGTTATTGCTGCTGCTCCTGATTGCCAATGGATTTGAATTGCAAATATACAATTTTTGTGGCCAAGATTTTGAGAGCTAAAATTCTAATCAAGTGCATTTCTCTTTCTTTTCCTTGCAGGTAAGCCGATTGTTCAACGTGAATTGTTTTGGCCGCGGCATCAGGTTTTTATGATATTCTTCTCTGATTAATACACCCATCATCTGGCTAAGTCCGCGGTGTCAAGTGCAATGTTAAAGGTCATAAATCAGGGTCACGGGGATAGCAGTTATTTTCGGAGGCTTGGAAATATAAATGTCCAATTTGCGCTACCGGGAAGTTTTCCCCACCGAAATGATTAACTTGATTTATGCGTGCGGCGACAAAGTTTCGAAGGCAACGCCCCGAATGCCAGGTGCTGCTGGCCAAGAAAAGTTTGGATAAAAAATGGTATACAAAAAAATGAATGAACGGGCAGAGTGGAAAAAATGGGAGAAAATACATTTGTCGCGTCGCGTCGCATCGCGTCAAGGCGTTAATTTCTTGGCACTAACTTGAGGCTGCCCCAAAAAGTATGCTATAGCAGTGTTTTTGCTCGAAGGTCCTTCTGGTCCTTCTGGTGCTTTTCGGCGCCTTTCGGTGCTTTTGTTTCAGGAGCTGGAACTATAACAAGCTCCATTAGTTGGCCATGTCGCTTCGACAGCTGCTAGTCGTCGTCTGGCTGGCAGTGGCCTCATTTGTTTTAATGTGTCAATTTGTTGACTTTTCCTGCTGTTTTGCCCCCTTTGAAACTGAAATCGTGGAGGCGGGGTCTCCGTTTCGTTGGGATGTGGCAAATTAAACCACCTGTAATCTGTCAGCAGACGCTTTAATAAACGTTTAATACTTCGGGCAAACAAACTTTCGATTGGCGCAGGCAATTTTTTATGCGATTTGCTCATCATTTTCTTGTGGCTGCGAAAAGCTATTAGTTCTACGTTTTAACGCCTTTTGCCTTTTATTCCTTAAGTCATAAATCAATTGATGATTAAACCTGCCAAGGAAGTTTCCATCTGAATTTATATGCTTTGTTGAATTTAAAACATTGTTTTCCGCGGCAAACCAATTTTGTTTTTTTTTTTTGTTTTTTGCCCAAGAAAGTTAATGCAACATATTGCCTGCTTTCCGGTTTGATTTTTATGCTTCCGCAAGGAGAACTTTGTCATAAAAATGTGCTCCATACTTGTTTATTGATGCTCTTTGATTAAGTGTTAAGTTGGAGTTGGAGTTGGAGCTGGAGTTGGAGCTGGAGTTGGATACTTTGAGTAAGGGATCTTTCGGAACTTCAGCTGCCATTCCTTGTTGCCCATTGCTTAAAGCTCACTTAAGGCAACAATTTCGCCTGATTTACAGGTCATATATTCTCGCATGTGTTTCTGTGTGTGTGGGGATGTGGGGATGTGGGCTCCATTAAATTTTTATTAAGTGCAAAATGAAATTGCCTCACTTTTGGCCCCTCTTTCGCTGTCTCTGGCTTTTGTTTTTGCTTGGAATGCGGAGAGGGGGGTAGGGCTTAATGCGCTTTAAGCCCGCTGGAACTTTGGTGGCCATTTAAAATTTGTGCCGACATAAAGCATAAATTATGGCGTTTGTCGGGACTTACGCCCCGCCTCCTTTTCCTTTCCTTTTCCCGCCTCTTAAACGTTAAACAAGCTCATATACGTATGCACACATACTATGTGTGCGTGTGTGTGTGTGTGTGTGTGTGAGTATGTGCGTTGAGCATATGGCGAGCATTTTCCTAGCAATTTTCCCATCCTTTTTCCACATCGTTTTGTTTATGTGAAACTAGCGCATTGAAATTGCATTTTTAATGCGCTTATTAAAATGATAAAGTGGTCGACGATACCCCTGCTAATTCCTCATACAATCCCGGACAACTAACTATGTATTATATATAGTACACATGTGTTTTGTTAGCTCATTAAAGTTGTTGCTCCGCTCACAGTGGTGCATTACAATGGGCTTTACTTGTGGGTATTTTTTCCAAGCTTTTCTTTTTTGGCATCCGGGCAAAAGTTAATTAAGTTGCAAATGCCGCGCGTAGGTACATTAAAAACTAATTGCTGCTATCGTTATCGTTACGGTTGGGCATTAGCGTTACGTAACGGCAACGTAGCACTCATTACGATTCGCTTGGCTACCTCCACACATTTAAAGACTGCCTTAAATATGAGAAGGTAGTTCACTGGCTTTATACTTTAAATTCAATCGAAGTAAAAGTACATGTTTAATCAGCAGTCTCTTTAAAATCCCTTAAATGTATGCAGCTACTTTCAAATACCAAGCTTCTCACTTTAGAAACTTTCGAAATGGAACTTGAGAATTTATTCAGTACTGCAGCGCAAGCTTATATTCAATTTATATTCTCAATTTAAATAGTAAAACTCTACATCCATTTTACAAATGCAATTTTGCCCTTGCTGAGTTTCATTTTTAATTCAATCGGCATGATTTTGGCGTCATAATTTATTTATACCAATTACACTTTGCCCCCGAGTCCTGCCAGCGATTCTCTTTAGCTGATTGTTCTGTATCCTTCTCAAATGCTTGTGTTGTGTGTTGTGTGCTTTGTTTTTTTTGTTTTCGACCTTAATTTCATTGACGCGCCCACATTTTGCTGACATGGCCGCAGACACCCACACACACCCACCCACCCACACCCACCAACACACGTGGAGATACCAGAGCACACACGTAAAAAATTTGTTTGTCCTCACACTTGAGTGCCAGCCACAGCCGGAATTTTTCGTCCCTTTCGCCTCACTTTCAGTTTGTTTAGTTTTTTTCTCGGTATTTATTCCTGGGACTGTGTGTGTGTGTGTGTGTGTGTGTGTGTGGTTGTTGTTTTTTTTTCTTTCTTTTAGTGTTACGTCGTTTACATTGTCTAAACAGCCGGAGTGCCCAACAAGTGTACGGGTCTTTGGCATAAAGGTGTATATCGTTCTGCAGACCTGACGCCCCCACCACCACCCATCGTATATATTTGCCCCATCTATTCCCAACTGGATCCCCCTTTTCATCGCACTCTCGGCAGCTTCTCATCTTGCCGGAAAAGTTTGTTGGCTCTTGTTTTTTTCGCCGTTGCGCACTTTTTTATGATTTCCAGTTTCAGCTTACCACCACACCATAACCTCCTGTGTGTGCTGGTGTGTGTGCACTGAAAGAAAGGATGCACAATCTAATCATTAATACAAAAAAGACTGTTACGTTCACTAGCTTAAATTGATTTGTTGTATATTTTTTTTTACAAATATCTCGAAAATACAAATGCATTCTATAGAAGTACATTTAATACTGCGGTAAACAAAAACATTCACGAAAAGCCGATTATCTTATTGAACGTGAGTATGGCAAAAAAAAAGGCGAAAACAAACATTGAAATATTGCATAAAGCCCTCAATTTTTTCGTGTGCATCCACAAATACATATACATATTAAGGAGGACTTATACACCCCCTGCTGTTGCTGCCACGCGTTGTACATTTAATGGCGTTGATATGGTTTTATGACCTTTGTGGCCTGTTACACATACGCCCCCGAAAATTGCATTGTTGGCTTTATTTCTGCCCTCCCATTTTTTTATTACATTTATTTTATGTTTTTTATGATTTTCTGCTTTTGTTTCTCTCATTCGGCATTTGTGTGCGAGCGTGTGCTGAGTTTAATTTTCCCATTTCGCCCAGCATCACCAAGGAGTCATAATTTCTAAGTTGATTTTCTTGTTCTCCTCGAAGGAAAATGGCAGGGTGGCCATAGGCTTTTAAAAATCTGTTTCTTTCCCATTTTTTGTTGCTGGGCAAATGCAATGCACTGCGCTGAAGTGCCAAGTGCATTTCTGCGAATGAAAACGAAATTGGATTTCGCTCTGCCGATGTTTGCCTTTGTTTGCACCCGTATTTCAAATGTGACAAATTGAGTGGTTGCGCCAACGCAGCCCCATCTCGTGGTTGAAAATTGTTTGCATTTTTAAAAGATTCATTTGGACTGGGGTAAAATCGAGATGCGTTTGCTTTTATTGATGGCAGACGGCAAAAACCACAGAGCTGAAAAGGGTGAAAAACATCCGGGAAAAGGTTGCGATTCAGGACAAACAACCTAAACTTGGGATCAGCTTTTATTTAAAGCGGCCTGTGAGGTTGAGTTCAAAAGAATTTTAAACTAAACAGTGGAAGATCACCTAAAAGTATGCAATACAGTTTAATGGGATTTTTAAGATGATCTGGAATCATTGAAATAAACTAAATTGGCCTATTTCCAGGTCAATACTCCTCATAGAAGTAATATTAGCAATTGAGTTATCAGAAAATAGAAATTACTTGTACCAGGCACCATAAAACCAATTGATTGGCTTGTGCGAGGGGCGGCAAAAGAATTTAACGGCCGTCTCTAACTTCCGATTAACCTCATCCACCTGGCCACCTGTCCCATTCCAGCAGTCATAAATCCACAAAATTGAGCCGAAATTGTGAAAATCGTTGATTTATGACTGCGAAGCAGACAATTCCATCAGGAAATTGCGTGACTGTTTAATTGAAATGAGTCGCAGTTCGTGAGTGCCCTGGCCGTAATATGCAAAACGAGGACCTCCTCGACTTGGGAGAAAAAGGCCGAGTAAGCAGGCCCAAAGGCAGACATGCCAGACAGTTTATGGCCAGGAGAAAGCCCCAAGTTGACTTGACTGACTCTCCTCGAGCGTGCTCCAAAATTCATGAGCCACGAAAACGCATAAATATAAAGTTTTTCCTCCCCACCCGCATCATCGCCAAAAATTTTATTCAGCTCCTTGTGTGAGACACGAAAGTGGGACAAAATAAAAGGAGCGAAAATAAAAGTATAGGCCAAAACAGAAATGCGAGGAATAGCAGGCAATTTTGATGAAAATTATGACAATAATTGTCATTAAATCAAAAATGCTCAGTAATTGTCTCATAAATTTACTATGCAAATTGTGAGGGGCAGGGCCATGAAAATCGAGTGGTGGAAAGGGAAGGGAAGGGAAGGGAAGGTAAAGGGACCAGGTTTCGTGCTGTTGGACTTTGCAAATTTTACGATATCAATAAAAACGTCGACAATATAAACTTTACTTCTGGCTCGTGGGCACTACCTCCTTTGGGCATTAAATTTGTATAGCATATTTCTAGGCGCACGTTGGTTTTAGTTCACGTTGTTGCCATGTTTGTTGTTTAGAGCCCAAAACGAGCGTGCACAGCCACAAAAGTTTTTACGACGCCTCATAAAAGCCAAAAGCCGAACTGGCCAAAAGGACTCGCTCCGCTCCCTGCAGCCAAGCTGCTTAAAAGGTAGCACGGCCAACTTGTGCTGCAAAGGATTAGATAAGAGGCATATACTCGATGGCCCGTTCTTACCTTTTTATGCCCATGCACTTGTCGTCGTCGTTATGTGGACGGTGGCACGCCGCTTGGCATTAACAAAAAAAAAAAAGGGGGGGCAGCAAACAAAAATGCAAATAAAAAACCAATATAGCCTCTTTCAAAAAGAAAAAAGCGAGAAAGAAAAACGAACCCCGCCCAGCGTCGATTTAAAGTTCGACGCCCACAAATTTGCACGAGGTCGAGAGCGAGTGCCGGGAACATGCCAAAAGTGGGCGGTGACCACAGGAAGCCGCAAAGTGGCTTTTTAATGCACAGCAGGAGCAACAACAGGATCAACAGGAGCAGGCGGTTCAGCTCGACAACACAGCAACACGGTAATCTACAGCCAAACACACGAGCAACAGTCAAAGTAACCAGTGCACTGGCAACATTAACAATTAAAGATACACTTGCTGCTCGAACAAAGCGCTCTACCAGAGATACGCCAACTAAAGGGGTAGACTCATTTGTAACTCTGACACTTAAGAAGTGTCATTTGACAACAGTAATAACTTCTTAATATGGCTAACAAATGGTGTAAATTGAACAAATAGTCGCTGTAACGAAAAAGGGTTCAACCCAATAGTTTGAGCCCAATGTAACAGCCACAAAAATGGCTGAAACTTTAGCAAATAGCAAAGGGAATTTCAGACGCAGTAGCAGATATTTCGACGAGCAATGGCATCAATGTGTGTGTGCAACACATACAGGCACATGCAATTATACATAAAAATCAGGCAGCAGCGATGAAAATCGCAAAAAAAAAAACGAAAACAACAACACTTGCTGAAATTGCTTACTTTGCTGCCCACAAACACGCCCACATTTCTTGGTCGCCACACAGAGGCGTGTGTGTGTGTGTGCGTGTGTGTGTGTGTGAGTGCCTGAGTGTGTGTGCCGGAGTGGTTAAGCATGTGTGAGTGTGCTCCGCAGGAGTATGTGGTCTGTTGTGTTAATTTAATTAAGGCCTTGTTTGCCCTGCTACAACGCAACAAATTAAACACACACATTTAAAGCCACTGGCAAAAAAGGGTTCTATGAAAATTGCTCAAGGTCGGCCCAAACATATTGATATTTATGAAAAAGCCAGGGCTTGGAAAATCCCAATTCAAAGAATCAAGTCGCAGCCAAACAAAGCCATATGTTGGGCAACACAATTTGGACGCTTCATTAATAATTCAACAGGAGACGTGGCCGGCCAGCAAAAAGGGGCCATAATACAAACCTTTTCCCATCAATAGCCAAAATGTTGCATATCTTTACTGGCTTGGCTATACCATATATTATGGTTGACTAGGTCAAACCCAAAAATCTGAGCCCGAAAAGGGGGGAAATGTAATGACAAAGATGTGCACGAAGTTAAAATACCCTCGCTTGCTATCGTATTTAATCAGAACAAGGCAAAAGTTAAACAATTTGTAGAAACTATACAATATTTAGTTTTTGCAATTACTATCATGGGTTAGGGATACGTTTTTACCTGAAATCATTAAGTTGTAAATGAAATTTACCAAAGCAAAGCAACCTTTACTCCATTTAACGATTTCATCAGAAAAGCTAGCAAACCGGGAAAGAAAAGCAAGATTTTTTGATTTTAGACAACAAATCCGAGTGATTTATGAATCTGAGCTGCCAAAACCTAAAGGAACCTTAAGTGGCTGTATTATTTCTCACTTTTCCAAGGAAAATGCACAGCATCACCGTTCCTCCGATGATTGCAGACAGCTGAGAAATTATTATGTTTTGCTTTTAGCGTGATTGAAATGAAATTAAACTGCTTGCCGTGCACGCGTTTCGGTCGTCTGCCAGCTGCCAAGGACATGTGTTGACATAAACAAAATTAAACGAAAGCAAAGAGAGTGTGCTAAAAAATGAAGATAAACTAGAAGACAAAGTTGATGGCGCCAACGCAGCCGAACATTTCATTTACAAAATGAAAATTTAGTAAGAGGCATACAGCGGAGCAGCCCCAAAACATATTTCCCCCCAAAACATATTTCCTCATGTACGTATGTATATGAAATACACGCATACGAGTACTTCTCTGAAGGATCGTAATCGCCTGTTTTTGGGCTGCTGACAATTTGCGCGTCTTATTTATGGACAATTTTTTTATTGTCAGCTGCATTGCAGCACATGTCCTTGTGCTCGTATCCTTATTGTGTGTGTTTGACAGCAAAAACCTTTTAAATCCTTGTTAACTTCTCTAAATGCTCAGGTTGCTTTTTGAAAGTCCCGCTCACACATATGTATGTATGCATGTATGTATGTATACGTATACGTATGTATATGTATACGTACGTATAAAGGACATTTATATTGCTCGTGGGCTTTTCTTTGTGTCATCAGCAGCGGTATTTCGGTTGAAAGTAAAAAGTAAATTGAAAAGCATTTCAGAAAAGGTTTTTCTCGTTTTTCTCCTTATTTTATTATATATTTTTTTTTTTCCTCCTTATAAATAAACTGAAATTATGCTGATTGTTGGTTGAGCTCGCCTCGAAGCCCCGAAGACTTTGGCAAATCGAAACAAATGAGTATGGAAATCGGTTTTTAGCTGCTAAGTGAAAATTATGTGTGCAAAGTCTCTGGGGGATTTGGCGAAAGGCAGAGAAAGGCAGCCCATGGGAGCAGATGGAAACAGACAATTTAAAATGTAAGAAAAAACGCTCCTGAAAGAGAATAGGGAAAATGAAAGCTTAACCCTCACTAGCAACTCGTTGAGCGGCTTTAGTATTATCTTTTCTCCAGCCATTATTCATTCATTTATTCTTGGTTTTCATTTTGATTGCCCGCCAAATCTATGCAAATTAGCCCGGCTTAATACAAAAATGCTTAACAAAATGGGGTGGCAGACAAAAAAAAGGAAAATCAACCTCTCTCATAAGGCATTCAGAAATAGTTTGCCACTTAGATGACCATGAATCGCCAGTGACAATCCACATTTTCCATTCATTCAGCCGTTGCTCTAAAGAAGCTTAAGTGTAAATGCGGCATATAAATGAACTCATTAAACCTGGCAGAGGAATTGGCCCCAAGATAATATTTTTGCTATTTGAGAAATGTATTTTTCATTAATTTGAGACATTTAAATATTTACACAGCAGCCGTCCGTCGTCCGGGTGTATGGGTGTATAATTAATTGTTTGGCCTTCAAGTGGCTGACTGGAAATTTTTCACTTGGCTGGTAAATTATGCGAATGGTGCCGCATTTCACACTTTAAGCTGACAGCCGAAGGAGGTGAAGTTGGGAAGGTGGAAATTTATGCAACGAAATTAATTCCATGCAAAAACAATTAAGTTAATTTAGCAAAAGGCTGAGCGCCGCGCACGAAATGCGCAACAGCAGAAGAATCAGGCTCAACTGAAATATAATAAACTTTTTGGGAAAGTCAGGGGCGTAGTAGTAGCCCAATTGGGGAGCAGTGCGCGTGGTGGGGGGGGGGGGGGGAATTGTTGTAAAATGCTTTAAATTTCCCATTGCCATCGCCATTTGGCATTGCTATTGCTATTGCCATTGCCATTGCTTTTGCCTTTGCTGTTGTTTCGCCTGTGTGTTGTAATACAAACGCAATTAAAACCCGCTGAAGAGGCGCAAACAACAGACAGCCGCTGGGGGGTTCGAGGGGGGATTGTAGCAGAAGGGGTGGGTGGGCTCAGGGCGGAAAAACCTGTAAGGGCAGGGGTTGGCAAGGGAAAACGGGAACCGGCAGCCAACAAATGAAATGAACGAACAGAAAGCGAGAGAAACGACACCGTAAAACATTTAAATGCCAAAAAATAGACAAAAAATGGACCGGAGTAGCACAAAGGGGGTGCGGGTGAAAGCCGGAAAATGGCGGGGGGCTGGAAAGCGGGCTGGCAAGGGGGGAGGGTGCCAGAAAGAGAAAGGAAAGGCGGACGGAATTTCGCTTTCAAATTTGCGTTGGCGCGTGAAATATACTTGCAAATGTATGCGTATGTATTTAAGTGTGTGTGTGTGTGTGTGTGTGTGTTTGTGTGTGAAAGGATTGCGAATTTCACAGTCAATGCATTTAACGGATCGCAAATGAAAAGCGCGGGGGAAATGTTAGCAACCAGTGTAATTTTACAGCTGAGCTCGGGTAGCCGAAACCGGGAAATTTTTTAATAACTACACAGGGAACAATGTTCACTTATGGATATTGGAAAATATTTCAATTGTAAGAATGTCTATCTAAAAAATATTGCTATAAATCTGGAAAATGTACAGTCTATTTTCAAATTACTGACCCATAGGTAGGGCAACCTTTTCTTGCTGTGTACAGGGACGGCCTGAACTAGATAAGAGAACTTATCTCATCTGCTGATTGCTGTTTCATTTATCACGCAAATGTCAAGATCCGCTGGCACAGCTCAAAATGAATAGCGAAAAAATACGATTTTAATTGCATTTCAGCTTCTGCCACCCTCTCGCTGAGGTGTTAAGTGGCAAAGGAGTTAGAGACTGGGTCGGGACGGGGCGCAGAGTAGCCACCCCCTTGGGCGGTTGAGCATTGACATTGACACAACCCCTGGAACACCACCCTCACAGGCTTCCCTCAGTTTTCCCTACTTATTCTCCATCTGCAACTCTCCAATTTTCAGCTAGCCAACTCACAAGCGTGCAATAAATTTTTCAATGTCATGCGTATCTATATAAAGAACAAGAACAGGAGAATGTCCTCGAAGAGTCGAAGGGATAGGTGTGGGTGTGTGGGTGTGTGTGGGTGTATGGGTGTAGGGAATCGCAGCTAAGCCCTTTGTCCTTCGTCTTTAGACCACTAAGCACCCAAACAGCAAAACAAACTTCCAATCAGACCCAAGTCAGTCACCCCCGCCCCCTTCTCCCTATTCTGGCTGCGACTTTGTGATAAATGTGCTACAGCTTTTTGTCTTTACTTCATTTGAAGTTGGCTTGGCTGGGCTTGGCCAGCTGGAATCGGTTTTTCCATCTCCATCTCCAACTCTCCCGGAGTCCAAGTTGTGCTGAAAGTGTTGAAGCAGCACTTTGGCAGCGCATCAACGCCAACGAGCCCCGCCCACTCTTCACCACTCTCCACCACCACCGCCCCTTTTGCACAACCCACCCCACCACACCCCACCCCCCGCTTAGGGCCATCGGCATGTTTGCTTTTTTATCTGCGTTTTGCATGTGACTCGGAATCAGCAAGTCTCGGAATCTTGAGCGTAGTGCCAGTGATGCCCTGAAAAAGATTGCTTTAATAGTGAGAGAGTGGAGGCTTAAGTCATTTAACGTAAATAAATCATTATGATTTTATGCTCTCATCCTAATTGAACTTTTGTTGTATTTTCTCTTGAAGGTCGTTAAAGTGTGCAGACAAAAGGGCAGTAAATATGCTCCATTACGAAGGTTTTCATTTAATATTAGCGGAAACCATGTCCGATTGCGTAGTTGTGCAAAACTAAAACTATCATTATTTCCCAGAGAGAGAGCTAGTACTAGCATTTCCCAATGCTAAGGGAGCAATTATTCGGAAGAGTATTAAAAACTTCAACCTTTAAGCATCCCCTTTTGTGTAGTGTTTTTTTTTTTGTATTTTGTATCTGCGCACAAGTTACATTTTTAATCGCGCCTTTGAGACTTCATTAGTGCAACAGCAGCCAGGAGAACGGAGCGGCACGTAGACAAGACTTCAGGGGGAGGGAGGGAGCGGGGGGGGGGAGTGGCATATATAGAGGAAGAAGGACGATATGCCAGAAGGATATAGCGAGACTGAAACATGTGCGACGTTGTTTCAAGTGCAGCTGATGCTGATGCTGCTGCTGATGATGGTTCCTCGGCAATAGCCCTCCATTATGCCCACTCCCATTCCCAACCCAATCCCATCCCGCTTTCATTCTTGTTGTCTGCCAAATGGCGCATGAAGCACAGGCAAAGAACACTATCCACCGCTCTCTTTCCCGCTAAGTACTGCCGTCTCGCTCTGCAAGTGTCTGGGCACTTGGCTCCACTTGGAGTGTTGTCTCTGCTTTTTGCCGAAACCCTTTCTCTTTCTGGCCTCAAATGAAGAGTGTTTGTCTTGAGCTTCAAGTGTGGCAGGTTGTGATTTTTATTTAAAAACTAAGCAAACAGCAATAATGCTTGCAAACCAATCTCCAGCATTTCATCAGTTATTTTTGAGATTGGTATCTCGAACAGTTTATGGCTCATATTTGCGCACGCACTTGACATGACTTTGGTGGGCAAAAAATAAAAAAAAAAAAAAAAGCTAAAGGGGAAAACGCATTTTTCCCCTAAAACAAAAAACTCCCTTTAAAACCTGGGCCACATGGCGTATGCGTGTTACGTGCCTTACTTGGCAAAACATAAAATATGCATAAATTCCAGCATATTTCACGATTCGTTTCGGTTCACTGTTGTCTTTGTTGGCGACGAGTCGTAAAAACACGTAAAAACTCAACATCCAGCAAAGAATTCAACACAAAAATGTTTTCTCTACATAATATTTTCATTTCATTTGCAGCTTATTGACAATTGACATGAAATTGCCATTTTCTTCACCGTGGCGCTGTTGCTTCTTTTATGCTTTTGTTATGCGACTGCAAATAATGTAATAAAAGTTGAAGTAGAAGAATCACAGTCCCAGTAATGAAAGCATGGAACATGCAACACAACGCGCAACATTTTCTAGGTTTTCCTTCTCTGACTCAGCAAAATGCCACGAAACATTGACATTTTGCTGTTTAAACCCGCCGTGAGTCATTTTCCATGGAAAGTTCTGTGTGAGGTATTCCTGGGAAAAGTAAAAGGAAATAGTTCAAATACTTCCTGGTCTTGCAAATATGGTAAACGTTTGTGGGGTCTTTGGTTAGCTGCAGTTCGCAACTAATTGGAACTTAACTATGCAGACATACAACATGGCTTTGAGACTTTAATGCTCGGGCACCCTTTCAGCTCCTTTTCCCGATAAAGCCCTTAAGTCTTTGGACAATCCATCTATCTGTCTCTTCTTTTTCTTTTGATTTCCTTCGCCCTTGAGGAGTGTCATGCGATATCTGGCAGCTAAAAAATTCTATTGCCACTCCGCTTTGATATATCTCAAATCCCAGCAATCTGTTTGCCAACCAACTGAAACCGAAGAAGATTTATGGTGTCTCAAAAAAAAAATGAGGAAGAAGGTAACAAATTTTGTTGCCTAGGTGGGTGTCAAGTAGCGTATATAGCAATTTGTAAATAATATTTTTTATTGAAATCCTAGACTTTTGACGGGCATTTTCAATCAGCAAACTGTTGCTACACATCCCTGCTCCTTGCAGCGTTTATAAATCACGGCGGTGATGTCGCTGCTCGTACTGACTTGACTAACTGGCTAGCTGAAGACATAATTAATTAGCTTTTAATGCTGCTGCTGGCGAGACAAGAGATAAATCCCTAGCCAAGGAATGCCGCTGGCAGTTCGTTGCGCTGACGAGAGTGGGTGGGCGGGAGTGCATTTAGTCAGACGGAAAATGATGCCGGGAAATGCCAAGGCAGCCGGCGGTTGCTTGTGAATCTGACAGAGCAGAGAGACACACGGACATACGAGTGTATGCCGTATCCTTTGTAGACATTTCGTTAAAAGTTAGCACAGAGCACTGCCAACAATCAAATCAAAAGCAAACAATGGGCAAAAATGTAAGAAAACATAACCAGAGATAAGCGGCTTCAGTTCAGGCAAAAAAGATGGCGACAGACGGAAACGCAGACGGGCAAAGTACAACACAAAAACAAAAAAAAAAAAACAGGATCTGGCCGAAAGGAACAAGCAACGCTGCCTGAAATGGGAGAGTGCAAATGTCGGCGTGTCCTTGTCCACGCCCTGGGTCCTGTGTCCTGTGTGCTGGGTCCTGTGCGCTGGGTCCTGTTCGCTTGCCTTTCCCGACTGCTGCTGTTGTCTGCTGCAAATACCGCAACATGTACTCAAGCAGATAATGTTAAATACCACTCGAGAACGTATAGCAAAGGCAAAGCCAGGAGCACCAGGCACCGGGCACCAGGGAAGCACCAGGCGACAGCAAAGGAAGCAGCAAATCCATGGAACAACAAAAGACATAAGCGCTATAGCCGCTGCTCTTGGCCAGAACTCAACTGGCCCGCCGTCCCGAGTCGAGTCTGCAATTGGTATTTGGGATAGACAGAGTACGGGTGTATGGGTCTTAAGCTGGCAACTGGTAACTGGTAACTGGTGCTGGTGCTGGTGCTGGTACTGCGACTGCGACTGGAACTGGAACTGGACGAGCAGTTAAAAGGACACCAGCAAAGGACACATGCAGAATGCGAAAAGCGAAACCGAAAGCAAAGACAGCACTGTGCCAAATTGTCTTAGAGCTATGGATTACTATTCTATATTGTTGCGATATTTGAGATTCATATAGCCTGGTATATGAGATACATTCCAACTCAAGTAACTTTAGAGCTGCTTAGCTCGATCTTTGTTGTGAAATCCGCAGGTCTGATGACCACTTTATTGCCAGTGTAAGGTCGCCAGTTCCAGTCCAGCTGCACCCATCCAATTCCGCTGGCCTCGGCCTGTCCTGGCCAGTCAGACACATAAAGCGAAACAAAAGTTCAAAGACACGCCGCGTTGGGGAGACATTTCCGAGGCGACTCCTCCGGCTGCTGCAGCTTCACTCAGTTAGCTGATTTTGTTGCTACTTCGGCTGCGCCGCGCCTCAGCCGGAAAATTTAAGCGTGACATTAAATAATTTACAAACAAATGGCGCGCCGTCGTCGTCGCAGTCGTGGTAGTCGTGTTCGGCTTAATCGCCGGAAGTACGCAAAAAACCCAGCTTGAATGGGGATCCCGTTGGCTCCAGTTGGCTCCAGTTGGAGAAGTGGTTGCTGGGGTGGTGTTTGCTGTTTTGGTGGGGCAGAGTCACCAGGGCCAGGGTCGTCGACGCATGTGCATGTGGCAGGCGAAGAAAATCAATAAAACGTGCGAGGATGCGGTGGTTTTGCTTTTTGCCACTTTTACTTTTGCGACGAGGAGTCGACTGCTGGCAGGACAAGCAGCTTCCGATGTCGTCCTGCAGCCTCCTCCGTTCATCCTGCCTTGTCATTTGTTTGGCCTGCAGCTAAATTTGCCTGTCTATGTGGTACTCCTCCCGTTCCTTATTTCATCCCAACTCCCAGCCCTTTGTGCTCACCAGCGCACACACACACACACACACACACACACACAGTTGCCAGGACTTAGGTGTGGCTCCTGGCAGCTGTTTCTGCTCTCGTCCTGGCTCTCGCCGTGCAGGCTACAAAGTGCAACAAACCGAATTGAAAATGGAAAATTGGCGACTCCACGCACGCCTTGAATACTCTGAATGGAAGTATTCGAGTTTCCAAATGCATTTAAATAGTCACTTATAAATGAAACCAATATGAATTCAGGCAAAGCTCCACTTTTTTCCATTAAAATAATATGAATAAGTGACTTTTTAAAGTTTACTCCATTGAGTATACGTGTATGTTACCCCCATGTGTGCGAAAAACCTTTTCTTTCGTGTTACATTTTTACACAGCCCAAACCATTTGGGAAATGGCGAAACGATAGACTTTGGAATGGGTCCTGACAAGCGTTAATCTCGAAATAAAATATTTGTTATGCACGGCATCGAAAGGGAAGGCATCGCAGGACTAAAACGGGTGCACATTCAACCACCAAAAATTCGTAGCATACTTAGGTGCTCACCAACTCGTGAACGGTTCCTTGGGCTTTTCCTGTATATTTGGTTCTTCTTCCTTTTTTTTTTTCTGTGAGTGAGTTGCTGATTATCTTTGGCGGGCGGCATGGCAGAAGCAGAAAGCAAAAGCGACTTTCCATAGACTTTGCATAAATTTTCAACTGCACAAAAGTTTTCAAACACACTCAGACGTTCGCTCAAATGTTTTGGGATATCTTTTACTTCTAAGCTCTGGCAAATTGACAAAGAACATCACTTGAGTCCTGCATTTTCTGTGGCTTCTTTTTTAGGGCCAGGTGTTTGTTTATCCTGTCAATGTCTCGCAGTCGTCTCGCTATTTGCATACCAACTATGCGGAGCTGGGTGTGTGTGTGTGTGTGTGTGTGTGTGTGTAACACGCTAACATTCTGTTTGTATTTCATTAATATTTCAGAGGTGGCGTTGTTTGAAATCAAAACATAAATATTAACATACACGAATTGAAACGCTGTATCGCCGCCAGCGCATTTCCTGCCAACTTCACACACACACACACACACACACACACACACATCGCAGCCAGGCCGCAAACAAGGAAAACCAGAAAAAAACAAAATCGGAGAACCCGAACCCGGCAAATATAAAAAGCAGAGAAAAAATATGATATAAATGCCGCCCGCAGAAACCGCAAACCAAACAACAAATACCCGAAACAACACACACCGAATAAAAATGTTCCAAAACTCTCGAAACAAAAACGTACAGCTCAAAATAAACGAGATTTAACCCGCTGCAATGCAAGGCAAATATTTTTGTCTAGCACGAATTGGATTTGGGTATTGGGTTCGGGATCGGGATCGGGATTGGGATTGGGATTGGGATTGGGACTGCAATTGTCCATTTTCCAGGCGGCGATTCTGATTTGCTTGTTTTTCATTTAACACGCAAATATGTTGTGGCATGCAAACGATTTTGTTTCATAATTTTAAGCAAATATGAGTTTCGGTGGCACGGTGAATTGACAAGAAACACAAGAAGAGTTAATTATAAAAGTGATATTTATTATTTATCGGCTAGAGATAAAGCCAATTACGTGATGCAGATTTATGCCGTATGTTATTGCAGAATACGAATTTATTGACCAATTTTTAATTGGATTTATTTTGGGCTTAAAAGGAGATCTTGAAAGCATCGATAGAGGTTTAAATAAATCAAAAGAACGTATAGTTGATAAGCCTTATCCTTTAACAACTTACTAATTTCCTCTTATTTTCTTCTCTTTTTAGGTAAGTGTCTGAAGCCTGCATCATGTCCTGAAATTGCAATCGATGTTCCATCTATGTATCCTTGCTCTCTGTTGTGCACATCATCCATTCAGAGTTTTACATTCCCTCATTCATACATTATTTCATTACCCGCATTCACTGTATCAGATTTTCATAATTTCCATCGTTTTTAATGTAGTTTAGAATTTTGTCCCCATCCCCACTAACAATCCTACACCGGAAACGGAAACGTAAACGTAAACTTTATGTATGTGCTTCGCTCTGTGTTTATTGTAAGTCTGTGTGATTGTCGTTACAAATTGTGGTAAATATTTAAACATTTTCATTATCATTTCGCAGACAAGCGCGGGAAATCTGTCAGAGATTTGCCAAACCGCCAAAAACAATTTGTGTGCCTAATTAAAAATTTAAATTACATCAAATAGGAGGAAAGGCTGCTGGCAGTGCCGAACAATTTGTGCGTGTGACAAATTTGCTGGCGAACGAAGGCCGCGCCGAAGTTGCAGCCATTATGACATGCATTATGGTTAGAATTGGGTTGGGGAAGGGGGTTTTTCCGGAAGGACGAAGGACGAAGGACGAAGGACGACGGTCGAGGCAATATGCCACATGCTGCTGCCACACTAATTTGTGCGTTGTGCCAACTTGGGTGCGAAAAACACAGAGAGCGACGCCGCCAAAAACTTTTGCCCAGTCGTAGGAAGGTCCTTGCCACGCCCACACCCACACCCATAGCCACGCCCCGCCCACATCCCCACACCAGCCCCCTCGTTGAGTGCAGAAATTAATTGCATTAGAAAAGTTACCCAAACTGTGGGGGGGGGGGGGGGGGGTTGAAAGAGTCGGTGAGCTGCACATGTGCCCCATGCCCGGGTAGCAAGTTGCGCTTATTTAAGTTTAGAAATGCCTTGGCAAAGTTGCCACCTCCCTTGGCCGGCTCCTTCTGAATTTTGCCGAACAAACGTTTGTCAGCAAACTTAATTTCTGAACTTTTGCGAAGGCAAATGGCAGCCAATCCCCAATTTCGCCCCAGCCCACAATTCGGTGCTTACAAAATGCTCGTCACCAACTTGAGCTGCGCTTTTTCAACGTCTTGCCGAGTTTCCATTTTCCAGTTTCCCAGTTCCAAGTTCCCCTGCGAAGGCGAAGGATGTTTGTGCATATTTTAAAGGGGGAAACTTGCCAGACGCACATTTTACATAAATGTTGCACTTAAATGCACATTTTGTCATAATGTTGCCCTGTCCCACCGTTGGGAGCAGAAGTGCTTTCAAGGGGTTTCGCTCCACTAAAAGAAAAAAAAACCGAAAAAGAACCGAAAAATGAAAAATGAAAATAACTGAAAAGAACATGAAAATTCCCTGCCTTTAAGCTGCCTTGCAACTTGCAAGTTGGCAACAAAATTAAGATTCTTGTCTGGGCGGGCAAGTCTATAACAATTTTCAATAAATAACATTTTGTTTATTTTTGCCTGCAAAAATATTTCTCTCAAGGGTTAAAAGAAAACTTTGTAGCTGGAGGGCGAGAGCCGAGCACTTTGTGCAGTGAAATGGAAATGAAAACTGTTGCCAAATGAAGGTAATGCCAGGGGTTTTTTTATACTTTATATCCTTTGCTGAGTGCGTATGTGTCTGCGTTTTCATGTGTCGCTTGTTAGTGCAATTGCGATTGCCATTGCTATTGCAATTGCAATTGGAGAGAGAAACAAACGAGCGATTGCATCTGCCCCAGTACTCCGTGCTTTGCCAAGTCACTTTGTATTGAAATTAGACACATTTCCGTTCAATGGAAAATGCCAACGGCTGCTGGCAACCACCCCTCTTACTTTTCCTTTTGTCACCCCCTTTTCGTTGAGCATTGATATGCTGGCAAATACAGAGAAGCTCACAATAATGGGTATAAAGCTTCAAAGTTAAGTAATTAATGGGGTCTAAAGCTGTGATAAAGTCTAGCACCGCCTCAAGTCGAACAAAATAAGAATATAACAAATTTTATTTAAATTTGCTAGTTCCAAAAGATTTTTTTTCTAAAAAGTGCTATGTTTGTGACCTCAACTGTTTGTGCAGTCTTATGCACTTGGCTGCAGCTGCAAAGTATGCTATAGATTTTTGCTCGAGCGCCTCGCACATCCTGAGGTAACTGTGACGGCAACGGCAACGGTAACGGGTGTGTAACGAGTGGGTGGTTGGGCGGCTGGGAGTGCGTGTTATGAACGCTGCGAGAGGGTGGGGGAGCGGGCGGTGAGCGGTGAGCGGCAGCTGTCTGTCTGTCTGTCTGTCTGGCGACACTCGTTGACATTGGGGGCGACAATGCGTCAAGGCGGGCCACCCACTCCCGCTCCCGCTTCACTCACTAATTTGCATATTTATGCAATTATACGCTACCTTTTGTACCCGGCCAACGTTTTTGTACGTACATCAACCCTTTTTCGGGTCCCGAACGCGAACCCAACCTCAACAGTTGGTCGCTGGCCCGGGAAAACAGTCGCTGCATAAAACACAGGGGCAGTGGCGGTGGCGGTGGCGGTGGCAGAGGCACAGGCACAGCATGTCACTTGTCACGCCAAACACTAACACGTTAAATGTCAACAATGAAGTGACGCAGCACGGCAACAGAAGGGTTAAGGCGAAGGGCGGTGGGCGGCAGGTGGTGGGTGGCGGGCGGTGCGGCAAAGGGTTAAGGTGGGTGGCTGGCCCAGTAGTTGGGTGGATGAGCGGTCATTGTCCCCTTGCGCGCCTACCAACTGAGACAACATCCGCAGCGATTCGGATTTCAGAAACACTGAGGAAAATAATGTCATTATTATATATTATATTATATTATATAAAATGTATTTATTATTAAATGAAACCATATTTAAGATGATAGCTTGCATTTCCAAAACCGAATGTCGTCATTCTGGGATTGGCTAAGCTTACAACAAAGTGGGATCATGGATTTATTGACAAGCTACTACTTGAAGCAGATTTTCTCTCAGTGCAGCACCCTTCAATCCCTTATCCCTAGCCGCCCCCGCCAACGCCCCTTGTCTCCTGACATCTGACACTGTCACAGCGTTTAGTGATTTATTTGATGGTGACATGCGTCGCTGTTGTTGCCGCTTCGAAAAACTGGAAATGGGAAAAGGAAAATATTTCGGAACGCAGCAAACATTTTTGCTTAATTTTTGTTATTTCTATTTGCGTTTGGGGTCGGGCGCGATGGTAGATGGTAGATGGTGCCCTGCTTCTATTAAATGCAAATGAAGTTATGAAAATTGCTCAGCAGCCCTCAAACCGCAGCATTGTTGCCGCGTGCCAACAAAAAAGGGTCCGGGCGATATCTTCAGCAAATGATCTCAATCAAGGGGAGCGAGCATTATGAAAATTGCATAATTTCGCCATAAGGGTTGTGCCGCATGCCGCATGCCGCACGACCATACTATGGTCGTTTCAAAAAAAAAAAAACGCCGCCAATGGCACTTCAATTAGAGTAGCAAATAAAAACAAATATAAACAACATTTTGCGGCGGGTTGTGAAAGTCTGCACTCCAGCAGCCGGAGAACTATCCGCGCTGCATCCGCACACATCAGCTCCTTTCAAGACTTTTCCAATCCGACAAGTTTATAATCCCGTTCGCCGTTCGCCGTTCGCAACGGCAGACAAGATCCTGGCCCCGGCTTGTATGTCAACAGCTTTAATTCGGCCTTTCATTGGCTGCAGCAATAGCTGCCGTTCGCTTTTCAATTACCAGCTCAATGGCTTCGAGGAAAATCCTTGCAACAATGCCGGGAAGCTGTGGCAGCCAAATAGTTGCACTTTTCCAAGGAGCCAGCCAGCCAGCCAGCCAGCCAGCCAGCCAGCCAGCTCCTCCCTCAGCTCGCAACTCGCAGCTCACAGCTTTTCAGCTTCAGCTTTTCAACTTTCAGCTTCATTGAGCATTGGACATTTATTGTTGCTGCGCATTAAGGCATTAGCTGAGCTGGAGGTTGGCAGAAAGGATCAGGGGGGATCATGAAGGCTGGCCAGGAGCAGGAGCGCCACGAGTTATGAACGTATTTTTGACTTTGTTCGACACTTTTATTGCCCAAGTGGTGCAACGTTTGCATTAAAGTCAATCGCTCGCTTAAATGTTTCCACGTGAAAATTGTTAAAATTGGATTTACTTGTGCACTTGTAGCACTTTAATCTACATTCGTTTCATTCAGCGTATTCAATGAAATGCCATTTTATGTATTTTATGTATTCATATGCCTTTAAAGGGAACCAACTGCGACCCCTGCAGCTACCCATTATTGTTATTTGATTTATTTATTTAGCTGGTTAATTTCTTGCGGCATTCGCAAGGGGTCCTGGCCTTTTTTGAACCGTCTGCATAAACTTTTTGACAGCAGCAGCGAGTTTTCGGGGTTGAGAGAAAACGGAGGAGCACATACAGCAAATTCCTTGCCGTGCCTTTGACTGACATGATTATAAGTTTGTCTGGATCCGAGTCTGAGCCGGGAGTCTGTTGCCATCCCGAGTCTGAGTCTCAGTCTGGATCTCGTCTCGGCACGTTAACTCAAACGAAACTAATTTAATGCGCTGCAAAAGTATTCAAACAATTGCACAAGGCGACGCCCAAAGTGAAAGCAGCCAAAGCCAAAGCAGCAGTACAAACGCAAAACACAAAACACAAAAAAGAGCGAAATACAAAAAAATATATAGAATGAAATGGGGAACACAAAAACCGAACTGAACTCAACTGAAAAGCAACATAGATGGTTCTGGGGGGTTTTTTTTTTTCGGGGAATTCAGAACAACTCGTGCTCACATCAAACGGGCGCATTTCATTTGCCAGGCAGCGAAAAGGAAAAAGTTTTTGTCTTTCCCCGCTCTCTCCGCTTTTTGTTATACGAGTATGTATTTATTTCTTTTTTAGAAATATACTTATGTATAGAAATTTCGTGTTCTCGTACTCCATGAAGCAAATTCAATTGTTGGGGCGTGTGCGTGATGATGGTGAAAAGGGGGCGTGGGCGGCGTGGGCGGCGGCGGCGAGAGAATGTTAACAATTTTATTTATGTTTGCTTTGAACTTGTCTTCATTATTTGGCAGCGACAACAGCCTGATGTCTTCCGATTAAACACTTCCTCACAGATTCAGCTCAAAGCTCAAACACTTCTTGCACTAAAAATATGTAGCACTGATTTCCGAATAATTTAAAAATTCAAACACAAAATGAATGCGTTCATTTTGTTCAGCTTGAAATTAAAATTAGCTTAAAACTTTGGCCCCAACCACGGAGAGTCATTACTCACGAACAACCATTAGGGCACCTTTAAGTCCCCAAACCGAGACATGAAATATTTGGGCACAAACTAAATACATTTGTGTTAATTTCCACACACACACACGCATACACTGAGACGCAAGGGAAGGGGCGAAATGGTTGCCGAACCCTTTCGGAAAAATTTGCATATGTGTGGCTGCGCCTTGAGCGATGGGTGGGGAAAGGGAAGTGAAGAAGTATGAGCCACTCATACATCAAACTATTAAAAGCCTCGTGCAAAAGCCTCCAGGGCATCGCAACGCAGCCACAACAACCACCTTTGGCATTAGAGGGCGCACCGACCGACACACATCCTGAATGTCCTGGGTGTCCTGGGTGTCCTTTCTGTCTTGCCGGCATTTGTCAAATGCTGTTACCGGGCTTCAGCGCTCCATGGCAAAGTTGCCTGCCAAAATAGCAACAGTTTTTCCATGAGCCCGAGAAGAGGAGCGGGAAAAGCTCTCCAGCAGCCGAAAAACTTACCGCAAACCCCAACATCATCTCCCTCGCCCGTTCCCCCGGAAAAGTTGTAGTATATTTGTGCTTAGATGGAGAAGGAGGGCGCCAGGTGCACATATTTACATATTTTTGGGTACACAATTTTTTGGTCTGAGCCCCTTGGATATTTGCGGCCAAATGATTTTAAGCCTTTTGCCCTGGCTGCTTAGATTGTTTCTCGGCTCCCCAGATGAGCTGCTCACTAAATTAGTTTCATTTATCTACCGAGCTCCGTAACGTTATTTCCCTCGCAAAACTTTTCCAGATTGCAAGATTTTGTGTCTTGTTTTCGTTTTTCGTTTTTTTTTTCTGTTCTCTGTTATTTTTTTTTTTTTTGGTTGGGGGCTTGGCTCACGTAAATTTGCACAGCCGACCCAGACATCATAAACAATCCATGTGGCTATCATAAATTGCTTTTCTTTGGCAATTTCCCCACATTTTCTCAAATCCAAACAAAGTCTGGGTCATTTTTTACGGGCAGCCCAGACTGAAGGGTGGTAGTGTGTCGGGGAAATAATGGGAAACTTCACCGGGGTCTTAGAGGCAATTAAAATAAATTATGATGTGCAGATTTACGAAAATTAAGAGATTGTTTTTCCTGCCACTTAAAGAGGAGGTGGCAGAGCCGACAAAGTAAACTACGAAATTACGTAATAAGAGGAGGGCTGCAAAGGGATAAGTGAAATCAACTTGCAGGTTAAACGTCTCCTATCTGTGGAGCAGCCCAGGACCTCTGGAAGGAGGGCAACACGTGCTGTGGCCTCATCAGCAGTCAGAGCACCTGACGCGACCCGCACACACACCCAAAACCCACACACACACACACACACACACACCCACACACATTGGAATTGGGGGGAGGATTTGCCTTTGGTTTTTCGAGGAGAATCCTGGCTCCTTGGGCAATCAAGAATTCAGGTCATGTGCATGTGAACTCAATTAAGCAGCACATAACTTACAAACCGGATTACAATCATCATCATCAACAACATCTGAGGGAGGGACCTCTTGTAACCCCGGAAGAGGAGGAAGATCCTTTCGCCTTGTTGTTTGGCATGCAAAGCAGTCGGTGGCCGTAGCAGTTGGACCCTTGGATGCCTTCGCTTGCCTTTGACTTTTCACCAACGGAATATGTTGCTCATACGCCCCGTTGCCCCACAGAATTGCAGAACTGCCGGTGGTAACCGTAACCTTTTTCGGGTGCAAAACAATTTGCAACCATAAATTGCGGACCATTTTGGGGGTAAGGTCAACAACAGCTGTCGATTGTCGAACTTATTTCGCATGTAGAGCAGGATATGAGAATTTTCACTTGAATAATTAATTGAACGTAACAGTTTGTTGGAAGCCTGCGATGGCAGCAGGGTCACAGTTGGATGGGATTTACCCTTGTTGCGGTTGTCTTGCTGCCTGTCCATCTGGCTCGATTTGTGGCCATTGTCTACTGCCTTGTCTTGAGGCTCCATTTTCCCTTCTCTTAATTAAGCCGCATACTCGCATACTAGCGAGTCCTGCGAAGTTGGGGTCTTCACCACTTGGGGTTGATTACTACCACTACTACTCGGCTGCGAAATTCATTTTTTCATAAGCCGCTTTCAAGCGTCGCCGCCGCAACAGGCAAAACAACATTTAAGCCTTTTCGTGATAAGCATTTAAATAAATTAAATCCAAATCCGCTTTCCAGCCACCTCCCCCCCGACCATTTGGATTCTAACCGCATGCGAGAGCTCTAATGAAAAATAGCGAGAGTGCCGGGCATAAACAAACACAAACCGACGGCGACAAAGCCAAACAAAAAATGGGGAAAAAAGATTGCAGGCGACATAAAGATTTGTCAACGTTGATAAACAACAACAAAGGCCAGAAATGCGACGCGACTGGATTGCTGTGTGTAGTATGTGCATTTGTAGTATGTGCATGTGAGCTTGTCTGCTTTGTGGTAAATTTTCACTGCCCCCCAGAGTTGCCACACCCCCCCTCCCCCTATTTTGCAAAAAATGTGTGTATGTGAGCGGGAAAATCTGGGGAGTGGCAGGCTCGATCCGGCGAACAAACAAAACCGAATCAAATGTGCAACTGTTGCGGCCAGTGTTGCTGCCTCAGCTGTCGCTTTGATGGAAAGTGTCAATCTGCCGATGAAGAGCAGCCAAATGACAAGTGGCAGGCAGGCAGCATGAGGTGCTATTACACAAAGGGTTACCCTGTGTAAATAAACAAATAAACTAACACTTCGGATCGGAATACTGAAAAATATATTTAAATGCGCTCAAATATGAGATACATCTTACTATACTTACTTACTATCTTACTATATGCACTTTTGATTTCGTTCTCGCGTAGCCAGGTGTTTATACACCCTCCTACAGGGTATCAATCAGCCGCAAACTAGGTGCATTGTCGCGCGCTGTTAAGTATGCTATATTAATTTTCATTGTGCGGGCTCGCACTGACGCTCCCATTTCAATCCCACTGTCTGCGGCTAAAAGCATTTAGATCATTGGTTCGAGTGCGAGTTTCTGATTGATATGACATTGATGCCATTTTGGTGGCTCATTTGAATGGAATGTTTATTGTCGGCTTTGTTCGGCCATCAAATTCTTTTCTAAACAACAGCGTTTATCACCTAACCTAACCACTTCAGCGAAACGGAATACCCCATCAGTTCAATCAGAATTCTGTGGCAGAGCGTTCAACACCAAAGCGTGTGTCGCATACGTTGCCATTAGAGATAATCACTTTTGCATTTTTAATGCCCTGCTCATGGACACACGGACATAAAATGAAATTGCAATTGCCAGAGCGCCAATAGCTTTGATAAGCCATAATCATTTCGATACTTATGCAGCAGAGTGGCGGGGAGGGGGGGGGGAGACTGGGAAATTAGCATAATAAATGCTAGTCGTGGCTCCATAAAATTTTATTAATTTCCCAGCGCACACAGCGAAAACGAGCCACTCAAGGGCTTAACAGATTTACAGCTCGCAAAAAGCCAAAGCCATAAATACGGCAGTGCAAAAAGCGTGCAAAAGTGCACTAAAAGCAGACAATGACTCATGGGTGGCGAGCGGTGAGGTGTGTGTTGGGCGGGGGGGAAGGGTTGAGGTATCCATCGCCCCCCTTTGTTTGTTGTATGTACGCCACTTTCTAGGTCAGCCAATTGGCAAGTGCACTAAAAGCCAAACGGACGGACAGATAGTTGTCAAGCGGCCGTCGACGTTTGCACCGTTCATTCGTTTGTGTGGCAAGGTATGCGAAGGGGCGTGTCCCGCCCATCAGGACTCCCCTGCCGCCACCCATCCGTGGGCAACTCCTCTTGCACCTTGTGCGCCGGCTGTCAACAGTGTCTAACGGGTTGCCCTGGGCCCAACTGACAAGTGTGTACGCCTCACAGATGGCTGGCAGATTGCGATTCCAGGGTGCAGACAGTGCACTGCGAGAAAAGCGGATCTACTATGCAAAAGTTTACTCTCAAAGAGCGAAGCTGTTCACTAAATTTTCAATTTATATAATATACCTACATATCTACATAACAGGCTATACTTTTTAAAGGATCTTTATTTATAAATATAAGAATATATTGCACATTTGCATAGCATTAGATACATTTTCTAGATGTCAAAGCCATATCACTGACTGGACTGGCTTTGTTGTTTTGCAGTGTATCTCTCCCTTTGTGAAAATGTATCTTTTGCAATGATTTCGTGATTTCGTTTCTCGCCGTGTGCTAGGGCCGACGGAGAACAGCATGTATGCACTTTTCGGCACAAAAACACGGGCAGACATTGTGTCTGGGCCTGTGTTTTTGGCTGGCTTCATTAGGAGAAGAAGGGTGCACTTGTCTGTTGTCTGTCTGTTGACTGCCGACTGTTTCTGCCTTCTGGCTTGCGCCGCTGCCGCTTCCACTTTTGCACTGCCAAAGTGCCAACAGGCAACAGCCAACTGCCTGCTGTCTTTCTGTTTGCCATTTGCTGCTCCTGCTCCTCCTGCTGCTCCTGCTCCTCCTGCCGCTCCTGCTGCTCCTGGTCCTCTTGCTCCTCCTGCCCGAGAACGAGAGCACAAACTATTTACGTTGACGCATACTGGGACAGAGAACGCCCACTTGGGCACACCCAACTTGAACCTACACATCACCTACCTCGGCCTCTTTGTTACCCACTCAAAAGTTCAATGTACGCGCTTTTGTTTCGCAAAAAAAAAAAAAACTCAAAAAAAAAGAAAAAAAAGCAGAATGAGAAAAAAGGAAATTGTTGTAGGCCAAACGTTGCCATTTTCTTTTCTCATTTTCCGCGGCTTTCAACGCCGCACACAATCTGCGATGTCACGCCCACTTTTGGCCCAATGCCAGGGCAAAGTTGGTCTTTGGGTCGCCGTGACTTGCAGCTGATAAAAAATTAAGCATAGTTTTAGGCCAGCCAGTGCTGATTCTGCTCTCGTGCCACAGCCACAGCCAGTGCCACTGCCACTTTTCTACTTCCACTTCCAGCGACTTGATGAAGAAAGTTTTATTGCCCCGGGGCTCGGAGTCTGCTCAAGTCCATTTGCCTTTTTAATTTTAAACAAATATTTTGCCAAAGCGTTTTTCTGCTCCGCTTTTCCTATTCCTTTTCCTTTTTGGGTTCTATTAAAATGTTGACAGCTTGTTTGGCGGCAAAAGTTTTTCGCTTTCTTTGGCTAATGATAATGAAATTATGCTGACATTAGGAATTTAGCCCAGCTACAAAGAAACTAGAGAAATTCCCCGAATTTGTGCAGCATTTTAGAATATTTTCGAAAAATATATAAAATCTATTTTCTTTGATCTTATTTTGAGTCACACAAAATACCTGGCATAGTTTTAAAGTTTTTATTGATTCAGATGAACACTCTTAGATTCTACAAACTTCTTGTTTCGTGGTTGTGGTATACATTTTTTGGGGTTGCTGCACAACAAACAATGCAAATTGATTGCGGGCCAAGGAAACGCGTAAATTTGGGCAAATATTACAGTCAGTCGAACGGCAAGGAATCAGGTTTTCGTGGGGTTGGTATGGAATGGGATGAGCCTGAGTCTGAGCCTGAGCCGCCCTGAGCCACAACTCATGTAAAGTCTTGCCACATGCCTGCGCATACCAAGTGGATGAGTTCGTGGCACGGGACTGGGGAAGGGGCTGTGGCAACATGGCCATATGTGCGGCATAATGAGGAATCCCGGCGAAGGCAAGTCGTGCATGCATTGGCCGCATCTGACAGCAAATCAATTCATATGCCGCCTGGCCAGAAACCAGAAAGCCGAGCAGGATCATTTGGCGGGCTTTGTTTGGGCATGGGCGTATGAATTCATCAAAACGATGGGCCCATTGTTGTGGGCGGTTAGCAACTGCAAATATGACTCCGGGGGTGCCGCACAATCGTTACACTTATACAATGTCTAAACGGATTCTCCCGGAACAATGGGCAATGGCCGCAGGCGGAACTTAATCCATTTTGTCTTCTGCTTTTTACTCGCACAAATGAAGTCAATTGGATTGCGATGCGACTGGCGGCCAGCAACCGGCGACCGCATCAAAGTAAATTGTTTTAAGCATTCCATTCTTGATGGCATGGATTAGCATCGGCCATCGGCCATATTGGGTGGGCTGGGGGTTGTGGGTTGGTGAAATGACAAAGAGCTTGGCGCCTTAACGAATCCATTGCACTTTCTTCCTCTGAACTTTGCACCCTCATCCACACGGACATGGCCGCATTTATTACGCACGCTCATTTGTTTCTCGGCCGCCGGAGCAGCTGTCATATTAAGCAACTTTGACCATTCGAGTGGCCACGCTCGAGATAGAAATCTTTTTTGTTCATTTCATTTCATTTTATGTCCACTACGACAAGGCCCACGCACACACACGCACACACACACACACACGCACTTCTGGCAATTTCCTGGCTCTTTCTTGGCCATTTCCCCAACCCCCAACTCGGCCGTGTCTGCTGTCTGACCAATGCCTCAATTTGACATTGATGTGCCAAATGTGGAAATTTTTCTCTACTGACCAAGCAGGGCACAAAAAGCAGGCAGCAAAAAAGACAAAATAATAGTGGTGAGTCCGAAAGCAAAGGGTCATATACACTTTCCTGCTAATAATAAGAACCAAAAGGGATCTTGAGGGATCTTAGCTACAGTCTGATACAAACAAATACTTTTGTTACAAAAATGTTTGAAACCAGTTTGATATCGGAACTATGCACAAGTACCCACATATGCAGAGTACCCCTTCGAAAGGGTATTGTGAAAAGGGAGCCCACTCGTAAGCTGGGAGAAACTGTAACGGCAAAAGGCTGTTGAAATGTAATTTGGCAAAATATTTGGGTGCTATCCTCGCTTGACTTTGGTTTCGTGTGTTCCACCCAAAATGAAACTCAATCTGTCAGTCGCTCCGTCTCCGTCTCCGTCTCTGTCTGTCGCCGTCCGTCTCTGTCTGTCTGCCCTGCCAGTCATGTTGCCACCTCACCACCGCCCACTCTACATGGCCTTTCAAGGCCTACATGGCACCCGTTTTTACCACCACCCCCCCGAAACTCCTCATACGTGCGTTAGTCATTTTGGCACTTTCCCATGTCGTCAGTTGCTTTGGCTTTTACTCATTCGCAGAGCAACGCCTACACATACACGTATTCATACCATCGCACATGTGAGCGGCTTGTTTTCCCCCATTTTTCCCATTTTTCCCATTTCCCCAACTTATTTCTTTTTCTCCTGTGGCAGATTAGTCTATGTACTTTGGCGTGGCTGTCACTTTTTTCGAGTTTTCTCCCCTGTTTGATTGTGCATTTAATGCCAATTTGTTGTGTTTTCTGTGGAGCTGACAATCCTATGACTAATGTTTGTCCTCAAACGAAATGAAATCAATCATGGACAGACAACACACAGAAGTCCAGAGGAATGAGCTTGCTTAATTAGTTGGGCTTCCTAGGCACCTGAAACCGAAGTTCAAGATAAGAAACTCTAAACACTCTAAATATCTTAATCGATTTAATGGCGCTTTAGTTGTAATCACCGGCACCAAAGTGCCCTTCTACTTTCACTGCTCTTTAATTTATGAATCGCTTGCAGTCTAGACGTAATGAGAAATAATAGCGCTCTAATCTCACTTCAATGGCGAATTCCCCCAAGATCCGCTGTCCATTTGCAAACTCATTTACAATTAAAACAACATTAATTTTGCTATAATATGACCTCAAGCATTTGTCAGTCTGTCCGAAAATGTAAATTGCCCGAGCAGCGCAGGAACAACAACAAACGATTGTCCATCGTTGGTTGGGCCGCCCCCCTCATTGTGTATAAATGCCGCAAAAAAGTAATTAAATTACGCGCTGCAAGCCAAACCCCAAACCAAGTTGAAACCAGGCCAAAACCGTAGCCAAGCCAAAAAACCCCAGGAAAACTTAAAATGCCCCGCCCACGCAACAAGCGTTTAGCCACGCCCACTCCCATTGGGAGGGCGTGGAAGGGATCAGGTCCTGCTGTGTGCGAAAATTTCGCATAATTGCGTCAGGCGAGCGCATAAATTGCCAAAGACAAGCGGCCTGGGGGCACGTGCGTATCCGCAGGGGTAGGGGTAGGGGGAGGGGGCTGCAACCGAGGGGAATCCATAGAAAGTAAAGAGGAAGCACTCGGCGGGGGCGGGGGCAGGGACAGGGGCAGGGGCAGGGCGCAGCAATCAAACGCTGCACTTTGCGTGCACATATGTCAAATGGAGGAGCGCAACTCCCACCTTCACCTCAATTCACTTCACATCCAGCCCACAAAGTGGAAGGGCAAGGGGACTCGCCGGCATTGTCCTGGTGGGCATTGCATGGCTGTCACTCCAGCTGATAAAGGGGAAAATAAGAGACAAGTGCCGTGCATTTTGCCAACTTAAATTATATTAAGTATGAAATATAATGCTAATTATGGCTGATTTCATTCCATTTGATGCGCAAAAGAACACGAACAGGAACGCGAACGCGAGCCCGCTATGTAGAGACAATGCAAATGAATTAAAATTAAATGGCTGGGAAAATGGAAATGAAATGAGAATGGAAATTGAAACGTAATGCCAGTCGTTTGTTTGACTCCTCCTCCTCCTCCTCCGCCTCCTCCTACTTAGTACTTTGCCCTGCAGCTGTCTGACTTGTACGCTTTCATGGGAAACGCGGCGTATGCGTAATTTTTGCCTTTTTTTTCGCATACGAACGACGTCAACCCTTTGACAACTTCCACGCACTCCAGCTTGCTTTTTATGTTTGAAATGATTTTTCCATCACTTACAAATGAGAAATTAAATTATTTGCTGCTAATGTATGTGCCAGCTGAAAGGCAGGAGTGAAAATGTGTGGAAAAGCCCCACCCACAGCGGAAATGATACAGCAGAAAGCGGCAAAAGGGCAGCCATCTGAAGATGAAATTTGTGCGCCGTGTGTCGCGTGTAAAACTAAAACTCATTTCTGGCAAATTAAACTTAAATGTGCCACGTTTTGGATGGAATGGAATGGAATGGATGCCAGGCGAAATGAGTTGAGTCCGGAACAGGAAAAGGAAAAGGGCTGCTGGTTGATGGTTAAGGGGTGTGTGTGTGTGTGTGTGTCGTGTGTGCTGGTGTGCGAGCATCTCAAATGTGAAAATTAAAAGGCATTTCCGCAGAATGTCAGCGTCATATTGTAAAACATGAGTATTTAATTAGAAAATACTTTTAGGCAACGCCATGCAGACGGCGTACCTCAATATGGCTCTCACATTTTGGGACAACATGCACATGGAGAAAGTAATTAATTCGTATACAATTTTATATATAATCCATATTTGATTAATCTATTCAAAATTAGAAAAAGTAATTTCCAACACCGATATTGATATATCCGTTCAGATATGAAAATATCCTACAAGTTGCTACTGATTCTGGGTACACACACTTATATTGATTTATTTCACTTATCCTATCGATTGCTATACTTTTTGTTCCGTGTACCCTCGCGTTTCGCCATGTCGATATATGCGCCTGGCTAATGAATTCCTGCAGGAAGAGTTCAGGCCAAGTTTTGTGCTTTTTAACAACTTAACATAGTTTTGGTCTCGAGTCTCGAGTTTGTTGCCAGCTCATGTAAGGATGTAAGTACAAAATAGCATTTTCCTTAATGGAAAACCTCCGCCTAGGCTCACAACTTTGCATGTATGCGGGATATTAACACGGAAAAACCAACAGCCAACAGCCAAAACAGCGCACTACAACCAGAATGGTGTTGGCTGAAAGTGCCGGCCAAGAAGAGCTTATGTCGGCGGGGGGTTCAAAGGGCAAGGATAAGGACAAGGACAAGGATGGGGATGGGGACGATGATGATGACGAGCCACGACTGTGGCGATGATGATGATAACGATGATGGCTGTGTTAATGGCCAGGCATTATTCAGAGCCTCGTTCCCAGATTGTCACACAGCGATAGGCGAGGGCGTGTGTGTGTGTGTGTGTGTGTTAGTGAGTGAGTGTATCTTGATTGCCGGCAGTTGGGCGGGGGTTAAGCGGGGTGGTGTGGGGTGGCGATCCCAATGTCCACTGGCCATGTCAAAACTCATTTGCCGTTAACGAGCAGCCATTGTGCTTATAAAAGGATTATTTACAAATCACTGACTTTCAAAAATTGTCAACTGCAGGGCAAATGCCAGAGGACCACCGCGCCCCCTTGACCCCCAACTGGCTGCTTTGATGTACAATTTATGAAATTAACCCTTAAGTGCTCGCCGGCATCAGACAGCAGCCGTGGATCACAACGCTCCAGTTGATTTCTTTCGGCTGATTGCGGCTGAAACGGAAACGGATCTGACTTCCCCAATCCAGCCAACCCATCCATCCATCCATCGCACGACAATTGTGACTTGCAAATAGATTTTGCGATTTACAATACGCCATTGATGGCACTCTAAATGGTTGACTGGCCGAGGAATGGGCCAACTTAAAGAGGCTGAGGCTGAGGCTGAGGCTGGGGTCTCGGTTTCGCCCTGTCCCCCTAATTGATGCCCTTTGTTTGCCCTGCGGTCACTCTAATTGGTGTTTGCATGTGGCTCTCGTAGTCTTGTGCAAACACGAGTTTCTGGCTGACCAGCAGCGGAAAGGAATCCTACCTATCCTCGTGGCTCCCCGCCTTCAACTGCTGAGCTTCTTTTGTAATTTTGCGTGCGTTGTGTTTGCTCATTAAACGGATTTAGCCAGGCGCAGATGCGAATAAACCTGCATGGGTTGAGTTCGACTCTGAATGCTCTATAAGGTTTCGCCATTGGAATGTTGATATAAATTCCAAGAAAAATAAACTTAAAATTCATAAGATATCTAGCTTATGATTTGTAAAAGCTTAATTTTCATATATAATTACTAGGCAGAAGCGCTTCACACATAGTCCCACATCCCTCATACCCTAGCTCCATCCAATCTGATTTATTATTTTCCCCTGGACAGACGTCATCAATTAGCAGGCCGCAAGTCGAGTGGCTGGCCAAGTTTGCGGAAAAAATTGACAGGCAGGGAGCGAGTGTTGTTCCGACCAGGCCTAATGAGCAAACCAAAACAGACGGCGTGGCCTTAACGCCACTTGCGAAATCACATGTCAAAAGTTATTAGCCCGTCGTGTAATTTGTGCCGGGCTGATTACCGAAATGTACATGAAACACATAAACAAAGTCATTTGGCCGGGCTTGGCTTGGCTTGGCTTGCCTTGGCTGGCAGGAATAACAAAATACGTTGCCAAAAAGTTGCGATGTTGTTGTCTACACTTGGGCTGGGTCCTGGTCCTGGGCCAAAGTTGCTCATCGTCCAACCCATCGCCCCTTTTTTTCGCCCCTCGATTCATGCTGTCAATATCGTGGCAACATATTTTCTCGCTTAATATTTTTTGCCCTGGCTCCTGTCGCTATTTCAGCTGCTGTGTTACTGTCTGCGAGGACGTGAGGGCGTTAAACTCATACATCACTTTATCCCAGCTTCGACTTTGCCATACTACATCCTGCATCCTGCATCCTATGTCCTGGGACACTTGGCAGGCTCCCTAACTAACTGCCGCCTCGCCCGCTGTTTGTCTTGGTCTGGCGCGTTTTTCTCGCACCGCGATGTGTGTCAAGAGTTGCCAATAAAGTAGGAGCAGGAGCAGGAGCAGCTTCCCAAGCGCAATTCCCAACCGGATCGCTTCTGCAGAGGAGCTATTGAAAATGAATTTATAACGCATACGTCATGTGAGCCAAGACAGAGTTCGCAGTTTATTGCATTTGTCGCTGGCATTGCGAAACTTCAATAAATTATTTTATTGCGACAGTTATTTTGCTTGCCTTGCCCTCGTCGGTTGGCTTTTATGAATTTGTTCAGCTCGCAAACACATAACGATGAGCATAAGTACGATATATCTATATCGAAATCCATCTGGCAGCAGCAAACTTTCTGTCAGTTGCCATTTTCGTTCATTTGGCACTCAAGTCTTTGGCAGCCAAATTGCAAATGACTGTATGAATTTTTCTCTTACGACTTGGACAAGCTCCGATGACCTTTGAAATGGGAAGACAGTAGTATGTGTATGTGTAGTATGTGTAGTATGTGTACTAATAATCAACCGTATGTCGAGATGAAATTGATTCCGCATGAGTCATAAACTCCGTATTGCATAATAAACTTGCGCACGAACATAATGAGTTGTTGAAAGATGGGATCGAGCAGACAATTGCTACAAAACGGAGTCGGTTTATAGGGCCTTAAATGTTGATTGATACAGGGAAAGCTCGGCGATCCGATCATTTTGTGGCCACATCAACTGCCTCAACCATACCCATTTCAATTGGGCATTAAACACACTTTGTCATTCATAAAAGGCCGAAACACTTTCGTTCCCCTTCATCAAAAGTTGACACTTTGCGAGTTAACCTTTAATGAAAAGGTGAAAAGGCCAAACAAGCCAGCAGCCTGGAGGACTCATTGTGAAATTACCCAAAGCGTAAAAGGGGCGAAACGACAGGAGAAAATAAGAAAATGGAACTCTGGCTGGCAGTAGTAGTAGCAGTATGGCCAAAGGCTATGAAACTCTCCCTTTTTTTCACTGCTGGCATCCTAGTCAAAGAGGCAATAAGTAGCAAAAATTACGCTAAACGTGGCAATTTCCTCGCAAATTGCACAATATATATACAAAGCGGGTTCTTATAGTCTACGCATGTCTGGCCTGAAAGTCCTTGGTCTGCTCATTTAGCTAAGGAGAGGAAAGTGCGCCAAATGATCAAGATGGGCCTTCAAATACCCTATCAGATTGCACGAAATATGTGAACTTGGCCAAAAAATGTTAACTTATTTAAATACTAAGAGAGTACTTATTTCCATTTTTCTGGCCAAAAGGTAAAGACTCCCTGGTAGCACTCAATTAGGTTCACAAATTGGTGTGCAAGTGTACTTAAAAAGGAGTGTACTGCAGAACGGAGTGTATAATAAGGCCCATAGAGGAGCATGGCAGGTATTTTTCATCCGTCAAATTACAGCGCACCCATAACTGGGGCCCTGCAGATGCCCAGGTAAAATCCGTAGCCAGGTGGCAGGCTGAAGCCTGTCAATTTCCACATGGTGGCTCCACATGAGGTGGGCAGAATCGGGCAGGATGTGGGGCATCGTTTTGGTAGCAGGGACAGGGACAGGGACAGGGACCATGTGGCAGCGGCAGGAATCGGGCGATATTTTAATGCGTGTCATATTTGATTGATGCCAGCGCGCGTCGTGGAACAATGTCAAGCGTTTAACATTGCCCCGAGCGCCACTCAAAATGTCAAGGCAGCGGGAGCTCCCCCACCCAAGCCCCCCACTTTACACTTTAACCCCCCCAGTTACCCAGTCATTTCCGCTCTTTTTTCGCCCTGCGAAATTGCCCCTGCAGGTATGCAATGAAAAAGTGCGTAAGGGAAGCCCATTGTGCCTTTGTGTGAGATTGCTGCTGCGAGTGTGTGTGTGTGTGTGTGTGTATGAGTGAGTGAGAGCCTCTGTTTTGTGTAATTTAACGTGGCAGTTTGTTAACAATTTTATCAGGCCCGAGATGTTTCGCCTACCAAATGAGGGAAATGCGGCAAATCGCTTCGAGAGCTGTAAGCACAGTTAAGTGTGTGTGTGGGTGCCATAATTTATGCCCAGACTAAGTGCATTATGTTTGGCACACGGGCTTTTAGTTACCCTGCCCCCCCCTCCCCCTTTCTCCTTCCCCCGGGGCAGACTCAATTATTTGTGGCAATTGGCAGCGGCAGTTGGCGCAACTAATTTGACTTGAGCGGCATATTGTTGGCAAGCAGAGGCAAACAGTTGAGCTCGAACATATAGGCATTTGTTTAATTATGACCCGGGGTACACTTAATCTCAAATCCGTTAATGCGTTTTATTAGCCAAAGTGCGTAGCCATAATAACTATTCATTATATGGAAGATATACATACATATATATAAGCATTTCAAATGTAAACCATTTCTGATCGCTTGCAAAACATTATGATATTTATCCTGTGTATCATCTATTTACCCTTGCATTCCAGAATAACCTGTAGTTTAGTCAAGGTTATGGTAGCTCTTAACTAACCGGACATGCGAATTAACCCCTTGCATTATTAACCCGGTGACTAGACCCCATCCAACGCCAACATCAATGTAGCATCATTAACCGCTCCAGCTCTTCGCATTCTCCACCCACTCTGTCTCACCCGATATTCATCCAATTAGCCCCACTGTAACCTCCGCACACTCTATAGCATTCATACCAAACCCACCCAACTCTCATCCGAAACAAAAACCAAAAAAAAAACGAAATAGAACTTGGCCAAGTGTCTTACCGATCTCTGCTGCTCGTTTCTCGCTCTTTTGCAGGATGGACAACGCGGCCATTTAGAGGGCCTGGCATCCGTCTATTGCGAGTTGCTAATGGCTCCCTTCGGGGACATTTTGGCCACTCTCGAGCGGGCGCGCCAGGCGGCCTGGGCGGAGCGGAGTCCGCTGCACAGTGCCGCCCAGGTGGTGGGCGGATCAGGTGGGGCTGGCGGCAGCACGGGCAGCGGCAGCGGTGGGGCGGCCAGCGGTGGCAGCGGCGGCAGCAGCGGCGTACTGCACCACCGCCAGCAGCATGGCCATCGTGGCCATTCAATGCACGGCGCCGGTCTGCCCAATAGTCATAGCCAGCCCATTTATGTGCCCGGAAAGTACTCGGTATGTATGATGATGACCCGGAACCAACCGAAACGCAAACACCCACCCAATCTCCCGCCTCCTTAATCACCCAAAAAGAGAAAAAAAAACGAAAAAATAAGAATGACTCCATTAGCGGCCCCCTAAGGAAAATATTTACAAAATCAACAATACAAACAAAGAATTTTCCAAAAAAAAAAAAAGTTAAAAAAATTGATGTTGGCGTTGCTTGAAAAGAAATAATTGAAAAAACCATTAAGCCTCTATGCGAATAAATTTATTTAATTGTGTGCTAAGAATTGTGTAAATATTTTTAGCTTGCTTGCGTTCTCCACTTTCATTTGCATGTACTAGTAGTTGTGTTTTAACCCCCTGCATCGTGGCCAATAAAATGACTAATTTTCCATTCCCATTCCCGAACCTTGCAGCCCTCGAGTTGTCTGTCCGACAAGGAGGAGGATGAGATCTACGGCTTTGGCTACGGCGTCTTTGCACCCCGCGTGGCCAGAGGAGGGTTAACGCAGCAGCAACAGCTGCTGCAGCAGCAGACGCTGCAGACGCAGCAGAGCATACAGCAGCAGCAGCAGCAGCAGCAGCTGCAACAGCAGCAGCAACAGTTACCAATTGTGCCAGGACAACAGCAGCAAGGACCTCACCAGCATCAGACTCTGCCACCGAATGTCGCGCATTTGAACTTCGTGCAGCAAAAGTGAGTACAGGATTTGAATAATTCGAGAACACTCGAATCCATTGAATCGTAGTGCTAATAAAAATTCTATTTTATTACATTCTATTCAGCTGCCTGAGTCCGCGCTCAGCTTATTTCTACGAATTTCCACCGACAGCTGGTAAGTTGAAAGGAGAAAAGTCCGAAGAAGTAAAATTCTTATCCTGGTAGAGGATTTCTAAAGCCTTTGTGCAAAGGTGATGAGCTTTGTACTTAGCGTTTAAAAGGAATCTTTAGACTTCAGTTTTTAAATTTACTTCAAAGTGCAGAAATTGCAGAAAACGTAGAACACAATTGAAATGAGGTCAGCACTTTACCCAGTACCCAGTTACCCAGTAAAAATAGTAATTACGCTAAGTTATGTTTGAGAACTGTAAGAAAAAATGCAAGTCTTCTATGAATATTCATAGACACATGCAGAAGTAGCAATGAAATAGTAATTAATCACGATCTGAGCCACGTTTGTATGTGCGTTTCTGCATTTCTCGTTGTTATTTACATGGATTTAAGTAATCCCTTAAACTATAAAATTCTGAGAAAAGTTTTGTCTGCCTGCCAGGGTCTGAGAATAAAACGAAAACATGATGGACTTGGATTCCGTTCACTAATTCAATTTCCGTCCTTTTTATGCCGATTTTCCCCCGCGACTTTCAGAGGGTCGCGAGACAAAGAAACGCACCACACTGGCCCGACTGCTGAAAGGCTTGAAGACTGTCAATCGACGGGATCGGAACAATCAGCAGAATGGCGCCCAGGCCCGGGTAAGTAAAGTACTCCCTCGATACAATTTCCCCACTCCCCTTTCGACGGACTCGCAGCGACTGAAACTCATTTTCGCGCTTCGTTTTATGACCGCAAGCAAATTGTTTGTCCTGTCCCGCAAGTTTTGGCCCATCCCCAGCCTTTCATTTGAATCAACTGCTGCGGTAATTCTTTCAATTTATTTGCTCGCATTTCGTTTGGTTTCCTTTCCATTCCATTCCTTTCCATTGCTCGAATATCCTTGCCTCTTCTAGGCTGCCATTTTATGACTTTCTGCGTCTTGACTTGAATATTCCGCAGTCTTCTGTGTAGTATACTTAATCTTGGCCCTGGGGACATGTAAATTTTTATGCGCGCCGCGCTGAGCAGCTTCTCCTTTTTGCCAGCTGAAAAGGTTAAAAATGTTTTGCCAGCGGCCATGTCTACATTGCCACTTCTCATCCTGGCAGTGCACCAATAGCGCCAGGACCAGCGCCATCAGTTTCCTGCCGCCCAGCCAACTTGGGGGAAGTTGTTGTACATTCGCTTTATCTGCGCCGCTCACAAAGGATTCATTCAGCGCCTTTGATTAGAGCAACCTTTGGGGAAAAAGCATCAGGATCAGGACAGGAGCAGAAGCTGGTCGGAGTCGCAGCATCTGGCATAGCTGGGAGTCTGTTCTTGAGTCGAGGCTGGCAATGAAACTGCGGCCAAGAGCAGAGATAACGTGGCACAGGACGGCGACGCTGCTCATAAATAAGCAAGGACATGCATAAATTGTTCACAAGCAGCGCACAGAAAAGAATAAATAAAGGCGCGGAGAGCAGAAGGAAAAAATATAAATAATAAACGGGCGGAGGAGCTCGGGAGGTCCTGGCACACAGATAAGCGCAGGAAATGACTAAGGATATGTGCCCAAGTAGCGGCATCCTACTCAACAGCCATGGCCTTTCAAAATATAATTAAACAGCACTCACCTGGCCATGTGTTTGCTGCCCGATTGCCTGGCCTGGTTCGTTCGTTGGCTCTCCCACCTGATTTGCTATTTATGATAAGAAAACAAGCGCATTAAACAGCGACCCGACCCCCGAATAAGGGTCGAAGGGTGACCCTAACCTGACCCTTGACTCGTTATTAATTAAAAATTAAAGCCCCGCTGAAAGGTGTGAAATACAAAATGGCGCCCTAATGGCGATAAAGCACGTTGCTGGCCGCCTTTCAAGGACTCCCCCTTGATTTACGAGCAGCCCATACACCTTCACCCGCCGCCCCCGCCCCCGGTCCACCAGCTTTGTGCATACTTGAGAAAGTTAATAAGCCCGGCGATTGAAAGCACGCCACATTGTGCTCTGCTCTGTTCTGTCTGAAAAATGAATTTAAAACTTTGCCCCAAATTGATTCCATCCCCGTTTATTTTCGTCTATTTCGCAGGCGGCCAACGATCGTCTGCGGCACTTTCAAATGATAAACGGCGGCGCCGGCGGACAGCAGCACAGTTTCGAGGAGACAATCCACAGGGTGAGTGGCATAACTAGGTGCTTGCACCGATGAAAGTACACTAATAAAACATTTAGCAAGAAATTTAGACGGCTTTTTGGAGCTGTGAATTACTGAATCTTACTGGAAATTACTGGAACCTTGCTAGTGCCGCATAATAGCATTTAAATTCTTCAGAAGAAACCCCATGAAAAATGAATACAATTTTGTACTTAAAATCAACTGCCACAAATCCTAAGTTGGCTTAAAAATGCGTGTGCTAGTGGGATGTTTGGTTGCTTAGAACGGACAAGTGGCATAAATATTTATGCTGCACATTTAACAAGCTGATGCTGCCGCTGCTCTGCTTCTTGCCACTGTGTGTTGCAACAGCTGCGACAGCCAGCAAAATTGTGCTGCAACAAAAAAATTTGCACAAACTGCAACAACAGGGGTAAAGTTTCGCACACCACCCGGCGAACGAATGCCACCCCACCTTTTTGACTGCATTTGCAATGCAATTTCAACACGAAAGCTGCGGCTGTTGCTTTTGAGCACGTTTACCTGTAATGGCATGCCACCAGCAACAAAAACACTCGCAAACGGGACGAGTGCCCCGGGGCAAAGAGGACGGGGAGAAGGAAGCGGCAACGTGTGGATGCATGCAACATTTAAAAGTTCATTGCCGTCAACATTCATTATTAATGACAGCGCGCACGGCGCCAAACTAAAAACAAGCAGCAAAATGCAATCAACGGCGACAGCAGCAACAGACAGCAGCAGCAGCAACAACTGCAACAGCAGCAACAGCAGCAGCAGCAACAGCAGCAACACCTGAAGCAACAGCAACTGCAACAATAGTTAGCAAATGCATAATGCATTACCAAACATTCCTCCCCAAATTTGAGTGCGCCCCTTTTCCATTTGCAGCGCAAAAAAGTAGACTTTAAATTTGCGTTAGCAAAGAAATTAGTTGCCACATTCATAAATAAACAAAGCCGCTCAGCAAACGAGCGCAGCTAACAAACAAACCATTTTCCAATTGCAGTTGAAAGTACAAGAGGCCATGCGGAAAAAGGAAAAATTTCAACGTGAACACGAGGAGGTAAGTGACATGAACATATCCAGATATCCAGATATTCAGATAACCAAATATCCTGTGACCACAAGGCAAAGATTTATGCCTTCAAGATGTCTATTCCGAAATTGATAAATGCATATGGCAAGCATGTGCAGTGGCCAGGGATAAATCAAGCATACGTGTATTTGTTTTGGGCACTTTTCACAAATTAAATAAACATAAAACACTCGCAGCCCGAGGGTTGGCTGAAATTGTTAGCAGCACAGACAAGTGCAGGCTGCACTATTAATTTCACAGATTCCGTTGCCTTATATTTGCATGCATTAAATACACAAATGGAGAAGAAACAGTTGCAATTGCACAGGCCAAAGGTTTTGCTTGATTTTCTTGCTTTTTCTTGCCCTGCAGCCAAAGGTGCGTTTCGAATTTATATGTTTGCTTTCCAGCCAGACGGATGCAACTTTAGCAAACACACAAATAAATCAACGGCATATAATTTCAAGTCTAAAGAGTGCTTGCTATTGGCATAATAACACGCCGTAATATTTATTGGAATGATTAAGGTAAACCAGGCCGACGAATGTTTGTAAAAGTTTATATGCATCAATAAACTTCTTGATATTCGTTTCGTAATTATGAAAAATCCATTCATAAAATTTCGCTTAATTACGGGACATAAACTCGAGCAACTTACGGTTGCAGCACGCACTGTTTGCACCCGAATTTGTTTTTGCAATGTATAAATGCTACGACTTCTATATGGACAAGCCAATTAAAAAAGCTATTAAAAATATTTGATATAAAAACAGCAATTATTCCAAGGCATAAAAGCCCGAAGACCAGGCCAAAAGCTCGAGCTACCAAATAAATGTGAGTGCGACTGTGTGAGTGTGCGAGTGTGCGAGTGTGTGAGTGGCGAGCAAACATGCAAAACAGACGCAGACAAAATGTTAAGCACACAGATACACATACACACGAACACATGCTCATTGTGGCGCACCCCAAAACGAGGCAACAAAAACAATGAAGTGCAACGTGGCGAATGATAAACTTTGTTCTGTCATAAAATACAAAAAAAATTACTTTCCACACTTGAAAACGTTGTCCAAACGAAGGACATGATAAAAACAAATGGGCGTGGCGCCGAAAGAGAGTAACTCTTTTATTTATATGCCAAGAGAATTAAATGCGAAAGCCGAGTAAAATATTTCATGTTGATTGCTTGGGCAAAATAAGCCCACAGATTTTGAAAGAGAGCTGAGATTTTTCTTCGGCTTAAAACCGAAATCGATTAGGGAAATCATTACTACACAGCGCTCCACGTTTTCCATCAACTTGGCAGCAGCAGGCTAGTTAATTATGCCAGTTATCGGGCTCAATGATGGATGCACGGCATACTGATGAGAACTTGAAGGCACAGTTACACTGGCGAAAAACAATTATGAAAATATGAGTAGGGTATATAAAAAATGTTAATTACTCCAAACAACTTTCATATTATATGGCTATTAGAAAGCAGTGTGTTCATCAGATATTTTCGATTAATGCTGGTAGGCTTTATTGTTATCGTATGTTTTTTTCTCAGTGAACTCACGCAAATTGCGTTGCTGCACGACAATTTGTCGACTGTTTGCCAGTCCAGCAAAATGTGTGCTCCTAAGCAAGGGCAATAATTTTTGTGCATAAATGAAAAGCACACAAGAGTTGGGGGCACTGCGCTATATACACGAATACACTAGATCCTTCTGGGGGGGTGGGGGGTGGAGTGGGGTTCTAGGGTGTCACATTGTTATTGTTGTTAGTGCTGATGCTACTACTCCTACTGCTGCTTAACTTGTGCAAACAACATTCTGTTTGTCTAATTGTAATTGCTGTTTTTGCAGCAGCCCCAAGCCCCCACATGGAAAGCAGCCACTGCTGTTCAGGCCTTGTTTTCCATTTGGCCAGGAATGGCTGGAATGGAAAAGAAACTGCTGCTCCTCTGTGTGTGCGGAGCAACATGAAATATTTATGATGGGAGAGGAGGAGGGCTAGAATTTTCGTTCCCATTTTTACGTTCCCCCATTTTTGGGGTCTTTGCATTTGGCCAGGCAATTAAGCAGGCGTCCCCCAAGAGCTCAGATGTGATTAGAATTGTAAGAATTGTGGCGGTGTCTTCTTGGCCACGTAAATTTCAATTTGGCAGCGGAAGCATCTAACCAATTGTGTGGGAGTGGACCATATAACATCCCAAAAAAAAGCAACCCACTCTGCCATTTGAATGCATTTTTAATGTGACTGGCCAAAAAAGCTTTTAGCTAATTTTTCAGCGCCCCGCTTTTATTGCCAAGTGTGTCTCTATTTTGGCCGTTACTGTTTGCTTGGCGGCCCTGGCATGCTTTTCGCTTTCCCGTTCGGCAGCAAAAGCATTTTCATACATACTGCTCGTATATATGGTCTCGGAATTAGTATGCAGCGCACATAGAATGCCATTATGCTGCAGGACACTCAGGACATAGACATGCCTTCTGCCCAAATACAGAAAAATAGCAGGCAGCACATTCTGTGTGGTAGTTCGTAGTTCTGCTTGCGCTGGCAAAATTGTTTTAGTTTTCAAATGGAATTTTGTAATTTTAACGCCTTTGCCTCAGCTCGAGACTTGGCTAATAAGATGCCAGCCGTTGAAGCGGCAGTGGAAGTAGCAGTAGCAGTAGCAGCAGCAGTAGCAGTAGAAGGAAGTTGACAACATTTCGTCCTTTCATTTCGCACAGCAGTCACGTTTGGCATGCAGACAAAGTGCTGCCCAAATAGGAGCAAACATGCATACGAATGCGAGGAAGCCAAGCGAAGGCGTTGACTTTAATATGGACAAGTTTTATTTGGTTATAGAAGTCTATATGGTCTGCAGGCGATGGGTGCCAAAAAGTTGTCAAAACGAAGAGCAATACTTCTTTGACCACATCAAGTTGGCACACAGCTGCCTAAACTGGATTAGGATAAGTTCCACTTGTTGCAAAATACCCCAAATTCTAAAAAGTTCTAAAAATCCTTTAACATTTAATTGCCCTAAACTAATGCAACATTGTTTCATCTTTAATAGATCCTGCGTGATATTCGACAGGGACTGTTGCAAATGAGTCGCGGCGAAGGACGCATGGGTAAGTTGATGGAGCACCGAAAAAGGATAAAGGAAAACCAGTGGAATGGTGGGGGGGGGGGGGGGAGAAATCTAGGCGACTGCCCCCGAAAAGTATGCAGCCAGGAATTTCACACTTGAAGTGCTTCTGTTGCAAGTACAGTTGCAACAGCCTTCGCAGCTGCAGCAGCTAAAGTGGGCGTGGCTGGTCCGCCCGTCTGGCGAGCGTCGCATGCATAAGCGAGCATAAAATCTTATGTCCGTTTCCGGACCAGAATCCGTACATAAGCCCCGGACTTCGGGCTCCGGAGCAACTTGCTCTGCTGCTAGCATGTGGCAAATGGCATTGCAAGTTTTGTGTGCAACGTGGCGTATAATAATATTGTGTTGCAACCATTCTGCTGGCTCTGCACATTTTTCGGTCGCTCGCAAAAAGTTTTTAAAGTTCCTCCTCCCCCCTTCCAGTGTTTTCCCATTTTTCCAACTAATCTTCAAACTAATCCTTACTTTGCGGCTGCTAAATTTGGTTTATACCCTGCATATCTTGCAGACGATACGTACATGTACGACGAGGCGCTGAGAACGGGCGGCGGCATGGGCATCGCCGGACTGGGCATGCCCCTCGGCGTGGGCGGCAATGGAGGGGGCGGGGCAGCGGCCCATTATGCGGTGAGTGCGCTGCATCATCAAGGTCATTGGTACGACGAGCCGCCCTACGAGAGCGATCCCGATGACTTTCTCATGGCCGGGCTCAACTGCGGACCAGCTGCCACAATTCAGGTGAGACTCGTGCTTAAAATACTGCTCAAATGAAACTAAGAAAGGCTTTAAGTTTAGTTTACAATATTTATTTTATACATACATTTTCATAGTTGTAATTGGCTCACGAATTTATTACACAAGGAAACAGATTTTGAGTAAATGTATACACTTTTGGTGACTTGTTCAATGCGGCTTGTGTCATCCACTTGAAAACTAAAATTGGCACCGGCAACATTGTCGCAGTTGCAATCACATTTGAAATTTATGCGCCGCATCCTGCAGCGCCGTTAATCCTGGTAGTAACCAGGCGTACTCCTTGGAGCCGAGGGCCAAAGTCGATCCAGTGCCAGCTTCTATTTCAATTTTTAGCTCGAACCCACTTTGATTTCTCTGTGGAATTTGCCAGCCAAAAAATGTTGTGAGGGAGTTTCCTTTCCGATGTCATACATTTCTTTTTTCATGGTTGCCCACGATGAGTTTGGTTTTCTTCAGCGATTTTCGCTTTGTGGCTTTCTTCTATTTGCTTTATTAAATTATACGCTGAATATATTTGTGTGCTGGCGCATTGATTTCTACCCACTTCGATTTGTATGTCCATGTCCTTTGGCATTTCTCGTCCTTTCTGCGTTCCTTTGCTGTGTGCATAACTCCAGGACAAACTGCGACTCGAACTCACTTTATTTTTATTGACAGTCAAAAAGTGCATAATTCTTGTTGACTTGCTCGACTTTGACTTACTCTCTCTCTCACAGTTCGATTGTGGACTGATTCTTGCGGTGGAGTGGGAGTTGGGAGTAACTGGAAAACTCTGCGAAAGACGTCGCCGTCTTGAGACTTTTCCTTTTGCATAATTTTCTTTGCCCCTTGATTTTTTTCTCTTTATTTTTTTTTTGCCTGCGTCTCAGGGAGTTGCGCTTTTGTCGAAACGCATTAGGCAAGTTATCGGGGGAATTTGTTTTCTTAGTCAATTGAAATCACTCAGCTCTGAAGCGCTCCAGTTGGCCCCCAACTCTGGGAGGCCTTTTGTGCGGGCCTCTTTTCCCAACATTGGTGGCCCCTTTGATGTGGCCACGAAATTTGTTTAAAATCGAAATGAAACTTTTGCGGCTGCCGAAAAAGGTTAAGCTCGCGTTTGTGGCTGCCTAACGGACCGAAGTAGCCGGAGATAATGCATTGAAATTGAATTGTGCTGGTTTGGGTCCAGCCTCCTTTGATCTGACCCGATGGGACCCGAAATCGTTTCACTTGATATGGCTGTATGCTATGTCAAACCGCTTCCAGCCAGCTCTGCATACCAAAAAATATTGCGAGTTAAACGAACCCAAAAGACGAACAAACCTTCAACACCACCGAACACCACCGATACCCTATTCGCTCGATTTAAAAATCTAATTCACATTGGAGGTTTTTCCACGCTCCCTGCGCACCCAAAACTTTGCTGCATTGCCCAAATTAAAAACGGGGAAAACTTTGCAATTTCCATGGCCAAACAAACAAATGCCAAATAAAATAAAAAACAAGATAGAATGCTATAGTCGAGTTCCCCGACTACCAGATACCCGTTACTCAGCTAGCGAAAGTGCAAACGAGAAATTTCAACATTTTCTGGAATATCGGTAGAAATTGCGTAAAAGAAATGGTGGGCGGTAGCGTGGGCGTAGTAAAACGATTTTTGGCAAATCGATAGAAATTTAGATTTTTAGAGAATTCCTCCAAAAACATTTAAAGGTATGCCACTTCAAAATGCGATTAAGATTAGTTGAGTTATGGACTTTAGAACTTCAGCCTAGGGACATTTTGGAATTTCTACAACATCATAACCAGAAAAATTAAAAAAAAATTAAAAAAAAAATTTTTTCAAATTTGAATGCAGTTTTTTAGAGAATTGCTCCAGAAACATTTAGCGGTATGGCACTTCAAATTGCGATTAATATAAGTTGAGTTATGGACTGTACAACTTCAGTCTTGGGATATTTTTGAATTTCTAAAACATCAAAACACCAGAAAAATTACAAAAAAATTAAAAAAAAAAAAAATTTCAAATTTGAATGCAGTTTTTTAGAGAATTGCTCCAGTAACATTTAGAGGTATGGCACTTCAAATTCCGATTAATATAAGTTGAGTTATGGACTGTACAACTTCAGTCTTGGGACATTTTTGAATTTCTAAAACATCAAAACACCAGAAAAATTAAAAAAAAATTTTTTTTTCAAATTTGAATGCAGTTTTTTAGAGAATTGCTCCAGAAACATTTAGAGGTATGGCACATCAAATTCCGAGTAAGATAAGTTGAGTTATGGAGTTTATAATTTCAGCCTTGGGGCATTTTTGAATTTCTACAATATCATAAAATCAGAAAAATGACAAAAAAATTACAAAAAAAATAAAATTTTAAATTTGAATGTAGATTTTTAGAGAATTGCTCCAGAAACATTTAGAGGTATGCCACTTCAAAATCTGATTAAATTAGGTCGAGTTATGGACTTTAGAACTATAGTCTTGGGACATTTTTGAATATTTACAACATCGTAACATCAGAAAAAGCAAGGTAGAATGCTATAGTCGAGTTACTCAGCTAGTGAAAGTGCAAACGAGAAAATTCAACATTTTCTGGAATATCGGTAGAAATTGCGTACAAAAATTCAACAAAATTTTATATTTTTCAAACTTGTTACATACTTTTTAACGAATATAGGATACCCATTTACTCTATGAGTAAGGGGTATAAAAAGACTGGAAACGGGGAAAGAAATCCAAATTTGTGTGCCCAAAATTTAAAATTCCAAGCTGAGACCGGCAGCCACATCAAATCAGTGCAACAACAACGGCGCGAACAACAACCAGTAAAAGTACAAATAAACCAGCTACTCCTCTCTCACGGCCTCGTAAAGTTTTATAACTTTGTTAATTTTTCATAATTTTGTTGCTCTTCGGCGGCCAACAAATTCTACTTGAATGCTAATCCCCATGTTGTTGCGTTCTCCATCTCCTTTCTCTTTTACAAATAAATGCACTGGTCCAAAATGTGGCCGCATAAAAATATGCATTTTGATTTTAAGAAACATGTATACACTTTTTAAGTAGCTTAAGTGATTAGAATAGCAAAATGCAACATCCCTACTATATAATTAGTTTAATTAAAGCACATAATAACATCCTAGATGCTAATTCCCTTATCCAACATTTCGTTTCTCGATTCTAGATGGCGTTTTTCCCCCAGTGTATGTATGCCCCTCACTCACGCTTCTCCTCTCCGCTTTTTTCTTCGCAGGGTGGCCGTGTGCGCTTCTCGAACAACCGCGAGAGCACGGGCGTAATTTCATTAAGATCCGCCGGAGATATTTCATTGCCGCAACGTGGACCGCCGCGTAGAGGTCTTATCGTGCCGCAGCAGCCGCCAAATCCACCGACAATAATACCCTTAACGCACGCCAGGTGAGTGTTGCCCCCGGGGGGCAGGAAGTTCTGTTCAGTCCGGTTCATCCGGGAATGGGGGTGTACGGTTTGGGATGGTGGGGCAGTGGCCGGTTGTTGATTGCCATTATTATTTGCAGTTGAGTTTATGGCCAAAGGGCCGACACGTCGAAGGTGGCACATTAATAAATAAAACGGAGCCGCCGCTTTAGAGTGGGCAGTTATGATATGGCAAATACTATACTCGTGTACAAAGGTCGAACCCTTCTTTTCCGCACTTCAAAAGGGCACATTCTTGGAAAGGAGTAGGTGGCATTCAACCATGAAACTGTGCCACAAACGAGCCCAGTCTGGCGTGAAAAGGCCAAAGCTTTTGGCCAGCTTTTCGACCAGCAAACACTAATAGCTGACCAAGGCGAAAGCAATCAAACAGCTCAAGTCTGGCATCTCGTATTTATTTGTCAATCGAAAAAGGTGCACCCCAAACCCTACAGACACACGGACAGACACAAAAAATCGGTGAAAAAGGGTTGGACTTCACTTCATTAGTGCGGTTATCAACGGGTCTGCAGCCAGGCCCAGCGATTGAATGAGCGAATGAACCAATGAACGAATGAATGAATGGAGGCTTGAATGAGGGAATTAGTGATTGACTGACTGACTGAGTGAGTGAGTGAGTGAGTGAGGAACACCAGCTTGACTGGCAGACGGCAACACATATCGAAACGCATCGAACCGAAAGTCATCAATTTCATATTGTTACGCATGCCACACTCCTGATATATATATGGATTCTGGATTCTGGATTCTGGATGCTGGCTGCTGGATCCGAGATGCCGGATCCAATAAAAGCAAGACATCGACGGGCCGGGACACTTGAATGAAATGGCATTATTGCTACTTCAACGCCAATCCACAAGTCAGAGCGCCAGCTCCTCAATCAGCCAGCTAGGTAGACAGTAGCCCTGGGATGCTGGGAAAAGGGGAAATCGTGGGGAAATGTGGGAAAATGGGGAAACATGCAGGAGGATGAGAGCCTGCGTTTTCCACACGTACGCATACAAAAGGACTTGCTGAAATAACTTATACGCCTCGTGCGCCGCTGGGGCCACAAACGAGCCAAACGAAAAGAAAACTTTTTCTTCTCACGAATTGCGTGGGGATGGCAAAGAGAATGGGGAAACGAAGGTGGAAAACAAACAGCAAAGGCAACCAAAAGTGAAAATCTCAACAGTGTTGAAGCAAAATGGTAAAAGGAAAATCTGCCAAGTAAAAGAAATAAGAAAAAGATATCAAGTATTTATTTATATGACCTTTGTTTGCCACTCGAACTCGGGTCGTGTATATGTACATCCCAACCTCTCGGGCCGACACCTTCGACTTCCCTTTGCTTATTGTTTGCCGTCAAAATGTTTGCCGTTTTCGATTTTCAAGTTTTATTCGGGCCATTATAAGGGGGCACTTTAAGGTGAAATGGATATCATTTGAAAGAGACTCCATTTGTGTTGCAAGGCAAGATTCACTAGACCCTTACAATTTCAAATTTTCTTTGGAACACCTTTAATTTATTCCTTTGCTGATAATTATCATCCTTGCAGATCTCACGATCGCGAAAGCGGCGACTACGCGGGCTCCATCTCAGACCTGCAGAGCGTTACCTCCAGATTCAGTACGGTGTCGGTAAGTGCAGAAACCGAGCTCCACTTGGATCGGGCTCATTTAACTTGCAGCTATGGTCGCCTCTCCAACTCCTCCAGCTCCTCCGACTCCCACAAGTGCAGATACGCTGGGCGACTGCATCTGAATGCGTCTAAATTGATTAAGTGCTCTTTGTGACAAACAAACTTCGCATTTGGCCAATGTCGTCTGGTCGAAAATGGACGTTGGCCGAAATGCACGCAGATAGAGGGAAATAAAAACGAGCGGGCGACTGAGGAACGCACACAAACTTGAAAAGCTTTTTAGCCAAGTTTTTCCCCGCCTCCCCGTGCCGTGGTGCCTCTTTTAGTATTTTTTCCTTGTTTTCCCGGAGTCGGAGTTTGGCACTTAAGCCAGCTAAACGTTGTCGGAATACGAACGGCAAATGCTATTGGTTTGGATTTGTGCTGGGAGGTGAGGTTCGGCGACCATTTCATTTGCAAAGTTGACTTGCCCTAACTTGGCTAATATGGAAACGCACTCAATCCGCAATCCGCAATCCGCTTTACGCCCCGCCCCCCTTTTCAGATTGGCACCAACAACTGCACGGCCCGCTATCGAACCCTAAGCGGCGGAATCGGGGAATCGCCATCGCTGTCGCCCAGTCCCTCGTCGGATTACGAGGACATCGGAGTGACCAGGGGCCACGGCTGCCTGCCGCCCAGTCTGCTGGCCGCGAAGGCCAAAAAGAACGGACTACCGCACGGCAAGGCGAACACCATTTGCCAAAAGGCCACGGTGCATCATGTAAGTTAATTAAACGCTAATGCCGCTAAAGCAAAGCCGAAGTGGTGCTTGTGGAGGCAGAAGAGGACTCAACTGCATCGCAGATGCAGCCACGGAGATTTTGTTGACACATTATGTGGCCTGCGAAACGTAATTAGCCCCTTGGGGGCTTGCATATGCAATTGGCTTCATCGAGGCCTTAGCCAACAGTAATGCCAAAGCCAAAGCCAAAGCCAAAGCTAAAGCCTCATAATGGCCCGACTGGACCACAACTCGTTGGTGCGACATGCACTCTAAATGCAAATGCCAGTTTAATGAGTTTTTATGGCCGCTTGCACGGTTTTAGCCCGCTTTGCGAAAGTGAAAGTTCATCTCGGCCAAACTTTCGAGGCGATTCGAGGCCTGCCAAAAAAATATGAGCAAACTTTTGGTGTCTAGCATCGCAGCTTATGGCCCAGAGAAGCTAATGCAGCCAGTGCCAAAGCCTAATATTCAGCACAGCAACATGTTTTCATACAATATGATTTGATTTTATTCGGAAAATGCACAGAATTAAGATAAAGGTTGTACATGAAGCCAACCATTAATGTAGAATGCAAAGTCACATATATGTGTTACCATTTATGCTCCGTGTAGAGAAAGTCAAGACTCTAATTCCTCCTCCACTGCCTGATCGTATTGGTATGTTCGTTTTAAACTTTTTAATGATTTAACTAACAAAACTTTCCTGCTATTCCCGTTATTGTTCTTGTTCTCGTTTTTGGTTTTTTTTCTTTTTTGGTGCTCTTCCCTTCAACATGCAATTTATTGCACAACGATGACGACGACGTGCACGACGCAACCGAAACACACGGAAAAAATACGGATAACTTTCACTTCACTCCGGCTGGGCTTGGGGATTGGCATGGATTGGATTGTTAGTCGGGCGAGATGCGTAGCTCGGCAAAGGAAATTGGCGCATTTAATGAGAATGGACGAAACTTTGTTGCCACAAAGGATACGTCGAGGGATTTCAGCAATTCCCAAGATAATACCGACCGTGGCAGCATGAGCGATCAGGCGTTCGCCTGCTCGGCCAGCTCCGTGGAAAGTTTGCCCAGCGCATCCGGTTCGAGTAAGTATACGAATATGCGGATGGGGATAGCAATGGAGATACGGATGCGGATACGGATACGGGGGTTGTACTTGTAGATACACAACCAGCCGGGACTGGCTGTGTATCTTTGTCTGAGCTGGCAATTTAGAGTTTTTGGGCTTTGATTTCGCCTGCTGCAGGAGCAAGCTGTCTGCTGGATGCTCCTTTCCTTCCCGATGGCCATGGACAGCCATCCCATTCCCAGGCTGCCTTGGATGGCTTGGCTGGCTTGCTGCTTGCATATTGGTCTATTAACAGTTGTAGTTCTTGTTGCGGTTTTTTGTTGCTCCTTCAAATTTTGCAAACTTAATGAATTTTTAATGCACTTGCTGCTCTGCCAGCCCCTCGGGAGGCCCAAGAGGGGCCAAGTGCCGATGGGCGGGGCAGATTGCAATGTCGGGGGCGTGGTTAAATGAAGGGCAACCGCTTCCTTTTTAATGAACAAAACTTTTGGCCAAATAAAAGGCAATACCGGAGGAGCAGAAGCAGGAGCAGGAGCAGGAGCTCCTCGGAGCGTCGGCTTAACTGGATGGGTACGTGGGTGGGCAACTTTGAAAAGTGCAAGGAAAAATACTTTATTTTTCATGTGGCCAGGACACAAAGCAAGGATTAGCCAAAAGCTTTGGCCCGCAAAACCAAACAAAAGCAACGCAAAGAAAACAACAGCTCGGAAAAATAATGGGAAACTTCAAGTGCATATTTGAATATTTTCGGGGCCAAGTGAATGTGTAGTATGTGTGTGTGTGTTTGTGTGAAAATATTTGAAAAGTTTTTAATTAACCAAACGAATGAGTGTGAGTTCGAACATGCATGGCTGGATGTTTGTCCATAGTAAATTCCTTGGGTCCTGCGGCTAATTGGCTGTGGGCGCATTAATTGGAAATTTGCCAGGACAAACTTTGGCCCAAAAAAGCAGGGCAAATATTTATCAAGCCTTCTTCCCGCATCTCCCATCGTCCACAGGCACCCAGGCTCTGGTTCGTCCTGGCAGTCCGCACAGCTCGATTTCGGCCGAGGATCGCACCTCGATGGCCAGCTGCATCTGCAAGGCCAAGGCTCTCGTGGATAGTTTGCCCAATCCCTACGACAAGGAGGCGCTCAAATTCAAGGTGAGTTGCTGAGTTGAGTTGATTCAACAAAATATTCAACTTTGGCTTACCCTGCTTAACTGGCAGGAGTCCCCTGCCTATAATAAGCTTTCTTAACTACCCAAAAAGATTCCTTGAAGCACGGTAATCTAATAATCTTGTTCGCCATCTACAGAAGGGCGACCTTATCGATGTGCTGTCGATGAACGCCTCGGGCATTTGGAAGGGACGATGTCACGGCCGCGTGGGCCACTTCAAGTTCATCAACGTGGAGGTGCTGCCGGAGCAGCGAATGAAGAACTCCAGCAGCAAGACCCTGGCCCCCGGCACCCGTTTGGCTAATTCTGGAAATGGCAGCCACAATGGTGGACCCTGCTCCGTGGAGGACCTGCTGATTCGCATCGGACTGAAGGAGTACACCTCCGTCTTTGTGCTCAACGGGTAAGTGGTGTAGATGAAACAAATTTACCAACAATATTTTTGTTGGATTGTTTCACCTATCGTTCCATTTGCAGCTACGAGGACCTCGAACTGTTCAAGGAACTGGAGCCCGCCGACCTGGACTACCTGGGCATTCTCAACCAGGAGCATCGTGCCAAGCTGCTGACGGCTGTGCAACTGCTGCATGACATTGAATGTAAGTCTAGTCACCTAAAGGACCGCTTTAGTTCCTCAAACCTTGGCTCATTTTATGCAACGATTTCCGTGAATGGCGAACTTTTTGAGAAATTGTGAAATTCATTAGCTTAGATCAAAATTTTATTAGACCAAGATGAGGTACAATAAAGTCTTTATCAGGTACGAAAACAACTGTTGATAAGAAGTTCATGTACCATAAAACCGGTTTTGTTAAACAGTTTCAATTAGTACAACTTGCGTTCGTCCTTTTCTGTGAATCATTGCATAAATAGGCCATAAATTGATAAAGCCTAACCTAACCTTCTCTAACCCCGTACTAAACACCACACCCACACCCACACATCATGCATACTCACAGCTACAAATTTCGCCCGCACAGGCTCCGATGTGGATATAGCCGGTTCCAGCTCGGAAAATGACGAAGCCCGCCTAAATAACATCAACATAAAGCATGGAGCTTCGCCCTTTGGTCGACGCCACTTTCCCCGCGACTCTGGATGCTACGAGGGATCGCCGCTTCCAAGCTCACAGACACCCACCCAGGCGGTGAACTCGACGGACGAGTCGAATAGCCTGGACGACGTGGTAACCAAGTGTTCCAGTGAAATTATGAAGCGCGTGGAGAGCGCCCGCCGCTGCAAGGACAATCCGTTCAAAACCACCCTGCCCGGCGGAGGGCGACTGGGCAAGAAGTCCTTTCTCGGCGGCAACGGCCTTATGGCGGACGATACGCTCACGCGTGGAGGGCTTAGCGAGAAGTCGAGCGATTCGGGGGTCAGCAGCAGTTCGCTATCGTCGGGTCCGCTGAAGAGCAGCACTTAACATTTGCCCACCATACTGGCCCACGAGTTGCTGCTGGGCGTGGGCTCGGGCATGGGCATGGGTCTTGGCCTTGGTCTTGGCACCATGAGTCATGGTACCACTGGGACCCTGACGCCCCACGGAGTGGCCACCGCCACCTCGCCAACCGCCCATTCGGCACCGCTGGGAAACATCTGCAACACGCTGCCACATGCACCAAGCTCCTCCGGCGGCGGCGGCAGCGGCGGCCTATCTTCCTCCATGGCCAGCAACCTGCCACTGAACCGGAATCTGGTTATGCTGCGGAATCATCTGCGCAAGAATACGGGCGGTAGCATTACCGGAAATGGCGGTGTAGGAGCTTCCGGTGTTGGAGCTCAACTGCTGCAGGATCAGGACGACAGACTGGAGGATCAATAACCCATTTACTACATCAAGTTCTTAGTTTAGTCTCCCGTTGAGTTAAGTGTATTTCAATTGCTGTGATTCGATAGTGAAAACAAAAGGCCAACACGCGTCTTTCAGTTCAAATGTATAGTATGTATAGAGAGAGATAGACAGACAGTTAAGAGACAGAGAGAGAGCGGTATAGTGGGGGATGTGTTTAAGAGAAAGAGAGATAGCAAGCAGAGATAGTCAGAGTCAGTCAATCCTTCCTCCGATAATGTTGGCATTTACACAAATATTAAACACTTATATATATAAATACAGACTTTACAGACTTATATACATACACAATCTGCAGAAAAGGAGAAATTTTATATACTTAGTGATATAACGAAAATATTTATATATTTTGACTATTTTTAGTTAGTTTGAAGCTATGCATTGAATGAGACTTGTATGATTTGCCATTTGATTACTGTTTAATTGCTTTGTGTATGCATATTTCTCAACGTGATATTGTGAAACGTCCAACTTGAATTGCATTTTAAATAGATTCATTTTCAACGTTTTAATAACAGACACACATAGAAGTTGATTCCTATTTTAAGGCACTAATCTCAGTGCAAGCAATAGACCAATTCAATTTTAGCAACCAAACAAAATATTTATAAATAAAATAGAAAATAGAAAACATAAGAAGAAACAGAACACCAACTGCCATTCGAAACTAATTTTAATTTGTTAATATCGTATAAGGACAATGTAAATGGAATGAATGCATCGTGCAAATCCGTCAAAAACTTGTATAAATTAATGCCGAAAATTGCCAAATCGAGCAAACAAAAGTAATGTACGCTAAGCAATATTTTCCAATCGTAGCGTGTCGTGTCCGGATCGTGTGTATATATATGGGATGATCCAGTTAAGATTTATTATGCCACTTATAGATGATATCAGAACGTATCCACTATGAGCGATTTAGCGATAATCAAAAGCAGACAATGAAATTAGTCAGGCAGCGCAAATGTTTTTAATCAGTTTTCAGCAATTAGTTAAATAAATGAACGAATATTTATCACGGCACAACAACTACGAATAATATATTTAAATTAAAACTGATTAAAATACATATTAATGAATAGCATAACTAAGCGTAGAGCATATGATTCTAATATAGCAATTGACAAAATGTAAATGAGTTTATTCGGAAAACGCTTTGACTTCTACTCAGAACGTAATTAAACCTGAACATATTTTGTGACATAAGATATCGATATTCATATTGTAACTCAATTAACTCTAATCGCAAATAAATTAAATCAAATTTAAACAACAAACAAATCGCACGTGTTACAGCCAGACGAAGATAAGGTTAAAGACATATATATGACAGGAGGATGTGAAATACTGGATTATAGGCATTTTTTAAATTTAACTCCCAAGTACATATAAGTGTTTCAACTGTAAATTGTAACAAAGTCAAAAGAATATTTATATATTTAGAGACGTGATGAGATGAGGAGCAAACACAAAACCAACGCATCCACACAGCATGTGCTAGCATTTTCTAATTTTCACTGTAAAATGATGTAATTTAAAGACAGAATATATAAGCAATATTAAAGTTTAACCTAACAAGGAGCCACAAAATCGATCATAAGGTCAACACATTACAATTGCAAAACGAAACAAAAACCATTCAAATTCCAATACACAACGTAAAACAAGAGCGCAAACTAAAGTATTCAGAGTTCAGTAAATTTTAGAAGAAATTTTCAAAAATAAAACCAAAAGTCGGAGGAAAATGATGATTCATGTTTATGCATAAATCAAAATAAAAATTCTTTAAATAAAAATGAACATATCTAAAAAGTAAACACTGTAAGAGTTTATTATCATTTGGATGGATTGGAATGCTTTCAGCTTATAAGAGGAAACTATTTTTATATATCAAGTCATTACCTTTCATTGACTCTTATTGGCATTGACTTTCCCATACCCTTGGTTCCAGTTGTCCATAATTTTCGATGGGCAGAGCTCCTACTTAAGCGATTTCCAGCTTTTGATCGGGCAAAAGAGGCCGCCCCAATGGCTTGAAGAAGCAATTTGGACTACACTTTAGGTTCCAGGCAATTGAAATTTAGCGAATGACCTCGACAGCAGATTCAGGTTCAGGTTCAGGGTTGAGCCACGTACGTAGTATGGGCAGCTGGTGATGGCACGCATTGCACGATTTTGCAAGACCTCTATGCGTTTATAGTTCGATTTTGCAGCAATACTCCAGATCTGCATTCCATATAGCCAGATCGGGGCCACAGGCGATCACAATCAGTACTGAAAACCAAGTAACCAATTGATCGTTGGTCACCTTCTGGAGTTCCTGTTCGCCTGGTAACTTAAGCCAAAAAATCTCACAATTTTGACTATAAAATGCGCATTTTCATGGCAAATTTGTGGTTTTTTTCGATATTTGGCACCAGGTGATCATAATCCGTAGCAGGTTTCTACTGAAAACCAAGTAACCAATTGATCGTTGGTCACCTTCTGGAATTCCTGTTCGCCTAGTAACTTAAAAGAAAAAATCTCAAAATTTTGACTATAAAATGCGCATTTTTATGGCAAATTTGTGGATTTTTTCGATATTTGGCACCAGGCGATCATAATCAGTAGCAGGTTTCTACTGAAAACCAAGTAACCAAAATATGGATTGCCATACCTTGTTGGACTCGTAATTAAATTCCCTTTCCACACAAACTCAAATTTAGGAAAAAAAAATTTTAGCCCATTTTTGCAAAAAATGATGATGGTACCCCTTACAAAAAAATTAAAAAAATGGCATATAAAATCGCAGAAATCACCAAAAATATTGTTTTTTCGGCCAAAACTTGAGAAATATTTTCCAAAATATGGATTGCCATACCTTGTTGGACTCGTAATTAAATTCCCTTTCCACACAAACTCAAATTTAGGAAAAAAAAAATTTGAGCCCATTTTTGCAAAAAATGACGATGGTACCCCTTACAAAAAATTAAAAAAATGGCATATAAAATCGCAGAAATCACCAAAAATATTGTTTTTTCGACCAAAACTTGAGAAATATTTTCCAAAATATGGATTGCCATACCTTGTTGGACTCGTAATTAAATTCCCTTTCCACACAAACTCAAATTTAGAAAAAAAAAATTTGAGCCCATTTTTGCAAAAAATTAAAAAAATGGCATATAATATCGCAGAAATCACCAAAAATATTGTTTTTTCGACCAAAACTTGAGAAATATTTTCCAAAATATGGATTGCCATACCTTGTTGGACTCGTAATTAAATTCCCTTTCCACACAAACTCAAATTTAGGAAAAAAAATTTTAGCCCATTTTTGCAAAAAATGATGATGGTACCCCTTACAAAAAATTAAAAAAATGGCATATAAAATCGCAGAAATCACCAAAAATATTGTTTTTACGGCCAAAACTCGAGAAATATTTGCCAAAATATGGATTGCCATACCTTGTTGGATTCGTAATTAAATTCCCTTTCCACACAAACTCAAATTTAGGAAAAAAAAATTTGAGCCCATTTTTGCAAAAAATGATGATGGTACCCCTTACAAAAAATTAAAAAAATGGCATATAAAATCGCAGAAATCACCAAAAATATTGTTTTTTCGGCCAAAACTTGAGAAATATTTTCCAAAATATGGATTGCCATACCTTGTTGGACTCGTAATTAAATTCCCTTTCCACACAAACTCAAATTTAGGAAAAAAAAAATTTGAGCCCATTTTTGCAAAAAATGACGATGGTAACCCTTACAAAAAATTAAAAAAATGGCATATAAAATCGCAGAAATCACCAAAAATATTGTTTTTTCGACCAAAACTTGAGAAATATTTTCCAAAATATGGATTGCCATACCTTTTTGGACTCGTAATTAAATTCCCTTTCCACACAAACTCAAATTTAGGAAAAAAAAATTTTAGCCCATTTTTGCAAAAAATGATGATGGTACCCCTTACAAAAAATTAAAAAAATGGCATATAAAATCGCAGAAATCACCAAAAATATTGTTTTTTCGGCCAAAACTCGAGAAATATTTTCCAAAATATGGATTGCCATACCTTTTTGGACTCGTAATTAAATTCCCTTTCCACACAAACTCAAATTTAGGAAAAAAAAATTTTAGCACATTTTTGCAAAAAATGATGATGGTACCCCTTACAAAAAATTAAAAAAATGGCATAAAAAATCGCAGAAATCACCAAAAATATTGTTTTTTCGACCAAAACTTGAGAAATATTTTCCAAAATATGGATTGCCATACCTTTTTGGACTCGTAATTAAATTCCCTTTCCACACAAACTCAAATTTAGGAAAAAAAAATTTTAGCCCATTTTTGCAAAAAATGATGATGGTACCCCTTACAAAAAATTAAAAAAATGGCATATAAAATCGCAGAAATCACCAAAAATATTGTTTTTTCGGCCAAAACTCGAGAAATATTTTCCAAAATATGGATTGCCATACCTTTTTGGACTCGTAATTAAATTCCCTTTCCACACAAACTCAAATTTAGGAAAAAAAAATTTTAGCACATTTTTGCAAAAAATGATGATGGTACCCCTTACAAAAAATTAAAAAAATGGCATAAAAAATCGCAGAAATCACCAAAAATATTGTTTTTTCGACCAAAACTTGAGAAATATTTTCCAAAATATGGATTGCCATACCTTTTTGGACTCGTAATTAAATTCCCTTTCCACACAAACTCAAATTTAGGAAAAAAAAATTTTAGCCCATTTTTGCAAAAAATGATGATGGTACCCCTTACAAAAAATTAAAAAAATGGCATATAAAATCGCAGAAATCACCAAAAATAATGTTTTTTCGGCCAAAACTCGAGAAATATTTTCCAAAATATGGATTGCCATACCTTTTTGGACTCGTAATTAAATTCCCTTTCCACACAAACTCAAATTTAGGAAAAAAAAATTTTAGCACATTTTTGCAAAAAATGATGATGGTACCCCTTACAAAAAATTAAGAAAATGGCATATAAAATCGCAGAAATCACCAAAAATATTGTTTTTTCGGCCAAATTCGAGAAATATTTTCCAAAATATGGATTGCCATACCTTTTTGGACTCGTAATTAAATTCCCTTTCCACACAAACTCAAATATAGGAAAAAAAAATTTTAGCCCATTTTTGCAAAAAATGATGATGGTACCCCTTACAAAAAATTAAAAAAATGGCATATAAAATCGCAGAAATCACCAAAAATATTGTTTTTTCGGCCAAAACTTGAGAAATATTTTCCAAAATATGGATTGCCATACCTTGTTGGACTCGTAATTAAATTCCCTTTCCACACAAACTCAAATTTAGGAAAAAAAAATTTGAGCCCATTTTTGCAAAAAATGATGATGGTACCCCTTACAAAAAATTAAAAAAATGGCATATAAAATCGCAGAAATCACCAAAAATATTGTTTTTACGGCCAAAACTCGAGAAATATTTGCCAAAATATGGATTGCCATACCTTGTTGGACTCGTAATTAAATTCCCTTTCCACACAAACTCAAATTTAGGAAAAAAAAATTTTAGCCCATTTTTGCAAAAAATGATGATGGTACCCCTTACAAAAAATTAAAAAAATGGCATATATAATCGCAGAAATCACTAAAAATATTGTTTTTTCGGCCAAAACTCGAGAAATATTTGCCAAAATATGGATTGCCATACCTTGTGGGACTCGTAATTAAATGCCCTTTCCACACAAACTCAAATTTAGGAAAAAAAAAATTGAGCCCTTACAAAAAATTAAAAAAATGGCATATAAAATCGCAGAAATCACTAAAAATATTGTTTTTTCGGCCAAAACTGGAGAAATATTTGCCAAAATATGGATTGCCATACCTTGTTGGACTCGTAATTAAATTCCCTTTCCACACAAACTCAAATTTAGGAAAAAAAAATTTGAGCCCATTTTTGCAAAAAATGATGTTGGTACCCCTTACAAAAAATTAAAAAAATGGCATATAAAATCGCAGAAATCACCAAAAATATTGTTTTTTCGACCAAAACTTGAGAAATATTTTCCAAAATATGGATTGCCATACCTTGTTGGACTCGTAATTAAATTCCCTTTCCACACAAACTCAAATTTAGGAAAAAAAAATTTGAGCCCATTTTTGCAAAAAATGATGATGGTACCCCTTACAAAAAATTAAAAAAATGGCATATAAAATCGCAGAAATCACCAAAAATATTGTTTTTACGGCCAAAACTCGAGAAATATTTGCCAAAATATGGATTGCCATACCTTGTTGGACTCGTAATTAAATTCCCTTTCCACACAAACTCAAATTTAGGAAAAAAAAATTTGAGCCCATTTTTGCAAAAAATGATGATGGTACCCCTTACAAAAAATTAAAAAAATGGCATATAAAATCGCAGAAATCACCAAAAATATTGTTTTTACGGCCAAAACTCGAGAAATATTTGCCAAAATATATATTGCCATACCTTTTTGGACTCGTAATTAAATTCCCTTTCCACACAAACTCAAATTTAGGAAAAAAAAATTTTAGCCCATTTTTGCAAAAAATGATGATGGTACCCCTTACAAAAAATTAAAAAAATGGCATATAAAATCGCAGAAATCACCAAAAATATTGTTTTTTCGGCCAAAACTCGAGAAATATTTTCCAAAATATGGATTGCCATACCTTTTTGGACTCGTAATTAAATTCCCTTTCCACACAAACTCAAATTTAGGAAAAAAAAATTTTAGCCCATTTTTGCAAAAAATGATGATGGTACCCCTTACAAAAAATTAAAAAAATGGCATATAAAATCGCAGAAATCACCAAAAATATTGTTTTTACGGCCAAAACTCGAGAAATATTTGCCAAAATACGGATTGCCATACCTTGTTGGACTCGTAATTAAATTCCCTTTCCACACAAACTCAAATTTAGGAAAAAAAATTTTAGCCCATTTTTGCAAAAAATGATGATGGTACCCCTTACAAAAAATTAAAAAAATGGCATATAAAATCGCAGAAATCACCAAAAATATTGTTTTTTCGGCCAAAACTCGAGAAATATTTTCCAAAATATGGATTGCCATACCTTTTTGGACTCGTAATTAAATTCCCTTTCCACACAAACTCAAATTTAGGAAAAAAAAATTTTAGCCCATTTTTGCAAAAAATGATGATGGTACCCCTTACAAAAAATTAAAAAAATGGCATATAAAATCGCAGAAATCACCAAAAATATTGTTTTTTCGACCAAAACTTGAGAAATATTTTCCAAAATATGGATTGCCATACCTTTTTGGACTCGTAATTAAATTCCCTTTCCACACAAACTCAAATTTAGGAAAAAAAAATTTGAGCCCATTTTTGCAAAAAATGATGATGGTACCCCTTACAAAAAATTAAAAAAATGGCATATAAAATCGCAGAAATCACCAAAAATATTGTTTTTACGGCCAAAACTCGAGAAATATTTGCCAAAATATGGATTGCCATACCTTGTTGGACTCGTAATTAAATTCCCTTTCCACACAAACTCAAATTTAGGAAAAAAAAATTTGAGCCCATTTTTGCAAAAAATGATGATGGTACCCCTTACAAAAAATTAAAAAAATGGCATATAAAATCGCAGAAATCACCAAAAATATTGTTTTTACGGCCAAAACTCGAGAAATATTTGCCAAAATATATATTGCCATACCTTTTTGGACTCGTAATTAAATTCCCTTTCCACACAAACTCAAATTTAGGAAAAAAAAATTTTAGCCCATTTTTGCAAAAAATGATGATGGTACCCCTTACAAAAAATTAAAAAAATGGCATATAAAATCGCAGAAATCACCAAAAATATTGTTTTTTCGGCCAAAACTCGAGAAATATTTTCCAAAATATGGATTGCCATACCTTTTTGGACTCGTAATTAAATTCCCTTTCCACACAAACTCAAATTTAGGAAAAAAAAATTTTAGCCCATTTTTGCAAAAAATGATGATGGTACCCCTTACAAAAAATTAAAAAAATGGCATATAAAATCGCAGAAATCACCAAAAATATTGTTTTTACGGCCAAAACTCGAGAAATATTTGCCAAAATACGGATTGCCATACCTTGTTGGACTCGTAATTAAATTCCCTTTCCACACAAACTCAAATTTAGGAAAAAAAAATTTTAGCCCATTTTTGCAAAAAATGATGATGGTACCCCTTACAAAAAATTAAAAAAATGGCATATAAAATCGCAGAAATCACCAATAATATTGTTTTTTCGACCAAAACTTGAGAAATATTTTCCAAAATATGGATTGCCATACCTTGTTGGACTCGTAATTAAATTCCCTTTCCACACAAACTCAAATTTAGGAAAAAAAATTTGAGCCCATTTTTGCAAAAAATGATGATGGTACCCCTTACAAAAAATTAAAAAAATGGCATATACAATCGCAGAAATCACCAAAAATATTGTTTTTACGGCCAAAACTCGAGAAATATTTGCCAAAATATGGATTGCCATACCTTGTTGGACTCGTAATTAAATTCCCTTTCCACACAAACTCAAATTTAGGAAAAAAAAATTTGAGCCCATTTTTGCAAAAAATGATGATGGTACCCCTTACAAAAAATTAAAAAAATGGCATATAAAATCGCAGAAATCACCAAAAATATTGTTTTTACGGCCAAAACTCGAGAAATATTTGCCAAAATATGGATTGCCATACCTTTTTGGACTCGTAATTAAATTCCCTTTCCACACAAACTCAAATTTAGGAAAAAAAAATTTTAGCCCATTTTTGCAAAAAATGATGATGGTACCCCTTACAAAAAATTAAAAAAATGGCATATAAAATCGCAGAAATCACCAAAAATATTGTTTTTTCGGCCAAAACTCGAGAAATATTTTCCAAAATATGGATTGCCATACCTTTTTGGACTCGTAATTAAATTCCCTTTCCACACAAACTCAAATTTAGGAAAAAAAAATTTTAGCCCATTTTTGCAAAAAATGATGATGGTACCCCTTACAAAAAATTAAAAAAATGGCATATAAAATCGCAGAAATCACCAAAAATATTGTTTTTTCGACCAAAACTTGAGAAATATTTTCCAAAATATGGATTGCCATACCTTTTTGGACTCGTAATTAAATTCCCTTTCCACACAAACTCAAATTTAGGAAAAAAAAATTTGAGCCCATTTTTGCAAAAAATGATGATGGTACCCCTTACAAAAAATTAAAAAAATGGCATATAAAATCGCAGAAATCACCAAAAATATTGTTTTTTCGGCCAAAACTCGAGAAATATTTTCCAAAATATGGATTGCCATACCTTTTTGGACTCGTAATTAAATTCCCTTTCCACACAAACTCAAATTTAGGAAAAAAAAATTTTAGCACATTTTTGCAAAAAATGATGATGGTACCCCTTACAAAAAATTAAAAAAATGGCATAAAAAATCGCAGAAATCACCAAAAATATTGTTTTTTCGACCAAAACTTGAGAAATATTTTCCAAAATATGGATTGCCATACCTTTTTGGACTCGTAATTAAATTCCCTTTCCACACAAACTCAAATTTAGGAAAAAAAAATTTTAGCACATTTTTGCAAAAAATGATGATGGTACCCCTTACAAAAAATTAAGAAAATGGCATATAAAATCGCAGAAATCACCAAAAATATTGTTTTTTCGGCCAAATTCGAGAAATATTTTCCAAAATATGGATTGCCATACCTTTTTGGACTCGTAATTAAATTCCCTTTCCACACAAACTCAAATATAGGAAAAAAAAATTTTAGCCCATTTTTGCAAAAAATGATGATGGTACCCCTTACAAAAAATTAAAAAAATGGCATATAAAATCGCAGAAATCACCAAAAATATTGTTTTTTCGGCCAAAACTTGAGAAATATTTTCCAAAATATGGATTGCCATACCTTGTTGGACTCGTAATTAAATTCCCTTTCCACACAAACTCAAATTTAGGAAAAAAAAATTTGAGCCCATTTTTGCAAAAAATGACGATGGTACCCCTTACAAAAAATTAAAAAAATGGCATATAAAATCGCAGAAATCACCAAAAATATTGTTTTTTCGACCAAAACTTGAGAAATATTTTCCAAAATATGGATTGCCATACCTTTTTGGACTCGTAATTAAATTCCCTTTCCACACAAACTCAAATTTAGGAAAAAAAAATTTGAGCCCATTTTTGCAAAAAATGATGATGGTACCCCTTACAAAAAATTAAAAAAATGGCATATAAAATCGCAGAAATCACCAAAAATATTGTTTTTACGGCCAAAACTCGAGAAATATTTGCCAAAATATGGATTGCCATACCTTGTGGGACTCGTAATTAAATGCCCTTTCCACACAAACTCAAATTTAGGAAAAAAAAAATTGACCCCTTACAAAAAATTAAGAAAATGGCATATAAAATCGCAGAAATCACCAAAAATAATGTTTTTTCGGCCAAAACTCGAGAAATATTTTCCAAAATATGGATTGCCATACCTTTTTGGACTCGTAATTAAATTCCCTTTCCACACAAACTCAAATTTAGGAAAAAAAAATTTTAGCACATTTTTGCAAAAAATGATGATGGTACCCCTTACAAAAAATTAAAAAAATGGCATATAAAATCGCAGAAATCACCAAAAATATTGTTTTTACGGCCAAAACTCGAGAAATATTTGCCAAAATATGGATTGCCATACCTTGTTGGACTCGTAATTAAATTCCCTTTCCACACAAACTCAAATTTAGGAAAAAAAAATTTGAGCCCATTTTTGCAAAAAATGATGATGGTACCCCTTACAAAAAATTAAAAAAATGGCATATAAAATCGCAGAAATCACCAAAAATATTGTTTTTACGGCCAAAACTCGAGAAATATTTGCCAAAATATGGATTGCCATACCTTTTTGGACTCGTAATTAAATTCCCTTTCCACACAAACTCAAATTTAGGAAAAAAAAATTTTAGCCCATTTTTGCAAAAAATGATGATGGTACCCCTTACAAAAAATTAAAAAAATGGCATATAAAATCGCAGAAATCACCAAAAATATTGTTTTTTCGGCCAAAACTCGAGAAATATTTTCCAAAATATGGATTGCCATACCTTTTTGGACTCGTAATTAAATTCCCTTTCCACACAAACTCAAATTTAGGAAAATAAAATTTTAGCCCATTTTTGCAAAAAATGATGATGGTACCCCTTACAAAAAATTAAAAAAATGGCATATAAAATCGCAGAAATCACCAAAAATATTGTTTTTTCGGCCAAAACTTGAGAAATATTTTCCAAAATATGGATTGCCATACCTTGTTGGACTCGTAATTAAATTCCCTTTCCACACAAACTCAAATTTAGGAAAAAAAAAATTTGAGCCCATTTTTGCAAAATATTATGATGGTACCCCTTACAAAAAATTAAAAAAATGGCATATAAAATCGCAGAAATCACCAAAAATAATGTTTTTTCGGCCAAAACTCGAGAAATATTTTCCAAAATATGGATTGCCATACCTTTTTGGACTCGTAATTAAATTCCCTTTCCACACAAACTCAAATTTAGGAAAAAAAAATTTTAGCACATTTTTGCAAAAAATGATGATGGTACCCCTTACAAAAAATTAAGAAAATGGCATATAAAATCGCAGAAATCACCAAAAATATTGTTTTTACGGCCAAAACTCGAGAAATATTTGCCAAAATATGGATTGCCATACCTTGTTGGACTCGTAATTAAATTCCCTTTCCACACAAACTCAAATTTAGGAAAAAAAAATTTTAGCCCATTTTTGCAAAAAATGATGATGGTACCCCTTACAAAAAATTAAAAAAATGGCATATAAAATCGCAGAAATCACCAAAAATATTGTTTTTACGGCCAAAACTCGAGAAATATTTGCCAAAATATGGATTGCCATACCTTGTTGGACTCGTAATTAAATTCCCTTTCCACACAAACTCAAATTTAGGAAAAAAAAATTTTAGCCCATTTTTGCAAAAAATGATGATGGTACCCCTTACAAAAAATTAAAAAAATGGCATATAAAATCGCAGAAATCACCAAAAATATTGTTTTTACGGCCAAAACTCGAGAAATATTTGCCAAAATATGGATTGCCATACCTTGTTGGACTCGTAATTAAATTCCCTTTCCACACAAACTCAAATTTAGGAAAAAAAAATTTGAGCCCATTTTTGCAAAAAATGATGATGGTACCCCTTACAAAAAATTAAGAAAATGGCATATAAAATCGCAGAAATCACCAAAAATATTGTTTTTTCGGCCAAAACTCGAGAAATATTTTCCAAAATATGGATTGCCATACCTTTTTGGACTCGTAATTAAATTCCCTTTCCACACAAACTCAAATATAGGAAAAAAAAATTTTAGCCCATTTTTGCAAAAAATGATGATGGTACCCCTTACAAAAAATTAAAAAAATGGCATATAAAATCGCAGAAATCACCAAAAATATTGTTTTTACGGCCAAAACTCGAGAAATATTTGCCAAAATATGGATTGCCATACCTTGTTGGACTCGTAATTAAATTCCCTTTCCACACAAACTCAAATTTAGGAAAAAAAAATTTTAGCCCATTTTTGCAAAAAATGATGATGGTACCCCTTACAAAAAATTAAGAAAATGGCATATAAAATCGCAGAAATCACCAAAAATATTGTTTTTTCGGCCAAATTCGAGAAATATTTTCCAAAATATGGATTGCCATACCTTTTTGGACTCGTAATTAAATTCCCTTTCCACACAAACTCAAATATAGGAAAAAAAAATTTTAGCCCATTTTTGCAAAAAATGATGATGGTACCCCTTACAAAAAATTAAAAAAATGGCATATAAAATCGCAGAAATCACCAAAAATATTGTTTTTTCGGCCAAAACTTGAGAAATATTTTCCAAAATATGGATTGCCATACCTTGTTGGACTCGTAATTAAATTCCCTTTCCACACAAACTCAAATTTAGGAAAAAAAAAATTTGAGCCCATTTTTGCAAAAAATGACGATGGTACCCCTTACAAAAAATTAAAAAAATGGCATATAAAATCGCAGAAATCACCAAAAATATTGTTTTTTCGACCAAAACTTGAGAAATATTTTCCAAAATATGGATTGCCATACCTTTTTGGACTCGTAATTAAATTCCCTTTCCACACAAACTCAAATTTAGGAAAAAAAATTTGAGCCCATTTTTGCAAAAAATGATGATGGTACCCCTTACAAAAAATTAAAAAAATGGCATATAAAATCGCAGAAATCACCAAAAATATTGTTTTTACGGCCAAAACTCGAGAAATATTTGCCAAAATATGGATTGCCATACCTTGTTGGACTCGTAATTAAATTCCCTTTCCACACAAACTCAAATTTAGGAAAAAAAAATTTTAGCCCATTTTTGCAAAAAATGATGATGGTACCCCTTACAAAAAATTAAAAAAATGGCATATATAATCGCAGAAATCACTAAAAATATTGTTTTTTCGGCCAAAACTCGAGAAATATTTGCCAAAATATGGATTGCCATACCTTGTGGGACTCGTAATTAAATGCCCTTTCCACACAAACTCAAATTTAGGAAAAAAAAAATTGAGCCCTTACAAAAAATTAAAAAAATGGCATATAAAATCGCAGAAATCACTAAAAATATTGTTTTTTCGGCCAAAACTGGAGAAATATTTGCCAAAATATGGATTGCCATACCTTGTTGGACTCGTAATTAAATTCCCTTTCCACACAAACTCAAATTTAGGAAAAAAAAATTTGAGCCCATTTTTGCAAAAAATGATGTTGGTACCCCTTACAAAAAATTAAAAAAATGGCATATAAAATCGCAGAAATCACCAAAAATATTGTTTTTTCGACCAAAACTTGAGAAATATTTTCCAAAATATGGATTGCCATACCTTGTTGGACTCGTAATTAAATTCCCTTTCCACACAAACTCAAATTTAGGAAAAAAAAATTTGAGCCCATTTTTGCAAAAAATGATGATGGTACCCCTTACAAAAAATTAAAAAAATGGCATATAAAATCGCAGAAATCACCAAAAATATTGTTTTTACGGCCAAAACTCGAGAAATATTTGCCAAAATATGGATTGCCATACCTTTTTGGACTCGTAATTAAATTCCCTTTCCACACAAACTCAAATTTAGGAAAAAAAAATTTTAGCCCATTTTTGCAAAAAATGATGATGGTACCCCTTACAAAAAATTAAAAAAATGGCATATAAAATCGCAGAAATCACCAAAAATATTGTTTTTTCGGCCAAAACTCGAGAAATATTTTCCAAAATATGGATTGCCATACCTTTTTGGACTCGTAATTAAATTCCCTTTCCACACAAACTCAAATTTAGGAAAAAAAAATTTTAGCCCATTTTTGCAAAAAATGATGATGGTACCCCTTACAAAAAATTAAAAAAATGGCATATAAAATCGCAGAAATCACCAAAAATATTGTTTTTACGGCCAAAACTCGAGAAATATTTGCCAAAATACGGATTGCCATACCTTGTTGGACTCGTAATTAAATTCCCTTTCCACACAAACTCAAATTTAGGAAAAAAAAATTTTAGCCCATTTTTGCAAAATATTATGATGGTACCCCTTACAAAAAATTAAAAAAATGGCATATAAAATCGCAGAAATCACCAAAAATAATGTTTTTTCGGCCAAAACTCGAGAAATATTTTCCAAAATATGGATTGCCATACCTTTTTGGACTCGTAATTAAATTCCCTTTCCACACAAACTCAAATTTAGGAAAAAAAAATTTAGCCCATTTTTGCAAAAAATGATGATGGTACCCCTTACAAAAAATTAAAAAAATGGCATATAAAATCGCAGAAATCACCAAAAATATTGTTTTTACGGCCAAAACTCGAGAAATATTTGCCAAAATATGGATTGCCATACCTTGTTGGACTCGTAATTAAATTCCCTTTCCACACCAACTCAAATTTAGGAAAAAAAAATTTGAGCCCATTTTTGCAAAAAATGATGATGGTGCCCATTTTTGCAAAAAATGATGATGGTACCCCTTACAAAAAATTAAAAAAATGGCATATAAAATCGCAGAAATCACCAAAAATATTGTTTTTACGGCCAAAACTCGAGAAATATTTGCCAAAATATGGATTGCCATACCTTGTTGGACTCGTAATTAAATTCCCTTTCCACACAAACTCAAATTTAGGAAAAAAAAATTTGAGCCCATTTTTGCAAAAAATGATGATGGTACCCCTTACAAAAAATTAAAAAAATGGCATATAAAATCGCAGAAATCACCAAAAATTTTTTTTACGGCCAAAACTCGAGAAATATTTGCCAAAATATGGATTGCCATACCTTGTTGGACTCGTAATTAAATTCCCTTTCCACACAAACTCAAATTTAGGAGAAAAAAAATTTTAGCCCATTTTTGCAAAAAATGATGATGGTACCCCTTACAAAAAATTAAAAAAATGGCATATAAAATCGCAGAAATCACCAAAAATATTGTTTTTACGGCCAAAACTCGAGAAATATTTGCCAAAATATGGATTGCCATACCTTGTTGGACTCGTAATTAAATTCCCTTTCCACACAAACTCAAATTTAGGAAAAAAAAATTTGAGCCCATTTTTGCAAAAAATGATGATGGTACCCCTTACAAAAAATTAAAAAAATGGCATATAAAATCGCAGAAATCACCAAAAATATTGTTTTTTCGGCCAAAACTTGAGAAATATTTTCCAAAATATGGATTGCCATACCTTGTTGGACTCGTAATTAAATTCCCTTTCCACACAAACTCAAATTTAGGAAAAAAAAAATTTGAGCCCATTTTTGCAAAAAATGACGATGGTACCCCTTACAAAAAATTAAAAAAATGGCATATAAAATCGCAGAAATCACCAAAAATATTGTTTTTTCGACCAAAACTTGAGAAATATTTTCCAAAATATGGATTGCCATACTTTTTTGGACTCGTAATTAAATTCCCTTTCCACACAAACTCAAATTTAGGAAAAAAAAATTTGAGCCCATTTTTGCAAAAAATGATGATGGTACCCCTTACAAAAAATTAAAAAAATGGCATATAAAATCGCAGAAATCACCAAAAATATTGTTTTTTCGGCCAAAACTCGAGAAATATTTTCCAAAATATGGATTGCCATACCTTTTTGGACTCGTAATTAAATTCCCTTTCCACACAAACTCAAATTTAGGAAAAAAAAATTTTAGCCCATTTTTGCAAAAAATGATGATGGTACCCCTTACAAAAAATTAAAAAAATGGCATATAAAATCGCAGAAATCACCAAAAATATTGTTTTTACGGCCAAAACTCGAGAAATATTTGCCAAAATACGGATTGCCATACCTTGTTGGACTCGTAATTAAATTCCCTTTCCACACAAACTCAAATTTAGGAAAAAAAAATTTTAGCCCATTTTTGCAAAAAATGATGATGGTACCCCTTACAAAAACTTAAAAAAATGGCATATAAAATCGCAGAAATCACCAAAAATATTGTTTTTTCGACCAAAACTTGAGAAATATTTTCCAAAATATGGATTGCCATACCTTTTTGGACTCGTAATTAAATTCCCTTTCCACACAAACTCAAATTTAGGAAAAAAAAATTTGAGCCCATTTTTGCAAAAAATGATGATGGTACCCCTTACAAAAAATTAAAAAAATGGCATATAAAATCGCAGAAATCACCAAAAATATTGTTTTTTCGGCCAAAACTTGAGAAATATTTTCCAAAATATGGATTGCCATACCTTGTTGGACTCGTAATTAAATTCCCTTTCCACACAAACTCAAATTTAGGAAAAAAAAAATTTGAGCCCATTTTTGCAAAATATTATGATGGTACCCCTTACAAAAAATTAAAAAAATGGCATATAAAATCGCAGAAATCACCAAAAATAATGTTTTTTCGGCCAAAACTCGAGAAATATTTTCCAAAATTTGGATTGCCATACCTTTTTGGACTCGTAATTAAATTCCCTTTCCACACAAACTCAAATTTAGGAAAAAAAAATTTTAGCACATTTTTGCAAAAAATTATGATGGTACCCCTTACAAAAAATTAAAAAAATGGCATATAAAATCGCAGAAATCACCAAAAATATTGTTTTTACGGCCAAAACTCGAGAAATATTTGCCAAAATATGGATTGCCATACCTTGTTGGACTCGTAATTAAATTCCCTTTCCACACAAACTCAAATTTAGGAAAAAAAAATTTGAGCCCATTTTTGCAAAAAATGATGATGGTACCCCTTACAAAAAATTAAAAAAATGGCATATAAAATCGCAGAAATCACCAAAAATATTGTTTTTTCGGCCAAAACTTGAGAAATATTTTCCAAAATATGGATTGCCATACCTTGTTGGACTCGTAATTAAATTCCCTTTCCACACAAACTCAAATTTAGGAAAAAAAAAATTTGAGCCCATTTTTGCAAAAAATGACGATGGTACCCCTTACAAAAAATTAAAAAAATGGCATATAAAATCGCAGAAATCACCAAAAATATTGTTTTTTCGACCAAAACTTGAGAAATATTTTCCAAAATATGGATTGCCATACCTTTTTGGACTCGTAATTAAATTCCCTTTCCACACAAACTCAAATTTAGGAAAAAAAAATTTTAGCCCATTTTTGCAAAAAATGATGATGGTACCCCTTACAAAAAATTAAAAAAATGGCATATAAAATCGCAGAAATCACCAAAAATATTGTTTTTTCGGCCAAAACTCGAGAAATATTTTCCAAAATATGGATTGCCATACCTTTTTGGACTCGTAATTAAATTCCCTTTCCACACAAACTCAAATTTAGGAAAAAAAATTTGAGCCCATTTTTGCAAAAAATGATGATGGTACCCCTTACAAAAAATTAAAAAAATGGCATATAAAATCGCAGAAATCACCAAAAATATTGTTTTTTCGGCCAAAACTTGAGAAATATTTTCCAAAATATGGATTGCCATACCTTGTTGGACTCGTAATTAAATTCCCTTTCCACACAAACTCAAATTTAGGAAAAAAAAAATTTGAGCCCATTTTTGCAAAAAATGACGATGGTACCCCTTACAAAAAATTAAAAAAATGGCATATAAAATCGCAGAAATCACCAAAAATATTGTTTTTTCGACCAAAACTTGAGAAATATTTTCCAAAATATGGATTGCCATACCTTTTTGGACTCGTAATTAAATTCCCTTTCCACACAAACTCAAATTTAGGAAAAAAAAATTTTAGCCCATTTTTGCAAAAAATAATGATGGTACCCCTTACAAAAAATTAAAAAAATGGCATATAAAATCGCAGAAATCACCAAAAATATTGTTTTTTCGGCCAAAACTCGAGAAATATTTTCCAAAATATGGATTGCCATACCTTTTTGGACTCGTAATTAAATTCCCTTTCCACACAAACTCAAATTTAGGAAAAAAAAATTTTAGCCCATTTTTGCAAAAAATGATGATGGTACCCCTTACAAAAAATTAAAAAAATGGCATATAAAATCGCAGAAATCACCAAAAATATTGTTTTTACGGCCAAAACTCGAGAAATATTTGCCAAAATACGGATTGCCATACCTTGTTGGACTCGTAATTAAATTCCCTTTCCACACAAACTCAAATTTAGGAAAAAAAAATTTTAGCCCATTTTTGCAAAAAATGATGATGGTACCCCTTACAAAAACTTAAAAAAATGGCATATAAAATCGCAGAAATCACCAAAAATATTGTTTTTTCGACCAAAACTTGAGAAATATTTTCCAAAATATGGATTGCCATACCTTTTTGGACTCGTAATTAAATTCCCTTTCCACACAAACTCAAATTTAGGAAAAAAAAATTTGAGCCCATTTTTGCAAAAAATGATGATGGTACCCCTTACAAAAAATTAAAAAAATGGCATATAAAATCGCAGAAATCACCAAAAATATTGTTTTTTCGGCCAAAACTTGAGAAATATTTTCCAAAATATGGATTGCCATACCTTGTTGGACTCGTAATTAAATTCCCTTTCCACACAAACTCAAATTTAGGAAAAAAAAAATTTGAGCCCATTTTTGCAAAATATTATGATGGTACCCCTTACAAAAAATTAAAAAAATGGCATATAAAATCGCAGAAATCACCAAAAATAATGTTTTTTCGGCCAAAACTCGAGAAATATTTTCCAAAATATGGATTGCCATACCTTTTTGGACTCGTAATTAAATTCCCTTTCCACACAAACTCAAATTTAGGAAAAAAAAATTTTAGCACATTTTTGCAAAAAATGATGATGGTACCCCTTACAAAAAATTAAGAAAATGGCATATAAAATCGCAGAAATCACCAAAAATATTGTTTTTTCGGCCAAAACTCGAGAAATATTTTCCAAAATATGGATTGCCATACCTTGTTGGACTCGTAATTAAATTCCCTTTCCACACAAACTCAAATTTAGGAAAAAAAAAATTTGAGCCCATTTTTGCAAAATATTATGACGGTACCCCTTACAAAAAATTAAAAAAATGGCATATAAAATCGCAGAAATCACCAAAAATATTGTTTTTTCGACCAAAACTTGAGAAATATTTTCCAAAATATGGATTGCCATACCTTTTTGGACTCGTAATTAAATTCCCTTTCCACACAAACTCAAATTTAGGAAAAAAAAATTTTAGCCCATTTTTGCAAAAAATGATGATGGTACCCCTTACAAAAAATTAAAAAAATGGCATATAAAATCGCAGAAATCACCAAAAATAATGTTTTTTCGGCCAAAACTCGAGAAATATTTTCCAAAATATGGATTGCCATACCTTTTTGGACTCGTAATTAAATTCCCTTTCCACACAAACTCAAATTTAGGAAAAAAAAATTTTAGCACATTTTTGCAAAAAATGATGATGGTACCCCTTACAAAAAATTAAGAAAATGGCATATAAAATCGCAGAAATCACCAAAAATATTGTTTTTTCGGCCAAAACTCGAGAAATATTTTCCAAAATATGGATTGCCATACCTTTTTGGACTCGTAATTAAATTCCCTTTCCACACAAACTCAAATATAGGAAAAAAAAATTTTAGCCCATTTTTGCAAAAAATAATGATGGTACCCCTTACAAAAAATTAAAAAAATGGCATATAAAATCGCAGAAATCACCAAAAATAATGTTTTTTCGGCCAAAACTCGAGAAATATTTTCCAAAATATGGATTGCCATACCTTTTTGGACTCGTAATTAAATTCCCTTTCCACACAAACTCAAATTTAGGAAAAAAAAATTTTAGCACATTTTTGCAAAAAATGATGATGGTACCCCTTACAAAAAATTAAGAAAATGGCATATAAAATCGCAGAAATCACCAAAAATATTGTTTTTTCGGCCAAAACTCGAGAAATATTTTCCAAAATATGGATTGCCATACCTTTTTGGACTCGTAATTAAATTCCCTTTCCACACAAACTCAAATATAGGAAAAAAAAATTTTAGCCCATTTTTGCAAAAAATAATGATGGTACCCCTTACAAAAAATTAAAAAAATGGCATATAAAATCGATCACCAGGTGATCATAATCAGTAGTAGGTTTCTACTGAAAACCACGTAAACAATTGATCGTTGGTCACCTTCTGGAATTCCTGTTCGCCTGGTAACTTAAAACAAAAAATCTCACAATTTTGTCTATTAAATGCGCATTTTTATGGCAAATTTGTGGATTTTTTCGATATTTGGCACCAGGCGATCACAAACCAAGTAACCAATTGATCGTTGGTCACCTTCTGGAATTCCTGTTCGCCTGGTAACTTAAACCAAAAAATCTCACAATTTTGACTACAAAATGCGCATTTTTATGGCAAATTTGTGGATATTTTTTCGATTTTTGGCACCAGGTGATCATAATCAGTAGCAGGTTTCTACAGAAAACAAAGTAACCAATTGATCGTTGGTCACCTTCTGGAATTCCTGTTCGCCTGGTTACTTAAACCAAAAAATCTCACAATTATGACTATAAAATGCGCATTTTACAAAAAATTAAAAAAATGGCATATAAAATCGCAGAAATCACCAAAAATATTGTTTTTTCGGCCAAAACTCGAGAAATATTTTCCAAAATATGGATTGCCATACCTTTTTGGACTCGTAATTAAATTCCCTTTCCACACAAACTCAAATTTAGGAAAAAAAAATTTGAGCCCATTTTTGCAAAAAATGATGATGGTACCCCTTACAAAAAATTAAAAAAATGGCATATAAAATCGCAGAAATCACCAAAAATATTGTTTTTTCGGCCAAAACTTGAGAAATATTTTCCAAAATATGGATTGCCATACCTTGTTGGACTCGTAATTAAATTCCCTTTCCACACAAACTCAAATTTAGGAAAAAAAAAATTTGAGCCCATTTTTGCAAAAAATGACGATGGTACCCCTTACAAAAAATTAAAAAAATGGCATATAAAATCGCAGAAATCACCAAAAATATTGTTTTTTCGACCAAAACTTGAGAAATATTTTCCAAAATATGGATTGCCATACCTTTTTGGACTCGTAATTAAATTCCCTTTCCACACAAACTCAAATTTAGGAAAAAAAATTTTAGCCCATTTTTGCAAAAAATGATGATGGTACCCCTTACAAAAAATTAAAAAAATGGCATATAAAATCGCAGAAATCACCAAAAATATTGTTTTTTCGGCCAAAACTCGAGAAATATTTTCCAAAATATGGATTGCCATACCTTTTTGGACTCGTAATTAAATTCCCTTTCCACACAAACTCAAATTTAGGAAAAAAAAATTTTAGCCCATTTTTGCAAAAAATGATGATGGTACCCCTTACAAAAAATTAAAAAAATGGCATATAAAATCGCAGAAATCACCAAAAATATTGTTTTTACGGCCAAAACTCGAGAAATATTTGCCAAAATATGGATTGCCATACCTTGTTGGACTCGTAATTAAATTCCCTTTCAACACAAACTCAAATTTAGGAAAAAAAAAATTTGAGCCCATTTTTGCAAAATATTATGATGGTACCCCTTACAAAAAATTAAAAAAATGGCATAGAAAATCGCAGAAATCACCAAAAATATTGTTTTTTCGACCAAAACTTGAGAAATATTTTCCAAAATATGGATTGCCATACCTTTTTGGACTCGTAATTAAATTCCCTTTCCACACAAACTCAAATTTAGGAAAAAAAAATTTTAGCCCATTTTTGCAAAAAATGATGATGGTACCCCTTACAAAAAATTAAAAAAATGGCATATAAAATCGCAGAAATCACCAAAAATAATGTTTTTTCGGCCAAAACTCGAGAAATATTTTCCAAAATATGGATTGCCATACCTTTTTGGACTCGTAATTAAATTCCCTTTCCACACAAACTCAAATTTAGGAAAAAAAAATTTTAGCCCATTTTTGCAAAAAATGATGATGGTACCCCTTACAAAAAATTAAAAAAATGGCATATAAAATCGATCACCAGGTGATCATAATCAGTAGTAGGTTTCTACTGAAAACCACGTAAACAATTGATCGTTGGTCACCTTCTGGAATTCCTGTTCGCCTGGTAACTTAAAACAAAAAATCTCACAATTTTGACTACAAAATGCGCATTTTTATGGCAAATTTGTGGATATTTTTTCGATTTTTGGCACCAGGTGATCATAATCAGTAGCAGGTTTCTACAGAAAACAAAGTAACCAATTGATCGTTGGTCACCTTCTGGAATTCCTGTTCGCCTGGTTACTTAAACCAAAAAATCTCACAATTATGACTATAAAATGCGCATTTTCATGGCAAATTTGTGGTTTTTTTTCGATTTTGGGCACCAGGTGATCATAATCAGTAGCAGGTTTCTACAGAAAACAAAGTAACCAATTGATCGTTGGTCACCTTCTGGAATTCCTGTTCGCCTGGTTACTTAAACCAAAAAATCTCACAATTATGACTATAAAATGCGCATTTTCATGGCAAATTTGTGGTTTTTTTTCGATTTTGGGCACCAGGTGATCATAATCAGTAGCAGGTTTCTACAGAAAACAAAGTAACCAATTGTTCGTTGGTCACCTTCTGGAATTCCTGTTCGCCTGGTAACTTAAACCAAAAAATCTCACAATTTTGACTATAAAATGCGCATTTTTATGGCAAATTTGTGGATTTTTTCGATATTTGGCACCAGGTGATCATAATCAGTAGCAGGTTTCTACTGAAAACCAATTGATCGTTGGTCACCTTCTGGAATTCCTGTTCGCCTGGTAACTTGAAAGAAAAAATCTCACAATTTTGACTATAAAATGCGCCTTTTTATAGCAAATTTGTGGATTTTTTCGATATTTGGCACCAGGTGATCATAATCAGTAGCAGGTTTCTACTGAAAACCAATTGATCGTTGGTCACCTTCTGGAATATCTGTTCGCCTGGTAACTTAAACCAAAAAATCTCACAATTTTGACTACAAAATGCGCATTTTTATGGCAAATTTGTTGATTTTTTCGATATTTGGCACCAGGTGATCATAATCAGTAGCAGGTTTCTACTGAAAACCAATTGATCGTTGGTCACCTTCTTGAATTCCTGTTCGCCTGGTAACTTAAATCAAAAAATCTCACAATTTTGACTACAAAATGCACATTTTTATGGCAAATTTGTGGATTTTTTCGATATTTGGCACCAGGTGATCATAATCAGTAGCAGTTTCTACTGAAAACCAATTGATCGTTGGTCACCTTCTGGAATTCCTGTTCGCCTGGTAACTTAAACCAAAAAATCCCATCCCAAGATTTCTGAAATCTAAACGATTTTCAAACCAGGAACCTTTGAATCTCCGTCGCGCTCCGATAAACCCGCCTAGTTGGTGTCGGATTAGCACAGTCAATGGATTAGCTCAGCGACACAGCAGACGAATACCGCGCTGATTAAATTTACAGATCCACTTCTTATCCCAGATCTATACTATCTGGTGCCGCTGGTGATGTTGGTGGCGATGATGATGTTTATTCATAGAGTGACAGTCGTCGCTGGCTTAGTTTTTTACAGCGTCTAGTCGGGCGGCCGGGAACTGAATTTGCGCTTAAGTGCTTTAGTAAATTGTTAAATTGCTTTTGTCTTTCGCTCGGCCAGTAGCCAGTGTATGAAAATATGAAAATTGATATTATTGCATTTGCACAAGCCCAGCCAAGTGGACTCTATCTCATTGCCAGCAACGTGTTCTCGGCTTGGTTTCAGTCACAATCGAAACTCAAATGCGGCAGCAGCTCAGAACGAGCACCAAGATAATCGTTTATTTAATCCAATAAGCAAATAGAAACAATGCAAAATGTATAAAACATAAATTCCAGATAAAAACGTAACGTCAAAGTGCAAGTGCAGTGCGAGTGGGAGTAGGAGTGGGAGTGGGACTGGGAGTGGGAGTGGCTTAAATGGCCATATATCAAAGGATTCTAATCGGGCTTATTTCGGAGCTATAGCCGTGTGTCTTTGCTTTGTCTAGTCTCCGAAATATTTCTGGTGCTCGAATGCGTCTTGTGTCTATCTTATCGGTTGAGCGACTTACGGACTACTCGCTGGACTACTGGCTTATGGCATCTATAAAGTTGAAATTGCATCTGCAATCGCCTGGAGGCCCCATATCAATGACAATAGTTTCCTTATACAACTGACAGCAATCGAAATGTAAACACTTTTACAACCAACTAACTACAAAATTGCGCAATTCACCGGGCTCATTGGATCCCAATTAACCATATGATTTGCTGTCCAACCGATTAGCATAATGCCCCAAAATGCCCTTATCAGTGGCGGTGGAGAAATGTGATTAGATTTGCGCCCCCTGCGAGTGAAAAACATAACCTGCTCAATGTGAAAGCCATCGCCTTCAGACACATTTTGGACAGGTTGAGGGCGCCCGGCTCTCGCAATTGTTATAAACAATTTGGTGTAAATCAGATACGTACTCTTATCAGTTGCTCGTTTGTACTGATAAGTCGACCATTAGCCGTTCGGGCACTCAGAATAGCACCATCGCGTGTTGGCCACAGTTGATGCGCTCTCGCAGGCGTCCTAATCAAAAGATTCGCAGTTTTGCGACGTGATGTGAAAAGTGCAATAAAACAGGCAAGATCCGTTTAAAATTCCAAATCTCCCTCAGATTTGTATGGTTTTTTTAATGTGTCTATACACTCATTCAAGTAAATTAACTCATAAATAAAAGTTTCAATACTCAAAGCTTAAAGAAAATCATTTTAAAGAAAACCTTTTGAATACATCTCAGTTTTTGTGCTAACAATCCAAAAAAGTGGTAAGTGCAACAATAAGAAATTAAAATATATTTTAATATATTTATTAAAAAGCAAATACGAGGAAGAATTAGTAATCTTCAAGCGCAAAATAGATCAATAAAAATTCAAATAAAATATATGTGCCATTTGTCCAGTGAATATAAATTCTCCCAGTTAGCAAACTTCTATCAACAAGATACTATGGCTGCAATTTTTTAGCACCATACACGTATAATAAAGAATTATTTTATGCCGCCCAAACAAGCGAATCGTATATGACTCAATATGATTTTATATTCATAATTTGAAGCTTTGAACAACGTTTTATCGCCAACTGGCGTGCTTAGAAGCCCCGGCAATCTGCCTTAGATAATTGCCTAGCAATCTCTGCATCCGAGCTGAATGCTGTGCACCAGATGCCATAAAGATTAGTCTGCTTATCTGGCCCTTCGACCGACCGACTGGGAGCAACTGCACAGCCACTGAGCCACTGGGAATACTGTTAGTGCAAAATGAGAGACAAGAAGGAACAGGCGAACAGCCGCAAGGCCTCCCAAGTCTCGGGACACTTTGCCCAAATGGACGTGGACGACTCGGAGTTCAATGATCCCTTCCAGGCCCTGATGGAGAAGGCGGGCAACCATGGGCGGTATCAAACCCTGTACAATTTCGTATTTGTCGGCGGCCTGGCCTTCAGCGGTGCCATGATCTACATGAATATCATCCTGGCGCTCAATATACCCGATCACTGGTGCACAGTGCCAGGCAGGGAACACACCAACTTTTCACTAGAGCAGTGGCGGGACATTACCCTGCCCAAGTAAGTGGGAATGCAGCCATCCCAGTTCAAAGTTCAATAAACTGAATCACGTTTTGGAATAGACAGGCTGACAACCGAGGAAGGGAGACCTTCAGCAACTGTGAAATGTTTCAAATGAACTTCTCAGAGATCACGGACTGGTCAGCGTGGAATAGCAATCGGACCAAAACAACAGAAGGTGAGTTCCATGTTTCTTAGAATGATACAAACCATTTTTGATAAGGTGCTTCTGAAGAGCTTCTTAAGAGCTAAGATATGTAGCTTTTTTTATTTCCACCATATGCAGTTATTTATTTGTGTTAACTTTCTGTGAAACCTCATCAAGTGCTGGGCTTATTGCCAAATATTTAACGAGCCAACCGTTTTCCATCAAACAACTTTTTAAGGGAAAGCAAATACATACGTTTGCCGGATTAGTGGTGAAATTACTTGGCATTTGGCTGCTCCTGCCGCCGTCTTCTTATAAATATTTGCAACTTTGCACTCGAATGCATTTTACGACCCAGTCCTTATTTCCAACTCCCACTCCCACTTTCAGCCTGCCAGAATGGGTGGAGTTACGACAAGACCTGGTACGAGAGCACCATCCCCACGGACCACAACTGGGTGTGCGCCAAGGATTTGTTCGTGACAAATGTGTTCGTGGTGGGTCGTGTGACGGAGGTGGCCGGTTCATTTATATTGGGACAAATGGGCGACTCGTAAGTAGCGCGACTTCCACCTAACTAAGTTATGGCAGCGCCGGTAATTGAATTTGTCCACTTGGCCGCAGCTACGGTCGCAGGTTTGTGTACTATATCAGCGTGGTCTTCTGCTCCCTGGGACGCCTTGGGTCCATCATGTGCACCAGCTCGTACACGTGGTTCCTCATCATGTCCGGCATCGTGGGCCTCACCGTGAACAGCCTCTTCCAATCGCCACAAATTATCGGCATGGAAATCTCGCGGGAGTAAGTTTCGCCAAAGTTTTTGTCCAACTTTTATTGCTGATGCACCCACTCCATTTGTGTCCAGGGAGGACCGGAGTCGAATTGCTTTCTTTCAGAGCTGCGGCTGGTCCATCGGCACCACTCTAATGCCCCTGCTCTACTGGTGGCTGCGCCACTGGGACTCCTTCATGTGGCTCACCTCGATACCCACAGCGATGGTTCTGCTTTTTTCCAAGTAAGTCACGCAGCAATAGCCCACGAAACTCTAATCATCTTCCAACTTTCTGCCGTGACACTAATTGTTTCTTAAGTTGGTCAATGTAGTAGTTAGAAAGTAGTTAGTTTTCCAGTCAACATAAAGCAATTCCATCCCTTAAAAACTCACTCTGTAGAAGCAAATATCTGTATTCATCCTTCCTGAAACTGCAAAATCTTTAATTTCCTGCAGATACGTCATCGAATCGCCCCGATGGTTGATTAGCAAACAGCGCTTCCGCGAGGCCATTGTCCAACTGCAGAAGATAGCCAAAATTAACGGACATCGCTTCGACATGACCGAGAACGCTGATTGGAGCAGTCCATCACCGGCGACGGGTCCTCTTACCCACTTTTCCAATTTCTACCAGGCGATACGTACGGCAGGCGGTTCACCAACTCCGTGTCCTTCCTCATCTCGTTCGTCACCTGCCTGCCCATCATTGTGTATTCGACGGACGAGAGGTACGAGAACCTGATGATCTACCTGGCCACGTTCATCAAGTTCCTCAACGCCCTCACCTTCTTCACGGTGAACCTGCAGTGCCTGGAGATCTATCCCACGTGCATGCGTCAGACGGGCGTGGCGTTGGGCACCATTCTGGCCAACGCCATCGGAGTGCTGGCCCCGTACCTGGTCTACCTGGGCACCACCGTGGACATCCGGGCACCGTACTACATCCTGGGCATCCTCTTCCTGCTGGGCGGCATTGGGGCCCTCTTCCTGCCGGAGACCCTGCACAAGAAGCTGCCGGACACCATGGAGGAGGCGGGTCACTTTGGCAAACACGATGTGAGTGCAATCTGGGTCGAGTTTTTGCTGTTTGCCCGGGTGTAAAACTGGCCAATTGAGATATAAATCGATTGTGTGTACCCTTTTCAATCAGAAAATATTATGGGAATATAAAAATGCAATATTTTGGAGAATTCTTCAAAATTATGTAGGTATAAAGTGCTAACAGTGTACGCCAGTTTACAAATCTACCAAGCAAACGTGCAACAAAATATGAAAATCAGCCAGGCAATTTCTCTGTAATTACTTTCTCCAAAGTGGCAAGAGTTCTTCAACCTTCTTCCGCTTCATGAGCAATGAGCCACGCTGGAGTTTTGCTGGCACATCTAATTTATAATCTAAATTATGCAAAGCAGCCGTAGCAGCCGTAGCCTAATTTCATTTTTCACAAATTTAATTTACAGAAATTCTTCAGTCTGCCGAAACCGCCGCCGGCGGCGGAGAAGGACGATATGCTGTCATCCCATCCGGAGTTAACCAGGCTCAGACGCTCGGAGACGGCGCCCTGAATCCCCGCATCCCAGAATCCACGAATCACCGAATCCCAGAATCCGAATCCACGAGACCTGCGAACTCCATCGAAGTCCTCGCCGGCAATCGATTCCCGTTGCCAATCCCGTTCACCACTCACGCGCCCCTTGTGATGTTACGTTAAGTTTGGCCCCAAGTATTGCGAATAAAGTATTGTTATGTAGGCAGCCGTAATAAGACCCGCATAAATCACAAATCACCCGAACGCCCGACCATCGGCGCACAAAGAAATCCCGGCAATGAGTTTATCAGCGCATCTGTCAGAAATTTACAAATTACCTGGGGTGGCTAATGCTGTGGCTAATTTAATAAATTACGCGCCACCAGCAGAGCGCCGCACACGCACACATGGCGTATGCGTAATGTGTGGCAGGCGCCTGATTTATGCAAGTTATGTATCAATTTTTATCACCAGTTGCAGGAATTGAGCCCTGGCCCTCGTCTATCTCTTTCGCACTGGAAGTTGGCCAAGTGCTAAACTGTAAGCAGCCACTAACACCAAAACCAACTGCCAGCGGAAACGAGAAATACAATGTATTGAAATGAAGAGTAATGGTAAGCCGACGTTGGAATGCTCTTCAAAACGGCTGGAAATAATGTAAAATGTAACTCAATTAAGGGAAACTTGTTAGCTTACTAAAGGTATGTTCGCGTATGAGTAAGTGGTAAAGAAATATATTAAAATCTAAAGTGTTAGAGGCACGAAATTCACAAGATTTATCAGTATTTAAATAAAATATGCTTTTCTTTTAACATTCTCCCCTAATGCGCTTAATAAATAATGTTTCTAACGTGCAAGTTCTGTCATTTAAATGTCTCTATATTATCGCAACTTTTCGCTGCATTTGGCAAGTTAAACCTCCGCCAGCAGACTGATATAGCCTCCTTGAACTAACCATCTTTGCCCCGGCAAAAACTTTTACTCGTACGGCTTGCCAGAAACAGGACGTGCAACTTTTGTGCGCAAAGGTGTTTCGTTTTTCAAGTTATTTATTATGATTTATTTGCCAATGTGGCGCGCTGATGTGCCAACGTCTCGGGCGGAGACTGAATCTTGGTCGTGGTCGTGGTCCGGGCAAGAAGCTACTCCCACTCCGAGCCACCAGCTACCAGCTACCAACTACCAACTCCATCTGACGTGGCTGCAGTGGCGATAAGTAAATTGTTTATCCTACTTGTGAGTTATGTGCTGCGACGGCCAGCCAGCAAGCCAGGCCAAAAGTGAAGGGTGAGGACTCGAGGAGCAGCCATTCAGTTTGATGATCATGTTGATGTTGGCCCTAGGTTGGACCTCGGAACTGGAGCTGGAGCAGGAGCAGGAGCAGGGGCAGGAACTCTGAAATGGCCGGGGCAGCTAACATTGTTATGCTTTCATAAACAGCTGAGCGCAATTTTCTGATAAGCCAGGTCCTGTGCCTCTGTGTGCTTGCGAGCTGGTGTTACTGGCTATTTGTTTCAATTTATCATAAAAGCCAACGCCGGAAGTCAGCCAAGCTGCAGTTGAATGAACGATGGAGGCAGCGGAGTCTTAGACTCGAGGCGACTTAGCCGTAAGACGGCCGGCAAGAGTCCTTGGCAGCCAGCTGAGTGGCATTAGAAGGGATTCCCGGCCATTCGCATCGAGGAGCGGCCTCTTTAAGGACTGCATAACTACGGCTCACAATTATCGCTATCGCCAGCCCAGGCAGCTACACTTTAAAAAACGCCAAAGTGCAATTGCCAAGTTCCGTGGACAAGGTGATGAACAGATTGGCAAATTCCTTTGATTACGCCGATCTAAAGTATAATATAATTAATCAAGATATAATTCAAAATCTTTGGTATAAATATTTTCACATTGCAATTCCCAATATCTTGAAGGAGAATAAAGCTGGCTATTTCTCCCAAGTGCATCCAAATTACCGCCCAACTTGAGCTTGTCTTGAGAACTGGTCCACCTCCAGGCCAGTTTGTCCTGGCACTCCACTCCTGGCAGTAATGAAAACAAATGCCCGGCCATTTGCAGCAACGGGGACAATTAAAGAGGCAAACATTAGGAGACTGCAATGGCAGCGAAACGTTAAGTAAATCTCGAGTGCATTGCCGCACTGGAGCGGCGAGGCTTATACTACAAATTTCGCCGGGTTTTTTCATATTTCACGCAATTGAGAAGGAGCCAAACTATTTGCAATATTTCAGGCTGCCACACGAACGAAATCCAGACATGAAAAATGCAATGCTTGCTTGGGCTTCCTTCAGTGGCTGAATGTGGGTGGAAAATCGGTGGAAATGCGGCAAAGTGGGTGGAATCGGGCGCAAGAAGCGGGTGCCACAACAGTGATTGCGCTTTATTTGTGATAATAAAACACACCATCGCGCCGAGACGACGACGACGACGACGACGACGACAACGTTGGAAGGGTGGGGCTGAAAGTTGGGTGTAAATCGAACCGCGAAATTGCAACAAACTGCGCGTGCATTGGCCTCCACGAAAAAGGACGAACGGGCCAGGACGGAGAGGGTGGTTCCGGGGGAAAACAGAGCAGAAGTCAGGACCTTGCTGTCGGGGCATAAGAATATTTAAGCTGCAACAACGTTGCAGCAAATATTAAAGGAAAACACCAACGGCAGCGGGGCGCAAAAGGATTTACTGCATATTTCATGTTCACAACGAACCAATTTTACGCTCTTCAAATCCTATTAGTCAATGGCCCTATGGGGATGCATCACCACCACCAGCACCACCACCACCTCCAGTGGCAGAGCCACCAGCAGCAGCACCACCAGCAGGAATGCACGTGACGAAATACCTATTAACATGGGCTATAAAGTGCATTAATATGTATGAGTGTTAGAACTTATAATTGCTAAGGAAAAGTGATTCAATTTATACATTATACAATACAGTAGTATTCCTATTATAACTTATATTCTTATATATAACTAATATTCTTAAGATAGCCAGCAAATAGAGTTGTTCAAATAAAAAACTTAACCTAACTTTTTTGCAGTGCAGCCAACAGGAGCTTCGGCGGAATCAGGCAGGACTTTCAGCCAAGGCAGCTGTTTCGGCAAAGGGTTGAGATCCATTGGCCGGTGTGGGGTGGGGTGGAGCGGCGTGGAGCGGAGCGGAGTGGGTGGTGCAGGGTGATTGGTGATGCCTTGGCTCAGATACAGCGATTTACTGGCACACACTCGAGGATACGTATCTATAGATATATCTTTATGTACGTACGCCATATATATGCACATATATATATATAAGTAAGACTCTGGCCTGGGTCAGCTTAGTGTGTCTGGCATTTCCGCACGATTATGCATGTGAGTGGCGGTGTGGCGTTGCCTCTCTGGCCTTTTGGGTGGGGATAAGCCCAGTGGACAGCCCGCAAATGCCCGCCTGGAAACGGTTCTCATCAATCTAGTTACTTCGAGAGCATGAATTATGAAAAACGTGCAAAATGCAAACGGAAATTAAAATTTATAAAAAAAAAAAAGGATGGAACACACAAGGGGTTGGGGGATTGAGAACTTCCACTCGGTTAGACAAATGCGCTGTGATGGTGGCCCCAGCACACGGAAATCAAAGAAAACACTAGCCAAAAGACCGAAATAACAAATGAAAAAGGCCAGGAGCAGCAGGAGCAGCAGGGGCAGCAGGAGCTGGGGAAATATGTTTGGGGAAAATTAAACATATTATCCCAGACTCCGCTCCATACAGTTTTTTTCCGGCACAGCTGTTGAAAAACAAACCTCAAACCTTTGCCAGCATACAACATTTTTGTCAGGATCCTGCTGCTGCTGTCCTTTATTAATTTAACAGGCCATGGCAGTGATGCGATGCGACTTTGACTACAACTTGAACTATAACGGAGGGGCGAGGAGTGGGCTGGATGGCTGGATGGCTGGATGAGGGGCAGGACCAGCGACGGAGTTCAACAAGCCATAATACATATGAGGCAGCCGAGTCGCATGCATTTTTCATGAGACGCTGGCTTTTGTGCCCATCACAATCATCGGACGAGGCCCGAAAAGTCCCACTCCCAATCCCACTCCCACTCCCACCCGAGTCCCGACTTCCATTTTCCTGGCGACGCCAACAATCATCATCGGCACTCGTCCTCATCCGCTCCAGTGGAGTCAGCTGGAGCACTTCTGCTCCTGCTCCTGCTCCTGCTCCTGCTCCTACTCCTGCTCCTGACTTCTCCACTCTTGGCTACACTTGAACTTACACTGACACGTTCGAGGTTCGAATAATGTGGAGATGATGGGATTGGTGGGGGCCCTGCATATTTGTTTGGGAATATTCGAGTAGGAACCTGCCGGTGCATTTTCTTTCTTTTCTCCGTTTTTCCGTTTTTCCGTTTTTCATTTGTAGATTTCACTCAAATTGCTTTCATTTGTTTTAATGGGATGTGGAAGGATCTACAAACTATGAGCTCAGATTAGAGCTGAGCGCATTTGTGTACATATATATTTTAATAGAAACGGAATAATTGCTGTGCTGATCAAGCGCTAAGATACAGTTGACTACTGGTATCTTTACTCTTATTAATTTAGTGAAATTTATCCTTTACTTATACGTTTTACTGCTGGTAATCCGTATCTAATAAAATAGAAAAGTCCAGTCGCTTAAAGAGAGTCTGTATCTTTCCGCCAGCAAAGTGAGTGAAATGTTTCCCCCTATTTATCTGAATAATCAGACGCCAATGAGCACTCTTTAAAGTCTCAGTTCTTACAGCGCGCTGATATATTCAGCCACTATTTGTAACCTCGCAGACTCACTTCGCACCCTGTGATTTCCCCACGAGGAGCAGGAGTGGGTTTGGAGCAATCTCAGCTTGCAGGAAGCGTCAGAGCAATCATCAATCATCCGCCAGAGGCAACTCGGAGATCCGGTGGAGCACGTGAAAGGACAGCGACATTGATGGAAAACAACACCTGGATTTCGCCCTGCCAACAGTGCAGTCACTTTATCTTTGGGAAATGGCCTTCTAAGGATAAGAGAAGATCCTGATGATCCCGACTTATTTTTCTAAATCAGCCCTCCAAAATTCTAATCGATTCCTTGGCTGTCAGGTGTTCCAAATTAACCAGTGAAACTCGCATTTGTTGTACATTTCGGGAAAACTCTTTATTTCTATGTGAACTGAAGTTTAAAAATATTCGATTTTCGATTTTTCCATAACGTATTAAGTATGCAAATTTCGCTACACTTTTTGCGACTATTTGCCAATTTCTTTGTTTTGATTACAAGTGCAAAGCATTTGGGGCATATGCTCGCTAAATATTTGTTTTAAACATTTAATATTCTAGGCGTGTATACATAAAACTATACAAATGTGTGTAAATATATTTACTATGTTTGAATGGGTAATTCTGACACGCTTTCGCGTGTGCTCTATTTTCATAAATATTATTTATTCATTTATTTGCGCAATCAATTGCCGATTTTTTCTCTTTCTGTTTTTGTTTCTGTTTCTGTTTCTGTTTCTGTTCCATTTGCATTTGAAATGCTTTGGCCTTTTGCTTAAACACTTACGTATGTAAATTGAAATTTGTCGATGGCTGACCATCAGCGTTTATTGTAAATATTCGTATGTGGCTAAATGTAGGTATGTATATTTGCTGATGTATATTTGTATGCAGACCGTAGGTCATCAATATTCATAATAAATTAATAAATATATATGTATATCCGTAAGCCTGATTGCCGAGCCAGGATCAGATCGGTATCCTTCAGCTCCTTCTCTATCCTTGTTGTTTATTGTGATTTGTTGCACTCGACTGCCCACTTGGCCATGTTAAAGCTGTCGTCTGCTTGACCTGGCAGCGGGAAAAGCCCGGGAAAAGCCCCCTCCCCGAAGTGGGTCAATAAGGCTGGTCATTGATTTACGGCCAGCTGGGGCAGTCCTAATTTAAATTATGATTGAGCTTACGCATAAATTAATTGTCGTGGACACCTAGCAGAGGCTGGGATCAATATCGAAATGCCTCTCGCTTGATTGGCAGTGAATGTTATGGCCATTTGAATGGCATGCACTCGCCAATCAGTTTTTATTATGTATTATTTATTTTTGTTCAAATTAAAGCGAGCATGTCAGGCTGAATTTGACTTTGTATTTTACAGTTTACGCTTTAATTGCTGTCTCTGGTCTATTTCTGCCGATTGCTCTCATTGTTTTTGGCCATTTAACTGACCGTGCTGCTGCATGGGTACCCTATATATGTACGACTATGTATGTATGTATGTATGTATGTATGTATGTATGTATGTTGTATATGCCTATGTATTGGTAGTGCAACAATTATATGTATGTATATTAAACTGGCGCACAATTTTACACTTGACTGCCCGCTCAGAGTTTGTTGCTTTGTTTTCACTTTGCCTATATTTAATTTCACCTTTTTTCACTGTTTGCATTTTGTTTGTTTGTTTGTCTATACTATTTTCACTATTGCTGGTTGCTGGTTGGCTGGTTGGCTGGTTGGCTGGTTGGCTGGTAGAGTCTCTGATGTGCTGCATTTAATTTAATTTCATTTAAATAAAAATTATCATCGAAGCCTGGCAGGGTTAATTGCACGTTAACACACGCTAGAGGGACATCGAATAAAAATTAAATATTAAACGGCTGCCATGGCAGTCGTAGAAGTTTGGGGCTCGGTCCTTGCGGCGGGACAAGTGCTTAAGCTAATTGCAGTTTCGCGACAAGCGGAACCGGAAACGGGCCTCGAAATGGCCGCAGATGATCCCTTGGCAAACGCACTCACGTAGCCGCTAAATGTTTCAATTTTCTGGCAGCTCAACGCGGCGCCGCAGACATTTAATAATAAACGCAGCTGCAGCACCGAAACGGGCAGAACTTTCCCGGATGTCTCCCCTTTGCTGGTTTTTGCTGGTGTGGCCGATGGCAGGGAATTGGATTTGGGTGGCTGTGGGGGAATGACAAAGACAACCGCGAGCAAATGGCCATCGACCATTTTGATGCCTTTCGGCCAGAGAGCAAACAAAATTAAAAGCGAATTTCAAATGCCTTTGCCAGGCTCAAAAATGCAAATCGCATTCTCCGTCACCGAGCAGAGATGAGGTATGCTAGTGTGCCTCAAAGAAATATAAATAGCACAGAGTATGGCAAGTTATGTTTTGGAGAAATGCTAAGTTGTCCATATAGCAATATATATTAAAAAACTTTATGCATCTATTAAAAATCTTTACACTGCCAAGTACTTTCTGCGGTGAGCGTGGGGAAAAGTAAAAATACTAAAGTGGTGCTGCTTTAAGGACTTCCCATCACTGTCGACACGCACACACGGCAAGAAGGAGAGACAATCGCACACCTACAGGCCTGCTGGCCTGCTGGACATGTTGCATACTTTCGGGCGCAGCATGCAATTAAAATGCAAAAAAGGCAAATAGCAGAGCGACCATTTCGGCTTCAGGTCGATTCCGTTCCGTTCCGTTCCGTCCGCCAGCAGCTGCAGCTCGAAAAACCAAAGACCAAAATCGATGCAGTGCCAAGTTGAAACGGAAATGCCAGAGCCGAATCCGCATCCGCATCCGCATCTGCATCCGTCCGTTCGTCTGTCCGTGAGCATGCTGTCCGTGTGTCTGTGCAACGTCTGCGGTTAGAACAAGTTTGCCAGCCTGCATCTGTGTTTTTGCCTGTGCTGCCGTGTGACTGTGTGTGCGTGCTAGCCAGTATGCAAGTGTGCGAGTGTGCGAGTGTGCGAGTGTGCGTGTTGATTTAGCGTTAAGCTTGTTGGATTTTTGCGTTTTGTCAACATTCCCCCGGCCAGTCGTCGATGCATTCGCAGACTGCTGCTGCGGCGGCTTTCTCGGGCTGTTCAAATAATTGCCGATAGACTTCGGGGCAAGAGCATTTCGAGATTGATTCTGGTTGGGTGGGTGGTAGCATGCACACAGAGAAAAACTGCTCATAGATTTTGATTTGTATTAGAAAACGGCTGGGCAGGGTGATCAACTAATGGCTTTTGTATGAACAGCAAGAATCGGTGCCATCAAAATCTAAAGGGTGTTTCAATCTTTCAACAAGTGTCAAAAATGTGCAACAATAGATGTAGAAGGATTCAGTTAACAGTTGATTTCACGGTTTTTACTTTGAGGTGGATTCTTTCTCTGTGCAGAATATACTGTTGGATCAATGGGGAGGTGAAGTGCTGCTTAGACTAGGCTTAGTGTTCATTAATGGTCAGGTGACTATACAGTGGGTGCGGGTGGTGATCGGGTTGGGTGCCTCAATTAGTCCTATAGGTAAGTTAAACTCAACACTTGCAGATATGATTGCTATAGCTATTTGTCCTCCTATTTGATAGTTATAAATGCATTAATATTGCTTCGTTGGCCTGCTCTATTTCCTTTACTATTTAGCCTCATCCTGTAGATTATGATCCTGCCTTTCGTAACATTGTGTATCACCTGATTGAGAATAATGATTGATTCAACAATTTCTATAAGTGAGTATGTTTGAGTATGAGTTTTCTGCTATCCTGGATATTGGCACTAAGCAGCAGCGCTGCTAAGGGCCGAATCCTAGGGATGCTTCGTATAATTATTGAGCGGCATCTCGTTCACATGGGTGTGGGCCACCTCCTTGTTCCGGTCATGTATGGCCATTTCCAGCGGAGCACTGGCTGGCTTCTTCTGGGCCGCCTTCTGTGTCTTGAGCTGGAAGGTAATAATCGGTTAATTATGCTATATTTTAGTATGCAGTAATCTCATATTTACTCTCTGTATGGTCTTCTCAAAGTCCTGATGCGGCTCTGGTCGTTTCATTGTGCTGCAGTTTCTCAGGCGTTCGTTGGTCTGTAAAGGGATGCACTATAAATTAATGTAACAATTTTAGGGTAACATATATTTTAATAATACGTAGACTGTATCTACGTTGTTTTCTTATGGGGCAACCGTTTGCCTTTGGGCACCTGTTACTTCAGCTTTATGCATTTGCTTACTACCAGGTTGAATAAATTGTACTTTCCCGTCACTTTGCTGTGTTATTTCAGCTATTTTGTGTCCGCCCATGATTACTTCATTAACCCGAGTCGGACCGAACAAATCGACACCTCAAAACAACCGCAGCCAAAACTTCAAATGGAAATGGGTAATGCCAAATGAAAAGCGCCGGGCAGACGAGAAAGTGTAATGAAAGGGCACCGCTGGTTGCTCCTGTCCCCGGAGCAGCATTTCCGCAACAGACCGCATAATGAGTGCCGTTGAGGAGCTGGAACACACGCTCCGGGTGACCTTTGACCGGAGGAAAAAGCACTGCGAGAGCAACGGCGACCGAATCACGAGCTGGGGGCCAAAGAAAGGTAATGAGTGCCAGAGGACACGCCGCACACACAAAAGAAGTTGTACCGAACACGGAGCACAATTGTCGCCAGTGCTTAGCCCAAGTCATTTTCAAAATTGACCGCAAAACTCGGGAGGAACCGGAGTGGACAATCTGCAGCAGCCGTGGTCCTCGGCAGCGGCAAATTGTGCTTAAATATTAAATGAACAGCCGGCGAAGGAGCGGGCGCACACAAAAGAAAAACCGGACAACAACCGTAAAACACGAAAAGTTATAAACTCTCGTCGGACTCCGGAGGACCCCCAAACCCAAACAAAAAGGACACACAAAAAAAGGTAACAACAAAAAAGAAATGGAAGCTGGTAGCTCGATGGAAATGGAAATGGAAATGGAAAAGTGCACGGCGACAGGACACACAAAACAAAACACTTTGGCACGCCTGAAATAATAAAAACAAATGCGAGTGGAAAAAGGACAGTCGTGTGTAGGGAGCTCCGCCCACCTTCTGATCCCCACCCACAACTTTCACATCCGGCATAACAACCGCAGCAAAGCCGAAATGCGCCAAGGTGCAAATGACCAGGTAACGTGGAGTTCCAGGAACGTGCCTCGTCCTCAGGTCCTTGACAACGCCCCCGACAATGCGATTGGCGCTCTCGTCCCCAGGCTTGTCCTCTGCGATTTCAGCACTCGATGCACTCGGAAAAACTTACAGCTCATATGACAATAATAAATCCGTGGTAGGAAAATATTCTCAATGTTAATATAAACAATAATCTTCAGATTCTAAAAATAAAAAAACACATACTTAGCTAACATAGCAACGATTATACAGATTTAAATACAAAAGACTATTGGAAGTATTTAGAAGTATAATCAGAAATTTCTGCAAGTACATGGCGCATCCTTTCGTGGATTTCCATCTGTATCTGGCACTTGCACTTGCGGGGACCCGCGCCCTCATCGGCAGTTCATATCTCGGAGTCTGCCATTTGCATCCGGCACATGTCCTTGCCGCAATGCCCGCTCCACGCTCCACGCTCCCCGCTCCCCGTGACCTCTGACCCCACAGCACGCTGTGCTCTTTTTGCTCCGGCTGTGTTGTCATTGTCTGGTCTCGACCACTCGCCCAGCGCAAGTCAACGCAATTAACGGTAATTGCCTTTTATCGGCTTAGCCTTGATAAAGTTTTGCACCGCCCCCACGCTTTTCCGCCCCGCCCATTTTCCCAGAACGCCAACTTTCCTAGTTATTGCTGCTTTGGTTGTCGTTGTTGTTGCCGCGGCCATCGTTGTTATTTGTAGGTTTACGCGGTTTTTATATTTTAATTTAATTTTATAAGTAGTCCCAGTGCTCCCGCCCCCCACCTCTTGCCCCCTCCACGCCCCTCAAACTTGTCCATGGCAAAAATTCGACATTAAACAGAGCAGCGGATGGTCTCGTTCGGGGGGAGGGGATCGGGAAAAGTTTTTGTTTTGAATGCGGCAAGGAAATGCTTTGAAGTTGGCTCCAAATTATGGAACTTTTCATGGCTTTCCAGAGAGATGGGGAGCGGAGTTAGGGACATTCTCGCTATCCTGAATTAAACTGCGACCGAAATGGGAAAACTCGTTCCATTTTCATATTTCTTAAGCAACTTAGGAGGTGTCAAGTGCTCGACTAATGAAAATGTCACTGTCTATATGGCGTGGAACATAAGTGTGGCATGGGAACCTAAGTAGAAGTATTATATAAAAGCTCTAATTCCGGTTTGCCACACAAGAAGTAGTTAAGATTGATCAAGATTTAAGGCAGAGGAAATTAAAAAACTCTTAGCACAGGTAGCAAAAAATAAAATATAAAAGAAATACCATAGGACCGACTGAGAACATTCCTATATTTATTTGGTTGATTTATCCAGATCCTTTCTAACCCTTTTTCTATGACAACTAAACTTTTACCATTGCCAACAAACAAACAAACAAGCAAACTTGGCAGCAAGCCGAAAAGTAGGCAATAAAAATGGTTTCTTAACCGGAAATGACAAAATCACACACGAAATGGTACCGATAAAAAAAAGGTCTACCCTTCCTGTAAGTGGCACCCAATTTGCGACCTCCGAACTCACCTTCAACTGCATTCCCTCCGTGGCGTTCAGCTCATCTCCACTTTGCCGGAGGCCCTGCAAAAACCTGTGGAAGACCGTTCTCCGCTGCTTGTGCTTGTTCCGGCCCTCTAACCAATCCAATCCAATCCAGATCCGGATCCCAATCCAAATGCGAGGCAGTCAGGCGAACAATCAAACCGAGAATCAAACAGACATTCATTTGATTAACCAGACAGTCAAAGTTTAAGCGCAAACCAATTTAATTGAATTAAAAGCCATAAAAACCAAACAGCCGCCAAACTGTCTCTAACCACAGCTTCCTGTGGCCCCTCCCCCGATTTTAGGCGCTCCTCACCTGTTGCCGAAAAGTCGTAAAAGAAATTGGTCCGTGCTCCCGGATAGCTGTGCTGCATCCCGTTCAGATTCAGAGCCGACTTGGAGTCGATGGCGTTCCTGGCCATGCGATTGGCCAAATCATTCTGCGTGTAGCTGTAGATCTCGTTCTCCTCGCGATTCGACAAGCAACTGGAGGGCTGCACATGCACGGAAAATATACAATAAAAATTAAGTTTATGGATTCCTAAAGGCCTTAGTTATAAATATTCATTCCTATGGATTATCACAATAATGAGGTATTTTTCAATATACACCTTTAATATAGCTCTTCATGCTAAAAAGTGCCCAACTTAAGCCAATCCCCTCTGCATTTTAATCAGAACATAAATTATACATGTATCACTTTCGCAGGAAGCCCTGAGGAGCTGTGACAGTAAATTTCTTTCAGTGCATGCACACATAAAAGAGCACACATGAGCATACATAATATACGAAGCGGAACGGAACGGAAATGAATTAGAGTCTGATTAGCTGGAGGTCGTAAAAGCCTGTGCGGCCGTAAAAGTCACGGTTCGGAGTCGGAGTTCGGAGCATCTGCTTACCAAGTACTTGCCGGGCACATAGAGCGGCTGGCTGTGGCTGGTGGGCATCACCGAGGAGCTGACCAGGCCCGTTCCGCTGCAGCTGGGCCCAGCCATCCGGCGGGAGAGCGTGTGCCCCGTGGAGATGCGCACGTGGCGCTCCTTCCACTTGGACAGCCGCACCTGCTCGATGGCGTCCAGCACGTCGTCGTAGGGCATGTTGATTTGTTTGCTGTAGTGGGCGGCCAGGCCCTCCAGGTAGCCTCGCTTGCCCTCCTGCATGGCGAGAAAAGTAATGGATTTCATAAGAAACATGGATACTCAAGAAGGTACAGAATGAGCTATAGAAACAAATAATACACCAATCCATTTTAGTCATTAAATGATTACTTATTTCTATCCATATATCTATGTATCGCTTAATCAATTATTAGAACACAATTTCCTGCGGTGCATTGGAAAGTTGCAACTTGGGCAGGGAGATCCCAAGATCCCGAGAAGTCTTAACCGCAATCCACTAAGGCCAGGGTCAAAAGCATCTCCTCAAGGAGCAGGGAGATTGGAGCATGGTGGGGCAGGGCGGGCGCACACGTGTTAATATCTTCCGGTAATTAGCGTGAGGCTGCCACTTAAATGTGTCCTGTTTGACATTCAAAGCGGTCACTGAAGCGGCAGCATCGTGCTCCTTTATGCTGCTCCATCTGCAGCTGCGTCTCCATCTGCATCTGCATCCGCATCCGCATCCGTATCTGCATCTTCTGTGTGTCTATGTCTACGTCGATGTCGGCACCTGCATCCTCGAGCCGGGCAGAACTAAATCCACTGAGCCCCAACCCCCACGGCCTGGCAAATTCATTTAGCGTCGCATTCATGTAATGCACATGCAAACATTTGTGCTGAAATGCAACTTGTCTGCAGCTGTCAGTCAGTTAGATACACAGATACTACTACTACTACTACTACTGCTGCAGATGTAGTACATACCCACCCATACATCCACACACCCACACACCCACACACCCATACACCCAGGGGGCTGTCTGTCTCATCAGCGCAAAGTGCAATTAGTTGAAGTTGGAGCCCGCGCGTCAACATGGCCCAGACGAAGGGGGCGTCGAGGGGGCCAGAAGCCAACAAGTCCTGTCTAACCAATCCCCTTTTCTGCCGCATTCATCCTGCAGATACCTTTCTTCGCCGCCATTCGGTGTAATTCCATTTCGGGCTTAAAGTTGCATTTCAATTTGCGCCGCCTCAAAGACAACAATCGTAAATATTTAACCACATCTTGGCGCCCTAACTATGCCAAGTACTGAGCCATCAACTTGGCGCCAAAACAAAAAGGAGCTCAACTGGCGCTAATTAAAATGCAAAGCGGCAAAACCTGATGCAGCCTATGACTAAGTTTTCACACATAGCCACGCAGCAGCCTGAACACCCTTTCATGGGAACAGGAACAGAAGTTCAAGTGCCAGTACACAGCAATAAATTATAACATTCTTTAAGGAACAGTAAAAAGAACTCCTATTTCATGTCAAGTGATTTGTGATTGGGTTACTCCATTCTACATCAAACCTACGAGGGATAGAGTGCCGGAAAAATTGGAACAAAATGTCCTTCTATTTTTTTCAGTTGAGCTGCAAATTCAGCATCAGGAGCTGGAGCGGAAACCTGCGGATCGCGTGGCCTGCATATTAAGCAGCTGCATCGGAATCTGAAGAGTGTCTGGCAAACTGGCAGCACTCCATGCGTGCTCAATAGGCACATCTGCCACGCCCACTGGCACAGAGCCGCCCCCCGGGGTGGTGGGGATGTGCATTGGCCGCAACTTTAAATGGAGATGGCTTTGCATCTATTTGCATTGCATTGCATTGCGTTGCATTGCATGGGATAGCATTTCTTTGGCGGAATGCAGGCGGCCCTGAACTAGTGACATGTTTTCAGCCAACAAAACGTGGACAAAGGCACCAGAAGTCATCACCGCAAACGAGGCTGCCAAATGCCTTTCAATGTGCACTTCTTTCACTCGGGCACAGTGGGTTGCTATCTGCCCAAAACCAAAGGCAAATTCTGATGAAAAGTGCAAGGAACGCAATTACTGCACAAAATGTTAAGGTCATGCTATTTGCATGCAACGGTACATGCATTTAAGCCACCTTCGTACAACTTTTGCCACTATTTCCAGCTGCAATTTGCTGGCCTGGCAATTTTGCACAATCATTTAATTGTAGCCCCACTCATTTCCCTAAAAACGCTGCCACAATGCTGGGCTTTATCTGTAAGCCAGCAGCAGCCGAAAAATACGCGCCAAAATAAACAAAGTTAACGCAATGCAAAATCATTTCCCCAGCCGGCGACCAACGTGCATATAATAAAATAAACAAAACAGCAGGGGGCCGATGGGCTGAAGTGGACACAGTGTACGTTGAGGTGACCCAGCGGGCTTCGTTGGTTGCCCACTCGGTTTAACTAAATTAAAATCGTGTTAATTTCACATTAGAGCGCACACAGCGCTGGCTCCCCGAACGACTGTCACACGTTGCACTTGCATCCTGTGTCCTCCACCGCCCACTGCCGCCCAGCGCCGCCCACTGCCACGCCCCCCGTGGGCGGCAGGATGCAAATTGCCAGGACCCTAAACAAAACGACCATAGATAAGAGCAATCGCTGGCTGGTTGCTCGCCACAGTTAGTTGGGATAGTTTGCCGAGGCAGGCGTAATGCTTAATTTAATAGAGTACATAATAACAACCGGGTTTTATAACTAACGAAGCAATGCTAACAATTTAAAATAGCTTTAAACATAAAAATAAGTATATGATAGTAAGGCGGGGATGAGCTTACGGGCGTGGAGTACGGATGGGCGGTGAGTCGTATGCCATCCGCCTCGAGGTGGCGCTTCATGACCGCCTCCAGCTCCTTCATGGTCACCGGCGTATCACAGTCGGAGGCCAGGATCTCGTTGCTGCTGCTCAGTGCCTTGGGATCGTTGATCAGGACATAGACAATGGCGGCGCCCTTCTCCCGCAGCATGCGCACACTCTTCAGGAGCTTGCCCCGATGCGAGGGGTTATCGACGCCGATGGCATCCAGATCGATCTCGCCAATCTGCTTGCAGATCTCCAGCTCATCGTAGCCGTTCTCCAGGAAGCTGTCGCCGTAGTGGCCCAGTCCGATGGTGCGCAGCCACTCGCAGACGATGTTGTGGTGCGGCATGCTGGTGCTGGCATTCGCATTCGCATTCGCGTATCACGTGGCTCCGCTGGGAAACGGGAGGTCCAGCGGTGCGAAGGAGACCTTGTTCAGGCGCTGCGGCTTCGTCGAGGTGCTGGCACCACTGGCACCACTAGCTCCACTAGCTCCGCTTGCTCCACTGGATCCAAAGCCAGTCGCCAGCGGCTCCGGTTGGTTGCAGCTGCTGGCGGCACTGCTGCAGCTGCTGCTGGAGGTTGCCTTCATAGCAGCGGCAACAGGAGCAAGTTGCGCAGTGTACTCTGGCGGTAGAAATGAGTTGGGAAAACGATTTTTAGTACATACTTAGAAACATGCATACTTTAATGATTTTCATATAACTGAAGACCCACGCATAGACCTTAAAACCGTTTAATACACCCATTTCATCTCTAACTAGAAGCATAGAAACATAAACATTAAATTAAATTGAGTTTGGCTTCGTGGGTGTAGCGAACGTAACGGTTTTCATTTGCCAGGCTCAACAGTGCGTATGCGTAATAGGGTTTCGGCTACTTCCGGTGGCCATTTAACTCGCCTGACAGGTGTAGGTCATGGGGGTGCTGCCTAGATGCGGATCTGGAGCTGGATCTGGTTGGCTGGGGGCAGGGGACTGGCATATCAATTTGCGTTAATAGCAGTCATTGTTCACTCGCAATCAGGGGAATGGGCTGAGGCCTCTGCCGAGTCCTGCCTATAAGCACTTAATGATAATGCTCGGTCATGTACACGAGCCACTAAAACACTTGAATATGCTTAGCCCCGGAAGCCACTTGCATATGAATAAGCCACTTAGAATGACAGATGGACCAGTGCAGACGGAGGAGGCGGGGCCGGATGGCAGCGCCCTCGGGTCACAGACAAAAGACAAAAGGAAGTCGTCTAACTATTTGTGCAATGCCCATTCCCCATTCCCCATTCCCCAATCCCCAATTCCCGACAACGACCCCGAGATCCTTGTTTGTTGTCTCCGGGTGTGTTTGCTTGTGTATGCTTGGCTGTAAAAATATTTTTGCTTGTCGAAAAATGAAATGCAAATGTCTGCTGGCAGCAGAAATATTGTCCAGCCGTTTCCTCCTCGTCAGGTGGCCGGCATCTACCCCTCTACCCCGAAAAGTGTGGTCCAAGGAGGCAGACAATGGCATAATGAAAATAATGTGGCTACAGTTTGGCCACACAGGGAACTGCAGCTGTCATTGAGTGTGCTAGATTGAAGTGGTCGGGTCGGGTCGGGTCGGGTCGGGTCCATTCCATTTCCCCAGCCCGAATCTCAGCCAGCCCGAATCTCAGCCAGCCCGTGGATTCATGTACAAGAACTTCGATCCGAAGTGAGAGCCAACTAATTGACTCAGCTTGACTTGGCTTCGCATACCTTTCATATTGATAAACACATGCTAGACAAGATGCCAGAATGCCGGACAATGGGGCGGATGAGTGACCTCCGGCTGGGGGGGATGAAAGTGATGAGGCTTTTAGCAGATGAAAGGCACGAAATTGCTGGAAGGGTCCGAGTGGAACTTGAGCATCAGGAATCCGATAGCCCGGCCAATTCAGAGCTATTTTAATATTGAAATGATTTAAGATCTGAATTGATAAGGCGAAAGCATGGGACGGGGCTCAAAGAACAACTTCAACTCAACAGTCAAGAGTCAAGGCATTTAAACACACACTTTAGTGGCCTGAAGTAAAAATATCTATACTGCTTGATTTTATTAAAAAATATCCATACTGCTTAATTTTATTTAATTGGTATTCACTGGCTCTTTGCTAAAACGCTTTGATTATACGATAACAGGTTTCTAGATAAAATTGCAAATCCATAATTCAGTTATAAAACGAGCCATCCGAACTATAGCCACCCCTCTTGCCAAGGCTTCTGAGCTGCTGCAACTGCAAATATTTAACCACATGCCCACCCGCATCTCAGACTCCCGGAAAACTTTCGGCACATTGTTAGCATAATAAACACATAATAAAATGCAAAAGGCAAAATCGGTAAAGTCAATTTTGAAGATGTTTTGCATACGCAGCCGTTGCAAACAGCTTGCCAAAGTTTATTTTCTAGCTAGCCGAACAAACACCGTTCCAGCCCAAATCCCCAAAAAGGTTGCAATTCTCGGTTAATGAATGTCAGTGGCACTCCGTACTCCTTACTCCGTACATGGGCCATATACTGCCATATATACCAGTACTTCACATGGAAAATGTCATATCCTCGTATGTATAAGATGCTACGGGTCGAGTGTAATTACATGAAAGCTGGACTAAATTTGCATATGCCGCAAACTGACTACGATAAGCATCTTAAATTTTCAATTTCATTGTTTATTAAGTGCCAAATAATTGTTTGTGTGCAGTGAGCCGAATTTGTGATCAAAGGTGTTCGGCCAGCCCACGTTTTCCGTTTGTAATTTGCAATTTCCTGGACTACAACTTCCAGTTGATATATCCTCTGCTATAATTATGAGAGATTTGTAAGCCCCGAAGCGTGTGAAAATACGCAAATGCATCGCGCTTGCCCCGATTACCACCATTGATTATCACCTTGGCTTTCTAATTATGAAACTTTCCAAGGGGATTAAGTCCAACTCCTGGGCTGAGCTGCTGAGCTGCTGAAATTAAACAGCAACAGAAACAGCACTCACATACTCAGATCAACACAAGCCAGCTCGACAATGGCCCCATTGTTTACGGCTTTCACACAAATTTTTATGCAAAATTTCAGCCAGAGTAATTAATTTTAATATGAAAGCCAAACATGCGCGCTCTAACAATTGTCATATAATTTGCCGTCTAGACAGTGGAAATTTAGTATTTTCAATTAACTGCAATGGCAACTGAGCGCTGCAGCCTGCAACCTGCCACCCCCTTAACCCATGCCCACCCATGCCAACCCATGCCAACCCTTAACACCCCACAGCAACAATGCACACAAAAAGGCGCACACTGATTATTTCCACGACGGGGGCGTGGAAGGGTGGAAAAAGCGAGCTGGAGCTCCTCTGGCTGACTGCCATGTTGACATTGTTGGCTCAAAAAAATAGAAAATATACGGAGAAATAAAAACAGCTAAAATCCGGAGCAAGAAAGTATGCAATCCGACTGTTCAGCGCACTTGTGTGTTAATGAATTTGAGATATCAGTGAATAGAGATTTGAATACTATTAAATTGAAGCCTGTTTTCAGTACTGTACGCCATTTTAATCAAAGAACTACATTTTTTAATAATTTACCAACCACTAAGATCGCAAACCTCTAGTAAACATGCAAAACCCATTACGGCACCCAAACTCACGAGTGGCAAGAGTAAGTTTTAGATCTCCTGGATGCCAATATACCCCTGGGCTGGACGAGGACCCACTGCGAAGGGGAAAGCAGCCCACGGATGAGTTCAGTGGGAAAACAGCGAGTATGAGCGGGGATCCCCCTGCGCGGACGCCCCTGCCTGCAGCCTTGAATCCGGAATAGCAGGCGTACAGCAGCAGGCAGAGCGACGTCCTCAAGGTTGGCAACAAAATTGCACTGCCAGTCACTCGAAGTGGGGGGTTCACCATGGGGAGAGGGGGTCACGGGTTGCGGAAAAACTGAGAGGGGAAAGGGGGCCGGGCTGCAGCCTCGTTCGTGTGCCAATGTCAGTGCACCTGGCGCTGCACTTGCCCCACGGCATTCACTTCGAGTCGCAACTCAACTCGCCTCAACTCATTTCAACTCGAGTGACTCCCTTTCCCAGCCAACAGTGCGTATTGCGGTGGCCGGGAAGCCTTAAAAAAGGGGGGATAAACAGAAATGGTCGGCTTCGATTTCACTTGTTTTTTTTTTTTTTTGTTTTGCGTTTTTTTGGTCCCCAGCTCTCGCACTCGTTTTTTAATTGAAATTTCATTTGCCCCGTTTGTTTGCACATAATTACGATGCGGGGGACTTTTGTCGCTTGTTATGCAAATTTAAGACCAGCTCATCCCGCGTTGAATGAGTGTGAATAGACGGAGATGCATGAATGCCCGACTGAAGCTGCATTCTCGCATTTTTCATATTTATTCTTTTCGGCTTCGCTGCGGTTTCATTGTGGCGGGAATGGCCCGAAAAGGAATGGTTTTAGCCAGGCTGAAAGAAAGAAGACAGCCTCCAGGCAGCTTCATTCAGCTGCTAGTTTCTCGATGGCTTAAAAACGAGCACGAAACTAAAATCCTTTCAAATAGTGTACTCGACTGGGAATGAGCCAAGGAGCTTGAAAAGTTTTCCAAATGCATCCATAAACTGTGCTACTTGCAACATTGGTAGTAGCAAAAATGTCTAAAAATGTTACAGCCAATTTCAATGAAGCGAAGAGAAATTAGAGTAAGTAGTCCTAAGTACGTTCTTTGGTTGCCAAAAGCTTTCCTCAGGAAAAGTCCTTCAGAACATGTTTATACTCTAGATAACTATTTCATTGAAACATACTATAATATCACTAAGACTGAAAGGCTGCCTAATTCAAACTAATTACCTGTTTCAGCTAACCACCTAATATTAGTTATCAATCTGATATGAAGCCGTGGATTAGTATAAGCCCCAGACTAACTGCCCCACAATGCTGCGGAAATCCGGCAGTTAAACCCATTGACTGCTGATTGAGTAATCAACGAATCGAGACCCGTAATTCCGCAATTTACTTACATTGTGAGCCGTAATCAATAGGTGGGTCCGGTGTGTCCTGTTCGGGGCTCTCAAGACATGCAAACACTCGCGCACACTCACACTCACAGCCAAGTTAAGCGGTTCGGAAGTCGCTATATAATCAAATGCTGCCGCACTTCATTTGCCGGGGATTGGCCAACTGCTCCGTGCCCGCAAGGACATAATCCCAATGCCGCCCACTTGTTGGGGACTCGACCACCGGACCAGTTCTACACGGAGGGAAACTAATCGAATTGTATTGGCTATTAGGCATTCAATCCGTTTTCGATTCTTTAGTTTCATTCATTTATCACATCTCAATCAATGTTTAAGTCAACAATTTTAAAACTTTCTAGCTAATTGGTTGGTGAAAATGTACTGTAATATTATAATACAAAATCTAGCTTTTTAGAACAAATGAATTACTAGAAAAAATTTAACGACTGTCATCTCGCTGTTACTGAAGAAAATCCTATCTTTTTGACATTTTCCTTAGTGATTCTTATGGATGTGAAAACCTACCGAACAGGGTGTTTTATTTAATTTTTTTCTCGGTGTAGAGCCTGCCGATCGCACACGCACAATTGCCGTTCGTTTGATTTACGACATCGGAAATTTGAAATTCCCGGCCGTAGCCTGCGCTTTTTCTTCTAACTTGTTTTTTGGCCAGCACAATGGCTGGCAAAAACGCGCGCAAAACGGTCACCGGAAGTGGGGTCGCCAACCGGAAACGCGGAATGGCGCAAAATGGCGGGCAAATTACGCGACAAGCGGCAGTTTGCTGCCCGGCTGATTGCAAGGCGTAGTCGGTGAGACGGCCAAAACGAATAGGCAAACTGCAACCGTGCACCGTGCAACCGGGAGCGGAGTAAAAAACGCAACCAAAGTATGCAAAGCACGCGAGCGTACTGTGGCACCATCAGCAGAAACACGGCCTCCTGGGCCTGGGTTCTTGCCACTGCCTCAGTTGCCAGAGTTGCCTCAGTTGCCTCTGTTGGCTATGTTGCCTCTGCCTCTGCCGCTACCGCTGCCGTTCCCAGAGCCAGAGAATCGAGAATCGGGCAGAGCAGAGCAGAGAACTGAACTGAACTCCTCGAGGAAGGCCGCGCCGTGAACATTAACGCTGGCGTTAACGCTAACGGTTGGATTACGGATGGGGGTAATCGGGGGTCTGGCTGGTTGCAAGTGCCCCGTTGTAAGCGATACCCAGGAGGGAGGTTCTTTTTTTTGCCCAGCTTTTTATTTAACTCTTTTTTTTGCGGGCCAGCCGTGCATTCTCTTTTTATCCTCGCTGCAGCCACCCCGAAGCTGAGCTGAGGCTTCAGCCTAAGAGCGGAAAGTAGGTGAGGCACATGAGCTCGGCGACGGGCAGGATGGGGCGCCGGATGAGGGGCAGGATGAGGGACAGGATGAGGGGCAGGATGCGGGGCACGGAGAGTGTTTACCCCGACTTAGACGGCTCTGACAGGCCGTCTGGGCTCCAAAGCATGAATGAGTTGTGGAAGCAAATGAAGTGCCACGCCAGCCGACGTTGCAACCCGCAGCGTATTTAAATATAGCAGAGAACAAGCAGCACCAGCACCAGCACCAGCACCAGCAGTGGCAGTGGCAGCGGCAGCGGCAGCAGTGCAACGCATGCAGCAGCAACGGAAAAAGCAGCAGCTGCGCAGCCAGCGGAGACCAACGCTGTCATGCACTTGGAGAAAATGTGTGCTCAATGCATAGCACTATGCCATACCTTTCAGCAACACTTACTCAAATTTGTGGTCAAGTCTTTGCAAACAGTTGCATTAAATACCTGAAAGTGGCTTGTCCGCTTAAAAATATTTAAAAAAATGAAAATAAATATTTTTGATTTACTCGATGTGGATGGGTAATTATATTTTTCAGTGTACAGGACAGGCGGCAGACGCTCACAGGCTATCATGTCACCGCTGGCGTCCTCATTTGTCTGTTTGCCTGTGTGCTTGTGCAATTTTTTATTTTTTATTTTTAATTTCTTTTTTCCAGCGAGACTGGCAGTCAGTCAGTTTAGTTGCTAGCGAGCCTGGGCATATTTTGTGCTTCATCATCTCGGCCGCTGATGATGACACATGCGAATGACTGCAAACAAATCCAGGGAGCGGCAGTTGCTGCAGTTGCTGCTGCTGCTGCTGCTGCTGCTGTTGCTGCTGCTGCTGCTGATGTAGCTGTTGCCACTGCAGACTGATATTGCTGCTGTCATCAGCAACATTTCGCTGTGGCAGCTTCGCTGGAACTTTCCCATGGAGCGGGCGACTGTTTGCTGATGCAGCCAAATGCGAAAAGCGGGTGGCGCCACACCTGCCGACCTTGGTGGGTGGGTCTAGACCCGGACCAGAACCACCGGGACCCACGGTGGCTTAATCAACGAATTACGCCGGATTGGAGTGTTAATAATGCAAATCAATAGACGGCAGTGCGGACTAATCGGATTGGTTGCAGAACCAATAAGAAATATAAAACATGGGCAAATCCGTGTTTATTTGATAAGGACAGTTTGGAAAGGGCATTAGATGCATTAATGCAAGCCCATTTCCAATTTTCCAGCACTTTAATTGCATACTTAGGCATTTCAATGCAGATAATGAAAATGAAAATAATAAGGGGCTTTATGTGGGTTCAAAAAAAGGAAATCAAAGGAAAATTAAAGAACAAAGCCCCAAGAAGTTGTGATGGTCATGGATCTGGGGTCTGGCTGAGATTCCGCATAGACGGATTCCCGGGCGGAAGGCATGGCCCGCTTATGGGCTGTCCGGGGCACGTACTTGCGGTGGCTGCCACATAATGAGAGCTGGCTGCGGCACAAACGTGCCATAAACTGTGGCACGCCCCCTTGGCCCCTTTTGGTCCCCGCAGACCAGCCTCCACCGATGAATATTCCATGTGGCATGCGTTGACAAAGCATTCGGGCCTCGTCATCTGGAGCATGAGGGCATATCATATAGTCAAAGTTTTTCCTTTTCCCACACACACACACACACACACACACACACACACATTGTGTGCTCCGTACATGGGGCATACTCGCATACATATTGGTACATACACATACTCCTCGTATATCACGATGGACCGACGAGGAGCAGAAGCTCCAAGCTGGGGCACAACTTTTATCGGTCTTGTTTTGATAGTTGACTCGCTGCTAAGCCTATTAAGGCGCTTGAGTCGTCCAACAAGCCAAAGGCTTTTGCACCGACCGGGTTTCCACAGTCGATCCATCCCAAACCGTACCTCCACCCACCGAACCGAAAACCCTTTGGGTTTCTGTATACTTTTTTTTGTTTCTTTCAGTTTCTGTTGTCTCCCTAGGAAATGATAGGCCCCACAAGGGAGCTAAGCTCTCGCTGGCGTGTCTGTTGCTGTGGCTCCTGTTAATTATGGGTGGTGGGGGTTGGTCTGGGGTGTGGGTGGTGCAGGTGGCTGCTCGTTAGTGACGTCCTCGAAGGGCCTCATCTCTCCACCATCGCTCTGTCTCGTTCTCTGTCCGCTCTGGCTGCAATTTTCTCAAGAAGCCGCACTTAAATGGCTTCCTATGCGGGTGCAAACAAAAGCTGCCAAACACATACACACACACACACACACACACACATATGCCTATGCCAGCTTTTGAATGTGTGTGTCTGCTACAGTTACAAAACAAAAAAAAATTGAAAAAAATGCGGCAAAAATCGCTGCTTGAAGTGGTGGTTGAATTTTTACTTTTTTTCTTATTTTTGTCTTGCAACGTGCAAATGGAAAAAGAGTTGCGAATTTGTACTCCTGCTGTTCTGCGCAACACATGCGCCATTATGCAATTGATTTTTCTTCGTTTTTTGCGAGTTTTCCAACGCTGTTGCATTGTTTGTATGCCGCTGACTTTTCTCCCCAGCTTTCTTTCATTATTTTTTACGTTTTGCGGTTCGCTTGCCTGTCAAAGGTCATTCAACTTGGCTGCTACTAATTTGCCGCTGCCCTTGCAGGTGCGCCTAATTAAGCATATCCCCTGCTAGCAACTAAAGCCCAAAAGTCGGCAACAAAGCGGCTAGCAAACCCACACACACGCACATGTGCAACCGTAGCTACTACCTACCGTAGGTGTCTAAAGTGACGCTTTATATGGCGAAAAATAAACTGGAAAAACACGCACACAAACAGGCGGAAGAAGTGCACGTGCTCTATCTCCTCGGAGGTTGCATGCAACTTGGCTGCGGCTCATAACCCTGAATGCATGACTGCAATGAATGCAAACAGGCTGCAGAGACAGACGACTCACAGACGCACCCACACTCCGGTTGGAGAGGCCACTACGCCGGCCCAACCGCCCACCACCCACCAGCCAACAGCCCACCTCCCACTCAAGCTCCCCCTGCTCTCAAGACTTAACTGCAGCAGATTGCGTATACGCAGCATTGGCCACTTGCATTATGAGCACCTCCTGCTCTCGTGTCAGCGTGATAAGCCACTGCATCTTGGCATCTGCATTTCCATCTGCGACAGCTGCCCGCGTTCTGTGCGTTCTTACACTGCGTTCTTATTTTGAAGAAAAATGTGAGGAACTGTATTAATAATTTATTAGGGGAAGATGCAATGCACACTAACGGCCTCTTAACCAGTGTATTAGGGAAAAATCGTAAAAGACTCTTATTGGCAATTACTTGAGGCCCTTTTTTCTGAGTGTACCACCCCCTGCAGGACCAAAGGCCCCGCTGATCTCGGCTGCATTCATGGCGAATGTCAAGTGTTGGCAGTTGGCTTGCCAAGATGTTTTGTTTGACGCCGGAACAACGCCAGCAACATTTGCTGTGTCAAGTGGCAGTCAAGTGCATTTAACAGGGCGCGTCTTTGATTGACGTTAGCCCGCGTTCGGGAACTATGGCAAAGGAAGCAGGAAGCAGTACGAAGGACGCAGGACGCAGGACGCAGGACGAAGGACGAGGGCAATCGCCAAGGAATTTAGCTGCAGGCGACTGCGTGCAATTGTCAAACGGAAACGCAGAAACAAAGACGACGTCAGCACAATCCGAATATCAAAGACTCCCTTTAATGCTCAAGAGCTGTAACATTTCTGGTGCGTGTCAATCGCTTAATCCGGCCCATTTGGAATGGTATTCGGTTGCAACATCCGAGCCAGGAACTGGTTAACTGGCTTGCTGCATATTTATGAATACGTCTGCTTAGCCTAGTTATGTGCGAAATGAGAGAGATTTGGGCCAAATTCGAGCATCTATTTTGTATAATGTTACAACACAGCACATCGAAGATGCAGTTTCTCCTCTCCTCTCCTTTAATGACCGCATACATATTACAAGCAATCAACGTTCCATTATAAAGTACCGCCCTTACAATAAACAATGAAGTTGTATTTGAATGGTGTGCATAAGGCGATTTACTCATATGAAAACTTTATAAGCAATCTGAAAAACTTCAACATAGCGCACCCATAAACAGATGAAACTAGGTTTATGCGAGTTTTATAGTTTGCAAATCGTTTCCAAATCATTTGCAAATCGGCAGACAGATCTAAATACTTACGTATTTGAGCCAAGACCCAACTTTTACTTTTCGCCGAACTTGAAACATAACAAACACGCTCCGCAGAAAGCGCAGGCAGATGATGCGAAGCAAATTAAATTACATTAAACTTGGCCGAAGCGAAAGAAGCTGAAGTGGCTGAAGTGGCTGAGTGCGGAAAGGCCGAAACCATTTTCACGGCCCTCAGCACTATAAAAAAAATTGTGGATTAGGAATTACCATAAAACCCCTTAGCAGCAAAGTTGGGGAAAGGCAACAATTTCTGTTAGGCCCATAACACATTCGTCAAAATTTTATATTACAACATATTTTTAAAATGACAAGATATTTGGATCTAGCCCTATGTTTTTCTTAATTGCCCTAAGTTTTTATAAAACCGCCGTCATTTTTTCGAGTGCGTGGGGAAATGCAAGTAGACAATGAAGAGCAGGCAGAGCAGCGCAGCTGGCACTTTAATTACGACAAAATTTGCGTGAGTGATAGTCAAATGATGCCGCAAGCATCATTCGAGTGTTGTGGCGGGGAAAAGGCAAACAAATAAGAAATAAACGCCACAAAGACAATAAATGGAAAAGAAATTATGAAATGTGTTCGAACTGTTATAACGAATCAGCGCCAGCTGGCAGAAGCGTAGGCAGCCGGAGCCACACCATCTCAAGTTAGGTCAAAACCCGTTTCCAGAGATTTCAGTGATCTTCTGGCTAGCTGGGTTGTCTTCGCGGGTATCTGCCCTGCTGAAGTTCATTTAGCTGCCAGCCGGCGAACAGTTAACAACGCGGCGATTGTCCAACAAGAAAGCGAGCAAGATGCCCTCCATAATATGGCTGTTGATCTCGACGGTGGGTTAACCAGAGCTGCTGAGCCAAGTGATACATATAAGTGATACCTCTAAGCTGGATTTCATTTTCTACCCACAGCTGGCCTTGATTAGCGGTCAGGACTATCATTACCAACGTCCAGCCACTCCTTTCGTGGCGGATAACTTCCTACCACAACAGCAAACAACAGCCACCAAGTTTGTGGTGCAGACACTGGGCCACACGTACGGCTTGGAAACCCAAAGGGCACCGGCCATCTATGAGGATCATCAGACGCAGATTGTGCAGGTTTTGGAGCAGCAACAGGTGCCGCAGACCCAGGATTTGTACACCACTAGCTACCAGAATCCCCTGCTGAGCACCAACTACCAGGCTGGCACCGTGTTCTCGGCACCTTCAGCGCCCGCTGCTCCTGCTCAGCCCCTGCCCAGCTATGGACCACCTCAACTGCAGCACCAATCACAGCCCCTGCAACCTCCACCACCGGCTGCCGAATACTTACCCCAGCAGCCACCTCCAACCTATCTGCCACCCCAGCAGCCGCCCCAGAAATTGTTCTTCGCCAATCCGCTTCCGTATGCCTCTGTGACGACCGGCTCCGGGCAAATGGTGCTCGATGCAGGACATGGATCTGGTGTGGCGCCCAATGAGGTGCAGACTCAGCTATTGCAGGCCACTGGATCTTCGCCACCACAAATTCAAGTGGGCGACCAGTTGGGTCAGTCGCAGACCGCCGCCTTGGACGGCTATGACTACAAGCAGAGCACTCCGGGAGACACCAGAGAGTACCAGAGGTTCGTGACCAGCTGCCCGGGCGGTGGAGGCTGCGAGAAGAAGGAGCTCGGCCCCAACGATGTGGATGACGGCCACAAGCGGGCTCTGCAGACGGTGCGAGCCAGCACGCAACCGCGGGTGGAGGGCTGCTACAAGACCCAGGTGATCTATGTGCCAGTGGGAGCTGCTGTCAATAAGGAGGGTCAGTTGCGACCAAAGAGTCGGCGAGTCTTCGAGCGCAAGGAGCAGGTGCTCACCAGATACCCTTACAACTAAGTGCCCTCTCTAATCACTCACCGAATTTCCCATTTAATGTATTAGTTGTTATGCCTAGTTGTCAGTAGTTTGTTGATTGTTGTAAATAAATCGATCGCTGTTTAAAGTTTAAATCACACATGCTAACCGTTTTTGTGTCTGCTGACTAATTAAACAAGCCCGAAAGTATATGGCAAATCTATTTGAATCAGCAAATATGTTAATCGAATAACCTGTTGCATGTTGCTCAAGCAGCTGGTGATGGTGATATTTTATTGCGGGATTGCACATGGTCGAGCTATCAAATGCTAATTAGCTAAATTGATTACACAGCGAGAAATCAGGTCGATGTGCCACGCCATAGATGCAAAAGCTTGGTCGCAAAAAGGAATCCAAAATGGCCAAAGAGAAAACAAATCCATCGATATAGATTTATAAATAGGCCATTATTATAGATTCGCACAAAATATTTACGGTATTAATTAAAATTGAATTTACATGTATACATACTCTAATGACGCATACTATTTGATGCACATGATAAGAACTAATTGGTTCCAGATCAATAAAAACACTTTTTCGTAATTATTAAATTTTTCATTTTCATTTTATGAAAACTGGGTGACATTAGTCAGCGTTGACTTGTTGAATAATACAAATGTACTTCAAGGCAGCAACATTGTTTTTGCTAGTTATATTTTTTGGCAATATAATGGCAGTAAGGATACGGCAAAATTAAGGATCTTACACTTTAAAGTTGCAGCGTCATTTGTTTTTACCCCCAGAACGCCTCTAAGTTGGAGTTCACAAACATTAAATGCCATTCAAAGGACACCGCATTTATTGACTTCGAGTACTGTTTCATAAAGTCCGTCAATCGGACCTATAAGTACATATCACTCAGGGCCAATATGCACGAAATACCCATTACAAACGCATCGGTATGTATCACAAAAATGCTATCAAAATACACTAAATACACTAAGCGTGTGAATTGATTTAGGCAAAACTTCAAATTTTGAGGAGATTTCGCACCTACATGCCCATAACCATAGCTGCCAGCATCGATATTTGCAAGTTCATGGCAGACAAGAAGAACTTGGCCAATCCAATGCTCAGACTTTTCGAGGACATTACCACCAACTACACAAATACCAACCATAAATGTCCCTATGATGTGGGTAAATGCGAATCGTTAAAATGATTATTGCTAAATGTGTTGTACACGTACAATCATATGTTTGCAGCACGACCTTATCATAGATAAGCTACCCTCCCGATTTCTGAGTGAGCACTTCACCAATGTCCTTCCACTTCCACCGGGAGATTACAGTTTTAGCAGCAAATGGATCAGCAGAAACATCGAACGGGCCACTATCTGCATATATGCCACTATATCATAATCCAATCAGCGATTTCAAAATTTCTCAAATTATGTTTACTTCTCAGTTAATATAGCGTCTTTTCCCCTCATCTCCCTCTCCCTCTCTCTCTATCTCTCTCTCTCTCCCTTATCGATTCAATCATATCATAAGCGTTAGCATAATTGCATAAACCAGCTTCATCGAGCCAGTCAGTTTTGTGAGTCCAAAGCGACGAGACATACGGAGAATCGGATGCGGAAAACCATGAAGACGACTTCGCTGCTAATTTTTGTGGTAATAATCAAAGACCGAGAATTGGCATACACGTATCACATAACTCGTTTCCCAAACGATTGCGTCAAACGCTTAACCCTGATAGGTGTTGATGCTCGGAGTGGCACTGAGCTCGGTTTGGGCATGTGCCGATGAGGGTTACCTTTATGACCAGCCATCGGATGAGCAACTGCAGCAAATCCAGCTGATCGCAACCCCCGGGAAGAAGCGCTTGAAGCCACCTGTCTCCCTACGGCATCCCTTCCAAGCTTGCGGAAACGTGGAGGTGGCGGATCACTCCGCTGCCCGGACCACCTACCATGCCAATCTCTCCCAGCCGCGTCGCATTTACAAGCACCAGGAAGTCCAGGTGGACAGCTCGTTCTTTGAGCCCTCGCCGGATCGGATCAAGGAACTCAAGCGGATTCTCTTGAATAATTAAACAAAAGACTGCTTATGTTTAAGTTAAGTGCTCATGCTACACATCACATTCCTCTAACCTCTAATGGTATTACTGATTGCGAAATACACACATAAAAACCAAACGTTTTCGGTCAACCAAAATTGACTTTGTGTTTATACATAAAATCAAGATATTAATTTCTTAACTGACTCATGGCCTTGGCGATTTTGTCTCCTATACGTTAATTTGATCTGTCGATATCTAGGTTATTCCACGCTTTCAAATTAAATTGTCTGCTTTATTTTTTTGAATGTATATATACAGTTTTGCATCCATGCAATTCAATACATATTAATCCATTTATTTTGCTAAAAATATCCAGAATCGTCTCATCCCTGTTTTTACTCGCCCAATTTGTTCTGCTTTCGGTGATAAAGTGAATGTTAATGGATTTTGGCCAATTATATAAAATTAGATGGCATCAGCAAAAAGTGGCTGGAACAGCATTCCGATCAAAATGACGAAAATTCGATTGCAGTTAACAATAAATAAATAATTTATTTGTGAGCTTAAACCAACGGAAAACAACAACATAAACATACACATATACATATACAGTCGACTTAGATGGGCACTGAGTCCATCTAGGCATCGTAGTTGTACTTCTTGCTGTCTCCAGGATTCAAGCTGTACAGATCGTAGTCAAACTGGTCCCACTCCTGGTAATCGGCTCCCCTGGGCTGGGTGCTGCCCTTCTTCAGCTTGAGCAGGGCCTTCTTCTCCCGGTTGATGTCCACGTGGGGTATCTGCTGGCGGGCACGTTTCTCCTCCGGAGTCAGGGGCTGAGGTGCCCTCACTGGAGTGTAACTCAAGAACTGCGACTCCTCCATTCCGAGATCGGAGTCGGGACTCACTTGGGCATCGTAGAAGTTGGCAAAGTTCTGCAGCTGCATGGACTCCGCGGGATGGTGATCGTAGTAGTCGGGCATGATGAGGTTGTAGTTCCCAGTGAGGCTCATCGGTTCCTGTGGCCTGGGCGCATAGGCGAAGCTGGGGGAGCTGGCGGAGGTTCCCAGGTCCTTGGTCCGACTGTATCGAGGTAGGGCTTCCGAGATGCCGGAGAGCACAGCCAAAGTGCAGCTCAGCAGGATCTGAATCAAGGGAACATTTAATTAAAACCATATTAGGGCTCTCAAATGTTAGCTTTGTTTTATTTATTTGATAGCTTTCATTGCCGTTTTATAATTGAAATATGAATGAAACACATTTCGAGTGGACCCACAAAAAATTAATACCGATTTATTGGTAATATATTATATTTAGGGGACACAACCTAAAGCAATTGTTTCTCATTCCTTTTGATACTAATTTGCAAATGAAAGAAAAGATATAACATTTTTGTTTACCCCAATTTGAATACAAATATGCGGCAGTTCAATGAAGATGCTTACCATTTGTGTATTGTACTTGAAAGCCATTGGAAATGAACGAGTTTTAGCGCAAAAAATGAGTTTATATAATTGAGTAAAATTTAATTTCAGCACTTGCTGGATGCTGGATGGGATCTTTATGTGATTTCGGCTGACGTCTGACTTTATTCCCCGTCAGTACGCTTAATTCGAGCTCTTAAACCAGTCTAATGTTCTGAGCCGAGCGATTTTGTATTTAAAGCAAAAGCCAGGCGAAAGCCAAAAGAATTTCATTTCGCTTGATTTGTTTTGTTTTGTTTTGTTGGCCAGCCTCGTCTTTATTGGCATGCAAATCCGGTTTCCAAACTTTGATTTCCAACTGAGCCGAGATGAATCTGATTCTGATTCTGATGCTGATGCTGATGCTGATGCTGATGCCGATGTTGGGATTGGGATTGAGATTCTGAGGTTCGCGGAGTGAGTGACACACGTTGAGGCGGGGAGCACAGGTCAGGAACACCAGAGGGAAGCCGGAGATCGGGTTTGTGGCGTCAGGGACTTAATACAAAAATACAAAAGAAATGCAAATCTGGCCGGGATGCTCTCGACTATGAGGCGCACGCGTTGACACACATTTGATGGGATGATTCATGGAATGTGCACGGCAATTAATCCAACGTATACGTAATAAAAATATTAATTGCACTCGCTTTGTACCACTGAACTTGGGCGCTTGTGTGTTCAGTGGTAATTAATGCGGGGCGGGGATATGTTAATTAACAGATTACAAATTGGCACATCAATCACTGCTTTTTATTGTCTCGCATTGATCTGACATTTCAAATTTTGTCACCCAGCTGTCACGTCAAGTACTGATAATCCTGCGTCGGTTCAATAACATCTCGTCACATCCCATCGGGAAAAGCCCAGGCACTGTCTTTTGAAAGCCGAACCTCAGTTTCGAGATCGTATCTCACTGCAAACTGGTAGCTCTCCTGAGTCTGCACATAAAACAACAAGAAATTAGAACACACTTTGAAGTGAGCTCTTTTAATTGGCTTTTTACGATCAATTAAGATAAGAGTCAGGAAAATCTAGTCCATGTTTAAGCTTTTGCGCGATAAGCTCGTTCCCTTGATACCCAGTATTTACACTTCAAATTTTAATTTTACATTTTCAGACGCGACATGATGAGTTGAATCAACTTTTGGCATTCACTTAGCTTTATTACTTGACAAATTCTGTTGTAATAACAAATTTATGGCCTTTTCATTGAAATCTTAAGAAATACGACTAATTAATGCTAATTTTTCGCGCGTGAGAGAGTATTTATTATATATTTAATATATCTAATAAATCAATCTAAGTTACGATACAATTTAGGAGCCAATGAAATGTTTTAAATTATCCATAATTCATTCAAGTTTTAGTAGTTCCTGTTTATCTAGACTATTTTTAAATAATGTGAGTAAGCGTAGGTGAAGCCTGCACTTCTATTCTTGTACATTTTATATCCATAAATGAATAATGTTAAGCGACTTCTGGGAATAACTTTAGATCCGATTATAAGGCGAATTTCACCTAAGGTGACGAAATCGGAGACAAATCGTTCTACATATTTTAGGCTTAGATGGAATGGTCGACGGGTTTTAACCACAGTATGTTTACAGTTGTTGGCAGACAACATCGGTGTTTTTCCCGCAGTTCAATAATAAATTAGCAGGTTCCGATATCTTTTATTTTTGGTGGGAATGTCAAGCGCACACGCTCGTGACTCTAGAAAGAGAGGGAAAGGCGGACCAAAAAGAGACAGCAGGCCACCCCCTCGATCAAAACGAAGGCATAAATAAGTTTTAGTGTCTCGGGAAAAACCGCTTTCGGTATTCAGCATTTCTCGCATTTTTTTGGAGGAAATATTTAATGCCCCCGCAAAGTCAGAGCTCATTTAGCTTTGTTTTAAGCACTTACATTTCGATTCGCTTAATTTGCTTGCGTTTTTTATTTTGCATATGCATAATCACAACGTTTTTCGTTTGTTTTTTTTTTTTTGGAACATTTTGTTTTATCTTTTGTGTGTAAATTGGCCCGTTTTTAATTCTGTATTTTTATACCCGTTACTCGTAGAGTACAAGGGTATACTATATTCGTTGAAAAGTATGTAACAGGCAGAAAGAAGCGTTTTCAACCATATATACTTTATATCTTCTTGATCAGGATCAATAACCGAATCGAACTGGCCAATTTTTTTCCCAATTTCTACCGATATTCCAGAAAATGTTGAAAATTCTCGTTCGCACTTCCACTAGCTGAGTAACGGGTATCTGATAGTCGGGGAACTCGACTATAGCATTCTATCTTGTTAATTTTTGTTTTGCCATTTTGTTCACATGTTTTGGAGATCAAAGACATGTTTTCGTGCGGCACAGAAAACAATGAATTTTTTTATTGTTCAAAATTAAATGCAAAACATTTTGTTGGGAATTTGCGTCAGAGTCTGAATCGTATAGTATTCTTTTGCTCGAGCCCAGCATCGAATTTATGTTATCCGAGCCCGGATTCCAGCCGTGGGCCTTTTGAGGGGCGGCCTCTGTTTGCGCTTAACTATTTGCCAAAAGCACACGCCACAACGCCGATCGAGTTGGAAGCCTCAAAGCAACGTGCCCCGGAATACAACCACAAAATTACTTACTCGCCAGACACGCCCTGTTGTTGCCCCCCTTCCAAGGCCCCCAAAAACCGAAGGACTGTACGCCGCCTCTGCGGTTTCCTAGACAAACGTGGTCTGCCCCAGACTCCTAACTCAATCCCAGTCCCAACTGGCCAACCGAACCGAACCGAACCCAACCCAACCAAACCCAACCAATCCAAACAGCCAAGTGTCGCCTGGGGCAGCGCATCATTATCGATGCAAGCAGCGGCGAATGCAAATCGCATTAAATCTAATATGCAACTCGACCGCAACAAACTGTGCACATCATTTACCATCTACCCAAACGCCCACCACCCCACCACCCCAGCAACCCACCAGCCATAAACCACCCATGCTGCACCACCCACAATCCAATCACCAGCATTTTTGGTCAGATGGAAACCTCAGACAGACTTGAACTTTGGGTTCATTGTTTTCCTGTTAATGTGCATCTAAGTCACAGTGGCCGATAAATAATCACCGCTCGCAATAATTTGCAGGCACCTTGAAGACAACCAAAGGGTTAGGAGTTTTCTTTCAATCATTTTTCAGCTACACCTAATGCAAGCGATATATGAGTGGAGGTCGACGGTGGAGTCGACCGCTGAAAAGTTCTTGGACATCTGCAATCGTAGATTTGATGAAGGACATGGCCATCTGGCCGTACATATACCACGCCCGATAAAGACACTGTTTGAAGCGGATCAGCGCCTGCTGTACCACTATTCCATTGGCCAGGACATTGGCCACCACCACCACGACATACAAGCAGGCCACGCCCGTGATCATCAGCTTCCTGGAGGAGGGATTCTCGCAGCGCTCGTTCCACTTTGAAAGGGCAAACACCGAGTCCACGAATATGCTGAAGTTCATCTGGGGACGGACCAGAGCGGCCAGGAGCAGCACGTACAGGCCCAAAAACGCAGCTCCTTGGCGGAAGCTCACTTCAACTGGGAGCATTTTAAATCAATCGGAGGGGAAACAATATTAATAATACGTGTGTGTAACTCAACAAGCAAGCGTTTGCTGGAAGCAAGATTCATAAAACTAATGGCGTTGAAATCATTCAAATATTTTTCAAAACCAACTTTCCACACCTCCTTTTAAAATTACAACATGACATGGAGGCAATCTTTCAGTCCGATCTTGCCAAACTTCAAGCAACCCGCTTCTTTGGGCCTGTCTAAGTACGGATGGAGGCTCGTTGCCTACCCAATAAGACCTAATTAAGACCCCCTTCCCCAGGCCTCAAAACGGCGTCGAGTGTTCCGACCAGGCCGACCATCCGACCATCAACCCAAATAGACTTCATTTGACTGCAGTTCATCAGCCTTCGCACACGAGTGTTGCACGTTCCGCAGTGTTTGTTTTCGGCGACTCATCGAAGCCGTTTGCAATTACTTAACACATTCGAAATGTCATCACAAATGCACCGGGAATCGCGCGAACCGAGGCACTCGGACAGGTGGTGACCAGACAAGTGGACTGCAGTTGTAACCTCATAATATGGGTCATTAGTGCAGGCGGTACAAGTGCCACGCCCATTAATTACTTCAATTTCCATCGATGCCGCTGAATCTTCACACTTTGCAAAGGCCAGAATAAAGAAGAGAAAGAAAGCGGGAAAAGCGAAAAAGTCAATGGAGGCAAAAACAAGCATTAAGCATAATTAATTGTGCATTTTCCATGCTGGCGAGCTGAAGTGGAAAATTAACTGACATGGAAAATGGGAAAATTAAAAATGCCAATAGGGAAAATTGAAAGCAGCGCAATCTTGGCGACAGCGTCAATAAATCAATGCAAATACCCTAACAATGCCGGCTAATTGCGAAATGATTGAGCGAAAGTGGCCGAATCAAAATTCAAAATTCATTTTCATGTGTCTGTATGTGTGCCTGTGAGTGTGTGCGTGTGTGTTTTTGAGTGGTGAATAAGGGGGGCGGTGTTATTGAGGTGACATTGTGGACCACCCGTTGACAGCGATAAATCAGCAGGTGTAATGGGTCAAAGTTATCGTTATGCATGGATCATTAATCACACACGCATAACAAATTAAGAGTACATTATTACATTGCAACACATACACATGCACACGCACACGCACACACCCTCTCTTCGGTGGCGCTCCATGTGTGGGTGAACTATAGTGCTGCATACTTTCAGGCATTTCAGTTGACCATTTTGGAAAGTGGGTTCCAAGGTTTGGGGTTGTGCTTCACTATTGCACAGTGTGAATTTGCGCTGACTCGTACATCTATCAAAAGCATATAGGGATTAAGATGATCAATGGTATATCTGCAACATGTAATTGATGGATATCTTCAATGGGGCATGGCATGGTTGCAACAATCATGAGGAGGACCATTAGCACCTTGAGATGAAAGTTAATACGCTCAACTATAGCCCTTCAGCGATGGCAAGAGGGCTGATTCGGAGATGCTCTTGCAGTCGCGATGCCCAAAAGTAGCTTTTGTTTGCTTTTAGCACCAGGACTTGGAACATTCTTGCAGCATCTCTCTATTTACCCACTCGCTAATTGTGAATGCCAATCAGGACAGTGCCAGGACCCAGCTGACAAGACAAAGCCAACTGTCTCCGAGCTGCGCTGAGTGCTGGGGACTGGGATTGGGGATAGGTTGTCTGGGGCTGCAAGTGGGCCAAAAAGCCGGAGAGCTGGGCTGAGTTCAGCTGGCTGATTGCTCCAATTGCCAGGCGACCGGGCACGCACGGCTGCCTCATACAAACTTGCAACTAAACAGGACTCCGCTACAGGACTACAGGACTCGCTCGGCGGCAGCAGCAGCAACAACAATCGCTTCTGTCAACGCACAAAAGACAGCGCTGACGTAACGAAACGGTTAATTTAGAGTACGACAACGACAACGACAACAAGCGAAGGCAGTTCAAAAGCCGTCAGCGCGAGATGAGATGAGGTTGCAGATGGGCACAAAGAGAACAACACGGAGCAGGAGCAGCACCATCGGCACTGGAAAAAATCAAGGGCGACCAAGTTGCAACCACCCCGAAACATAGTATGTACTGTCTACGCAAAAGAAACTGGAACTGGAGTACTGAAACCAACTGAAAGCTGGCATTTGAACTGGGTATTTTCTAATTTTTGAAGTTTCTTCCAGTGTAAGGGGAGCAACAACAGCAGCATCAGCTTTGTGCCATTTGCATAGGGGCGTGTACGAAGTCCGGGATCTGCAATTACAAAGCACCAGCTCGAGATTGGAATGAAGGCTGGGTAGGAATGGGATGGTATAGTATGGGATGGGGTGAGATTTCACGGGGAAACAGGAAACGGGGTTCGAGACTCTAGTCATATAAAACATTTTTTAGTGCGCTCATGCCGGCGAATGTTTAGAATTTAATTAGCCACGCTCCCTGATTATGCGCGCACGAAATTAGAGCCTTCGAATGGAGCCCTATAAAATGTGTACCGAAGTGCCGATGACAACAAAGGAGTCATCCTCATGGAGTCATACTCACATCTGCAAGACGTCAGAGAGCTGGAGTCACAGCCAATCCAAACCAAATATATACTTTAAACTAGATATGCTGAGAATTTTTCTTCTTCTACCGAAAAGGTTGCTGTGAATGTTCGATAATATTTCTTAAATGAAGTGTAACTTCTATTGATAATACTTGTCTATTTAGCTATTTTACAGGCTTAGTTGGACCCTGGTTGGTTGGATACCAAAGATCCTTTCGATTGTGGACCTGCTTCTGGGCCCACCCCCCAACTATTCCGGTCATCAACTCCTTGCGGCCAATGCAAATGCAGCAGCTGCCTGCGCCGTTGACAGGACAAACAATGGGCGACACTTCAGCACTTTCATTTTCCCGCTCAAACACTTGCGAAAAACACTCCGCCGCAGACTCAACGCTCCGCCACACATACAGTTTGCGGATTTTTATTTATTATTTTGCTTCTTTTCTGCGGTGGTGCTGGTGGTGTCGGTGGTGTCGGTGGTGTCGGTGGTGCAGCTCACTCACACAGACGCCCAACAATTTGCGAGTCGCACTCAACGTGAAGTGTTTTGTGCGGCTTTTTCGTGTTGCATGTTTTATGTTCGTGTTCGTGTGTACGTGCACATATATTTTTAGAAATTGTTTTTAGTTGCATGTTTTACTTTTATGCTGAGTTGGGTGACAGCTCGAAACGAGTCCTGGTGGGCGAAGGATCTGGTAGGCCGTTGCAGCCACGTTGACAGCTAAGTCACATACGCATTGTTCGGGATGTTTCTGGGCTTCAGGGGGTGACAACCAAATCGGGTTACGGATTAGATGGAAATGGTATGGAACAATCTAGTAAAGTTAGTTCAGCATTATTCAGGACTTCCGTATGGAGCATGTTTACTTGAGGATTTTCAATATGCTTGAATTTTATTAAGTTATTATCAAAAAAGGGGGTTCATATTTTTTGCAGTTACTGACACACACAGCTGCTGCTGTCGTATGGATGAAAATTGAGTGCACACACACACATATGCACGGCCACCAATACAGCCAGGCGATCGGCCGCCCCAAAAGTATGCAACACTTGCCCGACTCTCTATGCGCATCTTTATTAATTATGCCAGCGATTTAATTAAAAACTTAACCAGCTGTCGCCTTGAGCGCCGTGGCACTGAGCAAGGGGATCGTCTCCTGGCCACCCGAAGGAGGAGAAGGCGGATACAGCGCAGGGGGCGTGGCAGTGGGGCTGGCAGCAGCGGCATTTTCCGATGGATTGCTGCTGAGTTGGCAACTTGCTGGCGCTGCAGTTGCCGCAGATGGGGATGGGCTAATTAAAATGCATTGTTTAATGCAAATAATGGATTATATAAGTTGGTAGTTTTCAGTGTTTACTTACGGCGGGTGGCTCTCGACTCGTGGCGCCCAAACGGCTGCTGCTGCAGCTGCGGCTGGCGGCGCCTTAACGACTTTTGGCCCGACTCCTCCATATTGTTGTGCCGTCTGAATTGGCTTTGGCTGGAGGCGCAGTTGCTGGCCTGGTTGTTCAGGTTGCACATTGACGCCATTGAACCCGGCCAATATTTGAGGTGGTTGACCCGCGGCGTTTTCATAAACAAAAAAGTGTTGCCCCTGTTCTTGTTGCGGTTGATTTGTGGCCTGTTGTAGCTGCTGTTTTGGTTGCTGTTGCTGGTAGTGTTGCTGCTGCTGTGGCTGCTGCCAATTTGGCACAGTTTGGCCCAGTAACTCGTGCAACAATGGCGCCAACGCTTCGCTGCCCGTGATTTGTTGCAGATGCTGCACGAGCGCGGCTTCCTCGATGCTCTGTCCCTCCGCCCGATTGATGCTCAGGATGCCGGTGTTGTGGTGCCTGTAAGCAAATAGTTTGCTCAATAGATTGACCCGCTAACCACCACCCACCCACTCACTGGGCGAAATTCATTCCAGCGCATCCACACGACCTACTTTGTCAGCGGCTGTGCAAATATTTGCGAACCAACTCCCAAACAAACCAGCGGCAAGTGGAGCACAACCAGCCAATTTGGATACATATTTAAAGACTTATTAGTGCCAGAGACCTTCCAGTCGAAGCCCTCAGCGAGAACTAACTCCGGCTAACTAACTTCACACATCAAATATTCTCTGATGCCATGGATTCTCATTAGGAGATGCTTGCCTTTGCTTGCCATTCGATTAGGTTTCTTGTTTTCGGGCATTAATTATTTTGGGGCTAATTATACATGCACATTAATATGCAAATATTATGAAGTGTGAACATTTTGATGTGCCCCATTGGTTCCGGTATGATAATTACCAGTTCGGCTTTACAGAACCAACTGGGGGCACGGCAGCGATTCGATTCGATTGAGTGGAGCCCAATTGGCCGGCTACAAAAAATATGGCTAGCTAATTGGCTCAATCAAATAGTATAAAAATAGCTAATGGTAACTAATGAGTAAATTGAGAAAAATTAAGTTGCTTATAATGCATTTATTCCGTTGAATAACTTGCTTCTTAATCGTCAGAAGACTAACTACATTTTCCACAGACTTCTTTAATAATAATTATGTTTTATATTATAAGCAGCCTTTCAGCTTGTGTTAATGCGCCCATAGGTTATACGATGATGTGTTCTCAACGAGAAGAGCTCTTAAGCTCAAATCCATAAAACTACGAATCTCAAACTGTTGCATTAACATACGAGCCATGTCAAAGAGCTGGCTATAAATCCCAGCTAAAATGTCAACCGTCTGGCAGTGGCTGTCAAACTGTAAAGTGGCCCTTGGATTCAGCTTCCATTTTCCGCTCTCCGTGGATGTGTGGCAAAATGTTTTTCCATTAAATTACAATTCCCCCTCTCGGAAACTCCCCTCCCCTCCCTCCCTCCGTCATCATCGGCGGCCCTTCGTCGACCAGCAAAGTCATGAAATTTAGTGTTGGCGGCATAATTAGACCATCAATTGCGGAAAACTCATGACAGTCATGAATGGCCGACTGTGTGCATGTGTCTGTGTTGGTGGGCCAAAACCACAGGGGCGGGGGCCTTGGGTCGGGGGGAGTAGCCAGGGGCTAGGCACACTCTGGAATAAAGTAATATGTGCCCCAAGCATAAACTCATCAGAGTCGGAAAAGCTGACAGAGATGAGGACGGCAGCAGCAGCAGCAAGAGCAACAACATTACACGGTAAAAATAACTTAGTTACGTAGAAAACTCAATAGAGCATCATAGTAATTAAGACAGTTTTATAGCTAATATTCTAGCTAATGAAGTGTTTGATTTATAACAACTTAGCACGATGAATCAAATGAGAGTACAAACTATTATTTAAAATTTTAAGTATTTTCTCCAGTGCAGCAAAAGCAGCAACAAAGGGCGCCCTGAATTTTGACGATGGACGGGACTGTTGCGCACAACAGCAACAACAACTGACAGGACTTCGGCAACGATGGCCACAATAAAGTCGGAATGTAAAGCACAAATGCTACTTTGGTTGCTCATAAATATTCACTGGAATGTATTCGGTCTCCTCCGCATTTAGCCGTTGTCCTTGTGGCTTCGCTTTCATTTTCCACCGCTTTTCGGCCGAAAGGCGCAAAAGTGTGAAATGGCCGAGTGCGAGAGTGTTCATATATATATTTTCTATTTTTATGACGATTTTTCGGTGACTGTTTTAGCCAGCCGAGTGTGAAAGTTAAGCACATAAATTACACGCGAGCGCCGCCAGAGGAATTAAAAGCGCCGTGCACCGTGGCCGAAAAACCAGAAAACACTTAAAATATGGCAACACCGCTCACGCGGGAATCCCCCTCTTCGCAGCCGCACAGCAGAGGTAAGGAAAATAGGTTTCAAGCGAATAGTTCTACCTTCCTTATGGTTTCTAATCAACTTAAGCCATTTCGGTAATATATATATTTATTTGGGCATGTAATCCTTGATGGCTACTGACTACTTACGTTCTATATAATTTATAATTATTAAAAGAAAAAACCTTTTAGGCGCTCCTATCCTACCAAGCCCAACTGCTGCCATGTGTGTGAAGTGCGGCTCGTTGGCGCTTTTTAGTAAAATTACACGCTCTAATCCACAACTTTTGAGTGGGCCCACACCACCGAAGAGTGTGTAAAAAAGCGGCCAGAATCCAGAAAACCCTCTGACGAGTAGGATCTCCCAGGGAGAGATGAAAGGCGACTGCCGAGGGCATCAAGGGCTGCAAGAATGCGCCAGACAGCGCCAAAGACCTAAACGCAAAACAAGCAAGGCTCGCACAAACTCAGCCTGAAAGTATGCAAAACATAATTCATGCTGATGGAATTGTATGCATGAATATATGAGGAGCGCCCCCAAATCCCAGACTCCAGTGCCCATAACCCCTGGGCTGGCTAAAAATCATATGCATCACGTGATTAAACGCGTCATGCATGAAAATGTAAAATATTGTGCAGCCATATAGCTCACAGACAGCGCTGGCGAAAAGGGGGAGCCCCCTTTGGGTTGACTGGCTGCCAGAAGTTAAAAAATACATATAAATATATAAAAAAGAAAAGGGGAAAAGAAAAAATTAGACACCCGCACATCATGTTTACTTGACTTGACTGGCAGTCTGGTATCCGTGACCAAAGCAAACGAGAGCAAACAAAACGCCTCGGTTACAAATTTTTCACAATTTTTTCCAGCTCCCCCCTGCCCTGCGTCCCGCCCCTCTGGGCCAGGTTTAAATGGAGAGAAATGGCTGAGATGGAGCCGAATCTGAATCTGATGTTGAGGCTTCCGCTGACGGAGATGAATCTGGGCAGCACGTGCCCCAGACGCCGCCAGACATTGGCTTGAACTTGGCCATAACCAGACGTTGTTGCTATTTGTTCGGTCCCTCCCCTCATTGCCAGATTGCCAGCCCCTTTTTGGAGGAGGGGGCAAGTGGGCGTGGCCCCGACTGCAATGGCAAATTCTTGCGGCTTTAATCGAGTTCTCAATGTTGGGTGAAGGTCAGAATCGTGGGCCAAAAGAGAAATGAATTAACAATTTATATGCAAACTCTTTTTATGCCATCACACTTTTTTGTCCTAATTAACTTTAGGTATTTATGACAAGAAATATGTTTTTGACGCTGCAGAATGCATTAAAATAATATAAATAAATTCCGTGTTTGCTTTGAGTTGTGCTAGTGTCCTATTTAAAACAACACAAGGTCTTTATAATTTGATTTTTTATTGATTTTGAAAAAAAATGTAAACGTATTACCTTAATCGCCAATTTCCGCTTGGACATCCTTTTTTAAATGAGTGCAAGTGTATAATATATTTTTTTTATCTCTTTCTGCATCTGTAATAATTATAATATTGTAACTTCAAAACTTTGTATGCAGAACTCCGCCCTTTAAGTTCACTTGCAATCCGCCAAGCAACTTGCCATACAAATTATGCGCTCATTGCAATTGCGCTTTTCTGTCTCTATTCCAACTGATTTCCACTCAGCCATATGGAAATGGAAATGGAGCTTTGGAGCACATTCGCATATAAAAAAGGAGCTTAGCAACTTTGGCTTACTTTGTGGCATGACTGGGGGAATTTATTACTAGCACTTGGATATATCATTCAGGACTGGCGCCCGGCGCACTTTTCGCGAATTATGTCAGTGAAAAAAGCAGAAGTTTTACTACTTTTCAGCGACTTTTACGCAATGTAGCCCCTTGAAGCGGAGAAAGCCAAGGGAAATGCGGTGAAAGCGGGCGCGAACTTTCTTCATTTGCTGCAGCACACTTTGTCGCAGTTGCCGCACTTGGCTTAGTTGATTATTGCAGTCGCCTCTTTGCTGCTCCTGCTGCAGCCTACAAAATGTGACAAATCCCCACATTTCTTGCCCCATTCTCGTCTGACACATATTCGCTTTCTTTTTACGTTTTGTCCGAGTTCGAGGCCCACTTTTCCACAGCAGTGCGACCAAATTATTGCGGACACGTCGCACCCACTTGCAGATAGTAGAAAAGCGGGCCAACAAAAGCCAGTAAGTATCCCACTCAGAATGGCGCTTGTACACAAGAAAATACCATTTAAATTTGGAATTTTTTCTAAACTGGAAACTAGAAGATTAAATTAAAATGTGCCAAATTTACAAAATTTTTAAATCATCGGGCTTGCATTTTTGGATGCACTGTTCTCATTTATTTGTACCTTATACTAACTCTGCCAAACTCTTATTTTATAAAGCTTTTTGTTTCATTGATTTTCTGAATTTATTACAGGCAGTTTTCATGGTATTTTATTGTTTGGTGCAGCCGCAACCTGTGGCAACCTATCGCAAGCACGTAGCATACCCCTGTAACCTACAAATCGGACACTTTATATCATGCAAACAAAGATGTTAAAAAAACATGAGCTCTTGAGTGCAACTACTTGCGTATTAGAAGCAGCAACGGAACGGGCAGCCAGTCTTCATTAGTGAGTCCATTGAAATTTAGCATGCCCAGGCAATGCCAGTGGGCAATGCACAGCATACTTTAAGAGCTCCTCCTTGGACGGAATGCCCGAGCTGCGGGAAAAAAGAAACTTTGCTTTGCTTTGCTTTGCAGCAAATCAGCGAAAGCGCCAACAAACTATTAAAAACTTTCGCAACAAGAAAAAGTTGCAGGACGAAGATTCTGGCTCCTGCTCCTGGTCCTAGTCCTGGTCCTGTTCCTGCTCCTGGTGATGGCATCCATATCTGACGAGTGCCAAAAAGCAAAAGTTTGCACCGCCAGTGCTGCATACAATGTTTGTGCTGATTGCAGCACAGCAAATGGCTTTTGATTTCACAAATCAAAAGTTTCTTGTGCGCGCCGCACGTGATTTATGCCTGCGGCAGGAGCAAGTCCAGATTCACGAAATCTGCCAAGATGCAGGATGCAGAGTGGAGGACGCTGCTGGCTGTTGGACGACTGTTACTGGGTGCAGTCGAAGCTGGCGAGGATCGCCGGCGACATGCACGAGCGACCAGCTGTGAAAACTTAGTCCTGTCCAGCTCGAGAGGAAAATTAAAAGAGCCCAGTGGAATTAGAAGGACACCAAAGAAAAACAATAGTTGATTATTGTTGCTAGGGTATTGCTTTGCCCAATAATTACTTAAACAGAAAGTACATTTTAAATATAGTTCAACATAAATTTAAAAAAATATCCAATTCATTCGTTGAGTATAAGCGAGCTACAATTTTGTATCATTTCTCTCTGTGCGCCGAAAGAAATCCAACGACCCATCCGGGGAAATATTCCAACTAAGTTGCCCATTTTGTTTGCAGCTTAATGCACATTTAGATTTCGCTCAAGGACCAAATGGCAGCTCATCAGGCAGCCTGAAAAGTGGCAAGAACTCGCCCTGATGAAGGCGGCCTCCCACGAATCCTAAGCACCTTGCTCTAATTGCCGGGCTAAACTTGTGCCGCGCCATGAAAGTAACATGGAAGACCTTATGGGGCAAGAAGCAGGTGAGAGTGCCGGTGTGGCATGTGGCAATTCGCGTCCTAACGTCTGCAACTCATAAATAACATCAAATAATAGCACTGCACGCTGTTCTGGCCCGCTCGCTAATAAAGTGCCTGAGCACCAACAAGAACAGTCACTTGCAACAAACAACTGGCAACATCAGCAGCAACTAGCAGCAACTAGCACCAACTAGCAGCACTTGCAACAACTGCCCCACCAGCAACTAGCAAACGCATTCGCGTTGCAACTCGCCAGCTGCCACCCGCAGCCCCTAAAAAGTTTTGTGGTCGTGCATCCGCTTAGCGGTAAATGCAGCACAGTTAACTCTTTATGGCGGCGACCATTACATGGCGAAGTTATGACGAGTCGAGCATACCCTGTAACCGATTTGTTAGCATCTATGCCGTCTAAGCCAGATCTAGGACTTAAATGTATGCAGTGAGACACCCTGGGAGTGTAGTTGTGCAGTATTGTGTTATTCAGCCTTAACTTATAGCCCCATGAACTTGGCATACCCTGGAGAACTTGCTACCCACTTATCAGGTGGCTGCGTTTGTTAGCCTGCTACAAATTTAGGCTAATTAGTTGGACTTAAGCGCGGCTTATGTGCCGCCTAATGGTGTCTGCCCTTCGGTTCCCTCAACTCCTTCGCCCAAAAAAGGTAAGCGCACTGTTGGGCGGACGAGCATTTAATATATGTAATTGCAGTTGTTGTTCTTCCAGGCCACAAAACAAAGAAGAGAGAGCGCTATGGTCTGGTTAGTCGACTATCAGATACCCGCTACTCAGCAAGTAGAAGTGCGAGCGCTTTTTTGGCATGACGAACGGACAGACAGACGGACACGGTCCGATCGACTCGACTAGAATATATATACTTTTGAGAGTCGGAAAGACTTCCCTCTATTATACCCTTTACTCTACGAGTAATAGCTATAAAAATGAACTAAAGTGTTGGAAACAATTTTTCGGGGACAACAAAAAATTGGAATGGCTTACCGGCGAGACGGGGATAACACACAAGGCCAAATTGTCAGTAGACCGCAAAGCATGCCAACATTAAGGCCACATTCTAGGCACTCACACCCGAATTCGGCTCATCTGTTCTGCCATGTCATTGAAGCGTAAATGAGACATTTGCGACGCTTGTTTAATTAAAATAAATTTCAATTTAATCAAAACTCGTTCGTCGACTGGGGACCCAGGGAGCAAGGCGAGTGAACACCGTTCTGGAATTTCGCATTAAAATTGTTGGCATAGTTTTTAGGGGTCCGCAAAATGGATTCTGTGCCGTCATCGCCCCTGACAACTGTCGCTCGACATGCTTCAAAATGCCAACAAACTTTTGTAACTGCCTTTCGGTTAGCACCTCTGAACAGCATACCCTCGCATTTGCAGGTACAGGTGTCAATGTGGGCGTGGCACTTAATTAAATCATTGTGTCAAGCTTTGATTAATAGTCATATAACAAACATTTTGAGGATTGCGTGGGACGTCACTCAGTTTGAGTACAAGTCACTTTAGCTGTAGATGGATGGAAGACATGGGACCGATTTTAGTTGATCAAATTTAATTCAACAGCTTTCACAGTTTATTTTTGCATAAGGCTCTTAGTACTTTGAATTAAGAACGCCCTAAGTAAATTTGTACAAACACGAACTCTAGTTCTAATCACTTTTCACAGTCGATTCACTGCAGTCCAACATTAAACAACCTTTCACAAGCGTACACATTTCGGCATATTTTACAAATTCCTTTTAAATGTTATTTATTTAAATAAGTGCTTGCCCAGCAGCCAAAAAAGTTACTTGAACATACAGACTTTACAACTTTTATTTTAGGTTTTTTTTTCGCACAGATGGAGGTGCGAGAGCATGAGGTAATTTAATTAAATGCTTTGGCTTGAAAGAAAAGTTGTTCTAATTTAATTGGACGTTTTGTTTGCACACGCCGCGAGTACTTTTAACGCATTTAACGTGGCCCCTGCTTCCATATACAATTGCGGAATCTGTTTTTTTATTCGGTTTATAAGCCCACATGGCGAATGAGCGATATGCGTGTAGTAAAAACGTAAGCGCTAATTGCCAAAAATGCTGGTAAATGCAATTTAAGTTTCGGCTCCGACAAATGTTATTGCAATTGAAAAGGGAATGAAACCGGACGCAGTGGATGGAAACTCCGTCGAGGCCATGAAAAATGCATATTTGGGTTTAACCGAAAAATAAACAAGGCCAGGGGCGGGGACTGGTGCTCCAAGGGGGTGCGGGAGGTCGGGCTACACATGTTTTGCAGGGAAAACTCTTTTCCACACCCCCAACATCGTTGGTTGCTTTTTTGCATGCCACGGGGCGCTGAGCCGAAAAGTATGCAACAATAAATTCTGCCACGACAGGAGCTTTTCATTTATTTGAAACACCCGCTCGGAAAACCACCTCCTCGCCCTGCATTTTAGCACCCAACTACTGTGTACAAGTGGGCCAAAAAAGGAAATCAAATCGGGTAAGCTGTTGCCAAACTAAAACAGTTTGTGCGCCAATTTTCTATCAATTTTCATTGGCGTTATCAGAAGCAACACTCTCAAAAACGATCCAAGTTAATATTGAGCTTAGGAAAAATTGTCGGATATATTTGTATATTTCTTAAAACAAGATCTATAGAAAATCTTGATTTCTTCACATAAAGTATTATTTCTAAATGACTTTATACAAAGAGGTGAGGAATGCGAAAACAGAGTGCACTGTTTTTCAAGTGCAGAAAGGGCACTTGAAGTGGCAGGAAAGTATTTGCATTGTACTTTTGAATGCAGTCCGAATCGCCAGGCACTTTGATGACCCCACAGCCAAGACTGCAGCATCTCGTTGTGGCCACTTTCGGTTTATGGCCCATAAATTCCGTCGCCTTGCCGGGCTCTTTCCCCAGCTGCATTGCAATTGATTTGCATGGCTTTGCCGGCTGTTAGTTAACAGCCAGCACAACTGTACGACATAAATGCTAGGGAATTTATGGCCGGCCAATCGAAACAATTGCCTGACTTCTGGCCGATTGCAGCCATTGAGCCACAAAGGACTCATTCTCCTGCACCTGCATTTTATGGCTGTCAACTGCAACGTTTACCAGCTCCTGTCCCCTTCCAAAAATCCAGTCTAAGTGCATTTTTTGGGTGCATCTACAGTTGAGACTGACATGCAAATACTTTCCTTCCACTAGCCGAGATAAAGTTGATTTTTGATTTGCCAGCAGAGTCACTGAGCCATGGCCAAGAAGCCAGCCAAGTGGCATTTCCCCCCCGAACCACATCAACCTCCCATTTGACCAAGCTGTTGTTTGGTAATTACAAAAATACGATAAGGCTCCGAGCAGCTCGTTCAACTGGAAAGCGAATTCAAATGGCTGGGCGAATATTCATGGCCTGCTGATGAATCCATCAAAATATAATGGAATATGTTATGCCAGATTATCGATAATGTATATTTTTGTGTTTGTCCATTCGGCGATTGATTGCTGGATGGAATGGTGGCTAATATTTGATAAGCAAAAACGGAATAAGAATTGCATATGAATATTAGGTGAGATGCTGATATCACAGGCTTAAATGTATTAAGGTAGATACTTTTTAATTTGTAAAGTGTTCTTCGAGGCTTACTAAATTACACAACAATTTCTTAGCAACTACTAAACCAAAGATCATCACAAATTCCTAAATAAATATTTTCGCCTCATTGATAAGCACACAAGTATAAAACACTTTTATAAATAAAAGACTACACAAGTAAGGCTTAAGAGTATTCTATGATCTGGGTGCTGGTAAAAGAGGTTTTTCACTGCTGCCAAGCCATTTTGCACCCACTCCAAGTGCTCGGTTTTTGTGAATAGAAATATGAAAATAATCCTCAAGTGTCAGCCCGAGAGATTAGTGGCAACAAACCAAAGCCGCACAGCGAAATGAGATTTTTCATTTGGTATCAAATATCCGCTAAAACCGACCAGCAAAAACCGAAGCAGACAAAAGAAAATGCATAAAAAAGATAGCTTAAACTAGAAGTGAAATGCAAACGAGTGCAATGCTCCATGAATAGGAAAGGGAAAGGGGAAGGCGGAGGCTGAGGCTGAGGCACAAAGTGCAACTAGGCAAATGCGAACTACAAGCTACAGTCGCACAATGCAAGCACGAATGGTACGACAGCCAGTAAATTGCAATCAATTAAATCCGACTTCAGCCAGAGCGACGCGTGCCCCATGATCCGAACTCAATGGTAAAAGACGCCGACGATGGAAATAGGGATCACTCTTTAAGAGCCTTTAAAGTAAAAGCCGCTCCAAAACGCAGAAGTTTTGGATTCTAAAGAAAGGCATATATACTTACCAAGATCTCTGAATTTGTAGATTACTAGGTTATACCAAAATGTATCTGAAAAACCCTAATATATTTTACCTATAACCCTTAAACCCTAGTTAAAAAATAATATTAAGAAGGCAAGACATTCACCATGTTTCCATATAAACTAGACCCACTGTGCTACGGTTGCAGCTGTGATAGATGTTGCACTGATCGCCTTCAGCCTCCAACATCAGTCGTCACTGGCAATCGAAGCACTAAGGTTATCATTGCTTTAACTACATGCTGTCTCTTCAGATTTAACAGATCTCTGATCATGGAAAATACCTTCTACTGGCGCAACAAGGTGGCGGTGGTCACTGGAGCCTCCGTGGGCATTGGAGCTACCACAGCTATAGAATTGGCCAATGCCGGAATGGTAGTTGTGGGCCTAGCTCGTCGCGTGGAACTCATTGAGGTGCAGAGCAATAATATTATAAATCATATACACGTACACCCATATAGTAACTTTTTTGGGACCTCAACCAGGCACTCAGGGATCAAGTGACCGGCGAGGGAAGGATTTTGGCCCGGCAATGTGACCTCAATGATGAAGAGCAGCTGACCAGTGCCTTTAGCTGGATTCGTGAAAAGTTCCAGGCCATTCATGTGCTCATCTGCAACGCTGGCATCCTGAAGGCCAACTTCCTGAGCGGTGAGTGCAGCGTACAAAATCTGAGGTTGTGGGACTACACTCCCCATTTCAGAGTCGCCCACCAAGGACATCAAGGAACTGTTTGACACGAATGTGGTGGCCACCGCCAGCTGCCTGCGGGAGGCACTGAAGCACATGGCTGCGGTCAAGGTTCGCGGTCACATTGTGGTCATGAACAGGTGAGTCCCGCCCATGGCCAAAAGAATTTACCGCAGTGAAGGGCATCAGAGCTGGAATGTCCCCCTGAATTTCAAAAGGATATACTATATATGTATATTCCCCATTAAGTATTTATCAACATGCATGCAATACTTCCTCTGTGACTTAAATCAGGAATATTGAACAAGCTTGGGTAAAGTGCAATGACCATCTCGATCTTCTTTCTGACAGCAGCACTTTGACAGCTCGACTTAATGTGCCTTCATTTAAGCCAATTTCGTAGAAAGTGTTGGCAGCCAACTAAAAGGGGAGAGCCATCAATTGAAAGCTATACTTGAAAGGATTGTCTATTGACTCGAGACAATTAGATAGAGCTACAAAATTAGCACATCTGCAATCACACACAGAGGCACAATTGGCTGTTCGGGGGTAATTGTTATCATTTCGGGAGCGCTGTTTACCCAGCTGAAATAGGAAAATTGGGCTTAAATCGAAATTAGTGCAGAGCCGGACAAAGGCAGTGTGCATACAGTGATGGAGTTGGAGGTAAATCATTTTCGTACATATTTGCTTTATAGTTTTGCTTGTGCTGGGCAAACAACTGACCAAAAGCTGCTGCCTTGAGTGGCAAAATATTTGCCAAATTATGTCCTGTAGGCTCGTTGGTGTTGTGCGTTGCGTGGTGGGTGGGTGGGTGGTGGGTGGTGGGTTTTGGCTAGTGGGTGGCTCAAGGGCGGGCTTAGACGGTGGGGCTCAGCCGATCGGGGCTTAATGAAAGTGCAAACAATGCAGGCGGTCAGTCAATAGCCGTGTTGTTCGGCGTTGGTCAGCTCAATGCATTTTGCATGCGAAAGGTTTTCGCACAAAGGCGAAGGGTTCGAAGTGGTCGCCGCGTTATTTAAATTAAATTAAAAGCCATGCGGCAAACAAACAAGCACAACAGCACCAACACTTATTGATATTTAAATGCTGAGCGCGGTGGGGGCACGCATCGTGTTTTTGCGGTGCGGGTGGTGCATTAAAAGCTTTGCATGGCCAATGTGTTTGCCCCGAACAACAGCAACAACAACTCAATTATTCAACATAATTAAGTATTTTGCATTAAGCCGAATGCGTATTGCATTTGCATTTGCATTTTGCATTCCTCCATTGGCAGTCGTCGATGTGATTTTTATTATTCCATGGAATCCAATGCGTACCGCATTTAAAATCAAAAATTTTGCGCATTAAGCCGCATGTTTGATTTGCGCTATGGCTTTAACTTCAAATTGCATTGATTTAATTTTAATGAAATTTACTTGAGTGCATACGCACGCCCACCCACAACCAGATAGCAATTATTGCCCATGAGCAAAAGGCAAAATTGAATAATTGCGTATACGCACTGTGGGTGGGCAGCGTCTGTGTGTGTGTGTTTGCTTTTTTCATGGCTGTAAAATCAGTCAGCATGCGGAAATGTTAAGGCAAATTCAACAAAGCCAACGTCAATCTTATTTATTGATTGGCTTTTAGTTTATGCAAAGATCGCAATTCGATTCGAGCAGAAATCTGTGTGCGCAAAATAGATTGCACGCACAAAATGGGATTAATATGATATCTTAAATGAATTTGGTGACGCTTTATTTCGGTAAAAAAAAAAGCTTAAGTTTTTATTTAACTAGTTTGAAATAGAGATTTTGGTCAGCTTTGTAGTCTTTTAAGTTGGGTAAGATCATGATATGAAGCCTGCTCTATGGGAAACCTTTACAAACCATTTCAATATGCCATTAAGTTACCTCCACATTCCCACCACTTTTAACCACGCAATCGGAAAGTGCATCGTCGAAGTGCATTAAAGACACACCGTAAATACGCATTTCCCGGAATTTTCATACGCATTTTCCGGCATAATGAGCAGCGGACACAAGCGTATTGTCCGCAATCGAATACAATTGAGCAATGCGGACATTCAAGAAAAGCGGGTAGGTGGGAAAGGGCAGTGAAAACTGCGACTTCGAACTTCGCAAACGTTAATTAATGAGAAAATGTATTTATTTGGCGGCGTTGCGAGGCAAAGACAATCCCGCCCTGGAAACGTAGCCGAGGCGTTGCTAATGAGCATGTGACGTTCCGGGGGGCATGTGTGTGTGTCTAGGGGCGTGGCAGGTGGGCCCGGTGGGCTGGGTTGGGCGGTCGTCCTCCATATGCATTTCGCTTAATGTCAGTGCAATAATATTAAGACTTAATTAATTAAAAACTGCAAGAGTATGCCGGCCGCCCAGCATCTGCAGCAACGTTCGCAATTGTTTGCATTTAATGCCCCAGGCTCAGAGCCATAAGTACCACCCCATGCTCCTCTAAATGCACTCGAACAAACGCACAACTACTTCACTGAATGCCTTCATAAAAATATATATTCAATTAAAATAACTATCGTGGCTGAAATGTGCAATCTATAGGTATTAGGTTTTATATTTCCATTCCAGATTTAAGCAAAATATTTTTGTAGAAGTTTTCAAATATTTTTTGTCAAGTGTGGTGGTAAAATTAAAAGAAGTTTACGCAATGTTTGCATAAAATGCACAGCGACACATGCAGGCAGGTGAATGCAGAAAACTGTGAACTGAAAACGGACATTGGTGGACATCCATGCATCGGCATCCGCACACATTCTTTGAGGCATGCAAAGTGGGTTTTCCGTGGGCGGTGGAAACTCCGTAGGTCTCGTCAGCTGCTGACCGTCATTTCCCGTAGGTGTTCGACGACGACTTGTTTTTTGTTGCCGTTTTAAGTGCTTGAAATCCGTTGTGTTGACTTTATTTACTCACGCACACCCGCCGTTTGTGACCCCACTCTGTCTTTATTTTCCATCCCCGCCATACCGCCATATCTTGCCATGCGGACGATGCACCTCGTCCTGCTGCTCCTCCTGCTGCTGCTCCTGCTCCTCCGGACATGTGTACGGACAACATTTGACAACAGCGTGCTTGGCCATCGGATTCCGGAAGTGCCGGTGCCCTTATTCAGCGTTTATCCGGCCACGAAGCATGCAATTACGGCCCTCTGCCAAACGGTGCGCCAGGAAATACATTTTCTCAAATTAAATATTAAATTAACGGTAAGTTAAATGCAGTGCATACATGCCGCCTCATCCTCCATCTTAATCCGCGGGAAATGCGGCAAACATGACGCGTCTGGTCATTGGTTACCCTCCCCATTTTTATCCTCCACTGCAGAGCATCTGCCCGGGCATGGTGGACACGGATTTCCTTAGTGTTTACTCGCAGGCGGTGGCCGAGCTGCCCAAGCTGCAGGCGAGGGATGTGGCCAAGGCGGTGCTGTATGCGCTGAACACTCCTGATGGCGTCCAGGTGGAGGACATCATTCTGCAGCAGATGCGGAAGGTTGATTGAAGTTAAATTCAACTTTAGTACTTGCTTGCTTCATAAATAATGTTAGGACATTTGTATATGTTCTGAAATTAGAGAACCAAAGTACATATTTTCATATACGTTTATACTACAAATTATATTCCACCATTGCAAGCAATTGATAATTCAATTTGTACATTGTTGTTTACATACTACATATTTTCTAAGCATAATTTAAAATACATATTTTCATATACTTCATATACTTTTTCATAAATCCATTAAAAACTTTAACAATGGGTTTATACTCTCTAAGATTTTAATTCTAAGAATAGTTAAACATTAAATGCAGTAAAATAATTTTGACCACATTGTGAATTCATCTAAAATAAAAAATTGTAATTCAAATTACCCGCGCTTTTTGTGGAGATGCCACCTGTGGCAGGGCTACCATACTGAATCAAAAAACCAGGGCTGAACAGGTTTCGTTAGCGAGTACACCAACCACTATCGAAACAATCCAAGATTTTAGCAAAGTTAACCACCAAAATATCGATTACTTTTGCCAGCGCCAAAATCGATAGTGCGAAGCAAACATCGATATTTCGCCGCATTAGCTTATTGGTCACACTGGGGCTTATGATAAAAAAAACTGAAGTGACTCCAATAAAAACGTGAGGTAGAAAAAGCGAATTAAGTTGATAATTGATACACACAGCAGCCGCACGGTAACCACCCGCCAATACCGATCCAAACGCGCGACAGCAACAGCAAGTGCTAACGCAAAAGGCAAGCTGCCCGTTTCTGCAGCGGGCACTGAAATTCCGAAATGCGTCCACGTAGTGCAAATTCCGAATCCCAATTCGATTCCGAATCGGATGTCCGGATGTCTGAGCTTCTTTCACGCCTTTTTCGAGGGTGCGGCAGAGATCGGGGTGAACCTGCCGTCCAAAGTGTGATTACGAAATGTGCTCCAAATGCGAAATGATATTATAAAGTATAATATAATGCGTGTTACCACGTAGTTGCACACCGACAGGCACATCGCACACACACACTCGCGCATCTAGTGGCACACGGAGACACACACACAGACAGTGAGAGAGTGAGCGTTTGAGAGGGAGAGGGAGAGGGTTAGAGAAAGAAAGAAAGAAAGTGTTGCCCAGTTGACAAAGAACAGGTTTTAACCTAATTAACTGAACATAATAGCCCGAATAATTCGCCGCCAGAAGGAAGCGATATCCGCAAGGTCCCCGCCGCTCGAGTGTGTGCGTGAGTGTGTGTATGTGTGTCAAGGTTCCGGAAGTTGAGCCGCCGTAGAATTGATTTCCTATTCGCGAAGCCGCTGTTGCTTTTGCTGTTGTTTCCGCTGCCTGTGTTGTTTTTGTTTGGCTGGACATTGAACTTGATTCGAAATGCGCACTAACCCATTATCCATGCATTTATCTTTTCGATCCGGCAGCCGTCTAGCCCAGCAGCTCTCTTCCCCCCACAAAACACACACACAAGCCGCTTTTTGGAGCCACTCACCCGCAACCGACGGCCACAAGAAACCATCAGGATGTTCATCTGGGACTGGTTCACCGGAGTGCTGGGATACCTGGGTAAGCATCGCCGCCAATCTCTGACATTGTGCATTGTGCCTTGGGGCGGCGTTTCTTGAGCGAGTGCCAACAAGGCAGCCGCCGCCGCCGAAATGAAACCCAAATTCGACTGCTCCACAGCGGAGGTCACAGTGATAGCTCCAAACGTGCGATTGTCTAGAAATCTAGAGGTTGATTGTGTTTATATGTAGACAAAGGGCTGGCATGACTTAGAATCGCTTTCCGGTGGCGTTCTCTATCACAACAAGTGCGCGTTAGAAGTGCATAATATACACTTAAGTGATTGCCATGTACTGCAGCCTAAATTCTTTGAGCAAACATATTTGGGAGGGCTAAAATTTCTGGGCTAACGTTTTATTTGCTTTGTAATGCTAAAAGTTATATTTACTCCACACCAAAGTGCTGACATTTAGTGTGGTATACATTCCAGGCCAAACTGCTAGCACATATATAAAGTACAAGTATTTTCCTTAGCTTCATCTGTAATCAGGTTAATGGCAACCGAACACTTTGGATAGCAAAGCCAATAGTTAGCCCGAAGTCTCAGAGCTATTGTCTTGACCTCCACTGTGTATTCGGCTGTCTGTGGCTGCGCAAACACAAGTGATCCGTCGCTAGTGTTAGTTTAGCTGCGTATATTAATTGGTGACGCTCGAGTCAAAGGCTATTCAACACACATCCATCGTTTCAGGTCTGTGGAAAAAGTCTGGCAAATTATTGTTCCTGGGCCTGGATAATGCTGGCAAAACCACACTCTTGCATATGCTCAAAGATGATAAGCTGGCGCAGCACGTCCCCACACTGCATCCAAGTGAGTCTACTCCTCCTCCCGGGCAGAAAGCGTTGTGTAACTTAAACCATCTAACCAATTATCGCTTGCAGCATCCGAGGAGCTGTCCATCGGCAACATGCGCTTCACTACATTCGACTTGGGTGGCCACACTCAGGGTAAGTGACCAATCTTCACCAGAGCTCAGGGGAATGTGCATCCAAATCGTTGCTATTTTCCGTACGTGTCCACGACTAAATATAGACCAGCTTGCAAATATCGCAGGGCGAAGCTAGCAAAACGCCAGATTCACGACAATCAGCATGAAATATAGCGCATCAGGTCACCCATACAGCCAGTGGGTCTTACACCCGTAGCAGTTGTTGCGTTCAATCAGCGCCACACACTCGAATGCCCATCGAAGCAGTGGCACTACAGTGGTCACAGGCAGTTCATCCTCAGATCTCAAAATTGTGATTATTACGCCCTCAGAGTATTAGTTAATGTAAACCATTGCATAGAGTCACCTATAAGTTTGTCCTACACTCAGTGTCTTTTTAATTGCCCAAATATATGTGAGATAATATTATCTGCCTGCCCACTGTGCCAATATAGGCGATATATTTATTATTAATAATACGAAGGCAAACATTCTCTATGTAGACTACAAACAGCAACAAAAGCCCATCAGTGTGCACACAGCAGTTGATATATTTGTATAAGTATGAACTGAACATTATGAAAAGTGGTCAAACATCGTGAAATGCTTGTAGGGGCCAATTGTTTTGATAAAGAAGCTCTAGCACTTCACTATAAGTGCAGCTCGTCATCGTGACGATCGTTTTTGCTTCGGAACTAGGTATACTACGGTAGAGTAAGAAGTTCAGCGGCAGAAAGATATCGCATTCGTGCCTGATATCAGTGACTAGCGCCTTGATGTTGTAGCGATGTTATATAAGTTACAGATAAATTACAAATCTTGATTCAAAACAAAAGTCTGAAGACTAAAACAGTTTGAATCGGAGCTCTTTTCTTATGTGATTACCGCTGCTGTTGTATTACTTCTCATATTTATGGCCCATACTCACTTTTGCAGCACGACGCGTCTGGAAGGACTACTTCCCCGCTGTGGATGCCATCGTTTTCCTAATAGACGCCTGGGATCGTGGCCGCTTCCAGGAGAGCAAAAACGAGCTGGATTCGCTGCTCACGGATGAGGCGCTGTCCAACTGCCCCGTGCTCATATTGGGCAACAAAATCGATAAGCCCGGCGCGGCCAGCGAGGATGAGCTGAGAAACGTGTTTGGACTGTATCAGCTAACAACCGGCAAGGTGAGTCAAGCCAAGCCACCCTTCCTCCTGCTGGCCATTTGACTAATAGTACACAAATGATGATATCCGTTTGGTTTTCAGGGCAAAGTTGCACGCGCCGATTTGCCCGGCCGTCCTCTGGAATTGTTCATGTGCTCCGTGCTGAAGCGACAGGGCTACGGCGAGGGTTTCCGTTGGCTAGCGCAGTATATCGATTAAGTCAGAATTAACAACCACCACCACCACCACCAGCACCATATTTCAAGAACACCACTCAAACACTCAACAGTCAAACCGAAAACTAGGCTACAAAATTTCCAAACAAAAATTCGACCACTGAAACAGAACCGAAGGGATATGGACCCAGCCGAATTCAAACCGTCAGACCTTAAGCGAAACGAAGCTGCGTGCGCAATTTCTAATTTATACAAAACAATACACAACAAATATTTCATAATAATAAAAGCGAGAAAACCATACAATGTACATCTGTAATTAAACGACGCCGTTTAATCCAGCCACACAAGCGCGGGAAAACCACAAGACAAGAGAACACAAAGCAACACAACATGAAAGTGCAAACAACTTTTCTATCTGGAACATCGGGATAAATTGTAAGGAGCTGAAGGATGCGGGGAGTGCGCAAGGGAAACTTTTAATAATAATTATGAATAACGAATTATAGCAAATTAAAGGTGATTTATTTAAGAGCATGTGCTTTCAACGACGCTGTTCAGTGAATAAACTGTAGCTACCTACCTTGATTTCAAGTTTATGAACTGTACATGTCGCTATTGATTTCCTTTACAGTGTACTTTGGCCACCCAACATTATATACACCCCTATCCCAATTAAGATCGATCGAACACGTTTCAACCTCCGATAATGGTACACCTTAGTTTAGCTAAAATTTTTAAGTTGCATGTCATCGATGTACTTCGTTTCATTTTATACAATACGAAAGGGAAAGCAATTTATATAAAATCGCATTTTTGTTTGCAAACCGAATTCTAAATAAAGCGGAGAAAAGTAATTTTGTAAAATACGAATTGGTGACTGTTGTTTTGCTTTGGGTTGACAGTGCTCAGCTTAAATGAAACCCGGCGACGTACAAATATATTGGATTTATTTATTTTGCATTTAGGGTTTACGCTAATGAGTCACGATCAGAGCATCTATTGAAATCAGGGAGCAGGCTTCCGATGGGGCGAGCACGGGATCAAAGGGCTGCAAACATGCTGGTCTAAGTAGAAAAATATTACAAAACTCTGATGCGGCCAGACTGCAGAGGATTACGATTAGGACCTCAATGCTAACTGCGCCGGCAGCGGGGCAGTCGTCTCAGCAGCATCAGTTGGCGCTGAAAGAGGCGCATGAGCAAGCCCTTGCGCTTGGCCCGCTCCCTGCATCAGGAACGCGAGGATCCGCCCATTGAAGAGGACCCCGCGTCTCCCCCGCCGCCGCCAGCCATGCGTCGCTTCTTTTTTTTCTTGGCCGTTAGACTCTCCTGACCGCTGTCCGTGTTGGAATCGCCGCCATCGTCGCTCTCCTCCGACGACGACGAGGAACTGCTCGACGAGGAGGAGCTTGAGTTGCTGGAGCTGTCCGACGCGAAGCCGGTGCTCTCGTTCAGGTTAATACTATCGGCGATCTGGGCCAGCTCTGGTCGCTGGTCACGTAGTACGCGCAGCCACTTTCGTGACAACTTTGGCCGCCCGCGAACAGTCTTGTGCCAGACGCAGGGGAAGTTCGTCTGCGAACTGAAGTTCTGGGTGATGGCAATGGTGTCGTCCAGGTTGAGCACCACGTGCCACCAGCCGCCGGGCACGAATACTGTCTCGCCTTCTGCCTGAAGCACTTCGATGGGGCGGTACTGCTCGGGCCAACTAGGCAGCTGGGTGCGCGGATATATGGTGCTAAACCAGGTGATGGCTTCGTCCCGCTGCTTGCCACCCATGGCACTGGTGACCTTAAGCAGCTCCTTGGGCGTTTGGGTGGGGAACAGGCACCAACGCTTGTGGCCGCGGATTAGCGTGTTCCAGGCACTCGTGCCCAGGGGGTCAATGTGGATGCCGGTGCCGGAGCGAGCCGGTCCCATGACAAACCATCGGTAAGGCGGACGACGATTCTCACCGCAGTACTGGAAGAGGTCGTCGCGAAAGTACTTGGGCACCACATAGTCATCCAGGAGCTTGCGCCGGCGATGGTGTTCGCCGAAGCTGCTGTCGAAGATGTACAGCGGACTGTCGTCGCGCGTACTCTGCATGTACTCCACGTAGTACTTCATCTTCATCTTGACGCTATAGCCCTCGTTGTCCTCGCCGCACTTGAACTTCTGGTTGCGATACTTCTTGGCCAGGCGGGCCAGTGTCCACTTCTCCAGCGCCAGCCAGCCGTCGGTGCAGCCGCGTATGATCACCGGCTTGTAGGGCCGCTCGAAGCGTTCGATGAACTCCGATTCCGGCACCTGCGACTCCTCGATCCGCTCCAGGTTATCGGTGAAGTCCCAAAACGGCTCGAACTTCTCACAATACCGCATGGCCGACCAGGCATTCTCACCGTCCAGTTCCGGGCGAGCCTTGCGCTTCACCTCACGTGTGCGCTTGCGGGAACGCTTGGGCAGCTTGAATTCTTCGCTCATCCTGCTGAAATTCGTTAATTTTTCACAGCTCCTGGAAATTAAAGCAGCGTGATTGCAGTGTGGCCAGCCGACGACGTTTCGAACATGCTGCCAACGCAACGCTGGGCCCCACCTGGTCAACCAGCTGGTCGCCGACGAAGCACTGCTTTTCGGGTTTTATCAGTCGTTTTCCGAGTAACGGAACATTTTCGAAGGCTGTCCACCTATTTGCTAACAGATACCATTGTTAGTTGCGACTGAAATGTGTATTTTCATTGATAGCCAGGGCTGCAATACTTTAAGGTGACCAGCCTTTGCTTTCTAAATTCAAAGTTCAAAATAAAGAAAATGTAGTTTTAAATATATGAAATTCTCACAAAAAATGCGACAATTAAATAATAAAATCTAAAAGACCTTTGTGGCGAAGTAGCTCAGTTTGATTATACGATGCGATATATACGATATAGTGGCGAAGCCCTGGTTCGATGGCATTTCTCATGTGACAGCTGTGGGCTAATGAAAATAATGATAAGCCAAGTCGGCCGAGGTGAAGTTTTTGAAAACTATTTGTAAATTGTTGATAACCAGGTGCTCGCTTCTCTTCCAGAGCTCTACAAGGTGCCGCTCCGCATTCTAGACCATCGCGTGTTCGTAAACGGCGAGATCGAGACTTTTCTCGATAACTTCGAGGTGCGTCGCAACGACAGCGAGGTGGAGAAACTTTTCCAGGTCACCGAGACAGTGGGATCTCTGAGGTACGATCTCTCCCGGTGCAGTGCAACCGGCAGCGGTAGCGGAACAGAGAACCTCGCCCAACTGGACACAGAAGTCAACCATCTACTGGACGGGGTCAACGCACTCTTAGCGAAAGCGAAGGTGGAACGAACTGTTAGTGGGTCAGCGTAATCTCCGCCTGTTTATCATTGATTAATTGGTCTTCCGTTCGCATTCCAGGCCAGCACCCAGTTGCAGGAGGCGCGACTGGCACGTGAGCAACGCCGGGCGGAGTTCCTAACCAATTTGGAGCACGGCTATCGCCGCATCGAGAACTCGTTCGAGGAAAAGGAGGAGGAAATCGCAGAACTCTACTCGGACTTGCAACTGAAACTAAACATTGCCAAGTAGATACTATGCTGAAATCAACGATTGTGGATACTCGGGTGCGCCTTGTGCCGTCAAAGAAGCTGCTTGATTTTCTGAACGCCCAAAAGAAGCACTTCCAGGAGGTGCCCGAAAATGTGGCAAAGATTATGAAACAAGAGAGCCACACACTGCCCATCCATACTAAAATAATCAAAGATGTCAGCGTATTCTACATACGTCCAGAAATCGATTACGATTTACTGAAGAAACTTACTGAAAATCTAGCAGACACAACCGAAGAATCCGCTAAGGATCAACCAAAACCAGATACAGAGATCAAGGATAGTGATGACGAAGAGTCACCAAAAAATATGAAACATTTCTTGTACTTACACGACCTGCACTGGCTCTCAAACAAGCTGGCTGAACTGCGCCGTCAGGATTGCTGCCAAGTCTTTCTGCATCAGTTGATTGAGTCGTGTGATCTGCTTTTGCCCGAAAACGAATTGAAGCCGCGCAATCCTGAGTTAGAAGCCCGCTGTCAACGTCTTCGTGCAGAGCAGCAAAATCGGGATTACCTCAAAATGACCAAGAATGTGGATGCCGGCTTAAAGCATTACCCAGAGGACACAATCAGCTATCAGAGTGAGTCGAGATGACCAACTTATAAGATGCACCCTTTAAAAACTTTTTTCTTGGCTTCCAGTTAAGAGCCTTAATAAGCAAATCATTGCTGTGGTGCAGTTCATCTTCTCCGTGGCCGCTGGCTTTACGTTCGGCTTCTTTGGCGTCAATTTAATGGTCGGCCCGTTGCCTTTCGGCTTTCGCATTTTGCTGGGTGTGATTGTGGCGCTTATCATAGCCCTAGCTGAGATGTACTTCCTGGCCAAGAAGCTGCACGAATACGACGAGGTCCTGGACGCTCCCAAACGTAAACCGCAGCCATCGACGCCGGCTAAGCGCAAGGTGGACACCACCCCACCCGCCGAGGGACGTTCAATCAAGACGTTGAAACCCCATGCGGACTAGATAGCTTGAGACTATGAATAGTTCTTTGTCGTTGTATTATTTCGCTTTGCAATGTTAGGTTATATAAATAGCTGTAAAAGTTTTATTCTTTCGGGATCGGGGACTTGGATATCGATTATATGCTACGTATGCTCGTTTCGACCATGAATGCACACCCTATTCGTAGTGGTTCGGCTGCGGATTGGGGTTATTCCAGCCCTCGTCCACGGCGTCAGATCCCCCACGTCCCAGCCAGGCCATAAGGTAGACGAACAAGACAAAGGCCAAAATACCGGCGGTCACCAGGAACCAAGTGCGACGCCACGGCGGCCGGGAGGAGGGCGCATAGAAGCGGCGCGTCCATCGCGAGAACAGTTCCGCAGGAGTGCGGCGCTGGTACTTGTTATCGTCTCGATCTGTCCCACCAATTGGCGACTGACGGGGCAGCAACGGCCTTCGGCTGCTGGCTGTAGGAGAATAAGATTGCAATTGTAATTTGACTTCTCCTGTAAACCAACAAGTAGATTATACGCACCGTAGTCGCCCGCACTTGGGGGATTAAATGCATCCATCAGGAGCACGGAATGTGGACTCACGGCGTCATGGCCATTGGGCTTCGTGCGCTCTCGCTCGCCACCGGAATGAATGTGGTGCACTTTGGTCATGTTGCTGACGGCCGACTGGCTGGCCACCTTGGGCTTGATGGCCTTCAGGCTGCTGCTCTGTTCCTCGGAGAGCTGGGCGAGATTCCGCAATGTAATCGATTACAAGTTTACTACATGAAACGCTTACCAGGGCAAGTCCCAGGCCATTCCTACCCCAGTTAACCTGCGACAGGAAACTCTTGAGAGCGTCAGCCACCGGAGAGACCAGGTTGGCGTTGGGAAAGATCTCCACAGTGCAGGCGGGGCACTGGTGACCCCGAGGAGCTGTGTTAGCAGGCAGTGCAGCTTGGCGAGCGTTCAGGCAGTCCCAGTGGAAAACATCTGGAAATTACAGGATTATAGGTCAGAGTGTAGTGCCTGGATTAGCTGAAAACTTCCAGATCCTTACGGTAGCAGACGAGGCGCACACAATCGCCCTGCTCCAATGTGGTGCCGCACAGATTGCAGTTGGAGATGTAGTCGCTGTCCCGCAGCCACTGCAGGTACGACTGCACAATGCACTGGAAAAGGTTGGATATGGTGTATTCCAAGCATAAAACCAGTTAGGGGAAATCCTTACCTTTGGATGCGACTGAACCATACAGTGTTCGCACACATTGACTCGGTGCTCAAAGCAAAACTGGTTGGTCACCAGGCGCTTGGGACACTTGCACAAACCCATTTCGTTGAATTCGGGGTTCCTAAGGCGGTGGAGGAATTGCACTTGGCGGCCTTGGGATAGCTATCGCATAATAACGCCCCAATTAAGTTAATTTTTATTCCGTTTCGCAGCTTTTGTCGGAATTTTCGAGGTGGCATTCACATATTCAACAGCCACGTATTTGTTACCGCGCTCCGGGCGAATAGCAACCAGCTGACGGATGTGGCAGCGAATATCGTAGCGATGAATAACAAAATACGATATAACAGTTGGGTGTTTGGGATTTAAAAAAAAATGTTTAAAATTTTACTTTTGTATTAAAACCAACAAAGTTAAGATGTTTGTGCTATAAAAAGCGAACTAAACTAGAATTTGAAAATGTAATCCTTAAAATAAAATCCATTTTTTATCGAGCTAATCTCTAATCCAACCAATCTCGCATATATTCACAGGTTATAGCAGTTACATTGCCACAATTGGAGCAATTTTTGATGACGGGACAAATGCCGCAGGGCATCTGCACCAGTCCAGTCGGAGGAAGTGGGGAGTTAACCGCCCGATAGACGAATGAACCATCCTGTTGACGCACTCGCTCCGCATTGCCGTCATACACCACCGTTTTGAGAATTGTTTCCAGATCTGCCTCCGCCAGATTGACCTTGCTGATGCCCAGGTCCGAGATGAACTTCTGCACCTCGTTGACCGTGCAGCAAGACATCTGCTTGAAGGCCAATGGACCCTCTCGCTTCTTTTCCGCACTCTCGCGTTTCATTTGCAGGAAGCGCAGACACTGCTGGTTGAGCACATCCACAAACTCCACCTCAAAGTCCTGATCCTGGTACCAGGCGCCGCCCGTAATCGAGAGATCCGGCTCCAGGTTGTACAGCATGTACACCTTCTTTTTGCTGGCCTGCGCGAGAAATATTTGGAATCACATTGAACTGATAATATGGCATCATGGAACCTACGTTCACCGACTTGACCGCTTTGATAAGCTTCTTAGTTTCCAGGTTCTTAAGGATCTTGTTGAGCTGTATCATATTCAGGTTGGACTTCATGCGTATATCCCGAATCCAAATGCCTTTGTTGCCGCCCTCCTCCACGATGCCGTAGACGACCTTTTCCTCATTGTCCGCATCCTTGGGCAGGGCACTCTTCTTTTCCGGGTCCTTGGCTCGGTACACCAGCTTTTCACCCTTCTTCAGGATCTCGATCCCGCCCTGCTGCAGTAGTATATTCAAAGCCTCCACCCGCGTGGCCGCCGGGACATCGGGCAGCGCCTTGGTCAGGTCATCGTTGGTGGCTCCGGCTGGGATGCCCTGGACCACCGCCAGCAAGAGTTGTGACACCTCAGTGGCCATCTATCTATTTTCTAAAATTTTTAATTTAAAATTTAAGTAAATCGAGAATAACAACACGCTTACAGTAGAAACCAGAACCAAAACAAACGGTTCCGGGCGAATGGCTAGCGATGCTAAGAAGAAGAAAACAAATCCCTCGCAAAAAATGACACAAACCAATTTAAAAAAATTTAAACTCGTTCTGTTAAAAATAATACATTTAGCAAGTAAGATGAATACGTTTAGCAACTAAGATAAATATAGATGTTAATAACAGAGTAAAAAAAATATGTCAGCATATATTTTTCATTTTAATATTCGAAAAATAATTTCATAATAATTTTATAGATGGTGAGGAAGTCGACATATAAATTCACAAAACTTAATGTAAACTTAAATTTAAACTTAAAAACTTATTTTAAAGTTTCAAGAAAGAAACATACACAATATGGAGAGTAATTTGATTTAATTCTGGTTTACAAATAGGTTACATATTACATTGAACTTAAGTAATTTTAAGGCTTATGGAGCACCCCAAATAGTAAATCGTGAGTCTGGTATATATATACCAAATGGTATTTCCTTTTCAAACGAATGGCTTTTTTAGCCACACTGGTGCCAACTGTTTTTTCGAACAGATCGCCGGACGCACTGTTTCTGATTGGAGTGTTCGCTGCCTGTGCATTTAAATTGAATTAAATTAATTCCAAAACAGGAAGAGCAAATACATCTCTCTGCGAGTTCACCTTTACTGTCCGAAACAGGTAATTATCAGATCTTCTTGGGACGACCTTAACCGAAACATCATCCCATTATAATACGCTAGTAATTTCGCTAACGAAATTGGCGGTGTCAAGAAATGTGTTGCTGCTGTTGCTGTTGTTGATGATGCAAGCAATTTCTCCACATTATGTAGAATTGCGTTTGCCGCCTCACAAAGCACACACACACAAGCAAATCGGCGAATTCAATTCGCACACCCATACAATCTCAAAAGAACCTCGTTAGTGAAATGTGTAAAGGTGAAATAGAAGTCATTCCATGCGGAGCGCGCCTCGAAGTAAAATGACCCACACCACCGCAATCACACCCTATAAAAACAGGCCATAGGGAATAATGCAGCAATAATAATCTCAAAGCACTGTAAACTTCCACTATCGCAATTGTTTAATTGCCCTGTGACGACTCCGCATTCAGCGATGATGAGTAATATTGCATAAATTTGCTTTGTGCCGGGTTGTCTAAATTATTGTCGAAACTTCGTTGTTGTTTCGGCGTCTCAGTGATAAGCATTTGTTGTTGCCCAGACCCGAGCTTCAAAATGTTAATGGCGCTAACGTCCTTTATCTACAAGTTCAAGGTTAAATTCGGCGCATAGTATGCACTACATATTGACTGAAGCCTGGAAAAGCACTTTCACTTTCAGAACTTTTCTCTCGTGCGTTTTCCGGCGACGAAAGCTGCAAGCTTACAAGCTTTGCACGCTTTCTGCGCGTGTCACTCACGATGAGCGAAAGAGAGGGAAGAAGATAAAAGGAAAGCAATGCTCACGCACTTGCATAATGGCAGTGCAAGCGGGACGGAGCTGTTCTCCGTGTAGGAGATTAGTTTGTCAAGGTCAGCACAGTGGAACTCTAGGTGGAAGTGGGACAGTTGGACAGTGGGCTCTTTTCCTCGTTGCTGCTTTTCTATATTGCCAGCTGATAAGCACCGTTTAACAGCTGATGATCGGCTTTTTGTTTACCACGCACACACATGACGACATCACGTGTGCATAACGCAATGGATCGTTGAACCTTCTGTGTCCGATTGCCGGCCAGCACAGCAACGGAGCTTTGCGTTAGATAACTGTGGAGCTTCCGCTCGTTGGATAAAGTTTTCGCATCTCCTTAATCGAAGGGAGTATACGTGGGTGTTGACACAATGTGATATCTTAATTCTGCAAGACACTTTACTCATACTTAAATATATCGAACGATATTGCATATGTATGCATGCATATGCATATGTACTCTCTCTTTCCAAGTTGATATTACGTTTGTTATTCATTTTTATATTCAGTGTTGTTGATTACTTGGTTGACTGAACAGCTGGCACTCACTGGTCGAGCATACCCTTGAAAGTACCCTTCCTGCTCGCTTTACAGCTTTGTAGCTTCTCGCCAAAGTTGGCTCTTTAGGGGTGGCCTGTTGCGTCCTCCTCTCGCCTCTCTGGGCCCAAACTCTCTCGCCTCTGCGTTTGTGCTCTCTTTTTCTTTCGGGCTACCGACATTCTGAGCGCTTTTCGCTGCGACTCGGGAAATTTCCGCTTGCCAAAAAAATCTGTGCGGCAGTCGAACTTTTTGTCTCGTCCTCGCCGCGTCCGATTTTCCATATATATCCCGATTTTCGTCTCAAGCTTGATAGATATATTGCCAAAATATTGCACTCGGCTGGCCGCTGCATTGTGTGTGTTGTTGTGCGTGACGTTGCGTGTGCAGTTGCAAAAAGATATAGTCTATATCGATTAAATCGCCAGGCCGATCTTGATCACAAGTGCGTTTCCCGTTGGTTACATACTGCCCGTTCGGTAGGCAACAAAATGGTGAACGTAACCATCTACGATGAGGCTCCGCAGCTGAAGGTACGTCAATGTCACGGGAATGGAAGCCACCAGAATTGGTCCATAAAGATATATGTATATAATCGTCCTAATCAGTTGGCTGACGGGTTGATCCGATATCAGAGTCATTGGGGGGAAAACTGGGCAATTATGCAACTGCAGCTAAGAAAATTCTGTCGGTCGCGGTCGACAGAACTGACCTTCGGCGGTGCAGCGCTGCCGGCGTCGAATTCGCTGCACGCTTTTCTTCCGCCTGCTGCTTTCTCTCTGCCACTCTCTCTTCCGCTTTGCCTTTCTCCGGCCCTCTCTTCTGGGACGCCCCAGAAACCACCAAAAACCACCCACTCAAGCACTTCAAGTACTCGCACTTTGTTTACAGCAGGAAATTCTGCAGCGACAGATACGTGGTTTTCAAGATTTTATACAAACAGTGCGAAGGAATACTCTTATCTTATAAAAAGCTTCCCAGAAAATTATTGCTAATATGTAAACAGTCGTAAAGTCTTACGAAATGTATATTAACTACGGAGCAGTAACATTTATTCGGTTATCGGCCTATACCATTTTATTTATCTAGTTTTATCAATGGATATTTACACACGCTACTTAATAAAATCAGAATGGTAAAATACTGCATCGTTATCATTTTAATAACGATAACCTGATCTGTCAGTTCGTAAATGTTTCATACTCTAACTAGTATTCCAAAGTTTGGTTAAGAAAAACGAATGGGTGACCAGCATTTGGGCTTAAAATGTCGTGTTTGGCTCGTTTGGTTCTATTTATATGCCGGTGGTAAACATTTAATTTGGTCGATAAACACCGTATCGATTTATGTTCGTTGATATGAAAAACGGTTATCATGAGTTTTGCTCGCTTTCACCGCGCTTATGTTAATAATCTTATTGCGTTATTTCACCAGGGGATGATTTCAATATCATAAAAGTCGTGGGTTATATATTTTTTAGTTAGAACTTTGTCGATTTTTAAACGTATAGGGTTTCTTGTTTCCAGGGAGTGACTGTTGATAATTTGAGTTATTTGGAAAGGAAAGGTTTCAATCAATAAACAAGATTTACACCGGTTTTTGTTTGCAAATGTTGGTAATTTATTTCTAAATATGTATAACAAGAATTCACACTGTTTATAAATATGAACAGAAATCGATATAAACATAATTAAATATACATATGTACAACTTATTTTTCAGCCCAACGAAGTACCACAAAACATGGCCGCCGGAGCTGATACCCAACTGGAGCACATGTGCCGTCTGCAGTTCGACTCGCCAGTGCCCCATGTTCGTCTGTCCGGAATCGTGTGCACCATCGGACCTGCCTCCAGCAGCGTGGAGATGCTGGAGAAGATGATGGCCACCGGCATGAACGTCGCGCGCATGAACTTCTCTCACGGATCGCACGAGTACCACGCCGCCACCGTGGCCAATGTGCGCCAGGCGGTGAAGAACTACTCGGCCAAGCTGGGCTACGAACATCCCGTGGCCATTGCCCTGGACACCAAGGGACCCGAGATCCGTACCGGTTTGATCGGAGGTAGCGGCACCGCCGAGATTGAGCTGAAGAAGGGAGAGAATATCAAGCTGACCACCAACAAGGAATTCCTGGAGAAGGGCTCCCTGGAGGTTGTGTACGTGGACTACGTGAACATTGTCAATGTGGTGAAGCCCGGCAACCGCGTGTTCGTCGATGACGGCCTTATCTCACTGATTGTGCGCGAGGTGGGCAAGGATTCTCTTACCTGCGAGGTGGAGAACGGCGGCTCCTTGGGTTCCCGCAAGGGTGTGAACCTGCCAGGCGTGCCCGTCGATCTGCCCGCCGTCTCCGAGAAGGATAAGAGCGATCTCCTGTTCGGTGTGGAGCAGGAAGTGGACATGATTTTTGCTTCGTTCATCCGTAACGCCGCTGCTTTGACCGAGATTCGCAAGGTTCTTGGCGAGAAGGGCAAGAACATCAAGATCATTTCTAAGATCGAGAACCAGCAGGGTATGCACAACCTGGACGAGATCATCGAGGCCGGTGATGGCATCATGGTGGCCCGTGGAGATCTGGGTATTGAGATTCCCGCCGAAAAGGTGTTCCTAGCCCAGAAGGCCATGATTGCCCGTTGCAACAAAGCTGGCAAGCCTGTGATCTGCGCCACCCAGATGTTGGAGTCTATGGTGAAGAAGCCACGTCCCACTCGCGCTGAGATCTCTGATGTGGCCAACGCCGTGCTCGATGGTGCCGATTGTGTCATGTTGTCTGGTGAGACCGCCAAGGGCGAGTACCCGCTAGAGTGCGTCCTGACCATGGCCAAGACCTGCAAGGAGGCCGAGGCTGCCCTCTGGCACCAGAACCTCTTCAACGACTTGGTTCGCGGCGCTGGTACCATCGATGCCCCTCACGCAGCTGCCATCGCTGCCGTTGAGGCCGCCACCAAGGCCAAGGCCTCCGCCATCGTGGTGATCACCACCAGCGGCAAGTCGGCCTTCCAGGTGAGCAAGTACCGCCCACGCTGCCCCATCATCGCGGTCACCCGTTTCGCGCAGACCGCCCGTCAGGCCCATCTCTACCGTGGCCTGGTGCCACTCATCTACAAGGGTAGGTCTTTCGCTCTTCCAAGTCGCAAGTTCTTTAAATTATAACTCTGGTTTTCACTTGCAGAGCCTGCTCTTGATGACTGGCTGAAGGATGTGGACATGCGCGTGCAATTCGGTTTGCAGGTCGGAAAGAAGAACGGCTTCATCAAGACCGGCGACTCCGTCGTTGTGGTCACCGGCTGGAAGCAGGGCTCCGGCTTCACCAACACCATCCGCATTGTGTACGTTTCTATGCCAGCATCTTGATATTTCTATCTATACAAACATTATGTTAATAATACTAACGCATTTATCGATCTTTTCAGCGCCGTCGAATAAACTTTGCTGCTCAGGAGGTACCTGGATGCGTCGCAGCTGCCGTGGGCGTCGCGTTGATTACTGTTAATAACCAAGTTAATTTATTAATTACACAATATTCGGAATATTGGAAACTGCAGGCGGCTGCTGGAACCGCTGTCAGAAGCGCCGAAGGCCGGCCCAGGCCTCAAACAGACACACAAATATAATATACCATTGTTGAATATAGATTTCTTCAAAAATTATAATAAAGTCATCACTGTATTTATGTACGTATGGAAGGAATGTGCAATCTGCCTTTACTTTTGTAGATTTCTGGTTTCTGGTAGTCTGAAATTGCGAAAGATCCACGTTAAGTTCTTTGTAGGGAATGATTTTATACGGTTTTGACAGGTAACACTGTAAACATTTTATTTTTGTTTCGGTGTATCAAAATTTATTCAAAATTCATCCATACGCAAGAATTGTTAGCCGAGGGTCCAAAGTGCCCATATGTTCCACTTGCCTGTCAAACCTAAGATATCGCTGCTATGCCAGCAATTGCAAGAAAGAGAAGGTAGGTCGTTGGTAGGTTGGGTGTCACTCATCCGCTTATGAATCCTTTCCAGAAACCAACGAAGTTTCGGCTGGACCGTGGACCATTCGCCTCCCAGTTGGATTACCAGTCGCGACTGCAGTTTCAGGCACCTGCCCTTAGTATCCCCCTCAGTAGCATCGTATGCACCATTGGACCCTCATCCAACTGCCCGGAAGTGCTCCTGGAGCTCATCCGGGCAGGGATGCGGGTGGTGCGTATGAACTTCTCCCACGGCACCCACGAGTACCACTGCCAGACGATAAAGGCGGCTCGTCAGGCCATTGCCATGTACGTGGAACAAACGGGTCTGCCCAGAACCTTGGCAATTGCACTGGACACCAAGGGTCCGGAGATCCGGACGGGAAAACTGGCCGGTGGCGATGATAGAGCTGAGATAGAGCTAAAGGCCGGAAACAATGTGACATTGAGCACCAAGAAGGAGCTGGCAGACAAGAGCACTAAAGAGAATATCTACGTGGATTATCAGAGATTACCTGAACTGGTCAAACCAGGAAATCGCATCTTTGTAGACGATGGATTGATTGCTTTGGTTGTGAAGGAATCAAAAGGAGGGGAAGTGATTTGCCAGGTGGAGAACGGTGGCAAGCTGGGCTCCCACAAGGGAATCAATTTGCCAGGTGTTCCGGTGGATCTTCCCAGCGTAACGGAGAAGGATAAGCAGGATCTTAAATTTGGGGCGGAGCAGAAAGTGGACATTATCTTCGCATCGTTCATCCGAGACGCAAATGCTCTGAAGGAAATCCGCCAAGTACTTGGACCGGCGGGGGAGTGTATAAAAATCATCTCTAAGATTGAAAACCAACAAGGTCTAGCTAACATAGACGACATTATCCGTGAATCAGATGGCATTATGGTGGCTCGAGGTGATATGGGCATTGAGATACCCACGGAGGATGTTCCCCTCGCCCAGAAATCGATTGTGGCCAAGTGCAACAAGGTAGGCAAGCCTGTGATCTGTGCCACCCAGATGATGGAGTCGATGACGACCAAGCCGCGACCCACTCGTGCCGAAGCCTCAGATGTCGCCAACGCTATTTTCGATGGGTCCGATGCCGTGATGCTGTCCGGCGAAACGGCCAAGGGAAAGTATCCGGTGGAGTGCGTGCAGTGCATGGCCAGGATCTGTGCCAAGGTCGAAGCAGTTCTGTGGTACGAAAGCCTGCAGAACAGCCTTAAAAGGGAAATCCGAACTAGTGCCGCCGATCACATTTCGGCGGTTACCACGGCGATCGCGGAGGCGGCCACAGTGGGTCAAGCCCGGGCGATTGTGGTGGCCAGTCCGTGCTCCATGGTTGCCCAAATGGTCAGTCATATGAGGCCGCCGTGTCCCATTGTGATGCTCACGGGTAGCCAATCAGAGGCGGCTCAATCTCTGGTCTTTCGCGGCGTCTACCCACTCCTCGTCGAGGAAATGGTTATTGGCAGCTTGAACTTTCGACGCATCATGCAGTCGGGTCTGAGGCTGATGGGCAAGATGGACATCCTGGAGCCGGGTCAGAAGGGATCGGTGGTGCTGGTCAATGCCATGTCGGCGGAAAAGATCACCTTCCGCCTGTTCACCATCCGTCAGCAGACCAAGGAAGAACGGGATCAGGAGGAGCGATGCCGACAACTGGCCCTGGAGCAGAGCTGTAAGGAGAGAGCTGAAAAGGAGGCCTGCAGAAAGCTCCAGGAAGCGGAGGAATGTCGGAAGAAAAAAGAGGCCGAAAAATGTAAGCAGTCCGAACAGAAACCAAAGCCGTGCCCGAAGAATGAATGTCCAAGGCAGGATGATAAAATCTCAAAATGCATGCAAGTGAAAGCGGAGGCTGAGAAAAGAACGTGCAAAGAAGAGTTTGAACAGATGTGCAAGTTCGCTGAAGAGAAAAAGGAAGAAGCTGAAACATGCAGGAAAGCAGAAGAAGAACGACAGAAAGAGGATGCTGAAAAATGTAGGAAATTGGAAGCAGAAAGGAAATGCAAGTTGGCTGAAGAGAAGAAAAGAAATGAGGAGGAACTTAAGATAATAGAAGCAGAAGTGGCCAAGCTGGAAGCAGCTGAGAAGGCTAAGCGTTTGAAGGAGGAAGAGGCAAAGAAAGCGGAACTAATGAACTGCAAAAAAAGGAATGAAGCGAAAAAGAAGAAGGAACAGGCTGAAAGGTGCAAGAGGGAGGAAAGGGAAAGGGAGCTAGCTGAAATGGAAAACAAATGGAAACAGGTTGCGGAGAAAAGGAAAAGAAAGAGGGAAGCAGAGATATGCAGGAAAATTGAGAAGGAAAAAGAGAAAGCCCAGGCAGAATCGGCTGATAAGCTTCTAAAAGCCGTGTGTGAAAAACTAAAGCAATCTCTCTCGGATCCTGACAACTCAAAAAAGGGCAATAAATAGAGTGGAAACTTACGGCAGATGTATATATGTATAATTTTTTAGGCTTAAAATGCACTGTTACACAATGAATTCCAAATGAAATAAATTTAATATTTGATTTTCTCAAAACTTTGAGAAAACTTTAGAAAAGATCAACTCTTATGAAAAACAATCAACGCTAACAAAACTGAAATGTTTTTGATAATGCTTAGTGGTGATCAATTTGGTGCTCGCCCAAATCACCAACGATTAACAAAGCCCCTCAAAGCCAGAATATTCGTGTTATTTCTTCGAAAATATTTCTGCTGTTAATTCCCTAAATAATAATGTTCATATATATTCTGATTTGTAATTTTCCCGCCCAGCAAACTTATACTCTCGTTATCCAACACTAAGCAAATGAATAGATATATATCGGATATTTAAAAAATAACCTATCGAATTACTTAAACATAATACAAATTTAATGCGTACTGCCAACAATATATTATGTCATTATGCACGTTCACATCTCCATTGATAATATAAACAGATAAGCATTGGGCATCCCCACTAAAAATCACCATAATACTTCAAAAATCAACTTTTCTATATTAATCGTCTACAATTGATTTCACCACAAGATGAGGAATGGTGAAATAACTATCTCAGCTGCTTGATGTTGGCACCACAACAAGGCTTGTTAAAGTGTGGTCTTCATCGGGAGAATAAGCAACTACCATGTCATTGCCCACGACCAGAGCCACCACGGCCACGACCACTCACGCTGTGGTCCAGGCTGTGGAAACGTATATTCAGAACCAGAATTTGCTCGGCGAGATCGCTGAGCTAGACGACATGCTGTACGAGTTGGTGGGCATGCACAAAGACAACGAGCTGGCCCTGAAGCGGGTGCTGCAGTGCATCCACAATCTGTTGCAGACAAACAGCAAGTATAACGTTCGCTTTGGCCCGAAAGTTTTTCACAAACTGGTATCCGTGGTGATCGCCGACAGTCGGGAGGATTCGGCCAGCCGGCGTCAACTGGTGGCCAATTTATTGGTCTGCGTGCAACTTCATGTACGGAAGTTCCCGCGTATCGAAACTAAGTTCGTGTTGCAGCAGCTCTGGTCGCTAAGTCAGAGCAATGAGCGCCAACCACATGCGGCCCAGATTCTGGTACACCTTTTCGATGATTTTGTCAACAACTTGGGAACGGAATGCGCGCAGGAACTGCTTGTGTTAGCTCGGAATCTTCTGCAGTCTGATGTGCGCGACGATCGTCGCTCAGCGTATTTTCTTATGCGCAAGTTGCAGGAGATCGAAGATGTGCTTGCCGCTCTGCAGTGTAGCGAAGTTCAGTGGAGCGCGTATGTGGGCATCATGGAGAACCTGGAGGAGCAGCAGTCCCACCTCGTGCTGCCCACTTTGAGCACCCTGCTGCCACGCATGGGATTGATGTCGAACAATTTGAGTGAGGATTGGCTGGTTTGGCTGAGGATTCTGTGCATACGACTTCTAGGCGACAACAACATCCTCGTTCTGCGCTGGACCCTTAAGTACTTCCTCTCCCATTTTAGCCTAGAACAGATATCGCGCTTCAATCTTCTAACTGAATTCCTGGCTGCTACCAATCGAACACAGCTGTACAATCCGGAGGTGCCCGATTGCCTTACTAAGCAGCAAATAACTAATTTCGTTGTGGAATTCCCGGCCGAGATTTTGCTGCAAGCGCTTGTTTGCGTTCCGTGGCACGCGGTCCCCCTGATCCACTGGCTTCAAACCTGGGAACTAAAGCAGTTGCCGGTGGTTTCTAAGGAGCTGCTGTTTCAGTTGGGCGCTCGCGTTCGCTCCCTCCAAAACACTGTGTTACGTGGTGAGGCTATCAATTATGTGACTTTCTCCCTTAGTGTAAGTTTAGCTCATATAGCAATTTTAAACGTTATTTGATTTAAAGCTTTTTTCAGGCGACAATCGACAGTCTGTCCTTGGGTGACGAACTGCTCTTCATGGAGTCTTTGTACAATACCATCGACCGATATCAATCCCATTCGCAGCTAGCAGACAAAATAAGCAAATGCAGTGATTTTGAAAAACACATTACTTGTTTTAACATTCGTTGCTGCGAACTTGTATCTCAAATGGACTATAAACACGATGTGTTTGTTGCGTTCTTGGAAAAATTACGAGCAGTTCCAAAAGCCAAGCATGGGTGGTGGCGACTTTTACCCATATTTCTATACCGTGAACTGGATCATCCGGAAAAATATTTAGATTTTTATCGCTCTGTCTATGATGTGGACACATCTTTCCTTGAGAGTGGTGTCAGTCTAGAGCAGATGCAGCAGCACCTTCTTAATCGGTTGGATTGCCAGACCAGAGAGGAGAAGTCCTTTGTGCGGGAGCACTCAGTGGATCTTTACGTAAAGATAAATCTTCCGTCCTGGAACAAGTTGGAAGTGCTGAACCTAAATCCCCTTGAACTTTTGGATCAGGGCACTGAAGCAACATTTGCCACCTTGTCGAATACTTTGTCCACACATGATAAACCATTGGCTGACGAGAATGTGTTGCCCGCTTTTATATCCCGTTTAGGAAAACTTAAGGTCCGGGAAACGTAAGTATTTCATATAAGCTATGTTTTTATGAGTCAAGTTATTAATTGATCCTCAGGCAAGCCATCCTCAAATATGCTGTGAAAAATCTTTCATCAGAAGAGTATGAAAAGTGCGTTGTTGACGTTTTGGATAAAAACACCTTTCTTTTGGGTTCAATGGACTGTGAAGAATATATTAGAGCACCCTCCTCGTTTGTTATAAAAAGAATGCTTGAAGGAGAAACCACTACTGGGGATGCACGGCAAGAAAATAAATACTTTACCGAGAAATTACCATGTACAACGTTAATAATAACCCCGCAGCATAGAACGCGCTTTTGAGCAAATCTCGGATCCTGGAGCCATTAGTCGAATAGGATTTATTCACTATGCGAAGAACAGCAATGGTTTGGATATCAGGTCCATCTGTGAGGCATTGCTTAGAATGAACAATGACCTGTCCAGAAAAAAACCGCGATATTTTGCAAACTGCAAGGAGCACAGAATGAAAATGCGAATAGGCAAAGCTTTGCTTGACCTAAGCGACAGATGGAAATGGTCGGATAACCTGTGGGAAGCCGCCTTGTGCCCCAGCGATCAGCCTAACATAACGTTTATGTACGAGTACCTTGTCTCCAAAATGCTGCCTAGCATCGACCCATTGCTGGAGCAGTTAAAGCTTCTGGCAACTCTAAAGCCGAGTCAGCAAAGTTCGCTGGTCTCTGTAGTCCACATATACTGCCTGTCTCGCTGGGAAAGTATAAACCATGAACAGCTTTCCGAAGTATTTGCCGTCCTGTTACCTCTCACAATGGGAGCCAATTTTCAGACTCGTTTGCTGGCCCAGTTGGTTTTGCATCGGCTGTGTAACGAGTGCACGGTTCGTAGGTAATGCAATGATTATTATACTTCCTGCTGTCGAATGTTTTTATTGATATTTTTGATATTTCTAGCATTCAAATGCCAGTAGCTGATGCATTAAAAAAGTCCATCGAGGTTACATTGAGCGATAAATTAAATGAGTTCCAAAGCGAAGCACGGCTTTTATTGCCGGAACTAGGCATACATTGCCCTACATCCGTTTCGGATGCCATTCTGTGGATGACGAATGCACCATTTGATGAAAACGTCAGTTTCGTTAACTGCTCGTATGACTTTAGAATGAGACTAAATCGCGCCCATGAAACTTTTAAAAGAAAACAATTGGTTCTGACAACTGAGATTGCATCGGCCTTGACTGCATTGAACGGAAATGTGCAGCGAAAAATGAATCCCGTTGGAGATATATATCCGGAGAGTGACTTTGTTGTATCGAGCAAAACTAGAGATGACCACGAACTCATTGTGGTGGCCTCGCTTATAGACAAATTGCCAAATCTGGGCGGATTGGCACGCACCTGTGAAGTTCTGGGTGTTAAAACCCTAATATTGGGTCTGAAATCCCAGGCGGAGAAAAGCGATTTTACAAACTTGAGGTATGAACATTCAACATCGCGATACTCTGGTTATGTTGCTTCATATAATTATAATTTTCAAATTATTTTAGCATGACTGCTGAGAAAACTTTAAACATACTTGAAGTGAATCCGGAATCGCTCGCTGGATTCCTGCTGGAAAAGCAAATGGAGGGCTATAAAATCGTTGGAGCCGAGCAAACTGCACACAGCACAAGCTTTGTTGACTTTAAGTTTCCCAAGAAGAGTATTCTACTTTTGGGGTTCGTAAATAACCCATTAAGCGTATTTTTTTTGAATACTTATTGATCTGCATCCACCCTTAGGCATGAAAAGCATGGAATACCTGCGAACCTTATTGGATTCCTGGACTACGCCGTCGAAATTCCCCAGTATGGTTTGGTGCGCTCTCTAAATGTACACGTGGCTGGATCACTTTTTATTTGGGAATATTGTAAGCAGCACTTAACGAAGGAGTAAATCTTTAATTTGACTACCAATAGCGCACTTCACAAATGCCTTTTACAAATAAAACAAATACATAAATATACTGTACAACTGTATCGCTAAAGCTACTACTTTTATTTATATTTTTGTTAAATTTCCTTATTTGCTTACAGTGGAGCTAGTCATTCAGTTAATTAATGTAATCATGAATTTATCATGCATTTAAAGGTTCGCGCCGTGTTATCGATAAGCACAATGCCTCGATGACTAGTTGGCGCTTGGCGAAAACAGCTGATCTTAAAAACATAACAAACCAATTATAAACAACTTCGAAAATACGGAGATGAGCTTCTCGGAAAACACCTCCGATTCGGAATGGTAAGATCTTGGACATGGAAAATCTCAAATTCTCTACAAAAACATTGGTTATAGGAAGGCGGGCAAAGTGAAAGTACAGCGGACTGCAAAGCAATCTTTAAAGCGGGACAAGGAGCAGAGAACTCTGAAGCCCAAATACAACCAGAAGTTCTGCGAAAAGTGGCTCAAGATTTTTGATCCGTGGCTTCGACGGGCGGCCGAGGATCCCAACAAGCCTTTCTGCCGCGCCTGCCAGTGCACCATGGACTGCAATCGATGCCACCTGGTGCGGCACGAGCGAACCACCAAGCACAAGCGCAATCTGGAGGCTCTGCTCACAAAGGGCGAAGGCGCGGCGCTCCAGGAGTTCCGGATTCGACAGCAGCGTAGCAAATACTATCACCAGCGTAAATTGGTAGTGATGGAGCCCATGACTGAGAACCACCATTTGGAAACGCCTTCCCCCCCAGAACCTATCCCTATGGTGGCCGTTACAGATCAAAGATGCTCTTCTGCTGCCATAGAGAAGACAGTACCCAAGCAGGAGCTCTTGTCAGAGACGGAGGCCACAGCAAAGGTGATGGAACCCTCGTCAAGTCATGCCAATCGCAGTGACTGCTCCTCTTCCGCCTCTAAGCAGGAGGGCATAAAGTTACTAATGCAGATTCACCAGGATAAAAACGACCTAATGGAATCCTTTCGCGAGCTGATGGGAAGCCAGAGGAGCTTAAATCATACCCCGCCACCCAAGGAGAAGAATCATGTGGATCTGTTTTTTGAAAGCGTCAGTTCCAGCGTAAAAGCACTCTCGCCAAAGTTGGTGGCGGAAGCCAAGATGCGGGTATCGCAGCTGATCTGTGAACTCGAGCTACGCGGCCTCAGTGAAACCAGTCAAACGGACTCACTGAATCCAAACCCTCACGCTAATGAACCCCTCGTACTCCGCCCGTCATGACAAGGAATTGCCCATCAGCCTGGGTTTAGAGGCATACAATAGTCAAGTGCATACGTTAATTTCCAATTTTAAAATAAATTATATCGATTTTTTTACGATCAATGTTAAGATACTTTATTTGTTAGTTGTATAAAACAAACTATTCAAAGTAGGTGCCAGAAATCGTATAGGACTGCTTATCGATAACTGCGATAGGATAGTGGCATACCGCCTTCTGCCATCTCCAATGCGAGGCTTTGTTTACTTAAAATATTTATTAAATTTTAACTGATTGATGATAGTTAAAGTCTTAAGTATCGAAGTAGTCGTAACACAAGAATGTGGGGCCTTTCAAATGCGTATGATAAGATGCCCACTAAAAATGGGGTCATCAAAGTGCATAAAGCTACATACATTAAGGAAGAAGATCATTTAGAGGTATCATTATTAAATTGCCATTAAATATACCAATCTTAAAGCGAAATTATGCATTAGCAGCCCGAGAGGAAAAGTTCGCTGCTCATCAAACGGAACGACATAACACTACAGAAAAACCAATTACCCTATTCAAGACCAATGCCCCAGAACCGCAAGGAACTTGTTAGGATCATCGAACAAGACCGTACACTTCTGGCAGCGTACTTCAAAAGATTGAACTCCCAGCGAGATGATGTCCCTTCACCAGGTGCATCTCCACGGGCTGCTGATCTGCCGGTGCCTCAGAGGGACAGCTACGATCTATTCTTCGAGAGCGCCTGCATCAGTGTCAAAGGTTTGCCACCCAAACTGGCGGCGGAAGCCAAGAGCCGTATCTCCCAGATTATTACCGAGTTCGAAATCCGCGCCATCTCAGAAATGGAAGAGCAGGAGCGCAAAATGCGGGCGCAGACCAGAATGGATAATGCGTCCGAGGTTGTCTACGAGTTTCGTCCCTGCTCGTAAAGTAGGTTGGGTGTTTGCTTTTCAAGTACCTTATCTCAACCTATACACTTCACATTTGGACGCCACCTAACTCTGGACTATCAAAATTCGTAATAAAATTTAAAGCGTTCTACGTTCCAGTTAACACACAGGCGGTCTTTTGGTCGCGTTTCGGCCCTAAATTATTGTTTTTCGTTGGTTTAAAGGTGGATCGATGGCCGGAAAGCTAAAAGTATGCATCATTGGGGCTGAGGGCTGGTAGGTATTTCCAATTGCCAAGTCTTAGACTTATTTAACTGCTTTCAAATGTTTCTTTTAGGGGCTCGGCCATTGCCGCCGCCGTGAGCAACAATGTCTTGGAGCCAGACTTCGACAGCCGGGTGCATTTATATGTATCCGATGAAATGATTCGGGACACTGCCTTATCGGAGATTATCAACACTCGTCACGAGAATGTCAAGTATCTGCCTGGGATCAAGCTGCCCAATAACCTGGTGAGGAAATTCTTGAAGTGTCAAGTCATGCCATACTAAATAATTTTGTATTAGATCGCTGTAAATGATCTTTTGGAAGCTGCCCAGAACGCAGATATCTTGGTATTTTCAACGCCGCTGGAGTTCGTGCAATCCTACTGCAACATTCTGTCAGGAAATGTTAAAGAGTCTGCTTTCGCCGTTTCTATGACCAAAGGCTTGATGAGCGAGAATGGCGAGGGGATTGGGCTCGTATCGCACGCCATCAACGAGAATCTGGGTATCCCTTGCTACTCTATGATGTCCGTACATAGTGCCATGGAGATGGCTCAGGGAAAGTTGTGTGAGGTGACTATCGGTTGCAGCGATGGTGCTCATGCCAAGATGCTGATCGCTGCCATGCAAACCAATAACTGCAGAGTTATTTCTGTTAATGACGTTGATGGGGTAGAGTTGTGTGGAACGCTCACAGACATCGTTGCCTTGGGAGCAGGTTTCATAGATGGACTGCGTCTGGACGAGAATGCCCGGTTGGCTGCCATCCACTTGAGTATCAAGGAAATGATGCGGTTCATCAAGACATTCTTTCCTTCATCCAAAATGTCCACACTATATGAGAGCTATGGCGTGGCCAACACGGTGGCTTCAAGCTTCGGTTTGTACAAAGAAAAATTCTCCAATTAACAATGTGTAATACCAACTTCTTACATTTAAAGTCGATAAAAACGTCACATTTGCCAAGAGCCTAATAACATCAGGCCAAACCATTGAAGAAATAGAAGCTAACCTCCACAACGGCCGCAAGCTTTTGGGTCCTATGGTGGCCAGTGATGTAAATGCATTTTTGGAGAATGAGCTTATGCAACACGAGTATGTAGAAACTGGATCTATTCGTTTTAAAGTCTTAATAAATCTCCTTCTAAACTGTAGATTTCCGCTTTTCTCGGCCATTCATCTTATATGCCAAAGCGAGGCTCCGCCGGAACTAATGATAGAAGCACTGAGAAACCACCCAGATCTAAGGTAAGATCTGAGTGTAATGTTCAATTAGCCTTAACCCATCATGTTTTTTCAGCAATTCATCCATTTCACATTTTCTAAACAATGAAAAGACTGAGCTAAAAACGGACCAAGGACTGCCCCAACTGAGGACTGCTTTAGATAAGATATTGGCCGAGGCGGGGAACGAAAACGTTAAGAAGCTCAAGGTGATGGACGACTGGACGGAAGTAAACGAATATGACGTCGAGGAGACATACAAGCAACAAGTGGCGTCACAGGACTCCTCTCTTGAGACCGAAAATATTCCGAGGCGTCTGAGTGTCCAAGCTGCCAAGCTCTATAATGAAATCCGGGACGGTAATGTGGGGGTGGCCTTTAGAATGGACATCGATGAAGGCGATCGCCATGTGCGGCTCTTGCTGGAGAAGGAAGGCGGAATGTCTAGCGATCCAGACAAGACAGTAGTTTTATCCAGATTGACTGCAGGCCAAGAAGATGACAATACCAGGTTCGGCCATGGGCACTCAACCAACACTTCTGCGGTATCCGACCATATGGTCAGCAAAGGCATACCTAGTGGCTTGACTACGAACGAAACGCCTGATGTCCTAGACTTGAGTTCCGAGTCCGAGCCACTTCAATCGTCTAAACAAAACAGCCAGCTGCTTGAGGATACAGATCCAAATTTCTCGGAGCGTTTAAAAGTGGATCAACTGAAAGAGCAGATTGATAGACAGGAAACGGCCAATATTAAAGCCCAAGAAAATCTTATAAAATCTATTAGGCAAACTATTCAGGCTCTAGGGGATAAAGATAAAATGGAAAACCTAATCGCCAAAAGCAAAATGGAGGATGATCCCTTTCAACTAAAAAGTCAAGTTGAAGGGGAGACTTTGCAACTGAACAGCCAAATGGAAGAGGAATCATTTGGACAAACAAATCAAACTGATGAGGAACCTTCCCAAAGTAAAAGCCAACTAGATGAGGAATCTGCTAAGCTAAAAGGCCTGATGGAAGAAGAAAATGTTCAGCTAGAAAGCGAATTGCAAGACGAGACAAGCCTAGCGAAAAGTTTACCAGATAAATCTGAATTTGTTGGATACAACGCTGAGGAAGAGCAATCCATAGAAGAACCAACAGATAACCGTCAGTATAAATTAAGATCAGAAGCTGATAACCTTAAAGCACTTATGTTCACCGATTCCGAGGAGCCCTTGGAGTCCGAGAAGCACATTGAAATGAAACTTCAAGACGAAAACGATTTTGATCTGGATGAGGAGCCCGCAATAGGAAAGAAAGACCGTACATACACCAAAGAGAACTTGGAGCTCGAGGAGCTGCTAGAGTGGCAGAAACTAAAGAAAGCAGATATAGACCATCAACATTATTCTTCAGCGGAACTGGAAGATGCGACAGCCCTTGAAAACAACGCCAGGTTTCCAATAGAGCATGATGATAGGTTGCATGATGTGGATAGCTATCAGCAAAAGGAACTTGTACAAGTCAGGGCTGAGAATAAAGAGATTAGCGAGCAAAGGACGGATCAAAATCAAGATGAGATTAACTTGCGCCACCACAACGATATGAAAGCTAGTGAGTCTGGCCACCACGAGTGGGATTGGCTAATGAACAACGAAAAGATCGATTCCGAAGAGCAGAAGTTGTATGCCAACGAGAGGATGGAAACACTTAGCGAATCTGACCAGGATAAGCTGCAGAATCTGAACAATCAACTAAAGGATGCCTTACAGCATGATTTGGATGTGATGTCGGCTAGCAGGAATAATGAATCAAATGATGTGCTGTCCGAGGGGGACTTTAACTCCGAAGTTGCTAAGAAAACCACGGAGCAACCAAAGAACCCCACTCCTACGCAAATCCCCGCAGTCCCCTTGCCAGTAACAGTGCCTAATAAACAATCCCATATTCGCGAGGGTAGCCCACAGTTCCAGAATCAGCCCAAATCTGTTCCGCCACCCTCGCCAAAAACTAAACCAAATGCACCCGTCGAATTTGGAAACACGGACGAAGCGTCGAATGAGTCGGCTTCTGATCAAATGGTCAAATACCCTAAGGGTAGGAAAATATCAAAAACTGAGGCGGTGATTGAGCCAGTCGCTAAGGATGTCTCCATGGCGGAGCCAACTGAGTCATTGCATACCAAAAAGGAAACACCAGCTAGGCAACGGTTGCCGGAAAGCAAAAGGAAGCACAAAGTAGGCGTAAGAAAACCATCTAGTGATACAGATCGCAGTAAGGCATCGCAAGAAACCGAGAAACATTTGAAAACTACAGAACACCAGAAGGCACAACTGGCAAAGGTGGGTAAGAAGATCAGCGTTATGCGAAGAGGTCAGGATCGTCGTGTTAGCTACAGGGGTCAGAACCCCTTCCGCGGTGAACCGGACCTGGAGTCTAGGCCCCCAATGGACACCAGCTTTGAAAAGGACAAAACGGGGGAGTACCAGGGACTGGGCCATCAGCGTCGCAAAGTAGTCGTGGCGCCGCCCTTTCATCCGCCTATCAATCCACGAGTACGCGTGCCACGACCACCTTTCGATGGACGGGATCATGAGTTCCATACTATGACTACCACGCCGGTGGCCAGACACCTTGCTCCAGCACCGAAGTGGTCTTCTCTGCCTCTAAAGCACAATCGCCCCTCCCTGGTTGCCACCATACAGGTCAAGCACTTTGCCGCTCTGCCCAGTCAGGCAATGCCGAGCCCCATAATAAAGATGCCAATGGGAGTTCCGCGCACGCCCACGTTTTCAAAGATCCTCTGCGCATTGCAGTTAGGATTGCTGGCCTCCTACCTCGCCTGCAGGAAGAACTAATCTTTAGACTAGAAGCTCGTCCTTTCGATTCCCCCCATTGAAACATTATCAGCTCTAATGAATATAGAATACTTTTCTTTTTAAAACAATAAAAGGTGTTAGCTTTAATCTTAATAAAATGATGGTTGTTATATTTATGCTTATGGCTATAACCAAATCAGTTCTTGCAGGTGCTCCTGCTGCAGCGGCACTACATGTTGACGGTGGAAGATCGGTCGATTCTCCTGCGATTGTAGAGGCCGAAAGTTCTTTAGCAACGGCCGACCGCGCTCATCTCGAAGGTTCCAGAATTTTGGCAGATCTTGGTGCGAAATGGGAATGACCTCATCAAACACATGCCACTGAACCACCGGTGAGCACGGTGGGGTCGTTAGGGAGCCCTTGTACGTGTAAAAGTTTCCCCTGTCAAGGTTTCCCAGCAAGGATCCAAGTGTGATCCGTTCCTGCACAGTGAAGGTGGCATTAAAGTTGCCCAAATGGAGAAGGGAATTAAAGATTTCAGTGAGTCCGGGCTGATAAAAGATAGGTCCCAACTGAGAGTGAATTGGAATAGGTAAGTTAAGCTTAGATATAACAAATCCTGTATCGATACTTACCCGAACAACCTTAAAGAGCACCGCTAGTACTGTAACGCCATCCCTGTACTTAACAGCCTCTTGAAGGTTTACATACTTATTGTTACGATGGACTATGTGCATTTCCAGATCGTATCGGCGTCCATTGAGCAAGTGCTCCGAGCCCTTACTCTCAGGTGATCCCCAATGGAAATGCACGGCCTCCGCATCGTAGCAGTCCCGCAAGAGACCTCCAGTTACGTAGGGTCTCACGCCATAGATCGTCGTTGGAACCTGAAATTCCACTATCAACGGAATGGATAAGTTTTTGTTTTCACCTAGAAGTCCGTCCTATAAATACCTGTGTGTCCACTATTCTTAACTGTCACCAGCTCATCGAAGTACTCATCATATAGAGCGAACACCAGAGGGGGCAAACTAAGGGGTATCGCCTTGCGTCTACTAATCGCAATGGGCGACTGTTCAGATCCACCACAATATGGGTATTTTTCCGGCCACCTCTCCGGGGACTTGTAGTCGAAGTCAGTCGACCTGAAATCTGTAATAAAGTTAACTAAATAAAAATGTTGTAAAATTTCTTTACAATTTTAGCAATTTGAACCACTTCTTGGGTAATCTTCAGTTCCCATATTTAAAGAAATGAGTGATGAGTTTCCACCACCAATAGTGGTGGTCACTTTGCAAACCATTAGGAAGGCCGTTGGAGCAATTTCTGCACTTGCCAATTTCCAAAAACGTCTCCGCAATTTCAGCTATTTCGCAGAGCCTACGGTTATGTCTAAGCGTAGCATAATTGCTTGATTTTGGGTCCGGGACCATGGAAACCTCCTTTTGTTTACATTGTTCCGAGCGATGGATCGCACACGCCGGTCTTATAACAATGGATGGTACTTCGACATCTACTCCGCCCCCGAAATTGACGCGCTCATTGGGTTTCATGGGGCATTTGTGGATGCAAATTTAATTATTGTTATTATTTACAGCCACCGGGTTGTTTGCTATCCATTAGATGAACCGCGATGAGACAGTTTTATGGGCGTCGAGTGTGACATATGAGGGTTCGGTTTGGCTTAGTTCGGTTCAGCCGGAGGGGATGGCTCATAAATTCCCGTACGGGTTGGGGCTACGCAATAGGTGACTTTGGTTGCGGCTCGGAAAATCTCAAGATCTGGGGTACGTTGTCTGGGGACGATCAGTCTCCTATCGATGACGATGGCGTCTCAATACCAAGGTGATCCACAACCGTATCGTATGCGATTCTTTGGACGCGACACACCTCACTGGCTTGCATTTCGGTACTCACTTGCGGCGAACGGCAGCAGAAACAGCAGTCGCTGATAGAAGTCATCAAAAGCCGGAAAGTGCATTTTCCACCTGATCACTCGCTATACGCTATACGTCTTCTAGTCGTCTTCGCTAATCTAGTCCAAATTCGCTCCACACAGTAGCCCCTGACAGGAGCCCAAAGATTTCCACGCACGTTGCTCTGCAGACTGAACCACGATCGGCTTAGGCCAAAACCTTTATACCAAAAGGGCCACAGTGGGCCACTGTCTGGGTTTTGGTTTCCGTCTCGTGGACTGGGAGAGCAACATTGTCAAACGCTCCACGGAGCAGCAATAGATGGTAATCTCGTCTCGAAGTTGGCATACCCGCTACGGGTACTGCTGTCTGAGCACTATTACCCCGAAATTAAAAACTATAATTGAAAAACTTGGTTCGATAGGGACAACTGGAGATTACACAAATTGAAGTTGAAATTCCTCGACATAACCTCAAGCCGTCTGTTGTATAATATTGACAAGTGTCCCATCATGTTCCCAGGTTCTGCAAGTCCCATCAAAAAACGTTTTAGTTATTTAACTAAGAAAGGAAAAGTTTATTCCCATAGATAAGTTAGTTGTGGATTACTTGGGAATACTTCTTGAGCGCTGGCAACACAATATTCCTAATATATTTAAAACACAGAAAGGTGTTAGTTTCTAAATAAAGTATTATTCACTTTACCATTGTTTACCTAATATTGCAAATACAGAAAAGGTCTCATGACTTAAAGTACCCTGCAATTGTTTTTTGTTACAATGTTTAAAGATATTTAAAGGTTCTTTTTTAACAAAACCCCACGTAAAACATGTTTGCTTTGATCTCTGCTTATGACATCCTCTTGTAAGTCAGATACACGGCTCTTTGGTTGGTTCTTGAGTTACATGTTAATTTTGGAAGCCTAGCTTAGAAAGGTAAACAGACTGCTCTTGAGAACCAGTTGCTCAGTTTTCGTCAGCTGCAGCTGCAGAATTAATGGAGTTTTTATTATTTAAAAGACATATCGCACAATCAATGAAAATATAGAACATGGCTCTTACATACTTTTATAACTTATACAATACGAACTTGAAACAGCTTTCAGGTGAGTTTATTTAATAAATCAGATACATTTAAAATCGATGGCGTGGGGTAGATATCTTGATAGGAATGTAGATAAAAATTGTGATGGGACATTTTTAAATTGAAATTTTTCTTAATTTAATTTAATGTTTGACTCAAAATCATATTACGTGTTCTTAATTTTATATCGCTTTTCTTTTCGACCAATGCAACAAGTAAGTAAAAGTACTTCGTAGATGCTAAATAAGTACAGTCCACAATCAAAACTAACTATTTAATATGCATTCGTTTACAATTAGTCAACCATGTTGACTGGAATGTAAACATTTCGTTTTAACTCAATTTTGTGGCAAAAACACAAGAACAAATAGAAAAATTTCAGTAAATGTTACTATTATTGATTTTCCCCAGTCGCGATTCGAAATTGAGCGTAAAACCCAGCGAATCAGCTGTTTGGAGGCAACGACAGCACAACAAAACAATTAAATATCCGCCGCAGCCGCAAAACAAAACAAATAAAAGCAACAACAAAATAGGCGAAAAACAATAACAAAAACAATACCAACTGCGCCGCGATAAAATTGTTTGCCAATAAGAATCGGGCTTAGTGCGGCATTGGCATCCGAAAGATACAGGAGCGTGGTGGCTGCAGCTGCACCGGGAAGACCATGGTTTTCTTCAAGTTCTTGAAGAGCAAACTGTAACGTATATAAAGGCACCACAGATCAAAACAAAGTAAACACACGCGAAAATCCTAAGAAATAGAGATACAACAAAAAAGATACGAAAAAAGATACAATCCACGAGAATAACAATGCGCGAAATTCAGGCGTAAGTATGCGAAGGTGTGTGGGCGCGTTGTTTACGTCTAGGAAGTATCTGGTGTCCCCCGAGTGTTTGGCTACCTGGTACCCGTACCCACAAAGGTGGGGAATCTGCAAGAGAATCGGAGAACCAGTGGGATTCGAAACTCAGACCGAGAACGCGAACGAGAACGAGAACGAGGCGAGCAAAACACAAAAATCCAAAACGACGCCGTGCCAGCAAATAGTATCTGTGTGAATGAATGGGCCAGCTTTGTGGGGGTGTGTTTGTGTGATTATGCTGCCGTCTGGACATCAGATAATGCGAATTATATTTTGTTTTTGTCTCGTCATGTTGGCCCAGCCGCGCGCGTTTTTGCCGCGCTTTGTATCTATCAGATACACTAGCCGAAAAGTATGTGCGGAATGCGCCGTGCTTTCGTATTTCGGATTGTTTATTTTTCCTTTTTTTTTTGGTCGAGGCTTGGCGGGCTTCCGCCTCTGGACCGCGCTTCAATCGCATCCGGACGGTGTCGAGGTGAGCACACGCTGGAGTTCTCCGGTCTCGAATCTCGGTTCTCCGCTCGGCAGTTATACAACAAACATCGGTACGCTTATCATCCGCGAAACGACGTCCGCGTCAGACATGAGGTACTAGCACCTCCAAAAGATTGTAGTTCACCCCCAGCCAACCGGACGACTAAGACCCCCACTAAACTTTATGGTGGATAAACCAAGAGCGAAATAAAGAGGCGAGGTCAGATAAAGTTTAGAATAATGTGCCACTGTGTTGGAATACTAGGAAAACCTGTGAACAACCGAAATAGTCCTTGAATTGCATTAAAAACTGGCCTAAGTCGCAAACGTTTTCTTCTGGAGCGATTAAAGCCATGTAAATCTATGTATATATAATGCGTACTTCACCTTGAAGTAGTAAGGTCAAGTTTAACGGCATAGATGCCACCTAGGATACATAGTGTTATATAGTATTGTATCTACGAAACTTTCAATAGTATCTCCTCTCGCCATTCAGCTCCCAATTTATGACGAAGACAAATCGCTTGGTGATTTTGAGGCATGGCGAAAGTGATTTCAACATAGAAAACAAATTCTGCGGCTGGCATGATGCGCCTTTGAGTGACTTCGGTGAGATAAGGATTAAAATAAGTTAAAATACCCACTTCATCTAAATTTATTACTTATTTATTGACTAGGCGTCCAGGAGGCCCTGACCGTGGCGATTCCAGCGCTCGCCCAATCCCAGTTGGAATTCGACGTGGTCTATTCATCCGTCTTGAGCAGATCCCGTCAAACGGCCGAATTGATCCTCTCCAAGTTGAACTGCGCCTACGTGCCCATAAAGGAGGATTGGCGGCTGTGCGAACGGCATTACGGAAATCTGACAGGTTGCCGGAAGCGAATGGTGGCCGATCGCTATGGTGAGGAGCAGGTTCAGGCATGGCGACGGGGATACGACTGCGTACCGCCGCCGATCGAGGAGAACAATCGGTACTTCTACACCATTTGCAGCAATCCCATATTCGATGATGTTCCTCGCGAGGAGTTCCCCCTCGCGGAATCCCTGCACATGTGCGTCGATCGGGTGAAGCCCGTGTGGAAGGAGGTCAGGCGGGAGGTGCTCAAGGGCTCTCGGGTACTGATGTGCGTCCACGGAACTGTGGCCCGTGCCCTCGTCCAGCACATTGAGGGTGAGTTGCAATGAGTTACAATAGCTTGACAGCTCAAGGGTTACATCGATGGTTACTCCGTAGGAATCTCCAACGAGGCCATCGAAAAAGTTAACATTCCAAATTGTGTGCCACGCGTCTATGAGTTCGATTTGACCACGGGAGGCTTGGTTGGAGCTGCCATCAATCTGGGGGATCAGGAGTATATCAGACGGAAGACAGCCCAGGTGGCAGCCATTGGTGACTGATTGCTGAGCGCTCGGATCGAATTTTGTGGAATTTTCATCGATATGTGGCCGCCTGCATTTACTTAAGCCCCTTGGCAAACTTTATTGCCTCTACCGCTTTAAGTCCGAGGAGATCGGCTGATAAGTATATTATGACTACTATTTATTCGTCTACCCCCCCATCTGATATTTTCGGCCAAATATATACAATTTATACAAAATATATATGATGGAGAAGATTACATATGCATTAATGTAATAAGAATAGTTATTTCGTTTGATAAATACAAATTGGACGGTACACCCAATAAAATCCTTCTTAGTTTCGAAGTAAATTTTATTAAATGGTTTTTCAAGCTTCATTATGATCCAAGAGACGATCTAGTGAATGCATTATGTAATACTTTCAGTTGCTGCCACAGCCATTTGCGTGAAGTGCAATCAGTAGTAGCTCTGTTCGTTGTAGAGCGGACTCAAGTTGTTTGGCAGGATGTAGATGTCCTCGGGACGACCGTTGAACACGAAGGGACGCTTCAGAGATGTCAGCTTGGAGTCCTGCTGAGGAACAGGTATGGAGGCGAGTCCAAAGCTCTGCTGCGAGCCTCCGTAACCACCCATCGAAGACGATGACATGGGTCTGTAGGGATTACTAGGCGTAGGTGGCCGCATTCCATATCCGCCGGCACCCAAGCCAGGTGTCAATGATCCCATTGCCTCGCCTGGGGATCCGTTCACTTGGTAAATTCCTGTGGGCTTTCCGTTGGCCAGGAAGTTCACGGGCAAGTTGAAAACGGAACCGTAGGCGGAGAATGAGGGCATTGGCTGGTAGGTCAGCAATGGTGAGAATCCTCCGCCAAATGGAGCCGTTGGCATATTGGGCAAAAACATATAGGGTGTGGGCGGCACTCTTACGTAGTAGATGGGTGAATTGCGGGCTGGCGACGCGTGATTGGCACCAGGACGTCGACCACCGGAGGCTCTTGACATCACCACATCCTCGAGGTCGTTGCTGGCACCAGAAAAGGTGGGATAGAACATGTCCGGAGCCAGGTAGAGCGGGAAGGGGATAAGCACGGGCTGGGCATAGCCAATGAAGGGCAGCATCTTGGGCATGGCCTCGTAAGGATTGCCCTGCGGTGCGGCATATGGACTCCAGGGGTAGTTAGCAGAGTTGGGCAAACGCGACTCCTGTTTCGACTCCTGCAGCAGCTGATAGGGATCTTGCTCCTCCTCGTCCTCCGATTTCAGATCCTGCTGCTCGCCCAATGTGTCCTGGACATACTGCTGTGTGTGAATCTGCTGTCCCTGCGGCTGTTGTCCTGCCTGTTGTCCTTGCTGCGAGGATTGCGCCTGCTTCTGTTGGCTCTGCTTCTTCACTAGCTGGACTAGATTGGCTGCCACGGACTCGGCCACTAGCTGCTCCATCACCAGCAGTATCAATATGATGCTCCACATGTGGTTACCCATTTGATAGCTGTAATTGGATCATGGCATTGGCGGTAAGTACATCTTCTGTCGATCCCCAACTGACCCCAAGCCCCATTCAAGCTGATTTGCATGCTTCGAGCTAGTTTCTCACACTCCAATTGCGCAACCACCGGATTTTCCCCCACCAGCACAAGTGAACAACGGAAAAAAATATGGTTAGTACTTTGGAGCCCCATTGCCCACTGATATGGGTGCAAAAAGTATACTCCTAAGTGTGGAGTATCCCCATGGTTATAATTCGTAATTAAATCAAGTAGGCCCATTTGGCTTACTAATATCTACTTATTAAAGTGTATTCTACTTTGAAGTTGAGCCGCTGTATTTCAATATCTTCACCTTCTTATGTGTTCTCATTTCAAATATTTCAAAATATGCATTCACTCCTCGATCAGCAAATTATAATAACTTTTCACACTTTTTCCACAAACACTTTATATACAAATTTACCTGGTTTATAAGTTAAGATCGTTGATTGCTTAATTTGGTAGGACAGTCCCAATCGAAATGCTAACGAATCAATTGGCCCACTGGTCGGCAGGCGCGTTCAACTGGAAATGAGTGTGATCGCGGCCAGAATCGACGCTTTATATAAGGAGGCCGGGCCAGAATCCCCGCATTCCCAGTGGCCAACTCTCTGCCGACGGCGCAGTCGACGGAGCTGCGCATGCGCAGAATTGAAGAAGCGAAGTGAAGAAGTTGAGAGCGCAGAGTGTTTGGGCCATAAGTTTGTTTGCATTTGACGGGCACTTCTCAGTGATCTAAGGGCATGATTTTGAGGTTCTGTAGCAAGTGATAAATCGGCTAATTGCCAGCGGCTTAAACGCCGGCTTAATTAGCCCTGGCTGTGAATAAACCCCGCCAGCTGCAAATTATATAAATATCCACATGCGATTGCTGCATTTTGCTAGCCAGCTTGGTGCAATCGCGAGCAATGTTAATTACACCGGCAAAAGGTCCCTCGACTGGTGTAACAAGAGCCCTGCAAGAAACGCCCGCGATTATGCATTTTAATTTTTATGACAGGGCAAAAGAAGACGTCGAGCTTGAGTCGGAGATGGGCTCATTAGTCAATGATATCCGCCCTGCATTCCACATGGCACCTAGCACCAAGCAGATAGCACCTAGTGCCTGGTTAAAGCACCTGCTGCTCCTGCTGATCTAAAGATCTCTTCCCAGTTGCATAATTGAGCATAATTGTGCGATTGCATCGGCGTGCCTACATATTTAGTTAGTGTGCAACTTTATTGTCCGCCTAACGATTACTAGGCAAGAGCCCGTAATGCCAGTCAAAGAATCCCAGGCTGGCCAGAAAAAAAGAAAGGGAACAGGAGAGAAGAGTCTGTCAAACAGGTCATAATTATGCCAGATACTCCAGATAAACCCCTGCAGGCACTATTAATATTCTAATATGAATAATTTGTTTATTTGTCAAAGCCAGCGGCAGTGGCGCCGGCGTTGAGATTAGAGCAATAATAAATTACGCAGCTAATTAAGCGGCGGCTGCAGCAGCAGCAGCAGCAACATCCACGCAGATGCAAGAGATACAGATACATGCCGCAGATTGCGGCGACTGCCGCAAACAAGCGACGACAATAACGAACGGTTCGTGTTCTATGTGTGTATTACTATTACCCAACTGAAGGAGCTGCTGTCCCGGAGTCCAGCTAAGAACCAAGCCCAAATCCAAGTCCAAACCCAACCCGAACCCGAAGTACCCAACTTGGCCAAGCCCCATGCCACACGTAATTAGCCTTGGAATGTCCTTGTGCACGTGACTAGCCCCGCTCCTCGATGCCTCGAGCTCGAGGATCGCAGTCGCCTTGGTGTGGGGCTAAATATAAAACGCGCGTGCCTGCGGATCATCAAACTTGGCCACTTTCCTAACGAAGCCACGTTAGGTGACAATGTCGTTGATGCACTGGCCAAAAAATCATTGCAAGTCGGTATGGCATCTTGTTATGTTCAAACATACGACTATCCAAATCCTAACTAGTTAGATGATCAGTTCGATATATTTGAACTCTACTTGAAATGAATAAAAGACCTAAATTGTATATTTTATTTATGGAGTAAGTCAAATCATGGTACTTTCATTTGCTTTCTGCAGTGTAGTATCGGCAGTACTATCTTGGTATCGGTATTCGGAACGTAAACAACTAACAGCTATCAGGCTACAAGGGTTCATTAACACCAACTGACAGCCTGGACACAAACATGGCCCAAACAAAACGCCGTGCTTGCTGGGCCCACTGCTGATGGTCAATGCCACTTGAAAAAGGCAGAAGCTCTCGTATTAAATCATCAGCTTCATCATCGCTTCGCTACCGGCACACTCGCTTGAGCATGGCCCATCTAAAGTAAACCACTTTTGTTTTTTACACCAAAAGAGAGAGATATAAAAAGAAATCGAAGCTAAGACAGAAGATCGGCGGAGAACTGGGTCAGAAGCGGCACGACCGCCGATGAGAATCTGAATTATTGAAAACCCCTCAGGAAGTCGCCCTCCAAACAGACTATGCAAACAAATTACTCAGTATCTAAATAGCCTTAAGAGAAAATTTGCATGGCGCTATACTTCTGTTTCTATTAGTGGGGTTTTAAATTCTACAAAAATTGTGTAGAAGAACTTGAATACTCGCCCCACACGAGACACACTCAGCTACTTTCTTTAACAGCAAACACATTTTTAAAAGCCTAATGATGCTGCTTCCAGTTCAGTTTGCCAATGCCATTGACACAATAATTAAGCAAACAGTGGAGAGCTGAATAAACAAATTGAACAAGCACTTCCGGATTGGAACTCAGTGTTATCAGCTTCATTTTTTTTATTACCTCCTATCAAATGGGTTCAATTAGCTTCAGTTCTCAAAGGTTCTTGATAAGAAGTTAGAAGGTTTAACAAGAAATAGTAGTTTTCACAATAAACTATTTCGAAGACGAGGTGGCCGAGAGGTTAAGGCGTTGGACTGCTAATCCAATGTGCTCTGCACGCGTGGGTTCGAATCCCATCCTCGTCGTGGATATCCTTTTTGAATATGTACACAAATATTTGAATTTATCTATTTTTTTTTGCTCTGTTTTGAATTTTAATTTTAAATTTCCTTCTATCAAAAGTATATTGATTTTTACGCAAGAAAAGATTATTAACATAAAATAAAATAATAAAATAAAATAAGGACATAATACAAAAAACTTTCGACGAGGATGGGATTCGAACCCACGCGTGCAGAGCACATTGGATTAGCAGTCCAACGCCTTAACCTCTCGGCCACCTCGTCAACTTGGAATTCGCTGTTTTAGATCGTTTTTTCAAAGAATGCAAATGCAAATTTTTTGCAAATACACTATATGAAATATGTCCTTAATTTACATATACTTACCATAGATTTTCAAGAATTTGTTTAATCTTTTAATACTTTACCAATAGAGTTTCTGTTTCTGGGCTTTAGAATATTTGATATTTTTTTGTAGAGTTTTCTTATAATTAATAGCAAAGTGCTCGCGAAATACACAAATATACTCTAAAAATATTTTTTCTTTTCTCACTTTGTATATTAACATTTATTATTTTTATCAAGTTTAATTTTTAATTTGAAAAGCCCATAAAATTCTTATGAAAGAAGCTCACGAAATGAAGCTCAATAATTATGAAGAAATAGTGAAAATAATTTTTGAATATTTCATTACAAAAATACAAAAAAGGGATTTCGACGAGGATGGGATTCGAACCCACGCGTGCAGAGCACATTGGATTAGCAGTCCAACGCCTTAACCACTCGGCCACCTCGTCCAGTGACAGCGTTAGGCCCAACGGTGCAGTCATCCTGAGCGGAGCAGCAAAACACATTGTTATCGACAGCAAGCAGTACAATTCAGCATTAGAACATTGCCATTGCGGTGGTTTACGTTCTTCAACAATTTATTTTTAAATATGAAATTAACTAAAGTATGGCATGGGATGTAAAAGTTGGTTTTCCGCTACTGTATGTTGTCATATTTGCCAAACAAAGTGCTTGTTTACTAAGCCTTTCACCGATAAGAACGAACACTGCTTGCCTACAAAGCAAGCGGTGCACCAAATGAGCATTTGGCTGCCAAGGTCACATAAGACGAGGTGGCCGAGAGGTTAAGGCGTTGGACTGCTAATCCAATGTGCTCTGCACGCGTGGGTTCGAATCCCATCCTCGTCGTGAACTTTTTTTAAATTTTTTTACCATCACCGTAAGTTGAATAACGTTTTTTATGTTACCCAAAACTAAAAATAAACGTTGTTTACCTAGTCATTAAAACACAGACACTAATGTCCAGATGCAAATCGTATTTCAATTGAATTTAGAATTTTACAGCCTCTTTGGCTGACGGGAGACAATAATGGCCATCTCAGCAGTTTAAAAGCAATGAAAATAGATACATTGATAACAGCTTAAGTATCGCTGATGGTGGCATTTGTTGATCTTCTGGACGGGAGATAAGATGCGATGTGCGTGGAGGATACCGGGGCGACCGCTAACTAGATGGATTCTGCAGAAACCGGGTTTATTGACATCGTGAAAAGGGTCATAGCCAGACCAAATGTGACTTGGAATGCCATTAATGGCTCGTTTGGCTCTCAAGGTCGACGGATGGGATCGGCCGTGGGGCGAACCTTTTTGCAAGCCCTGGCGATTCGCATTTAGGCCAGCTTTAGAGATGGCAAATACAAACAATGCCCACTCTCGAAATTAAATTCCAATTGAAATAATAGTTCGCTTTTGCTGCCGTCGGCGAGCAGCCAAAACAATATAAGCCGCCGGGTAATTAACGTCGTTTCCAATGATTTCTTTCTCGTCCGCTGGCCGGCTAATTAATGCATTTAACGCAATTACAATACAAACATCAGGGTATATTATGTTTGCCGTTCGGTTGGGATTTCGTCTGCTTTTCCTTTTAACTGCGCGACTGGTTTTCAATTATCTAAAACTCACTTCTTGATCATTAATGGAAAAGCCAAAGAATTTTTGAGCCATTTGATGGGCGACGTGTTAAAATCCTCCAGCCACTGAAAAAGGCTATAAAGCAATAATTTACGATCGATTCACACATATGTCTATTCCTCGCTTGCTCTGATTGTTAGCCACTTCGAAAGTTTCGCTGGTAGGTATATGGTCAGTATAAATCATTAGGTCGGAAAGATATATATCGTTGAAATCTTAATTCGGTGTGGGAGGTGATGATGTCTTCGAAAGACCTGGTCTTGCTCTATAAGGCTAAGGATTTCCATGTCATGTCAGCCAAGTCAAGATACGCATCTTGAGAGAAAATTGATCTTTGATGACAGCCGAAGGTCAAAAGTAATTGATGATCACAGATCACAAGCACGCCAAATAATAATTACCAATTTTTGTTTAATTCAGCTGCCATGACCTTGACATATTTCAAAAACTTTAAAAAATTGTGTATTTCTTGCTAACTTTTGTGCCACTATGACTTCCATTAAGTCATAGTTCGCTAATAAGCGTATAAAGAGGAATCATTTATAAAATTAAAAAACCAACTATACAGTTATATTTACTTTAAAAATAGATATTTCTAACTTTACGGATTATCTAGTTATTAATCAGCATATCTAAACGGTTGTCAAATAACCTAGTAAAACAGATTGCAGCAATTAGAACTCGACCAGAACACGGGGAATCCCCAAGACTTCTGCTTACTCTCCTATGTACTTACTCAGTCACTCTTTCTTTCTTCGCTGGACAGCCTGAAGAGCTCTTTCCCCGAACCACTTAAGCCCCTGGTTATGACTCAATAGACCCAGACTCAATGGATCTTGGACAGCCAACTGGCAATCCAATTCGCCAGCCAATCGCCCCCGTTTGTTGTCGGTGGAGGCCCAGCTCCACTGGAAATCGCAACGCCCATTTTAACCTGCTCCCTGCCCCCGGGGACTTTCACAAAACCCGCGCAAGAATTCGCTAAACGCTTTGGAACGGATGAGCAAATATTGAATTTTGCGGCTGACAATCGATGGCTGGCTGGCTAGCAGGTCTTTTCCTTTCGTTACACTTTTCTTTCTGCGTGCTCCACAAATATTTGACTTTCGATGAAAGTCGCTGAGCTGGCGACGTGTTGGCAGTTATGACCCCGATATCCAGGGGGCTAAACTCTCAGAAATGCCAAGTGCACCGCCGAATCGGGATGGTTGGCATAGCGTTGCGGTTGCGTAAGTCTACAGCTTCATTCCGAATGCATTCGATGGAGATCCGATGTGTAGTCCACATGCCAAGCACCCCGAATGACAAAAAACCAAACGCCGGAGACGGAGATGGTGATGGAGACAAAGGCTTAGCTTAAAGTGCCCGAACCCCACATGTGAGTCAGTTTATGGGCTCTGTGGGTTTAATGAACCTTGCGAATTTATCGACAATAAAAGATTTGCTATAATTGGCCCATATATAATCGTTGCGATTTAAGCCGGCTGATTAGTCGGCTTACCAGTGACGTACCACTGGCGGTGGGTGTTCCCGCCATTCATCCAAATGGATATTGTAGCCCGACGCTGTGTGTCTTCATAAGCGGCTAATTAAAACGTTGCCAATGTAAATGAAGCCTAAGAGCCCCCGCCCTCTCACCAACAACTTCACTTCACGGCGTGCTGGCAAATGCTTAAAAATTCAGTAGCCAAACACGCAAGCGCCAGCAGTCGCAGTCCAGAGACAACATACCAGAGCCGAGAGTTGTAGGTAAGGAGTTAGGAGTTAAGAGTGTGTCTGTCATTCAGACCCGAAGACACCGGCCAAGACTACTGGGTCCCAGTCAGAAACTGAGATCGAGTCTGCTGATGACTTTGGAGAGGTTGATAAACACGGCTGGGTTCCGTACACAGGGAAAAACATATAAGAATCTGTTCCTAATAGCTAAACAAATGATGCACTTTACTGGTTTTTTATCCAAAAAATCAAATTCTAATTCCTGCACTTAAGAATTAACTATACCAGAAAATCCATGATGTTCGCAATTTTCAATGTCAATTCTCTTAAACAACTTTAACTTTTTCGTGAAGTGAGTGCCCAGCTGTCTGTTTTGGTGCCCCGTGCTTGGGCCATCTACTCATATTGCTTCCGTCAGCATTAAACATATTACTCTTAATAATGCCTAAAACTCGGTTCACACAAGGCGCCTGAAATGGGTCTGCGCCAGAATCAGTATCAGTATCAGAATCAGAATCCGCTGAATCAGAGGCACGAAGACGTTACAGATGCACAGAAAGTGGCGTTTGCAGCTTGTTCGTGATTTGTGTTGGCTAATCGTTAACAATTACAATTAGGCCCCGGACTGACCGTTCTGCTGGCAGGTGGTGCGTGCAGTTGGCTGTGAGAACGGGTATTTTCCATATATCTATATATACATATATAGATTCCGATTCCATTGGCCATTTGGCACATGCGAGAGCTTACGCACTTCAACACACACTTTAAACCGGAGGCCTAATTGCCGGTAGTTCTGCTGGCACGGCTAATTAATATTTAAAGTGGCTTAACAACCAGATAGAAGCTGGGAAGTTGTACTTTTGGTGTATTTGCGGTTATGTCATTTGCTTTATTTTACAGCCGAAAATTTAGATTGTCTCTGTGGTCAAGAGCGATGGTGAAAGATGTCTGTGCCCTGGGAAAGTTGGAAATGCTTTTACGTAATCCCTCTGCGTGTTAGTTGCTTTTACTTGTTTAATTAACGGCTCATAAAACTGTTCCTCAAAAGGAAGTAATTTAATTAAAGCATGTTTGCCCAATTTTCGCCGTGGGTTATGAGAATTTTCGATGATTTAGCGGAGATATTTCTAGCTCAATGGGTCACAGCTTCCGCACTTGGCAGCTGCAAGGTCGAGGGAATCCTCCTTTAACAACCCAACACTAGCAATCAACGTCAGCAGCTCATGCAAAAGCGTTTAGAAAAATGCCACGAACACCATTTGCCATTCCAATTAAATTATGATGAGGGCCAAAACGCACAGATCCCTTAGAGCGCCACACGCACCTCGGAATTCTCTGGGAGCTGGAGTTGGAGCTGCCCGGTGGCCTGTCAATAAGCCAAACCGAAAAAGCACACCTTAAGCTACTTGCAAAAAAGAGAAAACCAGAACGGACCGAGACCTAAAACCCTACCTCAACGAAGGCTTCGTGTTACCGCCAACAGCTTTTGTTGTCGTAGGTTCATTTGTAACTAATTTGTGCACAGTGTCGGAAAGACAAAGGAGCTGCCGGGCGAACTAGGCCCCGATTCAAATCCCGAACTGAAGATGGCCACAAGCTCTTAACCCTCTTTCTTACAAAAGATATTAGTATTATCATAATACTTTTGGTTAAGCCATTTAATCAGGTGCCTTTCTTTAAACAATAGGCTACGTTTATCATATTTCAAAAGAGTTGGGAGCTAAAAGCATAAATCTTTAAAAACGTTCTAAAAAAAATGTGCAAAAATTAAGAATAGTAAGAAAAAGTCCAAAATTCACAAATTGATTTGTAAACATTATTCAATCAGTGTTATCAAAACAAAAAAACAAAAACAAAAACAAAAAGATTCAAATGTATGCAAATATATACAGTGGTATTTCTGAGATTTGTTCCAATTAGTTGAAGATTAATAATAATATTATCAGCAAAAAATATTCAAATCCAAAACATTACTAATACATTTTTGAAATGCTAAATAAAAATATAATTTTTTCCACTTTAAAATTCTCTAATATTATATTTGGGAAATGCAAAAAGGATGTAAGCACGGGTTAAGGACCTGTACCCTGCCTCTATTTTTGCAGGCTTAAAGAAGCTGCTTTCCGAGGTGTAATCCAATCGAGAGCCAACCGACTGGTCAAGTGGTGTTGGATTTCCTGCTCACTTCTGGTCGAAGAGCCGAGAAATGCAAAGCTGATGAATTTGTTAAGCAAATGGCATATGCGGTGCACCACCACCAAGTGCAATTTGCAAGTGTAACAGTAAGTGGACAAACAATAAACTGGCTAATTTATGGCCGCTCAACATCCGAAGATCATCTGCCATGCAGGGAACCAGTTAATTCTCAAGTCTTCATCGGCTGGGACCTCACACAATAATAAATCCAGTTGCCGCTGATGACGACAGAAAGGCAGCGAAGTCGGCAGAGGCGGCAGCAGCGACGTCGGCAGACTGATTTTTGATTTAAGAAGAAAAAGAGAAAAAACAAATTACAAACAGTCCGCAGATCTCATTTATTTGCCGCACGCCGAGGCGTTCACAACGTTCGAAAGCTGCGCGCTCAAGCTAGAAACAAAATACAGAAGCATCGGCAAAAACGTGCGAGAAAACCGCGAAAAGTGCATCCGCTTTAAAAATTTAAATAATCCAACCATAAGCGTGATAGAACGTGTGCCTACCATTACGCATAAATTAATTTCCACAATCTATTGAAGTAAACATCTTCGCTTGAAGGACACCTTGGCAATAAATTGTACAATCGGCAAATACAATTAAGGAAAATCACTAATCAACCAAGCCAACCGGCACCTGCAGTCAAAGCCATTTAAAGTGAGTGCGATTAGAATATAGACGTATAGATGAATGCCCATAAAAACACATTAAATCATTTGCATTTGACGGCTGGCAGGCGGTTCTTTAATAAGTTTATAATTGCTGCCCGTCCGCATCGAGTTCGCTGCCTAAGTCTTTCGTTTTGCAGTAAGTTCGCTGTCCAAGTCTTTCGCTTCCCTCGTTTCGAGTTCGTTGCCTAAGTCTTTCGTCTTTCACCAGAGAGGAGCGTGATATGATTAATCATGGCTCGCATCAAAATGACCTTGGCAATGCCGTTGATATAGGCGCAAAGTAAAACAGCCTTAGATAATTGAAGTCAGTGAGTGGACAAATTAAATTAAGTTTTTCCAGTTTCTACTTCCTGAACTGTGCGAAGTGCGAGTCATTAGGGTTTTGAACAATTAAATTGTAATGAGCTTAGGCGAAATGTGTGTGTGGTCTCTCGAATTACACATTTTGCTCTTTTGGTTTCTATTATCACAATGATCCCTGAACACCCCAATCATATATAATATATCATGCGGAGATTCTGATCAGCCAACAAAACAAATTCCCAACTTTCTGCAATTTGTCTTGGGCGCATATTTTGTCGGGGATTCTGCCAGACACAAGAACTAGACAAATGTCTTTATCGGAAAAACATAAACCTGAGGTGATTTGCCTAGCCCACAACCTGTTAAAGCGGTGGGCGAACCGCAGACGCCCCTAGTTAGCCCCAAAACCGTGTTATCCACATCGATCCCAAGTTTTTCGGTTGTTGCGCCGATCAATTTATTTTTTACTGGCTCATTAATCACTGAAGCGTTGAAATCTGCGCCGCGGATGGCGCTCGACTCGCTCATTAGCGTAATTGCTCTGCCGGCGTCGCTTTGATTAGCGTGCATTAAATGCTTTCATTTAAATCAAATCGAAACGAAAATTATCTTTGGTCTCTGAGTGCTCGGTTTTCATGGGTACATGTACATGTGGCGAACGTGAGAAACTTACAATGTAAAGGCGAAACATTTTGCGCTTTGATGCGCACAGACAATTTATTTGTTATTTAATTATTCGGCTTTGGCATGTGACTTGCAGAAAATCGCATTGGCTACCATTTATATTATTATTGTGATTGCGATTGCGAGCACTTCGAGTTCGCCACTTCGGTTGCCACCCCATCGATCAAAACCTTGAACAATCGGACAACCCGTCGAGTGGGGCGTGGGTGGCACTCAGCACTTTCATTGCCTGTCGCCTTGACATTCTCCCAACTCTCAAATATATTTACCCGGCCAACTGGCCTTTCAACTTTTCTTCATAATTCAATTTTGGATTTAAAACATATTTCACTTCTGATACTTTTCTCAAGAACCACTATTCTATGATAATTATTATTTTAAAATATTTTTTTATATTTTTTTTATCTCACCAACCATTGTGTCCATTTCCAGAATGTCGCCGCTGCTTCCACTGGCATCTCTAATCATCTTGGCCAATTTGGTGGCAGCTCGACCCTATTCCTATGGTCCACGGGCAGAAGCGCCTCCCACGAGATTGGCCAACCGGATTGTGGTGCAGTCGCCCTCGCTGGACAACTTGTACATGGACTACGTGGTCACATCGAAGCCGCTGAATCTGCGCAAGTACAACAAGAACGGCAGTAAGACGAAAAAAACGAAAAAGGATTCGAAAATATATTACATACCCGTACCCCCACTGCCCTTCCGACACATACCCGGCATCGGCTTGGACTATCAGCCGATGAAAATCAATCCCATCCTCCACGAGACCGAGAGCACAACGAGGAAGACCACAACGGTGCCCCCACCGACGACGACATCTAGCCCCAATCTGGACCATCGGAATCCGAGTAAAGTACTTCGAGTGCAGCATCTCAAGGACTACTACTTCAATGGGCGTCCACATCGACTGCAGGTGGCCCATGCCGATAAGAAGTCCGGACTGACGGCCCTTAACCTAAAGTCCAACTTTTACTATAACAAAAACATTATTTATTAGTACTGTTAGTTAGAAAATAATAAAAACAAAAGGAAGCCCTACAATTGCTTTGCATTTCGTGGTTTGGTAAGCGAAATTGTTAAGCAGCTTTTGAATGAAACCCAACTTAAAAAGGAAATCGCAAAAACCTTTCAATTGGATCGCATTTCCTATGAGCCGAATTGACAAAACCCCCGAATTGGGTCAAAATCAAGCGAAAGAAATCTCTAAAAGCTGAGGGGCTATTAATTTTGATGATATCTGTTTGGATCATGATATAAGAGTTAAGCATCATTATTAAGTCGGCTTCCGCTTCGGTAGCATCATCGGTAGCTAAAAATCATCTTCACGTGTGGTCCGACCATCTGTCCAATCCATTTAGTAAAAGTAATTACTGTCACCGTTGTCTTTGCGCATGCCAAATGCTTCGAGTTGTGCAATAAATAATAATAAATAATAAGGCGCTGAAAAATGGCCAATCGAACTGAGAAGACTTCGAAATGGGGGCAATTAGAAAATATTTATGGGAATGCAAATTTGTAAATAGCAATTGGAGTTGAAGAGCTCATTAGATGATTGGGTGCTTTCACTCCTGGAAATTCATAGCGAATGCGTGAGAAAACTTAAATACAGTTAAAATTCTTTATGCGGAACATTTTGTACGAAGCCTATTCGTTTTGAAATTGTATTATGGTATTTTTAAAGTTTCCTATTTTATTCTAGTACGGGCTGAAAATATTTATTATTAAATATTTAAAGCATAAAGTATTAAATATATAAAAAGTTTCCAGCAAAAGATTCTTCACATATCGGTAATTGGCGTGAGTAGCTCCACTGTATCGAACTCCACGAAATTAGAGCTTTAACGACTTTTTGGCCTACAACCCGTTGCCACAACAGGGCGCCTAGCAGCGGCTATTGAACAAATTCATGGCCCTCACTCGTGGCCATCCTCCTCTGGCCGTATCGCAGCAGGCAGTTTTCAGCCTCATTTCGAAATTACCTTAACTACAAAATACAATTATTCTCCAACAACCGATAAATATATTTTGTGTGACAAGATGAGCGCGGAGGAGCGTGCCCGGGAGTATGTGTGCAATGTGCAACTGCATGTGGAGCCCAGCGAACGACCCAAGTTGCCGCCAGGGTGTCCCCCTCCTCTCAATTCTCGGAGTACTGAATCGGAGCCGCAGCACTCAGAAGAATGCTGCGTGGAGCTGGAGAATGTGACGGTGAAGTTCCGGCTATCGGACTCCGAAATCCTGGCTCAGGTTTATCCCAACTGTATGCTTTTGGGCGAGGTAAAACAGGATCTTGCTCGCAAGTTTGAGGTGGCACCGGAATGGCTCGTCCTCCGACAGGATAACCAAGTTCTCTGCAACTCCGTGCCCTTGAACTCGACTGTCCTAGATGAGTACGGCATTCACGAGTTCCAACTGGATATGCGTAAAGACGGTAAAGAGGATCCCACAACAAAGCTAGATCTGGATGTGTACTATGAGTAGGTATAGGAAATAGTATAACTGAATCCATTTAAGATTTAACCTTTTATCAGCAAGCACCGTCTGGCCGACTTCATCACTGTACACATCTCTGGTGATGACACCCTGGATGGCCAGTCCAAAACCGTGGTCGTAGAGATCGAAAATGCGGCCATAATCAAGCCATTCCTCTGCGGCTATCGGGATCAAATCACGGGCAAAGAATACTTGGACGCCTTTACCCAAACTGGTCCGTACTTCGACAAGATGAAGTACAGGAAGTACAAGACCAGGGATACGCAGACATGGGAGCAGAAGGAAAAGACACTGGTGGGTTATAAAACCTTTGATTTATATATTTCAATCCATTATACCTAAAATCTTTCCAGAACACAGCCCATGAGCAGTCGGTGCAATGCCATCTGGATGGCATTAATATACTATATGTTTCCGCCGCCAATGACTTTACCATTATTCCTGGCAAGTACCAGACTTTTGCCCAGAAGGAGCGAGCCGAGCGTAAGCTTGAGAAGATTTTGCTCATCCAGCGAAACTGGCGGCGCTGGATTTTATGGAAATATATTCACCTGCGGGCGCAGGAGTATCGGTAGGTGGACTATCTGAAATTAAGATTATTTAACTTAAATATATCATCTAATACACCCCCATCAGTCGCTTGGTGCAAAATCGCGAGCAGGAGGATGAACGGTATGAGAAGTGCGTCGAACAGCGCGTGGAGCGACACCGGGTGATTAAGCAATTCCCGCGCAACAAGGATGACTTTGATCTGCTCTATGCTGAGGTGGGTCGCTGGAAGAAGGCGGAGCTAAAGCGAATTACAGCCAACTATGAGGGGCCTGCTCGCATTGCCGAGGTAAACATTCTCCTGGACAAGGAGATTCAGCTGCTTAATGGCGTGGAGCGGCAGCGTAATCTCGTCTATAAGGCCATGGAGGAGTTCCGCAAAGACCAGCTGCTGAAGGAGATGGGTAAGCCGATCGAGTGGATCGGCTACAAGGACTCCAAGATTCATATGGATCTGTTGAGCACACAGCGAGTGCGTTTTCTCACCGAGATCTACAAGGATCTGCGAAAGCCTCGCAACAAAGAGGATCGCTTGGACTTCATACGACAAGTCATGGTAGTGCTCACCGAGGAGACTTGCTTCCCACACTTTCCCGAGCTCTTTGAACTATTTGAACGCGAAAAGAATCTTTTGCTCTATGCCAAGTCTTTTGACGTGGAAATTTTGCGCAAACGGCAGACCATGCTCTTTTTCGATCTCATAAAGTTCCAAAAGGGCGAGCCCAAGCAAAGTAGGTGTATGTCATATATATACAGTAAATTAATTAATTAGAATTGTGGTTTTTAGGGATTCCATCGCGCATGTGCATTGTATGCAAAAAGGTTAAGACCTATGCCGAGTTTGCCATTAGGACACGTCAGAGCCATGTGGACACCTGCAAGCACTGTTACTACCTAAAGGTTGGTTCTTCATCATCCCACATTTTAAGATTATTATTCAAAATACGTCCATACATGCACACAGCTTACTGCTACTGAGAACACAGTGTACCAGTCCATTCTCCGGTGCATCCATCGGGATGAGCGAAAACGCAAGTGCACCACATCCTTTGCCTTTGTAATGCAGCCAGATGATGTTCGCCACATAATAGACAAAATATGGCATGGACATTCGGCTCTTAGCAAGTCAGAGAATCTTAGTGAACTAAGGTAACCTCCTCACAATATAGAGATTATAAATTAAACTACCTCTATTAAAATACCTCTATTTCAGATTGCCGCGTTGGAACAAGAGCGATGACTGGGCACCGTGGAACTCCATTTGCTTGACGGAACGGGAGACGAGAGATCACTACAAGATCGATGACATTGAGAAGGTGTACGATCCCAAGTTTGTTTTGCACGTCAGCAATCTTCACATGCTCGCTCGCAGTCTATTCCACACCTTGGCGGCTGTGGCCACCGAGTTCCAGGAGACGGGCCAATGGTGGAAAGTTGGCATGAACAAACAACGTTCCAGTAAACTGGATGCCGTCTAAAAAATGTGGTATACACTCCATATGAAATAACTCCCAGTAACTCACCTTCGAAATTTGGGTTTAGCTTGTAATTCAGCGCCTAATTTAACATTTACAAAATTTAAACAACTCAAATATTGATCAATCATTACAAGAAAAATTAAATAAACTATAACTGCAATCATTTGCTACTTGCAATCGCCTTGAACTTTGACTCCAAATACTGAACCCGTTTCAGTAGTTTGTCACTGGTGCTAAACTCATTATAGGGCACGGGAATAACGTGGTAACCACTCTTTTCTAGCAGGTCAAATGTCAGATTCGTAACGCCGCTGCCACAGCGATGCGTTCCGTGGCAAATGTCATGGAAATCGATGACCATCAGCGCCACCCTGAAATCAGGATTCAATCAATATAGACAAGATTACTGATAAAACTTGTTATAACTTGCCTAATTGCATTCGGAATTTCTTTGTCCAAAGGCAGGGGGTTTTTGTTAGCATCAAATTTGCACAGTGCATCTAAAACGATAGCCGCTCAGGAAAATGGTAATGGTAATGGCAATAAGGATCCACTTACCTATAAGGAAGCCCATTTTAGTGTTTACCGCGGTTTGTAAATGATTGCTGGCCGGCAGCAGACTCTTGAGTGCATCCAGCATTCCATTTACCAGCACTTGTTTTGCTTTAGGATGCGCCATGGGCACCTGATAGACGGGACTGTCAGTGGGCAATAGTGGACCCTTGTAATCAGTGGCTATTAACTGGGCATAGCTATTTAAGTTGAGTAGTCTCATTTTGGAGGTAGCTGTGACTCCAGCTTTGTCCTTTTTCAATGTTTCTAGGAAGTCCGCACTGAAAGCAATTATACATATTAGTTACGTATTAGATAGTAATTCTTAAGCGTTACTAAGAACAAACCTCAAAACAGAAGAAATGTGGTTGTGTTCTACTAGACCCAGCATTGTTAGCGCCCACACAAAGTTCAACCACTCGGATTGCTTCGTAAAATCCTCGCGGACAATGGATTTTACCAGCTTTTTGTTTACTTCCTCTAGTTGAGCGCTTTTGAAGTTTAGCAGGGCCGAGGTAAGAAAATAGGCACTGAGATCTTGGGGTCGACAGATTTCACTATTCTTTAAAAGCCACTGCGTCAGTGATTCCAAGATATCTAAAAAATAAATTAATTTAATTATTCTTAAATTTTTTTAGGATGTTTATATTCGAGCTAACCTAAATCCCGGTATCGCAAAATGCCCAGGCTGGTGATAATGGATCCCACAACAGCAGATTTCTCCACATTCTTAGGCAGTGCCGATTGCACATCCGCACACACTTTGGCGCCTAGAACAGAATCCTGGAAATTTAGCGTGGACATAGCGTACAGCACATCCGCCGCTTGCTTTAGATCCAGCGATTCCGAAGCGCTGCTGATATTAAAGGCCAGGGAGCGGAGGAGAGGAGTACTACGCCTCTTCCGCTGGGCCAAGGTGCTCATCACCTTGACCATCTGGGGCAGACTGATGCTAGCTATCAGCTTAGCGGCCTCATCATCACCAGCTACGCCAAGCACCGTGTTTAGGTCATCCGTCCGGAAGCCGGAAATCCGCTTGGCAGCCCCATTCTCGCCAATAGCCTTGTTGTTACCACCATTACTTTTGGGAACCGTCCTGCCCAACATCCGGCAAATACGCAGAAATCTTGTGTCGGTTTCAAACTCCGAAATCTTCACTCGATCCATGGTGCTCCACTCGGCCAGGATGGAGACAATTCTGAGGGCATGCTTCCTCGAGAACGCATTGTTGTTCTCCGTGATGGTCAGCAGTCCATTGACTGTCTTGGCATTGATGATACGCTCATCGATCTTGCTGGAGGCTTGATTCTGGCTCTCATCCCTAGGACCGTCGTTTTTAAGGGATTCGAAAGCAGCGGCTACCATGTTGCCTGCGAATCAGATGGTGTGAATACCAATTAGTAATAAGAACAGGCATTGGATAATTTACATACCCCTGGGCTTTTTGGCCGCTGCATCTACAGCCGGTGTGCGTGCTTCCGGCTCCACTGCATCCGACTGACCTCCAGTGGGGGCCAAGGGAATGCCCGCTGCCCGAGCACTGCTGCTGTAGCCTGCACGGCGGTACAACTGGGTGACAAAACTGCCGGCAAAACGTTGTAGTCCCAACATTTTCAGTCAATCCGCACGCTGCAAGAAATCACAGAAGTTTACATAACCTTTTTGTTTACATTTTCAGCGGCCAGAAATGGTCTTTACAAAACATGCCAATGATATTGCCCTATATTCATGACTTGGAAAGTCTTATTCCCCTTGAAATCCTTCGCGTTTCATTTAGTAATATCATTTATTTAAGTAAACTTTCCTATTGAACGTTGAGAATCCACAGATGACGGCAGCGTTCAGCTGTTGGTAGTGTAGGTTAAGGCCCGTCTGCTACATGCAAAGCTTTTCTAGCACTGGTACGCGAACAGTGTTGCCAGCTTAGCATTTTGTAGCTAGAGTTGGCGTTTTTCTAGCACGAAATTAGGGATCATTTAAATTACTTTCACCTATTTGTTAAATGCTTACAATGTTGTATTGTGCTTCATTGTGCTTCATGAATAAAAAAAACTCGTTTGAATTACCTATTTGTCGTACGAACTTATTAAACTAATATTGATCAATAACGGCTACTTTCAACTATTTATCGGATTTAGCTACACTTGAAAAGCGAGAGTCAGCAACACTATTTGCAACACTGGACACGACAGCTCACCAAATATTAGCTGCTGTGATTTTGTTTTACAATTTTCGTTTAAATTTTTACATTTTTGTTTGCGGAAAGCGCGGGTGCGAGACAGGTGCGCAGTTTCCATGCAAAAGTGCAAATCGTCAGCTGGAAAGCAGTCAGAAAACGGCACGCCAAGCAAAAACGAGTTCGACGTCTTGTTGTAGTTGGATTTTCCAGCCACTTTTCGACGAGATTGTGTGAAAAATTCCGTAGCATTCGATAGCCTCAAAATGGTGGATAAGTTCATCAGCATGTGGAAAGTGCGCGAATTGGCGGACAAGGTGTAAGTGATCAGGAATATGAAGGATATATCCATACGTATATAAAATGGGATGTGTGTATAACATTCCCTCAACGCCGAAGTGAATGTAAAGACTCCCACGCCCCAAGTTCTGTTATTTCCCGCCACGCCCCCAACTCCTCAAGAATTTCAAAAGCTGTATGTCATGCAGAAACCCATCATAATTCATGAATATATTTAATAATGGATTAACTGCATCGGGGTGCTGGATTAGGTTCACGTTTTTAACTGCTTTCAAGGTTGTTCGCCATACCAAGCGAGCTTTACCAATACAGCCGCATTTCGATATGGGTATCCATGTGTATATATATATGTGTGTGTGGGGCTTTATCAAGAAACAATTTGTTTGCTTTCGACTGCCCAAATATAACAAAATGTTTCCACCTGTGTTAACAGCTCCACTTCCAGTGAAATGGGTGTTTCCGTTTCCCCATCGAATTATTAATTATGGCTGCCCCCTTTTACGTGCGCCTTTTATGGGGTTGTTGTTCCTAAAAAAGAGGCTATAGTTCGAATAAATAATGCAAAGTCAATGGAGCCTCGATAGCCACCACGGAACTCATTAGGTTAAGTGCAGGGGTACACTTTTCGTAGGGCTTATCTCGAACTGATAAGGAACACCTAGCTGCCCCGGTTTGCGACAATTAGCCCTCGTCCATCACGTTTCGAACGTCTATCAACGTCACAGCCAAGTCATTCGTATTACCTTTTTATATCTGCATCTGGGCATTGTAAATCCGTATTGTCACACGCCGTTTACTTTAAAATATCAGTTCTGATTAACTGGCACTGTATCTATTTGATTATCAACTCGATTGAGTTTATTCAATGCCCGAAGTCTATATGCCTTATTTATTTTATTTTCTATACGTATATAGTAACTACTTAAAGATACCAGTTTTGATCTAGAACAGTACTTACAAGTACAGTTTTTTTTTTTTAATATATGATTTATAGTTATGAGTGTGCTCCCTTGGTTATACAAGAACATAGGTTTAATCAATATCCAAATCCTTGCAGCACCAATGTCGTGATGAATTACACGGAAACGGAGGGCAAGGTGCGGGAGGCCACCAACGATGATCCGTGGGGGCCCACAGGACCCCTCATGCAAGAATTGGCCTACTCCACCTTCTCATACGAAACATTCCCGGAGGTGATGTCCATGCTGTGGAAGCGCATGCTGCAGGACAATAAAACCAATTGGCGACGCACGTACAAGGTAAAGTTTTAGGTTTAAGCTAATAAATAAAGAACTAACGAATATATTTACTTACAGAGCCTCCTTCTGCTAAACTATTTGGTGCGAAACGGCTCTGAGCGGGTGGTAACCTCCTCCCGGGAGCACATCTACGATCTGCGCTCGCTGGAGAACTATACGTTCACTGACGAGGGCGGCAAGGATCAGGGTATTAATGTTAGGCATAAGGTACGAGAGCTTATAGACTTTATTCAGGACGATGATCGATTGCGCGAGGAGCGCAAAAAGGCAAAGAAGAACAAGGACAAGTACATCGGCATGAGCAGCGACGCCATGGGCATGCGAAGCGGCGGCTACAGCGGCTATAGCGGTGGCTCTGGAGGAGGCGGCGGTGGTAGCGGTGGCTACAATGATGGCGATTACCGCTCTAGTCGTGGAGACAATTGGTGTAAGCTAGCAGTTTGTTTTATAGTTTTTAATCAAATAGTGTTTGTATATTAATGCTATTGGTGATTTTTCTGCAGACTCCGACAAAAGCGCCGAGAAGGATCGGTATGAGGATGATGATACTCACTACGATGGAGAGCGGGAGGGATCTGATAGCGACTCACCCAGTCCAAGGCAAGTGTTCACTTTATGAGTTAACCAGACTAATTTCCTAATGTTATCTAATCCTAGCAGACGTAACTATCGATACAATGACCGAGCGAGTCCCGCAGAAGTGGCCAGCGAGGCCAAACCTTCCAGCCTCAACATGAATATTCGTTCGAAGACCGTCAGTTCCCCTGTCTCCAAGCAGCCCACTTCAACGATGTCTGCCAAGCCGGCGCTGTCCCAGAAGAAGATTGATCTGGGTGCGGCAGCAAACTTTGGAAAGCCAGCTCCTGGCGGTGCTGCTGGCATCCACTCGCCAACTCACCGCGACACTCCCACCAGCGTGGATTTAATGGGCGGCGGCTCGCCGTCGCCATCTACTTCCAAGGCAAACAATAATACGCAAAGCAATAACAACGATCTGTTGGACGATCTGTTCAAGACCTGCTCGCCACCGCCAGGGCAAGAGAAAACGCTGAACAGTGCCGCCGTGGTTGTTGATGATGATGATGACTTTAACCCGCGGGCCAGCGATGCTAGCCAGCAGGAATTCGGTGACTTCGCCGCTGCTTTCGGGCAACCCTCAACGGGATCTACGATCAGTGAGTCGCCATCATCGGGCTTGGTTCCGGCTGCGAACGATGAGTTCGCCGACTTTGCGGCGTTCCAAGGCTCGACGACGTCGACCTCTGCTCTGGATGGCAACCTGCTGCAGACTGCCACGCCGGCGAACGATTCGTTTGACCTGTTCAATTCAGCTCCCACCACGACGGCAGCCACCACAACGGCTACAGATCTCCTGGCGGGCCTGGGCGATCTTTCCATTCACCAAAGCATGCCCATGGGTAAGTTGCAGTTTGATTCTTTTAGCTTAACATAGTGTTAAATTTGAAATAAGTTTAAGATTAGAGTAATTGCCTTGGCCTTAGTCACTTCATGATAAATTTACGAATCGCTGCATGAAGGTGCGCATTCCGAGCTTGACTAGAGCCGTTATCTCTACCTCGAGCTCCACAGCCCCACACAAAGATACACTATCCCATCCTCCCACATATAAACGGCAACATTTTCCAATCGGATGCACTCGTTCTCTTCTCGTTCTCTCTCGTAGCTGTTGAAGAGCAGTTGGCATCTGGTAATGAGTCGATGTCGTCGCCTGCCCCACAGCCACCACCTGAGGCAGTGCGTCTGGCTTTTTCCAAGGCGCAGAAGCAGCTGCGCGACTTAATGCAAATCCAAAGCGCTTCAGCTGTTGCCCAAGTGGCAGCCATTCTGAGGGAACTGCACAACTCAAACGCACTGCCCGGTTTTGCCACACCTGAGCAGTTGGTTGGCCTCGATCGTCAAACGTGCGACTGGAGCTGTCTTGCCCATGGGGAGTATTCCGCATTGCTTAATCAATTGGCAGAGCTATTCAGCCAGGATTGGCCAGAGCCTTCGCAGGATGTGGAACTCCTTAACTTTTTTAAGCTCGATCACAGCTTTGATTATGTATTGGTTGCCTTTGAGTCGCTTCAGACAAGATTGGATAAGTTTCCCAGTACTATTAGTTCCTTGTTGGAAAGCCTGGTTAAGGATGTGAGTCTAATTTCTATTGCCTTGCTGCACATCTCCCGCCAGAGAGCTTCCTTGATGCAGCGGTTTGCACGGACCATCAAAATAATGCCGGAGAGAAAAGTGGAGGAGCTGGATGCCCAAGTGAAAGCGTTCTTCCAATTGCTCATCGGTCTACCAGCCCAGGTGGCCAATCGACTGGGTAGAAGACTGCCGGAGACTTTTGCTCCAGTTTCTTATCAGCAGCTCCTGCTGCGCCAGTGGCTGAAATCATTGCACTTTGTCCTGCAGTGCGATGATAATGGAGAATACTTTGATTTGGAACCGTACTCCTGGCTTTTGTCACAGGTTATAAACCTTATTTATGATGGTCCAACTTTAGAGAGAATTCTGCGAGTACTTAAGGACTATGCGGTGGCTCCCAGAGGAAGAAAAGTAGTGCATACCATATTAAGACAATTGGATCCTGCTGCTTGCCTAAAAACGGCACAATCGGCACTTTCTGCGGAATTAAACCTATACGTTCTTATAGGCGCTGCTACTTTGGAGACACCTCATTGGAAGCATTGCCTGCTTCAGAAGTTGCCACTCCAACGCACACCCGTGGATAATAAGCAGCTTAAAACATTGGCCAGTTATCTTAACGCCGTAGCTCCTGCTCAATTGCAGGTTCTTTTTAATCAGTTGCTTGGAATCTGGTCGAAGCGCATTTCCTTGCAGAAACTGGGCAGCCAAGAGCACTTGGCTATATCCAAATTGCTTGTGCTGGCCGGAAAATGCCTTTGTCGGAATCTTGAAATGGATTTGAACATCAAGCGTCAGCTCCACGATGGACTGAGTAACCATCTGCAGTCCCCAGATGCACTGCAGCGACATGTGGGCATGAAGACCGTGGAGCTAATTTTCAATTTCATTGCCTTGCCTGACACGAAGGAGGATGATCGCCTACGATTTGATTACGATACATTTAAGGATACATTTCATTGGCACGTCTTTGAAGAGTTTGATGATTTAGCTCAGTATGAAAGCCCGAGCAAGTCCAAGCTAGATGAGAAGCCTTGTGAGGATCATCTGAAACAATTAGAATTACATATCAGTGACTTTATGAGTACTTCAGAACAGAAGGAGCCGCAGCAGCAGAATATCGAAATAAAAGCGAAGCCCGCTTCCAGAACTCAGAATATAAGCATGCAGCTGGACTCGGATGACGACGAGCCACTGGATGAAGACGACGATGATTTTAAGCCCTATGACATGTCCAACGATACAACCACCATCATTGAGCAGCGCCCCAAATTCGTTATCGACTTGCTGCACCTGCTCCGAGCAAAAGTGGAAAATTATCAGGTTTTCGAGGGAGCCCTGGGCACAGCGGAGCAACTTATACGAGGACAGCTGGCCAAGCATGATACTCAGTTGGCCTTAGATCTGCTACAGCTTTTCTTAGTCATGGAAATGCAGTTCTACTATGAGCACTTCGAACGTACGCAATTTAAGTGTTGCGTCGCCATCTGTGTGGCTCATCCTGGTCCCTGTGCCGAGTACTTGTGCCGCCAATTTCACACGGATAACTCCTCCTACGCGGCCAGTGTCCGTATTCTGATCCTACAGGTACTGGCAGCATCTGCTAAAGAACTTTCTGGCGATGAAAACAAGCACGATGAGATGGAAATCCTGGATGTCGTACCACCGGCAGCCAAGCAACCGCGAAAGTTTGACTTGCAGCAGGAGGAGGAGAGTCCGGCCGCTCGTCTGGCCGCTGCGCAAAGGATCATCCGCGACCGGCTGCGGGCCAAGACGAAGAGATATTTCAGCAAACCGAAAAGTGGAGATCGAATGGAGAAAGCCAACCCATTTCACCCGGTTGCCGGTACCTTTTTCTTCAGTTTGGTGAGGGGACAGCGCACCCGGCAGATGCTTTTCGTAAAGTACGAAAATATTTCACACGACATCGACACCCAGTTGCTTGTAAACCTACTACACACCCTGTCCGTGCTGGTCATGTGCTCCCAGAACTGTCCACTGCTGCCGGCGATGACCCGCGAGATCTTTGACCTATGCGCATTTGTGCGTTTCAACGCCGAGGCTCGCGTGCGTGCGGCCACACTGCAGCTAATAGGAATCGCCCTGGTCACTACACCAGCACATGTGCTGGCCCAGCACTTTGCGGAGTCGTTGAACGAACTGCAGCGCTGGCTGGATGACTTCATAAGATCGCCATTGGTGGGTGGAGAGACTTCGGAGGAGTGCCGGGAACTGGCCCAAAGCATTCTGGACACCTGCTACAAACTGTTTGATACAGCCGCCATGGAGCAGGCTGCCTAACATGGCCATCAACAACTTTTGAAAACTTATAGAGTCTTAAGAGATTTAAAATATTGAAAGAGTATTTAAAATACGTTTTTCCTTATTCCAATTGGAACAATTGTTTTGCCAAATATTTCCGAATTAAATAGCATAACAAAGCTGATTAATTTCAAGATTACTTCATATTTTACATTAATTCTCATACAAACACTAAACGCAATGTCCTTAAACATTTTCTTAGTATTATAAAGCACTAATTATAAACTCGAAAGAGATATGTTTTTGCTAGAAATAAGATACATATTACAGTACTGTATTATGTAGTTCGAGCAATTATTGTTTATTTATCTCTCGCCCTCCAAGCCATTGTATTGCAGGTATACATATACGGATTTACTTCATTTAAACTAAGTACTTTCCTTTGTTTATTTGTTTTTCTCCTACTGCATATTTGTATTGCAAACCACACACACATTGGATCCAATATTATTTCTCAAATATATACATATGTACTTAATAATGGTGAATTGAAAAGCATTTCTCAATATTCCGGGCATTGTGCGGCCTCCGCAGCCGCGGACTCATTAGGTAAACCAATCCAAAACGGCAATAGCCACATAACAGATACGAACCTATTCTTTCCTTCTGTAATTGCACTTGATTTGCTGCGCAAACGCTTCCGAGTAGTGACCACCTCATTAGCCAATCACCAAGTAGCCGCATTCGCAATTCTATCGAAGCCACACATTCAAAACAGCTTTTTGTGAAACCGAAATGAAAATGGAAAGTAAAGCCCCGAATAACATTATTATTGCTTTTGTTTATTCCAGACAATATGATGCCTCCTATTGCCGCCGTCACGGGCAATAATCTGCTCCAACCCATGTCGGTGACCAATAATAACAATAATACCAACGGGGGCGCAGTCAACGCCGCTGCCAGCGTCCAGTCCACCATTGTGGGCGCCACCTGGTCGGGCGACCTGAAGGGCGGCAAGATGAACATCGACCTGGACAACCTGCTGATGAGCAAGTCGGGCAAGGCCAGTGCTCCGGCCCCCTCGATGAACGCCCTGAAGACCAACAGTCCGGCAAAGGCGCCACTGAATGTGCAGACGGGTGGCGGATTCCCCGGACTGTCGCCAATGACCAGTCCGAATATATTTGGGGCTCCGGCACCACAGCAAAGCATTCCACAAAACCAATCAGCATTTGCCAACTTTGGAGCGTTCCAGCAGCAGCAGAATCACAGCAATAATAACAATAATAACAGCTCGTCGGCATTCGACTTTTTTCAATGATATTTTTTAGCCTAATTTAACCCAACCAGCCTTGAACCTACTATCCAACTTGTCCACTCTCACATTCACATTTCCACGATCGCTAAACTTGTCAGTTCTATATATTATTAACGTTTTCCTTTCCCCTTGCTGTACAAAGTTTGCGACACGTGCAATTTGTTGCTAAATTTATTGTTAAACAATTTACCCCCGATGCAATTTTCCGGATCAAACCCATTAATTCCACATCCGTCCTGATCGTCCACTCGGAATTTGAAAGTCATCAAATGCAATACAGAGTAGTTGAATAATGGTTGTACTGAACGGATTTGTTAGCACAACGCGCGGACGGACGGCTGAGCGATCCATCATTGAAATTGTTAAACAAAATACTACACGTAATGAAATCAAACAATTTTAGCAATAGTTAACGTTACGATGTCTGTATATAAATTGAATGTAAAGCAAATATGAAATATAAAATAATTGAAACCAATAATTATGGCAGTGTTCCATGATTTAAAACGCAAACTCATAAAATTTCGGTGGGAATACCCTCCAAAGTATATGTTTATTAAATTTGAATTGGGATCCATCAGGGTCAAAGGAAATACAAAAGAAGCATGTAAGTAAAAGATAATAGTGTGGACTAAAACTAAGTTGAATGTAAAAGAGGCTTTTACGCCTCCACGGCTTCCTTGTTTTTGTTTTTGTTCTTCTTTTTCTTCTTCTTTGGCTCCCCATTATCGTTTCCATTGCCATTCTCTGCCTCGGCGGCTGCTCCATTTCCATTACTGGCGCCATTCGTCTCGCCCTCATCCTCAGCCGCCCGCTTCTTCTTCTTGTTCTTCTTTTTCTCGGACTGTGGAGTGACTGCCGCCTCTAGGCCAGCTGCCTCGATGGCCTCCTTCATTACCTCAATGTTCTTGCGCGGCACATCGCCGGACTCGTAGAACTTGAGACGATCTTCGACCTGTTGCTTAAGTGTTTCGCCAAACACGCTTGTCGGCTGCTCTAGGAAGCAATCGATACGCGACGCGATGGAGCACTTGTTGGCTAGGAAGCGAGAAATGCGACCCTTGTTCTTCAGGCCAGCGCGACCGATGAACGAGGAGTGATAGATAAGACCATACTTGGGAGTATTGGAGCGGGTCTTTAGAGCACGGAACAGGGCCTTTTCGGCACCCAGGATTTGTACTGTAGATGCTGGGTACTTGGCCAGATTGGTCAAGCTGCCGGCATGCGAAATCAGGCGGGCACCAACCTGGTCGCCAATCAAAGACTGCAGATTGGGCGCCACCAAGTTCATCTTGTTGTGCAAGTAGGTAGACAGTTTCTTTCGGTACTCTGAGAGCTTGACAACGCGCTCGGCGAACAGCTCAATGTTCATCAGATCCACAATTGAGATGTCCATGCCCATGGACATCTTGGCGGCATCAATGATAGCCTGAGCCTTGGCGGAGTCCATGACGATCTTTTCAAGTTCCTCCAGTTGATCTTGCGTTAGGTTCTTGCGATCCTTGATGAACTTAGCCGCCTTGGCGAACATGTAATTGTCGGGAACAATTTTGACCAGTTCTGGGAAGTGATACGAGTACCACTCGCGTATCCGCATGGAGAACGTATTCACGTCCTTATCCAGCTGATCCAGCAGAGCAATCGACTGGATGATCATGTTGTCGGAACGATGGACATTGAACTTGACCTTGGCACGCGAGTAGCTGTGGCCCAGACCCAGCTGAGCAACGCCAGCGGACTTGTCGGTGAATCCTGCAAAGGATGGTGGAGGATTTAGTTAGAAAAAGAGGAATTTCTTTGACAAAGCAGCTAACTTACCCTTGACCAGCTTGGCGAAATGGAATCGCACGCCACGCAGGATCTCAGGAACCACTCCAAAGTGACTGCACTGCACGCCAATGGCCTCGGTGATGGCTGCTCCCAGCTTGGCATCCGCAATACCCAGGGTGCACTTCTTCTTCTTCAGCTTGGCAAAGAAGTCATCCAAGAAGGAGAGCAGATCCTGCGGCACAATGCCCTCGGAAATGGCATTAATGTTCTCGAGAGCGGCAATGGCCGTCTTGAAAGGCGCAAATCCAGCCAGCTTTACAATGGAGTTGAACTTGGCGAGGTCCGTCACCGAGGACTCCACCTGGGGCAGAAACATGGACACCTCCTCGAACTCCTTGACGGAGAAGAGCGAGAAGCCCGCCGCATGCTCGTACAGCACATACAGGTTCGACTGGAGGCGGGGAAATGGAAAATTATCAGTCTGATGCGGTGGCAAACACATGTGGTTTTGGGTGCTCCGCATGTGTAGGTTAGTTTTCGTTGGGAAAACATTTTCTATTCACGCACAACCCACAGAGTACTTAAATATATGAATCCAGTAATCAAATATTTACCATATCTATGCCGAGTATATGCCGATTTAATTAAATAATATATAGTTTTATACACCCACGATGCTGCTACAGTTGTTTTTCCACGTGCTAAATTCAAGTGTGACCATGGCTAGCCAGTCGGGGAATACCTGGGACATACCAGAAAAAATACCGCAGAACCGTATTGAATAATTTCAACAGGCTGGCCACGTTGATAACCTGATAACCTGTCGCGTTGTCCCTCTCGCACCTTAATCAACTGTCTCTGTGTGTGAAAGCAATTTTATTTTTATTTATAACAAATTTGTTGCGTTTATAAACACAACAGAATTAAATAGTTGGCTCGGCACACTTCCAGGAACCGCTCGCATCAGCTGTTGGGCTGCGGCACTAGTTTACAGACCGACCAACTGCACGCAAATACAGATACCATCATTGCCATTTCCCAGTTCACCAGAGAAAGAAACCTGCTGCGAATTCCAGCCACTTTTCTTCGATTATTATTCGGCGCTAATTGTGTGAAAATCGGCGGAATAAAGCTGCTGACGCGACACAGGAGAGCCGGAAAAGCGGTGTGGCACTCGCTGAAGAATTCTACGCATAGGAAAATTCCATCGGAGGCCCAGTGAAAAGCGGAGCAAAGCAATTGCATGCCATGGACTTCTTGTTGTAAGTGCAAACCGGAGTGCAGCTGCAATCCCTTCGAGCACAAAGAAAGCTCGGATCACCCCGCCCCCACTTCTGATTTTCCGGCTTTGTTTGCCTTTTTTTGGGGTGATATCCCCAACTCCTGTAAAGTGGAACTTCCCTAATTCTTTCTGTGATGCCCCAAACGTATCTTTTCAACGATATCTCGCATACGAATTATTTTAAAAACATAAAAAGCAATTACGAAAAAATGTTATTAAGCGATAGTCAATTTAATGTTTAGTTATTTGAACTTACAAAATGTTCCATTAATATATGGAAATATATTCATTTTATAAACATTTATTTATTTAGATGAAGCTACAGAATCTTTACTGTGATACTGAGTGATGTTGTTTGGGGCCGCGACTTATTGCCTTTCTCTTTCCACAGCGGTTCCCGATCCAGCAAGACCTTCAAGCCCAAGAAGAACATCCCGGAGGGCACACACCAATATGATCTCATGAAGCATGCGGCAGCCACGCTGGGATCGGGAAACCTGCGCAACGCAGTGTCCCTTCCAGATGGCGAGGATCTCAACGAGTGGGTGGCCGTCAACAGTGAGTTTGGAAGGTCTAACTTGCGAAGGAAACTCAATCCTTATTCTTATGCCTTCGCAGCCGTGGACTTCTTTAACCAGATCAACATGCTGTACGGCACCATCACGGAGTTTTGCACCGAGGAGACCTGTGGCATCATGTCGGCTGGCCCGAAATACGAGTACCACTGGGCCGACGGTTTGACCGTAAAGAAGCCCATCAAGTGCAGCGCCCCCAAGTATATTGACTATCTGATGACTTGGGTGCAGGACCAGCTGGACGACGAGACCCTGTTTCCCTCCAAGATCGGCGTGCCGTTTCCAAAGAACTTTCACTCATCCGCCAAGACCATACTGAAGCGTCTGTTCCGTGTGTATGCGCACATCTATCACCAGCATTTCACAGAGGTGGTGACGCTTGGCGAGGAGGCCCATCTCAACACGTCCTTCAAGCACTTCATTTTCTTCGTGCAGGAGTTCAATCTTATCGAGCGGCGCGAACTGGCCCCGCTGCAGGAGCTTATTGACAAGCTGACGGCTAAGGATGAACGGCAGATATAGGAATCACTGCATGGAGCCGCGAATTCCCGGGATTCCGGCGGCGGTGGCGGTGGCCTGGGCTTGCAGTTGGACTTGTGATGAAAGCGCTCTGGCAGACTCGTGTATTACGCTTTAGTTAGTTACCGCCAATACTTTTATGTTTCGTTCATTGCTTCATGGGGTGCCTCCCACAAAAAAAAGAAAACAAAAAACAGCCAATTGGCAATGTGAACCGAACTATAGCGGGCTAATTGCTGATCCAGAGCAACTACTATATTTTTATATGTGAAACGTAACTTTAAGGAGTATAAATCATATTTATATGTATATGTAAAGGAGAAAACAAAAGCAGCAACAGCAACAGCACGCCTTCGATAACTAAAACCTCCCGCTTTCGAGAAACAACCAATATTACGTTCACAAACTATGCGTGTTTCCTTGTTTATCGTTTTTCTTTCTGTATGTATTCTATGTATTTATTACTATTAAACAATCGCTAATTGCTCGCGGTTCAGCGGATCAAGCGATTTTGTAATGCAAACCCCAGCAATGTGAGGCGACGGTCGACAGCACCCAATAACTGATAATAATTGTAGACTTGATAAACATTTTTGATACGTTTTATACTAATAAAGAGAATATTATGAATAAACTCGTCTCTTTTATTAGTTTATCGTACATTGACATTTTAATTCACAACAAAAAAAGGTAATAATGAATAATACAATGAAAATAATAACCTTATAATATACAAATATGGTTCAGCGGGGAATTAGGGAGTACTTGTAGTACCCTTCCATAAAATATGACAACTGATATGCGCCTTTGTGCATTTGCGACTTCTAAATGTTTTCGACTAATCTATAGCATTCGGCTAATCGCCTTCTTATCACTGTCGCCACACTAACCCCAATCACTTGAGCTGGCTTTTGTATTTGTCTTGCTCCACATAGAAATCGGCATTCTCCTCGACCAACTTTTTCCACTTCACCGACAGCTCCTTATAGCTAAGTCCTTGACCACCGAGTTCCTTGGGCAATTGATCACAGCACACGGATGTTCCCTCACGACGCACGAAAAGTCGCGATCTTATCTTGGGCGTCATGAATATTCTGAAATAGTAATAATATATAGTAAGGTTTGATTTTAGTAATGACACACGACTCACCTAAAGGTATTCAAAAAAAAGTTCACATGGCGCGGGGCGTTGGTAAACTCCAATAGCTTGGGCTGACATGGATAGGCGGTCCAGCTCTCCACGGATCTCTTGATGAGTTTCGGATTCATTTGGAGCGCATGCCCCAGTTGAACGCCCTGCATATCCAAAATAGCCACCATTCCGCGGGCACAAGTCTCCGGATCGAGCTTTAGCAGCAGGTCCAATATCATTTTGCTGGTCTGGGAAACAAAGGTCGGCAATATAAGTACATTGAAGAAAAAACCAAACTGAGTGCATTTCATAATATTCCTTTAATTCGAATGTTCTTTTCAATAAAATAACCAAATATTCGCCTTTTATTTCATGAATTACGTATGAGAGATTTGATAATATATAATACCTTTATGTTATATAGAGCTAATTTTTTTCAGTGCACATTTACGTGCATTATAATAAGTTTATGAAAGCATATATCTTGCCAAGTTTGCATTTCTCTGACTCACCTTAAAAACATTGTTTTGGCTGTGGAGCTTGGGATCGTGGGCAGCTGTGCGTATGACCACCACCATCCTTTGTTCAGCATCCGGACCGAGGGGTAGAAAGACGCCCATCTTTAGTAGCTCCTGGATTTCGGGCAACTGGGGATCGCGATTATCGAACCATTCGGTGCGCTCCGCCCGCATTTGGTAGAACGTCTTCAGTTTTTTCTTGGTCCGCTCCACATCGAACTTGGAGGTGCGGAGGAAGAAGTGCAGGTTCTCGAATGTGTTGCAACCGTTGATCTGCGGATTGGCGACGAGCCAGTCGCTGAGATCCTGGACCTGCGCCAAAACCCTTTCGGTGTCACCATCGGTGGTAGCCACTTGCCTTTTGGAACTGCTGCTGCGTGACCACATGACGCTCTTTTGGCGGCAACGACTGTCAGCGAACTAAAACAATTGTTTATAAACAAATTGCGACATGCACTCGCTAACTGAAATAAGCTTTTCAAGCTTTTTCGCGTAGTCAGCGTTTTTTTCTTAATCGTTAGTCTCGTCGGCATTTCGCACATGCAAATCGCATTCTAAAATTACATAAGTGCTTATCCGTCGCAAGCTTAATCGTGGTGTTTTGGCTCAATTGGATTAATTAAATTCGAATTGATTGGCGAGAAAAGCTGACATTTGTCACTTTGTATTTTGAATTTGTCGATTTCGATAGACGCTGATGCACGCATATTAGGGATGGGAGAATTCGAATACGTTTACGTCTCTGCGAATTCGCTGTTAACATTAACATTGTAACGGTTTTGTGGTCGTAAAATTTAATAATTTTGAAAACTATTTAAGTCTATGAAAATTACGAATTGCAAATATAGACAATTAGATAGATAGATCAAAAAACAAGCTCAATTTGTACTTTAAGATAAACTTTATTCACATAGAAAATAAATAATTGTTACATTTCAACACTTTGCTTTACCATAATTACCTCCTCATAACCTCCGCATTGCTCATCCTGCTCTTTTTTATATTTTTCTTAGATCGATGCTTATGCTTTAAAATAGATTGTATATTTACAAAGATGTTGTACGCAAAACTTATGTCAACGTGTGGGACGGTAGATACTTGTTTCTGGGTTAAAAGGACTCAGGAGCAGGAGGTGTTTGGAGTTTCGTGCTGGTTGTGGTGCGGGATGGTGGTTTTTTGGTGGTGCAAGTGCTCAAAAGGCCCCGTTGAAGTGCAGGTTTTGTGAGGCGAACTGCGGTATCCCATGGTTGAGAGCTAAAACTTTACTGATTACTTTCAATTCGTCAAGATTTCTTACGCTGCTAAATTGACTAAGATGATTGCCACGTGGGCCACTTGGTCTGCTCTTATAGTATGCATTACCTGGACTAATGTCGCCGCTGGCATTTGGCTGCTGTTGCTGCTGCTGTTGCTGCTGCAGATATTGCTGCGCGTTCTGCTGCAACTGGCTGCTCAACTGGGGCGTCAAGTGCTGCCTGTAGAAGTTCTGGTTCTCCAGGCTGGGATTGGAATTGAGGCCAGACTGCTGGCTAACAATCGTGGTGGCAAAGGAGTTGCTCGGCTGAATCTCCACATTGGAGTTCAACCCGAAGTTACCCACTCCTGTCTCCTGGCGGAATTGCCGAGCCCTTTGCTGCTGCTGATTTTGCTGCTGCTGGAACACCGCATTGCTGACGTAGTTGGGCAGCAGCAACTGTTGCTGCTGCTGCTGCTGCTGCTGCTGTTGAAATGGCTTGTAATTGTTATGGGGCAAGGCCTGAAGTTGCGACGCCTCAGCCGGTGCAAAGTTGAACTGATTAGAGGGCTGGACTTGAGGGTTTTCGTTCGATTTCTGCAGAGATTGCTGCAAGTTTTGGAAAATCTGCTGCACTGCATTCGCTGGCGGCTTCTGAAAGTTATTCGCGTTTATGTTGCCATTGTGCAGGGCGAATTTATGACCCGAAACGGCATCGCGCAGCGGCAATTGCTGCTCAATTGGATATGTGGGATAAATAACAGTCTTGGTGTGTGTACTGGGTATAAATTCGACCGAAGGTCTTATGGAGTAACCACCGCCCAAAGTGGGCGGCTGCAGACCCGTCTGAATGGCCTCCAGCGAAGCATGTTGCTGCTGTACTTGCGGCAGTTGCTGCTGCGATTGCTGCTGCTGTTGCTGTTGCTGCTGTTGCTGTTGCTGCTGTTGCTGCTGTGGCTGCAATGTGCTTGGTTGGGCAATCGGTGAGCCCTGGAAGCGGCTCTGGGTCTGCTCCTCCAGCAGCTTCAGTTGGCGCAGGATCAGAGCCTGTTGCTGTTGTGCCTGGACCTTCAGCTGGAAGATCTGCTGCTCCAGAGCTCGTTGTCGTTCGATCAGATAGTTATTTACACTGGGTGGCTCAGGCAGATTGTTCAGAGGCTCCTGCTAAAGTAATCATTTAACATTGTTATTGAGGAATTATTTTTTAAAACATCAATTAAAAGGTATTTGCTAGTCGTTAAGAAGTTTTGATATAGTTTCAAGCAGCATACCTTCACGTAATTGCTCGTAGAGCTGGCCAGAAAGGCAGGAGTGGTGGAGAAACCACCGCCGGCACTGGTGCTCGTACTGATCTGGGTGGTGGAGGTGCTGCTGCCGGTGGGTGGGAACTGTGTGGGCAGCGGAGTAGCCGGTGGCTCTGTTTCCAAAACATTCAGCTTAGTGATGGTTGGTCCGATGTGGGACAACTGTTGCTGCTGCTGTGGTGCTGCGAAGTTGGTGGTGCGCTGGTGGAGCTGATTGCCCGCCAGCAATGGGCGGTACTTTTGAGCCGTGCCACGCTCGTCCAGATCCACCGTGAAAGCGGTCACTAGTGGCGCTTCCTGGATGCGAATGTCCTGCTTGTCCACCAGCTCTATGTTCTCCCCATCCTCGTTGTGGGTGGGTCTCGGAGTGGTTGTGGTTGTGGTCGTCGACGTTGTGGTGGTGCGACGTCTGGTGGTGCGGGGTCTGGGCGTAGTGGTCGTGGTCGTACTCGTGGACGTGGTTGTCGAGGGCGTGCTGGTCTTCCTCACATTGCTGATCTCGAATTTGATCTCGTGACTGCCGCTGTCGTGGGAGATCTCATTGCTGCTCACGGATCCGGAACTGGAGGTATCCACGCTCCGGGTGAGCTGGCGATTCTCTGGACCCTCGTCCTCCGTGGATTTCGGTTCGAGGGGCAGGGAATCGGCGGGTTGATTCAGTTTCCGGATCGTGGTCTTCTTCCACAGCTTGGAGCGATCGATAAAGGAGGAGAGCAGCTGCTCCTGGGCATTCTTCTCATCAAAGGTGGCCGTGTAGAATTGTACAGTGGGCACCACTGGCTCCGGGTCGTTTCCCCTGGTGCTCTCCTCCAGAATCTCATCCTTTTCGCGGTGCGATGGCAGAGTGGAGGTCTCAGCTCGGAGGAGCAGGGATTGAGTAGCACTGCTTCTGGCACTTTCCTCACCACTTTCCGTGGCAGCCGCCTCCTCCTGTTCCAACTTATCAATGGCGCGAAGTAAGGCCTGCCTCACAGAGTAGTCCAGCTTTTGGATGGCCTCCCTGGGAATGATCTCGTTGCTCTCCGTGCTGGCACTCTCCACCTCCACCTCCTTTTGATCGCCACTGGCTTCTGCATTGGTCACATGGAGCTTCAGAGCAGCCAGCAGAAGAACCGCCAGCAAAGCCCAAGGTAGGCTGTTCAAATGTCTCTGTTTACGGGATAAAGAAAACGATATAAAGATGCAGCCAACACAGAGGAAACACTAATGGTTACGCTTAAATGTTAATAACTTAATAAGTTCGACAGCCTTCTCATAATGGGCGTCTTAGTTTCAGGCCTCATTTGCTTTAATGGCAATTGGTGCACGGCTAGTTGGAGACACCTTGGGCTAATTGCCTGTGACACCTTAACCATTTCCAATTGCACGGCATTAGTCAAAATGGCTTTTGTCGGAATGGCTTGGAAATTTTTAGGCTGTTTAAAATGTTGCAACTTGTTGGGAAATTATATATTATGATATGTTCATTTGTCTTAAGCTAATGGTTATGTTATGTTATGACCGATTCCCGATTTTCGGCCCGGTCCAAACTAGTAAGCCTACTTTAAATGCTCTAGTATAAAATGTGGAGTAACTACTAAAAAATGATGCTAGTTACGTATAGTTAGCGAATTGAAGTGTGGCAAATGTCTAACAAATTATTTTGAATCTTAACTGTGACTGCATTTTTATATAATTTTTCCTGATTTCATGGTTTTCCTGCACTAAAAAGATACCTTATTAATTGAGCGGTTCGTAATTTCGAGTGCATTTTATTCGCCACATTAGAAGCCAAGCCCAATTGCGGAAAACTTTTGCAAGCTGGTGGAAAGTGGAAAATGCATGCTCCGTCTGCAGTTTGTGACCCCTTCGTTATTGTAAGCCAAAGTCCCCTAATCTCGGCGTGGTAATCTTTCCGGCATTTGCGCCGCTGGAAAATCATAACGCATTACACTACGTTTTCGCTGCCCATTATTGGTATTCAGATTTCTTGATTTTTTGGGGAATCTCGGGCTGCGTTTGGGCCTTTACCTTTTCCATTTTCTTAGCCATTGCCTTGCACAATTCGCCGTTTTCAACAGCTTGACGATTGATTCCTGGTGGGTTTTCAAGCGATTGGAGTCCGCAGACTGTTTGCAAATTGGCCAGCAAGTTGCAACTCTTGTTTGGCTGCGGCCAAGTGCTTAGGCTAATTGTTGCATCAACGAGCGAAGGAAAAGCAAACCATCTGACCACCTGTCGCTGGAGCTACGTGAGTTTTCCGCTTTGATTTGGTTTTGTTTTTCTGTATCTGTTTCGGCTACGGATTTGGATTTGGAATTTTGGTCTGCGTTTTTGGGGCTCACTTTGGGTGCCCAGGATTTTTGTGTGGCAGTCACGTTGTTGCCACTTGGCACTTGGCATTACCCCGCGTTGTTGGCCAAATTTGAACAATCGTGGTAAAGTCGTTGCCTGAGTGGAAATTATTTAATCGGCATCAGCAGCAGCAGTAGATAAAACGAAAAGCCCATTGGATTCGCAGCAAGGATTCCAGTCACTTGCAATGCCAATGTTGCAGAAATCGTTGCTTTGCACAGAAAACAAATATCGTGAAGTGTTGAAAATCTATTATATTTCATTGTTGTTAAAATTTAGTTTGTTATATACTCGTATATATATTTGTTATAGAGAAGGTTCTATATTTTTCAAGACTATTGAAATATTTATTTTATTCGGTGGCATGAGTTCAATGTCCAAAGCTCATTTTTCAGTTGGTCCCCACAAGTAATCAATCTTTCCACCTGAGTAAACCTTTCAACTCTGATCAACACTTTTGACTGAACGCGACCGCCTCTTAAACTTTCTACTTGTCCGCCTTCAAAAGACCGAAGGCGTCTCCTTTGAAGTCGATTGCTATAATATCGTCATGAGTCGACTCTTTTCACACTATATAAGCTGCTGAAAATAGCCATAATTTTTCACAATTTTTTGTGCCGCCCTCCTTCCGCCCAAAACCAAGGCCAGAGTTCAAGTTCTGCCAAAGGGCAAAGCATTATGGACCACGCCAACGACCAGGAGGCAACCACTTTTGATGGGAAATAATTTCGTGTGGCAGACATTTCACCACCACACAACTGCTATTGACTCGCTATTGACTTTCCGTTTGTGCTTTTCGCTTTTTGGCCAACAAAATCGATGGCCATGCCTGCTTGGCTGCTCATTTGCGTCAATTTCACTATGGAAATCATCGCGGGCATTCAGTCAGTCAGCCAAATAGTCGAAAAGTCCGTCAGTCGCGTCAAGTTGGCGCTAAGCTAATCAAGTTTGCCGGCTTTGATTTCGCGAATCGGCTGGGAAAAGGTTTGTACAAAAACATATATGGGGGAAGGAGGATCCACTGGTACAGCAAAACAAAAAAAACAGCAATCATCATAAATTGTAATGGTCAGTTGGGGATCTCTGTAGCCACATATATTTAAAGGCGCGGGACTCAATTGCATGTGGGCATTTCCATTTATTTCATTTCGGGCCATTTCCCTGCTATGTTGCCACTTCAAAACACGAAAATTCCAGGCAGCATTTGCGGAAGTGCTTAGTAGTAAATATCAAATATCTGCGGTGTTTGAGTGGATTTCTTGATTATTTGCGTTAACAAAATACAAATACATTTTTGAGCTGTATCTACCTAGTGAAATACCATGTGAAATACCATCAAAATCATTTAATATTCTTAAAAACATTATGCAAAAGGAAAGTTGTGGCACTAATCCCTCTATGAGTGATGCATAGTTAAGCTGCAAATCTTAATTGTTTTATGGCCAAAGACTTACAAGCCCTGCAGCACGTTGAAAATTTCTCTATTTAAAATTCGCGCCAGTTCCCAACTAAAACTCCCAATCAAAAGACGACGCATATTTCCGTTTTAATTGGGCGAACATCTATACTATATATATTTTCACTTGGTAAACGCACGAAATTAACAAGCGCGTAAAGCGCCATAATAAAACTCCCTTAATTATCCGTAATTATTTTGGCTGGCCGCGGGGTTCCGCAAAAGGCCCGAAAAGCCACAGAAATTGGCCACAAACATGCGGCAGAGTGTAAAAAGTGATTTAACAACAATCGGACAACGCCAATAAATTAGCAATACCTCAATGGATAATGCTTCAGAGCCGTCTATATAATTTACGTATCTTTTGTGTGTGGGCTAAAAGTGTTTTCTTCACTGTTTTCCCCCCACTTGAGGTAGGCAAATATAGCCTCGAGCCAAAGAAGCAGCCAATTGCATAATGCGAAACTGACCAAAAACCGAAACTTCACTTTCGACGTGCGGATCGGACTGGGTAACCCAGTTCCACTGGACAACAATGAAAATATGGTACGTCATATACGTGTACATACTACGTACGAGTATGCCAGTAATTCGAGCTGTCAGTTTTGTGGGGGGACTTTTGCTGCTGGATTTCCCCGTTTTTTCAGCTTTTATTGTGATTAATTTCACGCCTGCTGAGCCCCGCGCTGCACCTCAGATATTTCGCATTCTGCAGATGCATTTTTCATTTTTGCATTTAGCATTGCTCAAGCCGGTGGCTTGGTTGCATCCACATCCACAAGCCACGCATTATTAAGCAGCTGGCTGGATGATAAACCCCGAATTTCGAGACCCGGCCCGAAAGTTGTTTATCTGGCTCTGGATGTAACAGTTCGCCATATAACGCAATCCCAACTCCCAGCTCTAAGCCCCCAACCCAATCCCATCGAGATCCCATCCCCTGTCGCCAATCGGCGAGTTGGTGCAAATTGGTGTTCATGCTTTACGAGCATACATATTAATGCTGTAAAAGTAATGTTGCAATCCCGCTGCCCCAGCAAAACCATAAAATGCAGCTATATTGTATTAAAAGACCAGTTCACGCCCAAATAAACGATTTATGGATCTAAAGGAAACCCTATTTGGCTATATTCATCTTGGCATAAAGCTGCTGTAAATGGCATATTATTAAGTTATACAAATTGGACTGTATTCATAAGCAAATTTACCTTGATAATTAAAACAATAGGAACTATCGTGAGCAAAAGGTGTTACAGAAATCTTCTGCAGTCAAAATGTATCAATGTCCAAATAGAGCTGTCAATGAAAATTGTGTCGTGCTGCTTTACGAGTATATCCCCCTTTATGTTTTTTATGGTTTGAATAAATACAAACTAATCCAATTTCTAGCTTTGTCAGCTTGGTATAACTTTACATAGTTTACAATTATGAGTAATTCTTATTTGATCCTTAAAAATGTAATAAAAATGTGAAAAACTCACACAACCTTTTCTCAATGACCTTTTAAACTCTGTGAGGGTATGCACAAATCGACGCTCTGTGGCTACCACTTTGTAGCCTTTATCAATGACGATTCCCCCCAGTGTTCGGTTGCTCAATAAATTTGTTACAGTATTTTACGGGCTTTTAACTGGCTTTGTGGCTACCAAGCTTCGTTGTCCACGGGGCCATAAAAAACCGCCGTAATTGCGTGTGTGGGCCTCTGGCAGCATCTCCTCTGTCATCTCGGTCCAAATGGGAGCCATCCAGTTCGGTGCCAGACAGCAAGTCCCGGGCATTTGAATAATTTCACACTCCCATTTCGAGGCTGACGCGCCCTGATCTCGCATTTTGTGGCATTGTTTCGACGTGATGTCGACGTGATATCGATGTAATCCATGATCTGTGGGCCTAGGCCGCTTTGACATGGAAGCGAGCTTTTGAGTTTTGATTGGCATTGATTGGATCGCTGGCGATTGACCAATGCGACGTTATAGCGCGATACACTACACTATGTGAGGGGATCTACTCTGAAATCGAATTCATAGCTGTTTACATTTCGATTAGGGTCCATTTCGCCGACTGTTATTTGCATATTTATGTGCATTTAATTGGGTTTTGGTTGCGTGTAAGCAGCATATGTACATATGTACATATTCACTATGGCAGATCGCAGAAACGCAAAGGTTATCTTCTGGCTGATGGGCCAGAGGTCAAGTTTATTGATGGACCACCGATAAGCAGCTGGCTGAACGGCTGAAGTTCAAGTTTGGGCATTAAATTGAATATGTCAGGCGAATGATAGTAATATTATGCCGTCTGTTACAACAGGTTATAGGTTTTATATGCTTATACGCGTATATGTCTCTTGCCACGCCAAACTCTCGCTGGCTGGCATTAGTGGCTGAGTGAAAATCGGTAGACTCCGCTTATTGACCAACGCTTTTTGCCATCTTCCCGGCTTTTATTTAGCCACACAGCATTTCATAATAAAAATAAGACAAAATTACCAATGTGCGCATATTACGATAAATTTCCGCGCCATATACATACAGTCGCAGACATGGCGTTAAGGTTTTTCCATCCTATAACAATTTCTGTTTGTTTGTTGGTGGCTCGCGTAATGTCTGCCTATTGTTTGGGCTTCGGATTTTAGGGAGGGGCTAGAGGGAAATCTCTGTGTTTTCTTTTACTATTTTTTTCCTCGCTTTTTGTTTTGCTCTTTGCATCTAATGGCGCGTTGAGACAAAAATGCAATGTCAATGGCATCATTGGGCCTCGTACTCGGTGTACTCGCCAATTTCGGTTTCACTTTTATCGATGCCCGGGCATCTGGTCTCCGAAGATCCGAATGTTGAGGAAGAGCCCAGGCAAGCCAAGCCAAACCAAGTCGAGTCGAGGTGAAGATGGAGATGGAGATGAAAATGAAGATGCTGCCGGTGCAGAGATCATCGGTGGCCAGTGGAAGTGGTAAATGTTTTTATGCCCACCTTTGTTTGGCCTGTCTATATAGTTACATATTATTATGTAAATCGCTTACATTGTGTGTGCTCAGCGTCGTGTGCCAGTTCCCTTTGAAAACTATCTACAATTGCCGTTCGAAATGCTGCTGTTGACCTTTTCGGCGGCAGACGCGTCGATGGGTTTACAAAACAAAAGACTTAGGCAACGAACCCGTCACTAAACTCCCCCTAAAAGCACTGCATGACCGCCAACTCATCCGCTGCACTTGCTCAGCGGCTGCACAGTTATACTTTACAAGTGGCGCTGATTTATGCGAGGAGTATCTTCATGCCCATTCCCTATTCCTCTTCGTTGCCCATTTATCATATGGTAAATTGTAAATTGCTATTTTGACAATTGCACAATTTCGTGCAGACCATGGCTAAAGATACAGATCTCCTCGCACGATATACTCGTATGTATGTTGGATGCTCAGTGTGCGGGCGGTTTTTTCTCTTTATTTATTTCTTGATGAATCCATGAATTGGATATCTTGTGAATGAAGCGCTGATCGTGAGTGAGTGTGTGGTACTTTTACTTTTGTTACCCTACAATAGCGCCGGGTCAACAGTTCCGATAAGCAAACCAAACAATACTCCAGCTCCCTGATCAATGACTGTGAAAATCGGTGCCCCGGGGCACTTCAAAACCTTAATTGAAAAGACCGGGAGAAACTCACCTATGCTAAACTCGATAAAAATCTATTTTTTGTGTAATATTTTGAACTGCGGATATGGTGCAGGGTTTTTGGGTAAACTATTTTTACTATTAAGCCAATTGTGTTTTTTATTAATAAAACTGATGTGGATAAGAAATAACTACAAAGATGTATGTTTTTTGAATGGTTAACAAGACTTTAGGAAATTATTTTTATTGTTGTTTGTTCATCAGAGAATAAAAGAAGGTAGCTTACAAAGATGAGCTCGGGAATTTGGTTGTGTCACCATTTACATTTAATAATGAAATACAATTGGCTTCAAATTTTTGTTAGATTTCTTTTTTTTTTTGCTATTGATGAAAGCGTCAATTGAAGAAATTATAAATAAGTATTATAAAACAAAAAGCATTTTGTTTACGAAGGGGTATTGTCGGGGTATTGTCTTCGCTGTTTTTATTGACTTCATTGATGGGTGGGTTCCACAACTCGTAGTCTATTTACTACCTTAGCTTTAATATTTCCTTACAAATATTTAAGTTTTTGAGCACAGAGGGGAGAAACCCCCAGTGTCCCTTGACACTGACTGCCGCTGGATGATTTATGACCCGTTGGCTAATTTTGGGCTGGAGAAATCAGCGGCCGGCAAGGAAGCCTCCGTTTTTTTTTTTGCCAACGCAAACAGAAATGTGAAAAAAAGGAAAACGCAGCATAATCAATTTTAAGCATTGTCAAACTGCAATTATGCAATGGTGAAAAGTGAAATTTTATTGCATGTCAACAACGGCAGACATCTACACACATCTGGCGTTTTGGGACGTCTTCACAGATGACTTGGTAGATGGGCAGGGATTGCTTTTTTGTGCTTTTTGGGTCTGGGAATGGGAGTCGATCCGGTTGCTCGGTACCAGTCGAAGGCTGCTGCCAACTCTCAACTTTGGCTGGCGAACAGGTCGCACTGGCACTGACCATTTGAATTTGGCCATAAACTGTCGATTGCATAAGCTGGAAATCGGATATGCCTGGGGTGTGGGCCTTAACCTGGCCAACATGCGGGCCAGAAGGCCCATAAATCCTTTATGTGTTGGCCAATCTAATTGGGTTTAACCACCACCCAGCATTTGTGGCTGAAGTCCATACTCCTCGTCTTGGTCTGTGAGTCGCTACTTTAAAAGCCACTTTAAACGGTCCTAATCAGGCATGGTCACCAAATGGACGACTTTGAGTGATTAGGGGTCGTAAAACAACTGGAACTCGATCGGTAGCTGGCAAACGCATTAAATGCGTCTCACATGTCGCTAATTAAATTGTTTTATTGACTCCGAAATGGAATCATTAAACGGCATTAAAAACCCATTACACAAATGACTTGGCAAATGACTTTCAATAACATGGTCTTGCCAAAAACGTCGAAATCCCATGCATAAATTCATGATGGGGCTATCTGATCGATTGGCGGCGATCGCAGCTGTTAGTCCAAAACCCGTAACTCCCACACCCGTAGGTCTAATGTGCCAAAACTGGGCGTGGTCAGATGTCTTACTAATTGGTAGTAATTTAATTATCGAGACAGGTGAAATTTCTATTGAGGTTCGTTTTTCAAACTTTCTGATTCAACAGTTAGGGGATTTTGTGAAGAATAAGTTAATTATCACTAGCCATGCAGCTTTTTTTTATTATTAACCTAAAAAAGAATCTAAACCATAGCTCAAATATTTGCAAGAAATATTAAATAGAAACAGAGAATGTGTTCAAAGAGTTCTGGAGACGGAAGTAGCCTCCTTTGCTAAAACTTACCACCAGCATTTTGGCTATGTATCTTCGGGAAATGTATCCAATTTAATAGCGCAGTAATCCGATGGTTTGATGACCACTCCACCACACTCTCTACTTCGCTTTTGGACGATGCACGCAATCAAATCGTAATATTTGAATTGAGGCAGAAACATAAAATAATCAAATGCGAATTAGCTGCTAACGTTTCCTTTATTGTACGTGGATTATATACATTTGATTTGTATAATGCCAATATGCCGCTGGCTGTAGGCCGTTTCTCGTTGCACTTTATTTTCGATTAATTGCCAAATTTCGAATCGTTATTTCCGAATTAGCGGACAACAGTTCACACCGGCCGACAATTTTCGCGGCTCAGAGTTAGTTAGATGTTGTGATTTTACTGCTTAAAGGTTGCCTTTTAGCTGTATTCGGATTTTCGGCTTTTGAGCGCTGGGGCGGCTAACCGCTGGCAGAGGAGAACTGAACCAAACTGAAGCAAGCCAAACCAAACCGTCTGAACGCTCGATGCAGACTGAGCCACGATCGTACCGCGGTTTCCTGGCCGAAGACAAAAGCATAAGACCATGGGCCGACGAAGATGCTGCAGATGTGGTTGTTGTCAGTTGGCGATGAATGAAAGCTCATTATGGCCATCTCGCGTTGTTTTTTAGTTTTAAGCTTGAACTTGGCTGCTGGCCAACTGCAAATTTACCTTACCTTACTACACCTTTAATGGTCAGCCATCCGTCCATGACGCAACGGAATTCTAGTGGAGCTGCACTCCCTTGGGCGCTAATTAGGTTTTATACATTTACATTTATTGGGATTTGGGCTATCTGGCTAAACTTTCTCAGCATTACTCAACCAACTCTGGTTTCGCTTTCCTCCGAAATCCTTGCCCACAGCCAAATGAGCACCTACAGCCAGTTTGGGCCAACTCATACACGTGCCGCAGATCAAAGTTGGCTTTCAGCTTCCTAGTAGCCAATTTTTTTGGGCCACTTTACGGCGCGAATTTCTCTCGCATTAGCGCCAATTCAGCATGTAAATTAACTCATTTCTGAAGACGCATGTTTCAATATTCGATTTCCGGCTGCCTTTTTCACTTCCGCTCGCTCAACTTTGCCACTTGCAATTATTTCTTTGATGAGGCTTTGATGAGCAGCCAACTGCCAAACAGGCAAAACCTGGAAACGCTTTTGGCCATCAATGGCAGACATGAAATGAAAATGCAGCTTAAGGAAATTAATGTTCCAAGCTATAGTTAATTGGAAAAATATTGAACGAAAAGGGTTTACCGAAACCATATGTTTTATTGCTTATAGTAATAAAGTGTTTTTTTTTATCGTAATGCACTTTTTAATAAGTGCCTTAGTAAGGCACCATTGCATTTAATAACATCTTTTGGGTATTACCATAACAATGCTAGTAGCTGGCACAACACCTTTTTGGTAACCTGTCTGGGAAATCACCAGTTGGCGGGTGTTTCGAGCTGAAAACCCATCCTCTGTCATTGGAAAATCGGCAGGCAGTGTAAAGCACTTTCCGCCACCCGACTAGTTTCCACATGCCACCGGGAGGAGAGTCTGGGATTCACATCTCTTAGCGGCAGATTACTGGGCAAATGCTTGGTAAAGACCAACAGAAAGCCACAAAAGCGAGCCAAAAACCAAACATCGAACACGTTGAGCATCGCATAGCATCGAGTGGCAAACCAGCTTTCTTCGCCGTGACTTTTGATATTTAAAATGATGGCGAGACGCCTGGACGCCGTCGCCGCCTGGTGAGCTTTTGAACCCGTTTGCACCCTTTTCCAACTGTTCCATGCGTTTTTCCCCCGCCACCCCTCCCTCCCTCCCTCCCTCCCTCACTGACAGTTTTCAATTTGACTTTTCCGAATCGAAGTCGTTTGCTGCTCTGCTTGCCGAACAAATTTTGATTGTGGCCAGGACTCAGAGACTGCTGCACATGCGCAGATCTTTTGGCTGAACGTGATGGTCCGCGGGCCATTTGACTGGGAGTTGTTGGAGGAGTATCCCCACTGTACACTCAGAACATCCAATTCCATATTGGGATGCAAAATTACCATTAATTAACAAATACTTCTATAGTTCAAGAAATCTCAAACTTTCTACATGAAGCATAAATGCTTATATGTATATTATTTATACTATATAGTACAATTAATATTGACCCTCGTTGCTGGAACTTTTCAGGGAATCCTTTTTTCCCAGTGAAAGGCAAATGGAAAATACATGTTGCATGGTTGTACAGCTGAGCTAAGTGAACTGAATTCCTAATGAAGTTTTGTGGTTACGGATTGGCATCCGATCGAAGGTGATCCCAGCGGCCATAACTCAAGTCAACCGCAATTGTGACCCCCCACACAGAGCTCCATTTGGCAACCCACTGATGATGACTTTAGCCACTTGATTCAGCTCGCCACGCCTTAGTCCAACTACCGTTTACAAATCTCCCATAGGCCGCATAATAAAGTCATCCATCTGGGCAACCAATCATCATCATAGCCGGGGGCTAAGGTTTATTGTGACACTTGATTGAACCACCCGACCGATATTGCCATTTTGATTCCCAGGAATTTATGATTGGCGGCGGCAAATGAAATCATAAGTGGCAAAAAGAGCAACGAGTTCACTAAATGCCACAAACACGACGCACAATCGAGAAATTTGTTTATAAATAAATTTTGTATAAATTGCATAGATTTGACATAAGACAAAGGCCTTTGTGCCCCATGAAATAAACGTGTCAATGAGGGCCGCGGTAATAATTTAAAATGCAAATAGTCGAAAAAGGCAATCGAAGACCGTCATTTAAGGTGTGAAATATGAATGCGGCAGAAGCAGCTCTAATCTTCGGACGGACTCCATGAAACCCGAGTAAAGATTTGCCAACGCACTCCGGATAATCATATGCATCCAAATGTGTTTTAGCTGCGAGGGGTCGGGGTATCCCCCCATATACATCCATCCACTCTCGTTTCATCTCGTTTCATCGGCGGTCTTCGGTTACAATTTACATTCGGGGCCTTGTCAGTTCCGGATTAGACAAAATTGCTTTTTAAGTAAGCTAAATCAATCATTTGACAGCAGCTTAATTGTCCAGCGGTCGGTGGTCACGCCTTCAAAAACCAAGAGGCTATGGGATTGTCTTCTGGTTTTTGGACAGCTGCTGCTCCGGCTACCGGCTGAACTCCTGACCCCCACTTTTTACTTTGGCCCATTGTGGATGGTTCAATGCCATGGCAGCCAGTTTTCCTTTGACTAATTTTCACCATGATTGAATGGAGTTTGGGGACCCTAAATGTCAGGGAAACTTGGAAATCGAAGGATTTTGATTGATGCGTGAAGTAAGTTAAATCTTGTAGAAAGAGAAATCTCATTAGGTTTACACGTATGTAAAGATACAAGAACAAATTAAATTTCTAGGCAGCTAATTATCAATAAATTATTTGAAAAACTAATTAAATAAATTTAAAAAAATAGGATTATTAAATGCTTTAATTATTTTAAACAAATATTAGGTAAGGTCAATATTTCCATTTTTAAACATTTTCTGGCTGATGGGGTTTTAGCTTTCAATCAACCCAATCAAAACGTGTTTTCCCTGTAGTCTGATGAAGATGTGGCCAATTAATGGCACCTCGATTTACGACCAATTTTTTAAGGCTTAATGATTATAACTAGTTAGCTATCGTATATTAATACAATCCATCAAACGATATAATATGAGATGATTTCCCAGATCATTTGGTTTCTTTATTTGCTTATTCCCATCTTGTTTATGCCTTGGCTCAATCAAATGTATGCATTTATTCGATACAGTATATTTTTCAGGCCAGAAAGATACATTTGATACGTTTTGGCTAACAAAATGCCAAGCAATATCAATCAATTATGTCGCATCCAGCCGCGACATCTGCAACTCTGGAGCCCGACCCAACCCCGAGTTTTATGTAACTAAGTGGCTTAGATTTCGAGACAGCTAGTGAGATCATAAATCTTGTGAATATTTTCGTTGGTCGATTGCGTCAACTTTGCGCACTTCGCTTTACATATTACAAATCCAAGACCAAAAATGATTTGTTTTCTTCTTTTTTTTGGCTAAGCTCTTTTGGGTGATTAACATTTGGTTGACCCAACAAATTGTAGGTGGGTCTGGGGTCGCGCACCCTATAGATGGAGGGTGGGCATCGCTGAACGCCCACTTGTGGTGCGTGTGAAAACGGATTGGCCAAATTAACAAACACTAAAGGGTTTTGCCATGGTCCAATACTTTGTCTTCGGATTTTAATCTTTTTTTTTTTTTTGGCCCAACTGATCTTTTGTTATGCTGATTGTCCGTAATTTGTCATACGCTGCGGGCCGACTAATGAAGGTTGAGGGTGCTTATGGAGCAGCCTGGGACATGACAGTTCGTTTTCAACACATCTTTAAGTGATTCGCTTTCGAGTGACTCCCACAAATATTGATACAGAATGAGTTACGGCCGTAATCAGTCAGTCTGGGGCTCTAAAAGGTATACTCAATCTATGATGATGATATTATACTATTTTACTGAGTTATTAGTATACCCGTTAAAAAATGTCTCAAGGCTGAAGGATTATACTCCATAACTCAACTCTTATTAATCGGATTTTGAAGTGGCATACCTCTAAATGTTTCTGGTGCAATTCTCTAAATATCTGCGTTCAAATTTAGAAATTTATTTTTTTTCAATTTTTTTGTCATTTTTCTGATGTATTATATTGTAAAAGTTAAAAAATGTCTCAAGGCTGAAGGATTATACTCCATAACTCAACTTATCTTACTCGGATTTTAGAGTGACATACCTCTAAATGTTTCTGGTGCAATTCTCTAAATATCTGCGTTCAAATTTAGAAATTTATTTTTTTTTAATTTTTTTTTGTCATTTTTCTGATGTATTATGTTGTAAAAGTTAAAAAATGTCTCAAGGCTGAAGGATTATACTCCATAACTCAACTTATCTTACTCGGATTTTGAAGTGGCATACCTCTAAATGTTTCTGGTGCAATTCTCTAAATATCTGCGTTCAAATTTAGAAATTTATTTTTTTTCAATTTTTTTGTCATTTTTCTGATGTATTAGTTGTAAAAGTTAAAAAATGTCTCAAGGCTGAAGGATTATACTCCATAACTCAACTCTTATTAATCGGATTTTGACGTGGCATACCTCTAAATGTTTCTGGTGCAATTCTCTAAATATCTGCGTTCAAATTTAGAAATTTATTTTTTTTTCAATTTTTTTGTCATTTTTCTGATGTATTATGTTGTAAAAGTTAAAAAATGTCTCAAGGCTGAAGGATTATACTCCATAACTCAACTTATCTTACTCGGATTTTACAGTGACATACCTCTAAATGTTTCTGGTGCAATTCTCTAAATATCTGCGTTCAAATTTAGAAATTTATTTTTTTCCAATTTTTTTGTCATTTTTCTGATGTATTAGTTGTAAAAGTTAAAAAATGTCTCAAGGCTGAAGGATTATACTCCATAACTCAACTCTTATTAATCGGATTTTGAAGTGGCATACCTCTAAATGTTTCTGGTGCAATTCTCTAAATATCTGCGTTCAAATTTAGAAATTTATTTTTTTTCAATTTTTTTGTCATTTTTCTGATGTATTAGTTGTAAAAGTTAAAAAATGTCTCAAGGCTGAAGGATTATACTCCATAACTCAACTCTTATTAATCGGATTTTGACGTGGCATACCTCTAAATGTTTCTGGTGCAATTCTCTAAATATCTGCGTTCAAATTTAGAAATTTATTTTTTTTCAATTTTTTTGTCATTTTTCTGATGTATTATATTGTAAAAGTTAAAAAATGTCTCAAGGCTGAAGGATTATACTCCATAACTCAACTCTTATTAATCGGATTTTGAAGTGGCATACCTCTAAATGTTTCTGGTGCAATTCTCTAAATATCTGCGTTCAAATTTAGAAATGTATTTTTTTTTCAATTTTTTTTGTCATTTTTCTGATGTATTAGTTGTAAAAGTTAAAAAATGTCTCAAGGCTGAAGGATTATACTCCATAACTCAACTTATCTTACTCGGATTTTAGAGTGACATACCTCTAAATGTTTCTGGTGCAATTCTCTAAATATCTGCGTTCAAATTTAGAAATTTATTTTTTTTCAATTTTTTTGTCATTTTTCTGATGTATGATGTTGTAGAAATTCAAAAGAATCAAAAAATGTCTCAAAGCTAAAGTTCTAAACTCCATAACTCAACTTATCTTAATCGGATTTTGAAGTGGCACACCTCTAAATGTTTCTGGCACAATTCTCTAAAAATCTGCATTCAAATTTAAAAATTAATTTAAAAAAATTTTTTTTTGTAATTGATGTACAATGTTGGAGAAATTCAACAAAAATTAAAAAATGTCCCAAGGCTGAAGTTCAATGGCATTCAATCATAAGATTTAGATTCGTCATTTCATTGCATACAATTTAATGGATCGATAACTTTTACTGCCTATACAGTTAACATAAATTTATAGCTTAACCTGAGCAAAAACAATACAAAAAAATTACTCAGTTGGTTTCGCCAGCAGCTTGGTTTCGTCTCCACTCTCCGACTTGTGCGCTTGCGCCCAGTCAATGACATATTCCCGCAGACTAGACAACGCAAGCACGGCATGAGTCTCAAGCTTTTGATCCTTGGCCAGCCAGTCACAGTATTCGGAACGCGAGCATGCGCCAGCGCTTCCAAAGCTCCGCACATAACGCACACTCGCCAGCTGGTCCGGCCACTGCCGCGATATGCACTCCAGCAGGGTATCCATTTGGGTGGCAGACACGGCACGATGCTGGCCACAGGCCGAGCCAGTTTTCCACAGAACGTTGAGCAGGCGACCTAACCCAGAAACTGATATTCGTGGAGAGAGCAGCGGCAATAGCTGCAACACCAGGCGATATACTCGCAACTGGATATGGTCGTAGTCTGGCAGTTCCGAACGGGAAGCGGCCAAGGCATACCACAGATTGTTGAGGATGCTGATGACACCCTCGATGATATCGAACTGATGGAACTCCGTGTCGCGAATGACGCCTACCAGCCAGGACAGGATGCCTACGTGCTCCAGCATGATTTTCACGGCTCCGGGAATTTTAACGCATGTAGAGAGCACCGATAGGAGCAGCAGATTCATGTCCAGAGTGGCCAAACTGGACCCGTAGAATCCAAGAAGGACCTTGAACGTATTGGTGGATACCAGCAGGAAAAGGTCGGCGCTGCACTTTATTCCGCATCTCAGTAGTTCCACGATAAACTCGCGGTACTGCTGGTGCTCTGGTTCCCGCGAGTAGAAGAACACATTGAAGTCGGGTATCGTCTGGAAGTTGAAGCTCTGCTTCAGCCGCAGGTACATCATCAGTCGTTTATACAGCAGATGCGTTGGCTCTGTGCTCAAATTAAAGCTGTGAGCGATAAACAGGGCAGGAATCAAAGGAACCCTAGGCGTTCCGCCATGCGTTCTCCTCTGTGCCAGCCAGGAGTTTCTCAGATCGCTCAATCCTGTCTGAATATTCTCATAGGCCTGCGTCCACAGCGGACGCTCGTAGAATTTGGAGAGCTCGAAGTGAGTTCGATAGCGTTGCTGGCAACTGGCAGCCGCTAATCTCATGTCTTTGTCCAGAGAAGATAGACCGCAGAAGGTAATCGCCAGTAATCCATTCTGGACAGGCCAGCGAGCCCAGGTTACGGACTCAGGTGCAAAACAGTGCATCATCAGGGGCAACAGGAACGCGGGATCGTAGCAGGTATCGTATATATTCTCGCGCTTCGGGCAAATTCGTCGTAGATCCTGTGGGAAATCTAGCTGACCCTGCTCCACCATTTGCTCCAGCTGATTGTCGCCAAAGCTTAGGGATTTCTTAGCAGGATTTTGAAACTCCGCAGCGGGTAGTTGATGGCTAGCATGCAGACTCCTCCAAATCGGGAAATTTTCAATGGTGTACTCGCTAGTCTCTCGTACAATCAGGGCTTGCACCTGGGCCACATTAGTCTCCTGCTGTTGCAGCCGTGCTCGCTCATCTTCGTCCGCAGCCCTCAAGGCATAATGGGCCACAGCACTTTCGCCCCAAATGAAAGGTCTAAACTTATCCAAACCCACGTCGAAGCGTTCGTAGTGCTCCAGCAAAGCCAATCCATATCGATCCGCAGGAGACAGTTTTGCATGATAGGAGCCAAGGATTACGGGTACGTGAGCAGATTGCAGGGCACTAGGTGCCTTTCTGGCCAACACCTCCATTAGCTGTAAAACGCGTGTTTTGGTTTCACTCGGCTTGCCTAAAAGATGATCAAAACAGCAGGAGTGCGTGCAAATCATTTCATATAGAAGTGTTGGTGTGGCATCCTCCTCCTGATGTGCATCCTCCTTATAATCATCATACATTCCATCGCATAGGAAGGCCATCAGCTTAAGCACAAGCCCATTGGTTTCATCCTGAAGCGGCAGTCGTTCCTCGCCGAGGTGAAGGGCCAATTTTAAGCAGCTCTTGCAAAAGTTAAGCCACTGCGGGTTCTTCTGCAAGCGACTCCAGTCCAGCGGTAGATCGCTGACCCAATTCGTCTTCCACCACTGGTAACAGTTCCAGGAGATTTGCTCTAGCTTGGGCAGATCCAAAGCCTGTTTCTTCAAATCCAGTGCTAACAGTTGAACATTGAGGTTTATATAATTAACAAAGACAGTGGCTTTTTGCTTTTCATCCTTGGCGGCAGCAAATCCCTGCCAGTAAATCTCCCGTAGAACTCGCACCTGGAAGAGTTCCACGGAATCGAGCTTAAGTTGTTTTTGACAGTAATCGAAGCACTCAGACTTTGGCATGCAAAGTGCAATAAGAAGAGCACTAGCCTCTGAATGCACCCGGTAGATAAGGGCAGCCTTCTGTGGCTTCTCGATGCTCTTCATGAAGCCGTTCTTGTAGGTCTGATAGCAACGTTGAAGCACCGGTTGAGGTATTTGGTAGTTCTTCGTCAAAGCAATATCCAGGAGGGGATACACCAGCTCCTTCTGCTCCAAATTGCTTGGTAGTAATTCTGCAAATTTATCAGCTAATTCGGGCTGGCGCTCGAGCATGAGGCAGGCCAAACGGATGGCGGATTTGCTGAGTTTTCGAGATGATGTAAGGAAACAGGCAAAGAACTCACTATCGCATTCATCCAGGTGATGATGGTAATTAAGCAAAAACTCCAATAGCACCAACTCCAATGGTTCCAGTTGCTGCTCATTCAGCTCGCTGAAGTCTTTGTAGAAGATCAGGAGTACCCTAAATGACTTCCGACAATCAATGGGCTCCTTTAACGTGTTCAGTCGACCCAGCAAACGCAGAAGTAGGTCAAAATAATGATTTGGTTTACCATTCGGGATGCAGTCCTTTGCTTGCACTTTAGTCGTTAGCAAGTCCAACATTTGAGAGCATTCACTAGAGTTAAATTCAAATGAATCCACCAATTTCACACACTCGTCGAGCTGCTGTTGATTTTCCAGTTGGTCCACCGGTGTATCCAACGCAATATCCAGAGTCTTGATCAAGTGCAGGCGATAGTTGGCCGTATAGGTCTCGAATCGAGGCAATCTACGGCAATGTTCCATCAATCTCCTAAGGAAGATAACATAGTTTAAGCGAGACTCGCTCGTCTCACTAAGCAACTCAGTGGGGTGCAATTGCCACAATCTATGGTTAAATATATAGTGCAGCATATTTTGAGTAAACTTTTCGTCCTGCAGGTCATCATCCGACTCCTGAACTTCTTCTGGCCCATCTACCTGGCTGGCAATTTGAAGGAATTTGATAAGAAAGTCTGCTATAAGCTCTGCTTGAAGTTTACTTAATTTCTGGCTGGTGAAAAAATGGGTAAAAACAAAAAGCAGATCCTGAACGTAGATCATATTGCGACGTGGATTTCCGAGGCTGGAGTGCAACAGCATTTTTTGGCCCTCTTCTAGTTGTAGGTCAAAGTTGTTTTCCGTCTCATCCATTTTAAATACCTGCTCGAAGGGCATGGTTTCACTTTCTGTGCTAGCCTTTCGCATTTGCTTAAGCAAGGGCCACTTATCAACTACAATGCGAGGAAGTTTCTTTGGTTTACCATTTCCTTCGCAAGACAGCCAGCTCTTCATATAGTTAGTGTGCTTGCTTAAGTTCTCCTCATATATTTGCAGCACTATTTCCGGCTTGCTGTGATAGTGGAAAAGCAGAAGAAATACTAGCTCCACATATTCGTCGTATGGTGCCTCCAAGTTTACACCCTTTAGCAACAGCGGCATCATCTTGCTAAGGGTGAGGGTTTCCACAAAAGCCTGCACCGTTTGACCTTGCTCAATTTGAGCAAACAATTTGCTTAGGTTCTTAGTGATTATGGCAGTATCCGCGATGCTTTGCTCCGGAAGCTCAATTTGTCTCCAATCCAAACAGAGTATAGTCAGCAGGATATCAACAACGTTGGTCACCGTGGCGGCATCAAATCCAATAAGGGCCTCTATCCAGATATTGATCTCATGCCTGCAGGAGTCAAACATTCCCGAGTTTTGGAACAGCCGGCTCAATATGTTTCCCGACTCCGATTTGATTGATTTTTCATCCATCATGTAGGCTTTAATGAATGATTTAAATACGTTGCCAAAAAGGAGTTGTGTTGGGTTTAGGGATTTCGGAAATATCAGCAGGATGGTTTTAATCGACTTCAGTTCTAATTGAATCTTCAAAAGTTCCCCCGGTTGATTTAGTTTATCAAAATTAGTTTCGTATAAGGGTCGTAAAACATCCAAATAATCAAGAATCTGACTTGTCTTATTCACAAACGCTCGATTCTCCTTGCAGAGAAGCATTACCAGGTCCAAAGTGATTGATAAACTCTCAAGTACATTTACTCCTTCCAGGTTTTTCTGTTTGATGAACATGAAAAGCGAATATAGAATGGACTCGATAGTGGGAAAGTGGATCAGCAAATGGTTAAGTAAATCAAACTTAAATTTACGCAGCGAATTGCCGGCTTTTTTTGATTGCTCTCGGACGGCAATTGCATGCATATAGTTGCTGTACTGTTTCATCATGGTAAGCAGTAGCCGCAGCACAGCAAATCTCAAATTGAAGTCCGTTTCGCTCAGGTACTTCTTACCCGTAATGTGAAGTAAAGCTTCTATGGGCAAACACAGCTCTTTGATCCAAAAAGAGAAATCCGTTAGAGTCATCTTGTCGAATGCTGTTGATAGAGCACTGGGCGGGACTGCATCAATGATTTGAGCCAGAAAATATATAGCCTTTGGCAAATCCTCCACTTTGGTTTTGACCGGACTGAGCAGGGAGGAACAATTTCTCACAGTATTGCGTCCCAAGTCTGGACAAGCAGTTAGTGTTTTAATGACCAAATCCACTTTGCGCGGATTGTTGTAGGGCTTGAATAGAGAGCCAAGTAATCTGCCCTGCGTCTTGTTTTGCTTTTGGCGGTAGTGCGTCATCGCATCAAAGCAAATACCGTGCTTGCGGGAAGTAAGAAGGACCAGCAGGAGTTCGTGAACGGCAGACGATACCGCTTCCGCCTCCTGTGGGCTTGGAGGCTTCATACCAACATGTTTCGATTTAGTGAACATCACTTGGAGTCCCATGGGTCCCTCCCAATCGTAGAGGCGACGCAGATTCTTGCAGCACTCTAAATCGAAAACCAGAACCTTCTTGGTCTTCTGTATGTCGGGGTTCTCCAGCACATATTGCCTTAGTGCGTTAAGCACCACGCAGACGGTTACATGGTCATCATAAACCAATCCCTTAGCCAGCACGCCAATTAGTTGCCCTCGATCCAGGATGTTCCGGATGAGTAGCGTATTGCCTTCGACCAGGAAGGCCAAAATAAAGTGGATAAACGCTTTGCGCACAGTATCCTCGCATTGGTATTCGCTCTTTTCATGGGACAGCAATTTCTGCGTCACAGTCACGTTGGAAAGCACATCATAAGAATTCAGAACTTGTCGACCCAATTTAGGCTCCACGCACACAATGGCAGTGAGCAGTTTAAGGGCATTACGTCGATGTCCTACCTGTGTTGATTTCATCTGATTCTCGAGCACTCCTCCGTGAACCTTGAGAAAATATCTACAGCCGTGGACAGCCGACTCCATGTGATTCTTCTGGTTGGTTAGTATTTCCATCAAAACTCGGTGCAGAGCCTCTGTGAGGTAGTCCACGTGAAACAAATTAGTCTTATCGATCCTTTCGAATGCTTCTGCAAGTTCCAAGGGCTTCCCGCGCTTTTCTATGTACTTTGCTGCAAGCTTAGGACGAGTGGTGGAGCACATATGCAAAAAGTGACGCAGTTCTGGAAGGAGGATCGTGAGTTAAATATCTTTTATTAAATGAATTTATTCACCTGTTATGAAGTTATTGCCGCGAAGCTTGGTTCGAAAGTGCATCATTTTAAAGTCGTTGGGAAAGTGTATGCGGTTTTCTTCGGGTTCAATCCCGGAATCTGGACTTATTTCATCATCCTCCGAAAGCTGACTGTCTTTCAATTCTTTGGAAGCAGATTCATCCATCTCCACTTCCACCTGTTGCTCTACATTTGTATCAGATGTTTTTGTCTTCTTTGACTTTTTCTTTGACGGAGTAGAGTCAGCAGGATCGGTTTCATTAGTTTCCGGCGTGGTTTCATCGAATGATTCCTCAGTTTTATTCTTCTTTTTCATTTTCTTTTTCTTCGGTGTGTCGGAATCCTTGGACAGTTTTTTGGGAACCTCCATTTCGCCTTCATCCTCTTGCACTGCGGTTGTCTCCTCGTGTTTCCTCTTTCTTCGATTGGTCTGAATGGCCATTTTGCTTATATGCTATTAATTATATTTGCCTATTTGCTGTACAAATCGTTTAGAATTAAAGTAAAATACAAAAACAGCCGCACACACGTGCTGGCAAAGAATGGTAAGACCCTTCTCCAGGTACCGAAAAATACCGCCCTTGTTTCAGTGTTGTAGAAGGCGACAATTGGCGCGTAGTTTAGATGTAAACTGTCGCAATAGAAAAACACAGAACTGAAACTTATTCAAAGAGATTAAAGTTTTGATTTAATTTACCAATAAGTTAACACTCTCCAACAATAAACAACGTATTTTACTACAATAATAACTACAAGGGGTGCGTAATTGAAAAATCCACTTCTCGGCGCGATAATAATGACTCATAATCATTCTGCCATTTGACAATTTACACATTATTCCCTCGACGTGAACGTTTTCTCTGTTGTTTTAACCGCGTCTAGTCATCCTCCATGGCCGCATTGGTGGCTCCTCCAGATCCATATCCAGATCCTACAGGAGCCGTGGTGGTCACCGATCCAGAGACTGGGAATTCCGGAAGAGTGGAGCGCTGTTTAGCCGGAGCCGGCGGAACCGTGGGCAAATCGACCGATTTACTCTTGCCTGTAAGCACACAACTATTATTAGTCGCTATTATTGGCTTATGCAGATATCTGCAAATCACTTACCAAAACAACAACCCATTATGGTACACTCTTGACTGATTCTCGGGGCGAGTGGGCTAATTTGCAGAAAGTTCTTTAAGCACTAAATGGGGCAAATCAAATCGTTGGCCAATTGACTGGGTATGCGTATGTGTGCACCTGAGGCGTGCAAACGATTCATGGCTCATTGATAAGCAGTGCTGTTACTTTTATTCTCTTTTTGTTTAAAATGTAAAGTGGGTTATTTATGACCCATGGGCAGGTCTCCTATCACCAGTGTAGTTCTCCATCGGCCGTTTTAGTTTCGTGCAAAAAGCCGTAGAACTGTGATAAAAGCGGACATTACCAGTCGGATATAACCGAATCGAAACGAGCAACTAACCAATTACGATAAGCTCTTATCAGGTAAGCGTTTTCAATGCTGTCTAATTGGCGCTAAATATTCAATTGTAATTGTAAATATCGTTTATCGAAAAAGGTATCGATTGGAATCTCCGCTTCGGTGGGCCTGATTTCAAAACCACTTAAAAGCATTTGACAATTTAATTCCATTTGACATCTTACGTAGTTGGCTTGAGTGCTACCAGTATTTTAAACGAATGCTTAAAATAAACATACAAATATAAATTTAACAAAATATTTTTATGGAACTAAAAAGCTGTATCGTATGGTACTTCAAATTATATTCATACTTACTATATTGTTCATTACTAAATTTTGTTTCAACCTTTTGCATTTTTATACCTGTTTTGATTATAATTAATCCTGAAGTGCTCTTAATAACTGAAATAAAAGTTCTTCAAACTTTTTCGTTTGTTTACCAGTGGCCAGTGAGACCGTTCGCTGTGGCACCCGAAAAACCGCCGTTTCACTGTTCACTAAGTGCGGGGGGTGGTGCATTCATTATCAGCCGGAACGTAAACAGCGTCGCTGCTTTTCACGCTTTCCGATAAAAATGTTTAAATCACACTGTGTTAATTAGAGCCCAAATCAAAATCAATGCGCCCGTGGACGCGAACGACTCGAGATCGTGTGCGCGTGAACGCGGATTAGGTAGCTAGCTAGTTCTACAAATTCAAACACTTGCTACAATAAAAATAAAGGTGCGTGAGAATACGTGAATTGTGATTTTTGGCCCGTGAACGAATCACGAGCAAAGCGGATAAACAAAAGCCATAAAAAACAGATTCGCACGAGAATCATCGCAAAAGTCTGTGCGCATAAATTACTCTCCCCCAATTGGAATTGGAAAAGTCTGGTTTTTGGCGACCATCCGCATCCGCCATGGACGACGAGTTCAAGCTGTGCTGGAAGAACTTCCAGGACAACATCGCCAGCGGCTTCCAGAATCTGTACGACCGCGGCGACCTGGTGGACGTGACCCTCGCCTGCGATGGAAAGCTCCTCCATGCCCACAAGATAGTGCTGGCCATCTGCAGCCCCTACTTCCAGGAGATCTTCACCACCAATCCCTGCAAGCATCCCATCAGTGAGTACTCCGATTGGTTCACACACGATTGTGGCCCCTTCAATAGACTACCTCGCCGGCGTCCACGGTTCAAATGCTAAGTTATACAGCGTGTCTTACATTGTCAGCGGAATGCATGTGGATTTAGATAGTGGGCACACACATGGTCCTCCACAAATTGGTCGAGTTTTAAGTTCCGGGCTTTCGTGGCAATGCATATGGATGATCCAACGGGACTTTTGACACTACAATTACTGTTTACAGCTGATTTCTTGGAATATTTATAAGCCAAGCTGCATACATTGCTGGGGCTTTCCCTTTCCTTCCCCCTTTTCAATGCGTATTTACTTTTGGTCGTTTAGAAGTAAGAGCCTGATTTTCTCATTGGGCCACAGAATTCCTCTAGAATTCGGTCAGTTTATCACTGGGACAGTGGTGTCAGTTTATCGAGGAGCCCGCCCGTCAGCCTGTCTGTTCGTCACTCTTGTCAAACGCTTAGATATAAATCAACCTTTGTGTTAAATTCCATGACACATTCGGTGGTTATCAGCCCAGCTCCACCTCTAGTTCGATTTCGAGTTCCAGTCGAGATACCCAGCACGTCTAGGGCTTTACAGTATCACTACCATAAAACTAACTACCCACCTTATTAACTTTACACTTAAGTTTAAAACTCCGTTTTACAAGCTTAACTTGGCTTTTTTAACGCACATAGTAATCAATCAAAGAATTTTGTACATTAATAATAATCGATTAATATAATTAGTCGCTTGATGGATCGCCCATTCAAATTAATTATAGCTCTTGTCAGCAATATTAGGTATTTGAAGTAATAGATTATAAAAAGAATATGCAAATGCAGTTAAGTTTATCCAGCTAATAGCTATGCTCTGTAATAATTTGATAACAGAATCGATTTACTAATCCGAATATGTAGAAATCTTATTCAAGCGTTAAACTTATTCTCGTGGTGATACCTTCACGTTTTTGATCCATGTTCCAGTTAGTGGAGTTTGACTGTAGAGTCGTAAATCTATAGACAAACAGCAGCAACCCAATAAGAATCGAGGTCTGGTGATAATCCTCCGGTGAGCCGAGTGCCGCCGCCGCGTTGTCTATGGCTGTGTGGTAGCTGCTGGAGTCCTCCGTCTCCGGTGGCACACCGGGATTGTTTACCCTTGCCACGCACGGAGTATCCATCGTGATAAGGTCCATCATGACGGGAGCGTAGAGTCGGAGTCGCAGGCCAATTCGATCGGATCGGGGAGATTGGGTGCGTTGCTGACCTCATCAAATGTACTTCAAATGGACTCTAGAACGGTGGTGTACTATTTATGTACGGTGGTATATGGTGTATGGATATGATATCGCTGTGGCCCCTCCTGGTCGGTCCGATTCCGATTTCGTTCGCCGTCGTGTTGAACACGGCTGCCTGCTGCACGGTGGCTTTATCTGATCAGGCGGCCATAAAAAATAAGGTTTTATCTTTTCAAGTAGCAGCAGGAAGGTGCTACCTACCCGCGAACGCTGCTACAAGAGGTATTTCCAAAGATAAAGAATATTAATATACCCTATAAATAACGGCGAACCCAAGCGGGGGCAAGTTATTAAATATAACCAACCATCCACCAGCCAAAAAGCCAGCCAACAACAGTCATCGAGGTGCTAACAAGCCAAATGGCTGTGTGTGTTCCGTGTGTAACACGCAGCAACAACAATAGTCTAAATATTTTTTATCTTTTTATCGCGTTTAACAATCATTTATTGCCCAACTGAGCAACTGGGTCCGCCCTCACACCATCACCCTTCCAACCACTCGAAGAATTTAGTTTTCGAGATATTGATTAGAGAGCCTCGCTCGGTTGATGTATGTACGAGTATGTATGTACTACACATACGTGTTTCCGCTGCTCCGGACGTGTAAATCAATCCACACCGTGCCGGCCAAGTGGTTATATCTGGCCAACACTCGCAGTCCCCAATACAATGCTAATCCCCCAAAATTATCTATTTATTATTGGCATAAACAAGACGGACATCGTCTGGGGGCAGCGTTTTATCAGCCCAGCGTTTAGTGCCAACCACTTTACTTTGGGTATCACTCTTGATCGTAAAATAAGATTTTGAACTTATTGCTCGTTAGATAACGCACTCAGACAGCCGCAGCATGTGCCATGTGTGATATTGGCCCTCTCCAAGAACCACATCCTTCCACATCCCCCTAGCCACCTGGCCACCACCTGGCAATTCCCACTCCCGATTTGAAGTAGCCAAGCCGATCGAATATAGCCGCGGTTGCTTACCGGCCAGCTTTTGGGTTCGGAAGATAATATAATATCGATCGCCGGACTTGTCGTAAATATTAAACACCCAGTGTTATTAATATATTGCCGCACCGTGACTAAAAGCAAAGTCGTCGTTCTATTTGTTTCTCTACGCTTCAGAGGGGGTAAACAATTTTTATGGAGAGCTGCACTATTTATTTCGCCAAAGTAATCCATTTTTGGCCATTTTGGACTTTGAGTTCCGGTGCTTTCTTAACCCCTAATCTTCAATTTTTTTATTTCGATGTTAAACGCTTGCCAAGATTATCAAAAGTGTTTGAATTGGTCGGAAAGTAAGGCAGATCATAGCTATTTGGCTCTTCTTGGAGATATACACGTAGATAGCTATTTTTTGAGTTTCTTGACGGGATTAAAAAATCTGATATAGGAATTAAATTATTTGATAGGGTCGTAAAAAGGTTCTTCCCAAGAAAGAAAGCTCATCATTTTATAACACGCATAAGAATTAAATTAAATATTATAAAACTCTTACTCAAATATTAAGTTGAGTAGAATATGTTTGCTGCATAAGGTACTTGAACTCAGTATTGAAAACGCTTACCGTTTTTCACAACGCTAATCCAATTGAATTATCGAATTTATAAACCCTTCTACATTTCCCGCTTCTGGGTTACCCAATCGATCGCGTTGAAAGTTGTTTACGTACAGCAGTATTTTATGGTCTCTTCGTATTATATCAAACTTTGACTTTGAGCATATGAAAATTCATAAATGCTTTTATTGCCCATATGTGTTGACAATTTGTAATTTATTGGCCTGTTAGAAGCCAGTAGCCAGTGGCCAGTGGCCAGTGGCCAGTGTCCAGAAATCGCCAATGGACGTGGCAATCGCATAAGCTGGGCTAATCCCTGGGCCAGCTGGACACCCTCGATGCATTTCTTTTCGAAAATAGTTGGGGGCGGTTAATGGTAGGGGAGGAATCAGAATGAAAAACTATGACCAAGCTCTTGGGTTGGCTGCGCCTGTCGTTGGGCTTCTTGGCCTTTTATCAGGTTGTACTCTACTACCAGCACGACAATTCGATTCGACTACTCGACTATTATAGCGTTTGGAGATAACAAATATTTATGAATGTTCGTGCGACGACATTGTCAAAATGAGGCAGCCCACTCCACTACAAGCCCGACGGCTCTACGAATCACCGAGGGGAACAACAATGGAACCTATTGGCGTTCTGATTCGATAAACATTTATCATAATCATAAAATAAAACTGTTTCGAAATCGATCGCCTGCGATCCGATTGGTGGAACCATTTGGAGTGGGCGTGATCTTGTTGGCGAGGGTGTTCGCGCCTTAAAGCAAATCAAAATCGAGCTGCGGCAGATATCGCTGCAGTTCCCCAGTTCCCCAGTACACAATCCCCAATCCCCAATTCAAGACGTTCTGATATCAGGAGAGATCACTGCGGGTCATGCGACCATTAAATCCATACATACTTGTACATATATGGCATACATTTGGGCAAACAGCGATCGAGACGCGATGCGATGATCTGAGTTTTGGGTACTGTCGATTCTCTCTTATCAGCAGCATGCACGGATTTATCACGTTCTCCGTGAACTTTAGACAGAGTTTATCTACGGTCGGGTCCATAAATGGTTTATTGATTCGAAAGAATTTTGTATATGGATGGATCTCTTTGTCTTGATTCACACCCGTTCTTTATCTCCGGCGATGCTGGCCATGTATCTGCGTCTTCGGGCACGGAAAAGTGTGGCAAATGATAGTGGTAGTGGTGTATATTGAGTGCCCTGAATATGTAATCCCTTATCTATCTGGCATCAGTTGAGTCTCGATGTGTGCACTGTACCCCTGAAGCAATATATTGCTTCATATATTGCCTGGATTTTGATCTTCGCCAGGCGATCACTCGGTCGAATACGGAGATGCCAAGGCGCAGATAGATAGATAGGCGAGACAAAATGATCCGTAATGACGACTACTGCAAATGATAGGGCACAATTGATGTCGTCGTTCGGTCAGATTAAGCAACCAAGTTTGTCTGTTGCTGATCGGCGATTTAATATTGTATTTACATACAGCCGTACATATTTATGCGATGTATATACGCCTGTTTGTGTAATAAAATTGTTATTGAGAACAAGTGATAATATTGTTTTTAACTAGATGTTGATGCTGCGAGGGACAGGCACAGTGGGCAGGGGTTGACGGGAAAGAACTGATAAGAATCAGTTTCGGATCAGCAAGTTTTAAATAATCTGTCAGAATAAAGTAGCAACCTAATCTGGAAACGGGGTTTAAACACTTTAATTAATTTGAGAATATTTCTTTTGGCGGGAAAGCTATATGATGAATTATCATGTATAACGACCTCGAATTGAGCAATGTAATCTAATGGAACATTTTAAATGTATTTCTAGTATTAAAAAGAATAACACAATACACTTAATCTTCTCTGAAACATATCTCTCTGCAAAAACGATTAACAACCTATATTTCCACGGCTACAACAAATTTTTAGACGTATTTAAAACACACATAAACCTACTTTATAGCTCACTGTGAACTATCAAAGATTGAAACTTATGTGGCATGATCTCGAACCACCCCTGAGATAACAGATCCGCACCACTGTGGATCCGATTCGAATCCGGACAGCTTCACAGCTTCTTAGGACGAGTGGGGCGCACACGGATGATATGTCATGCTACTTATTTTATAATTATTGCTGTGCTACTGCGTTGATGTTGTCGAGTTTATATTTAAGTTTTCAGATTTCTTATCATAGCTGTTTTTATGTATTGATTTAGTATTTGAGCGTTTCGATGATAACATCTCCACTACGAATGTGACCTCCTTTCCTACTGATGTTATTATTGTCGCTTCGAGTTTTTATGTAAACAAGCAATTACGTTGAATCATTTTTGGAAGAGGGAAACACATAAAAACACTTTGTAAACATTTTAAACAACATTTTAAAATCCCCTTATTTTTAAATGCTTTTAAAATGCTCACTGGATTTTTCCAAAAATGTTCGTTGTTACTCAAAAGATGTACTTATCCCATAAAAATTCCCGGCATAATCAAAAAATGTGCCTTTCTGTGAATTTCAATGAATGAATTTCTCCTTAACAGTTGAATATCCCTATAGCATCTTTTGTATATCTCCAAATCTTTCTAGTAATACTCAAGGATGTAAGCTTCAACATTATGATGGAGCTACTGGAGTTTATGTACCAAGGAGTGGTGAATGTTAAGCACACGGAGCTGCAGTCGTTCATGAAGATTGGCCAGCTGCTGCAGATCAAGGGCTTGGCTACCAATTCGAACTCCTCGCCAGGATCGAGTGTATCCGAGAAGTCATCTAGTCAGCCACCTGCTGAAGAATCGAGCAACACCAATCATCACAGCTCCAACAATAATAGCAATAACAATAGCAAATCGGAAACGGATCACAATGAATCCAAGGGCCAGAGCAATTCAAGAACCACTTCGCCAGGTGGTGCCAGTAGAGCCTCCAACGACGCCAGCCACCTCTACACATCAAGCAAACGTCCGATGCCGTCGGATTTCGGCAGCGATTCCCTGTCCATTTACTCCGGCAAGCAGTTAAGACGCTCCCTCAAGGATCATGGCTCCGGCGGAAGCGAAGGCGGCGGAGGCGATCACGCGGATAGTGCCGCCGGATTGGACAACAGCCTGAATTCAGAGGAGTTCTTCATGCCACCCATTCCACAAATTACGATGGGAGAACAGCGCTACGATCTCGGAGGTCTGAAGCGCGAATCGGATGGTCACCATCATGGTCCATTGTCGGCTGGCGGAGGCAGCTCGGGCAGCGTGGGCAGCCTCACCTCGTCGGCCTCTCCATCTGCACCCATCCGAAATCCCTTTGCCCCGGCCTTCAGCATGGACAGCTATAACTTTTACAAGGGCGGCAACAGCAGTGGTCCCAGCGGCAGTTCCAATAATTCGGTCGGCCCATGTGGCATCAACAACAATGGAGCCGTGGCCTCCGGCACCGAGTACCCCAACGAACTGTACATGCCCAACGATTACTCCAAAAACTTTGCCAACCACATGGACATTCCCTCAAGTAGGTGGCCTCCAGACTTGTGCCTCTGGCACTATTTTGATCACTTTTCTGTTGCATGTAGCTTGGCATTCATTTTGACTTATTGTTTTATTCTTTATAAGATTTTGCTATTATTTTGCATCCATCATTCGACACACATATATAACACGATCATTCACTCCACGCACGCACTAGCCCACTGAACTCATTGTCACTAACCACTAAGGAATGGAACCAACTGGAGACCTAACAGAGCGGCCATTGATTGTAGAGGGATATTTGCTGATTTAACTGGGGTAAAAGTATTAAGCAGGAGTAAATACTTGAACTGAGCGCATAGTTAGATAAACATCAGATAGCTCTGATTGCCCGTGAGATTCAGTTGTTCGATCGACCTGGCAGACTGGTGGGCCTCAAGGCGCATGTTTTGCTGCAAATCTTTTCAAGGGATTGAAGACTATTCGATTCACTGCAAACTACACTAAATGGGAAACATTCGTAAATATTTCGCTAAATATCGTTTAGTCTCCATATCTTCTACATACATATTTTTAAATAATTAAGGATGAAAACGTACTGGAAGATATTAAGCAAACACTTTCCTGAAGTTTTTGAAAAACACTGATTTAAAACACTTTCAGTTGCATTCGAAACACACATTAAGTAGTGCTTTTAGTAGAAATACATTTAGTAATGGATTTATAACGTGTTAAAACCGAATCCTTGTAACGCCTAACAATCCGCACAGTATCGAGAACACGCACACCAAACCGCATATTCCAAACGGAGGAGGAGCATGCCTCCTCCCCCAGTATCCAATAGCTTGTCTCTTTCCCCTGTAAATAACACCCTTTGAGTGTCCAGCGAAGAACAGACCACTAATGATCCACCATTGTCCGGAGCAGGCGGCAGCAACATGGTGATGTTGTCCACCACCTCTCTGCTCCACGGCAACTGCGTGTTCAATCGGAACAACACGGTGGCCACGCAGCAGGGCATGAAGACCTACTGGCTGTGCAAGTCGTACCGGATCAGCATGTGCCGGGCGCGGTGCATCACCCACTTGGGCAGGATCATATCCGCCACGGGCGTCCACAACCATACGCCGCACATGCGCGGCGGTCAGGGATCGTCAGCGCCCTCGACAGCGTCAGTTTCTGCAAATCCAGCCTCTGCGCCCATTTCCAGCCAAGCGGGTTATTCTCTGACGGATGGAGGTGGCCACTTGGGTCCAGATTTGCAGCATGGCAATCGAGTAACAAACATGTTTGCCAATCAAACGCCTCCACCGCCGCCTCCACCACCGCCACTTCCAGTGACATCAACGCCGCACCACCCGCATCATCACCACCACTTGGGACAACCGCTGCCCAATCTCCTGGTGCAGCACCATCCAGCGCCATCGCACATGGAGCAGCATAGCAGCTCAGCGAGCCTCTTGCACAATCCAAATCTAATGCATCTTCAGACCCCGACGCACCACCAACAGCAACACCACCAGCAGCACTCGCCACACAATCCTCCGCCTCCGCAGCAGCATAATCTGGAGCTGGGAGGTGGCTCAGGATCCGGAGCAGTGCTTCTCTCGCCGGCGCATCTGCAGCAAAGTCCGCAATCGAACCGGAGCAGTCATTCCCTCCAGGCACAGAGTCCACCCCCACAACCAGTGGAGGAACATCAGTCACACCAGCAGCAGCACCACCAAGAAGGAGCCAGCTCTGAGGTTACCGCGGATCCCAGCACTGCTCACGTGATCAACTCCATCACCATATCCCCGAACAGCAGGCATACCTTCAAGATGGAGAACATGTAAGGCTGTCGCCGGGGAAGCCCCACACCGCACTGCCTCAAAAGCGGAGGAGTAATTTATTTTTGTCTAGCTAGAGTTTTTAGTAGAAAATTGAAGTTGATTCGAGAGAAAGAGAGAGTAACCAATGTAAATACCCGTACGAATGTGCATAATGTATTTGATAAACTAATGCGAAACGATAAACCAAAAGTTACTAATGGGCGCTGTGAAATGAATCCCAGATTAAGCTAACCAGAGTAATTTTGGATATGTTTCGTGGCCCTGTGCGTCTATCAATGGGTATTCCAATGGCCAAGCACTAACTAACTACAAACCAACTACCTCTTAAAGATAGAATAAGTGGCACTTTCGATCTGATATAACAATAATATTATACCAGGTCCAACAATATTTTTAACTGATATGAGCCACGAACAGGTAAGTAAACTGCATGACACACATAAACACACATAATCTTGGGCTCATTCGTGTATGTCCTGGCATCCAAAAACAAACATAACCAGCAGAGGGAGCGGAGAGTACAACTCCAAGCATACCCATCAGCAGCCTCAGACCCAAAACCGATCCTCACTAGCCTTCTCGTCCTGTATTGTAGTCGCACCCGGCGAGCACTGGTTCCAGGGCAAGCTGGAGTTCATGCTGAGCCAGCGCGGCAAGCCGCTGCTGGTCCACGACGGGCACACCTTCGGCATTCAGTACGTGCGCAAGGACAAGAAGTACTGGCAGTGCAACCTGTCGCGCAAGTTCAACTGCAAGGCGCGCGTGACCACCACGGACACCGGCGACATCATCGTGACCAACAACGAGCACTGCCACACGGAGATACGTCAGCATCTGCGCAAGGATTACCAGCGGAACAAGGTGATGATGAACGCCCTGATCAACCTGAGTACGAGTCACATGCGGCGCCACAATATGGGCGGTCTGGGTGCCTTGCCCATGGTGCCCGAGGTCCTGACCCAGGGCACACCCATTCACGAAATGGTTCAGAACCTGCATGAAATGGCTGCAAAAGCATCGGCGGGACAGCAACATCATCAGCAACAGCAACAGCAACGGGCACATGATCTGGAGGAGCCGCTGGACTGCGGACTCCGATCATCGGTGGCGCTCGATGAGATGGCGCGCAGCTTTATGACCAGCAACAAGGCCTCAATTGCCTTCCCAGGCAGCGAATCTGGCCATAACCAGCATGGTAGCGATACCAAAGAGGAACCGTCGTGGAAGAAGATCGAGGGCGACGCTTAGGCTTAGATTCAAATAGCAGGTCAAATGGCAGTTAAGTACAAAAGTGGAATGATTGCAATAATACTCAAATACACTAAAGACGGCGTAACCAAAACAATTCCAAAGAATTTAGTTAATACATAAGCGAACGTACAATCTGCTAGAGCATTTCCATGAGTTTTTTATCGTTTTTATTATTGTACGTTGCGTTAGCTTTACACTGTAATAAATGTTGAATTTGAATAAATCTTTTTATATGAACTACATTAGATGTTTATCACGCGGCTCAGCTTCTGGATGCGGTTGAGCAGCAGATCGCCCTGCTTGATGGTCGCCTGGTACTGCCAGTTCTTGTTGTCAGGCCGATTGGTCTCCACAATGCCGCCGACGCGATCCACCTTGGCGTGCAGCCGTCCGGCGGCGATGAAGCGGGCCAGCTCCTGGTCGATGTAGTCCACGGTTACGCCGAAGGACTCGGCCATATACTGCAGGGTGAGGGAGCGGTACGACTCCAGCAACTGGGTGTAGCCCAGAATACGCATCTCGCGCACGTAGTAGCGGTAGTGGGGATGAATGAGGTAGTCCGAGCGCAGATGCTTCTCTACGCCGGCCAGGTGTACGTAGAAGTTCTCGTATTGGCAGTTGTACAAGGCGAACAGGAACTGTTTTACGTCGGGCAGGCCGTGGAGCACCTCCTGAATTTCGGACCCCTTGATCACTTTGTCGCGCAGCTCATTGCGGGGCAGTGCGATCATGGCTACGTAAACGGTGTAGCGCACAAAAGTGGGGTAGTCCATCAGCTCGTATGAGGTGAAAGTGCTCACGGTGTCCAGAAAGAAGGTGGCCGCCGCCTTGAAGTCACGCACCGCCACTGAGTAGACGCCCTGGTAGACCTTCAGCCGGTTGCGTCGGTCCCAGTCGCCGCCCTCCTCAATCAGATACTTGGCCTTGTCGATGTTGCGAGTGATTAGATCGTGGTCGAGGTAGAACAGTCCCAAGCGGATCAGATGGAATACGATGTCCAGGCGGTGGCCCAGGGAAACAGTCTTCTCGTACGTCTTACGGAAAGCGGTCTCTGCCGCAGCCTTGTCACCGATGCGGCACAAGTACTCTGACTTCTTTAGGTTCGCCTCGCGCACTTCCATCTCACCCAGATTCTTTTCCGCATCCTCGATCGCCGCGTCCAGTTGCTCCACCACCACACGGTTGTTCTCCTTCATCCGCGCCAGCAGATCCTTGTCCACGGCCCAGCCGAGTTCTGTGCAGATGTGCTCGTACCACGGGGCCATGTTCTCTGTGCGAATCGCCTCCAGAAGCTTAGCCTTTAATGCCGCATCCTGTTTGTATTCCGCCAGGGTGAGCAGAAACTTTGTTTGGGCCAGCTCCAGGTTCGGGTTCTTCTCCAGACCCTGCTCCTCCAGGTTTTCGGCAGGCATTTTGGTCGGATTTGTAGATTGCGGTTTGTTAAGCACAGAGAAATAGTTGATTTTCTTGACAAAAAATAATTTTGTTTTTGTCAAATCGCAGAGTCATGTACGACCAGTGTGACCCCAAAGTTATCGATAAATTTTACCGTATATTTTAAAATTGCCGAAAATACCAGAACAATGTCCGTTAAGATAGCGACGAAATTATAACAATGTAATTGCCAATTGGGTGCTTTTATTTTGAATTTATTTAGAAGTTCTGAATTTCATTTTAATTTAGAACTATAGGGAAATGAAAAATAAACTGATCTTTCAGGTTAGCTTTGTCGATTTCGTAAAAAAAATGGGTTTGAAAATAATTGTTGAATCTATTTTGTAAAATATCACGACTTAAATAATTGGTGGGAGTACTCCGAGCTTCATATGCCCTAACAAATAAACCTTATCTTAGATTTGAAATCCAGCACTCAAATGAACATTTCTTTTTAAATAAGTGTAAGACCATTTCGCAATTGGTATATACCGGACACCGAACGGCCACTCTAAAGGGGAGTGAAAATTGATTTTCTGATAAAAATTTTCGCTTGAAGCTCCAGCATCGTCCACTGTCCATGTATATATCTTATATTTGCATATAAATATATATATTATACCGACTTGGACTAATCATCAGATAGCGCACAAGATGATTGGCGGCCTGTTCGTCTACAACCACAAGGGCGAGGTGCTGATCTCGCGAGTTTACCGCGACGACATCGGTCGGAATGCCGTGGACGCCTTTCGGGTCAACGTCATCCACGCCCGCCAGCAAGTCCGCTCGCCAGTGACCAACATTGCGAGGACTAGCTTTTTTCACATCAAGGTCGGTACCCAAAGTCCCTATGTCACCTTCACTCCCACTCATCATCCAATCTCCTTTCACAGAGAGCAAACATTTGGCTGGCTGCTGTGACCAAGCAGAATGTGAACGCTGCCATGGTCTTTGAGTTCCTTCTGAAGATCATCGAGGTGATGCAATCCTACTTCGGCAAGATCTCCGAGGAGAACATCAAGAATAACTTCGTGCTCATCTACGAGCTTCTGGATGAGATCCTCGACTTTGGCTACCCGCAGAATACGGACTCCGGCACCCTGAAGACCTTCATCACACAGCAAGGCATCAAGTCGGCCACCAAGGAGGAGCAGATGCAGATAACCTCGCAGGTCACCGGGCAGATTGGCTGGCGTCGCGAGGGTATTAAGTATCGACGCAACGAGCTTTTCCTGGATGTATTGGAGTACGTGAACCTACTGATGAGCCCGCAGGGTCAGGTTTTATCTGCCCATGTGGCCGGCAAGGTGGTAATGAAGTCGTATTTGTCGGGTAAGTCAGCATAATTTAACTAGAAATTATTCCTATTAACAATCGCCATGTTATAGGCATGCCCGAGTGCAAGTTCGGGATCAACGACAAGATCGTGATGGAGTCTAAGGGACGCGGTCTCTCCGGAAATTCAGAGGCGGAAACCTCACGCTCCGGCAAACCCGTCGTGGTAATCGATGACTGCCAGTTCCATCAGTGCGTCAAGCTAAGCAAATTCGAGACGGAGCATTCGATCAGCTTCATCCCGCCAGACGGGGAGTTCGAGCTGATGCGTTACCGTACCACCAAAGACATTTCGCTGCCATTCCGAGTCATCCCGCTGGTGCGGGAGGTGGGTCGCACCAAAATGGAGGTTAAGGTTGTGCTGAAGTCCAACTTTAAGCCCTCTCTGCTGGGCCAAAAGATCGAGGTGAAGATACCAACCCCGCTAAATACATCGGGAGTGCAACTCATCTGCCTCAAGGGCAAAGCCAAATACAAGGCATCGGAGAACGCGATCGTGTGGAAGATTAAGCGCATGGCAGGCATGAAGGAGACACAGCTGTCCGCGGAAATCGAGCTTTTGGAGACGGACACCAAGAAGAAGTGGACCCGACCGCCCATCTCCATGAACTTTGAGGTGCCTTTCGCGCCGTCCGGCTTTAAGGTACGCTACCTGAAGGTGTTCGAGCCCAAGCTCAACTACTCCGACCACGATGTGGTCAAATGGGTGCGCTACATCGGACGCAGTGGCTTGTACGAGACGCGCTGCTAGGGCGCCCAAGCATCGCCATCACGGAGCAAGAGTATCACAGTTGAATTTAACGAAATGAATGGACGTGTTACCGCATCTATTTGTATTTCCTCAATCAAATTGAACCAGCAGTTAATGTATTCCAAGATTAGTTCCAGCAAGTCCGGAGGACGCCCGAGTAGCGGGTCCACCCCGGGCACCCTACGCCGTATACCGCACACACTGCCTCCGCGAGCACTGGTTATGCGGGCGGGGCGTGTTCCCTATAGACATACCACTACTAGGTACTATGATTTACCCTACTATGTAATTGTAAACTACATATGTTGTTTTTATATGCGTCGCGGGACGCCTCTCAAATCTCACGCTCACGTTTCACAACTCTATTATTTGTATTATCGTATTATAAATATATATATATATTAATCATTATTTTCATTGTGCAAAGAACAAAGGCGATAAATGCAACTAAGCGTATTTAATAGACCAAAACTCTCTGTCAGCGCTATCAATATTGATATTCAAGTGTTAATAATATTCGAATTGTTTAATAAATTAGCATGATATATACTAAATACAAATCTATCCTTTTCGGTGAAAGGGTATCATATAAGCCATTGCCTTATATCAAACTGATATGCCCTACAATATAAAAGAAAGGTGCGATTACAACCTCATAAATGAGTGATATACCACTTTATGATCACCGCACAAGTGCTGTCTTCGCTATCAGGTGTGCACATTGGTTCCAAATCAGCTAAACCCCTAGATCCAAGTCATAATTTTTGATGATGCCCAAAAAAGTGAAAACTAGTTTGAAACAATGAATCATCTCACAAAGTTGTTTATTAAAGTGATCTTTGCGTTTGCGTTAACAAAAAAGTGCCTAAAAAATGCCAGTGCGCATAAAAGCTCGGTTATCGTGGGAGGGCTTTTCACAATTTTCCAACGGCGACAAATCAATGTCAAAACATTTACCAATCAGTATCAATTCACCCACCGCGATAAAGTTTATTTCGCTGTGTCCATTAAACTATTATTTCTAGGTGTTAGCTGTTGCCAGCGCCGGATAACCTTGAGTGGCTTGGCTATTCAGATATTAATTAATTGGACTGGAAATTTTAATACATCCGAAAAAGTGAAGCTTTTGCTTTGTTATCACTCAGCCGGCTTGGTCATCAGTGATAAGGTAGCGAAAAAAACAGTATTGTCATCTTTTTGGCTGCCACGCTACACGTAACATGGATGACATAGTGCCCGACGTGCTGGATGCGGTTCCCGCTGGCACCATAAAGGTCGTCTATGGCGATGGCCTCGAGGTGAAGCAGGGCAACGAGCTGACCCCCACCCAGGTGAAGGATCAACCCATTGTCAGCTGGTCTGGGCTGGAGGGAAAGTCCAACCTATTCACCCTGCTCATGGTGGATCCCGATGCCCCGTCTCGTCAGGATCCCAAGTACCGTGAGATTTTGCACTGGTCTGTGGTCAACATTCCTGGCGGCAATGTGGATCCTTCCGGTGGCCATCCTGTGGCAGCCTACGTTGGGTCTGGTCCGCCGGAGGGCACTGGCCTGCATCGGTATATCTTCCTGCTCTATCGCCAGGAGAACAAGATCGAGGAGACGCCCACTATATCCAATACGTATGATATATATGTACACATCAGTTTCTTCTGATACTGACAGCTCTTCCTATTCCCAGTATTCGCGCAGGCCGTTTGAACTTCAAAGCCCGGGACTTTGCCGCCAAGCACGGATTGGGAGAGCCAATCGCCGCCAATTATTACCAGGCCCAGTACGATGACTATGTGCCAATCCGGAATAAAACTATGGTGGGCTAGTTTTGTGAATACATACATATATCGGGCAGGATTTCCAATTCCCCTTCAATAAAGTTTAACCAATCGCTTATCTCACTATCTATGCGTTGGGGTATTAACTGAAAAGTGCACGGAGCTGATTAGGCGACGGACTCCGTCCGGCGATAAAAGGCCAGACTTCAGGGATCCGGGCCAGAGTCAACTCGCTAACGCCACACCGAGCAGAAGCAGCAGAACTATCAGCTAACATGGACACCGCCGGCATTATTCCCGACATCATCGACGTCAAGCCCGCCTCTAAGGCCACCATCACCTATCCTTCCGGCGCTCAGGTTGAGCTGGGCAAGGAGCTGACTCCCACTCAGGTGAAGGACCAGCCCACAGTCGTCTTCGATGCCGAGCCCAACTCTCTGTACACCATCCTGTTGGTGGACCCCGACGCACCCAGCCGCGAGGACCCCAAGTTCCGTGAGCTGCTCCACTGGCTGGTGATCAACATTCCCGGCAACAAGGTGTCTGAGGGCCAGACCATCGCCGAGTACATCGGTGCTGGACCCCGCGAGGGAACCGGCCTGCACCGCTACGTCTTCCTGGTGTTCAAGCAGAACGACAAGATCACCACCGAGAAGTTCGTGTCCAAGACCAGCCGCACCGGCCGCATCAACGTCAAGGCCCGCGACTACATCCAGAAGTACAGCTTCGGCGGTCCCGTGGCTGGCAACTTCTTCCAGGCCCAGTACGATGATTACGTGAAGACCCTCATCGAGACGGTCCAGTAATGTGGCCACCAATCAGCCCCTGATTAGCTCTCTGTGAAATAATAAATTTTAAATACGTACTAGTTCTCATAAAAGTTATCTCATACTTGCTTGTGGGGCGGTCTGTTGGCCTTTTTGTGCCATTTCCATAAACAGCTAAAGTATTTTTTATAAGTATAATTTTTGATAATGTTTCCGGAATTAAATTGGACTTGCCCGAGACTTAAATTTTTCTTCAAAACGGCTCAGGGTGATATCTTTCCTTTGAAGTTATGCATATAAAAGCAATAGAAAAGAAAAAGTTTATAATCTATCATTTATTTCCCGTTTGCTAAGTTAGGTGATATGGTTTTTTTCTCAATTCATTTCGAAATGATTCATTTAATAGATAAACAATTTGCCTTAACTTTGATATGAATTTGATTCATCAAAACTATCAGTTTCCTTTTAAAATTCGAACTTTGAACACTTGCCTGCTCACTTCTGATAACACCTTTCACATATAATCGAATATCCACATAAATCTACAATAGTTCTGCAAAAAATGAGTTTAAATCCAGAAAAGCCAAAATATATTGGTTAATCTAGTTCTTTTTGTTAAAGAACTCAGCCACAAGCTTGTTAAACTCCTCCGCATAACGCAGATGGATATTATGCTTGCCCTCGGGAAACTCGTAGTATTTTGCATGAGGCAAACGCTCCCTAAGCCAAGGAATGTGCTCCGCGGCTATCATGGGATCCTTTTTTCCGTGCAGTATAAAAGTAGGTATCTTTATTTGTTCAACTTCGGCGCAACAGAAGTCTCCATCCCGTTGGTCATAGAAGGCACATGCGGCGTCCACCCATTCAGCCCACAATTGGGGGAATCTCTCTACGCCGTAAACCTTCTCCATGGGCTCACGCATGCGCGGCGACCACTTGGCTACATCCCGGATGTTCTTGAGGGCCTTGACTTCGTCGGCGTTCAAGTAGGCACCAGCTCCCCAGATGGCTAGGCGATCCACAGCTTTCGCATGGCGACCTGCGATAATGAGGGCCGTGATGCCTCCATCGCTCCATCCCAATATCGAGAAGCGTGGTCTGTCCAGAGCACGCATCAAATCAACGGCTGCCTGGGCATCCTCCCGAAAGAATTCAAGGCCGAACTTGCGCTGCGGCGGCACTGATTTGCCGTAACCCGGCGGATCCCAGGCGATAATGGTGTGTCCCGGCAGCAGTTTCGGCAGCTGCTCAATCTGAGGCCTAAAGTCGGTCCAGGCGGAACCCAGTGCTCCTGGCATCAGAAGCAGACTCCGCTCCCCACTGCCGCTCTCCACAATGTTCAAGTCTGAGCCATTCACCCGAACTTTCCGCTCCGTGTGCACCAAGCGCCGGGTGATTGGGGAACGGGTTCCAACAAGTCGGCACAAATTGGCCAGCATTACGTAAGCGGGTTCTAACGGGGATTTTGGAGTACGGCAACAAACTTAGCTGTTCCTCAAGTGCTCTTCAGATGTCCACAAAAAGAATATTCGGCAAATTCTAATCTTTACACACGACGCCTTGTAAAGTGCACTTGATAGAGTTCCGTTGATAACAGCTGATTGATAAGAACAGCTGTAAGTAAACGATCGGATTAGTGTGGCTGCAAGTGCCGTGCCGCCATACAGCGTTTAATCAAAAATAAATATACCAAGCAAAACATTTGAAAGGAACCGCTAACTTTTAATTAAATATACTTTAAATTGTGTTGAAATCGATATTTATAAGCATTGGGTAAAATATCTGCTTATTTTAAGGAAGTTCTTAAAATTGTTGAGACTTTTCCTAACACTAACAAAGAATATAATTTAACAATGCCGAAGTCTCCACAGATTTTAAAATAGAGGTAGTTATAAAGCCCTTGAAAGTTCAAGAGCTGCCGCTTAGTTTGAATAAAAGCTTTTCGCTCTTCCCCCAGCTTTTTGGCATTCCCAATCCTAGTCCTTGCTAGTCCACTTGAACGTCACGACTCCGAAGGACAATGGACAGCACGTGCTGGCATTTGTTTAGCCTTTAGCGTGCGTTAAAATATTATTAAAAACTGTAAGTGCCCAAGAGCAGGATCCTGGTCCCTGCTGTAATGGTCAGTGCGTGATTCGTGTGCTCGAATTAATGTGTTCGCCCGGGCTGCGACGACGATTAATGGAGGCGACGGCCTTGCAATTGCTCTCCTAGGACGAAGGCGAGGGGGTATGGGAAGGAACAGGGATAACACACATATACATTCATACACCCACAATCGAGAGCAAGGGACATCACATTCCACTGTCAATGCAAATGCAAATCGAATTCGACTACGAGTCGTCCAAGTTGCGTAGTAAATGTCAAGGAATTTACACGGGTCGTCTCAGAGATGGTGAGCCTGTGTGGGTGTCCGTTTGAGCTGGTGTGTGTTTGAGTGAGCGTGCGACCACAGGACACCCACGCACACAGCTGAACAAGCATATGTGTGTATCCATGTGAATGTGGCATCTAATACGCTTTAGTGGTGCAGGTTATGAACCTGCGTGCTATTCGCTCATTACGCATGTGTGAGTGGGCAGCTGGTGTCTATGTGTGCGTTTGTGTGTTAGTAGTACGCATATGCATGCCTCGTGCGAAGTAAGCGAGCTTTTAATTTTTGGCATTCCCACACACTACACTTAAAGCAGGCAGTCCTTTCCTTTTCCGTAGCATACTCTTTCGGGCAAGTCAAGAAAGGAATATTATAAGCCATTACATTCAAGATTTTCAGTAATTCCAAACGCTTTTAACTTATCTTAATGTGAAATAAGTACAGTGAAGCACCCAACTCCCTTGTCCAGTTCGATTGTAGCGCCCTTTTCGAGTCGTCTAGACCGCACCATTGGCTTTTTGTGAATAAGCTGGCGGAGCTTTCGTTATCCATTGGAAACAGTGCGAAGAAATTAAGTTTGAAATTGCAGTTCAGTCTTGTCGTGGATGCAGCGCGGATCGATATCGGAGCCAAGAGCAGCGGAAGGATCTGCTTAGCAAATTTCGACACACAACATTTTTGTATCCCTCAAAATTGAACCGAAAATTCTTCAAAAATAAATTCAACCAACTAAATCGAAAAAAACACGTCGTGCTAAAGGCTCACCCAAAATGTTACATAAAGTATGAGCGACAAGGATATCGTGCAAATTCAAACGAATAATTGTGTAATTGAAAAATCTGTGTGCAGTCTCGGCAACTGTTTTCGTATCCAATCAATATTTCAATCAATACGCATTAATAACTGATAAGTTTGCTGTGGAATCAACCGCAGTAAAGCGCCCATTTTGGGGGCACTTGCTGTGAGGTGCTTAGAAAAATTTTCGCCTACATTTGCGACATGCAGTGAAAATTTTTTCCGATTTTTAGTATGTACATGTACGTTGGAGCGCTCGTGGGCGCCACAAGCTGCGGTGGCAGGGGTATTCGGCGAGCTTTTGGCCCATCCATAACCCCCAGTATTGCTAATACAGCCGACTCGGTCGGAGCAGCGGTTGTCTGACAACGCAACGAAGCGAAATATGTGCCCGTTTTAAATTCATTTGCCAAAAAATTATGCAAATCAAGTGTACAAAATGTCGAAAACTGAAGGTGCTAAGCATTAAGGACCAAAAAACCAGGCGAAATCATAAGCAATAATTGGTGCAGTGCCGTTAACAGTCGACGTGTACCGTTAACATCCGCAGCCAACTTCGCCTGGCCGAGCTTTCGCTCTCGCGCGCTCTCACGCTCTCTCTTGGCAGGCGCGGATAAAACGAATTGCCGAGTAACACCAACACAAGGACACGCGAAAAGCTCGCGCTCAAGGACTGGAATACGCGACAGACACACTGAGCGACAGAGAGAAAGAGAGAGAGAGAGAGGGAAAAGGACACTTTACGTTTACGCGCGCAACGTGCGTAGGTGTCTCTGTGTGGGTAATCCCGAGTGCCACCGTGCGTGTGAATGAAGGCGCCACATAGTGCAACATATCAGGATAACTATGCTGATGCGGCCATGACAGCCAGGACACGGCCGAACATGGACAGGGATCAGCAGCGAATTCGAAATCCGGCGGAGCTGCGGCTCCTGCCAGCCCAGCGCACCTCCACCTCCGCCTTTGAATCCCCCGACTTGCCGTTCAACAAGGCTCGCCGCCGGCGGAGAAGCGAGCAAGTGCCTCCCGTGGTCGTGGAATACCGTCGCTCCTACCGCGTGCTAATCGTCAGCGCCCTGCTGGTCAGTCTGGCGGCCAGTTTCGTGACCCTCAGCGCCGGATTCCAACTGGACGGCTCGCAGAACTCCTTCTACACCTTTCGCAAGTGGTACACCGGACTGAATGGGACCCTCGAACTGGAGTTCAAAACGGAACAGCCCAACGGATTGGTTCTCTACACCGACGACGGCGGCACCTACGACTTCTTCGAACTGAAGCTGGTGGAAGGAGCACTCCGGCTGCGATATAATCTTGGTGGTGGAGCCCAGATCATCACTGTGGGTCGGGAACTGCACGACGGCCATTGGCACAAGGTGCAGGTCCTGCGGAACGATGAGCAGACCTCTCTCATCGTGGACGGCGTTTCGCAGCAGCGGTCGACCAAGGGCAAGGAGTTCCAGTTCGGCAAGTTTGCAAGCAACTCGGACGTCTATGTGGGCGGTATGCCCAACTGGTACAGCAGCAAGTTGGCGCTGCTCGCCCTGCCATCGGTCATCTTCGAGCCGCGTTTCCGTGGCGCCATTCGCAACCTGGTCTACGCAGATCAGCCGGGCGGCTCCACCAGGCGCCAGGAGATCAAGCAGCAGCGCGACATCAAGTGCGGCGATGTGCCCTGCGATCACGGGGAGCTGCCCGCCCGTGAGAGGCCGCTCAGGGTGAGTCCATCAGCCATAGATTAACACTATACTACTATTTATGCTAACATTATAATGTTTCTTAATAATGCTCTAATAGTACAAATCCCTGAATGTATATGTAATGGCTTGTTTAAAATACTTTAATCCTGCAGGGTGTTCGGGGCGGCAACACAACCGATGCCTGCGAGCGGAACGATCCTTGCCAGCACGGCGGCATCTGCATATCCACTGATTCCGGTCCAATTTGCGAGTGTAGAAACCTCGAGTACGATGGCCAGTATTGTGAGAAGGAGAAGGCGCCATCGGAAGCAACGTTCCGCGGTACACAGTTCCTCTCCTACGACTTGGGCCAAACGGGCGCCGAGCCGATAGTGAGTGCCCAGGATGCCATATCCTTCTATTTCCGCACCCGCCAGCCGAACGGCCTGCTCTTCTACACGGGCCACGGCACGGACTATCTGAATCTGGCGCTGCGGGATGGAGGCGTCTCCCTGACCATGGGTCTGGCAAATGGCAAGCAGGAGATGCACATCAAGCCCTCAAAGGTGCGCTTCGACGACCACCAGTGGCACAAAGTTACCGTGCACCGTCGCATTCAGGAGATCTCCTCCATAACCAGCTTCTGTCGGGTGGGTAGCTGTTCACACATTGTCTTGGTCCTTAAATCAAAATGGTGTTCTTTATCCTTGCAGCTGGTTACCGTGGTAGATGATGTCTATACGGATCACTCCCACATTGCCGGCAAATTCACCATGCTCTCCTCCTCGCGGGTTTACGTTGGTGGTGCTGTTAATCCCCGGGCTCTTTTGGGCGCCCGTGTGCACACCAACTTCGTGGGCTGCCTGCGCAAAGTGGAGTTCTCCGCGGATACGCTTAATCTGAACCTCATCGACCTGGCCAAGAGCGGCTCCAAACTGATCCAGGTAGCTGGCAATCTGGAATACCAGTGCCCCAGTGGGGATCCACAGGATCCCGTGACCTTCACCACTCGCGAATCGCATTTGGTAAGTTGGAACACGTATACAAAATAGGAAAAGTAAAGAATTAATATTTCATTGTTATTTTAAAGGTCCTACCTCCCTGGGAAACTGGCAAGCAGAGTTCTATAAGCTTCAAATTTCGCACCAAGGAGCCGAATGGCATCATTGTCCTGGCCACAGGATCGAAGCAACCAAGGGCCAAAAACGTGAGTCCACTCATTAGGTTATCTTGAGCCATTTCGCATAATTTGAATCCATCAGCCCGTTTTGATTGCCATTGAGCTGCTGAATGGGCACATCTACATCCACTTGGACCTCGGATCCGGAGCCTCCAAGGTGCGAGCTTCGCGACGTCGCGTGGACGATGGCGACTGGCATGACCTGATTCTTCGCCGGAATGGACGCGACGCCAAGGTGAGCGTGGATGGGGTGTGGAACGACTTCCGAACGCCCGGTGACGGCACCATCCTCGAGCTGGACGGGCACATGTACCTGGGCGGAGTGGGTCCCGCCTACAATAGCGTGTCCTGGCCAGCGGCCATTTGGACGGCCACGCTGCGCCAGGGATTCGTGGGCTGTTTGCGTGACCTGGTGCTGAGTGGCAAGGCGATCGATATAGCGGCATTTGCACGTGTCCAGGATTCGGGTGAGTTGTCACGCCAGCGATGTTCATTCACTGATAACCCATACCGTAACCCGATACCTGTAACCCACATCCAATTGGGCACACAGCCTCCGTGAAGCCATCGTGCCACGTGCAGGCCAACGTGTGCAACGGCAATCCCTGCCTGAACGGAGGCACCTGTCTGGAGGGCTGGAACCGACCCATCTGCGACTGCTCGGCCACTTTGTACGGAGGACCCACCTGCGGACGGGAACTGGCAACGCTGGCCTTCAACGGTAGCCAGCACATGACCATCTGGCTGGGCAACGGACAAGGCACCAAGACGCAGACCGAGGAACTGGTCATACGCTTCAAGACCTCGCGTCCAGCGGGACTCCTGCTGCTGACCAGCGCCGAGTCCAACTCGCCGGATCGTCTGGAGATCGCTCTGGTGGCGGGAAGGGTGCGGGCCAGTGTGCGGTTGAGCGATCGTGAGAAGGTAAGTTTTTCCGGGGGAGCTGCTCAACGTGGCAACATTTGTCCAGCGCTCCAGAAAATCGCCTTTTATTTTCAGCCTTGGGTAAATTATGAGTTCTAAATAATGGCTAGCCATAATTTTTAAAGCCATTCTATTCTAAATATTATTCTGTGTAAGTTATATTAGTGTTTTGAAGTTTAAAAATCACGTATTTTGAGCCCAAGGTCAGTGGAAAATTAAAAGCGATTTTCGAGGGCACTGGGACAGCTATCTGAGTGTGTGATAATCCCTTCCAGAACTTGCTGGCCGGCCAGTCGGTGCTCAACGACAACAACTGGCACACGATCCGCTTCTCGCGCAGAGCCTCCAATCTGCGGCTTCAAGTCGACGGGGCTCCCCCCGTCAGGGGTATGTTATGTATGTATCAACAGCACATCTATGCCCTACTACGTGTCGTGCCGTGTCGTTTTTTTTTACCAACCAACTGAACCAACCAATGAACCAACCAATCGACAACCTACCAACCCCCTTCGTAGGCTCATAGGATACCCCCAGCGATTAGCTTCCATGTAAGGTGCTCCACGCACCACTCGCAGGTTCAAGTTCAAGTAGGAATGCCAATGGCCTCTCGGCAGGAAGGTGTGTGAAGGTGCTTCAGGACGGTCAAAAGATACAAAGAAAGCAAAGTGCTTGAGAAGAAGATACAAAGCAGAAGAAAGCAATAGTAATAAGGGTGGGGGAAGTCAATAAAGGAAAGTGCAGTCAGCGGCGAGTTTTCCTGTTTTTAAGTTCCTCTTAAACTTTTTCAGTTGAGAGCTTTTCAGTTAACAACGATTCTCACACCAACACAGCCCACAATCTCACGAACACGCACACATACTAACACATGCGATTACACCTGAAAACGAAATGCAGTGAAAATCCCAATCAAAAAAGAAATTAACGAAGAAAATCGAAAACAAAAAGTATTTAGCAAGTTTATTTATCTCCCATTTCTCATGACACATTTCTCGAACTTTCTTACTCAGACGATGATGAACTGATTTGATCTAGACAGCTCTGTATCTCCAACTATCCACCTATGTCTACCCCGCTCTATATCTCTGAACATCCTTAAGCATCTGCAAAATATATAGTTTGAACATCATAAGACACCCGACTCCACCTCCACACCATTCCACACATTGTACGCCTCTCCGAAAGTTTGTTTGAATCATAAGTCGAAGGTCCTGTCGGATCGGAATATCGAAGGATCCTTCGATTGCATACTCAAATAACTCATTCGTAATGATTTTTTATATACTTTGCTCTTGTAATCTCCTCTCAAAACTCTTTCAAACATCTCGATGTTGTGTTTTTATTTGCGATACCTACTTACTTACTTACTTTGTTTGATTTCCCAATTGCGATTGCCAATTAAATTCCAATTACAATTCAATTCCAATTCCTAAGCCCACACAGAAAGTATTGTAATCGAATAAGCGTAAATACGAAAGCAAAGAAAGTTGGACAGCTGTAAAGTTTCAGCCTTAAGTGTTTTGAATACCATTATATTGATTGTCTCGTAAATTGTTTTGTCCTTGATATTCAAGTGTATTATTTGGTTTTCATTAAAGTTTTCATTAAAGTAATTATGTTTGCCTCTGTTGCGTTGTTGAGCAAATGGCCATGGGAAATTTCTATGTTTCTATGTTTCATTCATTTACAAAATTATTTAAATATTTACTATTCGGATTCCTCAGTAAACCTCTGGTCTAGCTCAACATTTCTATTTGGTTTTATTTTTATTTTTTGTAAATACTTATCTTATACAATGAGTTCTCGTTTACAGTCCTATGATAATCTAAACAATGAAAATAACTAAAAACAACTGATGTACCATAACTTAAACGACACGTGCGGTATGTAAACGTTAAAAGGTGTTTGTTTCAGACTTCTACCGAATGTAGAACAGCGAAAACAACAGCCATGGTGTTTCGAGCACCACAACATGTAATATCAGTGTCATATGCAAATGCAATTCCCCTATCACGAGCGTGATCTAAATGACCTTTTTTGAAATGAAAGCGAAATGCGACCGAGCCAGAAAAATAATAATGAAATACAAAGAAAAAAAAAAGGAATAAAAAAGCTAAATTAATGAGTAAGGCGAACAATGCAAAATGACGGGAACGCAGCGTAAATAATTCCTAAGTACAATATCGTTTTTCGTTTCATGTTTTAGGCGAGAGAAAAAAATCGACACGCAAGAACTCGGGGAAACATTTTTTTGCCCAAATCGCTCGATGAAAGTCACGCTATCGGCAAATTGCGATTGCCATTGGAAAATGGCATTAGTATTGGTACTAGCGTTTCAGCCTCATTGAGTCGAGAGGGCAAAACAATGTTTGAAAGCGCCCAGGGCTGTAATTTTGCACCATTTAATATGTAATTAGCTTTGTGTTAAGTAAACTCAACTATCGTAAACATCAATACAACAATACCGCAACCGCAACCAAACTGCAACTAACTAATCAAGCCTAACGTGTCTCACGTATAATTAGATTCTTGTTGTGTAAGTGTGTCCAAAAAATGAAAATTAAACACCCAACCGAAGAGGAGTAACTAAAGGCAGGCGATGGAGAAGGCAATACTGGAAAACCAAGGACCAATTTTAAAAATGTGTCATTATAGAAGCTTTTGTTCCTTAGAAACTGATTAGTGGCAATTTAATGATAAACTATTATAAAAAGTGGGAAATTATCAGATGAACTTAACTTTGAATTATATAAATCTCTCGATATACTTTAAATACTGTCCTGGGGAAAATATTTTTTAAAGTAAACCTAATATTAGAACAAAGGGCGAAATATAATTCATATGAGTATGAGTTAGTTTCTTAAAACATTTGGAATGAGTTAGAAGTTTTCCGTATAGCCGGATCCTGCTCCTGCCTCAAGGAAACGAACACACACACTCACACAATTTGTGAAATGAAAGTCTCGCACACCTGCACAGGCACACACTCACACTCTCTCAAGCACCGTTGCACGGATGTACTCACACACACACACACACACACACACGTGACGCGTTTGCATGTGAGCACCTGAAAACCAGAAAGCCAAGCAGCAGCCAGAGCAATGAAACTATGATAATAACCCATAAAGTAACAAGCAAAACCAATGGCTGTCAGTCGGAATGATATAGCCCATATACTAGACCGCATGACCTGCCCACGAGCCAAAGTCGGGCTACACATAGCCCTTCTGTACAGTGTATAGTGTATATCTTTGTTTCGTACTACTATCGCATATCGTATCGCTCGTTCGCCATCCCATCGTATCATTTAGCCCACTCAGCCATTCAAGTGTATGAATAAGTAACTGTAAATGCGCCAAATTGCCAGCTGCAACAACAGTGCCCTACTTCGACTTCTGCCCACCGCCCACCACATCGCCACCTCTCTTTCTCTTCCTCCATTTCTCTCTCTCTCTTTCTCTCCCTCTCTTGCTCTCTATTGCTATGTAGCACTGGCTGTTTCTGTTCCTGTCTCTGTTGCCGCAGTCATTTGCATGTCAAGATGTCAATCATTCGGTGGGCCAACGCGTCGTATGCGCAATGTGGTCGCTCGTTAAGGCTAATGCACCCTTATTAACTTAGACGTAGTCGCCGCACACACACACACACACACACACACACACTCACACATAAGCAGTCGAAACACACAAACACACACACACATGGAACTCTCTAGGGCACAGATTAACACATTTCCATTTACATTTACAGAAAACATGGACAGTTTACCAATACCCAGATACCCATCGATGTTTAGTTCAATGTCGTTGGGCAATGACCAAATTATTTTTTAGGTTTTTATTCAATTATAGCCGTTATTACCGATATAATCCCTGACCTTTTGAGTTGGCATTATTTCTAGACCGTAGGTTGCCTCAGTAAACTTTTTCCATACTTTTATGTTTCCTCGGTTCCCACGCACAGCTGAGAAATGAAAACTCAAATGAAATTATCTGAAATGTCACCGCCACCGTAATCGTATTGAAAATGTATCTCACACACCAAAACTAGACTAAGAAAAAGATGAAAAAAAAACGTAATTCTCAAATGTCAATCAATGCATATTCGTATGTAAACAAGAACAAAATGCGCACCAACTAACCTAATCTAACCAACTTAGCGATCTCTTTACTTTTACTTACTTTCCTTTGGTTTGCGCTGTGGCAGCGATTTTCGATTATCGATTTCGTTTCGTCTTAATTAACAACTACAATTACTATCCGTACCAGTACATTGTATGTATTGTAATCTGCACCTTTCTTTAGTATGTACCAAGCTGCAACAACTAAATAATAACAATACTCCAATCGAATTCCAACTACATTCAGCCACTTGTCGAGTGAAAATACAACTGCTTGAAAAATCTATGAACCAACAAAACTAGATCTATGTCTACTAAAACCGCATACCTATATCTACTCTATACTCTTATATACTCTTTGACATTTGCGTATGTGCTTCTTGTCACCAACTATACTCCATATACTACTCGTACCAACTACCTATATATATATCAATATATCTATCCAACCAAACGTATACCCATATGTAACCAATGTTAACGGTCTTCCGCCTAGTCAACAACTTAGAGCAAAGCCAATCCTGGCTAGACAAACCCCATGGCGAGGCCTCCGAATTTTATCCATCTCTTGTTTTTGGAAATATTCCTTCCACAGCCGAAACGATCCTGGGGCGCCACAGCACCATGGAGATCCGCTCGATCCACCTGGGTGGGCTCTTCCACGCCGAGGAGGAGATCCAGATGACCTCCACCATGCCGAACTTTGTGGGCCAGATGCAGGGCTTGGTGTTCAATGGCCAACGGTGGGTATCGATGTATTACACTTAAGTGATAGATATCTATTTGGACATCTTCTCAACCAGCTATTTGGACATTGTCAAGAGCCTGGGACCGGAGCTGTCGGCTCTGCCCAGTGCCACCTTCAAGTTGACAGCCCGCTTCGTGAACTCTCCGGCCGGACAGCCGTACCATGCGGCCACGTTCCGCTCCAAGCACTCCTACGTGGGTCTGGCCATGCTGAAGGCCTACAACAGTATTTCCATTGATTTCCGCTTCAAGACCGTGGAGCCCAATGGTCTGCTGGTCTTCAATGGCGGACGACGCAACGATTTCGTGGCAGTGGAACTGGTCAATGGTCACATCCACTACACCTTCGATCTGGGAGATGGTCCAGTGACGATGCGGGACAAGTCACGCATCCACATGAATGACAACCGCTGGCATCAGGTCAGCATCAGGCGTCCGGGACCCAAAACGCACACCCTAACCGTGGACGACTCCTTCGAGATTATCAGCCTGACAGGGAATAACATGCACTTGGAGCTGGCGGGTATCCTGTATATCGGTGGCGTCTTCAAAGACATGTACTCGAAGCTGCCGGCCTCGATCTCGTCGAGGTCCGGATTCGAGGGTTGTCTGGCCTCTCTGGATCTGGGCGATGCCTCTCCATCGCTGACCAGCGATGCAGTGGTGCCCAGTTCACTGGTGGTCAGTGGCTGCGAGGGACCCACCAAGTGCAGCCAGAATGCGTGTGCCAACAGAGGAAACTGTGTGCAGCAGTGGAATGCCTATGCCTGCGAATGTGACATGACCTCCTACACCGGACCCACCTGTTACGATGGTAATTTATACCTTCTCCTGGCTACTCCTATGATGTATAATCTATTATGATCCGCAGAATCGATTGCCTATGAGTTTGGCAACAACAAGGGCATGGTGCAGTACACATTCCCGGAAAATGCACAGGCTGACACGGAGGAAGATAACATAGCACTGGGCTTCATAACCACCAGACCCGACGCAGTGCTCCTGCGGGTGGAGAGTGCCACCACGCAAGACTACATGGAGCTGGAGATAGTGGAGGGCAACATCTTCATGGTGTACAACATCGGCAGCGTGGATTTGCCGCTGGGCGAGATCGGGACGAAGGTGAACGACAACGCCTACCATGTGGTACGGTTTCAGCGCAAGGGAGGCAATGCCACGCTCCAGCTGGACGACTACAATGTGCAGGCACTGACGCCACAGAGTAAGTGAGCCAGGGGATAGATCAGCGCAGGGGGTACCTAATGCTCTACCGATCTTCTCCGATGACTTTCAGGCCACCACTCCACCGTGTTCAATACCATGTCCAACGTTCAGGTCGGCGGCAAGTTCAGCCGGAACGGTCGCAATCGAATCGAGCGGCCGTTCGCCGGCGTGATCGCCGGACTTTCGGTGAACAAGTTGCGTATCTTGGACTTGGCCGTCGAACGCGACCCCCATATCACCATCCGCGGAGATGTTCAATTGGTAACTGGAGTATTAGATAGAAATGATCTGCAGAGAATGCAGCAGGTTAGGGAATTTATTTGAAATTTTATTTGAATTCCTCTCAACTTTCAACTTTCCAAGTATTTTTCTCATCGTAAACCAAGTTTATTCAAAATTCTTTCTTTGATTAAAAACCAAAAAAAAAAACCAAAAACAAAAAAAAAACAAAATGAAATTTAACCAAAATTATTGTATTAATCCGCTTCATGAGTTGTGGAACCCATTTTCCCAAATTGATTTGACATGATTTGATTGCACCACCGAAATTCGAAAACCCATTCGAATAATGTACAGTTCCCGAGCACAATCCTGATATTTGAAATGCATAACCGTGTCCATCGTATCGAATGTAATCACATCTGTACATTGAAGTCATCGTCATCACAATCAAATCCGGGAAATTCGGTTCGACATTCAGTACAAACGTTAACCGTTCCAACTAAACCAAAGTATTAGCTAACTAACTGTATAATCTAGTGTAAATGCTGCATTTGAATTTATGAACTTATGAATTTATGATTTACCTCGGGTGCCTTCGTTTTTTAATGTACCGCTTTGAACGCACCAACAAAATAACAAAAGCCAATTAATATTTGCCAGATTTTTCACTAACCAGCCACTTGAGTTTCCTCGATTTGTTACCATTGCTGCACAGCACATTAACCAATAACTGTGAATATATATTCAGCTATAGAAACTGATACGATTTACTATGCACTAGAACTCGTCGCACTTATGCTGCATGACTCTAATCAAAGCTCACACTAAACATAAATACACTGAAACACAAGCATGTGAAGGCCAGTGGAGATTTATAAATTGCGTAACCAGGATGCCAGGGCTTGAAGAAATAAACTAATCGTCTCTGGATATATAAATAATATTATAGATTCATTAATGATCTCCAAGATCCTTCTCCGCTGGTTTCATGTGCTCACACCCACCCATACATACTTAATACTTAATCGAACAGCACCTAACCAACTTACTAATCCAGTTAACAAACCCCATACAATAACCATCACTTGGCCCGGCTGCCGCCAGATCAACTGAAGTAAAATTAGACTTTGAACTCTACTCGACAGACGCCGGCGAGTGGTTATCCGGGTGCGCTGGACGATCTGATCTTCTCGGGAGCCGGATCCGGATGTCGCGGCGACGACGAGGACGAGTGCACGCCGCCATTCGAATCGGGAAGCGGGGATGATCTCATAACACCGGTCTACGTGCCGCCCACCAAGCAGACAACCACGTCCCAGCAGGGGAATAGCCTGAGTACCGGCGGGAGCAGCAGTGGCGGTGTCATCACCAATGGCACGGAGCGGGCCTGCGATGACGAGGACTGCGTCCATGGATCCGGGGACTACGGCGAGACCACGGAGCAGTTCACCTCGACGAGCACCGCCCGCGGATCAGGTGAGTGCCCCAGCGGAGGGTGTTGGTCTCATTTTGTCATTGGCATTTGGATCAATCACGGAAATACACAGAAACAAAAAGAATCTACACCTAGTACACACACGCACACACACACTTCATCACAGACATTAGCTAGCCCCACTCGAAATTCAAGTTAAGTATACGCCATTAAGTATACGCCCTAGTAACGTAGATAATGTGTTAACGATTAAGCTGTGGGTTCAATTGTGTTCGAGTTGAAGTTTGAGTTCGAGTTCGATTTATACTCTATATATGCAGTCGAAGCTCTTTCTCCATATAACCGCATAACCGTTTAGCTAGTGACGCTTTGCCTTTTTCAGTTGAGTTGTTCAATGTTCCACGGAGTTCGAGGAAGTTAGGTTAATGCCAATGCAACGCCAATGCTTTGATCGCTTACACAATAAAACAATGTATATATATATATATATATGTATACACGTATATATGAAAATATGTTCAGATATCGCCTCTATCGCACCCCTCGCAATGCATCAACCCAACCAGAAACCAATATCAATCAACTCGCCGTGTCATCTCAGCTCAGATCAGCCCAGAAAAACCAAATAATATGAAAAGTATCGCAACAATCGTCGCCTATATCCTTCATCTCCACCTGTTGCCGATGATCGATTGCCTTCTAATTTGAACTGACAACGAGTACGCCTTATGTGTCTCTTTCAGAATGTGAAATCGCCTTCATATTTCTGACTGTGATCGCGCCATGGATACTCTGTAAATTCCCATAAGCAAACAGCAAACCAATGCAACCAATGCAACCAAGCAATGCACTTAGGCTAAGCTTCCAACTAGACCTCTGTCTAACTGTATGACTAACTCTAGCATTAACGAGAGCTAAACCACCAGCAACAGCAACCAATGCAAATATGAAGTGCAACTTCAACAGCTACAACAACTACAACTACGAGTATTACAGCCAGAACAACAACAACCACACCGATCATTGGCGAGGGTTTTTTGGTTGAGTGAGGGTTAAGCGTTAAGCGATAAGGGTTAAGTTAAATGCACCACCTCACTTATACATACATATGTATATGTGAATACCGAATATACTAGGATATGTATATGGGTGCAACGATCGAAGATGTATATGTTTTGTACATAGTAGCGATAAAAGCAGCGTCTGCAAGTGTAAGATGTGATTTTCCCAGTCCAGCTCCTTCTCCTCCTTCTCCTCTTTCTCCTCCTCCTCGACATTTATTCCCTCGATTGCATAGCTCTACCGTTCTTCCACTTCCAATTTGTACATATCGTGCGAATAGATCGAAGGTCCAGCACCCACAACAAGAATGACACACCTCAACATATCTCTCAATATCTACAAATCTCTAATCCTCTCTAACTGTGTTGAATAAACTATTGAAAGCAAAGCACAACTGGCGGTTCAAGTGATTTTTGGGAGGGAAAGATAACTCAAATAAGGTTCCCGAAGTAAGCATTATAAAGCAGGATTATTAAAAAAGATAATACCACTTAAGTTCTTAAGCTCTAGAATTATTTGAATATACTTTCTATCAAATATTTTATCTTTATTATTTCAACAACGAAATTTTTCTATATTGGAGGCAAAGTTGTGGACTCATGGAGAAAATGTAGAAACTTGATATTCAAAATATCTTTCTTCTTTTTATGGCGTTTTGAGTAATATCGAGGGTAGCAATGAAACCACCTACCGCACAAACACACTCGCAACAAACATACCAATATAGAGCACCCACTAGAGAACACTTGAATAAACCCAAACCGACTGCTTGCAGAGTCCAATAACAACGAGATGGTGACCATTACCACCACGGGACGCAGCGATGTGACCACGGAGCAGCACCAAGGCAGCAGTAGCAGCAGCAGCAGCAGCGGCAGCACTCCGTCCTACGCAACCACGCAGTCGAGTAGCAGCAGCAGCGGAGGATCGGCAGCCAGCACTCCGGGTCAGGTGAGCACGACCAGCAGCGTGGCCACCACTTCCACGCAGCGGGCCACCAGCAGCAGCACCAGCACGAGCAGCAGTACAAGCACGACGACCACGACAACGACCACCACTCAGGCCACACCGCCTCCGGAGATCCGAAGTACTGTTACCGAGCGGGACACCACGCCCTATGATGTATATGTCGCTGGTGGCGGCATGGGCGGCTCCGGGCGAAATGACCACGATCGCATGCAGCTGCCGGATGAGCACCACCCACTGCCACCGCTTCCGCCACCCATTCCGCCGCAGGATCCACCTCCGTACGGACCTTATGGCGGCAACACGTACAACACCAACATGAACAACTACCGTCCAAAGGGTAAGGGCGGCAGAATCAACTCCATCGAGGAGGAGCGTACCGCCATGATAATCGGCATAGTGGCGGGCATACTGATCGCAGTGGTGCTGGTCATCCTGCTGGTTCTGTGGCTCAAGTCGAATGGCGATCGTGGCTACAAGACGGAGAGCGAGAAGGCAGCCGCCTACGGATCCCACAATCCGAACGCTGCGCTCCTGGGGAACACTAGCACCAATGGATCCTACCACCAGCAGAGGCAGCACCACATGCAGGGCGGCGGCGGAGGAGCAGGGCAGCAGCCGCATCATGGCCAACAGCAGATGCACAATGGGCACAACGGTAATGGAAATGGAGGAGGCGGCGGTGGAGGCGGCATGATGTCCAGCGGAAGTGGGTCACTTGGGTATGGGAGCGATGGGCGACCCCAGATGGCGGGCTTGGTGCAGCCGAAGGCCAAGAAGCGGGACTCCAAGGACGTCAAGGAGTGGTATGTGTAAGGCGGCATGGTCGCTGGGAATTATCGTCAAATTAGCAATAAATGCAAATAGTGCAAAGTGAGCCGAAAGTGAATGTCCCCCTAAGATACGAGAAACAAGCAAACACACACATAAGCGTATATAAATATATATTTATTTAGCAGCCTCGTAACATTAATTAAACAATTAGAAGCGGACGCTGTCGGACACTGGGTGTACAAACGGAAACGGAAACGGAAGCGGAAATGGACGGAAGGATAATAATATGTAGATGGCGCCTTGCGCAGCTCGGTAGGTGGGCATCACGCGATTAACGATGGCTGATAACGTTAGCAGCAAGCCGATAGAACAGATAGCCGGTAGCAGATAGCCGATAGCTACGCATAGACACGCAAATACTTTAGACAAGTGCATCTGGCCAGGAGCATTGGTTCGCCCCAAAGGAAACGTTTAGAATACGCCTAAGAAATTATAGCTTCAACTCAAGACTTGCTAATAGATACCACTACCACTACCACTGGAGAACAGCCACATCCATCAGCGAATAAGCGTATTACACTAAACGAATAAAACTATATATATTATATATATCACAGCGTTACGATAAATTATGCCACTAGCCAATCAAGTAATTGTGTAAAATATTTCGCCACAAAGTATGCTATGAAAAGTTCGAAGGAAGAAAGCCCAAAACCGTAACCAAAACCAATTAAACTGCAAATCTTCTAGCGAAACCACTAAACAATTTAGCAGAAATTCAATATAAACGTACTTAAATATATATATTTATATGTAAACGAAAAAGTAATGAGGTTCTGAGTGGGTTTTTTCTTCGCGTGTAAAGTTACAAAATGTGGTGCTGTAAACGTAGGAGACAAACATTAGTTGACTACAATAATAGTAATAATAATAATAATAATGACGGGGAATGCAAGAATTTATGCTACAGAATGTTTGTTGAATTGAAACCGGCTTTAATTAGTTAAAATGTAAATGAGATAATGGTAAACCTAAAGGATAACGAAATTAAATCAAACACTATAATACGGAGGAAACAGTAGAAACCCACGATTTGGTTGACGTATACGTGATGCGACTTTTTCGTTTGCGTGCAGCAACTCGATGCTACTTTGAGTTAGTCCCTCCCACTCCCGAGCCCCACACATATACTTTTTATATGTATTTGAGACTAAATATTGTCACCGACCTGCGTGCAATATGAACTCAGACATATCAAGGAAAAGACAAGACACACACACTTACACACTTACACACTTACACACTTACACACCAACACACACGCGAAATTCGAAGACACTGAAGCGAACCTACCTAGCTTTTCTACTACTGCTATTCAATGTGAGCCAACATTACTTTACCGTCGACTAATGAGGAAATCAAGCAACAATTTTACAGTATTATAGCAGCTTTAAGCGTATTTTTCGAAGCCCACGTGACGTATACACAATCAGCAGTCACCAGCACACTCACTCACACACACACAGTTACACCAGCACACATACAGAAGCGAAATTCGATATTCAGCAAGCCGCCATTGAATTCTGTATACATATATATTTATAATCGCATATATCATTTTGATGCGCTATACTTAAATTTTTGTCTCACTATCAATACCAATTAGTGTATCATTTTGGATTAGATATACAAAATACATATATACACTCGATATACTACTACTAATACACGCACACTCACCCCACTCACACAATCACCAACTCACGCATTCGATCACTAGCGAAATTACTGGACATACTTCTCTCGAATTCTTAATGGAAACCAAGGCGAGGTATGCTGTAAATACCTAGGAAAGTACTATATATACATGAATATATATATTTAACAACTAAAAAACATATATATACTGCATTTCAAGAAACTTTTGATATATTTTCGAGTTTTTTAAACCCTTAACTTGTATACAAAAAGGAAGCGAAAGCGAAAACACGAGACAAACTAGCGAATCTAGCTGAAATGAACACCTAGGACAATTACAATTACAAATACATAGCGAAACACAGTACATACAGTACAGTACATAAACACAACTATATATACAGGACATACACGCATACATCCAAACTATACTATTTATAAATGTACATCTATACAAAATATACATGCATACCATATAACGTACGAGTATGTTTAACGAACAATGATTATTATTACGAATTACGTCCCTTCGATTTGATAATGAAACCAAACGAAAAGAAACCACAAATTTTAACGCTGTTGATAACCAAAACCATTCCCACTTACTATATATGTAACACTCTCTCCCGACAACTTTCTCTCTATCTCTTCACAATGTTAATGCTGCACAATGAAAACTCTGCATTTAAAGTAAACCACTAACGTTTATTCATTTCGATTCAAGAGAAAACCAAATTAAATATAACTAATTATACAAATTTGCCTTGCGATTTATCAGCGAGAACACGATATTGAATCCAAAATCCAGATGGGGAGCTAAAAATATCCGCGATAAAGATATCCAATCGACACGGCCCCAAAGCAAGATCTTCTTCATTGTTTCGAATGGAATTACATTTTATTAAGATCAAAACCAAATCAAGGTAAATGTTATGTATGTATGATATAGTGGGAGGATCGTGAAGGACGAGTACAGTTAGTTGTATGGGTAAAAGTAACATAGTTAAAGCATGTAACTTAATAGTTCAAGGATCGGTGGAGCAGTGAATGCGAGTGGGAGCGCATATAGAGGGGAACGATCGCAAGTATCGGTACTAAAACTTACTTCTACTTAGGCTTAATATCATTGTTATCTAATCTATACATATATAAAAACCAACACACAACACCCCACATATAACAGAGAATATGTATATGAACATGTATTGGACGCGCGGCGCTTGAGCTGTGCCTACATATAATTATAAATATATATATATATTTAACAAATTGTAACGTGTATATGTAGCGGCAGTGATTGTTAAAGAAATTGCTTTGTTTTGTGTTAGATTTTATAATTTACGAGAAAACAAAACCAAAAATTGTAAAACGCATACAAATACAGAATGACTGACAAAACACAGAATTATAACATTGCATATAATAAATACAATAAAACTATAATTGAAAAACAAGATTTCTTATTGTTTGTCGGATAAGTAAGATCTGCATTTCAAATCAACAGAAATTGTAGATTCAGGAGCCGCTGAAGTTTTTCTTAATTTAAATTTCGCGCTAATTTCTCGATAGCAAATCGACTACCCTGCCGATTTCTTCACCGGATCTTTCGATAGATTCCGAGAAATCGATATTTTCTGACTCTTCCTCACGCTACTTTCACGGCATCCCAATTGAGTTGAAATCACAAAGGTGGCAACCTCGCACGGCGACTGAATAAAATAAAATTGGAATTTTAAATTATAAGTTTAACCACAAGCAATGGCTGCCACCCCAAGCGCTCCCGGCAAGTCCGAGATGATCGACCTGACCAAGTTGAGTCCGGAACAGCTGATGCAGATCAAGCAGGAGTTCGAGCAGGTGCGTTCCGCATGAGGGTGGGCGATGAGTCAAGTGGGAAACGGGAGGGGGTTTCTGGAGGAGGGGCGCCCCGATTGGCACATGCTTCTAAGAAGTGCCCATTTTTGTGATCCTTAGGAGATGGCCAACGTACAGGACTCGCTGTCGACGCTCCACGGCTGCAAAGCCAAGTACGCCGGCTCCAAGGAGGCGCTGGAAACCTTCCAACCGACCTGGGAGAACCGTCAGATCCTGGTGCCCCTGACCAGCAGTATGTATGTGCCAGGACGGGTCAAGGATCTCAACAACTTTGTCATAGACATCGGCACCGGCTACTACATTGAAAAGGTGATTTAGTTTTCCAACCAGATCTAGAACATCTGCTGATTGCCATCTGTTTTTCAAACAGGATCTGGAAGGGTCCAAAGACTACTTCAAGCGTCGCGTGGAGTACGTGCAGGAGCAGATCGAGAAAATCGAGAAGATCCACATGCAGAAGACGCGCTTCCTTAACTCTGTGATTGGTGTGCTGGAGATGAAGCAGGCTGCTGCAGCGAAAATGCTGCAGTCCCAGCAGCAGTCGCCGGCGGTGCCCCAAAGCTCCTAGACGGCGGAGGACGACAGAGACACGGAGACCATTAAATTATTAAACTTATAAACGAGATGTGCGCATTTAATTAACATAGTTTATTAAATTGTACAGCTATTTTTTGGCTTCTGCCAAAGCCTTGGTGAGAACCTTGACCTTCTGCTCGTACGCGGACTTAAGGTCCTGTAAGGAAAGAATAGTATATCAAGTTAAGAACTCATTGGACTCGAATTCAAACGCACTTTGAATATCTGTGACTGGGTATCGTACTCCGAACGCAGCTTGTCATACACTCCTTTGGAGATGGCTAGTTTCTTCTCCGTAAGCACACACTTGTCCTGCTCAGCCTTGATCCACTGCTGGCTCTTCTCCAGACGAGCCTGCGTGTGCTCGCATTCGGCGGTCTTTAGCTGCAACATGTCCTTGGTCACCTGCAGCACATCCTTAATCGTATCCACTTGTGTCTTAAGCACTGATATCTGCTGCTCCTGCTGCTTGTTCACCTTGGTCTTCTCGAACAGTAAAGTTTTAGCCTTTAAAAGCAACTCCTCCTGCTCTTGGCGGGACTTCGGAGCATCTGTGCCGCCCAGCATGACGGATTGCTTAAGCGACTGCTCCAACTGGACCACTCGTCGCTTTAACCGCTCATTTTCCACCTTGGCTTCCTGCAATCAGGGTCGGTAAGTGGGTGCATGCAACCTATGGAAACGGGTAACTAACCTCAAAGTCTTTGCGGAGTGCTCCGATCCGCTTGCGAGACTCCTCTAGTAGTGCCTGTTTTTCGCTTTCCAACGTGAAAACCATGTCGAGCAGTTCGTTCTGCGGCTGCTCCGGCAGACGCACTTCCTCCTGGCCATTGGCTGTGATATTGTTGTTTAGGTCACCGCCAACAGCTTCATCCTCGTTATGATCGGCCATTTTATGAAGAATACTTCTTAAATTATAAAAATTGTGTTGAGCAATGTGCGTTTTCCGTGCCTTTTCGGCTGTGTTTTCTTTTTGTATTAATAGACCAAATAGATGCATGCGCTATTTATAGGATATCCCACTCTCCGGCTCGCTCTTGGCCAGATCGCTCTCCCGAAATAACAAACTGTTTCCCTCCAATTTAGTTTACGCCTCAGCATATTCTGAAGTTCAGTTTATTATACATTGAAGCATGGATGAGAAAGGATTGCGGATGTGCGGTGTTAATACAGATCGCGAAGGGCAACACAATTAAATTGTTGTTACAATCAATGGGGCGACAATTGAAAGTGAGTGATTTGATTAAAATTAAATGCCTAAACAAGATAGAAGAAATGTGCTTCGCTCGCGGAGAAGAGTGTCTAACCGTCCAGCTCGCCGGCAGCGCATGCATCGGCGTAACTCTTGCCGCTCTTGTCCTCCGGATTCAGCTTGATCATATCGTCAATACGCAAAATGGTAATGGCGGCCTCCGTGGCGAACTTCAGAGACTTGATCTTGGACATGGCGGGCTCCAGAACACCAGCCTTCTTGTTGTCCCTAACCACACCCTCGATCAGATCTAGACCGGTCCACTTAAGATCCGATCGCTCGGGCTTCGTCTGGCTGGAGTTGTGGTAGGAGCGGAGTTTGGCCACCAGATCAGTGGCATCCTTGGCCGCGTTCACGGACAGAGTTTTGGGAATGACCAGCAGCGACTTTGCAAACTCGGCAATGGCCAGCTGTTCGCGGGAAGCCAGCGAGGTGGCAAAGTTCTCCAGGTAGATCGACAAGGCGGCCTCCACACAGCCGCCGCCGGCAACGACCTTCTTGCTCTCCAGCACACGCTTCACCACACACAGAGCGTCGTGGACGGAGCGCTCCATCTCATCACAGTAGAAGTCATTGGGACCACGCAGGATAATGGATGCGGCAGCACTAAAAAAGAAAATGAATACAATAAACGAAACCATGGTATGGCATGCCATCATCAGCACTTACCGCGCCTTAGTGCCCTTGATGAGGATAAGCTCATCGTCGCAGATGCGCTCTTGGGCCACCTCTGCGGCCTCTCCCACCATTGAGGCATCGAAGCTCTCCTCGCCGTCCATGTTGGTCAGCGAGGTAAGGAAGGCCGCGCCGGTAGCCTTGGCAATGATCTTCAGATCGCTCTTCTTCACACGACGCACCGCCATGGCGCCAGCCTCAACGAAGTACTTCATGCACAGATCATCAACGCCGCCGCTAACCAGAACCACATTGACACCGGTTCCGAGGATCATGTTGATGCGCTCCTTGGTAATGTCCAGCTCACGGGCACGAATAGCCTCAAGCTTGTCGGGATCATTGATCAAGACTTGGACGCCCATCTTCATCTTGGTCTTCTGAAGCGAGAAGTCCAGGCAGGCAATCTTGGCGTTCACAATCTTCTTAGGCATCTGCTGGGAGGCAATGGTGCAGTTCAAGGCGTAACCGGGAATCAGCACCGATTCCCTGGCAGACTTGCCATGGGCCTTCAGAACATTGATGGCTTTGATCGAGTAGGCTGCCTGCCCACGGGGATCTGTGATCTTAACCGACTGGGCGGCGTCCACAACCATGGCGGAGAAGAAATCTGCGTCAGCACCAATGATCTTGGAGCTCATCGAGGTCTTGGCAATGTTAATCAAGGAATCGCGACCCAGCTCATCCACGGGAGCGGTTAGATGCTCCGAGATGTATTTGCAGGCCTCCTTGCAGGCAATGCGGTAGCCGGAGATGATGGAGGTGGGATGGATCTTCTGCTTAACCAGCTCGTCGGCGTTCTTCAGCAGCTCAGCGGCCAGGATAACCACCGAGGTGGTGCCATCGCCGACCTCTTCGTCCTGAAGCTGAGCCAGCTCAACCAGGACCCTTCAAATTTTAAATGAATACTTGTTTGAACGATTACCCTCGAAAACAACTCACTTGGCAGCCGGGTGCTCCACCTCCAGAAGTCGCAGAATGGTGGCTCCATCGTTGGTCACTGTAACATCGCCGATGTCGTCCACCAGCATCTTGTCCAGACCCACAGGTCCCAAGGAGCTCTTCACAATGTTCGATATGGACAGAGCGGCCATAACTGAAAGCATATAAAAGCCGAGTTGTAGTCATAACCTCACTTCGCAGGGGCTTGTCCACAAGATCTTGTAACTCCTTGTGTTCAATGGGTGTTTTTGGTAATCCAATTAGGGTAGGATCGCCCTCCCCCGGTTTTCTTCCGGAACATTCTCTATGGAGAGCGTGACCCACGATGAGTAAGAAACGTGCTCCGCCGGCAGACGCACCGCAGATGTTGACAAAACCCCGGGATTCTCACCGTTCTGTGTGCGCACCGATGCGCCGGATTGGCGGGTGCCAGCAATGGACAAAGGAGAGGCCAGGGTCGACATATTCCTAAGTTTTTCGGCGACTTTTAATAAAAAACTGATAAATCAAATACGCTGAAAAACCGCACGTTAAACCGCCTGACTCACTTTAAGAATTGGAGATGCACACACAACCGATGTTCATTCGATACTATCAAGTTCAAACTTTTTTCTTGAAGAGCGGAGAATGAATAACGTTTATAAGTTTATGCTATTCGTTAGATTAGCGCAGTATTAAGATCATATAATATTTCTATTGGCTTATTTATTAAAATGAACATTTAGCCCCACAATCAAAGCCGCCTCAAAATATCGATGGACATCGATAACCATCGCGTTGTTCGATTTTTTAGGGAGCCCTGGCTGAAAACCGTTGTAACGCTTTTTTAAATATTAAAAGTTGTTGATATTTTGATTGTTAAACATTTCATTAAAGAAAGAAGAGGTCGGAAGTCTCATTAGGCTTTGACTTTGATTTCCCATTACTTGTCCTGTGCGCTGTAAAATTTTTTCAGTTTACTCCTAGAAATCACCGATATAAAGTCATAAACTTTTCGCTTAATATTTTTACAACGAATTTTCCTAGTAAATTTCAAATAAGGTTGTACTTCTTAAGCATTTATACGATAACGATGTCATTCTGTGGAGCGCGTCCCAAAAAGCCCATGACTGCCTTCATGTTGTGGCTTAATTCATCCGGGCGCGAACACATCAAATCGGAGCATCCCGAGCTCAAGTTCCAGGAAGTGGCTGTGAAGGGTGGAGAGCTGTGGCGCGCCATGGACGATGAGGACAGGTCCGTGTGGCAGGAATCAGCCAACAAGGCATTGACGGAGTACAAGGAGAAGTTGGAGCAGTGGAATACCCACATGGAGCTCCAGAAGGTCTGCCTTTCGCAGCCGTATCCCGATGTCTATGAAGCTCCGTTCTCCTCTCGATTCTCAAATACCAACCAAAGGCCCACCCTTTTTGTGTACGACTGCAAGAATGACTCGATGGCTCCGATCTGCAGGACGTGTTTTTCAAAGGCCAGATGCTTTCACTAATCGTTTATTCTGAAGTTGATACTACGTATGCTAAATTATTGTTATAGTCACATGCACTCGCCAATTTTAGGAGCAAATATAAATTGATTGCTTTTTAAGTTGCGGAACGTAGGTTTTTTAACATGTCGGTATTATGACAAAATAAAATATTTACTTCCGTAATTTTTAATTCTTGTGTAGTGGCGTTTTGAATTGCTGGCTCACAACAAGTGTGCAAAAAAATCTTGTGTTTGGACTTTGGCTTTCCCTTTTCCGGCCCACTTCCACATCCATTCCCCCCGTGCAATTTAAGCCAAAAGCCAATTGGGTTTTTTGTTCTTGCCGGCACATCGTGCCAGGTTTTTGTTCTGGCTGGTTTTTCTGCTCCATGCAATTAAAGCTGCCTGCTCCTGCTCCATTTTTTCAATCCTACACACTGGCTTCTGCTTTTGGCCATGTGAAACCAAGACAAATTGTCTTCGTGCAGGGAGCACTAACAATTGCGCTCGTAAAAATAGTAATTGTTTTTAAAACTGTATGATAGTGGGCATAAATAATGCCTTTACTAATAAATATCAAGTGACTGTATTGATTTTCATTTATATAAAATATTTAATCATCATATTTTATAAAGGGATAGAAAAGTAGATAAATATATATTTTTCAATATTTTTATATTATTCCGTTCCTTCCAAGCCATCACTTTCTAATTGAGGTTTTGTACCCTACACTTTTGCTAGACTGTGGTGTGATGGTTTCGGCAATAGGCAAGCCTACATATGAGCATATGTACATACATATGTATGAACATATGTAGGTACGTACCTGCAGCTGATAATTGCAGTGGAAAAAGCAGCAATGGAAACTGCCTCCTGCAATAAAAGTCACAATGGCGACAGCTCACGACACATTGCTCTTGCCCCGCCCATTCCCGACTTTCACCTTTCTCCCCAATGTGTGTGTGTGTGTGTGTGTGAGTGTGATTGACGGCCGGCGGGCTTTCTCATGTGTGTCGTGGCTGTAGTTATTGTTGAATTCAATTTTCCGTAAATGTATTGTTGGCCTGACTCTGCGCTTGGGACTTGTGGTCGCTTCTGTTGCCTTTGGTTACAGCTCATTAGCAGCAGCACAAATACACACAAGCACACAAGCACACAGACACACACACACACACACACACTTAAGCAAGCATGCCCACCAGCAATCCCACAGATAACGCCTTCGGTTTACTTAAATTCTACGAGGTCGCTGCGCCACGATCGCATAAAAATAGCTTACAGTGAACTATGCATATTTTTTAGTTTGAGGATCTGCCGATGAGGATTTTATGTCTACTTAAACTAAATAACAAAGCCTAATAATATGTTAGTCATCATTAACAAACAATCAAAACAAGCAAAGAAAAATCAATTATTTTTTACCAATAAATACTACGCTTATTACATTCAATAAATACAGTAAAATATGTCCAACTGTTCCATATATCAAGGCTTAACCGTAGAAGCAACAGCCATAAAGTCCGGCCGAGTGCAAACAATTCCGATTGATTTATTGTGGCAATGGTTAATACGATTAAGCGATTGGGTCGCAGTGCGCGAGAAACGAAGGAAAAGTGTTCGCTGGCCATTACAATGGGTCCCACCTGTACCCGGGTGTGTCTCTGTGAGTGAGGGAGTGTGTGTGCAAGGCGGGTGGGTGCACATGTGTGCGAGAGCTGGAGCTCAGCGGCTTTAATTGCCAGTCGGTTGGGCTCAGTTTGTCTCGCCGCACGTTGCTGTGGATGGGAATGTGGACATGAAAGTGGATGTGGTTGGGATTTATGCTTGTTCTACATGCATGTTGTACAAACAATTTAGCCGTAACTGCGACACATACACTGGCAAATACAGCCTGCCTCAACACTCACACAGGCACACGTACGATGGGAACTCAGTATGCGTGCTGGACGACCTCCATTTAACACCAAACGTGTCATTTGTGGCCATTTGCTGGTTGCCGATGGTACCAACACACACACAGATGGGTGGATAAATGTGCTTTGCTGCTTTACGAGGCTCTGGCTGCGTTTTGTGGTCTATTAAGTGGCTCGCACTAAACCAAAAAATGTGCCATCATCTTTACGCGACTTGTGCAACACGGCGTATGAGCGTTATGCCTCAAGTGAGCAACAAGCGGCGGCGAATATCCGTCCGTAAAGCTTAAGTTCTCATCGGATGGCCACTAAAATGCCTGAGTGCGTGGCGTAGCTTGAAAGGGGGAAGTGCATAAACTAAAGTTCATTAAAAGTAAAATCTGAGTACCAACATCACAAATATTTCAACTCAAAGCTGTCATATACTTCGACTTTAAGCACGCATTGAAGCAAAGGATTTTTCATCTTTGGCGGCAAAACTACCTATAACGAATGATGGCTTATCATTATCCACAATTTTAGGACTCTAATTAACCTACCTCTGCAACCACATCTCTACTATACCATTGAGCGAAGAAGTATAATAAAAGCTGAGAAGGATTAGGGAGCTTTGCCGGAAGGGATGATTAGGATTTCTGATAATAGTGAAATTTTGGGCCAAATTGCTAATGCAATGTGTTTAATTAGAAGCATGTATACTTTTTATTCTTTCATCAATGTAAGAGGTCACTTTACCGAAGGTACCAAATGCCAAACTAGGTACACTCACCTATACTTGACTCATCTCTAACCCGAAAGAAGATGTTTACGACCCAGCCCAGTGCATGCAACCTGGGAAGAGGCGGAGAGTCCGGCGGAGAAAGCTGAGATGTCGACGGCTTCGCCCACGCCTCAGATAAAAGCGTCCAAGAAAACTTTCGCCCGCCGCCGGAAAGGACACGAAGCAACAGTAGACCAGTAAGCCAAGGCAACAGACACAGTGCGCCCCACATGTATGGATTGCATGGTGCTGTCTATCTGCGCTTAAGCCCGCTCCAGGTTATGTGTGTGTATTAAAAGTACATAAAAAGCTGGCCGGGAATGTCAATGCCTGGTTGCTTGGTGGCCTGGCACGGCTTATGGCATCGCAGCGAAAAGTGAGCAGCTCACCGCCGCGCTGAGCGATGCACAGATAAACAAGTAAACAAATTAATAAAAGGCAAATAATGGAACAAGACGGAAACACGAGTCATAAATTAAATACCAACAGCGAAAATTACCTATCCAAAAGGCGACTCGAAAACTCGAAAACTCGAGACGAACGCGAAATTGTCCTCTTTGCGTTGTGGCTGTCAATTTTTCGTAGCATACACACAGGCGCGCGCCATCAGCCAAAAAGTTTGATAAAAGAAAGAAGCCTGGCCAGTGGAAGCGGCAGCAGGAGCAGGAGCAACTGGGTGCCAGCACGAATAATCTACTAGCGATTTATATCAGACGGAGACGGAGTCGGAGTCGAAGTCGGCTCCGCTGCCCCAGCTGCTATTTTGGTTACTTCTTTTATACACAAATACCTACAGAATTGGGGGCATGTTGGGTTCTAGGAAAAGAACACATTCATTGGCTTCTTCTTAGAAATGAGGCATTTGAAATAGAATCTTATCTCTTTGGAATAATGTATATACATGAAATGAAATGACATTAAATTATATTATAATAAACATCTAATAGGGCTAGTTATACGACAATCCCATGGAGTAGGCAACGGATTTGGGTACACCCCGCGGACTTTAAGGAATCCAGTAGTCGGGTCACTCGGCCGTGGCATTCCTTCTTGTTCATATTTCTAATTCTGCTTACTTTCAGGCAACAACGATGGATCCGACGGATGGAGGACGACGACGCAGTCGCTCGGATTCGCCGACACTTTCGGCAGGCAGCCGTGATGGGAACTCGGCTCCTGGTCGGCAGACGCAGTCGTGCGTTGTCCTTTGCTGCTGTCGGTTGTGTCCGCGCTATCCGGTGACTGTATCCTCCAGTGGTTATCCTGAATCAGGGCCCTCGACTTTCTCGGAGCCAGCTCGGCAGCACACACCTGTGCGCTATCGCCCTCCACTGACGAGTAACGTAAGCAAATTTGCACGTAAATTGCGCTAAATTATCTTACAACACAGCACAAATTTGCCTGGCGCGGATTTCTTCGCGTGTGCCTGTGCCCTCCAATCCTCTCCACTTCGAGTCCCGATCCTGTTCACCCGAAGGGGTGTGTTGTGGGGGGTGTGTTGTGAAGAACACGAAATAACCGCTAAGTGTTTTACAACTTGAAGGCGTTAAGTTGGCCATCCTGGGCTCTCCAAGTTTTCCATGGCCCATCTCGCGGCTCTTGGGCCAGAATGGCAAACAAAAATCTGTGTAAGCAGCTTTGCTGGCGGCTCGGAACCGAAAAGAAAAAAATGGAAAACTCGCTAGCCATCAGCTTTTCAACGGTTTGGGGTCTCTGTTCTCATAGTTGCCTTATTGAATTTTAAAGATCGCGCAAAGTATGCCGTTTTACATGCATAATGAGGCCTCAGTAGCCATAGGATATAGCCTACGAATGGCTGCGAAAGTGAAAATGTGATGGCATGGCAGGAACATAAATTAAAACTTTGCATTTTAACTCAATTAAAAACTTAGTGAGCACAAAAAAAAAAGAGAAAAACAGTGAAAGTTATTTACTATTTTTAATGGAAAGTTATTTGTAATTACCTACTCAAACTAGCACTAATTAGGGCGACTTTTCAACATTCCGTGTTTGCACAAAGTTGGCGGAATTAATCCAGGCTATAAAGTCAACTGTGGACTACCATAATTCTGCCAGCAATTATACCAGCCATTTAAAACGTCTTGATCTTGATTGCTTGTTTCTCAACAATCGCAAATGATGCTAATATTTTTCTTTAATCAACCAACAAATAAAGTACAGCCACTTAATTAAATGAAAATTAATAGACTCCACATACAAGCAAATCCACTTGAATTTGCAGGGCTACATGTGGCATACTATCCGTAAGATATCCCCAGGGCGTCCACGGATCTCGCCAGGATTCGTTGATGTAGGCTCTTATGCTCCACTCGGCGGTTCAGCGAACTGTGCCCAAGGTCCTGGCACTTGTCAGCAGGAGGGATTACTCCATCCGCGCTGCTTGGCTGCCCACATTTCATTGTTTGTCAGCATTTACATCTCCTTTTTCCCCGGACGCTCCCGCTGTTAATGTGTGTGTGTGTGTATGTGTGTGTGTGTGTGAGTAATGGCCGCGACATTTTGTTGTTTTCTTGTTAGCCACGCATAAATTTTAATAGTTTTCCTATGCTGTAAGTGGGCCGCCCCCTGCTCTCTCCCTTCACCACCAACTTTCACCTGCCCACGTGGGCTACGCTTGGTCGCTTGGTTTCGAGTGGCTAAAAATAAAGCCTCGGAATGCCGAAGAGCTTATCCTTGCCTTGAGCTGTTCAAAATGGAATTATTAATATTTCACGTACCGAAATATAGACATGACCGACTGAAAATGCTTTCCACACACGGCTGGGGCTGTGCGGCTTCGCCCCCTGCTTTCTCCTGCTTTCTCCTACTTTCTCTCTTTTTTATCCACATGACGGTTGCTTATTCGCGCATCAGGACTCGTGGGCCTGTTTAATCATAACGAAATGCGGTTCACCTATATACACGAATGTGTGCGTGTATATATGTACACACATAAAAGGCGGGGGAGGTGCGTGTGTGTGGGCATGGATTTCCATTAGCGCATTTCATTTTAATTAAACTGGCAACTGTCACGTAGTCGATCGATTTGTTAGGCATTAGGGCAGTAATTTGGTTTCCAGCCCATACCACCGCACACGACGACATTATACTCAGCTTTTTTGATTTGTCTTACCCAACTATGAACAAGAAGTTGATAAAGTAAACTTTTCGAAAAAGTTCAAAAGTTTTTCGGCAAATTGCGGTCGTCCAACAGAAATACGTACACACACACACACACGCGCACACGCACACAGGACGAAGGCAACTTTTCAGGATATACTTTGTGCAACTACAAGTGGAATTTGTGGCCACAATTTCAATATTAATTTCAACCCTCCACCTGAGCAGGAAAATCGGAAAAGGGCAAGGGCAGGCAATTGAATTTTTAGAAAAATACCTGGAAGCTCAGACTGACCCAGATCGAAAGGATATCGCTCAGCAATGTGTAAACTGTCTTAACGAATTAGTTGCCATAATATTTCGTATTTGCCGGCACCAAAACGGTTAGCATAGTTCGGCAAAAGTTTTCGGGTGTTTTCCCCAACTCTTCAACTCAGTCTTCGAGTCTGACTCTCAATTAAACGCATTTTAAGCGTTATGTGCTGCAAAAGTTCTGTGGCAAAGTACTTGGGTGTCAGGGAAGACGGATGAGGCGAGGGGAGTTCAGTTCTCGGAAAGTTTTTCAATCGATGCCATAAAAGCAGCACCAGGCAATTAATGCCCCCAAAAAGGCAGGAAAACTAAACTGTGAGTGGAAATTGGCGTGTTTGTCTGCGATTTTTGTTGATGCCTTTGTTTCTCGCCCGAAAATGAGAAAACGCATGGGCGTGGGGGGGGCATCGTCTGCTTTTGAAGTAGTTCATTAAGTGATTGCTTGATTGATGGCTCATCTGCGTCTGATTTGATTTTCATTGCCCGATACCGCACATTGTTTGCACTTTAATAGGCTAAAATGGACTGAACAAGGCTAACTAAGCGGATAACTGGGCTGTTTATCGGTTGAACTAGCTGTTAATAATAGCCCGGCTATCGGGGTCAACTATATATATATTCGACCTTGAGAACTCACTCACTGCACCCCCTTGCAAGCTGGAAGGAGCTCGTTGGCCGGTTTGATTGATGACCTGGCTGGAAATAAATTGGAGTGCGTTATTAATAAGCTTATGGTGCAGATATAATGGTCCTTTGTCTCCAATTTGATTGAATGGCATTTCAATTATCTTGTTCAATTGAAGGAAACGTTGAGTGTCAAAACGATCGAAAGGATAATTGGAAAACTTACTGCAAGCGCGCAGGAATGCTTTTAAATTGAAACTCAATTTAAATTGTCACTGTCCATTATCAAACTGAGTTCAAAGGCAGCAGTTTTAATAGTTTTCATAAGCGTATTTTACTTTTATGTATTATTGTTTTCATTGGGCAATTAGTGTCCCAATATTAATCAGCATGCTACTTATCTTTCCATATATACATATTTAATATGGCAAATTGGGACGGAACAATATTTCTAATGTCCTACTTACCTACATAATTACTCTTTGTATAAATATTCAGCAAATTTGCAGTAATTGAATCTTACAAGATTAGGGGGACACACATCGCAATTCCACCGAAACAACTCAATCAACTTGTCTGCCGAAAATCGAGATATGTTACGTATACGCAGCGGATGCCCGTTGACAATGTATGCCCAACTAACTAGCTGCCAGCAAATAGACAAGGCCCCCGTGTGGTTAAGTGTGTGGATGGGGATGTGGATATGGATATGCATGTGGATGTGGATGTGGATGTGGATGGGTGAGTGGTGGCGGTGGAGGTGGAGGTGGAGGGAGGCAAGGGGAATGGGAACCAGCCATTCATAAACACTGGCCTCATCCATTCTGGCCTGCTCATCTGTCAGCTGGAGTTTGGTTAGTCAAACGTTTGTTACATTTCGCTGGCTAAAAATACGGCGCCAGATGGGAGCTTGTGTACCCACGGGGTGCAGGATCTGTTGGTGGGCTTCCAGGTGGGCCACGATAGTAGTTCGCTTATCTAATTATAGCTTCATTACGACGCTGCTTGATGGAACTTGGATGGTGAAGGGATGGCTAGGGGAGGGAGGGCTACCTATACACAGAGCACCATGAACCATCAACCACCCACCGTCGAAGGACGGACGCTGCCAAGTAGGCCATGTGCAGCCCATTTGGCTCTGGCCTAGACATATTATTATCTGGCCAGGCCAGGCCAGGCCAGACCAGGCCAGCTAGTTTTCCCAGCTCTTGATTCCTGCGCCTGTCAGCCAACATAATCATCGCCAACGTCATTGGCAATGTACTCATGTACATTATCGCAGGCATGATAATGAACCAGCCAGCGAGAAATTGCAGCCATTAGTTGGCCCAAAAAGCTGGTAAAGAGGTCTTTTGAGTGTTTACCACTTGCGCGCTGACATTTTCTTGCTACTGCGGGAAATCTATATAAAAAAAAAGAAAACGAGGCAGAAAACAAGAAAAACAAAAAGTGTCGACCCTGTGATTTGATTTTATTTGATTTGCCTTCACTTTTCATGTGATTTTTCGATTCTTTTCTCTTTTTTCGGCTCTTGTTGACGCTGATTGAATACAAATACAAACACAAATATAAACAAATGTCTCTCACCTGCACGTAAATAAAAGCTTTAATACATCAACAAATAATGGCATGTCTGACAGTCACCTCGATACCCCGGCCCTCACATCCGTTTCCGCTTACCTTTTTATATATATATATATATATATGTATATATATATTTTTTTTACTTGTTTTATTTCTGTTCTGCCACTGCCACGTTGGCAGCAGCGGCAAATTCGATTTTCAACATTTTACACTTTGATTTCGCTGGCGCTGTCCTTGTCATTATGTGATTTTGGTATTTTGCTCCAAAAAACACATACACAATGGGAACCATCGAATGGAAGGGAGGAGGATGCTTGGAAGGAGACGCCTCGAAAATTCCCCGTAGAGCATTTGACTTTAATGGCGTTCAAGGCTCGAGGTCCTGAGTATATTGACATGTTATGATGCGTGGCCGAGCCGCCTCATGCCACATAAAGGCGTTTATGTGAACCCGCCCATTTATATACTCGTGCACACCCTGCGTGCCTGGCCTGCCAACAGGAGCGGTCCTTTGTCTCCAGCTCCTGCCACGTCCCGTTGCAATATGCCCCTCTTATATTAATTCAATCACTTTGGTTGCATGCTCCGCTTTATGGACAGTCCTCGGATCATCAAACTCTCGCCTTTTGACCTTTACGGCATTTGGAAGGTACACTCCTATACTCCTATACTCCTGTACTCGTATATTCGGCTGTAACGCATTTATGGCTTTCAGTTCGGCGATGAAACTTTAAATTTCTTTCCACCATTCCTTCCGTCCGGCTCCAAGTTCCCCAATCGCCTGGCAGACAAAGGGACAGGCCATAAGCCTGCTGGGATGTATCTATATCTATATTTATCCTTCTTGCGGCGGATGCTGAGGATGCTGGAACCAAAGCTGAGTATGATGCCTCCGTTGTCTGTATTGTTTCTTGTCAGCTTGAATTTTTTGTGATTTTTCATGTGTCTGTCAGCAGAAAGAAAGCTCCTCTCCTCTCCTCTCCTCTCGTCTCCACTCCTTTCTTTCTTCTCACTTTCCCCGTTTAGCCCTGAGTTTTCCCACAGAATATCCGAGAGATGGCCCCCAAGCAATCTGCGATTGAGTGGGGGAATCCGAAATGGGACGAAGATGACCTTTGCCAACAGTCGGTTTCCATTTCCAAATCGCATTATATATGCTGCACCAATAAAAGTTAAATTGTCCTCCGACTGCGAGAGGCCACCAATATGGGGCTGGGATTTCATATTTGTCTGCTTAATATTTCAGCGTGACCGTCAAAAGGACATCGCTGGTAATCCGAAAAGGGACTCCCAGTGCGGTTTATCAAAAGCTGTTTTTTTCCTGTTTTTCTGCGCGGCGGAATAAAAACGAAATTAGACTATGTGGCAGCAGCGAGTTGATTGAATCCAGAATTGAGTTGACACTGTGAAAACTTTTCGCAACCATAATTCATTGAATTGTGCCAGCCAACTCTTGGTAACGACTGTAAATCATTTATTGAAATGCATTTCTTTGCGAGGGAAAGTTTAACAAGTTTTTAGTCGCCCAACGTGTGAAATAATTGATGATTCTGGTTTTGTTTTCCATTCGCAAATAACAAGTCAGTTGTCCCACGAAAAACACAGGAGATAATAAGGTCACATGAGTGGTGGTGGGTTCCACCTTTCATTTAATATGTTTTCGATTACATTTCAATATGTATTTTTGGACACTGAACTTTGGCTGGCTTATTAAATGTTTATTTATGGCCAGAATGCGTGGTCCGGTCTCCCAGCAAACTGTCTTGAAGCACAATTTGGGCTTAATATATGAAATTGAAATTTAATACCTACATATGCAGACGATCCCTGCTTAAAGCCGAAGTTGAACTTTGGAGAAACGTATTTTATTGAATTCCCATTACTTTTTATGTTTATGTTTACTCCTGAAAGAGCAGCGAAATCTCTAACTCAATTGGTTAAAAGTAGGTAATTGTGGCTAATGGTCCTGGAAAGTTGGTCCAACTGTCTTAGGGCGGATAACTCCCAATCAGATGCTTACGCACACTTGGATCTGGCGCGTGTGCGCTGGGTAAATAATATAGGTAGGAAATTGCTGGCATATTAGCCAGCGAAATGCCATAAAAATGTGCTCACATTTATACACTCGAGTGTGCTCCGGTGTGCCATAAAAAGTCGCAGCCCGAGAGCAGAACAAAGCAGAGGCATTCGATTCACTTGCCTGCCCGCACCCATTGGCTCGTACACTCAGAGAAATTGTGCAAGTGAGTGGGAACAAAATGTGGGTTATGCCGAAAATTCTGCACACTAAATGCGGTAGTAGCTAAAGCTCTTAAATGTGACTTTTAGCCTAACCATTCCAATTATATATTCATTTGAGTTGGAATTTTTTCTAGTGCAGCATACTTTTTTGGGACAGTTCCGCTAGGAGACAGGGACACGAGCACACACACGCACTCACTCACTCCCAGGGATATAAATGCAAATGGCAATTGACTTTCAATGCGGACGGACCGGGTGGCCAGGGGGAGGAAGGCAGAGGGGCGGACGGACCTGGGAACTTGGGCGCAGAGCACAATGTCAAATTCAATCGCCAGCGAAGGTCGTGCACTTGGCATGAAAAGGCCAGAGCCAAAGTCAAAGTCAAAGCTGAAGTAGAAACAGAGACAGAAGCAGTAGCAGGAGCAGGAGCAGTAGCAGCAGCGAGACCGAAAGCCATCGACATTGAGTATCGACTTAGGTGAGTGACTCCGGCGGAGACGGGGACCAGCAAGCCGTGAAGATGAGGAGAACCCGGCCGTGCCATGTACGTGATTTCATGCTAATTGTTTGAGGCACTGCAGCGACGGCAGTTGGAGCAGAAGTGGGCACTTTGGCCAAGTTTGCATAGCCAGTGTTAGCCGTTCTGTACAAAATTTGCAACTCTTCGGCAGTTTGGCGCTTCGTTTGTCAGTGGCGTCTGAGGAACCTGCGAATCGACGTCGACTCCTCGGGGCCATGCAATTAATTAACGCAAATGAAGCTGCCTGCGTCTCAAACTACTTGTCGCCCGATCGACTGGCAAAGTTTTCATTTGGACAGCGCACACATTGGAAGGTGGCAGGAGGTGGCCCATCTAATCGCTGAAGGTCTTGGCTGCAGGTTGCTCAACTGGCAGGCGGTGCAGGGGAAACGGAAGGCAGACAAAACCAAGACCAAGTGCTCGTGCCAAGAGCAGGATGCCTCCCGGCTCTGGCTCCCCTGACACCCCACTCTGCCCCCCACCTGCTCACCTGCCTGAAACAATCAGCACAGAAAGTAACAACAATTGAGCAAAATACTTTCCTGTGCTTTTACTTTTTGCCAGCTTTTTTTGTGTTTTATTGTGCCCCTTTTCCATTTTTCCCCCCATTTAGTTTTGTTTCTACTTTTTGCCTTGCCAAAAGCAGCAAAACTACAACAATGCCCTCTCCAGGATGTTGGTGTGTGTGTGTGTGTGTGCGGGTGCTTGTGTCCTTGATAAGGATGCATCTTTTCTATTGTTAGCTTGGCATTTTGAAAAATGTTCTCAACGTGTAGCTAGCACTCTCTCCGGTGCCTCTTTTTGCTCTGCTTGAAAGCCAGCGGCTCTTGAAGTATGTGTGTCTGCCTATGTAACATGACTGCACGTGCTCCTTCACTCTCTCCAGTCTCCCGCCTTCCGCCTCCCGCCTCCTGCCTCCTGAATCCTGCGTCCTTTCCGCACCCACACCCACTGCACTCGGAAATAATTTGAAATGCAAAATCATGCGGAAGGCAGGCGCAGTGCGGCAGACGCAGGATGGCTGCCACCTGCTCACCGCCAACCGTGTGGCACTTGTTGTTCCTGTTGTTGGGACCTAAGCACCCTCGAACACACACACGCACAAATACGCACAAACAAACGCAGACACACGCACTTGCTGAATCGCAGATATGGCTCGTGTTTGGGCTCACAGGCTCTGGGCAGTCGTGCGTAGCTTTTAGCAATTTTATACCCTGTAAATATGCTTAAACAAGATGGTATAGGTGTACGACAAGCGCAGAACTCCTACAAAACTAACTATGTTTACATACAGTTTGTGCCATTAAAGTAGTGGCGCCCAACCTGGCGCTTTACTGCTAAGATACACCATTTCAAGAATAGGTGACCCAGAAAGGGCTCTTTAATATCGGCCATAATAGATAGATATTATACACTACTTCAGTATTGAATAGGTACCATCAGAACTAGACCTATTTGGGCGCCATCCTCCGTTATGTGGCAAAACATAGAATGCTAAATATTTGTGAGGGCACACAAGAAAAGAGGACCCTGTATATCAATTAAGGCGTTCCTGGCACGTTTTAGCCGTTAGATTCCCGTTTTCAAGGGAGCCGGGTGAATTAAATTTCTTTTGTCCGCTTGTATGCGTATGCTGTAAGTCATTTCCGCAAGTTGTAAATTTATTTTAATAAAGCTGCGGTGCGTGTGAAAATGTTTGCCCCTCTTGGCTGTCAAGTGGCAGGGCGACGGTCAAAGAGACCGAAACTATGACGACCCGACCATGTGGGCAAACAATTTTCACACTTTTTGGCTTTGGCCAGCAGTAACCGTATAAATGATATAAACAACAGCCGGAAGCGGAACGGCATGCATCATGGATAGCCATACCTCCACTCAACGCTCCACGCTCCACGCTCCACGCTCGACGTGCAAATATATTGAAATATTCAAGAGCCATGGAGGTTGGAGCTATGGCTCCAGGGCGGCTCCAGACCCCACCATGGCAATGGCACTGCATATCCTGGCTGCATATTTGTGGAACATAAGATAAAACGCAGCACATGTGGGCCTGGCGCGGAAAGCAGGCGGCGAAATTAATTAAAAATTGCATAACCGCCACTTTTATGGGGAAGCTGGCACCGACTGGCCATTGCGGCAGTGCCGGAGGTGGGGCAACTCCTTTATTTAACTTTCTTAATGTCTGACCCATTTTCCGGCTGACGAGAGCTTAATTTAATTAGCAGCCCCGCAGGCGAACGGTTTGAAAATAGATACATTGGCCGGATATGCATGCAATTTTCCATCATTTAGCAGGTGAATTCGAGTCATTCTCTATATAAATTGTGGTTTTCATTGAAGGGAATATTTAATCAATTTACACATTTTCTCTGCGGCGATTACTAGGGTTGGCTTTTGTAGAGCGTTTTTAAATATTTAATAAACTAATTTATTTCATATTTGCTTTTTCCATAAACGGCTATCAATGGCATTCTCTATTCAAACGTTTATATTGCATTGTTATTTATATACATTACGATACATTTGCCGCTCGCCCCTGACGATGTTTATTTTGTAAATATTCCCAAAATGTGGCTAGAATTATGCAGTTCATTATTTGGCACAAGACCACTCCGCTCGAAATCCACAGGATGAAAGGCCACAGGAGCCGCAGGACGTGCAGGACGCGCAGGACGCGCAGGACACGCTGTCGTTGTCAACGCTGCTGCTGTCAGGCCTCAAAAATGCAGACCTGAAAAATGCCAACTAAAATGCTCATCTATTTTCAGCTAAGCTTTGCGTTTGTGTGTGTTCGAGTAATGTAAACCAAATATACGCACACTGGGAAAAAAGTTACGTTTAACAAAGTTGTGCCATAATTGTGCCTTCAAGTTAGTTATTCTGCGGAAGTCATGCCATTCTACGTTTATATACTTGGAACACTCTTCAACTTATACTTCTAATTTCTTTCTAATCATCCACTTTTGCTTGGCTAATCTCAAGTTATTTTACAACATTTTTGCTAAGTGCCTTTACAAAGAATGCTACTAGAAAATGGGCAGCGCGTTGTTTTGTCGGGCAGCAATGCAAATATAGCTCGTAATACTGCAATTTAAAATGTAAATGCGAACAAGGCCAAGTCCGATGATGGCTAGCATATGAATATGTATCTGTATCTGTATCTGTATCTGTATCTGTATCTGTATCTGTGTATGTGTGGGCCGCAATCGAGTGGGGGGAGGGCATGGCCAGATGAATAATTGAACTTTTGCTTCCGTCTTGTCAGCCTGATTGCCTCGGGGGGGTTTTGGCTTGAGGGGTACGCCCTAATATATATGTTTGCTTTACTTTTCCATTTTTATTTTTCGCTTTCTCTGCTGTTTGATTTACCAAACGGTCGACATAAACGCAACAAAGTGAGCTTTGTTTTTCCATTTCTTGGTCTTGGTTTTCTTGGCCTCGGCTGACCGCCGTCGATTTATCTTTGCATATTTCCAGGCATCCAATTAGTTTCGATTCGCTGCCACTCGATTCGTTCTCCGTTTGGGTTCGATTTGCTCCAAACGCTTGTTTGGGAGGGACAAGCGTTTTAGCCCGATTCCATTTCCCTTCGCCGCCTTTGTCCTGGAGCCTTTTAGCACTCAATTAAATCGCCGTTCGAAGGACACATTTATGAGACCGCACTCGCATCCGCCTTGAGCCCAAATGATAAATGACTTTGTCGCGATTGGGTCACTCAATTAGAACGCATTGCGTGTGCTTAAGTGGCATCTTCGGGATTAGGTCCAAATCGATTAGCGGAAGGGATGGCAAAAAAAAACCCACTTGAAGATTTTCCGGTTCTTTGAATAAATTAAAAATTAATTAAGATCCCAGTGAAAAGGGCTCTTCGAAAAGCAATTAGGGCTGACCATCGCAGGCGCGTTCAAAAACCCTAATGCCGCAACCAAAACCTGAACCAAAACCGAATCCGTATCCAAACAAACGAAAGATTCCAAATTAATTCTTTTTTTTTCCTGAACTTGGGTGGGCCGAGAGCAAACATCAACGCTTGTGGCCTGGCCCAATTCGCTCAGCTGTAAATAAACAGAGGCCAACTCAAATAAGCCAAGCATCAGTAGGAATAAATAACTAACAAGCCAAAGTTGCGCCCAAACTCCCAGAGCTCACTGCACCGTCACAATGGAGCGGCCAAAATAAATCACATCCACTCACAATGCGAGTGAGGCGTGGCATGTCCTGGCAAGGACCCATCCACTTATTCATACAAAAATCGAGTCACTCGGCCAATTTTCGATCTGTGGTCGCTGGCTCAGATATCCTAGTTTATTTTAGGTGCCCATTGATTCAAATTGCCATTGAATTCTAAGCTGCTTTAAAAAGATACAGTCTCCTGACTATTTTAATCACTGTGTGGTATGCTCGACTAACTTTGAAAGGTTAAATGAAGACGCCGAGTTCCAGATGGGTGAAAAGGTAAAGATGCTGGCTACCAAAATATATATATATACGTGTATATTTGTATGTACGTGTATTTAAAAATTACGTTGATACACACCGGCTGTGAATGATGTATTGTGATTTATTCCCCAGGCCCTCCTCCCTCGATGCTCAGCCAGACAAAAGCTGAGACCCGGGACTCCGACTTGGTATTGTTGTGGAGCATTGTCAATGCGTTTGACAAAAGCACTTGTTGGGCGGGGGTGGGGTGGGGGTGTGGGTGAAATCGTTGGGGGAGCGCGACCTACGAGCCTTTTCAATTTGTTGTCCTTTATTGATTTAAAGTTCACTCCAGTCGCGGTCGCTTTGTTGGCGAGTGTCGTTCGCACACAAGCCACATAAAACTCATTTCCCCGAAGGTGCGCCAGTTGAAAGGACCCACCCAACATACACGCATAGTAAGCCATATAGGAGGACCATATGTATTTGGCGCACGCAAATAAACACAGTTTCTCTGCTGACACTCGCATTTGTTGGCCAGAGTTTACTTTGCCTGCCCGACATGGGAATTACACGTTGGCAACCAAATGTTTGCCAACTCTGGCTCAGGGATCGGAGGACGGGGCTCATAAGCACTGGTCTCCCCAGATCAAATGGGACTGTGTAGCCCCGGGGCAGTGGCAATCAAGAAAAGGGAGGAGGATAGGGGATGGCATCGATTACCAGGCAAGCAAATTGCTAAATAAATGTACATAATTTCAAAATTGACATTTGCTAATGATAAGCCTCTGCCTGATGCTGATGCTGATGCTTATGCTGAAATATGGCCAAAACTGGAGCCCAGAACGAGGGATGCGCAGAGCAGCTGCCATCCGGAATGGAATGAGTTGGAATTTGGGCAGCAGATGGCGCTGTCGCAAAAGGAAGGAAGCTAAATTTCGCTGGGTACCAAACGGAAATTTCCTCCCACGGCTCAGAAATTGAAGCTGTTTATGGTAAATTAAACCAATTGAGTGGGATTACGTTTTGCGCACTACAACGCCACCCTCCTCCGCATCACCGCATCGCCGACACCCCGAAGTGTTTCCAACTGGGTTTCAATTTCACTGTCTGGCCGAGCCTGCGGCTAACGAAATTTATGTACCCATGCAATAGAATGCCATCAAAGCCACAAGGTGTTTATGGGCTTAACTCCGGGCCCTGATTCCGCCTACTTGGCTGCCTCGCCTTCCAGATTTGGATTTGCATGTTCCACGATTTGGGGCATGCGGCTGAGAAGGCGACTGCGAAGGCGACTGCGAAGGCGACTGAGCAGGCAGATAGAAGACAAATAGCCAGCACGTTGCGGTTCATTTGGCTGTCACAACAAATGCCGAATTGATGCAAATGTAAATGGATTCGATTTCCAGGAACGCGTCGGCGGAATCTCAAGCAGAAGTCGAAAGATGAATACATGGCTTAGGAGATACTCTCTAAACATACAATAACTTACCGGCAAAGCTTTTTTTAACTTGCTGTAAGTCAGCATAAATTATAGATTTGATCTCTTAAGGACGACTTCATAGCTCCTTAAAGTTGAAGATGTCTTTTATTTATTGCTCAATTTTATGTTGCACCGAAACTCGGTTTGCTCGGTTTGATAAGCGGAAAACAAAAACAATATAAAAATTTGTGTTTATTGCAGAATTAAAAAAACAAGATAAAATACTATAGTCGAGTCCCCGACTATCAGATACCCGTTACTCAGCCAGTGGAAGTGCAAGCGAGAAATTTTTATATTTTCTGGAATATCGGTGGAAATTGGTGGAATCGGTGGAAAAATGAAAAAAACTTAAGTCTCTAGAAGATGAATCTCAACATTCTAGCTTTTAAAGTTCCTGAGATCGAGGCTTTCATACGGCCAGACGGACTGACAGACGATCATGTCCAAAATTAAAATAAAACAATTTTCTAAATTTGAACGCAGATATTTAGAGAATTGCGCCAGAAACATTTAGAGGTATGCCTCTTAAAAATCCGATTAAGATAAGTTGAGTTATGGAGTATAAGTCCTTCAGCCTTGAGACATTTTTTACCTTTTACATAATACATCAGAAAAATGACAAAAAAAAATTGAAAAAAAATAAATTTCTAAATTTGAACGCAGTTATTCAGAGAATTGCGCCAGAAACATTTAGAGGTATGCCACTTCAAAATCCGATTAAGATAAGTTGAGTTATGGAGTTTAGAACTTTAGCTTTGAGACATTTTTTCATTCTTTTGAATTTCTACAACATAATACATCAGAAAAATGACAAAAAAATTGAAAAAAAATACATTTCTAAATTTGAACGCAGATATTTAGAGAATTGCGCCAGAAACATTTAGAGGTATGCCACTTCAAAATCCGATTAAGATAAGTTGAGATATGGAGTTTAGAACTTTAGCTTTGAGACATTTTTTGATTATTTTGAATTTTTACAACATCATACATCAGAAAAATTACAAAAAAATTAAAAAAAAAAAATTTCTAAATTTGAATGCAAATATTTAGAGAATTACGCCAGAAACATTTAGAGGTATGCCACGTCAAAATCCGATTAATAAGAGTTGAGTTATGGAGTATAATCCTTCAGCCTTGAGACATTTTTTAATTTTTACAACATCATACATCAGAAAAATTACAAAAAAATTGAAAAAAAAAAATTTCCTAATTTGAACGCAGATCTTTAGAGAATTGCGCCAGAAACATTTAGAGGTAAGCCACTTAAAAATCCGATTAAGATAAGTTGAGTTATGGAGTTTAGAACTTCCGCTTTAGGACATTTTTGAATTTCTATAACATCATACATCAGAAAAATTACAAAAAAATTGTAAAAAAAAAAAATTCTAAATTTGAACGCAAATATTTAGAGAATTACGCCTGAAACATTTAGAGGTATGCCACTTAAAGATCCGATTAAGATAAGTTGAGATATGGAGTTTAGAACTTCCGCTTTGAGACATTTTTTGATTCTTTTGAATTTCTACAATACAATACAGCAGAAAAATGACAAAAAAATTGAAAAAAAAAAAATTCTAATTTTGAACGCAGATCTTTAGAGAATTGCGCCAGAAACATTTAGAGGTATGCCACTTAAAAATCCGATTAAGATAAGTTGAGTTATGGAGTTTAGAACTTCCGCTTTGGGACATTTTTGAATTTCTATAACATCATACATCAGAAAAATGACAAAAAAATTGAAAAAAAATAAATTTCTAAGTTTGAACGCAGATCTTTAGAGAATTGCGCCAGAAACATTTAGAGGTATGCCACTTAAAGATCCGATTAAGATAAGTTGAGATATGGAGTTTAGAACTTTAGCTTTGAGACATTTTTTGATTCTTTTGAATTTCTACAATACATCAGAAAAATGACAAAAAAATTGAAAAAAAAAAATTTCTAAATTTGAACGCAGATCTTTAGAGAATGGCGCCAGAAACATTTAGAGGTATGCCACTTAAAAATCCGATTAAGATAAGTTGAGTTATGGAGTTGAGAACTTCCGCTTTGGGACATTTTTGAATTTCTATAACATCATACATCAGAAAAATGACAAAAAAATTGAAAAAAAATAAATTTCTAAGTTTGAACGCAGATCTTTAGAGAATTGCGCCAGAAACATTTAGAGGTATGCCACTTAAAGATCCGATTAAGATAAGTTGAGTTATGGAGTTTAGAACTTTAGCTTTGAGACATTTTTTGATTCTTTTGAATTTCTACAACATTATACATCACAAAAATGAGAAAAAATTGAAAAAAAATAAATTTCTAAATTTGAACGCAGATATTTAGAGAATATATATACTTTATATGGTCGAAAACCCTTCCTTCTGCCGTTACATACTTTTCAACGAATCTAGTATACCCTTTATTCTACGAGTAACGGGTTTTCCTCCAGCAGTTAAGCTGCTTCTATTTGTATTTTGCTTTATTTAAGTACTTTCTTTTCCACAAACTGCTGTTGGCCAGCTCATAAATAAATGGCAGACAATAAATCGAGTTTCCTTTTCAATTGCAGGGTTTGCAGGCAAACGATTGGCAATAATAGCAGTCATCAGAACGAGAGCAAATGTCATACGGCATGTCGTCCCTATTCCGTGGCATTAGTGCGACATTTGGAGCTGGAAACTAGGTGCCCGCTCACGCTCTAACACCGCCCGTGACCATTACCATGACGCTACTGCAGAGACTCCAGGCCATGTCCGCCACCACGACCAGGACAATACTGGAGGGCAGCATCAGCAGCATCGGTGGCGGGAATGAGGAGCCGCTGGCAAGCAAACTACCCGTTCTGGAGGAGTCTGCCTCGCATGCCAGATATTTGAAATTCATTGCCGACGGGCTCATCGACGAGGGACTGGGCAGTGCGGTGGGCAGTGGGAGCAGCATCGCCGTATCCGTCGAAGACGTGGTCGCCGGACAGGCGCAGGACATCCAGGCGAGCGAAGGATCCACCGACGACGCCGACGGCAGTAGCCATCTGGCATTAGTCTTCGTCAAGTGTTTCATTATTGGTTTCATCATACTGGCCGCCATCCTTGGCAACATGCTGGTGATTGTGTCCGTCATGCGCCACCGGAAATTGCGGTGAGTCCTAGCCATTGTGCGTTCCACCCACATCCGTTGGTCAGGACATGTGTGTGTGTGCTCATATGTCTGGGTTTCATTAATTTGTCGCTATGAATCAGGTGTCCTTTTCCCTTTTTGTGCCTTGGCTTCAATTTCGTTGTGTGCATTCGGCATGGAACTCTTAACCATAACTTACTCAGATGATAATTTAACAAAGCATTGAACGTCAACATCAAAACATTAGTAAGCAATATTAAAAAGGGCCCTTATTTGCTTTGTTTAAGGTAAATTGCCTGAGCTGTAACCTGCCACATTGTCCACGAATCGCGGATGTTGTTGCTGTCAAGGACATGACTGGTGGCCCCCCATTTCTTTTATTTCTTTGTTTGCTCCTTTTTGCCGAGCGATTTTGTGCGATTTGACCGCGCTCGGCTTAACGAGTAGCTACCTCCTTTTTTGCGGCCATTAATTTGTCATCATTTATCATATTTTCCATCATTTTTGCGTGTCAAGCGCACAGAACTCATCTTGTCCGCCCACCGAACACTTCTATGGGGCGTGGCAGGTTGGCACAGTTAAATGCTAGAAACGTGCGTAATTACATTAGAAATGTTAATAAGGGGCGAGCATAAAAATATTGTTGCCTACTTACGGGGGCGCCATTGGCATTTACTTTATGTGCGGCCATATAATTTGTCAAATTTATGAATTGGGCGCCACTCTCACATGAGAGATGGCCCCGTGCGTTGGGCTGGGAGATTTGCAGGTACTCAGGTATCCAGGTAGCAAAATATGTACGTGTTTCAGTCGCAAATTCAAAAGCCCAACACCGCTGGCATTTAAAGAACCCAACATAAAACACTTGGAGCGAGGCGACAATGGTGTAACCTAACCCCGGGACATTCAATGTCAAGGCGCAGACTATTAAGGCAGCCCCGGGAAAACGTCTTCCATTGTCATTGCCGTATTCCTTTCGCCTTGGAACCAGCCAACGCACACCTGACATTTGTGGCTGCCACCGAGAATGACGATGGCGATGAGGATGGGGATGAGGATGGGGATGAGGATGGGGATGAGGATGGGGATGAGGATGGGGATGAGTAGGGGCAGGGGGATGAGGCTCATTTAGCCTACCAGGGACAGGCAATTTGGGACCTGACCCTGACTACGTCTATGCCATGCTGGCATTCCGTTGCCGTTTTTATCTCAGCTGCCGTGTGCCAGCATCTTTTTCATTATTGTTGTGCTCATTGTCATGTGCGTTTTCCGCACCATTTTCACCTTTTCCGCCTCGCTAGGCAGTTTAAATCATCACGGCAAATTAGACTTAATTACAAAACAACATGTATTCCCACTTAGGCCCCATGTTACATCGCCACCATCTAAAATCCTGGTGACCAAGCCGAGTAAGGTATCTTTTTTAATGTTCTGCACAAGCCATATGGACGACAGTTGTGCGACTTTTTCACGATTGGCCACTCAACTTGAATTATTCATGCCACACGAGTCGATAAATTGAGTGACAAATTAAAGCCTGACTGACTGAAGATCAAGTACAGGCAGGGAGCAGGGAGCAGGGAGTGTGTTTCTCCTCACTTTCCTATTAATTAAAGGTTGCCAGGATGGGTGCCTGCCGAAAGTGCCGACTCATAATTATAATCAAACTTGACACCCAACAAGTTTCCTCCTTTCATTCCCACGCAGCCACTATGTAATCGGCTTTTGGGTAACGCCTCAATAACATTTTCATGTTGCCTCTGATGCGGGTATTTTGCCTTTGTACTTTTTGGGTGCTTTAAGCTTGCCCCAAAAGAGTCGACCTTTCGGAGCGTCAGTTTGTGGCCGTAATTAGGTTTGCGGCAGGCGGTTCAATGTCCCAGTGAAATGTGGCAAGATGGCGAGCGATTGTTAACGAGTTTAATAGATAAAGGCCGTGTACAAACGAAAATAATATCCATGATTGATGCAGTTTAAGAAGTTCCCATCCAAAGTTCCTTCATTCAAAAGTTTATCTTGCACATTAAACCGCTTAGTCTGAAGGCAAAACTTTCATTTGCAAAGTTGTGGCACACACAACAAGTCAAGTCCCCGCAGACGTTATGGTTTTAAGCTTGAATTCCGACCGCCCATTCGGTTGCGGCTGTATCTCCGGAATGGGGTTATGTACGCCTGATTGTTTGGAAATCAGCACGGACGGCCGATAAACGCATTTGCTGCTCCACATAGCGTATACGCCGCGTGCACCTAATTGACTTAACGTTTTGCGGTGCCACGCAACGTTGATGATCGCTGGTGGAAGTTGCGGTGGCGTTAAGCTAATTATTAATTAACCCATTAAACAATGAAATCCACTCAGAGAAGCGACGTTCCGTGCATTAAACGGCGGTCACACGCGGCGTATGCGCAATGTGCGAACCAAAGTTTCCAACTCAAGTTGGACAGGAATCCAATCCGAAGAAACGATTAGTGCTGCGAGCTCTGAGTGACTTGAAAGCTTAATGCACAAATTTAATTAGAGAACTTGGCACTCTCAGTTCCACTGGCACTCAGGCTAAGGCTTCCTTCTGCCATTTTTGTTTGGCTGTGTGGCTTCCGCCTTGGTGCCTGCTTAGTCCTAACCCAGCACTTACTCCTCCTCCTCCTTGCAGCATCATTACCAACTACTTTGTGGTCTCTCTGGCCGTCGCCGACATGCTGGTGGCCCTCTGTGCGATGACATTTAATGCTTCCGTCATGATCTCGGGCAAGTGGATGTTCGGATCCGTGATGTGCGACATGTGGAACAGCTTCGACGTCTACTTCTCCACCGCCAGCATCATGCACCTCTGCTGCATATCGGTCGACAGGTGAGTGCGCGCGTTTACTTTGTCATTGTGGAATAATTGAAGTTCCGACTGCTGGACATGCTTTTAAATTTCGACATGCCATCAAATTGAATAGTTGCTTCATAGTTTCCAGTGACCATCCTCTTCCTTCCATCCTTTCCACGCAGATACTACGCCATTGTCCAGCCACTGGACTATCCACTAATCATGACACAGCGGCGCGTGTTCATCATGCTACTGATGGTGTGGCTGTCGCCGGCGCTCCTCTCGTTCCTGCCCATCTGCTCCGGATGGTATACAACGACCGAGAACTACAAGTATCTCAAATCGAATCCGCATGTGAGTAGCTTACTGGCAGCGCTTGATTGGACAATTAAATAAGCCACTTGTACAATGCCCTCCATTATGGAGCCCACAGATTTGTTGAGCTGGTCGATACATTATTTATTCAATTTTCTTGCACATCAAACTAATAGAAAATTCTAATTTAGTTGAAACGGTATCGACTTTGCATGCATTTTGCATGCCTCCGATGCCACGTGGGCGTCCATGTGGCAGTGGCAACCTTTGGCTTTTCCCTCGACCCGTCGCAACGGAAATTGATTTATGTTTGTGTGGCTGAAGCAGTTTTACGCCTTTCAGGCTGCCAGCCGACAGGTAGCATATTTATTACTCCATTTTATTGGTTTCCTCCGCAAATACTTGGCAAGCTACTTGCCAGCACCTCCATCTACAAATACATACATACATTTATACTACATATACAAGTATGTAGGTATGTGTTCCCTGCCCGTCAGCAGCTGCTGCTACTGATTCCCCCCACCACTGCGGTTATCATTGCGCAATAAAATGCTGATGTAGAAATAAATGTTGGTAATTCCATTCCGGCTTTCTGCGCTCCCATTGAGGCTGACTTCAGCACAGGCTGTGCATAATTTTTGGCTTTCCACCTGGAAGGTGGAGGAGGAGCCCGAGGAGCCTTTGCATACATTAGCATCCGCGGTGGGACGGGCTTTAATTGGTTTTACTTGTTTATGCTAATAACTGTCAGCGCGGAGCAGCCAGAATGTCCTGGCCATAAATCTGATTAGATGTCTTCTGGTGGCCTTTTGTCATGCCATCGCCGTAATGCACAGCGTAATTGAGTTTTTATTGTCGCACTTGGCATTGCAGTAATCGCATTGCCATTGCAATTGCTCATACGCAACGTTGGCCGCCGACAGCCGCAGTTGGCAATTGCCGAGCATTACGCTCCATTAGGGTTCGCCACTGGCATCCGACTGCATTGCTCAACGTCCATTTTGATTTATTGATGGTCACTAATTGAGTTGCCCACCAAATCGCAGCGATTTCGATTCTGATTCTGATTTCGCTGTCCCCTCCATTTCAGATATGCGAGTTCAAAGTGAACAAGGCGTACGCCATCGTCAGCTCATCGATGAGCTTCTGGATCCCCGGCATCGTGATGCTATCGATGTACTACCGCATTTACCAGGAGGCCGACCGGCAGGAGCGCCTGGTGTACAGGTAACAGCCACTCGAGTGGCCCCTCCATTTGCCCGACGCCAATTAGCTCTAATTACTTGTGTGTACGCCCAGATCCAAGGTGGCCGCCCTGCTGCTCGAGAAGCATCTGCAGATTAGCCAAATTCCCAAGCCCCGGCCGAGCATCCAGGTGGAGCAGTCGACCATCTCGACGATGCGGCGTGAGCGGAAGGCCGCCCGCACCCTGGGCATCATCATGAGCGCCTTCCTCATCTGCTGGCTGCCGTTCTTCCTCTGGTGCGTATACTTGATGGCTCAAATTGGGCAAATTATCGCTGGCTCTCGAAGGATCAAGTGCTGCGAAGTTTTTAATTAACTCGGGCTTATATCTAGTAATTTGCACTCTTTATGCTACCGGTATGCTACATTACTTTGGGTTAGAAAAAGAACTAGATTATAGCTGCAGTTATTATGCACTATTGAAGTATCTAACTCTAATCTAACTCTTGTTCTCCAATTGAACCGCAGGTACATCGTATCCTCGCTGTGCGATAGTTGCATCACTCCGCGCCTGCTCGTTGGCATCCTGTTTTGGATCGGCTACTTCAACTCGGCCCTGAACCCCATTATTTATGCATACTTCAACCGCGACTTCAGGGCCGCCTTCAAGAAGACCCTCAAGGTGAGTTGCGGGCTGGCCATCGAGTAATTTGCATATACCTTCCACTTCGACATCTTGATGGGACTTTTATTCTATTCAATTTCGCTTTGTTCGGGCATCCAAAACTGAATTCTCTGCACCACCTTAGACTTAGTACAGGGCTGCGGCAACTGCTGCAATCGCAAAGGACAGGGCCACCGCCACCGCCACCGCCACCGCTACCGCTACCGGCACCCAATGCACAGAAGCGGCGGCGGCCACCATTTCGACAGCAATATCGACTGGCAACGCGGAGGCGCCACCACCAGCGCCCCACCGAAGAGGCTCACGTTTAGCAATTATTTTGGTAGCTATTGGCATCACGGGTGCACTGAGAAAAAACAAGCGAAACTGATCAAATATATCAAGTTACTTGCAATTGCACGATTAATACAACCTAATTTTAAAGTATGTATAAGAAAATATTAAATTCACATGGAAAATACTTTCTTACTATCATACAAACTGAAATTTGTACATATTGTGATATGATAAGGAAGACATGCAGACAAGGACAAGGTGTCGTGTTTTTTCTCAGTGCAGCTCAGTGTTCCGCGGAGAGAGTAGATAGCGTAGCGTTCATATTAGTTGATTGAAATGCTTCATCATCCACATCTACTGGTTGCTAAGCAAGAAAAATAGCTTTTCCTCTGCCTGAAGAACTGAAAACTCTGCACGTTCTTTGCTCTACTGCTCCTCTGCTCTACAGCTCTGCCTGCGCCTGCCTCTGTCTCTCTATCAGTTTCATTCTCTAGGGGATCTGCGGGGCATGGTCCGCATTGAAGGGTGGGGGGTGGGTTTTCAATGCTTGGGCTTTCTAATCGCTTGAACACTCTGCTTGCCACTTACCACCGTATACTAGCATTTGCCATATACACGTATAGTACCATATACCATCTCTCTTTCCACGCACAGCTGGCGCTTACTGTGCTGATTCGTTGCCTATGGCCCAACAAAAGCTAAGCCCGCCAAAGTATGCAACAGAAAACAGAAAGCATAAAACGTAATATTTAAATTAAAACTGAACCTCTTCTTGTATGTATGCCCACACACCCAGCTACAGCTACAGCTACACCTACACCTTCTCCACATCCACATCCACACAAGCGTAAATGCTGATGATGAAATGTTATTCTTTCTCTAAAAATGCTCCCTTTTATGCTGCACACAGCGACACACACACCCACCCACCCACACACCCACACAGAGGCACATGGACGGGTCCTTGTTCGTCCCTTTTTTATACGAATGCGCGGCCTTTCATTTCGTTTAGCATTTTTTGTGTGTGTGTGTCTGTTGTTTTTTTGCTCCTTTCCCTTTAGCCTTTGTTTTCTGTGTGAAACCAAATTGTCACAGACATGTGCCGCCAGCACCCGAAAAAAAACACCACTCCCCCTGTCGATTGTACCGCCCGTCCCACGCGGCGTATGCTTAACCTTTGAGTGCTGTACAGTAGCGAGCTAACTCTATTAAATTACATAGCGTACTCTAACGGAAGCATGCCAGTTTATGCCACCTACTCATAGCTGGGTGTGTTCTTCTCCCCACAGAGCCTGTTTCCCTACGCTTTCTACTTCTGTCGACGCGGCAGGGGCCGGGACGATGACCGGGATCTGGAGTTCGGCGGTCCCAGTCGCCGTGGAACCAATGGAGCCCAACGGGCCGGATCCGGATCCGCCGAGATAGCCAACTGCGTCAACTCCACGGCCTCGTCCGAGATTCACATGAACGTGATGCGTGCCCGCCAGTATGCCGTCAATGTCACACCCACCACGGACGCCCAGATGCAGCAGCTGCATCCTCTGTACACCAACTAGGCGAAAAACACACATGGCGTATACTTGATTCCAGCTCCAGTGCTTCACAACGTCTGTTCATGAGATGAGTGCGCAGTGCACAGCAAGTGTTCTCCAGAAACCAGATTGCCGGCTTACAAATACAAATCACTCGACGAAAACATTCCTCAAAATGGCTGCTAAGAGGGCTAGAAAAGAATTTAACCACAAATAATAGATAAAGCAACAGCCACAGCAACAATACGACAATCCCACAGATTAAAGAAAGCCTTCAAGAGCAGCAAATTGACGTGCAAAATAAATGGAAATATTATAGATGTATTTCGACATACATACTTAGGTGTCACGGAGTCAGGAATTTCATAAAAGCGATGTTTATAAATGCGCATGCAAATATATACATAAATTGAGTGTTTGATATACGTATATAAAAAGCTAGATGTTAACCCAATAAAGTAAAATATGAAATATGCATTGATTGGTACTCTAAAACGAAAACAGTGAGAAAGTGTGTAGGTTTAAGGTCTGGTTGTACTGCTGAACTAAATCAAAATATTATTTATCTTATCATTGAAAGTTTTTAAGCTGTTCTATCATTTTAAACTTAAACCTTAATAACGATCAAGCCTTCTATACTTTTTTACGTTTTATTCGATTAGCGAATAAAGACTGACAATTTAATTTTATCACTGATTTCATAATGATTAATTAAAACATTATGTAAATACTCAAAGCAATCAACCAGGCCTTAAATCCACTTAAAATCTCCACTAAAAGTAAACTAATGGAAACTAATGTTAGTTGTATCGGAGTGTTCGTATTGTTTGTAAAACTCATACTGTCAGTTCTCTTAGATGTAATGACAAAGCTCATTCGATTCGTTAAATACATTAACATAATCTAGTTCATTGAAATACAATCAAATTATATATGTCATAATACATAACCAGAATACATATAGAGCCTACAGCACGACTAACATATCCATTGGGTCTGTAGCCTCACCTTTGATGTTTCCCGACTCTAAGTCCCATACTGTTGTTGTAGTCGAACTAGCTCTAGAGCTATATATGTATATTATATACGAACTATACGCGTAGCCGCATATGTGTATAGTATATGTGTGTACCTTTCTGCACATAGATGCAACTGACATTCCTGGAACTGTTTTGCAATCTTTTGAGCAGGTGCGAGTAATACCCAAAATGCTTTACCCTTGCCTCGACAATCTTAACAAGGCACAATAAACTAAATCTCCAGACTTCAAGCCTGTTTAGTTGACTTTCGCTTTCGACTCGAAATTAGTTGAGTAGGAGATATAAGGAGTATTATCAGTAACTGCCACGCCCCCTGCGCGAATTTGTCACCGCCATTGCGCCCATAAATCAAAGGTGCTTCAGCGGAAAGCTGGCTGAAATTGTTTGCACAAAATATCAAATCGTTGCAAAAAGTATATATGTATATAAGTATATACGACATGCATAAAACGCCGACTTTTCCCTACGATTCGCAGTCATTATTTAAAGCGCCGGCTTAAGAGCTCACCGCCGACGACAAATGAGCATCTCCCCTCTCTGTCGGCATGACTACACCCCTCCTTGTCTCGCCGCCGCCCCCCAACCCACAGTGGGCGTGTCAATATTTGCTTTATTTAACTCTCGACACTTTGTGTAAACTGCAGAACGCCCACGAAAAAGTTGGCAGTTGCCAGTTGGCAGTTAGCAGCAGCGTTGATAACATTTGAAATGTAGCCAAATATTGTTAACTAAATTAACGTCGAACGATAAGAAGCTGAAGCACAAAATGCGAATGCTCTTTCAACGATTTTGCTTCGACGGAAATAACTAAAAAGTATTTATTTTTGGTTACATAAGTCATTTCTTTGTTGCCACAAGTGTTTCCAGGTGCAATGCACTGCAGTAACACGAGGAAACAAAACAGTCGCCAATGTATCTCAGCAAATCAAAAATAGAACAAATATTTGTAGAATACTCGAAGTTACTAAATGTATATTTCGTTGTGAGCTGCACCTCAATTTTGAATTATATTTTCCATTATTTAACAATACCCCACTGATATAGGGTATTTTTCCGTAGAAGTGTGGCACGTGTCCGTAAGCACCTGGATCACAGCGGCAATAACAAAAAACAGCCACAATTAACGAAAATACGATTAAGTTTAAACGCGAATTGCCATGTCAACTCGTGGGAGCATGTGACTTTCGAATAAAAAGCAAACTAAAAAGCTCGCGTAACTGTCGAAAAAGCAAATAATTAAATAATGCCAATTAGGCTTGAGGCTTGAGTCGCTGGAAAAGTATGCTGGCGAGTCATTCGACGATGATGCAATCCCAGATAAGTTGGCAAATCTCGCACATTCCATTCGCACAGACTCCTCACAAATCCCATGGGCGACCATGACTTGGGCAACTATTTCTGCCAGCGGCTGCTTGAAGATCTTATATGACTGATTCGCTCTATTTGGATTCCCTCGTTTTCACACTGTACGTTGCTAGTAGAAATACAAAGTACCTAAGATATTAGCAGTCTAAGCGTATAAATCAGCTGAAAATGGCTCAATGTTCAAACTAAACAAATCATTCGGCGCACTCACGGAAATCGAAGCCAAAAAACAAATTAAAATACATTAAATTAAATGTCCAACAGAAACGCTGAGCTGAAGCTTATTTTGTAACACAAATACAAGCTGAGTGTCTAATAATAATAATGGTAGTCAGATAATTGTTAAATATTGAATGTATTATGCATGTGAATAGTTGAAATCGAATCATTAAAGCGCGAAAATAAAACGAGAATTTTAAAAGCAGACCACATAAAGGTAATTACAAATTAATGCGAAATTCATATATGTACGTGTGTATGTACATTCATACTTAACTCGGCCACACGGCATTAAATATGAAACACAAATAAAACCAGTGACAACCAGTGGAAAATGTTAATTAACTTGTGAACAATATTTACAAACAACAAAACGTCAGATAGCACGAATCTTGTGGTCGATTGTCGGTCAATTTCGGAATTGTACTCAGATACCTTCCAAGTTTCAAAAGAGCGAAAAACATTAGGCGAAACCGAAAACCCTCGACTTAAGTAAATGTTAACATGTGCGTTTTTCAGTGGAAGCTATATTAAATTATACATATATATTTATTATACAAAGGGATATGTTTACGGTGTATGCATGTATTGTATATAGTCTCGCGATACATATAAATTAATGAAATGAAGCAATTACAATCGTATGGAATAAAAGTAAAGGTAATAATAAAAAGGTTCAAAACATCATATGAGTTGCTGCTTTTCATTTTCCCCATCCGTTCCCACGACGAACTTCATCCCAGTTCAGGTAGAGATGCGATGGATGGCTCGACCGACTGCGGTCTGTGGTCTATGCTCTATGCTCTATGTTCTATGCCCTATGCTCTATGCCCTATGCTCTATGGTCCATGGGCCCTATGAGTGACTGTTACTCCGATACGTATTTCTAAACTTTTTCTGTATCAGCTGATACGCATTGTAGGCTCTGTTGAATTTACGGCCAGCAATCGTCGGCGATAAGCCATAAAAAGAAACAAAGCGAGAAACAGCGAGTTAGTACAGGAAATGGCCATAGAACTGGAGTGCAATTTCACCTTTCTTTCACCGCCCTGAAGGACTTCTTGCGCTGCTTGAGACACGCCTTGTCCTGGACGGTATCCGGATTGGGCAGATCGTTGGGCGATATCGTGGTGATGTTGTCCGGATGGCAGAAGTACGCTATCGAGTGGCGGCCACGGGCGCGAATAGTTTCCTGCTCGGGTATTATCACGCGATGTTGCTGGGGGTAGAACAAAATAGATTGGGGGTTTTCATAAATTGCCAAAGAATTAACTGATTAGACCGCTTGGAAAACAATTTGATTTGTGGCCTTTAAAAGGCACTATACTCAAAAACTTTAGATGGCAAAAATAGCTTTCTTTTTAAACAAAAGTTGTTAGCTTACTGCCAAAAACAGACGCAAAGCTGCTCAAATATATATTATTTGGCCTTTTAGTTCAAACAATTTACATACACGTATATACAGCTGCGTTCTGGTATTTGCATAGTTTTAACAATGATAAGAAAAGCAGACTTAAATTTACTCACTGGTGCAATACAAAATCTAGTTCATAAGACACTCACCAATGCGGGATATCGTGCCTGTGTCCAGATATTCAAGATCTCGCCACAGTTGACGAGAATGGAGCCGGGCAGGTGGCCCACGCGGTGCCACTTCTCACTGCCGGGCAGCTTCACCTCCAGCCCGCCCTCCGAGTCCTGGGAGAGCAGGGTGAAGGTGCCGTAGTCCACGTGCGGTGGACACTGGATGACGGCGCCGTTGCCCAGCTTGTGCTCGAACAACTGGCCATTGGGGCCGTCCACCTCGTTGAGGTCGTCCTCGTCGCGGGGATTGTGCTCCGGCCGGAAGTCCGGCTGGTTGGACAGGCAGCGCTGGTAGCTGTACTGGCAGCGACCCTTGATCACGTCGTTCTGGCCGGGCTCGTCGTCCACTATGGGCGGGTAGTAGAGCATGCGCAGGGAGCTCATGTTGTCGTGGTCGCCGGACAGCATGTGCGAGTGCTTTTCGAGGAAGAACGTGTGCGGAATGTCCAGGGAGACGGCCAGCGCCTGCAGGATGAAGCTGGCCAGCGCCTTGAAGTCCGTGGCCAGGGTGCTGATGTGGTCCGCGAATCCTGGCAGCGGCTCCTCCGGCAGATTCTGGGCGTTCAGTGTGCTGATATTGAAGGCGTGACGCAGCTCCGGCGACTTGCCATCGAACCGCTGCTGCTGACCACGACTCACGTAGCCATGTTTGTCTCCATCGGCACGGATATAGTGCTGTCTGATGTCGGGCGGCAGGTCCACGAAGTCATCCAGGTGATCCCAGGCAGTCTTGAGCTGTTTAAAAAGCCATAAGGAAATTGTATATTAGTGACGAGTACAATAACCTTGAAACTCAATTTTTGCCTAATCTCTACGTATACGGTTCCCCAGGGAACAGAAACTATCAATTTCAACTGCTATCGGACTGATATGAATACCGCAATAAATTCTCAAGCTGCGATTTTAGATTTGCTGGTTTAGCAATGACGTATTTTTGTATTTAATCAGTGGAAAACCCAGTTGCTTGGTTCCCCCAATCTAAAGTGTATAATTAGTGCTAGTTGTCTTACCTTCTCATCGGAGATGCCATGGTTGACCAGCAGGGCCATGCCCTTCTCGGAGAGAGCTTTCTTGAGCTGGTGACCCACGCGGTTGACCACCGACTTGACCGGCACTTCCTCGATGCCTGAAATGAACAGAATGAACGGGATTGGAATCGGTTTTTAGGCGTGGGAATAATCAGCGGAGCTGCCACTCGAGCACTAATTGCTTGGCGGTCCCTTGTTTATGGCTTCCTTGAATGGTTTTCCACCTGAACACCATAAAGTATGGGTCGTGTTTATGGCAGATTGTTCACTCTATGGCCGAGGGCAGTAAATAGCTGGCTCGCGCGCACTTGGCCGCTGAATTGAATGTCATGGGCCATCGAGAAGTGTGGCTAAGAGGCATTCACATTCACATTCACATTCACATTCATGTGCCGCCCACCAGCTCTTAAGACCCTCACTTTGCGAAGATAATCGGCTGCTTGGAATCTCAAATAACCCACTATTGCCAGCCCGACAATGTGCAATGGCCCAATGCAAAGGTAAATGCAATCAATTTCAATGCAACGAAGGCGGCATTGACAATGCACGCCGGAAAATTAAATAGAAAATGCCGCCGAAAGGCCGCAGCGGAAGTGGCGAGGATGGCGTTCCACACCGCCAGCCATTTGGCGCGTCAAAGTGGGACTTTTGAATATACATATAGCTAGATAGATAGATAGGTGATATCTGGAAGAAGGATGGGGTAGGAGACCTCGCACCAGCCGCTGGCTAATGTGATCACTTACTCATTGAGGGACGAGTAGTCATGAATGAAATCGGGGAATGCAAAGTAATTATACATATGTACGAGTATATTTGTAATTCCTAGCGACAGTGTCACTTCGGTGTCACACCGGGCGTATGCGCAATCTATAAATAGTTCTGCTAGCCATCGCGGGAAGCCACCTTCTGGCCGCCTGCCCTCAGCTCCCGACTTGGACAGTGACGCAGTGCCTCTGATAAGGGGTTTCAGAGAATTCGTAGCATTTCACAAATAATAACAATAATGCCCTCTTATCATTTCATTTCATTTCATTCCATTTCATTTCGGGCTTGGGAGCTCTGTCGCCAGGCGGGAAGTACTCGCATTGTTATTATTATTACTTGCTCAACTGGGAACCAGATGATGCGGATGATGAGGCGGCTGATGAGGCGGCGGAGAGGTCAGTCGGGCGAATTGAATGATTCCAATTGACGCCAGCAGCAGATCGCCTTTCGTTTTCATTGGGCGGCGGTCCAGTTTTGCATGTATTTTTGATACGCTTGTTTTCCGTGCGTCTTATTTTTCTGTTTTAGTTTAGTCGACTTCTGCTGACATGCAATTCAATTAGGCGGCAATTGGGATGCGGGTCGCTTTTCAATTTGCCGTTTCTCAGTTTTCAGGCAGCTATGCCAGCTAGTTGTCAGTGCTAACTTGTCGCTAATTTAGCTAATTGAGTCAGTAAATTCAGTAGATTCAGTAGATTCAGTCGACGTATTCGTTGAGGAGGCCAAGTTGGCTGAAGATCATCGCTGTCGAATGCCAGAATTTCTCGACGTCTCGATTGGTTTTCCCCCATGTTTTTCCCCATGTTTTATTGTGTTTTCGATTTGATTGGCGCTTGCCGAACAAATTTATCGTTGAAATTGATTGGCTTTTATGCATTTATGGTCAGACATAAATTCCGGCACGCGTTTAGCAATTCTATTGTTTGTTTTCAACGCCATTTGATGATGTATACTTGTAACTTAATTGCTCTTAAAACACTTGGACAAATTCTAGGCCAATAATACGCAAATTCAATTGGTATGTGGCGTAACAAGCACATACAAGAATGTTTCAGTGATTTTTCCATCATGGGAATTTCCATTTACTCGTGTGGGAAAACCCCCTCAAAGATAATCCACAAATAGATTCCAAATTCCCACTTGAATTCGGCGGTCGAAATAATTCAATTCAATATTTATAGACCCATTTGAACTCGTATACTCGTATATGTGGCAGTTTAGTTGCGGAATTTTCGCTGGGAAATATGGTCGTGCAGTATAACTTATTTATAGAAAACTGAATTGCGGCTATGGGCAAATGGCTGAAATGGGCCTAAATGGGGGAAAATGGTTGCAGATGTCGGGCTAATGGAAAAATAATTTCAATGGCATTGAAATATGCGCACAGAAGTCAACGGCAGAGGTAATTGGTCAGAATAACATTATCGCCTGCGAATCAAAATTAGCATCAAACTTAACGTATCGAAGGTTGAGAATTTGCTTGGCCAGCTGTCAATTTGAATTGTCAAGAGAACTTAATTCAATTCCTATCAGTGTTCAGGTGGCTTTAAGCAATTTGTCAGGTCAAGTGAAATCCGGCAGCCCATTTCTACGTATATTCCGTTGGCGAAACAGGCAAAACGCGATTGTGGCCATTAAGCCACGTCAGCCAAGCCCAGAGTCAACAGGTTTAAGCCAGTTTCAATCGGTTGCGGCAAAAGTCCAACTACTTAACATGCTCGCACTGTCGCCTCTCGGTAGTATCATCATCAAATCAAACAAGGTGAGGCCCACCGACGATGACGCCGTGGCGTGAATCCCCAAAGCCCCAAAACAAGATGCGTCACGGAGTGGATGTCTCCGAATTGGTAACTGGTTGCTGGTAATTTCGAACCAGTAACTGGTTAATGGTCACCGGCAGTGTGTAAATAAAGCTGCAACCAGTAAACAAATATTGAATCGCTCATTGCGTTCACAACAAAATCAGATTCCGTAACTCGAATAAGTGTAAATATTTTGATGAGTGCTGTTTGAGTTTCCGCACTGAATGGAGTGACATTGGGTCGATAGAAATTGAGGCATTCCACAAATGCCACAAGCTCGACTTCCAATATAGTTCAAAAACCTCTCGGCGCTCACAAAAAAAGCACAACAAAAAACACACAAATATAAACAAAACAAAGGAATGGAATGGAAAAAAAACCAATTGAAGTTCCGTTGACATAAAAATGCCGCAAGGCAGCGACTTAATTGCTTCTAGCTAGCTGCTTTGGGGGTCAATGGCTCTGGTGGGGCGAGAAGGTCAAGAGAGTGCTTCCACCAAGGCCAAGCCGCACTGTACTCCAAGCAAACTCGAATCTCTGGGTGAGCCCTCGTCGAAACCTGCGGCCAGATAAGCACACAGTGCGTATGCGTTACATTTCCATGGCGTTCCATTACCGCCAGAAGGAGAAACTGTGTCACGTATCGGCAAAGACCCAGTTAACGTTAACACAATGGGCACGGCGCCCAAATAGGCAAATGGAAAATTTCGGTGTGGCCAAAAAGAGCAGAAGAAACGCGGAGGAACAAACAAAGTCATTAAATCTTAACACAGGTACCTCAAAGGTTAGCCAAACAAGTTCAAAGCAGTCTGGGCAACACAAACAAAGTCACGAAACTCGGATATCTAATGTTCTTAGGAATCTCACAGATACTCTAGTTCACAGATACCTCATTAAAAAGTCATCTTGCATGCAACAATAATAATGTGATAATTAATTCTGCCAAGTGTGTAGTGTGATACTTCATTACAATTTTACATAGTGTATTTGTGGGCATAAATATGAATGTGATTTAATTATTTCAGCACACTGATCCACATTTGTGCAACTGAACTGATACTCTAACTATCGTAGAGTGTGCCTGATTTATTGCGATCTCTACTGACTTAGAGAGCAATTACTCAAAAATTACTTATGATTTGTGTTACCCAGAAATATCAGCAAAATATCAGGCTATAACAACGTGATACTTGCTTTCCCTACATATTATACTACATATACACATAAGTGTTCTATTAAAGTACTTCATAGATTAACTATCTACGTTCAATTAGTTGACGTTGGGCGATAAGGCATACATTCTTCGAAACTTTACAGTCAGATTTCCCCCATCTCGCCCAAAGATCCCATTTGCATTATTCATTTGTTTTCGGAGAGAACCGCAGGTGCAGGGATCAGGTGTCCGGTGCACAAGTCGGTAATTACTACAAATTAACTGCGACGTAGTTGTAGCGCCACGATCGAAATTAAGTAACTGCCATTAGGGGAGCCCGGTTAGTTAGCCCCGAACAATTGGGAATAGTCAGCCGAACAGAACTGTCGATGACTCAGTGACGAATGCACTTAATTGTGCCCAGCTGATGGCGGAGCGTTTAAGTGCACTGAAAAAAACCCAAGTCGTATTGAATAGATTGCCCATTTCCTGCTACTTAAATATCCGCAATCTTATCGATAGAACGAACAGGCGTCATAATTTTTAATCAAAAGTGTGAAATGGAAATACATTAATTGGCACATAAAAACAAAATGTAGCTGAATAAATAATAATCAAAAAAAAAAATGTTGTTTGTTCTTATTAACCATTATTTTGGGAAACCACGAATCATTAAATTTCCCACAATTATACTAGTTGTTCATGGGCGTAATTAAATCACATTTTATCTTAAGCATACTTGCAGATGCTTCATAAAAATTTCACTTTTGCAATTTCACGTTTATACACAATGAAATAATAGAAAAACTAATCAGACCTAAGCTTTTATGGTCCTTACTTCATTTTGGATTAATATAAAAGCAATATAAACGTAGACGTAGATCGCAGATAAGCAAAGCGGTCTAATCATTATCACCTTTGCGAGACAAGTTACAGATAAGTGCTATTTTTGAATGAAGGGGCTTCCCATTGATGTCGAGCTCCCGCCCTTTTTTCTCCGTGTACGAACGCTGGCTGAAATTGCTTGCCTAGCAACGAGTTGGAGTGGCGATCAGCGGCCTGTTTAATGGGATGCTGTGGCTCTGTTCCATGGGGGAGCACTACGTACATGGATGATGATGGAGCCTAATGGAACAAGGAGGCATGGGGGGATGGGGTTGGGGATGGGGTACTTACCACAGTGGGCGAGATCGATGATCGGAACCACGCTGCGCGAGAGGAGCGTGTCGAGTTTGTCGTCGCTGCTCTTTGTTTTTATCATTTTGAGTTGCTGTTTGTGTCTGCTGTGCTTGTGTTTGTGCTTGTGTTTGTTGTGTTTCTGCTTCGTGTGACTTCCAGAGGGTCTTCGACGTCCAAAGTTCTTTGGTTTCTGATTGGGGAGAGCAATCGAGCACTCGCCGCACTTGTGCTCGCTATATCTTTATCACAATTGGTTTGGTGTGGGGCGGGGGGACTCTTGGGACCGGAGGGAATCCGGGATCCGGAGACGAGGTGCACTTCCAGCGATGGCTGACTAAATGAAACTGAATGGCAGCAGCGCGCAGAATTCGATTATTAGACTGGTTATGCCGACAGCGAATAAAACAACAACAACATTCGAATCGCGCATCCGAGTGTTTCTTATTTTTGTTTAAATTTCGTGGGGTATTTGTTTTTGCAATGGCTAATGTTTTTGTTTGGCTGGCGAGCAAACGCTTTGACAGCAGAACTTTTGGGGGGGCTCTTTATTTTTTTACGATCCCATACGATACGATACGATCCGATACGATCCGAGGTACGAACGGCTGGCTGAGTGATTGGCTTTGGTTGGATTTAGAAGGGCGCGTGGCGGACGAGAGGCGATCGAACAATCGCGACGCGCTTCTTGGGCGGACTAACCGCCGGTTGCTTGGAGGGGGTTTCGAGTATGATGGAGGAACCCCAACTTCTGGGTTCCGACGCTTATCGCACCTGACTGGCCAGCAGTTTACCGCGGTTTACGATTTTATTTTGCAAAAATGAAACTGATTGTGTGGGGTGCGGTGCTTGGGCATGGCCTGCATGTGCGTCGCAATTAGATAAACTTTAATCAAATCAAAAATTGTGATAACTAAATTAGCACTTGTCGTTTAGCGGCAAAGGGGTCGCGGGGGGTCTACATGGAGGGCTCAGTACCCAGTACCCTGGGTACAGTGGATATTCAGGCTTATGGTGAGCAGGGCCCGAAAGGTGAGACTATCTAAAGCCGTCGACAGGTAGCCCCGTCTCGGTTTGCTTTTGCAATATTTGTGATGGCTATTAACGTGGCTCAGGTACACACGAATACCCAATACAGCCACACAGGCATACAGATGCGGATGCATATGTGAGATACAGATACTCTGGTTGCGGCGGGCATGTATCTTGTATCTTGTGTCTGATGTCTTGTGTTTTGTGTTTTGTATCTGGCAGATCCCGTTTGCCGTTTAACGGCACTCGGACTCAGGTGCCAGCCCTCCTGCCCTCCTGCCGCCTTTTCACCCCCTAAAAATGCAAAATTAAAATCCAAACCAGCTGAGCTGTTGCCAAGCGGCTTTGTTTGGGAAATGCCGCATGAGCAAAGTCTGATCTTGCAGCCAGTCAGCCAGTCCGTCAGTCTGCACGGATTCGGTTCGTTATTGTATCGAGGGGTTGGGTTGGGCTGGGTTCGGGGTTCAGAGTTATGACCGGAGGGGGAATGAGTAAGCATTTGCCTCGCCTCTTTTGCCTTGCAAAAACATTATGCCAACGGGAGCATGGGCTCACATTTGAAACTACCGAAACTACTGAAACTACTGAAACTACTCGAAGCTGCTATTCAGCTGAAAGTTGGTGATTTGTACTTTAAAGTTGAAACCGATGAGGGCTTTTTGCTTACAGTGGAAACTCGCTTTCTTTTTTCGCACAGGTTTCGCTTTTCATCGAACACTCGACCCGAACGAACAGCAGTTGGCCAACACAGTCAGTCTACTTAGTCAATTTTCGTATCGCTTTCTGCTGCCTTTTTTGCACACTCTCCATCATTTTGTAACACACTCCGATCGCGAATTTAACCTAGATACACCTGAACTAGCGCAGAGAGGAACGGCGTCTGTCTCAAAAAAAACATTTGCGATCCGATCCGCGATCTTCGGTCGATTCGGATCCAGTTCGAAAACGATAGCGCTTTTATCGGCGCTCGGAGTGGCCACTATCGATATTTCTACAGTCACGTAGATCGTGAAAAATTCAGCCGTATATCTAAACGATCCTTACGTAGAATATCGTGTCAAATGTAGACATTTTAAACTTAATATATATATAATATTAAGCTTAGTTGTTAATTCAGAACTACTCGCTAGGAAGTATCATTATAATAGGGATATTATTTAATGCACTGCATATTCATTTCAATATACCATTTTATTGACATTATAGACATTACAAAAAGCCTTTATTTATTAACTTCAAACAATTACATTTCATTATTGCTTTTGAAAAAAATTACATTGGGCTAGGAATGCTAATGATTTTCACATGTGTAGAGCTGTAATAAGCTTTTGCCCCAGATTCGTTGATTTATTGAGATCGCTGACCGTAGGTGTCATTAAACTTTTTCTGTATCAGTTCATAGGCGCTGTATACTCTTGGGGTTAAAACAAAACCATGTAATATAATATTTATAAATATATTTTAATTTTGAATACTTACTTGTCCTCACTCTTTGCTTCCTCTTCGCCCAACAGATCGTTGGGAGATATCAAGATCGAGTTATTGGGATGGCAGAAGTATGCTATGGAGTGTCTGCCGCGGGTTCTTATAAGTTCTTGTTCAGGTATGACGACACGATGAGGCTAGGAAAAGGATTGGCATTGGGTAAGATTATTGGAAAGTTCCAGTTTATAGGAATAACCTACCAGAGCGTGGTAACGCTGCGTGGTCCAGATGGACAGGAGTTCCCCGCCGTTAATGAGTATAGCGCCAGGTAGATGACCCACCCGTTCCCACTTTTCGCTGCCCGGCAGTTGCACCTCCAAGCCACCTTCGGAATCCTGGGCGAGTAGCGTGAAGGTGCCATAGTCCACATGGGCACCACAGCGAATGGCGCCCTCGCTCTGACCCGGCTCATCATCCACAATCGCCGGATAGTAGAGCATCCTGAGGGTGCTCATGTTTAGGTCATCTCCCTCCAACATCTGGGAGTGTTTGTCGACGAAGAAGGATGGCGGAATCTCCAGGGCCACCTCCATGGCCTTCATTATAAACAAAGACATGGCTTTCAAGTCCGTGCACAGTGCGGTAATGTCTTCGGCGAATTCTGGGAGTTCTTCCCTTGGAATATTCTGTTCATCCAGCTTGCAAACATTGTAGGCGTGTCGCAGCTCTGGAGTACTTCCATCAAATCGCTCCATCCCGGGACTAACGTAGCCGTAATTAACACCATCCTTTCGTCTGTGATGATCCTGAATCTCTGCTGGCAGATCCAAGAAGTTGTCAAATTGATCCCAAACCGCTTTGATCTACGGATTAAGATCAATTACTAAAAGAGCATAGAGAAGGACATACAAATTACCTTGTCTTCAGCTATCCCATGGTTAACGAGGAACGCGATTCCCTTTTCGGTAAAAGCCTTATGGAGTTGCTGGCCAACCCGATGGACAAGGGACTTGCCTAGAAATTGGGAGTAATTATAACAAAGGGATATAACTTCTCTTTTTAATGCATCACAGAGTGTTAAATATTATTCATTTGGCTTATCAAGGCACCCCTTAAAAAGATTCCAATCAAGTAGTTTCTTTTTAGGGATGGTTGCAGCCCAGCCAAGCCAATGTTTACATAAACTGGTACGTATTATTATTCCTTAAGGTAGCGTCGTGTTTTTAATTTAAAATTATTTAACCAGGGGACTGGGAAACTTACCACAATGGCCGAGATCTATGATCGGCACAGCACTTCGCGAGACAAGCGTTTCCAACTTGTCCTCTCTTATCTTGCTGTTTATCATTCTTGGTAAATAAGCCCCGCGTCGGTAAATCAAATACAAATATATTGCTTCTGGAAATTATCTGAAAACTCAGAACTCCGAAGAGACGATGTGAACACGACAAGCTACTCCGGCAGACTGACCCAAACAAACCGCGGCATTCGCATTATTATTATTGTCTAATCGGTACATCCATATCATATAACGAACCATTCTATAACATACTTTTGGGGGCAATCAAAATATACATAGTTGGAAAGAAATTCATAAACAGACCATTTCTTTTGTTTTGGTAAAACATTCCATTACTACAACTTATTAGAGATTTTCGAGTAAGGCTTAGTTAGTTATATATAGTTAAAAAAAAAACATATACTCCCTAAGAATAATTATGTGCATATGCGCCTTTTGCCAGAGCCATAGCTATATCATATGCACTATGTGTCCTAAAGGAAAACGATAAATGAAAATTAGGTTAATTAAGCTAAGTTCATAGTACTTTTAGTCCCCACTTACACGCCACTCTTCGACTGGTTAGTTGTCATATTTAACTCTTTTGGATCAATCAGTGCGGAGTTATCAGGATGACAGAAATATGCAATGGAGTGCCTGCCCCGAAGGCGAATATCAACCTGATCGGGAACCACTACTCTGTGTTGCTGTTGAATAAAATGAAATAAAGATTAAACCCACTTAGGTCCAGTTAGTAGCCATACCAAGGCGTGATAGAGCTGATCTGTCCAGATAGCCATGGTTTCACCGCAGTTTATAAAGAGTGCTCCTGGCAGGTGACCCACTCGCTCCCACCTCTCACTGCCCCGCAGTTTGACCTCCAATCCACCCTCCGAATCCTGGGCCAACAGAGTGAAGGTGCAGTAGTCAGCATGGGCTCCACAGCGGATGGAACTTCCATGATCCTGATCTTCCACGGGTGGGTAGTACAGCATCCGCAGGGTGGTCAGGTTATGGCGATCGTCGGACAACATATACGAGTGTTTGTCCGTGAAGAACGAAGGAGGAGCACCCACAGAAATGGCCAGGACCCTTAGAATAAACCTACCCAACTCATTAAAGTCATCTACTAATGAATTAATGTGAGTGGTAAATCCTGGTAGCTGCTGCTCGGGTAGAAATGTATCCTGGAGCTTGCATATATTGTAAGCATGGCGCAGCTCCGGTGTCCTGCCATCAAATCGTTCCATTCCAGGACTTACGTAGCCATGATTTTCGGCATCTGGAGCTTGGCTTCTTTCATATGCCAATTTAACCTCATCCGGCAGCGCGACAAAGCCATCGAAATAGTTCCAAGCAGTTGAGATCTAAGTGATTTTAGATTCAGTTCTTGATTGTCCAAGATTCGGTAAATTACATACCTTCTCATTTGAAATTCCGTGGCTTACTAACAGAGCATACTCCTTTTCTGACAAAGCCTTTCTCAGATTTTTGGCCACGTCTCTAATGCTGTTTCCTAAATCTATAATAGGAACCGCATTTCGCGAGAGCAGAGTTTCAATTTCCGATTCCATTGTTATTTTAGCTTATAAACGTTTCTTATCAAGTGAACTGTTGATGTTGTTCTTCCAACCTCAAGCCAAATAAGACTGAAGTCAAAGCAAAGAATATTATTTTTCAGATAGATTGTGTGAGAGATTGTACTTGTGCTTACTTTTTCGTACTATACTTTTGGTTAGACTCAGCAGGTATGGCGTATGCAATTAGACATATAATATAAATAATATAACCAAACCTCTCGCTTATCGCGGGATGACTAACAACAAAATCTCAAACATCGAGGGGTCTTTAAAGCTGTCCAATTGTTTTGGCAAAGCCCTTTCTTTTAAGCCTTCTTAGAGGCCTGGCAGGGAGTAGGCGTCTTGCCAGCATGATGTGGTGTCTTTTAAGCCTATTACTGTATCTGCTTGTGTGCCTTGAGATCTGCTCTTCCACTGTATGCAGATTCAGGTCCCGATGAAGGGTTGAGCCACGTACGTTGCAAGACCTCTATGCGTTTATAGTTCGATTTTGCAGCAATACTCCAGATCTGCATTCCATATAGCCAGATCGGGGCCACAGGCGCTCACAATCAGTACTGAAAACCAATTGATCGTTGGTCACCTTCTGGAATTCCTGTTCGCCTGGTAACTTAAACCAAAAAATCTCACAATTTTGACTACAAAATGAGCATTTTTATGGCAAATTTGTGGATTTTTTCGATATTTGGTACCAGGTGATCATAATCAGTAGCAGGTTTCTACTGAAACCGAAGTAACCAATTGATCGTTGGTCACCTTCTGGAATTCCTGTTCACCTGGTAACTTAAACCAAAAAATCTCACAATTTTGACTACAGAAATCACCAAAAATATTGTTTTTTCGGCCAAAACTCGAGAAATATTTGCCAAAATATGGATTACCATACCTTGTTGGACTCGTAATTAAATTCCCTTTCCACACAAACTCAAATTTAGGAAAAAAAAATTTGAGCCCATTTTTGCAAAAAATGATGATGGTACCCCTTACAAAAAATTAAAAAAATGGCATATAAAATCGCAGAAATCACCAAAAATATTGTTTTTACGGCCAAAACTCGAGAAATATTTGCCAAAATATGGATTTCCATACCTTGTTGGACTCGTAATTAAATTCCCTTTCCACACAAACTCAAATTTAGGAAAAAAAAATTTGAGCCCATTTTTGCAAAAAATGATGATGGTACCCCTTACAAAAAATTAAAAAAATGGCATATAAAATCGCAGAAATCACCAAAAATATTGTTTTTTCGGCCAAAACTCGAGAAATATTTGCCAAAATATGGATTGCCATACCTTGTTGGACTCGTAATTAAATTCCCTTTCCACACAAACTCAAATTTAGGAAAAAAAAATTTGGGCCCATTTTTGCAAAAAATGATGATGGTACCCCTTACAAAAAATTAAAAAAATGGCATATAAAATCGCAGAAATCACCAAAAATATTGTTTTTTCGGCCAAAACTCGAGAAATATTTTCCAAAATATGGATTGCCATACCTTTTTGGACTCGTAATTAAATTCCCTTTCCACAAACTCAAATTTAGGAAAAAAAAATTTTCGCCCATTTTTGCAAAAAATGATGATGGTACCCCTTACAAAAAATTAAAAAAATGGCATATAAAATCGCAGAAATCACCAAAAATATTGTTTTTACGGCCAAAACTCGAGAAATATTTGCCAAAATATGGATTTCCATACCTTGTTGGACTCGTAATTAAATTCCCTTTCCACACAAACTCAAATTTAGGAAAAAAAAATTTGAGCCCATTTTTGCAAAAAATGATGATGGTACCCCTTACAAAAAATTAAAAAAATGGCATATAAAATCGCAGAAATCACCAAAAATATTGTTTTTTCGGCCAAAACTTGAGAAATATTTTCCAAAATGTGGATTGCCATACCTTGTTGGACTCGTAATTAAATTCCCTTTCCAAACAAACTCAAATTTAGTAAAAAAAATTTTAGCCCATTTTTGCAAAAAATGATGATGGTACCCCTTACAAAAAATTAAAAAAATGGCATATAAAATCGCAGAAATCACCAAAAATATTGTTTTTACGGCCAAAACTCAAGAAATATTTGCCAAAATATGGATTTCCATACCTTGTTGGACTCGTAATTAAATTCCCTTTCCACACAAACTCAAATTTAGGAAAAAAAAATTTGAGCCCATTTTTGCAACAAATGATGATGGTACCCCTTACAAAAAATTAAAAAAATGGCATATAAAATCGCAGAAATCACCAAAAATATTGTTTTTACGGCCAAAACTCGAGAAATATTTGCCAAAATATGGATTTCCATACCTTGTTGGACTCGTAATTAAATTCCCTTTCCACACAAACTCAAATTTAGGAAAAAAAAATTTTAGCCCATTTTTGCAAAAAATGATGATGGTACAAAAAATTAAAAAAATGGCTTATAAAATCGCAGAAATCACTAAAAATATTGTTTTTTCGGCCAAAACTCGAGAAATATTTGCCAAAATATGGATTGCCATACCTTGTGGGACTCGTAATTAAATTCCCTTTCCACACAAACTCAAATTTAGGAAAAAAAAAATGGAGCCCTTACAAAAAATTAAAAAAATGGCATATAAAACCGCAGAAATCACCAAAAATATTGTTTTTTCGGCCAAAACTCGAGAAATATTTGCCAAAATATGGATTTCCATACCTTGTTGGACTCGTAATTAAATTCCCTTTCCACACAAACTCAAATTTAGGAAAAAAAAATTTGAGCCCATTTTTGCAAAAAATGATGATGGTACCCCTTACAAAAAATTAAAAAAATGGCATATAAAATCGCAGAAATCACCAAAAATATTGTTTTTTCGGCCAAAACTCGAGAAATATTTTCCAAAATATAAATTGCCATACCTTTTTGGACTCGTAATTAAATTCCCTTTCCACACAAACTCAAATTTAGGAAAAAAAAATTTTAGCCCATTTTTGCAAAAAATGATGATGGTACCCCTTACAAAAAATTAAAAAAATGGCATATAAAATCGCAGAAATCACCAAAAGTATTGTTTTTACGGCCAAAACTCGAGAAATATTTGCCAAAATATGGATTTCCATACCTTATTGGACTCGTAATTAAATTTCCTTTCCACACAAACTCAAATTTAGGAAAAAAAAAATTGAGCCCTTACAAAAAATTAAAAAAATGGCATATAAAATCGCAGAAATCACTAAAAATATTGTATTTTCGGCCAAAACTGGAGAAATATTTGCCAAAATATGGATTTCCATACCTTGTTGGACTCGTAATTAAATTCCCTTTCCACACAAACTCAAATTTAGGAAAAAAAAATTTTAGCCCATTTTTGCAAAAAATGATGATGGTACCCCTTACAAAAAATTAAAAAAATGGCTTATAAAATCGCAGAAATCACTAAAAATATTGCTTTTTCGGCCAAAACTCGAGAAATATTTGCCAAAATATGGATTGCCATACCTTGTGGGACTCGTAATTAAATTCCCTTTCCACACAAACTCAAATTTAGGAAAAAAAAAATTGAGTCCTTACAAAAAATTAAAAAAATGGCATATAAAATCGCAGAAATCACTAAAAATATTGTTTTTTCGGCCAAAACTGGAGAAATATTTGCCAAAATATGGATTGCCATACCTTGTTGGACTCGTAATTAAATTCCCTTTCCACACAAACTCAAATTTAGGAAAAAAAAATTGAGCCCTTACAAAAAATTAAAAAAATGGCATATAAAATCGCAGAAATCACTAAAAATATTGTATTTTCGGCCAAAACTGGAGAAATATTTGCCAAAATATGGATTTCCATACCTTGTTGGACTCGTAATTAAATTCCCTTTCCACACAAACTCAAATTTAGGAAAAAAAATTTTAGCCCATTTTTGCAAAAAATGATGATGGTACCCCTTACAAAAATTTAAAAAAATGGCTTATAAAATCGCAGAAATCACTAAAAATATTGTTTTTTCGGCCAAAACTCGAGAAATATTTGCCAAAATATGGATTGCCATACCTTGTGGGACTCGTAATTAAATTCCCTTTCCACACAAACTCAAATTTAGGAAAAAAAAAATTGAGTCCTTACAAAAAATTAAAAAAATGGCATATAAAATCGCAGAAATCACTAAAAATATTGTTTTTTCGGCCAAAACTGGAGAAATATTTGCCAAAATATGGATTGCCATACCTTGTTGGACTCGTAATTAAATTCCCTTTCCACACAAACTCAAATTTAGGAAAAAAAAAATGGAGCCCTTACAAAAAATTAAAAAAATGGCATATAAAACCGCAGAAATCACCAAAAATATTGTTTTTTCGGCCAAAACTCGAGAAATATTTGCCAAAATATGGATTTCCATACCTTGTTGGACTCGTAATTAAATTCCCTTTCCACACAAACTCAAATTTAGGAAAAAAAAATTTGAGCCCATTTTTGCAAAAAATGATGATGGTACCCCTTACAAAAAATTAAAAAAATGGCATATAAAATCGCAGAAATCACCAAAAATATTGTTTTTTCGGCCAAAACTCGAGAAATATTTTCCAAAATATAAATTGCCATACCTTTTTGGACTCGTAATTAAATTCCCTTTCCACACAAACTCAAATTTAGGAAAAAAAAATTTTAGCCCATTTTTGCAAAAAATGATGATGGTACCCCTTACAAAAAATTAAAAAAATGGCATATAAAATCGCAGAAATCACCAAAAGTATTGTTTTTACGGCCAAAACTCGAGAAATATTTGCCAAAATATGGATTTCCATACCTTATTGGACTCGTAATTAAATTTCCTTTCCACACAAACTCAAATTTAGGAAAAAAAAAATTGAGCCCTTACAAAAAATTAAAAAAATGGCATATAAAATCGCAGAAATCACTAAAAATATTGTATTTTCGGCCAAAACTGGAGAAATATTTGCCAAAATATGGATTTCCATACCTTGTTGGACTCGTAATTAAATTCCCTTTCCACACAAACTCAAATTTAGGAAAAAAAAATTTTAGCCCATTTTTGCAAAAAATGATGATGGTACCCCTTACAAAAATTTAAAAAAATGGCTTATAAAATCGCAGAAATCACTAAAAATATTGCTTTTTCGGCCAAAACTCGAGAAATATTTGCCAAAATATGGATTGCCATACCTTGTGGGACTCGTAATTAAATTCCCTTTCCACACAAACTCAAATTTAGGAAAAAAAAAATTGAGTCCTTACAAAAAATTAAAAAAATGGCATATAAAATCGCAGAAATCACTAAAAATATTGTTTTTTCGGCCAAAACTGGAGAAATATTTGCCAAAATATGGATTGCCATACCTTGTTGGACTCGTAATTAAATTCCCTTTCCACACAAACTCAAATTTAGGAAAAAAAAAATTGAGCCCTTACAAAAAATTAAAAAAATGGCATATAAAATCGCAGAAATCACTAAAAATATTGTATTTTCGGCCAAAACTGGAGAAATATTTGCCAAAATATGGATTTCCATACCTTGTTGGACTCGTAATTAAATTCCCTTTCCACACAAACTCAAATTTAGGAAAAAAAAATTTTAGCCCATTTTTGCAAAAAATGATGATGGTACCCCTTACAAAAATTTAAAAAAATGGCTTATAAAATCGCAGAAATCACTAAAAATATTGTTTTTTCGGCCAAAACTCGAGAAATATTTGCCAAAATATGGATTGCCATACCTTGTGGGACTCGTAATTAAATTCCCTTTCCACACAAACTCAAATTTAGGAAAAAAAAAATTGAGTCCTTACAAAAAATTAAAAAAATGGCATATAAAATCGCAGAAATCACTAAAAATATTGTTTTTTCGGCCAAAACTGGAGAAATATTTGCCAAAATATGGATTGCCATACCTTGTTGGACTCGTAATTAAATTCCCTTTCCACACAAACTCAAATTTAGGAAAAAAAAAATTGAGCCCTTACAAAAAATTAAAAAAATGGCATATAAAATCGCAGAAATCACTAAAAATATTGTATTTTCGGCCAAAACTGGAGAAATATTTGCCAAAATATGGATTTCCATACCTTGTTGGACTCGTAATTAAATTCCCTTTCCACACAAACTCAAATTTAGGAAAAAAAAATTTTAGCCCATTTTTGCAAAAAATGATGATGGTACCCCTTACAAAAAATTAAAAAAATGGCATATAAAATCGCAGAAATCACCAAAAGTATTGTTTTTACGGCCAAAACTCGAGAAATATTTGCCAAAATATGGATTTCCATACCTTATTGGACTCGTAATTAAATTTCCTTTCCACACAAACTCAAATTTAGGAAAAAAAAAATTGAGCCCTTACAAAAAATTAAAAAAATGGCATATAAAATCGCAGAAATCACTAAAAATATTGTATTTTCGGCCAAAACTGGAGAAATATTTGCCAAAATATGGATTTCCATACCTTGTTGGACTCGTAATTAAATTCCCTTTCCACACAAACTCAAATTTAGGAAAAAAAAATTTTAGCCCATTTTTGCAAAAAATGATGATGGTACCCCTTACAAAAATTTAAAAAAATGGCTTATAAAATCGCAGAAATCACTAAAAATATTGTTTTTTCGGCCAAAACTCGAGAAATATTTGCCAAAATATGGATTGCCATACCTTGTGGGACTCGTAATTAAATTCCCTTTCCACACAAACTCAAATTTAGGAAAAAAAAAATTGAGTCCTTACAAAAAATTAAAAAAATGGCATATAAAATCGCAGAAATCACTAAAAATATTGTTTTTTCGGCCAAAACTGGAGAAATATTTGCCAAAATATGGATTGCCATACCTTGTTGGACTCGTAATTAAATTCCCTTTCCACACAAACTCAAATTTAGGAAAAAAAAAATTGAGCCCTTACAAAAAATTAAAAAAATGGCATATAAAATCGCAGAAATCACTAAAAATATTGTATTTTCGGCCAAAACTGGAGAAATATTTGCCAAAATATGGATTTCCATACCTTGTTGGACTCGTAATTAAATTCCCTTTCCACACAAACTCAAATTTAGGAAAAAAAAATTTTAGCCCATTTTTGCAAAAAATGATGATGGTACCCCTTACAAAAAATTAAAAAAATGGCATACAAAATCGCAGAAATCACCAAAAATATTGTTTTTTCGGCCAAAACTCGAGAAATATTTTCCAAAATATGGATTTCCATACCTTGTTGGACTCGTAATTAAATTCCCTTTCCACACAAACTCAAATTTAGGAAAAAAAAATTTTAGCCCATTTTTGCAAAAAATGATGATGGTACCCCTTACAAAAATTTAAAAAAATGGCTTATAAAATCGCAGAAATCACTAAAAATATTGTTTTTTCGGCCAAAACTCGAGAAATATTTGCCAAAATATGGATTGCCATACCTTGTGGGACTCGTAATTAAATTCCCTTTCCACACAAACTCAAATTTAGGAAAAAAAAAATTGAGTCCTTACAAAAAATTAAAAAAATGGCATATAAAATCGCAGAAATCACTAAAAATATTGTTTTTTCGGCCAAAACTGGAGAAATATTTGCCAAAATATGGATTGCCATACCTTGTTGGACTCGTAATTAAATTCCCTTTCCACACAAACTCAAATTTAGGAAAAAAAAAATTGAGCCCTTACAAAAAATTAAAAAAATGGCATATAAAATCGCAGAAATCACTAAAAATATTGTATTTTCGGCCAAAACTGGAGAAATATTTGCCAAAATATGGATTTCCATACCTTGTTGGACTCGTAATTAAATTCCCTTTCCACACAAACTCAAATTTAGGAAAAAAAAATTTTAGCCCATTTTTGCAAAAAATGATGATGGTACCCCTTACAAAAAATTAAAAAAATGGCATATAAAATCGCAGAAATCACCAAAAGTATTGTTTTTTACGGCCAAAACTCGAGAAATATTTGCCAAAATATGGATTTCCATACCTTATTGGACTCGTAATTAAATTTCCTTTCCACACAAACTCAAATTTAGGAAAAAAAAAATTGAGCCCTTACAAAAAATTAAAAAAATGGCATATAAAATCGCAGAAATCACTAAAAATATTGTATTTTCGGCCAAAACTGGAGAAATATTTGCCAAAATATGGATTTCCATACCTTGTTGGACTCGTAATTAAATTCCCTTTCCACACAAACTCAAATTTAGGAAAAAAAAATTTTAGCCCATTTTTGCAAAAAATGATGATGGTACCCCTTACAAAAATTTAAAAAAATGGCTTATAAAATCGCAGAAATCACTAAAAATATTGTTTTTTCGGCCAAAACTCGAGAAATATTTGCCAAAATATGGATTGCCATACCTTGTGGGACTCGTAATTAAATTCCCTTTCCACACAAACTCAAATTTAGGAAAAAAAAAATTGAGTCCTTACAAAAAATTAAAAAAATGGCATATAAAATCGCAGAAATCACTAAAAATATTGTTTTTTTCGGCCAAAACTGGAGAAATATTTGCCAAAATATGGATTGCCATACCTTGTTGGACTCGTAATTAAATTCCCTTTCCACACAAACTCAAATTTAGGAAAAAAAAAATTGAGCCCTTACAAAAAATTAAAAAAATGGCATATAAAATCGCAGAAATCACTAAAAATATTGTATTTTCGGCCAAAACTGGAGAAATATTTGCCAAAATATGGATTTCCATACCTTGTTGGACTCGTAATTAAATTCCCTTTCCACACAAACTCAAATTTAGGAAAAAAAAATTTTAGCCCATTTTTGCAAAAAATGATGATGGTACCCCTTACAAAAAATTAAAAAAATGGCATACAAAATCGCAGAAATCACCAAAAATATTGTTTTTTCGGCCAAAACTCGAGAAATATTTTCCAAAATATAAATTGCCATACCTTTTTGGACTCGTAATTAAATTCCCTTTCCACACAAACTCAAATTTAGGAAAAAAAAATTTTAGCCCATTTTTGCAAAAAATGATGATGGTACCCCTTACAAAAAATTAAAAAAATGGCATATAAAATCGCAGAAATCACTAAAAATATTGTTTTTTCGGCCAAAACTTGAGAAATATTTTCCAAAATATGGATTGCCATACCTTGTTGGACTCGTAATTAAATTCCCTTTCCACACAAACTCAAATTTAGGAAAAAAAAATTTGAGCCCATTTTTGCAAAAAATGATGATGGTACCCCTTACAAAAAATTAAAAAAATGGCATATAAAATCGCAGAAATCACCAAAAGTATTGTTTTTACGGCCAAAACTCGAGAAATAAAAAAAAAATGGAGCCCTTACAAAAAATTAAGAAAATGGCATATAAAACCGCAGAAATCACCAAAAATATTGTTTTTTCGGCCAAAACTCGAGAAATATTTGCCAAAATATGGATTTCCATACCTTGTTGGACTCGTAATTAAATTCCCTTTCCACACAAACTCAAATTTAGGAAAAAAAAATTTGAGCCCATTTTTGCAAAAAATGATGATGGTACCCCTTACAAAAAATTAAAAAAATGGCTTATAAAATCGCAGAAATCACTAAAAATATTGTTTTTTCGGCCAAAACTCGAGAAATATTTGCCAAAATATGGATTGCCATACCTTGTTGGACTCGTAATTAAATTCCCTTTCCACACAAACTCAAATTTAGGAAAAAAAAATTTTAGCCCATTTTTGCAAAAAATGATGATGGTACCCCTTACAAAAAATTAAAAAAATGGCATATAAAACCGCAGAAATCACCAAAAATATTGTTTTTTCGGCCAAAACTCGAGAAATATTTGCCAAAATATGGATTTCCATACCTTGTTGGACTCGTAATTAAATTCCCTTTCCACACAAACTCAAATTTAGGAAAAAAAAATTTGAGCCCATTTTTGCAAAAAATGATGATGGTACCCCTTACAAAAACTTAAAAAAATGGCATATAAAATCGCAGAAATCACCAAAAGTATTGCTTTTACGGCCAAAACTCGAGAAATATTTGCCAAAATATGGATTGCCATACCTTGTTGGACTCGTAATTAAATTCCCTTTCCACACAAACTCAAATTTAGGAAAAAAAAATTTGAGCCCATTTTTGCAAAAAATGATGATGGTACCCCTTACAAAAAATTAAAAAAATGGCTTATAAAATCGCAGAAATCACTAAAAATATTGTTTTTTCGGCCAAAACTCGAGAAATATTTGCCAAAATATGGATTTCCATACCTTGTTGGACTCGTAATTAAATTCCCTTTCCACACAAACTCAAATTTAGGAAAAAAAAATTGAGCCCTTACAAAAAATTAAAAAAATGGCATATAAAATCGCAGAAATCACTAAAAATATTGTTTTTTCGGCCAAAACTGGAGAAATATTTGCCAAAATATGGATTGCCATACCTTGTTGGACTCGTAATTAAATTCCCTTTCCACACAAACTCAAATTTAGGAAAAAAAAATTTTAGCCCATTTTTGCAAAAAATGATGATGGTACCCCTTACAAAAAATTAAAAAAATGGCTTATAAAATCGCAGAAATCACTAAAAATATTGTTTTTTCGGCCAAAACTCGAGAAATATTTGCCAAAATATGGATTGAAATACCTTGTGGGACTCGTAATTAAATTCCCTTTCCACACAAACTCAAATTTAGGAAAAAAAAAATTGAGCCCTTACAAAAAATTAAAAAAATGGCATATAAAATCGCAGAAATCACTAAAAATATTGTTTTTTCGGCCAAAACTGGAGAAATATTTGCCAAAATATGGATTGCCATACCTTGTTGGACTCGTAATTAAATTCCCTTTCCACACAATTTCAAATTTAGGAAAAAAAAAAATGGAGCCCTTACAAAAAATTAAAAAAATGGCATATAAAACCGCAGAAATCACCAAAAATATTGTTTTTTCGGCCAAAACTCGAGAAATATTTGCCAAAATATGGATTTCCATACCTTGTGGGTCTCGTAATTAAATTCCCTTTCCACACAAACTCAAATTTAGGAAAAAAAAAATTGAGCCCTTACAAAAAATTAAAAAAATGGCATATAAAATCGCAGAAATCACTAAAAATATTGTTTTTTCGGCCAAAACTGGAGAAATATTTGCCAAAATATGGATTGCCATACCTTGTTGGACTCGTAATTAAATTCCCTTTCCACACAAACTCAAATTTAGGAAAAAAAAATGGAGCCCTTACAAAAAATTAAAAAAATGGCATATAAAACCGCAGAAATCACCAAAAATATTGTTTTTTCGGCCAAAACTCGAGAAATATTTGCCAAAATATGGATTGCCATACCTTGTGGGACTCGTAATTAAATTCCCTTTCCACACAATATCAAATTTAGGAAAAAAAAAGTTGAGCCCTTACAAAAAATTAAAAAAATGGCATATAAAATCGCAGAAATCACTAAAAATTGTTGTTTTTTCGGCCAAAACTGGAGAAATATTTGCCAAAATATGGATTGCCATACCTTGTTGGACTCGTAATTAAATTCCCTTTCCACGCAAACTCAAATTTAGGAAAAAAAAAATGGAGCCCTTACAAAAAATTAAAAAAATGGCATATAAAACCGCAGAAATCACCAAAAATATTGTTTTTTCGGCCAAAACTCGAGAAATATTTGCCAAAATATGGATTGCCATACCTTGTGGGACTCGTAATTAAATTCCCTTTCCACACAAACTCAAATTTAGGAAAAAAAAATTTTAGCCCATTTTTGCAAAAAATGATGATGGTACCCCTTACAAAAAATTAAAAAAATGGCATATAAAACCGCAGAAATCACCAAAAATATTGTTTTTTCGGCCAAAACTCGAGAAATATTTGCCAAAATATGGATTTCCATACCTTGTTGGACTCGTAATTAAATTCCCTTTCCACACAAACTCAAATTTAGGAAAAAAAAAATTTTAGCCCATTTTTGCAAAAAATGATGATGGTACCCCTTACAAAAAATTAAAAAAATGGCTTATAAAATCGCAGAAATCACTAAAAATATTGTTTTTTTCGGCCAAAACTCGAGAAATATTTGCCAAAATATGGATTGCCATACCTTGTGGGACTCGTAATTAAATTCCCTTTCCACACAAACTCAAATTTAGGAAAAAAAAATTGAGCCCTTACAAAAAATTAAAAAATGGCATATAAAACCGCAGAAATCACCAAAAATATTGTTTTTTCGGCCAAAACTCGAGAAATATTTGCCAAAATATGGATTTCCATACCTTGTTGGACTCGTAATTAAATTCCCTTTCCACACAAACTCAAATTTAGGAAAAAAAAATTTTAGCCCATTTTTGCAAAAAATGATGATGGTACCCCTTACAAAAAATTAAAAAAATGGCTTATAAAATCGCAGAAATCACTAAAAATATTGTTTTTTTTCGGCCAAAACTCGAGAAATATTTGCCAAAATATGGATTGCCATACCTTGTGGGTCTCGTAATTAAATTCCCTTTCCACACAAACTCAAATTTAGGAAAAAAAAAATTGAGCCCTTACAAAAAATTAAAAAAATGGCATATAAAATCGCAGAAATCACTAAAAATATTGTTTTTTCGGCCAAAACTCGAGAAATATTTGCCAAAATATGGATTGCCATACCTTGTGGGACTCGTAATTAAATTCCCTTTCCACACAATATCAAATTTAGGAAAAAAAAAGTTGAGCCCTTACAAAAAATTAAAAAAATGGCATATAAAATCGCAGAAATCACTAAAAATATTGTTTTTTCGGCCAAAACTGGAGAAATATTTGCCAAAATATGGATTGCCATACCTTGTTGGACTCGTAATTAAATTCCCTTTCCACGCAAACTCAAATTTAGGAAAAAAAAAATGGAGCCCTTACAAAAAATTAAAAAAATGGCATATAAAACCGCAGAAATCACCAAAAATATTGTTTTTTCGGCCAAAACTCGAGAAATATTTGCCAAAATATGGATTGCCATACCTTGTGGGACTCGTAATTAAATTCCCTTTCCACACAAACTCAAATTTAGGAAAAAAAAATTTTAGCCCATTTTTGCAAAAAATGATGATGGTACCCCTTACAAAAAATTAAAAAAATGGCATATAAAACCGCAGAAATCACCAAAAATATTGTTTTTTCGGCCAAAACTCGAGAAATATTTGCCAAAATATGGATTTCCATACCTTGTTGGACTCGTAATTAAATTCCCTTTCCACACAAACTCAAATTTAGGAAAAAAAAATTTTAGCCCATTTTTGCAAAAAATGATGATGGTACCCCTTACAAAAAATTAAAAAAATGGCTTATAAAATCGCAGAAATCACTAAAAATATTGTTTTTTCGGCCAAAACTCGAGAAATATTTGCCAAAATATGGATTGCCATACCTTGTGGGACTCGTAATTAAATTCCCTTTCCACACAAACTCAAATTTAGGAAAAAAAAATTGAGCCCTTACAAAAAATTAAAAAAATGGCATATAAAACCGCAGAAATCACCAAAAATATTGTTTTTTTCGGCCAAAACTCGAGCAATAAATATTTCCGCAGAAATCACCAAAAATATTGTTTTTTCGGCCAAAACTCGAGAAATATTTGCCAAAATATGGATTCCATACCTTGTTGGACTCGTAATTAAATTCCCTTTCCACACAAACTCAAATTTAGGAAAAAAAAATTTTAGCCCATTTTTGCAAAAAATGATGATGGTACCCCTTACAAAAAATTAAAAAATGGCTTATAAAATCGCAGAAATCACTAAAATATTGTTTTTTCGGCCAAAACTCGAGAAATATTTGCCAAAATATGGATTGCCATACCTTGTGGGTCTCGTAATTAAATTCCCTTTCCACACAAACTCAAATTTAGGAAAAAAAAATTGAGCCCTTACAAAAAATTAAAAAATGGCATATAAAATCGCAGAAATCACAAAAATTGTTTTTTTCGCCAAAACTGAGAAATATTTGCCAAAATATGGATTGCCATACCTTGTTGGACTCGTAATTAAATTCCCTTTCCACACAAACTCAAATTTAGGAAAAAAAAATTTTAGCCCATTTTTGCAAAAAATGATGATGGTACCCCTTACAAAAAATTAAAAAATGGCTTATAAAATCGCAGAAATCACTAAAAATATTGTTTTTTTCGGCCAAAACTCGAGAAATATTTGCCAAAATATGGATTGCCATACCTTGTGGGACTCGTAATTAAATTCCCTTTCCACACAAACTCAAATTTAGGAAAAAAAAATTGAGCCCTTACAAAAAATTAAAAAAATGGCATATAAAACCGCAGAAATCACCAAAAATATTGTTTTTTTCGGCCAAAACTCGAGAAATATTTGCCAAAATATGGATTCCATACCTTGTTGGACTCGTAATTAAATTCCCTTTCCACACAAACTCAAATTTAGAAAAAAAAATTTAGCCCATTTTTGCAAAAAATGATGATGGTACCCCTTACAAAAAATTAAAAAAATGGCTTATAAAATCGCAGAAATCACTAAAAATATTGTTTTTTCGGCCAAAACTCGAGAATATTTGCCAAAATATGGATTGCCATACCTTGTGGGACTCGTAATTAAATTCCCTTTCCACACAAACTCAAATTTAGGAAAAAAAAAATTGAGCCCTTACAAAAAATTAAAAAAATGGCATATAAAATCGCAGAAATCACTAAAAATATTGTTTTTTTTCGGCCAAACTGAGAAATATTTGCCAAAATATGGATTGCCATACCTTGTTGGACTCGTAATTAAATTCCCTTTCCACACAAACTCAAATTTAGGAAAAAAAAAATGGAGCCTTACAAAAAATTAAAAAAATGGCATATAAAACCGCAGAAATCACCAAAAATATTGTTTTTTTCGGCCAAAACTCGAGAAATATTTGCCAAAATATGGATTCCATACCTTGTTGGACTCGTAATTAAATTCCCTTTCCACACAAACTCAAATTTAGAAAAAAAAATTTTAGCCCATTTTTGCAAAAAATGATGATGGTACCCCTTACAAAAAATTAAAAAATGGCTTATAAAATCGCAGAAATCACTAAAAATATTGTTTTTTTTCGGCCAAAACTCGAGAAATATTTGCCAAAATATGGATTGCCATACCTTGTGGGTCTCGTAATTAAATTCCCTTTCCACACAAACTCAAATTTAGGAAAAAAAAATTGAGCCCTTACAAAAAATTAAAAAATGGCATATAAAATCGCAGAAATCACAAAAATATTGTTTTTTCGGCCAAAACTGGAGAAATATTTGCCAAAATATGGATTGCCATACCTTGTTGGACTCGTAATTAAATTCCCTTTCCACACAAACTCAAATTTAGGAAAAAAAAAAATGAGCCCTTACAAAAAATAAAAAAATGGCATATAAACCGCAGAAATCACCAAATATTGTTTTTTTCGGCCAAAACTCGAGAAATATTTGCCAAAATATGGATTCCATACCTTGTTGGACTCGTAATTAAATTCCCTTTCCACACAAACTCAAATTTAGAAAAAAAAATTTTAGCCCATTTTTGCAAAAAATGATGATGGTACCCCTTACAAAAAATTAAAAAATGGCTTATAAAATCGCAGAAATCACTAAAAATATTGTTTTTTCGGCCAAAACTCGAGAAATATTTGCCAAAATATGGATTGCCATACCTTGTGGGACTCGTAATTAAATTCCCTTTCCACACAAACTCAAATTTAGGAAAAAAAAAATTGAGCCCTTACAAAAATTAAAAAATGGCATATAAAATCGCAGAAATCACAAAAATATTGTTTTTTTCGGCCAAAACTGGAGAAATATTTGCCAAAATATGGATTGCCATACCTTGTTGGACTCGTAATTAAATTCCCTTTCCACACAAACTCAAATTTAGGAAAAAAAATTTTAGCCCATTTTTGCAAAAAATGATGATGGTACCCCTTACAAAAAATTAAAAAAATGGCTTATAAAATCGCAGAAATCACTAAAAATATTGTTTTTTCGGCCAAAACTCGAGAAATATTTGCCAAAATATGGATTGCCATACCTTGTGGACTCGTAATTAAATTCCCTTTCCACACAAACTCAAATTTAGGAAAAAAAAATTGAGCCCTTACAAAAAATTAAAAAAATGGCATATAAAATCGCAGAAATCACTAAAAATATTGTTTTTTCGGCCAAACTGGAGAAATATTTGCCAAAATATGGATTGCCATACCTTGTTGGACTCGTAATTAAATTCCCTTTCCACACAATTTCAAATTTAGGAAAAAAAAAATGAGCCCTTACAAAAAATAAAAAAATGGCATATAAAATCGCAGAAATCACAAAAATATTGTTTTTTCGGCCAAAACTGGAGAAATATTTGCCAAAATATGGATTGCCATACCTTGTGGACTCGTAATTAAATTCCCTTTCCACACAAACTCAAATTTAGGAAAAAAAAATTTTAGCCCATTTTTGCAAAAAATGATGATGGTACCCCTTACAAAAAATTAAAAAAATGGCTTATAAAATCGCAGAAATCACTAAAAATATTGTTTTTTCGGCCAAAACTGGAGAAATATTTGCCAAAATATGGATTGCCATACCTTGTTGGACTCGTAATTAAATTCCCTTTCCACACAAACTCAAATTTAGGAAAAAAAAAATGAGCCCTTACAAAAAATTAAAAAAATGGCATATAAAATCGCAGAAATCACTAAAAATATTGTTTTTTTCGGCCAAAACTGGAGAAATATTTGCCAAAATATGGATTGCCATACCTTGTTGGACTCGTAATTAAATTCCCTTTCCACACAAACTCAAATTTAGGAAAAAAAATTTTAGCCCATTTTTGCAAAAAATGATGATGGTACCCCTTACAAAAAATTAAAAAAATGGCTTATAAATCGCAGAAATCACTAAAAATATTGTTTTTTTTCGGCCAAAACTGAGAAATATTTGCCAAAATATGGATTGCCATACCTTGTTGGACTCGTAATTAAATTCCCTTTCCACACAAACTCAAATTTAGGAAAAAAAAAATTGAGCCCTTACAAAAAATTAAAAAATGGCATATAAAACCGCAGAAATCACCAAAAATATTGTTTTTTCGGCCAAAACTCGAGAAATATTTGCCAAAATATGGATTCCATACCTTGTTGGACTCGTAATTAAATTCCCTTTCCACACAAACTCAAATTTAGGAAAAAAAATTTTAGCCCATTTTTGCAAAAATGATGATGGTACCCCTTACAAAATTAAAAAAATGGCTTATAAAATCGCAGAAATCACAAAAATATTGTTTTTTCGGCCAAAACTCGAGAAATATTTGCCAAAATATGGATTGCCATACCTTGTTGGACTCGTAATTAAATTCCCTTTCCACACAAACTCAAATTTAGGAAAAAAAAATGGAGCCCTTACAAAAAATTAAAAAAATGGCATATAAAATCGCAGAAATCACTAAAAATATTGTTTTTTTCGGCCAAAACTGAGAAATATTTGCCAAAATATGGATTGCCATACCTTGTTGGACTCGTAATTAAATTCCCTTTCCACACAATTCAAATTTAGGAAAAAAAAAATGAGCCCTTACAAAAAATTAAAAAAATGGCATATAAAATCGCAGAAATCACTAAAAATATTGTTTTTTTCGGCCAAAACTGGAGAAATATTTGCCAAAATATGGATTGCCATACTTGTTGGACTCGTAATTAAATTCCCTTTCCACACAAACTCAAATTTAGGAAAAAAAAATTTTAGCCCATTTTTGCAAAAAATGATGATGGTACCCCTTACAAAAAATTAAAAAAATGGCTTATAAAATCGCAGAAATCACTAAAATATTGTTTTTTCGGCCAAAACTGAGAAATATTTGCCAAAATATGGATTGCCATACCTTGTTGGACTCGTAATTAAATTCCCTTTCCACACAACTCAAATTTAGGAAAAAAAAATTGAGCCCTTACAAAAAATTAAAAAATGGCATATAAAATCGCAGAAATCACTAAAAATATTGTTTTTTTTCGGCCAAAACTGGAGAAATATTTGCCAAAATATGGATTGCCATACCTTGTTGGACTCGTAATTAAATTCCCTTTCCACACAAACTCAAATTTAGGAAAAAAAAAATGAGCCCTTACAAAAAATTAAAAAAATGGCATATAAAACCGCAGAAATCACCAAAAATATTGTTTTTTCGGCCAAAACTCGAGAAATATTTGCCAAAATATGGATTCCATACCTTGTTGGACTCGTAATTAAATTCCCTTTCCACACAAACTCAAATTTAGGAAAAAAAAAATTTTAGCCCATTTTTGCAAAAAATGATGATGGTACCCCTTACAAAAAATTAAAAAAATGGCATATAAAATCGCAGAAATCACCTAAAAATATTTTTTTTCGGCCAAAACTCGAGAAATATTTGCCAAAATATGGATTGCCATACCTTGTTGGACTCGTAATTAAATTCCCTTTCCACACAAACTCAAATTTAGGAAAAAAAATTTTAGCCCATTTTTGCAAAAAATGATGATGGTACCCCTTACAAAAAATTAAAAAATGGCTTATAAAATCGCAGAAATCACTAAAAATATTGTTTTTTCGGCCAAACTCGAGAAATATTTGCCAAAATATGGATTGCCATACCTTGTGGGACTCGTAATTAAATTCCCTTTCCACACAAACTCAAATTTAGGAAAAAAAAAATTGAGCCCTTACAAAAAATTAAAAAAATGGCATATAAAATCGCAGAAATCACTAAAAATATTGTTTTTTTCGGCCAAAACTCGAGAAATATTTGCCAAAATATGGATTGCCATACCTTGTTGGACTCGTAATTAAATTCCCTTTCCACACAAACTCAAATTTAGGAAAAAAAAATTTTAGCCCATTTTTGCAAAAAATGATGATGGTACCCCTTACAAAAAATTAAAAAAATGGCATATAAACCGCAGAAATCACAAAAATATTGTTTTTTTCGGCCAAAACTCGAGAAATATTTGCCAAAATATGGATTGCCATACCTTGTTGGACTCGTAATTAAATTCCCTTTCCACACAAACTCAAATTTAGGAAAAAAAATTTGAGCCCATTTTTGCAAAAAATGATGATGGTACCCCTTACAAAAAATTAAAAAATGGCTTATAAAATCGCAGAAATCACTAAAAATATGTTTTTTTTCGGCCAAAACTCGAGAAATATTTGCCAAAATATGGATTGCCATACCTTGTTGGACTCGTAATTAAATTCCCTTTCCACACAAACTCAAATTTAGGAAAAAAAAATGGAGCCCTTACAAAAATTAAAAAAATGGCATATAAACCGCAGAAATCACCAAAAATATTGTTTTTTCGGCCAAAACTCGAGAAATATTTGCCAAAATATGGATTCCATACCTTGTTGGACTCGTAATTAAATTCCCTTTCCACACAAACTCAAATTTAGGAAAAAATTTTAGCCCATTTTTGCAAAATGATGATGGTACCCCTTACAAAAAATTAAAAAAATGGCTTATAAAATCGCAGAAATCACAAAAATATTGTTTTTTCGGCCAAAACTCGAGAAATATTTGCCAAAATATGGATTGCCATACCTTGTGGGACTCGTAATTAAATTCCCTTTCCACACAAACTCAAATTTAGGAAAAAAAAAATTGAGCCCTTACAAAAAATTAAAAAAATGGCATATAAAATCGCAGAAATCACTAAAATATTGTTTTTTCGGCCAAAAACTGGAGAAATATTTGCCAAAATATGGATTGCCATACCTTGTTGGACTCGTAATTAAATTCCCTTTCCACACAAACTCAAATTTAGGAAAAAAAAAATGGAGCCCTTACAAAAAATTAAAAAAATGGCATATAAAACCGCAGAAATCACCAAAAATATTGTTTTTTTTCGGCCAAAACTCGAGAAATATTTGCCAAAATATGGATTTCCATACCTTGTTGGACTCGTAATTAAATTCCCTTTCCACACAAACTCAAATTTAGGAAAAAAAAATTTTAGCCCATTTTTGCAAAAAATGATGATGGTACCCCTTACAAAAAATTAAAAAAATATGGATTGCCATACCTTGTTGGACTCGTAATTAAATTCCCTTTCCACACAAACTCAAATTTAGGAAAAAAAAAATGGAGCCCTTACAAAAATTAAAAAAATGGCATATAAAATCGCAGAAATCACTAAAATATTGTTTTTTTTCGGCCAAAACTCGAGAAATATTTGCCAAAATATGGATTGCCATACCTTGTTGGACTCGTAATTAAATTCCCTTTCCACACAAACTCAAATTTAGGAAAAAAAAATTGAGCCCTTACAAAAATTAAAAAAATGGCATATAAAATCGCAGAAATCACTAAAAATATTGTTTTTTTTTCGGCCAAAACTCGAGAAATATTTGCCAAAATATGGATTGCCATACCTTGTTGGACTCGTAATTAAATTCCCTTTCCACACAAACTCAAATTTAGGAGCCCTTTTACAAAAAATTAAAAAAATGGCATATAAAATCGCAGAAATCACTAAAAATATTGTTTTTTTTTCGGCCAAAACTGGAGAAATATTTGCCAAAATATGGATTGCCATACCTTGTTGGACTCGTAATTAAATTCCCTTTCCACACAAACTCAAATTTAGGAAAAAAAATTTTAGCCCATTTTTGCAAAAATGATGATGGTACCCCTTACAAAAAATTAAAAAAATGGCTTATAAAATCGCAGAAATCACTAAAAATATTGTTTTTTCGGCCAAAACTCGAGAAATATTTGCCAAAATATGGATTGCCATACCTTGTTGGACTCGTAATTAAATTCCCTTTCCACACAAACTCAAATTTAGGAAAAAAAAAATTGAGCCCTTACAAAAAATTAAAAAAATGGCATATAAAATCGCAGAAATCACTAAAAATATTGTTTTTTTTTTTTTTTTTTCGGCCAAAACTCGAGAAATATTTGCCAAAATATGGATTGCCATACCTTGTTGGACTCGTAATTAAATTCCCTTTCCACACAACTCAAATTTAGGAAAAAAAAATGGAGCCCTTACAAAAAATTAAAAAAATGGCATATAAAACCGCAGAAAATCACCAAAATATTTTTTTTTTTTCGGCCAAACTCGAGAAATATTTGCCAAAATATGGATTGCCATACCTTTTGGACTCGTAATTAAATTCCCTTTCCACACAAACTCAAATTTAGGAAAAAAAAATGGAGCCCTTACAAAAAATTAAAAAAATGGCATATAAAATCGCAGAAATCCCAAAAATATTGTTTTTTTTCGGCCAAAACTCGAGAAATATTTGCCAAAATATGGATTTCCATACCTTGTTGGACTCGTAATTAAATTCCCTTTCCACACAAACTCAAATTTAGGAAAAAAAATTTTAGCCCATTTTTGCAAAAAATGATGATGGTACCCCCTTACAAAAAATTAAAAAAATGGCATATAAAATCGCAGAAATCACTAAAAATATTGTTTTTTTTTCGGCAAAACTCGAGAAATATTTGCCAAAATATGGATTGCCATACCTTGTGGACTCGTAATTAAATTCCCTTTCCACACAAACTCAAATTTAGGAAAAAAAAATTGAGCCCTTACAAAAAATTAAAAAATGGCATATAAAATCGCAGAAATCACTAAAAATATTGTTTTTTTTTCGGCCAAAAACTGAGAAATATTTGCCAAAATATGGATTGCCATACCTTGTTGGACTCGTAATTAAATTCCCTTTCCACACAAACTCAAATTTAGGAAAAAAAAAATTTTAGCCCATTTTTGCAAAAAATGATGATGGTACCCCTTACAAAAATTAAAAAAATGGCATATAAAATCGCAGAAATCACTAAAAATATTGTTTTTTCGGCCAAAACTCGAGAAATATTTGCCAAAATATGGATTGCCATACCTTGTTGGGACTCGTAATTAAATTCCCTTTCCACACAAACTCAAATTTAGGAAAAAAAAAAATGGATCCCTTACAAAAAATTAAAAAAATGGCATATAAAACCGCAGAAATCACCAAAAATATTGTTTTTTTTCGGCCAAAACTCGAGAAATATTTGCCAAAATATGGATTCCATACCTTGTTGGACTCGTAATTAAATTCCCTTTCCACACAAACTCAAATTTAGGAAAAAAAAATTTTAGCCCATTTTTGCAAAAAATGATGATGGTACCCCTTACAAAAATTAAAAAAATGGCTTATAAAATCGCAGAAATCACTAAAAATATTGTTTTTTTCGGCCAAAACTCGAGAAATATTTGCCAAAATATGGATTGCCATACCTTGTTGGACTCGTAATTAAATTCCCTTTCCACACAAACTCAAATTTAGGAAAAAAAAATGGACCCTTACAAAAAATTAAAAAAATGGCATATAAAACCGCAGAAATCACCAAAAATATTGTTTTTTTCGGCCAAACTCGAGAAATATTTGCCAAAATATGGATTTCCATACCTTGTTGGACTCGTAATTAAATTCCCTTTCCACACAAACTCAAATTTAGGAAAAAAAAATTTTAGCCCATTTTTGCAAAAAATGATGATGGTACCCCTTACAAAAAATTAAAAAAATGGCTTATAAAATCGCAGAAATCACTAAAATATTGTTTTTTTTTCGGCCAAAACTCGAGAAATATTTGCCAAAATATGGATTGCCATACCTTGTTGGGACTCGTAATTAAATTCCCTTTCCACACAAACTCAATTTATAGGAAAAAAAAATTGAGCCCTTACAAAAAATTAAAAAAATGGCATATAAAATCGCAGAAATCACTAAAAATATTGTTATTGCCATACCTTGTTGGACTCGTAATTAAATTCCCTTTCCACACAAACTCAAATTTAGGAAAAAAAAATTTTAGCCCCATTTTTGCAAAAAATGATGATGGTAACCCCTTACAAAAAATTAAAAAAATGGCTTATAAAATCGCAGAAATCACTATAAAATATTGTTTTTTTTCGGCCAAAACTCGAGAAATATTTGCCAAAATATGGATTGCCATACCTTGTGGGACTCGTAATTAAATTCCCTTTCACACAAACTCAAATTTAGGAAAAAAAAAATTGAGCCCTTACAAAAAATTAAAAAAATGGCATATAAAATCGCAGCAGAAATCACTAAAAAATATTGTTTTTTCGGCCAAAACTGGAGAAATATTTGCCAAAATATGGATTGCCATACCTTGTTGGACTCGTAATTAAATTCCCTTTCCACACAAACTAACCAAATTTAGGAAAAAAAAATTTTAGCCCATTTTTGCAAAAAATGATGATGGTACCCCTTACAAAAAATTAAAAAAATGGCTTATAAAATCGCAGAAATCACTAAAAATATTGTTTTTTTCGGCCAAAAACTCGAGAAATATTTGCCAAAATATGGATTGCCATACTTGTGGGACTCGTAATTAAATTCCCTTTCACACAAACTCAAATTTAGGAAAAAAAAATTTTAGCCCATTTTTGCAAAAAATGATGATGGTACCCCTTACAAAAAATTAAAAAAATGGCTTATAAAATCGCAGAAATCACTAAAAATATTGTTTTTTTTCGGCCAAAACTCGAGAAATATTTGCCAAAATATGGATTGCCATACCTTGTGGGACTCGTATTATATTCCCTTTCCACACAAACTCAAATTTAGGAAAAAAAAAATTGAGCCCTTACAAAAAATTAAAAAAATGGCATATAAAATCGCAGAAATCACTAAAAATATTGTTTTTTTCGGCCAAAACTGGAGAAATATTTGCCAAAAATATGGATTGCCATACCTTGTTGGACTCGTAATTAAATTCCCTTTCCACACAAACTCAAATTTAGGAAAAAAAAATTTAGCCATTTTTGCAAAAATGATGATGGTACCCCTTACAAAAAATTAAAAAAATGGCTTATAAAATCGCAGAAATCACTAAAAAAATATTGTTTTTTTCGGCCACCAAACTCGAGAATATTTGCCAAAATATGGATTGCCATACCTTGTGGGACTCGTAATTAAATTCCCTTTCCACACAAACTCAAATTTAGGAAAAAAAAAATTTTAGCCCCTTTTTGCAAAAAATGATGATGGTCCACCCTTACAAAAAATTAAAAAAATGGCATATAAAATCGCAGAAATCACTAAAAATATGTGTTTTTCTGCCAAAAACTCGAGAAATATTTGCCAAAATATGGATTGCCATACCTTGTGGGACTCGTAATTAAATTCCCTTTCCACACAAACTCAAATTTAGGAAAAAAAATGTTTAGCCCCATTTTTGCAAAAAATGATGATGGTACCCCTTACAAAAAATAAAAAAATGGCATATATAATCGCAGAATCACTAAAAATATTTTTTTTTTCGGCCAAAACTCGAGAAATATTTGCCAAAAATATGGATTGCCATACCTTGTTGGGACTCGTATTTAAATTCCCTTTCCACACAAACTCAAATTTAGGAAAAAAAAATGGAGCCCTTACAAAAAATTAAAAAAATGGCATATAAAACCGCAGAAATCACCAAAAATATTGTTTTTTTCGGCCAAAACTCGAGAAATATTTGCCAAAATATGGATAGCCATACCTTGTTGGACTCGTAATTAAATTCCCTTTCCACACAAACTCAAATTTAGGAAAAAAAAAAATGGAGCCCTTACAAAAAATTTAAAAAAATGGCATATAAAATCGCAGAAATCACTAAAAATATTGTTTTTTTTTCGGCCAAAACTGGAGAATATTTGCCAAAATATGGATTGCCATACCTTGTTGGACTCGTAATTAAATTCCCTTTCCACACAAACTCAAATTTAGAAAAAAAAAAATGGAGCCTTACAAAAAATTAAAAAAAAAATGGCATATAAAACTAAAAATCAAAACAAACGCAGAAATCACCAAAAATATTGTTTTTTTCGGCCAAAACTCGAGAAATATTTGCCAAAATATGGATTTCATACCTTGTTGGACTCGTAATTAAATTCCCTTTCCACACACAACTCAAATTTAGGAAAAAAAAATTTTAGCCCATTTTTTGCAAAAATGATGATGGTACACGCTTACAAAAAATTAAAAAAATGGCTTTATAAAATCGCAGAAATCACTAAAAATATTGTTTTTTTCGGCCAAAACTCGAGAAATATTTGCCAAAATATGGATTGCCATACCTTGTGGGGGACTCGTAATTAAATTCCCTTTCCACACAAACTCAAATTTAGGAAAAAAAAATTTTAGCCCATTTTTGCAAAAAATGATGATGGTACCACCTTACAAAAAATTAAAAAATGGCATATAAAATCGCGAGAAATCACTAAAAATATTGTTTTTTCTGCCAAAACTCGAGAAATATTTGCCAAAATATGGATTGCCATACCTTGTGGACTCGTAATTAAATTCCCTTTCCACACACAACTCAAATTTATTTTAGGAAAAAAAATGTTAGCCCATTTTTGCAAAAAATGATGATGGTACCCCTTACAAAAAATTAAAAAAATGGCATATATAATCGCAGAAATCACTAAAATATTGTTTTTTTTTCGGCCAAAACTCGAGAAATATTTGCCAAAATATGGATAGCCATACCTTGTGGGACTCGTAATTAAATTCCCTTTCCACACAAACTCAAATTTAGGAAAAAAAAATGTATTAGCCCATTTTTGCAAAAAATGATGATGGTACCCCTTACAAAAAATTAAAAAAATGGCATATAAAACCGCAGAGAAATCACCAAAAATATGTTTTTCGGCCTAAACTCGAGAAATATTTGCCAAAAATATGGATTGCCATACCTTGTTGGACTCGTATTAAATTCCCTTTCCACACAAACTCAAATTTAGGAAAAAAAAATTTGAGCCCATTTTTGCAAAAAATGATGATGGTACCCCTCACAAAAAATTAAAAAAATGGCTTATAAAATCGCAGAAATCACTAAAAATATTGTTTTTTTCGGCCAAAACTCGAGAAATATTTGCCAAAATATGGATTTCCATACCTTGTTGGACTCGTAATTAAATTCCCTTTCCACACAAACTCAAATTTAGGAAAAAAAAATTGAGCCCTTACAAAAAATAAAAAAATGGCATATAAAATCGCAGAAATCACTAAAAATATTGTTTTTTTCGGCCAAAACTGGAAGAAATATTTGCCAAAATATGGATTGCCATACCTTGTTGGACTCGTAATTAAATTCCCTTTCCACACAAACTCAAATTTAGGAAAAAAAAATTTTAGCCCATTTTTGCAAAAAATGATGATGGTACCCCCTTACAAAAAATTAAAAAAATGGCTTATAAAATCGCAGAAAATCACTAAAAATATTGTTTTTTTCGGCCAAAACTCGAGAAATATTTGCCAAAATATGGATTGCCATACCTTGTGGGACTCGTAATTAAATTCCCTTTCCACACAAACTCAAATTTAGGAAAAAAAAATTGAGCCCTTACAAAAAATTAAAAAATGGCATATAAAATCGCGAAGAAATCACTAAAAATATTGTTTTTTCGGCCAAAACTGGAGAAATATTTGCCAAAATATGGATTGCCATACCTTGTGGACTCGTAATTAAATTCCCTTTCCACACAATTCAAATTTAGGAAAAAAAAAAATTGAGCCCTTACAAAAAATTAAAAAAATGGCATATAAAATCGCAGAAATCACTAAAAAATATTGTTTTTTTTTTCGGCCAAAACTGGAGAAATATTTGCCAAAATATGGATTGCCATACCTTGTTGGACTCGTAATTAAATTCCCTTTCCACACAAACTCAAATTTAGGAAAAAAAAATGGAGCCCTTACAAAAAATTAAAAAAATGGCATATAAAACCGCACAGAAATCACCAAAAATATTGTTTTTTTCGGCCAAAACTGGAGAAATATTTGCCAAAATATGGATTGCCATACCTTGTTGGACTCGTAATTAAATTCCCTTTCCACACAAACTCAAATTTAGGAAAAAAAAAAATGAGAAAAAAAAATGGCCCTTAGCCCTTACAAAAAATTAAAAAATGGCATATAAAACCGCAGAAATCACCAAAAATATTGTTTTTTTCGGCCAAAACTCGAGAAATATTTGCCAAAATATGGATTTCCATACCTTGTTGGACTCGTAATTAAATTCCCTTTCCACACAAACTCAAATTTAGGAAAAAAAAATTTTAGCCCATTTTTGCAAAAAATGATGATGGTACCCCTTACAAAAAATTAAAAAAATGGCTTATAAAATCGCAGAAATCACTAAAAATTTGTTTTTTTCGGCCAAAAACTCGAGAAATATTTGCCAAAATATGGATTGCCATACCTTGTTGGACTCGTAATTAAATTCCCTTTCCACACAAACTCAAATTTAGGAAAAAAAAAATTGAGCCCTTACAAAAAATTAAAAAAATGGCATATAAAATCGCAGAAATCACTAAAATATTTGTTTTTTTCGGCCAAAACTGGAGAAATATTTGCCAAAATATGGATTGCCATACCTTGTTGGACTCGTAATTAAATTCCCTTTCCACACAAACTCAAATTTAGGAAAAAAAAATTTTAGCCCATTTTTGCAAAAAATGATGATGGTACCCCTTACAAAAAATTAAAAAAATGGCTTATAAAATCGCAGAAATCACTAAAAATATTGTTTTTTTCGGCCAAAACTCGAGAAATATTTGCCAAAATATGGATTGCCATACCTTGTGGGACTCGTAATTAAATTCCCTTTCCACACAAACTCAAATTTAGGAAAAAAAAAATTGAGCCCTTACAAAAAATTAAAAAAATGGCATATAAAATCGCAGAAATCACTAAAAATATTGTTTTTTCGGCCAAAACTGGAGAAATATTTGCCAAAATATGGATTGCCATACCTTGTTGGACTCGTAATTAAATTCCCTTTCCACACAATTTCAAATTTAGGAAAAAAAAAAATGGAGCCCTTACAAAAAATTAAAAAAATGGCATATAAAACCGCAGAAATCACCAAAAATATTGTTTTTTCGGCCAAAACTCGAGAAATATTTGCCAAAATATGGATTTCCATACCTTGTGGGTCTCGTAATTAAATTCCCTTTCCACACAAACTCAAATTTAGGAAAAAAAAAATTGAGCCCTTACAAAAAATTAAAAAAATGGCATATAAAATCGCAGAAATCACTAAAAATATTGTTTTTTCGGCCAAAACTGGAGAAATATTTGCCAAAATATGAATTTTAGCCCATTTTTGCAAAAAATGATGATGGTACCCCTTACAAAAAATTAAAAAAATGGCATATAAAACCGCAGAAATCACCAAAAATATTGTTTTTTCGGCCAAAACTCGAGAAATATTTGCCAAAATATGGATTTCCATACCTTGTTGGACTCGTAATTAAATTCCCTTTCCACACAAACTCAAATTTAGGAAAAAAAATTTTAGCCCATTTTTGCAAAAAATGATGATGGTACCCCTTACAAAAAATTAAAAAAATGGCTTATAAAATCGCAGAAATCACTAAAAATATTGTTTTTTTTTCGGCCAAAACTCGAGAAATATTTGCCAAAATATGGATTGCCATACCTTGTGGGACTCGTAATTAAATTCCCTTTCCACACAAACTCAAATTTAGGAAAAAAAAATTTTAGCCCATTTTTGCAAAAAATGATGATGGTACCCCTTACAAAAAATTAAAAAAATGGCTTATAAAATCGCAGAAATCACTAAAAATATTGTTTTTTCGGCCAAAACTCGAGAAATATTTGCCAAAATATGGATTGCCATACCTTGTGGGACTCGTAATTAAATTCCCTTTCCACACAAACTCAAATTTAGGAAAAAAAAAATTGAGCCCTTACAAAAAATTAAAAAAATGGCATATAAAACCGCAGAAATCACCAAAAATATTGTTTTTTCGGCCAAAACTCGAGAAATATTTGCCAAAATATGGATTTCCATACCTTGTTGGACTCGTAATTAAATTCCCTTTCCACACAAACTCAAATTTAGGAAAAAAAAATTTTAGCCCATTTTTGCAAAAAATGATGATGGTACCCCTTACAAAAAATTAAAAAAATGGCTTATAAAATCGCAGAAATCACTAAAAATATTGTTTTTTCGGCCAAAACTCGAGAAATATTTGCCAAAATATGGATTGCCATACCTTGTGGGTCTCGTAATTAAATTCCCTTTCCACACAAACTCAAATTTAGGAAAAAAAAAATTGAGCCCTTACAAAAAATTAAAAAAATGGCATATAAAATCGCAGAAATCACTAAAAATATTGTTTTTTCGGCCAAAACTGGAGAAATATTTGCCAAAATATGGATTGCCATACCTTGTTGGACTCGTAATTAAATTCCCTTTCCACACAAACTCAAATTTAGGAAAAAAAAAATGGAGCCCTTACAAAAAATAAAAAAAATGGCATATAAAACCGCAGAAATCACCAAAAATATTGTTTTTTCGGCCAAAACTCGAGAAATATTTGCCAAAATATGGATTTCCATACCTTGTTGGACTCGTAATTAAATTCCCTTTCCACACAAACTCAAATTTAGTAAAAAAAAATTTTAGCCCATTTTTGCAAAAAATGATGATGGTACCCCTTACAAAAAATTAAAAAAATGGCTTATAAAATCGCAGAAATCACTAAAAATATTGTTTTTTCGGCCAAAACTCGAGAAATATTTGCCAAAATATGGATTGCCATACCTTGTGGGACTCGTAATTAAATTCCCTTTCCACACAAACTCAAATTTAGGAAAAAAAAAATTGAGCCCTTACAAAAAATTAAAAAAATGGCATATAAAATCGCAGAAATCACTAAAAATATTGTTTTTTTCGGCCAAAACTGGAGAAATATTTGCCAAAATATGGATTGCCATACCTTGTTGGACTCGTAATTAAATTCCCTTTCCACACAAACTCAAATTTAGGAAAAAAAAATTTTAGCCCATTTTTGCAAAAAATGATGATGGTACCCCTTACAAAAAATTAAAAAAATGGCTTATAAAATCGCAGAAATCACTAAAAATATTGTTTTTTCGGCCAAAACTCGAGAAATATTTGCCAAAATATGGATTGCCATACCTTGTGGGACTCGTAATTAAATTCCCTTTCCACACAAACTCAAATTTAGGAAAAAAAAAATTGAGCCCTTACAAAAAATTAAAAAAAATGGCATATAAAATCGCAGAAATCACTAAAAATATTGTTTTTTCGGCCAAAACTGGAGAAATATTTGCCAAAATATGGATTGCCATACCTTGTTGGACTCGTAATTAAATTCCCTTTCCACACAATTTCAAATTTAGGAAAAAAAAAAATGGAGCCCTTACAAAAAATTAAAAAAATGGCATATAAAATCGCAGAAATCACTAAAAATATTGTTTTTTCGGCCAAAACTGGAGAAATATTTGCCAAAATATGGATTGCCATACCTTGTTGGACTCGTAATTAAATTCCCTTTCCACACAAACTCAAATTTAGGAAAAAAAAATTTTAGCCCATTTTTGCAAAAAATGATGATGGTACCCCTTACAAAAAATTAAAAAAATGGCTTATAAAATCGCAGAAATCACTAAAAATATTGTTTTTTCGGCCAAAACTGGAGAAATATTTGCCAAAATATGGATTGCCATACCTTGTTGGACTCGTAATTAAATTCCCTTTCCACACAAACTCAAATTTAGGAAAAAAAAAATTGAGCCCTTACAAAAAATTAAAAAAATGGCATATAAAACCGCAGAAATCACCAAAAATATTGTTTTTTCGGCCAAAACTCGAGAAATAATTGCCAAAATATGGATTTCCATACCTTGTTGGACTCGTAATTAAATTCCCTTTCCACACAAACTCAAATTTAGTAAAAAAAAATTTTAGCCCATTTTTGCAAAAAATGATGATGGTACCCCTTACAAAAAATTAAAAAAATGGCTCATAAAATCGCAGAAATCACTAAAAATATTGTTTTTTCGGCCAAAACTCGAGAAATATTTGCCAAAATATGGATTGCCATACCTTGTGGGACTCGTAATTAAATTCCCTTTCCACACAAACTCAAATTTAGGAAAAAAAAAATTGAGCCCTTACAAAAAATTAAAAAAATGGCATATAAAATCGCAGAAATCACTAAAAATATTGTTTTTTCGGCCAAAACTGGAGAAATATTTGCCAAAATATGGATTGCCATACCTTGTTGGACTCGTAATTAAATTCCCTTTCCACACAAACTCAAATTTAGGAAAAAAAAATTTTAGCCCATTTTTGCAAAAAATGATGATGGTACCCCTTACAAAAAATTAAAAAAATGGCTTATAAAATCGCAGAAATCACTAAAAATATTGTTTTTTCGGCCAAAACTCGAGAAATATTTGCCAAAATATGGATTGCCATACCTTGTGGGACTCGTAATTAAATTCCCTTTCCACACAAACTCAAATTTAGGAAAAAAAAAATTGAGCCCTTACAAAAAATTAAAAAAATGGCATATAAAATCGCAGAAATCACTAAAAATATTGTTTTTTCGGCCAAAACTGGAGAAATATTTGCCAAAATATGGATTGCCATACCTTGTTGGACTCGTAATTAAATTCCCTTTCCACACAATTTCAAATTTAGGAAAAAAAAAAATGGAGCCCTTACAAAAAATTAAAAAAATGGCATATAAAATCGCAGAAATCACTAAAAATATTGTTTTTTCGGCCAAAACTGGAGAAATATTTGCCAAAATATGGATTGCCATACTTTGTTGGACTCGTAATTAAATTCCCTTTCCACACAAACTCAAATTTAGGAAAAAAAAATTTTAGCCCATTTTTGCAAAAAATGATGATGGTACCCCTTACAAAAAATTAAAAAAATGGCTTATAAAATCGCAGAAATCACTAAAAATATTGTTTTTTCGGCCAAAACTGGAGAAATATTTGCCAAAATATGGATTGCCATACCTTGTTGGACTCGTAATTAAATTCCCTTTCCACACAATCTCAAATTTAGGAAAAAAAAAATTGAGCCCTTACAAAAAATTAAAAAAATGGCATATAAAATCGCAGAAATCACTAAAAATATTGTTTTTTTCGGCCAAAACTGGAGAAATATTTGCCAAAATATGGATTGCCATACCTTGTTGGACTCGTAATTAAATTCCCTTTCCACACAAACTCAAATTTAGGAAAAAAAAAATGGAGCCCTTACAAAAAATTAAAAAAATGGCATATAAAACCGCAGAAATCACCAAAAATATTGTTTTTTCGGCCAAAACTCGAGAAATATTTGCCAAAATATGGATTTCCATACCTTGTTGGACTCGTAATTAAATTCCCTTTCCACACAAACTCAAATTTAGGAAAAAAAAATTTTAGCCCATTTTTGCAAAAAATGATGATGGTACCCCTTACAAAAAATTAAAAAAATGGCATATAAAATCGCAGAAATCACTAAAAATATTGTTTTTTCGGCCAAAACTGGAGAAATATTTGCCAAAATATGGATTGCCATACCTTGTTGGACTCGTAATTAAATTCCCTTTCCACACAAACTCAAATTTAGGAAAAAAAAAATGGAGCCCTTACAAAAAATTAAAAAAATGGCATATAAAACCGCAGAAATCACCAAAAATATTGTTTTTTCGGCCAAAACTCGAGAAATATTTGCCAAAATATGGATTTCCATACCTTGTTGGACTCGTAATTAAATTCCCTTTCCACACAAACTCAAATTTAGGAAAAAAAAATTTTAGCCCATTTTTGCAAAAAATGATGATGGTACCCCTTACAAAAAATTAAAAAAATGGCTTATAAAATCGCAGAAATCACTAAAAATATTGTTTTTTCGGCCAAAACTCGAGAAATATTTGCCAAAATATGGATTGCCATACCTTGTGGGACTCGTAATTAAATTCCCTTTCCACACAAACTCAAATTTAGGAAAAAAAAAATTGAGCCCTTACAAAAAATTAAAAAAATGGCATATAAAATCGCAGAAATCACTAAAAATATTGTTTTTTCGGCCAAAACTGGAGAAATATTTGCCAAAATATGGATTGCCATACCTTGTTGGACTCGTAATTAAATTCCCTTTCCACACAAACTCAAATTTAGGAAAAAAAAATTTTAGCCCATTTTTGCAAAAAATGATGATGGTACCCCTTACAAAAAATTAAAAAAATGGCATATAAAATCGCAGAAATCACTAAAAATATTGTTTTTTCGGCCAAAACTGGAGAAATATTTGCCAAAATATGGATTGCCATACCTTGTTGGACTCGTAATTAAATTCCCTTTCCACACAAACTCAAATTTAGGAAAAAAAAAATGGAGCCCTTACAAAAAATTAAAAAAATGGCATATAAAACCGCAGAAATCACCAAAAATATTGTTTTTTCGGCCAAAACTCGAGAAATATTTGCCAAAATATGGATTTCCATACCTTGTTGGACTCGTAATTAAATTCCCTTTCCACACAAACTCAAATTTAGGAAAAAAAATTTTAGCCCATTTTTGCAAAAAATTATGATGGTACCCCTTACAAAAAATTAAAAAAATGGCTTATAAAATCGCAGAAATCACTAAAAATATTGTTTTTTCGGCCAAAACTCGAGAAATATTTGCCAAAATATGGATTGCCATACCTTGTGGGACTCGTAATTAAACTCCCTTTCCACACAAACTCAAATTTAGGAAAAAAAAAATTGAGCCCTTACAAAAAATTAAAAAAATGGCATATAAAATCGCAGAAATCACTAAAAATATTGTTTTTTCGGCCAAAACTGGAGAAATATTTGCCAAAATATGGATTGCCATACCTTGTTGGACTCGTAATTAAATTCCCTTTCCACACAAACTCAAATTTAGGAAAAAAAAAATGGAGCCCTTACAAAAAATTAAAAAAATGGCATATAAAACCGCAGAAATCACCAAAAATATTGTTTTTTCGGCCAAAACTCGAGAAATATTTGCCAAAATATGGATTGCCATACCTTGTTGGACTCGTAATTAAATTCCCTTTCCACACAAACTCAAATTTAGGAGCCCTTACAAAAATTTAAAAAAATGGCATATAAAATCGCAGAAATCACTAAAAATATTGTTTTTTCGGCCAAAACTGGAGAAATATTTGCCAAAATATGGATTGCCATACCTTGTTGGACTCGTAATTAAATTCCCTTTCCACACAAACTCAAATTTAGGAAAAAAAAATTTTAGCCCATTTTTGCAAAAAATGATGATGGTACCCCTTACAAAAAATTAAAAAAATGGCTTATAAAATCGCAGAAATCACTAAAAATATTGTTTTTTCGGCCAAAACTGGAGAAATATTTGCCAAAATATGGATTGCCATACCTTGTTGGACTCGTAATTAAATTCCCTTTCCACACAATCTCAAATTTAGGAAAAAAAAAATTGAGCCCTTACAAAAAATTAAAAAAATGGCATATAAAATCGCAGAAATCACTAAAAATATTGTTTTTTCGGCCAAAACTGGAGAAATATTTGCCAAAATATGGATTGCCATACCTTGTTGGACTCGTAATTAAATTCCCTTTCCACACAAACTCAAATTTAGGAAAAAAAAAATGGAGCCCTTACAAAAAATTAAAAAAATGGCATATAAAACCGCAGAAATCACCAAAAATATTGTTTTTTCGGCCAAAACTCGAGAAATATTTGCCAAAATATGGATTTCCATACCTTGTTGGACTCGTAATTAAATTCCCTTTCCACACAAACTCAAATTTAGGAAAAAAAAAATGGAGCCCTTACAAAAAATTAAAAAAATGGCATATAAAACCGCAGAAATCACCAAAAATATTGTTTTTTCGGCCAAAACTCGAGAAATATTTGCCAAAATATGGATTTCCATACCTTGTTGGACTCGTAATTAAATTCCCTTTCCACACAAACTCAAATTTAGGAAAAAAAAATTTTAGCCCATTTTTGCAAAAAATGATGATGGTACCCCTTACAAAAAATTAAAAAAATGGCTTATAAAATCGCAGAAATCACTAAAAATATTGTTTTTTCGGCCAAAACTCGAGAAATATTTGCCAAAATATGGATTGCCATACCTTGTGGGACTCGTAATTAAATTCCCTTTCCACACAAACTCAAATTTAGGAAAAAAAAAATTGAGCCCTTACAAAAAATTAAAAAAATGGCATATAAAATCGCAGAAATCACTAAAAATATTGTTTTTTCGGCCAAAACTGGAGAAATATTTGCCAAAATATGGATTGCCATACCTTGTTGGACTCGTAATTAAATTCCCTTTCCACACAAACTCAAATTTAGGAAAAAAAAATTTTAGCCCATTTTTGCAAAAAATGATGATGGTACCCCTTACAAAAAATTAAAAAAATGGCATATAAAATCGCAGAAATCACTAAAAATATTGTTTTTTCGGCCAAAACTGGAGAAATATTTGCCAAAATATGGATTGCCATACCTTGTTGGACTCGTAATTAAATTCCCTTTCCACACAAACTCAAATTTAGGAAAAAAAAAAATGGAGCCCTTAAAAAAAATTAAAAAAATGGCATATAAAACCGCAGAAATCACCAAAAATATTGTTTTTTCGGCCAAAACTCGAGAAATATTTGCCAAAATATGGATTTCCATACCTTGTTGGACTCGTAATTAAATTCCCTTTCCACACAAACTCAAATTTAGGAAAAAAAAATTTTAGCCCATTTTTGCAAAAAATGATGATGGTACCCCTTACAAAAAATTAAAAAAATGGCATATAAAATCGCAGAAATCACTAAAAATATTGTTTTTTCGGCCAAAACTGGAGAAATATTTGCCAAAATATGGATTGCCATACCTTGTTGGACTCGTAATTAAATTCCCTTTCCACACAAACTCAAATTTAGGAAAAAAAAAATGGAGCCCTTACAAAAAATTAAAAAAATGGCATATAAAACCGCAGAAATCACCAAAAATATTGTTTTTTTCGGCCAAAACTCGAGAAATATTTGCCAAAATATGGATTTCCATACCTTGTTGGACTCGTAATTAAATTCCCTTTCCACACAAACTCAAATTTAGGAAAAAAAAATTTTAGCCCATTTTTGCAAAAAATGATGATGGTACCCCCTACAAAAAATTAAAAAAATGGCTTATAAAATCGCAGAAATCACTAAAAATATTGTTTTTTCGGCCAAAACTCGAGAAATATTTGCCAAAATATGGATTGCCATACCTTGTGGGACTCGTAATTAAATTCCCTTTCCACACAAACTCAAATTTAGGAAAAAAAAAATTGAGCCCTTACAAAAAATTAAAAAAATGGCATATAAAATCGCAGAAATCACTAAAAATATTGTTTTTTCGGCCAAAACTGGAGAAATATTTGCCAAAATATGGATTGCCATACCTTGTTGGACTCGTAATTAAATTCCCTTTCCACACAAACTCAAATTTAGGAAAAAAAAATTTTAGCCCATTTTTGCAAAAAATGATGATGGTACCCCTTACAAAAAATTAAAAAAATGGCTTATAAAATCGCAGAAATCACTAAAAATATTGTTTTTTCGGCCAAAACTCGAGAAATATTTGCCAAAATATGGATTGCCATACCTTGTGGGACTCGTAATTAAATTCCCTTTCCACACAAACTCAAATTTAGGAAAAAAAAAATTGAGCCCTTACAAAAAATTAAAAAAATGGCATATAAAATCGCAGAAATCACTAAAAATATTGTTTTTTCGGCCAAAACTGGAGAAATATTTGCCAAAATATGGATTGCCATACCTTGTTGGACTCGTAATTAAATTCCCTTTCCACACAAACTCAAATTTAGGAAAAAAAAATTTTAGCCCATTTTTGCAAAAAATGATGATGGTACCCCTTACAAAAAATTAAAAAAATGGCTTATAAAATCGCAGAAATCACTAAAAATATTGTTTTTTCGGCCAAAACTCGAGAAATATTTGCCAAAATATGGATTGCCATACCTTGTGGGACTCGTAATTAAATTCCCTTTCCACACAAACTCAAATTTAGGAAAAAAAAATTTTAGCCCATTTTTGCAAAAAATGATGATGGTACCCCTTACAAAAAATTAAAAAAATGGCTTATAAAATCGCAGAAATCACTAAAAATATTGTTTTTTTCGGCCAAAACTCGAGAAATATTTGCCAAAATATGGATTGCCATACCTTGTGGGACTCGTAATTATATTCCCTTTCCACACAAACTCAAATTTAGGAAAAAAAAAATTGAGCCCTTACAAAAAATTAAAAAAATGGCATATAAAATCGCAGAAATCACTAAAAATATTGTTTTTTCGGCCAAAACTGGAGAAATATTTGCCAAAATATGGATTGCCATACCTTGTTGGACTCGTAATTAAATTCCCTTTCCACACAAACTCAAATTTAGGAAAAAAAAATTTTAGCCCATTTTTGCAAAAAATGATGATGGTACCCCTTACAAAAAATTAAAAAAATGGCTTATAAAATCGCAGAAATCACTAAAAATATTGTTTTTTCGGCCAAAACTCGAGAAATATTTGCCAAAATATGGATTGCCATACCTTGTGGGACTCGTAATTAAATTCCCTTTCCACACAAACTCAAATTTAGGAAAAAAAATGTTAGCCCATTTTTGCAAAAAATGATGATGGTACCCCTTACAAAAAATTAAAAAAATGGCATATATAATCGCAGAAATCACTAAAAATATTGTTTTTTCGGCCAAAACTCGAGAAATATTTGCCAAAATATGGATTGCCATACCTTGTTGGACTCGTATTTAAATTCCCTTTCCACACAAACTCAAATTTAGGAAAAAAAAAATGGAGCCCTTACAAAAAATTAAAAAAATGGCATATAAAACCGCAGAAATCACCAAAAATATTGTTTTTTCGGCCAAAACTCGAGAAATATTTGCCAAAATATGGATAGCCATACCTTGTTGGACTCGTAATTAAATTCCCTTTCCACACAAACTCAAATTTAGGAAAAAAAAATGGAGGCCTTACAAAAAATTAAAAAAATGGCATATAAAATCGCAGAAATCACTAAAAATATTGTTTTTTCGGCCAAAACTGGAGAAATATTTGCCAAAATATGGATTGCCATACCTTGTTGGACTCGTAATTAAATTCCCTTTCCACACAAACTCAAATTTAGGAAAAAAAAAATGGAGCCCTTACAAAAAATTAAAAAAATGGCATATAAAACCGCAGAAATCACCAAAAATATTGTTTTTTCGGCCAAAACTCGAGAAATATTTGCCAAAATATGGATTTCCATACCTTGTTGGACTCGTAATTAAATTCCCTTTCCACACAAACTCAAATTTAGGAAAAAAAAATGTTAGCCCATTTTTGCAAAAAATGATGATGGTACCCCTTACAAAAAATTAAAAAAATGGCATATAAAACCGCAGAAATCACCAAAAATATTGTTTTTTCGGCCAAAACTCGAGAAATATTTGCCAAAATATGGATAGCCATACCTTGTGGGACTCGTAATTAAATTCCCTTTCCACACAAACTCAAATTTAGGAAAAAAAAATGTTAGCCCATTTTTGCAAAAAATGATGATGGTACCCCTTACAAAAAATTAAAAAAATGGCATATAAAACCGAAGAAATCACCAAAAATATTGTTTTTTTCGGCCTAAACTCGAGAAATATTTGCCAAAATATGGATTGCCATACCTTGTTGGACTCGTATTTAAATTCCCTTTCCACACAAACTCAAATTTAGGAAAAAAAAAATTGAGCCCTTACAAAAAATTAAAAAAATGGCATATAAAACCGCAGAAATCACCAAAAATATTGTTTTTTCGGCCAAAACTCGAGAAATATTTGCCAAAATATGGATTGCCATACCTTGTTGGACTCGTAATTAAATTCCCTTTCCACACAAACTCAAATTTAGGAAAAAAAAATTGAGCCCTTACAAAAAATTAAAAAAATGGCATATAAAACCGCAGAAATCACCAAAAATATTGTTTTTTCGGCCTAAACTCGAGAAATATTTGCCAAAATATGGATTGCCATACCTTGTTGGACTCGTAATTAAATTCCCTTTCCAAAAAACTCAAATTTAGGAAAAAAAAAATTGAGCCCTTACAAAAAATTAAAAAAATGGCATATAAAATCGCAGAAATCACTAAAAATATTGTTTTTTTCGGCCAAAACTGGAGAAATATTTGCCAAAATATGGATTGCCATACCTTGTTGGACTCGTAATTAAATTCCCTTTCCACACAAACTCAAATTTAGGAAAAAAAAATTTTAGCCCATTTTTGCAAAAAATGATGATGGTACCCATTACAAAAAATTAAAAAAATGGCTTATAAAATCGCAGAAATCACTAAAAATATTGTTTTTTCGGCCAAAACTGGAGAAATATTTGCCAAAATATGGATTGCCATACCTTGTTGGACTCGTAATTAAATTCCCTTTCCACACAAACTCAAATTTAGGAAAAAAAAATGGAGCCCTTGCAAAAAATTAAAAAAATGGCATATAAAACCGCAGAAATCACCAAAAATATTGTTTTTTTCGGCCAAAACTCGAGAAATATTTGCCAAAATATGGATAGCCATACCTTGTGGGACTCGTAATTAAATTCCCTTTCCACACAAACTCAAATTTAGGAAAAAAAAATTTTAGCCCATTTTTGCAAAAAATGATGATGGTACCCCTTACAAAAAATTAAAAAAATGGCTTATAAAATCGCAGAAATCACTAAAAATATTGTTTTTTCGGCCAAAACTCGAGAAATATTTGTCAAAATATGGATTGCCATACCTTGTTGGACTCGTAATTAAATTCCCTTTCCACACAAACTCAAATTTAGGAAAAAAAAAATTGAGCCCTTACAAAAAATTAAAAAAATGGCATATAAAACCGCAGAAATCACCAAAAATATTGTTTTTTCGGCCTAAACTCGAGAAATATTTGCCAAAATATTTATTGCCATACCTTGTTGGACTCGTAATTAAATTCCCTTTCCACACAAACTCAAATTTAGGAAAAAAAAAATTAAGCCCTTACAAAAAATTAAAAAAATGGCATATAAAATCGCAGAAATCACTAAAAATATTGTTTTTTCGGCCAAAACTGGAGAAATATTTGCCAAAATATGGATTGCCATACCTTGTTGGACTCGTAATTAAATTCCCTTTCCACACAAACTCAAATTTAGGAAAAAAAAATTTTAGCCCATTTTTGCAAAAAATGATGATGGTACCCCTTACAAAAAATTAAAAAAATGGCTTATAAAATCGCAGAAATCACTAAAAATATTGTTTTTTCGGCCAAAACTCGAGAAATATTTGCCAAAATATGGATTGCCATACCTTGTGGGACTCGTAATTAAATTCCCTTTCCACACAAACTCAAATTTAGGAAAAAAAAATTTTAGCCCATTTTTGCAAAAAATGATGATGGTACCCCTTACAAAAAATTAAAAAAATGGCTTATAAAATCGCAGAAATCACTAAAAATATTGTTTTTTCGGCCAAAACTCGAGAAATATTTGCCAAAATATGGATTGCCATACCTTGTGGGACTCGTAATTATATTCCCTTTCCACACAAACTCAAATTTAGGAAAAAAAAAATTGAGCCCTTACAAAAAATTAAAAAAATGGCATATAAAATCGCAGAAATCACTAAAAATATTGTTTTTTCGGCCAAAACTGGAGAAATATTTGCCAAAATATGGATTGCCATACCTTGTTGGACTCGTAATTAAATTCCCTTTCCACACAAACTCAAATTTAGGAAAAAAAAATTTTAGCCCATTTTTGCAAAAAATGATGATGGTACCCCTTACAAAAAATTAAAAAAATGGCTTATAAAATCGCAGAAATCACTAAAAATATTGTTTTTTCGGCCAAAACTCGAGAAATATTTGCCAAAATATGGATTGCCATACCTTGTGGGACTCGTAATTAAATTCCCTTTCCACACAAACTCAAATTTAGGAAAAAAAATGTTAGCCCATTTTTGCAAAAAATGATGATGGTACCCCTTACAAAAAATTAAAAAAATGGCATATATAATCGCAGAAATCACTAAAAATATTGTTTTTTCGGCCAAAACTCGAGAAATATTTGCCAAAATATGGATTGCCATACCTTGTTGGACTCGTATTTAAATTCCCTTTCCACACAAACTCAAATTTAGGAAAAAAAAAATGGAGCCCTTACAAAAAATTAAAAAAATGGCATATAAAACCGCAGAAATCACCAAAAATATTGTTTTTTCGGCCAAAACTCGAGAAATATTTGCCAAAATATGGATAGCCATACCTTGTTGGACTCGTAATTAAATTCCCTTTCCACACAAACTCAAATTTAGGAAAAAAAAATGGAGGCCTTACAAAAAATTAAAAAAATGGCATATAAAATCGCAGAAATCACTAAAAATATTGTTTTTTCGGCCAAAACTGGAGAAATATTTGCCAAAATATGGATTGCCATACCTTGTTGGACTCGTAATTAAATTCCCTTTCCACACAAACTCAAATTTAGGAAAAAAAAAATGGAGCCCTTACAAAAAATTAAAAAAATGGCATATAAAACCGCAGAAATCACCAAAAATATTGTTTTTTTTCGGCCAAAACTCGAGAAATATTTGCCAAAATATGGATTTCCATACCTTGTTGGACTCGTAATTAAATTCCCTTTCCACACAAACTCAAATTTAGGAAAAAAAAATGTTAGCCCATTTTTGCAAAAAATGATGATGGTACCCCTTACAAAAAATTAAAAAAATGGCATATAAAACCGCAGAAATCACCAAAAATATTGTTTTTTCGGCCAAAACTCGAGAAATATTTGCCAAAATATGGATAGCCATACCTTGTGGGACTCGTAATTAAATTCCCTTTCCACACAAACTCAAATTTAGGAAAAAAAAATGTTAGCCCATTTTTGCAAAAAATGATGATGGTACCCCTTACAAAAAATTAAAAAAATGGCATATAAAACCGAAGAAATCACCAAAAATATTGTTTTTTCGGCCTAAACTCGAGAAATATTTGCCAAAATATGGATTGCCATACCTTGTTGGACTCGTATTTAAATTCCCTTTCCACACAAACTCAAATTTAGGAAAAAAAAAATTGAGCCCTTACAAAAAATTAAAAAAATGGCATATAAAACCGCAGAAATCACCAAAAATATTGTTTTTTCGGCCAAAACTCGAGAAATATTTGCCAAAATATGGATTGCCATACCTTGTTGGACTCGTAATTAAATTCCCTTTCCACACAAACTCAAATTTAGGAAAAAAAAATTGAGCCCTTACAAAAAATTAAAAAAATGGCATATAAAACCGCAGAAATCACCAAAAATATTGTTTTTTCGGCCTAAACTCGAGAAATATTTGCCAAAATATGGATTGCCATACCTTGTTGGACTCGTAATTAAATTCCCTTTCCAAAAAACTCAAATTTAGGAAAAAAAAAATTGAGCCCTTACAAAAAATTAAAAAAATGGCATATAAAATCGCAGAAATCACTAAAAATATTGTTTTTTCGGCCAAAACTGGAGAAATATTTGCCAAAATATGGATTGCCATACCTTGTTGGACTCGTAATTAAATTCCCTTTCCACACAAACTCAAATTTAGGAAAAAAAAATTTTAGCCCATTTTTGCAAAAAATGATGATGGTACCCATTACAAAAAATTAAAAAAATGGCTTATAAAATCGCAGAAATCACTAAAAATATTGTTTTTTCGGCCAAAACTGGAGAAATATTTGCCAAAATATGGATTGCCATACCTTGTTGGACTCGTAATTAAATTCCCTTTCCACACAAACTCAAATTTAGGAAAAAAAAAATGGAGCCCTTGCAAAAAATTAAAAAAATGGCATATAAAACCGCAGAAATCACCAAAAATATTGTTTTTTCGGCCAAAACTCGAGAAATATTTGCCAAAATATGGATAGCCATACCTTGTGGGACTCGTAATTAAATTCCCTTTCCACACAAACTCAAATTTAGGAAAAAAAAATTTTAGCCCATTTTTGCAAAAAATGATGATGGTACCCCTTACAAAAAATTAAAAAAATGGCTTATAAAATCGCAGAAATCACTAAAAATATTGTTTTTTCGGCCAAAACTCGAGAAATATTTGTCAAAATATGGATTGCCATACCTTGTTGGACTCGTAATTAAATTCCCTTTCCACACAAACTCAAATTTAGGAAAAAAAAAATTGAGCCCTTACAAAAAATTAAAAAAATGGCATATAAAACCGCAGAAATCACCAAAAATATTGTTTTTTCGGCCTAAACTCGAGAAATATTTGCCAAAATATTTATTGCCATACCTTGTTGGACTCGTAATTAAATTCCCTTTCCACACAAACTCAAATTTAGGAAAAAAAAAATTAAGCCCTTACAAAAAATTAAAAAAATGGCATATAAAACCGCAGAAATCACCAAAAATATTGTTTTTTCGGCCAAAACTCGAGAAATATTTGCCAAAATATGGATTGCCATACCTTGTTGGACTCGTAATTAAATTCCCTTTCCACACAAACTCAAATTTAGGAAAAAAAAAATTAAGCCCTTACAAAAAATTAAAAAAAATGGCATATAAAATCTCAGAAATCACCAAAAATATTGTTTTTTCGGCCAAAACTCGAGAAATATTTGCCAAAATATGGATTGTCATGCCTTGTTGGACTCGTAATTAAATTCCCTTTCCACACAAACTCAAAACAATTTTAGCCCTTACAAAAAATTAAAAAAATTGCATATAAAATCGCAGAAATCACCAAAAATATTGTTTTTTCGGCCAAAACTCGAGAAATATTTGCCAAAATATGAATTGCCATACCTTGTTGGACTCGTAATTAAATTCCCTTTCCACACAAACTCAAATTTAGGAAAAAAAAAATTGAGCCCTTTTTTGGAAAAAATGATGATGGTACCCCTTACAAAAATTAAAAAAATGGCATATAAAATCGCAGAAATCACCAAAAATATTGTTTTTTCGGCCAAAACTTGAGAAATATTTTCCAAAATATGGATTGCCATACCTTGCTGGACTCGTAATTAAATTCCCTTTCCACACAAACTCAAATTTAGGAAAAAAAATTTTAGCCCATTTTTGCAAAAAATGATGATGGTACCCCTTACAAAAAATTAAAAAAATGGCATATAAAATCGCAGAAATCACCAAAAATATTGTTTTTTCGACCAAAACTTGAGAAATATTTTCCAAAATATGGATTGCAATACCTTGTTGGACTCGTAATTAAATTCCCTTTCCACAAACTCAAATTTAGGAAAAAAAAATTTTAGCCCATTTTTGCAAAAAATGATGATTGTACCCCTTACAAAAAATTAAAAAAATGGCATATAAAATCGCAGAAATCACCAAAAATATTGTTTTTTCGGCCAAAACTTGAGAAATATTTTCCAAAATATGGATTGCCATACCTTGCTGGACTCGTAATTAAATTCCCTTTCCACACAAACTCAAATTTAGGAAAAAAAAATTTTAGCCCATTTTTGCAAAAAATGATGATTGTACCCCTTACAAAAAATTAAAAAAATGGAATATAAAATCGCAGAAATCACCAAAAATATTGTTTTTTCGGCCAAAACTTGAGAAATATTTTCCAAAATATGGATTGCCATACCTTGCTGGACTCGTAATTAAATTCCCTTTCCACACAAACTCAAATTTAGGAAAAAAAATTTTAGCCCATTTTTGCAAAAAATGATGATGGTACCCCTTACAAAAAATTAAAAAAATGGCATATAAAATCGCAGAAATCACCAAAAATATTGTTTTTTCGGCCAAAACTTGAGAAATATTTTCCAAAATATGGATTGCCATACCTTGCTGGACTCGTAATTAAATTCCCTTTCCACACAAACTCAAATTTAGGAAAAAAAAATTTTAGCCCATTTTTGCAAAAAATGATGATTGTACCCCTTACAAAAAATTAAAAAAATGGCATATAAAATCGCAGAAATCACCAAAAATATTGTTTTTTCGGCCAAAACTTGAGAAATATTTTCCAAAATATGGATTGCCATACCTTGCTGGACTCGTAATTAAATTCCCTTTCCACACAAACTCAAATTTAGGAAAAAAAAATTTGAGCCCATTTTTGCAAAAAATGATGATGGTACCCCTTACAAAAAATTAAAAAAATGGCATATAAAATCGCAGAAATCACCAAAAATATTGTTTTTTCGGCCAAAACTTGAGAAATATTTTCCAAAATATGGATTGCCATACCTTGTTGGACTCGTAATTAAATTCCCTTTCCACACAAACTCAAATTTAGGAAAAAAAAATTTTAACCCATTTTTGCAAAAAATGATGATGGTACCCCTTACAAAAAATTAAAAAAATGGCATATAAAATCGCAGAAATCACCAAAAATATTGTTTTTTCGGCCAAAACTCGAGAAATATTTGCCAAAATATGGATTGCCATACCTTGTGGGACTCGTAATTAAATTCCCTTTCCACACAAACTCAAATTTAGGAAAAAAAAAATTTGAGCCCATTTTTACAAAAAATTAAAAAAATGGCATATAAAATAGCAGAAATCACCAAAAATATTGTTTTTTCGGCCAAAACTCGAGAAATATTTTCCAAAAAATGGATTGCCATACCTTGTTGGACTCGTAATTAAATTCCCTTTCCAAACAAACTCAAATTTAGGAAAAAAAAATTTGAGCCCATTTTTGCAAAAAATGATGATGGTACCCCTTACAAAAAATTAAAAAAATGGCATATAAAATCGATCACCAGGTGATCATAATCAGTAGTAGGTTTCTACTGAAAACCAAGTAACCAATTGATCGTTGGTCACCTTCTGGAATTCCTGTTCGCCTGGTAACTTAAACCAAAAAATTTCACAATTTTGACTACAAAATGCACATTTTTATGGCAAATTTGTGGATTTTTTCGATATTTGGCACCAGGTGATCACAATCACCAAGTAACCAATTGATCGTTGGTCACCTTCTGGAATTCCTGTTCGCCTGGTAACTTAAACCAAAAAATTTCACAATTTTGACTACAAAATGCGCATTTTTATGGCAAATTTGTTGATTTTTTCGATATTTAGCACCAGGTGATCATAATCAGTAGCAGGTTTCTACTGAAAACCAATTGATCGTTGGTCACCTTCCGGAATTCCTGTTCGCCTGGTTACTTAATATTAATGAAATTTACCACGTAAAGACCCTTTGCCGACAGAAAGGATGAGAAAGTCCAGTGAAATTGCACAATGTCAACGTTGCCAGGAGTATGGCCATACAGCTAAATATGGCGTATGTAGAAAACATGTAGAAGATGCAGTAGATGTAGAAGATCAAGTATATTTGTTTAACTAGAACACTCTGATAGCAGTCTATAGCAGTTATCATACGTAAATAAAGACAATCAGAACATACATACATACGAATCGTTTGTTTATTGTTTGCAAATAAAATATACAAAATTACATTTCATCATAGAGTTGGGGACAGTTCTGCGCTGTGGTGTCGACAGGCAAAAGTTCAAGGTTCACCGATTTTTGCTCGCCATTCGCCTGCCCTAACATGTCTTCGACTTTCACAGTCCATAGGATAAGGTCTAATCACTAAACTATAATATTTGGTACTATTACACTATCCCAATACAGAAGGTGCTACGATCTCTGGCCCTCTGCAAGGGCGACTGATCCAAACAAGTACAAATGGGGCCGCTTTCCTCGAACTAACAAAATACTACGTAACAAGCTTACGCGACTACAGATTGTATAATATCCATCTTGACCTATGTATACCTAGGGGTAGGATATGGGAGGTGGCTTGGGATGGGGATGGGAGCGTGGGAATCTGGGCTGGGATTTGGGATTTGGAATTTGGAATTTGGAATTTGGGATTTGGGGACTCAGGGATAAGGAAGGACCATAAAAATAAGTGTGCATAGCTTAAGGTAGCGCCAACTAACGTCGCTTCCTACTCCTTTTTCGCCGCCAGCTTGGCCTGGGCAGCCGCCTCCTTCTTGTAGTTGGCCACATAGAAGGCGCTGAACATGTAGGTGAAGAGACCAGCATTGAAGGTCAGAAGTGCGGCAATGGACTTGGGGAAGTTGCAGTTGGTCTGGAACTGGATCTGCAGCGTGTGCACGAAGATGATCAGGAATTGGACCTACGGAAAAGAGCGGAGCGTCAAACCAAATCCAAGTAATCATTGTGATAAAGATCACTCACAATCTGCAGGATGGTGATGTACTTCTTCCACCACAGATACTTCTGCACCTTGGGTCCCATCGCAGAGAGCAGGTAGTAGGCGTACATAATGATGTGGATGAAGGAGTTGATGAATCCCAGCAGGGTTCCATGGCCACCGGCAAAGTACTTGACTCCAATGAAGGCGCACACGGGCATCAGGGTGTGGTGGTACAAGTGGAGGAACGAGATCTGGCGCTGCTTCTTGCGCAGCACAAAGAACACGGTGTCCAGCAGCTCCGTGATCTTGGCAATGTAGTATAGCCACACGGCACGAGCCATCTAGAAGTGGCATCAAAGAGATATTTAAGATTTGCACACCCATAGATGCGCAGATAGCATACCCTCATGGAAATCGGATCCGATTCGTAGGTCACCGGCTGGCACTTGAAGTTGTAGTGGCCACCCCAGCCGCCCTTGTATCCCTCGTAGAAGAGCACCCAGCTGAGGAGCACCTGGACCGCATTGTAGATGAGGAGCGTGTTCTTCAGCTCGAAGGGCTTGCGATCCCGCATGTAACGAGGTCCTGCGTACAGGCAGAAGTACAGGTAGGCTCCAAGGATCATGAACAGCGGTCCGGGGGCATTCGACAGGAACCATTGCTGCAAGAAACGCATTTCATTAATCATTCTAAAGTATGAAGCGGGAATTTTTAGCTTTCTGATTATCTAATTTTATATGTCATCAAAACATAGAGAATACAAGAAGATTAAGAAGATTTCAATGGGTTATTTTCATTTATAAAAAATGTAGCAAACAAGTTAGTTAAGAACAAGTTACCGCTTATGTAAATTTCGCTTAACAGCAAGAACCTTTTGTCTCTGTGCTGATTTCGCGTTCTACACAGCATATGAAATCCAAAATGTAGCTTGAGAAAGAGCTTACAAAAAGTACAGCAATACAATGGTAGTAAAAGCAGTTTCATTTATTTATTTAATTGATTTGAGGGAATAGCGAATACCCACCTTGGTGCGCAGATCCTCGTGCTCCACGAAGAAGTTGACCATCCGGTCAACAATGGTCGTCGTCTCGTTCAGTCTGACCGACATATTGGCAGCTGGAAGAGTGGGGTAATCAATAGATTAGTTGGGTTATGCACTGGCCCCATGGATTAGCACCTTCTACGACCATGGATCTGGCGTCGTAGAAGGTAGGAGAAAAACGCATTCGATCTGTGTTTGATTTACGCGCCGTGAGCATTTCCTGTTAATCAACCAGACACACAAACTTAAAGTAATGCTGCCCAAGGCGAAACCGCGCCTACGCTTCGCCAGATCAGCGGAGTATATATATACATATATACGTATATATAGATAGTTACCGATATTTGCATGATCGTTGCGGGTGCGAAATGTCATATTAGTAGAATCGTGTAAATCAGGCATAGCGTTGCAAATTCCCGAATGCCAATAACCCGGCGAATTCTGTTAAAGTTGCGGAAAAAGCCGCCAGGCAAACAGTTTCAAAAGTAATTTATCGCGGGCTTATTGGAGCTCTTAGACCCCAAAACGGTCGCATCAGCACTTACACGGTGCGCATTTTATTCTTTTTACCACAATTATGAATTACATATATTGTTAAGTGGCTGAAACAGTCAACGACTGGGAGCAGGCCAAAAACAAGGGACACATTGTGGCTTACGTGAACAGAACTGGTTTCGACGTGATTGCTGTGGCTGCGTAAACTTGGCCAAATTAGCCGGTAGTTTCTCCCCTGCTCCTCACGACTAGTTTTTGTTGCGGCTTTTTGGAAAAACCCAGGAAGCAGGATAGTCCAAGGACAAACTGTCAGGTTCATGCATCATTTATTTTATGGCTTTAAGATCGCGGAACCGGTTGCTGCTGATTGTTGCTTTGCTAGACCATCGAGGCAGCACAAATCAATTTTGAGTTTTAAAGCTTAAAGTATAAATGATGAAGAGGATATCTGAGCCAATCGTTTTCAGACTTGTAAGAAGCTCGTTGTAAGAAGCTCGCATTACTTTGCCCTTTTCTCTGTCTTCGTTCCTGGCTATTTTTATTTAAGACTTAGTCAACAAACCTGGAGGCAAGGACACCAGAAGGAATTTTATGGGCATTGTTTCCACCGCAACCAGTTTTGAGATGCAGTTTCTGCAACAGTGGATGGTTGTGATTATCGGTTGGTCAGCCCATCCCAAAATCCTTTAGCAATGCTGACTAGGCGGTTTCAATGCCCGCTAATATCGGTCGTTAACTACCCATAATGGTAGTCAACTTCAATGGCTTCTTGACGCACTGCGACTTGGGCCAGCAAATCGCTGGCCCAGTTTGGCTTTGTCTAAACCACTCGGCCACTGGAATCATCATTTGGCCCGGGCTATACTAATTATTTGAGCACCTGCCATCTGCGACTCAGGTTCGCACTCCAACTGAACGCCATCATCGAATTACCCAGCGTTTTCTGTAAAGTCATCGCTCTTGGCGGCTTGGCGGCTTGGCGGCTTGGCGGAGCTGAGTGCCAAAAATGCATTCATTCCGCTGGATATTGAGATATTGACTAACGAGAATTTCGTTTGACTTATTTGCATTATTTCGAGTGCCTTTGCCGAGTGTTTTTGCAAGGCCGGCACTTTCAATCGACCAAATCCAGCCAGCCAATGGTGTTTTCGAGGGTGTGAGGCTATTGCGCAAGAAATCCGCATAGCCAACTTACAATCTACAAATGCTACAATTCCCAATCGCTAAGAATAGAGCTCAGAATTAATAACAATTGATTTATTTATATTTAATACAGGAACTTCGCTTTCAACGTCTTTGCATTACTCAATCTTGCAGAACTCTATGCTAATTCCAAACTAGTTTTATTTAACCGTGTTGGTCTTTATGACTGCTCCACTAACCTGTTAATGCAATTTATACTCGAATCTCACCGGCCAAACTCAAATAAAATAATAAACAAAATAATAAATATTAAATAATCAAATATCTAAATGTTCTACCGGTTTGCCGCAGCCGGCAATGAAATTTAATTCTGATTCATTCGGTGGTGAAGTGTTGAACTTGGACTTGGTTTTTGATTTTGCTTTTGGTTTTGGTTTTGGTTTTGGGACTTTCGACTGCGAAGCTCTTTTATGGCCACTCAACTGTCATAAAAAGTTAGATAATATGTGGAGAATTCCAGTTTTGTATCAGGAGGCCACTGCTTTCATAATGTCTCCCCCGTCCATCAGAATCTTCCGGTCTCAGAGATCAGCCTAGACTAATCTCGTCATTGGAATCGCTGTAAAAACTGGCATATTTGTTTGCATATTGATTTTCAGAATCGCCCGATGTCCAAATGCAAATCAGTTTGGACTTTATGGCCAAAAACCCAAATGTCAGCGTTAGTTTGCATATATAGTGTAGAACTTTTCACCGCCTCTCAAGGGCCAAAAAATTCCGAATAATAAGACGATTAACCGATGGACCAATGGAAAACTCTGCTTGGATAGACCCTGAGATCTGCTGATCTGCTCTCGTTTTGCATAATTTTAAGCCAAAACATTGCGCAAATCCTAGTCACTTTTCCTACAATGTTGACGGCCGTTTGCATGCCAATTAGCGATTGACAGTGAACGAGAGTGCGTCGCAACGACAGAGTAAATATTAAATGAAGCCAAATAATGGCAAAGTAAATAAATATTATATGTAGAAGTATCACCCGCTCCCCTGACGTCACATTCCAGTTTATTATTATGCGATAATCAGCGCGGTTAGAAGTCGGCCGATAAATTCTAGACACGCGCCATGCAAAAGATTCGCACGTTTCGTTCTGTCGCCAAGCTGGCCACCATTTTTGGTAAGCCAAGCACATGGGGCGTATACGCAATGCGCGGCTCATTATGCTAGGGATTCAAAAGTCGGGCTTTATTCTATTTACAGACCTTATGGACAAACTCTAGGCTGATAAGAGGCCGCATGGGAAGGTCTGAGCGGCGGACCAAATGGTTTGGAATGTTGAGGACGGCACTCAAAGGTGGAAAGGAAGGGGAGCACTCAGAAAAAAAGTTCCATAAGGGTCCATACTATTACTATTAAGGGTACTATACTATCATCAAGGCCTGTATTGCATATCAAAAACAGTAAAATATAAATATTATTAGAGTTTGCTTTCTAGCCACCCTTTTTATGGATGATTTTGATGATGGCTACCATAAATTTCGAACAAACTGCAGGTTTCATTTTTTGTCAAGTGTATTCCAACAACAGAGAAGACATAATATTGAATTCGAAGACGGAGCGGCAGCCTCTGATCAAGCGATTGAATGGACCTAAGGCAATGGCATCGACATCGGCATGGGCAACGCATTAAAAATCTCTGCGAAGGTCGCACGTTTTGAGGAAACAAAAAAGCGGCGTTGGGATCCGATCTCTTGCATTGGAGAGCAGCTCGAGATTCGTCCATATCATCCGCTACCCAGTGCGGATGCGGATCTTTCGGGCGTGGCTAGCCAAACACTTACACTTGTGTATGTATGTATATGTGTGTACATAGTGGGCACCAAAGGCATCATGAACATGGGAGGCGTATTATCTGTGGCTCAGTCTCTTTTCGTTCGCTGATTTGAATTTTTATTGGCTTAACTATTTTGCATTAGCCTTAGTTTGTGCTCTGACCTTGAACTAGTGGCTAGTGCGAGCTGCTGCAGGCGCTTAACTTACTCGATTTAAGCTAAAACCACATTACTGACTTCCGCGTGGCGAGCTGAAAACGAAATGAAAACTTCCAGAAGGAATGCCTGTTCAACAGACTCCCGGCATTCCTGTCTCCAATTAAGTAGACTCGACAAAGTTTCCATTACTACTAATGCCTGTAAGTGCTAATTGAGTCAACTCATTGGCAATATGTCTAGATCGATCGGGGTATGATGTGTGGGATATTACACAGCGAATCGATTAGATCGGCAGTTCTACACCCTCGTCCATTGACGAAGGCAGCACGAATGTAAATTATTCCATATGCTTTCTTCTGTTATTGGATAATTTAAATATTGGCAATTTGTCTTTATAAATATGCAATTACCTGTAAATATTTCCCAATGCAATTGCACACGAAAAACAAGTCAAAGTTCGTTGCCAGAGTCTTTCGTTTGGAGAGCAACGGAATAAATTACAAAGGAGAAAAATAGTCACTTATTGCGCATGCCACAAATCAAATCGCTCGATAGACAGTCGCATCGATCGATCACCAGTTGTGTGACGGGCCCTTCTTTTAATTATGATCAATTAGTTTGGAGAGTCTGGGAAAAGTACAGCGGCAATTAACACATTTTCATAGGCAGTCATCAAGGGTTCCCCTACTCACTGATCATTACACACTGCCTACTGTTTTTCCATCAATATTAATGTCATTGCACTTGCGTTCTTGCGCTCTTGCGTTCGTAAGAATCATTTAGTCCAGCTCAAGGGTGCCCAGATTGACCTAGTCATTCCTCTAAGCAATAGCATATTCATTCTGTGCGACTTCTGACCTCCAATATTTGCCATTGTCATCGGCAACAACATCATTGTCATCAACGCCTTGTTCTGCCTGGCGATTTGTTTGCCTTGCCATTATTATCAGGTTTTCTGGCCATAGCTACCCCGTGCCGCCTTGTTGGGCATACAAGGCACTTGGAAACGCAGTCGGCCGAGGGAAAGATGAAGAAATCCCAAAACGAGATGGAAATTTGGCTGATTTTTTATTGTAGGTGTGACTGCCAGCGCATGTGACCCCAATTGGATTCAAAATATTAAAATGTAATTTGGCAGGGCGACAAATGTCAGCGAAAAGCCGCATAAAAATACTCGTACATACACGTAAGCACAAGGCGGAGTCACCCAGAAAGACGCCAACGTGCGAACGGATGTGCAGCAGAAACCTTTTGTGGACCCCGATCCCAAGATGCCACCATGGTAATTTCACTGCCCGCCTGACTAACTATCTGTCCGGGTGTTGACGCCAAGAAAACAACAATAAAATCATAAATAAACAAATTGTGCGCATGCGTGAACGTCACCATCGCCGCCCCATTCCAAGGGCAATTCGAACCGAAATTTGCTGGCAACTGTATGATCGCATGAGGCGTGATATTCAAATTAAATTTTTCATGAATGAACTGCGTATTGTCGTATTTCGAAACAGCAGATCACAGATCAACAATCTGACAAGCCCAATGAGCTTGTCATGTTCTTATCACATCGCAACTTTGGACAAAGTGTAAACGTAAAGGCCAAGTTGATTTCTTTTTTTTGGGGCTCCGTCGATGTGTATCGCCTCATTTAGCACTTCTTCTGATTGTTATTTATATCGCAAACTTGTCCAGTTGTTCCCATTGTGTCGAAAGTGTAACGCCAATTTCAGGGCTAAATCAGAGTGCTCAGAGATGATATAATGCTCACTGAAATTGGGTGCCAGATGCACACGAAAAATTTAGGTGATAATACTTGAAAAAACACCATAATAAGTATTAGTTACAGAACTAAACAATAAATTTGAACGTAGGATATTTAATTCCTTTAAATATATACTCTAAGGAACTCAATAAGGAACTGTCCAAAAAATAAGTAATAGTTAAAACAGAAATTTTAAGCCTATAATTTTATATTCAAATTCAATCTTTATATTAAATTATCGCGTTTTCTCGCTGTGCACAAAACAGTAGTAATGCAACGGGTAGTGGCATCTTGTATCAGGTCCAGATGCGTTCGCCTTCATCTGCGAGGGATTACAGTAACGTTCAAAATTGATCAATCGCTGTGCGATTTACATATGAGCCACATTAGCCATGTGATTGACTTGGCCCACTCGAACCGACTTGCTGGCCATCTTCATCTGCGGGCACCGCAGATGGTTTTGTAAGCCTCCTCTTTTATTTTTTGTCTCTCCTCTCTTTCATGGTATTTATTTATACAATATTTAGTTTGTATTTTTCTTTCGAATTCGTCCATGCCCGGGTCTTTGGGCTTGGGTGTCGTTTCGCAATGACCCCAAAACAAAAATGTCTCAAATCTTTAACAGGTTACCATCGTAAGCGCATAACTTAGCATAAAATCTGAACACATATTTTTCATTGTATTTCTTCTATACTTCTTAAACACTTGCCTTTCTGTTGAATAAATTTGCGCAGGAAGCCAAATAATATTGAATGGATGTCTGTGATTTATTTGCGGCACGACACAGCACACGGCACAAACGAATACACAAGCAAACGGATCCAGCGAAGGACAGACACTAAAAGCACTTTCTGTTATCCTTCGAGGCAATATCACGCATACGCGGCGTTGTCGATCAGAACACACAGAACACGAGGCGGCTGATCTCGAGATCTCCAGCTCCACGAGTACCCAGCGAATACTTGGCAGTTGAGGCGCCGACAGCAGACTAAGCGATATCACAGCCCTACAAGCGGTCTTGTAGCGATCGTATCACGGATACGAATACGACCGCCTCGCTTTCGGCCAAGATTCGCAGTCGCAGTCGCAGCCACAGTCGTGGTCGCACTCGGCCAAGATCGTATGGCTATCGTATGGGTGATGATCGCAACAGGTGAGCAGGCAGCAGCACTTTGCTTCGCCCAGAATCCAGAAGCAATCGCATGTGCTTAAGGGCCAGTTCTAGGATCTCCGCAGCTAATTACCCATCGGGTAATGTATTTAATGTATGCAGACCGTAATGCGAAGTCGATAATTAACTTAATGAACCACCGACCGACTCTATGCGATTTGCAACTATTTATGAGAGAATATGCGCACATATTGCAGCTGGCAGTGGAGCAAATCATAACAGAAACCAAATAGTAAAGCTGACTGCATTTATCATCGACTAGCCCATATGCCTTCGCCTTTGCCATTGCAGGGGGAGTTGTGTGTGTGTGTGTGTGTGTGTGTGTAAAGTGTGCAAAAATGATTGTGCAATTAAATGGCCCCAAAATGCCTCCGGCCCAAAGCTTCCAGTGGCCACTTGATGGATTTCAGCCGCGTCATTCCCTCATTCACTCGGAAAGTCACAGTTTACAGGCACTTTTGCACCGCGCACTGCATTACGCCGAGCGGACTAACCCACAGTATGGGACTAAGCAGAAGTCTACTGGAGTCCAAAGACGCACTGACTGCGGGTGCAAATGCATGTCTGACATTTGCCACCATTGCTAATTGCTCAATCAGAAGGAAAAGACAACAAAGCCGTGGAATAATGCAGCTAACTGCGGTTCCTTCGTTAATTGATTGAAGCGACACACCCACTCATCCAACGCATTTATCTATCCTATGTGCACTTTACCGCCATTCACCGAAATCTGCGATTCCATCGATTCATTCACAGATTGGTGTCGCCTTTAATCTTTGAATTCCGATCCGGCCGATGCCCAAATTGATGCCGATCAAGCTTCCGCCATCGCGAAGGTCGCCCCCGCCGAAAAATGTTGGCATGCCCGACGCGTGCCCGAATCTCAATTTGGAGGTGCTCTATGTGACGAAGCTTATTTAAATTGCTAAATATTTTTGGCAATTTGAGGAAGATTCTACGCAGCGCGTGTTACGTTAACAGGCCGCGCGGTTGAACTGATTTCAAGGCGTGTCCGACAGGTAACATAGTAATCAATCGGAAGACAGTCAGCACCGTCTTTTAGGAGCCTAAAATACTACGCTTCTTGAAACACAATACTTGTAAACCAGTAATAAAGTAAAAAAAATAAAGTACGATAGAACTACATCACAAGTGCAGTTTAATGTTTTATGAATAATCAACTATATAATAAAATTTAATGTTAGACCACTTTAATAGTTTTTTTTATGGTGTTAATTCTATTGTGTTCATGTTTTGATGTTACGGAAAGTCATTAGTAATCCACGCTTAAGTAAAGAAAGGAGATATCGAAGTATTGCGGTACAGTTATAAATACATTTATTTAATTGATAACTTACTAGTTTGTAGTAGTTTGTTTCATTTTATCTTTTTCCTTTTTATCTTTGAATTCACATTAATTAAAAACGTTCAACCCTATTTCCAAACAAACGACAAAACTCACAATTTAATAAATCAGTTAATTGTTGAGCGGCGATTTCCGTAAAATTTCCATCCGAATTTTCACTTTTGTATTTAATACAAAGCATTTCAAAGTCAATGTCGCCTGGCGGAAACAAAAGACTTCGGACACGAACTCGCGCCGTTGCCCCGGAGCATTGGTTTATAGATACTACTAATGCTGTTCATTTAACGACTCATTCGATTAGAGCTTTTTATTCAAAGCATCTTTACATTGGCAACAACAAAACGAAAATAAATAAAAACACTGGTCGCCATTATGCGGTTTTAATGTTTTTGAACTTGACAAGATACCATAATTTGCATGAAAATGATTGGATTCGGTATTTCTGCAAGAATAGGACTGATCGTCGTTAGGTGGCGACTCAATAAAAAAATTCTTCCTTCTCTTTGTCTTGTTTTGCTCTTAATTTAGTAATTTTCGGTCGTTTTTGTCGCTTTTTGTGGCAATTCTCGTGCGCAATCGCCTGCGTACATTAAAACTCAATTAATGCGTAACACTTAGAGAACGCTGATGGTGGAAAAAACGAAAAACGAGAGACGAGAGACGAGAAACGCAACCAAATGCTGGCGAGGTGAACTCAGGCTGATTGGAAATCAATGAACTAACGAACTGGACACACAGCGGATGCTGTGCGACAGCCTTGACCATAACACTTAAACGCCGAAAACCTTCAAAGACCAGTTGCCACTTGCTGGCTGTCAGTCTGCGTCTGGGTCTGCGCCTTTGAGTCTGAGTCTAGCCTGAGTCTCACTCGTGTGCTTATTGAATTGAACGCATGAAAGCAACTGCACAAGACCATTAATAAAGAGCTGAAAGCCAAAATCTGGGTGGCAATCTGAACTCTGCATACACATTTATGTACATGTACGCATTTTGGATACGACATTGGACTGCACAAAGCACCGATACACGGATGCTGATGCATATCTCATAATGACGATGACAGCGAAGTGGCGATAGCTTCTCTTCCGGCTGGCCCACTGAGTGAAACTGGTTCCTAGGTCCCCGCAAATAGCCAAATTAGGCGTAATGAGGGTAATTAGAGTGCGCACATACACGTATGGCGTGCAGTGGCCGCTGAATATCGTATTTAATTGCAGGTGAAAGCCCAGTTACATTTTAAAGGTTTTGATTTAAACAGAAAAAATTGAAGATAACTCCAATTAGGTTTGCTTAAATCAGGGCAAAAAAGTGACGATTAATCTTAATATATGCCTTATACAGCACAACCATTTCCCCATCTGGCACCTTTTAAAGCCCACTTGATTTGCATTTCTCATTCAGCGCAGGCTGGATTTACCACATTCGTTAAGCTTTTTGAATTATTTTGACTTTCAGTTATATTTGTGGATTTAACGGCGCACGAGGGCGAAAAAGAGTCAAATGTTTGATGTGTGAATCGATTTTATAGTGACAACTTGATAACTTGGATGTGAGTAATAAAATATTAAATTACAATATACATATATTACATATACGTGTATGCATTCAACACTTAACTATTTAAATGAATAGATTTTCTTTTATCAGAAAAATGCGCGAAGTCCTTAAAATCATCCAGTCCAAGCCGCACTGTACCATTTAGCTATGCACATGCTTACGCCTCATTAAGGCATTTTTAAAATATTTCTCTTTGACTTTGGTTTTCTCCCACTTTGCCCAACTTCCGAACTGAGTTTCGCCTTATTTCGACCAATTCATTTGCTATTTTTTTTCTGCTGAACTTGAATTTTGCAGGTAAAATAAAACCACTGCAATCGCATTTAGTTGAAAGACACGTGCCGACAAGTTGCCAGGTACAAAGTTCGATTTATTTGCGCCGTGCAAAATAAAGGTTTAACGATCTGCGGATTCGTTGATGGAAACTGGCACACGGCGAAGACAATGACGACGCATAGAACACAAGGCAGCGGAGGAATCAGATCGAGATCCGAGATTTTGGAGACTAGACCACGGCTGCTCACTTCAGCAAGGGGGTCAAAGTCAACCGATCATTCGCCCAGTCATCAGCAGACTGAACTCCACTAGTAACCCCAATGCGGATTTCTAGTTCTCTGCAGCGATATTTATGGCTAGGCATTAGGGTGACGGCAACCGCCGAATTGCCAAATGGCAATCAGCAAACCTTAAAACAGTTTTTGCGCCAAGAAATAAAATATATGGCTTAATGAAGATTTCTGCACCAAAAGCAACTTTTAGAAGTCTCAGTTTTTTTATTGTTTCGATTCGCTTTATGTTTTGTGATAGCTCTGCATTTATAATGTATATGGTGATATAATATCTTAGGCTCCTTGCGCTATGCTCTGCTGTGTGTGTGCAGTGTGTGTGTGTGTGGATGTAAAATCAGACCTCATTTAACGTTCGAAATGTATGTATGTTCATAACTCCGTACAACCCTAACAACTCTAAATAAATACTAATGCCACAATGGGATCAACTAATTGCATAACTTAAAGTAGAAAGCGCTTGGCTGTCATTTTAGCTCCTTCAACTCTTTTAGCATTGGAACTCTTGAGCGAATGTCATCTCGCAATCATGCACATTCCCATTTTCAGATGCAAGCAAATCTGCACTACTCGAATAGCCAATCAACTTACGACAACATTAAGTAGACAAATGGGAATTTTATAAATAATTATACATATATTAATTACTCTACTGCAGATTTCATTCGACAATCAACTGTTTTGCTATCTTTTTTATATGTACGATTTTGATGATAAATGCGCGTAATTGTGTGTAAAGTGTGTGTTTGTCTTGAATATGGTTCCGTTGATTTTGTATAACAAGGTACAAATGCTCCCCAAACGCTAAACAGGTTGCATTGTAAAACTGCGCTAGTTCGCATTAATATATGTATTAATATGAATGGGATTGTATGTGCTTTTACGATGATTGTTCCTTGCCATCTACTTCAGCATCTAAAAGGTTATTGGTTCGATGGGAACAGTGCATTCGCTATACATGACACGGTACATGGCCATTTCAGAGATGCCGTGGTAGTGGACAAAGGCAGCCGCAATGACCAGGATGTGGAATATTTGATGTGATTGACCCTGAAAATCAAAAACTATCAGAAAAGTGCAAAGGTGAAAACCCTCTACAAGCGTACCCAAATGTCGAACTTTCCAGGGAACCAGCGCTCGGGAACACGGAGGGCGTACAGCAACGCGCCAAGAATGTATAGGAGGCCTAAAATATGTATTTTGCCATTGTATTGCCATTACTTTAATATGTATATTTGGCAGCACCACTCACCCATCAGAATCAGCCAACCCAGACTGGCGCGGCTCATCTGGCTGAACCAGCCCTCCATGATGCTGTAGTGGATAGCTGGGATCACACCGGACAGGCCAAAGCTCATAAACACGCCAGCGCGCAAGGGACGAAGTGCCGGCTCCGAAAACTTGTCCCATAGCGAGACTACGATGGAGAGGATGCCCAGAATGCTCACAACAGATAGGTATATCACCTTTGGCTGGTAATGACAGTAGAAGCCATAGTACAGCCAAGGCACAAAGGAACCCATGATCAGCAGCGCAATTCCACAATAGTCAAGTCTGCAGGTAAGCAAAACAATTAATATGATATTCATTCAATTAGTCGAGGAATACTTACTTAGAAAACAGTCTTCCCATCTCTACAGAATGACAGCTCAGTGTGTGAAAAGCGAATGAGAATCCTAGACATACAATGGCCCCGATGAAGAAGGCGCCAAAGACGATCTTCTCCTGTGTCTGGATCTCAACCGAGGGACGCGAGATGAAGTACAAAGCCACGCCGATGAAAGCGATGCAGCCAAGAAGATGTGTCCAGATGTTGCCCGTTTCCGTGTGTACGCGGAAAATCGATTTAAAGCACGCACGGAAAGAGGGCAGCGGTGGGCGATGGCCGCGGTGTAGGAAGTCGTTGTCCTGCAGCCACTTGGGTAGATTTTTGTAGTGACACACCTTCCAGCTAGCCTCCCAGACCTAAGATCGAAATACAAAAGAAATGATCAAATTATCAAATAAAAAAGAAATTATCAAATAGTTACAGCAGTTAGATGGCTAATTTTAAATCACCATACAAAAGAAAAACAGAAATCAAACACTTAAAACTATTTATTAAAATAAAAACAAAACAAAAAATACAGAAGCGACAAAATCACAAATCTTGACGAGTCTCTTCCATTAAAACCATTCTTCACTTGGCTGAATCACATGGCTTACCTTGCGCACAAACTCCTCTGCCTGTTCGGCGGCATTGTGTGCCAATGCGCCCAAATCAATTTCATCGGAGAGAACTCCGGCCTTCAGCACTTCCGTCATCTGTGGAATGGAGTGATAAGACATTAAACAGTCCTCAAAACGGATATGAAAAGCTTAATGGCAAAGGAACACTAAGAGCTAATGGGACTAACGATGGGATTTTTAGCTTGCTCCTTGACTGTATCTTGGGTTCTGCAAGTTTCTTGATTGAGATCCGGATTCACACGCACTATAACCTCCGGCTGCGTCTGCATCTTGAACGGCTAACAGAGATTCGAACGGAACTAGAACTAAATGTGCGAAGCAATAAGCGATTGTACTGTGAATTCTCTGCCAGTCGCATACTCAGTTTGTTTAGTCTTTGTTGGCGGAACAAGAAAGCACCGAATGCGTCCCGCGATAAGATAAGCTCTCCAGGCATTATCAGCACAGCATCGACGTAAATTTTTGTTTGTTTTCTAGCATCTGTCGTATAAAGGGCTATACCAAAGCTTTTTGCAATCAATCTAAGCCTGACCTTTAAGGCCGGTGAACTAAAGTGCTGATTGTCTATAGTATACGGCTCAAAGTCAAGGAAATTTTACTTGACAGCTTTCAGCCAGACATTAAAGGCAACGATAGATAAGGTAAAACATTAAAATGGCTGTGGAACATGCTTTGAATTGGGCAATAGTATTAAGTGAGTCATAAAAAAAGAGAAATGGCCACGATAAGGTTTTAGTACAATGGTTATGGTACATTTTAATGTGGCAAATATATGTACATTGCCCAATGCAACATTTGTAGTGATAAGACTTCCGACATTGAAATGACTGCCTGCGCAGAAGGAAAATTGCGACTAACAAGTGGCAACCGATAACCACATGGTGGTGGGTCAGTGATAAGAGCTCCGCCACATGTTTTGCCAATTGCATTTCGTAATTATTTCAACTGGTAGCCCCGACTCACCTCCGCCTCAATAAGCTGTGTGTCCTCCGGGGTCGAGGGGAGTGGACAACCGGCGTCATCCTCCTCGCCCAACTCATCGTCGTACTCCAGAATGTCCAGATCATTGGGGCTGAGCGAGTCCTCCGGCCCCCAGCCACGTCGCTTGCGCAGAATCATCTGCACCTGCTCAAAGATGTCCTCGTCGGATCCTTCCCTACGCAAGGTGGCCGTGGTGGTGGTCACTGCCTCCCCGGTAGCATGTCCTTCGGCGTCCATGCCAAAGGTGGCACGGGCCTGGGTGGTTACCTCCACTTCGGCGGGATGGCTCCCGCCACTCACATCAGCCGCTGAGCCCTGTCGCTCCAGGAGATTCGTGGCCGAATCCATGGCCTTATAATTCCGGATAGTGTCTGGAAGAGATACACGTTCTGTTCAATTTAGTCGTTGGAGGGCAATGTGAATCGTGTGTGTTAGTTCAACGCTAGCTCGTCTGGGAAATTTGATATTTTTTTTATTTGTTTATTATTGGTCTGCTCCGATCGCTTGGCTATATAGTATGGAACGACCTTTGTTCCCCAGCGAACTGGTTACTTCTACGTAGTACTTAAGTCTGTATCTTGTGGCTTTGTGTGTTTGATCACTTAGGGAACTAGCTGCCAATTACGTTTTTACATAAGATGGGGCCCAAATGGGAGAGCGATCCTCAGTGGGTTAAGGTGCAGTTGAGGTTTCGTGGAAACCATTATAGCATAAGCAGGTGCTTGCAAGATTCAGCTAAAAGGCCACGTGTAAATGGAATACTACCCCAACTGGCTTAACCCCCACCTGCACTCCACTTGCGCAGCTGCCCTTTTTTTAATACGAAGTTATGGAAAGTGTCACAGCACCAGCGAAGGGTTAATCACACGATTTCACTGGCGATTCGTCACTATTCACTCACCACTCGAAGGGCGTGCAGTTGGCGTGGCTTCGACGGCAGGCCCAGAAGTCAACACTGGCGCGAAAAACAAGTGGCTGCACTTGCTTCAATTGTGTTCAATTGCAGTTTTTCATCAGTTTTTTCTTAATTTAATTTTTCTGTGTTTTTTTAGTGTGACTGTAAACGCGAAAGGGAAAATCACTGGCAATCATATGGCAGCAAGGGGAATGCGGTCATACTGTGACGACCCAGATGTTAACGGCTGTTATCGCTACGCTGTCGTCACAGCTCTGTAAAACAGGTGGCAACTTTGTCCAGAGCGCGCCAATATTCGAAAATGTTAACCACCAAATCGCATGACTCCCGGTAAACAAGTTGCTTTCATTATTAGTCAACCATTTTTGGAGGGCTAACCACTTTTTATTGGTGATCAAAGGTGGTACTTCTACTGGCCAAATATTGAATATTTGCGCAAATAATTCTCATGCATTGTTTTTTCTTTCATGAGAAATTACCGTGACGAAATTACACGACGTATATTATATGAATACAAAATGTTCCTCTATCTTGTAAACACTTCAGTAACAGAGAAATCATTTTAAAAATGTTAAGGCATCTCGTTAAAAACCTTGAACAATGAAGTCAACTTAAGCCTGGTAGTTATGAATTAGCATGTGTAGTTCCCTGATATTTAACCTACTTAAGTATGCATATATCTTCCATTCTTTGCGTACTTTTGGAGAGCCACAAGCAAAACAACTCACTTAATATATACATATATTCGGGGATATTATGAAATAAATTAGGATCGAGTGGTTATGAAATTCGAACAATACAAGAATGTCCACTTATAAGCATGTTATAAAAACTCACAAATGTAGGCAAATAACAATTCTAATAATAGAGAAACTTAATTGGGCAGACAAAATGGTATTTTGCTAGTGAGGAAATATCACCAGCCATGCAGGCCCAATAAAGATTCACTTGTTTGGCAGCCTCTTAATAGCGCAATTTAACTACGTTTTAATAGCGCCCTTTGCATATTTATTGCACATAAAAGCTAGTATGTTTAGTCAAGAGTCATTCATCTTTGCCAACCGAATTCAATTTCGAATATGAGACTACAGCACTTGCTTTCCTCATGGGCAGATCATTGAGATACTACCTTATTGACCAATCCAGGCCAATATCATCCATCAGCTCTCGGCGTTCTGACCAGCTACGTTAGAAACGCGGCCAAGGAGCAGATTTCGCACAGACCGCGACTAGCGGTATTAATAGACTATATTAATATATTTACTAGCGCTGAAGTTCAGGGTCTTAATCACAAAAGCGAAGCGCCGATTATGCGAGCGCTTTGAATGTCGACTATGCGATAACAAATGCAAAACTGCTTTTGGATTTTGTTCGCCGCATGTGATAGAAATGGAAATGGTAATGCTAAAGACCCGGAAGTGTGGCGACCAACACAGTTGCAGTGCATCGAGCTCGGCAAAAATTTGAATATTTAGCCGGGCACTTAGCACGTGTGTGGAGTACAGCCATGGGTCACACAGATCACCTGGGAATCGGGTGAGAGAGACTGGTGAGAGTAGGTGCGTGAAATTTACCCATTCATGGGCCGGATAATCGCTTCCCATTGACCTGGAAATGTGTTAACTGCGCCCGTAAACCCTGTTTGCGTGGTTAAGTAAGTGCCAATTATAGAGTTGGGGCGTGTCATCCCCCCACATTTCCATGCATATATATACATATACATATAACTATGCTGCCAATTGAGTCCGTCTCAATGACGTGACGGCGATAATAAATCAATTGTCTAGCGGTTTATTTAAAGCCAATTTTGTTGCTGTTGATGGGGCACACGGAGAGAAAAATCGCAAGATAGCACAAGAACTTATAAAAATATAATATTTTCTATACTAACTATATACATTCTTAAAAGGGTCATGTGGTACCAGTTTTATTAACAAAAGGTTTCTGTTTTTTGTACATTTCTTGACCATTCCATTATAGAGACATTTTCCTAGAAAAATCGCAGTATCAAAACAAAGTAACGAGGATGACGCAAAAACCAATTAACCTGAGTTATCACTGAAAGGTCAAAGCAAATAATAAAGATATAAACTCCACGGTGCTGTCTAAAATCGCGACACATAATGTATATATATAATGTGCACATAAAATTTTTTTAGAAATTCATTCCAAACACTTTCAGTGGCATAAGATCTTAACATAAGATTGTTTTCCGCTGTATCGTAAGAATTTATGATGATGAACTAGTGTCTCAAACTATGTTCTCTGGACTTACGTTCAGTAAGTTCTAACTATATACAGACAGAAAACTTATTAAAAATTGCTGATTTTTGACTAGAGTTGTTGGAAATGCCCAAGTAAGTTTTGTTTTCACTGTGTACTTTTTTGCTTCCCTCTGTGCTTTCGTTTTCTTTTTGCCGCTCTTTTTGCGATAGGATCTGCATGTTTTTTTGGCCAACCGGGAAAGGGTTAATAAACTTGTTCAAAATAAACGAAGAAAAAGCATTGGCCTATCTGCTGCTGCCAGCAGTTTTGCTTTCTTTTCTCGCCACAGACATTCGTTTTAATGGCTTCAAACTTGACCTTAGCACCAGAAAGCACCAAAAATCAGTATAGAAACCAAGACTAAATGTTTCTGAAGAAAAAATTCGAAAAAGAAAAAAACGCCGCGCAACTTAAATTGGCCATTAACGCTTCGACTTCGACTTGCATCGTATCGAACCTGCCCGAGTGACGCAAAAATCAACTAAAAAAAGGTTAAGTATACGCCGTGCGGGCCGAGCGTCGACCGCGCTGCCGGCGTCGCCAGCGACGGCGGCGTCAAATGTTGGCCGGCCTGCGAAGCGCGTTCATTTTGTTTATTTATACAGCCGAGCGGGTAGAACTCCATATTAGTGTCTTCTTGGCGTTTGCCGCAGTCGAATCCGAGTCCGAATCCGAATTGGAATCCGAGTTTCGAGTCCGTAAACTGAAACTGAATCTTCAGGCTACGGTCGTAGTGCGATAGTGTGTGTGTGCGCGCCAGTGCGTGTGTGTGTTAGCCAAGTTAGCAGGGAGTCGAGTCAGCCAAAAAAACCAACAGGTACGGAAGTGATATGAATTCATTTTTTGGGGCACCTGTAGGCGTGAAAGTGTTGCATAAATTAGAGAGCAGTTCTTGGGCGCAAAAAAATGAAAAATGAGAAAAGAAAGAAAACACGGAGAGCTCGATTGGCAGTGGCTGGTCTAAGCCTGGCTAACTCCGCTGCCACCGCCATTGGTCCGTCTGATATTTCTCGTCGACCTTAACCCAATGCATCGTACATAGATTAAATGCTGAAAACTCGCTTGAGGAGCTGCAATTTTGCCAGTCAGCCAAGGCCAAGACTCTGGCTGCAGCATTGAGGCGGCCAAATCTAAACGATTTGAACTTGTAATCGATTGCGATTCAATTTGCAGCTGCACCAGCCAAATGGCCTTCAGCAACCGTCAACGAATGGCCGCCTGCAACTACGGCCCACGAAACACTCCCCCTCGCGAAGATGACCACATTTCATGGTTAGGCAAACAGATTGGAAGTCGCGGTTCCCACGAAGAGACCACGGCCCATATCCGTTACAGTTTCTAACGAAAACTCAGGCAGAGGGTTTCGTTTGGGCCAGGAAAAAATCCAATTAACGCCGCAAATATTTACAGAGTAATTAAAGGTTGTCAGTCGGCCCAAAAAAGTCACCAGCCGCAAACTCTGGCTTAAGACGCACTGGAAAAAAATGATTTTGAGTTTCAACTAATAAATAATAAATTATTTCAATTAATGAATAGAACAAATTTTAAACATTTTAAACTTTAAACACCTTAATAATTTTAAGCTAAACAGAGTTTTCTCAGATATCCTAACCAAGCTTGTTTTTAATATCCAAACGGTTTGCTTGAACTTCTCTATGCTTTCTATGCAAGGTTCTTAACTTTCCTATTTTGAAACAACTTCTGTCAATCGTGTATTAAAATATTTTTTACCGTGTGGGTTATAGTTATGGATGTATCCATGTGGCGTTTCTGCGGTTTGCCAACTGCTGGCTGACTCGACGCGTTTTTGTGCCTCCTCTGTAAATGCCTCGGCTGGCAAAAAAAATTAATTTACAGCGTTAAGCAAGCATGAAACCATAAAACATATGCACTTGACACAGGCAAAACTAAATGATTAACCTGTTGCACTCTGGAGCCACGTCGGGAAAACAATGGGGGAAAAATTCAACAGTTTTCAGTCTGCTCGACCCGGCGACATACCCTCCACTCAGATCTCATGCCTTTATGGAGCCATTCGATTGCATCGCCACACCTCCCAGATATCCAAACTTCAATAGACTAATGTATTCGGGAATTTCACATGACTAATTATTGTCATTCGGCAAACACTCAAGTGCGTGTGAAAATCGTGCTGTCTGTAAGCTATAGAAAAACATCCGCCCCGTTGGACTGCAATTTGCACAGCATTTTCATTGTAGCTACAGATATAATTTTTAGGAGTTCTGCAACAGAATGATTGAAACAATATGTTTCATATAAAAATATTTAGTTTCCCTGCTACAAGCAACCAAAACTAGTTGATGATCATAAAATGCAGATACTTAATATTTCACAAAAACAAATCACATTTTTCTCTTGTGTAGACACGTGGCGACATAACACACGAAATACTTGTGCTTCTAGGCGCAAACTTGCAAAAAACAAACATGCAAAACTTGCAGATTTCTGCTGGCGGCACATTAACAACGTTTAAATCGCAGCAGCAGATACAGATACACAGTGACTTATGCGCAGATGAAAGACTAATGCCCCATCGGCCTTCATTAGATTTCGAATTAGTGGCAAATTAAGTTGTTTTTACCCGAACCTTTTATTTTCAGAGGCAAATTCGTAAAAATTAACGCTTTTTTTCGGTGCTTTTCCGCACCGAAACAGACGGCTGTGCGGCGCTTTTGGATATTTAGATACTTTTCGGATTAGTCACAACATTTGAAATTATGGCAAAGCCGTGTTCGAGTGCTGGGTAAACCCAGTTCCCAGTTCCGAGTGCCAAGTGCCAAGTGCCCAAGTATCCATGTATCCATGTATCCAAGTATCCAAGTATCGAGTGTTCTGATACTGCTGACAAGGCAGCAGCTCTTAAAGGGTAGAAAAATTGGCAAAAGCGAAAATCAATTATGCATACAATACACATAATTTTAATGCGTGCGCGGCAGAATGTCGCTGCTGGCTGCTTCTGCGTTTATTTTTAATTTATTTGAGGCGGAAGACCTGCTCACAGAATCTGTGCTCCACTGCCGCAGTGGACACTGAGGCAGTGTGTATAGTGTATATACACATAGATGTGGCCTTTGGATATCCGAAAGTGTGGCACCAGAAGGTGCTGGGGTTTCCCAAAAAAGGGGGGCTGCCAACCAAAAGGGGCGTAGCAAAGGGGGATCAACGTCAGCAGCTGCGAAGGCAGCCAGCGGAACACTCGCCTGACTTTCAATTGGCGTCACATTTTTGGTCGACTGTGATCATGATGATGATGATGATGTGGCTGATGTGGCTGATGTGGCTGATGCGGCAGCCAGCTCACTTTTCCTGTCTCCAGTGTCAGTCTATATGGATGCCAAGTGTCTTGCATACGAATGGGTCTGGGAATGGCTACGCCGTGCTGTAGTATGCCCACACAGCTATTTAGCAATATGGTTAAGGGAAGGCGAAGTCGATTGCGAACGGCTTAACCCTGACAGAGACCTAGTCTCAGTCGCTGTCGATCAGCGGTAGTCAAAACATATCAATCATACGCCGAGTGTGTCCAATTAGCGACTGTGGCAGGTGTTTGCTCTGTTCTTCGGCCGGGCTCTCCAAATCAAATTACACGCCATGTGATCCATGAAGAGTGCTGCTGCAATCAGAAGGGAACAAAGCTCCAGTCATTCGAGCATCATTATAGAGCAGGCCGTGCCTTTAAATTTCAAAGTACAAGCATTTAAATTCGTTCGTTTGACAACTAGTTTTATACCGATCCAATTTGCGACATTCCCAACTGGACATCTTTCAGCATCGCTGATTATACAAACCAATCTATATACACTTACCTTCACATATATATATTCGAGAATCTTCTGCCGAACGAGTTCCGGTCCGAGTTGGCTAGGTCAGTGGTCAATGAGGAGGAGAACACCTCGAAAACGTTACATCAGAAACGAGTTCTTTCTGCCGTGTAATTCAAACACATTTGATGGGTCATTTTCAATCAAACTCTTTTCCGTGTGCAATTTAAATAACAATGTGAACCAAGAACACGGCCCCCAACACGGCCAGAACATAAAGTCCGAGTGCCTCGCCGATTTTATCTGAACACAGAGCAGAAAAAAAAAATAGAATCGCAGATGTTCAGGGAGAAGCCAAGATGAATGCCAAAGTTAGTCTTAACTTTAGTGCCAAGGCGAGAAATTCAAATGAAGCCTTGAGTCCGGATTGTTTCAGGTTTCCAAGCCACTTGGACTTGCGGTCTTGGCCTCAGCCAAGAATCTTAGTTCTTCAAGACATTCAAATCTTCGGCCATTGAATCCCGAGATCAGATATGTCCATATAAGAGTATATCGCAGAGCTGCACCAGCCTTATCTTTGTCCGCCAACCTGCTGTCGTCATTCATCATTCGATTGGGGATAGCTCAATAAGCGATTTCTTCGCGCCTTTCATTAATAAATCTTTGGCGTGCCTCGCCAGAATTCCGATGCAAATCACGATCCTCGGCGAGTCGAGCAGAAACAAACGTGCTGAGCCTCTCTAAGCGATCGCGATTTAGAATACCTATTTTCATTCAATATTTCGGCAACGCGGCGTGCGGACGTCGGGCTCTGAATTCTCGATTTTTCGCCGAAAATTTCTAAAGCCTGAAAGCCTTTTTCTTTCAGTTGCCAATTGCCAGTCGCCAATTGCCAGTTGCAAGAACAGAAACAGACACAGAAGCCCAACATGACGAACTACATAAAGATTGTCGAGGAGCGCATCTCCGGCCTCTCGAAAGGAGTGGGTAAGTTGGAACACGTACTAGGAACATGAATCATGAAATTAATCTAATGATTCCAATTTCATTCAGATGAGACGGTGGACAGCTGGTTCCTGATGAGCTCCCCTGCCCCCGTGGTGGCCGTGGTCCTGGTCTACTTGGCATTCGTTCTGAAGATCGGACCCGAGTACATGAAGAACCGCAAGCCCATGGACCTCAAGCGCATCATGGTGTTCTATAATGCCTTCCAGGTCTTGTACTCCATTTGGATGTGCCGCACGGTGAGTCCATAAAACGGGGCGTCATAATTATTCAACTTGTTTCACGATCTCATTTTATGTATTATTCATTTTTAATAAGATAGCAGCAAAGTGCTTGCTTGTCGAACATACAAATTTGCGGGCTGGGTTGTACTCGTGTCTTGTATCTGCATAAGAAATGTTAAATTAAACCGATTTTAGGCATTGTGTGTGCAGATTATTCGCTTAACATTTTATCGTGCAAATTTTTTTGACATTTGTTGAACTATAAACTTTTCATTGCACCTTGATGCATAAATGAATGAACGAATGAACTGCCACAATTAAAATCACTGTCACGCGAACAGGGAATTTGAATTTATACAGAAAACAAAGAAACCCGAAAGAAATATTTATACTAATAAATTAATTAACTTTCCTTTCATTTCTTGCAGTCCATCCAAGAGAGCAATGTGATGTCGTCGATCTTCTCGAAGAAGTGCGAGATCAACCGCACCAGGGAACAGAATCTGACCCTCTACTCCGGCGCCTGGTTCTACTTCTTCTCGAAGATCATCGATCTGCTGGACACGACGTTCTTTGTGCTGCGCAAGAAGGACAACCAGGTGTCGTTCCTCCACGTGTACCATCACACCATCACGGTGCTCTTCTCCTGGGGCTACCTGAAGTACGCTCCCGGTGAGCAGGGCGTGATCATTGGCATCCTGAACTCGGGCGTGCACATCATCATGTACTTCTACTACATGGTCGCCGCAATGGGACCCCAGTACCAGAAGTACCTGTGGTGGAAGAAGTACATGACCAGCATCCAGCTGATCCAGTTCGTCCTCATCCTGGGCTACATGCTGACCGTGGGCGCCAAGGGCTGCAACATGCCCAAGACACTGACCTTCTTCTTCGTGGGCAACACGATCATCTTCCTGTACCTGTTTGGCAACTTCTACCGCAAGACCTACAAGAAGGCCAAGTCCGCGGACGGCGGCAGTCGCACCACCGGCAGCAGCTTGGCCCAATCCGCTCTGCGCGCCGCCGGAGGAATGGGCTGCATGCCGCAGACCATGAACACCGGAAAGCATCTGCTCCAGAATGGCCAGGCCGGAAAGGCCTACCTCGATCTGAACAACAACAGCGTGAAGCCAATGAAGCTGGAATGATTGGCGATGCCGCCTGGTGTCGATGGGTTTCAGTTAGCAATTACGTTTTTTAGAGCGGGGTTTAGTTTGTAACTCTTAACTTTACCTTTACCTTTACCTTTATCATTACCATTACCTTTTACCTTTACCAACTATCAGTAGTCTGTAGTCTGCGGAGAATAACTTGTATAATGTTTATATGCCAGGCAGGCGGATGATGATGATGATGATGATGATGATTATGATGATTATGATGATTATGATTCAAACCCAAAAAGTAGCTAGGACCCTAAGTGCGTGAATGTGGCCATGCTTGTGTGACTCTGAGTACGTGTTAATGTTTTTCTAGCTGAGTGTGCGTGAGCTAGTGTGATAGAGCTTATTAATGAAATGCAGCCGTAAATCGTTTCGCGAAACAAGAAAAATTCAATAAAACTTTGATTTTTGTATATTTAATAAAACCAAGAAGTCTGTGTCTGTTCTTTGCCGGCGAAATTCGGGTTTAGGCTTGGGCTTGGGTCTTTTCGGACATCTATTTCTAAGCGCGGCTCGTGGGTTAGGTAATCAAACCGGATCCCCTTGGATCCTATTATTTATGACAACACCATGGCCACGCGCTCCATCCAAGCGCAGAGAAAAAATTATGCAGATCTGCAAGGCATCTGCTATTCTTCGGCCATTAAACGTGATTAATATCCGTCGATTAACTGAAGAGATACTACCTCTGATTTGTCAACTATCTAACAGATCTGAGAACAGATTACATTATAGATGTTTTCCCAAGCACATATTTTTGCAGCCCAAAAAAAAATGATTCTGAAAATTACCAGTTAATAACTTAATAACTTAATAACATATTAATATTCAAGCTGTTTAAATGTCACCAAGTGAGTTAGTTGTGTGTATTTTTATGAGTGTAGAACCTAGAACGCGTGCTGCGATGATTATGCAACATTGTGTCCCCCGTCCAGTTTGCTGGCCAGGCTTAGACACCCTGGCGACGACTGGAGATTGTCTTTGCCAAATTAGAATTTCTAATCAATTTTTTCTGCCCTCGCCTTGACTCACACACATGTCCAGCCTCACATGAAGCACCTTTATTTATGCAGATTTCGATTATGAAACTCTTGTCGCTTCTCATTGAAGTCAAAGTTCAAGGGCCTGGAGAAGAGTTTGATATGTATCTATGGGTAGGCGTTTTATTTTAAATAAGCCTCGTTTTCGCGAAATTTGCATAGGCCGAACTCGGTTGGCTTCAAACCGAAAACGGCCTGAAAGTATGCCTTGAATTGTGATTATGGAAATTTTTCCAGTTTCAACGTAAAAATATAAATAACGCCGGAGATCTCCTTCAGCTTGAATCGTGTGACTGATAGAATCTATGCTGATCAGACCATAAAACTGGAATAATATTGGCACAAGCTTAACTCCGGTTGGGACCAGATGAAAACCGAGTTTTGGCTCAGAGCTGCGCTTTGTTTTCTCGTGTTTGTGGTCAAGATCAAGGTCAAGTGCCCAAACCGGCTTTCTTGAATACTGTATCCGTACATCGGATGGCCGCAACCCCACTCGAAGATGCGTTCTCACTTCCGCTTCAGTTCCGTTTCGTTTCGTTTCGTTTTGACTGATTGATCAATAAAAGGCTGTGGAATTTATCAAAATCTTATCTGCGCCGCCGTTCAAGGTGCCTGCGAAATGAGCTCTAATGACTGGCCAAGTGGTCGTCTTTCCAGAGTCTCGTAAAATTCATGAAGCGACCATGTCCAGATCACCAGCATCATAGCATCACCCCATAGACCTGTTGTACTAGCCACGCCCAATCATATTTAAATCATCTTGGCTTCCGCTGCATAATGAATAGGTTCTTGGTTATACATATATCTCTGATTCGATTAAAGTTGGTTCCTTGGGCAAAGGTTTCCTCGAGTGATTTATCGGAGGCTTACTGAGATCTTGAATGGTGGTATTGGGATGCGAATGGGTGTGACTGCTCTTTGGAGATACCCCAATGTCCAAAAGAAAAATGTCATTAAAGTGGCTTGAGCCCATAAATTAAAGTTACAGGAAATGGCTGCATATGCAATGTTTTCAAGGCCAGCTTTGTTAATTGATTTATTATTTAAATTAATAATAAAAATTTAAAAGAAAATCATTAGTTGCATATTTAATTTTGATTTTGTATTGCAATCAAGATCATTCAATCTATTAACAAGCAATATGTTATACATGATTCTGATGTAGTGGTCTTAAGAATCGATTCCTATGAACAATTCCCATAAGACGAAATTGTAATCTTTCTCAGTAAATGGATTTTAGAACCACAAGTAGCCACTTCTGCCCATTCTCCCATTCACATCCCATTCATTAGAAAAAGAATAGCACTCATTGTGTTTTACGATATTTTTGTAGAAAAAATTCTAGATATATTTGTAAAGTGTGTTTGTATTTATGGTTTCGTTATTAGCTAGTTTTTCACTTGTTTAATGCCTACTTTACATACCACACGTATATAAAATCTAAAGAAAACACATTCGCATGCGTACCTACACTTATTTACACAACTAACGCTTCTTCTGCCTGTTTGCTTAACTTAGTTCAGTTTCAGTTTTGGCCGAAAGACATACGACTTCTTTCATTTGGGTCCGCCAGAAACGATGGCGAACTTCAAACGGAGCGAGCGATGATGACGATGGCGGCAAAAAGCCATTTCAACTGTTTGAACATTTAAATTTACATTTACATTTACATTTACTTAATATGTGTATCTGTGTCTCGGAAACCTCATTTGCTCAAATATCTATTCGTCTCGTTTCTGATTTTCTTATTTTTTCTCATTTTTTGCGTGTTTTACGTCTTTTTGGCGGCGGATTACTTAAGAAATTAGTCAACAAGGTTGCACATAGAACATGGGTGGCTCTCAGCGGGTGTTTCTGCCCGCTTTTTCTTCTTTTGTTTTTTGTACGAGTATTGAAGGGGTGTGTGTTGTGGGTGGTGTGTGGGTGGGTGGCGGTGGTGGCGGTGGCGGTGGGTGGCCATGCTCCTCCCTCTTACAAGGCCTTCTGCTTCTCCTGCTGCAGCTCAATGGCCTTGTTCAGGTTCTTGGCACATCCATCGTTGTTGTTGTCCGCCATCAGAGCCTTCTCCTTGGCGGCCGCCTGCTTCTTCTTGTAGGACTTCTGGTAGAAGTCGTTGAACAGGAAGTAGAAGAACACCGCGTTGGGCAGGGTGAAGCACACCGACCACCTGGGATACCCGCAATCCGTGTACAGCAGCTGGGTCTGGTGGATGAAGGCGCAGCAGAACTGGATCTGCAAATAGCGGATAATGGTAAGAATGCGAAACCATTTGGAGCTATCGATAATGAAGAATGTATCTATCTATCTCTTAGTTATACTCTTTCAGGTATTCCAAGTAGGAGCTCTCTCTTATTTATCACAGCTTTAAGAATGAACAGTCTTGTGGAGCTCTCAATTCTCACAACAAAATGAAACTATTTACAATAAACAAATACATTTAAATATTTGCTGCTTGGCTATTCAGTTCTGAGATTGAGTCATTAGCAATAAACCTTTTCCAACCCATAAAACTGAGATACTATAGGTATCTACGGATAGCATATAAAGCGGCCTTACCATCTGCAGGTTGGTGATGTACTTCTTCCACCACAGGTACTTCTGCATCTGGGGTCCGAAGGCGGAGAGGAAGTAGTAGGAGTACATGATGATGTGCACGAAGGAGTTGATCCAGCCGATGAAGGTGCCATGTCCGCCGGGATAGTACTTGCTGGTGCCCCAACTGATCATGGGCATCACAGTGTGGTGGTACACGTGCAGGAAGGTCACCTGCCGGTCGTTCTTGCGCAGCACAAAGAAGATGGTGTCCAGCAGCTCGGTGATCTTGGCCAGATAGTAGACATAGACGACGCGGGCCTCACGATAGGCCTTGGGGGTGCGGGACCAATCCACCGGCTGGCACCGCCAGCTGTAGTACTGCCAGATGACGACGCCCTCGTAGACCATCCATACGCTGAGGGCCACCTGGAAGAAGTTGTAGACGAGCAGGGTGCGTTCCAGCTTGAAGGGCTTGCGGTCCTTCATGAACTTGGGTCCCCAGGACAGCACGAAGAAGAGGTAGAAGGCCAGGATGCCCAGCAGGGGCAGTGGCGACTTGATCAGGAACCAGTCATTGGTGCGGGGATCTGCGTGGGAGCGGGTAGCATAGATTTGATCAGCATCTATATACGCTACAGGTAGTTCCCCCCAAACTCACCTGCCAGATCGGTGAACAGAAAGTTCCAATAGTCCACCTGCGTTGCGTTGACGGCTGCCATTTTCAAATTCTGCACGTTGGATTCTTGTTCCCACAAATACGATTATATAGCACCGATCGTTTCGATGTGAAATTCAAAAATCTGCTTAGCCTGCGTCGCAACGAACGAGTTTTGCGAAATCTAAACGGAATGGGGAAGATCGGAAGGGAGTCTGGATGAGCGAAAGATCTTTTCGAGTTTTCGTAGTTAAGTTATGTTAATGCGATTCTCGAGCAACTAATGCCAGAGCTATAGTTTCAGCTTCAGCTTCAGCTTCAGTTTCAGCTTCAGCGTCAGCTTTTGACATTGCTGTTGCTGTTGCCGAGCCCAGAGATCTAAATAAAATTAAAATAATAATCAAACAAAGGCGGAGGAGAATAGCAAATAGCAAATGTGTGACGGTGACGGTGAAAAGCCGTGAAATTATCATGTAACAGTAACAGTAAATTATATTCATTATTATGAATTAAACAACCGCAGCGCACAACAGCCCGCAACAAATTGGTGGCCACCTCAAAACTTCAACTCCATATGGAGCCCACGGTTGCCTCACAATCCAAGAGCCGAGTAAATTGGGCAGTGCCTCAGTGCCTCAGTGCCTCAGTATCTCAGTAGCTCAGTATCTCAGTATCTCAGTATCTCGGTGCCTCACGTGTGGAACGCGTAAAACCCACTAGCACACCCAGCTAAATTATATTTGTGTTTTGCAGTTTGCTTGCATTTGAGATGGGGCTTGCCACTCTTACGGATCTCAGAGATCTCAGAGATCTCAAAGATCTTCTACAGAAGTCGTTTAGCCCAAAGTGGGACAGAGTGAAGTAGTACTTTCGATGATTAATCACCGCGAAGAACTTGCTCCTCCAAGGGGCATTAGAAAACCATCAAGCTATCAAGCACCTATGCTAAATTCCAAGCATCACGTTCGTTGACTTGGCTTGAAGTCGCCTCACACTTGAACTTGGCTAAGGCCGATTAAGACCACAAAATAATCGAATAGCATTATGATTTCTTTCATCGCTTTCGAGGCTATTCTGATCGGCTTCTTGGTCCGCGAAGTGAGGAACAAATTGAAATAATAAACGAATGAAACGCAGATATCGAGATATTTTGAAGGGCAAGTTGGCCAACGCTCCACTTGGCTATCAGCCATCAACAGGTTTGGCTTCAGCTTTCCGGTCATTTCCTGCACTTCAGGTGTTATGGCTCCGTTTGAATATTACCTGCAACAGTTAGCGCAGAATGGGGCCAGAAAATGTTGCGGGGGGGTGGGGCGACAAATAGCTGTCATAAGCCAAAAGGTGCTAAACACTTTTGTTGGCCGCAGAAAGACTGGCCAAATACCAGCCAAGAAAATCCAGTTTATCAATTTTCAGTTGGAGCCACGACCTTGCCATGCGTTTCTTGTTTTTTCTTTTAACTTTTGTAGTCTGGAATGGGTGGGAATTATGATCTAAGCCATATGATGTCGCATCACTTGGACGCCGTCGTGTCTGGCTGATCATCGCCAGCAAATTTGGAGGCATTTCCACTTGGTTAGTCACTTGGTAAGTGTCCGGAGATCTGGGAAACCTTGGCAGCGCCTACAGCGCGCAAATAGAAAATTGTGTCACCTATTGCCCAATATGCTCGAAGGCTTTGTTTTGTTTCGCAAAAATCAAATATGTGTCGCATAGGTTTAATGACCATGACAGGTGGGGATCTCTCAGTTTCTCATATGGCACTGGTTCTATAGCAAACTAATTCGCTGTTCTAAGACAGACTTTGATATTAGTGAAAGATACAAAATATGAAATACTTGTGCTTCTTCAAATTTAGGAAGGATGTAAATAGAACAAGAGCCTTGCTTGTTTACACGTATGTTTGAGGATATATAACTAACTATTGAAATGCCCAAACTTTGAAAACATATCTGTTTGGCTGATCTGACGATTGATCTGACTATGGAACTTCACTTTTGGGGATCAGCCCAGTCTGAGCCACAAATTCTACAACTCCTCTCATCCAGCGATTGATCTGATTGATCACTCAGATACATATCTACACACACACTGGCACACACAGATGAAGCGGTTTTGTTGGGCACCTGTTGCAATCTCTTCGATTGCCGTGCACTTAATTTTGAGCGACGACAACTTAATGTTAACACCGTGACAACTGTTTTTCAGTCTTGTTCCATCTTTAGGCACTATGTGGTGTGGTATAGTATAGTTTAGTATGGTATATTATAGTGTAGTGAGGAGAGACCTTTGCTGGCATCCGCTACCCACGAGACTTGTACGCGCACTGAACTGCTCTGCCGAGTTGTACGGCGCTATGTATAAAAATTTTGACTAAAGGTTCGATTTGGCACTGCTGTTTCTTCGTCTCTGCCTTCCGATTTGTTTTTGTATCTGTATCTGTATCTGTATCTGTCAATGTATCCGTTTCTGTATCTGCTTTAAGTTCATCTTCAGTTTTGGGGTTTTAGATTCAGCTTTAGTTTTTGTTTAGCCGAACTTTTGTCTCGGCTATTTGGCATCTTGCTCATCCTCATCTTCGACTTTAGCTATAGCTCTAAGATGTTCTTTTGTGCCTCGTGGATCCCATGCGCTATATGCTATATGCTATATGCTATCTGCTATAAGCTATATGCGCAAATGTATCGAACGATTGTATGGTCTCGTTTTTCTATGATAATTGCGATGACAATGTTGGTGTTGTGTGCGTGTTGCCGGCTTTTTGTTGCTGTTGTTGGCCAAATTCGCCAGGCTTTTAATTCGTTTTTTTTATTTGGCTCTGCAGCCTTTTGTACAATTAAAAGAATCATAAAATATTCTTGAATAGTTGTCACTTTTGATCGATTTGGTCAAAGCGATTGCGGCAGAACTTTGAGAATAGCGAATTTATGGCTTTGCGTGTGCTTCCAGAAAGTTTGAATAACAAGACATTATAAACAGAAGATTCAGTTAGGCATTTGCAAAATAAAATGTTTTCAAAGATTTTTCAGAAATGTTTTACAGCCAAGTAAAGTGGAGATCTGTGAATTCAGCATTCTATCAAGTGACAATATATTGTTTATATACGTACACGTACCCTAATGATACTTTCATTTTCTCTCAATTAATAGCTTTTTAAAAACTATTTAGTCATTAGTATGTATTCTCCCAGTTAGTTATCAATTCCCTTAGGCGGTTTCTTCATTAGCCAGAAAATGAAAATAAAACCTAGAAATAGCCTCAAATCGCCACAGAATGAGATGTTCATTCTATTTTGTTTTCGTTTTCTGGTAATTCTCCCGTTTTTATATCTTCATCCAAATTCGCTTTCGGAACCTTGACCCAGTTGAAATACTTTTTCACGCTTTATCTCCATTATGAACTTTAGAACCTAACCCAACTGAACTGAACTGAAATTGCGTAGGTGGTTTATAATTTCGTTGACCTTTTTCTTTGGCGACTCAGCGAAATTCCATCGACTGTTTTACAAGCAATTCGAGAACTGCCTGAAACAAGCCTAAAACATTGCTATTATCGGCAGTAAATGAAATGATTTACAGCCAGAAATATTTTTCGTTAAAAGTGTTTGTGAAGTTTATTCAAGGAAACTACGCATTTACCCGGCAATTTACATACAAATTCTTGGGGCCTAGGGCTCGGATTCTAATGACCCACAATGATCGCGGCGCATTGATTAAGCCCCACTTCCGGGTCAAGCTAATGAAACCGATCCAAAAGCAACTATTTTGGCCAAGACTTCGAACTTCGATGTCTGAAAAAAGACGAAAACTAAAACGGAGGCTGAGGCTGGGGTCACCGAAATGTTAACTGTGTCACCGGCGAATTGAACTTGAACTTGCCGATTAACTTATGCCAACCAGTTCGAGCTCAAATCCGAGTGGACTGCATAAGATGTGGGTGAATGTCGACCGGGCGTATGGGTGATCGGCTGATTGGGTGATTGGGTGATTGGGTGATCGGGTGAATCCCTTTGGTCGCAAGGAATCAATCATACGCCGTGTGCGCCGCAGCCAGCGACAAATTCTTCCGGTGTTTCGGATTTCATTTGCATGCGTCTTTTGTTTGGCCACCAGCCATAAAGCAATTCATAATCGTATGCAAAAGACGTTAGTTTATGATCGCCGTCGCTGCAGACGTCTCATGCGATCGAGTTCGATATATCTGTATATATGTACATATGTACCTATACTCGAATGTATCTGATGGGGTACTGCCAGTTATGCAAATATCTTCCGCAAACATTTACATTTAGCCAACAGCCAAACTGGCCAACAAACCGTTAAACAATTATTATTGAATTTGTTTGTATATTCGCGCCAAATTGCGTAGACAAAATCAAGTCGCAAGGGTAACAATCAAATGTGCAATATCTCTTTTGCTTGTAGAATTCTTAATTGGCGATGGGACAAAACATTATAAAGTAATTAAAATCTGGTGATTTTTCTGCTTCCAAGGGCGTCAAACAGTTTCATTATTGATTTCCTATAATTAAAAAAACTGAAACTTTACTCCAATAAAATAAATTTTATCTTCCTGCCTACAGCACCTTTAAGTCGTAAGATTGTTAACAGCAATTACAAATGAGGCTCTTAAATGTTTAATTGGCTGCATTAAAGTTTTTTGCGGTCCGCCGACTTCAATTTCCAAACTTGGCTTTTTCACACGCTGCTGGGGCCATCTGGTGTTCAAGTTTCCAAAGCCAAGCTTAAAAAGCTTAACAGTTTCGATGTGTTGCCAGCTTGGCTGAAAAATATTGCTTAAGCTAAGACATTAACTTGGCTAAAACTCATGAAACCAGCTGTAAAGTATTTTATTAATTACAATTTAAATACAAGTGTTATATGCATTATTATGTATTATGTATTATGTATTATATATATGTATTATATTATTGTTTAATTGTTCTTAATTATCATAATGCCATTATTAAATGTGGTAGGTTTTAACCCATGATGAATTGATTTTTCAGGGATTCCCACAGAAATCGCAAGACAGGCAAAACAAGTTAAAATGCTATAGTCGAGTTCCCCGACTATCGGATACCCGTTACTGAGCTAGTGGAATATCGGTAGAAATTGGGGAAAAATGATAAAATGAAAATAAAACTGAAACATTTTTTTAAAGTTTGGGCGTGACAGTTTTGGGCGGCTTGTGAGTGTAGGAGTGGGCGTGGCAACATTTGAAAACAAACTTGCGCTGCGTCTATGTCTCTGGAACCTGCATGCTTAATCTCAACATTCTAGCTTTTGTAGTTCCTGAGATCGAGGCTTTCATACGGACAGACAGACGGACATGGCCAGTTCGCCTGGGCTATTGATCCTGATCAAGAATATATACACCTTATATGGTCGGAAACGTTTCCTTCTGCCTGTTACATACTTTCCTTTTTTACTTTACAAGTAGCGGGTATAAAAATAGTAGATACCTATTGATCTTGATCTTGAATAATTATAAAATCATTGATGTCAAATATAAACGTTTACCCGATGCCTTTATTTATAAATGTGATATAAATGTGTTGCTAAATTTTTGTTGCCTGCAGTGTAACCCAAGAACATTCTAAACTAATACCGTACCTATGTCAACCATTTTTATCTTTTAATAGGAAGAAACGAATATCATATTTAGATAGGTGTGTAACCTAAATCTATTACAACTACGAAGCATGTTGATAGACTGACTTATTAAATGGGAATCAATGGCATTTCCCACATTGCTAGCAAATGTTAATTATAAGCGTGCTTGTAATATAACGGAGGTTCTAACGAAAAATCAAGTTCCCACCTACCTCGAAGTAGGCCTATTATTAGATGAGAACCCCCTCAGAGGAACAATGGACAAATGGCAGGTCCAATTAGCCAATTACATTACAGGTCGCGGCTGATTGGGATGCGATTGTAACCGGGTCGATGCTCTATGGCCATAAAACTCATCGAAAGTGGCTCGTACCGAGTCAATTGCGCAAATCGAACTCGTTTCCGTAGCGCGGAAATGCCGTAGCACCAATATACACTATTCCAAATCTATATCTATTGGGCCTCTTGCGAACTCTCGTTCTCCGATCCAATCCGATCTCCAATCAATCGAATTTTTCGAGTCGTAGCTGGGCAACAAATACCAACTAGCAACTACCGATGGTTTGCCCTTGGACGGAACTCGTTTGGAGCGATAAATTCATATAAATTGAGAGAAAAACAAAAAGATTAATATGTGGAGAAAAAGAAATCGCACTTCCGTTTCCTGATCGATCAGTTGATGACTGAGAGGCAGAAAATGCCTAAGAAGCTTGATAGATTCAATCGCGCAGAGCGGTTTTCATTTAAATTCATAATTATAAATTCTAGTTTTGATATTTTTCTTCTTTTTTTTTTTGCCAGCTTTCGAAACGTAACTGAGGCAATTTGCCGTCTTTGGGTATTTGTTTTTTTTTGTTTTTTATTTTGGATTTTGCGCTCAACAACTGTGTCAAGTTCAAAGTGAACTTTTAATTGCTAATCGAGTGACGAGGGATCTATTCTTGGCTTAACCCGCTCTTGATTATATTCAAAGTTATGTATCGCGCGGATTTCAAGTTCGAGTCAGCGACGTGTGCGTTGCCAAGAACTTAGCCACTTTATCACTGGCCGGTCGTCTTGGCTCATAAACCAGAAAATAAACTACAAGCCACTCGGTTGGGTTTATGTATTTTTGGCTTCAGATTTGCTGGACATGGAACTGGGAGCATCTTCTTCATTGACTGGATTTGCTTGGCTGTAACTGAGCACACGTTTGGCCAATTGATTAGCAGCCTTAGCGCCACTCGACCTCTAATCTCACTTGGCCATGTTCAGAGGTTGTCTTAGAGGGGGCTTTCTGGTTCTAAATCTTCTGTAAGCTAAGCCACTTACTTAATCAAAAAATAAAGTTATCTGATCAACTTGTAAAGTGCATTATAATTTTGTTGAATCTGCAAACATACACCTTTTGGAGAAATATCATTGATGTTAAAATAAGCCCTTTGAATTTTCTTACTTATTGTTGAATCCCCATTGAAATATTTCCCTTCTGCGCACCTGATCACATCTATGAGTTGTCGTGACCATCGAACGTGCCATCTTCTCGGCTCCACCAATTCCCTTTGGCAATCGCCCAACTGAATCTGAGCAGGCATCTTCTGGATTTACCCATTCAATTAGGGCCAAAAGTGGTGTGTGCTCGGCAAAAGTCTTAGCCGCGCAAATGCAGGCCGTGTATGTTGAGCTTGAAATTGGGAATGCGCGAATACATCTGCACATGTGATATAAATATGTTTAAATTAAAGACTTGCCTCTTTTTTGGGGCCGTCCCAAGGGCATGCTCGCTCTTTTTCTGCACCAAATTGCAACGCCATTAAGACTAAGTACTTTATATGGCCAGATCTGCAGATAAACCAGCGCAGACGAAAAGTTGACATGAAACATTTGGCAATCGAATGGCAGCGATTGCGCAACTCGAAACTCCGTTCGAAAAATGGTTGTGACTTTAATGAATAAACTGGCTAAGCGTCTGTAACCGATTAATTGGTAATTGCTGCTTGCAGCTCCGATAATCAGGGGGGCTGACCCACGGCCAGCCTTTCGAATATGATTCCGTTATCAATTAGGAAACGCCGGCGGTCAAGAGTCAGTCAGCCAACTTCGGGTACGATCGTTCTAAAGTGCTCCAGAAAGCGGCCATTGTGCGACGTGTTAGCACCCACACCTTATTCTATCCAGTGCTAATTAAATTATGATTGTTAATTATTTGCTACATGCAGCAGCTAATACAATTTTTTGCTTGCTCATTCCGCGGCTTTTGTTGCCCGACTGGAATGTGCTCGGTAATAAATGGGCTAACCGGTAAAGCAAATATTATATTAGAGCTATATAGCTCTATATGTTACTTAATAATTTTGGGAAGTATATAGCAGCTTGCTCAAAAAATGTTAGAACTTCAATTATGTTTTGTATTGTGGCAGATTATAATTGTATGCTCCCACTGAAATAATGATAATAACGTCATTTCAATAATTAGTTTATTAACATGTGACAACTTTCCGGCTGAAGTATCGAATTTTTGTCAACACCATGGCCATTAATCAGGCGTATAATAAGCGACAAACATTTAGCATTTGCCATTATGATCAACACATCGAAAACATATTGATTATGATGAAGTCAAAGCTGTTTCGCCAATGGCAACAAAATGAGAAATCTAAAAATGACTAAAAATGATGGAACGGAAATTCGCCAAAAAAAAGAAGCCGCTCAAAATCGCAACAAAACTGGAGCTATCAAAGCATACATTTATCATCGAAATCTTGGTCTGCTTGGCTGGCGGCGTTGCCTTCTTTGACTTTTCAGACTTCTTTGACTTCTTTAACTTCCGATTAACCTAGACCTAGGCCGTGAAATACCATGGGGCTGTGTTACCAAGCTCATCCATCCACGTTTCGGAGTCGAAGAGTCGAGCGTGGCCAATCCGCATTCAACCGTTAGCCGTGTTGGTAGTAGCCAACGTCATCCTTGCCGGCTTCGGATTCAGATTCGAACACAGCGGCCCCCAACATGGCCAAAATCATCAAGCCAAAGGTCGAACTGGCCGGGCTGAACTTCAGAGAACCATTTACTAGGCACTCAATGCGCTCGGCGTTAATTTGTCGCAAAACCCAAATGGTTCTGTATGGAACTAAATGGCATAATTACGGGTAACATAAAGCGAGTTAAACAAAAACAGAAACCCCGACGAAGGCTTCGCTGCACGTCCGATAATTTACACAACTTAACGACTAACATAACCCAGTGCCTTTTGCCTTCGATCTCGATGGATTTCCACACGTCTTGCGTGTATGTGTGTATGTATCAGCGAATTGATTATGGATCTGAGGCCATCTGCGGATGGCCACCTTGACACGTTTACCACTCCGAAAACCGAATTCCTCTGGATTCTGGGCATCGTTCTGCCCGAGAACTGACTTAGCATATCAGCAAACAAACGCCGAATCAACACCTCCAGGGCCGATTGGCCGCGAACAGGTTATGCTGCTTGTAAGCATGAATGGGAATTACAAGTAAACATCGCCGGCTGAGGTCATTGGAAGACAAGCCGGAAGTCCAGGAGACAACATGGCGCAAGTCTCTAATTCAGTTTGTCACAATGTAAGGCACTTGCACATTAAAGATGCCATTAAAACTTGTTTTAATTGTACGTGCTTCGCTGGTGGACAACCCGTTTGACTCCTTAGAAAATGAAAACGAAAAGTATGCAAATTACAAACAATCCAGATGTTTATACTTCAAAGCTCTAAGGTGAAAAGGGAGCTGGGACTCCGTATGCTATGAACGGAATAATTTATGGTAAGAAGGGGTCCCATTGGCAGGCTATTAAATCCGTTTATTAATATGGGGTTTTAGCAATTATAGGCAATAATATTTAAGTACTCACTTTTATGGCTTACTTTGCATTTAAAGGGATTAATAAAATCAACTAGTAAATCGCTTCGACAAGATTTATAATTAAGTTGTAATTGTAAAGTTTGATACTGCATTGCTTAAAGGCTTACACGTATTTCAGTAAATACAATTATATCAGTAAAATAAAAAACATGTTTAACAAATAAATACGATTTTAACGCCCATCTAAAAAAAAAGAGTTTCTATTTTTTTTTATATTTTAGTTGTCTTTTAAGCTAAGTATTAAAATAAAGTGTAATTCATTATAAATAAGTTTAATAAATTTGCATGTATTTAATTGTAAACAAAAGCATATTTATATAAAATATTTTGTTTTTCTGTAAGGGCCATAACCAATTAGAATATTTTGGAAATTAAGTTTTACTGCTGCAACTATTTATTCTTCATATACAAACTTAGTAAATAGTTTATTAAATGAACTACAAATATTTTCCAGTTGATATGCATAAAAAGAATTACTCAATCATTAAACTTTTTACTTTCTTAACTTAAACGTATAATTAAGTAAAGAGTAAACATTGCATAGCGCAGCCAGATGAACTTCAATTTGCAAACAGCAAAGAGTTCAGCCACATCGTAGTGCATTGACCTATAAAAAGTTGAATTCACCCGGTGTCTCGAGCCACCGGCAACATAATCATCGGCATTCAATGTTGAATGCCAAACGGAACATGCTAAATATCGAAGAAACTCGAACGCGACTCAGTGGGCCAAGCACACACAGATACACACACGCACACGCACACTCACACTCACACTCACACAGGCAAGTAAAGGGGGTTTGTGACCAACACAGATGTCGAAAAAATTGCATGCACTGCGGCGCGAACTGAACGAAACTTCCGTTGTTCTATGGCTCTTTTCGGGGGGTTCGCCATTCGTTCAGTTGCCGAAGTCGGGCTCTATCTGGTAGTATGGTATTTGGTAGTTGTAGTTGTGTGCCAGCCAAGTATTTTGCACAAGCGTCGTGATCGCAGCCGCTCAGCCTCTGCCAACGATTCTGCCGCTGCTCTGCTCCGGCGGCGCTGCGAAAAAGTTACTTTATCTTGTGATTGCTGAGAAGTTTTAGATTCAGTTGAGCATAAACATTCCTACGGTGTGGTGGTAGAATCCAGCCAGATCTGCGCGTCTATATCCAATTCGCATTGGGCAATAATAAACAGCGATACAGCGAGTCGAAAAGTGATTTTTCTGAGCGTGTGCAGCCAATAAAGTGATTTCGATAGGCCCGAGCGCAGTATGCAACATCCTGCGGCGAGGCTCTGACCAAACGAACTGAACTGAATATAACAGCCAACAAAGCCCATTATCTTGGATACTTCAAGTTATAAATCAAGGATAAGCGAGGACTGAGATCCAATCCATCATCATGAGTATGAACTACCACAACTACAACAGCAGCTCGCGATACGGAATGGTCGTGGAGATAGCCAATATCGCGCTGGATGAGTTCAAGACCCATCACGTATCGCGCAACTACACGGGCCTCGTGCAGCGGTACTACCAGCTGGTGGAAGAGGATTACGGCGGTAGGTGTCAAGTGCTCGGGTGTTTCACGAATATCTGCTGCATTAGCCGACTAAATTATAAATCCATAAAAATGACGAATTGCCATGAAATTGTCATTTTTTATGGCCTGCAAATCGTAACACAAAACCTAAATGCCAAACAAAACAAATACGAGCGGGCAGGCAAAGAAAAAAATTGTAAAACAAAATAAGAAATGTAAAGAGACAAAGCCAAAAGCTGAGCCAAAAAACTTCTAGGACAATTAAAAACGATCTCTTGTGTGCGTTTGTGTGTGCGCGCGCTTTAAATTGCGACCTTGGCAGTGTCAATTGTATTTTTGACAATTATTAACGTAATTAAAATGTATTTACATTGCTTATCTTAGACATTTTTATGAAGCGACCGTCGCCATCGACGACTTTGGCTTTGCTTTTGGCTTCGCCGTGCGCAGCTGAGCATGTATTTATTAGGTACAATAGCAGCCGGAGCACTTCGAACATGCCAATTGCCTCTAGGGCCTGCTCTTGAGTTCCGTTTCCAGAGCCACTTGCTCGCGTTCCCCCATATTCACATATTCACTTTCCTGGCAATGAGAAAAGCCAGCGGTGAAAGGTCAATGGCAGGCAGGTGCAATTAAAAGCAGTGCAAATAGAGTATTTTTCGGTGGCTTAGTGTTACTAAACCAGGTATTAAAAGATTACTTAGTGCTTAAGTCATGCTTACGAAGCAAAAACTTTCGGGGTTTTTGGGCATAAACAAAAGACTTAGAACACAAACTTGAAAAAAGTAAGAGTTCCGGTCTTAAAACAAAAGACTTAGGACACGAACTTGACATACGAAATGGGAGCAAAACGTAATACTTTTTTTCATTTCCCAGTAATATTTTCCAAAATATCAATAAAATTATTTCAATACAGTTATAGACCAAAAAATATTAATTTCCACCAGCAAAAAGTTAAATAATTTTTCTAGAAGTTTATATTTGAATTTTCGATACACTTAATTATGCAGATGGCAGTGAGTCTGCGAACACAACCCACTGCTCAGTGTAACAGGTCAAGAATTCCCGGCATAAGAATGATCCCAAGCAGCCGCAAATGGAATATTTGTTGTAAACAACCAACTAGAACTAGATGATAAATCATAACTGCTGTAGTAAACAGGCAGCGTTGTGGAAAAGTTGGTCCATTTAGAAATGCAAAGCCCCTTGCAATTAATTACCATATTATTTCTGGGGGGTTTCTTAAAACTATCGGGCTATGACGTCGATGTTTACCAAGATATGGAATAATTCCCTGAGCGGCATGCCAGCCTCGCATATTTTACTATTATTGCTCAGTGTAAAGGCGATTGTGCTGACACTTTAAACGCTGCCAGTGACAAGTTGACTTTATATTTAGCCACGATTTCATTCAGCTGGCATGGATTGAATGGCTTGGCTCAAACTAATGACATGCAAATTGAAGCTGTTTCGTCCCGTCTCTGCATTAGCATAGGCGAAACCTATTGCAAATTAAATTAACAACGAAATGCCGTAATTAATTGGGATGTTTTGTGGCTATGTTTTACAGATCCGCGAGCAACGCGCTTTCCGCTGATGGAGCACCCGATGTTTACCTTCGGCATGGTGGCCATCTACTTGTCCTGGGTCCTGGTCATAGGACCACTCTTCATGCGCGATCGCAAGCCCTTCCAGCTGCGCCGCACCCTGGTCATCTACAATGCCTTCCAGGTGGCCCTCAGTGGCTATATGTTCTACGAGGTGGGTTTTCATCTGGAGTTAAGCAAAACGTTCGTCCAACTTATATAAATCCCTTTCCGGTTTCCCCCAAACAGCACCTAATGGCAGGCTGGCTGAACTACTACAATCTGAAGTGCCAACCGGTTGACTACTCCGATAGTCCCAGTTCCAAGCGGGTAAGTGGACGCAACCGGTCGTCTAAATTCTAAATTAAATTCACTGTCAGATCGAAACTCGCTCATCACCAATCAAATTTCTATTTCGGGAGGCACGCGTGGACTTAAGGAGTTTATGGGCCCTATTATATAATTCGGCATTTGTCATTTGGCCGCTTGATGGCTGCTTGTTGGTTGTTGGCTGTTGGTCGATCTTTGTTTTCGCCTTACCTTGCCGGGTTCATCTTCCGCAGTTGGTTAGCAAGTTCGTTGCCACTGGTTTGTGATGACTCACTGACTCCGGCAGACTCGAGAGCCATTTTGTTGGCCCGTAAAGTTCAGCGCAAAGCCACTTTTTTGACCAGTCATAGAGCAGATATCAAAACAACCACGAATAAAATGTTTTTAATTATGCCTCCGCGACAGCACAAAGTTCACATTCAAATTTAGTGAGCACGGCAATTAAATGGTCAGCTTCTTAATCCAAATTCTGCCTCTAATGGCTTTTCGATTGTATTCCCTTTTCCCAGGGCACTCAGCATGAACAATTAATAATTGCCAGTTTGAAGTTAAATGCACAATTTAATGCCAAATTGTTTGTGCACCACAAATAAGGCATTTAAATGTTAGTAGATTTGTAACAGAAGCGAAAAACACCCTGACCAACCTTTCAATACTATAAATTTGATTTACGGATTGCAGATTGAATATAAATATTACTTTTTCAAAGTCTTAAAATGTTTTCTAGCGAAGCAGCATTCAATGGATTAATTATTGTTTCTCACTTACCAAAACCTATAACCTCTTCTAAAATGCAATCTTTTGTGTTAATCTTGTGTTAATTTAAGCAAAATCAATCGAATCTCTGTAAAAAGTATATATGAATTGCAAGCATTTAAAGCCTCCACTATTACGGTCAGAAAACTATTAGAGACTGAAACACCCTCAAGGCTGTTGTGCTATTGGCTATTTTACAATCAAATTAACAGCATTTGAAGTGGCTCTAAACAGTTCGGCTTGCTGCGCCGCTTGTTTGCAATTGGAATTGTACTTGTGGTCTGTTTGAGCTTTAAATCAATAGAGCATAAATTCTGTGAATTACCACTGACCACACCGGACCTTTTCCCACTCACTCATTGATCGATTTCACATCCGCACAACGAAAAGCTCCAAAAAGCCAAGAAATATACATATACATATAAGACCCACCGAGCCCAAGATACAAGTCAATAAACTCCGGCGGACCCTAGTGTCATTAGCGTCTGTCATCTAGTTTTATAGTTATTTCCATAAGTCCACGGCGCCTTAGCGCAGTCATAAAAGTCAGCATTGTTTACATTGCGCATACGCAGCGTGCGCCCAAACGTTTCACTTGCAAACAGAAACAGCTGAATTCTCGCTCGGAAAATGAAAACAAAAGTGTTTGGGCATTTCAAACAAGCGAAGAAACAACGCGAAACGAAACTAAAGAGGCGGCGGAACGAAAACTTTGTCAATGTCATTGCGCAAGTTCTTCTTCTGCGGCTTCTACGCTAATTGGCCACGTTGCTCGGTGGGCGCGAATTGCATAACGACCTTGCTAGGTCAACCGCACTGATATCCCTCTCCTACTCCCTCCCTCTCTCAATCTCCTCCGGCAGATGCTCAACCTGTGCTACCTGTACTACCTCTCCAAGCTGACCGAGTTCGCCGACACCATGTTCTTCGTGCTGCGCAAGAAGTCCTCCCAAATCACCTGGCTGCACGTGTACCACCACTCGGTCACTCCTCTGGAGACATGGGTGCTGGTCAAGTTCCTCGCAGGTGAGTGCATTTTTTAAGTCCAAATTTGATTAAATGCAGAATTTTATTTCCTAATCGCGCTTCGTTCCGGAATATTAATAGTAATTTATGTAAATAAGAAGCAGCAGACAAACATTGCCACACAAGCTAAGCAATAATTTAAAATGTCATGCTGTTATAAATAAACTATTCTGGATCTTGCAGTTTTCTGTTACTATAATCTTGTTATTCCAATCCCCTTTTCCAGGTGGAAACGCCACATTCCCGAATCTGCTGAACAACTTCGTGCACGTGTGCATGTACTTCTACTACATGATGGCCGCCATGGGACCCGAGTACGCCAAGTTCCTGTGGTGGAAGAAATACATGACCGAGCTGCAGATCGTAAGTACCACTAATTAAATGCGAATCAGTTCCAGCCCAGATAGTGCCCGAAATCAAATGAAACTTGTTCAGAATTCTGCGCGGCCGCTGGCATGTGTGAAATGTGTTTTTCGAGCATAGATTGCAGTCGAAGTTAGTCGCTGTGGGCTAGCAATTGCCAGACTGATTTGGCCAAGACGCCGCCAAAAATCCAAGCCGAAATGCAAACCAGTTAGACCGGCAGTCGTGCCTCATAGTTGGACTTAGTGCTCGGCTGGCTGGCTCTGCCACATAAATTGGCATTATTCAGTGGGCCCAAAGGCACGCACACCAGCTCGCATCCGCGGCGACCAGTTGCTATCCGTGTTTATATTGCCAAAATAAAATGTTGGCCAATGCTTCTAGCTAGCCAACTGTGTCTTGCATTTGTCTAAAATGCCGAAATGCCATTGCAAAAACTAAGATTCGGCCTCCGCCAGTTTGTTTGCACTAGCGCTTAGGTTTTGTCCAAACTCTTTTTTGGGGCCAAAGGCCAATCGTTGGGGCACCGCTCTTAAATTCTCGCAGGGAACGCAGCATTACGCAACATTACGCTAGATCCGAAACCGATGCGAGTCCAGAGATTGTCGCCAATCATGTGATCTAGATTTCGCGGCTGCTTTCTGGTTTTTCCCATCTGATTTTATGCTAGCCAATTTGGCATTGTATTAGATTGGCTCTTGGCTCTTGGCTCTTGGCTCCACATGAACGGTTCTTGCTGGCCAGTAGTTTTTCTGTGCACTGGGACTACGCATAATTGGACAATACGACAAACACACGGCGTTGTTTCCATATTTTCTCGTTTTCAAGAGTTTCGAAATTCTCGAAACGCATGGAGATATGGCAAGTATAGTTTGTTCTGCTGGCTGACTGACTGACTGGCCTCCTTCGAATCGAGATTCAATGCTGTAGTTGTGATTGTCGCAGCCGCTAGTTAGTGAATCGCCTTGAAGCGCTGCTCCACAGTTGAGTTGACAAGCGTTCGGTGACTAACTTAAGTAGCAAGCACAGGTTTTCCATTTTAGACAGACAGTTGGGCAGGAGGCGAGCAGCCATCAGCCAGCAGTGGGGATTCTAAAGAAGTTAACGCAAAAATTAGGCCAATAAGAGCTAAACTAGGGGGTTAATTAGTAAATCGTTTCTTTTGTACTAAAACAACATTTTTTGCCAGAGCCTAGGAGCTAATCATGTTTCCAAACCCAATATATAGGCATTCAACTTGGCAATTAAAAGCAATTACATATGTTTTAATGTCTGAAAAAAGAGGAAAAGAAATAATTAAAAACTTAACGATTGGAAAACCTCGTAGTGTCATTGCAAAATCAAATATTTTTAGGTAATACGCAGATTAAATACCCGTATATCACCAGTTGCAGTCACTGCAAGGGAGGGCTCACTGTGCCTGTAATATGGGTGTATGAAATTTAACATATGTAGTCAATGGAGTGCTTAGTTTGATTGCTGTACTTGTTGTTGGCGTAGTGCAGTTTTCTTGATATCTTTCCAATTGCTTTTCGCTGGATTCTACACAGTGAAAAGCACTTACTAGAAACATTATTAATATATCAGCAGAACTCAATAGCTTATCTGTGTAAAGGAGTTTCTCTTAAGACATAAATCTCTAATTTCATAGCTAAAAGTTCTGGGCAACCCCCGATTTCGCTCTGTGCATATCGCTGCGCTGCACTGACATACTTAATGAGTAGGCGGGTGCATCTTATGGATAATTTATGTGTCATGCCAACAATCGTAGTGGTGATTCTACATTCTACTTTAAGTAAGTGTTGCCAATTGGCTGCGCAACCAGTCGAATTATTTCGGTTTGGTTCCGTTCCTGCTGATCAATTAGCTACCAAATGCCTGACCACCATACGTCGCATGCACCACATTTTAGCAGAGAGCCGGGCGCACAAGTTGAAGTTAAGTTCCGATTTGCCGATTGCTTTTGGCAACATTAGGTTGCAACATCGATGCCCGCAACATACGGAGGTAGGCCAATTCCACTTCCAATTCCACCAAGAGTTTCCACATTTGCGGCACAAACCAACCGACCAACCGACCAACCGACCGACCGACCGACCGATCCGACCAGTTTCGATTACATTATCATTTCGTGTTCGTTCCGTTTTGCGGCAATGAATGTCGAGCGGCGGCAGTGGTAGCGTTCACTTTTGTCCAGCACCGCGACGAACTTGCCACACCAACCTGGGTGAGTGTCTATGTCGGCTATTGCGCCGACCACAACAACTTCCATATTCCTATTCCTCGACTCCAAACCGGGTCTTGTGCGGCGGTCGATGGCGACCACTGGGCAGACTACTCATGCAATTTGGGTACGGCGTGTCTGGGTAAAAGTCAACAAGCCATCTATCCGTCTATCTATCTATCTATCTGCAGCCACCACTTTCAATTGCCGGTGCGGCGATCCGAGACGCCAGTTCAGATCAGTCATGTTGCAAGTGCAACTGCCTTTGGCTTTTTGCTTTTTATTATTGTTTTCCAACGCCACACGCGCACTCACTCCCAGTAATAATGGAATGACGTTCAATGATCTATGCCAAGATTGCGCAAATATCATTTAGCTGGAACAGTGGGTCAATTATAGACAATTCGCATTCTTGAATAGGAAATTTTAAAAATATACTTAAAGTTATCTTAAGCAGAGTATAACATTCAAGTATGTTTAAAATTTAATCAGATAATTGATCGAAAAGGTCACGTTGAAATGTTTAAGCCAAAACCAACACATAAAACTAAACACACCTATAAAAATTGCCGAAATGTCTCAGCGAGGGGCTTGGCTAGATGGCCTTACCAAAACAAGATGTCCATACTCATTAGCACAACTAAAATAGATTTATGACCCATTTGGTATAGCGAATTTGAGAGGTCAATCTTGAACTAGCATAAATATAATCAAATTATTACTAGAACTTTTTAAACACATGCACTTAGATTATTCAAATAAATCCGGCACGAACCACAAACACAACCCACGAGGTCAAACCTCTTGAAAAACGTGCAAAAATAACTTTGCATTTAATTAGAAACTATTTATGGAAGAAGCTACCGCTGTTGAGCTGAAGACTTTGCATGCATAATGTGGGAAAACAAAGAAACATTTTAAAACAGTTTCGATTCTGCAGAAGCAGTTTACCCTCAATAATAGCGAGTTTTATGAGGAAGCTGGCCATTGGACCTGCCGGACTTCCCATCAAGCCCACCATAGCTATTGCCCCACTTCCATCAATCATTTTGAGGCCCACGGTGCTCGGTGCTCGGTGGTCTGTGCTCGGTGGTCGGTGGTCGGTGCCTCGTGCAATGAAGCATTTAAGCGTCGACGTTGGCTTTCAACGGACCGCAAGAGGCAAACTTGGCCGGTTGCAGTTGCAGTTGCAGTTGCCATCTTGGCCAACATGCAGTGGTAATGGAAACCTGCACCGCTTGGCTGGCCAGCGTAATATTTTGTAGGTCACCGAAAACTGCACACTACCGAGATCGGTACACGGGGAAAAATATTTCGAGTGCTTACAATCATAAGAAATAGGATGAGACGACAATGAAAAACTCTTGTTACTAGAGATATCCCATAAGGTACGCTGCTCGTGTCATTAATCAATGATCATTAGCGTCGGTCTTACAGTTTATTTATGCATGTTATTCTAGCATATTTCAAATTCCTTAGCATCACTTTGCCGTTCTTGAATCAAGTTACGCTTACTGGAATTTTAGACTAAACAACTAGCGCATTGACATTCTTTGAGTTCCGAGTGTGTCTGAAAGGCTAGAATCTTGGCGCTAACGCTTCAGCATGCAGTGGGTGTGGGTGCCAGTAGATTATCTTATGATCGAGCAAGATCAAACATCAGCGGTGACTATAAAATCCCATAACACGCGCCAAGGGGTCGCCAAAGGCCAATCGAAGCCAGCTTGTTGGACTGGGCTAAGCATAGCTAGTCGGCAGCTACTTAATAGTCCCATATCCCACTGACACTCCGGCTAATTCCAATCAATGTGCGCACATTGTAGCCGCACTGAGTGCTTTTTGATTGCCCGCCCAGCTCAAGGGTGCTCCACTGCCAGCCGTTTTATTAGCCGCATTCAAAGAGCTGTAACCCGGACTGCAAAAAAGTATACGTTATGACTTGGCAGTTAGAGAGCCGACTAATTGAATGACGTTACAACTTCCGTAACGAGACAAGCTCCACACAATGCCCTTCGATAGCGCCAATGACCATTGGGAGGTGGGTCAAGTTGAGCACTGAATGTGACCTGCGCCAAGGAGGCGTGTGCTCTCTTCGGAACTTTCCCAGAATTCAAGCGTAACAAGTCTGTTTGCCATATGGCTCCCACAGCCCGTGCTAATATGTGTGATTAGACATGTCAACGCCAATCTGGTTAAACGCAAGATACAAATTAAATCAAAATTAAATTAGAAAACGGAGTCCAGTCACTAGGCTATGTAATATGAAGATCGATTTGTCGTGGGAAGAATGAAATGCATTCTTTATCGAAGCACCAAATTATTTACAAAGCAAAGTAACAGAAATGATAATGGTCACAAAGCCACTATTTAACACTTAATAAATATATGATCTGTATAACAATTATATTATTTACCTTTTTTAGGCCCAGTTCGTGCTGTGCATCTTCCACACCATCCGCGCCCTGTTCAGCAACCAGTGCCAGTTCTCCAAGTTCATCTCGGCGCTGCTCCTGTTGAATGCCTCCATTTTCTTCTGCCTCTTCATGAACTTCTACATGCAGAGCTACAGGAAGACCAAGGCGGCGCAGCAACTGCAGCAGCAGCAGAAGGAGCAGCAGCAGCAGCAGCAGCAACTTGATGCCACGCCCTGCAAGGCGGACGACAACAATAACAATGCGATGCTGGCGCATAAGCTGAAAGCCAACTGAATTGAATAGCGAAAGCAGTCAGAAAAGTGCTTCCAGGGATTGCCCAACAATGGGGGAACAAATTTGACGTAAACGGACCAGATTGGTGATGGCAACGGACGGAACGGAAGTAGTTTTTGGTACAAAGGTTTCAACTAACGCTAAGCTAAGCTTAAGAGCCATAAATACACGAGCGTGCACACACAACCACACCCACCCACAGAAGAGAGGAAGTCCGCCTGCCGATGATCGATCGATCGAGCATGGGGAACACGGGGCGTATGCGTAATTTCAATTATAACTTGATGATCATCCCCTTGCCAGCTTCGCTTGACTGCTTCGCTTTGCATCGCATTCTCGCCATCTGTGGCTGCATTCGCATGTGTAGAACCGTACAATAAACTGGGTCAATTTTCGAGATCTGCCTAATGTGTAAGTCGCCTAATTCTAGAACCTCACGAACGGAGCGCGTTTAGTTTTAAATCCCCTTAGGCTAAGTGATTATTGTAATTGTAATTGTGTATAGACGATTTGTAAATAGCCTGTTAAATGTTAATGTTAAATATTTGTAGTCCTAAGCCAACTAGTCTAACTTACAACATTCGCACGAACAAATACGGCGAGCACGAAATTAAAAGCCAACACAAATAAAAACGAAGAAAAGATAAATAAAATAAAAACGAAAACAAAAACAAAAACCAATCAAGTGAGTTTCAATTTGTTCTGAATTCACAGCAGGAAAACAGAGCTGTGAATTGGCAGGGTCGTCTGTGCGGAAGAGATCAATAAGTTTTAGAAACTGACAATAACGTATCAAAGTCGGAAATACCTGAATCGATTCTTTTAGGAGTATTTTGATTTCCTCTTTCCTACATCTAATTCCACAGCTATAAAAATTTGAAATCCAGTTTTCAATTTTAAAGACTACTTAAGGTAGACAATTTGGAGCAGATTTTATGAAATATAATTGTAAAACATCATTTCAAATACAAAGATCGTTATATTATACACAAGATGGCAGCGCCTACATTAAGTTAAATAGTTCAAAAGGTGCGCGTCACCGCTGGAGGGATAAAATGTGGTCACACCGTTCTTTCGCCCCGGTAGCGATATATTATATCGAAATACTACAGGGACCGATATCACCGCATATACCGGAGCCTGTCAAACAAAAAGAAGTAAAATTAAACTTATACCGCAAACTACGACTAAATAAAGGCCCCCGACAGCATGGAGCAAATGGAAGTGGACGTCGACATGTCGGCCAAGCCCAGCACATCGTCTTCCGCCAGCGGGAGTGGCATACCACTGGATACGACAGTGAATAAAAACCCACAGCCGCAGGGAAACATAATGGCTGCGGAGGGCACCAGCGGCTCGGTGACCATATCCCTGCATCCGCTTGTCATTATGAACATCTCCGAGCACTGGACACGATTCCGTGCGCAGCACGGTGAGCCGCGGCAGGTGTACGGAGCACTGATTGGCAAGCAGAAGGGCCGCAACATTGAGATTATGAACTCGTTCGAGCTTAAGACAGACGTCATAGGCGATGAAACAGTAATCAACCAGGACTACTACAACAAGAAGGAGCAGCAGTACAAGCAGGTGGGTATCCAGGCATCTACATATGGTCCTTTATACCAGTTGATACCTCTGTTTTTGTCCAGGTATTCAGCGATCTCGACTTCATTGGCTGGTACACAACCGGCGAGAATCCCACTGCAGATGACATTAAGATCCAAAAACAGATAGCCGCCATCAACGAGTGCCCCATCATGCTGCAACTGAATCCGCTCTCCCGCAGCGTCGACCACCTACCACTAAAGCTATTCGAGTCCCTTATCGATCTGGTGGACGGTGAGGCCACCATGCTGTTCGTGCCCCTTACCTACACCCTGGCCACCGAGGAGGCGGAGCGCATTGGCGTGGATCATGTGGCGCGCATGACCTCGAACGAGTCCGGTGAGAAGAGCGTGGTAGCGGAGCATTTGGTGGCCCAGGACAGTGCCATTAAGATGCTCAATACACGCATTAAGATCGTGCTGCAGTACATCCGCGATGTGGAGGCCGGAAAGCTGCGGGCCAACCAGGAGATTCTGCGGGAAGCTTACGCTCTCTGCCACCGACTGCCCGTGATGCAGGTGCCCGCCTTCCAGGAGGAATTCTACACGCAGTGCAACGATGTGGGACTGATTAGCTACCTGGGCACACTGACCAAGGGCTGTAATGACATGCATCACTTTGTGAACAAGTTCAATATGCTGTACGACCGTCAGGGATCTTCGCGCCGCATGCGAGGCCTCTACTATTGATATGTAAACAATCTATTAAAGCTTCTGAGATAAATACACATACGATGGGTGAATGCGGTTTTATTTCAGCTGCCGCAGGGCAGGCTACATACGTATACGGGTGGCATCAAGCGATATCACTTTCTTCCTGAGCTTCCAGCTCCTCTTGCCTCGTAAATTCAATTCAGATGCACAGACAACATTTCCTAGACACTAAATTAGGTAATTTCGCAGCGGAATTAGTGGTTGTAGTCGTCCAGCTTGATGCTGGCGGCGTACTGCTGCAAGAACTCCACCTCCAGCGGATGCATCTCCTTGGCGGGAATGATGAGCGAGTGCAGCGGCCCGCCCAGATCGGTGGAGCGCATATCGAGCAGCGTGCCGACGGCGATCTGCTGCGATTCCTGGCCCACACGGGCCAGCCCGACGCACAGTGACTGCTCGTTGAGCACTGTGTTCTTCTCCAGCGAGTCCTTCTTCTCCACAATGGACAGAAGCTGATGGGCCGCCTCTGCCACGGTCATGAAACGCGGTGGCATGTACTCCTTGCGTTTGCGCATCAAGGACTCCGGCGTGGGCTCCTTCACCTTGATGTCCAGCAGGCACAGTGTGTGCATGTTGTGCAGGCGATTCAACTTGATCTTGTCATAGAAGCTGTCCGGCTTCCATGTCTCGTCCCAGTAGGGAATCGAAACGGTCTCGCCGAATTTGTACAATTGCAGGCCGCAGCAGCCCACGGCGTTCATGATCGATGCATTGTGAATGACCTTGTAGGGGATGTTCTTCTCCTTGGCGCGCAGTATGAAGTCTGTGTGTGTGGTGGCGCCAAAGGGGTCGCCCACCACGAGCAGCGCCACGTCGGATTCGCCCGCACCGGCCAGGATCTCATCCGCACCTTGCTCCACCAGATCGCGGTCGGCCAGCAGCAGTGGTCGTCCGTAGAACTCTTGCTGCGGGCAAAGCGTAGATGCATTGAGGGTGGGTGCTACCAGTACGAAGGCCATTCCAGATACCTACCATATCCTCAAGGCTGCAGCCCAGAATCGAGGTGTACATCTCCAGATAGACGCGACTGCATTGCTTCACTATCTCCAGACCCTTGACCGTGATGTCCTTCAGGTCGCCAAGGCCGAGGCCGATTAGGTAGAACATGCTGGGCGACTAGTGCGACTGCTCGGCCACTGCAACTCCTGCCAAATGTTATTAAAAACGCTTTTTAAATGCAGTCAACACGTGCCGTCGCGCGTTGTGTGACCGCCGCCAGAGCGCCAAAAAATACTGACTTTGCGCGGCGAATGCACTAAAAAACGCCGAGGCAATGGCGCGCTTTTTAAAAATCAAGGTCAATCAAGGTACTTCATTTGGTACTTTATTACTACTTAACATAATATATATTTGGTTTTCTTTTTTGATCTCAGCTGTATGACACTTATGTTTCGCTTAAACTGTAATCTCTAAACATTATCTGACTCCAGCAGCTGGGACTCCGAATTTGATAGTTCGGAAATCTTGTAGCTGCAAAATTGCGGTCTATGGAGGGAAAATACTATTTAATTAACACACCTATGTAAATAAAAATAAGCTTTCTCAACTTACGCTGTGTTGGCTCCACGAACCACGCAGTAAGCTATGAATCGTTCAATCTGTAATTGCAAGTAATCTTTCTGGAGCCGCTCCCTTACTATAAAAGTATAGATGCACTCACCATCATTTCGAAGTCACTGTAGACGGTAGAGCGATCCAGGCGCACCTGCTGGAAGTACTTGCATATCTCGGCCCCCAGATTGTCCTTCCAATCAGGACACTCATCGCGCACGCGTCGGGAATTGATGATCATGCTGAATGTGCGAATGAGCATAAACATATCTGCTTGGCGTCCACTGTGTGCCAACTGCTGCCAGTTGACCGTTTTGGCCATTTCGAAAGCCTTAAGGGCCTGAAAATAAATGGTTTAGAATGCTGATTCGATCAGTTTTAAGGGCATACATATTCCCTATGGTCCAGTTGAACTGGTTCTCCTGTGTACCGGCTCATTATGGTGAGCAGTAGGGCCATAGCAATATCGTTCCCCAGCCGGCAGGACTCTACCAATGCGGGAATCGCAGCCTGCATGTCCAGCACTCTTTCTAGGCGCTCCATTCCCATGCCAGTAATGAGCTTTTCGTACAATCCACTCGCCATGTAGGTCATCTGAGGAGATAAGATGTTAATATACGGAGCACGTAGGGTGGCAGCTAGGGGAAGTACCTCCTCTGGATCCAGGGAGTCTGCCAGATGACACACCACATCCACCAACATGAAGCGCTCCTTCATCAGCAGAACGTTGTCCCTTTGGTACGTCATCATCATAATGGCGAGGGTAAACAGGTCCAGCAGCTGCTGCAGATTGAGTTCCAGCTGCCCGGACAAGGTGGCGATTATGCGATCTATCAACTAAGTTATTATAAACAAATTAGTAATAGTTATTTGGTATAATGAGGATTAGTACCTGTTTGGCGTCTGTGGTTTCTGCTGCGTAGGAAATCAAGTCGTTGATCGACGACTTGCACAGGAAGGACTTTATGGTTTCGTGATCGTAGCCGAGACGCATTTCGTCCTCTTCCAGGAAGGAATTATTCAACGAATCAGTAGATACATTCATTATATATTGGCGGCAAATAAAAAATGCGCAAAACAAAAAAAAATACAAATAAGAAATTGAAAGAGTGACCAGGCACCAAACGGTGGGCAAAATTACTAACGCGTAGCTAAGCGCTCTATTGGAAGTGCCAACACGGTCATACTATTATTGTTGCTCCACGTGCAGCAGTTTTTATTCTTTTACTACTTTTATACGCGATTTAAGTGAATTAACACGATTTAAAATGCCGCCTGTTAAGAAGCCCAAGGCGCAGAAGATCGATAAACAGAGCACGCCCAAAAAGACCATCGATACGACCAAGAATGTGGTTTCCGGACAGGTGAGCCGCTATAAAGCCAAATGCTCTTCCAGTTGCATGGATAACCGTAAACTGCGTCCATTTTAGCTGAAGAAAAAGGTGGCCAAGGCCAGGCCGCAAAAGCCAAAGGGTCCGGAACGCGGTGTGGTCATTGTGAAGCACCTGCCCCATGGATTCTTCGAGCAGCAGCTGCGCCAGTACTTCCGACAATTCGGCAGGGTGCTCCGCGTCCGTTTGGCCCGATCCCTGCGCACCGGTAATAGCAAGGGCTATGCCTTCGTGGAGTTCGAGTACCCGGAGGTGGCCAAGGTGGCTGCCGACACCATGGACAATTACCTGATGTTCCAGAAGGTGGTGAAGGCCACCTACATTCCGCCAGAGAAGCAGAAATTCAACTTATTCAGGACCTCCTTGAAGAAGGTCGTCAATAAGGTGAGTCCAATGGGGAATACTTACCATTTACATTTCTATACATACGTTTACTTTTTTGCAGGCCGGCAAGGAAATCTATGTCTCGGATTTAACCAAAGCCACTCAGCGCAGCGTGAAAAAACAGAACGACTGGGATGAGTCCGCTTGCCAGAAGCGCACCGTAGCCAATCTCAACAAGATTAAGAAGCTGCAGGAGAAGTACAAGGATTTAGGCATCGACTTCTCCAACTTACTGGTAGAACCAGTAAAGAAAACAGGCGCATCTACTGAGGCATCTACGAGCCAGGCAGCAGCCAAAAAAGCTGATAAGAAACAGAAACAACAGGCGAAGAATGTACCAACGCTGGAGGACTTGCTGGGCAACACCATCAACGAGGACTCCGATGACGAGGACTACGTAGATGCATCCGATGATGAGTCCGACCTGGACGCTGAGGAGGAGGAATCGGATAGTGAGCAGGCCAGCGATGACAGCGACGAGGAGGAGGACCTTCCACCGCCGCCCAAGAAGAACAAGGCGAAGCTGACTGATAAACTGAAGCGCAAGCCTGGCACTGGCGGCGTGCAGAAAAAGAAAATAGCTCCGGCTGCGAAGAGCATCAAGAATGTCGCCACCAAGAAACTGCAGCTGGCCGCAGCCAAATCGCTGGCCAAACCCTTGCCCAAGGGAAAGGCCAAGAAATCCAAGTAGTAGCTTAGAAAAATACCTTTACTATAGTTGTTAAGTAAGCGAAAACATTTTGTAAGATGAATTGTGTTAAAATGTCCTTGTACAAACTAAAATGGCGTTTTGGCCGAACTGCCTTGCTGTTCCTCCAGTTTGATGCGCTTGCACTTCATGCGGCGATTTTGGAACCACACCTTCACCTGGCGCTCGGTCAGCTCCAGGGCCACGGCGATCTCGTAGCGACGCAAACGGGTCAGGTAGTTGGAATAGCAGAACTCCGCTTCCAGCTGCTTGAGCTGCGTTTTTGAAAACGCTGTGCGTTCCTTGCGATTCGTGCTGTTGGCCCGGAGTTTGGTCGTTTGTCTTGGAAGTTCTTGACCAGCCGCCTCCTCGTTCTGTAACCATTGATCGTTGACTTCGTTGCACCAATTAGTTTCTAATTTATTGTAATCCACGTAGGCAGAAGCCTCACTGTGGCCATATACATAACTGCAGTCCGTATATCCCTCCGTTTGGTTGAGCCACGACTTAGTAATATCCTCGTAGCAATAGGACTCGTAATCGACGTTCGCGTGGGAGTTCTTCATGGCGGTTCTGTGAGCTTCTAGGGCTAAACTATTACTGAAATCCCGGATTCGGCGGAGCTGCTTTTTAAAGAGGGCGCAGAGTGTGCCAGTCCAATCTGCTTTTTCACTTAGTCGCAAATGATGTGCTGCTGATATGATAATTGTGCGCAACATCTGGACTCCGGGTATGAGTGGTTATGACACCCGCCGATCGGCTTGTTGTCTTAGCCTACGAACTGTTGTCACAACAAACCCGAATACGATTCCTAGCCCCTTCCCCGGCGTCCGGTCAGAAACGGAAGTGGATGCATGAGTCAAGTGCTTTGTGCCACCAACTGCGGAGCTATAAAATGTTAATAGACAAACATCGGCGAGTCGGGAGACTCAGTCGGAGATTTATCTGAAAGTCGCAATTGCACGCGTGTTTAAAGTCGATGCGGCAGATTAAAAGCGACTATTATCCCCAGATAATCCATGACAAAGTGGAGTTTGATATCATAATTAATTGCGAAGTGCCTGGCACAGAAATGGTTAAGGAATTACCTAGTTTAACCTAGGTACACTTTTAGTGACATATGTATATATATTTATAAAATGAAAAATAAATATAATACTCTTTTTGGTTCTTCCAGATAAATCCTCTATTTTCAGGAAATAACAATTAGGTACTTTTGAATTAGCCGCCTATATTTTCAAACAGAACTAGTGTTGAAAACTCCTTGTTAGTTTTAGGCAACCTGTTAAGTGTTGCCAGACTAGCACATTGCAACGGTCGTTCGGTGATATCTGCTGGATAGCTCTATGTAAATTGTTGTTTGTTTTAATTTATTCATATATGGTTTATTATGTTCTTTTCTCAGTCATGAAATGCCATATAATCTTCAACAAGTATACAACTAGTTTAAATAAATCTATCGATAGTCGGAAACAGAGCAACGATTGAAATACTTCCCGTTACCTATCGATGTATGGATACTTTTATTGTTGCCATCCCCAGTGCAATAGTACAATTTACAATTTACAATCTTTTAGTACAATCTGCGATATCTGGGCATCCACACTCGCCAAAAAATGTGCGGCTAAAACCCCCCGCAAACCGCAAAGCGGCGGCGAAACAGTCGGACAAAAGCGACATAAAGAAACGAAGCGAGAAGAAGACGGGCGAATTAAACAAGTTTCGTTTGCGTGGAACGAAGAATTGTGTGGAAAGAAAGCCAGAGTAGACGAAGAAGAAGCAGAGCAGCAAATGCAATAATGTTTAATGTTTAAACAAATTCTCCAAGGAGTTGCGTTCTTTTTTCGAATCGTCACCCGTGAGTGCGTGTGTGTGCGAGCTGTGAGTGCGTGTATGTGTGCGTGTGTGTGTGTGTGCATGTTGTGAAGTGGAAAGAGTGGAAATAAAATGAGAGTGTGCAAATGAAGTTGGCCAAGCCCAAAACAGCGAGAATTAATTAAAGCGACTAAGAGAAGTGTCCGTCGCCCAAGGATTAATCACGCCCAGGGGTCACACAACCCACCCACCCCGCCAGCCAACCAAACAAAAACACAGAGAATAGAGTGAAAACCGATCGGCAGCAGGACGCCGAAGGACCCAATATGAGCGAGGAACTGAAAGTGGTGCTGCGGCGCAGCGAGCAGCATTCCGGTTTCGGGTTTTCGCTACTCGGAACCACCGGACCGCCACATGTCATCTACGACATCGTTGAGAATTCGCCGGCAGCCGATTGTGGAGCGGTAAGTGAAGCAAACACACCTATACACCCAATACACCATTGCAACTCCTCTGTGCGCCTTTGTGTGTGCGGTTGTGCGGTGTGTCATTCCATTCCCGTCTGGGACAGGAGGAGTCCTCACACCGAGCACCCACATGCCACCCCCTCACATCCACCCACCGGTGACCCCCGCCCATCTATGACTTCATCAACCACCGGGCATTGCAAGCAGTCAGCGAAGAAGCAGAAGCAACAGCTCCCTGCTGGCCTCACTTTTGGCAACGCTTCGTTTTCGACTACAGTAGAACCTCGTCAAGACAAACACGCCTTCAGTGGCCTTGAGTTTTCTTAGGAAATGTATATATGTATGCCTCTCACTGTTTAGTTTCCCATGAATACAATACAGCTGGGTTCAAAATTATAGTCACTTTGCATCGTAGGCGTATATTCAATAATAAATTAGTTTCAGGAAACATTTAAAGCTTAGAAATCATCTACAAAGGAAAAAACACTTGTTCAAACTATTTTAGTTGGGTTTATCAAAGATATACATAGAAATTGCTGGCGTCCAGCTTAATTATTTCACACTTGACAAAATTCACAGAAATCCTGCTTTTCCAGGAATTATTCGCAGGTTTTTTTAAAGTGGGACATACATACGTGTATATGAAATTGTATAGCTTTAATATCTTTAAAGGATTTCAATACCGACCAACTGCAGTTACAAGCTTTCAAACGGAAAACAAATTATTCATGACGTTTTATCTGACGCAAAGTGTATAAATACCTACATACATACATATGTATGTACTATGTACGCACATATGTATGTACATAGATAGTACCATTTTTATGGCAGCTGGTGGCTTGAGTTTTGGAAGTTGGATTGTATGCAAAGCGACCGACTCGCCCCCCGACTGCTGATAAGAATATTTTCCACTTTTCCACTTCGTTTTTTATGGTGATGACCATGACTGTCTGCTGGCGTATGTGAAAGCATTTCAATTTGCACAGCGGCAAAAAAAAGCGGAAAAAAGCGAGAAAAGCGCAAATGAGAGTCCTCCGTTGGCGTGTCATCATTGTTTGCCGCTCGTGATGTCATCGTTGCTTTAATTGATGGGTGGCAGGGCGCAGTGTGGGGCGGGGAGTCACACACAAAAGGCAGTGTATCAATTTTCTGGCTTGTTTTGCTTTCATTTACTATTTACTGTCATCGCATCGCATCTCGAATGTTTAGAGACGAGTGCAAAAGAAAACAAAAGCGGGCAAATACAGCGAACAAAGTAAGGCAAATAATTTGTCTTTCTTTTGAATAAAATGCCGATATGTTTGCTATTCAATTGTTGTTGTCCGTGTAGAGATCAATTTATTGTCAATTTAATCGAATTACCCATGTATTTATATACATGTGTACATATGTATGTATAAAGTGATGACTGGAATTCTCATAATATAACAAACAGAAAGCGTTTTGTTCACCTATCTACATACATTTTGTTATGTTTCTTATTGAACATCATTAAAATACTACAGACTCATAGAATTTCTGTTAAAAATCCATCCGCACCATTTATCTTATCTAAGTAAATTCAGTAAACAACTCATAGAGAGGAGTCACTTTTTCGTTGCCATTACCAATTTGGATTTCTCAGAATGTGTATCTTTGGTGAAGGCAGCCAGCGGATATTGGATAAGAATGGACTTTACGTGGGGCCCATTTCAATTGTTATTAATTTCTCCATGCAACTGCAATTCGAAAGAGGTGCAACGCAAAGTTAACAAATCGACAGAATGCAAATGCAGCGCTATAAAAAGCAATGCAAAGACAACAATTTATAAATAAACTCAGGCCGATGCCAACACACACACTTGCATTAAGACACAGACTTACTTTGTAATTATCGGACGTGGCAACAAAAAGCGATTTACACCAAAACACAAACAGAATTCTCCGACTTTGGTTGTTAAATTTATGCGCCCGACCGCCAAAAACACCAAAAACCATCAAAAATCTCCAAAAAACTTGGTCCCGAACAAACAAAACAACAGAAAACAAATCGAAATGCGTGAAAGCGGAGTGCAAAAAACGCGTTGGGAATTTGAAATTGTCGAGATTATTAAGTAATTCCACACAAGCCCAGGTATGATGAAAAGCAACACAAATGCATCGCGGTAATTTTCTTGAGGCAACGAACCGACATGGACATGTACACATGTCTATATATATACATAATATATATACATATGTATGTGTGGATGCAGCGGCACGCACTTTTTCATTTTCTTATCGCTTTCGCTTACAACTTGTTGTTATTTTTGTTGCCCGGCTTGTTTGGGGCTGTTTGACTTGTCTTCTATCTACACACATACATATGCATGTATGTATCTATGCACACACTGCTTATTAAGTGGGTGTGCAGGAGTCACTTGGCACTTGGGGTGCTCAAAAACAATAGATTAATACACTCATGCTGTCTTATTTTTTTCCTTTTTTTTAAGATTTTTCTTTTTATATTTCCATGACAAACCTTGTGGATTCCATTGATTTGATTTTTATTGACTAAGGGCTTACAGAACAAAATATTTGAAGCTTTTCAGACACAAGTTCCTAAGAAATTTGGTTGTTTGGGACTTTCCTTCTAAGTTTCATATTTAGAGTTTTTGTGCTTCATTATTTAACTTAACACAGATGAAAATAACTCTCAATTCACAGCTCACCATCCGTAATTATTTTTTTTCGATACCGCTGCCTCTAAAACATAAAACCTAATGAGTAAGCAACGCGTCGGCTCCTCGAATGCAATTAATTTTACTTTTTATATGCCGTCATTCTGGTTGCGGTACAATTTTATTTTTCAATGAATGCACATACGTATGCACATGCATAACGTACGAGCACACACGCTCTTCTCAACTGGGTGTGTACAAATTGTGTGTGTGTTGCATGTGAGTGTCCACGCTGTCGTCGGCTGTCTTTTGTCGCCTTCGCTTTTCCATTTCCCATTTTCTTTGCCTGGCTTTTCTTCTCCCTACTTCGCTGCAGTTGCTGCTCTCTGTTTGTTGTCATTTCCGAATGCATTCGCCGCACGGTTTGTTTATTTTCCCACTTCTTCAGCTTGATATATCAAGTATATCAAGTATACTCCACACTCGCCAGACGACAAAAGTCTGTGCGTTCCGAGTTGGATGAGTGGCAAATTGTGCATTATTCGCGCCAAAGTACTTGCACATTTAATCAAATCGATTTATAAAAGTGTATGGTGGGTATGTGGCATCCATTGAACTACAAATTGCACACTAGGGACTGATTGCACATTGAAACCTTTTGTAAATATCATAAAGTATATATAAACACTTCCTTCTATATAACTATTATTGGACTTTATCAATACCATAGCCATGGTACGCCTAGTTCAACAGAAACAATAACCGCTTCAGTTGAACACCATGCCAAACACTCATGATTAAACAGCAAATACTTAATTTTATTGTTGATGTTTTCGGATATTATTTATATGCGTTTAGTCATTAACCTTTTCGGGTGCCAAGTAATTTGCTCTCTCTTCGCTCGCCACTCAAAATTAATTTTTGCCCAGCTGTTCGGGGAAAAGAATTTAATATTTACTCTTTTTTTTTTTAGGGCAAGCAAAAAATCGGAAACGGGCAAAAATAAAACACAAAACCTTTTGAGCATCAGTTGTGTATACCTCGGCGGTATTTTGAGGTTCCCTGTTTTTTTGCGCCTCCTTCGAAATTAGTAGCTTCTTTTGTTCTCGACTGGCGTTGTTGCAAAATTCTAACGTTATGCTTAATTACTCGTTAACTGGAAATGACAAACGACTTTTCGCTGTTGCCGCTTTTGTTGTCATTGTTCCCATTGTAGTTGTGGTTGTGTGGCTCCGCCCACTGCGAGTAACAAATTAATTGCCACCGACAAGTCGCAGACAAAAAAAAACAAAAAAAAAAAACAAAAAAATGGAAAAGAAATAGAAGAAGCTCTTGGCTCTGAGCTACTTATTGATTTTCCCCCCCTTTGGAATGCCTGTGTTTGCTGTTATGATCCCGATCTTTCTCCCTCTTTGGCAAATTGTGGGTAATGACAATTGACACGTTCAAGAATAAAACAACAACAACAACAACAACAACCACAATAAGAACAGCAACAAAACACAAAAGTCGAGCAGGTCGGCAAACTTCAAGCTCTGAAAAGCACAATCCAGCAACAAGCATTCACTCGATTACAATTGCGAGATAGAAGTAAATGTCAAGAGATGGGGATACAGCGCTAACTTCTGCCTTTAATGCCCTTTTACAGGGTAGTTGGAGTTTATACCACGTATCTGAAGATATCTGATGGCAGAGATCCACATTTGAGATACTGTTTCTGTATCATATCAGACGGAAATGTCTTAAAGATACTTTTGTGAGTCACACGTGTGAGATGCTACTTTGCCTTTAAACTGAAACACTTAAATAGTGTTAAACTATATATTTAAAATATAACCGCTTAGCAGATATTGACAATGTATAAACACAGATGGTAGTGCATCCGCATAGCTTATCTACGAGCCTGGCCTTATTTATGCATATCTCAATCGGTTCACTTGGAGTCAAAAGTGCAAAAAAGTAGAGTAAACTCGCTTTAATTGAATTACAAAAGCAGGAAAATTGCGCACGCGTTTCTTAAGTTGGTTTTCTTGCTGCTTTTTGCTCTTTCTGCTCGACGGAAGGCAGTCGGCCCAGCCCAACTAAATATAGCCGGGCTCGGCTCAGTTCCATGCGACCCGGCTTTTCTTGAGCTAGAGCTTCGTAGGGGGTGGTGCCAGTGCTGCTGCCGCTGAGAGGTGGAAATGGAGTGGATACTTGTTGGGGATGAGGAGCAGATGGAGATGGAGATGGAGACGGAGACGGAGGCGGAGGCCTGTGGTGCACACCGGAGTACTCTGTGTGCGCTCCGCCGCTGCGGTTCGTTGCACGCCACGGCACAGCGAACAGCAGTAGCAGTGGCTAAAACAGTCAAAGAAATAATAAGAACAATAAGTGCATAAGGCACTCAGCTAGCCGCGGCTCCAGCGATGCCGCACATAATCACAAAATATACTTTTTAAGTGTAGGATTACACCCCGAAACCCGGCGGAATAATGAATCATTTAAAGTGACTGAAAGATGGCTTATACTCGTATTATATACTTGCTTACTGAAGCTCACTCACCTCAAAATTTATGACTATTTTTGATGCATCATTTGTCGAATGAAATATTGTAATTCTGAAATTACATACGCTCAAACTCAAACGCTAAGTGGTAAGCGGTTTGTTTTTGGGTATTTTTAGTGTGGCAATTAAATTGGAAATGTGCTGGTAATGTCTTAAACGATACGCGTAGTGACGAAGCGCACCATAAGAATGTGGAAAAGGTCCGTGCAAGTAATGTGCTTGAAAGTAGCCATAGCTAGGAGCTAGCCAACTGGCCACCACCTCCTCGGTGGCTGACTCAGATTCAGATTGAGACTCAGGCATGCAAAAAGTGCCGTAGAAAGCTTAGTGGCGAGCGGTAGCAGCCGTAAACTTTGCGCTAAATCTCGAGCATTTATATTTGGCGTTGTTTGTGTGCTCGGTGGCTGGCTCACTCATTTATTTGCCCACTCGCTGCTGGGCTTGTGTTCGTGTGTGCGTCCAAGCATTGCCAAAGATGCAACAAATGCAGTTGCAGCACATGCAGCAGCAACGACGGAGCCAACGACCATTTCGGGCGGGTGCAGTGCATCCGATGGTGCTGCCACTTGCCGGCTGTCTGGCTGCAAATGGAGTGGCGGCACTTCTTGTCCCATCTCATATCGTCTCGTCTCACCTCACCTCATTGTTTCCTTTTCATTCCTTTTTTTGTTTTGTTGGTTTGAAATGCTCAATTAGCCGGCTCGTTTTTCCTACATACCCTCCTTTCAGATGGCTATTTACCCCCCCTTCTTGCGACTTTCTGGCCCACATTTGCAAACTTTGGTGGGGCAAACGCTGCTATCAAGGCGAATGCAAATCAATAACAAAAATAAACCCTGCCTATGCACATTGTTTAAAAAAGAACCAAATCAAAATACATAAACAGGAAAAAAGTTTACAAGATTAGTTGCTTTTATTCTTAGAAACCAGACTCTTCAAATATCTTCAAGTTCTATACCTCGGACAACCTGTTCTATGACTATATTTCTAGGATCGGATTCCTAGCTTATATACATAAACATTTTTATGCATTATTCGTAATGCTTTACATTAAAAAGCTACAATGCTTAACAGTTCAAATTCTCTCAGTGTAACTGGCAGCCCAATAAAACACACACACATGTAGACTAACTTTTTGTTTGAAAAACTGTTGTTGGTGTCTCTACTTTTCGTTCGTTCTTGTTGCAGTTTGATTTTTATGCGTTTTGCACAAATGCAAATCCCGCACGAGCCGCATTCACACACACTCACATATTCACATATTCAGATATTCGCCAGAGAATTCCACAGTGCCAGAGATTCAGACAAATATCCCGTCCATTTCGATTTTCCGGCGTAGAAAGTGCGCACATTTTTCGGATATTTACAGTGCAGGCAACACAGAACACACAGTAAATAGGGGTAATAAAGATGGCTAAACATTGATTTAAGCTTGAGATAAAAATATTCGTGATGCAATCGATACGCTCAAACCTTGAATCTCCAGAACAAACAAAAAAAGCTTAGCGAAAGATTTAAGTATCCATTCCTAAAAGGCAAAAAACTGGATTAAAGTCTCATTATTAAACATAATTTTTTGGATAGCTAGCGAATTACTAAATTTGCTTGCGATACTTGCTCCACAAAAAGTGGGGCAAAATGTAGTGAAATTTGTGCCCGTTAAGATGGCAAGCTTTTTAATTAGGCAGTTAGAAATTAAGCAAACAACTTGCCCCAAAAACCCAAAGAGAGTACATAGAAGAAGGCATCATCTGGCTGAGCGAGAGTGCTTTTCCCAAAACCCTTTCTATATATTGTCTATGTAGTATACATTTTTGGTGACTGGGTGTGAATCACTCAATTCACAATCTCCAGTCGTCGAGCCCATTGGCGTTGTTCTCTCTAAGTTCGCACTTTATGAACATAATGGATCGTTCGTCATGTTGTTCCCAACACCGGAATTATTTAGCTAAGCGGTGCAGTGATAGCATCACTATCACTATCACTATCACAATCGCCATCGCCATCGCCATTCAGACCATTCGAGCCACTGAAAGCACTCATTCGACTTCCGATTCCCGCGATTACACAACACCCACCGGAGCATGATAATGAAATAAAGCAATTCATGCTAATTTGTTGCTCCCCCTCGCTTTATTTGGTGCAAATATGAAAGGAAATCCACAATGAGTGTGCCGCAAGGTCGTCAAAATAAATAAGACAGCAAAACAAGCGTGTGTGCTCGCATATATTGGATCTGCTTTTGTCCAGCGCCATTCTGCAGATGTTTATTAGTTAAACATGATAAGATACATACATACATATGTCGCCCCTTTGAGCCGGAAAAGAAACGCTTTCGAGCCATAACTCAAAGTGGTTAATTGGTGCTCGGAGAATTGGGTACTCACGATCCAATATTACATTTAATTCCCTAAATTACATTACTTTATTTCTCATTTTGCTCATTCATAGTTTGGTTTCTGCACTGAATAATCTATATTGTATTCATAAATTAGCGCAATTTCCAACTTTCTGCTCTCATTCCCCGTTTCTTTTTCTCTATTTCATTTTCGCATATAATGGGGGGTGTGATTGATGTCCAATGGGGACCCTATACCTCTAAGTGCCGTGCTGAAGGACAGAACGTGTAAACAAAGACCAGACGAAGCCGTGTAGAATGCAAATAGCCAGGGAAGTGGCAAAATCATTAGTCCAATAACAGGCTTTCTGATTGAGTGAGAGCCATGGGCTCCAAGTGTCTGGCTCCAACCGAACACTCTTACCTCCAACACGGCTCATGCCACGGGTCTCAACATTTTTTCCGTTGAGTGCGTCACTTGTGACGCCCACGTGGCAAGCGGACTGGCTGGCTTCACCTTCTGCCTGCCTGCCCGCCTGCACCAACATTGATTTTCTGGGTTCTGGGCGCTCCGGCGAAAAGAGGTTAGTGGGCTTTACCACCTTACCAGTACTGCAGTCTGTCAACGACTCTGCGGCAATAGGAGTCCATAGACCATCCGATGATACTGCCGCATATAACCGTAAAACGGTGAAGGTAGTGCACGGCAGCGTACTTGACTGGGTCGTCGTATTCGCTAATACAATCAATCAATCCCCTTGTTTGCCCTCACCCACACACATACACACACACACACACACTCACACTCACACACACACAACCAGGCAAGTGGGCGTCGTGTTGTTGCTATTGTTAATTGATATTGGTTTAGTTCGTGTCAATAAAGCGTCATTGAACCGAAATCAAAACATACACAAGGAGAGCCCCGAAAAATCGAAAAAACAAACCATTGTTCACTTGGCATTAATTGTGGCCTCAACTAGTCGATTATTGAAAGCCGAATGTGACGTGAATGCTAAATGGTATTTGGTATGGGGGGTATCAGTCCATATGCATTTCACAGGTGATTATGGGGAATTAGGAATTTCCTGATAAGCGTCCCTCTATTTACATAAGTGTCGTGTTCAAATGCTTCCCCCTTACCATATTCAACATAATAACACTTGTTTTATAGTGAACATGGGGTTGCATTACCGGGACACCTGGGACTTCCCCGAACCCATTTCAGAAGTAAAGTGATACACTATTTGAAATTGAACAATATGACAAATATTTCAGGTTCTTAAAGTATCTACGAAAACAATCTTAAGCGGCTTAGGAGAGCCCTTTAGTCGGATTCAGTTAGTGCACTTCAATTTAAGGCTATCCCTTGTGACTTTACTATCAGGACATCTCATTGGATCAATCACGGCTGCGATGGCTTATTCTGGTCTCCCCCAAAGTGCAGCTCATCCTCTTGTGGTCGTATCTTCAACGACCAGTCAACTTTTTGTGCCTTTTGCAATTTGGAATAGGGGCATGACATTGCGGATAACAAACAAGACTGGTGACCACACCAAATGCGAATAGAGCAGAATGGAATGGATGGGTCGTACAAAATGCAGGAGAGGCTCTGGCCAATTGTCATTGGTGTCGTTGGGTGTAAAAACAAATCAATTCGAACCAATTTCAATTTGAGCAGCCAGCGGTGCAGCAGAAGAAGATGCGGGGTCACATGCAAGCCAGGGGTCAAAGGGTGCGGATGGAGAGGGTGGAGAGGTTGGAGCGGGCGGAGGACAGGGCGGCAGTCGAGTGTAACTGATTGATTTAACTTTTAACTGTGCAGCCTGCTGGGTGCTGGTTGTTGGTTGTTGGTTGTTGGTTGTCGGTTGCTTGACTAGCTCGACTCGACAACTTTGTGCCCAGGGGGCCCACTATCTCAGCAGCACTATACAGAGGAGCTTGGCTACAACGGATCAATCTTAACTATCTTAAAAAATATGTACTTAAAAACTATCATAAAAAGATGGATGAAAATAAGAAATGGTTTCTCTAGGGGACGCTTCTGGGTTTTTTGCATAGTTTCATTAAATCATATCATATCTGTAATCATATCTTATAGCTATCGTTCGCTGTTCCCCTTCAGAGCGTGAAAGTGAAATGCAAAAGCAATTTTGTTGGATGCGCTCGACAGTGTGTGTGTGTGTGTGTGTGTTTGTGAGTGCCAGTGTGCAAGTGTGTGTAGCTGTGCATCTGCTGATGACTGCTGGCTGTTTTAAAGTGCCTAATCGAATCTAGAGAAGCTCTGTGCCGCTGTGGCGCTGCAAGCCATTAATCGCGGCTTGTTATCAAAAGGCGGCGAACACGTTTCCAGGTTTCCGAAGTGGCCAAAAGTGGAGATTGGTTCAGTTCCTTTGTCGTGTTATGCAGATGCTGCCACGGGGGAAAACATCAAATTTGCATTACGGGTTTGACTTTCTTTTCGCCTAGAAATTGCCAACAAGGGGTGGCTCGTTTGGGTGGCGGCCTGTGTACGGATGTTATGTAAACTCAGTTAGTCGACATTTTTCGGGCGGCACAATTAATTTAAGCACAGTCTTAATTGAATTGCATTGCCGCCCGCGGCAACAGCAGCAATATGTGGCACTCACTCTCTCTCTCTCTCTGGCTGCAAAGTTTTCCGGCTCTCTCTCTTAGCCCAGTTTTCCCCCCATATCCGGCTCTCTCACTATCGCTCTCTCGTCTTGGCCAAATGCAGGGTTCTCTCTTGCAGACCCACGATTTCCTGGCAGTTCCGCCGAGCGAGATATAGTGAGAGCATAAATTAGTGCGACTTTTAGTTTTAATTGCCGCCCGCAATTCGCGTCAAGTGTCTCCGAAGGAAGCACACACCCAACATCCTGCCTTCCAACTTATATGTGTATATACATACATATACCATCCTGTGCATTAATAATAACCGACGCAGCCAAGTCAGGAAGGCCATGGAGGAACAGAACTAATTATGCAATAATAGTACAAAAGTAATTTGAGCTCCCTGTGCATGCATTTGCCATGAATCCAGGAGGCGCGTGTCGCCGCGTATCCAAACCCAAAATCCCCAATGCTAGCTGGGCCTAGCATAGCATATTTATTGAATAATCTATGAGTGCTGGGGCTGGCTGGCCGGAGGTGAAGGTTCCTCCACGTACCACTCAACCCCGGATACGGACACCGAAAAGCTCTTCAGCTTGTGTTCCTACGTCAGCAAGTAAATAAGGCGCCAATGTCGTCCCACGTTGTGATTTCATGCTGTTTCTCACCCGCCCGACAGCTCTCCCGCAATTTCCCGCATTTCCATCGAGAAGAAAATTAAAAATAGTTTACAAGTGCCGACAGCCCAACATGCGAATAATAATAACAAAGCCCAGTCTCTGCCAGTCGAGCCGAAGGAAAATCAATAGGCTTTCTGGCGTTGTCAATAGAATCGAGGGGCATTGCCAGTGATTTGCCTACTAAATGTGCCTCTCTGCTTCTCCATTTTGCAGGTTGAGGCCGGGGATGTCATCCTCAAAGTCAACGGAACGGATGTCCATCGCTACACAACGAAGGAAGGTGAGTGAGTGCCTGCTGGGCATAATGGAATGCTGTCGGAGAAAGCTGTGAATAATTAACCGAAACATATTTTTGAACAGTTCTCAAATGCCTGCGCCTGTCGGAACAGCTGGTGACCTTGGAGCTGAAGCGAGGTAGGTGGAAATGTATATCATTCTTCGAGGATGCAAACCGGTTTTGATCCAAACCAAACCGAACCGAACCCAACTGAACTGAACAAAACTGCTTTTCTAATTACCATGATGCAATGCTGAACATCATGGACCTTTTCAAGGCTTTTAAATGGTTCATCGGTTTGCTTCTCAGGCAATCAAAAACTAATATTCACTCTTACCCCTCAGATCCCAAGCTCAAGGCGCGGATCAAAGAGCAGCTGGCCAACACCCAGAGTCCGCACTATGTGGACATTGAGTCGCCAAACATCTACGACTACCACAGCAGCAGCACCAACTCCTCGCCGAATCACCGGCCAAACGCTGGTGGGAAGGGGGCAGCGACCACGCCCTCGCAGAGCGGACTGCGCTACAAGTCGCCCACGCACTTGCCCTCGCTGCGCCAGAATTCGTCGCCACTGCTGGCGAGTGGATCCACCACGACCACAACCACCGCCACGCATACGCACAGCCACAGTCGAAACTCCTCGGCCAGCTCCACCAAGATCAAGGTGGTGGAGACGAGCATCACCACCTCGACCACGAACGTAGTGGGCCTCATATCGCCCACCGGTAGTGTTGGTGGTGGTGGTGGTGGTGTTGGTGGGGAGGCCACCTCGCCCACCTTCCGCCCCTCACGCATTCCACAGGCGCTCACCAAATGTGCCGTACCCAAGCCCGTGCCCGTACTCCATTCGCCGCAGAATAAGCGGCCACGACCTTCGCAGATTCCGACAAAGGCGGCGAACGGAAACGGGAACGGACATACCGCCCATCTGCCGCCGCAATCGCTGCAGCACTCTAACAGCTACAGCGGCAGTCCGGTGACCAGGCAGCGGTTTGCGGATAGGGAGCCGGAGCGGGAACCGGAACCGAACTCGGCGCCACCGCAGCCGGCGAAGGCGCCACGCTTTGAGGCTTACATGATGACCGGTGACCTTATTCTCAATCTGTCCCGGACACCGCAGACCAGCAATCCGCTTCCCGCGCAGGCCAAAAAGGTATGTAACAAATGTAAGTAATCCAATGAAGGGAATACCTAAACAAACCTATTTTGCAGGTGGACAGCCTTCGGGATTCACCCAGTCGTCTGGTAAATCCGCGTATCAACGGCGCACTAGCACCGCGTGCCTCTGGTGAATCCTCGCCTACGTCCTCCTCCTCAGTGGACTCGCCCACCAACACCAGCTCTGATTCCGTGAAGCGCGAGGCGAAGCTGCTGCAGAAGCAACAGCAGCAGCAGCACACTTACCAACAGCAACAGCAGCGAGACAGCATCAACAACAGCTACAATCGTAAGGATTCGCTGACCAACGATACGCTGCTAATGTGCGAGGAGTTGGAGCCGGACGAGGAGGCCGAGTATGTCCTGGAAGAGGACAACAAACAGCAGCGGCAGCGCCAACAGCAACAACGATACCGCCAACAGCAGAATCAGCAACGCTACGAATACTACCAAAACGAGGACGAGCTGGAGGAGCAGGAGGAGGTTGAGGAGGAGCGCGAAGAGGATCAAACTCACTACGACATCACCAATATCGAAACCTATCAGAGCGGTGTGGGCCGGGGTGACGACGATGACAGTGATCGGCAGTGCCTGGTGGACGACGACGATGATGATGATGCCTACGACGATGAGGAGAACGATGCGGGCGACGAGGATTATTCCACCAACTCGCTGGGCTCCGGTTCAGCCAAGCAGCGTTTGCGGGCGTTGAAACAGCGCACTGCCACCCGCCAACAGCAACGAAATCGGGATGCCGTCGACTGTGCGGGCCGCTCCGGATCGGGATCTTCATCTACCACGGTCAAGAGCGAGGCTGGCGGCCTGGGCCTAGATGAAACCTCCTTCTCAGTGCCAACCTCTCCAATCTCGCTGTCGACGCCGCTGATCGACAAGGAGACAGCCAACTCGGTGCCCACGAGCCCGGAGCCCAGTTCGCTTGTTCCGGAGTCGAGCAGCGGCGCTGGCGCCGGAGCCGTTGTGGTGCGCCGGCACAACGGACATGTGGTGCGGAAGTGTGATGCCGCCGGTTTCCGCACCAGCAAGTCCGAGGACCATCTGCAGCAGATCCAGCGCGAGGGCATCGCCGCCGTGATACCCATCGACATTGATGAGGATGTGAATAGCTCGCTGAACACGCTGCTGGACACGCGTCAGGACTCCGAGGACTCGCAGGTGAGGCGTCGCCGCGCTTAGGCACTACCACTCCACGCAGGATAGTCCGCCGGATAGAGCTAGACAGCGAACAGTCGAATTTTCCTTCCGCCAGATCTCCCCCAGAACACTTGACACTCGTAGTTGATGAGTTACTATCCCGATCTCCGTTTTAAAGTGCTTATGTAGAGTTCGGTTTTCGTTAACTGGTTTCTGTAGTCTGTTGACCATATATGTATATGTGTTTGCGTGTGTGTTAGCCATTGCATTGTTCTGTAAGCTATTCATATCATCTAATCATCCCTAGACCTAGACCCAAACCAAAACCCACTGTTTTTCTTGCTCACTTGTTAACTTGTTACCTTGTTACTTTGAACTTGCCTACCTAACTTAACTTACTTACTACTAAACAACTCTCTGTCTATCTTACTCTCTTGTTTCGCGTTTCTTTCTTCTTTCGTTTTCTCGTTTCTCTGTTTCCTACTTTGACTCTTCTCGAATCGATTTGATATGCGCAATTTATTGTCCCCCGTGAGCTTTCTAGTCGATGGCCACTGTAATAGTAAACAACTCGTCACTGGCCTCGAACAACAACGAGGGCGAGCAGACCGACAACCGCAGCAGCAGCAGCAACTCCAGCGACAACAATAACTGCAGCAGCAACAGCAGCAGCGAACTAGCAGCAACTGCAACTGCAACGGCAACTGCAACAATCATGACTGCAACATCAACGAGAACGATGAACTGCAGCAGCAAATTAAACTATATTTTATGCAAAAAGGTTGCCATTTGCATAGTTGGCATGCTGATTAATGTGACTTTTGATTTTGATTTCGTTTCGATTTTGCCGATTTTGATTTTTTGCCTGCGCTTGGATAACTTTTGTATGTAGAAGATGACACCAAACGCTTGTCCACAACGTACATACACCACAACACCCGAACCAAATGCATACCACCTAAGTTTCTGACACTCACACACAGAACAGACACCGAACGCGCTTTCAGCACTCGGAAAATTGTTTAGGACTCCACAGAGAGATTGGGCAACGGCAATGGAAATTCGAGATCTGACAAAAAATCCATAGAGCATAAATCGATTAACGACAAATTAGAAAACCTTGCTAATTCCGTTTTACTAATCTCTGGTTTGTTGCAAATCCTATAGGCATCGGATCGCGATCGGATCGTGTGGACTTATAATGCGCCACTCCAGCCGCACCAGTTGGCGGCTCTCCAGCGACAGCAGCAACAGCAAGAGCAGCAATTCCAGCAGCAGCAACAGCAACTCCATCAGCAACATCTGCAACAGCAGCAGCAACTCCAGCAGCAGCATCAGCAGCAACAACAGCAGCAGCAGCAGCAACTCTACGGTCAGCAATCGCATTCAAATTCACATTCAAGTTCCATTAGTTCGTCGCCCCAGCACTCGGCTGTGGGCAGTCCGGCCTCGCCCACGTCGGTTTCCTCGTCGGTGATGTCCTCGTCGGGCTCCAAGGGCGCCCTGGGCCTGGGCAGCAGCAGCAATGGTCCCATGGCCGCCGTGCAGCAACAACAGCAGCAGCGGGAGCAGGGCGGCCAGGTCGCGCATCCGCCCAGCGGGATTCCTGGTTTGCTTAGCTGCCCAGGTGGTGGGCCCGGAAACAATGGTGGTGGTGGAGGCATTGGTGGTGGTGGTAGTGGCAACAACGATCAGAGCGTCTCAGAGGCCATTTCGAATATATCTAGTCCCGACTACCAAGACGACGATAATTTATTGAGTTCTCGCGATATTCTAGGCGGCATGGTACTTAGCGATCCCAGTGATTCGGACTCCACCATTCTCGTATCGGACGCGGCCGCCCAGCAGCGCCAGCAGCTTAAGCAGCAGTTGCGCGCCCAGCAGCAACAGCAGAGAGAAAGGGAACGGGATAGGGATCGAGACAGGGAACAGTCCGAGCACAAGGTGGTCATCCAAGTGCGCGGACTAGACAGCAACAGCAGCGGCAGCGGCAACTGTACTAACGGTCGCTCCGAGGAGGATGTGGTCACGCTGACGGACGAGCCGCTGGGCACGATGACTGTCGGTATGCGGGACGCCTCGCCGCCCGTCTCCGACGATGGCAGCGATGTGGAGTCCCTCCACTCGTATCACTACTCGCCCAAGGCCGTGGACATGCCCTCGGCCATACGCCTGGCCAAAAGACTGCACTCCCTCGACGGTTTCAAAAAGAGCGATGTGTCGCGACACCTCAGCAAGAAGTGAGAATGCAGATCTTAATAAATAGCCTTTTTTTTAAACCCTCTTAATCTTGCAGCAATGACTTTAGTCGTGCGGTGGCCGATGAGTATCTCAAGCATTTTACCTTTGAGAAGAAATCACTTGACCAAGCGCTGCGTGAGTTCTTGCAGCAGTTCTCGCTGTCCGGCGAAACGCAGGAACGGGAACGGGTGCTGGTGCACTTTTCCAAGCGCTTCCTCGACTGCAATCCTGGCACCTTTAACTCACAGGACGCCGTGCACACGCTGACCTGTGCCATAATGTTGCTGAATACGGACTTGCACGGCCAGAACATGAATCGCAAGATGAGCTGTGCGGAATTCGTCGACAACCTGGCAGATCTCAACGATGGCGAGAACTTTCCCAAGGATGTGCTCAAGTCGCTTTACCAGGCCATTAAGACCAAGCCGCTGGAGTGGGCACTGTAAGTGGCGAAATATAAATTCTTTACTTCAAGCTTTTTACCAATGACGTATTCTTTCAGAGATGAAGAGGCAGGTGATCTGCAGCAGCAAAGAGCCAACAATAGTGCCCTGGGCAATGTGGGCCACAATCCCTTCCTTGATCCCCCGGAACTGGCCACAGCTGTGGAATACAAAAAAGGCTATGTGATGCGTAAATGCTGCTATGATAGCAGCTTTAAGAAAAGTAAGACTTAAGTGAAATGAAGAAATCAGTATAATTTACTATTATATATTTCCAGCTCCCTTTGGCAAACGATCCTGGAAGATGTTCTACTGCACGCTGCGTGATCTTGTGCTGTATTTGCATAAGGATGAGCACGGTTTTCGTAAAAGTCAAGTAAGTATCATGACCTATCATGAGTAGGTAGCAGGTATCACCTTATAACGTACTTTCAAATTGTTCAACAGATGTCCGACAATCTGCACAATGCAATACGCATACATCACGCACTGGCCACCAAGGCCAACGACTACACCAAGAAGCAACATGTGTTCCGGCTGCAGACGGCCGACCAGGCCGAGTATCTGTTCCAGACTAGCGACTCGAAGGAGCTGCAGTCGTGGGTGGAGACTATCAATTACGTGTGTGCCGCTATATCAGCGCCTCCGCTCGAGGGCGGGGTGGGCAGTCAGAAGCGATTCCAGCGCCCGCTCCTGCCCAGCAAACAATCCAAGCTGTTGCTGGTGAGTACAAAAGGGTAGTCACTTTATGTACAGTTCGCTAATCTGCTTACTTGTGTATTGCAGAAGGAGCAGTTGGATTCGCACGAGGTGCAGTTGGCGCAATTGGATCAGGAGCTAAACGAGCACAAGAAGGGTCCTATTCCCAGCAAGGGCTTAGCTTTGCAAAACTACAAGGAAAAGGAGAGCTACTTGCAGTATGAAGTAAGTTTTTGCCACATACCTTTCCTAATGAATCGAACTTATAAAACTTATTATCTTTAGCTTCGTCGCTACCGCACCTATGTGAGCATCCTGAGCGCCAAGATGCTGGCTGACCAGCAGCAGCTGGAGCTGCAGGCGCAGCAGCCGACTCCAGCGGCGCTCGAGGAAGAGGCCGACACATTCCCAGTGGGCGCCACCACCGCCTGCCCGCCACCCACGCCGCAAAGTATTAACCAGAAGGATCAGCAGAAGGAGCAGCAGCAACAGCCAACGAACAGGTACAGTCAGCAGCAACGCCCCAGCGGCAGCAGCTCCTCGTCCTCCGCCCATGTGCAGCAGGACATTGGCTGACGCGTAATGGGAGTTTTCTCAGCTTGTGTGGTTTAAGCGATCGCTCCGATCCATTCGTTATATTATTTTCTTGTCCTTAGCTATATGTTTATCTGTTTCTTTCGCTTTCGCTTTCGTTGTTATTTTGTGTTCAGCTACTTTTCCAATATTTCCTTACTGTTGTGTTGTTCGTTCCGCAGTCCGCCCAGGATCTCGGTGTCGACCAATTTGGCCTGGCACAAGCTGTTCTGGGACTCAGTGTGCTGCGGTGTTCTGTTGTGTTGCTGGCATTTCTGTAGTGTTGCCACTGTTTTGCCCTAATCCTTTCTATGTGTAAATATATTTCGTGTGTGTTCTTTTTGTTTGGCATTTTGCTGGCATCAATTTACCACATCCCTACATATACAAGCTTTTATTTTGAATAGTTTTAACTACGATACGTATAACAATAACTGAATTCAGACTTAAGTGTTGCGCGTAGGCAATTAAAACCACGAGGAGATGGAGAGACCCCTAATGTAATTAGTTCTTATGTGAAAATGGTTTTATTTTGGAAGCAACCAACCACAACCACACAACATGCTGTGAAAACTCAATGAACAATTCGTAATTGATAATTAGGAATTTAGAAACCCAAACGCTTGACCGTTTCAAACGATTTAAAGTCAAGATTGGAATAGTTAACTATAGAAAGCAGTTTTTTGTAGCACTAGTAGCAATCCAAAGTTTTGGCGTTAATGTATACAAACCAAAAATTATATTTAGAAACGAAATTAAGCAAAGAATTGTAGAAAACACAAATGTGGTTCACTAGTAGCAAACGTTTACGTTTAAGCCTAAGCTAGCGGCATTCAAAATATACATGCAAACAACATAATCACACATAAAAAAAGGATTATACCAGTTTTACAAACCCGCACACATCCAACAAATAGATATACAATTTAAGTAGACGGAATCAATTAAGCCATCCGACATCCACACACTACACAAATTGCTGGTGACTTCACCGATGTATTATATGTGGCTCATACTAACCCGACGACATTTGGTGACCCCGGGCCCTAGGTGAACCCAAAGCAGTTGCCGTCACTCGTTGCCCGTTGCCATTCCGTTTTCCCGTTCAAATGCGTTGCTACGTTCCTCCCCAAGTGAAAAGTGAAAAGCAAAACCCAAATGGAAGAATTCTTCAATCTTACAGATGGTTCGATGTCTTCTGCTGCTGTTGCCCACTCTGGCGGCACTTGATCCATTCGAAAAGCCTTTAAACAACTTAGTCTCTTGCCAAGATATAGCCATCAGCCACAGCCCACGCAGCACCACAACTCAGAGGCTAGTGATCTGCTCCAAGCTCCAAGAGGTGCTCCTTGTAAATGCTCTGACCCGTACTGACCTGATCACCTGTCTTTTTAAATGTGAGCAGGCCGAGGCCAAAAGTCAATGTTAATTGTTAAGTCTGCAGTGTCTAGCTTGGCTTAGTGCGATCCTAAACGAATTCCCACCATCCGACACCCCGTTTTTTGTTTCCAATCACGATTGCTAACCTCGCTTATCGTTCTACACTTGCAGAAAAGAGAAGAAAAAGAAATAATTACGTTTTATTTCGCTCTTGATTTCGATCATTTCAAAACTCGCATACCAACACACACACCTACATCACAATCCCCGCCTCCTGGCTATCGGTAAGTGGCATGTCCTAGATTGAACCTACCAGCAATTTCGACTTATGCGTGTAACTATCTTTTCTCTCCCCACCAGAGAAGCAGGCGATTGAACGAATTTGAATAGAATACTCCAAAATGCCACGCTGACTCCGACGGGAACACGAAACAGATCAGATCCACAGAACCACTGAACCACTCACCCACTCGCATACTCAGCACCACTCACGCCACGTCACCACCCAACACCCACTTACACTCAAGCGTTGCGGCTGTGCCGTGTCTGCCACTGAAGAAATTCGGAATTCGTGCACTTTCAATTACATGAACCCCATCGGGGTTCCTCCACGAGGAAGAGATCATTTGAGACAATTAGACTACCATTGCGATAATTAACGAGGGAGAATTTTACGTTTGAAGGTCGTTCATCAGACGATATCGGCAAAATCTCGGCAATCAGAGGATTATTTCGAATTCGAGCTCTTGATTTCATATGTATAATGCTACTTATCACCCCAAATGGGGTCTCGAGATCGGTTTCACCTGATTTAAAGCTACACAGCCTCGATTCGAATCGATTCGAATTTGAATTCTCGTTCATATTTGCTTCGCCAAAGATTCTGCTGGACGGCTGTTTAGGAACGAGAATGAAAACTGCTTATACACATAGACTTATTATTACAAGAGTTGATAAACAATACTTACATCATTACCTATGCTATCATTATAAATGATAAAAATAAATTATAAATTAATGAACAATATCTCTACACAACCAGAAGATGGTGAACATCGGCAGTAACAATAACGAAATGAGAAAGAGGACAAGCGCATTAGCATTAAACCTAAGCAATTACTACCATACCATGTACGACTTGTTTTTTGGTCTTTTGCGATACATTATCACATTATCTGTGTAGGTACACTTACTCCAATATTATGTACGGATTAATATATTTATTTATACAATTATCGGTTGATTACGCGACATGTCCATGTAGCTAGAATATGAAATTAATATCGATTACGGGGTAAAGAGAGATGGAGGAAACAATAAATTTAAATGCATCATATATTTTTGAATATATTATGATTATTGTATTGTGTAATTATGTAAATGCAGATGATATAACATTGTTTATAATAATTTTTAACAATTCTACTGAAACGGCAATAAATTCGAAAATACAAACTAACTAAAAGTGAACGCAACTTGCCTGCAAACCAAGCGCGCCTAGATGTATGCATACTGTATATTTATTTAGTCAACCATTTTAACTGGCTTACGAGGGCATCACTTAGTTTCTGAAGCAATACCCTTTCGATAACAATTCATTTAAGACAACTTGCTAACTTATGGCAAGAAGGGAAACAAGAAGACGAACGTGGAGACGGTGATTTTTATGTGAACATTTATTACTAACTGATAAGCTTTGAGTAAACTTAGGAAAGCCGTTATACTATGCATATACACGTATATATATATGAACTATATATAGTATATATGAATGCTCGTGTGAGCAACCAAACAATTACGATATGAATCATTAAATACTTCCAAAAGCATTAAATCCCTGCAGTTTGTCTAGTCCTCCGTCTTGAACGTAAACGAGGTATCCGGCTCCACCAGCATGTTTTTCAAACGCAATCCCAACTGGCGTCGCTGCAGATCCACCTTTACCACCGATGCCACAATGCGATCGCCAATACTCAGCTGTGCGTCGTTCATGTGGCTGTTGTGTATCAGGCCATCGCGCTCCACTCCCACATCCACGAAGGCGCCAAACTGGGTTACATTGGTCACGGCACCTGTAAGTCGGAATAGCTTACATAAGTCTATGTATGAAATGGGAATCATAGTCTCCACTTGCCAGTAACCACCTCGCCTATGCTGAGATCATCCAGCCTCGTTAGGCCCTGCTTGAAGAGTGGCCTCTTGTCCAGATCTGCTCGATAATCTTGAAGCAATTCGCGCTGCAGGGCAACCAACAGGAACTCCAACTGAAAGAAAATAGATTTTAACTTATTTAAACTTTTCAATAGATAACGGACACATCCTTAAATACAACTGCGTAAAGTACCAAAGATTAGTATGCAGTAAAGGAGTGATTGACACTTACTCGCTCCATGGGTAGCTTGTGCTGCTTGGCAATGCGATCGAGTTCCGGCTGAGACGCGGCAAACTGCTTGATGCTGGCTATAAAGCCAGCCTTGCCCACATCCGACAGCTTTAAGTCACATTCTCCAACGATACTGAAAGCACAAAAAGTATTTAGTTTTAGAGTTTAGATTTCAAATTTCCAATTATAATGATCGCCAAACTAAAGCAACAATATGAGGAGCGCTGGCATTATCCACCAAGTCTGCCGCCCGCCAAGTTTCGGTACGTTGCCTGTGGAAAGGTACCATTTTACGGCCACAACGATAAGCCGAAGTATAAGCCCTGCTGGCAGAATCCGCTCAGTGTGCCGGACCAAGCTCGCTTTGGAGTTTGCTGGGAGTATCCGCCGGAGCGGTACAAGCGACGTCCGCTTCCGCCACCGTGCCGAGGATCGACCATACCCATCCATTTGCTGAAGCCAACCTTTAAGCATTGTAAGAATATCTACTCCCGCTACGATTTTAAGCTCGAGCAGTGTGTGCACGAGCAAACTCTAGTTGTGGACCAGAAAATGAAGGTTATAAAGAATGAGCTGGAGCAGGCCAAAGCATTGCAGATTGAGAAGGTTAAGGAGATGCGTTACCATGGAGTGCGGTATCGCATTTTGGCCGGCTCGACCGGATGCACCAAGACTTATCCCGAGTACTTAAGCCGGATGACCGAAGAGCGCGCCCTTTGCGAGTTTCAGAGAGCCTACAATATCGTTAATCAGTCCAAGTAGGTCCATTTAAAATCCATGATCAGTGCTAATTTAATCAACTTTTCAGCACCGATTTGAGCAATTTATATCTGGACATGCGTGAGTCTAAAAAGGAGCTGGATCAACGCGTATCCAGGTTGGACCGGTCTTTAGATAGTACATACTTAAAAGATCTAGATTCGGTGCTGCAAATAATCGACAATCTTAACACGTATTTCTTTGGTGTGATTGTGAAACTGAAGACGTGGGCGGAACTGATGGACCCTATGAAAGAGCACTCTATCGAGGACTATCTGGCGCTTTTGAGTCAGGAGACAGACTTTCGAACATTTATGAACGCCGGCATGGAGAACTGCACCTGCAAGCGGTGCGACAAAAAGGATCCCTTGAAGCCGTACCTTCCATGCTGGTGTCAGCTGGAAACCAGCGAAGATATTACAAATCCTAAGAAGTTTGATGATGATTGTCCAAAGAACATTGCTGTCATCACGCAACGCGACAGTGACATTGTGACACCTAGTGACACCTCCTTGTTAGTGAGGGCGGCGGATGAGAAGGCCAGGCTTGCAGCGGAACAGCCGGATTAAAGTGTCCAATAATTTGCTTATCATTAACATTTATTGGTTAATAAAGTCACTTGCAAATTGTACTCACCTTTCTACAACTTTATAGCTCTCCGGATGCACCCAAGTGCAATCTAAAGGATTCTGTATTCGGCCTCCAACGCTTAGGGGTTCGATGCGCACAAAGCCGGCGCACTGGACAAACGATTTCTCACCTATGGTTCGCACCGAGAGCAGATCCTTTCGGGTTTTAAATGGTCCTTTCTGCGTCCGATACTCAATGATCTTCTCCGCTTTCTTTTCCGACAGACCAGCAATGTGTCTATATGGTGGAGAGTTTTAATAATATATCAATTATTGGACCATTGATTACACTTACTTCAGCACACTAAGACTGGCTGTGTTGAGGTCCACTCCAACATAACTAACACATTCGGAAACAACCTCCTTCAGCGATTCAGTCAATATCTTCTCGGAAACATCGTGCTGGTACATACCAACTCCTAGGTGTCGGGGCTCTATCTTAACATATTCACTCAACGGATCGTTCAAACGACGCGCTATGGACACTATACAAAATATGTTTGGCATATTTATCATTGGTTATCTTTTTAATTGATTTTTATACACACCTGCACTCCTTTCGTTTGTATCCATTTCGGGAAACTCCTTAGCTGCCACATCGCTGCAGGAGTAAACAGATGCACCATTCTCGTTAACGATGCTGTAGCGAATGCTCTTGCCGTCCAGAACGCCAGCGTGAAACATATCGGTTAGCCAGTGCTCAGTTTCGCGACAGGCAGTACCATTGCCTAGGGCAATAATTTGGCAGCTATCAGAGAAGGCAAAAATTACGTATTAATATCTCGCGTTGCAAACCTAATTTAAAATATATATACTTGTGATCTGAAAGAAGCTGAACCAATTTCTGTTCAGCAACCCTCTTGTTTGACCTGGCACCATGAGGGTAAATGACACCAGTGTCCAGCACATCCGCAGTCTCGGATATGACCGCCAGTTTGCATCCATTCGTATAACCTGGATCTATGCCCAAAATGCGTTCGCCTTTCAGGGGGGACATCAACAGTAGTTGCTTCAGGTTCTTAGCAAACACATCGATGGCTGCCTTTTGGGCCTTTTCTTTTAGGTCCGCTCGAATTTGCCTGCACATTAAAGGCTGCACTGTAATCAGACACATATTAACATAACTTTTGGGCTTTCAATGTACTCCATTTCTTACACTTTTTCGCGTAGCACTCGTCTAAAGATTTCGTGAACACCTCCCTTCTTAAAGGATATTGCAAGCCTTCGTTCATGTACTGATCGCTTATAAAGCGCATAAGATCTCTTTTAAGGTAATCGTTCGTTTCTAACTTGACAGTGAGAAATTTGTGCTTCTCCCCACGATTGATGGCTAGCATTTGATGAGGTTTTATAGTTTTTACATCACCCTGGAAGTTGAAATAATTCTCAAACTTTGAGCTGTCCAATTTTTTGTCTGCAATGCCGCTGGATCCCTTGCTGGAGCTTGCTTTACTAGATTTAGATTTAGACGACGTGGCCTCTTTGGTCTTGCTGCACTTGAGGAATACCCGGTGCACATTTTGTCTAGAAAGATATAGCACAAAATGTCAATAAAAATAACTACTTCTTAGGAACAACAACGTACAATCTCCGTATTTCCTCCAAAACATTTGTGTTCTTGCTAATGTTGTGAATAATAATATTGCAGATTCCAGTCATTACAAGTGCCTCCGTAGCCAAGGCCTCGTTACCGCGATCCACAATTACAGAAAGGTTAACTTTAAATGCTGACCCGTACAGCAAACGATCAGCGTACTCCTCCAAGCCCAAAGCTTTGGCTCGTTCCGCCAAAGTGCCCTTACTAGCCGGCTTATAAGGGGCATATAGAAACTCCAGTTCTTCGTTGGTCTTAGCGCACATCAGCTCCTCTCTAATTTCCGCATTTATGCTGTTTTCGCGCTCCAATTGACCGACAATATGCTCAGCTTTTTTCCGCAGATCGACGATTTCTATGTAGGTATTCCGAATGTCTCTAAGGCGATCTGGAGCCATGTGATCCACCAAATCTCGACGGTACCTGTCAACACATAAGTATCAATGCGAGAATAATTATATAAATAATAGGCGTACCTGCAAATAAAAGGTATTGTGTTTTCATTTTCGAAGAGCTGTACAATATTTTGCGCTGCCTGCGGTTGTATGTTCTCCGTTTCGGCCAAAAGGTCGTGGATGTTCCACACCTTTCGTCGCCCCCAGAAGGAACTGCGTCCAGTGGAAGACTTTCTGTTGGAGCTGGCCACAATACCATCTGGTTGTGTCATTGCTGTTGGGGGCACAACGTCCCCTTTCTCAGGAATGGTCTCATTGGCTGCAGCATTCAAGTCCTTTTTATCCTTTCTGGTGCGTTTTCTTTTGGGAGCCGAAGCCTCGGAACTGTTTTCAGCGGCTACAGGTTCAGTTCGATGGTTTGAAGTTGAGGGTGCGTCCTGGACTACCGATTCCGGATTGGTCTCATTGGGACAAGCATTCTCGTCCTCTTTTTCTTTGCTGCCCCGCTTTTTCTTTCGTGCTGGTCCCTCAGCAGCTGCATTTTTGGATGTTGGCCAGCGCTGGCGTTTGGTCCTGTAAGGCTACATGGTAAATATACTCTCCTTTACGAGATTATGAGGATATCACTTACACGCCGGCCTGCGAATTTGCAGCGCGATCTATTCTGCGACTTTTGGTCTCCTGCGGCCTGTAATCATCGTTTGCCGTAAGATTCAGTTCCTCATCTGAGTCGGAGGAATCAATTACCAGCTTTTTTGTGGCGACAGCGCGTCGAGGTCTTGTGGACATGTTGAATATATGTATCAACAACAGGCCTGTGAAACTGAGATTACAAATCTCGGGTCTACTTTTATCTTAATTTATATCTGCCTACACCTAAAGGTGTTATCTTTAGATTAATTTATTCTTAAATACATGGTTAACAAGCACAATATCAATATTTATTAGCCATTCACTTTATATTCATAAAAAAGGCTAAAACAGGGGAGCCAAACAATTTCGCGTGCCCCATTCACTTATGAGCGCAAATTCGTAAATATTCGATTGACGGCAACAGCTGTTAGCGGGACATATCGATAACGATCAAAAATTAACAGCTGCTGAAGGCGGTTTGATTTTGCAGTTTGGTTTAATTTTTATTAATTTATTAATGAAAATGCTGAAATGTGCATGGCAAAACGGTCAAAGACAAAGCAACAGGTGGCTGTGGCAGCTGTCCAATCAAATCTGGAAGCGTAGCTATAGCAGTAAGATCAGGAACATAGGAATTCTTGCGCATATCGATGCAGGTAAGAAGGAGCATTGCAATTTCGAATACTACTTATCAATGAATCCGTTTTAGGCAAAACAACGACAACGGAACGCATGCTGTTCTATGCCGGCAAGACCAGAGCTCTGGGTGAAGTGCATCGCGGCAACACGGTCACCGATTACCTAACCCAGGAGCGCGAACGGGGCATAACGATCTGCAGCTCGGCGGTAACATTTCCGTGGAATGACCACCGGTAGGAGTTTCTTGGGCTAACTAGCTTGCTCCTAACTCTTAACACCATTAAATTTAGCATCAACCTATTGGACACACCCGGCCACATTGACTTTACCATGGAGGTTGAGCAATCTCTGTATGCCGTGGATGGTGTGGTCGTTGTTCTGGATGGCACAGCTGGCGTGGAGGCACAAACAGTCACCGTGTGGTCGCAGGCGGATAAGCACAAGCTGCCACGTCTTATATTCGTCAACAAGATGGATCGTCCTGATGCGGACTTTGAAAAGTGCGTTAGCGATCTGAAGGATAAGCTGGAAACACAGCCCGTTTGCTTACAGTATCCCGTGAAAAACGAAGATGGGCAATTAGGTATGCTCTCTAATTCTCTTGAAAACTAATCTAAGCTCCGCCAAATTTAGCCATCAATGACGTGATCCACCTGGCGCGGCTAAGCTGGCAGCAAAAGGACTTGGGACGCAGCTACAAAAACGTAAAACTGGAGCCCTCTGATGATTTGCGCCAGCTGCAGGAAAAACGGAATGAACTAATTGATCAACTGTCTGGATTAGATGACGAATTGGCCGATGTGGTTATCAGCACAGAAAGCTTTGACAAAGTGGATAATGCATTAATCGAAAGAGCTCTGCGACGGGCAACCACTCAGCAGAAAGTAGTGCCCGTATTGCTGGGCTCCGCCTACAAAAATGTTGGCATACAGCGTCTAATGGATGCTGTCAACTCTTACCTGCCTGCCCCCGAGGAAAGAAACCAAATCTACGACTGCTTTGGGTGAGTAATAATTCAAGAATAAGTAAATGGTTCATATTAAATTGAAGTGGTTCACAGAACAGAGGTGGCTGGCAAGGTGTTCAAAATTGTACATGATAAGCAACGTGGTCCATTAACCCTAGTAAGGATTTTGAGAGGCGAAATCAAACGAGGCATGCGTTTGATATCCGCTCGAGGACAAGCAGAAGTTGTGTCTAAGCTCTATGAGCCATTGGCTGACGAATACCGAGAGGTCAACGCTGTGCAGTCGGGTGATGTGGTAATATGTGCAGGTCTGAAGGTAAGCTGCACCCCATATAGATAGTTAAACAAGAAGACTGAATACCTTGTTTCTTAGTCCACTGTAACAGGAGATCTGTTGACCTCCAGTCAGTCAGCGCTAAGGAATGCACAAAAACGCTTAAAACAGAGCCTGGGTAGCACTGCGGCCAAAGACGAGGAAGACGATGAATTGGACGAGTCAGACGAGCTGTTTGCTATTGACCCGCAAATACCCGATGCCGTGTACTTCTGTTCGATCGAACCCCCCAGCGTATCCTCGCAAACGGCCATGGAGCAGGCACTTAAGCAGCTGCAGAGGGAGGATCCCAGTCTGCGCGTGAGCTACGATTCAGTCACCGGACAGACAGTACTCGGTGGAATGGGCGAGTTGCACATGGACATCATCAAGTCACGCATCCTGAGCGAGTACAAAATCGACGTTGACCTTGGTCCTCTGCAAATTGCATACAAGGAAGCGATTGAGTCACCTGCGTTAACCACCCTAAGTGTAGAAAAGGAAATAGCTGGCAGCAAGCAGAGTGTCAGTATAACACTTGAAGTGGTCAAGAATCAAGCCGAGTTGTTTAGGTAATTTGAAATACTACGAAACTTCTATGAAATCAAACCTAAATTTATGTTTCCACAAAAGTTTAGATAAGTCACCCGAAAACCTTCCAAACCTCAACACGTTGCGGCCACGAATTCTTCAGGTTCTTCGGAAGGGCTCCATCAGTGCTCTAGAGCGAGGACCTCGCGTTGGTGGGCAGGTTGTGGAGACTCAGATTCGCCTGCACAACGCCACTATTGGACGAGGCACTGCCGATTCTTTTGTCATGGCCACTGCAGCTCAGTGTGTGCAAAAGGTAGCTCAAATCGTATTATTTCTTGTAACTGGTTTATATTGTATATAACCTCACAGCTACTAAGCACGAGTGGCACCCGGCTGTTGGAACCTATTATGGCCCTTCAAATTGTGGCACCCAGTGAACGTATTTCCGGAATCATGGCTGATATTTCACGGCGACGAGCGCTAATTAACGATGTCCTACCTAAAGGCGAAAGAAATAAGGTACACCGTGGTTAGGTGCACAACTATAAATGGCGTTTATAAGAACTTTTATATTTTTCATAGATGATTCTGGTGAATGCTCCTTTGGCAGAGCTCTCCGGCTACTCAAGTGCCCTACGCACGATTAGCTCCGGCACAGCCAGCATGACGATGCAGCCGTGCGGCTTCTCTTCCATGAATTCTGTGGACGAATCGCTGGCGGAGCGCAGAGCCCAGGGCCTTGAATAATGTTAGTCCACCTAGAACTGTTAACTAATTGTAGTCTAGTAGGCAGTTTAACAACTGGCCAGTTTGACAGACATATATAAATTTTTTATCTGTCCCCAGCAATAGATTTTTTTGTGATCCAATACATGTCGGACCCATACATATTCTGTTGATCACTTTCAGACCCGACCCTTAAGCATTTTAAAATAGTCTTGTAAATTCGCATGACAGATTAGTTGTTTTTGTGTTAAGCACTAGGCGAATTCATGGCGTTCTCCACACAAAAAGAGTTCTTTCACGTACCCTTTTACAATGAGACATACGAGTTTGAGTGCGTCGATGCGTGTGTGAAACTGAAGAGGTATCCATCCACAATCGACGACAGATCATGGTCAGCAATAGAAGATAAGAAGTCGCAGTTCGTGGCCGATTTGGTGGCCTGCAACTCACCGATAAAGAAGGAGCATGATGGCGAGCCTGCCGCTAGATCTCCATTGGGTCCGGAGGATGAGTACGGCAGCAACTTGGTGGTGGGAGATAGTTTAATAAATGCCGCGGACGACACAATTGGCCGCATGCAGGATCTAATGATCAAGAATAACATGCTGCAGAAGAAACTGGCCGATTCTAATGACAAATTGAAGACAGCTAACCAGGAGACCGACGAGATCAAGCGGATTATGGACCAGCGCTATGATCCGGACAAGAGCAAGGCTCTGAAAAAGAAAATCAAGCAGCTGGCCGATGACCATAAGATCACTCCGCAGGACGAGAAGGACCTGAACAACCTGCAGGCGGCCATCGACGACATGAACAAGGCACACGACATCCTGGAGGCTGAGAATGCCAATCTAAAGCGGCTGATCGAAAAACAATCAAAACGCTGCAAGATGGATAGCATTCCAATCGATCCGGAAAAGAGCAACGACATCCCTTACCTGCAGAAGAAGATCGACGATTTGGGTAAGGAGCTGGCGCTACTGCGTGAGTTTGAAGACGAAGTTATGAAGCGCTGCGCCAAAAAGTGCGGTTCCGAGGGTGGTGGTGGTGGAGGTCATGCCGGTAGAGAGCGAGGTTCTCCTGGAAAGGGCAGTTTCTCGCCAGATAAGGATGCGGCGAACATCCAAAAGATTCTAGCCGATCGTGATGCTCTGCGTAAGAAGTGCAAGGAACTGGAGGAGCTCGGCGATAAAGTCAACCAGCTGGAGGAGAAGGCCAATGAGGCGGAGTGTCTGACATGCAACTTGGAGGATAATCTGCGGAAGCAATGTCGATGCATGGAGCAATTGCAGTGCGAGATGCACGACATGCAGAACTACTACGAGAACGAGGTGGACAAGGCTAGGGGAAATGAGGAAATCCTTAAGGTACGTTATTCAGCACCTGTCTGCTAAGTGTTATGAATTACCTTACCTTCCCTGTCCCAGTGCCGTTGCAATCAGATGAAGCAGGAACTGTTGGCAGCCAAATGCGCCGTCCAGCGGGCCCAGTGCCAGCAAATGGAGATCGATGTGCTGCGAAACGAGCTGCGAAAGCGGGACACTGCTCTTAACGCATACGACTGCCAGTTTCGGCAGATAATGGTAATTATAGACACGGAGTTGCTGCTACAGACTATTTAATAGTACTTTTTTGGCCTCCAGATGAAGGCCAAGATGTTCAAGGCCGCCGGCTACCGCTTCCTTGACGACCTGCCACCCGACTGCACCGAAAGTTGCGTGGATGGCCCCGGCGAGGAAGAAGAGGGAAACGAAGCCCCCTGAAGGCTTATCTTACCTACTGTTCAGATTGTTTCAAAATTCAAACAGCCATTGATCAAAATCCATAGTTTTATCAAATTAAACCTTTCATTCAATCGTAATTTGGGATTCTTTTACTATATACTATTGCAGAGTAACGGACTAATTCTTAAATCCAAAACTTGTAAATCGAATAATCGATTTTGTATTGTTTACCTATGCAAACTAATCGAATGAACTATCGCCGTAATCACGTTTGCCAGCTGGACGCGTTAGTGTGTTTCCTTTGATTCTTCCCAAGTTTGTTATTGAGGAGTTTCCTATTTATATAATAGAAATAAAATACGATGGAGAAGCTAGCGTCCGCCAAAACGTGTCTTAAACTGCTGCAGGTAACAGAATAGATAAGTGGCCAATCGAACACAATCCAATTATCATTGTATATCCCAGGTTATGCCCGGCGTGCAGCAGGCGGCCGTTCTTCCTTGTGCTGGCCTGGGCGTACTGGCTCCTCCGCTCCAGAATCTGATCCAGATGCAGCAGGTGCGCCACCGACAGACCAAGCACTGGAGGCCCGAGTTCAAGCGCTTGCGTAAGCTGAAGTTCGTGAAGATGGATCTGCCCAATCTGCGCGAGAAACAGGAGGACCTCACCAAGGAGGAGATGCGCAGCCGGATGAAGGAGCGAGGTGTCCTGCCGCCCCGTCCCTGGATGGAGCGCCCTTTCCACATTAGCTGCACGGGCGGTATCTTCGAGGCTTATGTCCCTCCCGAAGGGGACGGCAAGAAGTCGATTATCTCAACATCGGGTGCCAAGCAGAAGTTGGAGTTCCTGGAGAAGAAATCCAAGAGCCTGATGGCCGTGCGCAAGATTCGTTCCTACGACGAAAACTTCAGCTCTGATGATTTCGGCGCCGAGTCCCAGGACATTTACATCCAGGCGCACACGCACATGGCGGCCAAGGACAAGTACAAGATCCGCGAGTTCGTCAGTGAACGCTGTTATCCGGAGATGATGCACAACGTCAAGGACAAGACCATTCGCTGGAAGTTCCTGCAGTCGCTGGAACCACCTCGCGTTGTCCATGCCCGCGTGACTGAGGTGATTACCAAGGAGAACCAGTTCGCTCAAGTCACCGTGCGCTTCCACAGCCAACAGATGCTAGCCATCTACGATCGGTTTGGTCGCCTGATGCACGGCAGCGAGATCATCACCAAGGACGTGCTGGAATATGTAGTGTTTGAAAAGCACATTTCGAACGAGTACGGCAAATGGCGGCTACACGACAAGATCATCCCCGACTGGTTGCCGGCCAAGCAGCCCGCTCCCATCACCTATCGCCTCATCGAGGATGAAGAGGAGCCACCCAAGGAACTGAGTGCCGGGGATGCCGAGGTCAAACAAGTGGACTCAGTCAGCGAACAACCCAAGGAACAACTGCAGCTGGCCACAGCGGTGGAGAGCCGGACCAAGCCGTCCCTGGCCATTTGATTGTACTTTTTGTGGGCCGCCTGGCGGCTCAGAAGAATGCGTGTTAATATTGCCTAATGCTTTTTGAGTCGTCATTTGGTTAAATTATAATTTTTAAAACTGTTATTGTTTGCTTTGTTTTATAAATTCTCATTTTGATTTGGGAACGATCCGAACATGGGGAAAATATGTTTTCATATGGGGTGAAAATTGCTTATTACTGCTAAACATTATTATTCAATAATGCGTATACTACTTATTAATTGCATATTTTTATTCAAAATGTAGTAAAGCTAAAGCTTATTGTTGCTAGTTAGAAATACAGGCGATCACTCAGTAGATAACAACATACAAAAGCTCGTCATGGATTGTTTGGACATTTAGAGAATAGGGAATAAGATATAAAGTATCAATAAATAGTGCACATATATATACAAGCAAGATTAGCCATTTCAAGTACGTGGGCGCACTTATATCACACAAAGCTGCTGCTGGGCTCTTCGAGGTAAGCACACCGCGAGCCCGCCTCCTCCAGAGACTTTCGTCCCAGATCCAGTGGTATTTTGCTCGCAAACGTTCCAGGTTTGGAGGCTTCTTTGGGTGATGCTGGCACCTGTTTGCTGGGGGAGAACTTGTTGCAATAATTGCCCGTGGGCTGGGTCACGCCCCAATTGGAGGGCTTGATGGGCAGCACCTTTGGCTTGGGCGGCAGCGGTGGCGGCGCTTTAGCGAATTCCGTTTGACCCTGCGTCGCGGCAGGCAAGTCAGTCTCTGGCTCCTGGTCCACCTTCATGGGCGACACCGGCTGTTGGCTACGTGTGATGGAGAGACGTGGCGCCGGCTGTGGAATTTCTGTGGGCGTGGCGTATACCTTGCTCACGGGACTCAATCCGGCGCGCACCTTGCGCAGCTTTGATACCGCTGCGCTGAGATTCTCCTTGTTTTTAAGGAAATCAGGTAAATCGAAGTTGATTTCGGTGCCACGCTGATCCTCCAGTCGTGCCTGCTGTGCGCGCTTTAGGCCCTCGAGTAGTTCATCTGTAATTGGATAAATAATTAAGTTAGTTGAGCATTCTTTGGGGGAGGCACGTCAAGGCTACCCACCTTGGTGCTCGGCTACTCGCTCCGTCACCTGCAGCTTCACACCCGCTTTTAGCTTGGCTATAATCGGCTTCTTGGGATCCGCGACTGCTTGAGCCGTCGCTGCCTCCTCGGATTGTTGACTGCTGCTAGTGGACTTCTTCTTGAGCTTGGGCAGCTTGCTAGCCGGAATGTTGCCGCCATCGCGCTGCTGACACCGCACGGGTTCAAAGAGCGAAGACGTCTCCGAGGGCGCTTCGTTGGACTTCATGGAGCACAGATCGACGGGCCTCGACTTCTCGCTGGATGCTTTGTCAGCCTTGCTGGCCAGCAGCTCGTTGAACACCTTGTTCGTTAGCTCATCCAACTGACCCTGCGGCAGGGGCTTCATAGGTTTGCTTTGCTTCGGCGGCATGCTACTGCCGCCGCCAACCTGAAAATCCGAATTAAGCATCACGATGCGCAGTCGCTGGCCATCGGCCATGGTCACAGGCTGATTGAGGTCGATTGGCGCTTGAGTATCCCTCATGATCACCTGCACCTGCTCCATCTTGTAGTTGTACTTGCTAAGTATTGGTCGAATCACCTCGTGCAGTTGCTTCTTGGGCTTGCTCTTCACGGAGATCACCTTCGGATCGGGCAGGTCCAGCTTGAAAGCCACCCGGCGCTCGATCACCACCTCCTTACCGGCCAGGATTTGCGATGGCAGCTGCACATCGATCGACTTGGTGCTGCCCTGGAACACTATGTCATAGTAGGGATACACAAGGTTCCTCTTTTCCAGCAATCGCTCGACCAGTTCTCCCACTGTTTCTTCAGGTCTTGTCTGCACTATGGTGGTGGCTCCATCGGTGAGGATCACCCGGCACAACGAATACACGCTCTCCGTACTGGCGCCTTGTCCACCGGTGGCTGTGCCCGCATCAAACGAGGACAAAGATGACCTAGAACTGTGTAGATCACTTAGAGAATTCTGTCCGCAGACAAGCTTGAGGGAGGCACTGGTGAGCGGGGCAGATGGTGGTACTGGCGGCGCCGGCATCAGCGAGTTCTGCAGGTCAGCCATTATTTCTGTGCGATCGCGGGACTTACTCCGCGTCTTCCTGTGCCAGGGAAGCAAACTTTTCCGCCTTCTATCCTCCGCATTGCTAGCCGATTTTTTGAGCTGCTAGAATATGAGTTCGTCTTAGCAAGGATTGCATGTATATATCCTAAAAACACTCACCTTAGAGAAGGCACCTAAGTGAAAATTTGTCTTCAGCAGCTCGTCCAGATCCAATCCGCTGTAAGGTAGGGGCTGGTTCTTCTGCTCCGCCTCCACGCAGCTTTTGTACAAATCTGAACGAATAAAACGCTGATAGCTATCGAACTTCATCAGGTTGAAAATCTGCTTCTGTGCCGGCGCAAAGATGTCCGGAGCGGCACCAGCGAGCTTCTCCTCCGTAAGGCTACGTGCCTGCGAGTCCACGTTGACGGGATCACTGCTGCTGTTGGCCAAATGCTTGCCAAAGATCTCTCGGGCCTGAGCCACTCGATCCGCCTCAGATTCCAGCAGACGATAACGTTCGCAGGCGGTCCAGAAGTAGATGTTCTCCGCAGAGAATTCCTTCTTGAGAAACTCTGAGAACGTTTGCATGCCAGCGGCATCCTGTAGCATCCGCTCAAAAGAGCCGGCCCAACTGCTGGGACAGCCGTGATCTTGGGCCGCATCCTCTGCAGCAACGGACACGGTGATGGCGGAGGGCGGGGCAGGTGTGGTCAGGATCTTGGGCACCTGCAGCAGACTGAGCTGGTGCTGGCTGCGCGTCGACTTCAGATCCGAGTCCAACATCAGCGTCTTGATGTACATGTCGTTGTCGGAGGCGTTCATCGAGGCAGTGCGTCTCACGGGCGACGGCTGTCCTAGCTGTTGCTGCTCTTTGACCACCTTGTCGGAGCGGGGCGTGCGGAAGGAAGACTGTCCCCAGGCTCGGCGGAAGGGCGAGGCATTGGCGGGCAGAGCGCGGTTCTGAAACGATCAAGGTACGGAATTATAGCGGGCTGTCTTTATGTACATAACTAAATGATAGTACACTTAATGATACACTAACTAAATCCATTGAAAAATACGAAAATACACCATAGGCAAGTTATCATACACTATATTGTGGACATAAAGAAAGTTTTGTTAGGAATGTGGGTAGTCTGTACAGACTTCTTTTATTGTTTAGAGAGGAAAATGAAGATAGAAAATAGTTTATTCATGCAACCCTTTAGATTTCAATTACACTTGTAACAAGGAAGCACAAAGAAGACATCGATTCATGGCCCATTCACAAGTACAAATTGCGGGCATCCAGAGGAGACTGTCATTATCATGGTCAGACGGGCACGATAAACTTTTGAACTCCTCAAATCAACTCATAAATTTGTTTTTGTGACGCATCGTGGCTCTGGTTCCCCCCTTTGAAAAAAACTATCTTTCCCAATTGTGTGTTAAGACATTCTGGAGCGGTTCCATGGGAGTTGCTTCGAGTCGAGTTCCCCTATGCTGATGCTGATGATGATGATGATGATGGTGGTGGAATGGTGCCCATTCCATCTACTTACTGCACTTGGAGCTACGATAATCGCTGCTCAAACAGACAGACTGAGAATCTCTAGTCGCCGCATGGTGGACATTGTATTTGTGCATTTCCCACCGACTTTTCGTTTAACGACAGCTTTTGTGCGCCATCCCCTTATGGCGAGAGATTAATGAATTCCACTACTAAACCCATCATTCTATTCAGATCTCTAGTTTCGCAGAAACCATAACTCACTACTCACTCCCAGCTAAACTCAAAAAAGATACATACAACGCAACATTTTTTTGTCGACTAACGCTGATTGTTATAGATAAAAGAGAAATTTTCAACATTTCCGGTTGGTTTCAACTTGCTCTCTCGCAGTTCGATCTTAAAAGGGGAAACGTAATTTTCGTTCATTTTTGTTCATTAATAGAAACCAATTTGTATCGAGCTCGCCTATACAATTTATAAATTGGTTCGACACACGCTACCAATTGTGCAGATTGAGATGAGATGGCATTTGTGTCGTCAAGAGAAAAACTCCAATCAATATTCTTAAATTTATACATGCACGATATGCAACGAAGTGCAATTTCATCATATCAAGAAACAATTCTTGTGACGCCATAACGTATGAGATATGCCAGTTCATATTGAGACATACTTGTATGCACAGTGCAGTAAAGATATACATTTATCGCAATGGTAAAAGGCGAATTAAAGTATATGGGTCAAAACTCAAAGAACAGCACTTAAAAATACTTAAGCTGCACTTGAGTTTGGCTTTGTTTTCTTGAAATGGGGCCTGGAAATTCTAGAAAAACTGACAAGCTGACAAACACCCAACAGATCCGGCGAGCAAAAGCTCAGAGGGAGGAACATAAATCAACGCTGATTGCCAAACAATAGGAGACAACTACTAAAAGGGGGGTGTATAGAGGTTTTGACGTCGCTAAGTAGGAAGTGAGCAATTTGCCAAAGAAAATAATTAAAATAAATAAACGGCTAATCCACAGACTGTCGACTTTGCGCTGCAGAATGCGATATCGAATGGAAACAAAGACGAGGCAACCGAATTTAGCAACAGTGATTCGTGCAAGAATGGGCAGCAATTAAGCCCGACCACTAAGAAATCCCACAGCTAACATATACAAAATACACCGAAAGAAACACTAAAAAACACACCAGCCATCTCCATTCCGTTCCATTCACTGGTCAAAAAAGGGAGTGCGGGCCGGAGCATATTTCTCCGCTTCAGTGGACACTGACTTGGACATTTTCCGGTGCCGCCATGGTGGGTACGTTCACATCCACATTCCCATTTACATGGCCATGCCTCTCTCGGGCTGTCTCCACATATTAAACTCATCATTGGACACTGAGAGAAGTAAGCAATTAATGTAATTACTCTGCGACTCGAATTTAAACAAAATCACTGCTGGCTTTTTATAATTAAATCGCTTTACATGACATTAGAGTGGCATAACGATTATACAAATATCTGCAATTTTCTCACAGTGCACTTATAGACTCGGTTCAACTATCCAGCTTGGCTTCATCTTTATATCGCTCTCTCGAAAACGAGTGCCAAGTCATTGAGCTGAGTTTGCATTTCAACGGCGGCACCGAGCTGAAGACCAACAAAGTCCCACGAGTGAATTATCCGCAATGGCTTTCGGCTCGGGTTACCACTCTTTGGTGGCTGGTCACAATATAATTTCTCTATATGCACACCCGATCCCATTCCAGATCCCATTCCAGATCCCATTCGCGATCCCCATCTGCAACCTGTCGCCTTCTGGGGTGGCACTTAATTAGCAGGCCGGCGGTAATTGGAGTCTGGAGTCGTTCCATCGACCGCAATGGTCTGCTGGACATGATGGAAAATTGAGATCCATCGAAGGGTTTCGTTTCGATTACTCTTTGGGGGCGCATAGCCATGCCTGCCGTTCGTAATCTTGGAGCCCAGACACTTGAGAATATCACGTAGTCTCGTTCGGGGAACCCACACCCTCCCAGATGTTTCAGGCAAATATCACGCATATCGGTTCTTTGGAAATTGTTTACAGGCGATAAACTTGGGGGTAAATATGTTATCAAGTATGACGAAGTTGGTTTTGGGGGTCCTATTCAAGAAGTCAAATATTTCGTATCTGGTGTCTAGAATTTCCCCGAAGTGTTCCAGAATTTCAGAGAATTTATGACAAATCGTATGTATTATTTGTACACATACAGCGGCGGTCAAATTAATGACACATCCAGATGTCATCAATAAATAGCACATTTTGGTTTTGAATTTACGAATGTATCTTTGTTATGGCAATATCTTAACATTATTGATAAATGAATTGCGAAGTGAACGCTTTGAACTTTTATTAATGGAAGCTATAATTTGCCTCCTCTGTTCTCTAAATTGCCATTAAAACAGGTTTGCTATTTGCTTTTATGATTTTTGTTCGTAGCAATATTGAAATTAACTTAATTGTTTGTTTTGTGACCTATGTGGTGGCTTTTAATCTAATATATAAACATATCACTTGGATATGAAAATTGTAAGTACTTCTGCAAATTAAAGGGGTAGAGTGGTTGTATATTTATGAACTCTATTGTACTCGTAAGTGTACTCTACACTCACTATAGAGACAACAATGAAAACGAATCTTATCTGGCGAAAGGCCTGCGTTTCAAAATAAAGCGAAGAGGGCGGATTGGGGTGGCTCATGCAGAGAGAGAGGGGAAGAAAGGAGAAGTGGATTGGAGATAGAGACAGAGAGTCTCGTTAGAATTGCAAATGATCAACTAACCATAGGCGTTGATAAACCAGAACGAACCTTCGGATTCTCTGGATTTCTTATGATTTTGCGGCTTTTACACTCAATTTCTTTGAAATTTTTTGCGGTATTCCAGGTAACAAGGTGTGTGTGTGCCTGTGTGAGTGCGTGGGCAATACAATGGCAGAAAGCGAAAACGTGACGCTTTTGTCAATTGGCTTTTTCTACAATTTCGCACTGGAATTCACAACGCGGTAGCGCACTGCACTCTTTGGACTTTATGTAATTGCTTTATTTCACTTGAAAGTACTTGTATCTTTCGGAAAAATGGTAGCCGCGCCGAGAGCCGCGAACCCGTCGATTCAAACGCAAAAGTATCTGTGAAGTTGTCGGGGTTTAACTGTCAGCAATGTTAAGTTTCGAGATTGCAGCAACAGAACTGTTAAGAGTTGAATGTTAAGGAGAATGCAGAGAAGAGCGAGAGCGGCAGAGAAAATATTATTAATTAATATTAACTATCCCAATCGATTGGAAGTTATGTATAATTTTTGTAACCAGAAGCAACGAGTGCACAGTAAAGTTTAGAGCAAAGATAAAAGTGCAAATCGTATATATTTAAAATCTTTTCAGCGAGAGAGCGGCAAAGAGTGATCTCTTGAACAGCTGCTTTAACAGTTTCGGGGAGGCAACGAAAACTGAATTTCGAAATTCGAATTCGACTCAGCGAGTGTGTGTGTGTGCGTGTGTGTGTTTGTGCGCTGCTTACTCATTTTCAATGGGAATGAGAATGCCTTTTGTTGTTTCTTTTTCTTTTTTGGTGGCTGTTTCGTACGTTGCTCTTTGTTGTTAGTATTGTTATTGCTTTTGCCTATTTGCCTGACACCGGCTGCTGGAAATTGCTTTTGTTGTTTGCTTTGCTGCTTATGAATGAACCGCTTACGCACACACAAATCCAAGTTTGCACAGCTTGTTGTGGGTGTGCTCGCTCTCTCTGTCCCTCTCGCTCGCCCCACCAAGTGACGCACATTTTTGTTGATTTTCCTTAATTAAATGTTGCTTTTTTCAGCCTTTTGGCCAATTAATTAAGTGGCTTGGCGCATTTTGGCCGCATTTTACACGGCGTCTGTATATGTAATGCCCATTTAGGTATGCAATGCAATTGGCTTAATGAGGCAAAAACATTTGTAGTTTTGCAAAAACATGCGGACGAGTAAATAAATTGCTCTAAAAATAGCCAAAATACGCTGGCAAATTAATGAAGCGATCCACTCCGATCCGATCCCCTTCCATCCTTCCAGTGGTCTAAACAAAGAGAGCCCCAGTCAATTGGAATAATTAAAACGCCAAGCAAAGGCAACTGGAATGCGGGCGGCTGCTGCTTTGTTGTTATGCATTTGGTTGATAAATTAAGCAATTTGCAGATATGTATACAAAAGTGAAGATCGATGAGGGAGGGGAGGAAGGCTGGGCAACCGAATGGAACGCGTGGAAGTCGACCCCCATCTGTGTCCAATTTCCAGATCATGTGAGCACTGGAAAATTATATTATTTTTCCTTTTCGCCGCATGTGCGTTTTTTTGTCTATAATTTCACAGTTATTTATGATTTGTTTAGCTAATGGCCAGTGGGCAAAAAAATAAAGGGAACTATAATTTTTCACATTTTACGCACTTCGCTCTGGTTTCCATCTGCGTTTTTGTGCGTGAATGAGCCAATTCCAGCCAATCCCATCTGTTCCGTTCCCAAATCCACAATTGCAACAACAAGCATCGCTTTACATTTGTGAATCACAGTGGACATTCGATGGGAACATTTTTCAATTCTACAGATATGGATTTCTGGCGGATTTCCCTTTCCATTTGTAAAGAAACCAAATGAGTATTTTGAATACGATGCTGTTCGTATACACAGAAGATACAAATTAAAATACTCAAAAGAAAATATATTTTCCTATTTTCAATTCGATCTTATTTCCCGTTTACGGTAGGTTTGCCTGTATCGCTTTTTTGAACAATTGTGCACATTAAATTAAATATCCGGCATGCTGCTTGTTCTTCCTGCTTCTTTTTGTTTGTGTTAATTTTATGGAAGATAATGCGGGTCATATGCGTTCCGTTCTGAATTCTCCAGGCGGAAGATACATATATGTATTTTAAAGTTAAGTACAGGAATCGGATGGATATGTGGATGGAATTTTTACAATGCCCACAGACGTTTAACGACTTTTATACGGCCCAAAGTGTGGGCAATTCAATGGGAAGGGGAATATTTACTTAATTTCTTTATTGATCAATGGAAATGGTTAATATCGGCGTGGGCTATTTCCCCACTTGGCAACAGAGGAACCAACTGATGACCAATGAGCCCCATTGAAAAGTGAAATGCGGCACGCGACGCCCATGCAAATGCGATAATTAGAAAGTCATTATGGCCACAACTGGCAATCGTTGGCCCGATTTGGAATTAGATGGGGACATCTTCGCTTAAGGTGACACATTGCACACATACGTGTATGGGAAAAGTACTTTTCAAAAGGGAAACCCAGACAGTAAAAGTGAAGCGAATGATATAAGAAAAAAAACTACATGCGTGTTTTACTATTTACTAAATAGTCTGATTTTCAGGATGCTCGCCATAAACATAATTTTAAACACCGAATAATTAGGACTGTCATAACAAAAAGTATCATACGAATAAGTTTGTAGCTCAAAGATAAACATATATAATATAAAATCCCCTCTATCTAAAGAGATACATACATGATCAATCTAGTGATTCTACGTCTCGAATTCTCTTCCTTAATTCCAATTGTGAATCTGCGCAGAAGTTACTACTGATTGATTTGTGGCATTACAAACAACTAATTTTTATTGGCCAATAAACTATAACTAAATGGCGTAATCCAATTTGACGTACATCTAGAATGCAGCGCAGGGTAAACACCGTGAAGCTGACGAGTTCAAAGATCATTTGGGGATCACTCTTTGGCTGGGGGATTCGCTGGAAGCCAGGTGCCGCCATACGGACAACCATCAACGGATTTTACGGACACGCCTTAATGGCCATTGATTGACGACGACTCGGGCGTAAATAAACAGCTTCCAGTGAAAAAATTATGAAGAGTTTTTGGCGTAAACAAATTCGGAACTAAAACATATCGGATCGGAATCGAATCGTATCGAGGCGTATCACATTGGCGCCAGCTGTCGAAGTACACTCAACAAATGAAGGGGGTCTAAATGTTTTCTAATATTTAAATAATAGGTTTTTCGTGAAATAAAGATGTATTTCGATTTTCATTTTAAATTACTTATATTTAAATCGTATAGTTTTGACACCATTTTTGATCTTATCGATATAGCAAATGTTTTAATTGAGATATTACGCTGGAATTTATAGAAACCATTCTAAATCTAAACTTAAGTGTAATGCAATAACGCATTCAAGATGGTTTTTATCTCATCTATTCAGTCTTGACCTAGTGCTCGAAATGCAGTCTTTCTTTTGATAATCGATATTGAAAATAGATTTTATAATTTTAATAATTTCGTGAATATTGTTGAGTGTACTCCCAGGCGATTAGTCCCACTTGGGATGTGAATGGAATCTAGAAGTGACTCACTCGCATGACGTTGGTGGTGTCGCGCAGCGGAGGCGGCTTGCTGAAGTCCATCTGCTGCACTGCATCCGGATCGCTGAGGGATCTGCGCAGCGTGGTCACCGATGCGCGCTTGGAGTGAAAGGAGCCGCGCAGGAAACGAGCAAACTCGCAGGCGGCATTCTTGCCAACGCGACAAACGGCCCGTGGAGGAGTGACCTTGAAGCTGGGCAGGAGTGGAGCGTGCATCTCGAAGGAGGAGTCGGGGGAGAGATTGCGGCTATTGGAGCTGCCCGACTGGGAGGTGAGATTGGAGCTGGCCGAGCTGATGCCGTCGTCGTGCTCCTCCTCGTCCTCGGAACTGGTGGGCACTTCCCCGCCAGACGCGGCCAGTGGCAGTGGACTGCAGCCCAGCTCCTCCTCCCGATCCCTGGTCACTCTGATCAGCACTGGGGAATCGGCGCGGTTATCCTGCAGCTCTGGCTCACTGAGCTTCCGGCTGCCACTCCGCCTCTTGGTGGCCGAACTGAAGAACTGCAGCACGCGTGAGGCACTGCGGCAACTCCGGCGTTCCGCCTGGACACGTGCCAAGGCCATGGGTGGTGGCATCAGGTCCTCTGCCTCTGCGCATTTCCTGGGCAATGGATTCACCGCCGCCTGCTCCTCTAGCACGGTCTCCGGTGCAAGTGTTATGTGCGGTGAGGCACTGCGTCTGCCACTGGCACTTTGATAGAACTCCTTGGCCTTGCGGCATATGTAGGGTGAGCTCATCTTGGACTTGACCTTCGGTGTGCTGGCCTGTCGCTCCTCGAAGTCCTGCACAAACCGGGTCAACTGTTCGCGATCCAGCTCCGTGAGGCAGCGATGCCTGACGTGTTTGGGCGTGGAACCGGCCGAGGCTCCAGGATGGATCCTCTTGATCTCGAAGCTGCTGTCAAAGGTGCCGGAATCATTCAGCTGGCTCAGCGACTGGACGAACCGCTCCACCATGCTGGCGATGCTGTCCTGGTTCTGTGCGATGGGTATTCTGGAGCAACTGCCTCGAGTGGTAGTTGTATTGTTCATGACGCGCACTTGCCTAAATGGGTGCAATTCAGTTTGATTATTACTAGCACTTTAAGAGCTTGTACGTAGCAATTAAAACGCAATTAAAACGCAAAGTTTTGTTGTTTTTTTGGGGGGTGAGGTAGGGAGATGGTACTCCCAACTGTTTCGATCTCAGCCACGTTCACGCTGCTCGACTGTTCGCGTACGACTGAATTTCCCCGGCCAAATGGCCAGCCGCCAAAGGTAAACTTTTCACGCAAGTGGGGAAAAGCTATGCAAATTTCGAGAACGTACGTATCTCTCTGGGACGCCTGCGCCCTCGAGACTGCAGACATGCGACTTCTTCAAATGTTGAGTAAGCACTTTTTATGGACTCTCCACGCTGTTTACTGCTTTCTTCGGACGTGCGATTCGCATTTGGAATACCTAAAGACTGACGGAAATTGTCGCTGTCGATGTATCTGGCTGCGAGTCCCGTGGATCCAGTGGATACAGTGAGTTCAGCGGTGCGTCACCCATGTTGGCCCATAAGGAGATGCCAGTGGGTTTACGCAATCGAAGAGAGTGTGCGATCAAATGCGTTCACATATAAAACAAAAAGCGAGCCTTTTAATCCAAACAAAAGTTATAAAGAGAGAAAAATGTTTTTATTATGTTTATCGCTCGAATATATAGCCCACAACTAATGGGGCGCCCACCAAGAGCCCACCTCTATCAGGCATCTGGCATTACTCCACTGACTAAGTCAACAACAAGCCTCCTTATCAATATTCGGGTATCAAAATAGCTCTGGAATTCCCGTGTAAACGGCTGAAAGAAAAGTGTGACTGCGCAATATGAGCCAAGAACTTAATAGCTCTGACCCAAATGGTTGGAATATATCTACATATGTATGTATGTATGTATCAGCGGGACACACGAGAATCGTGACCACTCATGGCACTCTAATCTTCTGAAGTTCCTAAGGGAGCTCGTCAGCTCCAGGTTTAAATGGAACTCGGTTCCATAATAAATGGGAATAAGTTCTTCTTAGAACTTTTGACACACAGGAAAGCGTAGTTAATAACAAGTGAGCCTCCGTGCTAAAGGCGATTGCTAAAGCATTTTATGCCTTTTTCATGAATGAATAAGATTTCAATCTTGATTGGGCTGTATCGCCTGACATGGAAAGCGGTGATCTGTGCTTTATTATATGGAATAATATTTATTCCCCGCGCTTATACATTAACGCGTGACTAACTGAACTCGAATCGATTCAGCCAGTTCCAGTGACGACAATAGATCAAAGTGATTTCTCGTACTGCGTCTCATTGTTCTCCCCACGGAATGTGACATCACTTGGAGCTGAGGGGAGCTGAGGAGAGCTGGAGCTGCCCCCTCTAAAAGTGATTATATTAATCGCATTTCGGCTGTTGCCAAATTCGAGGAACTTCCGCAGGAATCGCGGCGGCTGTGTAATAAATCTGGGAAGCTGTCTGGGGCTTTTCCGATGAATAGGTCAGAATCGGAATATTGGCATATCGGAATATTCGACTATGCTGGGCATTTAAGTGGAAGCAGAAAGCAGGCGGAGATCTGTTTGATTTCTCACTCTTCGATTCTTAAGGGGAATCATTTTTGGGGCGAACTACTGCGTTCGTTTACACCAAAGGCAAATAAATAAGGAATTCGTGGGCTGTTTTAAATTGGGCGAAATTTGCGATGAACAGTCGAGCGGCAGGCAATTAATTCTGAATAAAACTTTGCGTTTTTATTGCACAGTTGGTATTTCGGTGATTGAATTTTCCATCATTGTTTTTTTTCTATGTTCTGGTTCTTGAAGTGTTCGGAGAAAAGTTTATAAAAACATTAACGCACACCCACTGGCTAATAATTATGGAGAAATGTCTCGGGGAAATACCACACAATCATAATTTGAAGTCGCCAGCGATTTGCGAGCGTTTCGTAGGCGGTTCTATGGTTTTCACGCGGTTTTTAGCTATGACGTCGATTGGGGATTTCATTTGTTTGATTACATTGCATATCAAGGCAATAAAGTGGCATGTTTTTCATGGCTTGTTATTGTGTGCAGTGGAATTCGCAAAGATTACGAATCGCAGAGAACATTTTTTGTTTTATTTTTTGTTTTTGCTTTTCTCCCCCCTAAGTTGTATATTATTTAGCACATTCTATTTTGGGGGCCAAAAACACAGAAAACAGGCCACAAACAAAAGTTCAATTGACTAGCTGTTTTTATTTATCCAGCCAATATTTGATGCCAGTGCGAGATCTTATTTTCGGGTGGCGATGAGTGATTAATCAGTAGGTTTTTGGGTCCAAGGTGATTAACAGACATTGCTTTCAAGTCTTTGATGTGTTGCAAAAAGTCGTATTGAGTGATATATAAAGTTGGAATTTCCGGTTGTCTTTTTCAGTTTGGGTATCAGTTTATTATTTATCAAATGCTTCAAATAACTTCAACGTACACTTTGCTTATGTGGGTGCCAGTTAATTGGCCCAGTTTGCAATGTAAATTAGAACCTATTGACTTGTTCGATTTGAGTTTTGGCTTCAACTCTGTAACCAAAAGCGTTGTGATCGAATGAACCGCGCTCGGTGACTGACTCAGGGTTTCTGAACGACGTGCGACGTACGTTTAGGTCGCTGTTAACCTGGCTCAGGTGGTGGACAACCACAACAACAACGTGTTGCCCATGGCAATAAGCAGGTGAAACGGCAAGAGCGCAGCTGTTGGAGCGCCGCCATGGGCGCGAGTGAGAGAGGGAGAGCGCATGCGCGCGCGTTTTCAACGCGGGGCGGTTTACAAGCGGTTTCGTCCGCTTTCGCCGTTCTAGCTTCGCCGTTGTTGTTGTCGTTGTTTTCTTGGCGATCGGTGGTTAGTCACTAAGACCTGAACATAAATACCGTCATCGGGGTGGAAAATGTGCAGCGGAGTCAGGTGTTTTCCACTTGCACTTGCCGAATGCATTAATTGCATACCTCATGCAATTTAATAGCGATTCCATACCCTGTAGTCCGCATATTGATTGGCCACTTCGCCTAAGATGTGACCATTAAAACAAGTTATAGCTTGAGTCACACTGTGCTAAAAGCCTATTCGTAAAATTTGAACAATTACAACAAATCCTAAGCTTATAATTATAATAATTAAAGGTTTACGACGTCATAAAAGCCGCGAGTCGCAGACATCGATATTCCTTTTAGAGTGGAAACCTTTCAGGCTTATAACAAAAACGTATGTAAATGTATTTTTAAAACAGTTTTTATTATTGTTTCTGCTGCAACTTATAATGATCCGCTCCCGAATAAGATATCACATTATTCAGGCATTACTCTTATCTAGAATAGCCACTATAAGCTTTCTCTTTGAAGGGAGTGTTCCTTTTCGAAAACATCAAACCAACAGATTACCCAGTAATAAGATCGTATTGCCTTTAAGGCCAGAGTATGTGTATCTTACGGTTATATGGGGTTTTTTCGGCCAACTGCTTTGGGTCATTTCAATTGGCAGGTTACGTGCCTGGAGCGCAAGGTGTTTATTAATAGCACCAATCCGGCATTTCGGCATTTCGCCACTTTGGCATTTTGGCGCTTCTGACGTACTTCGGACCGCTCTTATTTAAGCTGCTATCAAAATATGGGGGCCCAACAACAGAAGCGCGCATACAGTCGATCTGTTGGATCAGGCAAATAATATGCAGTTTAAAAATAAACATTTCGTTTGTCATTTCCATTTCCATTTGTGTTTGGCCTTTGGCATTTGGGGTTGAGTGCTAGTCAAACTGATAAGACATACGTGTATGATCACATCACATCAACTTTAGGCAATCATTTAGGCAATCAGCGAAAATTACACGACTGACGTATCTGATAGATACATTTGGCTGGCTGACTGGCTGGCTGGCTGGCTTAGAGGTTTTCCATTCCCACAATCGTCAGCTGGCAAATACGTTATGAATTCGCCGGACCTTGGTAATAGAACTCGCATTCAGAGGCCGAATCGTGGTTAATTGTGGCACAGAACTTAAGTTACCCAGCCCAATAGTACAGAAATCAACCTGCCAGATAGCCAAGAGTCAAGAGTTCACTTCCCATGACGGTCCGCTGGCCGCAGGAAGGAAGCAAAGTAACGTTCATTTAGCGGGTCACCCCGCCTCCTTGACTTCTTCCCCTGTATATTCCCTGTATATCCTACAGCACGAGGGTTGTTTCTTTTGCACCTGTGACGGCATGTGCCACTCCACCTTTTTCGGAGGAAAACCACACGGGTTACCGCCAAAATGCCGTCAGACCAGAGTCAACCTGTTGGAACACCCGGCCAACTATGTGTGTCATGTCCCCGATTGCGTGTCTATTTGGCTTAAAACAATCCACAGAAGTGCACTTGACATGCTTACTCATTACTCCCCAGCTGGCTATCGCTGGTTCGAGATCTCTAAAACACAACTAACTAGCTTGGAAACTACTGAAATTTAATTAATGTAATCTATGTCCATTTGGCACCCAAAAGTACTCAGCTAATATACGTACATCAGATCTGATACATTGTATCAGATAGAGAAATGATGGATGCGATTACTAAGCGCTATATCAACACTTTGATTTGAACATACATATATGATTTGATTATCTTGGTGCTAATATTTGGATGTTTCAGACACCAGACAATATGTATAATATGCTTTATCTACGATAGTAGTTTGTGTATTCAAACCAAACACACAAGGTAACAATATTTACCACCTAGGCAGGTGTCACAGATTTATGGATGGGCAAACAAAAAGAAGCTCTGTTTGCTGATTGCGAGCCATGAGAAAGAAATAGAGCATTCTACCCAAGGCGTAGGAACGTGCTGAAATAAGCAAACAGGCAGAGATTACTAATTCCAAACGACATGTTTAATGTTTGGAAAGACGACTTTGGGGCTTTAGTCACTTTTTAGGTGAGTGGGATAAGGAATTCCGAGATATAGGGGTGAGTCGGACGCAACTCAGCCTAAAACTTAGGCATAAAAGCAAGTAAACATCGCACTAGTAAGCAACGTCAGCAATATAATTTATTCCACGAGGGCTGCCAAACCTCTGCCTAATTACTGACTTGTGCGTAGTTAGAGGTGATCCCACAGTTGTTTTGGGCAGGGGAAACCCATCGATCGCAACTCAAGTGGTGTGAGATAGGTGTGAGATGTGTCCACAAGTCACATATTGTCAGCTTACCGCGATCTCCTTCTCCTCGGAGTACAGGCCACAAACGAGTTCTCGAAGTGACATTTTTGCATCGGGATGATCACTTTTGTTGTTCGCCTGTGCAAAACAATTGCACTTGCAATTTGTACACGTCTTTTTTGCTTTTCTTCTCACTTTATCGTAATGAGAATTTATTTATATTTATTTCAGTCGCAACTGCTGACGGGGCTCCTTGAACTGGCGTTGAACTTTTTATGGAGCAACTTTTGCGCGACGCTTACTTTATTTATATTTATATTTATATTTCAATTTAAGTACTATGTATGTACTATGTATTTATGTGTTTAATACAAAACAAATAAACGAGGGAACAGAGCTCAGCACAGCACAGCGAGACGAAAGTGAAACTGCCGCAAGCGGGCGACCGAATCGCACAAAAATCGTATAGAAATCGCGTGTTGTCAAATCGAAAATCAAACTAAATTGCCGATGTACCCGAACCCGATGGGAATTCTGGGTAGGATTGGGGGGCAAACGGAGGAGCGAAAAGGTCAGTCGGCGTCGACGCCATTAATTGCTTTAGATTGAATTAAGCACGAGGCAGGGGAGTCGACGGCGGAATCGCTCGCGATGGAGCTGCACTGGTGATCGGCTTCAGTCGTGACCTACGCCCATGACGTCATTGGGCTCGGAGCACTTTATTTTTAGCCAGCGATTTCCGCCCTTATCACCCACGACGCGCTCGAATCCCCGTATCGCGATAATGGCGATCGGAGCTGCAGTGTAAGGGCCTGGCCGTAAATACCAACTAAAACCGGCAAAATCCGTGCCCGAATCGCAGATAGCGGAACCGTGGCCACCTATTGCCAAAGCCCAACTGTGACTACTTAAAATCTGGGTAAGCGGACAAAGGAACGCCGATATATGGCCCACCAGACCGAGAGAGCCCCTTATCTGGGCACCCAGAGAGCAGGAGGAGCAGTGGGATCAGTGTGGAGCGATAAGCTCCGAGAACGCAGGTAACTTCGAGCGGCGTCCAGGTAAACAGACTTTTAAACGCGCACAGGGGCGGTTCACAAATGCAGGGGGTTCTCTATTCGTATCGATATAGTATGTTTTTGTGATTCAATTAACACATGTTAAAGGCAATGATTTGAAAACATTCCACAAAACCATGATTAATGTATAATAAACAAGATTAAGTTCCACTTACCCCCAAATCCGGTTCACTGTTTGTAGCTTCTAGAAGGCAGTGTGAGGACGAAGATGCGGACATGCTGGTCCGATCCTTGTGCGATTTGTGCAGATTCTGCAGGCTGGCCCACGTGTCCATGGTCTGATCCATACATGCTCCGCTGACCGACGACTGCACACTGTCGATGGCTTCGAATCCCAGCGAATGTCGCGAGCCAGGTTGACCAAACACCTGGGCACTCAGCTTGTGCGGCGTGGTTGGCGTCTCCAGAGCCAACGATCTGCGCATCTTGCGGGGCACACCAGCAGGATGGGCAAATGTGTGGCCCTCATCCAGAGATGGAGCAGCCGAGTGCAGCGAGATGTCATCCATGGAGGCCACGGCTGCCAAAGTGCGCGGTGAATCGTCGACAAAGAGATTAAGGACATCGTCACAGGAGCGTGTGGATGTGAGATTCGTGGCGGGACTCTTGATCAGATTAAAGCTGGCGAGGAGATTGGGTCGGCGAAGCGAAGAGCTCGCTGGCGGCGATCTTAGCAGGGCGGCATGATCGGGCATGGCCCGCACAGTCAGTCGGTTATCCGGGATGCCCACTATGCCCAGTGGACGAGCAGGTGCTGGATAATTTGGTGGTCCAGCATGACCAGGGGCTGCACCTGCTCCTGCAGCCAGGAAGTCCACCACCAGAATGCGATCAGATATATTCGTACAGTCGTTGTTGAAGCCAATGCCCGAATCTGAATTGGAGGTGGTGGTGGAGATCTCGCTGTGGTTCGATGGCTGTGGCGAGTGGGCAGCTGCTCCTGCTCCTCCAGCTGCGGCGGCTCCTGCACCCGCCTCGTAGTCTGCCTGATGACTTCGACTTGCCGGCGGCAGAATACGCATGGTGTACATGCTCCGCACGAGATTCACCACATATTCCGAGTTGTTGGGGAACTCTAGACACAAATTCGAGATAGGATCCCGGGTGCACTGCAGGCGGAACTCGTGGGCCCGCTGCAAATGCTGCGCATGCTCAATCAGCTTGGTGTCGATGACGAAGACATGGCAGCTGTGCGAGATACTGATGTGGCCAGCAGCTGCTCCGTTGCCAGCACTCGGCTCGTACTCCTCCTCGATCTGGGTGTTGTGCACGGCGCTAGTGACCAGACCAAAGAATCGATTCTCGCTCTCCGACGAGGAGCTCACAAAGTTCAGCCTGGCCGAGGAGTAGGTGGCCAGCACTCCGCCGCTGGAGCTCTGCAGACTCAAGTTGTCCGGCGTGATGCACATCAGCACAATGGTGGGCTGTCGCTTCTCCTGTCTCAGTTTCCGAATGCAAGATCGCACCGTCTGTAGCTTGGAGCTATGTGAAATCTGCTTGGGCATCTCGATGGTTCCCAAATAGCCCACAATAACGCGGTACTCCAGAGCAGCACTGCCTACAGCCCGCACCATGGCACTTACATTAGCCACATCCGCTGCTTTGGAAATATTGGCTGTCAGAGGCGGATCCTCCAGAACGGGTTTTAACGTAGGGTGTTCTGGTGATGACTTTGATTTGTGCGGTTCCACTGCCTCTGGTGGGTTTAGCTTCTTTTGGGGCGAGTTGCGTAGTCTGTGCAGCTTAGCTTTGTGGTGTAGAAACCTGGGCTTGTGCCTCAAACTGGCTGCCAACAATTGTCCCCTCAGCGTGGCATGGGCGTTCTCCTCATCCGAGCTGTCGGAGTAATAGTTCTCGGCAATCTGCATGCGAATGCTGCCAAAGGAGTTGCCTATGAGCTGCACCACTGTTTCGTGCGGCAACTTGGAGACATTGAGACCGTTGACGGAAATGAGAAAATCACCGGAACGCAGTCCAGCTTGCTCGGCGGGTGAGCTGCTGATAATGCAGGAAAGCCGGCATGGTTGCTGCCCGGATATGGTGAAACCGAATCCATTGTAACCGCGTCGCACTTCCACGGTGCGGATGCCATTGTAGTTGTAGTTGGGTCGCTTTTTGCGACGTCGCTGATGCTGCTGGCTGTTGGATCCCGAGGGCGTGGCGGCGGTGGTTATGGAGGCGGGCCCACTACTCACAGCAGGTGATGCATCCTCCGCGACAGCTGCTCCCGTTCCCACGGCTGTGGAGCCACTTGCTCCGGTTATGGGCAAAGGCGGATGATGGTGGTGCATGGCGCTCACTGCGTGGAGAAAACGGATGATGAAGAGTACAGGCCAATCTTAGCCCACATCTGGACATATGTACGCACCTTTCTCATGGATGGAAGCTGCAACCTGGATTTCTGGAAATGGAATGCGGTTTCTGTTGCGCCCCTTTTTGGATGTCGCCCTCTCTCGCTCGCACCTGTGCGTCGCCTTTGCCAACTATGTAATCAATGGCACACACACACGCGCAGCAATGAACACACGTATTTTGCTGCACTTTTCTAGGCCTCTATTTAGTTGATAACTAACTCTTCTTTGGCTGCTACCTCATCATCACACGGTTAATATGTTTGTTGTGACTTTATCGGGCATATTTATGGCATTTGATTGCGTTTAAATCGGCAATTAAAATATATGTGTCTACAATGCGCAAGCGTAACTATGAACTAGAGATGGAACACACTAAAGTATTTACTATCGATACTATCGTTGTTAATCTATTCCGTGAGATATCGATAACTCTGCTCAATAACGATAGGAGCAGGGCTGCCAGACTTACTGAAAACAATGAAGCAAGCGTTGCCAGACTGCATAATTGCGTTCCACAGCAGGGAGCTATTGTCATGTAGCTCTAGTGTCGGTTACTTTTCGAATTGAACGAAAGCTTCGAACGCTCGTCCTTTAAGTCCTTCCGGTGAGCTTCCATCTGCGTAGCGTGTTATTTGTGTTTGGCCCACGCCGTTTCAGTTACATTGGGACATTCAAACGAATTGGTTGAACGCGCGCACTCAGAACCGCTGTGAAGTTGTTGAATTAGTTTTTGAACCCGAAAACAACAGTTAAATCGCTTGCGTGAAATGTAAAGTGTTATTGGTGAACGGATCGAAGTGTTCGAAGTTGTGACGGAGAAATGTTTGAGGATTATCCGGAGCAGGGCCTGCAAAAGTGACCCAGTCAGCCAGTGTTGAACCAACAGAAATGTTGGCAAGGACATTACGGACAAAGAATTTCGCCAATGGAAAGCAATGGGGGATGTTGCGGAAACGGAAGTGCCAAATTGAAATGCCATTTAAGTCGGGCGAGCGATTTGCCCGACTTCGTTTACGGCTCATCCGGATTCGTCTGCGTCTGGTCAGGGCACTCCGATTTCTTGGGGGGATTGGTTCGAGAGCCTGGGGAGTGCGATCCCCAGACGGCACTTGGCGTCGCTCTTGACATTGATTATATTCATGAGGCCAAGTCATAAATTCCAGCCCGACTGTTTACGAGGACTCTACCCCCAATCCGCAGCACCCAAATCCCGATCTCCCCAGCCTCTTCGCCCTAAGATGTAGCCAAGTTGCGAGTGGAGTGCCAATAAAATCATTAACTGTTGCAGCGCATTAAATTCATGGCCCAGACGATGCTGCCGCTCGCTATTCAGCCAGCAAACATTGTCATAAAACCTCGACCCATTCACGCCATATTTCATCTTGCGTTTCGTCAGGACACCTCCTCATCCTCATCCTCATCCCCATCCTCATGCCCATGCCCATCCCTATCCATCCACCTCACATCCTAATTGCCAAAGGTCCTGAGTCCCGGGGGCGTGTGAAAAACTATTAAAAGGCCGTTGGGCCGTGCATCGTGGGCCATAATTAATGGCGACAATGACTTGATCGGCCGATAATTAATTTATCGTCATTTATATTGCCAAACTGACTCGAACGTACTATATACATACTATACATGGTTACCAGAGCGGTTGGCGATCCCACGGGAGCTCGTAAATTGTCCAGAAGTTGGGTCTATACTCCCAGTCCCAGTCCCAGTCCCAGTCCCAGTCCCTGCTCCACTTTAATTTCTTGGCTGGCAAAAGTTTTCTTTTCAACTAAACCCAGCCAAGTTTCAGTTGGTTCTATTGTATTATTTTGGCACATGTTTACCCCTACTCCCCCCGCTTACATAGTTTTGGCCACAAATTAGTTTAGCAGTGGATTTTGCTGGCCAGTAGGAGATGCCGAGCATTTGCATTCCATTCCACGAGACTTTTCGCCTGTTTCGTCCAACTATTTTGCTGCTGAAAGTTGGCTGGAAAAGTTTCTCAATTGCGACGAAGAAATCAATTGGAAATGATTGAAACCTAATTTCTCAAATGGACTGAATACATAAATCAATAAATTATGTCCTTTCAAGGATGGGAATCGACGGAAGCACCTCGGTCATCAAGGAAACTTTATTGTATTTAAGGGTTAATAGTATCGATCGAACTGATTTTTGATTAATGTATGGCCTCTGCATTAAAGTTTCCATTGTTTGCTAAGTGTTTTGTTATTGGATTATAATGAGGACTTGTGGAAGCATTTCATTGGATCTTATCCGACGCAATGTTATTAATATACAGTAATAAAAGGGTTCACTTTGATTGAATTTTTTCCACATACATGTATGTACGTGTATGTGCCAAAGTTCACTGCTCGCATTCATGTATGTGTGTGGTCAAATGGCAAATCGGTGCAATGTCATCAATATTTCAACAAAAAAGCAAATATTTTCGCTTCAGTGGATCGCACTGAACCGTAAAGAGCAGCAGAACTATGCTGATAGGAAGCTTTACAGCCCCACCTGGTGAAAATCCGGCCTTCTATCCGTTTAGAGGATTTAATTTGTAAACGTCTCTCTGGGAAATTATTAGGAAAATACGCAAATTCCACTGGAAATGCCAACTTTCACCTCTGACATCCCAAGATATACTCTTTTTTTGGGCATTATCAGCCCCACGCTTCTTGTGGTCCTAAGTCGCCGTCCTCGTCTTGAGTTCGGAAATTGTTTTTGGCCACATTTCATTTGTTGGCCCAACTTTCTGCAGTGCGCGGGCAATGGAACGAGCGCGAAAAAAGCAAAAAATTGACACAATTTAAACTTTTCTATAAACAAAAGCGATGCAGGGCAGCCAAACAGAAAAGGTTAGCCAAACGAGCCATTTGTTCCCGCTGCTGTTTACTTTCATTTTTTGTCCCAAATTTTTCCCCTTTTTAGCTGCCGTGGTTTTTGTATACTCCAGTTTATTACAGAACACACAGACATGAATGCTGCTGGGCGTTTTTTTGTTGAAATTTGTCAAAAGGGAAAGGCTGCCCGAAAGCGTTTGCTTTTTCCCTTATTTTGCCGCTTTTGGTTTCTCAATTTAGTTGAAATTGCGCACATTTGAAACAATTTGCCAACAGTCAGCGCCCCCACACATGCACTTTTTTACCCCAGAATGCATTCTGCGGCTTGGCAGAGATTTATGCAGGCTTTTCATAAAGCTGACAACATGGCGTATGATTAATATCGCTGCCCGCTCCCTGGATTGTTATTTTGCTGCATTTAATTAAATCTGCGTGCGATGATTAAGTGCTCATTTCTCGCAGGCAACCGGCACTTCAGAGGTTCGTTCATACGTATATAAATACGATATTACAAGTACTTACCTATGTACATATATAAATGATATATAATATAAATTGCTATAGAAATAGCGACCGGCGCCTTGACAACTAAGATTAATTGCTATTGCCGCTAAAAATATAAACAAGGAGTTCTGAAATTATACCAAGTGCCGGGCAAGGACGACGTTGTGCTCTACTCTATATGTGGCATGCACTCAATAAATTTGTGCATTTCATGACAATGACGTCGCAGGCGATGCGTTCCGAGAATTCCGACTATACGTGTATGTATGTATGCATGTATGTACATACTCGTATCTAGATATATGGCATATGGGTGTGTGCTGCTGGCCTGGCTGACATTTCTTGGCCTTTTTTGTCCTGCCATATGTGCGAAAATGCCAACGTTCATTGCAATGCAATTAATGAAGATTGCTGCAGCTGGCGCGCACTGTGCATAATACAATGTGATGTATGTAAAAACGCCTTTGGCTTATTTTGGGCAATCTAATTTTCAGTTTTATTGCGTTTCATGCTGCAGCCCGACTGCAACTGGCTTACTTGAAATTAAATATTTAAGTGGAATCTGCGATTGGTATGAGCTTGTAGAATATTCATTGACACACAGCATATTAATAAAATGCAATGTCAATATTTTGGTAGCCAACATTTTTGGCAAGCCGCAGGAATTAAAACAATGCAAGCTTCTAAAGTATTATTTGTTTAGTGACTTTATAACGCTTTGCTCTTCGCTTAGCATTTTATAACGACCGGCCTTCATTTTAATTGATACAAACGCTTTATTTACATTCCCTTTTTTTCCTGCTCTTCATTTCACTTATTTCAATTTATATTCATAGGCCACTGCTGAGTTCTTTTATGTACAAGTATTTCTGTTTTTATGCAATATGAATTGCGTACGCCAATTAGAATGACATTTTGCTGTGCCTTTGCTTTGTTGCGGTTCGGTTTTAATTACACGCTCTGCCGTTGATACTTTTAATTAACGCCGCTAATTAAAGATGCCGGCTAAGTGAAACGGTTGTGAGACTCTCGCAGTTTCCGGCTTAGATGTTAGCCAGTTCAAGCAGGGCGGAATCGAAGGAGCCGAGTCAGGTTCAGGTAGCAGCGTTTCGCAGCAGGACCCTCCCAGCCATTAGTATGATATCCTTGGGGCTTATCGCAGTCTTATTACCAATTCGGTTGCTCTGTCTGCTCCACTTTTGTGCTTGATTAATGCCCGGGATGTGCATTGGATTGCGCCCGGCATCTCCGGCGGTAAGACAATGCCAGCTTTGGCAGAGCTGGTAGCGTTGCCCATTGATTTGTGCCACCTGGCTGGGGAAATGGCCTCGGTTGCCCAGCGGAGACGCATCGTAAATCATCAATGTGAAGCTCGTGCTGGCAGCACTTGCTTGGCTACCCCACCCACTTCAACCCACTGAAATTTTCCTGCGAATTTTGCTACGATTTTTCCCTGGCCCAATCCGGCGATTACCACCGTAGTGCCTGTGGCGATTTAATGGCTCTCTCTTTTCTGTTTTGGCAGCGGAAAGTTTTCCCTTCGACTAGCGCTGTTCGTTATTGGTTACGATTGGAAAGTTGGCTGACTTTATAGGCAAATTTCCATCCAATGCCAAAAAGGTGTTCGAGGGCAAATCATAAAAAGTTTGCTCGCCTTCCTTATCCGCATTTCTATACTTCTTCATCGTCATCAGCAGCAGCAGCAGCAGCAGTATTATTATTATTATTATTTTTATTATTCTGCTTGCTTTTCATACACGTACAACAACGGAAACATTCATTCACGCGAACTAATGAAGTGTCAAAAATGGGCGCCCCGAAAAGTGTGCTACGCTTTTTTTCGTTTTAAAAATATTTCGCAGTCGTGAGGGGGCGACTTAGTGTGTGTGGGAGTGTGTGTGTGAGTGTGTGTGGTGTGGGGGGGGGGGCGTGTCCTGTGACCTTGGACTGTAACTATGAGCGAGTGCCGACTAAAATAGCTCTATAATGCCGAGGCGGGCGGTCCCTTCATAAGCGTGTGAGTGCGTGTGTGTGTGTGTGTGTGTTTGTCTGCAAATGTTTGCAGTTGAAGGCAAAGCGCGAACAAACAAAAAGCGATTCTAATATGGCTGGCACTTGAGGTCCGTCCACTTGTATCCAATATGTGTATGCATAAGCCAGCCAAACTAACGTAACTCAATCGCCGTCGTGCCAGCGAATCAATTTGTTTTGATCTCGCTTGGCTGCAGCTAAATTACAATTACACTCGGTTTGCCTCGTTTTTAGTTGCGCTTCCAAATAGCAGGAACGTCGAACTTGGCTGCAGAGTCCTTGTGGCTCAAATTGAACGTAATTGTCTTTCGCTTCCCATCCCCACCTCGCCACCTCTCCAGTTGCCCAGTTGCCCAGTTGCCTTTGATGTCCTCCGCTCGAATATGTTCCATTCGCCCTGCTTTATTTCGTTTTGCGGTTGATTTGTATATCTATTTGGATTTACGAATTTCTTTTCGGCTCTGCAGAGCGAGAAATTCCAAAATAAATGTCAAATAACGCACAAGATATATGTGTATGTATATTGTAAATATGTGTATTTACAAGTGATACCAATGAAACCAATAAAATGAAATAAATGCCAGTAAATAGGTTGCTTTTGCAGTCTTGTATCTTACGTGGCACTCTTTTCTTCGAGTGCACGCCTAGTGCTGCCATCGATTTGGTTGAGTAAGCGGCGGTGGATTGGCTCGTAGGGAAATTACATTTGTAGGTCGTTTAGGCTCGACGCCCCTCCCCTCCCCTCCCCTCCTTCGCATCGCGGACTTCGCACATGGCCCTGTCAATATTTGGCCAACTTGAACACCAAGCCGCTTGGCGATTGGGAATCCCGGAATCCCCCGGCCAGAAGGCCTGCAAAAATCTGTACGTCTGTCATTTTTGGGTCTGGGTGTTTTTTTGTTTTTTTTTTTTGGCCATGCTGGTGGTACTTACGGCTTTAATGTGGCCCAAAACCGATGCTTGCTCGGGATTTGTTTACTGAAGCGCGAATCTGTTTTATTTTTTGCTGTCGTGGGACTTGTTTTTTGCCCCCGCCCAATCCGGTTTATCCAACTCACGTGCTCGAAGGATGTTTGCCTTTGAGGGGATTTCCCAATCGTTTTTTTCCTGCTTTTCTGCCTGGAAAGAGGACTAGTTGCCTGTCTATCTGTATCTGTCCGCGCTGCGTTCGCCAATTTGCGTTTGAGCACAAGCTCTTGCCCAACCGACAATGCCAATCATCACGCATACGCCGTGTGGCCGCGCGTGGCATTTGATACCGCTCCCAGAACTGCGAACTACGAACTACTGGCATATTCTTATTCGGTATTTAGCAAACTGCCTATTTGCTTGATTTTCACTGTGGCTCTGGGTGTGTTCGGCGTGGCCAGGGCTTGGATAAATTTAATTACAAAATGCAATTTATTTCGGGTAGCCAGCCAAGTGAAGTGCTTAGAAATTGTGCTTTTGGGCTGCCAATCAGTTTTTATTGAAAACTGCTCTACTTCAATAAGTGAATGGGTGGCGAGTGTGTAAACACAGTATCTTGCTTGCTAACTAATTTAACAATTATGCCAACGCAGGCCAAAATGGAAATTTCGTGTTTGTGTTTATCTTTGCCTTTTCATTATTGGCAGTGGAGTGCCTCGCTCGAAGGGTTAAAGTGAAGCATTAATTGTGTTTATCTCAAATTCCATTTGCAAATTGCCTTCTGCGGCTGTTTCAATTAGTCTGTCAATTAACACTTTTGACAGAGGGCCAGCGATAAACAGTTCAGCCAAAAATTGACTGGCGCTCATCAATCGTCTAATCACTTCTGACCTAGCCACAGAGTAATTGTTCACTTTCTGGTGGTGGAGTGCCAAGGACTCCAGCTCACCCACCTTCTCAACTGTGGTTCACTCAAAGCTCGCTTCACTCTGTCTTCGTTCTGCCAAGGAGTCTGCTCCCTCATTCCCCGAGGCTAGGCTAATTATATTTGCTCCCGGAGCCACACATTACCGCAGCTCCTCTAAAAGTGCTCTAAAATCCACTGGCCAAAGCGCGGGGCTTCTACCCCAAAACGAAGGAGCAACGCGGCGCATACGCAATGTGCTGCGGCAATTCATTTGTTGATTAGCCGCAGCCAAATTGTGAGTAAAAATGGGACGAAAGAAGGAAAATAGGGCCCGGAGCCATATTCCAGTGGCCGGAATAATAAAGCCACAAATAATAAACAACCGCGCGGCTTGTTGTCTCGATGTTTCTGGTTCTGGCCATGCCGTATCCTCCTCGGCTATTTTGTGCTCCGCTGCTGCTTTCAGACTGAAATTTCAATTTAAAAGCATGTAATTTTTCAAGGACCGCCTTCCAGGCCATAGAAGAGGCGGAGGGGGCGTGGGGGCGTGGGGGCGTGGGGGGTCTGGCTGGCCCGGTTGTCACCGCGTTTCACCGTCATCATCATCATTGCTGCGCATATGTGTTTGCTGGCCTTCCCAAAGCATCCCCATTTCATTCACTCATCCATATTGAATAGACAGTAAAAGTTGGCCTAAGTGAATTTTTTGCTAACTCGTCAGCCGCCTTAAAGGCTCGAAGTTCGAACTTCCATCCGCCATGCAACTTGAAACTTGAGAGAAGTATGTTAATCGAATTTCAGAGAAATGAAATTTAAAGTAGGGCACTTGTGTCGCTCTTTTTCGAGAAATTTATCTTCATAGTTGGCATTTCCTGTGACATTTTGCGTTTCACTCAAATAGGATAGAAGTTCCACTTGTTTATGGCCAAAGTTGGTATTTAAGGCGATTGCTCACAGCCAGTTTGATGTATAAAATTTAAATAAATGCACAGCACTAAAGCTCCCACTTTAAAGTTTAGGAAATTAATAATTAATGAAAATTTGAGAGTAAACATTTAAAACTAATGTTGGCCCATTCTTTATGCTCATAATCCCCTAGTAAAACAAGAATGTTAATTGCGAATGTAAACTTAGCTGGTTTTTACTGTCCAGCTTTGGCCGGGTTTTTTGTTATTGTTGCCCAGCGTTGGTTGGCTTCTTTGTTGGCTTGTTTGTTTTTCGCCAGCTGCATGCAGCCAGCCATGAAATCTGTGCAACCTTTGCCCCCTCCGATGCCCCACTGTGGCAGCTTTGCCAGCTCGGCCAGCTCGGCCAGCTTTGCCAGCTTTGCTGCCCTGAATGTCCTGGACCCGAAAGCCATTTGGCCAGAGACAAAACTACACGGCCAGTCAATGGCGGCATAGAATTTCAGGCAGCGAAAACAAGACTTGGCAACATGAACCATAAATGTCGGCTGTATGCCAAGTCAGACGAAAGGCAGGACACGGACACACAAGTGCCCAAACGCAGGACGTATAAATACACTTCAAGGCTGGTGTTTTCATGGCTGGACGCACCTCCTCCGCCTCGCAATGGAAACAGCACTCATACGCCCTGTTGTCTAATATGTGTCTAACTCGCCCGTTGCGCTGTAAATGAAAGCATTTACCTTCCCGCCCTGTCGCCGCATTCAAATGGATGTAAATTTTGGGCAAAACAGGAACCTGAAGCAGCCCCAGACACCTCCAGCTGCCCAGCCGCCCTAGCCGAGAAATCCCAATCCTCTCAAGGCGTCGCCTTGTTAACATGTCGCATTTTATCCGCATTATTAACGCTCATCGCTCCGTCTTGCCGTGCTTTGTCTTAACGGCTTTTGTTGGCCCGGCTATTTACACTGGAAAATAGTACTTAAGTGCTAATATTGTTGCCCCATGGAGGCACGCAGATAAGGCCATACATTCTTGCCCAGCCGCCTGAGTGCCGAGTGGCAGCAGACTTGACATGGCCAGACAATGGGCGACGAACAGCCAGTGAATTGGATTTTGGGGTGTGGCAGGTCAAGTGGCAAAGCTGGGAAAGACTTACTATGTCGGTGTATCTGAAAATATACATGCAGCCTGAGGGGAGGAGGGCAGTCTGCCGAAAAAACAATGGGCTTCTTGGGCCATTTTTTGGCCATTTTTTGGCTGGGCAGGAATCGGTGAAGTCCGGCGGAGGAAGGCAGACAGAGTCATGCCGCTGAAGCCTCTCATGTTTCCCAGTTGCCTACGAGCAAAGGACTAAGGTCTTGCCACATGTCGCTGGATGGGAAAACAAATTAGCCGCAAATTGATTGATGAAAAGGATTTCTAGTAAGGAAAGTTTCTAAGGGACTTTGGGTTTAATATAGGCTTCTCACAAAAGTAGATATTTGTACAACTAACTAAGAAACCTGGTAATGTTAGATACTGCTTTTCAAGTTCTATGAATAGCTTGTTTAATTTGTTTGCCGGCTGCTGAGCATTTTGAATTACAGATGGGCATTAGGAATTTTGCGCACTTAAAGCGTGAACATTTGCAAGTCAGGACTGAGCATTACCGTCTTAAGTCAGCTCATAACCAAAGCCATTTTGGTTGTTCCAGACAAATTAGGGAGCTATTACACAAACGCCCATCCAATTCCCAAGTCCTGGCTGGCACACACACAAAGCTGGATCCTGTTGACAATTAGTGCCCTAAATTGGGTGGGCGGGCCCATCTCGATGCCGGGTTCCTGTGGTGTTGCTGTTGTGTAAAGCCGAAATCGAAATGATTGTACTTTTCGCTGCCGCCATCACCCTGGGAAATCCGCAGAGGGAGTTGCAAGTGGAGAGCTTGGCAGGTGATGTGGTGTATAGGTGTGGCAGGCAGAATCACGGGGCAGAAGCTGAGCAGCTCGTTAGCTTAAGGAGCCTTTGGTATTTGCCGTCGTGGTCAGCGAACAATGAGACACAAAGCCAAGTAATTAAGACAGTGACGACAAACACTCAGCGAAAGCACTTCGGGCGCGGACAGTGAGAGCAACAGGGACGGCCAGCGCGGCAGACAGAGATGGCAAAAGCCAGCACAAAGGACAAAGGTCAGGGAGCCACTTGGCTCGTGTTTATGCGCCTTTTATGCTGCAACTTCATTAAATTTTACTTTTATGAGCGCAAACAAATCGTTAAAAACATCTCAAAGCTCCTGCACAATGGAGGCCACGCCCCCCGCCGCGCCTCATCCCTCAGCCCCTCCCCCTCCCCCTCCCTCCGCCGAGCCACGAGCAGACAACTGGGCCGGGAAATGTAGCCGGACAACGGTTCTTTTAATTACTTTCTGCATAAATTTGCACTCATTTCCGGCCCTCGTTCTCTCGTTCTCTGTAGACGTCTGAACCAGCTGGACACTAAATGGAAAACAAATTGGGCAGCCACAGCCGCGGCCGAAATGTTAGTGGTTGTAAGGAAAATATATCTACCAGCTAATAAAGAAGCTATAAGTTATAAAGATACTATAAGATACTTACGATCTTGAAGATCTAAAATCTTCCAGCTAATAAAGAAGCTATAAGTTATGAAGATACTATAAGATACTTACGATCTTTAAGATCTAAAATCTACCAGCTAATAAAGAAGCTATAAGTTATGAAGATACTATAAGATACTTACGATCTTTAAGATCTAATATCTACCAGCTAATAAAGAAGCTATAAGTTATGAAGATACTATAAGATACTTACGATCTTTAAGATCTAAAATCTACCAGCTAATAAAGAAGCTATAAGTTATGAAGTTACTATAAGATACTTGCCATCTTTAAAATGCTTTTAACATGGCTATAGAACTCAAAAGCAATTCGAAATAGTTTTGAAACGATGAATATACACGTACGTGTATGTAAGTGCTAATAACACATTCAAATGTAGACAACCTGACTCCATTGGAATTGTTATGCAAATATGCAGATAATGTTATTTAAAGTTACTAATATACCGCTAGCAACTGTACAAGCGTACTTACGTACATATATGTATGTTTGCTTGTCAGCTTAGCGCCTTGTTGTGCCGCATAAAAAATTATGCAAAGGCGAAGTGCGCAGCGCGGCTTCCTGCTCGAAATGCTGGCCCATAAAGGGAGTTGGTTCGCTTTTGTGCCAGGCACTTGGTGGAAGATCCCGGCTCTTAATGCTCCCGCAGCACCTCTCCGCGGCCAGCCATCAACGCACATGTGCGAGGAGCGTCCTTGGGGTGTCCTGCGACAAGCTGGTACTGTGCTGCCTCAGCTCCAGCTTCAGGTTGAGCTCCAGCTCCTAGTCCCACTCGCAGTCGCTATCCGCCGCCCCTTCGGTGTTCGCTGGCAAATTGTTATTTAATTATGGCATCCTGGCCGCCCGATGCTGAGACGCAACCGGTCACGTTCCGGCGTTCCGGTAATGGCGAATAAATCAACAGCGGAAGCGTTGCAAGTGACGTGCCACCGATGTGGTTGTGGTTGGGCCAGCTCCACCTGTCCGGGCTGTGTCGTTTATCGTCCTGTGCCACATGCACCATCGCAGCAGGAGCAGCGGCAGGATCGACAGGAGCAGCGGGAGCAGCAGGAGCAGCGAAATCAGCAGGACTTGAAGCGCGAAATGATTGACTTTAAAGTGAAATTGCGCAATCTAAGCCAGAGGCAGCGGCTTAGGGCGTGTCGGAAATGACTTGCAACAGTGGCAGCGACACGTGCTGTTGGCTTCCAGGACTGCGGATTCAGGATTCAGGATTCAGGATACTGGAGACAGGATCCCACCCTGGTTCCAATCAGCGACGGAGCTTGCCATGACATTCAATTAACTTGATGCCATGCTCTGGAACAGGACCAGCAGCCAATGTCTCCTGCACTCTGTGATATTTCGGAAATTAATCCTTGCGTCAACTGCTGCTGGTGGTCAGAAGTGTATCCTTGGTGTTTGTGGTCTGCTGGTTCTGTCGGTGGCTTGTATAACATCAAATACAGTTTCTGAATTCTGGGAATGTTTTTCAAAGTTTTACCTGAAAGTTGCCAAACTTAATTTGCACTTCTTAATCAGCCTTCCTCGACATAAACATCTCATAGAATTTCAAATTTAATGCTAGGTTAGACTAGCGTTTTATGCACTATTTTCACGCTTTAACTAATTCATTAGAACTTCATTTATGGTGCACAATCAATCGTATAAGCAATTAAATTCCCGATAGCAGCTACACATTCCTATATGCCCAATCAATCTCTATCTTCTATCTGAATTTTCCCAGACCATCTTTTTGTCTCTAGCTGGCGCGTGACTCTGGCATTCCATCTGGATACGACAGCTTCCGGCTGTGATTATCAAATCAAGATATAATTGCCTGGATGCCCCAACGTCATCACCCTCATCAAGAATGAATCAGCTTGGGCAATTATTTTTGAGCCTCGGAGCTCATCGGGAATTCGGTTGGCCAAGTTTCCTCATCTCCGAGTGACCCAAATTCGATATCGTAATCATTTATAAGCAGACTAAGGACTTAGTCATGGATAGCTACCTACCGTCACCGATTTGGCAGGACTCCTAAATGCCAGCTAGTAAATAGTTTTCGTTTGCCAGCGAGCAAATAAGTCAATATTAAGTTAGCCGATAAGTCGCCTTTTGCGGCATGTCCCTCAAGTTGGCAACGGTTTTTGGCTGCGCAGCAATTCCTTATCCTTTTGTCAAGGATAAATGTCGCACACAGGGACAGCCTGCATGTGAGTTTGAGTTTGAGTCCTGGCTCCTGAGAGTGCTGGAAATGTTTTCAAAATCCACTCAAGCTCACTTAGAAGTCACCACCGACAGCAGGTGGAAAATGGACAGAGAATGGGGGCCTTCAAGACATTCAGTTTATGCTGTGAGCATTGTCGAGTATTCCGGGGATTCCGGGGATTCTGGGGATTCTGGGGATTCTGGGGATTCCGGGGATTACCTTCCCCCCTTTTGCACACCAATAAACTTGACAGTTAATCCGTAATTGATCTGGAAAAAGGTACGATTATGATAATGAAGCTGACAATAAGCATGCTGATGGAACTGAAAGTGACAATGAGGGCGAATTCAAAGAAAACTCGTCGACTGACCCAAAAAGAAACCCTCAAAGTTTATGCTTACTTGGTGGAACGGTTAAGTCACATTCCGAAAGCCACATGAATTTCAATTTTTATTTGACAAAACAAGAGAAAAAACAAGATAGAATGCTATAGTCGAGTTCCCCGACTATTAGATACCCGTTACTTAGCTAGTGGAAGTGCAAACGATAAATTTCAACATTTTCTGGCATACTGGTAGAAATTTGGAAAAAAATTATAAAAAAAAATAAGTTTTTTAACAAAAAAATGGCAAATGACAACAATTGGAAACAAACGCGCTGCGTATAAATCTCTGGAAGCTGCATGCTTAATAGTTTTTGTAGTTCCTGAGATCGAGGAGTTCATACGGACAGACGGACGGACGGGCGGACGGCCAGATGGACATGGCCAGATCGAATCGGCTATTCATCCTGATAATATATATATAATATATATATATCGGAAACGTTTCTTCTGCTTCGATTGAAGTATATCAAGTACATCAACGAATCTAGTATATCCTTTTACTCTATGAGTAACGGGTATACGCCTAATTACAAAAAACTTAAAAAAATTAATTTCTAAATTTGAATGCAGATTTTTAGAGAATTGCCCCAGAAACATTTAGAGGTATGCCACTTTAAAATCCGATTAAGATAAGTTGAGTTATGGAGTATAGAACTTCCGCTTTGGGACATTCTTTAAATTTTTGAATTTCTACATCATAAATCAAAAAACTGACAAAAAAATTGAAAAAAAATAAATTTCTAAATTTGAATGCAGTTTTTTAGAGAATTGCGCCAGAAACATTTAGAGGTATGCCACTTCAAAATCCGATTAAGATAAGTTGAGTTATGGAGCTTAGAACTTCCGCTTTGGGACATTTTTTTAATTTTCGAGTTTCTACAACATCATACTTAAAAAAAATGACAAAAAAATTGAAAAAAAATAAATTCCTCAATTTGAACGCAGATATTTAGAGAATTGCGCCAGAAACATTTAGAGGTATGCCACTTGAAAATCCGATTAAGATAAGTTGAGTTATGGAGTTTAGAACTTTAGCTTTGAGACATTTTTTGATTCTTTTGAATTTCTACAACATCATACTTCAGAAAAATGACAAAAAAATTGAAAAAAATTAAATTTCTAAATTTGAATGCAGATTTTTAGAGAATTGCGCCAGAAACATTTAGAGGTATGCCACATCAAAACCCGATTAAGATAAGTTGAGTTATGGAGTTTAGTACTTCAGCCTTGGGACGTCTATATCTCTGGAAACTGCATGCTTAATCTCAACATTCTAGCTTTTGTAGTTCCCGAGATCGAGGCGTTCATACGGACAGACGGACGGACAGACGGAATCGGCTTTTCATCCTCATCAAGAATATATATTATTCATATGGTTACATACTTTTCAACGAATCTAGTATACCCTTTTACTCGACGAGTAACGGGTATTAACAGCGGGGAACGTGTCAAGACAAATGTCCTTGGGGTCGTGGCTGAGGAAATTCGTTTATGGAAATGCGTAAAACGCACAGAAATTCGCAACTTACCTAAGCAGCCATAACAGCAGATCATAAATAAAACAATATCATATGAATGCTTACGCGGCGTATGCGTAATGTCGACGAAGTGGATATTCCGTTTGGTATGAAAGTGGGTGAAAGTGGGTGAAAGTGGGTGAAAGTGGTGCTGCGACAAGTAAGCAAAATGTTATTTGCTCCTTGGCACGCAATTGTACCGACAAAGCAACGAGGCAGCTGGGAACACGTGCAGGTCCTGCCAGGATATGTAAATCGACGCGTGTGTGTGCATAGATATAACCATGTTCCGCATCTAACCACCTACCCTCCCCCTCAGCTCCCCCTTCCCTCTTCCCCACGATGGGCATAGTGCAGGTATTAGTGTGAAAGCCAAAAGTGAGAAAACCAGCAGCCGAAGGACTACGCCAGAAGCATACAAATGCCAGCCATGTCGACGCAACTTGTCCTAGGCGCCATCATCGGCTTACAAGCAAAATAACCAGCCAGCGCACAGGGACACCAGCCAGCAAACTCGAGTCGCAGCAGCAGCAGCAGCAGCAGCAGCAGCAGCGCAGCAGGATTCCAGCCGGGAGCAGCGGCAGCAGTCTCCAACAGCCAACAGCCAACAGCCAACAGCCAAGAGCCAACAGCCAAGAGCCAACATGGAGCAGGATGCCGCAGCAGGTCCTGCGAAGAAAAGCGGCACCACCCTCTCCGTGGATCGGGCCGCCTTCCTTCTGCTGCGCGTGAGGAAAGTGTTCAAGAAGAAGCGGCAGCAGCGCAAGGAGCGACAGTAAGTCGAATGTTTGCCATTACTTAACCACCGCGGGGGGGTAATCGGGTATTTCAGGGATGGTAGTACATGGGTGGTGGGGGAGTGGAAACTGTTGACGGGATTTGCCGGATTTCCCTCGCAATGAATTGTCTGCCAGCCGAAGGCAAACAGAATTAACAGTCTGTTTGAACGGCGGATTGAAAGCGGATTGGGCCGCAATCAAGAGCGATTTAGTTGCCAATCAATATGCGCCGTCCGAAACTAAATCCAATTTCGCTGACCAAAACTCCATGTTTCACTAGTGCATTCTTGCTGGCGATTATATAATGTATTTTCAATAGAATCTCATTTTAAAGATTTATTTTATTCATTTTAAATGGCAATCTACATATTACACTTAAACGCAGGAAAAACAGCGCCTATTACAATTTATTTGCCTTAAATATTATACACTTCAGATTCATTGCATGAGATAACACACATAGTACACTTCAAGGAAAGGAAACTAAGAAGTTTTTCACTACAAAGGAACTTACCCCATACATGCTTTTTAATCCAAGCGTTTGCCATTCACATTTCTAGGAATTAAGTTTACAATTAGAATTCAAGCTGTGAAGCATGCCACAAGCAAACCCTTGTGCAGTTCCACAGAAATCTGTGGCAACTTATTTTTGGAAATCCTTAAAGACTCTCTAGCCTGAGCATGTGCACACTACTGCAAATTGCCAAATACCCAGCGGAAATGGCTGGAAAGCAGCTTTCAGGTACTCGCATTTGAGCCAACTTTATTTTCCAGCTTCTGCGGCAAATGCATTTGGTGGCCAGGATGCGGCATTTGAAGGACCCCCAAAAAGTAGCTGATAAATAAAGCTCGTGGAGCCATAGAGGCCAAGTGTTTTTTTGGGTGTGTGGCAAGGTGCCGATGGGGGCGTGGCACACCAATCTCGATTCCCATGCACGTCCCAATGCCATTGCTCATTTGCTTGCTGCTGGGAAAAGGCAGCAGCTCGTTAGAGATTCGCAGCTAGGTTTATACTCGATTTCGCCTGTCCCCTCCAACGCAGTTTATTGCACAGACTCCTCCTTCTGGAATTTTCAAACATTTTTTTTTCTTTTTTTTTTGCCCGTACTGCAGTGCTCCGTAATGAAAATGCTTTTTATATCCTGGCATTCGCATGCTGAACATTTGCTCAAGGAGAGCGGGTTCAGCACAAGAATGCCAAGCGGCAAACTCAATTAGGCACGAGCAAGCCGTTCCCTGCGAATGCCAAGGAGGCTTCCGCTTAAAGTTCACTCACTTATCCTGAAGTTCAGCACCCTTAACCCCTTTCCTCGCCCCCTTCAAATGGGGCGTGGCCGGGAGCGTCCTTTGGGCCGAAAAAAGGGACCGCCTTTCGATGATTTGATTACGCGAACAACATTCGCTCTAATTATGCACGCACATGTAAACACAGCAGCAAGTGCAATTACACCAAAGGCACACGCACACACGCACACACGCACACACGCACACACGCGCAGGCTGGATTAGAGGGCGCACACAGTGCGTATGCGTAATTTGGCAAAGCCTTTCGGCTTAGTTGGCCTTTTTACACACAAACGACGCCCGAAATGAGACACAAATGTTGTCGTAGCCGATGTTAATGTGCCCGTACGTCGGCTTAAAGAACTTTATTAGTTTTCCTCGTGCGAGGTGCCAACAGAATGCCCAACAATCGGTGGATAATCCTTGCCCCAAAAGTGGTATTTCATTTCATTTCGCCGCCTGGCTCATTAAATATCACACCTCTTCATTATCTGGGTGTAAAGTTTTATGCCGGCCCCATCTTAAAGCACTTCTCCCAGTAATTCCCGCAGCATGTTAACCTTTTTTACGGCATATTCCTAGTCCCTCGCCCTCTGCCCTCCGCCCTCCGCCGTCCGCCATGTGGGGTAATGTACGATTTACGTTTACGAGTATTTCACGTCAATTATGTAGATCCGCTTTGAGTTATGTGAGTGGGCTGTGCCGGCAGGTCGCTCACCCCCAGAAGCCTCCGCTTCCGACTGCCCTGTTTTTCCCCAGCGTGGCAGACCTGGCTTTGCTGCGCTTTGAAGCGCCCTGCTGCGCCCTGCTGCGCCCTGCTGCGACCTGTAACAGCTTGCCTTTAGTGGGTGCTGCGGCATTATCCTGCCTCGTGTGCTCCTGTGCCCCTTTGTGCTCGCCACTCAGCACCACCGAAAGCGCCGTCGGCGAAGCTCAACCTCAAGCCTCTCCAGCTGCACGGCGAAAATATTTCACCCAATTAGGCATTCATTTGGTCTACGGATAGTCTGCTTCCATCTGAGATGCGGCAATAAGTGCTGAAAGGGTCAGCTTGTCCGGTCGTAAAAAATTGCCTCACTGGCATTAAATGTATATTTGAATAGTATGCACACTTTGGGTTCGAACTTAAATGGCATGGAAATTTTGTAGAATTTTAAATATTATTTGATTGCAAACGTATTCTCTTAAGCTATTCATTTTATTTAATAAATATTTTGTTGTTTTGTTAGCCACGCTAATAATTTTAGAGTTTTGCAACTAGCTGGTTTCTATGAATTTCAACTTCATATCATTTTATCACATACACGTCCTATACTTTCTTAGATATTTGTAGCTTGTAAGCGCTATTGATTTGCCCAGTGATTTCTCTCCGTGTGCCGTAAAAACAAAAGGACGTCGTGGGGCCCTCACAACTTTAACTTATTTCAGCGCATTATGTAATTTTCGCCTTTATTTATGTGTGGACATTGTGTGCTGTATATGTTGCTCTTTTGGCAGCTTTAACTAAGTGTTTCGCCAGCTTTCTCAAGTTGTCCGCCGTTGTTCCGTCGCACACTCCTTTGGTTGCAAGGACGCAGATAAATTGCTTACATGATTTCCTCTGCCTTCTGCTGCAACTTGGCTGTCGTTTCCATCTGTGATATGGAAAGGGACTAAGTGCGGGAGCAGCTTTTTGCGATGGTGGCGCAATTGAATGTGTTGTCCCTAGCTGGCATCTTGTAAATGCCTCTGGGTGGGTAAAACTTTGCTGATTTCTGTTCGCTTGACAGTCCCTCCTGCCATCCTGCCATCCTGCTATCCCACTATCATCATCAATATGGCAGGAGGGAAGTTGTTGCTAAAACGCTTGGCAGATATTCGGGCGCCTTGGCCAAATGTCAAAGTCAGAAATAAATCAAATAAAAAGTTTTCCATTTTTTGTTAGCATACCCAGTTCTCGTACTCCTTCTTTTTTCATTGCAAGCACATACACATACATGTACACGTACATGTGTGTATAGTTCAAGTGGTAAGTGGGTGGCTGGGTGGTTGGGTGGTGGAGCTGCTCCACCGGATTGACAATTGCCGGCGGAGGACCTGGACAGACGCGCATCTGTTGTAGGCGTCAAGTTGGGAATCGAGTTCGAGTGCCAGGAATTCAATCACACATCAGGCTGCAGAAATGGCAAGGGTTTCATCGTTTCATCATGGAAAATTCGTGCTAGCGGGTATATCTCACAGCTGTCGCAGGCAGCCGAGTGATATGAGAATTGATTTCATAGGGAGGGGCTTTATAGGTGAGGTGTTGAAAGTAATTTCCACACAACAATCAAATGTAATTCACAAGCGTGTGGCGCAAAAAAAAAAGCGCATGTTGACAGCTGACAATGACACTCTTTCAACGCACACGGGTTGCAAGTAATAAACAAATTAAATTCTTGGCACCACGGCAGGCCGCAGAAAACTCGTTGAATCACATGTTATTTTCCTTAAAACAGTGTATAATTTATATTCACAAAGGAAGTAGCAGCACTTTATGCAGCAGTACTTTAAAGTATGTAATATAAGTATTGACACTTCCACAAAATCGTTGCTTCAAAACTAACGTTAAATATGACATAGCTGTTGAGTTCGTTTTGAATCAGACCTGCGTTTCGCGCAGTGTATAGTGCAGTACATATGGGGAAAAAGATGGGAAGAGGGAAAAGGATGGCGCATGCAAATGAAACGGAAATGGCATGGAGCTGTGCAATGAGGACGGGAAGTAATTGCATTTGCTTGCTGACACTCCCGACTCGTCGCACTTAATAAATAATAGCATTAACTTATTATTGTCACTTTCTTTGCCACTTCCGCAGCCCTTCTTCATCCACTGACCACCTACTCTTTCTCTCTCTCTCTCTCTTTCTTTCAGAGCCCAGCAAAGTGCCGCCGCAGCGGCGGGTGGTGCGGGCGGCGCGGGTGGTGCGGCTGGTGGCGGTGGCTCTGGGTCACAATCGCGACCAGGCAGCCGGAAGCTGCCGCCGCCATTGTTACGGTCGCGCACGCTGCCCGCCATCATTGTGCCCGGACTTCCGGTCGTCTCGCTGCACACGGATAAGCAAACATTTCAGCTGGGTGCGTACTATACGTTTTTTACTCGAAATGGCTTAATTTATATATAAAAGAAACTGCCAGGCGACAATAAAGCTTATTCCCTGCACTTTGTTCGTTTGCCATCGCACTGCAATTAATCAAAAATAATAAGTTCATGTTGTATTGCAATGGCCATCATGAGCTTTTCACGATACTATTGTATACAAAATATTGCTGGTAAAATGATTGAATCACAAAAGCTGAATGGAGAAGTTTAACAACTATGTTATGTTACTTGAAACACTTCACTTAAATCAGTTCAATTCAGATCGAAATTGGAATCGGGTCAAGGGCTTCCAATGGTATCCTCACACATGTTTGTCAGCTGATTGGAGAGCTGCTTTTAAAGGCATGTAGGTATACTACAGTCTGCCAGCTCTGGAAACCCTTCACTTTCTGCTCATTGAATGCATGAATACATTTTCATGGCAACATGACCATGGCCAGATTCGATTAACTAATTGAGCAAAGAGTGAAGCCAATTTAAATACAATTTCAGCGCTGTAAAGTGTGCTACTAAAAATGGAAACGTGAAAATTTAATAAATATGCATGAAACATGCAGGCTGACTTACATAGCTCTTTTCACAAGGTAATGCGAATAACTAAATAGTCAGAAAATTATAGAATTCATTAAAGTTCCTCCAAGAAAGTGCAATTCGTGGAAAAACTCAAAGCCAAACGGTTGACGGTTGAAATAAGGTAGGATAATAATGAAAACGTTTGAACAATTTTCTGTGGCATTGGTAAATGTGTGTGGACTTGGCATGTTGGACCAACAGAATAAGTAATTAAGAACATTGGACAGGTTTTCAGCACAAGTTGATATCTGTGCACATAACATATGATGGCGCCAATGCATATAGACATGTACTCGTATATTTACCCAGATTTATTTTTATCCGATTTTTCAATTTCAATTCAGATGAGCGTTTGCTGGGCAGCAAAAGCCGCAGTGGCAGCGCCAGTGGCCATCGATGGTCGTTGCTCACACGTGCCACCAACAACAGCAACATCTGCAGCAGCAACAACAATCCAGCCAGCAGCAACAACAACAACAATTCACATTTGGCCAACAACAACAACACACTGATGGTGAAATCATTGAATTTACCCAAAGACGATAGCAATCTGGTCTATCGCCGAAAGTCCTCGGGCAGCACGCCCCACCAACATCAGAATTCGCACCATCATCATCATCAGCATCAGCAGCACCACCACCAGCAGCAGCAGTTGCATCAGCAGCAGCAGCAGCAGCATCAGCACCAGCAGCAGTTGCAGCAGCAGCAGATGCTGCAGCACCTGGGTGACAGCTCGCTGTTCCAGCTCTCCGACGATTTCGAGTGCCACGCGGATGGATCCCTGCTCCTCAGGTGGGTAAAGTGGAGGAGTTCCTCAATTAACTCTTCATTAGAAAATCCGATGTGGGGATTTTACCAAAGCGGAACGAACAAAGAAAAGAGATTAGTACGATCAAAAGTGGAAGTGCTGAACTGAGTGCATTACTAACTTCGTAATACTATAATCATTGAAATGGGTAACCATGTGGATAGCCAAGTCAGAAATATAAAAGTACATACACGTAATATTCTGCATAAGTTGCTTACATTTTCTGTACATTTCATTATAAAGATTATGGTAATCTCTTACAGAATTCCGGCTCCTCATGTGGTGGCCGCACGAGCCTATCGCCTGGCGGCTCGAAAGCGGGCAGCCGCCTCCTCGGAGGCCTCCACGCCGATGGCCAGGGAGCACACGCTGCACGAGATGCCGCTGGCGGAGTCAGCCAGCTCCGGATCTGGCTCTGGATCGGGGACGACCTTCACGCGTCTGGCCAAATTGCTGCATCAATCAAGCACGCTGGCAGGCAGGTCCAATCTGCAGCCACCGCCCACGGCTGACAATGCGGTCCAGAGTCTGGGCAGAGGATTGGGTCTGGGACTTGGCGAGGAGGCGCCACGTCGCCTGTCCTGGGAGAGGTGCGTATACGTAATTTACGGCATTCCTGTCAACTTTCACCTTGACTGCCTGACTGCTGGTGGCGAGCTGGTGCAATTAGCTAATTTCATTTACGCCCTCAAGCTGGAAAGCTGATCTCGGTCGTGTGTCTCTGGCTGCGCCACCTAATGGCTGGCCACATGAGGCTGGTTAGTTGGTTGCTTAGTTGGTTTAGATGGACGGTCGGATGGACGGTCGGATGGACGGTCGGATAGATGGATGGATGGATGGTTGGATGGATGGATGGTTAGATGGACGGACTTGATGACAGGAGAGCAGCCTGCTCTGCGTTCGAGTGGCGCATTTGTCTTTATTCGTTACGCCTCACGGGCGTGCTAATGGAGACACATGCAGTCGCAGGATTAACACGTCCAGCTGCTCCGCTGCCCCATCCCTCCCTCCACAGGATGCTGGCTTAATTAACGCCACTCGCTCCACCCGATAAGTTGCACAAATCAAACCACAGCTGGCTGACTTGCAGGTGGCATTAGACGGGCTTAATGGCGCTTTCCACCCTCAAGTTGAAGTCTCACTCGAATGGAATCCAATTAGGAAATAATTCGAACAATACCATTAGGTTGAAATCTAGGGGAGATAGGATGATTAATTCCACGACTTTATAATCTTACTTAAATATGTTACGCAGCAAACATTAAGGAACAGGAAACTAACTACCAGAATATTTCCAGTAGATATGGGTAGATGGCAAATTTAGCACCAATACACATCCATTATTGAATGATCTAGGCTCATTATAAATTTACAGCGCAACTTTACAACTGCAACCATTAAATATATTAAATTAATTTTAGTGGGCATGCACACTGCGATATAGATTTAGCTATTAAGTATAGAATCTATGCGTTATTGCGTATAAACCACGAACAATAGGCAGACGAAAGCGAATCACGCTTGCTAAGCTGTGGTTTAATTTGTGTTTTGTTGAGCCACATTGAATAATTTAGAGGGGATACATGTTAAATGGGTTTTCCCAATTGCGGCACACAGGCTGCTTCGATATTCACAAGCATCAACGGACTTGGGGCGCATCAAAACTAGTCCTGATTAATTATGCAAGCACATTTATCGACGTGCAGCCAAAGGATATGCGCCCCGATCCACATACCACATGTCCCCAAACGGAATTAAGCAATTTACGAGCGGAAGAGACTACGAGTGCGAGTATGCCTTGAACTCTGCACCCGGCACTGAACAATGGACCACTTGGCGTTGGCCATGGCCAAGAGTGCAAAATCATTTTGGCAAACAAGCCGCAGGAGGTACAAAGGGACCTTTTCCCCACAACACTGATTGCAACGCTTTCTGTCTGCCACTCTGCCACTCCTGCCACTTCACTTTCTCTGTCCGACAGCAGGACACAGGATATATGTATGTATGTACTCGAATATAGTGAGTCTAGTGGCGCTACAACGTCACTAGCCATGGCACTGTTTTATGCGTTTAAACTTTGATATTTCCAAATGCAAAAACAAAAAACACAAAACCGAAACAAAAGGAGTCTGGTTCTTATTTTGGGATGCGATATGGCCATCGTTGCTGTTAGATGGCTAAATTTGGAGCCAACGAGCTGGTTCACAAGTAAAGCATCGTAAATGGCAAGAGTGGCAGGCAGCAATGCGCATAATAATAGCTGCAAAGCTCCAAGTTGGCCAAGTTAAAGTGGGTAGTGGGTGCAGAACTCCCGAGTTAGGGTCTTAGTTGAGGTTTTTTTCCAGTCCGCACTGGCTTAATTGTGAATGCATTATTCATGAGCCAACAGCCAAAGACAAAGATGAAGGCGGTCCACCAAACCTTCAGAGTTTTAAGAAAGTGAACGCGTAGATGGGCGGTAGTCGACTAAAGGATATCTGGTAAATATAACATTATACAAGGGTTCCAGCAGGGAGTTTTCAAAGGTTTAAGTTTTAGCACACTAATTTGTGGCTGATTTACGACTGGTTTTATTTTATTCCTGCTGTCAGAAAAAATTCAATTCAAAAAAGATTTAATTTATAAATAAATTTCCAGTTTTTTTGCCTCACACACGAAAAGGCAAATGTTGTCATTTACACAAAAGACCCTTCCGCCAATAAATATGTATAATTGAAATACAAACAGAAGCTGCCACTAATTACATTAATGTAGCTGCCAAAGGCAAGCAAACGCCTTTCAGTTTCAATAAAATGTAGTTGATAGGCCTTTGTTGATGTAAAAATTCAGCATACGAAGTCGGAAAATGTCATGCCCCCGCAGTTTGCCATCCAGAGGTATGCTAAGATGGAAAGGACGCGATGCGGAGCCAATAAAATGGTGTCCTGCCACCGTGCAGCCAGTCCAATGTTGGGGATAAACTTTGTGCGTCTCGGCGACGCTGCTTCTGTGGCAAGAAGAAGTGGCTGCCACTAAACTAGCTGGGACAACAAGATGCCACTGGAAGTTCGAGTAAACGAACCATAACTGAAATTGCGCATACGTCATGTGCGCCATGCACCCACCCACCCACACCCACACACACACACACACACACAAACACACTCAAAAACACACACACAGCGATGGGAAAACAAATACAATGACAAAACTCATTAGCTGGGTTGCGTGGGCGGTCGCGGTAGGTTATGTAGTGTAAAATTTTATAAATTGCATGCGGCTTCGCGGAACCGAAACAAAATATTATATAATACAAAAATGTTGGGCTAAAAGCCCCGACGAAGTCGCCGACTCGCTGATGTCAACATCAATTTGTGTGGCACGGCCGCCATTCTGTTTCTGATTTATTTTCAGTTTCACTTTGTGTCCTTAGAGCTTAGAATCTCGGTGCGTGCGTGTGTGTGCGTGCGTGTGTGTGTGTGTGTGTGATTCACATAAAAGGTCGGAAAATGCGTGTGGAAAACCCCCACCCACTGATGATGAACGACAGACAACAACCAAAAATTTGGCAAATGTGACCCTGAATGAGTCGCCGGCTGGTTGAAGTTGGCCAACAGTCATTAGGCCTAATGAGCGGCTCATTTGAACCGGACCAAAAAGGATATCGATCCAGAGTTAACCAACTTCCATATCCCAATGCACTTTTCACTCACATCCAATTACTCTGCAGACGACACTAAGCCATGTCGCAGTCAATTGTTTTGGGGCTGCCAACCCACATCTGAGTCAACTGCCAGGCAGTTCGCATTAGCAGCATTTTCCACACTAGCTTGACACTTTCTCCGCCCTTCGCAAGCTTAAAGGAGTTTTCCAGGGACATGTCTCGAAATTCGCAGAGCATCTCCCACCACTTTCGCCCCAAGAAAGCCTGAAATATTTAAACAGTCAAGCATTTAAGCAGGCAAGGTGCGCAAATGTGTCACCTGTTCTCAGCACATTTCCTGGAAATCCCATCTGATTCAGGCAGTTGGGTGAAAAATGTAAACGAGGAACCCAAATGACGTGTACTAAATGAAAAACATAGAGTTCCGATTTCAAGAGACCAAAGCCATTAACAATTTAAAGGTATACAATTACGGCAAAATCATTCAGCTGGAATAATTTAATGTTTGAGCTAGCTTTAAAAAATATTTATATTCCGATAAGGAACATACCATATATCATGCAGTTCGCTTTCGCACCTTAAGAGTATTTTTATATGCGACCTTGTCAAGTCAAATGCTCGATAGCATTGTGTGTTTTCCAATATGGTAGGTATCTCAGGAAAAGGAAAACACTGGCCAAGTTTGTTTGGCACAGCACTTGACTTATTGGCACCAGTTGTCAGTTGGCTAAAGTGCTTGTATGCATAAGTTAATAACAATCATTACTATCGACAGCTCCTGGCTGCCTCAGCCAGAGCTACACTTTGAGGTTTGTTGGCAAACACGCTACCCTCTTATGGTGGCCCAGACTGAGAACTCTGGGCATATGGTCGCCTGTCATTCCTCATCTGCATCCCAATCCGCCCACGAAGAGGTTGACAACTGGCAAGGGCAACACGACACAGCGGCAAGTCAAGTAGAGCTAACTAGGGTCTACTTGCCGCCTGTCGCCTGTCGTGAAATGTGTCTGTGGCTTGGGGGCTTCTTATAGTTCTTGCCACACCCCAAACCCCCAGAACCAAACCCTATCCATCCCAAGGATGCCCCACTCAACCCCAGCCATCAGGCATCCACGGCGATGACGAGTACAAGTTTTTCCACCGCACTTTATTACGGTATGTGAAAGAACACAGAGAAAAATTCATATTCATTGTAAATTTTTTCATTGTCTATACACAATTTTAAATACTCAGTATATGATTAGATAAGTTTTAATTTACCGACTTTAAGAACCAACTTTAAGTACGCCTTAAGTAATTATTTCTCGCAGTGTTACAAGGAAAGTACCACTTTGCTGGGGATACAGTCGACTTTATGGGGTTGGGACAGCACTTTTGTTGCTGTTTGTTGCTTAAAAGCGTCGTAATTTGATTGAATTTGCGTTGATTAAGCGTATTTAGCTGTTGGCAAATTATGAATGTGTTTAATTGCAAACTCACTTAATTGTTCCGAGAAAACACGAGAGAGCGACTCTGGGTCCCTATTATGGTTTCGGATTAACCGAATTAGCGTGTGTACGAATGCATCCGTCTACAAGGCGGAGTCCTCCGTCCTCCGTACCCCGACCCCATCCCTCAATTTGAATTTACGAGGGCGATGAGATTGCCGACAGCCTTTGCGGTTTTAATTGAAAATGTTGCGCATACGACATGTTGTACGGACACACAACCGAATCTGGCATTAATATATGAGCGTTCATTGGAGGACAAACTGGTTACGAGTCGCTGGCATAGAGAAAGTTCATCTCAAGGCTGGTGCGTGCTTAATGTGGTCGAGTTTGCCAACTTGACTCTGATTATGCAAATGCTGTAAATGAGCAAAAGAGCCAGGGGGGAACACAATTTCTGAGTGGCGGCTTGCAAATGAATTCTGGGCGGTGTAAACACTGCACAATATGATGCAGCAAAAGAAACACGAAGTTCGCAGCCAAAGTTCAAATTCACGGTGCAGTCAGTTCAGCCCAGCCCAGCCCATTCCATCGCCGATTCCCAGGCAGATGGCAAATTAATCCATTACTAGGCCACCAAGTGGCGCGTAAGTTGCAGTTTACCACATCACTCACCTTCATTCGCAGGCCATAAACTTGGCCAGTCATGGGCAAAAGCGTGCCAGCCGAACGCAGCAAAAAACGAAGAAAAGTGCGGGAAAAGTGCGGGAAAAGCGCAGAAAAGCGCAGAGTGTTTGACTTGAATAAAGAAATACGCTCTGCCGACTATGAACATGCGTCAACTTTGTCAGCATTACCCGCGGCATCGCATTAGCACCAGCTGTCCGCTGTGGTGGCTGCACTCACAAAAAAGTCGTACCATTCGATCATTGAAAATACCCAAAAACGTGTGCTTGAAATCCCCTATCAATCTCTGGAAGAATGCGATTCGATTTTCAATATATTGTTTTGGGCAACATTAGGATACTGTTATTCTACTTGTAATTGCACTTTTTTTTTCTGCGTGCACAGCAGTGGCGACACTTGTACCGCTGCCCCGTTGAGCGGCTTTCTCCTCTTGGCGTGGCCATAAAGAACGGTCGCATTATGGCAACTAGGCCGGTCGGCCAGTGACCGCAGCGGCACTTAATGGTCGGCGGGCAGCTCATTAAAATGTCAGACAGCGTGAAGTAATTACGATACTCGGCAAGTTTGCACTTGTTATAGGGATCCCAGTGCCCTCCTCCTGGGGGAATCCCCGCCAGAATCCATTGAGTTGCTCGTCGTGTTTCATGGCAGTGGTTTATGTGTTATCCTATTTTATTTAATGTTTTATTTATTTTTTTTTCTTTTTGCAGGCGCAAGGACAGCAGCGCTTTGCAACGCTCGGCCAGCATCGATTCCTTTGCCGAGATTGTGTTTAGTGAGTCGCCACGCCCCTCGCTGGCAGTGACGGGACCTGGTGCCTCCGCCTCCGCCTCCGCATCCGGCGGCCCCTCGCCATTCAGCAAACGTCCTTCGGCCAGCAGCCTGTACTCCACCTCAACGTCCAGCTCCTTTGCCTCGCAGGTGCAGGCCCAGCTGAATGTCAATTACGGTGACTCCGCACTGGGATCCGGATCAGCAACGGGTGGACCCGGCTCGGGTCACCATGGGGCATCAGGTGGCGGCAACGGGGGCAGCAGTGCCAGCAGCAGTCGGCGCGAAAGCATGCTCAGCCCCTCATCCACGCGCCGCTCCAAGCTGACCAGAATCGTAAACGGTGAGTGCGGAATATCGGATGCGGAATCCAAAATTTCTACTTTGTTGCCAGGCGATGCGTGCCGTATCAATGGATGGTGCTATCCAAGCAAACCATCTACCCTCTTCTTACGTCACAAGCACTCTAAATCTTAACATTTTCCTTACAGCTTTTGTTTTGTGGAATTTTATTCAAACCTTGTGGCTTTTTAGACAGAACATTGATTTCGAAAGCTACATACATAGTGTATATAGGCTAGTGTACATAGTGTATATAGGTAGGATTATAAGTGGCTCCGAAGGCCGACTATTCATTATCTAGCAGCTGAAGTAGTTAAATATTTATAATGTGAGAGCATGATCTCAATACTTAACTAATATATTTCCGTTAGCACTGAATCAAAGAACTTTATTCTCCTAGACCTAGCTGGATAAGACCAAATATATAGCAACTCACCCATCACTGTTGCGTGGGGAAGCGCACTTCCTGGCCAGAAGGGGAAGTGAAAGTGGACGGAAAGAGCTCGTCGTTCTAGTCATCGGTGGCTTATTTATTTCGCTGCAGCCGGCTGATTGAAATTCAAATGCGCACTTGAGTTTTCCGGATGGAAAGCCGGGCAGGCGCGGAATTAAATCGATTGCCACTTGGGCCAAGTGCCCGAAGCTCAAAGTCTAAAAGATTGAAAATCGCAGAGCGGCGCATAAATCAGAAATTCGCTTTAATGCAGCGAACTAGAGAATCTGCACAAACTTTGTTTAAAGGTGAAACATTAGCATAGACGCCGATGAAAACGAACTTTCAAGGCCTTAAAATACTCAACAAGCCAAAGATGAAAACTTGTGAGATAGTGCCTCGTGGTTCAATCCGTTAAAAAAACATAGTTGCTAGGCTAGAACCAAAAGTTGCTAAACTCGTAGCCAAACTTTTCCTGGAAGTGCTCTTCAAAGCGCAGCCTATCGGAGAGGAAGAAATAAAAAACCGGAACAAGACTACGGGCTACGATTAACGCAAATCAGTAAACACAGCGGATTATAGTTACATATTGAGAAAAAAGCACATACAAGTAGGCTTCAAAAATGATATGATGTCACTGCAATTATCCAGTTCATTTTAGTGAAGTAATGGAGCAAATTGTATATTATTAAGTATTTTTCAGATAGCATTGCTCAGTTTCTTAATTGATCAATTTATAGTAATTTTTCCTGTGTAACTGCATTTATCGGCTTCTTCGAGAAATTGCTTGTGATAAAAGAATTTGTAAAGTCGAGCTTCCTTTCAAAACCCCCAATGGCTTATGTCTGTGCTGCGATAGCAATAAATAGACTTTCTGAGAGTGTGATTTCTAGTCCGCTTTATCGCTGCCCCCAGCAACTTGCAACTCCACAAAAGAGTATCGTTCAGTGCTGACAGCATGGCGTTGAAAACATACAAAATAGCTAGATCTACACAGTTTTCTAGCTTCTTTTTGAATGCCAAACCACTAAAATGGCGTCTTCTTGGATACCAGCGATTAACTGTGAAGCGCTGACCATTAACGGCCAACGCTAACGCCAACGCAGACGCCGACTGCGACGCCGGCAGACAACAACTGTTATTCCCCACGATCACGATCGCAGGCGCAACAACTGAAAATCAACTTGCTTTTCTCATTTCTCAGTCAGCGATCGTCTTTTGAGCGGAGAGCGCACTGCTTGTCGGCGTCGCGAATAAGAATATCCTACTCGACGTTACGGTTTTGAAAACACGAGCGCACCAATCGGTGAAGCCCTTGATTATAATCCACATCCAATGGATGGATAATCTTTTATTTGTTTGAAAGTGCTGAATAAGAATCCCCGATTTCTGGTGAATTTGAAAAATTGCGCAAATGAAAATACGCGTCTCTTTGCGTTTTGTTTCTGCTTCGCTTGCTGCGCCTGCTAGCTAGCGTGTGTGTGAGTGTACGTACATATACGCGCTACCTGTTTGCTGTGTCGCTGTGTGAGTGTTGCGAGAGAGAGAGAGAGATCAGTTTGTTGGTGTTACCTGCTAAAAAAGAGAGAGCTAACGAAACGTGTGTGTGTGCTGCTTAAGAAGTGTCAAAAAACTAAAGGCGTCGCTTTCATAAAAAAAAGAAACGTTAAAGTCAAAACAGTATTTAAAAAACTACACACAAAAACAGCCTCGGGGCAAAGAGAAATTCGTAGTGTGTGTTTATTAGCAATGTTAATTAAATATTACGTGCCAGTAAAAACTGCAATTTGCTGGGAGACAGTTGTGCTCTAACGGTAATTGGATTGCATGTCCAACTTTGTGGGAGCCGCCACAACAACAATTGCTCAGGCAAAAGGAAAGAGAGGGGGCAGCGAAAGTGAACTTTTGCTTTTGCGGCAGAGAGGGACGGCAAGAGAAAAGGGAACGGGAGAGCAGGCGAGAGCAATTTACTCACGTGTCTATCAAAATGTCTCCCTTCTGATGCGTCTTCTTCTTCACTGCACGCCGCCCCCTTCTTGATGCAACATAATTATGTACACTGCAAACAATTGAGATCATTATGAATGAAACTTTAAGCTCGCTTGGTGTCAATTAAATAAAACTTTAAAAAAATCTGTGGAATGCACAGCCAACAACAAAATTGTGTAGCTATATAGTTGTATCGAAACTAAAACCGAAAGGTTTTCTCTCTGTGTGAGCTCCTCTCTCGCTCGCACACCCACAGCCACAAGGAACTGCAACTGTAAAAAGCTTTTTGCAAGCCGACTGATCTTTGTTGTTGTCTCATTTGTTGTGTTGTTTTCACAGTCGACGTTTTCATTAAAGTGGTTTGTGCAGCAATTTTAAATACGCTCCCCGCACAATGAACAGGTAAGCAACGCACACATACTTCACCTTTAGCACACACACACACAACCAACCTAGAGACACACACTCTTACACAAAGGCAGCCTCTTACTTTGTTGTTGTTTTTTGAATGATGGTTGAGGGGGTTGGAGGGGAGGGTTGAAAAATATGCAACGACATGAAAAACTTCAACTATTGCAACATTTTTGCGTCGTCTTGGCTTTTGTTAACCAAGGTTTATTCACACCGCAGGAAAGTCAAAGTTGTCGGCGTCTGAAAAGGAAAATGTTTCATCTGTTAGTTGAAAAAACCCGGCATTATAAAAAAAAAATCTCGTCAGCTACGTTTTTCATTTCAAACTGCGTTTTCCCAACGTGCATGTTGTGCCTTGCGGTTTGTTTACTGCACTTTCTGCCGCTGACAGCTGCAAATTTGGCTCAGCACGCAATTTTCCTAGGCCACCACCAAGTTCCATTTTCCCATTTTCCATTTTCCACCCACTTTGCTAGCAATTCAAGCCGAAGTTCACGCTGACCATTAATATTTCAACGGTTGTTTCCAGCCATTGTTTCGATCTTGGCTCGTTAAGCAAAAGAAAACCGTAAACCCTCCAATGATTCCGCACATAAAGTTCAAAAGACGAATGTATGAGTTTTCCTTTTATTGTGGCTAAAGTAGTACAAAAACAATAATGTACAACGAAAGTTACTAGCTTTAAAGCATTAACAAAAAAAATGTATTATCATCGAGAAAATAATATTCAACATTATTAATATTTCGCTGTATATGTATATTTATTATATAAGAGGGATGTAATTTCTTGCAGTGTAGACAAGTTCCGTGATCCATAGTCACCTGAAAAGTGGATTTTGGTGGGGTTGTATAGGGGTACCGACCCGAAGCACTTAAGAACACCCCGAAGGGCAAAGTTTATGTTTGCGTTTGCCTTCGTTATTCTATTTTATTTGGAGTTGTGCACTTATTAAAAAGTTTTAAATGTTTGATTAAAAAGAATTCATCGTAAAATTTGTTGTGCCACATTGCTGGCAACTTTTACCAATTCCTTCAGTTTGTTTACTTATAGCCCCCCACCGCTTCTTCCACCCATCTTATAGTTATCGCATTTGCTGGTTTTGGCAGCTCAAAAACTTGCGCAGCTCATGGCTGAAAAATAAACATTGGGAAGCAACAAAACAAGCGGGCAAAGATATCAGTTGTCGTCAATGTGTATTGTACAATAAGTATGTCTGCAGATAAGGTAGAGAACCCACAATCCCATAGGTGTGTTCCCCATGATTAAGGTAGAATGTGTGATTTGAAGCGCTCTTTAGCCAAATGGGAGAATAGCGTGACTTGTGCGGTAACGATATTTGAATAAGAACCGCTTTTATTTGTAGCTCTAAAGTTCGAAAACAAAAGAGCGCTCTGTCGTATGACAATTCTGTCTTTTCCAACGCCACCATTCAAAGCCATTCATTAGCAACGGATCCAGAACAGCGCCCACGCCTGACTCATTAAGTTCCCAGAAATGCTAATTTATTAAATCTCTGCCTGTAATAGGAGCAGCATTTTAAAGGCCTTCGCATCGATTTTCAAATGTCGAACAACGCGACCAACGAGTCGTGCAAACTGTAACACCATAATGGTCTTCACTTGGCCCCCAACTTCCTCAACTCCCTCAGTTCCTGACCCAGCTGACCCTAGGTTGTCCTCCGGTTACCAAAGCTATGTCTATGGCTATTCCCATTCAGTTTCTATGTGTGTTCTCATGGACATCGCTTTACAAAGCAGATAAGCAAAGCGAAATCAATCAAAAGACTTTTATATCAAACAATATAAATGGAATGCTTGCCGTTGTCGTTGTCGTTGTCGTTATAGCTGTGATTCCCTACATATCTTCGACAGCTGAATTGAAGTTGCGTTTGTCACGTTTGTCAAAGAACGCAATGAGCACGTAGAACCCACACGGCGACTCCAATACCAGTCCCAATCCGATTCCGATTCCCGAATCCCCCAAACACGGCAACCGGGCGGATATGCACAGTTTGTAGATACAGATACAGCTACAGATACACATAGGAGAATGCAAATGAATGGCTATGGGCTATGGGCGGCACATATGTCAAATGCTCTGTGGCAGCCGCAGAGAAAACTTGTGCGACTTTTGAACTTAATGCCCGCAAAGGTCACACGAACAGGCAGTGGGACACACACTTGTATTGGTAGTGAGTGACCCAAATGTGCCGATTGAGCTTTCTTACACGCTAAACTTGGTCTCCCGAGAAAATTGTAACAAGGCCAAAAAATTCTCCGAATCGTGAAAGAAACGCAATACCAATTTTTACGAGGAAGTTTCATTTAGAAAATGTAATAACGTGTAGAAAGTGGCTCTTTATTAACTCACAAAAATCGAGAGAAATGCCAATTTCTAAAAAAGAGAGACACGAATACCTTCTTGTCTAAGGAATTGTGCCACGTATTCGAGCATGCCTCCAAAGTTGCTTTTTATTAAAAACATGGTGAAATAAATACGAAGCAAAACCACAATTGACTTAAGGGCTTGCAAAATTAGTGAGTTGAAACTTCTTTGTTGATTTTGAAACTTTTGCTGTGTGCGTATTTAGACCATGTTAATAGTGCACTCCCTTTTCCCCCGAACTCTAGACCCATAACCCGCATAAACTTTTCAATTTGCTGGCCAAAAGTCTAAATACCCAAAAAAGTCTAAATCTACGCAAAAACCTAGATCCCTTTATGCACGACAGATTTGCGCCTTGACCCCGCCCGAGGTAAAAAAAAAAAGGGAAATCCGACAGAAATGCAAAAAAAAATAGTCAACGGCAAAAACTTTGTGCAAATCGCGCTGGATTTACATAATTTTAAATGCTGGCTTATTGGTTTGTGTTTGTTTCCACAGCGGATCAGGCGAAAGATGGTCGGGGCAGAAATGGGCCAGGAAGTTGGGCGAGTCCGAGTGACCCGGTCGAAACGTTTATTGCCATTTTGGGTGGGACTTTCTCGACCAAGAGAGTGGCTTTTTTTCCATTTGGTTACTGTGATAGCGACGAGGGTCCAATTTGCATATCTGATTAATATGAATACATTAGTTTCGTGATTTGACACAGTAAACCAATAGAATTAAATGCGATTGCTGATTGCAGAGACAAAGGTCAAGTTGAAAGCTCTACTTACCCGCCTGCCGCCACAATTTATGCGGCAGAAATGCCTTTGGGGGCGGGGTATGGTTACTTAAATTCAATTAGCGTTTCCGCTGAACTCCTCATAATGCGATTTGCACTCGAAATCAGAGTCATATAAAATATGCTTTTTGTTTGCGCCCGTCTGCCTTCTGCCATCACTGGCCTTTTCCTCATTTCCAACTCGAGAGACTCCAGTTTGAGGCACATCCAGCGTTCTCAAAGCTGCTTTTATTGAGGAAGCGGCAAATTTATTTAAATTAAGTCGAAAATGCTGGGCTGCTCACTCGCTTGGCTGCTTGTCTGCTTGGCTGCTTGGCAACTTGTCTGCCCCTCGTAAGTTTGCTAAATGTGTGGTAGATTTGACAATTATGACAGCACAGAATGTAAGATAAATTCTGCATAATTTACGGTGGTTTCCAGAAAGGAGAGACGACTTCCATTATCGGGACTCCCTTGTCGTCTCCATTAAGTGGATTATGTTGTTTTGTCTACCCGAGAGGATTTGGGTGGTCCATTCGATGACCTCCATCCCGTCCTCTCACATCATTGGATCCCATTCCTACGAGGCTGTCGTCGAGAACGTTCGCCGTGATTTATGTTGGGCAATTTTGTGCGGCGTAGCTTCATAAATTTTATTATCCTGCAATTGCAAAACCGAGTGCCCAGGGCATCATGTTCCATCTCCAGCATTTTTTCGTTAGTGTCACTCTCGCTTTTTTCAAGTTTATGGGTCAGCAAATTTTATTTATTGCACACCCCCAATTGACAGTTTAGCTTGATTCGAGGGGGCAGGGGCGAAGTCAACTCCCCGATTTTATCCCTTAAATAGCCCTAAGCTAATACGCTCTTGTTTGAGAACTGGGTTTTCTATGGAATAAAGCACTAAAAAATTCTTTTCAATGAAATTGTTATGATTCATAGTTTGGATTCTGCTTTAAATGGGCCTTATTGGAACTGCAAATTATTGGGATAGCAAAAATATTTTCTTGAAATATAGTACACGTTCATCAAATATTAGTGTGTGCTTAAAACAAAGAAAATAATCTGAGAATGGCTGTACACAATACCGCAACCCACTTATTATATTGCATGAAATGTTATTTAATGGTACACATTAAATTTGTTAGGAATAACGTAGACAGATTATTGCTAATAAATACCAAAGGTGTTACTATGCAATCGGGTGGTGAATCAATGTAGAAATGTTTACCAAACCAGAGCTACAATCCAAATCTAAGTCAGAGGCTGACCTGAGTCATCACAAAAACGCCCTTCGTCACTGACCTCGCCCAACGTTTAAATATTAATAGATGATATCCGAGTCACAATAGCTTCCAGCATTTCCGAGAAACTAAGGGGCTGTTGATAGGTGGACCAAAACCAGCGTGCGACACTCATCCACATGGGGACATTGTTGTCTAAAATTAGCAAACAAATAGAATGAAAACCGAAACACACACGTATGTAGATAGAAGCAATTTGAAAAATGAAACCAGTTTAGCTTCGATTGGGGGCACATACTCGAAATCTCGTATATGGTTCTTTCGATTTCGGTGTTCCAATTAGTTTTCCATTTTGTGAGGCTAATCAGGGACTGACTTTCGACGACTCCTAGACGCGACGTAAATTTCATTTATTCCATTTGTCTTCATTGCTCGGGGCGACGACAACACCTACGTGTACATACATATGTATACAACCATAGTTGCAGACAGACATCGATAAATCAGGGCCAGGACTCGACGGCAGCGCTGCATTTGTCCTTCAAGGACCACAGCTGATTTGTTCTTGCTTCACGTCGCTTGAAATACCAGATAATTGATTTTACAACACCCGCTCACCCTCGCGGAAGGAGAACAAAGGCATCCTAAGGATTTTCGGGAACCGCGACAGCTTAGGCGAATTGAAAGGCAGGTATATGTCGGTAGGTACATACGTGTATATGTATGTAAATGCGGCGGACCCAGTCTAAAATTAAACCAAAAGCGCGAAGCCCAGTAAACAGGGATCAAGTAGATTGATATTTCCTGAAAACAACATTTGGAGGGTAGGTATCGCGTTGGGAACTCAGAGAGCGAGGGAAAGAGAGCATTGAGGTGTAGGAAGTACTTTGAAACACAGATGCGGGAAGTATAATAGGAGATGCTTTGAGTCGATTTTGCAAATCTATTATAGCACACTTAACATGAGTCAAGTTAATTATGTGATCAATTATGCCTATCTAATCTGACCTAATCTCCTTCCAAAAAAATAGTTTCCCTTATCAGTGGGTAATCACTGATGTTTAGGTCAGCCAAGCTAAATTGTAACAAATGACACATTCTTATCATAGTTTTAGCATTGGTCTGTATGCTTATCTTTACAATATAGACATATTGAATGTCTGATGTTTAATTTAGCCATGTTCAACTTTATTAAACAGGAATTCCAGGGTTTAAATGTGGGAACTCACATTTGAGTGCTATTTTGCTGAACTCAACTGTAAAGTGAGAGATCGTGAGGGATAAACAGGACCAGAGAGAGCCTGTGAACCAGAGAGCATGTGGGCTGTAAATTTGCTTCTGAATCACGTCCCCTGGCTGCTCTCAGTTTGAGTTTGAACCACGCGACGCGCACAACGGAAAATCCTGACATAAAAACCCAATCGATCGAAAAGCGGAAATCTTCGCCATACGGAGGACATGCCTCCCTCCTAGTAAAACAAATACAAAATAATAGTCGTAATAAAAAAGCAATACATAAAGTAAAGTGCCAACATTGCTGTGACCAATGGAGCGTCGCAAGGCTCTCAGTTCGTATGCCAAGTTCAGGGATCAGCAGGAGGCGGCGGCTGCAGTTACCCCGCAGAAGGACAATGAGAGCGAGGACTCGCTGCCCGCCTTGCGCCGCTCTCATTCGGTCCGTTCCTCCCTACGGCGGCTAAAAAACAAGCTGCACAGTCCCGCCCTGCCGATGCAGTCGCCCTTTAAGCTGCGCACCAAGCTGCACATGCGCAGTCGCAGCTCGCGAGGATCGGCCACCTTGGACAAAAGCAAAGCGGCCAAGGCACTACGCATGCTGGGCGATCTGGATGCAGTGGCTGTTCTGACCACCAAAGTGAAGGGCAAGAACGAATTTGTGCCGCTGAAAAGAGCGATGAACTCCGAGTCCTGTGACCACGATGAACTGGGTATCGAAAGGCTCATGTCCACTTTGCCAATGGGTGCAAAGCTGCCCCGGAAAGCCTGCAAACTGCTCCAGATCCCCGAGAACTACTGCCGGCAAACAGAACTCGCGCCAAAAGCCACTCTCGACTCGGATCTGGAGAATACCTTGAGTGGCGAGGAATCCAGTAGCGTGCTGGCGGACATCACTCGACATGCCCAGCAGGGCATCTATGGAACGACGCGCATGCGGACGGCCACGATTCGGAAGCCGATGCCCTACCTGAACAGCCGTAGGTGTCCTTTAAGTCCTTCGATTTCAACCTTTTAAAGATCTCAGCAGTGTGATTGCATATGGTAACCGGTGCAAAGTGCTTTATAAATCTGAAAACGAATTGAAAATCGTTCTGATTGAGATTGCAATGATTAAGTTAAAGATCAGCTAAACAAATTTCACATTTGAAAAGCTAGTGTAGCTAAACTACCTTCATGACGAAAAACTCTTCTGGTCGAGTGAATCTAAGGAAGCAAAACAACAGAAAGCGGATTCAAAGGAATGTTTATTTTTTTTATCGAAGCCGATTTTCTACCTGTATCTTTGTAGGTGCCTCTTAAATCCTATAAAAGATGACGAGGAAGTTATTACCTGGGGAAACCTGGAGGAAACAAATATTGTTTTTCAACTATTCTTGAAAAGCTGTATAAAAGAATTTCGTTTCCTTTTTAAAAGCATATGCATCACTTTAAAATGCATTTCATGCGAGCAAAAAGCGTTCGTCGTGTATTTCCTTCTAGCCAATAAAACTATCATTTTGTGATAGCTTCAGAAACGACTAAAACAGTGATTCAGTGGAAGTTTGTGTTTATCCCAGTTATGTTTCGATGGCTTTGTTTGTGTTTTGCCAAACTCTTTTATTGCCCATCAATCAAGATTTTATACCCTACAAGTGGGTCAATGACCCATGCCAAATGGTCTGTGTCATATGAATCGAGAGGCAGCTGTGGGTCTATTTCAAGGGTAGGGTTTCCCAGGGCAGATATTCCCGTGCTTTATCATTACATCACACAGCGATTTTTCTTGGTAACTCGTTTGCATATGTCTTTGCTATGCATTCCATTTGTTTACAACCATCGGCGAAACCCGTAAAACTGGTGAGAGATGCGAGACTAGGAGGATGAATATTCATTTCACGAGTGTCCATGAATACGTAGATACACATGCATGTGTATATAAAGCAGGCTGCACACATGTGAAGACAGTATAAACTGGCCTAATCCATGACCAAATCGGGTCGTTAATGTTGTGTGCTCTTCCAGATGCTACCACAGCGATAGCACTAAGCTCCCCCCCAATATGCCGCAGAAGCTCCCGATGAGCAGCTGCCTGCGTTCTCCGGCGGTCTTCGTCCGCCAGAAATCGTTTCACACGCTCAACGAGCTGACCAGGTTCTGTCAATTGAAAGTGTCCCCGCATCGGGCCACCGCCACCGCCACATCCACAGCCACCTCCGCATCATCGTCACCATCATCATCGCCAGCAGCGGCGCAACAGCAACGTCGCCACAGCCACTATGCCATCGATGGTAAGAGATCGGTAATTCTCTGGCTGCCCTTAACCCGTATATAAATATATCTACATATAGAGAAGAAGAAGCCCCCATGAGGGGTAATTAAAAAACTGAGCCACATCATATCATCATAAATGCTTGCTCACACAACAATCCATGTATCTGCTGGGCTATGGCAGTGAATTAAAGTCAATTGAATGAAAATTGGTGGGTGGCTGGCTGGTTGGGTTCACCGACTGCCCGTGGGTGGGTGGGCTCGTTAATTTGGGTCCAGGTGGGTTGGCTGCTTCACGGATACCTCATATAACACACTCCAACACACATGCTCTAAAACACACACATGGCTTGCATCCACAACGGTTTGTGCATAATTAATATAATTGGCTTTGGTCATAGGCAACGGCATTCCCAATTGCATAGAAAATAATAGCGGCTATGAATAGGAGTGAACGGCATTAATGTTTAATATTTAATTAATCGCAAGCAGAAACGACAATTACTGTAATTAAATTACATTTCCACACAATACATTTACACACAACGTGGTGCTCCTGGTCATTTGCCATTGTAAATATATGCACACACACACACATCCGCGTTTTATTTCCATATATCCTTTATTTGATTTTCATTTTTGCATTTAATTTGATTTCCCTTCTTTATTTGTATTCAACACAAATCACGATACTCGCACAGACAACATATTGCCGCAAGATAAACGTGACGGTGACATCGATAGTGTCAGGCTGCGGGAGAAGGTGGTTAATCCCAGTGGCGGCAATAACAACAACCAGGACAACTATCCCACCTATTATCCGGCCCCATTGCTGTCCACCAGTCGCTGGTCGGAACAGTTGACGCAGCATGCGGCAGTAGCCAAGATACGGACAGCTATCTCCTGCCACTCCCAGGATCTCAAGGAAATGGAATTCCTTCTGCCCCATTCGCGTACCGAGCCCCAATCCAATTCCCAATCGCAACTGTGCATTTCGCGGCACTCGCAGCCAAAGAACGCCAAGCTACGAGATGATCACGATGAGACGGGCTCATCGGAATTGGATTCACCACCCCTGGGTGATGAGAATGCCTCGGCGAATGGCCAACTTTCGGTGCACAGGCAGCCGATACAGCTGCGCAGTAAAAACCCGGGGGACACACCTCATCCGCGGACCAACAAAATGTCCAAAAAACAGCTGAAGTTGGCCCAAGCCCAGCTGAACAAACTGACGCAGAACAATCTGCATCTGCATGGTATGACCCACAAAAACCTATCCACATACATGGCACGCATCGCCATCGTTCCTAGTCATCTTAAGCTTATTGTTAAGTTTAGAAAGGCGTTTCCGCAGGGTACTTACTTGATTTATTTGTTCACAGCTCTGTTCTCGGCAGTGGAGCATGGTCACCTGGAGAAGGCGCGCACTATTCTAGAGTCCACCGACGTAGATGTGAACAGGTGAGCTTAGATCCTTTCTACCACAACTGGACATATCGTAACTGATATACCTAATCCTTCCCAGCATCAATAACGATGGCCTATCTGCTCTGGACTTGGCGGTGTTAAGCAATAATCGCTCCATGACCAGGATGCTGCTTCAGCATGGCGCTGTGGAGGGTTCTCAGTGTAAGTGCCTTTTGATTTGTCTTTCGACTGTTCTTTTCATCGATCAATCTCAATCTGCAGTTTCTGTGGACACCATTGGCACCAAACTGAACGGCTTGCTCAAGGACGCCGAGTCGCGAATTCATGATCTAAGTGGACCGGAGGGCCTCTGTCCACCGGTGTTCGCATCGCGTCCCTCCATCTCGAGCATCATAATTGGTGAGTGGTCGTCGAGTCAATTGAGAGTGCACTTAATCAGAATCTAAACTCGTTCCCTGCAGGCAATTCAAGCGCATCGGTAACTGGCTGCACGGGTAGCGAGGTGGAGAAACAGATAGGCATCTGGGAGCGCCGTGTAAAGGGACTGCGGCGCCTGCAGCTCGGTTGGGATCAGGCCAGGCCGCCAGATGCACCCGCCTCCGTGGTCGTCGACGTCACGGGCGACAATTCCATCAGCGTCCAAATCCTAGAGCCCTTCGAGGGGGCCATCGGCACGAAATTCAAAGGTAAGCCGCAGGAACGTCGAGTGGCAGAGGCGGTGGAATGGGACTTGTGATTGTGGTTGGGCCGCCATGTTGCGGTTAGAAAGTGGTTCTGGATTCGATTCGCGTTGTCTGTCTGATTTTACCCGCTTACTTCGCTTTGCCAGACGGGTAACAACAAATTAAAACCCATTACAAAAGTTTTTAAGGATGAACATACGGTTTTATAACATTAATATAATATTAATATTACATTATAAGTAACCGTCACACTTTCATTTTGTACAGTACAATGGTCGACCCGCGCGGATTTCAACAACGTTGTTGGCGAGAGTGAGCTGCTGGAGTGGATCAGCTTCCATGGCACGATGGGTGCCCAGTGTCACATATCGGGCCTCACCCAAGGTCGTCGCTACTTCCTGCGGGCCGCGTGCGGCAATGTGAAGGGATGGGGAGCCTATCGAACCTCGGTGCCGGCTAGTGTGGTGCCGTCAAGTAAGTTGAAGCAAATACTTAAATAGGCATTCTTTCTAACTGAATTCTCTTGTGCAGCCTGGCGGGATTTAGACAATCGAGAGGACCGATTCGTGGGTCGTCACCGAATCCTGGACAATCTATTTACCGCCGTGCGGTTGGCAAGACCCGCCGACGTATCCGAGCTGACTTTGGATCCCGCGAGCGCCCAACGACGCAATCCCAAAAAGAAGACTACCATTAAGCAGTTGTTCTCGGTAACCACCAAGTTCCAAAAAACACTGAGACGGTATGAAGTAATGGAATTCCCAATTTACAACGTACTTACTATGTATTTATATCCCTGAATAGCGGCATTTACTTCTCTTGTATTATTCATTGCGATGATAAAGTACTGGTCACCAGCGAAGACTTTCCGCCGGTCATCGAGGTGGATGAATCATATCCCAGTGCTCTGCACATGGATTACTACTGGCTCATGAAAGTGGCCTGCACTTGGGAGGATGTTAAGTCCCTACGTTCGGATATGGAGCGAAATCTTACATCCGCTGTTCACTTCCGCACTAAGCTTCTATCGGCCGTGTGTCAGATGCAATCGGCCCTGGGCATAACGGACTTGGGCCAGCTATACTATAAACCACTGCGGGATGCTCAGGGCACTGTCGTCCTAACCTGTGTGCAATCTGTAAAGAGCCAAAAGGCCGTCTCTATCCTGAACTCGAGATGGGTGCCAGTCAGCAAGCTGCAAAAGAAGCTAGGTGCTCTACACGAGGACTACACCATTAACGAACTGCTCATCTCCTCGATTGGAGATCAATTGCACTATCAACAGGCGGCGCTGCAGCGTTTAGAACCCGGTCTTTATCTAGGATACCTAAAAATGCAATGCTCCATGGACCAGATCCAGGTGGTAGTGCCGGTGAAAACGCCGAATGTCTTGCCCCACTGCAAGGTGCGCGAAAACAGTCACATAACGGCCGAGGAGTGGCAAGTGCTTCATCGTTGCAGTAGCGATCCCCTTCGCCTGCCGTTGGACTTCAGCGCTCAAGGAGGTGATGCAGCTTCCGGAGGAGCAGCAACTACGGAGGTGCAGCGCCTATTTTTATACGATCTCACCAATGCAATGCACAAGCTTTTTGCCAGTATGAACATCAAAATCGCTGATGCAACCACCCACCGCCTGTATGATGTGGAGGTGATTGAGCATAGTCCGGACATTAGTTTCCTCGTGGTGTGTCCATCCGCCGAGTCCTCATGCGCTGTGCCCGGCCAGTCTGAGTTACTGCTTCAGAGGGATGACTTGGCCAGCTTGAGTATCCAGGCCTTTGAGATGATTCACCTGCGCACTTATCAGCCGGCCATCATACAGAAGTACGCCCGCCTATCTTGCATCCTAGAGTTGGATACTGCACTGGCCACACATTCACTTCGCGAGGCATTCTCCAGCAGTGAACTGCAGGCGGCCAAGGAACGTTTGGCCACGCTGCAGGAGCTTAGTGCGAGTCTTACAATTGTGTGGAAAAGTGTACGATGGCTAATGGATGTGGTGGCATACGCGCGGAACAAAATCGCCCAACCCTCGTTGGCAATGCGAGAAATACTCGACTTTGCACAGCAAAGACAGGATGAATCGGTAGCTACATCGGCAGGAGGTTCCGCGAACAAACAGCTGCTACAGCTGCCCATCCGTGAGAGCAAGTTCTCCAAGACGGGCCAAGGAAGAGGCAGTTGGCCGGGTCCTGGGACTAGTGAAGATCAATCGCAGAACAAGCCGGAGCACTCCAAGTCGGAACAGAATCTGGAATTGAGTGCTATCACTCCAGTGGAACCTGCAACCAAACAAGTTCCTACACAGCAGCAGCCGCAGCAACAATCGCAACAACAGCAACTCTTACAAGTTTCCAACATCAGCGAATATGCGGGGTCGATATGCTCTGAAGTATCACTTAGAAAGAACAGTGGCGACTCCATGAGCTCCACCTACACGTCCCGCAGCTTCTACTCCGCCGTGGATTCAGCCTCAGATGGAAATAGCACAAACAGCGTGTTTGCCATTCCGCCATCTCGTTCCGATGACACTCTGGCGGATGCACTGCGCCACTCGCAAGCTGTAGCTGCGCAACGCAAACGAACCAGCTCTAACATCGCATCTCATACCAATCCCTTGATTACGGTGCACAGCTCTAGTTCGGCGCCATACCTGGCTGGATCCAGTGTTTCCTTGAGAAGCGGCAACGGAGCCTTCGCAACGGATTTGGAACACAAACCGCTGAAGCCAGCCACTAAAGCCGCTTCGAGTGCAAACCTGCGCGAAGGTGGGCCCTATTTAAAAAGCACGTTAGCAGAGCTACGAGCAGTGGGTGGCGAGGAGCCGGTAGCCAGTACTTCGAAGGCATCATCGATGAAGAGCTTGTCACGGCAGAGCAGCGAAGAGGATTCAGCCAGCTGTTCCAGTCTCAACGCAGAACAAACATCGGGGATTATTCAAGTTTATACCGCCTACAGTACGGGTTTGGCCAGTGGAACCAGCTTAAAGATTCACGTAACACCTAAGACGACGGCCCGCGAAGTGATCAACCTGGTGGTAAAGCAACTCAACATGGCCGTGGTTCTCAAGGGGAACAATGGCCCCATCTATGGACCCGAGATGCTAGAGAACTTTTGCCTGGTGGCGGTGATTGGAGCAAGGGAACGCTGCCTGCGGGATGACTTCAAACCGCTGCAACTACAGAACCCCTGGAAGAAGGGCCGCCTGTACGTCCGCAAGAAGCATGAGCTGCTGGCGGCCATCGAACACTCCAATCGAAAATCGCATTTGATCTGAGCAATCGGAATCAAATCCCACTGGAATTGGAGAAGCATCGAAGGAATGAAGTACGCTATACTGTTGGTGGTGGTGACAAGAAGATCTGTAGAGATCTAAAAACTTAAGATATAGGTGCCCGAAAGTAGGCAAATAATTTGGTTCACACACCTTAGATTTTGTTTTTCAAAACTTTTGAGATTTTTCGGCAAGCCGGTATTAACGATGATACGAATTAGCTGTTCCGATTCTTGTTAAATTGAGTTATGCTTTTGGTTTTGGGTTCATCCAATCACCATTCCCAACTCCTTCCACCCTCTCCAGGGCAATATGATCGTTGACCAATTCCAGAATTAGACTGAATTACTTATGTATGCTGCAATGGCAAACTGATGAAATTGTAATTGAAATGGTATTATATTTTCAGTAGTTATACATTCAACATTACCCAGGCAAACACACACACGAATCGGACTAAACAAAAAAAGATTGTTGTTACTTGTTCTAGAGTATTGAAGGTTGCGCCCGTACATAAGTAGTATGTATGAATGTTATATAAATATTATGCGTGCATCAATGTATTTTATTGTATGTATTGTAGTTTAGTAAACAAATGTTTTGATTGTATTTTTGTGACATTTTTTAGGGGCACATTTTTTGATCTAAATGTTAAATCGGTAAATACGGAACACAAAACCAAATCAAATCGATGGCGAAACTCAATGAACAGATGTCAATACGCATTTTAAGTGTCACTCTTGATGTCTTTCATGTGTGTGTGTTCTTGAAAATTGCAATTCCATTGGATTAAATAAATAATTTAGCTGTAATCAATTGCTTAGTATGTAAACAAAATCACCGCAACAAATATGATAACGAAACCGGAAGATATTTTTTAAAAATATATTGGCACAACTAAATGTTGAAAAAAAAATTATAGGCAACTGCAAATTGAAATTGAAATGTTTGTATTTATTAATTGTAGAAATGATATTTCCAAGCCCGAACACAATCTACTCCTCTCAGCAATTGGCTCGCCAAGATTCCCGTACTTGATCGTCCTATTCCCCATTTCCACAATCTACTCTAACTGTTGGCCCCCTTAGAAACCATACTATTAACGTGGCTATCTAAATGTGCGAAGCCGTATGTGTCTATAACTAACTACTCTACTCTGTACTCTCTCGATAGGAAATACCATAAGTAAATTAGATGAAATTCTTCAGATACACGTACATATATTGTTGTGAACCGGAAGACAAAGAATCAGTTTCATTGTCAAGCTCATAATGTCCCATTTAAAACTTATTTCCATTGGACGACAAGTCGAATTTATATTGGAGTCGCAGTCGCAGGTCGTGAAAAGTATACATTTTGAATCTTATGAGAAACTAGACGAGAACACTTACTTTAAAAGAATGTGCAACACAGAGTCCATAACAAAGATATCGAACTATTTAAGATGTCTACGACCAACAAACGATTTTTGTACGTTATTTCTTGTTTTTGAGATGGCGTCAGGGGCGATTTTGATACATTTTTTACTGTATTTACTGTATGGTTTACCAGTCCTAGGGCACGACAAACAGCAACGAACGTAGTTAAGTTCTGACCACAAATGATACCCAAGATATTGACCTGACCCCTTGCGTTCACAGCCCGGTTTCAGATTTGTATTACCGCCACCCAATTGCCTCGATTCAATTCGATTCGATGCGATTCGAATGGTCCCCAGAATGGTCGAACGAGCAACAACGAATGTAATCAAGTTCCAAACTGAGTGAGTGGAGTGGCCAGTTTCAGTTTGTTAATTCGGAATGCCAATTAAACGATTTCAATTGTCAGACACAGCGTCCGTCCCCAGAAAAAAGAGCGTTTGATTTTCGAATGGAGCGAAATTATACAGAGTATTATTTTGAATTGCGATTCAGTGAGATTAGTTTTTACGATGCAATCCAATTGTAGCTGTAGCTAATTGTTAATGGCCCACAAAAATGTGAAATGTAAATGTAACCAAAAGCATTGAACGAGTCTTTCCGCATATGAACATGAATAATAATAATAATACATCAACGCAGATAATTCCTGTAATTAGATATATCTATAGAAGATGAAACTTATCAAGTGTAACTCATTATCGACTACCTGTGTACATTTTTCGTGTGTTAATGCCCTAAATATATACGATGCACTCCGAGTATGGAGCTTAAAGAGCGGGCAACTAGCTATGGTAAGGATAATGTGGGTACGAAGCATTCAAAGAATATTCAATTAACTTAATAAAGACTCAACAATTGTTATGGTGTAATCCCAATTGCTTGTTTTTCTAATGACGGCTTGTGGAAAGTTCGGGAATCCAGATAAATGTGTGATACATACAGCCAAAAGTGAAAAATCATTCTGAGTAAGTCAGCCGGAACATAATGATGGGTCACATATTCAAGTAGACGAATACGTTACGTATACGCCCTGTGTGGCGCACAGCTTATCAAACGACACTGCACTCGGATGCGATTTTGACTTAAATAATGCAACAAAAAAATGGCTAATAATGATAACGAGCTGATTACGCCCGCTACAGCGATAGAATTTCCTCATTATCTTTAATGTCCAACAGTGTGATTGTATTCCAGAGGCTTCTTTCCAATGTCCCAACTTTGTTGGCAACATGTTGCCAATGTTTATTTTGGTGGCCGATGCGTCATCGCATCGCATGTATACATAGATACCACAAATTTAGTGACGAAACGATCCCGGAGCTGTAATGATCGGAAAACAAGTTATATTGAGTCAGCTCCAGCTATCTCTCCGTGCCCATTCTCTCTCTCTCTTTCTATTGGGGATATTTGAAACACACAAGTCATTCTGTTGGGAGAAACAGCGCGATAAGTGTGCGCGGTATTTGTATCCCCCTTGCCACAACACTCCCATCTATTTGTATGTGTATTTCAAGTACATTTATTAAGATACATACATTTGAATCGGGCACATGGCTCTTGAACTTTAGCCCCAAATTACATGTTCCCTTTCGCAGCCAACTTACACCATCCCACTGCCAGGCTCATTTATAAACCATTCGTCCGCCAACTTCCACCACTTGTCAATTAAATGCTCCACTTAAAGGCCTTCACTCAAATCTTGCGACTTAACTTGACTAACTCAAGTCGTATACGGTCGCTGTAAATTTTCCCTATTGATTAGTTCATTTCAACCACATTTTTATTATTATTATTTTTTTTGGTTACTATTTCCATTTACTGTTGCTGGATTTATTTATGGCCGGTGGTTGCTTGTTGCACCCTTGCTAATGCTGATACCATCTAAATCACCGGTTATATATTTAATATATCTGCCATTGTATACAATATTCTAATCAACTGCGGGGCTTTTTTCTGTTTTGTATTTTTTTTATATTTATTTCATTTTTGTTGTATCGACAGGCGAGCGGGTCAGCCACGTGATCTGGATGGGTCGTCGGGCGAGACGCGTCTGCCTTTAATTAGATTTGAGTCCACCAGAAGCGGAGGCCTAGACAGCGATTAGTGGGGCAAATAACAAGCCAGTACAAGGAAATCGCCAAGAGTGCTCGTCTGCGACCAGAGCATATAAATTACACCAGCTGGACGTATACTTAATTTGTAACCGAGACATTCAAACCGGTTGGGGCTCAAATCGCTGACCACCAGCAGATGGTAGCCAGTGACACACAATAGCCAATTGTCGTTTTTGAAACGCTTTATGTTCACAATAAGAATTTAAATATCGTTTACATTAAAGTGAATCGATCGGCTCCGAATCCTCAATTGGGGTTTTGTATAACAAACAATAAGTACACCACTGTACACAGCATACATTACAAACATTAAAACTATAGCCTAGCATCTGTATGTGGGCGTTACTAAGAACTAATCGCTCGACCTTGACGCGCCCACAATGTATCCCTTGGCGGTGAGAACGCCCCGGCAGCGGACGTGCACCTGATACCGCAGCGACCAGTCGATTGTGTAGCCTGGGGCCAGTCCGTCGAACTGCTCCTCGGGCAGCAGGAGCTCGGGGTCGCTGTGCGTGTTCAGCTGGATGTCGTGAGCGGTGCAGAACTCCTGCAGCTCTGGTGGCACCACGCAGCACGTGGACAGGTTGACCTGGGCAATTGTGGGCGCCACCTGGGCGCTCTTGTGCAGCTCCTCCAGCGCTGCCGCATCCAAATCGGCAATGCCCAGCTGGGTGATCTGCTGCTTGAGGGCATACTGCTCCAGTGTTTGGTACAGTTCCTTCAGCTCTGCTACTCCTTCCTTTCCGTTACGCTGACTCCAGTTTGCAGCTCGGCTGCCGGTGGAGCCCTCGGAACAGGGCGATTTGGTTGTGGCCACCGGCGTTGCGCTGGCAACCGCATTCGGGTGGTAGGCCAACACCACATTGTCCACGTGCGTCACACTGAGTATGCTGAGCAGCGCCTCCACCGCCTGATTCACACACTCCGTGGAGTGACGATTTAGGAATATCTTGGCACCGATACTGATTTCATTCCGGCCATTCTCCGTCAGGCGGGTGGTCAGCTCCTGGGTGGCCCGCTGCACACGGCCGTGCAGCTGGTCGGTCTCCTTCTCCACCACCACGCGCTTCGCACTCGGATCGGTGTGGAGCGTTATCTTCAGGCCGTCGTACAGCTCCTCGTTCGATTTGCGCTGTCCAAGTTCGGTGGTGATGATGTTGCCCGTGCTAATCACCACTGTCTGGTACCTCTTCGTTATGGTCGGTATCATGGTGACAAGTGTTCTCCTTATTTGGTATCTGTTACTTCCGCGCCCGTCAAGACAACTGCAGCCCTCTCAGGTGGGTGAAACGTGTGTGTTCTCGAGCACCGACCGCCTGGCCACTTAAATACACTTTGCACCGAAGTGTGGTGAGAGAAACAACGAGCTGGTGGTGGGCGGCAGTCGATTGGCCTCGATAACTTATCGTTCCTACGCCAGGGGGTATATGATCGAATGAAATACAATTTAAAAGTCATAGATGTATTGTTATAATTCGAGTTGTAGGCTAGATAAAGTAATTAGTCCCCGCATTGTTAATAACATCACGCAGAATAAACAAAGGTTTTTTTTAATTTTAATTAATTTTAATTTTAATTTTAATTTTAAAACTATTTATTTAAAATTAATTTTTAAATTATTATGCTTAGCAAAAAAAAATAAAAATTTTAATAAATATATTATTGAGGACGTATGGAATGCCATGGCAACCCTGTTAAGTAAAACGGTTCCAGTTGTCAAAATTGACAGCTTTCAAAAATGTACAACTTGGACAGATCTAGAGATTGGAATAAAAGGACTAGGATGTGTCTACACGCTGTACGCGAGTGGTTGGTGCTGCTGACCATGGAGAAGTACGCCGGTAAATTCCTGGAGCGGGGTTACGACAGCATTGCCCGCTGCAAGTTAATTATCGGCAGCGATCTAATCGTGATGGGAGTGTATAATAATGCCCACAGGAAGCTCCTACTGGACGGAGTCCAGATCTTGATCAACGCACCCGAAAAGTTCATCTGCACGGAGCCTTGTGAGCTGCACAATCATGTCGAACTGAAATTGGATCCGGATGTTGAGTTTGCTTCGTTGAAGAGCTTGGATAATCTGGATTTCCCAAAAGTAAATGTTTGCGATGTGGATTGGTTACCTTTAGATATCGTACCCAACTAAATACAAACAAGAAGAAACTAATAATAACATATAATAAAGAAAAGCTTCAGTGATAAGAACTCTTTTTTATTTTTGAGAACCAATAAAACGCCTAATGGAAATTTGGTTTATAACACTATCCAATCTTAAATATAATCAACCAATATAATTTTATAAATACTGCCGCAGCAGAAATCCGGATCACCAAATAATACATATTTTATTGGGTCAATAAAATAGGATGAGCGATTTCCAAGTAACTCATTTTCTGTGAGTCTTTTAATAGAATGAAAATTACTTGAATGTAATTAAAGGATTCAACAAAGCGTTCAACAAATATTTGATGCCTCTCATCAAATCTTGGAGACGAGCATCCATGGGTGAAGCGGCCACAACACGCTCTATGCTGGCCGTATCCAAATCCCGCGACCGGCACTCCACACACTCAATGGTTTTCAGCTTCACCTGCACGTTGTCAGCTAAAAGCCGAGAATTGTGCAAGATTCCGTAGAATAGTACAAGATCGCCTTCGCTTAGGAGTCGTGTGAAGTTCCCAAAGTCATGGTGAGCTCGTAGGATCACATCCGTGGTGGGGGAACGGCCAAGGAGCCGGCCACTCTTCTTGTTGCCCACCTTGACCAGCAGCTCGTACTCGTAGCGATTCCAACGCTGCAGTGTGCAACTACCGCTTTGCGCATTAAACGTCTTGATTACGCTACGCCACTCCTCGCACTGGGCATCCAGTTTGGGATCGCATTTGAAGTGCTGCGATATATTCTCGCCATGCAAGCAGCGCAGCATCCTGCCCAGCCATACGGGCAGATAGTTGGTAATGAAATCCTCCAAAAAATTAAACACCCGCGAGATTTCCACTTTGGCAACGCTGCCCTGCCATGTCACGGGCATTCCATTCAGATGGGAACAGCGCAGCTGGGCCTTAATCTTGTTCGGCTGCTCGTGAAAAGGTTGAGCACAAAGTGCATGAAAGCGATCCCAGGGCAGAGTATTCGTCTCGGAAAGCGAGTGCAGACCCACTCTGGGCATGGCATTAAAGCGGGGCGTATCCTTAAAGCTAGACGTCATATAGGGGAAGACCAGCAAGCACGCTGTTGTGATGGCCATGACGAGCTGAAAGGTTATTTGTTAATATAAGAGCACTTAAAACTTGGTTATCCAGATAACACTTACCTGAAGCATTGTGATGTATTTCTGGGTGGCTCGGTTTAACGCCAAAATGCAGGACAAGACAACCACCAGCCCGCAGGCGAGAGCCGTGCTGCCCCACCTAAGTTGCTCACTGGCCAGTCCCAAGCTATCGATGGCCACGAAGACAGGCACCAGCAGTGCCACGATTCCGAACAGAGGAAGGAACAAGACAATACCAGCCAAGCCGAGGGCTGCACGCATTACTCCAAACACGGTGGCACTTTGCGAAGTGGCAATGCACACTTGCAGCCAACTGAGCGTGACACAGTGCGGGATGAGGAATGTGTAGACTCCATGCCAACGGGAGCGCTTGGCCATCATAATTAGCAGCACAGGAATAAAGAGATACAAGGCAGTGCGGCAATTCAAACAGAATTCAATCCCATTGCCAATGACAAACGATGAGAAGGTAGGTACGCGTAGGTCAAGAAAGCGCCACCGTGTGGACACAACCTCGTCCATTTCGTATGGATATTTGGCAAGCACATTTACGGCAAAAGAAACGATCATTAGCCAGTCAGGCAGTAGGTGGGAGGAGGCGTACATAGACACGCACACGGTGATAAAGGTGAAGGCTCCAGAGATAATAGTCAGCTCCGAGTGTGGCAGCCAGGCGTCTGTAACCAGCGGGTAGACGATCAGGTTGCAAATGAAGGCACAAAAGAAGTACAGGTACGGCTTCATATTGTTGCGTAAAAAGCGCTGCTCCGCAATGTCGGCCTCAATGTTGTGATCCCCGTAGCTCAGAAACAGTCCCGACCAGATGCGGAAGTCCACGAACTGCTGTTTGGTTTTAAGCATCTTACACGTGGCCCAGATCATGATGCCCAGACTGAGGTAATAGCTGACCAGGGGCAGCATGTGCCGGCTGCTCCACCAAGAGATTGCAACGAGCACGCTGCAGCGTACACTCAGCGGAATGACGTTGGGTATGGACACAATCAAGTTGAGCAGCCGGTGGTAGAAGAGCGTGAAGAAGATGAGCGGGTGGAAGATCATGCGGTAGAAGCAGGGAACATGGTCCAAGCTTCTCGGATCCGGGACGGATAATGTGAGAGCATCATTAACGCTGGGCATTTGTCCGGCACTGTAATTGGAAGCTGCCGAAACGAGGTGAGCTTCGGTGATGAGGCGACGACGCTCCACATTGGCTAGGTCAATAGTGGGCACATCTTCGAGGGGTTCGCACTCCGGCTCCTGTTCTCCTTCGCTGCTTGACGAGGAGCGGTCATCGTCGCGTCGACGTCGTTTTCGTTGCAAATTGTAGATGCGCCGCATTTTTCGTTCTAACTGCTTGGGCGTAATATGCTCGTTTCCATTTGATAGGCAGGCAAAGAGCTCCCGGGCTGCTTTTCTGGCCGCCCGTTCGCCAGCAGTCATGGCCAGGCAGCGACGCACCTCGTCCGCATTCTCCGCCGTAATACCGCTGCCATTGTTGTAGCACTGGCGGAGCAGCTTGGCCGCATCCTCGTGTCCATTGTGTGCGGCACTCACCAGCCAGTTAACAGCCTTCTGGTTCTGATTGCCTTTGGCAAGATTCGGCTCTACTGCGGACACAACAATTTTCCTTATCTTGTAATTCTCCTACGAATCCCTATACTCACCTATCGCACTATCGAGTAACTCTTTGGCCAGATCGTATTGCATCTGGGGACATCCCTCCTCGGCAATGTGATGCTTAAGTTTGTTTAAGGAGGCACGATCTTTAAGGGAGTATGTGGATACATTCTGATCGTATATCACTCAAAGCTCTAAGACTTACCTTCCAGATTCCAACGTCTGCGCTTGGTAACACCTGTCGGCTCATTTTGTGTCCAGGTGGCCATCTATCTGGAGTTTTTCGTTTTGTTTACGAAAAGCTATGAAATAATTCTAGTCTTGCCTTAGTGATGGCATCGTGCAGGCACTTCTTTTAGAGATGGACTCACAATTATTAAAACATCCATAAATTATTAGTAAATAAAGAACCAAAAAAGTTGTTTTCCCAAATAAAATTATTTATTGTTTACACAGTATTAATAATTTTTTTTATTATAAATTGTGTAGGTAATGTGCATAATGTCGTGACTTATAATCGATAATTAATTCGAAAGTTCTCAGCTGTGATTTCGATATTGCGCCATAAATAATCGATTAACACACATGCCGGCTAGATTGTTTGCGGCTGCAAAAATAGTTGCTTATTTGATGTTTATAGGCATTTTTAAATAACACCCAGCGCAAAAAATGGAGAGAAATCTGCAGAAGCAATTGTACGGCATATCCCGTGAGTCTTCTCCAAGCGCACGCAGGTACAGCATGCCAGCGGCTTCGGCTGACAGCACGCGAAAATCAATTTTTGGCGGCAGCGCCAGTTGCACCCAGATGCCGGGGAACCTCAAAAAGACTGCCCTGACCAACAGGTATGTGCTCCTCATCCTCCTGGAATTCGCCACTCATCAATGAACCCTTTTCAGCCGGCTCAGCTTGTCCGTGCGCTCCACTCAGTCCATTCCCGGCATCCGGTCCGATTACAATGCGGTCGAGAGCTTCGGTTGCCCACTGCCGGTGGTGGTCAATGAAGCACTAACCTTCGCAGGTCCAGGAGCGGGCACATTAACAGCCAAAGTGACGCAAAATGGTTGGGCTTGGGTAATATATCAGCAACTCGTATTTCATCTGGTTCAGCAATCATTACCATTTTCTCTTTCAGGTTGTCCAAGGCAGACGCCTGTTGATTTGGCAGTATAAGGACACGGCGAAATCGGGTTCGCCAGCTCGTGTAGGCAAACTGGCAAGACGTGGAGGTGGCCTGGCCCAGTGTCGGGAATTGACTTTACCCTACAGTGACCTGGGTCACAAGAGTGATCTAATTAGTGTTTTCCAAACGGAGGGTCAGCAAATGGCCTCCTGTATAGCGGTATCTGCCACGGGAGAAGTTCGGTACTGGTCATCGATTGCACACGATGGGAACTCTGTGGATCTCTCCATCTTAACTGGTCAGGAGTTTGTCCAACTGCTCAGTCTACCAACGCAGCAGGGCTACCTAGCCGTTACAACCACCTGCAATCTGGTGTTCCTGCGGGTAGGACTGACCAATGGGCATTACACATTGCACCATAAGACTATCAAGCCAGCCACTAGCTTCCTTGGTGGATTTGGCAAAAAGTTTGCCTCCATATTGATCGGAATGAACACGAGTGCAGACAAAGATCAAGTAAGTATCTTTGATTAGTTTTGGGATTAAATTCTTAAGATTTGTTTTTAAGGTTTTGGTCGGCATGTGCTGCGAGAGCACTTCAGAAAGTGGAGAAACTATTGTGGCCGTGCTCTCTGATCGTGCAATCCAGCGCTGGAGTCTATCCAACAAGGGTAACACCGAAAACCTTCTGTACGAGGATGCAGAGATGGTGCGCAGGATACGCGAAGAGTTTAAAACTAAGTTCTGGAACGTCCGACTCCCAGCGGATAATGTAGAGATCGATCTCCACCTGCTGGACTTCCATTTGGTAAAGAAAAAAGCCTATATATTGGCTGGAGCTGTGAATGCTGCTCATGCTCCACAAATGTGCTACGCTCTGGGTAAGAAATTTTTGAAATCAAATTTGTACATGATATATAATATTATGTGTTTTAGTTACTGGCAGTGCGCAGGCAGAAAGTATGCTCCTAGAATCGTTCACGCCGCTCAAGATCAATAAATTCTTTAGTGCCAAGACTGAGGAGGATTGCCTCAGCCTGCGTTTTGTAGTAGGCAGTAGTCACATCTATTTGTATACTTCCAAAGTTGTGTATCCTTTGCACTTGACCAGCTCCGTGCCGACAGCAGAGCTAGAGGCGGAAAAGATTGAGTTCCATCTGCATGATGATCGCATTTTGAGTGCCGCCATCTGCAGTCAATTGCCCTTGTTCTTTAGCCGCACACACGGTCTAGTTTCTATTACACCGGGCGATTTTGATGGTACCGAAATGATGAACATGAGCTCCTGCAACACGCCAGATTTGTATGCTCCCACTTCGTTCAATGCTAGCTTCGGAGCTCCCGACCAGTCTGCTGTGACTGGCAGCACTAACAATCTTCACCTCTTCGAACTGGATCCGGATGAAATGTACAACGAACTTTGCGATGAAGTTGGGCAACTGAAGGCAGCCTTCCTGTATCACCTCAAACGCAACAGCAATATGGTCAAGACAATCGTTGATGAGCTGCTTCGCAACGTCACTGGAGCCGATCCAAATGGTGCACCCATGGATGCTTACAAGTTGGATAGAATTGTTATTACTATAGCCGAAGACTTAGCGGAGGATATTCCAATATCCGATCCCCGATGGGAGGAGGCCCTGGGAGATCAGGAAATTAATAGGCATGCCATCGGAAGCTCACGTTCCATGCAGATTATCAGTCAACTAAGGGACAAGATCATTGCTTTCCAGCACTTCATAACGTTTTTGCATTCCAGTGGAGTTTGGGAAAAGGTATAATCACGAACTGTTTATGTGCGTAGATTATTAATAAAATACATCTTTCCATTGCAGTTAAACGCCATACCTTGTGGAAGCCATTTGTTAAAACCCACCAGCTTTATTCTATCTGATATCAGCGAGAAGATTGTGGCTGCAATGGCTCTGCGATCCTTGCAGACCAAACTGCCCAAGCTGATTGAAGAAGCTATCGAAGCTACCGTAGCGATATGGGAAGAGGAGCCTCATGGTAGCCTAACTTACCAGGATATATTTTACGTGAAGCTGTTAAAGTTCCAAAACGTGTTCGAGGCCCTAGCGGATATTGCTGACGATCGTATTGCTGCTCAGAGTCAGACCACCGTATCAGTGGCCCACTTTATCAACGACATAAACTCTATAATCCTGGACGTATTGGGACAAGTGTTCAAGCATCGCGAGCAGCACGCAAGTAGCTTTAGACTGAGCAGCGACAAACTACCATCCTACGAGAATCTTCCCTGGACTGCGATGGCTGGTAGTGCTGGTGTTCGCGACACTTTGACTCGCCTCATTGACATTAGCGTTCGCTATGGCGGCCACTGCGTTAGCGAGACTGAGCTAAAGCATCAATTGTACCAACAGATATTCGAACTGATTGATTTGGTTTTGGACGGACGGAAAACTTACTTAGAAAGTGTGCGCGACTCGGAAAAGTTCAATGTGCTGCAGCAGCAGTTTGAGGCTCAGCGAAGGGAACTCATCTCTGTGCTGAGTAAGTTTCCTATTCTATTCATAGTTTATACTGCTTATATATATCTTGCGGTTTTCCAGTCAAAGATCGCCAATACGAGTACGCCGCAAAGCTTGCTGAGAAGTTCCTCGATTTTCAGAGCCTGGTGCTAATCTGCGATGATACGCAGGACAAAGAGCGGCTGGACGATTACACCCGCAAGTACGAGGAATATGACTTCTCGCAATTTGCCATCAACTGGCATCTGCGCCAGAACCGGCACGGCGAGATCTTCGAACGTTTCAAGGGCAACCAGACGGCTTTGGCTCAGTTCATGCGCGACCATCCGTCCCTAGGCTGGATCCAGCTAATATTCAACGGCGACTTCGAGCGGGCTGCCAAGGTACTGTACGAACTGGCCCAATGCGAAACGGAGTTTGTAGCCCGCAAGAAGTCTATGCTTTCGCTAGCCAAACTGGCTGCCTTCGCGGCAGCCGAATCCGATTTAACTGCCCAAGTGGAGAAGATCAATGCAGATCTTACGCTGGTCGAATATCAATCGCTACTGGGTCATGACGTACTGGAAATCTTTGGCTTCGATCCAACAGAACAGAAGGTGCTCAAAGCAGAGGAGATTATCAACGTAAGATTGCACAAATTGTAATACTTACTTTAATTATAATTGTTACCGTCTTGTACACAGCTTAACATCGCCGAGGAAAATGAAACTGCCACCGAAACGGAGTTCCGTAAAGCTTTAGAACTTCTGAGCTATGTGGAACAGCCCTACGATATGCGTCACAAGATCTGGTGTGCAGCCATTAAGCGCGATAACTGGACGGACTACGATCCCAACACTGCAGTGCATTACATGCAGAAGTTGCTCTTCTTTAAGATCATCGAAATCTCGCAGCTGATGAGCCACGAGTCTGAGAACTTTTTGCCACCCATGGAAGACTTTCTGGAGAGCGTGGAGCTCGGCGACTTGTCGCAGCAGAAACCGTTCCAGTATCTATTGAAACTGACCTACGAGTATGTGGCCGACATGTTCAAACAGCCAGACGATATGGAAGTCTAATCAAGCACCTCACATGCCGTTTATAAAAGTTTACGTTAAGAATTTAAAATGATGGCTGGTGTTCTTGGGCGGTGGACAGTTGCCTGCCTTGTTGTTGCGTCGCTCAAACGCAGGCATTATAAAATATTATAAACTAAGTTGCTTTGTCACAGCCGGGCTCTGCCGGCGAAAGTATCTGAAGTGTGGCGAGCGGAGAGTCGGAAGCCCACCAAGTGTTCGGTGCAACTCTAGAGTCGCCCTGGCTAGGCAGCTGTGCTGTTTGCATTTGTCGCCGGTGCGCATCAGTTAAACTTTGATCATGACGGACGAAACAACGCCACTTACCGATGCCGTTCCCAGTAGCTCAGGATATGTTGTCCTGCCGCCGTATCAGGGACCGGAGCGCGTCTTTCCGGGCGGCGTTTCTCCGCGCTCGCGACGCAACAAGATGCGGCAGTTCCAGTGCTGCATGGGCATCACCTTTATGTGAGTGTGAATCGAGGAGTAGAAACTGCGGCAAAAGTACAAATTGGTTAGGCTGTGTAAAAGTTAACCTTTCTGAGGTGACACCTAAACATAAACTATAACTGTAATAACCAGGTGCTGTTTTCTTAAGAGGATACTTTTGCCCTCTTTAAAGAAACTTAAACAGTGAGAAAAATTTTCTAGCCCCTTCCATTGGGATATTTAATACTCTACTATTGACCCATTGTGAACGTTTAGTCGCGCTTAACCGCAGCAAGCAAACCACAAAGTAATTTCACTTTCCCAACCACAGAGCGATTGTATTAACCGCCCTGTGCCTGGCCCTGGTGTTCAGCGATTCCCTGGGCAGAGCGGACGGGGGTCCCAGCTTTTTTTTCGTCGTCAATGGATCGGATAGCGAATTGGCCCCAAACAGGCCACTGCCAGACGAACCGGCGGCCGAATGGGCACTCCAGCAAGCGGCATTGGGCAATCATGATGGTGCCCAGGCGGTCAGTGCTGGGATTAAGGCACTGGGAGATCGGGAAATACTGGAGGAGGGTCTGCAGCCCAACGAGGTGAACACGCCGTCCTTTCGACACTATCGTTCCTTGAGCACGAATCCAGAGGCGAGAAAACTGGCAAGGCGCGGCTATGTGGAGAACCAGGCCACCATGGATATAGCCAAGAGGCTTAACTACACCAAACAGCCGGGACGCAGCAATATTGGTTGGGGACCCAAGATAGTGCTGCCCGATCCTACGGTACTCCGTTTGGATTGCGATTTCAATGCGCGCTATAGAAGATCCACCGGGGTGTGTAACAATAAACAACATCCCAGAACTTACGGAGCCTCGATGGTTCCGTACCGTCGTATGGTGTCTCCGGATTATGCGGATGGTATTGCAGCACCCCGCGTCAGTCATCATGGACGGTTACCGCCCGCGCGTCAGGTCTCTCTGAAAATCCATCGTTCCAGTTACGAGACAGACTCGAATTTCACGGTGATGCTGGCCGTATTTGGCCAGTTCATGGACCACGACATCACAGCCACATCGCTTACCACTTCGCAGGAGGGGGAGTCAATCGATTGCTGTGTGGCTGCCACTCGTGAGCAGCATCCGGAATGCTATCCGGTTGATATTCTGCCAGATGATCCCTACTACAAGCAGTACAACATCAGTTGCATGAATTTCGTGAGATCTGCTCCAGCGCCCACGGGTAGATTTGGTCCACGGATGCAGCTGAACCAGGCCACGGCCTTTATTGATGCCTCCGTCGTGTACGGAAATCTGGAGCAGCGGCAGAATCAGCTGCGCAGCTTTATCAATGGATCGTTGCGGATGTTTCTCACAGATGATGGTCGCCAGCTATTGCCCATCTCCTCCAATCCGGCAGATGGCTGCAATCGAGTCCAGATGACGCGACTGGGTAAATATTGCTTCGAGTCCGGCGACGATCGGGCCAATGAGAACCTGCTGCTCACATCCATGCATCTGCTGTGGGCTAGACATCACAACTATTTGGCTCGGCAACTGCAGGAGCAGAATCCACACTGGGAAGACGAGCGCCTCTACCAGGAGGCCCGCAAGATTCTGGGTGCTCAGATGGCGCACATCACATACAATGAGTTTTTGCCAGTGCTGCTAGGGCAGAATCTCAGCGAGGTCAGGGGCTTGCTGCCAGCCAAGCACAATCTAAATGCTCCGGATACATATGACCCGGAGGTGGATCCAAGTATTGCCAATTGCTTTGCAGCAGCCGCATTCCGATTTGCGCACACCCTTCTGCCGGGATTGTTTAATATCTCAAGGGGTAACAGTAGTCCCGAGGCCATGGAACTGCACAAGATGCTCTTCAATCCATTCTCGCTCTGGACGGAGCATGGCATTGACCACGCCCTGATGACAGCGGCCAATACGCCGGTGATGCAAGTGGATCGCTTCTTTTCACTGGAGGTTACCCAGAAGCTGTTCGAAGGCACTGCCGAGGATAGGGTGCCTCTGTGTGGACTCGATTTGGTCTCCTTGAACATTCAAAGGGGACGGGATCATGGCATACCCTCGTATCCGGTCTTCCGTCGCCATTGTCGCCTGCCGCCGGTGGATACGTGGGCGGAGATGTCTCTGGCCATTGACAACACTACGTTGGACTCCATCCGGCAGATTTATGAGTAAGTAAACTTAAGACTTATGGTGTTACCTTAAGGGTAAACGCTTTGCTTGCAGATCTCCGCAAGATGTAGACGTCTATACGGGTGCACTTAGTGAGCCGCCACTTGATGGAGCCATCTTTGGACCGCTGCTCAGCTGCATGGTGTCCGACCAGTTCCTACGCCTCAAACTGGGCGACTCCCATTGGTACGAAAGGAAAATGGGCCCACAGAAGTTCACCAAGGGTAAGTGTCCTTCGAACTCCTATTCGTTCACTAAGAACCATCTTCCACCTGATCCTCAGCTCAATTGGCGGAGATCTACAAAACAAGTCTGGCCGCCATCATTTGTCGCAACTCTGATGGAATAACCCGAGTGAGAGAGCATGTTATGCAGAGACTGCGCGATGGAGGTAATCCCCAGGTGGATTGCCAGGACCTGGAGGGATCTCATTTCAATTTCGAACCCTGGTCCGAGAAGCAGCAGTCCGAAGATCTTCACAGCACAGGCATAAGCAGGGGATCCACTTCGGTGCGAGTAATGTCCAAGGCAAATCATCAAACCCACAATGTAACTTTGCATATTGATAAAGGGATCTAGCTAGGAATGAGATCACATATCGATTGATTATTTAATAATATATAAAACACATACTCTTAAGCCGGTTTCTTCTATTTTGAAATAGTTGAGTTGCTATACTAAAGTATATTAACTAAACAGCAGTCCATCGTAAATAAGCAGTAAATGAACAAATTTAAAAAAAATTGTTTTCTAAGATCTATATACCTAAATTACTGTATAAATCAACCTTTAAGCATTTTTGTATATAATACTGATTAGCTTATAACATAAAAGCTTTGTTTTGCGTACGCTAAGCGGTTGCATTTCACCATGAATATAAAGCTATTAACAAGACTATCAATATATGTAGCTTTGTTCATTAAGAATTCTTCGCTACAAAGATTTAAGAGAACGTTACTGATAAAGAGAACAAATAATCGTTGAGTTTCAGTGTATAAAAGTGCAAGCTCTTCAGCTTGATAGTCAGTTATATATTAGCTTTCGTAGGGAAAGGTTGCGTACAAAAAGGTCCAAATACGTTGACTATGTTTTCGCTGGTTTTGTTGGCCATATCGCTCTTGACATTGGCGTGGTTCTATCTGAAGCGCCATTATGAGTACTGGGAGCGTCGCGGATTTCCATTTGACAAGCACTCCGGGATTCCATTCGGTTGCTTGGACAGCGTCTGGAGGCAGGAGAAAAGCATGGGCTTGGCTATCTACGATGTGTATGTGAAGAGTAAAGAGCGCGTCTTGGGCATTTACTTGCTCTTCCGTCCGGCTGTTCTGGTCAGAGACGCGGACCTGGCTCGCCGGGTGTTGGCCCAGGATTTCGCCAGCTTCCACGATCGCGGCGTGTACGTCGATGAGGAGCGGGATCCCCTGTCGGCCAATATCTTCTCGCTACGGGGTCAGAGCTGGCGGTCGATGAGGCACATGCTGTCGCCGTGTTTCACATCCGGAAAGTTGAAGAGCATGTTCAGCACATCCGAGGATATTGGTGACAAGATGGTGGCCCATCTGCAAAAGGAGCTGTCTGAGGAGGGCTTCAAGGAGGTGGATATGAAGAAAGTGATGCAAAACTATGCCATTGATATAATAGCCTCGACTATTTTTGGCTTGGATGTAAATAGCTTCGAGAATCCTGACAACAAGTTCCGTAAACTGGTGTCGCTGGCCAGAGCCAATAATAGATTTAATGCGTTGTTTGGCATGATGATCTTCCTGGTGCCCTCGTAAGTGATTCTTGAGATCTTTCGGACTGCTTTGTCTAATGAATTAGCTTGTAGGATAGCGCAGTTCCTATTCAGAATAGGTTTCAAAAATCCAGTTGGCCTGGCCATGTTGCAGATTGTGAAGGAAACCGTTGAGTACCGCGAGAAACATGGAATAGTGCGCAAGGATCTGCTGCAGTTGCTCATTCAGCTGAGGAATACCGGCAAGATAGACGAGAATGACGAGAAGTCCTTCAGCATCCAGAAGACACCAGATGGTAAGGGATCATACAAGCTTAGCCCCGATTAAGATAGACTGAGTAGCTTATTGTTTTCAGGTCATATTAAAACCATTTCCTTGGAGGCCATCACCGCTCAGGCTTTTATATTCTACATAGCTGGTCAGGAGACCACCGGATCGACAGCAGCCTTTACTATCTACGAGTTGGCTCAGTATCCAGAACTATTGAAGCGCCTACAGGACGAAGTGGACGAGACGCTGGCCAAAAACGACGGAAGGATCACTTACGATTCGCTGCACAAAATGGAGTTCTTGGATCTGTGTGTGCAGGAAACCATACGGAAATATCCTGGTCTTCCCATCCTGAACCGCGAGTGCACCCAAGACTACATTGTGCCCGACACCAACCACGTCATTCCGAAGGGAACTCCAGTTGTGATCTCCCTGTACGGCATACACCATGATGCGGAGTACTTCCCGGACCCGGAGACCTATGATCCCGACCGTTTCTCGGAGCAAAGTCGCAACTTCAATCCCACAGCTTTCATGCCGTTTGGCGAGGGTCCCAGGATTTGCATTGCCCAGAGGATGGGTCGTATTAACTCCAAACTGGCCATCATCAAGATCCTGCAGAACTTCAAAGTCGAGGTGATGAGCAGGAGCGAAATAGAGTTCGAGAATAGTGGCATTGCCCTGATTCCCAAGCATGGAGTGCGAGTGCGATTGTCCAAAAGAGTGCCCAATTTAGCATAAAAGCACTACGGTGATGAAATACAATAGTAAAGTGGCGAAAAAGTCACTCTGATTATTTGGAATGATAAGAGATTAGTTTTATATAAAAAACATGATAGAATGCTATAGTCGAGTTCCCCGACTATCAGATACCCGTTACTCAGCTAGTGGAAGTGCAAAGGAGAAATTTCAACATTTTCTGGAATATCGGTAGAAATTGGGGAAAAAATAATAAAATGGAAAAAAAACCAAAAATTTTTTTGCAAATCTATAGAAATTGACAAGATATATAAAAAAGTGAAAAAATACCACAACATTTTTCAAAAGTGTGGGCGTGACAGTTTTGCACGGTTTGTGGGCGTTGGAATGGGCGTGACAAAAAGTTGGCAAATTTATAGAAATTTAAATGATATATTCAAAAATGATAAAATATCACATTTTTTAAAAGTGTGGGCGTGAAAGTTTTGAGCAGAAACAAACTTGAAGCTAGAAACTCAAAATTCTAGCTCTGTAGTTCCTGAGATCGAGGCGTTCATATGGACAGATGGACGAACGGACGGACGGACATGGCCAGATCGACTCAGCTATTGATCTTGATCAAGAATATATATACTTTATATGGTCGGACACGTTTCCGTCGGCCTGTTACATATTTTTCAACGAATCTAGTATACCCCTTAACTATACGAGTAACGGTATAATTACAAAAAAATTAAAAAAAATAAATTTCTAAATTTGAATGCAGATTTTTAGAGACTTGCCCCAGAAACATTTAGAGGTATGCCACTTCAAAATCTGATTAAGATAAGTTGAGTTATGGAGTTAAGAACTTTAGCTTTGAGACATTTTTTGATTCTTTTGAATTTCTACATCATACATCAGAAAAATTACAAAAAAATTGAAAAAAAATAAATTTCTAAATTTGAATGCAGTCTTTTAGAAAATTGCGCTAGAAACATTTAGAGGTATGCCACTTAAAAATCCGATTAAGATAAGTTGAGTTATGGAGTTTAGAACTTTAGCTTTGAGACATTTTTTGATTCTTTTAAATTTCTACAACATCATACATCAGAAAAATGACAAAAAAATTGAAAAAAAATATATTTCTAAATTTGAACGCAGATATTTAGAGAATTTCGCCAGAAACATTTAGAGGTATGCCACTTCAAAATCCGATTAAGATAAGTTGAGTTATGGAGTTTAGAGCTTTAGCTTTGAGACATTTTTTGATTCTTTTGAATTTCTACAACATCATAATTCAGAAAAATGACAAAAAAATTGAAAAAAAATAAATTTCTAAATTTGAATGCATATATTTAGAAAATTGCGCTAGAAACATTTAGAGGTATGCCACTTAAAAATCCGATTAAGATAAGTTGAGTTATGGAGTTTAGAACTTCCGCTTTGGGACATTTTTTAAATTTTTGAATTTCTACATCATCATACATCAGAAAAATGACAAAAAAAATTGAAAAAAAATAAATTTCTCAATTTGAACGCAGATATTTACATAATTGCGCCAGAAACACTTAGAGGTATTCCACTTAAAAATCCGATTAAGATAAGTTGAGTTATGGAGTTTAGAACTTTAGCTTTGAGACATTTTTTGATTCTTTTGAATTTCTACAACATCATACTTCAGAAAAATGACAAAAAAATTGAAAAAAAATAAATTTCTAAATTTGAATGCATATATTTAGAAAATTGCGCTAGAAACATTTAGAGGTATGCCACTTAAAAATCCGATTAAGATAAGTTGAGTTATGGAGTTTAGAACTTTAGCTTTGAGACATTTTTTGATTCTTTTGAATTTCTACAACATCATACATCAGAAAAATGACAAAAAAATTGAAAAAAAATAAATTTCTAAATTTGAATGCATATATTTAGAGAATTGCGCCAGAAACATTTAGAGGTATGCCACTTCAAAATCCGATTAAGATAAGTTGAGTTATGGAGTTTAGAACTTCCGCTTTGGGACATTTTTTAAATTTTTGAATTTCTACATCATCATACATCAGAAAAATGACAAAAAAAATTGAAAAAAAATAAATTTCTCAATTTGAACGCAGATATTTAGATAATTGCGCCAGAAACATTTAGAGGTATGCCACTTCAAAATCCGATTAAGATAAGTTGAGTTATGGAGTTTAGAACTTTAGCTTTGAGACATTTTTTGATTCTTTTGAATTTCTACAACATCATACATCAGAAAAATGACAAAAAAATTGAAAAAAAATAAATTTCTAAATTTGAATGCAGTTTTTTAGAAAATTGCGCCAGAAACATTTAGAGGTATGCCACTTCAAAATCCGATTAAGATAAGTTGAGTTATGGAGTTAAGAACTTTAGCTTTGAGACATTTTTTGATTCTTTTGAATTTCTACATCATACATCAGAAAAATTACAAAAAAATTGAAAAAAAATAAATTTCTAAATTTGAATGCAGTCTTTTAGAAAATTGCGCTAGAAACATTTAGAGGTATGCCACTTAAAAATCCGATTAAGATAAGTTGAGTTATGGAGTTTAGAACTTTAGCTTTGAGACATTTTTTGATTCTTTTGAATTTCTACATCATACATCAGAAAAATGACAAAAAAAATTGAAAAAAAATAAATTTCTCAATTTGAACGCAGATATTTAGATAATTGCGCCAGAAACATTTAGAGGTATGCTACTTCAAAATCCGATTAAGATAAGTTGAGTTATGGAGTTAAGAACTTTAGCTTTGAGACATTTTTTGATTCTTTTGAATTTCTACATCATACATCAGAAAAATTACAAAAAAATTGAAAAAAAATAAATTTCTAAATTTGAATGCAGTCTTTTAGAAAATTGCGCTAGAAACATTTAGAGGGATGCCACTTAAAAATCCGATTAAGATAAGTTGAGTTATGGAGTTTAGAACTTCCGCTACTTTAAATCGTTTTGTCATTTAAGACGTATGTAAATTATATAGCTGTAATAAATATGTATTTATTTTGTGTCCACTGCTGCAAAAGTGTCTTCTGCAAAGGTTTTGTAGGTGCAATCCATCTATTTGCGGTTGAAATAAATTTTATGATTGCGCTTATCGTTATCTTAAGTATGCATTGATACGGGAACCCACTGCGATTACCAATTACTAATGCCACCAAGAGATAGCATACATAGGTGAACATGTTGTATATTCATATTCGTAAAAATAATGAGCGCTTTAAACGGTGGTTTATAATTGGATGTTTTACCAAAAAACAAGAGAAAGTGAGGTCAACAATTTTTATTGAATGCAATGCCAGTGCTGTAGAATTCTTCACAATTCAAGGAGTCATGGATAAGGATAATATGTACAATAACAAAACCAGTGTGGTAACCATGCAGTCAATTTCCTTGCCATCAATCCGACTATTTCGATAATATCGATAATTCCGATTTATCCGATTTATTTGCTCTCGCGCTCCTCCAATTGTCGCATCTCCTTTTCATTTTGCAACATTTTCTGCTTGTTCTTTTGCCGGAAGATTTCCTTGCTGGCTTCTTTGATGGCCTCGAAGATTTTTGCTTGGGACATGATTTGCTTTTGGACATTTTCCACAGCGGGCTCGGCATTAATATCGATCAAATCACTGAGACCTTCAGATAAGTACTCATTGTTATAGGGTTTCTCTTCGATTTCATTGCGTTTGAATAACGAGAATGGAGGATACGAGGGATACGTACGCTTTCGTCCACATCCTGCAAATCTTACGGATTGTAATGCATAATAATATATATTTGATTAAAATTACCTGTAAATGCATTGCAAAATGGTCGCTTCTCGTACTTCCACTGTATAACGCCACTTAGCTTGTGCTGCAAACAAACCGAGTGATTATAAATTAATTATAAATCATGATTAATAAGGTAGCAACTATTCAATTATGTACGTATTCCAAATGAAATTTCAACAATGTGTCACGTTATCACTTGCGATTAGTAGCATTAGGCTACAAAACCCTAATTTCACAATGTTTGTCCGCTTTTTGTTTGGTCTCTATGAACTAGTTAATGCAATGATAACTCACATTCGCTATATTGGGGCCCTCGTTCTCCCTTTCCAGCGAAGCCTGGGAGCAGATGAAACAAACCAGGAGTGCGACCAGCCTCAGGGAAATCCTCATGGACGTTCTCATTGCGGGAGTATTTTTAATAAGGATCCACTTAGCAACCGATGCGCTTAACACTCGAAAGCCAAATGAAAGTGGCAACAGCTTGGGCCTTGGTCAACATCTCGGCTACGCAATGTGAGACTTGTTGCTTTCAGAAGGCGACAGGACCACCAGCTGGGCCTGGAATGTATTTTGGTTGCCACTTAATGGCTTTTTGTGTTTTTCCCGACCTTTCCCAGCCGGGTCGCCCCCGCACATTAACATTGCATTGACGTGTGAAGGATGGTCCTTGCCCTTGCAGAGCGTAATAAAAACCACTGCAAACCACTTCAATATGAAACCGAACTGGACGGGCTTAAAGTGGGCGTAAGTCCCACACAATGCCCACTGATTTTGGCCAGTGCAGCTGCATTGGCCATAATTCGCTCGCGAGCGAACTGAGGCAAGTGTATCTATTTATATAGACCCGATCCGATCGGATGTATCCGAAAACACTCGCACAGATCGCTCCGCTCCTACGCCACTGAGTGTGCATTTTCCGAAACTTTTCCTCACACTTCCACGGGACTTTTCCGAACAAACAGAGGCAATTTCTAGGCGACTGTCTGCTAAAACGGTTCGCGTGCTACTCGATCTCCGGAATTGAATGAAAAATTATACAAAAGTTGCATGATCTGGAAAATAAATAACCATACATTCATCTTCGGAATTTTGTATAAACAAGTGATAGCATTTGTGCCCTAGTTGAGTATTGAATTGTGTTCTTTTTCTCGACTTTCCCACAAATTGGTGTCGAAAGTGAAGGAATTTCTGTGTCACATCACTAAAATAGCACGTGAGTAATTTGGAAATCTATAAATTATGCAAATTTAATGGGAATATCTCACATTTTATTTGATTATAACGGGCTAATTTCTGTCGGATGAGGCCGGAAAAATCGTTTATATCACATTGCATGCAATTTCGTGTTGCCAGTTGAGAATCTTCTGTACCTTGTTTTTGTCTACGTAAAGTAAAAAACTAAAAATACCACGGCTATTTTGAGTTTTCCTCAGTTTTACTGTCACACTTCGGTTTGACAACTTTTCCTCTACCAATTGCGTCCGCCGGCAACCGCTTTTCCTTTTCCCTTTCATTTCCCTGCTCTGCTCTGCTGTTAATTAAGTTAAATGCTTTTCCGCCTCTTTGTTTATATGAAACATCAAATTCCTCGCATATTTCTGTTGCCGAAATTGTAAACATTTCAGCACGCCTCAGCGGCAATTTGTGCTGAAAATTACAACATTAACGCAAGCAGCTCGTAAAAAATAATATCGAATAAAAAGTGAAAATCCTTGCAATTTTATTGCCCTGCGAGTGACGCTGCTCTTCTGCAGCGAAAGTTTGTTGTGGCCCCATGCGAATGCATATTCATTTATTTTCGTGTATACAATTTATTTTATTATTATAATTTCCTCACTCGGCTATTAATAGACCAGCGATGTCAGAGCCCGCAGCCCAACAACAGCAGTCCCAGAATGGCAAGGAGCGCTCCAAGTCCACGGAGGAGAAGGAAATCCCACGCGAACCGGCGCTGGTCCTCAAAGACATTGATGTAAGTCCACCGAGTAGGACGATACAGGAAGCTGTATCCAAGAATCAGATACAAAGTTTTGACTAAAAACTAAACTTTTTGCTAAACAAAAGTAGTACTTACACTCACCCTATAGGACCCTTTTTGGCTAATTTCAATGCCATGTTTGCAATGCATACGAATATTTACTCAAACATTTCAACAAAAATGGTTTCTTGTATACACAAACTGGCCAATTTGTTTGTAAACAATTACATGCACTTTTGGAAGCTGCATTTAATATGTAACTTATATTATCTAATCCCTAATGGGGTATTTATGTATCCATCAGATATTAAATAGTATATACTTTCCGCTTTGCTCGCCACAGATAAAGACTGAGTTAGAGAGCCTAGTGAAACTGCTGGACGGCAAGATCTACAAGGAGGAGGAGGTGGCCATGGAGGAGCTGCATCAGTATCTGATCGAGGACGATGGCTCCTGGGCGCTGGGCGACAACTTTCTGATCTTCGTGCAGCGCGTCCTGCGTGACAATCAGGCCTTCTCACCGGACACACGGATACACCTGATCCGCACGCTGGCGTATGCGGCGCTCAAGGATGATGTGATCATCATTCTGCACCAGGATCGCAGGGATCACACACTGATGAACTACGCCCAGGACATTGACAAGCAGACGCCCGAGGAGCAGCAGGCCTGGGCCATGTTTGTAGGTCCATCAATGCTATAATGGATGCACCAGTTCACTATATTCTTGTCTCAATATGTCTCAGATGTGCAATCTCTTTGAGAACCTGGGTCCCTCCGAATGGCTGCTGTATATTTCCGAGTGGGAATACAATGGCCAGACCATCTCCAATATACGGGTGACCACCAAGGTGGCCGTCCATTGCATCCTATCCAATTGCCCGCAGCTGAAAAACATTGGCAGCATGATCCTGTACAACATTGCTATCAAGGAAGTGAAGACTGTGGTAAGTGGCATGCACAGTATTAAAAAGGATCGTATATTCAAGATATGTATATATATATCTGCAGGTATTCGACGATATTGCCGTGGAGCTGGCCATGGCCATTCTTCAGTTCTTCCAGAGCAGTCCCAACGAAGACCAGATCTTCCGCACCTTGAAGGCCCTCGTCCGCTTCCTCGAGGTATTGACCTATATTCCGCTTGGCCCAAATTGACAGCTGTCAAATATTCGTATATTTTCGTATCTTTTAGGTCTCGCAAGACGTGCCGATGATCATTCAAATGATTGGACCGCATCCAAAACAATTCGCCGGCAAGAGCGAGCGCGTGGATGAGCTGATAAAGATCATTAGTCGCAAGGTGCCCGCCTAAGGGAGATTTCCACTTAAGAGAAAAACCATAACCATAGTTGCCCTTTTTCTAATATATATATATAATATATTCTAGACCCTCACTTTTGTAAAGCATTTTAGCGACTCAATAAACATTTGTACCCCCTGACGAGGTCATCTACATTGCAACATCGCCGCAGCACAGTTTCAGGAACGGAAATCCATTGCCTCCACTGGCTCTCAGTTGCAGCCAGTGCTTCTGATTGGAGACGAACATCTCCGAAGGCAGCTGGGTGTCCTGGGCAGAGGCATCCTCTGCAAGAAGAACGGAAAAATCCTTACCGAAAAGGATCCACATAGATATTCAACCACAACTTACGCGACTTCTTGTCGTATTTGGGCGACTGGGTGATGGAGATCACATCCTCCGGCTTGCGGAGCAGAATCTTGCCCACACCCTTGCACATGCGCAACACCTCGTGGTTGCTCAGCTTATCCAGCTGCTCCTCATCCAACAAGCTGCAGGCCAGGATCCACTCACGCACATCATCGAAATCATTCAGCAAACGAACCGCTCCATTCACACTGAAGCGGATGCGTTTCTGGTAGATGAAGTCCAGCCAGGCCTCACAAATCAGCTTCAGGATCAGCTTGAGTATGACAATGTCCTTGGTGGCACGTATGGTGGGCAGATAGATCTCGTCCAGCACATAGCCCACATAGAGGCTCTTCTCATCGTTGTTGTACACCTCGCGTTGCCAGAAGCTGGCGGCAGGAAAACATAGCGTAAAGTTGGCCAGGCTGAGCACTCGGCAAACTGCGGACAGTATCTGAACACACTCGTCGGTGGTTTTCTGGGGGATCAGGAGGATTATGGGGATTAGTATCAACGCACTTCCGTGCAGATAAGTCCTACCTTTAGCTTGTCTATATTGGCGTTGACCTCGGCGATGAGCTTGGTCCGCAGGGCAACGCAAACCAGCATGAGTATATCGCTCAGGTCGGCAGTGAGTTTGGGCAGTTGGAAGGTAATGAAGACATTCAGGCACAGCTTGACATCGTGCTCCAGAATCTGGAAGAATCGGTCCATTTTCCACTCGCAGCAAAGGAGCTTCGCCTGTTCGGTGACCCAGAGGCGCATTGAATGCACCGAATGGTCTGCAAATGGATGGGAATATTGCGAGTCGATCTGTGATATAGAACGTATCCCAATCTTACCCAGCCTATGGAGTATGGGTATCTGTTCAGCAACCGGCAGCAGGCTGGAGTTGTTGTGCGCCTCCAGATTGGAGAAATATTGGTTACTCAGATTAACGAGGTTGGCGAATATACTGATCCACACCGTGCCTGTTGGGGTTCCAAATTCCTGAAAGAATGGAGTCCTTTTAAAAATGGAATATATTACAGTACATGCATATATATCACATTCTTTGGGCAATCGCGATATTGCTCAGCTACCACATTCACCAAACGATTGGTATTATTGGAAGATATTAAGGTGAGACGAAAGAGTTGATCCCAAATGTTGTTGCACACAAATCCTGTAAGGATTTCACCAATTCCACGGAGCGTTGAAAAAACAGGTTCAGGAATATCTGCAAAGAAATGCTGTATATTCCTATTGATGAATATATTTATGATATAGTTTACTTACCATTAACACTCTGATGATAGAGCCAGCTGCGTATGGAATCGATATGGGTTAAGCGATAGCAGGACACGGGATTGTCAATCCACCAGAGCAGTATGTGATCCAAGATAATGCCCACATACGACCAGAGCAGCCGCAAGCCCTTCACAATGTACGCGTTCATATCCACAGGTCCTTTCTTGCCATTATCTATCAGAAGGCACATGAAATCCGTTTGCAGACCAAGGAACTCCCAAGGAACTCACCAAAAATGGTTGGACTAATTTCCGTGGCCTTGGCTATCAGTTGGGCAATAAACACCCGCTCCTTCTGCAGAAAGCTCTCCGTGTGCTTGCAGCGCAGGCTCTGGCGATCATGATCCTGCACACTCTCCTCCGCCATCTGCAGCTGCATGGACTTGTAATCCTGGGCGGAGTCGCAATACGGCTGGTAATCGCCGGCGGCGAAGGATATGTTTAGGGTGCGCAGAATCTCCAGGCTGGAGGAGGTGGACTCCAGATTCTGCTGCTCCCGCCAGGCATCCTGCTCGCCCATGTTGAAGAGTCCAAAAACCAAGTCCAGGGCATTCTGCTCCACCCGAGTCTGAGCCACCAACTATACCAAAGATGCTATTTAAAAATGCGTATGTAATAGGTTATCTAACAACTTGAACCTGCAAAACGTAACCAAAGTCAATGGACTTGAGCGCCAGGAGCAGAGCAGGATACATATTGCTGCACACATTGGCGGGCATCTCCTCCTTCCGCTTGCCACTCAGCTTGGGCTCCTCCTCCAGCTCGTCGTCACCCGGTGGCTTATCCACCTCGACCGGAACCAGTGGCTTCTCCACCTTGCGGCACTTGTTGTACAACTGAGTGATGTGCAATGCCCAATTCAGCCACATCTCCGATTGCATCGACTTCCGGAGCAGGAAGCTCAACTAGATGGATTTCAAGATCATTCCGAATTCAAGGATAATGGATTCAAATACCCACCGTTCGCTTCAGCACGAATGTGAGCTGGCAAAAACGTCTGTCATTGAGATCCATTATCAAATGGAACTTCTTCATCAGCAGCTGATTGTAGGGACTTCTCTTGATCTTCTTGGCGAGCGATTGGAAGTCGGCATTTTTGGTCTCGTCCTTGAGATTCCAGTACTGCTCCACCACCCGCTCGCACTCCTCCAAAATGGTGTCCTTCGAGGAGCGGCAGCTTATGGGGTATCAATTTAAAAAAGATACTGCAAATGACTTACATGTTCACTGAATATCGCCGAGTTGACATCGATCACAATCCGCTTGGTAATCCGACGCAGCTCCAGGCCCAATTTGCCGATTTCCGCGAACGTGTGCATCGGCTGGGATTTGTTGCGGCAGTACCATTTCGGGGTGGTGCTCATTTTCGGTGGGGCCTGTCCGCCGGAGGCGGAACCACGCCAAGCTCCCCCTAACCACTGGCTCCCTAAATCCGCCTGGTTCTAGACAAATTGCTTTTTAATTATTGTGTCTTCCAGGCACGCATCCGCACCACACTCGTCAACCCGCTTCTTTCCTATCTCCCAAGCCAGGCGAATGCAAATTTTCCTTCTGTTGGATCGATGGCTGGTCTCGTGACCCCCGCAGCCAGGCAACGCACGCATCGGACAGCGGGTGGAGACCCGGAAAGGGTACGGAATTTCCACGGACTTTGGGGGCGGCGAAGCTCCCAAAACGTGGCACCCATGTAGGTGCCCATTGAACATCATCGACAGACACGCATTCGTCGGGCTGCCCCTAATGCAAATGGGTTTTGGGGTCGGATGTGGAGGCACCGAAACGAATGCTTGTCTAGCGATGTCATAACATGAAACGGCTCAGTAGTCAGTTTTGCCTCGCCAACTTCATTAGAACTTTGATGGGCGAAAGTTAGATAATAAATACTTTAGTGTAGCAACTAATAAAAGTCATTGGTTTCGAGAAACTATCACTCAGATTTTTGTTTTAGCCTACGATATCCTACTAGTCGTATACGTAACATCGATAGAGCCACAGTGAACTTTAAATACTTTCATAAAACTCGTTTATACTGGTATACAAATAACATTTATTACAGCTTTATGGGCTTATCATTGGTACAGGACCAAGATATTTCAATTAAGATGAAAAGCAACTTGATAATTTTGGCACATAGCCGGACGGCTCTAAACCTGACTGTTCTGAACTAAGTTGGTATCATTGGCGAGAATCTGTACTCGTGCTCTGGGTATAGGTTTATTCTCCTTGGTGTTGACGAGGAAACCCTTGGCGATCCAGGAGCACACAAGCAGCAGGATGATAAAGACATGGGACACCAGGAGGCGGTCTAACGATTCTCGCACCTCCTGCCAGGAGCCCCGATTGTTCACAAAGTAGCAGAAGTACAAGCTCATGCAGTCGTTCATCAGAAACAGGCAGACGAAGATAGACCGGACATTCTTTCGGCCAAAGGATACCAGGGTGTATATGCTCGAAATGACGATGATTGATGGAATGAATATCTTTAGCAGTATAAAGGCCGCAATCATGTGCAGCTGGAATTGAGGGAAGAAAAGTCGCGATGTAATGGGCTTGAATGTAAAGTTGAAGAACCAGTGGCCAGTTCCAAAGAAGGATACGTAGAAGTACAGCAGAATCAGTGCCGCATAGCGATAGGATTGCCTTAAGTGCTCCAGCGGGCTCAAAGCTCTGTCAGGTTGTGTCTGCTCTGTGCCTTGCCTGGCATCCTGCTCTCTGATCGCAGCCTTAAGAGCTGTGTACCTGATGCTCTCTTCGTAGAGCTCCAGGCCTAGCACAAACTCAGTGACCATGATCTGAACAAAGAGCGAACCAATTGATGTGGTCAGCATTATGTGCACGGTCAGCATATTGAAAATTATCAGCTCCAAGCGGCGTCTTGGTTTCTTTGTCCCACTGTAAGGGATTGATAGAAAGGCAAAGGCAAGGTAAGACCAACATGCCACATAAACGTAGGTGCAGACCGGCTGATCCGCATCCCACTGATAGATTCCGTAAGCTGTGGCCAGTAGAGCGGCCATGTTGACGATCCAAACACGTATGACGTGCTGATGCCCCAGGATCAAAGGACGAATGACGGATAACACCATACTGAAGTATACCACATGGCTGTTTTCAATATAAGTTCCTATGATATCGGTGATAAAGTGCAGGCTTGTGTTCTGCTTCACCACCAGGATTCCACTCAGCAGGACGACAAGGGCAAGCCAGAAAATTAACTTCAAGGAGGGTCTAAAGAAGGCTCTGCGATTATTGAGGCACACCACCGCGAAGTAGAGGAGCCCAATGTGACTGTTGTGGAAGGCCATTAAGATCAGGAGAACACCTGGTACAAGGATTCCGACCAGGTGAAGGACTGGGAACTGGCACACTTGCCCGCTATCTTGAGAGGGACGTTCAGCCAGGGCCAAGATGAGGATTCCGAAGGGCAGAAGCAGATAGAAGGCGGTTAAGTAGGGCACCCTCTGCAATATCATTAGCTCCAGGAGCGCCAATCCTCCCAAGCACATCATCAAAGTGATCCATGTAAGGTAGCCCTCACGCTCCGATTTCGGATGGATGGACTCCCGTGTAAGTCGCACCAGCAGCAGGTAGAACCACACCAAGTAGGAGGCAGTGGTGGTCACCAGCAGCGGCAGATGATAATACCCATGGTAGTACTCCATGCACTGCTGAGCTAGCTTGGAAATTTTCAGACTCACCTTAAAGGCCTGGTCGTAGTGTTCCTGGGCCACCAGATACCTCATTTTTAGCGGATAGTTTTCTATCTCTGCCGTCCCCAGACTTTCAAATTTGGGCAGCCACTGATAGAGAATACCGTCCTCATGTCGCATTATCAGAATCCTGGCCTGCGCCAGCAACTGCATCGTATTCAGGTGTAGAGCCTGCAGTTCGTACTGAACGCTGGTGTTCAGGAATCCGATAGGCATCAGGGCCATGTTGTTCATGGGAGGTGGTAGGCCAATCAAAGCGGACATAAGTGGCGCCAACTGCGTCTGTTCCAGCTGGTATAATGGCAGGGTGGGACCATTCTCACTGGCCGTGAAGTTCTGGACGGGATCCGGCGCCGAGCGCTTAACACCAGCACCCCAGAGGATGAAAGGGGTTTCCACCTCGCGATCTCCGCCACCACCGTGCTGACCTACAACATAGGGTAACAAGGGTAATGGTCAACAGATGAATGTAAATGAAGGGCCTAACGCACCGGCATCACTCATCCCATGATCCGCCGTCATCAGGTAAGCGGTGCGACTGTCATTGAAAACGCTTTCGAAGAGATCATAGGTCTGCCGGATCCCGCGTTGGGTGTAGTTAAGCTTTCCCCGGAAGTTCAAGCCGTAGGGCGTGTGGGCGTGCCCGGCAAGATCGATATCGGCTAGATACACAAAGAAGACCACCGAGGTGGCGTTTCGCAATGGCTGCACATTTTGCTCATTGGTCAGGAAGTTGCGCACCTTATCGAAAACCCACTGGTCCAACCTGAGTCTTCCCGAAATGTCCGACCTGGCGAACGTTTCGAAACGCAGTGGAGCTCCACCCGTGGGCAAGTGGGTGAAGATTTTGGCCACGACATCCTGCGTCCAGCCTATGGCGTTCCTGCTCCTGTTGAAGACGGTATCAAAAGTGGACGGATTCCAGTCAAAGTTGGTGAGGGCCGCAGCAGGATCTTCGTTGAAGCCGCCAAAGATGGCGATATGTCCCGGTCTAGTTACAGTCGGTGGACACGCCCGCGAGATGCCAACTAATGCCTGGTCAATGAACAGCTCCCGGAGGTCCGGAACCGAACTGCAGTTGTCCGCCAACACAGATTGCGCCCTCAGTCCATCGACCACAAACACCACCAGTCGATCAGCCGGCGGCTCCAAGCCCAATTCGCGAAGGGTTCTCAAAGGTTCCAGATCCGACAAGATGGTCGATTGGAAGTAGATGCTCAGGATGGAACCGAGCAGCAGCAGATGCACCACCAAGGCCTGAACACTCCACATGTTTTCAGGGTAACGAAATGTGTGAAAGCTGTTCTCAGTGTGCAAATGTATGAAAGGAATGATTTGAATAAAATTTCCAGGCTTGTTTAGAGCGTCGAACTAAAAAAGGTGTTTTGAATTTCAAAGACGACCAATTGATACAAATACAAATAAAAGATGGGATTTCAATATATCCGGCAAGTTTATTGATGTAATTAAAGATAGGTTTGATTTTATACGTTGCTGTTCATCTTGAATAAAACAAATTGTAAATATTCAACACACACAATCTGCTTGATCTCTTATTTATCATCTATACTTATTCTCTCCTCTGTACACATCAACATCTGGTTTTGTTTTGCTATCACATTGAATTGTTACATTTATAGTAGTAGTTGCTGCATGTTGCCTGCTTAAAATCTTTAAAACACGTTCTAAATTTCATCTGAAACATGTAGGTATACACGCCAATTAACAAGTGTATCCCATATCTGTAGCTATAGCTTCTGATCAAGAGTTTACTGTGTTTGTTTGTTGGTTGCTGGGTATGTTGCGTGTGTTGGATGTGTTATGTTGGTTGTGTTATGTTGGGTGTGTTGTGTCCAAAGGGTCAAGGGGTCCAAGGGATGTAGAAGCACACATTTCGTTTGTAAACTTTCGGTGAACTTGAAGTGAATTAACATTGTCGTCGTCAAAGCGCTGTTTCGGTTTTGTCATTTTGTTTTTTTCTACAAAATTAAACTTAAAATTGCTTGCGCTTCTCGTAACTACACATTAATTTAGTAGTTGTTGCTTAGTTCCTTGTTCTCTCTCTTGTTTTTACTCTCGCCAGTGATCTTTTTGTTTGCTTCTTTGAGTTCTCGAAATACGTAATGCATTTAAAATATATAGAAATAATATTTGTATACATATAGGTATATATCTGCTCCATCTGTTCACGTATAGTAAAATATATGTATAATGTATATATATTGTATATATATAGATCTGTATGCACTATGCCTAACCACGCCTATCCACTCTTCGCTTAATCCTCGGTAGTAGTTTCTGTAGTAGTAGTAGTATTTGTATCCTGCAGCTCTTCGAGAGTTGGAATATCGTCTTGTAGTTTTAGCACTTGTAACCTTGGGTTATAGTGCCCGGCTAAATAATATGTATCATTGTTATCGTATATGGATTGATATTGCTTCGAATCGGCACCGAACTTCTCAAAGTAACTGCCAAACTGCAGCACCTCACACCGATGCGAAATGGTCTGCACATCGTTCTCATCCTCGTGCGGCGATTCAAAAAGAGCACCCTGTTCAAAATGAAAGATGCATCTATATATACCCTTGCCTTTGGTAGGAAATTCATGGTGTGGCTTACCGGAAATTTTAATTTTGGACAGCCGGTCGTCTCCTCCGGATGGTAGAACCACGCCACACGCACCACCTTGTTGCCCGTGGTCGTTTCCCACATGGACTCAATGCGTCCGATATAGGGTCGATCTGGTCTGCCCGTCGATAGAAATACTGCACTGTCCCCGACCTACAATGCATCAAATAAGAAAATCAAAATCAAATACAATAATTGCAGTGAAATATGAGCATTTGCACTTACCGTGATAGTCTCCTTTCCCCTTTTGATTGTTTTGTAAAATTGCTTTCTGGCGCGTCCCTTGACGCCCGCCTTGCGATAGGCGGTACCATACCAACCCCATAGCTGCCGTTCTGGCAGGAAGGCAGCTATCTTGCTGCTGCCCTTGGAGTTGTTATGCTCGACCAGATCGTCGCCCTTGGCCTGCGAGCGAAAATTGGATTATTTCAACCCTTTCATTTGGGACAACCCTTTCAATTTGCAGCTATTGCAATTGTTCCATAATCAAATAATTCGGATTGTGTAATACAAATATTATTTTTACCATTTCACAAAAATCAAATGGTGAACAAGGAATTTGAAAAAAAAAAAAAGGTTATTGGCAATTGACCTTTCCTGACTACAAAGTTGGGTCTTTTTGTAAATATTTGTGTTTCCATTTAAGTGAACAAAATTGCCATAAATAGTAAACAAAAAAGGGTTTCTCAAATAAGTGGGGAAAAGTTACTGCTCCGCTTACCTCATCGGATATCTCTGACATGAGATTGGATGCGGTCTCCTCTTCCATCTCCAGCTGCTCTGTCTTCACTTTGACCTCCACCTTAACGCGATTCGTGTTTGGCGCTGCTCCTGCTGCTGCCATCTCTGAGGAAGGAGCCTTTGTCGCCTCCTGCCCTGCCGCAGAGTAGTCCTGCTGGACGACCTGTTGCTCCTGCTCTTCGCTGCCATTTTTGCGATGATGCTTCTTGTGCTTCTTGCGTTTCTTGTGCTTATGGTGCTTTCGAGCGGCGTCTTCTGCACTGACGCCTTCGCCAGAGGCAGCGACATCACCACCACCGTTGGTAGCCGCGGCCGGACTGATGCCATTTTGAGCTTTGGACATCTTCTTGAGGCTTTTCTTCAGGCGCTTCTTCTCACTGCGCTGCGTGAACAACTCCATAGTTGCCGCTAGCGAAGTGGTGTTATCGCTACTCATACCCAGGCTATGGTGGCTGTGCGAATCCTCGCAGCCGGGCACGCTCAAGTGGTCCTGAGAGACTCCTACAGGTCCACTTTCACCCCCGCGCAGAGCGCTTCGCTTCTGCTTGCCTACTGAGTAGAGGGGATTATCGTTGTACTCTGTTCCAATGGGTTAAGTGGGATTGTCGGGCAGAGGGAACGAAAATAACAAAGTAGTAAATAAGGAGGAGGCACATACACAACAAATGAATGTTTGGACAGAGGGTTGGGAAGTAAAACTGTCATGTCCACAGGCACAGATGTTGCCGGGCTACAGTTGAACACCCATGAAAGTGCGAAATTAACACACACCTGCTATGGGATAATCGCTGAGGAGCATGCGGATGTTCTGCAAGAGGATCTTGCCGCTGTCGCCATCGTCGAACTCTACGCTGACAAAGTCCGGCGCTGTTGTAGCCGAATTCGTTGCGCTGCTGGCCGCTCCGTCGACAACCTGCTCGGAGTCGATGGCACGTCCAGGATAAAGGCATCGGTACTGCTGACTCCAGTAGGCGCACAGGCGCGTACCTACTGGGACACTCTCCACGCTCTTCGGAGCTACCTCGAGAATCTAAAAACAATAAATGAATGAATAAAGTTGTTCCAGTTGGTAAGAGTGAAGTATTCCCTCACCGTATCCTTAAGTATATCCTCGCGCGACATTACATGCGACTTGTTGCCACGCTCGCCGTCCAAAGTGATGGAGTACACATCTGGCGGACGCAACGGCTTCATTACACCCGCATAGAAAAGTCCCCCCATGTCCGTCAGGACACGTGTCTCATCGCGATACAGGTGTTCGCTGGTCAGCTGAAGCTCGCGGTCAATGGCGCTAACCCGCCGCTTTGCCTCCGTGGCCGCCGTCTGCTCTCCAGCGGCGCCGCCGGTGCTCGCCTTCATCTTTCGCTGCTTCCGCACCGCAGAAGCCGCCTGCTTGGTGGATGGTGAGCAGGAGGCGGAAGTCGCAGAGGTAGTTGGTGCAATGGCAACGGCCGCGTCCAATGCACTGGGTTCCAGGCGGACGAACGACGAGGTACTCGGTGAGCTGCTGCTGGGCAAGGGATTGGGCTCCGGTTGGGATTGCTGTAGGGACGGCGGTGGGGGGAAGGAGTGCGTCTTGTCCGGGAATCGCAAAAAACTTGACGCCTGAAGGTTACTGCTCGAAAACTTTGGGAACTTGTAATCACGCAGCGGGGATGAGGTCCTAAAAATACAAATTGTGTTAGGTTTACGTTAAAATTGTTTTTGAGAGGACTCCACTTACCCCAGGACACTGGACAGCGTCATCTGTGGCTGTTGCAGAGCAGAAGGTGGCTGCACTGCCTGTTGCGATGCCTGCTGCTGTTGCAGTTGGAGCTGCTGCTTGGAGCACTTCTTCTTCTTTTTGTGCTTGGAAATCTCATCCAGCTTCCGCTTCTTCTTGCGATACTGCCGCGTAACATCCGCCAGTCGCATGCGCATACTATTATCCATGATGCTAAACACCTCTTGGCCAAATCGCTGCGCGTAGCTGGGATCCAGGGCGTGGAGGGCGCTGCGCAGCTCCGACTGCAGCTGCTCGTCCTGCAGGTCCAGATCCTCCTCCGCTGGAGCGGAGAATTGCTGGCGGCTGCTGCTGTGGCGCCGCTTCTTCTTGCTTTTCTTGCTGCAACGCGCCGACTTGCGGCTGTCGCTGCCTGAGGACTTGGAATGTTTGTGCTTCTTGCGCTTGACAGGAGTCAGTTCGGCAACGGCACCAGCCGAAGTGGATGGCAGCTCGATGCCCTGCATCGAGGGGAATCCGGGTGAGCTTAATGGCATCTGAAAGGAGGATGATGAGGAGGGGAAGACGGAGCCCTGCGATTGCCCAAAGGCAAAACAGGACTTGGCCTCGAAAACGGGCGGCGTCGCAGCTGTCGTTCCCAGAGCCTGTGACGTAGGTGTGGGAGTTCGCGACGAGGGCGTAGCAAACAGACTGCTGCCCTGCACCACCTCCTCCTGGATGCGTTGCTCGGCAAGTGCGCACAGCAGCTTGAGACCACCGAGTGGTTCGGGTGCGGGAGTGGGCTCCATTTCTAGCATAGGCGGCGTAGGCTCTGACGTCATAATATTCACAGACTGTTGCTGTGGGTGCTCTACATGCTCCACCGGCTCCTGTTTTACTCGCACCAGTGGCTTGCTGTTGGTGCTTATGTTCGAGAGGAGCTCCAAGCCGGTCAGGTCCTCGGGGACTGTCTGATCGGCCTGCGTGGCTTGCGACATCGTTTCTATGGGTTCCGGGGGAGTCTGCTCCGCCGACTCCTCCTGGCTGGCACTGGGTATGTTACTGGGTTCGGTCTGGGTATGGCACTCGGTCGGCTGGGTATGGCTGGCTTCACTGGCTTTTGTTAGTTCCAGCGGCTGGACAAGGATTGGAGGCGGAAATGCTTCTGCAGCAGTATCCTGGGGCTTTGCTGAACCCGGAAAGCTCTCGTCCTCACTGCAAACGGGCGTATCCGTCTGTATATTGACATCCTGCATTTGCGGCAAAAGTTGAGTAGATCCCGAGACAGGAATCTCCGCCAGGCGAGGTGGTGTCTGCGGTGTCAACGGTGCATGCAGCTTGTAGTTCAGCGCCGCTTCATCACTAACCGCAGGCAGCGGCGTGGCAGCAGGCAGCTCTCCACCGTTGCCATGCATCGATAGGTTGAGCAATGCTGGCGTGGGCGTAGCCATGGCACCCGACTGGAAGAGATGGTGGGGCGTTGCATGTCCTAGGGAAGACGGCTCCATGGTGGCCGAGGTGGGTGGCGTGGGCAGACGCATCAGGTTCAATGCCTGCTCCTTATCCCGCGCCGCCTCGAGCGGCACAAGGGGCGGCAATGCCAGCGGCATTGAGTACTCCTCTTTCATTCCTGGCGGCGGCGGCAAAGAGAGAAGTGACGGAATCCCAGGCTGCCCAGTGGCCAGACTAAGGAAACGGGAGCTACTCGCACTGAGACTACTGCTGGAACTTAAGCTGCTAGCCGCATTGCCGCTTTGCGTGACCCCCGAACCAGCGGCCAGGCTCAGATTAATGGTGGAATTGGTGGTTGTGGTGCTGGTCTGCTGATTGCTGTGCTGGCACATCGTCGAGCTGCCCGTCGCAGTGGCCGCAGCAGCCAGATACAGCTGCAGGGTGGATGCGTACGATGGCGTTGTGCTCAGCGCCTGGTGGCCGCCCATCGAGGGGAATATGAAGTTGGGCAAACTGGACAAGTTGGGCGTCGGCTGCAGCGAAGCAGCTGCGGCGGCTGCAGCAGCGGAGTGTCCACCAGGTGCCGGCGCCTGGGGGATGTAGGCCGAGGGCCAGACGAAGGCCGCCGCAGCCGCTGCCTGCTGGAACGGATCTGTGGGCGTTAAGAGGGGAAAATTTGATATGCCTGCTGTGCATGGACGTGGTAGCGATTCAGTTAAGTCGTAGGTTCAAGTTCGGGGTTTTTTGGAGTTTGAAGTTTGGAGTTTGGAGTTGTCGAGGGAGTGGCGGAGGGAGAGAAGCGCAGTTTAAAAGCATGAATTAGTTTTGTTTTGGCGAATCGAGTCTCGAAATCAAATTAACCTAGGACACCTAAGAGGGTGCTGGCATGCGGAGTGCGAATGAGGGGATCATGGCCGATCCTCCCGGCTGACTTACCGAGCGCTGTTGGGCCGGCCGGCAGCAGCACCACCTGTCCGCGACTGGCCTCCCGCGAGTACTGCAGGCCCACCGTGGCGGGCGACATGGAAATCACTGATTCAATGGGTAATGCATCTACAAAACGCAACGGAAAAAGAGAGAACCAAAATATAGAGGTGGAGACAGAGTGTGGCGGTGAGCACGGATTGTTGTTTTTTTCATTTTTCAGTTAGCATTTTCTGCCGGGGATCTACTTGTAGCATGCTCTGAACGTGGACAACTTACTTGGATACTGCCAGAAGGTGGAGGGTGCGCGGTTCACACCTGCTGCACTCAGAGCCAGTTCCTCGGCGGTGGCTGTGCCGGTGGTCATCAGGTCGCCGTTGCCCGTAAAGTACAAATTGCCGCAACTGGTGGCACCTGAAAGAGCCAAGTAAAAAGGATTCAGTAAATTTTTGGCGCTTTTTCCTTTTCTTTCCTTTGCGAATCGAAATTGTGAGTAGAGTATGCCAACCTCTTCGCTTGACGTTCGTTTGTTTAATAAAGTTTCGGGCCTGCCGTGTAACTTTAGTTGTAAGCGAAGATGTGTATGTATACGTGAAATATTGCAGTGTCCTTGAACTATGCATTTGATGACCGCGTGCGCCCAACCGCCCACCACCACGCCATCCAAGCAACTATCACACATCCCAATCGTTTCGAATAACCCACCCCCGACCCTGTGGCTGGATAATTTCAACAAAAATTCGATTAAAACGAACGTGATGCCCTGTAATTGGATTACATTATGGGTTCTGAATTGGGAAACCCACCACCGCACTCGAATTGAAATGAATGACAAGTATTCGACAGTGTCCCATCTCCGAAACGCAATTAGAGCTACATCTTTTGACAAGTGATTTGTTTCGGACCGAGAAACTACCCAGCAAACGTTTATAAATAGCATGTGACTTGTGGCAAGGAAAGGAAAAAAAATAATAACCAAACGCCACGGCAAGACGACTCTACCATATGGTCGCGTACCAAAATCCAATTCGGCGTGTCATGTTGCTAGGTCCTGTTCTGGCGGATAACTCTCCCGGTTTGTTACCCAGTTGCCTCTAGATTCCCATCCCCGGAAATCCACTCATGCATCGAGCATCCAGCATCCAGCTCGAGCATCCCTTATAGAGGTGATGCCTTACTTGTTCCTGGTTCCCCCGCACAGAGATCCCTGACTACTACTTCTAGGAACAGCCACCGCTACCTTGACTGAAAAAACACCCACCCGAGCATGAGTCCATGAGTAATCTGTCTTTGGATTCTCGCTCTGATGTTCCTCCGCCTGGCGCCCACGCAACTGGAACTTCAGCTTCAGCTTCAGCTTCATTGGAGCGTGCTAACTAAGCCGAAGCCCTGGATACTCTGCTCATTGCCGAACCGTGAGTAATGCGCCTACTTTATAAGGGGTTTTTCAGCAATCAAAAGCACTACTACCCGACTGGTACGACGGAAATAGGTAGTTGTTTGAAATCATCTTAATAATCTAAAAGGAAAAAGTATTTTCTGCATTAAAATAAACACCCCCAATCAAGATTAGGCTGTTTTGAGCAAAAGAGAACTTCTGGGAAATACCCGGAATAAATATAAAAATAAAATTTCCGATACGTAATTAAGCTGTTTTTCCTTGGACTTTTATAATAGCATTTAACTTCTAGTTATATATATATATAAATCATATATGTATGTATATGTAAAAATAGAAAACCCCGCAAAAAGTTGCTTGTGATTTCTATTTTATCAACTTTTGATAAGAAGTGACTAAGTTGAGATTTCTGGCAAAATGTGTCTGCTTGCAATTTTGTCAAGACAAAGTAATTCAAATTACATATACACCGTGGCTAAGTGCAATGTTTCAATTGCCCTACCAGCATATCGCTCTACCCATTTATAGACGGTATCATATTGAATTATTTAACATGTAGTGATAAAAACCAAGTACAATGCTTCCTATTCTCTTAGAGCTGGTGAAGAGTGTGGCCCATCTGGTAGTATTTTGTAAATAGATTGAAATGAAAAAGAAACCCATCCAAGATCGTAAAATGTTCGCGTCATGGACATGGTTGATTATTACACCATTAGCAGGCTTTAAAAATAATCCGGAAAATGAAATTCGACTGGCAATTCGGTGACGAAACACACCCCCAAAGGATATAAACATATTTAATGTGCCCATCCAGCAAGAGCAGTTCCAAGTCGGCCAAAGCCAAGTCGCCGCAGAGCCTCCCTTCTCAAATCGCAATGTGTTTCACTTTCGTTTCACTTCCGCTTTAGAAGTTCGTATGATTTACCACCGGTTTCCTTCTACCCGCAAGGGAGGATAAGGACAGAGCCGTTTTGAGTCGAATCCAGTCGATTCGGTGGCTGTCACAACAACGACAGCCGCACAACAGGCGGCCATCATATGATTCCTGCCCTCTCAACTCCAGCGGGTTGTTTACGGCGGAGGCGACACCCTCGACCCATCGCTCACTGAAGGAATTCCGCACAACGCTGAACGTTTGTTGGCAATCTTATTAGTGGCATAATTGAACGACGTCCACGTCCTGGCATCATAAGCACTATATAACGCTGCCCCTTGGGAACACAAACGCGCCGTTCATTAGGGCGCTCAAATCTGGTGACTCAATTCAATTAGATGCCCAGAAGGTACACGGATTGAAAAAAAAAGTATGGCAAAGACAATGATTTTCGGAAATTTACATATAAATGTATCTGCAAATAGCATCTAGTAATTTCTAATGATCCTCAAAGTAAATGCTGTGGAAAATTGTCTATGCAAGCGTTGGCTATCTTTAAGATAGCAGAGAATTTTAGTTTAGATCCCATTGAATGCCAGGCATATACTACTGTTGCAACATTCTTGAGATAAAGGTGCTTTTCTCTCTGTGTAGCTTGGCACTCACCGAGGTCAGCGACGCGTATGCCGAAGCAGTTCAAGTCCTTGTTAAGTGGTGGCTGCAGCGGCAGCGTGGCGGGCGTGTTGATGCCCGGCACCAGGGCTTCCTGCGTCCGTTTCCTGGCCACGGCAATGCCAATGGGCACGGAGTTGCCTGATGGAATTGTAATTAACCGATGAGGAGTGCTCTTGACCAGTGGCTGGGTGTCACCTACCTGAGGACTTTTCCAATTCCGATACCTTTGGCGAGGGAGCCTCTATTTTGACGAGAGTGGTCAGAGTGGAGGAGGACATGGTCTTGGAGGAGGCGGTCATCGAGGCGGAGGACAGGCCCTGATGCTGCACCTGCTGGTGGTGGTGCTGCTGCTGTTGCTGGTGGCAATTGTTTGAGCTGATCTCGGACACCTGGCAGGGTTCCCTCTTGATTTGCACAAACGTGTACGACGAGTTGGTCTGCTGATGGTGATGGTGCTGCAGGGGAGTCGCCGTCGCCGCCGAGAAGCCTCCGAATTGGTCCAGCTGCAGCTGGGCAGGATGGGCACCAGGATGCGACACTGCTGCAGTGGTGGGCACCAGAAAAGTAGCTGTTGCTGTGGTGGCGCTCAAGATATCGGCGGCACTGCTGCTGGCGCCAGGATTAAACGTGGCCATCGGGTAGCGGTGGCTGTGCACATAAATGGCTACCGCTCCGTGGATCTCTTGGCTATATCTATTTCACTATATATCTTACGGAATCTACCAAAAACTAAACGTCCATTATCCGCTCACATAAACACACACACGGACACACACTGCACACGGACACACACTAGCACTGGCCCACACACACACGCACACAGTCTACATTTTTACAGGTTTTCGCTGCCTCTTTCGGATGCAACATTGGCTACTGGGCCTGCGGCAATTCCCCGTAAACAAATGACATAATCCAAAGCGACGCGACGCCACTGGGCACTATCCACAGGTCGACGGAACCGGAGCACCCACCAGTCTAAGTGTGGTTGCCCAAAATAAAACCCTCTACGATCCGAGATCTTTTTTTTTTTTTGTTTTTTGGTGGGGAGGCGGAGGCGCGACTTTCCTGCTGCGTTGTTGCGTTTTTCCGCGGTTCTTCCAAAAGAATACCGAGCACTGGCTGTATAGTTGTTGGCCAACACACGATCTGTTGCTTATTTGTGTTTTTCTTTTGTGAATTGGAATCAAAATCCTCTGGAGAAAAGTCCACGGGACGGACAAAAAAGAAGCAGCGAATTATGTTAAGTTAACAGCGACCTAACAGCGACTATTCGATTTTACTTCTGCATTGTCGATGATTCACCAGCAGGCGTTAGGAAATTCTACGGGGAATGCTTTGGCCATCGGCATTTTTGCTATCGATAAAACTCAGAGCGCGTATTTTAAATAATTATAAATCATTTCATGGACACAACTAATTTGTAATAAAGATCATCTAAAATATGAAAGTCAAATTTTATTTCCCATCACATAATAACAATTAAAAGTCGCCTAGAAATGCATATGGAATATGAAAGTTAACGAATGCGCCTACTAATCCAGCATTTTGCGGATCATATAATTCAAAATGCCACCGTTCTTGTAGTACGTTATGTCCACTTCGGTGTCGAAGCGCAACGTGGTCTCAAAGACATTGCCATCAGCATCGACCTGAATCCTCTGGCCCGGCTTCAATTCGCCCTCGGGCAGGACAATGTTGTACACCTCCCTGCCACTCAGTTTTAGAGTTTCGGCGCTCTGGCCAGGCAAGAATTGCAGCGGAATGATGCCCATGCCCACTAGATTGGAACGGTGAATGCGCTCGTACGATTCAGCGATCACCGCCTTGATGCCCAGCAGGAATGGCCCCTTGGCAGCCCAATCACGTGAGCTGCCACTGCCGTAGTCCTTGCCCACGACCAGAACCAAAGGTGTACCTTCACTCGCATACCGTTCCGCCGCATCGAAGATGTCCATCTCCTCGCCACTTGGCACGTGCACGGTGCTGGGTCCGGTTTTGGAGGCCAGTTTGTTGACCAGACGGATGTTGGCAAAGGTTCCGCGTGCCATCACCGCATCATTGCCCCGTCTTGAGCCATACGAATTGAAGTCCCGCGGCGTCAGACCCCTGTCCGACAAATAGCGCGCTGCGGGTGACTTCCGTGCAATGGAGCCGGCTGGCGAGATGTGATCGGTGGTCACCGAATCTCCCAGCAGCAGCAGACAGCGAGCCTTCTCTATACCTTTAAGTTTGGGCAGCGTCTGAGTCATACTCTCGAAGAACGGTGGTCGTTTGATGTATGTTGATATTCCACTCCAGGGATACAACTTGCTTTCAGACACCTCCAGCGTCTGCCAGTCCCTGGATCCCATCTGAATTTTGCCTGTAATAGCGGTCAGTTAGCACTGAGATCCTAAAAGTTCTTGGATAGTTATACTCACTATACACCTCCTGGAACATGGCGGGAATAACGTGCTTTTGCTCCACATCCTGAATCTCGCTACGCGTAGGCCAAATATCGCGAAGGAACACCTCCTTGCCGTTGGTGTCCACGCCCAGCGGTTCGATCTCGAAATCAATATCCACACGACCCGCAATCGCGTAGGCAATCACCAGCAGCGGACTGGCCAGATAATTGGCCCTAGTATTGGGATGGATGCGACCCTCGAAATTGCGGTTGCCCGACAGGACTCCACAGCAAACCAGCCCGTTCTTCTCGATGGTGTTCACTACGTTCTCATCGAGCGGACCCGAGTTGCCAATGCAGGTCATGCAGCCATAGCCAACAATGTCGAAGCCAAGCTGCTCCAGGTAGGGGATGACACCGGATTCCTTGAGATAGTAGGTAACCACCCCTGATCCTGGTGACAATGATGTCTTGATATAAGGCAGAATACTTAAACCCTTCTGCACGGCATTCTTGGCCAGCAGACCAGCGCCCAACATCACCGAGGGATTCGAAGTGTTCGTGCAGGAGGTGATAGCGGCAATCACAACTGATCCGTGTCCTATCTTATAGCTCTTTCCGTCGTCCCATTGGAATTCCCCACTGGCAGCCAAAGCACTCGGCGGTATGGCGAATCCCTTGAAACCGACTGGACTTGTAAGGCACGACTTGAAGTCTTCGCACATGCTGGATACTGAAACGCGATCGTGCGGTCGCTTGGGCCCCGAAACCGAGGTCACCACGGTGGATAAATCCAGAGTTACCGACTGCAGGGTAAACAAAAAAGCTTGTAAGTATGTCTTTGCATAATGAAACGGAATCCCACTGACCTCCGTGTATTGGGGATCCTGATCCTCAAGGGAATAGTCACGAAGTTGTCGAGTGGCCTTTAAATACTGCCGGATAATATCGATTTTCTTCTCGGAGCGATCTAATGAACCGAATCTATGGATATTTATCAATCAATTTAATTAATGTTTTAGATTAACTCACTGGTTTGGCGCATGTAACTCAAGGTGTTTTCATCGATTGGGAAGTAGCCCACAGTGGCTCCATATTCCGGGCACATGTTGCTAATTGTGGCGCGATCTGCGATGCTGAGCTCTGCCACTCCGGGGCCGTAAAACTCCACAAACTTGCCGACGACACCCAGCTGACGCAAATGCTTGGTAATGGTCAGCACCAGATCTGTGGATGTGGCTAGCGGGCCCAGTTTGCCCTCCAGTCTATAGCCAATCACCTCTGGCAGCAGCATGGAAATTGACTGGCCCAACATCACGGCCTCCGCCTCAATGCCGCCAACACCCCAGCCCAGAACACCCAATCCATTGATCATTGTGGTGTGGGAGTCAGTGCCTACGACGCTATCCGGGTAAAGGATCTTAGATCCGTCCGCTGAATTGTCGCTCTCGAAAACCACTCGAGCAAGGTACTCCAGGTTAACCTGGTGCACAATGCCAGAACCAGGTGGCACAATAAGCATATTGTCAAAAGCGCGTGCTCCCCATTTGAGGAAGGTAAATCGCTCCTTGTTGCGTTGAAACTCCAGAGATTCGTTCTTTGTCAATGCGTCCGAGGAGCGAACAAAATCAACCTGAACGGAATGGTCGATGACCAGATCGGCGGGGCAGATGGGATTGATTTTCTCAGGATTGCCGCCCAGCTCGCGGACGGCATCCCGCATGGCAGCAAAGTCCACGACGGCGGGTACGCCAGTGAAGTCCTGAAAGTAGGAAATATCTCGAGAAGTTTCATACAAACATCATCGATTTGTGGATCCATACCTGCAATATAACACGAGCTGGCTTAAAGGAGACCTCCACATCGCTGGTTCCCTGCTTCAGTGATGGAGTCCATCCCAGGATGCTCTGCACATCCTTCTCCAGCACATGGAAATTGTCGCAGTTGCGCACCGCAGACTCCAGCAGAACCCGAATGGAAAATGGCAGCGAATCTGTGGCGGTTTATAATAATACCAAAGATAACAACAATGATAACGAACCACAATAATGACTACTTACCATATTTGCTGTCAATGGAGGGCAGATCAAAATACTTGTAGACGTTGCCATCCTGGGTAAATGATTCCTGGAACTGGACGAAGGGATTGGCGCCTGCAAGGACAACAGGGTTAGCTGAAAGATCAAATATAACCACTTAAATCGTACCGGAGCCGGACATTGTGGACAAATTGAACAGAAACCCAAGCAATGTGATATAGAGATGGTCGCGTGAGGAGCCGCTACAACACAAAACGAGCTCATCTCTAAAGCAAACGTTGAATTATCGATAACTGAACATCAAAACAAACCGGTACACTATAAACTATATTTTTAGTTTACTTCACATGATATATATTTATATAGTTATATTATAGTTAATTATTTATTTTTTATTGAAGCCAAAAATAAAATTTGAAAATAATATAATCCGTACAATATTATTTGCATTTAAATTGTGTTTTTATTTTAGTTCAAAATAAGGAATTTAAAATAAAATTGAAAATCGCTCTGGTTAGCATGTCTTCAAACGCTTTTTCCTTTTATACATGCTTTTTTCATTAAAATTATCCTTTAAGTACACTTACATATTAATTACGTTTTCTGCGGTTTATTGCAATAGTTACATGGTACGCTTATTGTAATGTCACGTAATATAATTGGTATTCGTAAACTATATAAATAATATGTATAGGGATTATCATCTATAGCTGCGTTGGGAGCAAAGCCTTTTTTTATGGCGAAAGCAATTTGGCAGCGGGGATAACAAGTCTGAGTTGGACGTCTACAGGTAGATTCGTCGCAGGTCCTTCGGCGTTGTGATCGAATTGCACTGCGGGCACAGCTTTCGCGCACCGAGCGTCTGCAGCCAGCACTGCTCGCAGTGGACGTGCCAGCAGGACACGGAGATGGCGGGATTCTTGTAGTCGTCGATGCAGATCAGGCACTTGTACTTGCCCTGCGCCTGCTTCTCGTAGAGCCGCAGCTTGGCCTTCAGCGATTCGATGATCTGCTGCTGGTTCTGGGAGGTGGAACGCGTGGACCGCGACGTAGATGGCTCTTCGCTCCCTGGTGAAGCCTCAACTTTGCTGGTTGTGGCAGTATCTTGCTCGATGGCTTCGCTGGAATGGTTTGGCTTGGGCCCATCGCTGGAGGAGATAAGTCGGCGCACATAGCTGGTAACATCCGCCTCGGATACATTTCCCTCCGTGTCTTCGTTGACCAATGGGATCACATCGCCCTCGCCATACTGCGTAGGACCGTAGATGTGTGTGTCATCCTCGTCCACGTTGAGATCCTCGTCCTCGTCGTCCTGCGCCTGCTGGCTGCCATTGTATTTGATAGTCTGGCCCAGGCCCAAGGCGGAATAGCCTCCCTGCACGAGTGTGGATACGCGAATGCGCTTCTGTCCCGCCCACTCATACTCTTCGTATTCCTCGCTGTCCTCCGAGTCCTCACTCGAATGCCGTTCCCCATTGGCCTGACCATTTCGGCGGCTCTGGCGCAGGCACTGATTGACATGCTCTTGGATATTGGACTGTGGATAGTTGTGGTTGCACACGGGACAGGTGGGTTGGCTCGATTCGGCAGCAGCTACGGACGGTGTTGCTGCTGCTGGAGGCGGAGGAGCTGCCGTAGGATTTGCAATTGCTGGTGGCGCAGGAGAGGCCGGACGCTTCCTGGTGCGCTGGCGCTGACGGGCCTGCCGATTGCGCTGCACCCGCTGGAACACGCTCCACGGTTGTCTGCCTCCCGGTCCCGAACCGGATTCTTCGGACGCGGATGGTCCGCTTGCTCCGACAGCTGTGGCCGGTGGATTGACAGCGCTAATGAGGGGATTGTGCAATCGCTCCATCTCCACTTGGCAGTGATTGGCCACCTGACTGCGCTTGATCTTCACGTCGCATGTGGGACAGATCACGTCGTCGTCGCTGTTACTGGTTAAGTGCTGGGCGAAGTTCTCGCCGTTGGACACCGTGTCCGTGGCCATAGATTTTGTGGGTCCACTGCGTACTCTTAGGATGAAAACGAAATTAAGAGATTCTATAGTCGAATTTTGTTTTGTTCGATAATCTGTCCAAGCCACGCGACGCCGATTTCTTACGTTCTCGCACAGTGTCGAACGGGCACATTATTTTTTAGTATTTATTGTCCCGCTTGAAATGGTCATTGGTTTTGGCCCCCTCCGATATACATACATCGAGTGCTTTGTAAAACCGTTACAAAAGCGTCATATAATTAGTTATTAAATGCTTGAGGAAAAAATTAACTTTTTTTTAATTAAAAAAAAAAACTTATAAATAATTGATTATTTTTTTTTACTTGCGTATTAATTAAGTTCAGCAGTAGGAATGCTTAAGACTTCCGACTTGGCATCTCAACTTCCCATTTGCGCTTATGTTGTAAAATCAAGTAATTGAAAATACTGATATCCTAATATTTTTTATACTACGGTTCGTCATTTTAAATACAACAAGATGTACACACATAGATAATAATCAGATAGCGTTGTTTACATGCTCCACATAGCAATTGAGATGGTGCAACAGATAGTGTCGCTCCCTCGTTAGGAAATTTCTACAAATCCTCGCTTTCGACTCGATACAAATTAACACCTTAGCAATGTAACATGTCTATCTATGTATGAAAGCGAAGCCAAATAAATTTACGTAATTATTTGTATTAAATAATATGTCAACGGTAAAAGTGAATTAAACGATAGTTTCAAGGCATTTATCGCTATCGAGAAATGAGAAGCCAAATCGATGGTATCGAGAAAATATCGATTTTAGTTCCAGCTCTATGAGGGAAGCAAAACATTATTATTTTCGTCGTTTTTATTTTTTGATTATATAGAAAAGTCAGTGGTCGAGGAATATGTGAAAGTGGAAAAGTGACAGAGCTTTTCAAGCAGAGTGTAAGGTTGAACCAAAAAGCGACGCATATTTTAGCGAAAGTGCAAAGCAGACGGCGAGAGTGTGGAAAGGCAGCGAAAAGAGAATAGAGAAAAAATATAGCAGCCAGTTTCAAGTGAGCGTTAGTGTGTGTGCGTGTGCCATATTGTTAAATAAGGAAAATATAATAAAACAAACGCAGAAACAGCAACAACAATGCATTACCAGCAGCAGCAGCAACAACAACAACCACAGCAGCAGGGTAGCCTTGTTGGCTACAACAACAAAATGAACGTCTTGCCCAATTACACGCTCAGCGGAATGAGCTCCTTTGATGCCGAATCGCTGCCAGATTATTCAGAATTTGATTCCGAATCGGTGACCCTGGACTATTACAAGGAAAGGTATATTCCTGAACCTAAACAGATCGCATTTTGTTTTGCTTCCGTTCCTTCGCATAGCCACACATACATATATATAGAAACATATGTACATACATACGTGTATAGAAATACCCTCGCCCTTGTCATTGTTGTTGTTTTGCATTTGGCCGTTTGCCCCAATTTTGCCTGCCGTTACCGTTACGTTCTATATAGCGATTAACCGTTATGATCCTGTTGCCATGCCACTCACCCACACACACACACACAACCACGCACACACAAAGTCAGTACTCGCTCATCTGCGAAATTCGTTTTTGTTTTTATTCAACATTTCTAGCCGCTATATATAAAACTATATTTATCCCCGTCTGGCCCGTCGAAATATCTCGAGATTCGTTAGACTCACACAAATCTTTGTATCTTTGTTTGCGTGTCTGTATCTTGAAGATATTAAAATTGGCAGTGAATCGTGCGAATTGGGCGTAATATGCTGTTTTGTTTCGACGAATTTTATATACTCTTCCATTTTTAGACAAAGTTATTTGAACATTATACATTTTTGACAAAATAATTTCCGTAAAAGATAGAATTGCTCTGACACCAAAAGAATACTAGCAAGTTAGACTGATGACTCTTTTTTATATGTATATTCAGAAAAAAATGTCTAGAAATGATCAGACACATATTAAATCCTGACACTGGCGCATATCAAGATGCTGACCCATATTTATAACATATGTATGTATATAAATTGTCGCAATCACTATTGTACCCTCAGTTAGGGTATAGCAATGGAATGCGAGTGGATAATTAGCTTGGCGGTATTTCCAGCATTGCAAATGCTTAGTTGCAGTCGCCTTGCAGCATAATTTATGTGGGGGCTGCAACTCATCACCCCAGCTTCCGCCTTTTGTCATTGGGGCTGTACTCCCCCCAATGAAGACTGAAATATTCCGCCGCGTTTTTGTCTGGCACAATAGAGCGATTTCAATTTAAACAATCCCAAACTCATTCAACTGTGGCAACGCATTGTTTTGTAAATTGCGTCAGTTAATCCCTGGCATACATACTACATTGATGTCTACAATTGTGGTCAAGATAGTATAGCTTATTCTGCTGTGCTGCAGAGACCACTCAACCAAACTCTGATCGTATTCGTCACTTATCAATGTTATTTTGTGAATCTAAACAATATAGAGTTAAAATCATTAAAAATTGTAATAGAATAGTAGTAGTAATTAACGTAAAACTTTGAGCACTACTGTAGGTTTAATTGTCTAGTTGATGCAGTTCGATTGGAATGAACCCCTAATAGTGTGCCATTGTTTTTGTCGATGTTGTTGCTCGAGTTGTTTTTGCATGTTGCTGCTGCTTGCTTAACTGCCTTGATGTAAACAAACATGTTGTACGAACAATGTGCGCCAGTCGCTCTAATCGAATGTCACCAATTTCTCTGTTTCCCGTCCTGCTAACAAACAAATCCCCCCTCTTGGCCATACAGATGTTGAACGGGCTGCTTCCGCCAGCAATTTGAAATTGAAAACGCATTGGATAAACCTCAGCGCGCAAACCAAAAGCAATAAAACGCCAATTGAAGCATTTATATTATATTGTTAAAGCCAACCGGAGTAGCATTTACTTGCCTGCCCCAAAAAAGAATAAAAAAAAAAATAAAGAAACCCTTCCAACATCCCACTAAGCAAAACTAACCAAGAAACGCATTGAAACGCATTCCAATTAGTAGCTGCGGGCAGCACTTTGCCTGCATATAGTCGATAAGGTGAGTTTGGCTGGCCCGATAAGCCGGTTAAAATACTATTCCCACGCAATTAATATTAATTATCATGCACGCAGTGTTCTACGTCCACCAGCGGAGAAAATGGCGCCGACCACGACGATTGAGACCATCACAATCACGAGGCCGCTTAAGGTATGCATTTGGTCTGAAGTTTCAGAAACTTTTACAGATTGGCCAACTGACTTCTCTGCCCTCACAGGTGATTGCATTTATCTGCGGCGTCATCGTGGTGGCCCTGATGATTATGGCCCTGGCGTCCACAGATTGGTTAATGGCTTCGGACTGGCGGCAAGGTCTCTTTGTGCACTGCATCGAGGACGATTCGGTGTCGCCACTGCCATTCAACATCCAGGACCCGCCAGGATGCTATTGGACCCGCGATGTTGGTATGTACTACATGAAGAAACAGCAATCTTAAGCAAGAACTTAACATACAATTTGTATAATATCCTTAAGGCTACATTAAGGCCACAGCCGCTCTCTGCATTATCACGCTGATAACGGACGTCATTGCCACAGTACTGACAGGTCTGGGCCTCCGGACGCAGAACCATAATCTAAAGTATAAGTTCTACCGCATAGCAGTATTGGTGATGCTTGTATCCTGTGAGTAACTAACTAGGTTTATGAAAGAATCACATGCTAAATATTACTTTTTCGCAGTGCTGGCCGTTTTGTCCGCCTTGATCGTATATCCAGTATGCTTTGCCGGCGAACTTACCATGGGTATGTAAGCTAGAACTCTTAAGCTTAACTCCCCACTGACTAATATTCTATTTCGTGTAATAGCCAATCGGCGAGTCTGGGAATTCGGCTGGGCCTACGGCGTTGGCTGGGGCGCGGCCATCTTTCTGTTTGGAGCCGTGGTCCTGCTGCTTTGCGACAAGGAGTCGGAGGAGATCTACTATAAGGAAAGGAAAATCGTACATGAAAACCAAATGCGCGCCTAGGCAAGGCCGCACGACCTGCCTGACGTCGTTCTGTAGAATAAGTATATAGCAACCAACCAACAACACACACAGACACATAGATTTCGATTTAAATCAGACTCAAGAACAGAAGCAATTTGCAGCTAAGCGAATGTGTTACAATTATGATTGTGTATATCATGAACATTTCAAACCAAAAATCCGTAGCCATCAGCCATCCCACCCACCATCTTATAGTACTCGGCATTTGTTTAGATGACGTTTCCCCAATGAGTTTATATTGTGTTCGTTTCGAAAGGTAATCGTAGACAAGCCACAAACACACGACCCACATCTATCATGTAGTCAGTCACATGTATGTACGTCTAGGAATTCTGAAAGTTAATCGCATTAACCAAGCCCATATATACAATTGCATGCCCCATGAGTTCCACAGCATTGTAGGCAACTTTTAGAGCTTGCCTTTCCGTAGAAATCTGAAAGCAGGTGCTAGTTGCAATTAGACCTCTTACAATATTGTACTCATACTCAGCTACATATACATAGCAATGTACTCCCCATGTATCTCAATCCTAATCGTGAGCAGAATCTAAATTAGAGTTTGTATGTGCACGTAATCAAGAGACCAGGTAACCACGACATATAAAGCCACAATGTCATCGTCATTATCAACGTTTCATGCCGATTACGCTTTCAAAACATTTGTTTGTGCTCCATACATCCGTTTCGAATATAATTAATTATGTGAATTATGTGTTTGTCCCAGTGTATTGTGCGACCAACACCAATTGTACTCGAATATGTGTTGCTCTTTTACCTTTTGTAAAATAGTTTTACCAAACAGTCCAGTACTCAGCTTGTACCCGAATGTCCCCGAGCCGTTCAGTTATTGTTTAAGCCGACTTTTAAGTGTAATCATTCGTTTGTAACCTCCTAATTTGTAATTATTTATTGATATCGTGTTCTTACCACAACCGACAACCTATCACACCCAAATGACAACAATAAAACGTTTTACACCTTTTGTTAACACTTTAAGACCATATTTTATTTACCTTGTTAAGCTTTTTTTTTCATACACCATAAGATTCTTGAAGTTGTAAAACCAGCATAAGGTATGAGTATTGGCGATATCGCAACAACTATAACTAAGCCATCCTTTTGTATAATTCATTGTTATCTCTGGAGTTCATTCTAAATTCGTCCATCACATCTCGCAATCAGAACATCCTTATGTTTCGTTCGTTTGTTTTTAATGAGCAGATTTTGATTCAACGCCGAATTGAAGTGAAGCAAATGCAACCAAAATTAATGCGACCTAAATTACAACAATACAAAGGGAATATATATGCTTGAACATCCATATATCCATATATATGAAGACATTGAACAAATCGTAGGCAGGAACGTGCGGTGAAAAAAAGACGAAACGAAAACAATTATAGCGAGTATAAAGACAACAATTATACCAAAACCAATTGAATTAATTAAACTATGCTTACATACACGCATGTTTATATATATAGTTATATATATAAGTTTAAAGTATGTATCAATTAATACAAAAACAAAACCGAATAAGTAAGAAAGCAACCTATAACTAACGAAACAATTATACTCCAAAACAAAACTCTACGAAACGTTACAGTTTTCCATTGTGTAACCAAACAACACATGAGCGAGGATCATTTTGTTTTAACAAGCAAGCAAAATATATATACAAACACATATGAATATATTTATTAAAACGTTTTAAAATTTAATTTTTTAAATTTACATTCGATAGATAAAAACAAAAACAAAACATCACCAGATTAGGTAACATTATCAAACGTATTGCTAGTGATCCATATACTGTAAAACATATGCCTAGATCATATTTTATAATTCCCTATATGCATACCTAATACCTAAACCTATACCCGCATCTAACGAAAATAACAAACTATGTATTTCCGCAAATTATTCTGCAGTTCAGTTCACTGGTATGTAACCTTGAATTGAATATCTGGCGCTCCACACCCCAAAAAGCATCTAACCCACATCCCACACAACCAACCAATACGCATAATGCGTACACTATCCCGTACAATGTAAATATTTCAGGAGAGTTTTCAAGAAAATAAAATAGTGTTTAACGTTCACAACGATACCTGTTATTAATATGGAATGCGTGAAGTAGTGAAGAACTTATGTTCTATGAGTAAAAATCCAGTGGTCCAATGGGTCCCGCCTCACTTACGATTTTCCCCATGATTTGGGAAATCAGTTCCATAGAGAATCTTCTGTTGGGATCTGGGTCCCAACAAGCAGTTATAATACTAATAATGTCCTCGGGGCAGCCTGCCATAATATCTCCTAAGTCCGGCCTTTCACCTGAAATTTATAAGATCCTTACATAAGATCCTTATAATATCGAGTAAATGACTTGCCTTCATTAATAGCCATGTACAGTTCGAAAATGGTATCATAATGCCCAAATGGCACCTTGCGCGACAGTATTTCCCAAAAAGTAATTGCCCAACTGTGCACATCACACTTTTCATTGAATTTGCTTGCTTGCAGAACCTGATTAGAAGCTGAGTATTAGATTAGATTTCAGTTCAAACGACTCTTTACCTCGGGGGATTTGTATCTGCAGGTCCCCGCATTGCACGACATCGATAGGGATAGGTCCACAACAGTTCCAAAGTCGCAGATCTTCAGCTTGAGTCCCTTCTGACATAGCAGTGTATTGAGTGGTTTTATATCGCGATGAATGACTGCTTTCGGCTGCATGCCATGGAGATAGGCTAAGCCCTATAAGACACATTCGTAATATTCAACCGGCACAATAACTTCGCTTGACGGCGGACGTCATACATACCACAGCGATCTGATGCGCCCAGTTGAAGGCGTGGGCATGCGAGTAACTTGGCTTGCTTTTCGCATGCAGCAAACTGGACAGAGATCCACCATCAACGTACTCCATCAGCAGCAGAGTGCATCCCCCCTCCCTTGATGTTCCGTAGAGCTGAACTATATTCACATGGTTCGCTTTTGCGAGCTGGTAGATCTCCCTTGCAATCTTTTTGTCTTCACATCCCTCTCGAATTCTCTTTACTGCGATCTCGCGATTTCTCCATTCGGCCTTGTGTACGCTCCCAAAAAAGCCTCTACCTATAAGCTGCAATGCAAACGCACTTTATAATTAATGCCATCTTATTCACATATTCACGGCCATCACCTCTTTTGTCACGATCTCTTCATAGGGAACACCCTCTACTGCAGCGGCCATAGCTTATCAAATGACAAATTCGCACTGAGTTCAGATCGCGAATAATTTTGCACATATCTTCTTCAGTATTCATTTCAGCGGATACGATTTCTTATCTTATCAACAACGATTAGCTCTGAGATAATGAGATTCGCAAAAAAACAGGAATTGTATTCTTCAGCGATGTGCGTCAAAATAGCGTCAATAGGGAACGGTGGAATTTGGAACGTGCGGATGTCCTTAATTAATATATTTTTTCGTTATTTGGAGGTGAATTCCTAAAAGTAAAAATGCAAGACTGTTAGGAAAAGAAAGATCTAACTATCTATGTGCGACTTAAGTTTATAGGCCTCAAGAAAGTATATAAAATATGCAATTGAAAAATCGGCTCCCAACTCTTTAATGAATATCTCCACTCGCAGAGCGTGTTCCATAATGCACGCTAGATCAACTTAAAGGAAATTTCTTTAAGCACATTTCAGGAAAATTTCATAAAAAAATTATCCACAGTTTTTGAGATAATGGCCTAACAGTGGGTCCAGCCAGGAATCAGCCCATACATAAATGAGCCCTAAAATGTAATTTTATATTGTAGCTGTTCACAGATCGTGTTCCGGAATGCCGTGCTTATCCTGGGAAAAAGAATCAAAAAAATTATCGATAGTTTTCGAGAGAATCAAGTAACAGTGGGAGGAGTTTGAAGGCATTTAAAAATGCCGCCTTCTCTAGTACAAGTACCACAGCCAATCCATGTCATGAACCGCTTTATTAACAATAATAATATTTATAACTCCGCTCACAGAGCGTGTTCCACTTTGCACAGTATCTTTAAAGTATTGTAATTTTATTTATGCAAAAAGTTTAATTACAGTTTGATCCACAGTTTTCGGGGAGATTACATATTTATATTACGACACGAGTTTTTACATTCATTTATATAATATAAGTACAAACAATTGCGTACTTCTGTTTCTACACGTAGCGCAAATATTTCCCATTTTTAAAATACCATAATCGATATTTTGATAAGAGTGTGACCTGCAACATTTCTTTGTCAAAGGGGCAACCCATTATTATAGTGTCTTTGGTTATTCCGACATAGACAATATATTTAAGATGCGTACAATTAAGTTCTTAGTCTTTTTTGGCTATCAAGCCCTGCTTTTTGAGCTGGCGCAGAGCGCATTTGGCCGCCGTGCACTTGGCAATGCGATAGTTGCGCCCGATGCCACGGAAGGTTCCTTTGCAGAAGACATCCACGGTAACGCGCACCCGTCGCCCATCCGCCAGCTTCTCGGGCTTGCCGAATTTGGCTGTTTCCGGCTCCAGCTCGAGCAGCTCCCGAATGGGCGATTTTGGCACTGAGTTGCTGAACTGCTCGATCTCCGGGCTCATCATATTGCTGTATACGTGCCACACCACGTCCAGTGACATGTTTGAGTCAAGGAAGATGGCACCTGCGATCGACTCAAAAACGTCGCCCAATGCCTTGGGCACCTCAACGTCCTCCGCGTCATTGCACTCCTCCTCGGACAATAAGTAGTACTGAAACAAAGTAGAGTAGTACAATTAGATGTCGCATTATTAGTGACTTTACTTTCACCCACCTCCTCACTGATGCTGTGACCATTCTCCTGCTGGATCCTCACGAAACGGTCAATCACATCGTTAAGACCCGGCGAGAGGTGCCTGAAGAACTTGTGGAAGCCATGGCGAACAGCCAGAGAGGCGAATATGGTGTTATTCACCAGTGCTGACCGCAAATCCGTTAAAGCGCCTGGAGAATGCTGGCGGGGATCTTCGTACAAATGCCGCGTAATGAGGTAATCTAGTACAGCATCGCCCAGGAACTCCAAGCGCTGATAGCAATCCGTCAATCGATTGGGTGTGTAGCTGGCATGTGTCATGGCTTGCAGAAGGTATGAGCGATCCCGGAACTTGTATCCCAAACTCTCCTCGAACTCCTGAAAACCACTTAGTAAATGGTCCAGCTCCTCTGTAGCGTTGGGAGCAAAGTGCAGGAGTGGACTACGCGGCGTGGGCCATGCTCCGTAAACGGTAACCATATTTTCGAGGTTTGGTTTGGTGCTTCCGGGTATTCGGTGCTCGGGGTTAGCCCCCACCGGCTGCCTGATGATAGGGAGCACTCTTACTCCCAGCCAGGCCATAAAGAGTAGGGCCCCTCGGGGCCCGCACTCAATGAGATAGGCTCCAATGAGGGCTTCGACGCAATCGGCAATGGACTTATCGGGAATGCTGTGCTGGGAAACAAGGTTATAGGGAATAAAACAGCTAAAATCATTGCAGCTGTCGTTGGAGTCGTCAAGTTGCCCATTTTGGGCACCTCCATTCTGCTCCAAGCCCAGGGCTTCGGCTTTTTCGCGGACCATCTCGCAGATTTGCACGCTGCTGAGGTTCTTGATGTCTAGCAAATCAGCAAGCTTCCAATGGTGAGTTGGGATCTTCGCCTCGATGAGTGCCTTTTCCAGCTCCTTTGGCACGTAGTAGCAGGGTGGCAGCCAGTTGTCGTGGGGTTCGAATTTAGTGGCTATCATATATTCACCAAGCCTCTTGCGTCTGCCCAGACGATAGAGATTAAGATTGGCAACCTGTTTGGAGCGCAGGTGACTAAGTTTTCCCTCGTGCACATTCTCGTAGGTTATGTACAAGTAGGTGGTAATGGCATACTTCAGAAAGGAATCTCCAATTGTTTCCAGTCGCTCCAGGTTGATGCCATCGTTAGCATTGGACATTGTGAGGGCTTGCAAAATGATGCTGGGACTGGGTCCTGGATGGCCCACTAAATCCGGTTGTCCATCGAAACTGAAGCCAGCTGGTAATATTGCTGATGATATGGCCTTCTTGGGTGTAGGTGGCTCAATTTCCATTCGATCATACTGCAGTTTCAGTTGCTTGTCATGCAAGTTCAGCCGATGATGATCGTTGTAGTTGTCAAAACTATCTCCGCATCCCATTACGTTATAGGTCTCCTGCTCATGCCGAGCTACCCAATGCGCATTCAGCTCTACTAAATCCGACAGCAGAAGCTCTCGCCTATCACCCAGCTTTTCGGCCAGCACATTCTCATTTACATACGGCAGCAGCTGTTTCAACAGCTCCATCATCGAATCCTTTGCAACCTGAGCCTCAGCGGCATCACTTCTTTTTAGCATCAACGGCTGGTCATGCGGCACCAACATCCCGCAGGATTCAATTTCCGTTTTAAGCTTAGCTATGGATTCTTCATACCTAATGGTGGGATGTCCTCTCTGGTCCTGATCCCCATCATTAAAATTAAATCCAATGAGCAGGTTCTTGGTCTGCTGGTACTGCCGCTCATTGGCATTGGTTGCCTGGATGATGGACAGCTGCTTCTGGCGCTTTTCCACTTCCTGGGCGGTTTCGATAGTCTCCGCCTCGTTCTTGGAGGTGAACGCAATACGTCCCGTATCGATATCATCTGCCACATCATCGTCATCCGAACTGTAGTTGTGATTCATGTTTTTAAGCGGACCTACGTTATCGTCTTCGTCGTAGCTGGAGCCCAGAGAATTGTCCGAGTCATAATAGTTAAATGTGGGCTTTGCCGGACCCTTTCCTTTGCTCTTGCCGCCCTGCTTATTCTGACTGTTCTTCGGAGCCTTGAAGCCGCCTTCTTCATTGCTCACATCCCAGAATGTGGGCGAGCCATAGCGGGTTTGCTGATCACCTGTAATATGTATTAGGCATTATTTCTGATCCTAAGCAAAGGAATTAAATAACTTACAGAACTTAACGTTTGCCGGTAGAACTGGAAGATGGAAAGCATCATCATCATCGTCGTCTTCTTGGTTAAAGCTCGCTATATCGTCGGCCATGTCGTTTGACCAAGTTCCGATCTCAATGAAGTCATCCGCCTCTTGCAGCTTTTCTTCTCCCTCAATAATTAGTTCGATTGCACTTTTCTCAACTTTATCGGCTTTGGAATCCTTGTCTAGTTGGGTCTCCTCACTTATCGGCTCCTTCTCAACTTCAACTAAGTCTTTTCCATCATCCTTAAGGGACTCCTTTTGCTTGGACTCCCGCGATTTCTTTAGCACCTCCGATAGACTCCATCCAAAGTCCAGCATGGGCCACTCGAAATCCTCATCTTCGATCTGTTGCCTTCCTAGCCCCAGATCCGCAGAGACCTGTTTTCGAATATCGTCGGCCAACAGAAGACCATTAATGCGGTATAGGATGCAGGGCAGACACACAGCGGTTCGCCACAAGGAGGCGGGGAATGGATGCACAGTGCAGAGCTCTGGCACAAGGATCTGCTTCTGCTCGAGATTCTCGCGCTTTGCCCGCTTTGTCTCCTCCGAACTAGTGGGTAGAGCAACGCCCTTGCGATTAACATATCGTGGCGTGAGGAAGTTTAACCGAGCACTGGTGTGATCTACATCCAATAGCGGCTGCGAGGTGTTTTGAATGGTCAGACCATACTTTACGAGGTAGTAGTGCTTGAACGTGCGGTAGTTGTCACCAGGGAAGCAGCTGAGTGGGGATAGATGTGGACATATCTCTGCCACATAGAAATACTGCGGCTGATCCTGGTTGCGATACCACGGCATCACGACGGCATCTTGAAAGCGTTGGGCATCGAACGGCTGCGCCTGGCGCTCCTCATCGGGCACTGCCCGAGGCATTGTATTTCCATTGGCTTGGATCAGCTCTAGGAACTGCCAGTCGATGTGCTTGCCACCCGCTGGTGCCTTCACGGTGGGCACAATGAAAACACAATTCTCCGTGGAGTCCGGATCGAAGAGCATAAGAAACTTTTGCAGACGCAGTACATTGGTGAAGGTGTAGTTTAAAAATCCGTTGATGCAGACTATTTGTTCGCTAGTTAGAATCACGCGCTCCTTAGCCAATTCCAGCGAAACCTTTACCTCACCGGAACGCGTGAATATCGAGAAAGCACTCAGCTTGGGTATCCGTTTCGTGGTGAGAATGCCAAATCCCTGCTGGGCATCTTCGGGCGGATAAATCTTACGGCCACGCGTGTTTTGCTCTTCGGGAATGGGACATTGTAGCGTCAGTTGGATGAAGTACAAATAGCATGGTGCCCCAGCAACTGGACGGCAATCGCAAAATTCGGATGCAATGCGTTTGTAATAGTACTGACGCCGCTTTGTTGTTCCCGGACGAGGTTCATCGCTTAGCTGCACAATCTGTTCGTCCTCTGGCTCCAGTTCAAAGCACTCCCAGTCCGGTTCCAGGGCGCGAAATCCCTCCTTGCCGATAGGCTGCAACTGATCGTCTAACTCACCGATCCTGTGCAGTTCAACGCATGCCTGCAAGGCAGCCAGACGACGGGCTAATGTTTGAGTGGGCATCGGAAGACCCTAAGAAGAAAAGAGATTGTAGGAAATCTGAAATAGTTTGTATTAAAGGCACTTACCACAATGTCATGCTTCAATGGCGAGTTGATGGGCAGCCGGAGTGTGTACTGAAACATGGTCACTCCAGCCCTTTCGTTTCGGGTGCAGCGCCATAGAGCCGTCAACTTGGTGAACGTGTCGCTGGGCAGTCGAGCGCAGTACTTGTTGACCAGGGCAATAGCAGTACCTAGATCCACGGAGGCTCCCGTTAGGAGGTTCGGCTTGGGGCGGTAGGCGGCCAGGCAGGCACTAAAACGTTCCGCCTCGCTCTGCTCCTGCTCCGGCGGCTCTGTGTTGGCGCACTTGGATAGCAGCATTTGCTCGATCTCGCGATATTGAGCCATTTGGTGCACCAACTCCTTGGTAGTGCTGGTTAAACGATCAACAGTTTCGATGTCGGCTGTGGAATCACTGGTGTCATCTGGCTCCGTTAAAGAGTTCAGTTCGCACTGGAAGCGCCTGGACTTTTGTTCTGTACTGCTCTCGCTTGGAGACGTGTTACTTATGCTGACGGCCTCGTCGCTGGAGTTGCTAGTGTCTAGCAGAGCTATGGCTGGCGATTCGTCCTGGATCTCCTGTAGCTTAATGTCGCACGCTGTCGGAGGTTGTTTACTGAACACTTCGGGATTGAGGATCTTGACGGTTCCGCGTGCCGTTCCAAAAGTATAGGGATCTGAACCGGAAGAGTTTGGTATCGCTGAGTCGTCAGAGTCACTTTCCGCCTCTGTAGTATCACCAGTCCCGCAAATAAACCGATGACTCCGATCAGTCAGCTGCACTGCACCCACAGTTGGGCTTTTATAAGTAGGTGCCACCAGGATGACATGGTAGGCAGGAGCTGCACGGGCTCGACCTTTGCATTGAACGTAACTGCGATATGTGGTGGGCGGATCCCAGCGCACAACCAAATTGCACTTGGGCACATCAATACCCTCTTCCAGCACAGAAGTGCCGATCAGGACATTGCAGTCGTGCATGCGGAATCGCTTAAGCACCTCTTCCTGCCGCCGGTGCTCCAATTCAGCCTCTTTGGGCTCTGTGGTGGGATCTGCCACCCGGTCCGTGGTGTACTGGCAGCGTAGGAACTTGAGATCGGGATCACGCCTGCTAATCTCCGCCAGGAGCTCAAAGAGAACGCGTGCCGTGTGGTTCTGGTTGCAGTAAATCAGAGCGCAGAGCGTGTCACTGCCATCATTTTGATCCCGGTGGTGGCGCCTGGTGTACACTCTTCTGCGAAATCGTGGTTGTGCTGTGTTGGTACCAGAGCTAGGTTTCGGCTTTGCCGGAAAAGGAGTAGGGGCCATTCGAGCGGCGCTTCTAACCGTTTGCCTGTCGTCTGTCGTGTGCAGAATCTGCTCAAGATTGGCCACCAGGGCTCGTGTTTCCGTTGGCGGTTGGTCAAATTGATCCACCATTCGGCACTTGCTTTCCAGCGCATGAGATAACCGGTTGAAGTCCGCCTGATCCACCTGATGCCGCATTCTGCGCAGCCCGTCCGCTTGGGTCTGAACCTCTTCCGGCTTAAAGCACCTTAGTGTCTGCAACAGACGTCGCACCTTCGGGCTGGAATAGCGTTCGATGGTTTGGCGTGAATCGCTGCCATTTCCTGGCTGGCGCTGGAATGCGTGATCGCAGAGAGTGTGCAGTTGGATGAGGGCCGTGCTCACTAGGCAGTACAGCAAGTAGTGACGTTCGTGCGGAGTCTTCACCTTTAACTTCTCATTGCTTTGGTAAAAGTGATGGGCAGCCCGCTGCGTGCACCAAGGACCCATCTCGTGCAGCACGGTCAGTAGTGAGTTGATGACATTCAGGGGGTCCACCTTGGGATCGGGTATATCTGAAATTCGTAAACAATCTATTAGGCTAACTATTTTGCTTTGTCTTAAAGAAGTCACCTTTCAGTTCGTCCATAAACTGGTCTGTGCCGTAGATCTCGTAGGGATCGTAGCGGTGATCCAATAAAAAGGATTTGTGTGTGTTGAGCACATCAGCAAGCACCAGGGACAGTTCGTCCATCTCGAAGGGGGCGCACTGTACGATGTATTCGTATGGTCGGGAACAGTAACGCAACACGGTGACAATATCACTGGCCGTCTCGATCCGGCAAAGCACACTCTGCTCCAGGGTAGCCAGCATGGCGCTCAGTTGCTGTAGCTCACAGCCAGCGCTGTGCAGCGGTCCAGCAAGTCCGAGGATTCTCGGTCTGTCCACCGATGCTGCTGGCATGATATGCTCCTCAAAGAGACGCCTTATCCTCTGATAAACGGCACTGTCGTGGCAATCCTCCAACACAATCAGTTCGACACTGCTCAGCAGCAGCTCACGATCTTCAAGCAGCGAAATGAATCCCTCAGGCCGCAGGATGGAAACGTGGTAGTCCGTCCAGCAATGATCAAAAGGTATCTGCATGTCCGGCTGCTCCTGCCACACCCGCAGGTCGGTCAGGTGGGTGAGCATCGTGTAGATGGAGCATGGTTCTGTGCTAGTGCCCACCTCGCAACTGAGATAGACACTGACGCGACCACGTTGGCGTCCGCGACGCGACAGCTCCTGGAGCAGCTTGAGGGCTATGAACTCCTTGGAACTGCGATGGCCCAGGCAGATAATCGTGTTCCGTTCGTAGGCGGCGGCCAGCAGCTCCACCTGGAAGTCGCGCGGCGTGAACACGGTGGTGTGCAGGTTGTTGTCACACCAGTGGAACGCCATCGTGGCTAGGGGGATGCACAAAAACACCAATGCCTCTGCGGAAAAAGCCTCTTTCTACAGAAAATCGTCCAGAGCCGGGTAACATCAGCGTGCCAGTGTGACCGTTGGCTAGGGAGCGAGAAGGGTTCCGCATACCCTTCGCAGTTCATTATTTTGGCCACACTTCTATGTGGCTTTAAAACAGATTGCGCCTTTTCATTTTAATTGTTATGTTCATTTACATATGCATATAGCAGAAACGGTGACAATAACTTATATCTAGTGTACCCTACAACCCATGCCCATTTAGTAATTTCCATCCCCAATGCGGCGTTCCAAGGCTCCTTCCATGCGCCGCGCAGCGAAGCGAGAGAATGAAGATCCGCGTCCCAAAGTGGAACCACAGGCACCCTGCTCCTGGTTTAACAGCACTCTACCCAGCGAATGGGGCACCTCAGGGGGCTCCCAAAGCCTGGGGCCCCGAGCACTCAAGGCAGGCGAGAATCCCCTCAAAGACAGCCGCATCTTCCACGTGCTCTGGCGCAATCAGACGACCAAAAAGCACAAGACGTGGACTGGCAACGGAACCCTGGTGGTCACCGGATCCGTAGTAACGTTAAAGGATGACACTGGCAAGGTGGTGGACACCATGACATACTTTAGGCAGCGCGAAATCAGGGAAAACGATCAGCTGGAAGTGGGCAGCAGGGATGTGGAGGTCCAGGAGGAGATTAAAACTGTGGAGGAGTGCTTTACGCAGCGCCAGTTGGAAATAGACAATTGGTGCCAGAAAATAGATGCCCAGAATGGTTATGCAGACACCTCTTCGCCAACTCTTGTATCCAGTGCTCCCTTCCAGTCCCATCTTCTCAAGAATATCAAGCGCGAGGCGGATGCACTGACTCCATCGCATTCGGAGTTCATCCAACATAAAATAAAACATGTATCTTATGAAGCCCCCACTTCCGGCACTTCGCATGTGATGGAGAAGAAAATGTGTGAACCAAACTCTTTGATGAACGAAAATCCGCCGATGGAATTCACTCAATCGGAATTTCTGTGTCTACTAGCTCCAGCTGAACTACAGAAAAGAATACAACTTTTTCTTTCAGAGTATGCGAAAACTTCCAAAACGGTAAGAAAGATGCAATCCGTTTATGTACATCCACATAAATATCAAATATGTATTTTAGAAATCGCCATTGTTGAAGGAAGTGGTGCGAACTGTTTGTGACCATCCTGTGCTCCTAAAGACTTTACTCAAAAAAACAGAGTTTCAGGAACTAATGGAGGTACTGGACACCATACTACCGCCCTGGCCAGACATGGGACTGTACGATTCCGCCAAGTTCGAGTTTCTACACGTAATGCTGGACAATTTAGTGGCAGAGCGAGGAGAGAAATGCTGCATTTTGGCAAACAGTGAGGATTGCCTTACCCTGGTTAGGGGCTACTGCCAGAGTTATAGTTTAGACCATGCGCAGCTAGATGGTCTTCAGAAGGTGGATTTATTTAATTCTCTTGCGGAAGGGGAACCCATGGTTGGCTTGATTCTGACCAGTGACTTGTCGGAGCTTCGAGCTCTCCGCTGCAAACATCTAATTATTTATAATCTCAATGCCAGGGAGAATGCCAATAAGCTGCTGGCTGTTGGAGCAATGGACACCACAATATACACTCTCATCACAGCTGGAGGTTCTACGGAGGAGTTGAAGTTCTATAGTAAAATGGCCGGAAATACAGATGATGTGAGTACTTCGAATTGTTATCTTATTACTAAACCACTTATTGCTTTTGTAACTCATAGAATCTGGCAGACTGGACCGAAATTGAGCCACCTTTTGACCGTGATTTCTTTGAGGTATGATTTGCATTACAATTTTCCAACTTTATTCATTTAACTTTACGTGAACTTACAGGAAACTGCTATTTCGGATAGTCTGGATTGTATTCAACGAGTTTATTCAAGAAAAATTAAGGGGAAAACTTGAACAAATAAAATATAATAAAGATACTTCATACTTATATCTTAGGAATTTAGTTACCCTAGAGGCTTTGTCCACTCTTTGGCAATCATTAGTTCTTAAGTATTTCGCGCAAGCTACCTTTTGAGAAGTTAGTCTAAGCTTACGAGCTCCTGCAGTTTTTCAATGCGAGTGGAATAGGTATTGTTCTCCTCACAGTAAATGATCTCGCTGCAATTAATGACGGTCCCAGTGGGATAATAATGTTCTAGCCATTTAATCTGCTCTTTGGTGAGCTGCTCAGGAACACCTACGAAAAGCCAATCATAGAAACAATATCATTATCCTTGGAGAACCTACTTACCAATTAAATCCAGCTGTGTGGTCATTATAGGGAAGACAAACTGCGGCGGATAGGGACGAATGTCGGTGACGTGGGTCGGCACTATGTTTCCGTAATCAATGAACAAAATGCTGGGATAACCGTCGCCCATTAATTCTACAGAGAGTCCCCGGCACCATTTACCTTCGTATTTAGCTATGCAAAGTTCATTTACCCTAAATGAATTGAGAGCGTTATATAAATGGGTAAAAGGAAACGGCGAGTAACTTTACGGCGGTGCGTAGGTTGCGCACTTGGCAATATTTTCGCCATACTCCTGTATGTCGCACTGCATTTTGGTAACTTCGTAAGCCAGATCTCTGGAGGTGCAGTAGACAAAGCCGCACTTTAGGAATGTGTTGTCCATGACAACTACATCGATGTTTTTTCCAAAGCGCAAAGGAATATATGGAAGACACTAAAACCGAATAGGGGAATTACAAATGAAAATAGTTTATTTGGCAATTATTATTTTCCAGCTTACGTCCTCTTTGTATCCCAGATCCGATACAGACGGCTCCACAGGAGTAATTATGGCCTTGAAAAGGCGGTTGAGGCTTCTATTCATCTCGATCTCGGTCATCACCACGATTTGCAAGCTCTTGGTGAAGTCGTACTCGCGTTTCAAGTACTTAATATCAAAAACTAGGGACTGGTCCAGCTCGTACATGACTTCCCTAATGTTGGGACCCACAAAGCGCCTAGGAACTCCGCGTAATTTTACGGCTACGGGGTAGCAGGGCAAACCAGCTAGATAGGAACTGCATTCATACAGATCTTCCAGCTGCGTGACTTCAACGCTTCCGAAATCCATGCAGACCACATAGATATCCTTGGGATCATCCACGTTTAGCACCAAGGCGCGCGACATATGTCCCTCGAACTTGTAGAGCACAATTTGTCCGCAGGCTGGCCCACTCTGCAGTTTGGAGGCAGTTTTGCCCAGCATCATTACCTCCATGAGCACTGTGTAATAGGCGACATCAACCTGGATGTCGGCCGAGCGTACATAGACCACGTTAGTCTGCTCGAATGCAGTTATCCTTACTTTCGATCCGGACGGTGGCAAACCGGTTTTTGGGAACTTCCGACCCACCTTTTCGTCCAGCTTGAGTATCTCGCCCTTGCCGCAAGCTTGCTTGTGCTGCTCTGCCACATCAGCGAAACAGGAGGCATCGCAAAAGGGCATTTTGCATAGCTTGCAGAAAGTGTCTGTCCAGTTTTGGCAGACCACGCACTTGCTGACGCCATCTCCCAGCAGGGTTTCCGTGTTTTCCTTTTCAGGTGCAGCAACCGTTGACCTAAGTTGTACAAACTACACGCGTTAGCTAATCAGGGGCAGGTTACCCTATGACCATACTAACACAGGAATGGTTCTACCGGAGCGAAAGTGCAAAGTAACCTGCGGGATTCTTTTCTCATCCTTTAGCTTGTAGACATCGTGGCGCTCCAGGGCGAACTCATACCTCACATTGAGATAGCGTTGAGTGGTATCGTTGGTGGCCAACAACGAACCGCTTTGGTAATCAGCTTTGGTGACCAGCGGTGGCCGCAAGAACACCGGATGCTCTTGTCCACCGGTCGAGACGGGAACATCTCTGTCGAGATTTACTGGTGTACGTTCGGTGGGCGAAATTGCCGGACCTGGTTTTGGCATCGATCCCGTCGATGTCACCGGTTCGATGTTGATTTCCCGCTCCTTTTGCGGCCGACCAGTGACGCATTTGATCAGATTCGGATAACGCTCCACTCGCTGTCGCGCCGTCTCCAGGGATCTGGAAAAGGTTTAACTGCTCGAAAAATTGAATAACCATCGAAAGTGCTTAAAACCCACCCGATATTTTCAAAGTAGACAAAGTATACGCGCGACATGCGGCGGAATTCCATCTCCTTGATGAGCGCACGGCCAAAGAAGTTGATCAGCATCTTTTCAGTCACATAGGGACTACTTTTGGGCACCACCAAATATGGATACTTCGCCTGCTCGTCCGCACGTTTCTCCTGTTCATCCTTGGGCGGCAGAGGAGCTTCGTCGATCAGATTCTGGCCGGATTCGTTAGTGCACCGGTTGCCCCCCCCTTCATAGTAGTCCTTGGCCATCGGATTAAAGTCACACCACTCGTCCTCCGTAGATTCCATCGCACCTGAGTTTTGAAATTTCACCTGGTTTTAAATTGCAAGCGCGTGGATTGCAAGTGTGACCGCTTCGCATGTACTGCTCAGGTAACTGTTGTAAGAGTTAAGTAGGTAAAATTAAACAACAGTCAAACGGTCACACTAGAAAGTGAAAAGTCCAAGCCAATTTTATTGTAAACAATCTAATAAAAATGGTTAAAAACGAGCCCAACTTCGTGGTGGAACGCATCATGGACAAGCGCATCACCAGCGACGGCAAGGTGGAGTACTACATCAAGTGGCGCGGCTACACCTCGGCGGACAACACCTGGGAGCCCGAGGAGAACTGCGACTGCCCGAATCTCATCCAGAAATTCGAGGAGTCGCGTGCCAAGTCAAAGAAGCGCGGCGAGAAGAAGCCCAAGTGCGAGGAGATCCAGAAGCTGCGTGGCTACGAACGCGGCCTGGAGCTGGCCGAGATCGTGGGCGCCACGGATGTGACGGGCGACATCAAATACCTGGTTCGCTGGCAATACTGCGACGAGTTCGACTTGGTGCCATCGGCTCAGATAGCCGAGAAGGATCCGCAAATGCTGATTGCCTACTTCCAGAAGATGGCACCCTACTCCCGACACATAGCGCGCCGAATGAAGGGCGTGCCGGAGGAGCTGCGTTTGGCAGCATCGCGCACCAGTTATCCACACATTAGCAGTGCTCCCGTCGAGGTTCCGCCGGAGGTGGATCAGGCCGCTGAGTTGGCTGGACATCTCGGTGGTATGGCGCCCCAGGTGGATCAGGTGCCGCAGCACCATACGCCCATGGATCTCGCCGATGATCCCGACGATCTGGCCAGCGTTTCGTACTCGATTCCTGTTCCCGGCGTTGGCGACATTGCCATCGATGTGCCCATGGCGGAAACTCAATGAGAACTCGAGCAGAATCGTCTGTTCAGTGTTTAATCTTAGCCCCTAAGTTAATGCGTATGTAAAGCTATCAGAAACCGCTGGGTTCGTCCAGATTTATGTGACCCAGCTGGCCGGAGCGAAAGAAGTGAATGAACTTTCGCGCGGCCGCCAATAAATTTGTCATCACCTCCACCCGTCCGTCGTATTGCTTGACCTTGTGGAACAGCTCCTCCCGATGAGCGTACTCCGCCAGCACGACGCTAATGTTGTCACTGGGTCCAGAGCTGAGCTTCAGCTTCTCCACGTAGTCGTATTTGCGGTGGCTGTTCAGCCAGTACAGCAGGTAGTCGGCTATCAGATCCTCGCCCACAATGTGATCGGGAAGGCAGCCCACGAGGGCCAGCTTCATGCCCATTTCATCATCTTTAACGGAGGGTTGGAGAATACCAGGTGTGTCGATCATGTAAACCGGCGGATCCTCTTGGATTTTGATGCGTTCGCCAACGGATCGAGTTATGCCCGCCTCGGCTCCTACGCGTGCGGCGCTCTTCTTCTTGAGATGCACATTGCGCAGGACATTGATCACGGAACTCTTGCCCACATTGGGCACACCGATGATCATGAGATTGTGCTCGGCTGCTTGGGTGCGATTGAAGCGACTGCTCTCGCCCACGAGGCGAGTGGCCAAGGGCAGGATGTCCAGCACGCCGTGGTTGCGCTGATCCTTGCAGTTGGTGAACAGGATGTGCTGCAGTTCCGGCTGCTGCCTCCTCAGTTGCTGGAGCACGCTCCTTTGCTGTTTGGCGCCCAGAAGATCGACTTTGTTCAGCACCAGGATATGCGGCTTAACGCCACTTCCTACGGAATATATGCGTATTAAGTGGTAGCTTATCGTTGTAGACGTACCCACCGGTGATTGTGTCAAAGAACTGGGAGTTTCTGCCCGCCAATGGGATGCGTGCATCGTGAATCTCCACTATGCAGTCCACATTTCGCAGTTTCTGCTGGATTTGCCGCATACCCTTGGTCATGTGGCCGGGAAACCAGTTGATGCGCTGCTTGGCCGGCAGCCGGAAGGCATTACGGAATGGATTCAGCTGAGCTGCCATGATGCGGAATCCATGTAATGCTATCGAGACCAAATCAAAACTTTTGAACAGCTGTTGGCCAGTGACGTAACAATTGACCAAGAGCTGTGCAAGGTGGAGTGGTCACACTAGTGAAGAGTATGTTGCATAAACCGGTGGGTGTGGCAGCACTGGCTGATTTCAATTTGAATTTAAAATGAATTGCACAGATCTTAACACTTTATTTATTACAGAATTTAAATTATATGGTATGTGCTCAGTTTATTTTCCGCGATATAGCTGCATTGATTTCTTGTTGAACACCTCGAGACACCTCGCTGGCCACGGGAACGTAGTGCACCCAGGGCTTCAGTTGGCTGTAGAAGAACTCCTGCCACTGGTCGCCCACATGGAACAGCAGCAAGCGGCAGAGCAGTATGTGCCGCAGGGGGAAACTAGCGGCCACACCACGGATATTGAACCGATACCTGAACTGGCAGTGCTCGACCAAAAGCATCTTCTCGGGATCGGCGTCCGTCGCTAGCTTTGTATACTGGGCATCAACCAGGTCTGGACGCCTGTGGGCAAGCCTTACCAGACTATCGCGTTCCGGCGAGGACCGTGAGGCCATGAAAAAACCAATAGCACGCTTGGCATTCCATGGCATCTCCGACGCGCTGGCTGCCAAATGTTTCCGCATCCAGTCCCAGCGACCCACACCGTGGGGATAGTGCTGCAAGATAGGTCCCGTGGTGGTCCAAATCGACCATGCCGAATACATGATGTCCAGGTGACGAGCCGTGATGGAGTAGGAAAATACCGGACCACTTGAGCCAGAGAGAAAGTGCACCTGCGGCCAGTCGCGCACATTGAGAACGAATTCCAGGTCTGGCACATCGCTGGCCATGTCCAAGAGCAGATCGTCCACGTTGCATGCAAGCAGTTTTCCTGGCAATAGATGCGTCCACGGACTATCTGGTAGAAAGTGCCCAACCATTTGGATTGCGCAATCATCTCCGGTGTTATACCTTTGTCCGCATACGGCTCCAAATTCTTTTGGATGGTCGCGGCATGGCAGAGGCATTTCGGATCACCGGGCTCACATGGTCGATAGATTGCCAGGGGCTGCAGGATGTGCATGCATATGTAACAGATGGCTTTGAAGGTACTATAGTTAGCTAACTATTTAAAGTCGGGTTTTCTGCGATGGATGTGCATTTGTCATTGGAGGCGCACCACGAAAAGCTGGTACAGAGGAGGAGTAGGGCTCCAACTAAAAGACATATCCTTGGCTGGGTCATCATTTAAATCAAAGAAAATTACATTTTTTCCAAATATATTGTGAGCTTTGAGTCTTAAAACAAATGGCTTTGTATAAATGGTATCTATAAAAATATTCGAGAAGTTCTTTGAATCTTGGAAATCAATAATACATGGAATGCGGACAGAGAGATTCATGTTGCTCCCAGCAACTTAATACAAAATGAGAAGTTTGTTGAACCTAATACCATTTCAAATGCGATAGTTTCCCCATCGCTACAGCTCATCCTTTTTGGGCCCGATGTAGATTAGTTGATCCTCCGGCTTCACCTCGTACTTAAGCAGCTTCACATATCGCTTGAGCAGCTTGCGCCAGTAGCACTTGATGTCCTTCATCCGCAGGTGCTCCCAGATGAAGTCGTATCCACGCTGGGCGATCTCCTGGGCCAGGGCATCGTTTTTCCTGAAGAAGGACAAGATATCCTCGTACTCCTGCTGACTGGGGTAGCTCTTGACCGGCACATAATGCACCCAGGGCTTCAGTTGGTCGTAGAAGAACTCCTGCCACTCGTCGCCCACATGGAAGACCAGCGACTTGCAGAGGAACAAATGCTTCAGCCGGAAACTAGCGGCCACACCGCGGAAATTGAACAAGTACTTGTACTTGCAGTGGTCCTCGAAGGACACCTCATCAGCGGCTGGTGCGTCCAGGGTATCCTTGGGCGACTTCCAGCCCTGATTTTTGGTGTATTGAGCTTCGACTAGCTCCGGATTGCGGCGCGAGAGCAAGATCAGAGAATCACGTTCGTCGGAGGTGCGGGAACCGCGAAAGAAGCTCAGATTACGTTTCTGCGACCAGGGAATAGCTGCCGCCCGCTTCTCCAGCTTCTCGCGCATCTGATCCCAGCGTCCAATGCCACGCGGATGCAGCTTGGTGGCCGGTCCACCGGCCCAGAATGTCCACGCTGGATACATGATGTCGCGGTACTCCTTGGTCTTGGAGAACGAGAACACCGGACCACCTGCCGCGTTTCCCCAGGCCGCATTCAACTGCGGATAGTCCCTGGTGTTGATGACCAGGTCCATGTCGGGCAGCGTCGCCACCAGCGGCAGCAGGAAGTGCTCAATGCCCTCGCAGCGGGCTGGGAACATGCAGTTGGCATCCCGGTACAAGCGATGTCCGTAGATCTTGTATTTGGTGCCGTATCGCGCGGAACTCTCAATCATCTGCCGGGTGACACCTGTTGACTTGTAGGGCGCGAGATCCCGCATCAAGACATCCGCGTGGCAGGAGCAGTCGCTGTCCTTGGGATCAGTGCTGCAGGGCTTGTAGTCGGCATTAGCCTTCTCGATCTGGCGACGTATCTGGAAGCTAACTAAATTAAGGGCAGTAGTTAAAATCGAATATAATCAAAGCCGGCAACAAGTTGCATACATTCGTCCTCGTTTATTTGCTCCGGCTCACTTTGTCCGCATGATTTTTGATCGGCACTGCAGAGTCCGTCATCCTCTGCACATCCTGTTCTTACAAAACTAATTAATAATCCGATTAATATATGATTCATTAGCATTTCCTTGGAAGTAAACAAATTTGTGGCCCTTGGTTGCGGCGTCAGCAATGGGGCTGCCAACTTAATTGAAAACTATTGATATTACCAGCAACGCTGTCAATAAAATATAGTTTTAAATGCAAGAAAGCTACTACAAGTTAAGCAGAAAAGAAAAAACTTACTGCAATTTAGCTGCAAATAACTTAAATGAAGAAAAGAATTAGTTTTATTACTTTCAGTACCTTGCAGCCCTGGCAGCAAAGCAGTGATTCAACTGTTACTCTCTTAGGAAGACCATACCACTGCATTCGCAAGCAAAGCCCCACAGAAGTAACCATCACTCGGCAAGCCAAACCATGTGATGGTCACCCCAAGCGAGTAACTGTTCGCAGAGTTTTACTTTTTCACGCCGTGTGCACACACTGGCCGCTCCAACCATTATAAGAAAACCAACAAGAAACGTCGAAAGTTTTCTCCGTGTTAAAGCCAGCCAATAGCCAAATTACAAACGAAAACGACGATTTGCAAACTGCAAATTATGCGTGCGGCACCCAGTGCCATCGAAACCACGTAAACCCAACGAACGCGAGTGTATTAGACCACCTGCAAACCAGAAACAACCACCATTGTACATAATTTACACGAACAGTTTTGCAACGACAACAACAGGAACAACAACAAAGGACGCCGCGCTGAAAGAGAGAAGTTGACATAACTGCAAAAAGTAAATTGTATTTAACAGTGGTGGCCAAATAATTAAAACCCGGATTGTAATATTGGCAACGAAAAAATCAGAGTGGGAGTGGCCCAATTGCAAAAACGATGTTGTTTTGTTGAGACTATTGCCAAAAAGCCACCAAAAGTTCAACTGAAAAAGGTAATACATGGATTGTTATTTATTTGCAACTGTATCTGCATATGTGTGTGTGAGTGCGATTGTGGGCGTACTACGAATAGCAGTTAATTGAGCACTCATCGATTTTTTAGCCCCTTTATTGTGGCTTGTAAAAAAGGCAACTTAAATTCATTTCACCTCACGATTCGCCAGATCGCCAGATAAAATACAAAGAAAAAATAGAAAAAAAAAATGTCGGAAAAGTTGCCAGCGATCGTCATTAAGTTGATTTGCTACCGCCGCTGATGCTGCGATTTAATTTACCTGGCATTTGGATTGCTTTCGAGAGCTCCAGTTTCCCATTCCGCTGCATTCCACCTGGGCTTTTCGTTCCTCGTCTTGGCTTTTCATTTCCCACCCAGCGGCCGATTTTCCTCTCCGAAAAATCGCCGTATCGCTTTCGTTTTCACATTGGACGGCGCTATAATGGCTTTTTGTTTTTGGTCCGCGACCTAGGGTCGCATTGCCCCGCCCCTTCGCGCCCGCCCTCCCAGCAGAGCACCTGACTAATTAGTGTTGAGTTATTAACTTGATAATTATCGCTAGCCACGAGCGAGGGGCACCACAGAAGTTCTGGAGTGCAGATCAACTTCCGTGAGCATTTTCCTACGGTGCATAAACCATTGCAATGGTTTGCTTTAAGGTCTTATTGTACAACTTGCATTTCAGTAAGTCCAGTTAGGAATATCATGGAAACTTTTTCATTTACATATATAAAAGCAACTACCGCCATTTAAAAATAATCCACTTTTGCTACTAATAGTGGAAGTAGTACAGAAGAAAAGTATGATATCTTAATCAGATGCAACATTATAAAGTGAAATAACGGAAGTTGAACTGTATCTGTGCCTTGCAGTGACTAAGATATAACTTGGATATCTTTGAGGTCTTTTCGTTTAACTCGTTTGGAACACCATATCGAAATACTGAGAAACGAAAAACGAAACAAACACAGTAATTCGAGCTTGTCGCTGACTAAAGCTTCGCTTTGTTTATGGAAATATATATGGTCATAATCAAGCTTTTTGAGCCGAAGTCACACGTAAATCTCTGCGCATTCAGACGTATCGATGCGACTATCGTTTCCCATCAATGGTTCTTGGGAGTAAAACTACGAATCATTTGCATTTCAGTGGCGTGGAGACCCTCGCCTTCTAATGACTCGATTGATTTCCATTTTGGGCGACCCTACTCGTTTGTGTAATGCCGGAAGTCGTTCGTCGTAACTTCTTGTATTGATTATAGATAATAATCTAAGACTGTTTTCTGTGGAACGTCTGCCAAATGGTCGGTGGCCAGCTCAAACAGCTGCCATTAGCCGCAGTCACGCTGTCTGGCCTGGCCTGGGCCATACATCAATTATGTACTCCTTTGGCCAGGCAATTGACTCCAACCCCCGTCCCAGAACCACCCATTTCCACCAGCTCCCACTACCACTTCCACACCCACACCCACTCGCATTTCACGTGAAATGTGGCATGCCTAACCCAACCAGATGATTCATCATAACGTGGCATAGGCAGCTTATGCAGATTCCATACCTTTATGCCAGCCAAGTGGCTGTAACACATTTTCATTTATGCTCTGCTCTCGCTCGCAATTTCTCCCCCTCACCATTTTCCGTAATTTTCTGGCCAAAGAGTGCGCCTGCGCATTGGAAAATCGCTTTTCCAGAGCAGTAACTCGACCGCCGAGAGGTGTGTTGAATTTTGTTATCTTCAGGGTTGGGCAAGTCGTCCAATTGGGCTGCTATTTTGACATGCTCCTGGAAACTCCTATTTTGGAACGTAAACCAATGAAATAGAGATGGATTTTAAGAGCTTCTTAATGTTACTACAATTTCCACACATAATGCCTTCTACGGCAGCTTTTGTTTAGAAATTGTTACCGTCTTGTTAATTCAATTCCACACACTTTCTTTTGCCGCAGACTGAAAATATAACCCTTTCGCTGCGCATCGCATGTCCAGCTGTGTCAGCTTCTTTGGAATTCTTTGATGTTTCGGAACTGGCGGTCCGTAGATAATTTTTGGTGCGATTATATGGCGTGCCTGCTGACTGACCGCTCGTACATCATTAGCTCATCTGTGGGGGATTGTTAGCTAATGGCCGATACTGCAACTGCATTAATAATATAATAATGTATACGCTGTCCGTTTGTGTCGTTAACCTCGGAACGGAACGGAACGGGTTTCCTGCGCTCGCAGCTGGAAAATCGCTTGCCTTTGGCGGCGACTCTAATCTGCATAGAATGCGGATCGTCTCGGAATACTTAACTGTTCCCACCCCCCACGAGAGAAACCAGTTAGCCAATGGCCAATAGTGGGCCAAATGCGATTGGTAGCATTTCAGTGGGTTTTTCGGGCGCATGCGTGACCGATCGACAGTTGGCTTTGTTTACTTTTCGGGTTATTGATCGGCGAGCGCACGATTCGATACTCCGTCCGTCTTATCAGCACGCACACCACGGCGCCACGTACTCGTATGTGCAGCTAATACGGCGGATCTAGTCATAGGCTCTGTGTCATGGAGCAGTCGGCTGGCAATCAGCACGAGCATGCTGCTCCAGTTTTCTGCCTGCGCCCGCGCACTCCGCCTCGCGCTGAATATTGCTCTCTGGAGTGAACGCCGCCGGAATACCCTGTTGTTGGCTCGAATACCCTGTAAGTGGGGGCTGTTTGCTTCTTGTGCGGATTGGGTATGGATGTAAGCGTATGCTAAACAAGAATTCCAAATCAAATTGCTCGAATAGGAAAAGTAAAGCAAGTAATCAGAATGTAAATCTTAAGAAAAGTACTTTGTAAAATCAAGAGAGTTGAAAGATGAATGTATGTCAAGTAGGTTCATCTGAAAATTTAATGAAAAAATATGTTATTTTATACATTTTAGTAGTTTTCCTCATACTTTATTTTGTTAAATGTACATAAATGGCTTTTCAATTTTTTAATCGCAGCAAGATGGGTTAAAAATTAAACTTTTAGCTGTTGTTTTGGGTATCTGTTTATGAATATTTGATGTAATTGAATACTTTTCCACCAAATATTGTAGTTTTTCTACTAAATTTACCTAATATTAGGCCTTTTGGAACGTGTGCACTAGCCCTTCGTGACTGGAAGAGTTGGCCCACTGTGTGCATCTGGCCCGGGGGTAGCTGCCTCTGCCTCTGCCTCTGCCGCTGCCTCTGTCTCTGCCACCGCCGCTGCTTTATGCTGCGCGGCAGAAAGCAGCGCCAGCATAGCGGGCGGAGTGAGCTGCGAGCGGCCTGGTCGAGGCGAGCCGAGCGCCCAAATGAGTTACAAATCAGCGCCACACATCGACGGTCGACTGTGCTCACTTTGCTCGGCGGCTGAGTGGCTCGTGGTTGGGTCGGAAATCGCCTTGTCGTGTGTGTATCCCCCTGCGGAATCGAATTTGGAGGCAAATACATATTTAGACTCGTTTATGATTGCCCAGTTCTATATTCAAGTGCGTGGAGGAATATAAACATAACGCGAGTTATTTGGCAATATACACGCGACTAATTACGAAATCGATAAGTCAGCGCCTTGGGAAAACTCACCACACCCACTCAAAAGCCAGAATCTCCGGGCTCTCTCCGGGCTTTAGTTTTCCATTTCCCATTTCCCATTTTCCACTTCCAGCAGTGCGTATATAGAGTGCATTTCGAAATAGTTCTTATATGGAGCATTGAGCTCCAAATAAATATTTTGTTCAACTGCATTGAATCACTGTTCGCCAAGTGCTCAGCTTTGTGTTTTGTTTCGTGCGTTACTTAATTATCAATTGCTTGCGCCTTATCGCTGCAACAAAGCATACTATATACTGTATAATGGATACAGTCACTCTATGTGCTTCTACAATGGATATTCCCGCTTGGATCGACAGAGATTCACGTTTGCCAAAGGTAAATGCGTTTTTATTTGGCAAATTTTAGCAGCCAAGGCAGCCACAAGTTTGCTTTTGTTTTGGAAAATCGATTTTCTGGAGAGAGAGGGCGCTGCTCTCTTTCCGCCTCTCAGCTGATTGCCAGGGGGGAAAGTGGGCGTGGGCGGTGGGTGGTGGGCGTTGGGCAATGGGCGATGGGCGGTGGGCGGTGGGTGGTGGGTGTTAGTGTTCCAGCCCCGTTTCCTTGACACGCTACCTTTACCCGCAGATACTTTTCCTTCGCGTGCTGTGTGCAATTGAATCCGCTCCAAAATGAATCGCCACTGAGTCACTGGTCCCACTCACTCTCTGCAAAAGATGTAGTTTCGAATCCAAGAGGCTATGTCGTGGCAATATCTACCAGCTGGCGGAAGAGGGTTGTTCCATGCGGTAGACGCGATATGAATATTGGCCACCCTCTGAGCCGGAAAACTTTCTGCCTGGCGAACCCGTTTGGACCTTATTTATTGGTTTTTAGTACCCTGGAACACCCCCAAAGATTGCAGTCCAATGGCTCACTTTAATTAACCACGTATGCAGTATTTATGGAGTTTCAGTGGTCGTCAGATTGCTTGGCGCACTGGAAAAAACTTTCTGTATCAGTCTCATGTTATGTATAAGACAATCGAGGTTCCATAACTCAAATTACCGACTGTCACATACAAATACATGACATTAGGAGTTTCGTTTGACATATAAGAATCATCTATACTTGTAACACAAGAACTACTTATATAAAAGATTCCAATCTAATGAGCAATATGCATGACATATACACTTATTCACATATACACTTGTCATAATGCCTTAGAATAATGACAAATTGTTTTGGACAAATCCGAATATGGACGCACCTAGGCACCATGATACCTACTGTGAGCCAGAATTCAATTGACTGCGAAATAAGTTTCATTACTTATGGCTTGCCAAAGTCGCATGTAAAGTATTTATAACCCGTGCATATGCACGGTGAATAAATGGAGGCCATATATGACAACCCAGAGGCGTCGCCCACATGCGAAGTTGCCGCAGAGATATAATAATAACTCTGAAGCAATATGTGCACAGATCTGAGATATGTGAGTTCCTCAAGCTTCGCTCTCGTTTCTCCACGATCTCTGCTGTCTGTCTGCATATAACGTAAACAGTTTTAAATTACAAAAGTGTTTGCACCCAGATTCCATGGGATATACGAGAGTGTCTCCCTTTACCTGCCTGTCTATGAGTTAAGGTACCAGAAACTGGTCCACGCCAACAAGTGTTGTTTGGCTATCATCACTCTTAATGCCTGCAAAGATAAGAATTTCCCCATCACTGGCACACCTGCTGGCCATTCATAGATCTGCTCTGTGTTCCATTCTGTTCTCTTGGCCACATTCAAGATCAATTTGTTGGGATTCCGTTTGACATGTGTAGAACCACTTAGTGTTTGTTTTTATGAAACTGTTTTAATGCAAAGACATTTTCGAATTTGGGTTAAAAATGTGTGAATGAAATATTGAATCGCTCCGCAAACATTTAAATAAAAAAGGGGAACAGGCAGAAGTGCCCGGGGGAATCAGTAGTCCGGCGTCTTTGGCGTCCGCCAGCTTTTTTGGAGTCACTTGGCATAGATTGGTAATGCCACTCGAACACTCGAAGACCCACGGGCAGACAGTCCAATAGATAGATGGATGGATGGATGGATGGGGGGCAGGAAACTGGGTCATTTGCCTAGCGTCTGTCTTGTTTAAATACTTGCGTCTGATTTATTGGGGACTTTGTAAAGTTGATTAATCAAATGGACTCGCGAGCTGCTTTCGTTGTTGTTCGCTGCAGTTTTGGGTATTTTTCTCACATTTTCATTTAAGTTTTCGTTGCGTTGTCAAATTTATGGGCCTTAAGAGACTTTGCCTGCGTTGATATCGTGGAATTATGTTGCATAAGCTATGCACAATCTACAGCATTGTGTCCGTAGATAAAGCTTCATTAGGTTGCTTTCCAAAAATACCTAGAAACCGGAAAGGATCCAAGGGGAACCGCACCTTTTGGATCAAATCCGCTTAAGTGAGTGGGAGTTTAAGATTCTGTAGGCCCACAAAGCTCAGTGTACCTAGATGACCGGTGGCAGTTGAATAACCCCAACCTTCCGATTACCATATGAAAAACACCTCTTGCATCGTAACTTTTTTGGATTATCTGGTAATTATTGTTATTGGCTTTTCCAAAGCTTCCGTAGCTAGCATTTCTCTCTGTCTTTTCGCTGATTAGCCAGCTACAAACGGAGCCGAAGACGCCGATTTGATGGCTATTGTCTCGCCAAAGACATATAATTGTGGGGGAAGCGTGATACTTAAAGGTGCCCCCCGGCGGCTATGTGGGGATCGGTGGGGTTTTTCGGGGGCTGCAGAGAGGGCAATCATTTGGCTGGAATTCCGCGTCACTTTATGGCCGTTGTGCGAACATTTTTCCCCATTTGTTTTTGTGGTGCCAGTAATGATATACCCAAGACCGTAGCATCTTTTTCCACCGAATGTAAATTGAAAATTACTTTGCGGGCTCTTTTTATTAGGTTTTTGGTTTTCTCATTTTTTCGTATGTCTTTCAAAGCGATTACAAAACTTCCACCATTATAATTAATAGCCATAGTCTTTGTGTCTCCCATGACGCATCGAGACGAAAAATTGTATGCCATTTTTGCATAGCCGTAATTGATGATACGCTCCAAGAGGTTGCAGAATATTATGCACTGGCCATGGTGCACTTCCGCTCCATTTGGAGGCAATGCGATGCTTGACTGCAATGGGTTGCAATATATGATATTCAGAAAACTAGGTTACCATGTAGAATGAAAAACAAATTCAATGAGCTTCCCTATGTCTAAAAATTGCATACAATTTAACTGTATTTGTAATTGAGATCAGCAAAGGTGAATTGGAAAATTAAGCTCAATAAGAGGTTCAGAGAATGTCGTCTGAAGAATGATTACTTAATTTAAACGTGGCTCATGATACCTCTTATATTGTGTATTGTTTTTGTTTAATTTGCTCAACCTCTGATGAATTTTGTTAATAATTCTTCTCAATTCTTGTGTCATTGCAGGTAAGCTTAAAATTAAACTGAGCGGAAATGCGTGTGCCTCTTATGGCCATGGGCAATCGATTGACAGGCGGTTCAAGGTCGCGGCATCTGCCTACATCCGATGGATGGGTACTAACGAGTGCCCATATCTCTTACGGAATCGGTTTGAATGGAGCGCTGCGTGCTCGAGTGCTTAAAACCCAGCCCAGGCTGTAGACACGTCCTTCTGCCTTCAAGAGCTTCGATTGGCACAAAAACTGTGAGACAGCGAGAACTAGAGGGGTTTTGCGTACTACCTTTTTAAAGATATCTGTTTTTTCAGTAAATGCGAGCTGCTTTTATAAGCTTGTATACCCACCTAAAAAAAAACCGGCATCCTACTGACCACACTTCAATCAGAAACTCCACTCTCTTGACTTACTTTCCAAGTATTTTATTTCCGCCTCGTCATCATCAGTAAACCAAACACTTGTCTCCACTATTCATCGGTGTGCCCAGGGCACAGCCGAACTCCCGTCCGAATTCCGCGGAGTTGCTGAGCGGTCCATTGACATCCCATCTCTCCGGTGTGTGCTGCATCAGAGGCATCGAGTCCAGGATGGCTTCCTGGTTGTCCTTTGCCCAGCAGCGCGTCTGTGCAAAGTATAGGAAGAACAGCTGGGTGTTGGTGAAATTCAACTCCGGCAGCGTTTCTTTCGCCAGCAGTGGACGTAGCTTGTGATCCTGCTGCTCCAGCCAAGCCAAATATGCGTTGAAGGCCAAGTTGAGACCGCTGCCATCGGCTATAATCTCTCTTAGCCTGGTGGCATTGCGAAACTCGCCAGGTTCGTTGTACAAGTAACTGCTGTACTGAGCCCGCTGGCACTCGCTGGCATTTCGGTACCCAGACATGGTCAGCTCATTCCATTGGGACGTCGCCTGTGGATGATGGTTCCATCCCTCGTCATCGAATGCCTGAACCAATGCACTGGCCAATCGGTGGCCCAATAACGCATATTTCAGAGACTTGGGGTAGTAGTAATTGTAATAGGGAGCCTGCAGCAGACCCCATCCAACCAGGATCATTTGCTGGCGGGGCGATAAAGCAGCTCGCACCTCGAATGCATCCAGACCGTCTGTATCCTGGCCAAAATCGTTGCCCCTGAGGCCTTCGAACTGCTGATGGGAACGATACTTTAGAGCAATCTCCAAACGGCGCCAGTAGTCGTCCGACTTCTGGAACTGCAAATCGGAGAGGTCTAAACTCTGGTAATCCGGCAGTGACACTCGATATTGGGAAAGCCTGGTTCTAGCCGCTCTTCGGTCGTTCTCGTCCATCCATTCGACGTGGAATTGCTCCTCGAGCGCTTTGATCACATCGTTGAATACGGCGTCCAGATCATGTTTCGCATTATCGCGCTGTACATGGCGCTGGAACATCTCACCCAAAACTTGCGGAAAGAGGCGTTGCGTCACCTGGACACATTGGCGGGCACGTTGTGAAGGTGCTTCCTCCGGCGGCTGATTGAGTTCATTCAGGGCCACGTATATAATGTAGCCACCAACTGTGATGCGGTTATTGGCCTTAACAGTCCTCACCACATGTTTTACGTATTCCGGAGAACGGAGGTAGACTTGTGATGGGTACTGACTCTCCAGGATGACCTCTACCAACATTTTGAAGTCCAAGTGATTGCCCATCTCGCTGGTGAGCTCGGTCAGGGTCATTCCTCCTTTCTGGCGCCGTAGACGCTCTTGACCAGTTCGAGAGCGTGCGCCGTAAATTTGGGCCTGGATTTCGGGTGGAAACTCCTCCTCTGTCTTCTGAATATCCTGCTCTCCCATTTGTTTGCATAGCTCAAACTCGAAACGGATAATATCTCCGGCGAATCTAGCCGCCTCTCCGGTGTCCATACCAAACCAATCACGAAAGTTTTCGGTCACCTGCTGCTGCACCTGTTCGTAGACCTCATCTCGCACTTGAGCTCCTCGGGTGACCAAGGCATTGCAGTGCTCCGCTGGAATGATGGTGAGCTTGGGCTCTCCAAAGTAGATGCTATTCCCCTTCATTCCCTGCAGATTCAGATCAATTTCCAGACCCAAAAGTATGTCCAATCCGTAGTTCCTTCTCAGTTCACCCAGTGTTTGTATCCACTGACGGTTGTGCTGCCAGTTGGAGTTGGGAACGTTGCGTAATCCTCCATTATCCTTGAGAATCTTCATAAGGAAACGACGTCTCTCACCGGCATTCGCCTCCACTGCGACGCAAGATTCGTAGAAAGCTCGCACTTTTCGCACATTCGTCATGCTGGGTCCACTATATCCGTTTGGATGATGTTGCGGTGGCAGTGGCTGGGTGAGGAGCTGCTGCAATTGCTCCGAGATTTTGGTCTCCATCAGTTGCTGAGCGGTGGACAACTCATCCGGACGAAGCTGGCGCTTGTGATAGCGGCCCCACTGACCGCAGGCGTATTCGAAGAAATCCGTGCAGGGATCGGCGCTCTGGTTCATATACTTTTGCACATCTGTAGCTATTTTTTGGCGCACCAGTTGCTCCTCACGTGAGTCTGGGAAGTTTCCACTCATCTGCATGCGATTCATATGGTTTTGTCGGCCTTCAGTCACATGGCAAAGTTGAATTTCAAAGAGGAGCAGTAGTCCAAGCAGATAGCCCAACCAAGCGCTTTTGGTAGCTCTCATCTTGGCGTTGAAATATCGACTGAACTGCTCTGCTGTGTCTGGAGGCTTGATAATACGCGAATCGGAAGCTTCTCCTGGCTGGGCTTGAACCTGGGAGAACTGGGTCAAGTTTGCTCTCAGTCCCTGTGGGTTATCGCACCCATTGGGGATCTGGGATCTGCGAGAGAAGTAAACAAACTCGGCCTCGACGACCGAGAACTTGGCATTGACAGCAAAACAACACCATTCGCTTGGTGACAAGGTTCTCCTACTATCAAGTTAGCAAATGTTGTAATCCATTGGACCGAGAAGGTTTACAATTTCTCCCAGACAGGGAAGTATTTCCGATCTATAGTATAGACTATATAAATCTAGATTATTCTAAGCTGACAACAATTATTGTTTAGATATGCATTTTATTCAACTTTTCCCCATTAACACAAATGCTAATATTTATTCAATAAGTGAAATGCAGTATATTTCAGAAGCGTTCATGATTAGTTTACAATCCTATTAATGTTAGTATATGATGCACTTGGTTGCAGGATTCATGGGTGATCCAATGGGACACCGAAATTCACTCGCAAATTCAGCTGAGTTTCGCAAAGGTCCGTTTACAAGCAGGCGAGTCCAGGTGTGATTCTGTCGTGCACTGTAGAGGTATCCCTCTGGAGTCCCTTGATCGTCCCTGGAACGAATCTCGTCCAGACTGCAATGCTGCTGGGCATAGGCTAAGAAGAAAAGAGCCGTGTTTGAGTAGTTAAGATCTGGCAGAGTTTCCTTCGTCAGCTTTGTGAAGTCGTTGTTTGGCTCCTGGAAACCCAGCCAGTTTAGATACGCCCGAAAGGCGACATTGATGGCTGCACTGTCCGTGATCAGTTGCGAGGTAGCACTCACATTGGGCCTCAAATAATTATCCACCTGGCGGGCAAAGCAATTACTTCGAATGTGATATTGCCAGGCCGTTTGACCATCCCAATTATCCCGCTCGAGCAATCCCACCGACCAATGGGGATCGTCGAAAGCCATCACCAACTGTTGAGCCAGCTTAACGCCCAATGTGGCGTAGCGGATGGCATGGCCATAGTGAGGATCGTAGGCTGGTGGCTGCAGCAGGGCCAATCCCATATCCAAACGTCGCTGAACTGGTCTCAGTCGCACCCTGGCCTCATAGGCCTCCACGGGATCGGAGGGAGCGGGCACAAACTCTTCAAAAAGACGATTGTTTCTTTGGGACTGAACCACTCCCAACAGCTGGCGGAGATTTTGCCAATAATTGCCGCGTTCCAGCTGCAGTTTGAGGATCACTGGACGCTCGTAAGTGGGCAGCTGCAGCTTTAAGTTCCTTAGTTTTTCCTGACCCACCCGCTGGCTGCCCTCCACCAACCATTCCGCACCCAGACTTTGCCTCAGAGCTGTCTTTAATGTATCATAAAGGTTGTCCAAATGCACTCTGCTATCTTCAGTTCCAAACTGCCGTGCATATAATTCACCCAATGCCGTGGGAAGTAGTTCTTTGGTTCGTTCCAAGCACGCCCGCTTCCTTAACTGTGGCCGATCGTCCAGAGGAAAATTCAGAGCAGACACCGCTCGGTACATTATATAGTTTGCCACTAGACTTATGTTGTGGGCACCCATAGTGCGTTTAAGCTGGCGAAAATATTCCGGTGCTGCCATGTATACAGGTTTATAAATATCCTGGCCAAAACTGGCCCTTACATATGATTCCAAATCTAGTTCATACGAATTCGAAAACTCACGCAACGTTTTGCGTGTGTAGTTGGTTAGGTAGAGCTGCTCTTCAGCATCCCAGGGATCAAAGGATCCACCTTTCATCCCACCACATAGTTCGTGCTCGAAACTGAGGATGTCGGCAGCCAGACGAGCAGATTCCTCATGTCCCAATGCCAACCAAGCCTTTAGTTCGGATGCCACGCGATGCTCAAGGGGTTCGTAAATGGAGTCACGAATATCTGAGCGATTCCGGGTGCACAGCTCGGTTGGAATCAACGTGCTGGGTTCACTTAAATACAAGCTGTTCTCATTTACATTGGCATAATTATAACCCACTCGTAGTCCAATCAGAATGTCCATTCCATAGCGCAGCCGTAGACCACCCAGCACGCCAAGCCAATTGTAATCGTGGTGATGCACTGCCCATTGGGAGCCAGGAACAGCTGGAAATCCTCCATTCTGGGTGATGAACTCGCTGAGGAACTGCTGCTGCTGCTGGCTCTGATGAGCCTGTGCCGATACGCAGGACTTGAATAGCTCCTTGGCCTGTCGAACTAGGACGCTATCCTCTCTCCTCACAGCCTCCTCCACGAGCAGAAGAAGCTCCCGGTCCGTTTGCTGCTGCAGTTGCTCCTGTGGCGTTAGAGTTGACTTCCAGTTGCCGCAGGCATAGGCGTAGAAATCCACACAGGGATCGATGCTCTTGTTCACATGACTGCCCATTTCCTGAGCTTTTGAATGTCGTACCGTCTGTTCCGATTGGTAGATCCGCTGGAAGGGCGGTGGTAGATCCTCGCCAGAAACCAAGGCATTTAGCTGGAGGTGTGGCAGCCAGAGCAGCCATAAAAATACTGTCGTCCAACACGGGTCCGACATGCTGCCGGAGCTCGGTGAAGCTATCGACTGCCATCGCCACTCACAATCGCATTCTAGCTGCCGAGAGTCCGAGTTGATATGACCAAGGGTCAGTTGAGGTTATCAGACACCAAGAGAGTGAAGTGGGCAGAGAAAGAGATTCGCTTCCAGAAACTGATTGGAGCGTTGTTACACTTCTGTAATGCAGGGATTATTTCATGTTATACTTAAACTTGGGTGCTCTTTTAAATGGATTATTTAAAGAGGTTTAAGGTTTGGATATAAAAAACACAAGCAAGCAACAAATGCTTTTATTTCGTAATCTCGTATAATAGATACATATTAGGGATATGCAGGGAAAGTTCTCCTCCTAGTAGAGCGTGCACTTAAAGCGGGCGTTCAGCTTTTCCTCCCTGGAGCAGCCGTAGGCATTGGCAAACGGTTGGGAATTGGATAGCGCCGTGTTAATCCGCAGCTGCTCGGGAAGCTCATCAAACCGCTCCAAAGATTCCGGATAGTCGGTGCAGTAGAGCTGCGCATAACCCAGATAGAAGATCTGATTGTGGTCGTGATTCAGGATTGGCAGACGTTCTCTTTGATATATAACCGGTGTTTCGGCCGCATTCTTCAGCCATTGTTGGTAGGCGCGATAGGCGATATCCAGGGCACCATTATCGGCTACAATTCTACGCAGCAGATCCTTATCCTGCACTGGCTTACCCTTGTACTCCACAAAGATGGCGTACTGCTCCTGGAAGCACTGGGTACGTCGAGAGTATGAACTCTCCGAGGTGTGATCCCACCAGTTGTTCTGATAACCATAGGCATCGTAACGCCTTCCCACGCCATCAAATCCGTGAAGCATTTGGCGAGCGAGAAGCACACCCATGGTGGCGTATTTCAAGGCATTCGGATAGGCGGGATCCCAGAAGAATCTTGCCTGCAGGAAAGTAATCGGCACTTGGATGCGATTCTTCTGGATCTCGTAGTGCGGCAGCTTGTGCACTTCATCTTCGGTCACCGGTTCGGCCACCAACTTGGCCAAGCCGCGTTGTGTCTTCCACTGGAGAACGCTCACCAAGTTCGGGTAAAAGTGATCCATGTGCAGATTAAGTCCGTGCATCTGGCGAATCAACTTGTTGTCGTCATGGGTCCGGAAGTGCAGCTTCAAAGCCTCCAGCTTGGTGATGGCCTTCTGCCTGGTCTCCAATGTTAGCCAGAGTAAACGCTCCGAGGCCTGCAGATCCTCACGAAAGACTCGCTTGATATCCGACCATGTCGATTGCATCTCATTGATCATCTGCATGTGGTGGTAGTTGCGATGGAACAGACTCTCCAGCTGATGGGGGAAGAATTGCTGAGCCAGCTGGACACACCAAATATCTGCTCTCTGGGACGGTGGCACTCGTGCGGTATCCAATGCTTCCAAAGCCTTCCACATGGTATAGTTGGCCAGCTGCAGCTTGGGGGTGTCCCTTATCACATCCACCAAATTGGACATATAATCCTCGGGTGTCTCATACAAATCCATGTACAGGTTGTCGTTGAAAATCAACTGCAAATACCGGGTCACATCCACATAGCTACCATAGGCAGCCTTCATCTCAGCGGCGGTCCTTTGGCGAGTGGTTTGCGCCAAGGTGAGGGCAGGATTGTGGGGCAATCCCTTGGCCAGCTGCTGTTCTATTTGGACGACCTGGCTGGCCACCTCCTGCCTCCAGTGTTGCGATTGTTCCGGGAAATACAGTTTCAGCTTATCTTCGATCGAACGCTCGTAGAGTTCCCGAGTGCCTTCGTAGTGGGGATGGACGAAGTGTCGCCGTGACATGGAAAACTGGGGAGCACCGATCTTCAGGCGATGCATCTTCTCCTCCTTGTAGTCGACTATCACCTCCAGTCCTATGAAGATATCCACGCCCAACTTGCTCTTCAGATTGGCCACCACCTGCAGCCAATCGTACTCGTACTGATACCAGGAGGCAACACGTATCTCGGGCCAACCGCCTCGGAAATCCGTCACATTTTGCAGGGTATTCAGGGCGGATCGCGTGTCATTTGCTTGAAGGCGGCATGAGCCATAGAAGTACTTCAACTGACGATCGGCACTGTTCTCAGCTCCCCTTGTCGCACTCTTGAGCATATCGGCGCTCTTCCGGATATACAGCTCCTGGAGCTCCTCCAGGTAGTTGGACCGCGTCTTCGACTTTTGAGCGGGATGCAAACGCGGCCAATTGGCGCAGGCATAGTTGTAGAAATTATTGCACGGCTGTTCGTTCTCATCGCCCATATAGGCCTTGATGTGAGCCGCCTTGGCCAGTCGCAGGATGTCGATCGAATAGTTGGCGGCCAAAGAATGAGGCACTGTAGCATCGATTGCGCATATGGAAAGCAGGATGGCTCCCAGCCCCAGCAGGAGTCCAAGCGGTTGAGAGGCCATTATCTACGGCAATAGGGCTACTTTTTCCGTGTGATCCGTATGATTGCCGAAACGAAACTGAGCGGGAATCGAGAGATGCGTCGATTTTTGACTTGAACCGAGGCTTATCGTCACCACCACCGCTTGATTGGTTAATTAGTTCCATTAACCGTTGCAGTGAATTTGCTCAGCCTCTCAATTACGCGACTGACCTAAAATTCCTAAATTCTAATTTGAGTGCTCATTTTCCTCCAATGCTCCCACTCTCGCATCTGATAATCGCGTTCTGTGGGCTGTATTCGCACTTGACCCTCAAGGTAGCCGCTCTCCGCGCTCCAAGTCTTATATGTATGTGTACTTGTATATATACTATGTAAACGTATTAGTTAATGAGCTAATGGCTTTTCCGGGCCCAAGGTTGGGGCCGACTCATCATCATCCTGTAGCTTATAATTAAGAGTTGTTTGTGCTCACAGTGTCTGGCCGTGCCGCTACTAATTTTTCCCCTCCCATCTTCTTCCTCTAATTGCAGATTGAAATTTTCCTCAAGCTTGATTTCTAAATACATTTTAACCACGGAAATTGACTAGAAATTGCCAGCTAGCAATTATCACCAGACAACGGCCATCAAGGAAACATCACACACGGTAAGGGAATTTACTTTCTTATAAGTGCACACAGCTGTGGCCAAGTTAATAGTCCAATAGCTAATAGTTCCTGGTTTATTTGGATAATCTGTTTTGGGCTCAATGTCATTCTTAAATAATTCCTGCTTGTATTGAGTGTTGTTACTAACACGTACTTTTAAACAACTTGACCGCATCTGCAAAACGTATATCATACGTGTAGTATAAGTGTGTATTCTGCACTCGTAAATTATAATGCCAAAGTGGCACTTTTGGAACAAAGCCAAGACAAAGTGCCATAACTTACTGCACTGTCATCCGTTTGGGATCCACTTAATGTTTGCCAGCTACTCGCTTTCAAAGTCCCTTTTTTTTATTTGCAATGACGCTATGAGAACTTGTCACTTTCCAGTTCGAATAAATAATGTAGTGTTTGCTACAACTACGACTTAGTCACTAGGTTAATACTCGATGTGTCGCCTAACCAACGGTGGTCTTAAGTGCTTGTCCGCTGAGACGACGGTCTAGTTCCAAGGTATCCAAGGTGATGTTGTACTTGACATGATAACCAGTGTTATCCGCCACATAGGTGGCCGTTTCCACATACACATAGTTGTTATCCTTGACGGGAAAAACGAACGAAGACGTTCGTTTGCCCGTGATGATCAGTTCGGGTTCCTCGCCAGATTCCTCGGACGAGTCCTTGATCAGCCCCTTTTCATCTCGCTGTTGGTTGGCCTCCCTAATGCTGGAAAGAGAAAATATTTTTGTAGTGGAATCAAAATGAAAATCAATCAAATACTCACTGAAATTCGTATAGCACTTTGGTGGAGGCATGGTTTTGATGGATATAAAGGACAAATAATACGAACACCGACAGGCACTGAAAACATTTCAAAATAGTCATTCTTAGACCGCATTTAGTTTTTAGAGGACTTTGACTCACCGTAGTAACTCTGATCATTCTAATTTAAGCTGCTTTGAGGCACTGAATGAACGGAATCCCAGATGAGATGACGATATTTATTTGTTTTGTGTTCTTGCAGTAGTTGCAATCTATACTACGGAACTAGTAAAACCGGTCTGTAACATTGCAACTGAGAGTTTTCGACCTGGCGATCCGCAACAATTATTCTTCGGACAGATATAGAGAGAGATATTTATGATATGTCTGATTTTTCTGATTTTTCTGATTTTTCTGATGTGCTGTCGGCAAGCGCCCCAAAACGGGTTTCCTCCATTGCTATTGGACCTGTGACTATTGACTGGATTTAATAATTGCCCCCAGCAATGCTGATTGTCAGTAATTGCTTCTATTGGAGCGTCTAGTCTTTGGGTGGTCTGTCTGTGTCATCACGGCTTAGGGGGAAAAGCCCTGGAAAATCGTTTGCTAACGGATTGTTTTCAAAAAGAAAATTCCCCATTATATGAGTATTAAGATCGATAGATTTATTATTAAATACAAAATTGAAACAATCTTAAACCTAAAGTTAGTTATTGATACAAAACCTCAACGAGATTTACAGCATTTCCCTTAAAATCCTGAAGTATTAAGATCCTTTGCAAACAATTTTCAACAATGTAATACTGAAGGTATCCTTTTAGCCCAAGATTGTTAGTATTTTCAGGAGCTGCACACTCAATCGAGTTCCGATGTCCAAGGGAGTGGGTTGGCACTCCACCGGATAATAAGGCACATTTCCCTCATATGTTCCTCTGTTGAACTGAGTTGCAGTTGAAGTGGAAATCGGTGCAAGTGTCGGTAAGGGTACCACTGGTCTGCCATTGACGATTACAGGATCAATCGGTATGTTACTTGGTTGTTCAGATGGCGAGATCAGGGAGTGAACCCTTTCCGAAGGAGCAGCTTCCATAGGTCTGTATAATTTTGAACTTTCTGGCGGCTCGAAAGAGTCCGTTGATGGGTTTAAAACTGGCAGGCTGATGCCAAAAGCATTGGCAAATGCCACACATCCGAGTAGGAGGACTAGAATCTACATATGAAGTGGTTTGTTAGTTATTGTAACGTTATAAGATCCGGTTCGCTTGGATACTTACACTCTGTTGCATTTTAAATCTGATACTGAAGCTAAGTCTCTCTTACTGTTCGTTTTATATTGGCCCCTTGTTAGTTAGTAATTCATAAAACTACACATTCATATATATATATATATATATATTGAAAACGGGTTCAGTATTATGATAAATAGCGAGTGACGTTGGTATTAAGAATTTATTAGATATTTTGTAACTTGTAGCTTGTAACTTGTATTAGTACTTCTTATTTATCCCGTTTGAGTTTTCAATAACGTTTTAAGTGTTTTGGCATCTAATCGTGATCCAATACCATCCGGAAGGGCTTCGCTATCATCCGGAATTTGGTCTTCCGTTTCCAAGAGAGCTTCGGTAGTTGTTGAAGTGGAAGTTGGCCTTAGAGTTGGTAGTGGTACAAGTTTTTCAATTGGTATTGAATTGGGTACAATTTCATCAACCCTTTCTTTAATTACTCCCCGTGCTTTTGCAGCCAATGGAATTATTCCTCTAATACCGATGTAAGGTACATTTCTTTGATCATCTTCACTGCTAGCTTGAATCGGGCTTAAAGTGGAAGTGGGTTTAAGTGTTGGTAGAGGCACAAGTCCCCTCTCATTTTTCTCGGGTATTTTATTACTATTTGTGTTGATTTCCGTGGAACTGAAAGAGGAGCTGGGAGCCAAAGCTGGAAGGGGTACAGTATCCCTGGTGCTAGCAACTCCAAGAGTAATGGTACTTTGCTGCAGTTCATTTGGCTCTAAAGTCGTAGTTTCAACGGGCTTGCACTGTTTAATGGCTGATATTGGCTGCTTAGACGAAGGCTCCTCATAGTTTTCATTGGAAGATGGCCTATTTGATGCCGTTAGGAAAAGTTGGCTAAGACCACCAGCATTTACAACGGCGATCCAGCCTACCAGCACAAATATAATCTATAGTAGTTGAAATTATTAGCGCTATTTATCAATGCAATCCGGTTTAATTGAATACTTACACTTAGTTGCATATTCGATCTGATACTGAAGCTCGATCTCGCTAGCAGTGATTTTTATATCGAATTCCCAGTTAGTGAAATTCCCATTAGAATAGGAATTGAATGAAAACGAGTTTAAATTGTTAAATCAGTTTTGCTTTAATCAATCAACTTAGAATTTTTCTTGGTATCACTAACGATTCTCTTTGTATGTATTTATTATTGAAAGGAAGTTTATATAAATGTTATTCAATGTATTTCATGTTTCACTCAGCTACACCCTGTCTTTATCATATTTTATAACCAGTGTTTGGAGAGTTCTCGCGTTCAATCGTGATCCAATACCCCCTGGAATGGGTTCGCAATCATCCAGACTTGTATCAACCAACTTTACGTTTTTGCCAGAAGTTGTAGTTGACTCCGGAGTAACTGATCCGACCTTAGGAGTAATGCCTAGTCCTTTTGGCTTTGAACTCGAAGTCTCGTTGGGTTTGCAGGGTTTTAAACTAGGTTTCTCCTCCTTGTTTACATTAGGTAATGGGGTTTTTGATTCCAGTTGACTTGTGCCAAGTGAATTGGCAACGGCCACCAAGCCCAGGAGCAATAGTATATACTGTATGGGATACATTTATTACCACTTTTTCACAATCCGAGTTACTTTTAAACCTACCCGCAGCTGCATTTTCGATTCGATACTAAAACTTTAACTGCCTGTCACTGGCTTTTATATTGAACTTATAATGCTAATAAGTTTCCCACGTAGATAATTATTGAAAACTGGTTTAGATTTATAGATTACAGCACATACTTCGAGGCGCATTACAGAACAAAACAAAAAAGAATGCTATAGTCAAGTTCCCCGACTATCAGATACCCGTTACTCATCTAGTGGAAGTGCAAACGAGAAATTTCAACATTAACAACATTTAAAAATATCGGAAATTGGAAAAAAAGTAATAAACTGAAAAAAAAAACTTGAAATTTGTTTAAAAGTGTGGGCGTGAGAGTTTTGTGCAGTTTGTGGGCGTGGCAACTTTTGTAGTTCCTGAGATCGAGGCGTTCATACGGACAGATAGACAGACGGACAGACGGACATGGCCAGTTCGTCTCGGCTATTGATCCTGATCAAGAATATATGGTCGAAAACGCTTCTTTCTGCCTGTTACATATCATCTTCTTTAATCCTTCTGCTCTTTAAATATTAGGAAATGCTTGCCCAGTTTCTTTTTGATTTCCACGTATGTATATCTTTTCTAGACTTAGCAATCTGTGTACTTTGTTTTCTGTGCATAGATTCTCTTGTTTTGTGTCTAGGTGACATTTCCATTCAAGTTGTACACGTATGTAATATCATTGAAAGGTCATGCTCTTGATTAAATCTCACAGTGCTTGTTTTCATTAAGACGCCGTTGAATCTATCGATCGATATTAGAAGCAAAAAATTAATAGATATTGCTTTAATATCGTTTATATTATAGAGCTGAGCGCGACACTTGCAATCGAATTTTTACTAATAGATGAAAGTTTAGATGCTACTGGTTTTTTATTTAACGTTCCAACACTTTCTTTTTAGGTAGGCAATTATAAACTCGGTCAGATTCTCAGATGCATTTTGAAGAATAAGTAAAGTTTTTCACATCGCAAGTATTAGTTAACTTATGAATTATTTTGAGCGAGCGTTTTTAGTACGGGTACACTAAGATTTATATGAAAAAATTGGTCCGTAGAGTCTCCATTATTAGTTGTTGCGTCATCTGATGAATCCTTGGTATTCAAATCCATAAAAGAAACCAATTGCTTGGATGTAATTTCCTTCGTATAGATTTTCCTTAGGACTGGCGAATGTCTATCATATTTTGAATAGCCTGCAAGGCCACACGTGTACTGGATGATCAAAAGCACAAGGAACAGAAATAATTTCTAAAGAGAAAAGTTAATTATCTTTATATATGCTTTCTTGAATTTTAACTATACACTGCTGCACTTACAATAGGTAGCATTTTTAGGTTGATACTGAGGATCAAACTGATTGCGTTTCAGTTTATATAGATTCGACTTCAGATATCAAATCATCCAATCATATTATCCCGTTGAATTCTGAATGGCGTGTAAAAGCGTTTGATTGATCAGATAATAGAATGTTGATCCAATCACGAATGAAATAATTGAAATCAAGTCGATATGTGGATATGTATAATAAAATGTCTATTAATATTAATAGCTTAATAAATATAAATATTTTTCTGGATTCGTTCCGAATTCTGAAGATCTATGGGGATCAGTTAATTTATGCGAGGATTTTTAGTAGAGTTGCGCTTAGTCTTGGTCCAATAGACTCTGGGTCGCAGTTTTCGTCAAGAACTGGATTACATAAGATGGTTGTATCTTCTGCATTAGATGGCTCACTGGTGGCATCAACTTGAACTGGTAAGTCCTTGGGAGAATAGTTATCCTTTGTTGGTTGTCGCCTCAGAATATTCAGAAGCTTTTGAAATCTTGCTTTTGATTTCAAAAGTTCTTGTTCAGTGAATCCATTCAAATCGTTATCCTTGGCTCCGTGTTTGATAACATCTTTGGTTTCGTCATATAAAGAATGTGGCCCCTTGTGCAATAGAAACTTGGGATTCGAGGTGGTCACGTCCTGGGCATCCGAACTTCCGCCGCCCCAACTTAATCCCAATAATACAACCAGGCATACAAGAAGTGTACACAATATAAACTGAAAGCAAAAGACATTATTATTATATGGTTATTACAGGGTTAAACGACTTCAGCACTTACAATCGCTTGCATGTTCAGTTCACTTCTGTTATGAAATTCCAGTCGGTAGTGAGTTTTATATCGACGTGGCGCTGGTAGTTAGTAATGCATAAAATTACCCAGGTAGACCGATCGTTCGTATGTCTTACAGTTTTTATAGTGGGGCTAGCGTCCAGCACTTTTGTATGGGCGTTTTTTGAATTGGGAAAATCTTTTTTCGACCAAGCATCATTAATTTGTTCTATATTTATAGCTGGGAATGATATTTTCTCACGGGACTTCTACGACTTTCTGCGTATCACAGTAGCCTAGTTCTCAAAGCTGATTCATTCCCAGAGAATTTTGAATACATTTGATTATGATAATGCATAAACCATATAATTGTTTGCAATAAGTGCGCAAACATCACTTCTTGCTAATTGCCACCGAATGGCACACTTCATGACTCATTAGTTTTACTACGACTAGGGGTATTATGACTAGTGTTACTATGACTTTTAGTACTAGTTAAAGCCTGTTCTGAATGTAAACAAACGAAGCACGTTTTTTATACTCTTTCAAAAGGTATCTTAATTTCGTTTATTGATTTACCATCAAACGAGTCGACTAGTATATACATGACTTGTTTGCCTCCACACACTATTGATACCAATTATTGAATACAGTTTTCTATACCCCAAAAATGGTGGGAAGCGCATTGGAAGCTTCGTTACTACTTATTTTTTACAAGAACATTATGTTAGTGCATCAACTTCCCGTGTAAAAATTAATCAATGGGTTTGGCTATTTCAATCACATTTTAATTCCAATATTTTTCGTGCATATACCATTTATAAAGACATTGTAACATTCACTTCAGGATAGAACATTAATAATGCACAAGCTATGGTTCATTTTAATAATTGTTTTTAGTACACGGCTTTTATTAATGAAAAAAAAAAACCAACTATTTTATTTATTACCTATTGTGACATGAAAGGATCTGTCTTTAATTGCTTTTTAAGATACTGTAATTTCGTTAGATCACTTCTCAGTAAAAGCTATACTCTAGTAGCTATTGCAGTTACATTGAGGTATTATCTTATATAATCCAAACTTAATCGATAAATTTCCTGAGGGTTCATGTGGGACTTTCTCTAACTGCGTTTCAAAGTTATTTAACCCGGTTCGATCATTAGCTTTAGCAGGAACTCCCTTTACCAGTATTCTCAAATTTCAACCGTATTCAACACAAGTGTGTCAATTTTAATACGAAACCAAGTCGCACATCAATAAATTGATGTTTCAAGGTAATTCTAAGGAACTCATACTTGATTACCATAGTTAGTGGAGCAGTTAAATGGCACTATGCCATAGAATCTATTACAAAACCAAGCGGAATCGAGGATAGAATTATTCAAAGTGGTTTAAAAATCCCCTCCAAACTGGAGCAAAATCAACAAATTCACGTAATGCAATTAAAATCATACAATGGATTTTAGCTTGAAATTGTTTATTAAGCAAGATCAACAATGTAGATAAACTAACAACAGGCTTTCATGCTCTGTAATAGTTTAGTATACTCTTAAGAGTATAGGAACTATTGACAATTTTAACACCTATTGCCAAACATTTTCAGTTTAAAATATAATCAGTCGGGAAACTTATTCAATTGGCTTAAACGACACTTAGGCTAAAATCTTCAGCACCTTGGCTGATAGATTATTGACGGGATCCGTTGTTAATCCGTTGCCGGCATTGCGGTGTTTAGATAGGATTGTTCGAAGATACTCCAACTCGGCTGTTTCCGTGCACGACGTGTGAAGAATCCTTTCCAAGAGCTTGGGGATCTGATCTGATGTTGTTTCGGGACTCCTCGGGAATCGGTGGTAGATGCAACTGATTTGATGCAAATAGATTTGCTTATCCAAAGTTAAGGGGGCTTGGCTGGCTGTCTGGCACTCGTACTAACTGGTTGTTTGATGTTTCTTCTGCCGTCTGGTAATCGTAACTGTAAGTTTGCAGGGCCAAGCGCCTCGGCTTTTATACGATTCTCGGCGAGCGTGGAGCGGGTGCATCCGCCCATGGCACACGACCGCCACTCGCCGGGTCGGGCGTTGCGTGGCATGCGGAATTTTCCCATTCAACTGCCATCGAGCGAGCAGTTCACAGAAAAAGCACCGAACTCTCCAATTACGGTCTATAAAATTGACACTATATTTAGCCCTTACCGTCATCTCGAAGTCTAGACGCCGCCGGCCGATCCAATTCAGCCTGTAAGCTGGCTTGGATGATATGAAATCGAAAACCAGCTGCTCGAGCAGCGCTGATTCACAGTCATGTTTGCATATGTTTCGTTTCGAATTACATGATAATTATCTGCATACTTATGGCACATTTATGGATTTTGATTCACACTCGGACTTTGGACAAGCTAGTCATAAAACGCTTTAAAGGTTATTCATTTAATGAAAATTTGAGCTTGATCATCGTGAGTTTGGCTTCATTCAGACATGCAAAAATATGGCACGAAAGTTCATCGACGACCATGAATGTTAATAAAGAATATTGACCATTTACCATAGTTATGTTTTTTATTGAAGGTCATGGACATCCTTGAACTTGAATTTTGCAACATTTTCTGCGTGTCTGAGTTTCACAAGCTGAGGAAAAATTCTAGAAAAATCAAAATCCCAATAAATTGTTGAACTTTTATCAAAAAATTTATAACGGGTCATGTACAACTCTTATAAAAAATTGGAAATGTGTGAATTATACTTATATTATAATGATGTGATAGTCTAAGATGTTATGCTAAAATAAGTGCAGTAAATTGGTTGAAAATCTGTAAATTAGTTATATCTTGATTTCAAAATTATTCCTCAGTGAACGTCCAATACAAATTGTTCAAAAAATTATTTATAATGCAAAACACCCAAGATTACAAATAATTTTCGAGAGGGGATATGAGAGTTGAATCATTGAAGATCTTCATTTGCTTTTCTTACGCATTTTAGTTTTACAATTATTTGCTTGGTTTTTAGTGTCGCAAAATCAAATTCAAATTCAAAATCAAAATTCCAAATTTAAATTATTACAAAACTGATAACGTAACAATAATCGAAAAGTAATCGAAGTACTACACTAAAAATGAAAGCAAAGTAAATATAAAAAATATTTTTAATTTCTGTTGTTTGTGTTATGCGAAGCAAACTCACGTGTATCCCCTCTTCAAAATTATTTATTTTCAGACAGAAACAGAAAAAAGTGTTTTGTGCGCCTCTGCCCCAAAAAAAAAAAAATAAAATAAAAGTATTCCAAGCAAAACTCAGTAGGCCAAAACTTAAATGCTCTAACCAAAAGACAGCGCGATCCCGACGAACGACAAAGAACGAGGACGACTGAATCAAAGCAACCACGGTGTGGTCATTTCTGTACCGGTGTGCCGCTGCAGCTCCTGGTGCCGGCATGGGTGCCAATGTGTCGCAGCTGGAGCGGGAGATTGGCTCCGATCTGTTCCCACCGAATGAGCACTACTTTGGGCTGGTGAACTTTGGGAACACCTGCTACAGCAACTCGGTGCTGCAGGCCCTCTACTTCTGCAAGCCATTTCGCGAGAAGGTCCTCGAGTACAAGGCCAAGAACAAGAGGCCCAAGGAGACGCTGCTGTCCTGTCTGGCGGATCTGTTCTATAGCATTGCCACGCAGAAGAAGAAGGTGGGCTCCATTGCGCCCAAGAAGTTCATCACCAGGCTGCGGAAGGAGAAGGAGGAGTTCGACAACTATATGCAGCAGGATGCTCACGAGTTTCTCAATTTTCTGATCAATCACATCAATGAGATCATACTGGCCGAACGGAATGCAGGACCCAGCAATGGGAATCCAAAGGCCTCAAATCAAGGCGGAAGCACAAGTGCCATGGCCAGCAGCATAGCTAGCAAGTCCAGCTCAACGTCCAACTCGAATTCCAACTCCAATTCGACGACAAACTCAAATGGGAACAGTAGCAACTCGACGGGATCATTGAATGCCAACACAAGTGTGCTGGACGCCAGTGGCAGTCTGACGGCCACCACAACGCCCATAATCTCAGGAAACGGGACTGGAACCAATGGGGCCAACTCGGAGCCCACCTGGGTGCACGAGATCTTTCAGGGCATACTCACCTCGGAGACGAGGTGCCTCAACTGCGAGACGGTGAGCAGCAAGGATGAGAATTTCTTTGACCTCCAGGTGGACGTGGACCAGAACACCTCGATTACGCACTGCCTGCGGTGCTTCAGCAACACGGAAACGCTGTGCTCGGACAACAAGTTCAAGTGCGACAATTGCTGCAGTTACCAGGAGGCGCAGAAGAGGATGCGGGTGAAGAAGTTGCCCATGATCCTGGCCCTGCATCTCAAGCGCTTCAAGTACATGGAGCAGTTCAACAGGCACATCAAGGTCTCGCATCGTGTTGTGTTCCCACTGGAACTGAGGCTCTTTAACACCTCCGATGATGCAGTGAATCCTGATCGACTCTACGATCTGACCGCTGTGGTCATCCACTGCGGTTCCGGACCGAATCGTGGCCATTATATATCCATTGTGAAGAGCCACGGACTGTGGCTGCTATTCGACGATGATATGGTGGACAAAATCGAGGCTTCCACCATCGAGGACTTCTACGGCCTCACCTCCGACATACACAAGTCCTCCGAGACGGGCTACATACTGTTCTATCAGTCGCGAGACTGCGCCTAATCCAACTACGCTATCGCCCATTAGAAGTTAAGTTGAAAGTTTCCAATCTCCTGTGCAGCAATGCCCAAAATTGTATGTCTCTTTTACTATCTAACCAAGCATAATACCACAACCACAACCACACACACACAGCTATCAATAAAGATGATCAATAAATGCGCAACCGATTGGTCTAGGTCAGTGAGCCTTGATGGCTGTCGGGGCCAGAATCTCTGCGGCGGTTCAATCAACCCACTCAATCACCTGGGGGGCTTGCCGGTGCGCACGTAAACAAATGTGCGATTTCCCGTGCCGAAGCGGTTTCATTGTGGCTCCAAGCTGGTTACTTACGCGACGCTTGCTAATCGCTTAGGTAACCGGCGACCGATCAATTTCATCAGAAATCCCCGCGTCAAATCGTTGGGAGGGTCGCGAGCCAACGAGGGAACTAACCACCGGTCACATACACAGGTGGTTTGCCGCCAATAATTGCCCACCTTTTGGACGCTGGAGATGATCGCGGGGTCGGCGGATCAGCATCGCCGCACACTTAGTCACGTCGTCCAATCAGAAGCACGTGAGGCACATGCAATGGTGGTCAATGGAGTGGGAAATATGCAAATACCATCGGATCTGCAGCATAGATCAAATTTGCAATTGTCCAGAGTTTTGAGAAGAGTTACCTAACCGATTAGATAGAAAATGACACATCGCCAATAATTGCCCACCTTTTGGACACTTGGAATGATCGCTCACACTTAGTCACGTCGTTACGTTAGAAGCACGTGAGCCATATGCAATAGTGGTCAATGGAGTGGGATATATGCAAATCCCAGCAGAGATGCAGCATAAATCAAGTTTACAATTGCCCAGAGTTTACTTAAACGATTAGGGCGAAAGTGACACATCGAAGGCAATGGAATGCGGCTAGAACAATGAGTAGCTATTACGAAGATACTACGGAGTGTTTCTCGCTGTCATAATGTTCGAAATATCTAGAAGTTCCATGTTAAATTGTAATGGGTTTTCATTAAAAGATATTTCCTAATTTCCTAATTTCTCCTATTAATGCTCATTTCATTTTGTAAGTGTATATCTGCATAACAAATCCATTTGACCATGGATAATGGCAAAGCTTTCACATAAACATATTTCCTTTTGCTGCAGAGAAAACTGACATTGACAGTTTCGATGGTTATGCAACACAGGCAACTTATCCACTCGGCGATGCAACAGAGATTCAATTTCGATGCTTTTGTTATTCACTATCGTAATTTTCAAGGCTCCTCGCATGCAGCTCGGTGGTGTTGTCTTGGCCAGTTATCTGTGGATTGGCAAATGACATCGTTAGGCAATGCCAAGCCCACGGAAAGATAGTGGTTGATAGTAGTTGAACAGGAACAGGTTCATCGGAAAGTGAGATCCGTGACAGATTTATGCATTTTCCTAATGACGTGTGTTGAGCGCGGAGCAAAGTATATTTGAATGGGCTTTAATGGGTTCGATGTGGTTTGCCAGCAACATGGGAATGAGTTAACCCACGACCTCCAATTATTATTTGTAACCATAAAGCAATTAGCAAGCAATTTATAATGACACATATAGTTAAATCAATTACATATACTATTCGACCGCTTATTATTCCGACCTTGTGACCATCGATAAATTTTTTAATGGTTAAATAAAACAAACATTATTCCGCATATCTTAGGCAGATAAGTAAATGGATTTATTTTTACGTTATATGTATATACTTTCTAATTTGTTGGTGGCCTCATTTAATTATTTCCTGGCCTGAAGAGCATTTAACGTTCGCCCAAACTTATTTTCCACAAATTTTTAAGTTTTCTATGGCTTGTCGTTGGTAAGATTTACCAATTTGTTCATAGACAAGCGTTAAACGCTATTGACAACCGGGGAGCGAAGACATGTGGATAGTTCGATGGTTGGATAGTTGGATGGTTGGATAGTTGGATAGTTGCACGCATCGAGTGGCGCTGCGTAGGTTTTGTCTGCGTTTTTTGTCGCCTGTCTTCAGACTCCTCAAAAGTTGGGACTTCAGACTTGATCGATCGGTTTTATCTTATGGCGCGAGTAGACTATTCCGCATTTTGTGGAGCGGTCGGTAATTACGCATGATTTCGACTTTCACTTTATGACAAGAAAAACCACACTCGACGCAATTTCTTTCGTGAATTCCTTAGTACGTGAAATATGTGTGCACTATGTGCGGCATGCTTTCGGTTTTGTTAAGTTGTTTTTCTCGTACACGTACATATGTGTAGCAAATTGACATTTGACATATTGCTGCTGTCAAGGTCTGTGGCAAGTGGCAACCCAAAATCGAAGCGAACCAGCAGGAGAACATCATCCATGCGGTTGACACAGCCATGTTGCAACATCTGCTTCAATTTCATTTTGTGGCCGATTGTGAAATTGTCAATATGTTTCAATATCGTTGCCGCTGCTCTGTTGTCAAACTAGGAAGCGATTCGCCTGCTGGTTTGTGCAATCGAATCTGCTTTCTAGCCCAGTAGAAGTCGATCCGTGTAAGTCTCAATTTTGTGCTAGGTTCCCCCTCGTTGATTTCTTCTGTGAAAACTGAGCCGCTTTCGAGTCTGTTCTTCGGGGATGAGTAAACAATGAGGAGTCTTCCGTTTTTGACGCCAGTCTTTAATTAGCCCATTGGCCACATGTGACGCTCCAAGTGCAGGCACCCTTTCCTCGCGGCGATCTTTCGGGATTTGTCAACGCGGCACTGACATAATTACGGCCTCTTGGACGTTTAAATATGTCATTAAATATGCTTCTATAATGTTTTCCCTTGCTGACGGCTGAATGATAAATGACCATGAACATCGAGGGGCATCGAGCTATCGGTAACATGAAACTTTCCTTTCAAAGAGTGAAAACTGGGTGATTTTTTCAATATGCGCTGATGCCAAGTTACGCGATTTGAATAATTCAAATTAATAGTATGTAGTAGCTCTTATTATTGTTATTCATCTAATATACAGTAAGTATGCTTAATCCGTATCATCAGTTTATTGGCTTAGAGAGATGACCACACATCAGCTTCCGTTGAATTGAATGAATTTATGGGATTAGTAAGATTTGCTGACATAACAGAAACCGATCTAGTCACAAATGCGATTACACTTTCTTCAACATTTTTAGAATTAAACCCGTCTAATTATTACTAAATACTTAGCTGTATTGTCATTTAGTAACGCTTACTAACTGTAAGCTGTGGTGAAATACATTTTTTGTAAAACAAACTGACTGTGGGTTAAACATTAATTTGATTAATGCTTTAACTTGCGTAGTATCAAGCATTTAGACGCTAGAAAATGGCCAGTTTTATCATTTTCTACTCATGGCACCTAAACTGGATGGCTTCCTCATCAAGGATTTCTCTTTTTTGCGTCGCAGGTTGTGCGCAGAATTTTTCGCGCAGCATGGGATGGGATTGGGATGGAATATGCGTTGATGGGATGATGGGATGATGACCCTTAGCCGGGAGCAAAGTGCAGCCCCGTGTTGGGGAGCCACATCCCATCCCACATCCCTTTCCATATCAGCTCATCCAGTCCTGGAGGTGATGGACCCACCGCAAGGAAAGCGGAGCTGCACTTTTGTTTACTTTGGCAACTTATTTTTGTGCAAGCCCATTAAAACACGCTCATGCGGGAGGTCAAGCGATGCACAAAAGATATTATATATAAAGATGTACATATATGCTATACTATATGCTATATTCGAGGGTGGATTGTTCCATGCTAATTTGGCGAGGGCCACAATTGGATCGGCAGTTGGGGGCAAATGGATTTGTCATAGTTGACTTTGGAAATCGGCGGATGAGTCATTCCTGCAACTGCGGAAAAACAACTAAATTCAATTAGAGCCAAACAAAAACCATCGATATGGAAGGGAAATTCTGAAATCCACCTAAAAGTATGCCATGTAGTCTGTAGATCAATTATAATTCTCTCTTATTTGCGATCGGGCTGCTGTGTCTGGTATTTTAATTTATGGATTATGATCACGACCTGCTGCTTTTCCCTCGCAACACCCACGACATATGGCATCCGCTGATCTTTTGAAGCCGACAATAATGAATTGACAAATAAAAGTAGCAGAAAATACAAACAAAAAAAGAAAGAGCGACAAGTTTTACGTTTGTATATATACTTTTTCGTATCTGCATGTAAACAAGGCAATTGCTCTTCATTGAAAGCGATCTTTATGTGTATCTTTTTTAGCATTCCCCGTCGTTTTGAGGTTGATTTAATCAGCAGTTCCCCAAAACAGCTGACAATAGATAGGGGTGTTTGTGCTGAGAATGCCGATGATTACTTAATGTATTCAACTCATTCATGCCTTGCCTTTGTCGCCCATTCGAATCTCATGGGGGAAATCTATGCGCATTTATAATGCTTTTATTGGAAAATTTAGTGCGCTCCACTGACTGCGATCGCCTGTTTGTAATTGTTAATGAGCACTTGTGCATCGCCCCGTCCTTTGAACCCCCTCGAACTCGAACCCCGATTCTATGATATAATTTTATGTTCGGTGTTGAGTTTCACAGAGGGTGGCACATGTACTGTTTGCTTTGCTTGCTGCAGCACGTGCACATGCGCCGTGCCGGGAATCCGATCTTCATCCTGCCGGAAGAGGCGTCTTCAGGCTCTTCGGGCTCTATTTACCACCATCGCCACCATGGAGGAGGGATGTTTGTTTCGCCGGACCAAGTGGGCACTTGGCTTCCCACTTGAACGGCTTCATTAGGCGCAGAGATAAATCAAAATCTGCAGTTGATTTACTTACCAGATGGTCGGCGCTTATCGCCGTGATTTATTCGACTGATGAGGAAAATACTACAAATGGTTTTTAGTAATTTAGAAATTCTTTTATATACAAGGGGATCTTATCTGTGTCCAGCTGAAATGATTGATCGTTTAGTATTATTTATTTATAATCATTTCAAACTATCACAACCAAATAGATTTAATAATAATCTTTCATTAATCAATAACGATGACTTGCCACTTACTACTTGTTTGTATAGTTAGTTTAGATTTTTCAAGAGATTAAAATTATTTATAAATGCTATTTGAACGCATTAAAAGTAAAATTGCTATCACACTTAGACATCAAACAATAATAATGCGAGTTCAAATATAGGTTTATTTTCTTATGTGGATTATTAATGCTAAATGTAGTTCATACAATCATAATTTCTAATTTCTAGTTCTAATAGAAGAAGCAACTTCCTTAGTTTTTCTTGAATCGGAATCCATGGATGCTGAACTCCTGTAACGTTTGCAATCCCACGATATCCAAAGGGTTGCACTTGCTGCGCCACAGATGGAGCTATTAGCCGTATCCACGAAGTTGCCGCTCTCGATTTCACTTTTCGCTGGAGTCCCTGCTACATGTTTCTTGATTTTGGGGTTAACTCGGCGATGCACCACATTGTATAATGTTCGGTGCGCTGGGGTACTTCGTGCGTTTTCGGGCGGGCGCTTTTCATTCTTTTCACTCGGACTCGGATACACCCCGAAGATACTTACACTGGGAGGTGCCCTCTCACAGATACACTCTCGCACACACACACACACACACACAGAGGCCTCGTCGCTTTGTAGCCGTCGCTTCGCCTCTTTTTTTCGGATTTCAGATTGTCGTGGCCGCTCGCGTATTTTCATTTTCAGTCAGTCTCCTTGGGCTGGTGCAACTGTGAAAATGTGCGGAGCGTTTCGGTTGTGAAAGCCTTGATTATTTTCCATACATATATCTATATATGTATTTCTCATTTTTCGTTTCACATTTCGCTTAATTTGTTTACGCGTTTCGTTGTTCCGTTCGTCGTTCCGTTCGTCTGGTGTGAATAATAAACTCATAGATACTTTGTGTGACGCAGCAGCAGCAGCAGCCCAATCAAAGTGGAATCACTTGAAGGGCTTTAATTGTGCGTGGGCCAAGCCCCACAGAATCATCTCAAAGATACTCGTTAGATTGGCCATCTTGAGTGCATCGTCAGTAGACGAGAAGAGTGTGTGTTTGTGTACTTTCTTTAATGTCTGATACGAACAAAGGAACCAAAGTTCTCTTTGACAACGAACTGTTTGGGATTATCTAATACGCAATCCGTTTTGGGGTAAAGTAATGCCAGCATTTAACAAATATTTACGAGTTTTCTGCACTAGGAAATGAGATCATCCGGGGTCGGCGCCTGTATCTAATCGGTTATCAGGTTGTCAGTTGCATTTCTACCAACTTAAAGGCTTAATCTTATCACTTCAAATTGTTGGACATGCCAAATCACAGCGTTTTGCAAGTTGCAGATAAGCCCAATTGGCCTGTCACAGTAGCAACTGTATCTGCATCTGTTTTTAGCCAGCTTCGCAAATAGCTTTGACCTTTTCGCCAAGCCAAAAGACTTCCGCGTCGATATGCACACATGCGTTTGATGATTTCGTAATTGCAATCGGCACACAAAATAGCAGCAACATCGACAATGCGGCTATATCTGCAACTGCATCCCCATCTGCAGATGCATTTTCTTTTTCTTGGGCTGCCTCATTTAATTGGCGGGCATGGTGGCGTACTCCGCCGAAAGAGTTTTCCCGCTGCCATTTTCTAGGCGCAATGTAGGCCAACAAGTGCGTTGAACTAAACTAAAATGCTTGCCTTCTCTAGAACAATGAGGAAAATATATATACATATATATGTATGTACGTGTGTTTATAAAAGAGGGCTTGCTATGCGACATTTTTAGGGGGTATGGAACTGTCTATAGGAAACAAAAAGAAAGTAGCTACAAAGTTTTGTTTTATTGGCTTAAACTTTTGTAGCTTTCAATTGGCGACCTCAGAGGCCAATGCGTAATGTGTAATTTTCCACAAATTCTCTTAACTTTTCCGCAATGCCAACACCTAAACAAACACTTCGGAGGAGTTCAAAATGTGATTGAACCTGGTGGGGGGGATACACCTTGCTGCTCCAACTGGGTGAAAGAAACTGTACTTTCGCATCGGCAACATGCGCTGTTTATTTTTGCCCCCGGCCGCAGAAAATTGCAAGGTGCAAAGAGAAATCCAAATGAGTTGCGTGCGAAATCGAAATGCATCTGCAATTTTCACAATATACTAGCATTTTCGCAGTGCGTCGGCTTCTTTCTTTCGTTCGTTGGCTCGTTCCGAAAGCATTATGTTTATGATTTCAAGAACTTCATGGCTGTTGGCAAATACAAGGCAGCTGGAGCGTGGCCATGGACAACTTGCCACCATGTTTATCGGAGCTGCTTAAATGCCGCTTCAATGCGAGAGCACTTTTTCCAACATAACATACATACGTGTATATCATATATATACTCGTGTACTTGTGCGTGCCACCTCCTTGTGGCAAAGTGTGTTGGTTGGTTCCTGTGTATTTTGGCCGTTTGCCAGATGCGGCAAGCCGTTTGGCATTTTCCGAGCCAGGTCCTTGGTGCGCCTGAGCACTCCTCGGTGGCAATTTGCTGCCGCTCCTCAGACTTTCCCTTTCTCGATATGGAAACGCAGTCCTGAGGGTTTCCTTTTCTTGCACCACGCTTTCCCCGGTGGTTGGTGGCCATTTTGCGATCCTTTGTCTGCCGTTTTACACTAGAAAAAGAGTGAAAAGAGGATTTTTATATACATTCTGCATTTATCAACATTTGCTCGCCAATTTTGTAGCGATTTTTCGTCGTATGCAATTGCTATTTAGCTGCATCTACACCGTAAACATGTACAGATATTGTATCTTTTGCTGATGTCAGGCATCAAGTATGCAGATATATCTCTTATAATCGTATAATCTCATTATGCCAAGCACCTGGTGCTTCTTGATATTTGTTTTTTTTTCCTTTCTGGCTAGCTCATGTGCGCTCTAGATACATTTCAATAGCAAACATTATGACACATGCTCGCCAAAAAGTCGGACGACAAGTTAATATTAATGAACTTGGCTAAGTTTCTTTTTCGGCCAGCGATTTAAATTTAGACACCTGCGGCGGCGAGCCTGGCCAAAACTTCAAGGCTTCAAAAGCCCTGTTCAGCAAGGATGGCCATTTCCGTTTTTTGTGTCGGAAATTGGAGGCCATAAATTAGGCGCCTTGAGGGTTTCGGGGCTTTGGGGTTTTGGGGTATTGGGGCTTTGCTGCTAACGCTTTTGCTAACGAGGCCCGAATGCAGTTAATTTGCGCGCTAGGAAAGGCCAGGGAATTGCATTCCGAGTTTGGCCCAAAGCCGCAGGGGCATAAATCGCCGGTGGCAACACAGCTTTTGTTTATGCCACATTGTTAGTTTGGTGGGATAATTATAGACGTTTTTCGTCGAAACTCCGCATTAAAGTTTAGGAAAAAAAGAAGAAAACATTAAAGTCCCGAAAACCGACTGCAGAAAACTCGTAAATTATTTTTATATGCTTCTCACACCGAAAACATATCAACAGACTCAAAAACTTTTCGTGTGCTGAACAGTGTAGCACACACACTCGCACACTCGGTGTTATTTTTATATATAAAACTTGGTCCATGTGTCGTATAGAGAAGAGAAAACTTACGCATCAAGCATAACAACATGTATAAATAGCATCAAAAGACTACGATGAAATCAAAATGAAAAGTGCAGCATAGAAAGCAAAAACCGAAGGGAAAAATCCAAACAAAATGTGCAACCAATCAATGGAGTTGAATCGCTTAAAACAAAAAAGAGCCAATAACTAAAAATACAGCAGAGTGAAGCAGAGACACTGCCAAGTACATCTTGGCAACATCGCAGCGTTGGTCCGCAGCGGACTGGCCAAAAATAAACCGGCAGCAACATACGCCTGCAACAACTAGATGTTGTTGCTGCTGCTCGCCTTCATCATGAGATTCGTAGACATTTCCAAACGCTGTCCCGCCTGCTCCAGGGCCGGAATCGATTGCACCCACCACAGCAATCCAACACACAGCCAGCACGATGCCAATGGCAACCACACGGCCTGCTGGCAACATGTCGCCGGTGCCACAAGCAACAGCAGCAGCACCAGCAGCGGCTGCGACAGCAACAGCTCCTCCAAGGAGAACTACTATGTGCCGCAGCAGCTGCAACATCAGCGGCACAGTGCCGCCAGGCACACTCAATCCGGCAACATTGGCGTCAGTCCGCAGCAACTCGAGCAGATACGCTTCTATCAGCGCATGCAGCAGCAGCAGTTGCAACTGCTGCAGCAGCAGTTGCTGCAGCGACGACGTCTGCAACAGCAGCTGTTGCAACAGGGCGTGCCCTCGCCTCCGGCAACTGCAACAGAAAAAACTACAACGGCGGGTCTCACCTGCAATCAACAGTATTTGCGACAGCAGCGACTGCAGCAGCAGCAACTGCAGCAGCAGCATCAACTGCAGCAGCGACAGCAGCAGCAACTATATGTGGACCACAACAGCAACAATGACAATGACTATCTGAACAACTATCTGAACAACAGCATTAATCAGCGCAACAATGGCAGAGTTTTGGGCCAAGGTGCGCACTTGATAAGTCTTAGCTTTTAATTAAACCCAATACTTTTAATGTCTAAGATATACAAAAATTTAACTTACCTTAAACCTATCTAACTCAAAGATTGCTAAGATGCTATGAGCCTTCCAGTTAAGATACATACTCGTATATTTGAAAATATATGATATGATATATCATATATATATCATAAAATCATATTTTGAAAATCAGAAACTGAGGTACATTTTGTAAATATACAAAGGGTTATTTTTGTAGAAAATCTAAACTGCGACCTATGTTCGGGTATACTATGACTATCATTACTTCCTTGCTGGGCAGCACAACGATTAGCAATAAAATAAAACCATGTTCAACTGCTGTGGATTAGAGTTGTGTCATCGTGAAGACATTGCTTCCTTCTCAGCTCTGCTAGCCTCTTAGCATCTCGAGACGGACTTTTGTAATTTCAATTAACTTTAATTGAGCTCCGAGAAGCTCCGAGAGGCCAGGGGTCGCCATTCGTCACTGGCGCTCCTCTGGCTCCAGTGCTCCGATGCTGAATGCAGTCCGTATCTACACATCTACACACAAAATGCATTAAAATATTTTTATTTGTCCGTTATCTCGCGCTGGCCCAAATATGAAATGGCTTTCCATATTTCTGGTTTTCTTTTCTTTTTCTTTTTTTTTTTGTGGGTTGAAAGATGGCTGGGCGGGACAAACATGTGCTTTGCCACTTGTCGGCTGTAGGAAAAGTTCGCCGAGTTGGGGGAGAATCTATTTGAAAACCATAATCTCTTGTGTCTGCACTTTCTGGGAGGTTCCCCGACTCGCTACTCCACCCTATTTTTCTCCCAGATTTTCCCGATTTGTTTATGCGCGGAGTTAATTTTAAATCCAAATTGTGTGCTCGATACTATGACAGGAATTGCATAAGAAAGTCGTAAGTTGGAAGTCGTACCCAGCAACTGCAATCGATAGCAATGCGGCAAACGAGAAGGTTTTCCTCGGCACTGAATCGCTGAATTACTGAATTACCGCCTTGAGACATGCAATACCATCAAGTTTAACCTTTAATTGCCGCTGGCGGACGGGCGTTGCATGTTGCATGAAGATGGGAAAATGTCACATTTTCCAATTGAACTTTTTAGTGACGACGATGGGGGACATACGTGTAGGACATAGGACAGCGATCCGATCCGACGCAGGGCGATCCATGGGTGTTGACTCGTAAAAATCTCTTAGACGTATAAAAATAATTTTTACAGCTTTTTCGTTTTTCTGGAATCGATGGAGTAGCGAGTCTGTCACCCAAATAGTGTCATCCTTATTTGCTGCAGCAGCGCGTCTGGCATCGTAAAAATTAATTGAAACATGCCAACCATAGATGGGCGCCTCTGTCAGTCAGGTTTTTACTGCTCCGAAATGTGTGCGGCACGCTAATGTCCATTAGAGGCGTAGTGGGAAAGTGCAAATGGAAATGGGGATAGATCATTAGCCGGAGTTGGTTTCGCCCCGGTGCTGTGGCATCTTAATTGAGCCAAGTTCAGTGTCAATGCTGATTAGACAATTAACATTGTGTGGCACTCCGGGTGGGATTATCGAAAAGGTAGTTTAATCAGCAGTATTGCAACACTTTAAGTATATTATTCTAAAATCTAAGACTTGATGTTGACGTGTACAATACCTTCTTCTGCTTGCAGGCACAAAAATTCGACGTGGCATGACAGAATTCTCAACAAACAACGATCACAGCAAACCGCATTTCACCGCATCTCAGCAGAAGCCGCACCAGAACTCACCCATCCATCAGCAAGCATTCACTCCATCCAATCCCAACTCTCACCCACATTTGCTTCAACGCTTGGCCCAACAGCAACAGCAGCAGCAGCAGCAGCAGCAGCAGCAGCAGCATCAGCGTCCCCATAAGTTTCAGCAGACCTTGCCCTTCAGCCAGCTAAACAACGGCAACAACACGGCTGCCCACATTCTGCCCGGATCATCGCCACATTCCCCGCTGAGCTACCGCAATCCGCTGAACAGTCCCAGCAATTCGCCATTCAGCAACACGGCGCAGTCGACGATTGGGAAGCGGTACCAGCAGCAGCAGCTGACCGATCGCCTGTTGCAGCAGCAGCATCTGCAGCAGTGCCAGCAGCAGCAACTGCAATCGCTGGGCAGCAGCGATGTGGAGGAGGATCTGGCTGCGGATGAACTGAGCGAGGAGAGTCTCAAGCAGAATGTGGCCATTGTGCTGAGCAACTTGGATCGCTATAACAACGCGTTGCGCAGCATTATCCTGAATGAGCAGGTGAGCAGCAGCATCATCACGCCCAGCGACAGCCTCCTGTTTGGCGAGGACTCGAGCGGTCTGCTCTACTGCGACAACGACAACTCCAGGAAGCATCAGGGCAACAATAACTTTGTACTGGGCAAGATGGCAGCCACGCCGGAATCGGATTACAATAGCAATGCAACCACGCCAGGAGGTCGCAGCAGCGAGCAGCAGTTGCAACAGTTGCAGCAGCAACAGCAGCAGCAACTTGGGGTAGGTGCGATGCTTTGTGGTGGTGGTGGCGGTGGTGTCGGTGGCGGCGGTGGCGGTGTCGGGATGCGGGAAACTACTAATGGCGGTGGCAACAATCTCAACTGCTCGTTGGCCTCGTCGCACGACTTTACTCACGACAATTCCGATTACCAGTGGTTCCTGGACTACGGCTACCGAGATGGCTGTGGCGGAATGCAGCGCAGCGTTTTGAGTTCCCTCTCGGCCTCGTACAATGCGATGGGGGATCTGATCTACTATGAGGATCTGGCCAAGAATCTGGACGCCAATCTGGCCGAGGTGGACATGGAGAGTTTCCGGGCGGAGGACATACATTCCCTGCTCTCGCAGCTGCCCGCCTATTGCAAGAGCTTGGGCGGTGCAAACAGTCGTCTTCAGCAATCTTTGCTGATCCAGCAGCAACAGCAGCAACAACAGCAGCAGCAGCAGCTACAACAGCAACAGGTGCTGCACCACAGCAATATGTTGCAGCACAACATGTCCCAGACGTCGACGACCTCCACAAACGAACTGATCGACAACTCCTTCTGCAAGTCGGAGTTGCTCTTTTCGCCGGTGAGGGAGTCGCACATCTCGGTGGATTCACTGGATATGGACGCCTATCCGGACGACGGCGAGATTATACTCACCTGCAACAAGGACAACTACACGATCGCCTTTGAGGGCAGTGTGCTCTACTCGGATGATAGTTTCTATGGTGAGTACTTCAAGTACTTAAGTGTCAGTCCAAACTTATAATATATATTTAACCTTTTTTTTGTAGCCGATCCCAGTGAAATCGCCGCCAGGAACAAACAGAACTGCATCAACTTGCACAGCAATCTGGAGGACATAGTGAAGCGCAATAAAGCCCTGGAGGTGTCAATGTCGCGTTCGGCCCAGGCTTTCCAGCCCCTCTGTCCCATGTCGCCCAAGGGGCAGGCAGCCACGTCATCAGCGGCCAAGCTACAGCGGTAGGTTCAACAAGACAAACACATGCCGCACCAGATTCGCACACTATCCTGAGGATTGGTTGTTGCCCGGGTTTTTCTAGAGTTTTCTAGAGTTAAAGTCACTAAGTAAATATTACGCCATATGCTCGCAGAGACAGCGTTGTATTGATCAAGCTAAAATGAACTAAGTATGAGATAACTAGTAGTCCAGCGTCTGAATGCCAAACGTCGTCATCAAGACCGGCGGATATTACACATTTCCCCCTTCCTTGCAGGCTGCTCTCATTGCAATCGTGTGGGGTCATTTCAATTGAATTCAATTTAGTTCCATTTGCCTGCCGGCTGGAATATTAACGTATGGAACGAACGTCTCGTTCGGGGGGTAATTTCAAATGGGAACTGGGTCTTTTTGGCGTATATTCCACGCCGGCATATGCTAGCCTTAAAGGGCTTTTGCTTTCGGGTCGCGAAACGAGATTAGGCAAGTTAATCCTTGAAGATGGGCAATTACGGGTTTAGCCCGCATAACTCATTCACAAAACGATTAGCCAGGACAACAGAAAACCCGAAAGTATTATGCAAATAAACCCAGGACAGACGCCAGCAGGTAAAGAAGTCATAAACCCTGGCAGCAACCAATCCAAAAACCTCACACCGCTTCCTACCTAAAAAAAAAGCAGAAAAAACCTTCCGCCAACAAAATTGTAATCCCAAACGCTCGACGTGTCTGTTGTGGTAAAGACGCTCGTTATTCCTTGTTTCGCCCGCTCGCAGGTATCCTTCGGGGAATAATAACACGGAGACCATCACCATAACCAGACACCTACCACAGTGCACAGTGAGGAAGAGCAGCAGTCTGCCCAATCTGCAGAACGAGGAATCCATGGCGGGCAGTTGCCTCAAGGAGCAGGGACCGGAGGAGAATGGACCACAGGCGGTTCCGCTGAACGTCTCGCAGGCGATCAGCACCTCCACCATGGAGGCGGGCAAGTCGAGGTCCAGGAATCTGCTGCCCATGTGTCAGATGCCCATATCCATTAGTGTGTCGATTTCGGATCGACTGCAGCAGCAGGCGGATCAGCAGCTGCCCATCGAACAGATCACACCCACATCACAGCAACCACAACAGCAGCATCACCACTCGCACCACCATCGCCACAAGCATCGTTGCAGTTGCTCGCAGGAGAGCCAGAATTTCCATATTTCCGGCTCGGCCTCCTCGGGCAACTCCTCCAATCCGCCAGCCTTCAATCTAGTCAAGCTGTTCATTAAGCAGAAGAGCAGCAACAGCAGTGGCGGTCAGGAGGATTTGGGTGCCCAGGCAAGTGGGCACACCTGTATGGATGTCTCTTCTGGCTGTTGGCCATCCAGCGATGCGGCCAGCTCCAGTAGTGGCTCCTTGGAGCAGCGACTTCGCAAGAAGAGTATGAACGACTCGGGCAAGGGTTCGGCAGTTAGTCGTCATGACGAGGAGGAACACTACCCCGAAACGGAGACACCCAGACGTCAGTTGAGGGCCCGTTCCGAGGCAGTGTTCTACGATGATGTCGCCACCTCCAGTTCCACGGGATCGTTGACTGCGACCAATTCACCAGCACATCGTCGTCGCAGTATGCCACTAAGGAATCCACAACTGTACCAACTGGCAGCCCAGGTTTCCACTGGCAGCCAAATGTCCTCGGAGGCCAGCTCGGAACAGCTAACCCAGGTGCCCAGGCGGTCGGAAGCGGGATGCGGCACCAGTACGCGTCCGTTGTCGTGTGCCTCCAGCTCCGAAATGATCACGCGCTCCATGCAGACCTCCTGCGGATCACTGAGCACCACCAGAAGCAGCCTGAGCGAACGCTATCGCTGTGTGCCGCCCTCTTTCCTTGAGAAACTCAATAACTTGGGTGAGGAGCGACAGGCGCCCATATACGTGATCTATCCAAACTATGCCCTGCCCGATTTGGGATTCGTTAAGACTAATGCCAGCACAGACGTGATCTTCTCACCCTTCAACTACAAGATGACGATGGATGGGGCGACTGGAAGTACCAGCAGCTCGGGATCTCTAAAGAAACAGCGCAACAACAGCCAGAGCGTGAGCGATGATGAAATCCTCAAGACGCTGGACTACAAGCACGTGGCCGACTGGCAGTCGCTGGCCACCTTGCTGCCGACGGAATACCGCCGTCGGCTGCAGCACATTCCGGAGGTGAAGCACCTGGTGCGGCAGCTGGATGCGGAGCTATCACAGCGTCCACTTTTCTGTATGTCGCCGCCGCTGCGCCGAAATCGCACGCACATCTGCGACTGTGCCAAGTACTTCCAGGGCCAGCAGACCCAAATGGACGAGGCATCCAGCTCGGGATCCAGTCAACAGCCCAGTTCCGGTTACCGCGGCTCATCCACGCTGCTTACCGACTCTGAGTTGGACGTGGATCCGCTGAAGCAAATGTATGTGTACCAGTACGATCAGCAGCGCATGGATTCGGGCGTGGAAACCAGTCCCGGTAGTCAGTTAACTCAAACCCCGCCGCAACCCATGCCCCGAAGCATACTGCGCAAGGCACACTCCGCACAGGCGCGCTCCAAGCGCAATTCCATGATCGAGGCGCAGCAGACGCAGAAGCTGACCAAGCTGGAGAAGCGGCGCAGTTTGCAGGAGCCACCGAACAACTACGGCTTGGGCTCCACCGACGAACTTGCCGATGTCTTTGAGGAGGAGGAGCACAGTCAGCCGGCGCAACCAGTGAAACAGAGGCTTTCCCGCAAGGATCTGGATGCCAGGGCTCGGGCTGAGAGCTTCCTGGCCTCCTTGCCGCGCTCTGAGCTCAAGTACTACGCGGAGATCGCGTCGATTCTAGAGTCTTCCGGCGAGCAGGTGACCTACGATGCTGCTGCCCTGAAAAAGGAGGTGAGCCGAGTGCTTAGCCAGCAGAAGAAGGTGTCATTCAATGATGAGGGCGTGGCGGCCGGACTGCAGCAGCATGCCAAACGCTTCGCCACGCCACCCAATTCGCCTAACATCTCCATGGGCGCACTGAAACGCGATACAGTGGATGTGCTCGAGCAGCGCAAGATCGAAAGCAATCGCTTCAAGCGCCTGCAAATCCAGTGGGAGCTCATGAGCAAGGACTCGAGTATGCTCAAGGAGCTGGCCAGCGAGGCGGCCACCAAGAGCGGCGGCTCCACGCCCACCTCGGCCAATTCGACTGGCTCCAATTCGGCGCCAAGGTCAAGGATTCCAAGGCCTGTTAGCTACCCAGCGGGCAGGTCAGTAGTTTTCAAAACTCACAACTTAAACTATGAATTGCAAGTCGGAAAAGTATGGTTAAACCAAAACGATTACATTTTAATTTAAATGCTACCGACTTGCAAGTCCTCTAGCGAAAATTCAAAATTAATTGTTTCGAACCACTTATGTATGTTATGTTTCCAAAATTTATTTCTTTTCATTTTTGGCAAACCGACCAACCAAATCCTTGCGTCAAAATTATTATTTTGCATGATGTTGTTGATTTTGTTTGTGGGCCGGATGCTCAGAAGTTCCACGCCCACTTCGTCACGTACTGCCCCCGTTCTGGCCACGCCCTCACCGGCTAGGCCGGCCAATCCCAAGACTGTCACTAAAAGCCACAACAAACCCGGTCTCTTTACCTCCCCCCGCCCTAGCAGACTGACCAGCGCCCAGGAAGCAGCCGGCGGAGCCAAGGTCAGCACTCGATCGCCCAGCAGGATTGTGCAGCCGAAGCGGTACAGTCTGGCCGGCGCGACCACGCCCACATCCGCAACGCCCACTTCGGCCAGGGCACGCACGCCCACCAATCGAGTGGCGGTTACGGCGCCAAATACGCCCAAACGCCAGGCGGTTGCCACCCAGTCGCCCAGGTAAGTGATGACATTCAAGTGATGATCACAAACTGTTGTTAATGCGAATATTGTCTTGCAGACCCACCTCGCGAGTGCGTTGAGCGTCCACACGAGTCCAAGCGTCCAAGTCATCCCAATTAGTCAACGGCAGACAACAGACACCACACCCCAAAAACAATCCATTGATGGAAACACAGCAAAAAGCAAACAAAACATATTCAACAACAAGAAACAATGCAACATTGTAAAATTCTAGACTAAGGCTTTGTGTGCGGCTCGATTGCTTAGTTACTACTGGCCCGGAAAGTGATATTTAGATGGGAGATTGATGATTTGATCAGGGATCACGGATCACGGATCACGGATCACGGAGCGAGAACTGATAGCGAGATGTGCTGGTATCTTTGATTGATTTCGTTGTCCTTATTTGCGGTAGAGCAGCGAAGACTGCGAGATGAAGTAGCTAAATTTTCTTTTTTTACAAAGTATACATAATGAAATCTATACATATGCCAAGTACGCGTAAATTCAACAAATATTTTGATGTATATACACACACAAACGATATATATATATATATATATTTACGCGTAGACTCGCTTTTCCACAACCTATTCAAAATGAAATGACAAAGATGACTTTGCTACCCACAGGAAACATGATAAAGTGTATAAAATATTTTCTATACCCAATGCAAAAAAGGCATATACTGTCAAATACTCGAGCAGCAAACAATACAAAAGTTACTTGGATCATAACAGGCTGGGCAGAGAAACATGATATATTGGATACCCAAATACAATAATTGAAAGCTCAAGAGCGGATCCAATCGATATTACGCCCCGGGTGCATTAGAATAAATCTTTTTGGTTGCTTTGTCCATGCTCACGCTGATCCTCTGCCTAAATGGAAAAAAAATGAAGAAAATCAAGGAAAGAAATTTCCAAATGGCCTTTAATTCATTACCGAATGCTTTGCAGTTTTGGATTTGGTTTTTACCCGCAAGATCCGGTTTTGTTTGCATTTTATGCGGCAGATTTCATTTCGTTTGTAACGAGCTTATGCTGTTGAGCCCAGGCTCAAAAAGTGATTTCAATTGTACGATATATGTTTCCAGCTATACCTACTATTAATCTTACTATTTTATTTGTATCTATTTAATAATATCCATCTGTCTATGACATAACGTTAATTGGTTATTTAACTGCTGGAAGACATCGTTTAGTTTGTACGCCTTAAGTCAAACACTTTTCTATCTTTAATTGTATAGCTACTCTTATTGTATTATGTACAAGCAGACGAAACACATTATAGAATTGCGGGAGAATTTATCACCAAATGGATATGCGGGAGTATATTATGTATTAAAACGAAAGTAAAAAATGTATAAAAATACAAAATCAATAAAAATATTAATAAACAAGCAAAAAGTATTATGAAAATAAAATCAAATGAGTTTTTCATTTCGAAATGCCGTTGGTAGTCACGCACAGTTTTTCCTAAACTGTATATTACACTTTGTATAACTCCGAAACTGTATAACAGTGCGTAATAGCATGTGACAGTTGATCTAAAACCAACCGTGAACAGTTCGTCTCAAACTGTTTGATATGGCTTAGAAACTGTATATGTATAACAGTGCCCATAAGCACGTAACAGTGCTTCTCTAACTGCTGCATTTATAATTTTTACTCTGATTTGAAATATTATATAAAACAATACTAAAACCAGATGCTTCTAAACTTATTCCTTTAAGAGTTAAGGAAGATATTTATTTATGTTGCCAAGAGATATATTTAAGATACATAAAAGACAATTTTATAAAAGGAACAAGCTAAAACTTGACTTCTACTAAAAGTTTGCATTCTGAAAATACCTACGAAGCTGTTGAAATCCTTGAAGATTAGCACCCATTTCCATCGACTAAAAACTCCTAATTAAGTAACCTTATTAACCGCGTTCATGATTTTTGATTTATCCTCCAGCGAAATCCGTTTAAATTTCCTTCAAGCGCGAAAAGTTAATTCGCTGCTTAGCTTTCTAAGAACAGGAGCTAAACCTGAACCCTTTTGGCCCATTTAAAGCAACATTATTAAAAGTAATTGTAATTACCAAGGCACATGTTGCGCTATGCGTGTGTGTGTCTGTGTGTGAGTGTGGGGGAGAGCACGCATACATATGCATGCATATGGGCTGGGTGGGTGCCTTTGCATACATTTACCTAATTAAATAAAATAATGAAAACGCTAAAGTTGCAAAAGGCGCGAAAGTATGGCTGGCAAAAGTTACATAAGAAGCACCCATTTCGGCCCACCGAAAATCCAGCACATACGCAACTGTTCACACATTTGCCTTGAAATTGGGAAATAAAATTACGCAGAAATATTTTCAAATATTTATTATGGGCGCCAGGGACAATTGTGAGTGTGTGCGAGTGTTGGCTTGATAATTATCATTAGCCATGTGGCAGTCCCTACGCTTTTTGCACCACCACTCGTAAAAATAAGAGAAAAATACCAAAATAGTTATCCAACACAGCGATAAGATGGAATTTTTAATTTCATTTACAAGTATAAAACTATCTCTGGCACCCTTATGTACTTCTTAAATACACTTTCAACATTTATTTTGACAGGAACAAGAAATATAAAATAATATGAAATTTTCCTGTTAATAAAATTGTTTTTCTTACCATTTACGCAGTATCTGTATTAAAAGTAATACATTATTTTTCCAAGTGTTCCTGAAATTTCCACCAAGGCAAAGGAGCAAATGTTTCGTTAAGCAAATATTTTCACTTTTCTTTGCGTCTTCGATTGAAATTTGTTGGCCATTAAGTTTGCTCATTTGGGCCGCGAGTGCTGCCAACAATTTGCATATGAAATTTAATTCTTGCTCGTTTCGGTGCGTGGTTTCAAATGTAATTAAAAGTTTTTTGTTTAAACTGCGAATACACATATGCACAAACACATACATTTAATATATAAGTGTAATTCTCAAGAGCAATGTCGCTGTTGTCAACGCTGTTATTGTCTCTGTACCCCTTGTGTGTGCCACGCCCCCTTTGTAGAAAATGCAAAATAAAAAAATTAATATAAACAACTGAAAAATGGGAGCACGAAAAATAAGTCGGTCAAATAAATTTTGCTGTCAAGCGGAAAGCAAAAGTGCATAAAATATGCACATTGCACTGCGAATGAGGCCTACAGTATTTGCATTCACATATTTTTACTAAAAATAATTACATGCACATGACCCGCCAGCAGCACGAACAACAAACTGAAAACAACAACTGCAAGTAGTTATGACTAAAGACATGCCTTGACAAAGGACATGAGATAGGCGGTCGCAGGACGAGATGTCCTTTCTCAAACAAAATGGCTTGGGGTAGTGCGCTTTCGACATTCAGCTGGATAAAGTTACGATTAATTTAAGCTTTCTAATATCCTTAGCTCCCCGCGCATCCTGCGATCTTATAGTTTGGATTTCAGCTACTTAACATTAGTACAAATTGTTGATTTGCTTTCTTAAAATCATTTCAAATGATCATTTGCTCTCCCAACTATCCAAACTATCCATTGAAGGCGGTAAGCCAAACTCACTCGATTCCACTCACTTTGAAAAGTGAGTGCATTCAAAATGCCACCTCAAACAAGTCGCTGAATTCCGCTGTCCTTTCTTTTGTGGTTTTGGCAGTGCCAGGACACGCCACGTCGAATGCCAGAAGCCAAACTTCTCCAGCGCCTTTTGTTTGTCGCTTCTGCTGCCGGCAAGTGGCATCATTAGTCCGTAGCTGGTAGTCCGTAGCTGGTAGTCCGTAGTCCGTAGTCCGTAGAGCGGAGTGCCGTAACCCGTTACCCGTAGCCCCAAAACGACGTATCCAATGCCCCGTGGGCCTGGGACACGCGATGCACAGGACGCCGCATGGTAAACACACCGAAAATTCCGAAATGAAGCAATAAAAGGCCATAAAATGAAAGGCAATTGATATACAAAAGGGAAATTGTAGACAACACACAGCACACACGGTTGCGATTGTGTTGTGTGTTGTTTTGTGCCAGAGTGCCAAAAGTGAAATGCTTTTGGCCATTGAATTCGCCGCAGGGGAATCCCCCCAAGAACAGCGCATGCTCGACAGTTCCAATCCCTTTTAATGGGTGGTGTACGGATGGTGGATGGGATGGGATGTATGGATGTTTTGGTGGTGCAACACTGTGCAATGCAGTGGTTCAGTGGGCTGGTGTTGCAGGTGCAGCGAAATCGGCGACCGCGATTTGGCCGGTGGATCTGACCCAGTTTACGGTGCCGGTCACAACTGGACTGCGTCCTGTCCACCACCCACAGCATTGTGGATGCACCTGACACTCGCGTTTTGTTTTGCTTGCTATGCGGATGTTTGATGTGAAATTTTAATAAACTCAAACTGCTGGAGGTGGAGGAATGGAAAATGAGTGGGTAAATTCGATTTCCTGCCGTCTGGCCATTTTGGGCAGATCGAAAGTAGTACGATCGAGCTCGGAAGTGCCAAGTAAGTAGCTTAAATGCAGTGGTTTCTTGCACTAAAATCTAAAAAAGCATCTAAACAATGTTCATTTTTTAACCATTTAAAGAAGTTGTTAGTGGTAGTTTGCTAGGCTAGACATGAAAAATTCAACATATTAACGCTCAAGTGAACACTGTGTGCTATCTGAAGTTCCCTGCTCGATTCACTTGAGGTCAGGGATTTTGAAAAGTTGTTCTTTTTTTTGTTGCTGTGCATTTTTCATTTTTCATTTTTCATTGCTCGCACACAGAAATTCTCACATGCACTTTGGCTCACTTTCACCAGGTGAAAGGGGGCTGCTCGGCTGCTTGGCTGCTTGGCTGCTTGGCCGTACACAAAATATGCAAACAATTTCCAATTAAAAATCAATTTTATGCTTCAACTGCGACTAAGTGCAAAATAGTTGTTGCTATATGGCCATCGTTGAGTTGCACGCTCCCCCAGCAGGTTCATAAAATGCGCAAACATTAAGCCAAAGTTTTCGAACCGAGCTTCCTGGGCCCCCCAAAAACCATCTCCACTTATTTCAGCCAGATATTACCATCTTCTCAACCCTCTGTGGCTGCTTTCAACTTGCAGCCGCAAAAGTGCGGAAAAATCTATTGGGGAAATTAAGAAAAATACTTCAAATTGGTGCAGCTGTCAAAAGGCTTAACGCACGAAATTTCCCATAAAGTTTCAGCCAGTTATTGGGGAGGCACAAGGCAAAAGGCAAAAGGCAAATGGCAAATGGCAAATGGCTTCGAGGATGCCTGCAGCATGGGCAGTGGGAGTAATGGCCCAAACTGGCGGTCAGGGCTAAGAGTAACGGCAGCTGTTGGCGGAAGCCATCTGACGAACTAGACATGCTGCCAAAGTTGAAGCGGAAAACCAGCAAGTGACTGTCAATGTTTCCACAGCTCCACGCCAAGCGGCTCAGCTGCACTGCGCGAAAATATCAATCAAAAGTTAAGTTGGCTGCCCAAATAGGCAGAAAGCTGCTCCTTCGCACTTTCTTAAATTATAAAGAATATAACAGAATATAACAGAATATAAGTAATAGGATTATGAAGTGTATTTTATGAAGCTGTTTCTTTCTTCAACAAGCTCATGTAAGTTTACATATGTATCTGTATTTCAAGAGCTGATTCCCCCGTTTCCACTTACCACATTACATAAGAGCTCGCCGCCAAGTTGTGTAATTGGTGAATTGATTGCCTATGCGGCAATTCAGCGGGCCAGATACGCATGAAAGAGGGGAAAAGTGCAAGGACCAACTAGCGCTTAGAAAATTTTCATAACAACTTTTTATGGCCGCCATTCTGCGGCTTTGCTACAATTGTTGCCAATTTCCCGGGCGCAACAGACGTGTGGCGTGCGTTTCGGGAGTTGAAATAGTGGGTTTTCCGGGCGTCCAGTTCGGCATCGAATGAAGAGCTCAAAGTTTGGCCAGTCAAACAGTCAGACGCGCCACATATCCAATTACGTTTATAGATATTACGAGAATTGCGCAAAAAAAGAAACCAGTAGAATATACGCACAATGTAGCCATAAAAAAGTGTATATATAGTATATACGCGTATATATGTACGTACAAACCTTAAGTAAAGATGGCTAAAACGAGGGGGCTGCGCTGAGTGAGGTGGCAGCTAAAGTGTTGCTAAGTGCACGAGCAGCGAAACATTTGAACTTTCTGCTAGTTCAAATTGTCAGGGGTCTTAAAAAGTTGCGAGCGGCAAGTGCTTCTGATCATCTGGCGATTTAAGCGCGGTCAAAAACTTAAAGTCAACCCTTAAACAGCCAAGTACGCATCTTAAATATTTAATGCAGCAAAAATCAATTGCTAATTTATGCATTCAGGCAGTTAACGGGCAAAGTTGAATGCTTCATGGTAATGGCCATAAATGGCAAAACATCCCCTCCATTCCCATCCATTCCCGACCATTCCCCTTTATTGTCTCTCTGTCCCCGACACTCGTATACATTTTAAATTAGCTGCTCGTTTCCACGAATCGCCCCGGATCCGCACCCACCCACACACACACACACACACACACCCTGCCACGAACTCATACTCACACTCACACTCGCATAAAGAAGGCAGCAATAATCAGCTCAACTTCAACGGCAGCTCCTTCAAAGGAGTCATCGTCATCGTCATCGGCATCGTGTTCATTCAATTGCGCATTGCCGCCCGGCACTCTGGTCTCTGGCCTCTGGTATCTGGTCTAGGGGACTCCTTAAAAGTCTCTGGGCTCCGATGACGTTTTGTCGCCGTTTGGCCGCCTACTAACCTGGCCAACACAATGACACTTGAACAAATTGTCGGTGAAAAGGGCATAAATGGTGTATAAATACATAATTCGGAGAAAGAAATGATAACTGCCTGTATAAAGACAAATAAAAAGTTATTACAGTGAACTCACTTCGCCTTTAAATTCCGTTAAATTACTTTTCCTGCTTTGAACTTCAGTTTTAAGACAAGGTAAAAATGTCCAAGAATTCTACTAAATAATTTTATATTTATTAGTTTGTATTTTGTTAGACTTAAAGCAGTGGGAGAATAACTTCTATAACTTAAGTTTATAGTTTAGCTGCTCGTGCTTCTTAGTGTGTGATGGCAACCCTTTCGCCGCGCACCACATGACGTATACTCAACGCGAATTAGCTGGAGGTAAGTGCGCCTTTAAAGGTCCCTAAACAAAGAGGGAAAAAGGGAAAGCGGGAGAGGGGAAAGCAAACAGAGCTTGGGAACGAGACCAAAAACTAAATGCGCCGCTTGTTCTACAAAATTAAGTATTACATGTTAAGCACCATAATTTGTATATGCTGGCACATTACAACCCACACAAAGCTGAACACACCCCCTGGAAATATTGTATTATATTAAAAAAAAAAAACAGAAAAAAAGTGGGAATGTGAAAAAATGAATGCTATGAACCCCATTGCGTGTGCGTTTATTTTCAGTTCAGCTATTTACCTTCAGCTGGCTAGTGGAAACCCAGTAAGTATGTCCCATGAGCTGCTTGGTTGACTTTTCAGTTGGCCCTTTTATGAGCGACTAACTAATTAAGATAAGTGTGTCTGATTTTCATATTAATGGCATACAAACGAACCCATTGTGGCGCTCTTATCTTAAATGTTTGGGGCCAAGCTGAAGCGTCAAATGTTGGGCACTCCACTGCTCTGCACCACACCACACCACACCACTCCACTCCACTTCACTTCACTCCAGATCCTCGCCAGAAATCCCGTTGCGTTTCACAGATTTTTCAAAACGTGAACATGAAAAGGCCAACGGGGGGCACAATATATGTATGGATGTATGTATATGTGGAAAGATGAGGAGGCCACTGCAGCGGACGTGGCTTACATGAGCATGTGTTTTTAAGCCTCGTTGGGCACAAAACAATTAATATTGTGGCCCACCACCGCCCACCGCCCAGCGACCACCGACCAGCGGCTCACCCACAGCTAAGCACAAATCAGCCTCCTGTGAAATGTGAAACACAAAAGCTCGAGCGCTGCTGCCAACAACAACAGCCACCGGAAACGGAAGCGCACAACTCTTTGCGCGAATTAATCACACAGCGACTACAACTACCAGTACAACTACAACTACAAGTACAACTACAAGTACAACTAGCAGTACAACTAGCAGTGCAAATACATGGAAGTGGAAGTACAAGAGCAACAACAGCCAGAAACCCACTGAACAGGGGCAAAAATCATCAGAGGAACGACATGGACACGCATATAAAATGTGCCAAGCCGGCCACTCAGCTCATATTTCCTCGCACGAAGTGCAAATGAAGTGCTACGGTGGCTTCGTCCTGCCAAGGATTGGCAACCCTACTCTCAATATCTTCGAAATAATACACAATTTGGAATATAATTGAATGCAGTTTGTTTCACTCTGGCAGGCAGTGTTTGAAGGAAGAGATTTAATTACAGACAAGCAACTTCTTATCTGCAATTTAAAGCCAACTTTAAATTATTTCCCATAGGAAACTAAACTAATGCGATTTAAATTGTTGATTAGTGCTTTAATGATCACTGTAAGTTGAGCCTCTTAGATAGCCAAAGTTGCATAAAAATGGAATTAAAGGATTTGCATTTCTATTCTATTTCAATGCTCTCAACAATTCGAATATTACTGCATTGAACTTAATACTTATTATTACTTTAATTCCTAAGGTTGTTGGCTTGTAAGAACATAAATAAAATTGGTATTAATATGCAATTAATATGCAGTACGATTTGCCTTCTAGGAAACCTTTAAGATTACTTTCCCGTTGAAAGCAAATCACTTTCGTAAGCGCTATATATTTGCATTGTATGTATAAAGCGGAGCCACGCAATCATGCTGCCTGTAATCCATTATCATTTCAATACCTAATCAAATCTGGCGCAGGCGATTCCCCCGAGAGGATCTTCACTGTGCGGTCACTAACTTGCCGAGGTCCGCCCACTCGAGTGGCCAGCGTCTTTGGGGCCAAGCCACCCACCCAACCACCCACCCAACCACCCAACCACCCAACCACCCAACCACCCAACCACCCAACCACCCAACCACCCAGCCACCCACTTGGCCACAAAACGGCAGTGCATGAAGCTAATTAAATATGCGTGCCTTGCCTCAGTGCTCCCGTCCGCCGAGGGTATTGCGTGCCCAAGAGCTCCGAGCGCTGCCCCTTGACCTCTTGGAGCACGGCACCTTCCTTTAAGGACGACGCCCCACCTTTAATGTCCTGCCGGTTTATAGCCACCCCCCTCAATCTCACGGGGCGACCCGTATCTGCAAGTATTTCGGTGGCATATTTGCTAATCATTTTACGTGCCTCTCCCGCCTACGTACATACACATATATAGGGTTTATTGTTTTTTAAAACGTGGGCGTGGCCGGTCGGCCGTGGAGTGAATTTAACGAGCGGCGGTCCCTTTGTAATGCAAATTAAATAAACATGATTTTTATATGATTTCGCCGTGCGAATGCATTGTCCCCCTTGCCTCCGCTTCAACTTACTTCTGTTTTGTTGTTCGTGCAAGTGTGGCGGTGTCAATTTTATGGGCCGTCATTCATTTCGCATTTCGCCAAACTCCGAGCTCTGACCTCTGAACTCTGAACACTGGACGGCGGAACTGTGGAGCTGTGAGCAACGCCTTCGAGTGTAATTTAATTGAATAATTAAAATTTTTATTGCTGCCGTGTGGGTGTGTGTGTGTGTGTGGGAGTGTGTTTTGCATGTGTCGGGCGGCAGGGGCGGCCGGAGGAGAGGGGCGTGGCAGGATATGCAAAGCGTGTCATTTTAATTTACGACCATGACGTTCAGCACAGCCAGATAATAAACACGCTCGCAATTAAGTATACGCCGGGGTGTACTCCTGCACATCCAATGCCAAACATCTCGGCACGCAAACGTCGATTTTTTAAGGGGCAGGAATCTACAATCGGCATGAAAACTGGTTTTCAGGAGTCCAAGAAAAAGGTATGCAGCCAATAGGTCAGTCCCATTGGAAATAATAAACAATTAACTATTACTAATAAACTGCAAATGATTGAAAATCCTGCCCAACGCATTTAATTAAAATACAAGTACAAATGTATATGTGTATTTCTGGTTCATAAAAGGCTGCAAATACTGCAGTCAGCCCACAAATTGAGTGCAGACTGTGAAATTCTTTCGTTTTCGTACGAAGATAACCATTTTGGGGTAACCCAAAAGTCCAACTATTATTTTCCGGCTGACAAAACCAGGTTTGCGGTGTTGAAAATGGACCAGTTGACAAAATGTAAGAGTGTGCTTAGTTCTGTTGGCACTTCTATTTAGGCAGCAAAATTCCAATAGCCTTTGTTGGCAGCCCCACAGTTTCAATAAACAACAATAAAACTGTGCATAAATACAATGCAAATACACGTATGAGCACGTTGCACAAGGATATTCGAACGACAGGCGTATCCGCATTTGCACCCCCAAAAACTGGTATTTCAAATGCATATTTCGCCTATTTCTCTCTTTTGCCTGTCGGCCAATGCAACGAAAATAAATATACGGGCTGGCAAAATATTACACAACATTTGAAAGAGTTTTAAAAACTCGACTCAGCCAGCACAGCACAAAAATGCGAAACAGTTTTATTTATTTTATAACCCGCTCAGTGTTGGCATTTGCATCCCGTACTACATACTACGTACTACATACTACACACTGCATACTGCGAACTGCACACTGCATATGTATCTGAATCTATCGGTATGTATCTGAATATGGATCTGCATCTGTGCCCGTCTGTGTCATTTGTTTGAGCCATGCCACCAAAGCAGAAAAGGAACAAAGAAAGAAAAAATGTTAAAAAAAGGAAAACGTATAATAAATGGAAAGCGAAAATATAGTATTTAAAAAGCGATTTCTTGTTGTTTATACATTTGTGCCAGCTCAAAGCTATTGATTGGTTTGCCTCTGTCCTGCAAAGAGTGGATTTACATCGGTGGATTTGGTAGTTTGCGAGTTTGGGAATGAGAAGGTAACAGCCAGGTAATCGCGTTGGCCTCTAGTAAGTTACATCACTTTTGCATTCGCGGGCAGCCAGCGAGAGAAATGGAATCATGTAATTGTAATTGAAATGAAGTAAGCGTGAATTTCGCTTAAAAAAATACCCAGAAAGGTGACTGCCATGGCAGCCGAGGAGCAACGATAAGAGCCCAGACTCTTTTGGGCAGCTGCGAAATGTTTGTTTCCTTTCAAATCAGTACACTTCCTTTTTTCTCTATTTTTTTTCTTCTTTTTTTTTTTTTTTTGCCCTGGCCTTTCCTCTATCGGTTGGTCTGGTCTGGTGTGCAGCAAAAGGCAGGGAAAATAAATGAAAATCACTTGAAAATACTAACGAGCTGTTACGCTTGGCAAGAAAAATATAATCAGCAGCATCATGTCTGCAGGTGCACTTAAAAGGCGTTCACTTTTCCGCCCGCCACGCCCCATTGCTGAGCCAAGAAAAACCTCAAACCCAAGCCGAACAATGGGCCAAAAAACAAAAAAAAAAAAGAGAAAGAAAAAGAAAAAGAAAACCACTGTTGAAACAATTAAAACTAACCTTTTTGGTAAAAAGGTGAAGGCAAGTCCGTACAACACGAAAACACAATGGCAAATAGAAATGGGAATGGGTGCCTTAGGCCAAAGAAATGGACTCACCACAGCCATCAGCTTTTGTCCAGCACGCTTATCCCAAAAGCGGTCCAACCACTTTGGGCCATCCACTCCAAGCTGCTGCTGGAGACTCCACTCCACTCCACTCCACTCCACTCCACTCGACTGAAGGAGTGCAGGTTTTCCAAGCACCTGGTGAAGGCCACCAGCACACCACCAGCGGATGATCGTGGCCAGATCACCATGGAGCTGCACTGCGATGGTGGCGCGTGCCAGGTCGACTAATTCCTTGTCGTTGCCGGGGAAAATGACTTTGAACTTTATTGTTTTTCCAAGTGTTTGAGATCCGGTTTTCTTGCTCATGATTTGGTTATTACATTTTCCATTTCTTTTTTTTTTTTCTTTTCTTATTTTTCTGCCGCTTTGCTGTACAATTTGAATTGATCGCGTAACTTAATTCATAAATGCTGTGGCAAAATGCGCGAGAGAAATGGCAACAGGTCAACAGCGAATGGCCAACACTCACTTTTGGCCAACCGCCTTCTATCACCACACAGATGCTGATGCTGATGCTGATGCTGAAAATTGTGCTGTTGCTGCAGCGGATTGTGTAAGAGCTTTGCTCTCGGAGCAGATCTGTCCTGGTCGTTGGGAGCCACATATAAAAACGCTGTCTCGTCTTGAGTTTGGCCACATTACCAACGCAGCAGTCGGCCAGCAGCCGCAGTCAAGGTCTTAGCCCAATCCCAGCCAGAGTTCGAAGCCCACCAGGCCCAATGGCGAACGTTAATTTGGTGAGTGTGGAATGGATGGCATTGCAAGGAGCAGCAGGCAGCGGAGTCAAGGATATTAAAAATGCATTATGCTAAAATTGTGGAATACAAAGACATGCTATTCAGCACTTTTTTTTCAAACAAAAAAAGGGTACTCTTGCCACCTTGGGTATATTGCGACTGGTGATATTAACAGAAAAGCTAAGAGATCCCAAAAAAGGATGCTCATAACTGCAAATTTTAAAGCAAAGTGAAAATTAAGCTGCAAACTAGTTAACACATCCACTTAAATAGTTAGGAAATTGTAAAGTTTTCTATTAGTTAGGTATGGATATCATTTAGTCGATTCCTTGCCCGTTCTATTATCCTGCACTCCTAACGCGACTGAAGTGTTTTGCATATTAAATCGTTGTGTATTATCCTCCGCAGCAGATGCCGCTCATTGCAGCAGCCACCACCATACTGACAATTGTCAGTGGTGCCACCGCCACCGCCACCGCCAGCACCGCATCCTCGGCAGAAACGGCCAGGAGCCACCCATCGTATCACGATATGGGGTCCTTGTTCGAGAATCGATGGCTGCCAATGGACCAGGCAATGCAGCAGCATCATCCCAATCATCGGTATGGCTCGGCCAAAATACCAAGGGGAAATGCGGGTGAACGGAGGGCATTTAGCAGCAGTCATTCCTCAGGCAGCCGTCAAGGATTGGCCAACATGCTCAACGGGCTAACAAATCTGTCGGGACTGGGACACGTTACCAATGGGTACGGCTCGATGGCGCCCACTCACACGGAGGCACTGGCCCTGGGATCCAGCAAACAGGAGATACCGATTTACGAGGAGCAGAATGAAGATGCCGCCGCGGTCGCTGCCGTTGCAGCAGCTGGTGCCCATGATTTTGGCTCGGGAAATGGACAAGCTGGCGGTGGATTGGAGAACAATCAAGAACATTCGTCGATTTACAATTATCCCGGTGCCGGGCATAATGGTGGATTTTTGCCGGCCTATGGCTCGGCTGGATCTGGTCCCGAGCAGAACTACGCGCAGTGGACATCATCGGCGCCGGAGGAGCAGCAGCCGGAACAGCAGGCGACTCATCCCTATGCGTACGATAAAATTTCAATGGGAAATTTCCTGCCGCCGTACATGCCGGCCTCTGGATACGATGACCAGCAGGGGCAGCCTTACCACCAGCAGTTGCAACAGCAGCAACAGCAACAGCAGCAACAGCATCTGCAGCAGCTGCAACACCAACAGCACCAACTTTACCACCAAAATCAACAGCAGCAGCAGCAGCAGGAACAGCACTCTTCGTACTTCGGACATCATGATCCATCCGTTTCTGGATCCGGTTCGACATCGGCTTCATCTGCCTCGAGCGGATCTGGTGCTGATGACTTTGAGGAACATCCCGATGCTGGGCAGGAGCAGAGCTCCAACTACTTGTCGGAGGCAAGTGGTCATGGCCAGGGACACACCCACCACTCGCATCATGTGGATATCATCAACTATGTGCCGGTGAAGCATGTGAAGAAGCAGCACGTGCCGGTGGAGAAGGAGGTGAAGATACCCATATCGCATGCGGTCATCATACCGGTTCGCAAGCCAGTGCCCATCCACATACCGATCACCAAGAACATTCAGGTGCCGGTTGAGAAGGAACTCAAGGTTCCCGTCGAGCGTTTGATCCCCGTGCCCGTGGAGAAACACATCCCAGTGCCGGTGGAGAAGCATGTGCCCTATCATGTGGTCAAATATGTGCCCATCAAGGTGCCCAAGCCGTTTCCCGTGAAGGTGCCCGTCTTCAAGACCGTGCTGCACAAGGTCAAGAGTTGGTGGTAGAATCGAATCTGGGATGTGCACACTTCATAAATCCCATCCTGCGTTCCTGCATTCCTGCATTCCTGCACTCCTGCATTATTGCATTCCAGCGAACTCCTCATTTGCATCCAGAGCACGCGAATTTCGTTATAGTTATAAGCACATTACGCATACGCCACCGTCACCGTCCCTGCCTTTTGGGTCACCAAACCAAAGCGAACATCATTATGCAGTTTTGCACATTTCGTATTCCATTTTTAATGTCGCGTTTTAAAATTCATTTAATCCCCGTGATGTACAACAATTTTGTGACTCATTTAACATTACAACAATTTGCATTAAAATACAAACCCAAACGGGTACACACGTAAACGCAAACCGAATGGGAATCGGGCAAAATGGCAAGGCAGACTTTGCACATACACACACGTATTGCAAGGACGAGGTTTTTAGCAGCGATTTCACGGTGCATTTGTCATGGACATAACCCTTTTACACCCAACCCCCATTCCCATCCCCACTTGGCACCCCCACCCCATCCCCCAAATGGGGCCCGTGCTCATTTATTTAATTTCACTTTAAGCGCACACAATGAAATTTGTGTTTAATGAAATGAAATTCATCTTCACAAAAGGCTCGCGCATTCTCCGCCGTTGTTCACAGGCTGCCAAATGCCATTTCCAGACCATTACATCGCCAGTTCGGCCTGGAAAAGTGGGTGCTCAAGTTGGCCAACAGAGCATCCCTTGGCCAGAAGGGGCCATCCTCCCCCCCCCCCCCCCGAACCTCACCGTTCCCGGCTCTAATTAAATTAAGTGCACACCTTTGTTGTCCCGCTACGCGCTGGCATGCCGCTCGGGCTGGCCCGCTTCCCATGTCACTGTGCTAGTCTCCGCTTTGATTTGCTGCTGCTGCTGCGATTGAATTGGCCAAGGGACTGCAGTCCCCTATTTTTTCCCAGCTCCCAGCTACCAGTTCCCAGTGCCATTCACTGAAAAGTATGCCACACCGCACTGCTTTTAAATATAGTATGCACTGGACGAAGGAGCTGTGGCAGAAGGGCAAAGCTCGCTGGCGGAAAGAAAGAATAACATATCGTTCGCAGTAAATTGTCTTCTCCAGCAAGCCTTTTGGCTCGCACGCACAGCCTCCGCCTCAAGCATTCGATTGGCACTGCGAGAAAATTCCTAGCATTTCAATAAGCATTTCTTGTGCTTGCTTAAACGAAGTCAGACTAATCGAAAATGTATAATTGTCTCTGCAGCACATTACTTTGTTCAGTAAATAAATCAAATAAATATATTATCTTATAACCTTCTTTTTGTTAGCAAACAAGTGTTATTATTTTGTTCAGTAATGTAATTTATTAATTGAAATGAAAGCAAGCCCTCTTATCAAACATAAGTATTTACAAAAAGCAACCGCTTGATAAAAAAGAGTTTGCTTTAACCAACATTTTCTGCACTCCACAACTTTGCAACTTAGTTTTAAGTGTATTGTCCTTTGTCCTGCGTGTTGCGCGCTCTCGCCTGTTTGTCGTTTTGGCGCGGATGTGGATGCGGATGCCAGCGCGGATACGAGTGCGGATGCGAGTGCGGATGCGAGTGCGGATGCGGCTGTGGTTCCTCGCCCCTCGCTTGTCAGTCACACGGCTGTCTGTGACTCTTTGCGCGAACCACCTCCTTCTGGTGCCGCCTGGCTGTCGTCCTTTTTCGTCCTGTCAGCTGCGACTTGCTACTCGTGCTCCATTTACTGTGTATTTTTGATGTCTAAATTGCATTTTATTATGTCGCTCGTTCGACGAGAAAGGCGAAACTTCTTCGCTTGCCACATATGCTCGATGTTTGCTGGTTTGCTGGTTTGCTGGTTTGCTGCTGCTCTGTTGTTGCGGTTGTAAATTTTATTTATCATTTAACATTTTTTACGCTCCTTATGCCCCTCCAGTCAGGCGGTTGGCCTGAAGCAGGAAGCAGCCCCGCCCAGCGACACACTTTAAGTGACTTTTCGAGTACTTTATTTTGCATACAAAATATTTGCCATGTCGCCATGTGCCTGCGTGCGTATACGTAATATCGCTGCCAACTCAGTTGGCTGTGTAAGTTCGACTCGCTCTCCTCCATCGGTGGCACATTTTTTTTTTGCCTTTTACACACTTTTTATGTTAAATTAAACATTTAAAATGTTATTATGATTTTTATTACGCCGCTTTATTAGTCACATTTCTGCGATACCACAATATTGTTTTTAGCTGCACATAAAAGTATGTACGATATTTAATTAACTATTCAGCTTGGCCTCTCCTCGAACGCTATGTACGCAATGTATTTATTAGTTTATGAAGAGTTCGCCTTGTGGTGCGCACAAAACTAATTAATTTAAATTATAGCCAGAATGAGAATGAATTTCGCAAATGGGGGCATTAGAAGCAAATGTGTGAAAATGTGAATATATACACGTGTACATTTGATTCTGTGGCGTTTGTGCAGATGACATGAAATCACTGGACGACAGATAACGAGTGAATCGCACTAATTATTTGTCCTAGCAACAATACCAATTCCTTTGTGCAACTTGCTGAGTTCAAATGTTTAATTAAATACCATTGGCACCACAAGTGCGAATTTGAATTTGTGCGATATCCTTGTTGGCCAGGTAAAAAGGTCGAAAAACGGTCGAAAAAACTTTATTATATGCAATTGGGAATAGATGGCTCACAACCACACACTCACTTCCGTGTGGCAGTAAACAAAACTGTTGGTTTTAATAACAGCCAAGTGCATGTGCATGTGCATGTGCATGTCCATGTGTGTGTGTGTGTGTGTTAGCCATGTGGCCAAAATGAAGAGGAAAGAGAGAAAGAGAGAGAGAGAGAGTAAGAGCGGTATTTTTTGGAGTCAGCTGCCACTATGTTTGCACTTTTATTAAAAAACTTTTGCATAATGAAAGTTTTGAGCTTGCTCTCCAAATTGTAGACGCAATATATAACTCACAAAAAAGTTTAGTTCGCCTCGGTTTAGCTATTTATATAAATATTTTTGCCAAACTTTTGGCCAAAAATGATTTTTAAAGTGTTTATGATGCACAACTCCCACGCATTGTCTAATTTCTCACCCCACCCACAGCCCATTAAGCGACATTCATTTCATTTGCGGAGTTTCTATTGATTGAACTGAACTATTTTGAAATAATACTATTTCGTATTAAACAATACGCTAAGCGTATTAATTTAGAAATTAAATAACCACGTATCATATGTTTACGCTGATTAGATAAATGTTTTATCACTTTTATTTTATATTTTGTAAATGCTGCCATGCAAAGCATGTAGATCTATTCAAAATATTCCACAGAAAGCGCACTCCTCTCAACATTTTTCTCTGTGTACGCCCGCATCCGTAACGCGCCCACTTTTACCATTTAGGTGGGAATATATATGTATACGTTTGGGGTGTGCGAATGGCGGTGATGGCTATATAATGGGAATGCGAATTTTTATTGTGGCCACAATGGCTGGACGGACGGCCGAGCCTTGGCTTCGTCCTGGCAATATTAGGAGGACTAAGGAGGACTAAGGAGGACTAAGGAGGCCCGCGATGAGGACTCTCTCTAAAAGCAATGATACTTTTATCCCCCCATGTCATTGCCACGTAAGACCGCCACTCAGCGAGATGGTTGCTGGCTCAGTGGCCCCCGCATCCACATCCACATCCGCACTCACATCCACATCCGCACTCACATCCACATCCAGAAACTCCGCATCCTGGTCGCTGATGGCTGATGATGGGCGCTCACATTGTCGTCGTCTTCGGGTGTGGATTTTCGGGATATGCGGCGCTACATGTTATGAATTTTTTAGGGTCCTTTGCCGTTTCGCGCGAATCCGACGAGCGGCGGGCAGACAATAATAAAAGCCTCTGGCACGTGCACAGTCGCAATACCCGTGCTCTGAGATTATGTCTGCGTTTTGCCAAAATGATTTACACATCGTCTGGGCCAGGAGCAACCCCCCAACCCTTAGAGCCATCTTTTCGGTTCAGGATCAGGTTGGCTGGAATTGGCATTGAGGATTGTCCCAATCCTGTCCGCGAAACGCGCTAACGGTATACCAATTACCAATTTGCCATTGCCCTTCGCGGAATTTTCGAATTCGGGCTGCTGCTGCGGTCCAAATTGTGAGCCCTGCTTGGCGCACCGGAAATTGCCCGACATTGAATGACGGCATTAGCCAGCAGTGGCTTACGGCAATCGCTCTTAAAGCCGCGGAGTTCTCATTCAAATATTCTCTACCAAGCAGATGGTTTGCGTGGCCTTGAAGGTCGACGTATTCGCAGGGTCAGTGGGAAACTAACTTTAAATTATTCAACAGCAAGAACAATTTGTATGAATTTAGTTTAAACTTGCAGCTATGCGTTAAAATAAATATGCGTAGATTTAAAGGGGAAAAGTATGAATTAATTGTTTAGAAAGTTTTGAAACTCAAGTTATTTGAAGAGCTGCTGGCATCAGAGTACGATTTTGCCTAGCAATTTCTTACATTTGGTTCTGGATTAGGTAACACTCGTACTTTACAATTGCATAACGAGAGATACAAACAGAAAATCGCAGGTCCTTCGAAGGAGCAAGCAAATTCGTTTCTGCAGACAGACATTTAGTGCGCCTGGACGCCTGTAGGGGGCGTTGCGCAACGGAAGTGCATCGCAGCTATATGTTACACACCGACATTATGTTTTCGCCGTGCAGTTGGCTTTTATGGCACTCGAAAACAGGCTCAAAGGTGAGTGTTGTTTCTAGGAAGGTTCTTGGTTCTTTGGTGCTTTGGTGTTTCGGTGTTTGAGTTCCTGGTTGCGCATCGTTGTTGCCACTTTAGCTGCAACAGCAAGTTGCACCTTTTTGCGCCACTTGACTTGCTCTGCAGCCAGTCAGGCGTGGCAAATTGCAAACTAATTTATTAAAAACGGATATATGAGCAGAATTTCTATACGTATACACATTGCGAACGAAGTTCAGCTCATTGCGCTGCAATATTGCCGGAGCTCATAATTTCACTGGTCGTCCGTTTCTGGTTGTTGGCGAGGTAAATAATGTGCTGTCAGCATGTCAACGGCTATGCATTTTCAGTAGAAGGTTTTTGCTGTTGATTTTAAACATTTTTGCTCATTATGTGCTCAGAACGCCGGCACACCGAACGCTCGGTCACAGTTTGAATTTGAAATATGATCCGGTGCTTGGAAATGTTTGCTTTTCTGCCATTTAGTTTCATTTCTCAACTGACGGCTGTCAGCCACAGCTGCAGTTGGAGCTGCAGCTGCAGCTTCATCTGCAGAGATGATGCCACATCTCCTGATTCAGCTTTTGCCACACGGCTGCTGCTCTTGCCTTGCTTTTGCAGCATTGTCTATCCTGACACCAAGATGACAATTCTCCAGGCAAGCTAAGGTAATCATATCTCTGCATTTTCCAGCATAAGCTGTCAATCAAAAGCGAGTCCAGCCCCAGCTCCATTCCCATCCAACCAAGCCAAAGCCGGGCATAAATTGTGCCTGCTCGAATGGCAACTTAGAAGCCGTTCAGCTGAAGCAAAATAGATTGCAGTCTGATATTCGAGTACACGTCAGTGGGCTTCAATTAGGGACATATCCGAGCTCAGGAGCTCGGACACTGAATGTGAAAGACCCCTTTTTTGGTTAATTTGCGAGCCAGATGAGCTCCAGCAGGCCACACACATATACTATACCCATCGCACATGCTGCAGGAATAATGTGGCATGAAAAATTCCCAACGACCGAAAGTTGCAGCGCTTAATTGCTGGGACCCCCGAAGGGCCAAGTTGTGAAATATTGATACTCGTACTTATGCATAAAGGCCGGGCCAACACAGCACTCCATTGCCACGTATTGAGCCCGATAAAACCAGCTCGTTTCGAGGGTCTCTCAGCTCATTTTAAGCGCACTTTAATGGCAATTATACGCCTGAGTAGCTGTTTGTGTTGCCAAACTTTTGCTTTTTTGGGGGGGGGGGTCTTTTTGGGTGGGGGTGTTGAGTGAGTCAAAAGCGTCAACAGCACCAGACACACTGGCAAAAAGCCGGCAAAAGCAAAACAAACAAGGCCACATACACATACACATCGAGTGTACTCGTATAGCTCGCAAAACACCAGACGATCCTGCGGGATGTTGTGACTCGACATAAATCCTTTGGCGTATAAAATACTTGCAAACATTTTGCTGCTGCACGCACCAGATTATTAAAGTTCTGTGTAAATAGTTTATGGTAATCATAAAAGATATGCCAAGCATTTTGGCTTTACGAGCCGAGCGGATAGTGGTGTTTAAGGTGCCAAGCGGCCATTAAGTGGCGAACATGAAATATCACTCATACGCCCCGTAGTCCGTACTATTCGCTTCGAACTCGTTTGTATCTGCCACAACGCTTGCCGTTGCCTCAATTAAAATGATCAAGAAAGGCGCCTCAAGTCCGCTCCATTGCGCATCAAAAGTAACAGCCTGCCACCTGAGTCGCAAATTTTTATGATGCACATCAATTTCACAAACAAAAATGTACAGAACTTTTGGCCAAAATGGCGGTAAGTGGGGTGTTCCCCGCACAAAAGGGTTAAAACTTTGCTTTTCCCGCGCTAACTGATGGCTGGCTGCCTGCCATTTTTCAAAGGACTCCCCGTCTGGCGCCCTCGCTTTTCTGACCATTTAATGCTGTGCGGAGCGTTTTTGTGGCTGTTTACGCTCTTGGCTTCATTTTGGCCGCCCGGCAATTATCAAAGTTTGAGCCAAAAGTGCTGATTAATTTTTAATGTTTATCTTTGTCGTCGTGCTGCGCTCTTAACCCCTCCTTTTGCCAGCTTACCTGCCCGAGAGTGCAGAGTCATTTTCGAAATTATAAAGTCATTTTGCTGCCCTTTTCCGAGGAATTCGGAGGGACCCAAGTGTGGCGCTGATTTAAGAGCTTTCGGCTTTTTGGTTCTGTCATCTCGATGTATCATGTGATTACACGTATGTATGTTTGCGCCACACATTCAATTCAAAGTGCTCATAATTCCAAGGAAAACATCTACTTTGCTTGAATTTGATTTCCTCTTTTTCAACGATTTTCTTACCAACATGTAGCGTTGAAATGTGATTATAAACTGAAATACTTATTAAATTCAATCACTATGTGTACCATGTACTATGAAAAGCCTGGCTTTTGTCACCCAATCGCATTCAATTCGCTGATCTGGCGTGTGTGTGTGTGTGTGTGTGTCAGCGGCAGGGTTAAAGGGTTACGGGGTCAAAGGGCACATGGGCACAAACGAGATACTCATCAGCAGATTCGCGGTCAACAATCTGACCGGAGCGCCATGTTCATTGCGTTTTGTGGCTTTTGTCATTGGCCTGCGAGGTGGGACTGCTGAATGTCGTATGTTGGACGTTGGATTTTGGCTCTGGTGGCCAGGAAACCGGGTACAACGGCCGCCGGCTGTGGTGACCAGTGGTCAGATGAGCAAAATTCCTAACGAAGCGGTTAATGTGGGCAGTGCAATTATGAATTTATGCACATTTATTCGGCTGCAAGCGCCATTTACTATTTGCATACATATATGTATGTATGTTTGTTTGTATCTACTATATACATATATTGGTGCGGATTCAGGGAAAAGCGTTGATTTGCACGCATGCTTATTATATTTGATTTTTAGTTGGTTTCCGTCGCTTTGCGGTTTCCTTCTGCATAGGTATGTGGCATATAAATGCTAATAATGTGGCCTGCAGCGAATTAAATTTACTACATTTAGTACACAGCTAGAAAATAATTAAATCATAATGAAATGTTTAAATTTCATTAGCAAAATCATGGCACTTATTATGAATTTTACAGCAGAGTCGATCTGTAGGTTCGCTTGTATGCCGCTAGGTGGCGTTATAGCCGCATATCTCTTTAGCGGTGTAATTGGTATCAGATAGTTGTGCCCCTTTTTTCAGGTGTAAGCCATAAATCAACAAATAAATCAATAATTTAACCACCAAATCTATGAACTCATTTTTAGCTACAAAATTTCCTTAAATTCTTCTATGCTGCCGAATATTAAACTGTGTGCGTGGTGCGGAGTTTCTTTCTTCGCCATCAAAAATGGAGTAGAATGACTCCCACGTCAATTAGGGCTAATTTCATTAGTCGGCAATAACTTGCAGCACTTTGCCGCACCAGAAACTGCTGGCCCGACTTTTCGCGACCCTTGCTGGAACTTTACTTTTTGGCTAATTTTGTTGCTGTTTCGTTAACGCTTCGGCGAAGTTGAACGTCGCGTTTATTTGTGCGTCATTGTTGCTGCTTCTGCTGCTTCAGTTAAAAGTTGTTGCAACTGGAGTTACATTTGGCAATTAGCCGCTGCATTTTCTTGCACTTTCGCTGCAGCAACCCCCCCCCCCCCCTCCCCTTTTTGGGTTGCAGCCGAACCTCAGCCCCCACTGCCCATCCCCACTTCAATACATATTTATTAGCCGCATTTGTTGGATTTTAGCTCAATTAAAAAGTTTTACTCGGCTACTTTTCTTCATTTCGGCTTGGGACCTGCCCTGTGACTCCGACTTCAACTTCGCCTCGGAATCCCTTGTTTTGCTAACTGGGAACTGGAAACTGGGAGCTAGGAGCTGGGAGCTGGGAACTGGGAACTTGGATCTCAGATCAAGGAGTTGCATGCTGGAAGCTATTGCAGTTACACTCCAGTTGCTGTCGGCTGCCTTTTTTTGTTTTACTAATTGCAATTACTTGCCGGGGTTGGGCAACTAAAAATACTCTAGTTTATGCAAAAGTTTATGTATTTCTTGAATTTAACTTTAAAATATTTCACCAAAAACATATAATATTTATTGACTACCCAAAAGTTTGTACTTTCCTGTTACAAATCTGAAAACCCCGCTTTGAAAGGGCATAAAACTGGATTAGGAATATATACTTAAGAACTTAACTTAGATGCATACATGGTAGTGGCATGGACTCAACCTAGCAGATGATTGCCGGCGGCACTCCAGCCGGGTGCCACATAGTGGGGTCGCTGCTTGTGCACCACCGTGCGCACCACTGGCACTTTAACCGGATACGGATAATAAACTGGCGAGACCACGGGCTTCTCCACTCGATAGGGCACCCTGCGCTCCACCACAAAGGGAATGGGTCGCTCCACGGGCACCGGCTTCACCCGTTCGATGGGTATCTTCACCTCCTGCATTTGGGGCACTGCGACCGCTTGGGCCACTGGTATTTTGATGGGTATCGGTTTGGGTATGGCTGCGATCACGGTTCGTGGCACTTGCACCTGGACATTCTGCTTGAAGGGCACATGCTGCTTTTGGTAGTGCGTGATGGGCACACTCTTGGTGATCTCGATGTGCTTGGCCAGCGGCACTCCGGCCACCGCTTTGCTGCTCTCCGGCGTGTGGCGCACACTGGTGGTTATGGCTGGCAGATCTGCCATGTGGCTATCCTTGTGGGAGTACAAAAGCTGCTGATCCTGGACAATTCCCAGGCGCTGTTGCTGCCGTTGATCCTGGGGATATTGCAGTGCATGTTGCTGCCGTTGATCCTGAGGATAGCGCAGTGGATGTAGCTGCTTCTGCTGCAGATGTTGCTGCAAGTGTGGCTGCTGATGTGGCACATGTGGCACATGTTGCAGCTGTCTGCCTTCAAGTTGCTGATGTTGTCGCTCCCGATTTGGCTGCAGACTCGATAAGGACTCCTCCTGTTGACGCTTCACTGAGTTGGCCAGTGTATGCAGCTCTTTGAGCCGCTCATCGACACTGGAATTATCCTCCTGCTCCTGGTGCTCCTGGTGCTGGTGGTGCTGGTGGTGCTGGTGGTGCTGGTGGTGCTGGGCCAACTCCTGCTCCCGCTGGCTGTGCTCCCGATTTTCGCGATTCTCCCGGTAATTGGAAATTTGTTCGAAATGGTAATGGCTGGGACCGGGTGGCGACGTGGCAAACTGCACCCGCGGCGGATATGCGTAGCTCTCGTAGTGGTGCTGCCCGTGATGGGGCTCCACCGCGTAGCCAGCAGAATTTGGCTCATAATTTGCCGTATTAATGACAAAATCGATATTGGCCGATGGGTCGCGACGCGGCTCCTCATCCGCGGTGAATTGCTGGTGTAGCTTGCTGTTGTAGTAGAAGGGCACAAAGCCATTGGCCGTGGTGCCAAGGGATGAGTGCGGATGGTGCTGTTGGGTGGCGAGGAGATTGTGAGCATAATTTCCATATGTTGCCAAGTCATCGCCGGCTGCAGTGTCAGTGGGGCCATAATAATTTCGCGTATATCCTGTTAATCCCGACAACGATCCCGCGCCCGCATCCTGGTAATGGTGTTTGCTGCCATGTTCCAGCGGCAGGCCGAGCGGGTACTCGGCCAGGGACAAAGGCAGTGGGGCATCTATGGCCTCCATTGTCATGGCCAGCGCGAGCCACATTAATGCATAGATCATTAATGAACTGGTGGCAGGTGGCGCAAAGCCTTGGCCGGATTTTGGCCGCCCCATAGCAATGGGTGGTTGTGTCTGTGTGTGTCCTGAACTCCTGTGTCCTTTGTCCTTTGCCCAAATGCGCCAGCGGAGTGCGTGTTTGGATGCAGCTGGCGTGGGTGTTGATCCGCTTTGAAATGCAAATTTGTGACATCGCGTTGGCGTTTTTATAGCGCACACACTCTTCAATTGCCTGCTCCACTTGTAATTGGATAGCCGCGTCGGCACGTCAAGTTCATTGGCCAATCCACCATGGATTGTGTAAGTGGCAGCCCAGGCACTCACTTTCACTCGGCGGCATCAAGTCCAACTCCCAGATAGGCCCTTTCTGGTTGTCCCTTTCAGATGCAAGTGAGGCGGCGATCCGCTGTCCGCACAATCCGCAATCACAAAATACGCAGCTATACCGCAATCGCATCGACCTTTTGCACTGTGGTTCAGAGGGCTACAAAATTAAAAAAATAAATTTATGTTTATAAATTTATATAAATAATAAAAATGATAAAACCAGCACTTGATTAGAAACTAAAGTTGTAGGCTAAATAAATATTAGTAACTTAATATTAGTACGTTTTGATTGCATACATATTTTTTTTATGTTCAAGCTTGCATAATCACATTTGCAAAGAGATCGGAAGAGCCCCACAATTGCTGGGCCATTTTCAGCATGTCTGGTACCACTGTGCACCGGTTGGCTCCCAGCCGCATCGGATTTCACACTGTGGCAGCTTGCTTGCGGTCAATGTCGCGGCCATTTCGATGTTTGATTGCACAAATGGTGACGCCCGCTTGCGGTCCGCTCTTTTCCAAGTGCAATCGCCGGAGATTCGTGGCCATTTGAAACGCGGCTAAGATCTCGGATTGCAGCACTTTCAATTTTCAGCTGCATGCAGGCGACGACATTTGGTATCGGTGTTCTTGCATAATTTACTTGCCACGCCTCACTCGCTCACTCAAAGCTGACAATGCACTTTGGGGCCAAAGTGATTCAATTTGAAGAGAACCTTTGTGGGAATAGGATTCTCAGCGATTTTATAGTGCACTCAGCCAAATAGTTGGTGCCTGTAGCAACTCATATTCATTTATATCTAATACAACAAGTTTTAAGATTGTTCCATTAAATCAAGATTTAAAACGTAATTATTTCATTAATAATCACTGTATCGTTATTAAACATGCATTTTATATTTATTGGATAGGTAAATCACAAAGTAGCTACCATTTTTGTGTCTGCTGCTATTGAAGTTGCAAAGAAATATTGAAGTATTGCATTTATATCCAGATTTTAATCTTATATTTGCGATTTTCTCGGTGCGAGAAGTTGCCTCTGGCGGGAAATCAAGAGAAAGTCGGTGAAAAACGGAGATAAAGTGAGTTCTTTGGGTTGCTAGCCTCGCATCCTTGGATCATTCATCATTCTGCTCCGCATTTAAGTTTGCAAAGTTCACCAGGTTGGCACCTATATATATGTATATATATATAGAACCACCTTTGCCACGCCCCCTTACACCGGCAGCAACACCAACGCCCACCGTCACCGCACTTTCGGCACAAAGTATTTGCACAATTGCTGCTCGAGTTGCTACCGAAATGACAGCGCAAAGTACAAGTAAAGTGTATTTTCACATTGAATGAGGTTAAGCTTCGTTAAATTTTGCGCAGCTTCACTGTACAGTTAAACCCCCCCACCCATTTCTCCTGGAACGAGTGTGTGTGCGTTACTTGTTGGATGCAATTTTTTGCGCTTCTTTTTCATTACTTCAAATGCTTTCAAGCCCTGTGAAGCATATTCCAGCAAAGTTCCCATAGAAAAGAAGCCAGCCAGCTAGCCACCCAGCTTAACATGGCCAAAAAAAAATGAAATAAAGTGAGTAGAAAAAATCTACAAAACGATGGCAAAGTTAAATGCCTGCATACACATACTTATTAAAGTTCAAAGTTTCCTTTGGCGCGCACTGCATAAAATCCATCATAAAATTAACAGGCGGAGAGGAGCAGCAGGAGCAGCAGGAGCAGCAGGAGGAGCAGGAGGAGGAGCTGGAGCAGATTTTGCTGTGACACTGAAACTTCATTAAGTCACGTTAAAACGTTAAAATGAGGAAACGGTCGAAGGAAAGGCAAAAATCCAACAGCCAGCAAAAACAGAAGCCATGAGCCAAGGCAGCCAGCAAATAGCCAAGAAAATGCCAGCTATGGCATAGTTGGCAACGTCGCTGGCCTTTGCTTGGCCCGCTCGGAGGTGGGCATTTAATGGGGGCTCAGAGGTTCTGGCGGATCCAAAAGCTCCAGTGTGGGCGGGTCGGGGTCGACGGTCATCGTTGCATGCGAATTTAATCAAGTCATGCAATAGAATTTACGGTTCCATTGCCTTTCGGCCGTCGATGCCGATGCTCGTCGGTTGTCGGTTGTCGGTTGTTGGTCCACTACCCACAAAGATTTGGCCCAAAACTTGGCCTTGGCTGTGTAGTTGGGGCCCTAATGCCAACTGATGTCCCCATTTCCCTGCCCCCACTCCCCCTACCGCTCCGCACAGTTTATTCAATGTCCTCCGGCTTTATTCCTGGAATTGAGCCGCCTGTTTGTGTTGCTTCTTGAGTTTTTTGTTCAATGCTTGTTTTAAACAATTTGCGGTCCTGGGGTCGCGGGGTTTTCCTGGGCTCCAAAGTTTTCGAGGCAGTTTTATTTCCCTTATTGTGGCACAGAAAAAATTCGTACACGTGATTAAATTCTTCGAATTTGAATTCATAATTTGAAATGCGAACTTTTTACCCTTTTCGTTTTTGCATTTTTATGTAGAAGCTCATATTTGCATATGAACGTATGAAATATGCCAATCACAGCGGGCTAACATGGATTTTGGGGTAACTAAAGTGTTTAATTAATAAAATGCTAAGCCGATAGGTAGCTTGGCAAAGTAAACAGCTCTTTATTATCATAAAGTTGGTATAAGTTATTAAGATAAAAAGGTTTTTACTTAAGCAGAGGTTTTCATTTTATGAAAAGCTTTTGTAATAATCTTGTAAAATTCTTGGCGTTACTTTTTGCTCAGTGGTACGTTGCTTCCCCATTTATTTGCTGGTTCAAGGAGCTTTTTTTGCAATTCCTTGGCAAAAGTAACTGGCGGCATTTCATAGCCTGCTTTTTTTTTTTCTTGCTTTTTGCAACACAGAGAGGGTCAGTCCGAGTTGTTGTTGACTCAGGTGACCGAGGACACAGCCTCGCGTTTTGTGCAAACTTCTCGATTGACTTGAATGTCAACCTGCCAGCGTTGACTGTCTCGTCCTGCTTTTAAATAAATACCAACAGTTCTAATGTGCTGCACAAGTGACAAGGGGACGGGGTGGGGGGGTTAGTTGGAAAAATGAAAATTTTCATTACCTTTCGCTTGTGGCCAAAAGCAGGCCGCGTGTGAGGCCCGTTAGCTGAATTCCTGGCTTGGCCCGCTGGAAATTTGCAAGCCGCAATCAAAATTCCACGCCGCGGCTCTTAATTGGTCTTTCTTCAGGACGCAGGACGAAGTTTCTTGCCCTAGTCCTTGTTGCCCGTCTTTGGCCAGCAGCGGCACCTCCTATTCCATTTGATTTTCCTTTTCGGTTTTGTTTTCGCCTACGTTCCACACAAATGCAAATTTCAATTACGCGTATTGCGGGGCCAAATTGAAATGCCTTGGAAAATATTTTCCTGCCCTCGGTCATAAGAAAATTCAGCCGGGCTTTCTTTCACTCCAGCTGAGTTCAGTTCAGTTCAGTGCAGTTCAGTTCAGTTCAGTTCAGTTCGTTTCGTTTCGTTTCGTTTCCTTTTGGGCAGAGTTAAATAAATTCCCCTCCCCCCGCTATTTTCCAGCTCCCCTCCCGATCAACAATCGCGTGCATTTCATTTGCATTCGGAATGCGCGCGGCAGCAAGTTTGGCAGTACTTGAAATTTATTTGCTAATTTTGTAACATGTGTCCTGTTTGGGGGCTAAGTTGAAAACTTTTCGCCCGAAAAAGGCGAATTTGAATGGCGGTGCGAAATTCATTTGGCCTCTGCGGCTAATGAAATTTTCATTTTGCTGGCCTGGCTGGCGGGCAAAAAGTTTTGCATCATCTACTTTTGCGGCTTTTGCGGCTGTTGTCCATGGGCATCTAGGAATTGTTCCATTTAAGTGCCATTGAAATATTTAATATTAATTAATGCGCCTTAATTGCTGCTACTGAATCCGGCGGGGGCTGCAGATCCTTCAACTCATTAAAAACACATCAGCTTGACCTCACAAACATCTCGGTCACGCTCTTGTGGCGCAGGCTCATCATATTAGAAGTATTAATCTTAATAATTGCTGCATATTGCCAGGAAGAATGCCGCAAAACAATTCGAAAAGTTGGCGAAACAAAAGCCACAAGTCCAAGGAATGTCCTTTCGCATTTCATCTCAAGCTTCTTTTTTTTTTTCTCTCTTTTTGCCATTTATTTGTCTTCCATTTATGACTGACTTTGTGTCTTTAACGCTCTGCAAGAATTATTAATGAATTTCGCCCTTGAGTGGGATTTTCGTTGAGGTCACGGCCCGTGCACAAATAGAATTCGACATCAAAGGAAAGTTGTGAGTTTAATCGATTAAAGGCACACATGGATTTGCCCAGCTCAAGCTTGGGGTCACAACTTATTAAATTCTATTACTTGTCTATTCATATTTTCATCAAACCATAGGCGAAAAGTGAAGTTAATATTAAACGAAAATAATTACACAACATAATTAAGCAATGTCATTGAATTATAATTCATTGCACACCTGCTTTATATAATATTCAGCTTTGGCTTAAATTCAGCTAACTTTAAATTAAACCAAATGTATGATTAAATTGTCCATGTAAAATTAAATTCCCTGCCAATATTTTCGATTTGGGCGACTCGACGATATCATTTCGTTTTTTTTCGCGCTTCTTGCCTGCCAAACACTCTTTCATATTGGCCAGATGCATTTCGCCAACAGTTTTGCATTTTTTGCCTCAGAAAGTGTCCTTCTATTCAACCAGTTGATTTGACATAAACCTATTCCGATTATCAGCAACTGACGACAGGCCATAACGAAAACGGACATTTCTGGAACAAGCCGTTTGTATTACGGCCCTGTAATATCTGGTAACTGATAACCGGCGAGGAGGGCTTTTAGCCAGGATGCCTCGGCGTTGGCCATCAACAGCAGGAGGCATTGATGGACTGCATTTGATTAAATTAGTGTGCATTTGAGATGATGGCTAACACATCAGTCAGCCGGAATTTACTTGTGCTGCCTCCGAGAATTTAACCAAAAATATTCGTGTGTGTGTGTGTGTGTTGCTGGACCGCGCAATGTAACCGTAGTTAAATTGAAAAACTTTCGACCATTTGTTTTATTTTTATAGCTTGTATATTGCAGCACACACACACATAGAACACACAGAACACACAGATACGCACAGATACACACAGATACACACAGATACACACAGATACACACATGCACAATCGCATTCCCAACTGAGTGAGTGAGTGGCCGCAGTTCGTTGAGAGCTCACTGCGAGAATTTAGTATTTTATTGAGTTGTTTTGATGGTTATTTAATGAAGTGCAATTTCTGTTTTCGCACACTCAACACCACCATTTATTCAGAAACGGTGTGTTGTGTGCAGTTTGCAGTTTGCAGTACCAAATGGCAACCGGATTGATGGCGGAAAAATACATGCGGCTGAGTGATTGCCGTACAAAATTAGGCATGCTTTTCCAAATACCTCGTCTCGATGTGCTTTTGTTTTGTGGGGGCGGGGGGACTGGATTGGGGCGGAGTGGGGGGGGGAGGCTTTGGTTTTTAGCCACCGATTGCATTCAATTTGGCACGTTTCAATATAATATTGAGCGCAATTTCTGTGGTGGCCAATAAATCAGTTGCAAAAGCGAACAACTCAATCACTGACCGCATACGTGTGTGTGTGTGTGTGTGTGTGTGTGTGTGTGTGTGTACATCCTTCTGCGCACAGTGGTTCAAAATGAGTGAATTATTGACCGGTGTGTACTCAGATTTGCCGGATGTGCCATTCCTTGCGCCATTACTCCAGCTAAGCAGCTGCAATCTTGTGGTCAGCTGTGCTAAGTACACAATAACTTGTTCATAACTCCGAGTTGTGGGCTTGCGGACCACAGTTTGGACATATTTGCAGTTAATTTGCATGCCTATGCCTCCGGTTTGTTGTGGTCAGCCTTTGTAGGACAATTAAACGCTAATGTGATTGGCACTCGCACTTCGCAATCGTATATCTACGAGCATATCGCAAGCGAGTGAAACGGGTGAAGCGGGCAACGACATTGCGCATACGCCCTGTATGTGTCGCTCATAATGTGAGTTTTCGCTTCCTGCCGCATTTCGCACTGCAATTAAGATCAAGATATTGCAGCTTTTTCGGTGTGGCAATTAGGTTTTCAGCAACTTTACTTTCAATTAGATGCATTGTAGCCGCTTCGCGTGGAATGCCCTTTAAAGCGCATTAACTGCTGCGCGAGAGTCCTTTAATTAGCTTGGCAGGAAGTTGCGACTCGGCTGAAAGCATTTTTGTTTCAGGCCACCGCGTACGCCGCTTCTAATTATGAGCAATTAGCAACTTGAGAAAACTGCCAGTGCGAAAGGAAACATTTATGCACCTTTGCTGATGCAACTGCAAAACTGCGATTATTTGAGGCCAAAAACTTTACAAAAGGGCTGCCCTGCAGTGAAATGGCTAAAGATAGAGCTGGTATTTAATTAAGTAAACATAATTAATTGGAAAGATGTCTGTATGTATGTTCCAAATGTACGACCCCTGGATGATTTAATGAAGTCATTAACATAATCTGAGTTTTACATGTCGATGACAAGGACAGGAGATCAGAGAGAGAGAGAGAGAGGGAGAGCGGACTACACATAAATATTCATTGTGTTGGTTGCGAGCAACATGTAAGCAAGGGCAAAGTGCCATAAGCGGAAATCAATTTCTCAGAAACGAAAGTCATCTGGCTTTGGTCCTTGGATGAAACCAGGACCAGAAAGCGAGCCACGATTTTGCAGCACTGAAAGAAATTAGCGTATGGCTGGCCTAGAAGGCTGAAATGAAAAATAATATAAAAATGTGGGTTTGAAATAAGAACTTGGTTAGTACAGGAGCAGAGAAAAAACATATAATTTAATTTACAATTTTTAATTTTTTGTTTTATATTTTGTTACTTTCTGCAGTGTGGTCGCACTGAGAAAATGAAGCAGAAGTTATTGGCCAGCAAAAGACGATGTTGTCTTGGCCCCACAATGTTGGCTCAAAGTCCTGCCACGCCCCCAGTCACCACCGCCCCCCCCCCCCCCCCTGCGAACGCCTGCTGCGTGGGGGAATTGTCCTTATTGAATTTCAATGACACATAGCTCGAATGCCATGTCCTGTCCATATGCCCTCGCCCACGCCGCCTGCGTATTTCTGTGTATTCCTGTGTATTTCTGTGTATTCCTGTGTATTTCTGTGTATTTCTGTGTATTTCTGTGTGGCGATGACAAAGGCCAGGACGAAGCAATCCAAACCGATGCGAAGCGAACACGGACTGCCTTTGGAATGCTGCTGGGGCAGACACAGCAACTTGTTGACCGGATGTGTGGCGGCAATAAGTACATAAATGGGATTATTTGTGTGAGCCGAGGCCGAGGAAAGTCGTAGTTATATCGTTATCTAATGATATTTGCCACTGCCACTGCCACTGCCACTGCCGCAAATCTACGCACAATCTCCGCCTGTCCGCTGCAGCTGACTTGCTCTTGATATATTGAATACACACTTGTATTCACTGGCTGACGAAGGACCCAAAAAAAAAAGTGAATTAAAAGAAAAGAAGTATCTGAAAAATCCAAACAAGAGACCCAAGCAACGCTGAGCATTTTATTTATTTATGTTGAAATTAAGTTGCACTCGGCTGTGGAAATTGTTGCCGCTGCCGCTGCCGGCAAACGGTCATTCATGTTAACCCTTGTAGTTAGTTGGGCTTTTTTCTTATTGCGCTCCGGCCTTCTTTCTCTTAACTGCTTTTATATTTTCGGACCTGCTTTCATGGACCAGCAACCGCCATTCAGGCCGGATTTGTTTGGATGCGGGAAATTTGAATGTGAAAAATGCTGTGCCCCACGCTACGTGTACGCTTTTCCAGCCCGCACACTCCATTTCCACCATTTGCCTTTAATTTATGGCCTCCACTGCGTTCGCTTGTGTAAATTGCTTTGTGGTCTCGCCGCTTGCAATTCATTGGGAGTTGATGATTTCAGCTTCCTACCCGCTGCTATCTGTTTGAAATTTAAAAATTTAATGAGCTGCGGCCTGGAGTTTCGTACTTAACTGAGCCTTGGATGTATATTAAATGGTTGACTGTGCTGCAGGCACTGCTGTGAACTGGAATTAATAAATATTCATTTGATTTGTGATTGAAGTTCTCGCAAATATTTAATATTTCAGTTACAGGGAAACGCCTCGTTTAAGCTGTACACTTGTAGCTCATACGCAGCTCATAAAATTTGATAAATCTATTAGACATTTGTAAATATTTCGCATGAGCAGCTCTTGAAACATATAGTGAACTGGGCAGTCTTGGAATTTTTGCAATGGACTTAGCATAATTTACACAAACTAACATTAAATTTTGTTACAGCAATGATTTTTCCATCCAGCTAATGGAGGTTCATCCCGACTCTATCCACTTTCCTCCTCATACATATATGCATATGTAGTGTATGGGAAATTATCCCTGGGCATGCCAGGTGTGTGTATGGGTGTGCTGGTGTGTGGGCTAATCTGGCCTTTCGGGGTCGCCAGTGTTCCAGTTTCATGAGCTAATGGTGGCACTGACCCATTTTGACCAGACATTTGGGACCTGTCCGTCACTCCCCGAGGTGCGTCTGTGTTTGTCCTTGCCTGTTATATAAGGCAGCTTGGTTATTTGCAGGATGCCCAGTTGCCTGCTAGCTCCATGCATGCATAATAAAAGTTTTACGACAGCTAGAAATTGTCGCACTCCAGTTAATTTGGTGAGTCTGTGAGGACTGAGGACCTGGCCATAGCAGCCATAGCAATCTGTATTGTCCTGGGCGTTTAACTTATTAAAAGGCCTTCTATGCCAGCGATTATGTGGCAATCGAAAACATTTGCATTAAACGCTCGCTAATGGGTGTGCTTTTGTCATGGAAATGCGCACTAAAGACCAACTGCCTTGCATATGCACCCCCCACACACACACAAACACACTCAACACACTCAACACAACACAAATGATATTCGCATAAAGTGCAATCAGTGCAAAAAAAAAAAAAGAGGGAGAAAGGAGTAGAGAAGGGGAAAAAAGCATTGCATACAAATGGGCGCTGCTCCCGCTGCATTTCCCGCTTGCTGGATGGCTGGCATGAAAGCAATTTCTATAAAAATGCGTTTAACAGCACACAAAGCAACACATTTGCCGCATTTATTGCGATTTCCCGTTAACTCGCGCACTACACACTCACACACACTCACACTCACACACACACACACACACACAGAGCAGCAGGAACAGGAGCACAATGAGCTGCGCCAACGATCGTCTGGCAGGATATCGCTTAAAATCTCGCTTTTGGTTTCGAGTCCTGCCCGTCGGAGGCTGTTTCTGTGATAAATGGATCGGAAAATGCGCGTAGTTAGCAGCAACAGCAGCAGCAGCAGCAGCAGCAGCAGCAGGAGTCCTTGTTTGCCGCTCTTCTTTTGTTGGTGCTTTGTGCACGGCAAGGACCTCCGCGCAATGAGCTCATTACAATGCCCTGCCGATTGGAGTTGCCCCAAAAGGGGCATGCATCTTGAGACACCTGACCATAAAGCCACAGCACCAGCATGAGTGCGCTGGATTGGCCTGCTTTGTGTTGTCCTTGCGGTCTAAGGACTCTTGGCTATGTTCGCCTAGCTCCAGGGTTACCATGCACCGCGGGAAATCGTAAGCTATAATGAACTGATTGAAAGTTTGGTCGACAATGTCTCTATTCATACTTTAGAAATCCTTATCTTATTTCAAGGAGTATTTCATAAAATTTAGTTAAACAAGTGTCTTACTTCGCTGCTTACTTCCGATGGCGGTCCGATTTTCTTGCAGTGCATCCGTGTGTCGCCTCATTTGGCACTCCGTTCGAGCGGTAAACGATTACACCTCAGCAGCTAGTGGCTGCGAATTATACGTGTCAAGGATAATTCATATGTACTGTATGGAATCAGCTCTCTTCCGAGCATCGAGTACCAGGATATGGAGCGTGTTAAGTGACTCCATGATTGACTGGCTGCCGTGGGAATCAGCCAAAATACTTTCTTTGCCAGCTGCCACTTCATCATTTCAATATTTTTGGCCCTAGTAGGCAAACGGAATGCAGATATTTTCTGCTTTCAAGGAGTTTTTCTCGTTTTTCCAAACCATTTGTTTGCATAACATTGGTTTATTTTCCATTCCGTTTACTTTCATACCTGCTGCATTGATTCCATTAACTTGTGTATGTGCATATGGTATGCAAGTAGGTTCTCTGTGAATTTTCACAACTCATTTCATCAATTTGCACCAGACCCAGTGTAGCCAAAGTCGAGTCATATTTGACAAATAGCTGAAGCTGAAGCTGGAGCACCTTCGCCCACAAGTTTTTCCCCCACATACATATATGCGCAGTATTTTCCACACAAGGTTATAGTTTTTTCTAGTCAAATTCTAGAGTCAGGTACTCGAATATGGCAGCCTGCCAGCACATGCACTTCAAGTTTGCAGCTCCACGCTGTTTGATAAACGATTCAAAATTAACTTTGCCCTGCAATGAGCTTCCGCTCCTCCTTTTCGCCAGGATCCATCCAGGATCTGGCCGAAAAGTTTCCTTGGCGGCGCTGTGGCTTCGTTTAATCAATTGAATGTGTCAGCAGCACATGAGCTGGTCTATTGAGAGTGTGGCAAATTGATGGAGCACATCCTTGCCAGCCAGTAAATTTGGAAAATATCTTCATAATTTTTTCTAAGACACATAAAGTTTGCGTCCATTGGAGCAGATCATCTTGCGGATATTCAAATTTATTCAATCAAATTAGATAAGACAAATCAGCCATACATCAGTGTTACCTGTGGATGGAAATCTTTTAAGTACACCACCCACACACATGCTGGCAACTGAAAAATTTGGCTGTCCAAAAAGTTAGCTAGATTAACTTTTCAGCAACTTGGCTCCTTGGCTGCTGCCAGCCTAATGAAATTTTCTTTCATATTTTTTTGTGACCCAGCAACTTTTCCCAATACTGCCCATTTTTTCGAGTGCGCGGCTCAGGCTACTTTATTATACCCGTTACACGTGGAGTAAAAGGGTTCGTTAAAAAGTATGGAGAAGGAAACGTTTCCGACCATATAATGTATATATATTCTTAATCAGGATCAATAGCCGAGTTGATCTGGCCATGTCCGTCCATCCGTCTGTTTTATCTTAATCTTAATTTGAAGTGACAAACCTCTAAATGTTTCTGGAGCAATTCTCTAAAAATCTGCATTTAAATTTCAAAATTAATTTTTTTTTAATTTTTTGTCATTTTTTTGATGTAATGATGTAGTAGAAATTCAAAAATATTAAAAATGACCCAAGGCTGAAGTTCTAAACTCCATAACTCAACTTATCTTAATCGGATTTTAAAGTGGCATACCTCTAAATGTTTCTAGTGCAATTCTCTAAAAATCTGCATTCAAATTTGGAAATTTATTTTTTCAAAATTTTTTTTTAGTAATTTTTCTGATGTTATGATGTTGTAGAGATTCAAAACTGTCCCAACACTAAAGTCCTAGAGTCCATAACTCAACTTATCTTAATCGGAATTTGAAGTGGCATACCTCTAAATGTTTGTGAAGCAATTCTCTAAAAATCTGCATTCAAATTTATAAATTTTTTTTTTTAATTTATTTTTAATTTTTCTTATGTTATGACGATGAAAAAATTCAAAACTGCCCCAAGACTAAAGTTCTAGAGTCCATAACTCAACTTATTTTAATCGGAATTTGAAGTGGCATACCTCAAAATATTTCTGAAGCAATTCTCTAAAAATCTGCATTCAAATTTGGAAATTTTTTTTTTTTAATTTTTTTGTAATTTTTCTGATGTGATTATGTTGTAGAAATTCAAAACTGCCCCAAGACTAAAGTTCTTGAGTCCATAACTCAACTTATTTTAATCGGAATTTGAAGTGGCATACCTCAAAATATTTCTGAAGCAATTCTCTAAAAGTCTGCATTCAAATTTGGAAATTTTTTTTTTTTAATTTTTTTGTAATTTTTCTGATGTGATTATGTTGAATAAATTCAAAACTGTCCCAAGACTAAAGTTCTAGAGTCCATAACTCAACTTATTTTAATCGGAATTTGAAGTGGCATACCTCAAAATATTTCTGAAGCAATTCTCTAAAAATCTGCATTCAAATTTGGAAATTTTTTTTTTTAAATTTTTTTGTAATTTTTCTGATGTGATTATGTTGTAGAAATTCAAAACTGCCCCAAGACTAAAGTTCTAGAGTCCATAACTCAACTTATTTTAATCGGAATTTGAAGTGGCATACCTCAAAATATTTCTGAAGCAATTCTCTAAAAATCTGCAATCAAATTTGGAAATTTTTTTTTTTTTAATTTTTTTGTAATTTTTCTGATGTGATTATGTTGTAGAAATTCAAAACTGCCCCAAGACTAAAGTTCTAGAGTCCATAACTCAACTTATTTTAATCGGAATTTGAAGTGGCATACCTCAAAATATTTCTGAAGCAATTCTCTAAAAATCTGCATTCAAATTTGGAAATTTTTTTTTTTTTAATTTTTTTGTAATTTTTCTGATGTGATTATGTTGAATAAATTCAAAACTGCCCCAAGACTAAAGTTCTAGAGTCCATAACTCAACTTATTTTAATCGGAATTTGAAGTGGCATACCTCAAAATATTTCTGAAGCAATTCTCTTAAAATCTGCATTCAAATTTGGAAATTTTTTTTTTTTAAATTTTTTTGTAATTTTCCTGATGTGATTATGTTGTAGAAATTCAAAACTGCCCCAAGACTAAAGTTCTAGAGTCCATAACTCAACTTATTTTAATCGGAATTTGAAGTGGCATACCTCAAAATATTTCTGAAGCAATTCTCTAAAAGTCTGCATTCAAATTTGGAAATTTTTTTTTTTTTAATTTTTTTGTAATTTTTCTGATGTGATTATGTTGAATAAATTCAAAACTGCCCCAAGACTAAAGTTCTAGAGTCCATAACTCAACTTATTTTAATCGGAATTTGAAGTGGCATACCTCAAAATATTTCTGAAGCAATTCTCTAAAAATCTGCAATCAAATTTTGAAATTTTTTTTTTTTTAATTTTTTTGTAATTTTTCTGAGGTGATTATGTTGTAGAAATTCAAAACTGCCCCAAGACTAAAGTTCTAGAGTCCATAACTCAACTTATTTTAATCGGAATTTGAAGTGGCATACCTCAAAATATTTCTGAAGCAATTCTCTAAAAATCTGCATTCAAATTTGGAAATTTTTTTTTTTTTAATTTTTTTGTAATTTTTCTGATGTGATTATGTTGAATAAATTCAAAACTGCCCCAAGACTAAAGTTCTAGAGTCCATAACTCAACTTATTTTAATCGGAATTTGAAGTGGCATACCTCAAAATATTTCTGAAGCAATTCTCTTAAAATCTGCAATCAAATTTGGAAATTTTTTTTTTTTTTAATTTTTTTGTAATTTTTCTGATGTGATTATGTTGAATAAATTCAAAACTGCCCCAAGACTAAAGTTCTAGAGTCCATAACTCAACTTATTTTAATCGGAATTTGAAGTGGCATACCTCAAAATATTTCTGAAGCAATTCTCTAAAAATCTGCATTCAAATTTGGAAATTTTTTTTTTTTAATTTTTTTGTAATTTTTCTGATGTGATTATGTTGAATAAATTCAAAACTGCCCCAAGACTAAAGTTCTAGAGTCCATAACTCAACTTATTTTAATCGGAATTTGAAGTGGCATACCTCAAAATATTTCTGAAGCAATTCTCTAAAAATCTGCATTCGAATTTGGAAATTTTTTTTTTTTTTAATTTTTTTGTAATTTTTCTGATGTGATTATGTTGAATAAATTCAAAACTGCCCCAAGACTAAAGTTCTAGAGTCCATAACTCAACTTATTTTAATCGGAATTTGAAGTGGCATACCTCAAAATATTTCTGAAGCAATTCTCTTAAAATCTGCATTCAAATTTGAAAAAAAATTTTTTTTTTAATTTTTTTGTAATTTTTCTGATTTTATGATGTTGAATAAATTCAAAACTGCCCCAAGACTAAAGTTCTAGAGTCCATAACTCAACTTATTTTAATCGGAATTTGAAGTGGCATACCTCAAAATATTTCTGAAGCAATTCTCTAAAAATCTGCATTCAAATTTGGAAATTTTTTTTTTTTAATTTTTTTGTAATTTTTCTGATGTGATTATGTTGTAGAAATTCAAAACTGCCCCAAGACTAAAGTTCTTGAGTCCATAACTCAACTTATTTTAATCGGAATTTGAAGTGGCATACCTCAAAATATTTCTGAAGCAATTCTCTAAAAGTCTGCATTCAAATTTGGAAATTTTTTTTTTTAATTTTTTTGTAATTTTTCTGATGTGATTATGTTGAATAAATTCAAAACTGTCCCAAGACTAAAGTTCTAGAGTCCATAACTCAACTTATTTTAATCGGAATTTGAAGTGGCATACCTCAAAATATTTCTGAAGCAATTCTCTAAAAATCTGCATTCAAATTTGGAAATTTTTTTTTTTAAATTTTTTTGTAATTTTTCTGATGTGATTATGTTGTAGAAATTCAAAACTGCCCCAAGACTAAAGTTCTAGAGTCCATAACTCAACTTATTTTAATCGGAATTTGAAGTGGCATACCTCAAAATATTTCTGAAGCAATTCTCTAAAAATCTGCAATCAAATTTGGAAATTTTTTTTTTTTTAATTTTTTTGTAATTTTTCTGATGTGATTATGTTGTAGAAATTCAAAACTGCCCCAAGACTAAAGTTCTAGAGTCCATAACTCAACTTATTTTAATCGGAATTTGAAGTGGCATACCTCAAAATATTTCTGAAGCAATTCTCTAAAAATCTGCATTCAAATTTGGAAATTTTTTTTTTTTTAATTTTTTTGTAATTTTTCTGATGTGATTATGTTGAATAAATTCAAAACTGCCCCAAGACTAAAGTTCTAGAGTCCATAACTCAACTTATTTTAATCGGAATTTGAAGTGGCATACCTCAAAATATTTCTGAAGCAATTCTCTTAAAATCTGCATTCAAATTTGGAAATTTTTTTTTTTTTAATTTTTTTGTAATTTTCCTGATGTGATTATGTTGTAGAAATTCAAAACTGCCCCAAGACTAAAGTTCTAGAGTCCATAACTCAACTTATTTTAATCGGAATTTGAAGTGGCATACCTCAAAATATTTCTGAAGCAATTCTCTAAAAGTCTGCATTCAAATTTGGAAATTTTTTTTTTTTTAATTTTTTTGTAATTTTTCTGATGTGATTATGTTGAATAAATTCAAAACTGCCCCAAGACTAAAGTTCTAGAGTCCATAACTCAACTTATTTTAATCGGAATTTGAAGTGGCATACCTCAAAATATTTCTGAAGCAATTCTCTAAAAATCTGCAATCAAATTTTGAAATTTTTTTTTTTTTAATTTTTTTGTAATTTTTCTGAGGTGATTATGTTGTAGAAATTCAAAACTGCCCCAAGACTAAAGTTCTAGAGTCCATAACTCAACTTATTTTAATCGGAATTTGAAGTGGCATACCTCAAAATATTTCTGAAGCAATTCTCTAAAAATCTGCATTCAAATTTGGAAATTTTTTTTTTTTTAATTTTTTTGTAATTTTTCTGATGTGATTATGTTGAATAAATTCAAAACTGCCCCAAGACTAAAGTTCTAGAGTCCATAACTCAACTTATTTTAATCGGAATTTGAAGTGGCATACCTCAAAATATTTCTGAAGCAATTCTCTAAAAATCTGCAATCAAATTTGGAAATTTTTTTTTTTTTAATTTTTTTGTAATTTTTCTGATGTGATTATGTTGAATAAATTCAAAACTGCCCCAAGACTAAAGTTCTAGAGTCCATAACTCAACTTATTTTAATCGGAATTTGAAGTGGCATACCTCAAAATATTTCTGAAGCAATTCTCTAAAAATCTGCATTCAAATTTGGAAATTTTTTTTTTTTTAATTTTTTTGTAATTTTTCTGATGTGATTATGTTGAATAAATTCAAAACTGCCCCAAGACTAAAGTTCTAGAGTCCATAACTCAACTTATTTTAATCGGAATTTGAAGTGGCATACCTCAAAATATTTCTGAAGCAATTCTCTAAAAATCTGCATTCAAATTTGGAAATTTTTTTTTTTAAATTTTTTTGTAATTTTTCTGATGTGATTATGTTGTAGAAATTCAAAACTGCCCCAAGACTAAAGTTCTAGAGTCCATAACTCAACTTATTTTAATCGGAATTTGAAGTGGCATACCTCAAAATATTTCTGAAGCAATTCTCTAAAAATCTGCAATCAAATTTGGAAATTTTTTTTTTTTTAATTTTTTTGTAATTTTTCTGATGTGATTATGTTGAATAAATTCAAAACTGCCCCAAGACTAAAGTTCTAGAGTCCATAACTCAACTTATTTTAATCGGAATTTGAAGTGGCATACCTCAAAATATTTCTGAAGCAATTCTCTTAAAATCTGCATTCAAATTTGGAAATTTTTTTTTTTTAAATTTTTTTGTAATTTTTCTGATGTGATTATGTTGTAGAAATTCAAAACTGCCCCAAGACTAAAGTTCTAGAGTCCATAACTCAACTTATTTTAATCGGAATTTGAAGTGGCATACCTCAAAATATTTCTGAAGCAATTCTCTAAAAGTCTGCATTCAAATTTGGAAATTTTTTTTTTTTTAATTTTTTTGTAATTTTTCTGATGTGATTATGTTGAATAAATTCAAAACTGCCCCAAGACTAAAGTTCTAGAGTCCATAACTCAACTTATTTGAATCGGAATTTGAAGTGGCATACCTCAAAATATTTCTGAAGCAATTCTCTAAAAATCTGCAATCAAATTTGGAAATTTTTTTTTTTTTAATTTTTTTGTAATTTTTCTGAGGTGATTATGTTGTAGAAATTCAAAACTGCCCCAAGACTAAAGTTCTAGAGTCCATAACTCAACTTATTTTAATCGGAATTTGAAGTGGCATACCTCAAAATATTTCTGAAGCAATTCTCTAAAAATCTGCATTCAAATTTGGAAATTTTTTTTTTTAATTTTTTTGTAATTTTTCTGATGTGATTATGTTGAATAAATTCAAAACTGCCCCAAGACTAAAGTTCTAGAGTCCATAACTCAACTTATTTTAATCGGAATTTGAAGTGGCATACCTCAAAATATTTCTGAAGCAATTCTCTAAAAATCTGCATTCAAATTTGGAAATTTTTTTTTTTTTTAATTTTTTTGTAATTTTTCTGATGTGATTATGTTGAATAAATTCAAAACTGCCCCAAGACTAAAGTTCTAGAGTCCATAACTCAACTTATTTTAATCGGAATTTGAAGTGGCATACCTCAAAATATTTCTGAAGCAATTCTCTTAAAATCTGCATTCAAATTTGAAAAAAAATTTTTTTTTTAATTTTTTTGTAATTTTTCTGATTTTATGATGTTGAATAAATTCAAAACTGCCCTAAGACTAAAGTTCTAGAGTCCATAACTCAACTTATCTTAATCGGAATTTGAAGTGGCATACCTCAAAATGTTTCTGGAGTAATTCTTTAAACATCTGCATTCAAATTTGGAAATTTTTTTTTTTTTAATTTTTTTGTAATTTTTTTAATGTTGTAGAAATTCAATAAGTAAAAAAATGTCCCAAGACTAAAGTTATGGAGTCCATAACTCAACTTATCTTAATCGGAATTTGAAGTGGTATACCTCTAAATATTTCTGGAGTAATTCTCTAAACATCTGCATTCAAATTTGGAAATTTATTTTTTCTAAATTTTTTTGTAATTTTTCTGATGTTATAATGTTGTGGAAAATCAAAAAGGTCCCAAGACTGAAGTTCTAAAGTCCATAACTCAACTTATCTTAATCGGAATTTGAAGTGGCATACCTCAAAATGTTTTTGAAGCAATTCTCTAAAAATCTGCATTCAACTTTGGGTATCTGGTAGTCGGGAAACTCGACTATAGCATTCTATCTTGTTTTTTGGGTGGAAAAGCTCACATTAATTTATTTTCTTATTGACATTTTTATACTCACTTTCTAGTTGTGGCGCGGCTTTTGGCAATTGGCAGCTGCATTGTCGTTTCTTACGGAAATGCCAAAAGTTTTCGCGCCCATAAATTGTCACAAAGTTCTCGGTCACACTTTAGCATTTCCCCCAGTCGAAGTCAGTGACTGCATTGGGAGAAAATTGGTCAGAAAACTGAAGATTGCTTTACATTAGCATTAGTAATATTTTAGAATTTAAATTCGAACTATTTGGCAAGTTATACAGCTGATGAGAACGTAATCAAACTAGTACGAATAAAGTACGAAATAAGTATCATAATTCTATTTGCTAACTTGTAGCTTTACCTTGCACATTTTTTCCGAGTGCATAGTCTTGGGCAGCTTTTCGATTCGCCTAGCCTATTTTGATTATGTTTAGTTAAATGTTGTTGGCTGGCAAGTGACCCCGTCACAAGTCACTTGGATGGTCCAAGAAGGACCGAAAGCTGGCAGATGTTGGGCCTGCTGATGTGGATGTTGATGTTGTTGGCCAACTAGCTATTCGTTTTATTGTTTGCTCAAAATTGTCATCAATAATAATAAAAGTACGACAGCGTAGCTGGGCCAACAATGGGCCCAGAATCGGGATGCTGCCTGCCACTTGTGATATATAATAAATGTTGCTTCTAGTTTTATTCGTACAGCCACTTATGTACATAGTATATCTGCTGACCAACTCACTCGTGTGCGTATTAATGTGTGTTGTTCGTGGAATACACTTTTGTATTCATTCGACCGCAACTAAAAATGTTGCCCATAAACTTTTCCGTTGCTCTTTTATATATTTCTTATTTATGTCCAAGTTTTCCTTTCGTCCTGCGAGCCCTGTGTGCTGGCTGTCCTTTTCAGGGACTGCTCACTTGCCGCATTGTGACTGCGTCAGGATTAACACTCCGCTGCCGGCGGAGGTGTTGTCCAGGCGACTTCCACCACAATTCCACAATTCCACCACACAATTCGCAGCGAAATTCACTTTATATGGTTTTTTATTAACGTTGAATTAAATTGAGCGGCGCATCGAGTGGACAAGGACATTTCCTCTGCGCTCTGACATCCTGCCATCTTTGTGGCTGAACCGTCCGTCCTTTGATGGAAATTGCTAATGAAATAAGTTTTTAGTTGTGAGATTTTATTTCGTTGACTCTGCCGCCTTCTTCGCTCGCCTTATTTATTCGACTCGGCCCAGTCAGTGAGGTGTGACGCTTTGGTCCTGACGATGACGAAGCTACTGAATGCCATCTATATCCGGCTCGAAACTTGCTCCATTAATTACTGTCACCGCGTCCCGGCTCAAATGCGGCATCTCCTGGCCACTTCCACGGCACTTCGAGCCCGCTTCGTAAATCAGTGGACATGGCTAATTGAATGAAAGCGCTAAGCGCGGTGCACTGCACATCGAGCACTGAGTGGGAATCAAGTGCTGACCACACTGCCACGTGGAGCACTCGGTAATCTGGAAATCTGGGAATCTGGGAATCTGGGTGGGTGACTGTATTGGGGGTGTACTGTATACACCTACCCACTGCCAACGACTTCCTTGCCACAGGCACTGCCACTGCCACTGACACTGCCACATCCACTGACCAATGATCTGTTAAGTTGCCTAAGTCCGCCGTGAAAAAGCGAGGCATCAACAGCAGGACCACGAAGTGAGTGGAATAGATTTCACTGCCACTCCACATTTTTTCACAGTGAAAAAATTACTAGTTTTTTAGAAGCAACAGATATATTTTAAAAGATTTCAAATCGATTTTCTTACATATATTTATCCTGGCTCCAATCCAGAATATTTTGAAACTTTTTTGATTGCTAAAATTGCAGAGCTTTTTACGAAGATTTTTGGTAGATTCATTTTTTATTTATCCAGCTGTATCACTGATGAACTCATTTCATAATTATAATTTATAATTATTAATTTCCAACGCAAGATAAATAACAGCCTCTGTGCAGAAGTGCATTTTTCATTTATCAACGGCCATTGCAATGTATCATCTTGATTTAATGCGACCCGAACCCTAATTAAATTCGCTAATTGGGCTAGATGCTTAAAATCAATAATTATTCTGTAGAGTTTAGCTTCCTCTTTTTTTTGTGCTACAAAATGCTGCTGCAATTGCAGTTTCTGTGATAGATTATGGGTGCTCTACAGTGGGCGAAATGGAATGGAATGGGTGGGGTGGGGTGGAGTGGGTGGAGTGGGGTGGTGTGGGGTGGTGTGGGGTTGGTTTCTCGAAGGAGCTGCGCTGCAAGGTGAGGCATGTTCAATTACTTTGAACAACTTCGAACAGCGGCAAGGCCATGTCTGTGGCAAATGCAAAGTGCTCGAGAACTATGCCATCGCCGGGGGCAATCCACGCCCCATCTCAAGTTTGTTGGCCGACATCGATGATTATAAGAAAAGTTCTTAGTTAGGGGCAGAAGATAATGCGAAGGCTACACGCAAACAAAAACTTGCATTCGAATGTGTCAAGCAGATGGACAAAGGCAAGACTCTATGTATTTACCAGAAAATTCAGCTCCTATGTTTATTAAACCCAATTTGTTATACAGCTGCCAACGGTAAACAAGTCCGCACTTCATGTCAAAAGAATACCATTTATTATACTCGAATTATTTTTTTTGAGCAAAATATGTATACAAATTTGATAAACAATTTCGTATTTGGTTTCATTTGAAATTTGCTTTATTTAAGCATTTCCATGCGCTCAATTTGAAGTCCTTTGCTTTTTGCCATTTTATGGAGAAATGTATTGTCTCTAAGCTCGTTTTTAATGAGTTTTATTTTTGCTTTTCTAAAATTTCTAAAATTAGTCCGTCCGCTTAGCCTTGACCAGAATAAAATACGCCATTGCATTTGAATGTCGTAGCTTTCCCACAAATGAGTTTTCCATTTCCTCGTTGCGGTTAACTGCACTTCTTAGAAATTTTCAGTCGCAGTTGTTATGTGCGATTCAAATTGATTTCGAGAGCCTTGAGAGTTGACGAGTTTTAGTTTATTCCAATTGCGTTCGCTCTTAGCAAAACTTTCGAGGGGCAGACTTTAAGAAGCAAATGCTTTGGCCCCGCTTCTCCACTGATAAAGACGCCGCAAAAAAAAGGAAAAAAGACGAGCTCAGAAATTCCATTAACGTCAGTGCAAAGCGACCGTCCGAAGGATAATGGGTCAGGCCGTGAGCCAAGTTGGCTGGTATATAGAAGATGGGGGCGGGGCATGGAGCATGGAATGGGCACAGCCAGAGATAGTGGAAAAAATCCGTATTTAAATTTCTTTTACAATAATATTTACCTACAATTCCCGCTTCGACACCTAGCTTCCGAACGAAAGCTACGCAGCTCCCTCCAGCTTGTCCTCCATTCAGCCTGCCCCCCATCCTGCTCCCCATCCAGCTGCCCATCCTGCTCCATCTGTGCCCCATCCTCCGTCACCTGGATATCCAATAGCGGGGGTGTGGGGAATTGGAAGGCCCGGGGGTGAGCCACTTCCGTGTGAACTAATTCCCTTGCACTTCTGCTTCCGCTTTTTTCTATGTGGCTCTATAAATACAGCAGCGGCCATTCCAATAGCACCTTAAATAGCACCTTTTAATGAAATATTTTCCCGCTTTAGCATTTATTTTATGCAGTATTGCAAGGCAGACGAAAAACCTATTTCATCAGTTTCAAGTTTCAAAAATTTTTTCTTTCTTTGATACATGATCCCATTCGTTTTTAATTTTTAAAATATATGTTGTATGTAAATTTATTTATACTGATGTTTTCCTTTTTTTTGAACAGTTTTTTGTGCGCAGTTTTAAAATATCAAATAATACTGCGAAATAATCCGAAATAAATCTGCTCTTTGATTTCAACCAGTATTGTAAATTGATGTGTACGTATAAAACTCTGTCTTAATTCCCCCCGCCCTGCCGCCACCCCTTACGCGATTTTCCTTAAGCACCACGCCCACTGCCGCCCACTTTTTATTGTTATTGTTTGTAATTGAAATGGTGCAAACGTACAAGCGATAAAATGTAAAACCAAACGCAAGTCTCGACTCCGGATTTTCTCTGGGGATGTGGGGCAGTGTATACGGTGTATCCACAGCACGGGGGGAGGGGGCGGCTGGCGTTGGGGGGCGTGGCACAGTCAGTCATCGCCATCCATCGATTGCTCCATTTAACAAATTTCGATTTCCGCATCAGATTTTCGCCCCATAGCGACTTCCTGTGCGAAGTTCTCCTTTGGTTTTTATCGCTCCTCCCATTTTTTTTTTTGTTTTTTATCTTCACCCTCGGCGATTCGAAGACCCAACTTGCGGCTTTATTGACGCAGCGAATATACATACATAATTTTTGCTACTGCCACTGTTTTCGTTCCAGCGCTGCATTTTTTAATTATTAAAATTCCGTGTAATTTGAATACCTTGAGGCATTCGCGGCGTGTGGAGAGCCATCAGTATTCGATTGACTTTGGCGCTTGGCTAACTGCATTAAGCGGCAATTGAATTTAAGGTTTCCAATAAGGGCTCAAATTGGCTATTATCTGGGCTTTTATATGCTGTTTCTTGATTGGAGATATTTTGCCACAGTTTCGGTGGTAAATTCCTTAAATTGTTGCATATGGTGGAACTAACCTTAAGCGGGGGGTTTCTAAATTATAGTCGGCGCAACATGACAAGGAACTTTTGAAAAATGCCACTCTTTGTCACTGCTGGTTTCTTGATACTCTATAAGAGGGTATTACGAATGTGAAGTGTATACAGAAGGTCTTAAAGTTGGGACATATAATATAAAGTCTAATAAATATAACTGGCTTAAGTTCAAAGTACCCATTTCCACTTGGAAATAAGTGTAAACTTTTATCTAGAGTACATCTTAAGATGTAATTCCTAGGCTGATCTAATTTAAATAAACATAATTGAAGATAAAAATAGTTGATTTAAGAGTATTCCCAGCCTGTCTCTGCTTAAGTCCACCATTGCAGCTTGATTCATGGCAATTTCAAAACGAGATTGTGCTGAAGAGTGGTGCAATTGCCCAACAACAAGGACCTTGCTTATGCGCACATAATTACAGACGGCTGGCACCGAAAAGAAGCCACAATTCTCACAAAAACACAGATAAATACAGTGGCTGTCCTGTGTGCCAGTGGCACATCCTGGGGATATGTGGTTGGGTTTTTCGGGGCCATCGGAGGGCCAGCAACTACGATCATTATTATGCAAGGAGCACTGGGGAGCGGGCAAGAAGACAATTGCAGGAGTAGCCCTCCGGCTGCCCCACCAGAAATGTCCAGAAAGCGGAGTGCACGGCGAATGCCGAGTGCAGAATGCTGAAACTCACGCTGCTCCACAATTATACGCAACTCCCCCACCACCTCCCCACCCGGTGGGCAGTGGCAATCCTCAGACACGAATGCACGCAATCACCAGCTAGCTCATCCTGCGTGTGCGTGTGTGTGTGTGTGAGTGGGGCCAAAGGAGCGGCAGGACCTTCAGGGGCGGCATTTTTAAATCGTGGCCAACAGGCTTGTTTGCCGAGCTGCGAGAAGAGGGCCAAAGTTCTGTCTCGAGTGCAAACAGCGCGTCACGCATGTGGGTGCGGGTACCATCTTCACGAGAAACTCGAGAACTTGGTGGTGGTTTAGCGCGGAATCCGTGGACTCCAAGACGTTGGATGGGTGGGCGACGTTTTAATTTGTCCTATGAAAATATTTGCACACGACTTGCAGCTACAGATGTAATTGAATTAAAATCTCGTCCGCCGAAAGTCGTGTGTGCCCCGGGGGCAAGGGATTTATGCTGAGGCACATGATTGCCACCGCATTGGCAGGCTGATTTTCCAACAAACTGGTTTTCCACTGCCATTAGCCCCCGGGCTAAACAGTTTCAATTTCAGTTGCCTTCGCCGCGGGGCAAGAAGTGAAAGTTTGGCCACTGCGTGTGGGATTAAAACGAATTTTCGACTAAGCGGCAAATCAACGGCAGCTACACAAGCGCCCTGAGGCCCACCGAACATTTGCAATTTTATCTGGAAATCGCCTCCATCACAGGACGAAAATCATCAACAAATCCACACCCACTCATCACCCATCACCCATCACGCATCACTCATCGCTGAAAGCGCAGTTCCAGCGAAAGATAAACTCTTCAAGTGGCTAATACGCCTTCTGTGCCACTCGGCCCACTCCAAATAGTTTCGAGATCTTAATTATTTGATTAAATGCTGGGCCGCCGTTGTTTGTGCGCTCGTCGCATGCATATCAAATTAAAATATTAAAATGTATTCAATGCCGAAAAGCCGACTTAATTCAATTTCAAAAATATGCCGTCCACCTGATAAGGGGAGGAAAACAGCGGGAAAAAAGCGACAAATTGCTGGGCTCAACTATGCGATGTGTGGATACCCTTATGTGATTTGAAGAACACCAAAAAAACTCCAAGCTCTCAAATAATCAGCTTCTACTTCATTTAGGTGCTAGCTTATATGATTAAATAAATAAGACAATAATAGTTCTGCTAATGATGATGATAAGATTATCTTGTATTAAGGTGTATTTCTTGGCGGTCTTGCTTAAACCTTAAACAAAATAAACATACCCCCATTGGAAAGTGCGGAAAAGAAGTGTCTGCGATTTGCATAAAATTGATAAACAATAGCTGACAACGGCGTCTCGTTTCATTGTTTTCGATGAGTCCCGCCAGACTGATAATATGCCGGCGATTTGCAAAAGGATTAACTCATTCCATTCAAGTCGCAGCAACGAGAGCAAATTGAATGGGGCACCAGCAGACCAGGAGTCTGAGTCCTGGACGATGTACTCCCTGATCCTGGCGGCTTGTTTGTCTGCCAGCTGGCCAAGTTGGACTGCCAGATAATGTGGATGCGGTTGAGGAGAGCCCAATGCCGCAAGGTAATACGAGTGCCTCATCAGAAATGTACGGGCACAACTTTAATGCCGGCCCGATGGTTGATTTCTGAAAACTTAATTGCAAAAGGTGAAGCAACTCGCATTACATATTCCCTTGCAGGCAATCCGGGAGCGAAGCCAGCTCCCTGAAATGGCATAGCTCTGGCCTGGACTTGGGCTTAAATCGGATTTAGCACTTTGTTGGCTAACCAGAATTCGTAATGCACCGGAGTCGTTCGTCCCACACATTACCTTGAATAATTTCATACGTAGTTTAGTTCGGTGCAGGGCAGTGGCCATAAATATGCAATAACGTGACGCAAATGAATCCACGCCAAGGTGAATTCATGACTGTGCTTCTGCAGCACCTTCTACGTAATATGTTTACACGCATATCTAATTCGGCAATTAATAATGCAGCAAGTTTATGATACGTTAACGTGTAGTATGCTGAAGTCCATTAAATGTTAGAGTACCTACGCTTCGTAGACTGATTTACTTGGAGTAAAACAGGGGCAGGATGAATTTGAATTGATTAGAGTGAGATTTCCCTAGATCGAGTATTGCGCTTGCATTTCCATGAATTCGAGACGCATAAACGAAGTAAACGCCTGTTCGCTTTTGCAAAGTTGTGCAGATTTATTGGCAGTGTTAAAAAAAGCACAGATACTATTACTGCAGCCCGTAAAATAGCCGTGCTCAGTTATGAACCGAAAGTAAAGCGAAAACTATACGAAAACCGGAGCACTGTGGTTCCTGGCGATGGCAGATCCCCACCCCCCACAACCACGAAACCACAGTCCAGTCCAGTGACTAGAACTTGAACCCAAAACCAGGACCACGACCAGGACGCAGCGGGCTTGGTGGTATGGTATGGTATGGAGGTAAATGCTGAAGAAGGAGCAGCGCTCCACGTTCACTTCGCCATCAATCCGAAATGGTGACAATTGGCAGACAAGGCGAGCGGAATCGAAATGGGAATGAACATGTGGCAGAGCGACTGACAACAGAAATGGATGAAAAATACCAGTAGTATATTCAAATGATTTGCAGTCGGGGTAGTGGAGATTGAGGATTGGGGATTGGGGACTCCACAAGTCGTAGTTCATGTCCGCTCCACCTTTGGTGGGGCTGGAAATAATTTCCGAGAGATTTACATAAATACACAAGTTAAATGCACATTTAGCATTTTGAATTTGTAATATTTTTGCAGTTTACTTCTCGAGTGTGCACGGCATACCTCTCCACCTATATCTCTACCGTTATACGGTACGTACATACTCGTATATATACGTATATATATGTATATATCGCTTTAGAGCCAACGAGTAGTTTCTTTTTTTGTGTTGGCTTAACGGCTCGTTTCATGGCATTGTCGGACACGTTGCGGAGGCGTGCAAAAGGTTTGCCGGATTGACGGAGCTCCGGAGTGGTAGTGGGCCAGTTGACCTGGCCAACACAGCACCATCACCGTCTGTGCGGCAAATATATGCCACATAAATTGTGCAATTGTTGTACGAGAATGGGATTGGGCTTGGTAGTTGCATGGCAGTGGGTACTCTGCCTTTGGCCCAATGCCGCTTCACGGCAAATATGCTGTGCCACTGCTGTTTGCCTAATGAAAATCGTTGTGATTGTTGTCACAGCAGGAGGAGCAGCAGTAGAAGCAGCAGTAGGAGCAGCAGTAGGAATAGCATCCAGATCCCAGCACCCAGCACCCAGCACCCAGCACCCAGCACCCAGTGTCCTGAGTAGTGGCACCACCAAGCCCTACTGATTTGGCTGTACGACATGGCGTATGAATTTTAATATTTAGACCAGGACTGGGCATGTGGCTAAGCCAGAGTGGCTGGCTCATAGGTAGATGGCTTTGCATTCTTATGCTCTCTCGTCTATTCATGTGCCAGCCAGCGAGTTTATAAAAATATTTCCATTTTGCTTACACTGAAAGGAAAATGTGATAGCACGACAAAGTAATCCAGCTTCATAGGCATATTCACATATCTGCCCATAATAGTTGTGTTTCAAAGCTTGTTATAAGGTAATATTTAATATATTTTAAAATTTTGCTGTAACGCACACTTTCACCTGAAAATTTTAGATAGTAATGGATGATGCACTAGATGCACTTTTTCTTTCCAGTGCTTGAAGGCCCTTTACTGTGACAACCCCTCACCAAGCTGAACCAAGCTGAACCGAAACCGGGCTGAAACACCCTTCTGACTGTTCTTTATTATGCGCCGGCTGGAATTCCTTTTTTGTATATACTTTTTGCCGCTCGGGCCGCTTTGTGCTGTTGTCCTGGCTGAATTGTTTTTGTATTGTCATCAGCAACAAAACTATTTGTCTATTCACTGGCCTTCCTTTACGTGCTTCGCTGTGCTGGGTCCGCTGCTTTATTATTATTATTATTATTATTATTATTATTATTTTTATTATTCGAGCAGCTCTATTCCCCCAGTTGGATGCGATGCTGTTTGTGGTGCCAGGAGATCTGGAGCACTCGGCTTAGCCTTCACCTTTTCTTGCGCTGAGTGACCAAGTTATTAATATTTATCCTCTCGCTCTGGAGGTCACTGAAATGATTTGCTAAAAATGTTATTGCAAATTTCATTGCGTCGCGCATTGTCTGGCCTTCTTGGTTTCCCCAGCCAGCGTGATTGGGTAAGTACTAAAGAACTAAAGCCAGTTTTAAACTGGACCAAGATGTGGCCAATGGCTATTTGCCTGGACGCGCTGCTCCGGGCCATCAATCAATTGGATTTCTAACCAACCGAGAATCGAGAGCGGAGTGCTCTGTTAATGTGCCGAAAACGGAGCTCCAAACTCGGAGGCATATTTCATGTGTGCTTATCAATGGTGCCCTCTGTTTTGGTCATCCGTCTAATGAGCGATGCTCCGTTCGACTGGAGGCCAGGATTTATGTGGCCCCTTTGGCCAGGGCCATTCCTCATGTCCTGTGTGGGTAAATATTATTTCCGCAATTAGTTGAGCCGCAAAGGCATCTAATACGAGTACCTAACTAAATTACACAGTACGACTTGCGTCGATAGCCCCGGTCGGGGAGCATTTTACAAACTACATTTCTTTCCATTTACCTGTGCGTTGGCATTGGGGGAAATCGACATGCTGTGCCTGCAGGTTTCGGTTATCCTTTCTGCAGTTTGCATGTGTGTGTGTGTGTATTATTCTTTTCCATTAGACATCGGTTAGCTCCAGCTCCAGCTCCAGCTCCATCTCCATCTGCAGCTCCATCTGCAGCTCCACCCACATTTTGGGCAATTATTTCAATTGTTCTGCTCCAACTGACTTGACTTGACCACTCCCAGCCCACTGGGCTGTGGCTGTGGCAACTACTCTGGATTTGGGATCGGGGCTTAGGGATTCGGGTATTTGGGGACTTGGGGATTCGGGTGTGTGTGCTTCTCGGTGTGCGGTTTGGCCTATTGTCCATTGTCATTTCAATTTGGGTTTGCACAAAACTGCAAACTGCATCGATTCCGATTTGGATATACAATACTTTAGGTTTAGCTGGCAAGTGGCTACCCATTCTGGGCAAACACCCCGCAAATTACTTTGCAATTTGTTCTCAAGCTTTATTAAATTTGCCTACATGTGCATATCACATGTGCAAATTGACATTGAAGGCACACGCACTGCCACACTGTACTCATAACAATTTTTGATATTTTGCCAGAGTCAAGCGATTTTCCAGCCCTCCGCCCCAACCAATTGATTCCTGAACCATTGACTGTGCTTTCCTTATGCCAATTACTAATCCAAAACTATAACCGCACTCACATCCTTCTTCCGCTTTGCCGTTTGATGCAATTGGCAATTTGAAAATTGGATTTGCCCAACTCGAAATGCAACAACGGCAATCAAATCGACGATGTTTTGGCCCAAAGTTTTCCAGCAATTATAACTTTGAATCGATGCGAGGCCAGAGGGAAACTGAGATGGGATAAGGAGTGAGTTCCCCTCCAGGCATTGTATGAACTTACATAATTAGCCAGCTGTTGATGGCTGTTGATGGGACATCGTGTAAAATGGCGAAAGATTAAATCATTGCGACAAAACCAATCCTAGATGGCTGTGTATATTGGTGGGTAAATGATTTTTGGCCCCGCCAGCTGGCATCCAACGGCCCGGAAACCAAAATACCAAAATACCAACAACCGAACAGCGTCGTTAACTTTTAATTAATATGCAAATTTCGTTAATGTGTACACATTACAAAGGCACCAGAATAGCGCCGACCCTTCCCATCCATCCTTTCGTCCTTCCCCCAAAGGATCTCACAGCGTTCCTGGTCCGAACAGCAGAAACGGACTGAATGGATTTGGCCAAATTTGCATGCGATATGTGGAGGCGACCTCAATTTGTTCCCTTGAAACAATCAACAAGCTGGCCGAATATCTGGCGAACACCATTCATTCGCGCCGTGCGAATCATTGGCAATTTTATAAGTAGTTTTGTCATTAGCATGGAGACCGTCATTAGTGCTAAGTATTTCAATTAGTCGACGGAACTCACATGCAAAACTGCGTCGGTTTTGGCTTTATGTGGTTTGGCCTATATAATAAACAATCAGCAATCAAAGATTTTCATATCATGAGTGTTCTTTTTCTATTAACTAAGAGACTGACTTCCCTGGTTTTTATTTTAAGAACTTACAAGCTGAGTGACTTTGCAAACCGCACACAAAACTAGCAACTTATACACCAAAAACTAGCTTTTAATTATCGCTTTTTCTTTTATTTAATGGTATTTCTTCATTGATCGCATAAAAATAAACTCTTAATGGAATATTTGCCACTGCTCATAATTCTTAGCGTTATTTCTGCGAAATTAATTTTATTTTATCTTGAAGCGCGTTTCCGCTGCATTCGAGAGAAATGGGAGGCGCCTTGACCACAAAATTACGTGCTGCGCGCTATCAACGCTGCAAAGCTGGGCAAGAACAGGAGACAAGGACTTGCGGACACCTGGACATCCGGACATCGGAACATCCGGACATCGGGACATACGGACATCGGGAGATACGGACTGCGGGACATACGGACTGCGGGACATACGGACTTCGGGAGATACGGACATCGGGAGATACGGACATACGGACATACAGACATCGGGACCTACGGACACCAGGACATCGAGACATACGGACATCGGGACATCGGGACAGCAGTGCAGATACGGACACGGCGAACACATGCGAATACATATTTCCAATTAAGGTCGCTCGTGCGCCATACGGTAAATTAAATTGCGCGATAGCCGCGCATGCAAACGATGCGTACTTAAGTGCCGCTCGCCGACGCCAAGCCAAGCGGTTCAAATTGAAAATAAAAATGGATATAAAAGCAATTGCGATTCATAAAATAATAAATATAAAAATTGATTTACGGCCCGAGCATTCAGCAAAAGTAAAGTGAGCGAAACTCGCAGGGAAAGCGAAAATGCGCCATGCGTTTCCTTGCGGCCAACAAGTGAGAGTGAGCCATCAGGATGCGTCAGGATGCGTCGGGATGCGTCAGGATGCGTCGGGATGCAACAGAGGCGGCAGAAAGTAGAGATGGCACCCAAAAAGACGATGTCAAACGCAGCCGTATGCCGCAATAAATTTGCAGCGAAATGATTTTTATTTTAACGGCATTGTGCGCTGCTTGACAGACAAGAAGAAGTCGTCGCAGGATATGCCCGGCTCAAGGATACCCACTACCCATTGAAGTGCCTCTAATACTGGTCTTGTTTTAGGCTCAACGATGGTCCGTGCCACACGAAACTCTACTAACTGCAAAGCAAGCCAGTACGGATAAGTTCTGACTAACATTTTCTATAACTTAAGATAGATATGAGATAGATGAGTAAGATAAATTTTTGTTTAAATACCAATATACCTTTTGACCACCCCAATACGCCCGTTTCTGTTAAGAGTGTGGCCAGGACACCTTGGCCCGCCCATCAGTTCGCTGCAGAGATTGCAAAATATTTGTCATAATACATTTAAGTTCAGTCCGAGCAGAGATTATTCCTCTGTCCCGGTTTCTGTTCTGATTGACACATGTCAGTGGTATGGAATTGACTGGAGTGGGTAGTGGGGAATCGCGGCAGTCAGTGGAGCTGGCTCCATTTGTCGAGGGACCCAGAGACCCTCACACCCAATCCCGTTGTATCCGTGGGCTGGAGCATTTTTTATTCAAAAGGTAGCTGGTGGAGCATCAAATAAATAATTGTTTGGCATGTTGGCCATCGAAATGCTGGGCTGCAGAAGTCGGAAAGGCGGAGGTCCTTGTGCCGCGCATGCCTTTGCTGCATTATCACACATCCTGTCTAGCCTGAACGGATTGGTAGGATGCGGGAGGAGGAGGGGGGGGGGGGTTGGGGTGTGGGAGTGGGCGTGGAAGAGGTCCTGTCCGGCCAACAAATGATAAATGATTGCCATAAATAAATGCGTTACGGGCAAGGCCGCCTTTTAATCGCTTGGCACATTTTATATTTCTTTAACATTAATCATTCGCTGTGATTTTCGCTTTCCCTTTCACCTTTCATATTTTCATATTTTCATATTTTCATATTTGATATTTTTTTTTGGCAACATCACTTCCCATTTGCTTGGCTTTAATTTATTAAAAAAGTTGCGTAACCCCAAGACGTTTGGGCATGGATAAACTTTTGCGTGACCCGAGCCATCAATTATGCATCGGGAAATCGGACAGGAACCCATATTAAATATAATGCATTTGGCCTGTTGTTAAATTAATGCGTTTGCCATATTAATATTTGATGCAATTTTGTCCTGATTACGGGTTGCATGTATTTATTGTGGTTAATTTTGATTTAACTGTGCCGCTGGATGGGGGGGGGGGGGCTGGTATTTTCCATTCAGGGGTAGTTTATTGTCCTTCGAAGGGGAAATCGAATGGCTGGCCACATGTTGCTAGGCCATTTCGTCCTTTTTCGGAGTAAATGTTGCGATGGCGGCGAATAATTCCGTTTCAAGAATGCCGCCAAAGGCATCCCTTGCAATCTTTTTAAATAAGTACGCCAGATAATTACATTTTATGGCTCGTCGTGTGTGCGGTAATTACAATTACTATTTTAATTAAAAGTATATATAATCGTATATTTTTTTCAATACCTTCGATGCTCGGAAATTGGTGGGGGCGTAATCAGAATTTAAATTGGCGTAAGCTACAATCTGCAAATAATTTACGAGAATACCTAGTCCGGCCATTGTTGTTTCATTAATATTAATACAACATTTTACAGGCCATTGACTACTTATTTAATTGTAATTTGCGCAATTCCATATTCACCCAACTGGCATACAGATGCGGCTTAATAAATGCAATATTTAATCGCTGTGTGGATATTAACAGTTTGAGGCTCCTGGACAAATTTCAATTTAGCGGGCAGCATATGAAACATAAATAAATTATCGTAGCCACGTCATTCGTCTATTTCATTAAGTTGTTTTATAAGTGCATGCAAACAATTATGAACTTATGAGATAATTAACTGCAAAAACAAAGTCATTTGCATAAGTAAGTCAATAAAGCGTGGAGTAATTATAAATTATAACGGATTTCGCTTTGTTTATCTTATGTAATCAGCTTTACGTGCTTAAATAATTAACATTGACTATGCTTTAATTAATTGCGTATGCCAACTGCCGCACAAAAACAAAAAAAAAAACATTTGATGGTTAATGAAGTCGAGTGACCGAACAAGAATTTGATGGGTATTAAAACATTATTTCAAATATTATCTTTTTTTTGCCACATTGATTAAGATCGATTTAGTTGCTCAACTAGGTTATTGGGTTTTTAATGTACCCACTTCATGCTGGGATTGTTTGTGCCCGGTAATCCCTTAAACACCATCGAGAGTTCGTTAACAGAAGCGATATGGCTGCTCATCCGCATGAATCTCATGGATTGGTTGGGTGCCCCATCCGATGCTATCCCATCCCATTCGATCCGATGGCACAGACTGTATTAATGCGCTTCATATGTCAGCAGGGGCCATTCATCATCATTATGCTGATGCCAACTGAATGGGGCTGGCTGCCGCCTGTGTATGTGCCAAACTGGAAAACAAACATGGCAAATATAGTGCTTTATGAGTGGAGCTCATCAGAGCAGCCAGGCTAAAACGACTTTGCTGCAAAGACTGAGCTGCAGGGAAAAAGTTTAAATAACTTTTACCCGGTCTCATGTCACAGCATTTAAAATGTACAATCGTCTGGCGGGCCATGTGTATGTAAATTGCTAGCGGGGAGGCTAAAGTCTGGTCTGGAAAAAAACCCAAAAAAAAAAAAAACCAGAGAAAAAAGATGGCTGTTGTTATGTGAATGCCCTGGTTGTTGGCCAAAACGTTGTTATCAAAACGTTCTCGCTTAAACTTTATTAGTTTGACATGTGTGCTTTTTAGAATTTTAGGCACGTTTGATGAAACGTAATCAAACAAGCCGCAGAACATTTTGTCCTCTGTGGATTCCAGTACCTCCTAATGGCCCATTTTAGGGGTATTTCATGCAGGCTATACTCGTACATATATGTATTTTGATTTTCAGATATAGATGTAGATGTGTGAGTGCCTTGAACCGATTTAATTTGAGTGCTAAAAGCCTGTCACTTAAATGTGCAACATATTTCCCGAACAGTACCGTGTACATTGGGTATGCGATAGTCGAGCCAATCAGCTTCATCAGCCAGACGGTCGCATTTAGGGTAAATTTAAAAATGAAAGAGCAATCTGCGGCCCCTTAAGAGCACTTGTGCTAATACTTGCCGTAACTCACGGTACAAGTTGTAAGTAAATGTAGCAGACTGATGCAAAACTTTGTTCGGCGACATGTGAATCCTTTGTGTCCTCGAAAACTGAAGCTCCAGCTCCGGCAAACGATGGGGCTGGGCAATAGTTGGGGCTCAGCTGGCAGTTGGCAGTGTGTCGCTCTTGCACGCTGAACATTTTAATCGGCAGGAAATGATGTGAAAAACTTTTTAATCCCTTTAAATGGCAACTTTTCAATGCGCGTAGAAGTGCAGAATGTTAAAGCGATGCCGAAGCAGGGAAAACTGGGAAAGCAGAGAGAGCAGGGAAAGCTGGAAAAGCTGGGAAAGCCGGAAAAGGGCTTAAAGCCAGCAAAAGTCGTGAAACTTAATTATCCAGCCAACCAGCCAGCCAGGTGTGAGTGTAGCAGTTAATTTAAATGCGATTTAAAGGTGTATTTATTGTCGGCATTTGACTTTCGCCAAGCAAATTTAGTGCTTTGCGAATCTAAGATGATAAATTAAATTTGCAGCTGCCTAAATCTTCAAAGCGAACTCCTGCCAGGATACATGCAAATACATATTTATGTACATATATGTGTGGCTATTCCGACCGATAAGCACCTGCAAATTCATAATTCAGATAAGTGTCGCCGCTCGGCCAAAATTCAACCTGTGCATCCGGTGCATTGGAGCCGGAGTAAGCCCAGAGTAAATTCATGCAAATTATGTTAAAGTGGTGCAGCTGGAGGGCAAATCTGTGCAAGGATATGGTCGTCCTGCAAATTGCTCGAGCACAAATGTGTGTAAAATAATATTTTTGCACATTCTACGCCTTAAAACCATAAAATTGCATAATTTATAAATTTAAATATCTCACACATAAAAGCGGGCGCACAAAGGGTCCGAAAGTGGTATGAATTTATAAGGTTGGGGAAGAACCTAAGTGGGCTAAGAGGCTGGCCGGAAAGCTGGCCAAATAGGCAGAGTCAAGCGTTATTGCTTCCACCGAGCATTTGAAACACACACTTTGGCCAGTTGGAAAAACGAGAAGAGACAGCAGCATTTTTGTTTCAGGTCAGTCAGCAGAATTTGTGGTCGAGCACATGGCCATTGTAATTTGCCTACGAAATTTCAAATGTTATAAATGCCTCTTTGCGTTTTGGCCAGAATCAGAAACAAGGCCGGCCGGTCAATATTTATTTGAAATTGAGAATTTCCTCTGGCTCGGACTGCCAACGAAATCCCATTGACAGTTGATGTTGATTTCATGATTACAGGCCACACTGGGATCGAAAATAATAATTTCTGATTTATGGCCAACCAGCAACAGTGCGGCTCTTGTCAATTTAATTGATTTCTGCCCAGCAAACTGGAATTTGTGGCATTTCTTTCTAATCATCTTCAAGTCCTTGCGGTTGCCGCTGCACTTTTGGGGGGCGTGGCACCAGCAACTTTGCAACCCCTGAACTTCCATGTTTATTTTTATCGCACTTCCTTGACGCGTCGAGTTTCAAAGTTTGCGAACAGACAACTGCGAGGTTGGTGGTAGCACACGTGTAAGCACACATGAGTTTGATTTTTGTAAAGTGCTGTGTGAAAGTTGCCAGGCGGTATGTATGGCATAGTACCAGGTAACCTCGACATGTTTACGAGCCTCTAAACTGTGGGGTTCATGGACTCGGGCAGCTAGTAAATTCACGCAAGTTTCAGTCCTCTTCGCGTCCATAATTGATAGTCAGTACCCTATTTTTTTTTTACCCCCTGCTAGGCAATTAACAGTCGCTTTTTGGTGTAAGTCCATGGATAAGCTCAGATACGAGGCGGTAGGTATTTTTGTATAATTTTCCATGAACGCAGTAATCCGTGAACGTATCTATCGTATGTACGACCCGCCATTAACAACACCAAATGCATGTAAATAGTAATTATTATTCACTGAAACCATTTCCACTTGGAAACCGTCGCATTTAATAATGTTGACACACACTGCGATGGGGAGTGAATTAAACAAATATCTCGAATGCCTGGGCTCCCTAATTGTCCAACGGTCATCAACTTGTGGCCGGCTGCCAATGTCCAGATAAAGTGTATGTGGCAAACTATTGTCTTCCTCAAACGAGGAACTGGAACTCGGCTCCATTCAACTCAACTCAGCTCAACACGCCTCGACCCTCGAGTGCGTGCTACCGCAAGTATTTAAAATTGTTTTGGTAAGTGCCGGGTTACACCCATTTCAAGCCATTCCAAGCCATTCCATGCCGTACACCCACCTCCAGCTCCACCTCCAGCTCCAGCTCCATCCAATCGGCCACCCACTTTGCGGATGGCTGGCAGCGTTTGGCAGCAGGTAATAAAAGTTCAAAGTCATGTAAGCCACGTGGTCGTTGGGCTTGGTTTTGGCTTGGAGGGCCGTGGAGGTGCTGAATCTGCTTTCTACTTGTATTTGAATTTTCCCATCACTCGCACGCAACTCGAGTGTCGGGGGCAACAGCAACAACAAAATGGATTTCGTCCTGTAGACTCGCTTCATTTTTCAACTCGTTCAACTTGGCGGCTTGTGAAGTTGAAACATTTCAAGACCAGAGCAAACAAACTGCGCTTTTCTGAGCCGGCATCCCATCTAGCCCTTTTCTTCACAACCAAGTCACTTGTAGGTATCCGCGTTCTTCTTCACAGCACTGAGAGAAAGTTGATTAATTTCAATATTTCATATTTCAATTTACATACTAAAAGTAATCAATAAAGGCATAGTGAGCGTAAGTGAATCAGACGACTTTTCTCATTTATAAAATGTAATAAAAAATAAATACACAGTGGCGTTTGTCTCAGTGTACATTTGTCAGTGAACTAAAAGCGTTTAGCCCCAAAGGAAATCACCAGAGGGGCATATAGCCAGGATGAGGTCTTCTATGTTCCCACGATGGCAGCATTTTCCAGGTGCACTTGCACATAATACACATCGTGGATAAGAGCCTTGGATTTTTTCGCAACGGAATGGGATGCATCCACTGTCGCCTCATTTCAGCGAATTCCTTTCGCTGAATAATGTTGTCGTTATTCCGATCGAAGATGCAGAATATCACATCCGTAAGATGTTCGGAGAGACTGATGCCGGACACTACATGCGCAATGTGTCGCAGAGTTTTGGGCGAGATATCCGCACCGGTGAAATAGTAAAATGCGAGGGCATTATCCATAACCCCCACATCCTGGACAAACCGGAAGAAGGCCAAAAACTCCTCCAGACTAATACCACGCTCCATCTTGCCGAACTTTTCCTTGACTCGCTTCAGGATTTCGTGTCGTTCGCTGCGTGACTTCCTGAATCCCAGCACCACCTTGGCGAAGTCCAGTTCCGAGATTACGGATCTGTATATTACAAATAGGAATGCATTATGATGGACGAGTATGACACGAACATGGTCAGTTACCTGGACTCCTTCAAGAGGTTCTGAAACTGCTCCCTATGGATCTCGCTGTGCAGGGCGTTTAAGAACTCCAGAAACTCCTCCATGCTCAGGGTCCTATTGAGTTGTTCTCCAAAGAAGTGACTCTTCAAGTGGCAGTTCATCATGGAGACTTCGCCCTGCGTGATCGCCATAAAGACGGAGTTCAGTTCCTCGATGGTCACGTTGCCATCACCATTCAAGTCGAACAGCTTGAAGCCAATCCGAACATTTCGCTCCGGAATAGAGAGCAGAATGGTCAAGAGCACATAGTCACTGTAGGTGAGCAGGCCACGATTCTCGAACTTAAGGAAGATGCTATCGTCCCTGACCTCTGGCATCCACTTTCCGGCCGCCTGCTCATCCAGAATGTGGAACTTGTCCAGGCCCAAGCTCTCTGGCTGCCGCGATCCGGGTTGAATTGATCTTAGAAAATCACTGGGAGTCATGTACAGTTCCCATTTACCTGATTTGTTCTTCGTTTTAATGGTGGCAAAGTAGCGGAAAATCTTGGTGGGATGTGCGAACAGTCTCAGTCGATTTTCATACTGCATGATGGTGTAATCACGAAAGGAATCTCGATGGGAAATTAAACGATTGCGCCTAATTGTTTTCTTATCCCCTGCAGTTGAGGTGGCATGCAGAATCGAAGGCAAGGGCCAATTTTCCCCATTTTCGTCACTCAAGAAGTGCGAGAAAATATCTGAGGCCGAACGGGAGCATATACAAATCAAGGGCCAAAAGCGCGTCATGTGAGGCTATTCCAAACTATCATAAGCAGAGGAAAGTCACGAATTATGGTACTGCGAATTTGGCTAGTGGAAAACGATTTATGTTTGCTTAGAATTTGGGTCAATTTTCTTTTTTGTATTTTATTTTTTATATTTTTGCTTTTATTTTTTTTTATTTTTCTTGTGAGCCAAACTTGAACTGAACTGATTGATGTTGCCAGGCCTTTGCCTCTTGCTGATTTTTCCGGCCCTTCCCCCTAGACCACACACACACAACACACACACACACACACACACCCTCGATGGAAAAGCATTAAAAGTAATCAGGAGCGCAAATGTTTGCACTACGGAAATTCTGGTGTCGATGGTGAGATGGTGAGATGTTGTTGGTGCTGATGGTGCTGGGTGCCTGGACTTTATAAGGCCCCAGGGAAATTTGCGAACAATAAACTGGGCGGTGCGATGCGGTGAATGCGAGGGGGTGTGGCGCAAAAAGTTTGCTTCGATTTGTGGATTTTCTCTAATTTCTGCACTGGATTTCTATGCATTTATGGGCGGTCAGCTGGCAATTTCGCCTGCCATTGTACTGAGGTGCTCGGCATATCTGAAAAAAAGTTGCCCCCAACTTCTTATTCTCGGTCGGCGTGGGGCTGTGAAGGACTCTCGACGGCAAGTTTGGCTTTCAAGGACTCTCGTTGGCTCGCAAAACTTTCGATGGGTCTTCAAGTCCTGCATTTGGCTAATAAAATGTGGCTAAGACGTGTGAGATACACATGTATATGCTGAATAAAAGGCGAGCAGTACAAAAATGTCCAATGAATTATGGCAAATAATTTTTATACAAATTTATACAAAGCCTGTTCAGGAAAAGCAAAACCAACATACGTGTATTTATGAATTCTGATTAGGCGTGTATGTGTATGTGGAATATTGCATTGTAAAATGCCCGCGGTATTTAAAACTAATTTTAAATTGCATCTTTTGTTAAGGGCATCACAGTTTTGTCCTAATTTACAATTTCTATAAAAATGCATTGAAGTTCAAACATTTATTTAGGCTTTACCTACACTTGAAATGCCTTTGTTTTAACCCATTTTCACTGCCTTTAAAATGATTTGTTTGGAACTAATTTATATGGCACTAATAAATATTTTCGTTGGCAAACATATGAGCTGACAAAGTTGAAAAAGTATTTGTTTGTCGATATTGCAGCCTTTAAACAACAATTTTTGCAAATTAATTTAAGTCCTGAAAAAGTTCAGCCTCTGTTAAATTTTCGATAACATTATTTCCGAACTGAATAGACAATATGCAGCTATTTTCCAACAATATCGCTTCCCAAACGTGTATTTGTGTAAATGCTGATTGACAAACGGATTGATTTCGATGCCACGTCCCACATGTTAATTTGGCCATGGTGTGCGACACTTGATTAAAGCCCGTCACTTGCCTTGGAAAACTCCGTGCTGCTCCACTTTGTTCACGTGGCCCAATGGAAATTCCCAGCTGACGGGATATGGGATTTGGGTGCTGGGTGTTGGGTGTTGGTGAATGGGAATGTGACCAACCAGGTGAATAATGCTCGCCGTGCCACTTAAGCCGGGCCAAAAGTTTAGGCTTCCCTTTTGTCAAACGCCTGTCAACCCGAAGCACAATCCTTTTGTCCGTTTCGCTGGCATTCGGGTGTCCTGGCATCGTGTCCTTCCCGCATCCTCGCATTTGCATATTTGTGGGTACATGCGTGTATACGAGTGTGTGTTCGCATAAACAACAATCAGAGCATAAACAAAGGTGCCGCCAAAGCCAGTCGAGCATTTGTGCGCTGCCGAAAATTAAGTTAAACAAAAAGCAGCCGCACTCGCAGTGGCGCTGCAGTGAAAGTCAAACGGAAACGGAAACGGATACGCCTCCAGGCGGAATGACAGAAATTGTCACGTTTCTGCCTTTGAGTGTGGGTGACAAATAAGGCTATCTCCCCTACCCTCCTCACCCCTATTACACTTCCCTTGGCCGCACAACCACACACAATCGCACGTCTGTTGCCTGTTTATTGCTTTGATTTAACATCAATTGTAAACTGCTAGCGTTTGTGATTTGTTGTCATGTGTCACAACCTGAAAATGAAAATGGCGAAAGTGGCATAAATTAGATGGAATTTTGCAGCATACTTAAATGCGCGCCGTATTAATCTATTACTTGGCTGGGGCACTGAAAAAAACAGTTTCTTTTTCTTAAATCAGTTTTAATAAAGATAAAGAAACATACATTTAGCATGTGAAAGCTATACAATTGGTAAAATCTAAAACTGCCATATTTGCCCACAACTATTTATCTATTACTAACTAATATCCGAATATTTTTTAACATTTTTTTTCTCTGTTAAATCCGCGCTGCTCTGCGGATGTATGCAAATTGCGAAACCGCTCTTGGTATTTGGCGGATTTGTCATGACCACTTGACACACACAGATTTCCCCTTTGCGATTGGCAGGCATTCGGCGAACTAATATGTGCGGCATATGCCAAATGCAGTGGGGTGAATGGGTGGGTGGCTGGTTGAAAAAAACTTTCCCTTTCACTCACTTATGTACTTTTATCGAACTGCTGCACAGTAACGGCTTTCCAATCGGCTGAGCGGAAAAGCCGGGAAATTGGTCGAGGAGTTGTCTTTCTTTCGGCGAGTTTCATTCTCGCCCCATTGTTGCCTGCCAATGCATTTCTTTCACTTGCCTGCCCCCCAAGACTTTTAATTTTATAAATTGTCTCGCATGTGTGTCTGTGTGCGTGCGCGTGTGTGTGTGTGAGAAGGGGGTTTTCCTTTGTCACTGGGCTGCCATTGTCGTCAGCTTAAGATTTTGATAAGCCATTGAAAAGTGTGTCTATAAGCACTCGAGCATTCAAGTGTCGCTTGTGCTTTGTTTGCCCTAACTATAAATGGCTTAATAACAGATTTCACAGCGACAGTTGATGTCTTCAGCTCGCCCGGTTTTTCTGCCCGGTTTTTCTGCACGGTTTTCCCACCCACTTCACTCCTCTTTACTATAATTTGTTTGCGTTTGCATGTCGATGGAAAATGGAGAATTATTGAAATTTGAGTGGACTTCAAAGCGATTGCAAAAATCGAATTAGAACGCAGTGGCGAAAGTGGAAAAAAAAATAAGAAAATGTGGGGAAAAAGAGACAATGGCAAAAGGACTCGCGTCCATGGAGCGTGAATTATGTGATTTATGGCGGCGGCTTGTTTGCCAAACGCTTCCCAATTACATAAGCACTCCCATTCGGGCCTCCTTATCGGATTGCACAGGAAAAACAACCCTCCCCAAAAAAACAGGCGTAAAATATGAAATAAAATTCACTGGCTATCGTATCGTATGTTAAATGCGTTTGCAAATATGTTTGCCAAGAAACTTTTCGCGAGGGTTTTTTTATTCACAGCACTTGGAGTCATTTTATTTGGCACAAGGGTTTTTCGACAGGGTATTCGCAAACCTCCATCATCCATATGCTGGTTGGAATTTTATTTATTCTTGTTTTTTTTTCGTTTTTTATTTTTTTTTTGCCAAATTTGTTGCCTCAATGGACACACAGCGCACTTCCGCTCTCTGCCATGGAGCTCCTCCCCTTTCCCCTCTCCCTTCGTCATTTTTGTTGTTTTGTGCTCGGGTAATAATTCTAGATTTATGAAAATTGTTTTTCCGTTAATGTTTGCCATGTTTTCGACGTTTTTATGTTGCTCCTCCAAGATGAAATTTACCCGAATGCACACGCACACACATACTCTGCATAGAATCAGTTTCCTTCCGCTGAGGCTGTTTGTTCACAGCTGCGGTCAAAATAATAGCACCACCAGGCTCGGTGTGTATTGTCCACCACTTAATTATCGCTCTATAACATCATTTGTTTTGGTTGAATTTGCAATATACATCCAATGTTGTAACTACCCTACACACCTATGACTTCATTTAGAGGAATACCTATCTCTCAGAGCGAGATATCCTGCTCACCTTAGCTGTAGTCCTGCGGACTGTAAGTATTGTATTAGAAGGACATGTTGCTGGGAGTGAGTGGTCCGCATTCCTGGCTGTGGAATGTGATCCCCGCAATTTTCGGCCATTTCCATTACGGCCCTGCACTCCAAACTCCACCCACCGACTTTTCCGGGCTGATATGAAAGTTTTCGCCCAGACGCAGTTTGCAAATTTCAAAATTTGATTTCTGTATTCCACGAAAGGGTTGTTCGGCGTTTGATTAAATTTCCACCAGACCCCCTGACATTGCCATAAATCTTGCATGACTTTTAGAGGGCATTTCGGGTGGGTGGTCCGTTGGGTGGTGCGATGGGTGGTGCGTTGGGTGGTGCGTTGGGCTGGTGGTGCCGTCGAGAATTGCTGCATACGTAACTGGGTTTTATGGTGCGTGTGCAGTTAGGAGAAAGTGCTCGGTAATGAGCGTTCGTCCTGCAAATCCTTGCGCTGATAAATGGCCAAAGGACCTGGCAAACTAGAGCAGAGTTTTTGAGCCTGCCTGAAGCCTGACGCAGAAATCTCTGCCCTGGCCGCTAATTAACAATTAACTTAGCCGGACAAAGGCAAATAAGCCACAAACAATGGTGCATTGCTTGCAGTCATTGCAATTATTTTAGCATGCAACTAATTATTTGCGCAAATAAACAAGTGCATTCGATTGTAAATTGATAATTATGCAAGCCATGTGGCTGGCAATTATGCCAAAGTCTGCTTCTGATGGCGATTGGGTACCAATATACATACGTGCATACAAGTACAGGCACATTTCCAATTTCGCACCGGCCAGCTGCACAATTGCAATTACAAAGAGCGCCTGCCTTGAGTTTTTCCTTGCCCCAAACTTCAACTAATTCTCTTCCTGTGGCCAGCAATTTGGACCGCAATCTGTTTATAGTGTCAATTGTGAAAGTGAATTTATCTAAATCTACTTTACCAGCAGCAGCAGAGTAAGTTCATTGGCCAAATGCAAATGTAACGAGCGGCATTTGCATACATCGAAGCACCCAAGGATCGACTAGTGGCTCCTCCTCTCCTCTTCTTTTCCTCCTATTATCCTGCTCTATTTCCCCCATTGACTCTGAGTGTATATGTGTGAGTTCTATTGGCTGGAGACAAACAGCTATCGATTTTGTTGCGTTTCCTGCTAGTTTTGCACTTCCGCTTCCGTTGTTTGGTAAATTTGCAATATCCCTGCGTTGTGGCCAGCCTCGAGACGAGTTGGCTTGGCACCATCTCCACCATCTCTTTCTGGGCCAAAAAGCCAAGGCGAGACCCATTAATGCCGCCCATCGACTGTTGACTGTTGACTGTTGCAACATCTTTGAGCCTTTGACGGGGCAGTTTGTTTTCTGCCGGTCACTCGACTCTCTACTCTCGACTCCTTTTCATTGAAAGCTCCTTTTCCTTTTTTTCGTCCCTACCAATATTGCAATATACAAGCATAGTTCCTTTTGCCTGCGGCACGCCCCGAAAATGTCATTTCACATTCTCACTTGCCGCTCGGCCAGCAGGCGAACAAACACTTTGCATATTTTAACCTTAAGCGGATTTTGCGTTTGCAAATCAGCTAAAATTTGCTGCCCCAACCAAGTAGCTTTTGTTCCGCAAGGACTGCAAGTGCAACTGCAACTCCTGCTGCTGTTGCTGCTGCTGTTGCTGCTGTTGCTCCTGGTGTGGCAGGATGCTACATTCATTGCCTGGCGGTGGCAACCGCAAAGGGTGACGCAGCTTCTTCTGCTGCCAGTTTGTATTCTGCTGCCAGCGGCATCTGTTGCCCCTTGTGGTCCTTTTTTCGGGTATTCCCTGCCAGCCCAGCTGCACTTTCGGGACACTTTGTAGACTGGAAAAAAAGGGAATCATTTGTCACAAGTGCAGAGAAGATTAAGGTGCAACTATACTTAATCAAGTATTTTGTCAAATATAATATAGTAAACAAATGTTACAACTAATCCTTAAAAAGTAATTACACTCATAATAAACCATTTGAATCTTTGGTGATTCTGTTTTTTGGAAGCTCTGTAGTTTTTCTCACTGCCTTTGGTGCATTATTCCCAAGGAGCCCTAATCGCCAGTGTCTCGGTTCCTTGGAGGTTACTTCGCTCCGGGGGCGTGGCTTTTAGGTGGGTGCACCTTGTTAAATTTTGCATTGGATTGCCAGCTTCCCCAGCATTTCGCCTGCATTTCGCCTCCATGTCTCGCACGTTCGCCGGCTGCGTTTATATTTATGCAGTTTACGTGTCAGTCGGTCCAGGATAGTTCCTTCTAAGGTCCTTTTTTTCTCTCCATGGTCTGTGTGTGCAACAGCATTTGTCATATTTGGCATGATGGTAACTACTTCCGTGTGTGTTACCTTTCCGCCCGCCTCACTTCTGCCCCTGGAAAGGGGCAAGGAACTGAAGGCAGTGCATTACCTTCGATTGCTCACGTCGCCCCGGAAAATGTTGATTTCTGGCGACCTGGAAACACACAGCTATATTGCAGCAGCACAGTCGTCTGGCAAATTAAATTTAAACAGTTGCGACGTGCAAAGTCGCTGTGCGTCAAGGATGAACATTTTTCCCAAACTTTGTTGGCTTCAAATGCATTTTCCTTCGGCAAGGAATAGCCACAAAAATCGACTGCGTTTAATACGCGTGCTGCTGCTACAGAAAAAGAAATGCTTTTGCATTTTATTCGTTAATTTCATGCTCATACTTTCAGCCTCGGAATTCGAAGCACCGCTTAGCAATTCACTCAATTTTTCATGAATATGGAACACTTCATTCAATACCAGCCACCTTAATTCCCATCTTAAGTGCTTTTCTGCACAAAACAGAAGCATTTCTTCAAGTGCAGCGCTTATTAAGCAGAATAAATTAGACTGGCTCACCGCTAATTTGTATAGGTGACATGGCCGCAGCGCAGATAAATTTCCAGGGCGGCCATTAGTGGTGCCGTCTATCAGTCGCCATTAATAACGTTCAACATCCAAGATGCACATGCGGCCCAGGCTTATGGGTGGGTCTAAGGATTCAGCTGCAGCCGGAGCCGGAGCCGGAGCCGGAGCTGCCCAAATTGCACTTGGCACTTTGCGGCACAAACAGAAATTGGCCCTACCAATAATATTGGGCTCAGGACGAGTTCGTGTCCGTATCCGTGTCCGTATCCGTGTCCGTATCCTGTTGACTTCGGATTGCCTTTGCCCAGGCGGCTGTTGTTGCTGCTAAAATGGCTAAACCAACAGACAGCTGGCAGGTGGAGGCTGGCCGGGATTACCCGGGATCTTTGGGCTCCTCGGGGCGTGTTTGGAGCAGGCCATCATTATGGCCCAACTGTGGGTGTTTGGCCGGGTCTTGGGATTCCGGCATTTCTGTGTTTGAATACCGGGTTGGATGGCTGGATGGCTGGATGGCTGGATGGCTGGATGGCTGGATTGCCGGATTGCCTGGTTGGTTGGCTTTCGGCTTGGCTGGCTGGCATTTTGGTCAACTGAGGGCGAAAGAATTATTTGCAATTATTTATTAATTTCATTTGCACCGCTTCGACCGGCTGCCTGTCATGCCCGGGTACTTAAATATTTGATTGAACATTTAAATATTATTTTAATTAATTTTGCAAGTTTACCTTTACCTTTACTGCATTGTTTGCATTCGGGCAGCTGATCGGTGTGGGCCTATTTGCCCGAACATTGAACATTGGCAATTCAATACACAATTGCACCGACCATGCATAATTTATTTAGTGGTTTATTGCGCTGCGGTCGACAGCAAATGGTATATGTACTATATGCTGTATGGAATCCTGTTCGAAGGACGATGACGACTGGCGCAGCCGTGTTCAATATAATCATTATGACACGACCGCAAATTTCAATAAAGAGATTTTTTGGCTTGTCGATCAATCAGAAAGGCATTCGACATGGCTTAATTCCCACCAAATTGTATCCATTTCTCTGTGTGTGTGTGTGTGTGCGCTTTTTGCCCAACTATGCAGGCTGCCGGCTGCATTTTCCTTAATTATTTCACACATTTTCTTTTTTTTCGTTTGCTCCAAATTTTTGTGCTCCGAAGGCAGTGGAAATGCGTTGCTTGTTAGCAGGTGAGTGCAGAAACATGCAATTAGTGCCAAAGCCAACTGAGGCAAGAAGATGGCCAATGGCAAGTGAGTGTGTAGGTGTGAGTGTGAGTGTGAGTGTGAGTGTGAGTGTGGTTCAAAATGTGATCAAATACGCACACACTCTACCTACTACACCCAGACACCCATATACTTGTACACTCACACCCCCAAACGAAATAAACTAAAGTGGCAGTGAGTTTTGGGCCTGTAGCCTCCATCGTTCGTACACCAGCTGCTTTTTGAATTTTGGTGTTTAGCTTTTAGCGCCTAAAACTATGCTTTAGTGGTCAAGTGGAACAAACAACAGAATCCAGCTGCACTGGGCCGCAGACACAGGGAATACTACAAAAATCCCCACGCATACCAAGGCCATCCAAGGGGTGTGGTTGGGCGCCAGAAAGTGGGAGCATAGGTGGCTTCTGGTGGTTTTTGGGCAGCCGGGCAGGCTAATGGAGGGCCCAGGTCTGGTCATTTGCAACATGGTTTATGTGTTTATGTGCTGGACGCTGGACGCTGGACGCTGGACGCTGGACAATGCTTTTTGCACTCAATGAGGCCCTGTCTGTGCACATGGCCATGTGCTTTGGCCCTGCACCAGCGGTATGATTTACGGCTATGCAGCTTAAATATTAAATGAATGAATAATATATGGGGCGTCGAGACTGTTACCCCCCACTCACGATACTGCTCCACATTTTTCGGCTCAGACCAGGAGCAATTTTATTTTTGGTAGCAGCTCTGTTCCACTTCAAACACGATTGGAAAACAAAATCGTCCGTTACCCAGGAACACAGTTTCGTGTACCATATTGACAGTTAAATAATTTATTTAATTTGGTTTCAAAAACATTCTAAAATGGAAACTGTACTTCTGTTTCGCTTAGTGTAGGTACATCGACCTGTAGTGCCACTGCATGGAGAATGCTGATTTGCATAGCTAATGTTTGCACATTTTTCGTTGCCAAAGTGGCGAAACTTTTAGGCTGCTGGCAAATATTGAATTTTTCTTAAATTCCACTCCCTCGAGATGTAAATCTTGCACTTCTGCCCCTCGACATTATATGTATTGCTATGCAAACGAGCAGTGAAGTGCACATTAAACTGCAAATAAACGATTTCGCCGATGAGGCCAAAAGAAGTGCAATGGAAAATGGCAGACACGAGCAGCAAAGACACTTGACTGGGCGATTATTTTTTGTGTTTTTTTTCTTTCTTTTGGCCAGGCGGCAGAAGGTGGGGGGAAAAGCGTTTAAGAAATGGAAAATTCACTCGATTGCTTGGCGCGTGCTTTTTGAGAGCAATCGTGTGCGTTGAATGGTGCTGGCCATGAATGTCTACCTGTTCGTCTGGCGTTTCATTTCTGCCCCTAATTGCAGCATCGATTTGTTGATCTCGCCCATGGGATAAACTCACTGAAGGGGTTGCGCTGCAGGAGGGGGGCTTCCTACCGATTTGCAGCGATTGAAAAATTAATTTGCAACTAATTGACTTTCGGGCACTCAGATGTCTAATTTACATTCCCTGCTGCAGTACCTTACCCACCCAGAATCGAGAGTCCAGAATCGAGCATCCAGAATCGAGTATCCAGAATCCAGAAGCCAGAGTCACCAGTCGTGACCGTTACTGGGCAAAAGGTAGAAGAAACGGTCAGCATTTGGGCAGGACTCAACTCTCTCAGCGTTCCATTTCCGTTCGTCTGCCGGCGTGTTAATTGCATTTGCGTGTTGCAGACTTGGCCAGCGAAAAGGGGGGGGGGGGGGGGCGGGGCAGGCACTGTTATCGGGGGCAGGCACTGCGACTCCAGCAGCCAGTGGACACTGGACACTGGACACTGGAAACTGAAAACTGAAAACTGGCAACAGCAAACAAGGTTGTAAGTGCCGGTTGGCAGTCAGCGGGGACACAGACACTGGCTAAAGTGACTTCCGCTCGCACAGGACACACACCCTGTCACACATACACACCCAAGCACACAAACACACAAGCACACATGCACACAATCACACAATCACCCAATCACACTAATACACACACGTTTTCAGCCGCAGACACATGAGTTGGGCTGTCAACGAGAAGGCTCATTTACTTGGCCCATCATTGTCTCCAGCAGCAGTGACATCTTGGCCAATTTGCCGCCAAATCTGGAGTTCTTAACTACTCTGAGTTTCTTAATATATTTTACGTATAAAACAAGTTGTCAAACATCCAAGCCACACTGTCATACTCAAAAGAAAACAAGATCTTTCTATTGCTCTAAGAACATAATACCATAAATGTTAAGCCCTCTAAAGCTTATTTATACAGTGCTCTATTCTATTATTTTATTAGATTTATAAGCATTAAAGTCTGTTTTTCAAAAACGTGATCATTTTCTCAGCTATGCAGTGCAATAGGGCAATATATTCAAGCCATAAGTGCACTGTAAGCTGCTTCCGACTTCCTTTCTAGCCACTTTGGGTAATCGGTTGTGGACAGCACTGCCATCATGTGTAAGGGAATGGTGATGGTGGTACCCAGCTCAATGCACCATGGGTCTTTGTGCCCCGTTTCCGGTCATCGAGCTGCGTCTCAGTCGCTGGAGCCTGGGCATCAGGGCATCATCTCCAGCCGTAATTGCCTTTCAAATAGCGCCAAACTACGAGCTAATGAAGGCCCTGAGTGCATGCGTAATGGTGTAATAATACCTCCTGGCGAGCTGCATAGCTCTATATGCCATATAGCTGGATGGCTGGATGGCTGGTTAGCCGTCTGCCAGCAGCCACAATAACGACCCCATCATCGCACTCATCCGCAACTAGTCGGCTTCCATATCGAGGCTTTACTGCCCTCGCTAACCACCTTCTGTTCTCCGTTTTCTGGCTTGCTGACCCTCTTGTTTGTTTATTGGTGACGCAAAGTTCTTGGGCCTGCTGTCTGGGCGCAAATTGATTGCCATTGACACACTACTGTGGCACATTTCACTTTTATCGAAGCCAAATTTGTTTGCCCAAGCAGCCCTGTTAATTAATCCACAAGTTCTCCACCTTCTGCCACCAAAAAACATACATACTTGGCAACATATAAACATATGTATATTGAAAGGCATTCTGGTTTTACCATTTGGCCTGCAATTAAGCTGGTAAAGTGTTCTCTTTTCTTTTTTCTAAATGCAAAAGGAATTCAAATATCTATCTAAGCTCGAGCCGAGTTCAATCGTCGTAATTGCGGGCATTAAAATAAAATGAAAATTGCTTCTAATGCGGCAATTTTCAGTTGCTACACCGGCAAATGCCTGGCCAAGTGAGTTCAATTAAATATTTATTGCTCCTCAATGCTGAAATCCTCTTTTGTGGCAGCCGCACTGCTACTGCAATTTGATATTGAAGCGTTTTGCTTTGGCTACCATTTACTACTACGTTTTCTTTGTTTTTTTTTTTGTTTTTTTAACTTTTTATTCGCTCGGCTCTCGCACAAACGATTTTTTGTCATTTCACATTCTAGGGGAAGGCGAAAGGCGGCAGGCGGAACGCAAGGAGCAGCAGCAGGACCCACGCACACAATGTGTCCTTGATTGGCCGGCAGGTCCAGGCGGGTCCGCTTTTGTGTCCTTTCCATACCGGGCATGCCATCCATGCCATCCATGCCATTCGTTCATTCGTTCATTCTTTGGCAACGTGAGAGGAGCGTGAACCTGCAGCAACAATGACCCGTCGTGAACAATGGCCAACGACCTGGCCAAGTCGCCCACCAGTCCTTCAGTCGTTCAGGCCATCAGACTTTTCGAGTCTTTAAATGTTAAATATTGTGCCCGAGTAGCTCCACCATCGCGGGCTGATCACTTTCAGGTGTAAGCCGCCCACGGAACGATTACATCCACGCACGTACGGCGAAAATACGTTCAGATAAAGTGCGTGAGTGCGGGCGACAGGAAGTTGGAGGCTCGAATCTGGCGTGTTACGTAACCGCAGTCGCTGTCTGCTCCAATCTACACCACCCCAACCCCGACCCCGACCCCGACCCCGACCCCGCCGACTCCTGGTAAAATGCCAGAAAAGTATGTTAATCAGTTGAAATGCCGAATTTCGATACAAGGCCCCCAGAGAGGCGCCGTCATCAGCATCATCGGCATCATCATCAGCTGGCAATGCATTGCAGGTGGTTGGCAAACGCTACACTGCTAGAAACGAAAACTTGCTTTGACTACAGCTAGATCGCTTTCAAGGGACTTCTAGCTAAACGAATTCATTGCTAGCTTAAAAACTATTGAAAGCGTCTATATAAAATGGCAGTAAATATATTTTTGGGGCACATTTTAAACAACATTTTCTTTAGCTGTTGTTTTTGAAACTATTTTCTATGGCTGCTGCCAATTTTATGCGAGTGCGTTCTGCTGGCTTACAAGCTCATTTGCTTTTTCGGCGTGCAGGTGGGAGCTGTCGTTTTATGTTAATCATACGCCACGTTGGGCGATAATAACGCGGCAAACAAGCAAACAAGATGAAATACGCGTGCCGCATGCGTAATAAATTTTATCAACGTTCTAGCCAGAGCGCATACGTAATGAGTGAAGTTTTGTTTGGCACTTGAAATGCCACAGGGAATTGAAATGCGAATGCGAATGCGAATGGAAATGGTAGTATACGAATTAGAATTCCTATCTATCTGTGAAATGCACTGACGCTCAGTTTATCGGCACAAGTCAGGCCTGGCGTGGGCATGATGTATTGGCTTCTGGCCGGGCCCGTTGGAAAAGTAAATAAATATTTATGGTGCGGTGCTCTTCGCTTTGAGTGGAGCGAGCGAAACAATTTATCGATTGCCTGCAGAGATTACTTGTGCCGCGCAATTATATTTTTCTTTTAGACGAGTACATCGCTTTCCCCATTTTATTGCTCCAATGATTTTAATTGCCGGCGTGGAGGAGTGCGGTGCTGGGCATATGCTCACAGTAGTCGAGTGCGACAATTTGAGAGCAACATAAATTTTCAGAGAATGAAACCCGGAAGTCGCTTGTCACACACACTTAGGCATTATGTTAATTTATATGCACACGCTCACACACACTCACGCATCCAGCGCGCAAGCAAGCGACTATGAAATTTGAAGCGACAGAGCGGCGTTTAAGCCGGAAACAGACAGCCGGCTGGCTGCCTGGCGAATGTCTATGCATAGCTGTGCCAGTATGTGTGTATCTGTATCTGTATCTGTATCTGTGCGACAATATCCTTGTCAGCCATGGGAATCGGAATCTCAAGCACATGCAGCTAATTCTCCATTCGCTCCCACGCCCAAAGTACCCATTTTACCATGCAAATGGCGAGGCAGCGCACGTAGCCATATTGCGGATGCGAATGCGGATGCGGATGCGGATGCGGCTGGCAGGAAGCCGCCTCGACGATCACTTGTCGCGCAATTCTGGAACCAGAAGCGTATAAATCTCCCCTCGAGGTGACACTTGGCAGATAAATCTCTGTTAGATTTGCCCGAAACAATATCTGCGATGTGTATTTATCACGTGCGCGCAGTGTATCTGGTATCCGGTGGACAGAAGCTAAGGAGAAGGCATTTATACCTGGTACTTGCTACTTGCAGAGCATAAGGTATGCCTGCTAATGACTTGGGAAAAATAAAACATAATTAAGAATTAAGCATATATAATAATAATATTAAACTCGGAAATTCTGCTTGTCCGTTTATCTGTCCGTTTGATCCAAAAGGCAGCTTGTTCGTTTGTGGCGCTGTCAGCTTTCACATCTGTCAGTCTAGCCTCGGGCTTATTTATTTGTCTCTCTCCGCCCAGTTTGTCCGCATATCAATCGTGCTGTCCGTAAATCCACTTGTCCGTCACTGCCAAGAAAACGCCTCAGGTTATGCAACATAATTTAATTACTCAGTAATAAGTACACAGCACATCCTTGTCGGTACTTCAGGTCCTTAGTTTTGTGCCTTTTTTCTATGCCGCTTGGCCTAATCCATGCGTATACTAGTGTGTGTGTGTGTGTGTGTGTGTGTGTGGGAGTAACGAACAGCTGTTGCTAAATGCCTTTGATCATTATGCCATGCGCTGCATAAAAAATGACTGGTGCTTTCTTGGCAAACGAATCGCCCGAAACCGAAATCTTGACCCCTGCAAATGGCCGGACATAAAGAAAACTCATTAAATCATTTAGGCAGACGCCTTTGACACAGTTTTCGTTGTTGCCGGACACCCACAAACTTTCCAAATGAAATAGATGAGCGCACATAAACCACAGCACTCGCTAACTGGAAACGAAGGAGGTTCTGCGGTCAGAGGCACAAGAATGGCCCAAAAGGTAAGAGCGAAGGTAAAAGGACAATGCACAGACAATGGCCACAATATTTCTTATTCTCGGACCAACAAAAGGCGAACCGCGTGGCCTGAAAAATCACCAAAAATAAATTTCAAATTGTTAATAGAACCCGGAACCCTTCCCTCCACCTTCATTCTCCACATCCTTTTGGCTATAATTACGGCTTGGGTTCTCAAAGACGCCAACGCTTCGATTCCCGATTCCATTGAAGCCGGGCAAAATTCAATTAGAGCAGGAACACCAAACATGGCTGATAAGCAAATTTTAAGTCTGGCCAAGACAAATACAATTTGTGCTGCAAACAAAGTGCAGGGAAGTGCTCAAAATTGATTATTAAATGCCCAGCAATGGCTTTGACAAATATTTAGCAAGCAATTGAATGCAAATTTCATCGGCCGGAACAATGCGAGTGCTGCCATCATGGACTTAATGCATATTAAACCATGCGCCATTAATAAAACGTGCACAAATGCCAAAGCATAGCCAAAGTTCGGATGGTTTTGGCCAGTTGGGTGGTTGGGTGGTTGGGCGGTTGGGGTGGCCGGGTGATTAGGTGGTTGGCTAGTTGGGTGGTGCGGCTGTCGGTGGTCATCGTCAAAGTGCCATAAACAGCAGACAACTTCGGTGCTCGACCGGGTCACAGTACGATTGAGTCCTGGCCCTGGCACGGACTGTATGTGTTTGTTATGAATAGCTGCAGACGTGGAAATACATGCACATGCTGTGAAATTAAGCACAGTCTGTACACTGCTCAAAATGAATGTTATCTACAGGGAAAGCAACTGCAATTGTCCTTAACTAAGCACTTAACCATACCCTGGCTTTAAACTGGCATTATACGTGTATATATTTTGTGACATATGCAATTGGATCAGCAATTTGGAAACTTCTTACCTGATGTCCTTGATTTTCGCCAAGTGCTTGGACTGACTAGAAGTGAGGGTCTTTGGCGTAGGCGCACGTACGCCCGACCAAGTCGGTTGCCCATCTGTGGGGCTAACCCAGTTCCCAGACTGGACGCCAGGTGGCCGAGGGCAGAGTGGCGCGGTGGAATGGTGGTGGATCTGGTGGGTCAGGAGGAGATGGCCATACGCACGTGAGCGTCCGACTGATGGCCCATAGAAAAGTGCGGCTGGCCGCAGGCCGAGCGTACGTACGTGGAATCGTAGCCACTCAATGGACTCGAACCTGGATCCGGAGTACAAGTTCTGCTCGTTTTCGGAACGCATTTGTGCACGAACCCCAAGTGGGACATGTGATTATTTATGTCGCCGTTGATTATGAAGTTGATGACCTCTCGGTTCCATTGGCAGGCAGTTTTACGTAATCCCCCATAGCAGCGAGTTCAGCAGGGGATTAGGGGTATGCGTTGGACGAATTCGCTTGGAATGGAGGTGAATGGATCGTCATGTGCACTTGTGTGCGCTGCACTGTTTCAAAACAAGAGGTCCTTGTGCTATGCAAATTGATTGATAATCGCCTTGAAATTTCTGCATTCTGTGCATGTTCTTGCTGAGGACTTTCCCTAGTGACTAGTGGCTTATTTTAATCCAAATCTGACGCATTTGAATATTTTGATGGAAACGTAATGTACTCATGTGCATTGGGGACAAGAGCCACAGCTGCCTGAAATCCACTTACATCAACAGATATGGTCATCATAAATTAGCAGGAAATGTAATAACGTAATAATGTAATAATGTAATGTAATAAAATAGCTCGAACTCAGTTAATATTATAGTTTACTTGCAAGATTTCTTTGAATTCTCATGGGGTTTTGATTATTTTAAAACATTTCCATTGGCAGAAAATGTAAGATGAAGTACTTCATGTGCCAGCACTTGCTGTAATAAGCCCGAACATAGCCAAATCAACACCACTAAAGATTGATTATGCATTTGAACGAGTATGCATTCACAGGCCCTCCACAATTGTAATCAATGTCGATTTACACTATGAGTGAAATTGGATTTCCGTCAAGGAACAACACTGCTCTTGGCCCTCTCCATCTTATTCGAACACATCCTGCTGCACATCTAACCCCTTACCCCTCACCCCTCACCCATCACCACTCCCACATCCTGTTTATCTGACACGCTCTATCAATGGCCTACACGGCGTATGCGTGTTATGCAGCAACGTGTAATCTGGTCCATCGATTGAATAGATTTTAGTGCAATTCGAATGGAGTGCCCACACTACGGGTAGAAGCGAACTGCAACTTTGGCCTTCAAAATCGTGTGCTGCTGAAATCAGGACCGTGCTGCGTGCTCATTAGCCGATTTGCGATTTAATTAATTTTGCTAAATTGGATTAATGAGATGCTTGCCAATTAGAGATTCATTTCGTGTTTGGCCCCCTTTGTTGTTGCGCATAATGCGAAATGCGAATTTACATAAATTAATTTGAAATTTACAACATTTACATATGTACACAAATAATTGGAAAGATGCGATGATTTGCCGATAAGCGCAGCTCTCTCATCCTAATTGAAACACCACTGCACAAATTGGTCAAGTTGCTGGGATGCTGTTCGGTGGTTTCAATGCAAACACCCACCACCAACCACTCAAACCCAACCGAACCACCAAAACACAGACGACCCCACAGCCATGATAATTTGCTCGACACCGAACTCGTAAAAGTGCCCGCCTCAATAGCCACTGGAACCACTGAAACATTAGTCTATCGGAAACTCGATATTTTATTGTTTTCCCAGTTAAGCTCTGGACACGAGGACATGCTGCTCGGACTATATCAAATCAAACAGACACTGGCTCACCCGCCCGGTCGCATAAACAAACCCATTCGGACATCGTTTCTGTGCAACCCCGTTGGGAATGGCTTACACAGCGAAAAAGTGGTATCAACCCAAAATAAAAAAAAAAAAATAAAAAAATCATTAAATATTGCGTTGCACACTCCATCAAAAAGTAAATAATGCCATTCCCACGGAACTTGATAACTAAATATTTGTAATATTTCTTAGCACTACTTTTCGCGCGGTGCACGATGTATTTTCCATTGGCGGAAAAGCTTATGAAACGACTGCGAACTGGCTGACTGAATGATGGTCCGAAGGGGCTGGCTGAATGACTGGCTGACCCTCACGATAGCCGATTCAAACCGCATAGACTTGCTATTTTCTTTTTTTTTTTTTTTTTTTCGGCCAGACCCAAAGACGCACATTTCAATTTATTGCAATTTTTATTGCTGAAAACTTCGTGCTAAGATTTTTATGCGTCGTCAAGTGGCAACGGGCCAAGGAGCGCAAGCTCTTTTCTTTTTTTTTTGGTTTTTTGGGAGTTAGTGAATAATGCGCTCAGCACTGTCCGGACTGATAAGAAAATAATAAACTTGGCCAGCAGCAAAAACATTTCACAATTATCGTACCCTGGTCGAGAGTGAAAACTTTTTGCCACCACTCGCAACGACTGTCTGCTTGACTTTGACTGTGTTTTCCAATTCCGATCGCAGTGGCAAGTCGCACTCGTATTTTCTTTGCCACTGCAACTTGCACTTCCGCCTGGCACTTTACGCAGACAGCCAGATAACAGTGCTAAACACATAGAAATATGTGCCCGATTTACCATTGTTGTTATTTGGAGAATTTCTGTTATTTCCGCTTTAAGCTTGCCCCATTTTATGGCACTGACTTCCGCTCAGCACGGCCGAAAGCAAAAGTTTTCCCAACTTTTCTTTTGCCCAGCGTGGGCGGTATACTATATTCGCTCTATATCCGCGCTTACATTGACATTGAAATATCTGCAAGGTGGCAAGCAAACCGCAAGCCAGCAGGAGACAAAGGACATGGCGATTTATTTGAGTCGCAAGCGAAAATATTGCACATTGCAATATTTTATTACTTCACATTGAAGCTGCTACCTAAATGAACTCGGCAAAATAGGAAGTACTGCACGAAATTCAAGACATGGCATATTATTAATATATCTTACAATTAAATATAGAATAAAGAGTTTAGTAACCATAAACTGCAATAGATATTCTCGCAGTGTAACCCTGGAACACCAATCGATGGACAGCGAATCCGGATGGCAACTGACGAAAGTCCAGTCAGCCGAATATGTTTAATTCATGGAATGCACTTGTGGACGTAACCCCGTTGTTTGGCATTGTTTTCTCGTGCTGCTCGGAAAACGTGCACTCCTGTTGCGGCTATTTGACTTTTGAATTTGCCGGGAAACTTTCGTCGCATTGCAATCTTCTCCCTGCTTCTCTTTTGCCCTTTTACATTTTGATTGTCATGGCAGTTAGTGTTGTTCGCACAGTTGTTTGATATTCATCATACGCCACATTGGCCGCGAAAACCGAACACAAACAATCATCCAACCTGACAGATGAAGTCAGCTTAAGTGCTTGAAGTGGCAGCGAAAAAACTAAGCTAACGAAACTGCAAACAAGCGAAATTAAGAACATGAAGGCAGCGAACTTCGCAAAACATTAAACAATTAAAAAAGTTTGTTCTGTTTGGCCTTCGCTGCTTTTCACTTTTCACTTTCCACTTTCCACATTCCGTGCAATTTGTTCGTTTGCCAGGATGAGTATCTTCGGTTATTTGGCTTGCAATGCCCGCAAGGTGCAGCTGCATGAACTCTTCACTTATTAACTGGGCTTCCTTCACTGTCCTTCGCCAATTAGCTGATTACTCTCCCCTCCCTGTGTGTGTGTGTGTGTATGTGTGTGGGTGGCAATATTTCAACTTTCCTAATAATAAAGTTGTTGCTGTTGGAAAACCCCTTGGACCGGCACGCAAACTGCTACTGCTCCACGAACCGAAATACAAGGTCCGTCGCTGATGCGAAAAGCCGTTAACTGGCCAACGAGCAGCATAAACTTTGCTAAAAATGTTTGGCTGCCAAAAGTTGGCTTACTAAAAACAAAGCCCCGCCGATGAGAAATGAGCCCCCGAAATGGGCCACACAACACAGCAAACCGAGGGGCAAATAGGGCTGGGGGGGGCTGTGTTTTTGGGTTAGGGCTCCTCCATTCTGTGCAACATGCAGCTGGCTGCCCCAAAACCCAGAGCTCATAATGAGGACGCGACAACGCCAGCGAGAAAGCTTCGTTCTTATACCGATTACTCACTGCGAAAATGGGGTATATTCGTTGCTAGTCTGTAGTTAATGGGAGGCATACATGTAGACTTGATAAATGGATCTAGGTGTTACCAAAAAAGGTAAATTGGGAAAAAAGGAACAACTTGGGAAAAATTGTTACACATATTTTGGATATAAGCTTATCTTTATGATCCACAATAATGTATTTCTTTGTATTTTACACAGTAATAATAATATTCTACAATTGTCATCTAATTATGTTATTTAAATACTTTAATCACTAAACGGTTTTCTCGCAAGGAAAAGCCCCACAAAGTAGGCAATACATTTTTTCGAAGCGAGCCGATTGTGTCCACTGTTCAGTAGCAGGTATCAGTTAGTCGACTGCCGGCTTGCCAATTTTTTGCCACTTTTTGGCAACACTTGGTTTTGGGTTCGAGGCGACAACGACAAAAGGCAACACACGCTCCAAATGAGGACGTTGGCAGTGCCGCTTTTGAAGTTGTTGTCGAGTCTTGCCCCCGGGCAGTCCATAAAGTCCAGCTGGAGGGGATTGCGGGTTGCGTGGGGGAATGGATGATGTATGCGAGAGTCTGCCTTTTGACGACAAACTTTTTGGGCCCATAGTTTTTGGGCGTTTTTTTTCACGAGCCAAGAGAAGGAGAAGTAGTAGTGGGGCTGGCCAGCCGAAAGAGTTTATTTTTCGGCATGTTTACAGATATTAAATACTTTTTAATTAGTTTGGCACACACTGGCCGACAGTGAGCGAACATATTAAATTAGTTGGCAATAAATTCAAGGGCCGCTTACACGCTCCGCCGGCGATTGAATCGCTGCATAAATTGGTCAATACACTTGCAGGCGGTCTTTGAGAAGCAGCCGAAGCAGCAGAAGCAGCAGAAGCACTTTGGTGTGTTCGAGCAATCAATTTCAACATCGACTACCAATAAATTCGGTTGGAAACACAACCAAACTTGGCCAGAAACTTTTTCAATTTACGCACACACCCACCAATCATGGGGCATTAGTGTGCGTGTGGGCTGCTGTACCTCTTTGTGACTGTGCGACTGTATGTGTGCTGGTTTAATTTGCTGTTAAATTGCGCTAAAAACCCAAATGCTAACCCCAACACACATACGCACACATACGCTAATATGCATCCCTACGAGAAAGGACCCCCTAGCTTGGCTTACATGCTGCAGCCATATTTTAAATGCCTGATTGCGACTCCCCGGCTTTTGGCCCTTGCAACATCATCATTATCATCTTCATCTCCATAACAATCATCTAGCTGGGGAACTCTTCCTGTGGCAAGTGTTTTTGCACATTTCTTTCGAGTGGCTAAATGCGCACTTCGCCAACAATTTGTGCATATGCACATTCATAATTGTCTGAGCGTAAATTAGTTCAAGTATCGCCGGAAAAAGGAGTCAACGCGGCTCCCTTAAATGATTGCATCATATAACTCAGTAATTGGAGGGGAAAAATTAAAAGTTTCTCAGCACGGAAGTGCAGAAGTTTCAAATCCAGAATGCTGCTATTACTCAGTTACTCAGTTGCTTTGTGGAAAGTATTTCCATCAAATGAAATCCATTAAAATCATATCACTTACTCGCAATCAGAAAGCCACAAAAAATGCGCTGCATTTAATTAAACTAATTAAATGATTGTAGAAGTGTTCATGTGCATTACTTAATTAGCTAAAAATGGATTAAATCAAACCGGTCAGCCAGCAAAGCAAAAAATCCGACTGGAAAGTTCACATACTGAAATAAACTATTTTTTTGTTAACAGATATATGAAGAGCCGCCTTCATATTTCATCGCTTTTGAACATTCCACGTAGCAAATCCTTCGCGTGGCCATAAATCCCTATATTCATAAAATTTCGACAGAAATGTTCTTCAAGGGGAAAGGAGAACAGAACAGAACAGAACAGAACAGAACAGAACAGAACAGAACAGAACAGAACATTCTCTGGGTGCTTCATGAGTCCACTTGCATTATTTATCTGTGCGAAATTCGCATTATCATTTTAAAAATGCCCAGAAACGACGTTAAAGTGCGATATTTCATAGGCGTAGACAGGGGCAGTGGGGGGAGGGGCACTTTGGCCTTGGCATCTGGAAAACCCTCCAAAGAACATTTTCAAGGAGGCGCCGATGAGCTGCTCGAGCTTTTCGCATGCCAAACTCTTGCAGCTGAGTGGTTGCAATCGCATTTTTGAGCTCGGGTTTATAGTGATGCAAGCTACATATTTACGAAAATTAAGCAACAGAACTTAACAATATATAGATGAAATAATAGAGAAATACACACATATTCTGCATCAGTCTGTAAATTATTTTCTTGATTTTAATAGGCACAGAAGTGCCTATACATTTAGTATTATTAAATCCTTGAAAAGGGGTTTTTTTCAAAATATGTTTGTTTATAGAAAGCCTTGATATGAAAGGCATATAATCTCTTTTAAATAATACAATAATATTGTAAACCTTGAAATGAAAAGCATATAATTGCTGCTAGGCTAGTAATACAAAATCCTGAAAGTTTTTTCTTGTTTATATTTTCTGGCGGTTTTCCTAGCCGAAAACCAGTTGATTTGGCATCTCCGTTGAGTGCGGAGAGCTTGCAGTGCATGTGTTTAATGAGCTGCCGCGATGCAGCTCGGATGCCATTTTGTGGGCAGTTTGGTTAAATACTCGCCGTGCAGGCAACTATTTGGGCCAGGCGACGACAGGCGCGACAAGGACTTGAAGTGGCCGAAAGGACGAGAGGACGAAAGGACGAGCCGGAGCCAGGAGGTCAACAGTGCGCAGATAAGCAAGCAGACAACAACGCTAACGACACCAACAGCCAGAAGAGCCAAAAAAACAAAAAAAAAAATAAAAAAAAAGAGCAGAACTTGGTTTATATGTATTTACGAGTGGAGAAGGCAAAGCGAAGGCCAAACAACTTCCGGCCCAGCGACAACTGCGATGGCGAAAATGCGTGGAAAATGTGTAAATGACACCGAGCAATTTACAATAATTGCTGGCCGCGTCGCGGGCAGACAGCCCAACGCAGTCCAACCTTGCCTCCATCTCCAGATGCCTTAAAGTGCACTTGAACTTAAGCAGCCGGCACAGTTAACCGGGTTGAAAAGGAGGAGGAGGAGGAGGAGGAGGAGCTCTAGGGAATCTGGTGACCAGATTGCTGGAACCGAGGTGGAACCACCAGGAAACGGGAAAATGGAGCACGTTGGTTGGACGGTGGAAGCGTCCAGCCATAAACGATGACGAGTCGTGGAAATCTTATTAAAACTTACAGCTGCAATAAATAAAATAAATTTATTCCATTATGTTAACCAAACACGATTTACGGATTATAAAGATGATTTATAATCAGATCCAAACACCGTAATCCACTTGCATAAACAGGCCGACTGAGAGCCAAAAGGGGAGCGCTGAAACAACAACTTGGCAAAAACATGAAGCATAACAAGCAGTTGGCGAAACCACAGACCAGAACAGACCGAATCTCCCCACTGCTTCGTCCTTCGTCCTTCGTCCTTGCTCCTTAGTCCGGAGTCCTTGCTCCAACAGGATGCCAGCCAGTCAGCCAGCCAGCCAGCCAACCAGCCAGCCAGGCAGCTTTACCTGACTCACGGAGGCGGACGGCTTATGAAAACTGAATCGATTTCAATATTTACACAGGAGTCGAGTCCAAGGCAAGACGTATCCCACATCCCACCGACGACCATCGTCATCGCCATCGCCATCGCCATCGCCATCGTCGTCAATCGAGCGAATGTCGGAGCACGGAAGCGGAAGTGTATAATTTAAAATTGACCCCAATGCGGCGGTCGGTGGGTGAAAAATCTGTGCAAAAGGTTAAAAAGGTGCAAATATGATAAGCACAAGCATTATGCTCAGCTCTCTGAGCTATCTTCACCATTTATTTATTTATTTCCTGCTTTTCTTTTTCGGCGCTCAAATAAGCTGCGATTCGGTTTAGTCGCTTGGTCCTTCCCAGCTGGCTGGTATTTCGCTAGATTAGCCACACCGCCAATTGAATGTGCATAAAGGAGCCAATACAGTGCAAAGGCTTTGAGCAAATGCATTCGACTTTCAGTCCCAGAGCAGGAGTTACCCATCAATGCTGGACGAGGCACTGCGAGAAAAAGGTGCTGCAATCGTACGCTTCTTAAGAAAAATACTTGATACTCGAAGTAGTATTGCTTATCATTGGTATTGCTAACAAAATATGAAATATTGACACTTTTCACTTAAATAATCTTTAAGCTGAAAATATATCTCAAGTGATTTTTGACATTAGATGGCAGAAAACTTAAGTCCATCTAAACATATTTATGAAAAAGCATATATCAGTTGATGAGATATCACTGAAAGTAAGATTAGATCAGTTCAGATTAGTTTTCAGTGCACCCTAGCAATGCTGTGAGAAGAATCCTTTCAAGCGGCTGTGTGTGTGCGTGTGTGTGTGTGTGTGTGTGTGGGTGGGTTGAAGTGTGCCAAATGACTCCGGCTCTGGATCTGCGGCTCTCCGTCTCCATTCGCCGGACTGTGCGGCGTGTGCTCGGATGTTTGGCTGCAGGAGCTCAGAGCGGCTCAGCCGAGATTGAAATGAGGTTTTCCGTGTGTCCCCGATGGAATGCGTGTGCCAATAGCAATGCCAATGCCGTTGCAACTTCCAACCGATGCGGGTGCAGCTGAAAAGGGCATCCTATTTGCATATCATTACGGCAGGTGCACGTGTTCGTGTGTGTGTGTGTGTGTGTGTGGAGGTCTGGGGGTCGTCATTTCCACGCCATCAAATCGAAACACTCGATAAATCAGTTTGACAAATACACAAATCGATCAGATTGAAATTTTCCGCGAGTGGCGAACGTGGAAACGTGATTTCAGTTGTTTAACTCGACGATTACTGCACTCGAAAGCTGCAATGGTACTTTTACTTAATGGCATTGTGTTATTTATGGATAACTTTCGCATTTAAATTCATCAATTAACTTGATGCACTTTTAGTCTACTAATTAGCCGTAAAGCGACAAAGTGAGAGGCTAGTGCAATATATCGATGTCCGGCCAAACCTCAAGCAGAACTGACCCAAGTTCGGAGATCTCGGAAACTCTAGAGTCCTCAGCAGTCCAACCGCCCAACTGTCTGTAACTCTATGCGGTTGCTTGTTCCTTGTGATTTAATGAACTCATTAACATAATCTTAACATCTCATCAACTCGTCAACAAGGCGAACTCTCGCCAAACACGCATGTGTGTGTAGTTCGATGGTTAGTTAACAAGAGAGAGACAGAGAGAGAGAGAGAGAGCGGGGTGAGGGTGAGGGTGAGGGTGAGGGTGTGGAGGTCCTGTGGCAGACAACATGTTGCATGCGTAAAGCGGGGGCATGCGACCTCCGTGAGTTATGTTACGGAAATTGCGCTCATGTAACCATGTAATTATTGCATTGCAAGCCAAATCAATACACAAGCCTGGAAATTGTACTCGCCCACTGAGAGAAAAGGGTGGTAAATAGAGGCGAAGTTCTGTGTTGCAACCTAAACATATTGTGTTGATATTTTAATTTTATAAAGTTACATATATAAATTATAGGTAAATATAATACTATATTAAATATTTTGGAATGCCATGTTTTTATATATTAAATGGTTCTAATAAATTCATGGAAATTGGGAAATATTATGAAATATTTGATATCTATTTTAAGATCTATTCCTTATTTTGTAAATGGAGTTCGTAGGTGTAAGCAATTCTCTTCTAATAATAATTAAGTCATTTTTTCTTTGATTTCTATTGTGTATAAAAGCAAAGCTTTTAATGGTACCTGTGATATCTTTTTTTAACGTGTAACTTGCCAGGCCCAACTGGCACAATAATAATCATTATGGCCACAACCGACAACTGCCGAGACATCTGAGACAAGCGGCAAAAGGACGGGGCTGAGCTAGAGTTTCTGCTGGAATTTGTGGAAATGCTTAACTAATTGGGAACACCCGATAAGCATTGCCTGTGTGAATGCGCCTGTGTGTGTGTGCCCATGTGTGTTGCCGGTTAATCAAGAACTTGGCAGTAGTGAGTGCATCGCCTTTCGCTGCAGTACGGTGAGTAAGTACTTAATGTTCAGCTCGTTTGAGGGCTCGCAAAATGTGAGTTTGCAGTGCTTTGACTGATTGCACGATACAGCTCGAGGGCCGTAAATCACAAGGGTCGGCGAATTAAAACTCAAGCGCATTAGGGTAATATCTCATTTGATGGAGGAGCCTGAGGGATGAGCGGGCGGGTCTAATAAATTTCATAATCTGCATAAAGAAAAAACCCAAGAAACAACCTAAGAAACCGCTTGGCCTCGACTGCACGCCTCCGGGTGAATTTTATAATCAAAAGTACAGAATGAAATATACACGCGCACACACATTTAGATACATCTTGGATCCGGAGCGACACCAGCTTGTTGAATACAATTATGGCAGTACGGCGCAGATTGAGGCGGCTCCAAAGCCCGCCCCCTCGAGATGATGAAGTTGCCACTTAGCTAGTAACAGCAGCACAATAACAGCAACACAAGTGCCACATTAACAAGGCAGCAACAACAGCAGCAGCAGCAGCAGCAACATAATCTAGGGACTTTTTATTGCCCGAACAGGCGGCAGGACGAAGGCTACTCCTGCTCCCTACTTCGCTCTCCTTGCCACTCCCAAAGGGCAGAGTGCTGCAGCCAGCTTATATTTAATTTCTTGCGCGGGAGGCTCAGGTGTGTGGCATGGTTACCACCATCCCATCGAGTGTTCAGGTGCGCCGGCAGTCAACGTGTCGCCATGGATCAAAGCGACCTGGCAGCGGCGGACAACTCGTCGACGGTTATGAAAAATTACCAGCATGAAAGGACTCAAGGAGCCGAGACACTGCGACAAGTGAGTCCTGGCAAGCAGTGGGGAGTGCAGGAACAGAGGACAGGCGGGTCGAGTTGAGTCGAGTTGGCCTGAAGGACTGAAGGGCGTGCGAACGCGCGAGTGAGCAAATAAGCATGGCCGAAATGAGTCCTCGAAACGGTGTCGAGCAGGGGGCGTGGCAGGGGGGCGGCGCAAATGGGGCAAAGGAGCCAGCAGATCACGGCTCAAAATGAGGCTGGTACACTCAGGGAAAAGGTGCAATTTTCAGATAAGTAACATGTTCTCAACACGATTGTGAAGTTATTGCGATTTCTTGCTTGGTAGTATGCTGAAATTTCAATGCAACTTTTTAAATTGTCACGTTAATATTTAATTCAATCGTGAGTACTTTTCGGAAAAGTTTTCTTCCCAAATAAAATACATTTTCTCGGAGTAAGGCTTTCTGCTGCTGGCAGGAGGTTGGGCGTGCAAAAGACAATAAGCGCATAAATTACGCCCGAAATGTGCAGGGTGAAAGGTGAAAGGTGGCGAGCAGCCCACTCACACACACACTTTACCCACACCTATGGCGCACACACACACACACACACACACACACACACACACACTCAACTGCGGATGACTGTCTTTACTTGTGAGGTTACAAACGTAATGAAAACGTAAATCCCTGCGCGGCATTCACAACTCAACGCAATTTCTTTTGGGCCGGCCAACGCATTGCCCTCCGCCGGAGCTTAACCGTAACTCCGGACTCGACTCCGGGCCTCGGTCTCCGGCTTTTGCGGAATACGGACGCACGGCTACTGATTCCGATTCTCGCACGCACAGCCGCACACTGCTAGAAAAGAGGGTCTTCAAGTGCAGAAAGCTGCTCAAGTGTGGAATGTAATCTTATTATTTTGGTTTTTTTATAATACCCAGTCATAAGTATTGGATGTTTATTCTATATTTAATAATAGATTGATCTGGTATCAATGCTGTAATTGGCTTAAATTTATATGAATTTAATTGGCTTTTTTATTTCTCCCTACGCTGACAAGATGCAGTTTTCTCGCAGTGCAATCGAGCATTTTCGCTGTCCGGGCTGCGTTCTTCTTCTTCCCGAAGATCCGTGAACGCCGCCTCACTGAGCCCATGAAATTTATTATGGTTGGCCCCACCTGCCACGCCCACCACCCACCGCGCACCGTCCACCGCCCACTGCTCAATTCCCCGGATTGGGGAGGCAGCGTAATATTTTTATAAGTAGGCAAGGGTCTTTGCGGTTGGCGCACTGCTTGAATGTATCGCAGGATCTTGCCGAGTCATAAAGTAACTCGTCTTTTCCGCTTATACTTTTCGCTTCTCCTTCATTTTTTACATCTTTTTTTTTTGTTTTACCTGCCCATAGCGGAAATTACATATTTCTATGTTAATTTACAGAAATAGAGGTGCAGGTGTGGAAGGCAGCGGCCCCATTTTTGCCCCAGAACTAGTTCGCTTTTCTCTTTTCCTTTTTTGCCCCTCAGTCGTGTATTATGCGTAAATTGCCGCAGCGTTAGCGACCGCAAAATGTGTCGGCAAAACTTTGCCTAATTAGAAAATCACAGCGACCAGGAGCAGACTGGAGCGTTGGCAGCAGGATTGCATGCTCCAGCGTTTTCCCAGCCCGCTTTTCCGCCCCTGCAAAACCTCAGTTTTACGGCATAATTTCGTTGCGTTGGCCACGTTTTGTGGCACTGGCAAGTGGCAAGTGGCAAGTGGCAAGTGCCAACAGGACCAACCGGTTACGGGCGGCAGGAATCCTGGTAACTGGTAACTGGTAACTGGTAACTGGCAAAGTGGGGGAGGGGCCCAGAAGCCACCAAGCGGTTTTCGAGCGACCAATTTGGCATGCAAGGCGCAGTTATGCAAGCATTTCTTTCATTTCAGTTTTCCAGCGCTCCACAGGTTGCAATGTAATTAGTGCATAAAGCGGTGCATTTGCACGCATTCCCGCTGCCATTTGCTCTTAATGAAATAAATATGCATGTCCGTGTGGCCACAACAAAGGCGGGCGAAATGCAAACTCGCGCCATATTTGTTAAACATTAAGTGGGGACAATGGCCGCCGGATGCGGATACACGGATTCAATATCTCTATGCGGCTGTGTGCGTGCGCCCTGCGTTAGGCAACAACATTTTTTGGGCGCTAACCGCGGAAGCCGAAAAAAATTGTTGTTGATGCCGGCGAAGGCAACCAGCTACAAACAACATGCAACAAACGAGCAGCAACCGACAACGGCGAGTGGTCAAGAGCCATTTCAACTGAACATTAACGCGTTAATTGCATTTTCATGTTGTCAGCCGACTGTTTATGTATGCGTGTGGCCACGCATGTTCGTCTACATGTGTGCGAGTATGTTTGTGCGGTCGGTTATGCGATGGTAGCAGCCGTGCACTGAACAAAACGAAAGTTTCGTACCACATTTGCTTAGTCAGCAGTAAGTCCTTTCGCAGCAATCTGTTTAAGGATGCAATTTGTGTGCCATTTATTTATTTAAAAATATTTCAATATCAATAATAATAACAGGCACATATTCCAATATCCAAAGATATTATAACATTATATACTATTAAGTTGATGTTTGTATTAACTATTAAAAACAAATTACACAGCGCCTTTTTTTCAGTGCACGTTGCTGTTTATGTAGTCAACTCAGATGTGCTGAAATCATTTTACTCTTCGGCTTTAAAATGAATTAGCCAACTTAAGCGTTTGATTTATGCGTAAAGCACTGCATATTTTGTGCAGTGCACACTTGTTAGTCGAAGGCCGAAAGACGGAAAGACGGAAGCCGCCGTGGCACATAATGCGTTAATGAAGCGCACTGGAGCCCCGATCCATCCGCCCCCATTGCCACCATTAGTCAGCGGACCTGGCCGCGATTCCTCTAATGGCCTAATGAGTCCGCAGGCCATACAAACTCGATGCGCAAACAAACAGATTGCTGGCGAGCGTGGGTCAGCTACTATTAGCTGGAGTTGCAGCAGCAGGAGCGTAGTCACCATATCCTCGCCAGGATCGCCGGCATGTGGTGGCAGTGAGGCCGAGCTGGGCCAAGAATAACAGCAGTTGTCAATGTATCATTAGCGTGCTCGTCACTCGCTGTTAGCCAGTTACTGCAGCAGGACGAACAGGACGAACAGGACGAACAGGACGAACAGCACCCACAAGCCACCGGCTGATGCAATAGATTAGCCATATCAGCAAATGACAATTTCCATCGGCGTCCTCCTTTCGCTTTCAGAATAATTGCCAGTACCCTCGGGGCCCGGAATTCCAGCATGGCTAATGATTCCATCGCCCGCCGCTTTTTGCACAGATTTTTTGGGCCCGGGGAATTGCTACAATTGGATTTCACGCCGTGCTGATGAAAAGTTCTCGCATTTTTAAGTGCAACCCTTGCAGATGTCACCCTTGGCATCATTAGTACTCAATTGGGGGGAGGGGGTGTGCTTGAAAAAACAGAGAGTTAGTCCAATAATTGCGCGGTGTTCGAGTGGTGAGCTCGTCCTGTCTGTGTTAACCAGTTGAGTGCTCCTTTTTGGTCCTCTTGCCGGCACTTCAAAGGCGTACAGTTCGCACCTTTGTGCACTTCGACTGCCATTTGCTGTTTGTTTGTTGTACCCGGCATGTCAAACACTAAATGTCTTGAGGGCTTTTGCCGCAGTCGCCTAACAATTTCGTTTCGTTTCATTTGTTTTCGAATTTGAATGCGGCTTCTGTTTGAATTGCCATTGCCGGTTGGTTAGACGCGGCAAATGAATTGTTCAGGGTATATTGAATGCGGATAGCTGTGGATGGTGGAAAAAGGTGGGGAAAGGATTAAAGAGAATTCTAGTATATGCGACGACCTTTTTGGGATAGAAACTGCAATCAATTCTATTGCAGATCCAAGTCTTGACATATAAGTAATCTTGACACTTAAAATATTTCAAACAAAGTCAAGAAGAGTTTTAAGGTTGTCTACAAAATAAGTATTCTTCCTAGTTTTAATACAATATATTTTGAAGAAGGCTTCTACCAGGTATCCCGCAGTCATAATACCGATTTATGCCATATATCCTTGCTGCCAAAGTCCTTCGTGTTGCTCTGGCTGTTAGAGCCTGTATTGTTGTCATGTTTGTTGTGCGTTTTGCGCAGTTTGTTTGTCCAAAAGGCAATTTGAGTGGCAGCGTTTTGGCTGCGGGTGTAGTGTGTGTGTGTGTGTGTGTGTGTGTGTGTAAGTGTGTGCGTTTGAGTTGTTTGTCTATTAATTATGCATTTTTGCGCCCCCATCAGGAGAAGGGACGCTTTGGAACAGTCGGTGTCAACATTTCCGTTTGATTGGCCACGCCCACTCGATATGGCTTCCGCCACAATCAGCGCCACGCAGTTGGAAATTTTAATTGTTTATTTGCATTTAATTTGCATTTTAATTTGGCCATATGTTGCCAAAAATCCGGCTATACACTTCGATGGCATCCCCTATTTGCTGATCCCCTCAGTGGCAATCACGCTAAACACTACCCCCCAAAAAAAACACACACATACTTATATTTATATGTATATGTATTTATATACGCTTATATGCTTTAATAATTTAGTTGACTTATGGCTAAGCACACACACGAGCAGCCCGTTTTGGCCATCATTCAAGTGGAATCGCTGCTTCATTGGCATTTTGTCAACATGGCAGCGCTTTTTGATGTTACTAAACGAGATGAAATTGAATAATTCCCGATGGCAGTGATTTATGCGCTGCCGGCTTATTTCCCATAAATTTGCAATTCCGAGTACGCAAATTTGCAGCTGCATATTTTGCATCTGGGCCTGGCCAACGTTTGTTGCGGCCATTTAAGTGCCACCTCTTGCCACCTAAACATTTGTGGCGCCTCGAATTAATCACTTATGCTCGAAGTTCTACACGGATTTGAACTGCCGCTGGGACATTGGGATTTGGCTGTGACCCTAAGCTGGATTCTGGCATCAATCAAGCCGGCTGAAAGGTGTAATTCCCCCAGATGGAATGCAGCTGGAGGGCTGCTCCGGCTAATTGAGATGAATACCCCACCGAATTCGTGGCCTGCATGCTGCAAATTTCTGCGGAGACATTCTCAAATTCTCATTTCGCATGGCAAATGAGTGTAAACAATTCAACTTTGCCCTCTGCCCTGCGGATGGTTTACCCCAGTTTGGTGCTCTTCGTCTTGTTGGGGTTAACTGAAATAAATGCTGATTGACTTTTATTGCCCTGTCATTGTTGTTCTTGCCGCTCAGTTAATAGGGCCATTACATTAACGCCCTTCCCACGATTTACTGCACTTTTGCAGTTCACTGGAAATATTTAAGAAATACTTGAACCCCCGGCGTTGGCGAAAAAATCGAAAATCGCAACTGCAAATTGTTGGCAAGCCCCGATAATAAAAGCGCCCCAAAACGATACATACTCGTACATATACGTACGTGTATTTACAACCCCAACTGACAAGAAACAATAACAGTAAAAGTATTGACTGGATTTTCCAAGTGGTTGCATTCCATATGGGAGCTTCTATTGTATCGCGCGCGTATTCTCCCCTGCAGTTTAAAGTTATTGAATGCGAAAAGCGATGGGTTCGCCTTCAATCCGTAAATTACTCGAATCTTTGAAGTGCGCGTGTGTTACGGATTTATCTGTGCTGAAAACCCCCAACTCTTCCTTCCCGTTGATGTTGATAAGCTGTGACAAACTGCACTTGGATAAGCTAAGCTATGCGCTCCCGCAGTCATCAAATTCTGTATATTTGTACAGGGTATTTGTGGATTTTAGGGGTATATGCAGCTTGTGAATAGCTACTTGGAATTATACTTAATATTTCGATTGAAGCACTAGTGGCTATAGAGCTTGTGTAGTAACTAGGGATTGCGTTGATGTAGAAGAGCTTTGTTATCGGCAGCATCCCTGAAGTACTTAGATGTTGAAAAATCTTAAAAGTTTTCTACATATAAAACGTTGAAACTCAATATTCAGTTTGCAGTGAGTACTTTAGAGTCGTGCATTTTGACTGCCTAACCCCAAGTTGCTACAAACTCCGTTCGCTGGCTTTTCAATTTTCAATTGCCGATCGTTTGTCAGCGATAATATCGAATGTCAATGTCAATTTTGGCCCAAGGATATGAGGTCGAGGGTGAAGTTTCGCCCAACTGATGTGAATGATGTGAGCCGAGAGCTCCCTGCACTTAATGCAGAGCCGTGCTCGAGTTGAGGCAATTTTCGAGCGATTTGTAAGCGATTGCCAGGAATTTATTGCCCAGAGACAAGGGGTTGGGGGGGGTTGGGTTGTGTTTTTGTGCTTGTGTACTTATTTCTAGATGTACTTGTACTTGTACTTGTACTTGCAGCAGCAGCCATCCTCCTAAGCCCCAAAACAATTTCAGTAACTTTCATAATTCAAGCGGCGCACTGCGATTCAAGTGCTGCAAAGTTGGGTTTGGGTCGCAGCAAAAGGGCCAAGTGCTCGTTCAATTTCCATTAACATCTACGGCACGGAGTGGGCCAATAAAATAAAGAAAATATGCAATACTACCAACAGCAGCAGCAGCAGCAGCAGCAGGTAGACGAAGAAATGCCAACCACATATAGCATAAGCAAATGCGCCAGACAGGTGGGGTTTGCGTTTTCTATTGAATGTTATTTGTTTTCTAAACTGCCGCCAAAGCTGTGCGAAAAGTGTGTGTGAGTGTGTGTTTGTGTGTGTGTGTGTTGCGGGGGTGTTGGGGCCACCTGCACTTAAGTGTATTGAAAATTATTGCAAAAATATAATTGAATTGCCTCGATATACTCGTACTCGTACTCATATGGGAATACCACGATCCAGAGTTTGTTGGCCCTTTTCGAGTGGTTTTGGCCAGTCGCGGCTGCCTTTTGATTCATTTTTTGTGGGCAGGTTTTTTGAAAAAAACCCCAGCATGTGTGAGCTTCGATTTTTATTATTTTTTTTTTGTTTTTTTTTACCACGCTAGAGGCCGGCACTCAAATTTGGCAAGTGCTGTGGGTTGTATTTTGTACAGTTTTTCTATATCTGCTGCTTTTTATTTTTTTGTTTTGTTTAGTGGAAAACATTGCAGCTAGCATATTTGCTACCCTTTTAGACTGAGTGAAATTTCGAACGCAAAATCCGAAAATGACCGAATGAAATATTTACCTACGCCATCGGGCTATTAGAATAGGTCTAATCCAGCATCGATTTCACAGGTTGCTGCGCGTTCTATTGCCGCACTACACTTTTGGTAAAATAATTTATGGGGGTCACCCTGCCGGGCTATGGAACTATACCACTCAGTCGATACAAATCGAGCGGGTTCCGGGCTTTGCGTTTCGCGTTCCAGGACCTCGTATCCTTGTGTGAATTGAGCGCCGCGCCAAAGGGTTCAGCGCCTTAATGGCTTTATGAGCGCCACGGGCCAAACGGCAAATGAGGCATTATTATTATGTTTACGAGCAGGAGGTGTTCCGGCGGGAGTGGCGGGATCGGCAGGAGCGGGAGTAGCGCAGGAGTTCCAGGGTCACATGAGTATTTACCAGGCCGCAGCACAGCACAGCACAGAGTGTTCCATTGTCGGATGGAGTTGCACAACCGAATGCTGCAGTCATTAGCGCCGCCTGTCTAATGAGCTTCCCGGGGGTTGACTGTTGTGCTTAGAGGGGTCTGTAGGGCTATATCCTGTGTGTCCTGCATGTCCTGTCTATCGGGACACTCCCCCTCGAACGTGGATTAACCCACCCCTTCGACTCGGCTATCGGGCAACTGCAATCGACACTGCTCCCCATTATAAACTGCGACTAATTTGGTTTTTGGTAGCGACAGCAGCGGGGCGGCTTTATGAGTATGTCGTGTACATCGCACATTCATTAAACTTGGCCAAAAGCGAAGGCAAAAGCGGACGGGGGTGGCTCTAAGGCACAGCAGCGGCCGCTGGCCATTGGCAGTGCCTCGTCTTTATTGTTGCTGCCGTCGTTTGTTTCAATATTTCAATATTTTGACATACGCGCCGAAAGTCAGGACCCGCCTTGCCCCCGACTCCTCGGAAAGGGGAAGACCGCACCCTGTGACTTCGCTGCTAGCACTTTCGAAATCTACACTGAAGAAAATCAATATGTTCTTGGCCTGATGCTGGAAATGTAAGCCGCTGCTCAGCTTAGAATCTTATGCCTCAAAAATGTTTGAATATTTCCGAAGAGGTCGCTTTAAATGCGATTTATTTGCTATGTGTGAGCTACGAATATTTTTCGCAGTGCACTTGAACCCCCTCATTACGCCTTGCCGTAGACGCCGCGGGATATTCCCGGCGACTGCTGACGTTCGCTGTCGTTTGCTGTTTTCACTGGCACTGGGTGGTTTTTAGTGCTGATATGCCCAACGAAGGTATAGCCGGGCTACAGCTTTAGCTGATGTTGTTGGGAGGACGACGAATCCTTGCCGAAATTAATTTTAAGTAGGTGGACAGCATTTCGCCGCCGCAATAATTCTTCATGTAACTGGCGCTGCTGTTATTTCGGTTTCCCTCTACTTTTCTTTTTTTTTTTGTTGCCTTTGTTGTTTTGGTTGCGTCGAAAATTTATAGCGATTTCTCTTCCGGCCTTTTGGCAGCCCCTCCCCGTCCGTCTGGCCATCCGTCGCAATTCGTAATGAATTTTTATTGTGATGGCGCGTTTGGCTTCACTTCCTGGCTTCCTACCCCGCAACGCCCCGCTCGCTCTCCAGCTCCAGCGATTTCCCGCTTTTCCCGCTTTTCCCGTTTTCCCTTCTCAAGGCGGCTGCGCTTTATCCTGGCTGTTGCATATTCATGATCTCTATCTTGGCCATAAGGAAAGGCGGCCCTGCTGCCGCTTCTGCTGCTGCGGCTGCTTTTCATTTTAATGGCCTTGCCGCGCGCACAAATAAACATCACTCATTTCTGGCCAACTTCGACACCCACCTCCCTGTCGGCCCGGAAAATTTATGTATGCCCGAGTCCGAGTGTATTCCATCTTTGCCATCCATATGTCGCACACTTCGGAATGCCGGGGACTCGCCTCCGGTTTTTGTAATTGTTAAATAGGCAAACGGAATCGGCTTGCAAGTGCTTATGAAAGTGAAGATGCTGTCCTAAAAGCAATTTCTTGCTTTATGCTGCGGCATATTTCACCATTAGCCACACACACACACACACATTTGCCGAGTGCTCCCATCGAGGTGTGTGTGGGTGTGTATTTTCCGTTAAGAGGCTGGTGTAAATAAGTATTTATGCCGAGTACATGACGGCATTAGAGCAATAATCCCCGGCCCTAAAATAGCACTGCCCTGTGGGATACTCCTTTCAAGCAATCTTAGAGCCATGCCGGGCTTAATTTGGCATTTTTCCATCTATCCATTGAATTAAAATTAATGATGCCTGAAAACCGAAAAGGTGTAAAATGCACACAAAATAAAAATTTATTGTACACGAAATGGAAATGTAAAAAAGTTTGATTGAAAAGCCGAAGGATAATTGCCCTGCAGTTGTGCACTTATCGTTTCACTGGCAGATGGCCTGAAACCTATTTCTAATTGTATAAAAAGGGTATCAAAAAATGGCTTTGTCCGCACAAATTCTAACCAAATTTGTTGCAAATTAAACGTCAACGTGTCGACTGTCATAGAATTCGAAATGAATGATGTTTGGTGAGCAAAAGAAAAAAATAGGAAGCGTAGAAGCGAGTCACGTGCCGCTCATTAAACGCATCACTTGAAATCTGAAAAATCAGCTGCCATCCCAGTTGTCCTGTCCACAACTGGGGACTCAATAGTCCCACGATTGCCGAGTCCTGGGCCGCTCGGCTTAATTACCGGCGCGTCGCAAATCTGCGGCTTAATGCATATTTCAGGACTCGGCTCGATGGCGAAAGGAGGTGGCACACAGGCACGGGCACAGACAGAGGCACAGTCACTGGCGAGGGCAACCCTTCTTGGGACGCCTTTTCTTTTTGGTCCTGGGGAAAAACACGTTTAGACTTGAAGTGCGTTTGAGCGCAAATTAATTAGACCAATTAAAGCGGCTTAATTGAGTTGTTGCGTGCCAGGCACAAGGACACTGCTCAACTCGGCTCAGCCTCAGCCTGCTGGGAAGGTACTGAGCCCCCTCCCGCATCCTGTGCACAGATTTGCAACCATTCTACTTTGCCTTTCTCGGGCTCTTTGTTTTATTGCCACTCCGACTGCTCCTGCTGCTACGACTGCTCCGACTGCTCCTTCTGGTATAACCAGAATATCCTGCCAGCTGGTTCTCTCGCTTATCTGGCAGCGGCATTTGACAATCTGCTGCTGCATTACTTAAGTCGTTTGGGGGAACAAATCAGTCCAAATGCCGTCTGCGCCCGAAAGGACACTCGCCGTTCGCCACTCTGTCGACCTCGTTCTTCTACTCGTCCAAATCTGATTGCTCCTTTCAAGCCACTCCGGCTAATTGCATCCATTTGGGGCGACCTCTGGTCTCGTTGTGATTTTCTCTCAGGCTGCCTTTAGCCTAATAATATCAACATCAGAAATCTATATAAATGAAAAGGGGAACTATACCCGTTACTCGTAGAGTAAAAGGGTATGCTAGATTCGTTGAATAGTATGGAACAGGCAGAAGTAAGCGTTTCCGACCATAAAAAGTATATATTCCTGATCAGGATCATTAACCGAGTCGAACTGGCCATGTCCATCTATCCGTCTGTCCGTCAGTCCGTATGAAAGCCTCGATCTGAGGAACTATAAAAGCTAGAATGTTTAGATTCAGCATGCAGATTCCAGAGACATAGACGCAGCGCAAGTTTATTTCCAAATGTTGCCACGCCCACTCTAACGCCCACAAACCGCCCAAAGCAGGCACAAGAAATGTCCCAAGGCTGAAGATCTTAACTCCATAACTCAACTTATTTTTATCGGATTTTGAAGTGGCATACCTCTAAATATTTCTGTCGCAATTCTCTAAACATCTGCATTTAAATTTCAAAATTAATTTTTTTTTAAATTTTTTGTCATTTTCTTGATGTTATGATGTAGTAGAAATTCAAAAATATTAAAAATGGCCCAAGGCTGAAGTTCTAAACTCCATAACTCAACTTATCTTGATCGGATTTTGAAGTGGCATACCTCTAAATATTTCTGTCGCAATTCTCTAAACATCTGCATTTAAATTTCAAAATAAATTTTTTTTTAAATTTTTTGTAATTTTTTTGATGTTATGATGTAGAAATTCAAAAATATTAGAAATGTCCTAAGGCTGAAGTTCTAAACTCCATAACTCAACTTATCTTGATCGGATTTTGAAGTGGCATACCTCTAAATATTTCTGGCGCAATTCTCTAAACATCTGCATTTAAATTTCAAAATAAATTTTTTTTTAAATTTTTTGTAATTTTTTTGATGTTATGATGTAGAAATTCAAAAATATTAGAAATGTCCTAAGGCTGAAGATCTAAACTCCATAACTCAACCTATTTTTATCGGATTTTGAAGTGGCATACCTCTAAATATTTCTGTCGCAATTCTCTAAACATCTGCATTTAAATTTAAAAATAAATTTTTTTTTAAATTTTTTGTAATATTTTTGATGTTATGATGTAGTAGAAATTCAAAAATATTAAAAATGGCCCAAGGCTGAAGTTATAAAATCCATAACTCAACTTATCTTGATCGTATTTTGAAGTGGCATACCTCTAAATATTTCTGTCGCAATTCTCTAAACATCTGCATTTAAATTTCAAAATAAATTTTTTTTTAAATTTTTTGTCATTTTTTTGATGTTATGATGTAGTAGAAATTCAAAAATATTAAAAATGGCCCAAGGCTCGGATTTTGAAGTGGCATACCTCTAAATATTTCTGGCGCAATTCTCTAAACATCTGCATTTAAATTTCAAAATAAATTTTTTTTTAAATTTTTTGTAATTTTTTTGATGTTATGATGTAGAAATTCAAAAATATTAGAAATGTCCTAAGGCTGAAGATCTAAACTCCATAACTCAAACTATTTTTATCGGATTTTGAAGTGGCATACCTCTAAATATTTCTGTCGCAATTCTCTAAACATCTGCATTTAAATTTAAAAATAAATTTTTTTTTAAATTTTTTGTAATTTTTTTGATGTTATGATGTAGTAGAAATTCAAAAATATTAAAAATGGCCCAAGGCTGAAGATCTAAACTCCATAACTCAACTTATTTTTATCGGATTTTGAAGTGGCATACCTCTAAATATTTCTGTCGCAATTCTCTAAACATCTGCATTTAAATTTCAAAATAAATTTTTTTTAAATTTTTTGTCATTTTTTTGTTGTTATGATGTAGTAGAAATTCAAAAATATTAAAAATGGCCCAAGGCTGAAGTTATAAAATCCATAACTCAACTTATCTTGATCGGATTTTGAAGTGGCATACCTCTAAATATTTCTGTCGCAATTCTCTAAACATCTGCATTTAAATTTCAAAATAAATTTTTTTTTAAATTTTTTGTCATTTTTTTGATGTTATGATGTAGTAGAAATTCAAAAATATTAAAAATGGCCCAAGGCTGAAGTTCTAAACTCCATAACTCAACTTATCTTGATCGGATTTTGAAGTGGCATACCTCTAAATATTTCTGTCGCAATTCTCTAAACATCTGCATTTAAATTTCAAAATAAATTTTTTTTAAAATTTTTTGTCATTTTTTTGATGTTATGATGTAGTAGAAATTCAAAAATATTAAAAATGGCCCAAGGCTGAAGTTATAAAATCCATAACTCAACTTATCTTGATCGGATTTTGAAGTGGCATACCTCTAAATATTTCTGTCGCAATTCTCTAAACATCTGCATTTAAATTTCAAAATTAATTTTTTTTTAAATTTTTTGTCATTTTCTTGATGTTATGATGTAGTAGAAATTCAAAAATATTAAAAATGGCCCAAGGCTGAAGTTCTAAACTCCATAACTCAACTTATCTTGATCGGATTTTGAAGTGGCATACCTCTAAATATTTCTGGCGCAATTCTCTAAACATCTGCATTTAAATTTCAAAATAAATTTTTTTTTAAATTTTTTGTAATTTTTTTGATGTTATGATGTAGAAATTCAAAAATATTAGAAATGTCCTAAGGCTGAAGATCTAAACTCCATAACTCAACCTATTTTTATCGGATTTTGAAGTGGCATACCTCTAAATATTTCTGTCGCAATTCTCTAAACATCTGCATTTAAATTTAAAAATTAATTTTTTTTTAAATTTTTTGTAATTTTTTTGATGTTATGTTGTAGTAGAAATTCAAAAATATTAAAAATGGCCCAAGGCTGAAGATCTAAACTCCATAACTCAACTTATTTTTATCGGATTTTGAAGTGGCATACCTCTTAATATTTCTGTCGCAATTCTCTAAACATCTGCATTTAAATTTCAAAATAAATTTTTTTTAAATTTTTTGTCATTTTTTTGTTGTTATGATGTAGTAGAAATTCAAAAATATTAAAAATGGCCCAAGGCTGAAGTTATAAAATCCATAACTCAACTTATCTTGATCGGATTTTGAAGTGGCATACCTCTAAATATTTCTGTCGCAATTCTCTAAACATCTGCATTAAAATTTCAAAATAAATTTTTTTTTAAATTTTTTGTCATTTTTTTGATGTTATGATGTAGTAGAAATTCAAAAATATTAAAAATGGCCCAAGGCTGAAGTTCTAAACTCCATAACTCAACTTATCTTGATCGGATTTTGAAGTGGCATACCTCTAAATATTTCTGTCGCAATTCTCTAAACATCTGCATTTAAATTTCAAAATAAATTTTTTTTAAAATTTTTTGTCATTTTTTTGATGTTATGATGTAGTAGAAATTCAAAAATATTAAAAATGGCCCAAGGCTGAAGATCTAAACTCCATAACTCAACTTATTTTTATCGGATTTTGAAGTGGCATACCTCTAAATATTTCTGGCGCAATTCTCTAAACATCTGCATTTAAATTTCAAAATTAATTTTTTTTTAAATTTTTTGTCATTTTCTTGATGTTATGATGTAGTAGAAATTCAAAAATATTAAAAATGGCCCAAGGCTGAAGTTCTAAACTCCATAACTCAACTTATATTGATCGGATTTTGAAGTGGCATACCTCTAAATATTTCTGGCGCAATTCTCTAAACATCTGCATTTAAATTTCAAAATAAATTTTTTTTTAAATTTTTTGTCATTTTTTTGATGTTATGATGTAGTAGAAATTCAAAAATATTAAAAATGGCCCAAGGCTGAAGTTATAAAATCCATAACTCAACTTATCTTGATCGGATTTCGAAGTGGAATACCTCTAAATATTTCTGTCGCTATTCTCTAAACATCTGCATTTAAATTTCAAAATATATTTTTTTTTAAATTTTTTGTCATTTTTTTGATGTTATGATGTAGTAGAAATTCAAAAATATTAAAAATGGCCCAAGGCTGAAGTTCTAAAATCCATAACTCAACTTATCTTGATCGGATTTTGAAGTGGCATACCTCTAAATATTTCTGGCGCAATTCTCTAAACATCTGCATTTAAATTTCAAAATAAATTTTTTTTTAAATTTTTTGTCATTTTTTTGATGTTATGATGTAGAAATTCAAAAATATTAGAAATGTCCCAAGGCTGAAGATCTAAACTCCATAACTCAACTTATTTTTATCGGATTTTGAAGTGGCATACCTCTAAATATTTCTGGAGCTATTCTCGAAAAATCTGCATTTAAATTTCAAAATAAATTTTTTTTTAATTTTTTGTCATTTTTTTGATGTTATGATGTAGAAATTCAAAAATATTAGAAATGTCCTAAGGCTGAAGATCTAAACTCCATAACTCAACTTATTTTTATCGGATTTTGAAGTGGCATACCTCTAAATATTTCTGTCGCAATTCTCTAAACATCTGCATTTAAATTTCAAAATTAATTTTTTTTAAAATTTTTTGTCATTTTTTTGATGTTATGATGTAGTAGAAATTCAAAAATATTAAAAATGGCCCAAGGCTGAAGTTCTAAACTCCATAACTCAACTTATCTTGATCGGATTTTGAAGTGGCATACCTCTAAATATTTCTGGCGCAATTCTCTAAACATCTGCATTTAAATTTCAAAATAAATTTTTTTTAAAATTTTTTGTCATTTTTTTGATGTTATGATGTAGAAATTCAAAAATATTAGAAATGTCCCAAGGCTGAAGAGCTAAACTCCATAACTCAACTTATTTTTATCGGATTTTGAAGTGGCATACCTCTAAATATTTCTGTCGCAATTCTCTAAACATCTGCATTTAAATTTCAAAATAAATTTTTTTTAAAATTTTTTGTCATTTTTTTGATGTTATGATGTAGTAGAAATTCAAAAATATTAAAAATGGCCCAAGGCTGAAGATCTAAACTCCATAACTCAACTTATTTTTATCGGATTTTGAAGTGGCATACCTCTAAATATTTCTGTCGCAATTCTCTAAACATCTGCATTTAAATTTCAAAATTAATTTTTTTTTAAATTTTTTGTCATTTTTTTGATGTTATGATGTAGTAGAAATTCAAAAATATTAAAAATGGCCCAAGGCTGAAGTTCTAAACTCCATAACTCAACTTATCTTGATCGGATTTTGAAGTGGCATACCTCTAAATATTTCTGGCGCAATTCTCTAAACATCTGCATTTAAATTTCAAAATAAATTTTTTTTAAAATTTTTTGTCATTTTTTTGATGTTATGATGTAGAAATTCAAAAATATTAGAAATGTCCCAAGGCTGAAGAGCTAAACTCCATAACTCAACTTATTTTTATCGGATTTTGAAGTGGCATACCTCTAAATATTTCTGTCGCAATTCTCTAAACATCTGCATTTAAATTTCAAAATAAATTTTTTTTAAAATTTTTTGTCATTTTTTTGATGTTATGATGTAGTAGAAATTCAAAAATATTAAAAATGGCCCAAGGCTGAAGATCTAAACTCCATAACTCAACTTATTTTTATCGGATTTTGAAGTGGCATACCTCTAAATATTTCTGTCGCAATTCTCTAAACATCTGCATTTAAATTTCAAAATTAATTTTTTTTTAAATTTTTTGTCATTTTCTTGATGTTATGATGTAGTAGAAATTCAAAAATATTAAAAATGGCCCAAGGCTGAAGTTCTAAACTCCATAACTCAAATTATCTTGATCGGATTTTGAAGTGGCATACCTCTAAATATTTCTGGCGCAATTCTCTAAACATCTGCATTTAAATTTCAAAATAAATTTTTTTTTAAATTTTTTGTCATTTTTTTGATGTTATGATGTAGTAGAAATTCAAAAATATTAAAAATGGCCCAAGGCTGAAGTTATAAAATCCATAACTCAACTTATCTTGATCGGATTTCGAAGTGGAATACCTCTAAATATTTCTGTCGCTATTCTCTAAACATCTGCATTTAAATTTCAAAATATATTTTTTTTTAAATTTTTTGTCATTTTTTTGATGTTATGATGTAGTAGAAATTCAAAAATATTAAAAATGGCCCAAGGCTGAAGTTCTAAACTCCATAACTCAACTTATCTTGATCGGATTTTGAAGTGGCATACCTCTAAATATTTCTGGCGCAATTCTCTAAACATCTGCATTTAAATTTCAAAATAAATTTTTTTTTAAATTTTTTGTCATTTTTTTGATGTTATGATGTAGAAATTCAAAAATATTAGAAATGTCCCAAGGCTGAAGATCTAAACTCCATAACTCAACTTATTTTTATCGGATTTTGAAGTGGCATACCTCTAAATATTTCTGGAGCTATTCTCGAAAAATCTGCATTTAAATTTCAAAATAAATTTATTTTAAATTTTTTGTCATTTTTTTGATGTTATGATGTAGAAATTCAAAAATATTAGAAATGTCCTAAGGCTGAAGATCTAAACTCCATAACTCAACTTATTTTTATCGGTTTTTTAAGTGGCATACCTCTAAATATTTCTGTCGCAATTCTCTAAACATCTGCATTTAAATTTCAAAATTAATTTTTTTTTAAATTTTTTGTCATTTTTTTGATGTTATGATGTAGTAGAAATTCAAAAATATTAAAAATGGCCCAAGGCTGAAGTTCTAAACTCCATAACTCAACTTATCTTGATCGGATTTTGAAGTGGCATACCTCTAAATATTTCTGGCGCAATTCTCTAAACATCTGCATTTAAATTTCAAAATAAATTTTTTTTAAAATTTTTTGTCATTTTTTTGATGTTATGATGTAGAAATTCAAAAATATTAGAAATGTCCCAAGGCTGAAGAGCTAAACTCCATAACTCAACTTATTTTTATCGGATTTTGAAGTGGCATACCTCTAAATATTTCTGTCGCTATTCTCTAAAAATCTGCATTTATTTAGTGTATCAATTCACTCAAAGGTAAATCCTGAATCTGTTTTATCGGGACTGTTTTAAAATTCTGCCCATTCAATCTTTGTTTATTGATTTGTGGGATCTTTAATTATGTTTCATACTTTTATTTTTGCAAAGAGTCCTTGTAAAGCAAACATAAAGCAATGAATTAATCAACTAATTAATTGTTGATAAAAAGTGCTTTCATTTCTTGTCTATTTTTTGTGATGAAAGTTTTTGTCGTGCAACACTTTAGTTTCCCCTAACCAGAGTGTCACAAAATGGGTTAATCACACCAAATTTTTAGAAAGAAATACGATTGTGCTGGTGCTAGGACGACATGTCTTTCGCTACATTAGCCACAGCGAGTTTTCCAAGTTTTCACTATCGATATATACATCAAAGGCGACAGCAGCAGGCGTTGCACTAGCCGCAATAACTTCAAAGGCAGTTTTCCCGACTGAAGATGGAACGATGGGTAGATGGCAGTGGGGAGATGGGAAATGGGAAAATGGGAAGATGGGAAGATGGGAAGATGCTGCTAACCAAGTTCTCGAAAAGTCAAAGGAAGCCAAAGTGGCAAACGGGTTGAGACAGAGGGATACACTCGTAAAGGCGGCCAAGAGGATGGAGTCGAGGGCCGTCAGAAATTCCCCAAAGTCGCATAACTCCGACCAGGCAGCAGTGGAGAAAAAAAAAACGAAGAGGATTGAAATCAGAGGAGGCGGAGTGCGAGTACGGTCTGCCAAAGGAGTAAATTCTAACCGAAAGGAAAGTAGGAAATGTGGCGCGAATCCTTTCTGCTCTTCGACTCTTCCTCTGTTTTTGTGCGTCACCAGCGTGCTGGTTGTGGAAAAATGGTTAAAAGGAACTTTTCACATTATTTTTGAGCCATTTCGACCTCATTGAAGCGCAACACAAAGCAGCACAAAGTGCCACCAATGCCACCAATGCCACCAATGCCGCAAACGAAAGCCAACATAAACTTCGGCGTGAGATGGACAGTGCTGTTCATTAGATATCCAGAAAAAGCCAAAACTCCTATGTATATACAGATTCAATTTAACAGAAAATGAAACACAAAACAAATTTTAAGAATCTTCTTTAAAAATAAAGAGTTTTAAACTGCAAACTCACGAATTGTTAACTCCAGAATTTGCCAACTAAACATTCACAAATGAAAAATCCTTTAACTCATCTTTTTGTTTATAATTTTATAATATGTTTTCCTTTGGTATTTGCTTGAAGTACATAAACATAATTGTAATATTCCTAAAGATAGCTAGAAAAGAGCTAAGGCGCTGCCTTCGAACCGGGAACATAAGCAGCTGAAGGGGGCGTGGCAGGCGCCAGTTGCCCCATTTGGGAAATGGAGGCAGCAGCCAGGGAGTTTTGTCCAAAAAGTCTCGCAAGGAAATCTATTTGTGATTTATACTTTGGCAGTGGCGGGAGCACAACTTGCTGCCCCTTTGTTGCACGACTCCCATAACCAAAATTGCGGCTGCCATTGAAGGAGGCGAATTGGGATGGCATGATGTGGGCAAAGGTATGTACTCGTACATACTTGTACATAGCAGGGTGAGGCTGGGGGGGGGGGGGGGGGGGAGTGGAAGGACCACAAGACGGTGCTGCAAGCATAGACCATGAAGTGCAGGTCAACCCCCAGGAATCCGGGCAAGCGGACGATGAGGGCACCCTTTTGCGATGACGCCTAACGACTTGTGAAGCAATCGAGTTGAAAGCTGAGCTCAGTGGGCGAATGCCATCGTCGCCGTGCCACAAGTTTTGGGCCGCAGTTGCGACATGATTGCGCTGCCGTTTCTGTTTATGCAACTCAATAAATCATGGCCCCATCCGACGGCTAAGTGCTCCGCAGGACTCACAGGACTCACAGGACTCGCAGGACTGGCAGGATACGCTGGACCCCGCTGCATATGAATCGAAACGAAACGAAACGAAACGAAACAAAGGAAAGCCATACGAATCGATGGCACAACAAATAAAAGGGGGCAAATGAAAACTGATTTCACGCCGTGCGAATATCAATTTCAAATTTGCTCAGCCCACCAATGCAGCTAGCCCACGGCCAAAAACACAACAACAATAAGGGGCGGAATTCCCGGGCAATCCGACAGATACTCTGATATCTTTGGATTGAGGTGACAAAGGGTTGGGTTGCCATGACCCGCAGCACGCGTCTAATGAAGTGGCGGCGTGCGCCGAGGACTTCCAGATTGTCGAGTGGTCTTCGAAAGCGAAAGCTGCACTGGAAAAAATCGCTATTAAAAAGCAAGGAACAGAAATGCTGTTCAGATTACTGGCATTATTTTCAAATATCTGAAGTTATAAATCAATCTATATCAGCTTAAAATACTAAGATGCATCTTTGGTTCTGACTAGGAGTTTTGCTCAGTGCACTGTGAGTGCCGCCAGAAAGGAAAGGGGAGTTGGTGCAGCAACAGCAGGAGTTCGCCTTGTGCTGCCATAATTTGTTTGACCTTTCAATGGGATTTGGCCAAGTGCTGTCGGCGAACGAATGCAGCGGGTTTCGGCCTGTTTGGCCGTTTGCCTGTGTTATCTTTAGCGATTCCCGTTGCGCGGTCACGTGGCACGCACTACATACACGAATGCGAGCATATCCTGCCGCTGGGATCGACTATCTCCGGCAGATGCTTAAGCGGATAGCAGCTCTTGGCACTGGACCATTGTCTCGTTGTCGCCACTTGGCGGCGTGGAAAAATAATCAGTTTCCCATAAATTCAAATCAGTTTTGGCCCGACGCGATGTGTGCGCGGCTCTATTGTTTTGCGAGATTTATGTGTCTGGAGCGGCGGAGACTGAAATATGAGGCACACACATAATAATTTGGCTATCTTCTTTTTTCTTTTCCTCCTCCTGGCGCTGCTTCGATTGCACTTTTGGCAAAGAAAGTTGGAAAGACAAAGGATCAGAGCCCAGAGCCCATAGCCACGCACTTTACACTCGCAAATTGAATGAAGACATTTGCCAGCCAGACGAAAACATTGCCAGCAGCCGAGCCAACTCCTTGCCACTCACATTCAAATTCACATGCAATCATAATCAAGGGGGCTCCTTCTTCTCATTGTTGAACTCTGATTTATGCCCCACTGGCGGCTTTCCAAATTTAATTACAAAGCGTCGCTTTGAAGCGCCCAAAATAGGCAGAAAATTGATAAACAATGAAAATTGAATTGTGCGCCGCACGCAAAAGAGCTGGCTGAAAGGAAAAGCCGAGCGAAACGAGGGTTGCGACCTGACCTGAGTTGATCGCGGTCGAGGTTTTTAGGAAAGCGAAAGCAACAAAGGGTTGCCTGCAACCACCCCATCCCCATCCCCACCCACAGCCCTGCCCCTCCCCCACCTAGCACACACTCCACATAACTTGTTAATAAAATAAACAAAGTTTATGCGCGCAACCCCCGCGCACAAAAACCCACGCACGTACACACCCACAAAGTATCCTTAAAAAAGCCACCCACCCCCCTGTCATCTTTCGCGCCCTTTGCGTTTGCAGCTCCACGGGGAGAAAATTGTAATCACTTTAGGTTCGTGTTTCCAACGAAGTTTTTGGCGTAATCTGTTTAGTGTCAAAACGAGTAGTTATCAGCTCTGATTGATCGACACTTGGAGATCCATTAAAATACATATTTATAAAGCGAAAATAGGGTTCATAATAGCAGGTTAATGCTATGTTAAATATTAGTTAGTTATTAAAAAATAAACAATAAATATTTATGCTTATATCACAACTAACTTCAATTCAATAGCATTTATTAAGCCAATTAAATACATATGTATGAAAAAGTATTAGATACAAAAGGATACGAAAGCATTTCCATTTCCTTCTTGGTTGTTTTATTTTTGGAAAAACTCAAGTATTTTCTCCCAGTGCCCTTTCATATGGCAAAAACATTTGTCGCCCTACAAATCACATAATCGCTGCCGTCGCGCGACTTCCAATAATCAAATTTAAAATATTCCTTCTACACATTTTTCGCTCTTGGTGGGGCGGAGAATTGTGATGGGGTTGTGGGGGGGGAGAAGGGCTTTTCCCCCCCACAGGACTCGGTGAGTTTTCCAGGACCACTTGCTGGCTGTTTGTTTTGCGACGCTTGCATTGGATTGCTGGTGCGCTGGTTCGGTTTGTTGTGCGACTTTTATTGAGATTTATTGCAGTTCATTGGGAGGCGCCGTGCATCCAGCGACCCCCGTGGAGCAGGTACTTTTTGTTCGATTCGCATTCTTCGCAAATACCCTTTTTGGCCAAACCATCGAGGGCCTTAATAAACTGCACTGCACTGCACTGAAGCGTTGCTGAAGAGTTGAACCGCGATTAGGAATTCATTCATAGTGGGTGCGATGCGAACCTGACTGGGTTCTTGATTAGTTTTCGCGGCGCCTTCAAAGGGTATTCACACTTCAGCGGCGACTGAGTGATTTTTTCTAATTCTATATTCACTTTGTCTATGTTTGCGTATAATCTCTGGTTTATTGAACATGTGCGCAGCATGGCCGTAGCCGCTGTAGGTGGAGATTTATGAGCATTTGCCGACAGTTCGGGATGAGGATGCTGCAGCGGCTCACCTTTAAGCATACGAAATTATAGTGAATCACAGGGCGCTCGCCACGGAAAATCGGGAAAATCGGGAAAATCGGGAAAAACGGAAATCGCCCTCTGCTCTAATTAATTTTATTTGCGCTTTCACAAACACGAGCGGACTTCTGGTTTTGGCTGGCAACCCCCTCAAGTAATATCGAATTCCAGTCGCGACTTGATTTGACTTCCTAACTGCCCTGTCATTAGTGCGACAATCATTTGGCCCGGCCCGTACACAGCTCATTTCGTTACGGCCTTCATTAATTTGTCTCCCATTTCAGTCTGCATTTTCCCCTTTATACACATCAACTTTTTTGTGTTTGGTCCGGGTTCGGTGCGTGTTTAAATGTTTAAATGCGAGCGCGGAAAATGCAGGTTGGTCTCGCTATGACGGCAGCATATTGCAGCAGTCGTCACCCGACGGAAAAATCGAGGGGGTGGCTACATTCTATTGGGGGTGAACTGAAAAAGTGACTGAATGAGTGACTGAATGAGGGACTGAATGAGGGACTGAATGAGTGACTGAATGAGCGAATGACGGCAGCGCCTTGGACGGTGTCTCACATGCAACGGTAATTTGTTTTCATTTAGCTTAACGCTTGTATTTGGCATTTGGACATGCACACGGCGCACGGGCCAAGGGTTGAAGTTGATCCCGTTTCAGTGTTGCCGGGAAAAACTTACTAAATCTAGCTACTTTCCTATAGAAATATAACCGAAATACATAAAAATTTGTTAGCAAATTTGAGTAGCATAGGGGCAAATCAATGTGCTTCAGTTTCTATCTATCTGTCTATAAATCAATCTATCTAAAGCTCAATCTAATTTGAAATGGTACATATCAACACATAAACATATGACCATTCTATCTATTTATCTATCTATATATGTATCTATATATCTATCTATCTAAGCATCTATCTAATTTGAAATTAAACACATGAACATATGAACATTCTATCTATTTTTTTATATATCTATCTATCTAAAGATCTATCTAATTTGAAATGAAACACATGAACGTATGAACATTCTATCTCTTTATATATCTATCTATCTAAACATCTATCTAATTTGAAATTAAACACATGAACGTATGAACATTCTATCTATTTATCTATCTATATATCTATCTATCTAAACATCTATCTAATTTTAAATTAAGCACTTTATATATCTGCGGCTATCTGTATCTCTTTATCCATCTATATATCCATCTATCTAAACATCTTTCTGACTTAAAAGTGAACATATGAACCTACTTGGGACTCTGACAGCTATCTGAAAAGTAGCTAAGATACCATCTCTGTGCAGCCTGATGGTTTCTTGCCACATTTCGACAGTTTCAGCTCGCCGGCTTGTTTGGCCGTGTTCTTTCTTTTCGGGCCGCTTCATAAATGTCATATGAGCGGTACGTTTCAATTAATATTGTTTGTGGATCGTTTACGCCGTGGCAGTAAGGGTTCTTTTTATATAATTCGGCTTTCCCAGAACTCGCGTGCTTTTGGATGTGATGAATGTGGCGTAACATTCGGCCTAAGTGATGGGCATTTGTACAAAAACGCGGATTTTTCTATGGAAATGGGGAAATGGGGAAATGGAAAACGCTCTGGTTCCTCGAATCCGCTGTTATGAAATTTTAATCCCATTTAAGAGCGGAGAGCTCCGCGCGTCTGCGAAGTTTGATTCCCAATTGTCTCAAGTTTATTTTCTAGCAATTATCAGTGAGTCGCAGGAGATATGGCGCTGACAGTCGAAAGTCGAGGGGAGGAAAAACCCAGAAAACCAGGCTCCAATGAATAGCAAAATGTCTGGGAAAGTTCTGCATTTTCAGCTGTCCTTACGTCCTGCAACAAACAAGTCGGCCGAGGAATATGGGCAGGATCAGGAGATTTGCAGGGCGGCAGGAGTCTCGCCTTATTTTTATGCTGCTCGAGCGGAAGCCGGAAGTTGCTGCTGTAAAATATGGAGAAGAATATGCAGGAAATGCAAAGTTTTGCATCCAAAAATTCTTATTCGCTTATTCTTTCGGTGGAGGTGGAGGGTATCTTAGCCCTAGAACAACAATAACATTTCGGGGCCAAAGTTGCAGCCGAATCCTGAAGCGACGAGAGTCCACGGCGGGATTCATTAAGAACATTTCAAGTTTAATGCAAAAAGTTCAATGTCACAAAACAACGGGCAGGTCCAAGTGTTTCTTTCATTTCCCCCAACTTCCGTTCGTAATGAAAGTTTCGTTTTCCTGTATTTTTCTCTGTATCCCCAGTGCGCATAAAAACCCAAACAACAACTCAAACTGAAACTCAAACTCTTTGGCAGGACAACTTTCGGTCTGAGTGTTGTGCATAATTTTCGAATTCACTTTTATGTGCTGGGGGCCCAACACTTTTCTCGGCCAAAGAAATTGACTTCCTTCCCGGCCTGGACTTGCTCCGCACTTCGCTTATATGCTCTTGGCATGGAATCGCCCAGCTCCACCCACCGTGGGCTAATCATAACGAGATCGGCCGGCTGGTCGAAGGAAACCTGCCGCATCATTGCAAGCCATTTCGCATGGCCCTTTCCACGGACAACCCCCGTCGGTGTGTTGCCTTATTGCAATCGCAATTGGAATCCTCCCTGTAGCAACCCATCCGCGCCAGAATTTGCAGGGGCCACACCACACATTTGGGTTACTTTCAGTCCCCGGTGCCGTATTACCTTTTTTATGTTTATGTGGCAAAATGTGCCGAATCCGATTCCATGAGGCAGGCCATCCTTCGGCCAGCTCTTGTTGTTCCACGTTTTTTTTTCCCTTTCCGGGGCGGAAGTTTAAAATGCTCACATATCTGACAAATATCCATTATCACGCCACGTACTCGAAGTTGTTGTGTGCCTCAATATTCGTAATTTATAGTTGATGATATTGCACAAAATACACGCCTGCCTTTTTACACCCCGTCAGAGGATTCTCTTCCTTTTTTTTTTTTTTATTATTCCGCCGTCGGTCCCTTTTGCCAATTCAGCTTTTAATTCGTCAATGCTATTTAACAGCGGCCAAAGTGCGGCCCACGTGCGCTGTCGTCCTGTCGTCCTTTTCCCGAGATTTCCACCGAAAAGACACCCACGCCACCCACTTCTCCGTCGGCTGGAATGACTGTCGATATTGGAGTCCAGTGAATGGGAAAGAGGAGCGAAACAGAGACTCAGGCGGAAGTGCACGGCAAGAAAGTCTAGAAACTATAAGACTTAACAAAAAGTACACTCTTATTTTCCAAAATCCGTGTGCTGAAAGTTAAAGCGGAGAGCTAGGTCTTCTTTCACATTATAGCTTAATGTTATATCATTTAAAATAGTATACAATAGTAAGTGAGTGATCCGGAATCTCAGTGTGACAATCGAAAAGCGGTGGATAGACGTCTGGCCCGCATATGGAAGGCGCGTACGTGCGGAGCATTTGAGCATTTGAGCATTTGACGATTGGACGCCATGAGTTGCGCATTTGGCGCCGAGGGATACGAGTGCGGATGCGGATGCGTTTAAATCTCGATGGCCTGGCCAGAGCTTGGACTTAAGCCGATGAGCAGGCCGAATGACGCGCAATTAGCAGGAGGAGTTCATGTCCAATACCCAGCAGCGAGTCCGAGTATCGCCCCAGCAGCTCCTCCATGTGCCCATCAATCGGGGGGTCGACCAAATCGAACTGGCTCTGATTGAGTGGCCAACTAAGAGCAGTCGAGTTATGAGGCCAGCGGAGGAGGATGAGGAGCAGTTGGAGGAGCAGTTGGAGGAGGAGTTGGGAGCGGAGGAGCTGACTAAGTCGAGGAATAAGTTGATGTCGAAGGATGAGCACTTGTGCATTGGTGCGCTCGGCAATACCACAAAGCTAATTAGCTCTCAGCGGCACATTTCCGCACGTTTTAATTTCCCATTTCCTTTGCGATTGCTCTCTGGCATCGGCAGACAGCTAGGCAAAAACTTAATGATTTCCCAGCCACTGTTCGAATTCTGTTTATCCTTGTGGCTCAGTTAGCCCCCCTAACTGGCATTCGGATCAATTAAACTTATCATGCAGATAACTGGTGCGGGTGTGCTGCTGCATGAACTCTTGCATTTCCCACATGGCCTGTGTGTCTACCGTTGCGTATGCGTAATATTTATGTTTCATTCCGAGCCAAACGCACACACACATCTGTTTGGCAAAAGTGGCAAGTGGGCGTGGCCATGGTGAAGTGTGGCAGAGCGATAGGGGTAGCAAAACCAGGGGGCGGTATGTAAACTCTAACAGGCAGGCAAACAAACAAACAATTAGGCAAAGCATTTCCATGCTGCATCTCAACCGGAATTATTGCCAGCTGGAATTTTGCGAGCGCTTGGTATATTTATTACAAATGTTTATGCTAATCTATGCCGGGGCTCTGTTTTCGATTCCCGGATGATGTGAGCATCAATTAAATACTTTGCCTGCAATCCGGCCGCAAACAAATTGGCCAAATGGAACGAAAACAAATCGAAGACAGGTCGAAGATTGAGGCAACGTCCTATTGCAACTGAGAGCTTTCTAATTGGATTTCAGGATGAGCCAGGGATTTGGACTCTAAGAACGCATTTAGCTGGTTATGCAAAGGGGGTGGCAAAGGGGTGGAAAAGGGGAAGGGGGGGGCTGTTTTGAATACGTAACCAACAGCACCCACTGTGCTGGAAATGGACGATGCCTGCACGTTGCAAGAACTTGACATCGCCTAATGTCCGAGACGTGAATTGCATAAAATCAAGATCCCCAGACGCGTCAATGTCGACCTCGTGGCGCCAGCGAAAATTGTCCCCGTCTCGCTGGAAAATGCAGTTGGTAGGAAAAAAGTGTTTAATATTCGGGAAAAAAGTTAGCACATCTTCCGCCTTGATGGCCACTCGCTGATATTCTTTTTATGGGGCCGACCCAATCGTTGTCTGCATACTAAATGTATAACAACCACCAGCGAACAACTCGAGCGGCGGCTTAATTATTTTTAAGCAACATTTAATAATCTCTTACGGCAATTGTTCATCTTTATTCACTCGAACTTATCGCACCGACATGTGTCAGCTGTCATGCAAAACCGCAAAAAAGCTCCTTTCGCTCCTCCGTCGAGCGGAGTGACGAGAAAATCAATGCAATCGAAGGATGAGGTGGGGGTGGTTGTGGGTGGATGCGAGTGCTGGGGTGGAGGAAAGCTTCTGGGAAATCTCCTGCCAGAGATCAAAGTGCCATTGTGCAATACACGGGCTGGCTGCGACGGAAAACAAGAAGTGGGGCAATGGAAAGGAGAGGAAATGGCAGCGCCAGGATAATGGAAAAGCGTAATCGCGTAAAATTTGCCTTGTACCGCGCTCTGTGATAAATGATTGTCATAAATAAGAGCGCAAAGCGGTCAATGCCGTACGGTGGGCCCCAAAAACCGATGGATATTGATGCTTAAGAATTTTTATCGCACGATTTTGTACGACCTACTCCTCCATTTGAATTGCCACGACCTGTTTGCCTCCTTTGCCTCCTTTGCCTCCTTTGCCCAGGTCATTAATCACAAATCGGCGCAGCGAGAAGCCAAAAAACGAATGCCATTTGTACCAGCATTTCCCCGGTGGCAGGACACTCACTGTTTTGGGCCACTAGAAGATTAAAGTTTTAATTGTTGGAGCTCGGGCGAAGAACTGACACGGCTCAAACTATTATGCAACTGTCCAAGAAGCTAATCGAGTTGCTGTTTTTGCACAAGTTCTTGAATTTCTAGCTGTTCCTAGCCATTTCTTTCTCTTTCGCCACTAAATATCAACTTAATATGATGAATTAAATCATGAAAAAATGTGTAAATACATACAGCAGTTCAAATGTCCAAAGATGCTTCATTTAAATCTCACATCTATTATGAGGAAGGGGTTTAAAAGTTAAAGTCAAGGTCTGCGACCTCATTTCAATAGGTGGCTCGCACCGCAAAATCTCACATAGGCGCACGGGCACGTCCTGCGTGGTGGAAAAGCGGGAAAATTCGTCTTCTTAATCTTAATTGCGGCACATTAGCACAATAAACCAAACGAATGGCCAGACATTATCATAAATAATAAGGCAGCTTGGAATGGCTCAATGCGCGGCAGGACATCCGACCGACGTCCTTCCTCATTCTCGGTGGGTGGCGGTGGCAACTACGCCTAGACTCTGGTCATTCGACGACTTTTGGTCCAGTGCTAAAATATGAATAGTGTTATATGGCAATATTGTCGGAATGATCCAGCCACGCCCGCCGGAAATGAGTATTGGCCAGTCATCCATCCACCCACACACATGCCATAAATCGATGCTAATGCATTTTTGCATGTCCTCGGCTGCTTCGAGAAACTTTGGTCTTATTAAGTATTAATTCATAGTTCCGCCTGCAATCAGTTTGGTTAATAATTCAGCACGGGCATCCATTACAATAACATTCCAATCGAGACCGAGGCGGTTCGTACTCCTTAATTGATGCAGGACATTTCCGCCCGCTCGTGAATGGGGATTTTAGGGATACAGTGGGCGTTACGCACAGATGCGATTTTATTGGATCCGCATTTGATTGATGAGCTTCAATCTTTAATTGAACTGCGAATTAGCCAAGCATTGTTGCAGTCGATGGTGCGTATAAAAAAGGAGCGTGCAATCATTTGCCATTAAATAAAGGGAAAACCTCAAAACAAAATTGCAATTACCGCACTGGGAGAGCAAGGCAAATAAACAGATGAATGAGTACTGGGGGACAGACGGGTCCTGCACACAAAACATCTACAAATGGCAATTCTAAGCATATAAATTATTGCCTTTTAACACCTTTTCACCCCCACCCCACTGGGGAAATTGTTGTTTTTCCTGCTGCCGGTGGTGGGTTTTTCCCTGCCACCGCCCCTCTTTTTGCCACTTTTGCCATAAAGAAGTCAGGGTTGAAACATGAAAAACTATTAGCACTTTTAACGTTTAAGCGGATTAAGTGCTGCAGGAGCAGGCTCAGCGAAGGACATTTAAGTGCGAGCAGTGCGAGCAGTGCGAGCAGTACGAAAGTGTCCTGCCAGTTGTCCTTGTCGATGCTGCCTTTGCTGCTGTTGCTGCTGCTGCTGCTGTTGCTGCTGTTGCATGTCGCATGTGGTCGAGGCTTATGCCAGAAAGTGTCAAACAAAAACTTTCAACAGCCTCCACACACCCTTTTTTCGGCCGGGCTCTTGCCCAAATTCAACTAATTTGCCAGCACACAAACAACAACAAACACCAGCTGCTAGCCCAGAAACAGAAGTGAAAAAATAAAAAAAAAATAAAAAAGCAGCAAAAGTAACCACAGTAAAGCAAATAAACAATGCAAAAAAAGAAGAGTGAGGAAATGGGAAATGTGAAAATATGTGCGAGTGTCGGTGAAAGGCCGAGGGCGGCGTCTGCGGCGGCTGTTTACATTGCAAAAAGCATTGAAGTGCAGTGAAAACAACACACGGCACAACAGCTGCACTGCGCGAAAATCATGGCTAATTGTTTCGAAATCTCGCGAAAATGCTGTGCATTTTTAAAATGAAAATATAGCTAATATATAGAGGAATTCATTGTATTGAAGTTACTACCAATTATGTTGAAAGCCTTATTATGCTAATAATAATTCGATTTGCTTTCAGCTTTAACTGTAAATATGAAGTCTTAGTTTTGTTTAAGCCATACTTTTGGACAAGTGCAGTCTGTACCTAAGGGCCTCGAACAGATTGGCCATCGCTGGAATCATGCCTGTACGCATATCCTGGCTGGACTTCGTTGAGGCATGCTTAATGCTATCAACACCATTACCGGTCGAGTGAACGGCCCTCAAGCGGCGGCACCACCCAAATCACACCACCCCAGCCACCCCAACCACCCCAACCACCCAGATGCCAGACTTGGTGGTCCGTTGTTGTCAATTCAATTCAATTGTTTTGCCTTTTTGCGCAAATGTCCTGCAATCACGACGCGGCCTGTTTGCCAGCCGCTTGTTTATTTGCTTGTTTATTTGTGGGTCCGGCAGTGCAAGTACCCCACTTCCACCCAACCCAGGCCAACCCAGAGCAATCCAGACCAACCCAAGCCCACCCAATGCCACTTCTGAATCTCAACAGTCCTCAACTGTTGCCCGTTTGTAACGCACCCGCATTGTGACTTCCTGGCGACGGCAAAGTAAATCGAATCCGAATCGTAATCCGCTTGGCCTGTCCGGCGGCAGCTGAGTGCACCGAATGAGTCACTGCACCCACACCCACTCCCACTCCCACACCCACAGCCACACCCACACCCGCTACCCATGTTGTGCAAACATCCAATACTGCATTCAGGTGACCAATCTTAATGTCCAATATTGAGTTTTCGCCGAAACCTGAAGCGAATCGTGCGTCTGCAACTAATTGTGGAATGTTGCAATAGCTGCAAGGATGCAAAAATGCAAGGAGTGTGGGGCAGCAGCTGTGTGGCAAATCCGTACGTACATAGATTTGATGACCATTGTTATTGATAATATTTAAGCACTGAAATCGAGGAATTTAATACCAAACATTATTGGCAACATAAACCATGCTATTATATGTATATCGAGGCAGAATTGAAATAAAGCTATGACAGACTGCTTGTTTTAGATTTCCTATTTAAGCATGGCGCGTTTTAATTACAATTTATTATGGTATCTTCTTTTCGGATATAAATTATTGCCTATTGATACCACTGGGAATTATTCCAATTACCTTCTTGTCGACTTGCCTAAGAACTTATTAAGGAGAACTCGAAATAAAGATGTTTAATATGAATTTAATCTTTTGTGGTTGAAGTCAAAAAATATGCCAATACAAATTTATCGTTTTGTTTAATTTAATGGGCAAGACTTTACCTTTAAAGTGGCCGAAGGACGAGAGCTTTACTCAGAGAATTCGAATTCGTATAAATTCAGCTCATTTCACGCTGACCGCTCCCCACATTGTTCCACTTGCTTTAGTGGACATGGCACGGGCCAGATTGCGTAATCGTTTTTCATCCGCGAGGACCCCTGAGAGTTGGTCCATACCTGAGCCAGCCCAGCCCACCTGTATTGCCTCCCCCCCTTCCACCGCCCATCGTCCACTGCCCACCAAACACCGCCCACCGCCCACCGCCCATGGCGTTCTGTGTGCTTGATGTTCGCATTTTCGGAAAACAAATTTATTTTCAAGCGCACCCAATAAATTGAAACTGACTGACCCACCGCCATCGCCTGTTGACCGTTGACTCGGCGGCAGTTGTTTCTATTTCCATTTTCCGGGGAAAATGTTCGGCGGAGGAGGATTATGTCTTTATGTGCATATTTTGGAATTTTATAACCGTTGCGTTGCGTCGCTGACAGTTCAGCGGCTGGGCGGCGGGGGGGAGGTGGGAGAGGGGAGAGGGGGTAGCGTGGAACGCGGACAGATTCCTGTTTTTCACTTTTCAGCCAGATTTCGCCATTACTTCTAATGAAGTCAAAAGCCCCGTTGCTACAAGAGCGGAAACTGAAACAAAAGCTGAAACAAAAGCAGCGACAAAGGGCCAGGAGCTGGAAAATGGGGGGGCGGGGAGAAGCGTTTGGAAAATATTCAAATTAATTTCAGGACATCTCCTGTTGGACATAAGTTCCTTTTGACCAGGTTGTTGTCGCCATATTTTGCGTGTCCGCCGCTGTCGCTGCCGCCGTTTTTAATCCTGACTTATGGACTTCCGTATTCGGTTTCGTCATCAGCGTAATGCCTGTTGGTCGTTTGGTTGGTCTGTGCGTTGGTTGGACGGCCAGCCTGATGGCTGGTTTTCCCTTTGTTTTCCGCCGGACAAACTGCTGAATCGCTTTTTACGGTTATCCGGATGACCGGTGGGTGGTTGTTGCCCAATGCCCCCGGTGCAAATGTTGATGTTGATGTTGATGTTGTTCCTGCTGTTTAGTTTTAATTACACGCGAGCCTGCCCTCGCTGGTCACACCTCGGTAACTTGATTTCCCAGCTTTTCCTCATGTGAAAAGTGACAGCGCTGCGTTCGCCTGGGAGCTCGCCGCGTAACTTTCACTCACCGCATCTAGCAGGACATGCTAGCTCGAAATGTTGCCAAGGCAGTTCGAATGTTGCCAGCCCACAGCCAGCAACATTGCTGTAGTCAACCCCTCGTTTCGGAGCGAAATTCGGAGTGGCATTCGTGGCGAAAATACGGCAGGGGTAGCTTTCATATGCCTCTCTGTGCGAAAAACTGACGAAGAGTGACTGGCGAGCTCAAATAGCTGCAAGCGACAGGTGAACAACATGATATGACAGCTTTACATGATCAACTTATTACAAGTGGCTTATGCTGAGATGGAAATAGACGCTTATATTGAAAGTTTGAAAGTAAAACAAAAATGATATCATTTAAATATTAAATATTGTATAATTTTCTTTTTTAATGTTCGAATTTCAAGGTGTCGTGTGCCATGCCTCCCCAAAAATAATATTTAAATTAGATGTTTAAGTTTCCGTTTCACAGAAAAGTGTGTGCATACACGAATTTAAGTGCACAGAACAATCGGAAAAATGTGTTGCTGTATTTAGTTCGTTATTGTCGTTTGTAAACTGTTAATTATGTTTTATGGCCAAACAGGGCAGAGCAGCCAAGTCTAACAACTTGAGTTGGTAATGCCCAATTCGCCGTGGCACAGTTGTCCTGCGGCGAACTGGGAGAGAGTCCAGCCACTTCTCGCTCTCTGAGCAGCGCTCTCTCTCTCCGCCGCTCGGCTGGCCTCGTGTGCGTAGCCGAAGGGTGCCGAAGCAAGCCGAAGTGCTGACCCGAACCCGAATGCAGGCCGCTGAGAAACGACGGCGAACGGCCAGCAGTGTTTCAGTTGAAAGTGAACCCTTCGACGCAGTTGTCACGAATCGCGCGCGACTCGCTCTTAGTGTTTTCCAGCAGGAGCAGAAATCCCAAATCAAGCTGAAGCCAAAGGCCCCAGCAGGACATCAGCTGTGCCAGCAAAGCGGATTCTAGCTGCAGCATAATGGTTATTTGTGCAGTGTGCTAACTAAAACCAAGCAGTTCTCCGACTGCGACTAACTAAAACGAGCCCAGTGAATAAACTAAGCGAATAAGATACAAAAGTGCAAACTTGAAGGATAATAAAACCGAAAACGATCGTTCGCCACAGGAGTTCCAGTGGCGCTGGCCCAGGTAATAATTTGCAGCATATTAGTGAATTCTTTTGGGAGCTGTTCGCCCTCAAAAATATTCAAATTGGCAGCGACTGTCGCTTAGAATATCAACGTGTACGTGCTGCAAGGACTCGACTTGAGCCAGTGTTTACATTTTGGATTTTATGCGATAATACTCAACGCCATCAGCTCCAGAAGTGCTAGCTTCGGTATATGGCTGGCTTGCTGGTTATTTGGTGGCTTGGTGGCTAGGAGGCTAGGAGGCCAGGTGGGTGGTTGGGTGGTTGGGTAGTTGGGTGGCTTTGTGACTCCTCTACTCCCGCCAGCTGCCAAATAAATAAAGCAACAATAAGAGGGCGGGCAATAAAAGCCACCGCCAAGGGCTCAACCGCAGAACGGTCTTAGCCAAGAAGAGAGTCTGCGAAAGTAAGCAAAGTAACAAAACCAATTTTCATTGTTTTGCGGTGGCTTCCAAGTCGCACTTTCCTCTTTATTTTTTTTTTTTTTGTTTTTTTTTGCCGCCTTCAGAAAACAGAAGTATAACAAAATTTCGCTCAACACACACACAACCGTTGGGAAAAATAAGGAAAATGTGGCGTCCTTACTTGTACTTGTATATGTGTGTGGGTGTGTTGCTGTGTGGATGTGTGTGTGTGTTGGTGGGAAAATGTTTGTGAAAATGAGAAATGAAATAAACACATGCAATGGCGAGAAGCAAGGGAAGGCGAAAGCTTCATAAAAATCCGCTGAATTTAAATACTTAAGAGCATTCCCCAAATGGCATTCCTTCCGACTTCTCATTTGGGCAAAAGTTTGGCGCCCCAGGATGAAGAGGTAAACACCCAGAAAGAAGCTGTGTAAATTAGGATCCACATCCAGGCAGACTTAATCCCGAAAAGCAAACGATAATAGGGATATCATACGATGGCGCAGTGGCATGGGCGGCTTCGAGTTCTTTGTGGCATAAATAAGTCGTTTGCAGCTGTTCGTCGGCATTTATTTGGCTGCCTGTTCGTTCGGGCCATCACAATTGTTTCTGGCATGAAACAATTCTGGCTTGCCAGCCAGTATTCCGCATTCGAGACGTGTACACCAATTTCGTATGCTAAAGTACTCGCCAAATCGGATAGGGAAGCCGGAATCCTAACCACACACAGCCATTGGTGGGGCAGTCCAAAAGGGGCGAAGACACGCGCTAGCTGCCATTTAATGCAATTGATTTGTGTTGCCCAATTCGCTTAGACGCGCTCCTACAATACCAATGTGCGAGCGATTCGGAGCACTGAGAAAAAATATTGCACTTCGACTTAATCGAAACCTAATACTGAGACTATCAACACGGCTTCATCCGAGAAACCTCACTACTAGCACTAAATACCTTTTGCATTTAAGCCCATAGCTATGATGCATTTAAATGGACAAAAGCAGCCAGTGTTTTCAGTGTACTTCCCAATGCTCGGCAATTAGCTGATGAGTAGGAACCTGTGTTGGAATATACTTTATGAATGCCAGAGTAATCCGATTATGGTTTTTTCCCGTGCAGCAGCCATAACACTTGCAAGACAAGACAGCCTATCAAGCAATTTGCTCCGAAATTGCCAGTTTTAATTCCATTATGGGAGTGGGAGTGGGAGTGGGGGAGCTCGCAAGAGAGTGGTGGGGCAAGGCCACTTCACTTGGCTCGTGCCCACATCCACATCCACATGCACATCCAGAAACACAAACACATCCCCATCTCCCACACCCACTTGAATGCCTCCTTTGGTTCAGCTCCTTTGGGCCGACGCACACGCACGCCCCAAAAGTTGATTGATATTCAATTGGTAGGCTTTCCCAGTGCTTTCCCGCTTTTCCGCTTTCCCGCCCTCCCACCGCCAGCTTGCCTCGATTTTCTCCTTTGTTGGCCGCTTGCGGTTTTGGATTTGCTGCTACACGATACGCTTTAATCTGCTCAGCAGCCAAGATGGCCAAGGCAATAGGAAAAGCGGCGAACATATTGCCGGGATTGGCTTTGCCAGCAAGTTCGAAGCCTCGGTCACGCCACAAGTTGTTGGCCCATTCGCCACACTCCAACCGCCTCCAATCGCCTCCAATCGCCTCCAATCGCCTCCAATCGCCTTCAAGCGGGCTTTCTTTTCTCCGGCCTTAAGCGCTTTAAGTAATTTATAAACGCCTTTCGACCAGCCGAAACAAAAGCAATAACAACTTTATTGGATTTGCTTCTCTGCCATGCACTTTGGACTTGGTCTTATTCTTACGAGCGTTTTTTCAGTTCAGCCATTGTCTTGCCTTTGGCAAGAAGTTGCGTCCAAGCCCAGTTTTTTTTCTTCCCTTGGCTTTTTCTGTACGGCTTTGGCTGTGCGGTGTGTGTTGTGTGTTGTGTGTTAATTGAATGCGATTAGGCGGCCAGTGGAGCTTTGTGCTGAGTGCCGAGTGCTGATGGCTGTGGTTGTGGGTCGCCAATTGCTGGAGATAAATTGTAGCTAAGCTGGCTAACGAGCTCTTCCATAGTGGTTGTCAAGGTGACAATGCAGCACCCCAGGCCCGCGAAGCCGCCAGAACCACCAAAAAGCATTTAAAACATCCGCGTGGGTCGCCATCGCCATCGCCATCGCCATCGCCATTCATTGGAAATTCAATGCGGCGGCCATATCATTTACGACATCGCCCATTAAAAGCCAGAAAGCGGAGGCTTCCAAAGATTCCGTGACCACATTTTGAACATTTTAATTATGGCCTGGCGTAACTTGATATCTGAGCGTACTCATATTCCGCGGGCCATTGAGATAAAGCTGGAAAATCAATAGCAATTTTATGACAGAGATGGCGAACTTTAAGTGGAACATTGCTAGGAAGTGTTCCAAGTTTCCCGATGGCATCGCTGCCACATCGCCCACATCCTACCTCAATTCACTTGGCAGCTCGGCAGTGCGGTCGAAGGGCTCTTTGCACAGTTTTTCCTGCCAATTTGCTCAATTTGTATTTCAAATCATGCCGGCAATTTAAATGTCTCTAGAAAGCTTCAAGTCCTCTCCTCGAAGTCTCCCGGGAGGGCGGGTATGTACCATGTACATGTACGCCCACAATTCCGATTCGAGGATGCCCTGCGAAACTATGCCACCTTCTTCCTGTTTTCCCATGTATTTTTTTTTTATCCGGCAGGCTCTCAATGTGATATATATTACAAAGACGTGGTTTAAGTTCGGCACAAAGTGGCTGGAATTTCATGAATTTCATTTGAATTCGTAATTGGTTTTCCTTTTGCCGCATCGGAATCGTGAAGAAACTGCTGCTGCTGCTGCTGCTGCTGCCTTGGCATCGCTATTTTCAGCCATTTTATTTATTTAAATTTCAGCCGCTGCCTGTTTTTTATGTGCCTTAGAATTTGTATTTAGGCCGGCCTTTGCTCAATATTCTTGGCCAATTTTACTAACTCCAAGTTCATAGTTCGTTCGTTGGCATAGAAATCAAGTGGAGTGTTTACAGGGAAAGAAAAAGGATCTTTTATAAGTGCGGAGGGAAGTGCACGTAGTGACGAAACGCACTGGCGGGTGTTATTAACAGGGAAGCTTATAGGTTTAATGATTTCGTTTTATGCTTAACAGTTTTTATCCCTTATTTATATTATTTGAAATATAAGCTTGAAATATTTATGCTGCCCTGTTTTTCCCTGTGCCCATTTCGGTACTGCCTCAACTTGCGACTGGCAATGCGGATTGCCGTAGCGCACAGATACAAGATTCGCCGGCAAGTCAGTAGTCTTTGGGCTGTTTTCCTCACGTTTTCCGCTGGCGCTGCATTATGTTGGTTCATTTTCGAAGGCGGCGCACGCCCCATCGTTGTAGTTGTTGCAAAGTTTTTAATTAAATTTTATGTTGACTTTTGTATGCTGGTGTGTGTCCGCATATCTGTATGTGTGTGTCTGCGCCTGTTTCTCTGTCTGTCCCGCTCCAATCCGCAGTTGAAACTCCGTTCCGTAGGTTCGTGCGCCTCGTTTCGTTTCCGTAATGTATGCCGCCTTTTGCTCCAGTTTACACACACACACACACTCACACTCTGCGCCATGGATGCGCCTCCTCCTGCCCTCTGCCACGCCCACACTGAGCCTCGACTGTCATTATTGCAATCCTTGTGAATGCTCAACGACTTTACACAAAATATTTAGTAGCCTGGCAGAAATTTGTGTACCAAAATATTTGCGTACAAATTTGTTTATTGAAAGCAGCCGCTTTCTAGGCGGACGTCGATGATGCTCGGATACTTGGATCATGGGATGCCTGAAATGTTTGTCCAGGCTCCGAGTTTTTGGAGAGGATTAAGTTTTGGCGAAACTTTGCCTCAATCTGGTGGGTGGTGGGGGTGGGGATCCATTAAAAAGTTGCCGTTTCACAGAGACAAGGCTGAGATTGCCTGAATACACGCCGCCGATAAGTTTCATTAATTTGTCCTTAAAGTTTTCCGCGCTGAATGCAGAGCACACATTAAAACTCTAATTATCTGCATTAGTAATGGCTTACGAGTGCCGGGCAAAAAATAAAAAAATGAGCACATGATCTTGATAGAACGCAACGCTAATGAAACCGGGAGTGTTTAATGTGACTACTGGGGAATTTTCCTAGGCATCAGCCCAAGAAAAAAAAAGCGGGGAAAGGGAATTGTTTTAACCCTTCAGCTAGGTTGGAAGCCATTTTCACGCCCAATTTCAGGCAATTTTTCATTGCCATAGCCAAGGTTTTCACTAATTACTGGAAGCTCCGTGCCCAGCTCCCCTGGTAACTGGAAAAACTTTGCTTGTAATTTAACAAATCATTGCAGGGGTTACACATTTCACTCATTTCGGATGCGCGGGAGGGGAAAAGTCCCGCGGAAGCATCGTTTTTCGCCATCTTGGCTGCGCAAAAAGGGTTCTTTCTTTTGGGCAAGGGCTTGCTCGACCGGCTTCTCAGACTTTTCCCGCTGTTTGCATTTCCAAATGTGCAAATAAATGTGTTCAAAATGTGTGCCATTGCTTGGTGTTTGTTTTCGCTCTCCTTTCAGTTGCATACTTTTCGGCGCCCTGAATTTCCCTACTGCGCTCCTACAGTTGTTTCCCCTTTCTTGTTTAAGGCATTGTTGTGACATGAAAATAGTTTTATTTGCATTTAGATTATTTTCCTTATTTTCGGCCCTGATCTACGAATTCCCCGCCACTAGCACTTGTGCGGGTTGCCAGGTGAAGGTTCCTTTTTATTCTTCGATTTCCGCCATGGCTTTTGTTGGATTTTATTTCTGTGCAACAACAAAAGTTTATCGTGGCCGAAAAGGGTTTTCCATTGTACTGTGGAAAAAGATCAAGCGCTGATAACAATTTACACATTGTGGCAAAACATCATTCCTTTTTATTTTGTTGTCGTGGGTCGCACACAAAGGGAAGCCCAAATTAATCAAAATATTAAAAATAGGCAGTGGGGCAGTTGCAAATTTTATGAATTGTGGCCACAAAGACATTTTGCACCAGGTCCGCACTAGGTCCTCTTTAAATGCTTGCCAGGATTCTTTTGGTCCTGTGCCGCAGCTAAGCAGCTGTGAATTGAAGAAAAGGTCTGCCGGAAAACCTCAATCACGCAGAAACAATTTCTCTGGTAGAGAAAAAGGCGAGAAGGAGCCCCAAGGAGCCGCTTGGAAAACAAAGGACTGTGAAAAGCATTTTCCCCAAACAATGGCTGGCCACCAGGCGGTCGGCTTTTTCGGTGGGTCTCCCATTTTCCGGGCCTACTCATCTGGAGCGGCAGCGGCGGCTTTTGACGCGCCTTTTGAGTTTTGGGGCGTGCGGCACGGGGAGTGCGGAAAATCCGGAAAGGTTCTGGCCAACAGCCGCCATAGCTGGAGAGTTTTTTTTTGGTTTTTTTTTTTGTATATCGGCCCTGAAAAGTGCTAACTGGTCTGGCTTTCGGTCTGGTGTGAAATTGATTTAATGAGTTTTTCCCATCAGGCAGAAGGCGAAACGTCGTGTTGTGCTTAAATTAAAGTTGCAAAGCTCCTCAGTTTGCCGAGGCGTTGGTGTGTAATGAGTCTAAGGACTGGACAGGGAAAATGCCGCAGGCCAAGTTTGACTTTGACATGCTCTTTGATATTACACATTTTCGGAGAGGAAATAAGATAGATTTTACTACTTCTGCACTGGAGAAAATTGGTATACAACTTTATCTATGGTTTTAAAAACTAAGTAAGCGTTATATTCCGAATCGTATAACTGCGTAGCTAAGTAGGTGAAATTTCAAGGATATACGTGCCATGATATCCACTTGTTACACACACACACACACACACACACAGACACGTATTTTGCCAGTGCACAACGCAAACACAAGTTGATTTGCGGCCAAAAGTCAAAGTTAATGGGCCGTCGGTAAATGGGTTGTGGCCTGGTTAATTGATAGCGCATAATTGAAAAGCCATCAAAACGTAACAAAATGAGCCGAGCGCACATAAACTGGAAAACTGGAAACTGAAAACTGAAAACAGTTGAGCAGGAAAATGGGAAAATAGGAAAACAGGAGGCGAGCGGTGCGAAGCTGTCACTTTGTTTGCGTACCTGACACAGCTAGTTAGCTGCCATTTGCATACCGAGTTGTAATTACTGCAGCCTCCGGCGAAGGAGCCTTCATTTCCGATGACTGGATGACTGGCTGACTGGCTGACTGGGTGACTGGGTGACTGAATGGCAGGAGATTCCTGCTACCGAGCTGGCGAGCATTTAACCTGCTCCTCTTCCTGTCGCCAGAAGAGTCCTTGCTGCCACTGTCTCCGTTCGGCTCCTATGTGTTTTGTGCTGCGAAATAATTGATATTATAATTTAGCAGCGCGGCGACTTTTATGTCTGCAACGTGTGCCGTCGAAATAAAATACTCCACAGAGACGAGGTGCCGCGAAATTCCCCAACACCACCCACCCATCCATCCGCCGGATTGAGTGGAGCTCTGAATGTGGATGTGGGTATGGGTGTGGATGTGGATGTGGATGTGGTGGCGCAGAGCGAAGTGGAGGGACATGTGCGAGCTGAATTGAAATTAATTTGAACTACTTAAATGGCTGTGGAGCTGTGGAGTAGACGACTCCTGCTACTGTTTTATTTATTGCCTTTGTGTGTGCCAGCTGCAGATCGCAGCACACTCCGCTTCAGTTTCAGTCGGTTTCAGTTTCAGTTTCAGTTTCAGTTGGAGTTGGAGTCTCAGTTGCAGGACGAGTCGGTCGGCGCCTTTCAGCTAGTTGTACCCATCTCTAGACAGCCTTTGTGGCCTTCCCGTCATGGCGTGCACGGTAGTGGCAGTGGTAGTCCTGTCTCGGTTATTAATATGCGAAATTAGCGCTTCACGGTTCTTTAATTAAAATTCTGTCAGCGACGCTGACTTTATAAGCATTCATTAGTTTATTGAGTTGCTGTCACACGACAGAGTGTGTTTTCCTGTGTGGCGTCGGGCATTTCCCTGATGAAGCCATCGAGTTTAGTACGTACACAGCGAGAAAAGCTGCCAATATCAACATTGCTTAGCAGCATATTTCCTATTGATTGGATACGATACCTACGGAATTTTTCTCTGTGTACCTACACGAACCTTGACGAAGGAGGAGTGCCATTAGCAACAGTTAATTGCCAGGGGAGCGGGTCAAAGAGGTCAATAAGCGCAATTCATTTCATCGATTCAATTCGATTTGATTCCGAAGCCCAGCCATCACTTTGCTATCATACATTAGGCCTTCCGTTGTCCAACATTCACGAAACAAAATCAAAAGCAATCCAAACACTAAACACATTTGGTGAAGGAATTTGTAAGCACTTAGACATCATTAAAGCCAGTAGCTGTGGGTCACATAAATTGGTGGCCCAAACGCACACACAAAGATGGCCCGAGTATCGGCAAAACTTTTCCAATAGTCCACCGCAAACGGCAAAGGACACGCAAGGATATTGTGCGGCACAAGGAAAAAACTTATAATTGAATATTAAGACACTTTGTCGTTTAATGTGGTAATTAGAGTTAATAACGCCAAAAGCAGCGCAACGGCTTGGAAGAGCCGAAAAGAAAAATAAACGTATCCCTAAGTCGGCCCATAAAGGTCCCTTTAAAAGGCTCCCGAAGGAAACGGGCCGTAGCTATTTCAGTTTCAAAGGGAAAACTTTCTGCCCTTCGGCAAGTCTGGCGGAAAGGCATTCAGCAGCCAGGCAGCCAGCCAGCCAGCCAGCCAGGCAGCCTGTAAGCAGAAAAGCTGGAAATCAAGCAACAGCTTTTGTGTCCACTCGCACACACACCCACACACACACACACACTCGTACACACACACACATACATGCAAGCACGGCACGCATATTCATAAAGCAAATGAAAACTAGCAGGCAAAAGAAAGCCGGCAAAGCGGTTTGCTGGCCACCAACGAGAGCGACGCCCAGGAAGTGGGCCTAACCGCCAGAAGGAAGCCCACCTAAACCAGTTGGCCAGCTCTACACTGCGAAAATACAGTATATTATACAGTAATTAGTGCTAACACACTATTTTCTTAACTCGCAAGTTTTTAAATTCAACATTAAAGTTTCCCTTTGGAATTGGTGCATACGGCTTCCTTTACTTTACACTTTCAGCTAGTTCTCACAGTTTCCAAGTTCCTCCTATTTCTCTCGGTGTTGCAAGCTAAGAACTGAGGAGCTGAACTATATAACTTGCTGCAGGCTAGACGCTGGCCGCAGTTGAAATTCCAAGAAAGCAGTTTTTAATTGCCAGGACAGAGTCTTTAGGGTGACTACCACCTTCTGCCGCTGGAAACTCTCGGAATTCTCAGGCCCGCGAAGGTCGTTGTCATTTATGGGGCCGACAAAACCATTCAGTGCCCAGCCTGTCAGCGTATCTTGTCCCCTTGGGCACGGCAAACAATTAAAGAGCACAAACAGTAAATTAGATGTTTACTCTTGGCCAGCTTGAAATGGATCCCATGCCAGCTGGAGAAACGGAGAACCAGGAGAACCAGGAGAATGCGAAGAAACGTGTCACTAAGCCAATACGCCTAAGCTTTTGGCCCCAGCCAATTTCTTTTGGCCATTTGTTGTTGTTGTTGTTGTTGTTGTATCTTCCGATCCCAGCTCCCTCTGTTCAACCACTTGCACTTCCATTTACATAAACAATTTGTCTAACTGTCAGTATTTTGTGTGCTTTTTTCTCGACTCGACCTGTCAGCGCAGACAGCTGGCAAGGTGGTGGCTAAAATGGCAATGGCAATGGCAATGGCAAGGCAGCTTCTTGGCCCGCCAACTTGGTCAATTTGCGTTGTCAACGGTGATGGAGTCGCGGTCAGTAACCCAACGCCTTTGGCGGGAAATTGCAAACGAAATGAACTTGTTCGCACACACAGCACACCACACCACACCACACCACACCATGCCGCGCAAATTAATGAGCGTGACAAAGGCCTAGAGCGCGGAGGGGTTCCGGGTACCAGGGGTCAAAGGGCGGCACTGTCCATCAGGCAGTTGGCCAACTCGGTGGCCAGACAGCCAACAAAGACAGCAGGATGAGGAGCAGGAGTAGCCCGGGGGCAGCGTCTTCGTCAACATGCGTTGACATTCTAATGACACTTACTTGACATGCTGTTTGTTAATGGTAATCAATAAATTATCTGCCACGTTGTTTAGGGCCATGTTTTTGTGTGTGCTCGGCTATAATTGATTTGGCCCAGTCGTGGGAGTGGATAAGCCGGTGATTTATTGAGTCGCGTCTTCGGCTCTTTATTTAGCCGAAGGTATTTCAATTTGTTTATTAATCACAGCTGGTCTTTTGGCCCGGGCTTGCCTTTGCCTTTGGCTTTGGCTTTTCCTGTTGACAGAGCCGTTGCATGTCATCAGATATCCTGGGGCAGGAAAAACTCTGCCACTGCTGCCCGTTGAGTGTGCTTTTCGTGAAAGTGGGAGGGATGTGGCCGGGCAGAAATGCGAAAGTCATTTGGGCGTTAAACAAAGAACACCTGCTGCTGGCTTTGCTTTTGGTTTTACCGCCCGACTTTCGGGCGTTTATCAGTGCGTGCCCGTCATAACGCCGTCATGCGAATTTTCCTGGCCAGGGAAAGGCCAGGCAAAGGGGAAATCCTAGCACGCTTCCTAATACGGGCGGCAATCAATATTCCCAATAACGTATTATTATTGCCATTCCTGCCAGCGGCATTTCCTCTCTGCTCGGCAGCTCCACTCCACTTGGCATTCCTCTCGATTCGGATTGGGATTTTGGCTTTGGCTTTGGCTTTGGCTTCCACTTCGACTGCGACTTGGGCTTCATCCTGGCCAGCTGACGCCACTGGAAAACTGACAGGCGAAGGGAAATATAACTAATACGCCCCGGATATTCGTATTCGTATTCGTATTCGAAATCGCAATCCTTTGGCTGCGCTGTTCCTCCAATTGTTGTGCGAGTATGTCTGTGTGTGCACTTTTGTCTGTTCTCGCATGTTGCGTATTATTTTTTATGTCATACGAGGATTTTCATTCAATCTCGTTGTCTTCTACATTACTGTCTTTGTTTCTCGTTCTGTTTCTGCTGCTCCTGCAACTCTGGCTGTCGCTTTATGGCATAGTCAACAATTTTATTTGTTACCCATCCGCCCCGTTGCCAGGACCAGAATCCCAAAAACGCCCTCCGCTGGCAACAATCGTGTTATACAGCCTTTTCCTGTTTGCTCACCAAGTTCAGTCCGCCCTTTTGTTCTTCGCATTTTTCTGTTTGCTGTTTGTTCTGGCGCTGTTTTCAATATTTACTTGGCCATTTATTTATTTGTAGGTGTCGAAAAGGTTAGCTGCCATTGCATATCGCAGCCGCCATTGTACTTTTATTATTATTATTGCTATTATTACTGTTGCCTTGGCTTTTTTCTAACTGCTGATTGCCATTCAAAATGCGGTTGCGGATTTCATTCGACTCCGCATTGTTCGTGCTTGGCAAATGGCGAAAATGCCAAAAATGCCAAAAATGCCAAAAATGGCAAAACTGGCGACATTTTGCCTTTCTGCTGTCGATTTTTTGACTCCAAAATAATGGTTTGGCCTGCGGTTTTTTTGTGTTGGCAATTTTTCATGCTGTCATTTTATTGATTTGATTTATGGATTTCGTGTGCATCGAATTCGTTACAAATTTCGCCGTGTGCCACAGGCCAGCCGCGTCCGGTGCGAACAATGCGTTCCGAGGAATTTGCATTTAAACGGCTTCGGAGCGCATCCATTAAATGCCATTCCAAAGGATTATTTTTGCTTAATTCAATTGCGTGCACAGGACCTTTCTATGCTGCACATTTTACCCTTTAAACGGCGCTGCAGCCACTGGATTAGATACACGACGGGTTCGTGGGGCACGCAGATAGATGCAGCCGTAGGCCTTGTTGCCACACAGTTCTTCCATGCAAATATTTTCCATTGGGAGCGACGACGATGACGACGATGACGACGACACAAGTGCTTCGGAAAATTTGCAGCACGGATGGTGGGGCAGAAAGAAAAAATGTTGACGGCACAAAATAGCAGCACAGGCAGAAATTGCATCCCCGGGCACTGCAAGGGATAATCCATTTCGGCATAATAAATAAAGCAGTAATTGCCAAGTGAATACAGCGGCAGTCAGGATCTATGAACTCCGCCTGAAAAACCTCATGCCACACCATGTCCTATCCCCCCATCTCCATTTGATATCCCATGTGTGTGACTGGATGTGTGTGGCTGTGTGTGTGTGCCTGGATGTGTGTGTGTGTGTACGTCCTGTTCTGTGGCAGCCTGCATAATAGACGAATTATGTTTGCCTCAGCAAAAATGCAAAGTATCAAGGGCCCGGCCCAGGAGCTAGGAGCTAGGAGATGCCTCCTTTTGCCAGCTGGCTGCATATTAAAGCAGCCGTCAAATGCCTTAATATATGCGGAGATTACTTTCATATTTCATGTAGGGGCATTCATGGTGCTACCTCCGCTGTCCAGTGAGCCCAGAATTTAATTTGCACTGCTTGCGCAGAGATAACGTCGACTTTAAAGCCCCTACACTTGCGGTCACCTGGTTAGTAACCCACAGCGTGTCTTGTAGTTAACAGGAATGGGTTGGAAACATCACAAAATTTATAGAATATAATGACACTATTAAGATATGTGCCCAATTTGATGGTGGAACCAGTTGCCTGACCCCTTCTGTGCATGCGAAATTCGCATGCGAGTCGAGTGCTGAATGGGTGCTTGACTTTTGCTTGTGGAAAATGTCTGTCAACTTTGTAGACCCGCGCACACGTGAACTGAGGGGCCGTCAAGTGAGTGAGTTTCCACCGCTTTTCCGAGCGTAAGATTCTCGGCTTGTGTGTGTGTGAGTGTGTGTTGCAGATAACCTTTTGAACCTTTGACAAACTGCTGCAGTGAACTTTTGCCATTCGTTTGGAAAATTTTAATAATCTTTTATCGAGCCGGCTGCATCTACATCTTCCTCTCAACTACTTCTAGTATCCTGTCGTCGTTCCATCTTCTCTATGTGGATGCATTTTTTCTCCTTTTTTCATTAAAACTTGTCAACTGCATATTAGGTTGGGGATCTGAATATCCGTGCGTGAGAGTCTACGGCTACGGCGACCATCTACCATCTACCATCTACCATCTACCATCTTGCCACATTGTTGCCGTGCCAATCCGCCGGAGTTTGTGGCAAGTGTTCGGCTTGAACTTTCCACGCAACGGGCTTTTGTGTGTGAAGAGCTTTGGGGTTATACCCACTTTTTTTTTTCCTGCAATACCAACCGCCTTTGTGCTGCAAGTTGGCAACTTTGTGGCCCGCCTTGTTAATCATTCCGATGACAATGTGGCGCCCATGGTCGCTGTCAGCTTCATTCTCGCAGAATTGCAAATAATTCACTGCCACAGGCCCCTGGATGAAAATTCACTGCGAAAAGGGTTGCCGCATGTGCGTTTCTATTAGATATTTTAGCCATATTCCCCCCTTTGATTACACGCCTCGCAGGCTGCTGCAGTTTAAAAAGACTTAAAAAGACATTTGCCGGCTTTGTTTTCTGCCCGGCTTACTGACTCTTCCAACTGACTAATTATACCCTGTATATCAACTTGCACATGGGTAATATACACGTATGCGTTATATGAGTTACTTTTCAGATACATCTCAAGATATTCTCGTGAAACCATCAAAAACCTAAAGGCCAGCGACTTTAAATTAGTGTAGAACTTTGGTGGAACAGATGCCAGGTAACTCGTTGTCGTAGCCCAAGAACTTATCCCTGGGAAACTTGTTTTAATGATGCACTCGTCGGTTGCCAGGCGAAACTTGCGAAAGAATGAGAAACTTAGCAGGAGGGTGAAATTGCAGATTTATAAATAAGCCAAAGCTCAAATCGAATCTGCAGTTGCAAGCTGGTTGGCTGGTTGGCTGGTTGGCTGTTTGGCTCGTTGGTGTTTTTGCCGCTTTTGCCGCTTTTGCTGTCTTGTTGCCCTATTGTGCCACTTGTTTGCCATTTGTTCGTTTAGTTTACAATGCAATTAACCCATTTTAAAGTTCCGCCAGTCAACCACAGGATCGTTGGAGAGGAGGAGCGCGATGGTGGCGCAAAACCTCGGCTGACAAAAGACGCAGCTATTTCTTTGCCCTCGGATTCAGTTCCTCCAGCGGCCACCCCATTTGGCCGCCCGTCAAGCGAAAATCAGTTTCACAGCAAACCAGCAAAAACTAATTACGACTTGCTCTGGCAGCTGGAAATTGTACCGCAAAGTGCAATTTAGTCGAAAGTCGACTCAAGTTGCCTTGCGACAGCGAAACAGAGCGCGTAAAAATTAAAAACCGTCGGCGTTCGGACGCGGCAATGTTGTTCTTAAATAATTAAATCCGCTTTATTAGAATATTAAACTTTTATGGTCATGGCCCTGGTTTTGGCTAACAGGCGACCGCAGTCATCGCAGTCACCGCAGCGTGAAAGGCTCGACAGGAGAGCCCGATAAAAACATTGTTAAAACATTTAGCCGGAGCTCTCTGACCAGCCGAAACACGGAGATCAAATTGCAGGACTTCAGAAATTTGTAGCCTGTGTAGTATCCTGCGATGCTGGGATGGCTGCCTGCCTCATAAATAAAGGCAGCGGTGCACAGCATGTGGCGCACATATAAAAATCTGTAGGCCAAAGCCCCATAAAACCGATAACCTTGGTCCTCCAGCAACGGTGGGTGACAACAGGAGATGCACAGGGAGAAAAGGGTGCTACATTAATGGACCAAATACCATACTTCAGCCATATTAAGCCACTCATTATAAAGGGAATCGGTAAACAGATTTAAATACAGATTTAATAACAAGCTTATTGATCTAAATGTTATTCTGCCATACTTATAATTCGTTGTGCATTGAACTGGTTTTTCTAAAAGTGCCCAGGTCCTCCGCTTAATGCTCCTCCTTTGGTGGTGGCGATGACAACGGCGGCGACCTGGACGCGTCTTTTGTTGCCGTTTTATGTGCCGTCCTGTTTATTTACGGCTATTTACCGCCTACATGATAAAAGCCTTTTGCCGGCATCGTCGCGCATAAAAACCGTAGCCATCCCGGCTATCCTATATCCTCTGCCAGGAATCTCCACTGCGAGCGAGGTAACTTTTTGAGTAATTATATGCCCGGTGCATATTTGTAGCGGCGCCACCTACGCGACCTACTTAAAGCCTTGGAACCGGGCATAGATACAAGTATTTTATTGCTCCTCCAGGACATGAGCGGCACATAAGCGCGCGCCACGTGGCGTATACTTGATATCTGGCGCCACTGGATGCCCAGGGTAATAATGAAAGCGATAGATAATTATGGGCACCGGCTTTCCATTTCTCGCTGTGACTTTTAATGGACTTTTCCGGCCCCGTTGGCCAAGTGAGAGCGAAAGTGAGTCGCCGCCATCGGCTGCATGGGGTTAATCTAAATTTATAACTTCATTTTTTGACCCAACCACCGCGACCCACTCCACTGACCACGACATCCTGCTTGGTTTTATGGGTTTTCCGAGCACATTTCCGCTCCTGTTCTGTTCTGCTGCTCTGATTTTTGGTCTTTTTTTTTAGTCGTAGTTTGCCCTGCACGGAAGCGATAATGAAATAATTTGAACTTTTCAGTTTGCTGATTTTTCTTTGGCTTACCCGAGCTCATGTGGCCAGGATAACGCAGCAAACTCATGAAATTATGCAAAACTTTGTCATTAAATATGGCACAAGGGGTTGGAGTGGGGGGTAGGTGGGGGGTTGGTGGGGGGTAGGTGGGGGTAGGTGGCATCATGGCATGGGGCTGCACCGCCCTAGGAACAATTTGTTATTTGGCTTTGGACTTTGCTCTTGAAGTGTTGTTTACCCGGCCATTCGCCGTTCACCATTTTCCCTTCCTTTTGTCCAAAAATGTTCATGTGTGCATGTGTGTATGTGTGCATGTGTGTGCGTGGGCGAAGGATCAACGCTGAGGGAAAAGGTTAAAAAACGGAACTTTTATAATTTAACTTGTGTGCTAATTGCACTTTGTGGGGTAATTTTGCGTGTCAGTGAAGTTTCGCAGACGCATTTCGGTGCATGTGTGTGCGAAAGTGTGCGAGTGTGTGGGTTTATGGAGCGCATATGAGTGCACACACACACACACACACACATCCTGTGCTTTAATGTTCGCTTTGAGCACCAAAAACATTCCTGAGCACTGCACTTGAGAGTTTTGTGGCCCAAAGTGGAATCGGAGTTTAGCTTAAAGATCGCAAAATGCCAAGTGGAGTTTTTTTTTTATTTTGGTTTTTATTTGTTGGTTCTGCCAGCGGGGGAGAAACTTTTACCTCTGCATGCGCCATGTTGCAACCGAAAAATAATAATTATTTATTCGTTTTTTCCACATTTCCGTTGCAGATATTCGGCAAAAATACATTTTCACTTGGACCAGCGGCAGGCAAACAATGATAATTAGTTTGTTCGGTCCAACAACAAATCGCTGTGCAATTGAAATTAATTAGAAAATATTTCGCGCAACAAAGCCGCAATTTGTCAAGGGAAAGCGCACAAAAGTGCGCCACACATTTGCTACTTGCGGTCCTTCGCTCGATTTCCAATTAGAAAGCTCGAAAAAAAGAACTGCACAACTGGAAATTAAACAAAGTGGCAAAGCGACTATGCAAAGTATGTTGGCGCTTAACCGAATGAAAACTTAAAACGGGCAAAAGTAAAAAATACGAAAAAATAAAAAAACAATAAAATCCGGAACAGCACTTTGCAACTCTACAGCTGCAGTAAATTTATTAACAAAGCCGGCAAAAATAGAGGAGAGCTCCGGAATCTAAAAACTCCACATCATACGCGCCGAGCGCGAAACAATGAAAATAATTTCGCGCAGCATACGTACAGGCGCCTTGGCCACGCCCACCGCTGCCACCGCCACCGCCCCCGCCAGCGGCAGCGGCATCAGGAAAAGCAGCCAGCGACGCCACCGCGCTCCGCTCCAAATGAATTGCCCCATTCTGATTGTAATTAGCCTCGGATGGCTGCTGCACGCGCACGCCGGAAGCGGCGGGTTCGCCGTCGAGGCCGCCATTTCAAATCGAGGTAAGTGATTCGTGTCCCGCTCCACCTAAGTACTCCATATACAGGAGAGTACGCTCCCCTGGTTCGAGTCACATCTGAACAATGGCCACGTGGAATGGGATAGCTGAGCGCAGCGTTTTCTAGCGCACTGAAAGAAATGTGGCAGTTACATCTGAAGTGCTGCGTTGCAAGCTGAAATATTAGCTATTTAAGGTGTTTAAAACTTTGCCAGTACTTTGATGGGGGAAATGTCCTTACAAATATGTATGATTTATAAAATCTTATAAAAAAAATCTTATAAAAGCCCTCTTTACAACGGCAACCATTCAAAATTTAAAAACGCAATCATCTTGTATGCCACATTCTGGGGCATGTCCAAAGGAACTTGTATATATTTTGCCGTGCAGCTTTTTCTGCATCGCTTCGCAGTCATCGCGTTTTATTTCGCACAGCACTCAACGCAAGTTGCATTTATGTTTTTACATAATAGAGAGTGCGATGCGGGGGCAATAAGCGCGTGGGGCCAAAAGCGCTGGCGGGGATAGAAAAAAACAGAAAACAAAAAAATGGAAAAGAATAATGTAAAAATATAATAAAATACGAGAGCTGGCCCGCAGTGCTCTCCCGTAATCCCTTTTTGCTATTTTAATGCCAATGTAACGCTGCATAAATCCAGGCGCCGAGGTCCTCGAGCACGTTGTGGTGTTTAATGCTGAGCCCGCTGGCGAGAGGAGCAAAGGAGCGAAAGGAATATAGTAAAAGCTTACCGCGAGATAGGGAATGCCGGCATACCGAGGTCATTTGCGGAGCGGTCAGCTCTCCAGCCACCGCCACTGCCACCGCCACCGCCACCCACTAAGCCCCAAAAACCCCAGCCACAATTAATAACTCGTTATGGCGGCGGAAACTTAAGCAGTTGCCTCGCTCTGTGAATTTAAGCGCCGAACTTTCGATTGCAAAGTTTCTCTGTCCAACGCTTTCCACCGACAACAAAAACAAAAAGGGGAAAAGTGGGTGAAACAGATGAACATTCTGCACAAATAGTTGGCTTATCTCGGCACAAGATTATCTGCGACTCAAAGTCCATTGTCTGGCACTTTGCTTTTCTTCTATTAGGCCATGGAAAACATCATATAAATTGAAAACTCAGGTGCGCCGCCAGCCAACTTAAAGGCTAAGCGAATATGGCAAAAATGGGAAAAATGGCAAAAATGGTAAAAACGGCGAACACGGGGCGTATACGCAACACAACGAATGAACAAACAAGCGGGCGCGCCCATAAAAACAAATTCGCCATCCAGGGCTATATTTTCCTTTGGTAACTTTTGCCAACCAATCGATAAATTTAAGAGCACAACATTTGTCTCCATTATCGCAAAAATCCGAAGGCAAACACTGTGCAAAAAATGCGGCAGAGGGTCGCAAAAAATAAAAAAAAGAAAAGAAAACGGGAAACGGGAAACGAAAAAGTGCGGAGCGCATAAAAGAGCCATCGATGCGTGGCACTGGTTTCGGACTTTTCCAAGGTGGGCGGGCCTTAGAGCGGGCTAGGTGGCCACGAGCCACCCACAGAGCCACAAAAGGGCGGGCACAATAAAACAGAACAAGCCAAAGACAGACCTACCTGTTCTTATCCCAGCTACATCGGCTATCCCACCGGCTATACTCGTGGAGTGGAAAAAGGGGCTCAGGCAGTAAAGCTATATCAAAGGTGAGAATGTGCTTTTGTCACTGATCATAAATTTCCTTGTGCGCCAGTTACCTTCAGCGTTAGCCCAGTCTTTATGTGTGTGCTTGTACAGGCGGAGGAATATGACTACGATTTGCCATTAAATTGTAAGGAATTCAGCAGAAGTTAATAAATACCAAGCATTTCACAAAGGAATTCGCATTTTACAAAGTGCATAGCTGGCCAAATTCATAATTAAAACAATCAATGGCAATTAAATTTCACTTAATTAGGTTATAATTCATTAAATGAAGCTATACTGCTGACTAACAATAAAGATAATCCTCTATTTCTTAAGCCCAACATTGCAATGCAACTCCCTTTTTTTCCGCCGTGTATTCAATGCGAAGAAAGAGGCAATAAAACGTTACAATTGACACTGGAACGCTGTAAAAGGGGAGCCGAGTTGGCAAAGGAAAAGCGAAAGGAAAATGGGATGCTGCTGGCTCCGATAGCAGCAAATTGGCGGTACAGGCGAAGGGGTGTGGCTGTGTGTGGGTGGTTGGGTGGCTGGGTGGCTGGGTGGCTGAGTGCGAAGGTTGCATCGCCTTGACAAATGTTTATTGAGTAACACGAGCCATAAACTGCAAGCGAAAAGCGATCCAGCTCCGTCCGCCGGACAAACTTTCAGCTCTGACCCATTTTCATGAGCCATGGGCCATCCAGACCCCCATTTTCCGGCATCAGTTGCCTGTTTGAGATTCTGGTGCACGTGATGCACTTGAAGGATGCGCAGTGTCTCACATCTAGCTACCATTTTATAAACTGACAACAATTTTTCATAAGACTGCAGGAGCGGCAGACGAGCATCATCAGCAGACAGCAGCAGCAGCAGGAGCAGCAGCAAACACAAACAACAGCTGTTTTCCGCCTCGAGGGCTTTTCCACCCACCGACCACCGCTCACCGCCCGCCGCCCACCACCCACTGCCACACCCACTAACGCTGCATTTTTGCATAGCTTGCTGTTTTGTTTGGCATTTTTAGTGATTTCACTTAAATTTTCATAACAAAATATGCACAGTGCGTGCTTGCAGCTCACTTTTGGCTCAACACAGCAGCTTTGTTTGGCGGATGGTTGGGTTGGGCGGGGGGTGGAGGGTGGAGGGTGGAGGGGGGGCAAGGACGCGGGGCAAGGACGCGGGGCGGTGAAATGCTGGCAACATGTTCTAGCTGTCATATATTTTTTCAACAGATTTTTCGTGGTGCCCGCTCCCCCTCCACAGATTTCCTCTCAGCGGCTAAAACCGCATTTTGTATGTTTTTGCAGATGCTTTTGGGAAATTGTTCATAGGGTTAGTTTTTCCCCCACCCCATCCGCCAATTCGCTGGCTCTCCACTCCGCAGACTCAGAACTCAGGGCCATGTTAGCTCAACGGTGGGTCGAAGCTGGGAGGGATCAGGCTCGGGGCTGGCAAACGTCCTGACATGGAGTACGTGTTTGTATGCAGTCCTCGCCTCCATTTACTGATCCAGCACTGAGCGAAAAACCGTAGTTAATTGGGTACCATTCGGGAGAAAATAAAGGATCTTATCAAGGGAATATAAAAAAGATTATAAATTATTTTCCATAGCTCGTTATCGTGATACAAAATCCAAAAATATTAGATATAATATTTGACTTATATATGCAGCTAGCTATTTTCTCAGTGGACTGTTGCTACTGCTCCATCGCACCGACTATAGTATTATATATTTGTGAATCCCTTTGGGTATGTTGCCAGCAATAAATTTCCATCAGACGCCGTAGTCGCTGTCGTTTGTGCCAGGCGTCCAGGATTTTTCCAGCCTCTCGCCGAGCGCGCCTCCATTTCCATTAACTCGCAGTGGTGCCTTTGCCCACCCATCGCCTCCATCCCGTCCATCCCATCCAGACCATTCAAACCCATCTAGCTCCATCCCTTCGGTTACTGGTTGCTGGATACTGGTTACTGGGGAAACAAATCTCTGGCTCAGCTGGCGCATTTGTTGGTTTGTGTTGCGGTTTTTCCGAATTCGTTTTGATTGTTTGTCATATTTCCGTGCATACAATTCATTTTCCATTGCCCAGAAATCGACTCAACTCCGCCCTGGCGCACTCGGCGCTGGCCGGTAGGTGGATCCCGTGGTGTAGGGCTCAATTACGTGACCAGGACGACCCGTGGCAGCTCTGCTGCTCTCGCCGGCTTGACAACATTCCAGCTAGGCCCAGATGTATATCCCACTGAATATATGTACCCTGTCATGTTTCCGCCGCCAGCTCCACTGAAACGGCGTATCAATGAAATATGTTTGGTTGGGTCGTCGAGGAGGCGAAGTAGCGAAATAAAAGAGAAGTGTACGATTCCCCCGGAGAGACTTTGGACGCATAACTTAAAACAAATACGAAACTGCAAAATATACGAGCGGGCAAATGGAAATTGAAAATATCCTATTACCAGGGGATTGACGCCGACAGCGCCACACCGACGACTGTAATTGAAGGCTTCACTTAGCGGGGATTTTGCCGGATCGTATAGGAGCTTCCCCTATGCAAATATCCGTACCTCTAACCCATATAAATTCGTATATTAGCATACACAGCATACACAGCATACACAGCATACACAGAATACACATTTGCAGGCTGCGTCCCCTGGGCGATTGCTATGCGATAATTATGGCAGGCGTATCCCGAAAAGGACGCAACGAGAAATCCCCAAGAAATTTATTAATTAGCACTGGAGCTGGAGCTGAAGAAGCGGGGAACTCGTGTTCTGCGGCCCCAAACCCCCACCATTTATTTTACCAATTAAAGCCAATTTTGCCATGTTACTTCAGATGGGGCGGTCGCATTCAAATGTGTTTTCCTTCCTCCGGAGGGGATACATGCTGCTCCTTGGCTTTGAATTGGATGTTCGGATGCTTGGATGTTCGGATGTTTGGATGTTTGGAGCCCAGGAGCTGGGTAGTCGTTGGGGGTCGCTGGATCGGAATGGGTCTGTAGCATCCACTAATCGCATTATTAACGCGCCGTTAACATTTTGCGACATTGACTTGAACTTTGGAAGTGACTTTCATGGCTAAAACATGGGGCAAATGTGGCAAGGAGTGGAGTGGTGTGGTGTGGTGTGGTGTGGATTTGCTTGGCATTCAAAATATGCTTAGAAGACATGGCCAGGGCCAACATTTATATAATACCCTTGAAGTTTTCGGCATTTGCCAAATTCCGCTTGAACGAGCCGCTGCCAAAGTAAGAAAGGGCGAAATGGGGCAGCATTTCCAAAAGGACAATGCCAGCTCCTACGCTCCTGCGAATCGAGTGTCTTCCGACTGGCCATAATCATAATAATTAATACCCATTTACCTTCTTTTGCCAAGCTGAAAATCAAGCCATTATCGCCCATTCACTGGCCGGGGTGATAATTATAGACGCCCGTGCACAGATTGCCGCCTGTCCCGAAAATTATGCACTTCTCACTAATGACAGTTCTCGGAGGTGCAATGTTTTGGGCGGTTGGGAGCATAATAAGTGCACATAAACTTTTATTGCTATTCCCGAGCGCAGGACACAGCGTTTAAAACTGGTTGGCCAGTGGCAGGTGCACGGAGAAAAAAGAGGAACACACTTGCACCTCATTTCGTCAGAAACTCTGCATTTGATATCATCAAAACGGGTTTAATTGCAAAACCCTTTTTAAACCTGATAATACTTTTGAATATTCATTTACTTAACTTTTTTTTGCGTTAAGTACCTGCAAAGGAATGAATTGAAAATGCTACGCCTTTCTTTTGATCATTAAAAAATAAATAGGATTTTGTTGCGATCTTTTTTCTCAATTACTTTTTCATCAAAATTGCTGCACTTTTTTTCGCAGTGCGAGTGCGTGCCAAGCAACAATGGCATTGATACTGCTGGCCAGCAACTGGCGGAAAAAATCGGAGGGGGCTGCAGGTTTCTCATCTATATATTTTTCAACGTTTTTAAATAAAATTCCCGAGCAAGTTGGTTGGAAAAAATATCTGGCCAAATGACTGTAATTTGCATTGGCAACTCACACAAAGAGACGGCGCGCAGTTTAACACCTGCATGAGTGTTGGTCGGCTTGTGTTTGTGTTGGGCCTTTCAATTTAAATACAAACACCCACTCACACACACTCACACTCACACACACCCACTCACACACACCCACTCACACACACTCACACACTCGCACACACATTAACAGTCGCCGAGTGTGTTTGCACGGACTGTTTGCGGCACGTCACAAAAGTTTCCTGTTGAATTTCCCTTCATTTCCTGGCCAAAGAGATTATTATTTTCATTTCATGCCACGGCCAGCGACGAACACTATGTATTAAGCAGAGACATAAGGGGGGGCGTGGCCAGGACTCATTTTCATATTTATGCTGCCGCCCCAAAAAACTGTTTACTTACTCGCCTTCATTAACGCTTCATTCGCGGCGGACTTTTAATTTTCAGGGCGACCTGTTAAGGCCAGGGTTTTTCCTCTTTCCTCCTTCCATTTTCCTTTGGACGGGACAAGCGGCCTTATGGCCGCGAATCCGCACATGCCCGTATATACGGATATCCGCACATCCGCACATTCTTCGTCTTGGTCCTTGGAGCCGTATATTTGCATACTTCCGGTGCGCGCAAAATGATTATCATTATTATTTCTGTTGTTTGCTGTTGTCGTTACCGCGACCATTACCGTTATTGCAGCGGCTCCTTGCTCCCGAAGTCCTGTTCCCCTGTTCCCCTGTCCTCCTGTCCTCCTGACGTCCTGAAGCTCCGAAAATGGCCGCCAATCGGAGGGGAACCTGCGACGGTTATGGCTTATTTGTGCAAATGAGCTGACGTCCATTACATTGTCCGTGGGGAGGTGAAATGCAAATGATTGTTTTGGCGCTGGCTGGCTCAATGTCTGCCGCACAACAAGGTCACCGCAGTTGCCCCAAGGACACTCTTACTCACATGCCAGTGTGTGTGTGTGTGTGGTGCACACATCGCATCACTTGCGGCTGAAGGACACGCGAGTGAAAGTAAGTGAAATGGCCTCGCCCAACCTAGTCCACCTAGTGCACGTTTAATGG